>CM062816.1:195509607-198451882 GCA_031772625.1 Pinus tabuliformis
TCAAGTGACTATAAAGAATTGGAATTTTATTTATGGCTTGCAAGAGTGCAACAAAACCTTGAACTAGAAGTTAATCTTGTTGAGGAATCTTGATATTGTTATTGTTGCACTACTAAGATCATTTATTCCTTCTTATGAATTTAATAATATAATATGTATGCCTCATGCCGACATTAATATTTCATCACATTCTTTTATTTCACTCATGTATGAAAAACAAACTATTAGTATTGGGTCCCAACTGCTACAAAAAATGGGATATAGCAGAGGATGACTTGGGAAAAATGGACAAGGCATTTATGTTCCTATTGTTCCTAAACTGCAAACATATCAAGCATGCCTTGGATATTTTATTGGGACTAAATAACTATCTACACCCAATCATGTTAAATCTAGGAAGGTTCCATTTGTTTCAGGTGAAGTTTAGACTAAGCTACTAGGTGACCAGTCTATTGCTAATTATGTTGTGTAAACTAATGGAATGATTGATAGATTCACTGCAAATGATAGTGTTGTTTCATCAGGATTTGAGTTTGCAAAACTTATTTATGAGCCACATCAACATCCTCATACAAAAATGAGGAGTTTACACAAGAATCAAAAACTTGGTAACTATGCATTCAAATCATTGGAAAAACAATATGAAATGTTGAATCACGGACCAGTGTTTACTACTTGGCTTGATTGTGGATGGATTGATGGATGGCCATGGAATCATGTGAAGGGGTGTTTGCATACTTCATATTGTTATGTATCTTCATTTGTGAAGTCATATAATGTTCCTCTTGTTTGTTGTTCATTGTTGTTGCTCCATGTTACCTACTAGGTTGTACCTAGCTAGAGACGAATACCCTGTTTCCTAATTGACAAGGCACCTGTTAAATTTTTGAAGATCAGAAGTCCAGCAGGGAATTTTCCCCCCTTTCTCCCTCTGTCTTCTCTCTCTTCTTTATGTCCAAGTTTTGTACTCCCGTGAGGAATTTGTTTAAAATGACACTAGTATGATGAATTTTATGTAATAGGCTTAGACTCTTTGGACCTGCTAGTAAAAACGTCACTCTAGAGTTCTTTTTTCACTTAATTAATTATTCTCATTATTTTACCAATGAATAATTAATCAAATTTTTTCACTCATATCCTCCAAATCTAGATTGTGATTACTAGCTAGGACTTGAGTGGTTTTCTAATTCTAGGGTCAATGTATATTTGCATGCTAGGTCATATCCAAAGTCTTACCAAATTGCAATGGGTAATTTTAGGATATTTTAATAATTAATAATTTTTAGCAGAACGAGAATTTCAAATTAATTTTGTATATAATAAGTACAAAGTGGTACTAGGGGATGTTATATGGAATATGAGTACTCAAAAATCATATTCAAGGTACCAACATTTTCCTAGTACCCACTTTGGAGTGCAAATAAATGATTTTTCCTTAGAAAAATCCAATTTTACCAAAAACATGACGAAAAGGACAAGGAAATCAGTTAACAAATAAATTGGGGACAACCTGGAGACATGTTTTGAGTTGAATAAGT
Source organism: Pinus tabuliformis (assembly GCA_031772625.1). Taxonomy (NCBI): domain Eukaryota; kingdom Viridiplantae; phylum Streptophyta; class Pinopsida; order Pinales; family Pinaceae; genus Pinus; species Pinus tabuliformis. The sequence goes on from CM062816.1 coordinate 195,511,146, forward strand.
GACTCCATCACTTAATTCAAGTGACTAAGCACCAAAGGTTTAGTTCAATGTTGATTTCGAAGCCACCTAAGAGTACCACGACCCCCCCTCAAGCTCAAGTTAGCTTCCAACAAGTTAACTTTAGGGAGGTCAAGTTAGCCTTTTCAAGGGGCTGAGTTCAGTCCAAGGAGGTTGATTTTATTTCCTTAAATGATGGTCAAGTTCATGGGTGGTGTGGCTAAGTGAAGGGTAAGTTGAGAGGGAGTCACTCCAAGTCAACACCCCCACTTCTATATGTTGCCTCAATTTGAGATATATGTTGTCCCACTTGAGAGCCTACAAAATTCTTATACATAACAGTTACTTGACACATGGTACAACTCATTTTTGTATGGATAATCATTCCCTTTCCACTTGTTAACACACACCCATCTCTTGAGACTGATATTAGCTACTTGTGGGAGCTCTCCTACTTGATATGATACATTGTCACCTTGAAAAACTCACACAACAATTTGGAGAGGATACACATAATAGTCTTGGCCACATGGATGAGTTCATTTGGCATTGGGATTATCACTCTCACTCTTAGTATATCTTTTCTTCCTGGGATTTGCTCCCAAATTCTTATAAATGTAACCCCCATATCTCATTTCAAGCTAATGTTGGAGGCTTGAGCTTGAGGAATTTATATTGGTTTTTGTATTTTTTCATATCATTCAATAAACAAAGACTTTGGAGGCCTAATGGTGCCAAATAGTTTGTGTTTTGCATGACCTGTTGAGGTAGTTTGTATATGTTTATGTTCATTTGAATTTTGTTTCAATTTTGTAGCCTAGGCCCTAGTAGAGGTAGTGATATTCAAGGAGAAGTCTATAAGTGCTTATTATATTCTTCATTTTATTACATTCTAGGCTTGATTATTATGTGCAATTCTTAGTTCAATTGCATGTTTAGTCTTGTCATTGTGTAAGTCACCACCTAAGCTATTAATTTTGTTTTGCAATATTTATTTTAGTGTGATACAAGTTATTCTCTGGCCTGGAGCTGGGGACATTCTCGGTTGAACCAACCATCTTTAAGTGATTTTTAAAAGAACTAGTCCCGCCAAACCAAGTGACCTTTAAAGGGATTAAAAAAATATCTCAAGAGGGCTTCAAGGATCCCCAGATCTTTTTTTCCTTCCTCATTTGAATATTAAAGCTTCTTGGTTACTTTTTATGCTTTACATTATTACATCTATCATATAACACTTTAATTTCAACTGTTTTCCTAACAACAGTAGATTTATCTAAGGAAAGATCAAGTTTCCTTCATCTTTCCTTGGTTAAATAGAGTAGGAACATAGCTCTAATTGTAGAATTTTTATTTAGTATTTTTTGCTAACATATGCTAGTATTTTTAGAATTTTTTAATCTCTTTTTTACCATATTCGAAGCTCATTTGATTGATTGTTTTTAGCAAGGACTTTCTTTTGCAAGGGAAGATGCTAGCAGATTTTCATCAACAATAAAGAATTGGAGCACCCAAAGAAGAGATATAAGGTCCTGTCTTGTAAAACAAGAAAAATTCACCATTATAACCACTTCAAGAGCTTATTTTTCCCTTAGATCTTTCAAGGGAATCCATTTGTAACTCCTTTAATCATACTTCATCCCTTTACTCATAAGGTATATCTTCTCCTTTTGATCTTGATCCCTTATTTACGAGGGATCTCATCATGCATTGTAACATTTCTTTGGAGTTAGGGGATTTCCCCTAAGAATCCCTCATCCTCATTTGGGGATCTTCTTGTGGTTGTGATTTTTGTTGTTTTATTTTGTGGTTTGATCTAAAATTAACCTGGACAAGAATAATCACTCATGCAATCTAGTTTAGTTTTGCTTTAATTTTATTTGAAAAATTGAATTGAAAATCTATACAGTTTTCCTTTTATGCTCTTAGATTAGAATAATTATGAAATCTTGTTTTATATTAGATTTGATCTCATACCATTAGATATATTTCCTTTTCTTGCAAAGAGTAACAAATATCCAATAAGTTCTAACAACTTGTTGGTTGAAAGAGATTAATTAGGGACCCTCCCTATTCTATGTCTTCTTATTATGCGAATGGGGGACATTGGTAAACGCATGACTTGAGAAGTAAGGCATTGGGATTATTCCCTTAGCATTGGACCTCCTTAAAAGTGGGTTGAATTGTGGGATCTCAGGGGTATTCATTTAAGCCTAAGCTTCATCTTCTGCGATCCCCTTGTGGATTTCCTTAACATAGTGAGGCTAAGGCCTAAAGATAGAGCTAATATTAGATTAGATTTAATTTTTACAATCACATATTTGCATGTTGTGCACACACACACCAAATTAACTTAATCCTAAGTGAAAGTCTAACCTTAATCGAAAATCAACTAAGCACACTCCATCACATTTCATTTTCAACATATTGTACTTTATAAATATCTTATTTCCTCTTTACATTTTAAAACTATTTACATTTGGCCATTTCATTTCAAGTTCAATTACAATTACATGTTCAATAGCTTTATTTTCCAAGTACTTTACTTCCCAGTGTTTTACATTTTCAAGTATTTTATTTCAAGCATCTACTTTCGCAAGAACTCTCTTGGCACTAGTCTCATTGTTCATATCTTTTGATTATCAAGTACTTCATTCATTTTCTTATCATTGTTACATCTATGGTTTGTGAATGATTCATGATTCTTATGGTAATTTACCTGTGAAATCATATACATGCTTTGAAGTATATGTGATGAGTGCCAGTATTGTAGCAAGGATGCTACAACTCCTGGGCTACTAGCTTTACTTATCAACCTTGGGTTCGTACAAACTTGGAGGTGACAGTGTTGTATGCACAAGTAAAAGTGATGGTTCTGCCTGTTGTCAATGTTCGGCTGGCGAGAGACCACTGGGGTTCCAAGCCAGACTTATATAGAGTTAGAAGAAGCTTGATTCTTTGATGGAAGAAGGGAAAATATACTCTAAGAGAGTTACTCTACTGCAGTAATGCAAAAAGCCAACATGTAATGCTAAACCACACCATACCCTAATTAACCATTAAAGAGGCTATGCTAAGCATAATTGCTAAATCAACAATATGCAAATGCTACTATCTAAGTTGCAGAAGTAAAAAGCATCAAACCATACTAATGTGCAAGCAAAGAAACTAAACTAAATCTATTTTAATTTTTTTGGTTTTTTTAGGCAAATTCAAGTATGAAAACTAATTGTTCTTATGGATGTGATAGGTGGATGGAAGGTGTTTTAGGATGGCTAGAAGGTTTATGAAGTGGTTGGATGGTGTGGAGGGGTCCCAGGAGTCTTTTTATGACTTCCTAGAGGTTTCCCATCAATTCGGCCTCAAAACAGGCTATTTAAGGAAAACCTACATGATGTACTAGAAACCTATAGGATGATCCCGTAGGAATTACAAGAAACCTACAGGATACAACTGAGAGTTAATTGTGAGGCATTGGAGGTTTTGGGAAGCTTAGGAAAGGTGTGTGATGGGCGGGATGGAGTGTTAGAAGGTCTATGAGCACTCAAGAGTCAATATCCAAGATATCAGATGACAAGATTCGCTCAATGTGTTTAGGAGAATTTCAACGAAAAATGATGAAAAACTAGTGAGGGTGATGGTGAAACAAGGGATCGCTAAGGTGGATGAAGTGGAAGGTGGCTGCTGGTCATGAAGTCTTAGTCTCCTCCTAAAGTACCTTTTCTGCATAAAAAATGTGTGTCTTCCAAAAAGAACTATGCAACAAGATACATTTTCATAAACTACAAAAGCATGAATCAATTGCCTATATTATGCATGAAGAAAGTTGTTGAAGGGAATGAAAGCATGAGTGAGATCTTATTTCATAAATGGAGATGGAAAAAGATGACAATGAAATCTGCCATGCAACATTAACTGACTACTAAATTAAAGACAACAAACTCCAAAGATCATAAAAGAACTAGAAATCTGTGTTTTTAGGGCTGCTGAAGGGTCCCTTCCTCAAGTCATGGTCCCATAGGGAAGAAGTGAGGCCGGGAAACCTACTAACAAGCTTGTGGTGATCCTTTTTCTCCTTGCTAACCTACTAATTGAAAGAAGGAAAAAATGGAAGCAAACTATCACACAACCAATCTAATCTACACTACTTGTAATGGGAATGCATCTACTAAGAAAATTAACAATCTATGAATCTACACTAAGCATACATGTACAATAAAGAGGAGCCTTGGCCGCTAGGGTTGGGCCCTAACCCAAGAGCTTCAACCATCTGAGTTAACTTAGTTCTAGCTCAAAAAAAAACTCATTCTTATTACCAAAACAATAGATTACATCAAAAGAGTTGTCACAAGTCTTACAGCTCGAAAATAGAGTATATTTTTACAATGAAAATCCGAATCCTACTAAGGTCCTAGGCCTCTCTAATTATACATCTAAAGTATCCAACGACTTCGTTAAAATTAGGGGGGCTCGACTCCCAAACTCGAGATAAAATGGTGCTTTTTTTCACTTGCTCGACTGCCTTCTAGTCCTCATGATTTGGGTGTTTACACTCTGACCTGATGGAGGAATATTCGAATGGAGGGGTAGTAAATGAGGAGGATTTACTTCCTATAATCCCTCTCCCTTGTCCCATTTGAGTTTTGACCTTGGTCTTTGCCAAAATTCCTTGCTTTTATCCTTTAATCCTGCATTAAATGCACATTAGACCACAAAGCAAAATATCCAACTCTAACTCATCTCATAAACAAAATATAATCAAAAGTATGCAATAAGTTTTGAGAATAGTTGGTTTGACTAAGCTAGGAGGTGAATTAAGGCCCATATAATTACCCAATGATGAGGCTCATCATCATCCCCCTACTGAAAGTGTTGTTCATCCTCTAAGCAACTTACTCAATATCCATATCCTTCATGGCTATGGCAGCCTCTCTGACATCCCATGCCTCTATTGTGGTCTCCTCTTCTTGTCCATAGGAGCCTGCTTTCTTTTCTACCTCTTCCCACCGTCTTTATTCTTCTTCTTCTTTTCTACCTTCTATCATCCCTAAGAGTAGTGGTGGACTGAGTTTTAGGCCTATCCAATTGACCTTCAACCTTTGCATAGATTGCTTATACATAGGTGTCTTATTGAGTGCCTCTCTTAACCTTTGAGGGGAGTGATATTATCTTAACTTTAAGTTGTATGGTAGGGTGTTCCATCTCCTCAGGCAAGCATGTATACTGTCATCTCCTAGCAGCCTAAACATGTCCTCAAAATGTGAAATTTCTTGCTCTTGGGTAGAAAGATATCTAGGTGTCAACTGAGGATCATTTGCAATCAAATTATGGGTACTGATGAGGGCCATGGGATTTTATTGTCCAGCTCTGATCAAAAGAGGTTTAGTTTGATCTCTTGCCAATATCCTTTTCATCTTTGTAGCTCTTGACTCCTCATGGTTCATCCATGATGCCAAAGCCATTAATTGAAGATCTCCTAGCTTGGCATTAGGGTCCCATACATTCATGTCCATGAGGGCCATGTTGTGCAAATAAAACTCACCCATTTTGGCCCTATCTTCTAGTGTACTTTGATCAAATGACATGGTTCCCCTCTGTGCTGGTGTCTTAATCTGAAACTGTAGCCATTGTTCTTCTAGATAGAGAGCATAGGATTTAGCTGGCATCCTACACTGGATTTCCTCCAAGGAGATGCTTGCCATACATGCTAATTGGTTCTCTCTTTCCTAAATCTATCCCCTCAGCCATGCATTTTATGTCTCTAGTTGATTTCTCATTATAGCTTCTCTGTCCCTTAAGCCACTTAGCTCTCTACCCATTTCTTTGAGTTTCTCCTCCATGTGCCCAATGTCTTCCACCCCCTTTGATTTGGTGATCTGCATCCATCGATGAGTTCTAGCCCTCTCCTTCTCAAGCTCGAAAAACAGTGGGATGAAAATTTTTTGAGGTATGACCCTACATCCTTTAATAAACTGGTAATAGGAGTCCAGGTTAGGTTGGGGGTTGGGTTATTTTTTCTTTGGGTCATCCTCTTTAGCTTCTTGTTGCCACCTACCTTTCTTTCCAATTTCTATGCCTCCTGTAGATTCAACAGAGTATCATGTAGGACTATTTTTGCTTCCTATAGATTTTGTTGTGGATCCTGTAGGATTGCCTTACCCTTTGAGGAAGATGATCTAGTAGTAGGCCTCCTTACATAGGTGATAGGGGACTTAGGGGAAGTCATTTTGTCTTTTTGTGTAGGGGGATCTTCAATCTCAATAGGAATTTTGGTTGATGTTAGTGGCTTCCCCCATCTTATTCTTGTGCTCTTTCTTATCCTGAAATATAGTGGGGTCTGCCTTTGCCTTTTTTCTTTTTTCTTGATTGGGGTGCTGAGAGCAGTGAGGGTAGTTGTTGCCTCTCTTTCAGTTGCCTCTAGAGACACCCTAGGTGAATCCTCCTTATGTTCTGTCCCATCTGTTCTATTTCCTTCTTCCTCTTGTCTTTCCTGTCTTCTTCTTCTTGTAGATCTTCATCATCTCTATCAATTTCCTCCTTAATTTCCTCCTCTGTTTCTTCATCATCCTCCTTCTCTTCTCCCTCTTCTTCTTCATCTTCATCATGTTCCTCTGTGTCAGTTCCTTCTTCATTCATCTCATCCTCATCTCCTTCTATATCTTCCTCTTCCTGTTTTAATTCCTCTCACTCACAGTAGGACTAACATCATAAGTGAGAGATTTGATGTCATCCTCTACTCACATGTCTCTGAAAACTTACCATGTTATAGGGGTTCTGAGGTTTTGGAGGGCATATTCAATGAGGATCCTAATCAACCCATGGTGAGCTAATTGTTGGGAATTCCCCTCCTTCACTTTGATGCTTGAGTCTATGAGTGATTGAAGCAAGAAATATTGTATGCTAAGCCTTTGGTGAGGGGGTGTTTCTACTCCAAATCTTAATTCTTCAAGGATCCTAAAATGATAGCCATAGACAACACTATATCTACCCTCACATGAGATGTATTTGATTAGTTGGTAGCCTACCTCACTCCATGGATATGGCAGACTTTCCCTCCTTACTCCATTTTTGTCCTCAGTGGGTTCCTCACCTTCTAAAAAGAATTTTCTTTTGGCAACCTTGCCTCCTTTGTCTTCTTTGCTCCATGGGATTCCTAGGAGAAGTGTGGTGACCCTGCTGATGAGCTCAAGGGTGAGATTTTTAGTGAGGCCCCTTATTACAATAGTGGCATGGATTCTGGTGTGTGGAGTGAGGGAGAGAGAAAATTCTTGAGCCACCTCATCATCATACCCTCTGAATTTTTCGAAAAACCCCATCCAATTATGTATTGTGAAGATTTCAAGAACTTGGGGGTGTTGTTGGATTCTCAAAGTTTTTGTGGGATCTCTCCTATTAAAGCCTCCTATCATCTTGCTGGTGAAGCTTGAGGAGAAAATGAGAAGGTTGAAACAATTTTTCAAATGCAGGAGCAAAACAGAGATGACTGTGTATTTAATTCCTTTCACATAGTTGCTAAATTCACTCAAATTTAGAGTATCCTTGGTTCATTTACTTGTAAAGGGGAATGTAATTTTAGAGCCTACCTCTCTAGATTGGTTGTAGTGGCCAACTCCCGTGATATCCATTCTGAACTCTTCTTTGCCAATCCCTTAGACAGTCTCTGTGTATCTTGTAGATAGTCTCTGTATCCTACAGGAATTCTTGTGCATGCTCCTTTAGGAATTCATGTGCAGTGAACGATGGATCTTTTCTTCCGGTGGGTTCACTGGGTTATGAGAGCGACTTTAGTGAGGGAGTTTCGAGGAGGTGAAATGCATGGGAACGATGTTTTATTTCCTCCTATGGTGATTCGGGTGAGGTGGTGTGCTGGCAGCAAAGGTATGTTGCCATTTTTGGAATGTCGGTCCCCACTACCACCTCATCATTTCCCACTCCTCATAATCAGTTCCCACCTTGTAAATCCGTAGTTTAACCACTTTTTTTCCTACTCCTTCTCTGTCTTTGAGTTGACTGTAGCCACGTGTGAGAGGACACCAGGTTGTGCATGTGCTGACTGAATGAAGGTGGCCAAGTTAACTAGCCACCTTTTCACTTATAAACCAATTATCTCATAACCCTTACAATTTTTTACTACATGATGCATATGAGAGAGCGAGCGGGATACTTGTGGTTTCAATGCTATGTTGCAATTGTGGAAGACTAAAGGTGTTTCTGTGTATATTTGCTGCATGCCATCCTTCTTCCTCCTCTTGATGTCTGCTAATGGCTTCTCTATTGTTGCAGGTATCTGTGGTTGAAGATCTGATGTTGTTTCTTTAGAGCTCCTAGATCATCATGGTGAAGACTTGTTGCTGGTGTGATTGGTGTTTTGTGGGATAGGCTGCTACAGGATTTCCTATAGGATGTCATGTAGTTGCTTCTCCCTGAGAATTATTTAATCATTTTTCTTGCTGGGGCTATGAGGATTGTGACATGGATGGGAGTGTGGGGAGAAAAGTATACTCAGGTGATGCTCTTTACTCCTCTCTGTTTCCCTTTTTTTCTTTGAAGACTAGAAAAAACTATTGAAACTGATCTTTTTTTCAATGGTGAGTGCAGGGATGATGATGGTGGACGAGATGAAGTGCTAGATCATGAAGACTATGAATTTTAGGGACCTAACAAGTCCATAATTTGCCTTCAGATTGCTTCCTATACAATATTTGCGTCACTGTAATTCCTACAGGATCATCCTGTAGGTTTTTAGGGGATCCTCTAGGAATACAGGGGATCCTGTAGAAAACACAATCATTGTATAAATCAAAGAAAGGGAGTGGAAAAATGACAAAAGATGGAGGGATCTATGGTAAGGAGTGAGAACATGAATATGTGAGTGGTAGGGGTCTCCTTGGGATCCTCTTTTGCTCCTTAATTGTCCTTCTTGCCCACCTGCAAATGGAAATTTCATGATAATATCTATATATATATATATATATTATATATATATATATATATATATATATATTGAAGAACAATTGGGCTACCTCAGAGAGGTTTTCACCCTAGCTGTTTTCCTTGGGCGCCTCAAGGAAGGTTTTCAACCCAAATATGGGACTCAAGCGCCTCATGGAGGTTTTCACCAGAGTCCTTATTCTTTTTTCTTTTTTCTCACTGATTTGATGAGGGAGGAGCTGGAACTTTCTCCACTATCATCATTATTTTATTGATATCATCAAAGAACTCTTGTTTGATAAAGGTCTCTTGTACATTTTCAATCGGTGTCCATTAACAAGAAAAGGAATGAATTCTTCATCTATGGTTTTGATTTGCACTAAGCTAGTATCATGGCATCTTTCCACAACATAAGGTCTGAGCCATCTTGTCCTTAACTTGCCCTTGAATTATTTATACCTAGAACCATATAACAATGCCTAATCACCTTCCTGAAATTGCTTCTCCTTAATATTTTTATCATGCCATATCTTCCTCTGAAGTTGAACTACCTATGTATGTAGGAGGGCCTGCATTCTGAATTCATCCAAACCTTCAATTGGAACAATCTATCTTTTTGTGCATTGCTGAGATCCAAATCTAGTTGGGCTGCCATCCTTAGTGTGTTATATTATATTCAATGGACAACAAGTCCTTTTTCCCATAGGCCAGCTCATAGGATGTGAATCTAGTGGTTGTCTTCCATGTGGTATTATAGGCCCAGTTGGCCTCAACTATCCTTTCTGCCCAATCCTTCCTGTTGCTTCTCATCACCTTGGTTAAGATGCTCTCCAATGCTCTATTGGTCACCTACACTTGCCCATTAGCTTGTGGATGATAGGGAGTGGAGGTCCTATGCTTGATCTTGTGATGGCTAAGAAGGTCTCTAATCATGTTGGAGGTAAACTGGCTACCTTGGTCTATGACCAGCTCTCCAGGGTACCCAAATTTGTAGAATACATTCTCCCTTAGGAACTCAGCCACCTTCTCTTTTGTTGCTGCCTTAATTTCCTTTGTTTCAGCCCACTCAGTCAAATAACTAGTGTACACAATAATGTATTGTTTTTTCTTTGAAGGAGGGTCAATAGGCCCAATGAAGTCCATGCCCCAGTTGTCAAATGGCTCAAAAGTCACTTGAAGTTGCAGAGGAATTTCATCTCTTGGAGTAGGTCTTCCCATCCTCTGGCACCGATCACACTGACTAGTGTATTTTTTCACATCCTAATGAAGAGTGGGCCAATAATAGCCTGCTTGTAACACTTTGAATGTTGTCCTCTTTGCTGCAAAGTGACCTCCACAAGGCCCATCATGACAGGTCAAAAGGATGTCAAAGATTTCCTCTTCCCTAACACACCTTCTCAAGATTTGATCTGGGCCAAGTTTGAAAATATTACCCCCAATCCAAGTGAGGGGGCAGGCGTAGGGGATTTTCCTGACTATCTTGCTCTTTGCTTTGGAGGACAAGTTTGGTGGGAACTGTGCTGATACCAAATAGTTTGCTATATCAGCAATCCATGGAGAGAGAACTGAAATAGAAAATAAGTGCTCATCCAGTAACCAGTCATCCACCATTCCTTCTTCACCTACAGGAAAATTTACCTTAGATAAAAAATCTGCAACAACATTTTCCTTACTAGGCTTATCAATAATGGTTAGATCAAACTACTATAATAAAAGTAACCATCTTATAATTCAAGTATTCACATCTAGTTTGTTCATTAAATATTTGATTGCAGCATGGTCGATATGCACAAATGTTTGATAGCATGTAATGTAATGCCTGAATTTGTTTAATGAATGCACAACAGCCTGGAGTTCCTTTTCTAGTCATTGTATGATTTAGTTCAGCCTTTGATAAGTTCTTACTGATAAAATAGATAGCATAAGGCAGTTTTTCATCTATCTGACCTAGGGCTGCTCCTATGGCTTTGTGTGAGACATCGGCATGAATATGAAAAGGGAGGGCCTAGTTTGGGCCTCAGAGAATTGGTGCAGTGGTTAACTTATCCTTTAGGATATCTAAGGCCTCTTGACAGCTTTTTGACCATATAAACTTAGAATCTTTGGCCAACAAACCAAATAAAGGAGATGCCAACTTGTTGAAGTCCTTTATGAACCTTCGGTAGTATCTAGCTAACCCTAGGAAACTTCTGACATCTCTTTGCTTTTGAGGAGGTGGGACCCTTTGGATGATAGCTATTTTGTTTGGGTCCACCTGCAGTCCTTGCTAAAATATTGAATGACCTAGCACGGTCCCTACAGTCATTAAGAATTCATATTTTTTAGGACTGAGAGACAGATTCATTTTAAAGCATTTGTGCAATACTTTGCCTAGGTTAAACGGGGCTTACTGAAAATCACAGCCATAAGGTGTAAAATCATCCATATAAATCTCCACTGCATCATGGACCAATTTCAAAAAAATATTCAAGACTGCTCTCTGAAAAGTGGTAGGAGCACTGCATAGGCCAAAAGGAAGGACCCTATAGGCAAAAGTACCCCAAGGATAGGTGAATGTGGTCTTATCTTGGTCTTCTGGGTAGATCTAGATTTGGTTGTACTCACTGAATCCATCTAGGAAGGAGAAAAATATTTTTTGTGCCAGGCCATCTAGCACTTGGTCAATAAAGGGTAGAGGAAAATGATCCTTATTTGTGGCTTTGTTAAACTCCCTGTAATCGACACAAATCCTCCACTTACCATTTTTCTTGGGAACTAACACCAAAGGAGAGACCCACTCACTGTCGAAGATAGGGTAAATGAATCTTGCATCTAGAAATTTTTGCAGTTCTTCTTTGACTATATCTTTAAGAGCTGGATTCATCCTCCTTTGTGGTTGTTGGACTGGCTTGCAACCTTCTTTGATGTATATGTGGTGAGTACACACTGAGGGGTGTACTCCCTTCATTTCCTTGTAATGCCAAGTGAAGGCTTCTAGATTTTCCTTTAACATGTTGCATAGCTTCTCCTCTTCGAGAGAAGAAAGAGATGGATTGATTTTCAAGGTTCCCTCTAGGCCGAATTCTATGGTTTTGACACAAAGTGGGTTGGAATCGGCCAAGCATAAGTCAATTGGATGATTTTTTTGGGTTTCCTTTACTACTTATTCTAAACGTAATGAACTGGGAGTTGGACTTTGGAGCAAGTGTTCAATCAAGTCATCCTCATCTTACTGTCCTTCTCCCATGGTTGCTTCCAAAGCATAAAGTTGGGAAAATAAACTTCATCTTCTTCCTCCTCCTCCAACCATAAAGGTAAATCATGCTCTAGAGAAGGTTAAGAATGAGGGTATAGGACTAACTGCTTGGACATATGCCCATTCTTGATGGTCATATTCCTAGCTCTACAGTGAATGTAAGCATTGGCAGTGGCCAAACATGGCCTCCCAAGGATGAGAGGATAACTAGTAAGCTTAGCCTTAGGCTAGAGAACTAGGAAATATGTAGGGTACTCCCAGGAGTCAATGGAGACCATTATATCCTCCACAATTCCCTCAAGGGTTACTATGGAATGGTCTGCAAGTTGCAAAATTGTTGTGGTCTTCCTCAATGACCCTTGGAGGTTGAGCTTGAGCATGGTTTCCTTGGTCATCACATTAATAGCAGCCCCAAGATCGATCAAAGTGTGTGGGAAAATGGTGCCATTGATGTGCACATCTACTACAGGGTTTCCAGGGTGCAAATATTTTGGACAAATTACCTGCCCCAACATTAGGTTGGACAGTTGCCCAATGAAATTAATGGTAGGGGCATCCCTTTTTTTCCTCCCTGGATGCTTGAAGCATTTCTCCTTAATAAACTTATTGTAAATGGGAACATCTTTTATTGCCTAGAGAAGGGGGATCTTTACACATAGATTTTTAAATTCTCCCAAAAGTTCAGTCTCTTCTAGAGGAGGTTGGAGTGGTTGGGCTAATCTCTCAGGAAAGGGTGGATTTACTTTAAGGTTTCTTTCGTCTCTTTCTTCCTCAACCTCCCTAGGTGGAGGGGGAGGTTGGTTATCCAAGATAACTCTCCCAGATCTCAAGTTAATCATCTGGATTTCCACAGCATAAGCTAGATATGATGTCCCTCCACTGTATACTTGTTGAGCCTACCTTTTGTTCGGGTTCAGGTTTGGTTGGGCAGGAATATGGGGTTGCTTGAGTGGAGCAGAGTGTAGGAGCTGTGGTTTGGTTGGGGTAGTAATATGCATGGGATGACCCTTGCATGCCCTGTTGGTATGGTCTAGGCCCATGAGGTCTCCTTTTGTTAATGTAGCAAAGTTGCTCAGTGACCCCTCCAGCTCCTTGATATACAACTTTGAGTCCGGGTAAAGAAGGGCACTTGTCCGTGGAGTGGTTTTCTTCACAGACCAAGTGTTGGGCATGGAATCCCCCCACAACATGTTTTGGGGCTCAAAGCCCAAGTTTTGAGTTGTTATTGTTGTAAAGACTCCACGAATTATGGGCGTGGAGCGTGAATTGTATGTTAGAGTCATAGGGATGTCCGCGCTAAGTTTTGAATGTAGTGTCGGCCTACCCATGGTCTGCGGACCATGGGATTGTATAAATATAACAAGGCTCTAAGTTTTAAAGTAACCAATGAAAGGAATGGAATCTAATGGATAGAAGAATATAGAAAGGAATAGAGCAAGAGTCTAAGTGTCTTGGGTCGTAGTAGTAGGAAGAAACTTTGTAGCTGAGTGTGTAGAGGCCTTGTAGAGTCCACAGCTAAGTGCGCGGACCCCTGCAACTGAGTGCGCAGGGTGAGGGTTGAGTTTGTAATAGAAGGAAGAAAATAATAAATAGAAGTTTGATCTAAATCCTGTGTATCTATTCTGAGTTATTATATGTTTGATATTGCTTGCAATTATATTGTTTATTTATTGCACGCACTTATATGAATTGTGAATATTGTTAAGTATAACTAAAAGTGTATAAATAAGTTTAGTTCATCACCTAATATTGGGTTGGAGTAAGGACTTGGGTAATAACATTGTTCTAGCCCCGAATAAGGTTGCGCGAAGGTAGCATCTTAGGCTACGAGGTACGGGTAAGTGCGCGTAGTGACGTGCATGTAGGATCGAAATGCGGACCACTTGAAACCATCAAACATCTACAGGGTGCTGAAACCTGGTTCTAGCACCCTCCCATACTACTTTGGATGAGACCTCAGTCCGCACTCCATGGATTGTTGCCGAAAGGGCCAGTAGTACCGGGATTTTTTTGGCTAAATCACCTCTGAACCTGGGTCAGGCCCCAACAAGCCAACAAATGGTTCTGTTTCCAGGACCAGGATCTGCATAAGGGATGTCTGATGTCGTGTCATTGGAATCCAACAAAGAAAGAAATTGAAGGGTGGTTGGACAGAAAAATTCAGGAGTTCATGGCGTAGGAAAATAGGAATCTACGAGTATCAAAGGAACAATGGCTAGAGCACTACTTATATACGGAAATCCTTGAAATTTTCTTTGCATCCTTCCCCTTTGAGTTGTACGAGTAGATCACGAAGCTAGCAGACAGTCATGGAAGGTGTAGGCTCTACAAACCGATTTTGTGGACTCCGAAATTGGTGCGCAGACTAGAAGTGTCAGAAGATAAGATCACGCACGATGTGGACCATTGGCTCGATTGAATTATAGGGGGATTTATCACCGAGTTCGTAGTAGATACAATCATCAGCTACAGCAAGGTGGAACATTGCTTCCTCAAGGGACCGCGAGGTAAGTACATTAAATCATTCAACACTTGGATCAAAATTCTATTGTGTGAAAAGTGGGTCATGTGAATAAATTGATGTTTGGGACTACGCGAAGTGGGAGGATCTACATGAATGAAGGTATCACAGAGATAGAAAATAACCCCTTTATTTCACCGCGATGGGAAAGTTTCTCCAAGAAGCGCAATCAGTCTGATAAGGCAACGAATTCCGCGCATACCACCCCCACCTACATCACCACCAGTTTCACTAGTGTCACCCGCATCTCCAGCCACACCACCTCCGCCACCACCACAGTTCAATATGGTAAGTGCAATAAAATTGTCGGTATTCAAAGGAGTAGGGAACGAAGATCTGGACCAATTTTGGTTCGTAGTAAAGGTTGTATGGGAAGCACAAGGAGTCATAGATGAAAATATAAAGAAGGCAATGCTGGTAAGCACATTACAGGATCACACACTAACGTGGTACATTAAGCATTCTAATGACCATCGAAATGCAGGGATCGCAGATATCCAGGTTGCACAGAACAAGGAATTTAGCAGGCCAAAATCAGAGACGCAATCGATTATCAGGTTTAAGGAAATCATGATGCTTTCAAGAAAGACCCCATGAGAACTAGACCAGAGACTGAATAGTATGATTTGTGAAGCCAAAATGACCTTGACGGATGGACAACACCGTGCATGGTTTGTAGCATCACTAACATCGCATTTAAGGATGATGCTATCACAACAAAATCTATCCACCTAGGCCAAAGATTTGGAGATTGCAATGAGATTGCACGAGACCCCAATAAAAGATCCTGGTCTAGGAGTCCAACAAATCCATGTGCAACTGCAAAATTGTGTCTGGAAATGCAGAGTTTGAAATAGGACAGGACAACTCAGCTAGAGGCGCGCAAGGAGGTATTGTGCATAAAATGCAAAGGCCAGGAGCATGACAAGGACTATTGTCCCATTTGTTGGGTTGTGTTATATTCTTTCCACAACTAGCCCACTTAGTTAACCGGAGGGTTAGAGGAGGAGCGGAGCCCCCCTTCGTTGTGCCAATTGTGTAGCGGGGGGGTCACAGGGGGTTTGAGGGGTGTAGGTAACCCCACTCTCTAGGGCTTGGGGCAGTGCCTCAGAAAATTTTGGTTTTGGACCCTATGTTAGGATGGGCATACCCACCTATAGTTTTGTGCATGATTTTCGCACATGTTTTTGGACGTGATGGTTTTCGGTCCATGGTATTGGGCACAATGGTTTTTGGTCCATGGTATTGGATCCTTCGGCATGTATAAATATGTATTATAACATTGAAAGGAACATAATGAAAAATCAAGTTGGTAGTCCCAGTTCTGGGATCCAGGGGAAAATCTTTGTGTATATGCGTTTTATGTGTTATGCTCTTGCATTGTTTATTTTCTGTGTTTTAGAATTTGTATGCAGGTAATTTTTGTAAAGGGTTAAAACCTACATTTGGTATCAAAGAAGATTTGGCTTAAGGGGACACCTTTGTTGCTGAGGGGTTTCAGTCAAGCCTGTGGTAGACCCTGTTCAGTGGGAGATCTACGAGATCAATTCTGGTGGTGAAAGAAGATGGCGAGCAGTGGAAAGATAGAGATCGAGAAATTTAATGGTTAGAGTTTTGAGTTGTGGAAACTCAAGATGGAGGATCTGTTGGTGGATAAAGATCAGTGGATCGCAGTAGATCTAGGTACTAAACCAACGGGAGTGTCCAATGAAGAATGGAAGAAGTTGGATCGGAAGGCAAAGAGCACAATATGATTGTGTGTCTTAGATTTAGTATTGCTTAATGTATCAGGGGAAGCTACGGCGAAGGCTTTGTGGGACAAGTTAGGGACTTTGTACCAATCTAAGTCTCTAGTGAATAAACTGTTCTTGCGGAAAAAGCTATATAACCTGAGCATGAAAGATGGAGACTCAGTGACAGAGCATCTGAACACATTTAATACTGTGGTAAGTCAGTTAGCATCTGTTGATATTAAAATTTCAGATGAAGATAAGTGCATCAGTTTGTTGTGTTCTCTACCAGATTCATGGGATAGTCTAGTTATTACAATAGGTAGCAATGCAACTACCTTGCAGTTTGATGAAATAGTCTCATCCTTGCTGACGAAGGAGATGAGACGAAAAAATATGGAGAGCAAGAATGGTGATGCCTTGTGTGTACGAGGATGGTCGCAGAACAGAAACAAAAATAAGTCATCGAGTGGGAGATCTAAATCTAGAGGGAGATCTAAATATCCAGGAAAACCTGTAAAGGTGGTGTGCTGGAAATGCGGAAAGGAAGGGCACTACAAAAGGGACTGTGTTAGGCCTCTATACTACTAGTGTAACCCCTTATTGTTATTGGTACAACCCCCTTATTATATTGTTTTACCCATGTAGTCCCCATATTGTTACTATTGTGCCCCATAGAAGCCCACTATTGTTATTATTACGCCCTTACATTATTATTGTTATGTCGGCTCTAATTATATTATGACTCCTTAGACTCCTATATATAGAAAGGAGGTCTTGTCATTTGTATCATCGAAGAATTGTTCATTTGTGTAATGTAAAGGAGGTTCCCCCCTCAAAGAGGCTTATTTCTAAGGCGTTGATCTATCTTTTCTATCTTTTTGTGAGTTGGTTTCATAACATTTGGTATCAGAGCTTTGGATTCTAGGGTTTCGCTGCTCCAAATAGGTCATTGTGGTCGCTATAACTTTTTTTCTGCGATGTTTCAGAAGTGAAAAAAAACCAATTTGAGAAGAAATCATACTAAACCTTGGGTCCAAATTTTAGAGCTTTTGGTGCTATATTCGTGGAGATATGATCTAAGGAATTTGGCCTTTTTGCAGACTCACGAATTACATTCCAAACAGGTGACCTGGGGAAAATAGTCATAACTTTTGTTTTGAGCATGAGATTAAAATTTCGTAAGAAGTTACAGAACAAGGACAGACTGCAGTTGCTTGTATACATTTTTTAGATCCAAAGGTCAAAATAGTGACACGTGGCACCTCGCACAAGTTCGCTCTACTGAACTAGTCTATAATCAGGTCACCGTGGGAGATTTGGCATAACTCTTCCTTGGTGAATCCAATTTGGATAAGATTGGTGGCATTGGAAAGAGAATACAGAGGGATATTGCATATCGCAATTTCAAAATTGGAAGAATCGAAATTACAGAGTTATAGTCGTTTCAATATCAAGCTCCTAAAATCAAGAAAAGGCGATATGAGGAAGTTTGATGGCAAGGATTCGGTAAATTGGATACTTCAGATGGAGAAATATTTTGATCTACATGGTGTACCACTATTACAAAAGATATGTATTGCATCTTCATATTTAGAACCGCATCAATTTTTATGGTATAAAGGGCTTTGTTCTCGTAAACAACTTGTTACGTGGTCAATTTTCACGGAGGAAATGATAGCACATTATGAGGATACAAAGAGCAACACCTTCTTTAGAGCAACACCACAACAATTAGAAAGAGTAAAAGAGCTTTGTTACATAGTGGAAAGTAAAATTATGGCAACAAGGAAGTCTACCCCTCACAACTATAATAATGGAAGTGTTGTTTATCCTAGCCTTCCACAACCTATAAGGGTTACACCACAACAATTGGAAGAGAAAAGAGAAAAAGGGCTTTGTTACAATTGTGATAGCAAATGCACTAAAGGTCATAAGTGTGCTGAGAAGAAATTATTTTACATAGATTATGAAGAGGAGGAAGAAAAGGATCAAGAAACATCAAAAGAAGAGTATATACACTAGGAACCAACCCCAGAGAAAGAAGAAATGAATCTGACCATATCTTTTAAAGCATTGGCAAGAATTACCACTCCTCAGACTCTCAAGATAGAAGGACATATCAAGAAGAAAAAGGTTCAAGAACGGAAAGATCACATTGAGCATCAACAAATGAATCTGACCATATCTTGTAAAGCATTGGAAGAAATTACCACTCCCCAAACTCTCAAGATAGAAGGACATATCAAGAAGAAGAAGGTTCAAATAGTGAAATATCAGGAAGAAAAGTATCAAGAAACATCAAAAGAAAAGGATACTCACCAAGAACCAACCCCAGAGAAACAAGAAATGAATCCAACCATATCTTGTAATGCATTCGTCAAAATTACCACTCCTCAAATGGTAAAGATAGAAGGACATATCAAGAAGAAAAAGGTAATAGTGTTGATTGATTCGGGTAGTACCCATAATTTTATTAATTGTAATATAGCCAAGGACTTGAATTTCTTCCTAGATCCAGCACCAGAGTGTCAAGTGACGGTTGTAAGTGGAGGAACCATAAATTGCTCTGGAAAGTGCCATAATATCAAGCTATCCATGGGAGAATATGTAATGTATAGCCCAATGTTTTCTGTTCCAATGTGGTGCTAATGTTGTACTAGGAGTCCAATGGCTACAATCCTTGGGTACAATAGCTTTTAATTTTCAAGAACTTTTTATGAAATTTTCTTCGGTAGGAAAGGAAGTTGAATTAAGGGGTATCACAGGGAAACCAGGAAAGATAATCAACTTTGACAGAATGACAAAGCTTTTAAAGAAATAACAATGAGGTGTAATTGCACAATAATGTTCTCTAACTGTTCGCACATTGAAATCATGTATTTCTCCAGATCTTCAAAAAGTATTGGACAATCATTCCAAGGTATTTGAGACTCCCAAAGGTCTCCCACATATTCGTGATCATGATAATGCTATTCATTTTATTCCAGATGTGTTCCTCCAAACATCAAGCCTTATAGATATCCATATGCCCAAAGGAGTGAAATTGAACATATGGTTGCAGAAATGGTAGAGGTTGGTACAATTATCCAACCAAATTTGATAAAAAAAGGAAGGTATGAATGGAAGAATGGCGAAGTAGGGTGGGAACTCATTCAAAAGTTGTTGAATATCCTAGTTCCAACAATATTGCCAGAACTTGACAAGGAAGAAAAAAGCATATTGGAACCTGAAGCATTTACAGAACTGAGAAGTCGAAAGCTAGGAAATCGATCAATTTCAAAGCATCTCATCAAGTGGAAGAACTTACCTATTGAAGATTTCACATGGAAGGACAAGAATTTTATACAGAAGAATCAAGAACTACTCAAGCGTTGATGACAACACTTTTTGAAGGAGAGGGGCATGTTAGGCCCCTATACTACTAGTGTAACCCCTTATTGTTATTAGTACAACCCCCTTATTATATTGTTGTACCCATGTAGTCCCCATATTATTATTTTTGTGCCCCATAAAAGCCCACTATTGTTATTATTGTGCCCTTACATTATTATTGTTATGTCGGCTCTAATTATATTATGACCCCTTAGACTCCTATATATAGAAAGGAGGTCTTTTCATTTGTATCATCCAAGAATTATTCATTTGTGTAATGTAAAGGAGGTTTCCCCCTCGAAGAGGCTAAATTCTAAGTCGTTCAACTATCTTTTCTATCTTTTTTTGAGTTGGTTTCATAACAGACTGTAAATCTAAAGCTCCTGATAAATGAAAGGGATTTGATGATGCTCCTTCTTCAGAGGCGAAAACCACCTCAGATGAAGGTGGGGATGTGTACTTGGCTTCTTCAAGTACACATGTAGATCATGAGGCATGGTTGATTGACTCAGGTGCATCCTTTCACTTCACTCCCCATAGATAGTGGTTCTGCGAGTATGAGAAATATGATGGTGGTGATGTCTTCTTAGGGGATGATAGGAAGGCTAGAATAATTGGTCGCAGAAAAGTAAAGTTGAAGTTGCAAGGTGGAAGGGTTATAAAACTTCCAGGTGTTCTGCATATTCCTGCATTGGCCAAAAATCTGATTTCTGTAAGCAAGCTCGATGATGCAAGTGTAAAAACAGTGTTCAAGAAGGATACCTGCAAAATGGTTTGGGGAGCACTGGTATTGATGTGGGGAGTTCGAATTGGAACTCTGTACAAGCTGCAAGGTATCACTATTATTGATGGGTGCAACAGTTCTGTGGTTCCTGAAAGTGGAGTAGAAAATCTAGTGGTCTCTGGAGAGAAGACCACGTTGTGGCATCAAAGGCTTGGACATATTGGAGAGAAGGGCCTTCGAATACTTCATGGTAAAAGTATGGTAGAAGGCATGAGTAATAGCTCTCTGGATTTGATTTCTATGAAAAATTTGTATATGGGAAGTAGAATCGGGTGAGTTTCCCCTCTGGTAGTAAGAGGGTGAAACATATATTAGAACTTGTGCACAATGATGTGTTTGGACCTGTGAAGGTTCCATCACTGGGTAAGTCTATGTACTATGTATCATTTATAGATGACTTCTCAAGAAATACATGGATATATTTCCTTAAGAAGAAATCTGAAGCCTTTGACAGGTTTAAATAATTTAAGGCTCTTGTGGAAAATGAGACAGAGAAGAATATAAAGGTGTTGAGGATAGATAATGGTGGAGAGTTTTGCAGCAAGGAATTTGAAGAATTCTGTAAGAAGTGTGGTATAGCACAATAGAAGACTACTCCATATACACCTCAGAAAAATGGAGTTGGAGAAAGAATGAATAAGACGTTGATGGAAAGGGCAAGAAGCATGCTTAGTGGTGCCGAGTTAGGACAAGAATTCTGGGCAGAGGTGGTGGCTACTGCATGTTACCTCGTCAACAGGTCACCTTCATCAGCGTTGGAGGATAAGACTCCACAAGAGGTATGGACTGGTAAGAAACCCTCTCTTTCACATCTGAGGGTATTTGGATGTGATGCATATGTACATGTTCCAAAGGAGAAATGAACCAAGTTGGATAGTAAATCTGAAAAGTGCATCTTTATTGGGTATAAGGATGGTTTAAAGGGTTATAAGCTTTGGAACCCAGTCACATGGAAGGTTGTGTACAACCGAGATGTGGCGTTCCGAGAGGTAAAAGATTAATTAATTTATGCTTCTATGATCCATATCAATTTTGAGAAGAATCTTTGGCAAAAATCACATAGAGAAATTTTTGTCGACTCGTTTCGAACCAACCAGTGTGGTTCATCGTCAGGACAAGTTGAATGAGTAGATCTTGCTATGCATTATAAATAGATCGGGCAGAATATCCAAATTTGATTTGGAAATTTGGATATTATGCCCGATCTATTTATAATTCATAGCAAGACCTGTTCATTCAACTTGTCCTGACGATGAACCACACTGGTTGGTTGAAAACACGTCGACAAAAATTTCTCTATGTGATTTTCGCTGAAGATTATTCTCAAAAAAGAGGTAAAAGATGTTATTAAACATGAAGTCCAACCAAAGAAACTTGAGAAGATATAGTTTGAGTTTAAGGAGGAAGAATTAGATGCTACAGCAGAGGAGGAATCTGAAGATGAAGAGCCACAAACTCCGAGTGTGAGAAGATCAGTTTGAGAAAGAAGGCAGCCAGAAAGGTATAGTCCAATTGCTTTTTGTTCAAATTTTGCTTTATATATTACTGACGATGATCCCAGAACTATGAAGGATGGCAAACTCTGGAAAGAGGCCATGGTTGATGAAATCACATCTTTACACAAAAATGAGGCTTGGGATTTGGTGGAGTTACCAGGTGGAAGGAAACCGATTGGCAGCAAATGGGTGTTTAAGAAGAAGACAAATGCAGAAGGAAAGGTGGAGAAACACAAAGCTCTGTTGGTAGCAAAAGGTTATTCCCAGGTGCTGGGAATTGATTTTGGTGATATTTTTTCTCCTGTTGCCAAGGTAACTTCTATTAGATTACTTTTATCTATTGCTGCTGCTTTTGCTTTTGAGGTAGAACAGATGGATGTGAAGACAACATTTCTTCACGAGGATCTGGAAGAGGAAATATACATGAAGCAACCTGAAGGCTTTGTGGTGAAGGGTAAGAAAGAACTGGTATGCAAGTTAAAGAAGTCTCTATATCGGTTAAAACAGTCACCAAGGATGTGGTATCAGAAATTTGATACATTTATACGAGGACTTGGCTTCACTAGAAGCAAAGCAGATCACTGTGTGTATTTTAAATTAATTGGTGGCCGTATTATTTATCTAGTCTTGTATGTGGATGATATGTTACTGGCTAGAAATGACAAGGAAATTATCCAGGATTTGAAGACCCAATTGTCCTTCAAATTTGACATGAAAGATCTTGGTGTTGCAAACTATATTTTGGGCATGGAAATTAAAAGAGATCAGGAAAAGAGGAAGCTCTGGTTAAACCAGAGGAGGTATGTCGAGACAATACTACAGCAGTTTAATATGCAGGATAGTAAACCGGTGAAGGTTCCTATTCCTATAGGTGTGAGGTTATCTGCTAAATAGTGTCCCTAGACACAAGAAGTGGAAGAAGACATGTCCCGTGTTCCATATGAAAGTGCAGTCGGTAGCCTGATGTATGCAATGGTCTGTTCTAGACCAGACATTGCATATGCAGTGGGAGTATTGAGTAGGTTTATGTCAAAACCAGGGAAGGAGCACTAGACAGCAGTGATGCGGGTTTTCAGGTATTTGCATGGCACTAGTGATTATGGTTTGTGCTACCAAGGAAGATCAGGATTGTACAAAATGTTGGATATTCATGGCTTTGTTGAAACAGACTGGGCTGGAGATTTGGATCAGAGAAGATCTACAAGTGGGTATGTGTTTAACCTATTTGGAGGTGTAGTCAGTTGGATGAGTAAGAAACAATCTGTAGTGGCACTATCAACCACAGAGGCAGAATACATGGCAGCCACTCATGCAAGCAAGGAAGTCATTTGGTTGCAGAGATTGTGTTCAAGTATGGGGTTAGTACAGGGAGCTATAAGGATAGACTATGATAGCCAAAGTGCAGTTTTCTTGGCAAAGAATGCCGCATATCATTCAAAGACAAAGCACATTGAGGTTCAGTATCACTTTGTGAGGGATATGATAGAAGAAAAAAAGGTGTCGCTGGTAAAGGTGGACACTTTGAAGAATACTGCAGATGCATTGACAAAATCTGTGAGCTCTGAGAAGTTCTCTTGGTGTAGAGAGACAATGGGCGTTTCACAGCTAGAAAAATGACTAAGCTTTCTTCTGGCCCCCTGTGGAAAGAAAAAAACAAGTGGGAGAATGTTGGATTGTGTTATATTCTTGCCATGACTAGCCCGCATAGTTAACCGGGGGTTAGAGGGGGGGCGAAGCCCCCCTTCGTTGCACCGATTATGTAGCGAGGAGGGTCACAGGGGGTTTGAGGTGTACCCGTAACCCCACTTTATGGGGTTTGGGGTAGCGCCCTGGAAATTTTGGTTTTGGACCCTATGTTAGGATGGGCGGACCCACCTATGGTTTTGTGCATGATTTTTGCACATGTTTTTGGACGTGATGGTTTTCGGTCCATGGTATTGGATGCTTCGGCATGTATAAATATGTATTATAACATTGAAAGGAATATAATGAAAAATTAATCTTGTAGTCTCGGTTCTGGGATCCAGGGAAAATATTTGTGTATATGTGTTTTATGTGTTATGCTCTCACATTGTCTATTTTCTGTGTTTTAGAATTTGTATGCATGTAATTTATGTACAGGGTAAAAACCTACACCATTTTCATGAATTACTTGGCGGGAGGAGGCCGATGCCATTAAGACTAGAGGCACTAGTAGGACTGAGCACGACGCCTGCATTATGGTGCGCGATTTGTCAGGTAGGAGGAAAACACACTACAGATAATTATCACCTATTACAAAAGTATATGCAGATGGCCCAGCAATTGTTCTGTAATTTCTACAGGTCGATAGGCCATGATGAGTGCACCTACAGAAGTTATGAGCTGATGATGGATCGAACTCTTGCCTATAGAGTGTAGACTGAAACTCAAGCCCTCGATCCAAATGCAGGGATGGCGCGTGCTGGAGTTCAGGGACACGGATGAGGTCGAGGTGGAATGGGACCAGGAAGGGGTCATGGACAACTAATATGTTACAATTTCTGAGGGCCAAGGCACTATGCCTGTGATTGTATGAATCTGACGAGAGCATCATGTTTATATTGTACCCAATTTGATCATGAGACGAAGGACTGCCCTACACTGATAGCGAGGTTGCGCGATAAAGGAGTACTCCACCTTCCCCCGACTCAGAACCTACAAATGATGAGGTCTGAGTCGCATGAAGAGGACCCAAATGTAAACATAGTGCTTCGAAGTGGTATCATAACCGGATATGACAAAGGTAAGTAGCATGAAGAAAGTACGTGGGTTCCCAAGGCTCCTACAAAGGAACCTGAATATGATTTGGCGTGCGTGAAGGAGACATTCATGGAAGCTAAGAAGAGCTTCACGGAGGCCTCCACTTCAGGTAGTAAGGATAATCTAGAACCAGAGATGGATCCTTCTATGCTCACTACCTTTCTGGAGACATGTATGAAGCTATTGTGCGACAACGAAGTGGTGAAAGTACTACAGGAACTTATCACTAGGTGTGCTAGGTTAGGAGAGCCACGCGTAGTATTTAAAGCTCAAGAAACATACATTGTGAACAAGAAGGGAAATGAGATTGATTGCGCAAATTAGAGGGTATGAAATGGATCAAGTAATTCTGGATCTAGGACCAGATGTGAATGTACTGCCAAACCAGACATGAGAGCGCATGGGCAAGCCCGCATTACAATGGTCTCGTATTCAATTGCGAATGGTGAACCAATAGAAGATTCTACCCATGGGAAGATTGTAGGGGGTAACGGTGGATATTGAAGGTGCGAGCACACTTGTGGATTTCGAAGTGATAGAGATTATCAATGATAGCAATCCCTATCTAGTGCTACTGGGCATAGACTGGGCCACTTATATGAATGGAGTCATAAACTTGAAGAAGCGCAAAATGATTTTTGAAAAAATGTCACTACACACAATAGTACCACTAGATCCTGCCAAAGGAGCACGATACACAAAACTGGTGCACGACAATGATAGTGATGACGATCTTGATTGTATCTACAAGATAACCACATGAGAGCGGGATTGGGTGAATCCAATAGCAGATGGTAGAATTTCGTGGGAGTACAATAGCTCATGCACTTCGGATTCAAACGAAGAAGTAGAACAGTGGCAGAACCGGTTACACAAGGTAACCACGCTAAATTGCAACATGATGATAAGGTCATTACATTGTGTAGCAATAGAGGCAAGGGATCTACCCATATATGACAGATTGATAGCAGTGGATGAATTCTTGAATGAATTTGAGAGCGAAGTGCCAGAACAATAGCGGTTCGATGCTCTGAAATGGGCACTATGCGCTACGCCGGCAAGGTGGTGGGGTACGCACCAGGAGAGTTTCTGGGATTGGCACAAATGTAGAAGGGGGATGCTTATACAATTTGGAAAACCTCAGCTACGGATGAGAGCCAGTTATGAGGGGCGAAACAGCTTGCGTGCCCACCTTTCCAGATGGGTACAGATGTGTGGAACACAGCCCACACAAACGCACACCGCTCCCATGATAGAAAACAGGAACAAAACGTAGTAGAAGGGAAGACGAAGTGTGCCAAAGATTATCCATGGGGAAGTATTTCACAATGTGTGTTAAGTGCTGAATAGGGTCCACCATGTGAAATGCACTGATTGGGACATGCGCGTACAAGCGGTTCGATGAGCCTATAGGACCATGTGCAAAACCCTAACCGCGAGAGCAATTCCAAAGCTGCGGGATGAAGCAGGGACTGTAATCTTTGAGGAGCATGCAAAGCCAAATCTACATGTAACAACACCCCTATATTCGACAATGCGCAAAGCCCAAAACAAAGAAATCACACGGCCACGAGAAATAGAAGATATAAGACTTCAGGAAGAAATTCGATGGGGAAACTTTAGACTTTGTGAACTTGAAAAAGACTGGGTATGACTAAGGGAGAAAAGCACTTTAATGGATGCAGAGGTCAAGAGGCTAGAAAATGAAATAAAGAAAGCATTTCTCGTTGATAAACCAAGGATGGCAAGGTAAGATGCGTACGATCATACTGGCAAGTTAGAGGAATATCGTCGAGAATTGGTTAGTCTGCTACCATGGCTAGGACCGCATATCGCCAAATGTAGTAACCAGGGTAGCACATTGCAAATAGTAGATCGTGTGGTGCCAATCACCACGGTGGTAGATGAGAATTCTTTGCGAACCACGAAAAACGATGGAATGGAGCCTCGCACAGGTGGTGCGACCACCTAACTAGCCATAGGAAGGACAATCTTAGCAATCTGGGAAGTTGAAAGGGAGCGTGGGACTATAAATTATTCTACCTGGGAGCTGCATGCTCTGGGAGATGCACATAGAATCAGAACGTCACAAGGTTCACGACCTCACATGGAGGGCTATGCTGCTGCGTGGGTTGGCTAGGAAGTGACCATTGGTGTCATTATTCATGACAAGATTTCTGGTTTGAGGCCAAATGGAGCGGGCGGCGGGCATTTAAAACGCAATTTATGGGCAAGATTTGGGAAAATCTATTGCTGAGAAAGCATTGATGACCTGGAATTAGGGGGAATGATCGAATTTAAACTTGAAAGGGGCTATATAACTGAAATGGCTAGCTAGCGAACAACACTTGGTCATTTGAGAACTGAGCATTTGAGCAGAGCACAGAGCATTGAGAGCTGAGCGATAAGTAAGCCCTAAGTTCGCAAGAAACAGAAAATGGTATAGAGATGATGACGACCACTAAGGATGGGTTGGGAGTTGAAGAGGGAACCGTTGGTGAGGCCGTGCAGACCCCCATGGTATAGGATGTTCCCGAGGGCGTTGGGGTGGTCACAGAAATCCCCAAATCACCACGGACACTGCGACCGAAGAAGGATAAGCAGGCAATGGGTCCAGTACACATGTCACCGAGGAATATGCGACAAAGCAAATTATCAATGGAAGAAAAGGGGAAGGCAGTCACAATTGAAACAGATGAGTAAGAAGAAGACTTACAGGCCTTGATCACCACCACTGAAGAAGAAGAAGATGTGGAGGAGGATGTCCAACCATTGCACCCTGCAACAAAACTGCCAGCGTATGTCCCTCCATGGAAAGGGAAAAAAAAGTATCGAAGGACCTGGACAAAACAAAATGCTCGCTCCAGACCCCTCTCCTCCCCTATAGTATTGTATTTGAGGGCACGCACCTAGGCCACGTGCCAAACTTGAAATTTGAAGACTGGAACCTCGCTGACAGCGAGAAGTTCCCGCACCTCGAGACTAGGAACTTGATGAAGCAGAACACTGAGGGGGCAGTGATCACATTAGAGACGTGAAAATGGTTGTGCTGTGTGGAAAAGGTCGAGTTGCTGCACTTGTTATGGATACCACATTTCCACTGCGCACCCATCACCATTTTCATCATCAAGCAGTTACTCTTCCTGGTGCATGATGGGTATCTATGGCTAGAGGAGCCTATTCCAATCACAACAGACCTCATCCACCATATTTCTCAGCTCCCCTGTAAGTGAAAGGACCCCGCGACTATAGCCGGAAAAAGTAGCGATTTGGCTCTTGCAGAAGCCATGAAAGCGAAATATAAGCTGGACAAAAAGAAGAGGGGCTACGCCATCTCCAGCATCAAGGAAAAGGGGGTGCGCATAGCAACTCAACTCCTGGCTAGTAAAGTTATGAGAAAATGTCACGCCAATGAGGTACCACTGCCGATGGTCGTGTTGGCCGAGCAGTGGGCGGAGGGGGTCTCGTTCAACTAGGCCAAATTCCTTTGTGAGGAATTTTTGTTAAACTGTCGAGAAGCCTAGGAGCAGGGTAAGACCTTCCACTATGCGTGGTTGCTCTTATCCATATTGCTAGTAGTGGGAGAACTGTTGGAGGATAGTCAGTTTCTGAACATTGACCAAGACTTACCAGAGACCGTGAAGTATGCTTCACTCTAGGCCACCAAGGATACGAAATAGATTCACGATACAAAAAAAAAATTGGGTGCTCATGGAGGCGAGCATCCAAATGTGGATTAACAGGAGGTCGCGCCTGTCAAGGCGGATATGCACAACATTTATATCAAGGCACAAAAGGACCCGACGAAGGAGTGGACAAAGCTACCGTTTGTAGCCACTGACGATGCAATCTTCACTATATTGGAAACATGGCCTCCCGAGTGGCAAGCCCCAGATTTGGTGGAACTGGAGAAAGCGGGAGCACAAAAAAAGAAGGATAATTCCAAGTTGTGCATCACCCAACTAACCGAGAGAAGGTGGAATGAAAAAGCGGTAGCTGAGGTAAGGGCAGTACGCAAAGCAGCATAGGAAGCCATAGAGCAGAAGAAGGCCGTAGAAGCAGCAGCAGTAGCGTAGACAGTAGAGGCAACAATGGTACAAGCAAAAGAGGGCCAAGCAACGTCCTCAGGGCAGGAGGAAGAGGACATAGAAATAGCATAAGGGAGCACGAACCGAGGAGCCGCGTCCACATAGCTAAAATTACTGCACATCACAGAGAGATCGGGTCCAAGGAACAAGGTTAAGGCGTCAAAGCTGGCCATTGACCAGATCACCTTAACTAAAGGTGATCTCCATGACATCGATAAGACAGTTTGCGATGTCACCAGTGAAGCACTTCAAGAGTTTAAGATGGAGCACCAGATTGCGTTGGGGGCCTTTAGGGCACAGCTATAGGAGTTACAAGTACATCCCCCGTAGGAAGGTACCTTGTCCACCCACATTGCAGCAGGCACTTCAGCAAAAAATCAGATGCTGCGTGCATGGATGGCTAACACAATAGTGTTTCCAGAGGGAGCGTTAGTATCATCAAATTCGATGGATCGGTTGTCAGTTAGCATGATGAAAGGCCTTGGCCTTAATCTAGCTACCCTTCCACAGGAAATGCTATATCAGCTACAGGATGGAATCGTAGTAGAGCTGCGCGCTAGGGAGAATCGCTTGATCCAAGTTCTGAGTGAACATAAGATGAAGACGGAGTAGCTCAACTTGTATTGCGATGCATTGGTGTCGTAGAATCAACAGTTGGTGCAAACGGTAGATGACACTTGCTGACGCATCCTAGAGCTGGTTATCGCAGAAGATCTACTGGTAGAAGTGCAGATCCAAAGTTTGGCCAATGGAGTTCGCAACGCGAGAGAAGAGATGAAAATGGTGGAGCTGGAGCTGAATCTCCAGATCACCAAGATGCGGTTGAAGGTGCAACTTTCCACTCCCCTGGAAATTAAATGACAGTGCGCCAGTGCTATTGAAGCAGGGTTGGAAGAGATTGGAGGTGCAGTGCGCGACTATACCAAAATGTTGGAACAGGTGCTTGACATCCTCACGACGTTGCAGGAGGACCCCAATATCCAGTGGTTGGAGACAGAGGCATGTGAACTCTAGCAGCAGTATGACAGCATCAAAGGGACTTCACAGACAATATTCCTCACTCAGCGGCTTATGAGGATGCAACAATCCAAGGGGTTAAAGGAGAAAGTGGACATGGCGCACCATAAGGAAGCAGTTCTCAAAGCACACGTCCAGCCATGGATTGATGAAGCCTTCAGAATCACGATGGATATTGAAGGAAAGCTCGCACAGATTCAGGGGATGCATTCACAGATGCAGGGCAACATGCCGTAAACAGAGGTCTCAAAGGAACGGATGCAGTAGGTTCGACAAGCAGTAGTTCAGTGCGTTGCAGACATCAAGACCATTCGGGACCAGCTGGAGGGACTCCGTGCCAAGATCATCACACCAACAGAGTGACTCGAGGGTGAGTCAAGATGTTTGTGTTGGGGGCTTGTTGGGCATGGAATTCCCCCACAACATGTTTTTGGGCTCAAAGCCCAAGTTTTGAGTTTTTATTGTTGTAAAGACTCCAAGAATTATGGGCATGGAGCGTGAATTGTATGTTAGGGTCATAGGGTTGTCTGCCCTAAGTTTTGAATGTAGTGTCGGCCTACCCATGGTCCATGAACCATGGGATTGTATAAATAGAGCGAGGCTCTAAGTTATAAAGTAACCAATGAAATGAATGGAATCTGATGGATAGAAGAAGATAGCGAGGCATAGAGAAAGAGTCTAAGTGTCTTGGGTCATAGTAGTAGGACGAGGCTCTGCAGCTGAGTGCACAGAGGCCTATTAGGGTCTGCAGCTGAGTGCACAGACCCATGCAAATGAGTGCATAGGGTGAGGGTTGAATATGTAATAAAAGGAAGAAAATAATAAAGAAAAGTTTGATCTGAATCCTGTGTATATATTCTGAGTTATTACATGTTTGATATTACTTGCAATTATGATGTTTATTTACTGCGCACACTTATATGAATTGTGAATATTGTTAAGTGTAACTAAAAGTGTATAAATAAGTTCAATTAATCACCTAATATGGGGCTGTGAGTAAGGACATGGGTAATAACATTGTTTGAGCCCTGAATAAGGTTGTGTGAAGGAAACATCTTAGGCTACGAGGTACGGGTAAGTGCACATAGCGATGTGCATGTAGGGTCGAACCGCGAACAACTTGAAACCATCAGACATCTCTAGGGTGCGGAAACCTGGTTCTAACACCCTCCCATACTACCTCGGGTGAGACATCAGTCCGCGCTCCACAGACTATTGTCGAAAGGGCCAGTAGTACCGGGATTTGTTTGGCTAAATCACCTCTGAACCTGGGTCAGGCCCCAACAAGCCAACACCAAGCAAATTTCAATAGAGTTCAATGGACATTCATTCCTAGGATGCCTCCTGGTGCATCTAGGACAAAATTTGGCCAAGGCTCTCTTTGCTTCCTCCTGCTTCCTTTTAATATTCATGGTGTCCATTTGCAAGGCAAGGGTTTGCATCATCTCACTTTTGAAATCTTCCAGCATGTTTCCAATTTCACCCTTGATGGATGAGTTGGAAGATGATGTACTGGCTATAGGTTTACTACCCCTACCCTTTTTCCTGGTTGCCCTAGAATGGTTTCTAAAGACAATCTTGATATCCTCATAGGTAATTGGTAGATATCTCCTCCTGCTAACTAATGTAAGGTATCCAGAAGATCCTCTCTTACTCCCCTAAGTAGGACTAGCTTTAGTGACTCAGGGTCAAGTGTGCACCTGGTCCTTTTGTAACTGAGTTGGAATCTTTCTTCGTAGTCTTCTAAGGATTCATCATGGACTACGGTCATCCTGAAATTTCTTCTTTAGTATCCTTTGACCGACAGTAGTCCCGACATTTTTTATTAAGGGCTTGTTGCATCTGAGCCCAAGTTGTGATTCTATCTCCAGGTAAACCCATGAACCAGTGCAATGTTGCATCCTTGAGGGTAGACGGAAATAGTTTTAACTTTTTCTCGCCATCTGTATAGTCATAGCTTCGGCATATAACAACAAACTCAAATAGGAAATTGTCAAGGCCCTCTGTGGTCAAGCCATGGAAATGAGGTAGGGCAGAGGGGCTTATACTTTTCATCTTAGTGTCCCCATTGGTTTCCCTGATGGGGAAGGCACCCTCAACTCTCTCTCTATTCCCTTTGTCATTTTGGTTTTCAGCCATTAGTTCAGTAGGAATGGGTTCCTCTTCTTCTTCTTCCCCTATAGGTTCTTCAAAGATGTCAGGTTGCTCACCTAATGGTTCCTCCAGTTCACAGCCACCGAAGAAGAGAGAAGGTTGGTTGTTGGGTGTAGTGGGGGTATTTGGCAAAAATTTCCCTAAGTTTTCCCTATTCCTATGAGGCATGAAAGGGAGTATTTTTGGGTTGGTTTTGTATTCTTTTTAAAACTTGGAAAGTACTTGCAGAATTGAAATTGCTGATTGAATGAAAATTACTGACAGAATGGAAAAGCTACTTACTGAATTGAAATCATATCTGCAGAATGGAAGGGAAAGCAGATAATGCAAAATGAAAGAAAGGGAACAACTAGATTACATTTGCATAAATAAACTAATGTCAGAATATTGAAGAAAGAGGTAGAAGAAAAGAAAGCACTAATCACATTCTACTTAGACACCTCCCCAGCAACGGCGCCAAAAAGTGATGAGTGCTAGTATTGCAGCAAGAATGCTGCAACTCCTGGGCTACCATCTTTACTTATCGACCTGGGATTCGTACAAACTTGGAGGTGACAGTATTGCATGCATAAGTAAAAGTGATGGTTCTGCCTATTGTCACTGTTCAGCTAGCGAGAGACCACTGGGGTCCCATGCCAGAATTTTATAGAGTCAGAAGAAGCTTGATTCTTTAATGGAAGAAGGGAAAATCTACTCTAAGAGAGTTACTCTACTGTAGTAATGGAAAAAACCAACATGTAATGCTAAACCACACCATACCCTAATTAACCATTTAAGAAGCTATGCTAAGTAGAATTGATAAATCAACAATAAACAAATGCTACTATTTAAGTTGCAGAAGTAAAAAGAATCAAACCATACTAATGTGCAAGCAAAGAAACTAAACTAAATCTGTTTTCATGTTTTTGGTTTTTTA
This sequence comes from Pinus tabuliformis, assembly GCA_031772625.1. NCBI lineage: Eukaryota > Viridiplantae > Streptophyta > Pinopsida > Pinales > Pinaceae > Pinus > Pinus tabuliformis. The sequence continues at coordinate 195,544,168 of CM062816.1, forward strand.
GGCAAAATGAAGTATGAAAACTAATTGTTCTTGTGGATGTGATAGGTGGATGGAAGGTTTTTGAGGATGGATAGAAGGTTTATGAAGTGGTTGGATGGTGTGGAGGGGTCCTAGGAGGATTTTTTTGACTTCTTAGAGGTTTCCCATCAATTCGGCCTCAAAACAGACCGTTTCAGGAAAACCTACAGGATGTACTAGAAACCTACAGGATGATCCTGTAGGAATTACAGGAAACCTACAGGATACAACCGAGCTAATTGTGAGGTGTTAGAGGTGTTTGGAAGCTTAGGAAAGGTTTGTTATGGGTGGGATGGAGTGTTATAAGGTCTAAGAGAACTCAGGAGTCAATATCCAAGATAAGAGATGGCTAGATTCGCTCAATGTGTTTAGGATAATTTCAATGAAAAATGATGAAAAACTAGTGAGGGTGATGGTGAAACAAGGGATGGCTAAGGTGGATAAAGTGGAAGGTGGCTGCTGGTTATGAATTCTTGGTCTCCTCTTGAAGTACCTGCTCTGCATAAAACATGTGTGTCTTTCAAAAATAACTATGCAACAAGATACATTTTCATAAACTAGAAAAGCATGAATCAACTGCCTATATTATGCATGAAGAAAGTTGATGAAGGGTGATTTGAAAATGGGGCACTTAGGCTTCTGGTCTAATTTTCACGAACCTCTCCCACTTCCAAAGCTTCAAATATTCCCAAGTCTTTATGATTAACCAATGTGGAATTAAATATGTGCTTGAAATAGGTATATGCTTATGTTTATTGTTGATTGTTTATGTGTTTTTAAGTTTATTTGCTTGAACTGATACAACAACAACTAAAGTAGCAGATATATATTGTAGCAATAAAACAACACACATAAGGCAGCAATTTAATTAGGAGTTCACCCAAAACACTTGGGCTATGTCTCCATGAGCTCTAATCAACTCAACTAGGCTCTCTGGGATTATGGTAAAGTCCTTTTACAAGCTCTCAGCTCAACTCCACTATTTTACACAGAAACAATGGGTTTAGACACCATTTTATCCCTCGCTCTTGAAGCTCTCAGCTCTTCTAGCTCTCGGATCTCAGCTCTCGCTCTGGCTTTCGACTCTGGCTCTTGGCTCTGGCTCTTGGCTCTGGCTCTCTTTGCCTCTGCTTCCTACTTTGGCTCAGCTTTCTGTGCTCCTGTCTCAGCACTGCCCTCAGCTTGCTTTCTGTCTCTGTCATTATGTGGCTTTTAAGCCAATCGGCACTGTCTATTCATTTTCCTCTTCTGAGCTCTTTGGTCCCTGTCTCTGTCCACTCAAATCCCCCTCTGAGTGTTAGAAATCATTTCTAAATGCCTTCAGGGATGGTGCCCACCTATTCTATAATGGAAGGAACCATAGGTGATTTAAATCTCCAAGAAACAGTTGTTCTCTGTTTACACAGAGAAATACACAATTACATAGGAAAATCCGCCCAAACGCGGTCTATCAGACTTCAAAAATCATTAGTTCCGCCTTATATTCCCTTTGGATCTGTCTTTGGGCACGATCACAAGTGATTGTTGATCAACGGTTATTATTGGTTTTGGGTGGCCAACGCTGATCTGATATTCAACCTATGAGTGCCATCAGTTAAAGATTTATTAAACTAAAGGTATTATAGACTCATTTGCTGGTGTGTGTGTTCTGTGTTATTGAAACAACGGATCGATTAGATTGCAAATACACAGAAAATGAAATGGAAAGACAACAGAGAAATACAGTAAGCAACACAAACAAACAAATAGTTTTAATAAGGAGTTCACCCTATTCTCCAGGGCTTCGTCTCCGATCCAGCTTCAGTGATGGCCTTGTTTTATTGTGTCTTTTAGCAGATAAATTACAATACAGGAACTCAATATGAGTTCTCCTGAAGCAAATTTTTCTTGGCAGGGTGGTTCTTGGATTCCCCAAGCCACTCAGAGTACATAGACTCTTCTTCTTACTACCAGCTCTGTGAGCCTTGGTCTACAGTGGAAAGAGCCAAATGTGATGCTCAGTCTAGATAGATTCCTCTATGGGAAGGCTTGAATCTTCAAGCTCTCTGGTGCTCGAAACTGCTTGTGGCCAGCTCGGCCCTCTGTCTCTTCTGCTTGGCTTTACTATTCTCTGTGTTCAGTCCTCCTCTCAGGGTTCACTGTTCACTGTCTCTCTTGGTCGCTTGGACTCTCCTCAATTCGGATTCCAAATCAACTCTCCCCCATTCGACTGTCTCTGTTCATGGCTTTAGATTTAGCCATTCGATCCCTATCCCTGTTCGGTTCCTCTTTCGCCTGTGTCGATTCAACTTCTACAGCTGCGCTTGGAGTTCCCTGTGTTTGGCGTCATCATGAACGCTCAGGGAGTGGCCACTTGTCCTCCTCCAAATGGTTCCAGCATGCTTTGTCGATTCGTTTCTTCAGTTACACCGTGGTTGTGTCCTTCCTCCACCGTGGCGGTCAAATGGATTCCAAATCCCTTTAGAACGTGGCTTAATTCCCTGTTGATTCCACTTCTTTCCATCGGGCGCAATCTCAGCCGTCTCATCTGGGCCCTCCAGATCTGATGCCATACGCATGTTTTGCACAGTTGACTTTCTCGAACAATAGAGCACGATCAACTACGGTTTTCTCTCACCTCCACCTACCATGCGTCGATCGATGTATGGAATCACTCCACTCCTGTCCAAAACCTCTTACCATTCAAGGGTGCCCCAATCAAAACCACTAGTTTCCAGAGTGTGGGTCTCGCCTTTGTACTTTAGCGCTTTTACCTTTTCTCGCCCACGGTCCTCCAGTTCCCCCATGCAACCGGGTGCTCAAGCTTTCCCATTTTGGCCCTGTTTGTGCTAATCGCGCATAAAAACTTCGTCCTTTTCCCATTTCGGGGCTCCCAAGGGTTACTTTGGCCTCTTGTGCGGTCTCCATGGGCCTCGGTCAGCGCACTTTGACCAAGGTCCTTGTCGTTCCACATCGGCTGCCATGGCCACTGGTTCAGGGTGTTTTTGATACTATTTTGGATTTCATTAGAGATATGTTCAACCTAATTCAGTCATGGTTCTTGACAGTATTTCTATGGATCCAATTCGGATCACGAGCTCCCTACTGAAAAAGCTTTTGGACCACCAAAAGTTGGTTTTCAAGCATCGACTAAGTGAGGATACTATTTCTTCACTTGTCCAATCTCAATCCACTTTGCGTTGCTTGGCTTTGAACCTTTGAGCCCAATCCTGAGGTACTCAACTTCTCCCCTGCGCATTGTCCTCACCTTCCTGTCTAGCACTGTGTCTTCTTGCAACTCATTGATGTATTTAGGTAGCAGGTCATCAATAGAAGGCAATTGACTTTGCTATTCAGGGTCCTCAATCATTGAAGGTTCAAACAATCTCAAACAATCTGCATTTAAGACTGAGTAGATGTGCATGTAAGCTGGTAGATCAAGGCAAAACACATTTTCACCAATCTTCTCAAGTATCCTAAAAGGTCCATACCTGATAGGCTTTATATTTTTACCTTCGATTTGCATCCCGTCCTTGCTGATATACAGCCAGACTTGGTCTCCAACTTGAAAACTATGCTCCATCCGATGCTTATCATGCCTAGCCTTATACTTGGCCTGGTTCTTTTCCAGCTATTCTTGTATTGCCTGATGGATCTCTTGGATCTGTTCGATGAACTTGGTTGCCTTATCCACATCATTGTGCTCATCAACCATGGTATCCTTACCAAAGACAAAATCCAAAGGAGACCTTGGTGTGAAACCAAAGCAGGTCTCAAAAGGAGATCTCCATGTAGAAGAGTGTTTGGCTCTGTTGTAAGCATGATGCACATAACACAAGTGTTCATCCCAAAGCATACGATGTTTACTGCAATATCCTCTCAGTAATTGGATCACTGTCCTATTTACTACTTCTGTCTAGCCATCTGTTTGTGGATGAAAAGATGTGCTTTTCTTTAACTTGGTGTCCATCAGTTCCCACAGACTAGACCAAAACTTCCCCACAAATTGGGTGTCTCGATCAGATACAATGGAAGTGGGTAATTCAAAATGAACCCATACATATTCAAAGAACAATTTTGCAGTCTGTTCAGCTGTGACCTATTTACTACAAGGTATCAAAATGCACATTTTGCTGAACCTATCCACAACAACGTATAGATAATCATGAACTTTCCTAGATTTAGGCAGTCCTCCTACAAAATCCATGGAAATTCTTTCCCAAGGGTGAGAAGGAACTGGAAATGGACTGTACAAGCCTAGTTTTCTATTGCTGGGATTGCTTTTAGCACACATGGAACACCCTCTTACATATCTAGAAACTATCTCATTCATTTTCGGCCAATAACAGAATCTTTGCAGCTGTGCAACTGTTTTGCTTACCCCAAAGTGACCTGATATCAGAGAAGTGTGTGCTTACCTAATTATCTTTATCCTCTCAGTTTGTGGAATGTAGAGTTTACCACAATGGTATAAGAGTCGGTCCTTTATATGATAGTCCAATTCTTCTACTCTTTTGCCTTGACTCAAAGTTGCATATACATCTTTAAAATCCATATCCTGAGCATATTGTTCTATGTAGCTTTCATGTAGTACAGAATTATCCTTAAGTATGGTAGATGTATTTATAATGGGTCTAGATAACATGTCTGCAACCTTGTTATGTATGCCCTTTTTATATCTGATGGCTAAGTGAAACTGTTGTAGAAAACCCATCCACTTGTAATGTCTTGATTGTTGCAACTTAGTTTGGGAGTGTAGGTATTGGAGTGGCTGCTGATCAGTATGTATTACTGTCTCTTTGCCCATTAAGTAATGTTTCCACTTTTTCACACTCTGAACTAATGCATACAATTCTTTATCGTATGTAGGATAGTTAACTGCTGCAGGATTAAAAGTCTCAAAATGATAACATATGGGTTTGTTGTGCTGTGTCAACGCTGCTCCCATGGCATAGTCACTTGCATCAGTTTGGATCTCAAATGGTCTTTGCAAATCTGGCAGTGCTAGTGCAGGTGTTGTACTTATTCTTTCTTTCAATGTGTCGAAGGCTTTCTGATGTTTGCCTCCCCACTGAAACACCTTATTCAATCCTGTCAAAGCATGTAAGGGAGCTGCAATTGTGGAGAAGTGAATGATGAACTTCCTCCAATGTTGTGCTACTCCTAAGAAGCTTCTCATTTCTGTAGCAAACCTGGGTTTAGGCCAATTTACAATGACTGCCACTTTAGACGGATCTATTTTCAATTCACCTCCCCCTACTATGTGACCCAAGTAGTTTAGAGATGTTTTGCCAAAATTCACATTTTGAGAGTTTAACATAAAGTTTTTCTCTTTTCAAAACATCTGATGTCTGCTTAACATGCTTTAAATGTTATTCCCACATTTTACTAAAAATCATAATGTCATCCAAATACACAATAAAAAAATCATCAAGAAAAGGTCTAAGTACATCATTCATTAATCTCATGAAAGTAGCAAGAGCAGTAGTTAAGCCAAAAGGCATAACTAGCCATTCATACAATCCCTACTTTGTTTTGAAAGAAATCTTCCATGCATCTTGCTCTGCAACTCTGACCTGATGGTATCCACTATGCAAATCCAGCTTGGTGAAATAAACAACTTCTTTTAATTGATCTAAGAGATCATCTATGAGAGTAAGGGGATAACGATTCTTGATTGTTATCCTATTCAGTGCTCGGTAATCAATGCACATTCTCCATGAGCCATCTTTCTTTCTCACCAAAATGATTGGTGACCCACATGGTGATGTGCTAGGCCTGATGAAACCCTTCTCAAGAAACTCCTACACCTGCTTCTTGATTTCAGCATTCTCTAAAGCAGACAACCTATACATCCCAATGTTAGGCAATGGAACATCTTGCTGCAAAATAATATCATGTACTATTCCCTTTTTGGGTGGAAGACCTTTAGGTTCTTGAAACAATACATCATACTCTGAAACAACCTTTTCTATATCAGCTTGTTGTTCAGCATTACAGCCCTAAAATACATTGGTTTTATCAGGTTTCCTTTCCTTTACAACCATCAGTAAGAATTGTTTGCATGAATTAATCATTCATTTCATCTGCCCTGAGTTTATGAGAGTATAGTTATTCTTGAGCTTATGAGCTCTTACAAAGTATTTGATTCCATCTTTAACCAATAGATATTTGTTCTCGGCTCTATAGAAAATATCCTTTCTATAGTACAAGTAAGGACTTCCTAAAACAATTCCACATATATCCAAAGGAATTATGTCTAACTCAACCTCATCTACAAACGCTGACCCAAAAGAGAACTTGAGTTTGCACTGTCTAGTCACTTGTAGTTGTGCTTTATCATTCAACCATCCTAATGGGTATGGTTTCTTGTGAGGTGTAGTTGCTAATCCCAATTTCTTTACAATTTCTTCAAAAATCAAATTTACTTGAGAGCCACTATCAAACAAAGTATCAATCTTTTGATTTTTGGAAATAACTCGAATATGGAAAAGGTCATGTCTTTTTCTCTCATTTTCTTCATCAATAATAGATTGAGCAGAATTACTAGTAGATGCTTCAAAATTCTTACCTTTTATACTTGTGGCTGCTATGGTTGTTTCATCTCCCGAGTTTGACCCCAAATCTCTCTGAATAGCTGCAGTTGTCTTCTTTTTCTTGCCCTCGGACTTTGTAGGTCTCAGCTTTGGATGCAGAATCCAACAATGCTCATCATCATGCCCCTCCTTTTTACAGTGAGTGCATGAAGCTTTGGCTTTCTGTGCAGTGTTAGCCTTCCTTGCTTTCCACTTCTATTTTCTTTTCTCCTTGCTCTTGCTTACAGTGGGTTGGGATGGTCCCCCAACTTCTGGATTGCCATTCTTTCCTCTAGCCTCTAGATGAGTAGCTTGTACAGACACCTCATCTATACTAGTGGGATTAAACATGAGGATGGTATGCCTCATGTAGCTGTGTAGACCACCAATGTACTTCAAAAGAGTCTCTGGTGAGTCTAGTGAGATACCCAACATCAATGCTCTCTTTTTGAACTCTTGAGTATACCCTTGTACACTTTGCCCCTTCAACTGCCGAAGAGTTTGCCAACTCATCATGGTCTGCTGCATGTAGGCCAATGGATAGAACTATTTCCTGATTGCAGAAACGAAGTCACTCTAGATGAGATGGTCTTACCATGGATTTTCGTATCAGCTTGGGTTCTACCTTGCCACCAAACCAAGGTAGTGCCTCCTAGGCGTAGGCTTGCTAACTGAATCTTACTCTTGTTTGAGTTTATGTTCTGTACCCTGCAATACACATCAATTTGTCTAATCCAATTGTCCAATTTTTCAGCATTTAGCTCTCCATCATATATGGGCAAATCAAATTTAACATCTAACTTAATCAAAGATGCTTTCTTATTATGTACAGGGCTATTAGGAGGTATGAGAAAGTTTTCCGCATTCCATTTTCCTTTGGAGTTGTCATGGAAGTGAGACTCATCTTCTTCTTTCTCTTGCTTAGAGCCTGATGCATCTTCCACCTTTTGCTTTGTAAAGTCTCAGTACATTTCTTCAACCATGGTCTTCATAGCTAGGAAACTCTCTATGAATTGACGGTCTGGCCCCATAGGACTTTCTTCTATCATGGTCTTTCGAGGATAGACTCTCCCAATTTCGGGATTAGTTTCCACCAACTCTCCTTCTCCTAATTTGAGCTTTGATGTTGTGAGCATTCACAGCTATACCAACACAAGCTTGTCTAACCTTACAACCTTATGCTCTGATACCACTTGATCTGATATTCACCCTATGAGTGCCATTAGTTAAAGATTTATTAAACTAAAGGTATTATAGACTCATGTGCTGGTGTGTGTGTTCTGTGTTATTGAAACAACAGATCGATCAGATTTCCAATACACAGAAAATGAAATGGAAAGACAGCAGAGAAATACAGTAAGCAACACAAAGACACAAACAGTTTTAATAAGGAGTTCACCCTATTCTCTAGGGCGATGTCTTTGGTCCAGCTTCACTAGTGGCCTTGTTTTATTGCGTCTTTCAGCAGAGAAATTACAATACAGGGACTCAATATGAGTTCTCCTGAAGCAGATTTTGCTTGGTAGGGTGGTTCTTGGTTTCCCCAAGCCACTCTAAGTACATAGACTCTTCTTCTTCCTACCAGCTCTGTGAGCCTTGGTCTACAGTGGAAAGAGCCAAATATGATGCTTAGTCCAGACAGATTCCTCTATGGGAAGGCTTGAATCTTCAAGCTCTCTAGTGCTCGATGCTGCCTGTGGTCAGCTTGGCCCTCTGTCTCTTCTGCTTGACTTTACTGTTCTCTGTGTTCAGTCCTCCTCTCAGGGTTCACTGTTCACTATCTCTCTTGGTCACTTGGACTCTCCTTAATTCAGATTCCAAATCAACTCTCCCCTGTTCGACTGTCTCTATTCATGGCTTTAGCCATTCGATCCCTATGCCTGTTCGATTCCTCTTTTTCCTGTGTCGATTCACCTTCTGCAGCTACACTTGGAGTTCCATGTGTTTGGTGTCATCATGAAGGCTCAGGGAGTGGCCACTTGTCCTCCTCTAAATGGTGCCAGCATGCTTCATCGGTTCATTTCTTCAGTTACGCCATGGATGCGTTCTTCCTCCATCGTGGCAGTCAAACAGATTCCAAATCCCTTTAGAACGCGACTTAATTCCCTGTTGATTCTGCTTCTTTCCATCAGGTGCAATCTTAGCCATCCGATCTGGGCCCTCCAGATCCGATGCCATACCCATGTTTTGCGCAATTGACTTGCTCGACTGATAGCACGTGATCAACAGCGGTTTCCTCTCACTTGCACCTGCCATACATTAATCGGTGTATGGAATCACTCCGCTTCTGTCCAAAACCTCTTACCGTTCAAGGGCACCCCAATCAAAACTGCTGGTTTTGAGAGCGCAGGTCCCGCCTTTGTACTTTAGCGCTTTTACCTTTTCCCGCCCGTGGTCCTCTGGTTCCCCCACACGACTGGGTGCTCTAAGCGCTAATCACGCATCAAAAGCTTCGTCCTTTTCCCATTCCGGGGATCGTAGGGGTTACTTTGGCCTCCTGCGCGGTTTCCATGGGCCTCAGTCAGCACACTTTGACTGAGGTCCTCATCGTTCCACATCGGCTGCCATGGCCACTAGTTCAGGGTGTTTCTGATACTGTCTTGGATTTCATTAGAGATTTGTTCGACCTGATTCAGTCATGGTTCTTGACAGTCTTTCTATGGATCAAATTTCGATCAAACGCACACGGAGATTGCCTGCCCAAAAAGGGTGGTTTTCTCTCTCCGGCACCTAGCCACATGGCAGCCAGTGTATGGGCTCAGGCAAAGCCCAGCCATAACCATTTACTGCCTACGGCCCACCTGAAATCCCGCTCATTTTGTGGTTTCCCTTTGTATTTGAAAAATACATTAAAACATTTAAAACATTGCAAAATGGCTTTATGGCGGACTTGAAATGTTATGCAAATGCATTTACAAACCCTTTTAGGTCTGGTTTCATCACTTATCGCATTGCATATGTGTTTTGGGTAAAATCCCAAATACACAGGAAGTACATGAAAATCTAAATTCCTGGACCTAAAATTTTATATAATTGGGCTTTGAAAACTTATCGTGTCTGGCATTTTTATTCGCATTGGGGGTCGTTGATCATCGATCGCCGATTTCAGTGATCACAATGTCACTAGGCCCAGGGTTCTGTGCATTGCCGATGCCGATTCACCAATCCGATCATCGGTGATTGGCGTATCGCATGATCGCAATCGCCAGATCTAGGGTCCCAATATTGCATATGTGTCTGCCTCTGATCCGATACATCGAATCGACGGATCAAAAATCGGGGGGTTTCACCCCTTTCTGCTTAAGTCCGCTCTTTTTCCCTGGTCCGATGTGATTTCCCTTTATAAGGGTTTTTTTGCCCATTTTTAGGGGATTTTGCATCTTTTTCTAAGGAATAAAGGGAATCTTCTTTGAGCGATAACTTCTACATCCTAAGTCCATTTTTTCCCATTCAGGTTGTAGTAGATTTAGAATGAAAAGATCTCTGCAATGGGGCTATGTCTAGGAACTTCCTTGGACTTTCATTTTCCTCTGTGAGGAACATTTAGACTTAGGACTCTATCCAAAATTCATTTTGGATCACGCCTTCCCACTAAAAGAACTTTTGGTCTCCAAAAGATTGATATACTGATCTGAATAGTACTTGAGAGTAATAGCACCCTCTTCTTTCAGCCTCCACACACTTGCCTTGCATAGTGCCCCTGAACCAAAGTCTCTGACCACTTCCCTTCCTGGATGGGTTGGTCTTCCTCCTTGCCTTCCTGCAAAACTTCTGCTGAAATGGTCATAGAAGGTGGTTTGAATTTCTTTGGCTTGATCACTGATCCAAGGTGGCTCAAACAAAGGTGAATTTAATTTGCTCCACAAAAATTTCATTTGTATCTGTTTGACAAGCTGTCAACAACAACTGTTAACAACAACAGAAATACAGACAAAAACTGGATGGCCTAAACTCCTACTTCAACAAAAGAAACATATTTCATAGTTTGTTAACACCTCCATGTCTTACATCTTCATAGAAATGATGGACTAGATAACAAGCCCACAAAACACGCCTTTAAACAAATGACTCTTTAAGTCAAGCATGTAGAAAAAGACCATTAGGACTCTTTTCAAAAGATGAAACACTTCATTATTATCTCCCTCTTGGAGACCAAGTCAACTTTCCTCAAGTCAACATTACATCACATGCATGTCAAAGCAATCAACCCTGCAAGTTAATTACACATACATGTCCAAAACAAGGAAAACATCAACATCCCTATGTCCATGCACATCATGCTCATGCATGCATTTCATCCTTCAACTTTCACTTAAGTACACTATACTTTCGAAGCTGAAATGAAATATAATGTTGTAGCAATAAAGTGAGTCTTCTAGTCAACCTTTCCATTCACCTTCTTGGTAATAACCTACAACTTGCATCTCATTAACAAAGAAATGCAAATAGATGCATCAATAGACATGCAACCTTAATTGGATAAGTACTCTAGCCATTTCTCACTAATCCCTTTCAAAGGTACTACCATTGTCTGCCCATCAGCATCAACATGTGAATCATCCTCAGACACATCAGTCATGGAATCTTCCTTTCCATTTCTGCCATCTTCTCTTTCCACTTTCTTCAGCTTTTGTGGAAGCATTGCTGGATTCAAAGTCCAACATCTTTCAACAAGATGTCGTTGCTTATGGCAATAAGTGCAACACATGTGCACTCTCTTGACAACATGATTTGCCTTGTCCAATGGACCTTTGGCTTTTTGCTTCTTTTCCTTCAAAAGTTTCCTGTATGTGGCCATTCTCTTCCAACATCTAGAAACATGATGGTTATCCAAACCACAAAAGGAACATGCAATTCTTTTCTCATGCTTATGTGGAAATTTATCATGCTTTGCAAAATCAAAAGGAAGATGATTAGAACCAGATTTATACCTTTTTCTTTTACCTTTATTACCTTCATGAGGAGGTGAAGCAAATGAAGAAGTGTCTCCCTTTGGAACCCCATCAATCTCTTCAAGGTTGTTAGAGTCTCCCCAACACTCTAGTTTAAGTGTGTGCTTTTGAACACCTACATCCTGCAATTGATGTTTCAAGCTATTGCATTCCTCCTTAAGACTTGCAATGAAACTCCTTCTTGGAGCTGTTTTAATGGTCTTCATGGCAGCTTTGGAACTTTCTCGATAAGCTTGTACATAGACAAGACCCAAATACTTAGGCCTTTCCTCAATTATTATTGGGTCAACAATACCTTGTGCATGTCTACCCAAGCCTTTTCCTTCATAGCCCATCTTGGACATTAGCTTGCACCCTATGCCTTTGGTATGTTTTTCAAAAGAACCAATATAAGCATTCTTAGAGGAATTTGAAGACAAACTAGAATGGCTTACCTCTTCTTCAAGATGATAGTTGACCAAGGATTCTTTGGCAACAAAGAGTTGTGACTCCAACTCATGCATCCTTTTCAGCTTCATACTTGCAATATGAAGTTGCCTCTCCATTTCCTGCAGTCTGTCGGAAAGCAACTGCTTCTCTTCCTTCATGGAATTAAACTGCTCTCTATGTATGCTACTCTTCCTTCCATCCTCATACATTTCTCTCAGCTTTTTCATCATGATGAACAAGTCTTGCTTCAAGTCTCCATCATAGAGTCTTGTGATGAAGGAGGAATTTGAGGATTCACTTGTAGAAGTTGTCATTATAACAATGAACAAAAGAACTTCAAACAAGATTAATAAAGAGCTTATTTAAGCAACCTTCTGCAACAAACCCCTTGTGCCTCAAGGATTTCTTTGAGGTCCTTTGGGATAGAAGAATATCTTCAGCCCTTCTTCCTTCTTGTCCTTCCTATACTGAGCTATCAACAACTTTCCCTTCACCTCTGTAAACTCGAACAATAGTCAGTCTGCAAACAAGCATACAATCAACCTTTGACTATTTAAACACCTTTTAGACAAGCAATCTTTTCTCTGTCAATCAAGCATTGATATAACCTTCTTTGAAGCTAAGATTAATCAATCTCAAGCTCTGATACCACCTGATCTAAAAATGGGGCACGTAGGCTTCTTGTCCAATTTTCAAGAACCTCTCCCACTTCCAAAGCTTCAAATATTCCCAAGTCTTTATGATTAACCAATGCGGAATTTAATATGTGCTTGAAATAAGGTGTATGATTATGTTTATTGTTGACTATTTATGTGTTTTTAAGTCTATTTGCTTGAACTGATACAACAACAACTAAAGCAGTAGATATATAATGCAGCAATAAAACAACACACATAAGGCAGCAATTTAATTAGGAGTTCAACCAAAACTCTTGGGCTACGTCTCCATGAGCTCTAGTCAACTCAACTAGGCTCTCTAGGATTATGGAAAAGTCCTTTTACAAGCTCTTGGCTCAACTCCACTGTTTTACATAGAAATAATGGGTTTAGACACCATTTTATCCCTGGTTCTTGAAGCTCTCGGCTCTTCTGCCTCTCGGCTCTCGCTCTGGCTCTTGGCTCTGGCCCTTGGCTCTGGCTCTCTTTGCCTCTGCTTCCTGCTTTGGCTCATCTTTCTGCGCTCCTATCTCAACAATGCCTTTAGCATTGCCCTCAGCTTGCTTTCTGTCTTTGTCATTTCATGGCTTTTAAGCAAATCAGTGTTGTTTGTTCATTTTCCTCTTCTAGGCTCTATGGCTCCCTGTCTTTGTCCACTCAAATCCCCCTTTGAGCATTAGAAATCATTGCTAAACGCCTTCAAGGATGGTGGCCACCTATTCTGTAACAAAAGGAACCATCGACGCTTGAAATCCCCCAGAAACAGTTGTTCTCTATTTACATAGAGAAATACACAATTACATAGAAAAATCTGCCCAAACTCGGTCTATCAAACTTCAAAAATCATTAATTCTACCCTATATTCCCTTCAGATCCGTCTTTGGGTGTGTGTAGAGCCTCTAACTTGCAGCTAATTATCTATCATTACCTACAGCTTTTCCTCACTTATCCCTCTCTTTTGCCCTATTTTCCTCATAAACCTACCCAGATCATTACATTTGATGTCTTTAAGCATGATTGGTTAACTTTGCTAATGTTTGGCTGTTTGTCTAGATTTTTGACATATGCACAGAGATTCCGCAGCTGTCTGGCAATTACGCAGCCATTCAGCAATTCCGCAGCTATCTGGTCATTCCGCAGCCTTTTCATTGATCTCTATGTTCCACGTGTCATTTTGCAAAACGAATCACATGGGCACGTGGGAATGAAGGTGTTAAAGGTTCCTATGCTATTGGTTCAGTCAGCAACGCCACGCATACCTCCGGTCAACGTGGATCAAACCTCGGTCAACAGAGCCAGCTCAAACGGTGCTGCGTAAGCTGAAAGGTCACGTCACTCCAGATGGCGATTCCTCCATGCTACGCAGGTTATGGGAGACAGGATCTAACCTTGGATTCAACCTCCATGACGACCGTACCCTCCAGAACGCACACGGACCTGTTTACGTGTTGTTGAACCATTTAATCAGCATGACTGTTAGTTAATTTCTCGTTTCATGTTTTACGCAGTAGGCAGTTGTTCATACGCCTATAAATCCAGCATCTGCGTACGCTTAAGGATTAGTCTTTTTAGTTACTTTGTTTATGTAATTGCTGCAATTTTAGCGTATCCAGAAACTCTGTTTTGAAGCTGCTGTTTCAGCACTTTTTACTGTAATTTCTGCATATGAGTTAATAGAAGACTGTGCTGTTTTGACTTCAAGTAGCTGATCTTTCCTTGGGTTTTGTGGATGGAGGGCCCCCATTCATAACAGCCTTTGTACAGTAACTCTATCTTCATGTTCTTGCCATTTCCTTCTTTCGAATTCAGCAATTTTCCTTTTCTTTAAAACATGTACAGTTTTGATTTATTTTCGCTGTCATTTCATTTCCAGCATTTACTTTGACTGATCAGGATTGTTTTCTGCAGGTGTTAGCCCGGGATTGTGTGTCTTTGTGTATTTGCTTTATCTCTGATGGTATTTTCAGTTGTCATATTCATAGTTGCTGCCTTTACTCTGTTTTTCTAGCTTAATTTCTAGTTTAGTTTCTCAAGCTGTATGCTAACATATTGATGGTCTCCTTATCATAAGTTGTTCATCTTTAAGAGATCAGAATACTAATAAATTACAGCTTGCTTTGAGTAGTTTTGACTTATATCACTAACTCTTTCTTCACTTGTTACACATAACAATGTATGTTGGAAGCAGAACGCTGGAGAAAGGCACAGTGGTGTTATAATTTGTCATTTAAAGCTTTATCACTTTTTAGACTTATCTCTAACTACTTCTTAATCGTGTTTTACATAGTACTATATGTTGGAAGCAGAGTGTTAGGAAGAGATGAACATTATCATTGGTCTTTAAAGTGGTTTTTCTTACCTTTTTATTTGCAGCAGCATGAGTAGTGACTAGTGCCATTAGAAAGTGGTTCTTTGCTTTCAGTTTCATTTCAAGTTTATTTCTTTCAATCTCTTTCTTTGCAAAGTTTAGAAGGTAGTTAGAAAACACCAGTTGCACACACTCACTCATTTAGAAATCACCTTACACACACTATCACTCATCTGTTTATAAAATCATCACTCCATCTTAGGAAGTTAAATTGACCACAAACAACACCCCCAAACGACAAAAAGATCTAAGAGGTTGCTTAAGTACATATAGTACACCTTCACTTCATCAGCTTACGAGCCCCTGGTTGACAATTTATGATAGCAATTTAGACAACACTAAATTGACTAAACATTTTGGCGCCGTTGCCGGGGAAGTGAAATTAAGTAGCCATATTCTTAGAGAAAAAAAAAACATAAAATTTCAAGGAAAGAAGTTGATAACCTATCAAAGTATGCTGTCCTCTTGCACTTCAAAGTGATCTGGAGGATTAGAAAAGAGAAAGTTATTGATTTAGTAGTTTCTTGAGTATGCTCTCTTCTTGCACCTAGAGTGACCTGGAAGATCAGAAAAAGGACTATTAACTTGACTTGAAGAAAAATAATAAAAAAATGACATGCATAGAGCTAGAGATTCTAGGGGAAGGTTTTTAGCTAGAGCTCGAAGTTCAATTTTTACAAGTCCATCTGCTTCAAGAGATATACAAGAGACACCTCCCTTATCTCCAACCGACACTCCTAGCCCTAGAATTCCTGGAATTCAAGAGCCAAGAATTGACTCTCCCACACCTTCTATTGAATTTGAACCAGGAAGAGACTCTTCTCTTTCTCCTACAGAAAGACCAATTGTAATTGAGGAAGTAGAATCACCTGAAGAAGAAGGAGAAATCTCTTCTCATTCACCCTTTGTAGAGGAACCAGAAGATTTTGAAATCCCTAGGAGAACCATCATGGCAGAAGAAGAAGGAGGTGGTAGAGGTAGAGGTAGAGGAGGAGGAGGAAACAACAACAATAATGGAGGAGGTAGAGGTCCCCTTGGAGGAGGAAATAGAGATGGGGATAATTCATTTGGGTTTCCCATTGTTAATGAGGATTCCCGAGCCACTATGAAAAACATATCGCCATCTGTCCTCCCAAATTTCCATGGGTTAAGAACTGAGGACCCTGAAACATTTTTATTTGAGTTTGAAGTGGTGTGTGGAACTTATGACTATCTGGATGACTCTCAGAAACTCAAATTGTTCCCTTCAACACTGAAAGATCAAGCTTTGAAATGGTTCATGGGGTTACTCACTCAATCCATTAGGTCTTGGGATGAAATGAAACAAACATTTTTGGATAGGTATTTGGACTATTGTATGCCTACTAATCACAAGGACGAGGTATTTAAAATGATACAAAGAGAAGATGAGAGCTTAGAAGATTTACTTGAAAGATTTCAATATAACCTGAAACGAGCAAAAATGAGTAATTTGGATGAAGAGACCTTAAAAGCCCTCCTATTAAAGGCCATTAGGGATGAATGGATAGATATCTTGAATATGATGGGGAAAGGGGATATATCTCAACTTTCACTCAATGATATAGCAGAACTATGTATCCATCTCTCAAGGGGCAAATCAAAAACTCAAAAAGGGCCTAGAGATCCTTCTCTCCTTAGAGCAAATAAATCTGCAACAGGATCAGTAAGTAGGGCTGAAATCGGCAATATGCTTGATGAATTCAAAACTGACATCTTAGGGAGTCTTAGTGAACAACTAGATACCCTTAAGATTCACAATAAACAAAAAGCAGAAGCTGAGGCTTTGGCCATTTTTTGCCCGAAATGTAGAAAGAAACATGCTTTAAGGGAATGTCCCTTGGATGCACACGTTGTAGAAACATGCGTAATCTGCTCAGAAACTCATGAGACCAAGGATTGTCCTTCAATTCCTGGCCTCAAAGCAGTCTTTCAAGAGGATCCAAATACACTTGAATCTCTCTGTTTTGTTGCAAGGAGACCTTGGCAAGGGCAACAGAATCAAGGGTTTAATAACTCTATGAATTTTCAATCCCAACCAAATTGGAATCCTTGGCAACAACCTTGGCCTCAACCTCAAAATGCTTTCCAAGCATGGATGCAAAGCATGCAAAATCCTTATGGGAGACTTGCTCAATTCTATCAATATCCTCCATCATTTCAGAATCAGCAAGCTCCACAACTTCCAAATCAAGGTCAACAACTATCATTGCCATACCCTCAACAACAATAACCTCCTCCACAAAATCAAAATTCTCAACTCTTGCTTCAGTCCCAACAGAAGTCAAATCAACTTCCCTCTCAGCCATTACCAAATCCAAATAATAGGAACCCTCAAAATGCTTACATGATGGAAGGTCAACCATTCCCTACCTATATGGTTGTTCCTCTCAATGAAGTACAACTCAGATCAGGTAGAATCCTAGATCAACCTTCTACAAGTGTTCAACAACCAAGCATTTCTAAGGAAGAATCTCTCAAAGTCAATAAGGGTTCTGAAGTATCACTTCAAAACCAAAATATCCAAAAAGAAAAAGAAAAAGAATCAACCCCCACAACTCCCATAGTTGAGCAACCTACATCTTTAGCTACACCTCCTTTTCCTGAAAGATTACAAATTGACAAAGGAGTGGAAAAGCAAATTTGGGTGCCTGACTATAGTTTTCTAGATGAATTGAAGAATGTCTGTATCAAGATCCCCTTGTTACAAGCCATTAAGGAAATTCTCATTCTAGCAAAGACAATAAAGGAGTTGAGTTTGAAGAAAACAGTAAAAAGAACCAGAGATACCAAAAGGATACATCTAGTTGGAAAAATTGCAGACATTATGATGGGTAAAATTACCATGCAAAAGTATGTGGATCCCGGTAGCCCTATTGTCAAAACTCATATTAATGGGATTGAAATCCCAAATACTTTGATTGACTTAGGGGTCGCTATCAACATCATGAGTAGACAGACCATGGATCAGTTAAAGCTTCCTAACCTTCTCTTTACACCTACTTTACTGCAACTTGCAGATCGATCAATCATAAAACCTGATGGTGTATTGGAAGACATTCCAGTCTCCCTAGACTCTTGGGAATATCTAGTTGATTTTATGATTTTAACTCCCAAGAATAATCTAGGAGGACATCCTCTTATCTTAGGAAGACCTTGGCTAGCAACAGTTGATGCTTTTATCAGTTGTAGGTCTGGAGACATGTATATATCAGATGGTAATTCCACCAAGAAATTCAACTTGTATCCTCCAGCAAAGGCAATAACAGAAATAGGAGAAGATGAGTGGGTCGATGATGAGGATACTATACAACCTGTTCTAACCATCTCTAAGATCAGTGAAGACAGTCAAATTCTAAATACATTGGAAAATTTTGAAATACCTTTAGAATATGACTCTACACAGTTTCAGTTAGATGCAGACATTGAATATCTCTCCTCTAGACAGATGTCTCTCTTCTCAATGGAAGAGTTTGGTAGTTCTACAGTTGAAATCCTTCCAGGAAAAACATTGAACATTAACAGAAACTTGGAAAGACCACAACAAGAAGAATTAACCAAACTTTTGCAAAAACATTCCACTGCATTTGCATGGGAATACACTGACATGAAAGGAATCGATCCTAAGACTTGTATTCATCACATCTATATTGAAGAAAACAGCAGACCTATTAGGCAACCACAGAGAAGGATGAATCCAAACCTTAGGGAAATCGTGAAAGAAGAACTCCAGAAATTACTCAAGGTAAACTTCATTTACCCCATTTCAGATAGCCAATGGGTTTCTCCCTTGGTTATAGTACCCAAAAAGAATGGTAAATGGAGAGTTTGCATTGATTATCGAGAATTGAACAAGGCAACCTTAAAGGATCATTTCCCTCTACCTTTTATTGATCAGGTACTAGAAACTTTAGCAGGTAAAAAATATTTCTCATTCTTGGATGGTTTTAGTGGGTATAATCAAATTCAGGTAGCACCTGAAGATCAAGATAAGACCACATTCACCTGTCCATGGGGAACTTTTGCCTACCGAGTACTCCCTTTTGGATTATGCAATGCACCTGCTACTTTCCAAAGGGCTGTATTAGGTATCTTTTCAGATCTAATCCATGATTGTGTAGAGGTCTATATGGATGATTTTACAGTTTACGGTAATACATTTGAAGAAGCTTTGGAAAATTTGGAAAAAGTACTGATAAGATGTAAGGAAACAAATCTTTCTTTAAGTCATGAAAAGTGTTTTATGATGTTTACTGAAGGGATTGTTTTAGGACATCATATTTCAGGAGATGGGATTAAGGTTGATAGATCCAAAGTTGAAGTCATCTCTAAGTTACCTGTTCCAAATTGCCAGAAAGATGTTAGAAGTTTTCTTGGGTTTACTGGATATTACAGAAGGTTTATTGAAAACTTCACTAAGATAGCATCTCCTCTTTTCAAATTGCTTACCAAAGACTGTGAGTTCAAATGGGATCCTGAGTGCCAGTCTGCCTTTGAAGCTTTAAAAACTAGAATATCTGAAGCACCCATCTTAAGGCGGCCAAATTGGAAACTCCCTTTCCACATTTCTACTGATGCTTCAGATACAGCTCTAGGAGCTGTTTTAGGACAAAAGGATTTGATCCCTTATGCCATTTATTACACCAGTAAAAATTTGACTCCCACTGAGTTAAATTATACTGTTACAGAAAAAGAGTTCTTAGCTGTAGTACATGCGATCAACAAGTTTAGACACTACATAACCGGCTATGAAACCTTTGTCCATACTGATCACTCTGCCATAAGATATTTAATGAACAAACCTGTTACTAATGGCAGAGTTACAAGATGGCTTTTACTTTTACAAGAATTCAACATTACTGTGTTAGATAGACCTGGAAAACAAAACACAGTAGCTGATTTCTTGTCTAGAATCCAAAACACTAATGAAGATTCTCCAGTAGAAGATAAGTTTCCAGATGAATACTTGTTTGCAGTAACTACCAAGACTCCTTGGTATGCAGATATGGCTAATTATCTAGTTACGGGGAAGCTACCTCTACACTTATTTCCTAATGAGAAAAGGAAAATCATTCAGGAGAGTTCACATTATTCTTGGATTTCTAATGAATTATTCAAAACAGGGCCAGATTGTATAATCAGAAGGTGTGTTCGGGAAGATGAAATGCCTGACATCCTTAAGGCATGTCATGATGAACCATGCGGCGGGCACTTTGCTGACAAGAGGACAGCCTATAAAATCCTTTCTCTAGGATATTATTGGCCTTCTCTCTTTAAAGATGCAAAGCAGTATGTTAGAAGGTGTGACAGCTGCCAAAGAGTTGGGAGACCAACTCCTTCAAATGAAATGCCACTACAGCCTCAGGTATGCATCGAACCCTTTGAGAAATGGGCTCTAGATTTCGTTGGACCAATTAATCCACCATCAAAGCAAAAGAAGTATATACTGGTTTGTACTGATTATGTTACTAAATGGGTAGAAGCCAAAGCTTTGCCTTCTGCCACTGAAAATTCAGTTGTTCAATTTCTTTTTGAGGATATTTTCACTCGTTTTGGTGTCCCAAGGGAAATTGTGACAGATCGGGGAAGCCAATTTACATCTAAATTGATGGAGAAGCTGATGGAGGAATATAAGATCAAGCACAGAACATCTACTCCATACCATCCGCAATCAAATGGCCAAGTGGAATCTACCAATAAAGTTCTTGAAGGCATTATCACCAAGACTGTTCATCTTCATAGAAGAGATTGGGCGGAAAGGCTTCCTGAAACCTTATGGGCCTATAGAACTACATGGAGGAACACAACAGGACATTCTCCCTATGAACTTGTTTATGGGAAGGAAGTCCTGCTCCCCATTGAGTTCCAAATCAAGACCTTCAAGATGGCAGTCCAATTGGGGATGAGCCTCTCGAAAGCCCAAAAACACAGAATGGACCAGCTAAATGAGCTAGATGAAATATGACAAGATGCAATTCTAAGGACCGATCTAGTTCAGCACCAAAGAAATAAATGGCATGATCGTCACATCAAAGAAAGAAAGTTTCAGAAAGGAGATTGGACTCTATTGTTTGATTCAAAGTTTAAAGACTTCAAAGGAAAATTTCAAACTCACTGGCTTGGGCCATATGAGGTTGATGAAGTCTTTAGTAATGGAGCAGTTCGAGTGAAAACTATTGATGAATTTCATACTCCTCTTATTGTGAATGGCCATCGCTTGAAGATCTACCAGAAGCCACTCTCAAAAGAGGAATTTGTCAAGTTGTTTAAAGAAGATTCTGCAATCAGGTTGGTGGAGAAGGATTCTTCTCCTCCATCAGCCTAATCTTTGGTTTTTGAAAAAAAAAGAGAAAAAAAGAGAATAAAAGTATAGGCCTGAAAACCAGTCTTTGATTGGCAGTCCTATGCAGAAAATCTGAGGTGAAAATCAGGGTCACCTGACACCTCACATTTTCCAAAAAAAAAAAAAAAATCCCTCTTTTCCTTGTTCCATCTCATTTCATTATTTCATCCATTTCATTCACCATCTCATTCATCCAATCATTCTCACTCCACCTCATTTCTTTCCATCCATCCATCCATTACATTCCATCTCACCAATAAAGTCATTGTCAGATTTATTTCACACAGCTAAAGTTGTTTTGTGCAGACAGAAGGGTATCACTGCAGTTTCCGCAGCTGAGGAGCAATTCCACAGCCAACATCCCAATTCCGCAGCTGATACACTTTCTGCACCTGTATAAAAAAAAAACATAGTCTGTTTAGGAAGGAATCTGCAGTCCAAAAGTCATCAGCAAAAATTGAAAAAAGGTCATGTAGCAGCAATAAGCAATGAAAGGTTAGCACAGATGAGCAAAAGGAATCAAAGCGCGGATACATGAGGTATGAGCTAATTTCTAAACTTACGGTCATAACATTTTGCATGGTTTACGGATTGTGTTTTCAGCCATTTAATGTAATGATTACCAGTCCTTTCCATTACTCGACTGGAAATCCACGTATCCCTCAACCTTGATAGTCCCTATTCATCACAATTTTTAAAACTCAAGCACGGCTGCTCTTCCATTTAAATTCTTGTACCTGAGTGACGTAGACAATTGTACTACGGCTCTCTGTGTTATGATTCCGCAGCCAAATGTACACTCATGACCGATGTCTAAGGGACTTAACCGTTTCTTCCCATTATTCATAACCCTCCTACGCATAATCTCATTCACGCTGTTGATTCACTTCCGCATTTCCCTTGTTTTCCACTGCTCTGCCTTATTCACTACTCTGCCACCGTAACCATACTCTGTTTTCCCCTCTGCTAAACTTTGACCACTGTTGTGAGTGCATTACGGCTGTTGTATTGAAGCCGTAAATCTATTGTGTTGAAGCCACTATTGAAGCCGTATAACCCTTTTTCCAAAGAATTAAAACAGAGCTGTGAGAGAGCTGATGGGTAAACTTTTGAGGGCAGAGCCAGAGGGCTCTAAATTTCTGGAAGGATATCCCCAAGTCAAAGACGCTTTGCAGAAGGCAAATTGGCTCCAGTGCATCCAAAAATTCAAGGGTTATCATAGAGAGGTCACGAAGGCTTTTGCACGTTCTTTTAGAGACAAAGACAACCAAGTGGAGATAGGAGATCTGAAATTTACAGTCACCGAAAGCAGTTTGGCACAGGCCACTTCACTACCACAAACTGGGGAGAGATGGTTCAAAAACCGATCAGTACAAGACCAGCAATGGAAGCAAATTCTGAAAAATCCAGGTATGGACACTAGCATTTTTACAAAGGGAATCCCTGTTAGTCTTGTCAAAGAAGAATGGACAACTTTGCTTCTGTTAATACAGAAATTCTTTACATGTGAAGGAAGATTTGGAGTTTTGTATGTCTATCATGACAAAGTTATGATGCATTTCTTAGGAGAGCATGACATTAACCTTCCATAATTTTTACTCTCAAGCCTTAGAAAAATGTGCTCAATAGTCCAAAGAAACCCAAGAAACATTGAGCCACATTTGTACCATCATGGGCTTGTCAAGATACTGGTTGAAGAACAATTGAAAGCAAAAAGAGACACATGGGAAAGGTTTCTTGTAAGGAATCATTTCCAAGAGATAGGGGAAGCCTCTGGTAGTTCATCTCAAGTGCCTAAAAAGAGTAGAAGGAAAAGAACAGAGGAAATTATCCCAGAAACTGTTGTCCAAGAAGAAACTGTCCAAGACTTTGTTGAAGAAGAAATTGCTGCACATCATTCTGAAGAAGAAAATGACCCTGAGCCTGCTGTAGACATTGACCAAACAGCCCAAGAAATCATTACAGAAACCCTGCAAGAAATTGTCCAAGAGACTGCTCAAAAGAAAAACGAGAGTAGGAAGAGACAAAAGAAAGATAAAGGAAAAGCTATAGCCCAAGAAAACTACCTTACTCCTGAAAATTCCAGTGAAGAGGACACTCAGCCATTAGCACATAGATTGGCCCAACTGCATGAGGCTGCCCTTTCCAAGAAGATGCAAAAACAAAAGCAAAAGCAACAAAAGGAAAAACAGAGCATCACCACCGTGAGAAGGAGCAGAAGGCTACAAGGCAAAATGGGGGCCACAAAGGATAAAAAGTCACTCATTATTGACTTGAGCACACCTGAAAAGGTTGCTACAAGACTTGACTTTGAGAAAAGTCCTCCACATATTGAGCATGATGAGACTAGTCCTCCACGTGAGGAAAGTCCTTTTGAGCATGAGCCTAGTCCAAAGAGGTCACCAGAGATTAACCCAGATCAGCAAAAAGTTTATAACTACCTGGAGACGTTAGAACAAGCTGCTGCTGGTCCAAGCACTGTTCTACCTCTTGAGCAGCAAGTTCACTCACTCAAACAGGAAATTTTTGAGCTTGAAGTTTTAAATCGCCACATCATACAAGAGAATGAAAAATTGAAGGAGCAAGCTAAAGTGGACAAGATGATCCACGATAATACCATGCTTCATCTAGGCCTTTGGCAAAGGAAAAACAGAAAGCTAAAGAAGAAATGCAGGAAGCTAAGCGGAGCTTTGGTCAATCTAAAATTCAGATGCTTAGTGAGGAAACCAAGAGTCAATGTGGCTACACAGAGGAAGAGGAGAAGACTAGATGTCTTAGCAGAGGCATCTCAGCAGGTAGATTAAACAATGTTTTCGTTGCATGAGGACATGCAACACCCTCGTAGTGGGGGTATGTAGAGCCTCTAACTTGCAGCTAATTATCCATCATTACCTACAGCTTTTCCTCACTTATCCCTCTCTTTTGCCCTATTTTCCTCATAAACCTACCCAGATCATTACATTTGATGTCTTTAAGCATGATTGGTTAACTTTGCTAATGTTTGGCTGTTTGTCTAGATTTTTGACATATGCACAGAGATTCCGCAACTGTCTGGCAATTACGCAGCCATTCAGCAATTCCGCAGCTATCTGGTCATTCCGCAGCCTTTTCATTGATCTCTATGTTTCACGTGTCATTTTGCAAAACGAATCACATGGGCACGTGGGAATGAAGGTGTTAAAGGTTCCTATGCTATTGGTTCAGTCAGCAACGCCACGCATACCTCCGGTCAACGTGGATCAAACTTCGGTCAACAGAGCCAGCTCAAACGGTGCTGCGTAAGCTGAAAGGTCACGTCACTCCAGATGGCGATTCCTCCACGCTACGCAGGTTATGGGAGACAGGATCCAACCTTGGATTCAACCTCCATGACGACCGTACCCTCCAGAACGCACACGGACCTGTTTACGTGTTGCTGAACCATTTAATCAGCATGACTGTTAGTTAATTTCTCGTTTCATGTTTTACGCAGTAGGCAGTTGTTCATACGCCTATAAATCCAGCGTCTGCGTACGCTTAAGGATTAGTCTTTTTAGTTACTTTGTTTATGTAATTGCTGCAATTTTAGCGTATCCAAAAACTCTGTTTTGAAGCTGCTGTTTCCTGTAATTTCTGCATATGAGTTAATAGAAGACTGTGCTGTTTTGACTTCAAGTAGCTGATCTTTCCTTGGGTTTTGTGGATGGAGGGCCCCCATTCATAACAGCCTTTGTACAGTAACTCTATCTTCATGTTCTTGCCATTTCCTTCTTTCGAATTCAGCAATTTTCCTTTTCTTTAAAACATGTACAGTTTTGATTTATTTTCGCTGTCATTTCATTTCCAGCATTTACTTTGACTGATCAGGATTGTTTTTTGCAGGTGTTAGCCCGGGATTGTGTGTCTTTGTGTATTTGATTTATCTCTGATGGTATTTTCAGTTGTCATATTCATAGTTGCTGCCTTTACTCTGTTTTTCTAGCTTAATTTCTAGTTTAGTTTCTCAAGCTATATGCTAACATATTGATGGTCTCCTTATCATAAGTTGTTCATCTTTAAGAGATTAGAATACTAATAAATTACAGCTTGCTTTGAGTAGTTTTGACTTATATCACTAACTCTTTCTTCACTTGTTACACATAACAATGTATGTTGGAAGCAGAATGCTGGAGAAAGGCACAGTGGTGTTATAATTTGTCATTTAGAGCTTTATCACTTTTTAGACTTATCTCTAACTACTTCTTAATCGTGTTTTACATAGTACTATATGTTGGAAGCAGAGTGTTAGGAAGAGATGAACATTATCATTGGTCTTTAAAGTGGTTTTTCTTACCTTTTTATTTGCAGCAGCATGAGTAGTGACTAGTGCCATTAGAAAGTGGTTCTTTGCTTTCAGTTTCATTTCAAGTTTATTTCTTTCAATCTCTTTCTTTGCAAAGTTTAGAAGGTAGTTAGAAAACACCAGTTGCACACACTCACTCATTTAGAAATCACCTTACACACACTATCACTCATCTGTTTATAAAATCATCACTCCATCTTAGGAAGTTAAATTGACCACAAACAACACCCCCAAACGACAAAAAGATCTAAGAGGTTGCTTAAGTACATATAGTACACCTTCACTTCATCAGCTTACGAGCCCCTGGTTGACAATTTATGATAGCAATTTAGACAACACTAAATTGACTAAACAGTGTGATCGCAAGTGATTGTTGATCAACGATTATTATTGTTTTTGGGTGGCTAACGCACACGGAGATTACCCGCCTGAAAAGGGTGGCTTTCTCTCTCCGGTGCCTAGCCACGTGGCAACTAGTGTATGGGTTTGGGCGGAGCCTGGCCAAAACCACTTACCGCCTACGGCCCACTCGAAATCCCGCTCGTTTTGTGGTTTCACTTTGTATTAGAAAAATACATTAAAACATTGAAAACATCGCAAAATGGCTTTATGGCGGACTTGAAATGTTATGCAATTACATTTACAAACTATTTCAGGTCCGGTTTCATCGCTTATTGCATCGCATATGTGTTTTGGGTAAAATCCCAAATACATAGGAAATACATGAAAATCCGAATTCCTGGACCTAGCATTTTATACAATCGGGCTTTGAAAACTTATCAAGTCTGACCTTTTTGTCGGCATCGGGGGTCGTCGACCGTCGATCGCTGATTTCAGTGATCGCAATGTTGCTAGGCCCGGGGTTTTGTGCATCGCCAATCTGATCATTGGTGATCAGCGTATTGCATGATCACAATTGCTAGATCCAGGGTCCCAATATCGCATATGTGTCTGCCTTTGATTCGATACATTGGATCGGCAAATCAACGATCGGGGGGTTTCTCCCCTTTCCACTTAAGTTTGCTCTTTTGCCCTGGTTCGATGCGATTTCCGTTTATAAGGATTTTTTTTGCCCATTTTTAGGGGATTTTGCCTCTTTTTCTAGGGAACAAAGGGCATCTTCTTTGAGCAATAACTTCTGCATCCTAAGTCCATTTTTGCCCATTCAAGTTGCAATAGATTCAGAATGAAAAGATCTCTACAATGGGGCTATTTCTAGGAACTTCCTTGGACTTTCATTTACCTCTGTGAGGAACACTTAGACTTAGGACTCTATCCAAAATCCATTTTGGATCAAAGGGAATGAAAGCATGAATGAGATCTTATTGCAGAAATGGAGATGGAAAAATATGACAATGAAATCTGCCTTGCAACATTAACCAACTACTTAATTAAAGACAACAAATTCCAAAGCTCATAAAGGAACTAGAAATTTGTGTTTTTGGGGTTGTTGAAGGGTCCCTTCCTCAAGTCATGGTCCCAAAGGGAGGAAGTGAGGCCAAGACACCTGCTAACAAGCTTGTGGTGATCTTTTTTCTCCTTGCTAACCTTGTACTTTAAAGAAGGCACAAATGGTAGAAAACTATCACACAACCAATCTAATCTACACTACTTGTAATGGAAATGAATCTACTAAGCAAATTAAAAATTAAGCTATGAATCTACACTAAGAATACATGTACAATAAAGAGGAGACTTGGATGCTAGGGTTGGGCCCTAACCCAAGAGCTTCATCCCTTTGAGTTAACTCAATGCTGGCTCAAAACAAAACTCATTCTTATTACCAAAACAACAGATTACATCAAAAGAACTGTCACAAGTATTGCAGCTTGAAAATAGAGTAGAGTTTTACAATGAAAATATGAATCCTACTAAGGTCCTATGCCTCTCTACTTATACATATGAAGTCTCCAATGACTTCCTTAAAATTAGGGAGTCTTGGCTCCCAAACTTGAGATAAACTAGTGCTTTGTCTTTCACTTGCTCGGTTGCCTTCTAGTCCTCATGATTTGGCTGGTTGCACTCTGAGATGATGGAGGAATATTCGAATGGTGGTTTAGTAAATGAGGAGGATTTACCTCCTATAATCACTCTCCCTTGTCCCATTCAAGTTTTGACCTTGGTATTTGCCCAAATTCCTTGCTTTTCTCCTTTAATCCTTCATTAAATGCACATTAGACCACAAAAGAAAAATATCAAACTCTAACTCATCTCATAATCAAAATATAATCAAAATTATGCAATAAGTTATGAGAATAGTTGGTTTGACTAAGCTAGGAGGTAAATCAAGGCCCATATAATTGCCCAACGATGAGGCTCATGAATATGTCGTAATTCATTTTTGGTGGATTGTATCTTGTGTAATTTCATTTAACTTCTATAACTTGATTTAGTTTAGCTTAACTTAATCAAGCCTTAATTTATTTTGTCTCATATTTTCCACCCTCTTGGCTTCTCTGGGATTTAGCCCATACAAAGGAGTTGAGATTTGAGTGGCAACTACTCAACTCGATACTTTCCCCCATGCCCACACCAAGTGGAGTTAAATATTTTCTCCACATTAGACCATATGTGGATTTAGGCAACAAAAATTTTGGCATCATTTTTGGGGATAAATATTTTTAGACCCAAAATACAACTTAATGTTCTTGAATTTATTTTTTCTTTGATTTAGGTATGTTTGGTCATTAGAAATTTGCTTGTGTCCAAGTGGTGACTCCACTCACTAAAAAAATTTCAAGATATTATAATGCAAGAAACTCAAGTAATTTGCTTAATCCCATTACTGAACCTAGAAGGGTTTATAGGAGATTAAAAATATTCTCTTCTTGTATACCCCTTGTGACTCTTGGACAAGAATCAATCTCGGATCTCCACCTTATTTTGAAGCAAATAATAGTCAACTAGATGAAATAGATGATCTATTTTCTCCATGTGACTTTTCGGACATCGATAGATACCCTCATCAAGTTCTTAACAAAGCTAGAGAGAAATCACCCTCTTTTCAAGGAAATAATGCAATAAGTGTGAAAACATGCATAAGGAACTTTAAGATTTGCATCAATAAATGGTGCAATAATGCAAATTATGAGGATGTAAACATGACGTTATTTGTATTGTCTTTGGAGGAGGATGCTTTGGATTGTTTTATAGAACATAATGCTAACTCATTTGCAAATTTGAAGAAAAACATTGATGCTTTCAACAATAAGTGGGGAGATAAAAAGGAAGATCATCACCTATTGGTTGTTGTGAGGAGAATTAGAAATAATGAGAATGAAACCATGGAATAATTTAACAAAAGGTTCAATGATATAGTTAGGAGTCTTCCTCAAGGAATTAAAACTCTAGAGAATTCCATTATCATATGTTATGTTGATTCATTCAATACAAATACACCATATGAGTTGAGGGGAAGGAACCAGTAACTTTGAAGGATACCCAAAGCTTGGTTGAGAAGATATAGAAATACAAGCAAGCTTAATAGAATTTAGACCCTTCTAGTTTTACAAGAGGAAATCCTTCAAAGAATAAATCTAAAGTTAAAGAAGTAGCAAGTGACCCCATCAAGGAGCTAACTTAGATAATAAATATTATGGATATAAACCATGTGAACCAAATGAATGCTATACAAAATATATTAGTTCCTATGGAAATTAGGTCACAAACAAGAAGATTTCAGCCAAGTAATAATGACATGTGGAAGAAGAAGGACCCTCCTTAGGATCAAAGGCCATCTAATCCATTAGAATCACCAACTTTGTTGATCAATTTCCCCCTTTTTGTAGGCCATGCAATGGTTTTCATGAAGAATCCACATACCAAATTTACTGGTGGATTATTAAAGGGGATATGGCTGGGACAAGTGAGCAAATTAATATGTTTGGTAGAATGTATCCTCTATCGATGGAAAATTGGATGGAAATAACTGAAAGGAGAGAGAAATTGATGACATGTTTGAAGTTGGAAGTGTAAATAACGTGATTTTTGTTAATGATAATGTCACAAAGATCTTTGATGAAAATCCTATGCCAGAACAAGTCCTTCAAATGGCCAGGAATAATGAAGTGAATTATCATAGAAGAAGTAACAAATATCAAATTATTCCTATAAATTTTACTCCCCCCATTTCAAATTTGAATTTTGATCTAGCTGATTGGATCAACAATGAAATGGTTTTTTTTTCCAATATCATAACTTTTAAATATGTCATCTCAGAGATCAAAGTTATTAAAAATTGTAGAATTCTATCAAGGGAGAAATAGTGAAGTGATGATAAAGGATACATGAGAAGATGCTCACGTGACATTGCAAAATATGGATTGGAGAATGGGAAATTAAGACCATCAACAATTTTTCATAACATTACTGGTAATTGAACACCGCTTACATAATTGTATGCTTGACTCAAGTGCATCTTCTAATGTCATGAGAAACAGGGTCATGGACTAGCTAAATTTAGGAACATCTAGGCCCTATCACAATATTTTTGCAATAGAATCTAAAAAGGTTGAAGTGTGTGGGCTAATCAAGGATCTCCAAGCACATCTTGCAGCACACCTTGACATTTCTATCACTATGGATATTGTGGTCATTGACACGCCTAATGCACAGGGAATGATATTACCTAGGAAGTGGGAAGCAGATTTTGGTGGTAACTTTCAGATCGAATTATCATATGCTACCATCCCTAGCATTGACAATACCATAGTCATATTGGATAGGGAGATTGAAATAAAGTTCCATGTTGAGAATCTCGAGGAGCCCAAAAATGAGATTGTTCATGGAACATATGGGCCTAGGAGTTATGTAGTATTGTCAATTTTTTTACCACCTATGGAAGATCATATGGTGGATAAAAAAGTTGATGATGTTGCACATTCCAATAAATAATTTGACATATCATATTTGATGATAATATCTAAGGAATTAGGTAGGGAAGACAAGGTAGCAGGGCGGTAAAACTCAGCAAAAAGGGAGTTGTGAGGTATTTACCAAGGATTACAAAGCTATCCAACACTATCTACAAATCAGGCCAAATCGAAAAGAAAAATCGATTTCCTTTCAAGACTAAAGAGAGTTCATCCACTAGGCCACATCAGCTTGTTTATATGGACTTATTTGGGCCTTCTAGGACCAAGATTCCAAGTGGTGAGATATAATTCATGTTGATAATCAATGATTACACCAAACTTACATGGGTTACCTTTGTAAAGGAGAAGTTTGAAGCATTTTAAAATGTTAAAATTTTAAGGGAATGGATGAAAAACAAACTAACTGCAAAATTATGTGTGTGAGGTCAAATCAAGGTGGAGAATTGACTTCAAATGAGTTTAAAAACTTTTGCAAAGAACATCGAATAAGGAGATAGTTCACCATTACAAACACACCACAGAAAAATGGTGTGATTGCGAGACAAAAAATGTTAGTACAACAATTGGCAAGGGAAATGATGGATGAAATAAGTCTACCAAAACCTTTTTGGGCTGATGTTATTCATACATCAGTACATATTTTGAATAACTCTCATCTTATACCAAACGATGATAATACTCCATATGAACCAGGGAATGGAAAGCCAACCACAATAAAGTGCTTCAAATTTTTTGGCAGAAACTACTACTTCAAAAATAACGATTAAACTATGGGTAAGTTTGAGGCAAGGACTAATAAAGGAAAAGTTTTAGGTTATTCTACTAAAAGAAAGGGTTATAGATGCTACAATAAGAGGCTATGTAAAATTGTTGACTGCATTGATGTTACAATGGATGAGGAGTTACCTATCAAAATATGACAACCAATATTTATCAATCCACCTAATTTGACCAACAATTGAAATGAAGTAGATCAGGCTAAATAATCAAAAGAAGAAAAAGAAGAGCAGGTAGAATGTTCTAACCCATAAACTCCCTCAAGGTATGTACAAAAACATCATCCAATGAACTAGGTTGTTGATGATAAGGAATTTGGAGTTGAAACTTTTACACAATTAATGAATACTTCCAATGAAGCACGTATTTCCATGTTTTCTATGATTGAGACAAAAGATTTTTCTCAAGAAAGGAAAGATGAACATTGGGTAAAAGCCATGAATGAGGAACTGGATCAATTGAGAAATATCAAACATGGCAATTGGTTCCAATGCCAACAGATAAAAATT
This sequence comes from Pinus tabuliformis, assembly GCA_031772625.1. Lineage (NCBI taxonomy): Eukaryota > Viridiplantae > Streptophyta > Pinopsida > Pinales > Pinaceae > Pinus > Pinus tabuliformis. Next base: position 195,575,987 of record CM062816.1, read on the forward strand.
CCATTGGCATAAACGTGTCTTTAGGAACAAATTGGATGCGAATAGTTAAGTTGTTAGAAATAAGGTCAGACCGGTATGTGAAGACTATGCTCAAGTAGAGGGAATAGATTTTGAAGATACTTTTGCAGATATAGCACAATTAGAGGCAATAAGAATGTTTATAACATCTGCAAGTTACAAAATTTCAAAGTATAACAAATGGATGTAAAATTGAAATTCTTGAATGGTGATCTTGAAGAAGAAGTTTACATAGAATAGAGTCAAGGATTTCAACTATCACAAAATTATAGATAAATTGTATAGGTTGAAAAGGGATTTATATGGACTCAAACAAGCACCTATCCTCATGGTATTCCAAACTAGATAGGTACCTATAGTAGCAAGGATTCAAAAGAGGAGCAACAGACAACAATTTGTATGTCAAATATGAGAATCATAATTTTCTAATCACTTTTGTTTAGGTTGATGATATCATTTTTGGTAGTGATGCAACTTTAATCAGTTAAAAATTTGTTGCGGGCATGACAAATGAATTTTAGATGTCCATGCTTGGAAAACTCTCATTTATTCTTGGGTTGTAGATCACTCAAACAAAAAAAGGTATATTTATCTCCCAAAGCAAGTACCTCTAGGAAATGTTGAAGAAATTTGTAATAGAAGAGTGCTCTTGTTGGAAACTAGATCACTACTTAGAGGGGGGTGAATAAGTAGTGATGGCACAATTAATTAAACCTTAAACTCATTCATAAATTGAAACACATAAGAAAATATGATCCAAGTGGATCCATTGATGCTCAGAAGTCAAAGAGCGCTTAGAAATCAAAGTTCTCATATTTCACCTAAACTAGGGCCAGATCATAGGGCTTGTCGTCATGATTCCAGCAGCATGAATGACACTCAAATACGAGTTCTTATGATTAAGATATTCACGGTCAAAGTTTTGATCAAACTAGGTCTAGTGGTTGCCACTAACGAGACAACAATTTGGAATTTTTTGGTGCAGGGATCTTGGCCGTTGGAATGAACGAATTTGTCGCTTCTTTAATTTTGTTGGTAAACCCCAAAAAGTGGTTGAAATTTTTTAACTAGTTGTTTTATATCAAATTAAAAAATATATATTAAAAATGGGGTGGTGTGCTGCCACCCCTGCTAACGGTCGTTATTATATATCATAAAATAATGGGTCAGGCCCGCGGGTAACCTGGGACCTCACTCACAAGCCATGGCTATTACAAAAGCAAACCGAATATCATATTATACGATGGACCTGGCGGGGCTCCAACTCACGTCGGCCGGGTGATCGGCTCGCCCGTTACGGCGGCTCCACATAACCAATACACAACCCAAAGCCAAACGACACTCCAAATTTAAATAAAGCATGCCATTTCAAAAAATAGACCACCACATATTAAAATGGCACCAAGGGGATTTGAACCTAGGTCGGCCCCACAACCAACTAGGTGTGGGTACCAACAGACTAATAGGATTGTGTTGGTAACTCCGCCCACTTAACATTATTTAAACTGGTTCATTCCTTCATCGGGGGCAGAAAAGTGGATCAAAGGTGACACAGGTTCACTTCTTGGAATTGCATCTATAGAAAAAATTGATAATCTCCTTAGAGATTGAGCAATATTTTCAAGTTCTCGATTTATTTCTTTTGTTTCATGTTCACCTTCAGACATTCACAGATTCTATTCTTAAAAATAAAGTTTTAAATTGGAACGTAAACTTACAGGTATCATTAATTTGAATGAATCAAGGCTAAATGTCTCAAACGATCTATAATCATTCACTCCTCTGCTTTGACTTGGTTGCATTCATTCCATAGAACCTCCATTGGAGCATACCCAACGCAAGAATGACATAACCATTATACAACTAGCTTTGGTAAATCTGGGCGTAATCCTATAAAGGACAGTTTAGAGAACTCTACGAATCTCTTCAACCAAGCATTTTCTCAGAAAATGACTCACAAGTCACACAGTAAACCCCCTTCAACACAAAACCCATATCACAGAATTTTCAAATTCATTTTTGTTTTCTCAAAAAGCGAGCCACAAAATAGGTGATGGTTCCTCCCTCCACGATTTCTCTCATGTTTGCAAACTAAAATTTAAAAATGAGAAATTTGGTGCAAAACCAATATTCTTATATTTTCCCACAGACATAGACCAGAAAACAGACTCAGAAATCAATTTCTATAGAGAATGAGATGAATCCACATGTATGGAGAAATATATTTTATTCCAAAAAAAATCCCTCGAGTCATGTTCTTCTTTATTTTCTTTGCACACTGGCTAGAAATTTTACATATATATCATCTCTAGATTTACCCAGATCCATAAACATAAGATTAGATCAACCAAGAATAGCTCAAATATCAACGATGAGCTTATTTAAACCAAATAAAAACAAATTATATCTTCTATTACAAATGGATTCTACCTTATCCTTAGAAATTGAAATTGATAGCTGAAGGATCCAACCCCTTCGCATGTAATATTTTTTTGGATTTTCTTCATAAATAGCCATGAAGCATGACTTTGACCAATATCCCTTGCATTAGCCAGCAAATTGACTATGCTCATGCATCAAACAACAAGGACAAGAGTTTTCATGGGCTCTTGTCCATGAGATTAGTATAATCAACTCCTTCCCTTTGTAAACTAGCTTCAGTTTTCCAAGTTGCTTCAGATATACGAGAATTATTCCATTTGATTAGAAACTCCCAATATTCCTTACCTCTAGTTTTTTTATAAACCCTTTTTTCCAGTATCATTTCAGGTTCTTGCGTTGTTGTAGATGGAATTTGTGTTGTCATTGAACTTCTAGTTCTGAGATGTCCTCTGGTTCTTCTTGCTGAATTGTCTCACCTGCTCGATATTTATACAAGTCTGCTACATTAAATATTGGAGATATACCAATCCCTGCTGGTAACTCTAATTCGTAAGCATTGGCTAAAGATTTCTTTAAAATTTTACAAGGACCAATCTTTTTGTATTTGGGTTTGTTGTATTCTGTTGTTGGAAATCTTTCCTTCCTGAGATGAGCCATTACTAAGTCACCAACCTCAAAATTCACCTCTCTTCTCCTCAAATATGCTCTTTTCTTGTACCTGTTGTTTCTTTCTTGAAGTCTTTTTTTCACTATATTATGTATGCTTTGCATAGCTTCTGCAAAATCTTCACCTTTAGCACTCCTTAACTCTGCCTTGCCCAAATTTCTGAGTTCATGCACTCCTCTTGGATTCATACCATACATTATCTGAAAAGGACTCATTCCAATGCTTCTAGTGAAAGAGTCATTATAAGCATTTTTGCTTGAGATAACACAGTATCCCATCGTTTTGGATGTTCTCCTACCAATGTTCTCAAGATATTTCCCAAGCTCCTATTAACCACTTCAGTCTGCCCATCTATCTGTGGATGATATGTAGAACTGAAATTCAATTTTGTGCCCAATTTATTCCATAATGTCCTCCAAAAGTGTCCTAAAGATCTACTATCTCTATCAGAGACAATGTTGGTAGGAAAACCATGTAATCTGACAATTTCTTTGAAAAACAAATTAGCAATATTCACAACATCACTAGTCTTATGGCATGGAATGAAATGTGCCATTTTTGAAAATCTATCCACTACTATAAAAATAGAATCATGACGTCTTTGCATTCTTGGAAGTCCTAAGACGAAATCCATACTTATACAATCCCATGGTCTCTATGGAATAGGTAGTGGCATATACAAACCACTGCTTTGACTTCTCCATTTCGCATATTGACAATTTTTACATCTGCTCACAAATATTTGTAAATATCTCCTCATCTTTGGCCAATAGTAGAAGTGTGGTAGTTGTTCTAAAGTTTTATCATAACCAAAGTGACCTTCTAAACCTCCACTATGTTTTTCCTTAATGAGATTCTCCTCATGGAACAAATTGGCATGCATAGTTGACTTTTTTTTAATAATAGTCCTTCTTGTACCATGTATTCTGCCCACTTGTTCATATTCATTGTTTGCTGATTTATGCAGGCTTCATATGCCTCTTTGAAATCTACATATTCCTTGTACAAGTCTTTCATAAATTCAAATCCCAATATTTGAATTTGTCCTTCCTAAATATCCAGATTCTTCCTGCTAGGCACATTTGCAATTTTGTTTTTCTGTCCACTTATGTGCTTCAATACAAATGTGAAACCTTCTAGATACTCCACCCACTTGGCATGTTTTTGACTCAACTTGGGTTGTTGCATTATACGCTGCAAAGCATGGTTGTCAGTATATAAAATAAACTCTTGTGACATCAAATAATGCCTCCATTTCTTAAGAGTTTGAACCACGACATAAAATTCCTTAACATATGAAGAACTTTTATGTCTGGACTCATTAAGTTTCTCACTGAAATAAGCTATAGGTTTGTCTTCTTGACTCAAAAATTCACATATTGTTGTTCCACTTGCATCACATTTCACATGAAAAGGTTTCTCAAAGTCTGGTAAAGTCAAAATAGGTTTTTTTGTGATTTTTTTCCTTTTTCAGCTTTTTCTGTCCATTTAAAGGGTAGTTTGTCCTTTTTAATGGTCTCAATGATTGTTGCATTGATTCCACTAAAATCTCTTATGAACTTCCTATAGAAGCTTTTCAATCCATGGAAAATTCTAACTTCAGTGACACTTTTAGGTTTACGCCAATTAACAATTGTGATGCAGGAGCATTCGGCTCAGAAATATCATTGTATTTTAGTAGACATAGGGGGTCTTGTGTTTTCAAGGAAGTTGGTTTCTTGAGTATTAAATTAATGTAATTATTAAGGTTTTGAGTGATTTTAATGAGAGATATTTAGAATAGGGATTAAGTATTGTGAGGCATATTTGTAAATGTTCTCAAATGTTGGAGAACATGAGAGATTTAGACTAGTTAAGATTCCATAGGGATTGGGAGATTTGATAATCAATTGTAAAAGCTTAGATTAGGAATTAGTTGATGATTTTGTGGATTAGAGAGGATCCTTAGAGATAAAGAAGAGATTTTAGGATTTTATTGAGAAGGTTATCGATCTAAACTAGGAATTGGTTATAGAATCCTTTTGTATAAATGTAAGCCTAAAAGGCATAGAAGAGCATTAGATAGCTAGGAGTTAGAGAGTGAGTTAGTTAGATAGGGGTGATTGTAAGCCTATGGGCAGAAAAGGAAAAGGCCACTGATAGTGAAGATCAGGCCAGAAAGGAATCCTTTTGTAATTATTTGTTTATTAATACAGATAACTTGATATCTGAGTTTGTGTGGTGTGATGGAGTAATTAAATGAATCGTGTGGGAATTAGAAGTAATTCTGCATAACATAGGGTTGCAGGTGTGTACAACCAGAGATCAAGTGCAGGGAAGAGTGTATCGGGTTTACACACAGACAGTGTTGGAGGAAACCTTTAATGTTACAGTGAAGGTATACTGTGAGGTTCTCAAAACCTAAGGATTTACGCAACAAAAGCACAAAGGAGTGAAGGAATAAAGAACGAAGCTGAAGATCGGATCAGAATAATTGAAGACCGGAAGGCGAGAACAAAGACACAGGTGGAAACCCGAACAAATGGACTATTACACAGTAAGAAACAAAAGAACGTAGTAGCGAAGCACAATCGTTGGATCAATCAAATCAACGAATGATAGTGATGGAGATAGATGGCCAAGATTAAGTCACGTAGAATAAAGTTAAGAAGATGGATGGCAGAGATTAAAACCATGTGCAGAATAGTAGAGGAGTCTACGGAAACTGTAAGTGGTATCTCGCACGGTCTCATAGCAGTAAGCAATATTTATGAAATTCACGCGATTAGCCTTAAGGGTTGACACGTAGGATTAAGTTGCATAGAATAAAGTTAAGAATATGGATGGCGGAGATTAAAACCACGTGCAGAATAGTAGAGAATTCTATGGAAACAGTAAGTGGTATCTCGCGCTATCTCAAAGCAGTAAGCAGTACTTATGAAATTCATGCGATTAGCCTTAAGGGTTGACACATAGCACACAGAGGAAAGATAAAACCACTTTTCTCACGTGCTCTCAGTCTAATATCGGTCGTGCATGTAATCTATGTGAGATTACGCGATCACCATTGGATTGAGATAGGAGAGATAAATGATGGAGATCGTCCAGGTAAGTTGATGGTTGGGTGACGCAATGACCATCGGATTAAGGAATGAGATTGACGGCGGAGGTTGAATGCACTAAAGGTTAAGCATCAGGGAATGTGTAAAGTCATGTGAATCAACAGAAAGGTAAGGTTTAAGTGTTATATGAAATATTTCTATTATACAAGAGTTATAATAGAAATAAGCAGGATTAGTGTATTTTGGGTTAAGTTAAGAATTAACCAAAGATTTATGAAGGGTTATAAGGTTCCGCTCAAAGGATTGTTAAAGTATAAAGACCATGGTATAGATGATAAGTGTGGGTGATTACCAAATGGTTAAGTTATAAGGATTAAGAATTAATAAAAGGTTTATTAAAGTTTAGACTTGGGTTAATCACATGAAACTTTTCTGCATAAGAGTTTAATTAAGAACATTAAACCTTGGTTATAGAGGGATTTCACCATGGATCAGGTGATTAATCTTGGGACATAGTAGATCATGCAATTTTAATTTGCATAATGTGGGTATTGTCAGCTTAGGCTAGCATCATTTGGTATCGGAGCAGAATAAGGAGATTCTACATGTAAGAATTCTTTGAGAAAACTTAGAACGGAGTTATGTTTTGTAGGTGTGTATACAGGTGAATGATGATGAAAACAGTCCAGAGGAGATCAGATTTTAAATCTGACAAACAATAAGCACACAGAGATAAAGTGTAGCAGAATATTGGGAGAATTTGCAAATGCAAAGAAATAGAGGACAATCCATTCAAAGTGCAGGTGAATGGTAGAACAAGATCATGCAGAGATCTTGAAGGTGAGAAGATTACAACAACCTAGAGCAAAGAGTGCTCAATTGGTTCCAGAGGAGAGAACCAGAGAGATGCCAAAACACTGTGCTCAGAGGAGAGAAGCTTAGTGAGGCATGTGTAGCAAGAAGGAGACTTGTTACTGTAGAGGTTTTGTTTCAGCTCACAGAAAGATCATAAAGGCAATTCCACAAAGGATGCGGGTAGAATTTCTAAGGGATGACGAAAGATGATAAGAGTTTATGAATGAAAGCAGAATGTGGCAGAACCTTGAAGAATTCAAATAGAGGTTAGATAAAGAGGATAGTTGTGTTCTTAAAATGTGCAGATGAGTTGAAGCCTAGAAGGAGTAGAGAGAAGTGCTCAAAGAGGTTTCAGAGATAGAGAACCAAGTGCTTGCCAAAAGACCAAGTACAGAGAAAGCTTGGTGGGGTAAGTGGCAGAAGGGAGGACATGCTGATGCAGAGGCTTTAGTGCAGCTCATAAGTGAGTGAGGAACTCATGAATATAGAGAAGAAGATGACTACGAATAGTCATAACAGAGATAGCAGAGGTTCTGAGGAAGACCACAGTAGAAGAAAAGTGAAGAAGTAGGATGCCAAGGCAAATGGAAAGAGATGAGTCAAGAGGAGCTTAAAAAGGAGATTGCAGAGATAAAAGAACAACTTGATGTATTAAGGATGATACTAGAGAAAGCGAAAGAGAAGGTTGGGTCTTGAGGAAAAAGGCAGTGAAGTGGAATAATTTACAGAGAAGGCTACAAGAGAAGAGAAATCAACAGGTGAATATGCAGTTAGCAGAAGAGCTGAAGAAGCTTGAATAGATAATGAGTTTTCAATTGAGATTTGAAGAACTCAAAGAAGCTGAGTTGAAAATGGAAGTTTCTATTTTTGAAGCAGAATAGGGTGAAGTTCTGGGTGAAGATGAAGAATGGAGATCAGTGAACTATTGGGATAGTTCAAAGCAGCATTAGGAAATGTGGACAAAGGTAGCAGAAGAGGCTATAAAACCTTATATTTTTTAATATAATAGTTTTGGTGTGTTTGTAGGTTTCACAGAAGATCGGCAGTCTTATGAAGTTGTCATAAAAATTGATAAAAGTCACAAGAGTTTAGAGGAGAACTTGGAGCAGCATACTGATGTGCTGATAGAGGATGAAGAGTACTTCTCAGGAGATAAGTATTCTAGAGCAGAGTATGATGGAGAATGCCTTTTGAATGAGGAAAATACTGAATTGTTGCAATAGAAGAAAATTATTGATGAATTAATATTTGGAGCTATTACAAAACAAGGACAATTCCTTGTGGAAGAAGGAGATGAAGTTTAGCCTGAAGATTTGATATGTGAAATGTTAGTTGAGGCTATTGAGCCTTACATTTTTCAAATTGACAATTGTTGTATGAATACAGGGATTATAAGTGTTGAAGGAGGATAGTTCTCAAATACTGTTACACAGTATGGAGTTGATGAAGTATTGATTTTTGAAAACGTAAGGAGAGAACAAGAACTTATTTCTGTGAAGATGAATGAGACAAAATTGTCTATGGAAGACAATCCGATTGAATCATTGAGCAATAGTGACCATGTAAAGGATGAAAATGGAAATGAAGAGCATTTGATAAAACACTTGCTAAATGTAAAGAGGAAATTGAATTGTTGGAGAAGTTGCTAGGACGAAATGGCAATAGAAAAGAAATGGTTACAACAGTACTTGACAATATCAAAGAGTGTTTAAAAGACATGGAGATAGAAGAGTGTTTTAATTCACAAACCAATAGTTTGTTTGCAGGAATAGTGAATAGAATGAATGAGTATGATGATGTGATCAAAGAAATTAAATAGAGTTTATTTTGAGATGAGATGGAAGTTCAAAAGCAAAAAGAGGGTAAGGATGTAAGGGTGATAGTAAGGATCCAAAAACTACAAAGTGAAGGTAACCAGCAGAAGATTAAAGGAAAACTTGAAGAAGAGACTATGTTAGCTAAAAACGTAGTAAAGGATCATCATTCCATCATGATGATAGGCACAGTGGAGATAACCATGGAAGCTGTTGAGGCAGTCAATAAAGAAGAAGGACTAAACTCTCATCAAAGTATCAATGAATGGGAAAAAGAATTGGATCTACTAGAGAAATGGCTGAAAGCACCAGTAGGGAAGAAAGAACCTGATGAATATTGCAAAGGATATGTAAGAGAGGAAGAGGAAAAAGTCTAGCAAAGAAATGAGTTGGACATAGAAATTGAATTGATGATGGAATTGATTAGAAAAGTGTCTCAAAGGGAGAAGACGACAACAAGAAAGCAAAGGAGCAACAAGAAAAAGACAGCAGCAGACTGTGAGAGCATAACTAGTGGGACAATGTAGCATAAAGTGTGGAGACCTGGAGAACAACAACAAACAACAACAGCAACCAAAGACAAACTACAGAACAAATTTTATGACCCTTGAGGTTTTCTATCAACATATGAGAACACATGATCAGGAGATCATGAATGTTTTCAACCTTGAGAGTATGATGCAGGAGCATTTGGCTCAGAAATATCATTGTATTTTAGTAGAAATAGAGGGCCTTCTGTTTTCAAGGAAGTTGGTTTCCTGAGTATTAAATTAATGTAATTATTAATGTTTTGAGTGATTTTAATGGGAGTTATTTAGAATAGGGATTAATTAAGTATTGTGAGGCATATTTGTAAATGTCTCAAATGTTGGAGAACATGAGATATTTAGACTAGTTAAGATTCCAAAGGGATTGGGAGATTTGAAAATCAATTGTAAAAGCTTATATTAGGAATTAGTTGATGATTTTGTGGATTAGAGAGGATCCTTAGAGATAAAGAAGAGATTTTAGGATTTTGTTGAGAAGGTTATGGATCTAAACCAAGAATTGGTTATAGAATCCTTTTGTATAAATGTAAGCCTAAAAGGCATAGAAGAGGGTTAGCTAGCTAGGAGTTAGAGAGTGAGTTAGTTAGATAGGGTTGATTGTAAGCCTATGGGCAGGAAAGGAAAAGGCCACTTATAGTGAAGATAAGGCCAGAAGGAATCCTTTTGTAATTATTTGTTTATTAATACATATAACTCGATATCTGAGTTTGTGTGGTGTGATGGAGTAATTGAATGAATTGTGTGCAAATTAGAAGTAACTGTGCATAACATAGGGTTGCAGGTGTGAAGAAACAGAGATCAAGTGCAGGGAAGAGTGTATTAGGTTTACACGCGGACAATGTTGGAGGAAACCTTTAATGTTACAGTGAAGGTGTACTGTGAGGTTCTTAAAACCTAAGGAGTTACGTAGTGGAAGTGAAAAGGAGAGAAGGAATAAAGAACGAAGCTAAAGATTGGATCATAATAGTTGAAGACCAGAAGGTGAGAACAAAATAGGTAGAAACCCAAACAAATGGACTATTACACAGTAAGAAACAAAAGAGTGTAGTAGCGAAGCACAATCATTGGATCAATTAGACCAATGAACGAGAGTGATGGAGATAGACGGCCAAGATTAAGTTGCGTAGAATAAAGTTAAGAAGATGGATGGTGGAGATTAAAACCACGCGCATAATAGTAGAGCAGTCTACAGAAACAAAAGTGGTATCTCGTGCGGTGTCAAAGAAGTAAGCAGTATTTATGAAATTCACGCGATTAGCCTTAAGCGTTGACACATAGCACACAGAGGAAATAAAAAACCACTTTTCTCGCGTGCTCTCAGTCTAATATTGGTCGTGCATGTAATCTACACAAGGTTACGTGATCATTGTTGGATTGAGATAGGAGAGATAAACGGTGGAGATCATCCAGGTAAGTTGATGATCGGGTGACGTGATGACCATTAGATTAAGGAATGAGATCGACAACGGAGGTTGAACACGCTAAAGGTTAAGCATCGGGAAATGTGTAAAGTCATGTGAATCAATGGAAAGGTAAGGTTTAAGTGCTATATGAAATATTTCTATTATACAAGAGTTATAATAGAAATAAATGGGATTAGTGTATTTCGGGTTAAGTTAAGAATTAACCAAATATTTATGAAGGGTTATAAGGTTCCACTCAAAGGGTTGTTAAAGTCTAAATACCATGGTATAGTTGATAAGTGCAGGTGATTACCAAAGGGTTAAGTTATAAGGATTAAGAATTAATCAAAGGTTTATTAAAGTTTAGACTTGGGTTAGTCACATGAAACGTTTCCGCATAAGAGTTTAATTAAGAACATTAGACCTTCGTTATAGAGGGTTTTCACCATGGATCAGGTGATTAATCTTGGGACATAGTAGATCATGCAATTTTAATTTGCATAGTGTGGGTATTGTCAGCTTAGGCTGGCATAAAATTGCCTTGACCTTTTCAGGGTCCATTTTTAATCCTTCTTCAGCGATTACAAATCCCAAATAAACAAGTTCCATTTTTAGAAAATAACACTTCTTCAAATTCACAAACAAATTTTCTTGCTGTAGTTTCTTAAAAACATTCCTCATATGCACTAGATGTTCTTCTTTTGACTATCTATACACTAATATGTCATCAAGATATGCTATGACAAATTTCCCTATAAAATCCTTAAAATTTAATTCATAAGTCTCATCAAAGTACTTGGAGCATTCGACAGACCAAATGGCATAACCGGCCATTGATACAGTCCATCAGTGGTTTTAAAAGAAGTTTTCCATTCATCCCTTTCTCTTATCTTGATTTGATGGTATCCACTTTTAAAATCTATTTTAGAAAAATATCTTGCTCCACTAAGACAATCCATAAAATCATTAATTCTCGGTAAAGGAAATATGCACCTGATAGTAATATTGTTTATTTCTCTAGAATCTGTACACATTCTCCAGCTTCCATCTTTCTTTGGAGTCAGTATAGTAGGTACTGAACATGGAATTAAGCCCTCCCTAGTAAGTCCTTTATCCAACAACTCCTACCTCTATTTCCTAATTTCCTCCTTCTCTTTTCGAGTCATTCTGTATGTAGCTTTGTTTGGAAAAATTAATCCAGGTATCAAGTCTATGTGATGAATGACACTTCTTACAGGTGGTAACTCATTAGGCAAATTATCCACAGTAATATCATAGTATTCATTCAACAACCTTTGAATTTCTTCAGGAAAACCATCAATTGTAGTTATCGTAAGAACTACAATAGGTTTGCAAACTAAAGAAAAATTTACCTTATTTTCCTCCATTTGCTGAAGATATTCTTTCCCACTCATCAATAAGGCTTTTGGACTATGAACCTTTGACGTGCTTTCTTCCTTCATAGGCAACAAACTATGATTTATACCATCCTTACGGAACTTATATACATTTCTCTTCCCATCATGCATAGATCCCCTATCATATTGCCAAGGTCTTCCAAGAAAAATATGAAATACATCCATTGGCATCACATCACACAAAATTTTATCCTTGTATTTTCCCAATTGAAAGTCTATCTCACACTATTCATTTATCAGTAGTTGATGACCTTTTTGCAACCAAGATACATTATAAGGCGTAGGATTCTTAATGGTCTTCAACTTCAATTTCTCCACTACTTCTGTAGAGACTATATTATCTGTACTTCCACTGTGTATGATGATCTGACAACATTTTCCTCCAACTTTGAAAACTCTCCTGAACAAATTCTTTCTTTGTGCTGGTTATAAAACTTCCTTCTCTGACTTAATCAACACTTTGTTGATCACCAAGGATTCTCGTGTTTAAGTTACACATTCTGTTTCTAGTATTCTTGCTTCCTCTTCTGCTACAGGAGAAACAACTTCATTTCTTTGTCTCACATCTTCATTTTTTGGACTCTCAAAAGATCTATGTCCAAGCTTCCCACACTTGAAGAATCTGAACTCTCTGCCTCACCTCCACCTATTCTTCCTCTCAAAAAACTTCCTCTACCTCTAGCATCACTGCTTGTTGGTGTTTGCTGATTTGAGCTGCTACTACTAGCTCCTTCTCTTGGTGTTGTAGATCTCCCTCTACCACCTTGACTTCCTCTTCCTCTGAGAGTAATTTTCCCTCTGGAATATTTCTTCCTCATAAGTTTTTCCTCAACTTTTAAGGTCATTTGATAAACCTCATCTATTGTTTTAGGAGATAACATGTTGGTTTCATCCTGTATGTCCATTCTCAATCCATTAATGTACCTTGTAGTCTTCTCTGCTATGTCTTGAACCTGTCCAACTCTTATACTAACCTTGTAGAACTCTTCTGTGTATTCTCTTACTGTCATCAACCTTTGCCTAAGGTTCTGCATCTGTCTATATAAGGTAAGCTGATAGTCACTTAGCAAGAACTTTTCTCTAAGTTTTGCAACTATCATGTTCCAATTTTTTATGGGACGTTGCTTCTCCTTTCAGCTTGTACTCCATCCCACCATAAAGATGCATTCCCCTTCAATCTGGTAACAAAAAACTTTCTCTCTTTCCATTTCTTCATCATCAAAGAGTTTGTTCATCTCATTGAACCAATCATTCAGCTCTTCAGGGTCTAAATTGCCACTGTAGGATGGGACTTCAGGTTAGGCTTTGAAGTAGATCCTAGCAAAAATTTCATAAATCTGAACTCAGGTGTAGGTGCCTCCTTCTCTTCATGATCTTCTTCCTCATCAGGTTCACTGAGATCTCCTTCAGGAACCCTTTCAGTCTCCATTGCTGCTAGTATTTCTTCCAACCGTCGTATAGCTTCCATTGTTACAATTGGTCCACCTCCTCGTCGACCTCTACCACATCCTCCTCCTACCCTGAAAGCCATTTTTGATCCTCATATTCTTCTCTTGAAGATCTGTTTAGGGGTTTCTTCTCCTAATTTAACCTTCTCTAATACCACAAATGACGCAGGTTCCCTTCCTAGAACTGCATCTACATCAGAAATTGATAATCTCCTCAGAGATTGAACCAGCTTTTCATGTTCTAGATTTATTTCTTCTGTTTTAGGTTCACTTTCAGACATTCACAGATTTTGTTCTTAAAAATAAATTTTTAAAATGGAACATAAACTTACAACTATCATCGATTTGAATGAATCAAGGCTAAATGTCTCAAATGATCTGGAATCATTTGCTCCTCTACTTTGACTTGGTTGCATTCATTCCGTAGACCCTTCATTGTGTTGGGTTGTGTTATATTCTTTCCATGACTAGCCCACATAGTTAACCAAGTGGTTAGAGGAGGGGGTGAAGTCCCCCCTTTGCTGCGCCGATTGCAAAATGGGGGGGTCACAGGGAGTTTGAGGGGGGCGGGTGGCCCCCCTCTATAGGGTCCAGGGCAGCACCCTGGGGAATTTTTTTTTTGACACTATATTAGGTTGGGTGGACCTACATATGGTTTTGTGCATGGTTTTCACACATGGTTTTGGATGCGATGGTTTTCGGTCCATCGTTTTGGATGCAATGGTTTTCTGTCCATGGTATTGGACGTGATGATTTTTTGGTCCATGGTATTGGATGCCTCGGCATGTATAAATATGTATTGTAATATTGAGAGGAATATAATGAAAAGTCAAGCTGGTAGTCCCAGTTTTGGGATCTAGGGGAAAATATCTGCGTATATGTGTTTTATGTGTTATGCTCTCGCATTGTTTATTTTCTGTTCTTAGAATTCGCATGGAGGTAATTTTTGTACGGGTTTAAAACCTACACACTAGAGCATACCCAATGCAAGAATGATATAACCATTAGACAACTAGCTTTGGTGAATCTGGGCGCAATCCTATAAAAGACAATTTAGAGAACTCCATGAATCTCTTCAACCAAGCATTTTCTCAGAAAATTATTCATAAGTCACACAATAGACCCCCTTCTACACAAAACCCAAATCACAGAATTTTCAAATTTGTTTTCATTTTCTCAAAAATCGAGCCGCAAAATAGGTGATGGTTCCTCCCTCCATGATTTCTCTCATGTTTGCAAACTAAAATTTAAAAATGAGAAATCTGGTGCAAAACCAATATTCTTATATTTTCCCACAAACACAAACCAGAAAATAGAATCAGAAATAAATTTCTATAGAGAATGAGAGAAATCCACAAGTATGGATAAATATATTTTATTCCAAAAAAAAATCAGTCGAGTCCTGTTCTTCTTTATATTCCTTGCACACTGACTGGAAAGTTTACAAATTTTACATATATATCATTTCCATATTTACCTAGAACCAAAAACATAGGATCAGATCAACCAAGAATAGCTCAAATATCAACGATGAGCTTATTTAAACCAAATAAAAATAAATTATATCTAGATATTACAAATGGATTCTACCTTATCCTTAGAAATTGAAATTGACAACTGAAGGATCCAACCCCTTCGCTCGTAAGATTTTTTTGGATTTTCTTCATAAATAGCCATGAAGAATGACATTGACCAATATCCCTTGCATTATCCACCAAATTGACTATGATCCTACATCAAGAGGCCGAGTACGAGGTGGAGCGAAACAGTGCACACAGAACCCAACCTAAGCGAGGCGCGTTTTTTGAGACAAGAGTATTCTAGGGGAATATTCCCTGGAATATTCCACAAAATATTCCATGCATAATTAGTGAGGAATATAAAAGATTTCCTAGAGGTTGATTTTTCATAGTGTCAGAGTCATGCCATGTTTATACTCAAATGAACTAGAATTTCGCAGGAAACGTGATGGTGTGGTCCATTTCATCCTTTGAGCAGGAAAATTTCAAACAGTCAGTGGTGAGGAATCTTTGTAGAATCTTGAGGAATCTAAAAGATTCCCTTGGAGGCTGATTTTTGACAAAGGCATAATGATGTCGACTTTATAGTCATTTTTCTTAGAATTTCAAAAGGAGCATGGTGGTGTGCTCAAAATTTTCATTTGAGTAGTGGATTTTTCACCCATCTCTGGGAAGGAATCTTTGGGGGAATCTTTGAGATTCCCTAGGGTCCATATTTTGACAGTGTCAAAAGGGGACTAATTTTATACTTGTTTGACACGATTTAGCACCACAAATTCAATGGTGGAATCCATTTTGTCAGTAGATCTTTGCATTTTCATGCCATCCCTGAAGTGGAGGTATATGATGTAGTGATGCTATGTCTTTCTTTTGATTTGTTGAGATGATGATTTTGTTGTTGAGATCCTTGTTACCATTATGTTGAAGGATACTTGTATGCCATGTCATGTGAGAATTTATTATCTTGTCATGCTGAAGGAGGGCCCATATGAGTGAGAGTTCTTATAGGAGAACGTCTCATGGAGAGACATGCCACTCTATTTGAGGGAGTTTACCCTTGTAATGACAAATAATGTACCATGTACTCATCATCATCTTTCAACATTTAATGAAGTGGCCTCCCCACTCTTGACACCGAGCCCGGAGATGTAACCCACACTGGGTGAACTCCGTTATCAATGTGTGTGTATGTGCTTTGATTTGATGGTTATCATCATGTTTCCTCTTCTTTAAAGTATGCACATGTGGTTTTTCATATTATTTCACATGAAATTATGCTAACATCACAGAAGTAAAAGATCTTGGTTAATTTCGGTTGCTAAGAGACATGGCGCAAAATATTAGAGAATCATCCATAAATAAAATCATGCAAGCATTCAACACAAAAGACACAATTTTTTCTGGTGGAAAACCCTTCTTTGGGAAAGAAAACACCCATGCTTCTGCTGATGCTTCGCTTCAAATTTTATTAATCAAAAAATCATTTTACTTCATCATAGCTGGCTATGTCCAACAAGGAAGTTTCTCACTCTAAATCGACTTTGTGAACACCCATCCACTGGAGACCTCTATCCCCAACAAACCTCACCCAACACCCATTAGACTATGAGAATATTACTTCATCTACTAAAGCTACTAACCACCATCAACAAGAAACACCCATCCCTTCTTGACCAATTGATCTCTATTTGTTGATAAACTAGAGCCACATTTCGTAATATTTCAAACTGGACTCCTTCACAAAGCAACAACTTTCTTTCTCAAATGAACTCTCAATGAATCAACACCAATGCTGCATAAAATAATTTGCAAAATGCATAAGAAAAAACTTTCTCTACAATAAGCAATATGCTCAGAAACAAATATTACATACAACTAACTGCTACCAATCTCCAAAATAAATGCAACCAATCATTAGTTTATCTACTCATTCTCTACAAAATATCTTAGCTGAAATAAGCACTGGTTATTTGTTTCAACACTTGCACACTGCTTCAGAAATTCTGCATCACATAATTCATGCAACTTGCACACAATATTATTCTCTCAAACAAACTCTTCCTTAATCACTCAACCGTCACCAAAAACAAAAAAAACAACTTAATACTTTTTCCTTTTTTTTGTTATATGCCAAATTATTCTCAATTATCTCCAAACCAATACCATAGGAAAATACCATGGTTATTTCAATACCTATGAAACCTGTACCATGGTAATCTTCAAATCAATACCACAGGTAAATACCATGGTTATTCCAATACCAAGACCCTTGTACCATGGTAATCTCCAAGTCAATACCATAGGTAAATACCATGGTTATGTCAATAGCATAGACCCCTGTACCATGGTAATCTCCAATTCAATACCACAAGTAAATACCATGGCGATGTCAATACAACAAACACTTATATACTTCTTATCCCCAATCGAAATGACTTATTTTGACTTGGCTTGGTTAAGTGTGTCATTGATGAAGAGAATAGTAGGGACTATATCTTTAACTCAAGCTAAGTGAAGAAACTACGGTAATCAATGAACTAAATAATACTTCCTAAATAGTTAGATCTATTTTGCATGAGACAAGACCCATATAGAGAGCTAGACTTCTACGAGTGTGTCACCAAGTATTTGTAGCCAGTACAACCACCCTCTAAAAATTTTCCTATGCTTTTATTTTGGAGCCTTCCCTTTTGTTTACACGATCTTATCTTTGACTGTCATCAAGCATTCATGATTTTATCAAGACTTATTCTTTTCATTTGTGCTTGTGTTTGGTTGTTTTCATACATATATTATCTTTTTGAGTCACAAGCTAACCTTCTAACTTGATCTTGCAATAGTTCTAGGCTTGCCTCCAGAAACTACACAATCATGGAAGGCAAGCCAACCTTGATGATGGAAACTGCGCAATCCATAATGGCATCTCAATCTTGAGCTCAATAACTACACATTCATGGATAAAAGCCCAACACTAAGCTTAGAAAATGCACAATCCATTCCTTAAGCTCAGATACTGCGGAATGCACTAAGTCGAGAACTTTCCGAGTTCCCCAAAATTGCACAATCTTCCTTGGCAATGTGTATGGAAAGTTTCCTGAAAAAGAAAAAAAAGAAAAAAGGAAAAAAGAAAAAAGAAATTCCTAGAAAATAGGGATTCAACATTAGTTTCCTGAAGATGGAACAATCCATATTTTTATAAATTTCCACCAAGTTTCACTTTTCCCTTGATTTTAGGCATGCACGTCATAAACCCCAATTTGCCCAAATGTATTTAATAGATGACTCTAGATCTCATTTTTACATTCGATATTGGAGCTCTAGCATTCCCAAGGAGATCAAAGAGCCTTCAGTGGAGTTTGTGTCACTTTTCCAAGTGATTTTTTCTTTTGTTATCTTTTGTTGTTTTTTTCTCGTTTCGCTTTTCTGAATGATTTTTTCCTTGCTTCTCTTCATGGTTGCTGGTGTTTTAACTTATATTCACTTATAGAAGTTTTATTTCAATTTGTCATTGAACCTTCATAATTGTTGCATCAATTTATTATTTTTTCAAACCACTGATCGTCGTTTTAGCAACTCTCCTTGCATATTTGTTTTTCCTTCCGTTTGTTGAGTTTCTGTACTTAATTCACATTGATCTATCCATACTTAGTCAAATCCATAATTTAACTTGCATTATCACTTAGATATGCTTGTTTCCTACACCCTCATCGGGCATATCTACACTTCACTTGGCCATGCATTACCTTTCCTAGCTAAGCATTGCACAAGTCCAAGGCCTAAGCTAAGAGGTTGGCCTCTGATATTGCACAATGTGTAGTATAGGTTATCCCAACTGCACATTGCACAATCCCAGGGCTCAGTCCTACCTGGCCACTGAGACTACACAATGCGCAGTCTCTCCCTATCACTGCCTAGGATGAACTGCAAATTGCACAGTATCAAGCCTCGGGCTGAATCACTGGATTTTGAGACTATGCAATGCGCAATTCCCTCAGCTAGTCCCCCTCCCTTGTTCATGAAAATTGTGCAATCTCTCTCATCAATGCATTGGTTTGTTTCCTGATCTTGCTTTGAAAGTGGATTTGAAAAAGCTAATTTATTCTTTCCATGAGTGCATTTTCCCTCTCGCAAGTACCACAGTTGTTGAGCACTTATCTCCAGTAGTCACTCTTACCATGGCACCTGTTAGCGCTTGAATTTGGCCTCAGGCTGAAAAAGACAAGATCCAAGGCAACATCAAACCACTTAGCCTCGTAGCTAGCCCTACGGGGCAGGAGAGGGCTCTCTCCGGGTCTATCTCGGCAAAAGGTCTTCAAAGGGCGGAGATGACCAATAAAGAACACTGATTTTAGGCTAGTAAACTGATAGGGAAAGTTTGATTTTAAATTTTTAGAATTTTAATGGAAAACTGAGCACAACAATTTTGGGTGTAGGGATGAGACACAGTTTTTGCAGAGGTCTTTTTGGGGCAAGGCAGGAGATTGTCTTGATGCCTTTGATTTAAGTGAATGGATAGGAATGACCGGTGAGGAGGTAAAGAGAGCAAGAAACCTTCGAGAGTTCTCTTTAGACAGAGGAAAACATAGATATTAAGCAAACTTAAAGGCAGAGCATATAAGTTATGAATTCTACCTTAACACTTCATTTACTTAATGTGCAGAAAAGAGAAGTAGGAAAATGATACACATAACACACTTACAAGTACATGAGAGAAGCACACCATCAACACAAAACACCACAGGAATCCCAAATAGTGCTGCAAAACCCTGGTCTTTCCTTTGCCAAAATTGCAGAGATACAAAGAGTAAAACAGTATAAGCTTATCCCTCAAGAGTCCAACCATGAAAATGACTAAGAAAATACATAATATAGGCAATCTAACACCTTTCCTTGCCTCTAGGGGTCGAGCTCATCCTTCTAGGAGCCGTTTCAACCAATTCTAAACTGAGCACTAAAATCTAGGCAGTCAAAACAACTTGCCTCTATAAGTTAGGAAACCAATTCATTCATTAAATTTTTGACTTTTTATGAATGAATCTTCTAGAAGAGATAAATAAGTGCCATGACATCATAAAATTACATCAGTTACATCAAGGAGGATGAAAAATCACTCCAAAAAGTCAAAACTAGTCAAATCTGCGTTTTGCTGAGCTGTAGGTGAAAATCTGGCAAATTTCCCTGATGCGTAGCACCCCAATTCTCTACGCGTAGCGCGCCTTTGAGACAACTTTTGAGGCACTTCCCGGCATCCAAATGAGGCAAACGTAGGCTTGTTTGAAAGGTCTGGATGTCTACTTTCTAACCCAAGTGGAATTTCTCAATTTGGTGTCCATTTGCCCCTCCAAAATTGCACTCTCCCAAGACTGCTTCCTGTGTGTCCAAAAAGTGGCAAAAAGTCATTTTTTGCATGTTTATTGACCTTCTGAGGGCTCAAAACCTGATGAAATGTCTTGGCAATTGCTGAGCAAGTGTAATTTGTCATGAAAAATCCAAAAATGCTGAGTTTTTGAGAAATGGACTTGCCCATCTTCAGGGTAGCGTGCGGCGCGCTACGCGTTGAGGGCAAAAACCTGTTTTTTGACCAAAAAAAATTCAAAAATGACCAAAATTGCTCCAAATTCTCTAAAATTTGAGCTGAAGGTGTGTCATTTAGTGCCATGCTCCTTCAAGGAAGCCTCAGCCAAAATATGAAGGGGATCGGGCCTTTTTCTCCGTTTTAGTGCCTTGGCCAACCGTCCTTTGAGTACCTTCATTCTTGCTTTACACACATGCATTCGAGCCCAATAGTGATTCTTCATGTGTCAGAGCATGTCCTTTTCCCTGTTTTCCTTGGCCAGCAACTTCTCCAAATGAGTATTGACCTAGATGAGCATAGCCTCTCGCTCAATGGGTGTCAAATCACCGGGTCTCTTGCGAGCCAAGTTGCGGTCTTCATGGATCCTCCGCAACTCATCAAGAGTGTGCTCATCCTCTAGTTGCTTGTTGCACTGCTCTAAGTAGGTGATTGTCCAATTTTCCATTTCCAACTTCTGCTGCAACAAGTGATTTCCAGCCTTTTGTTGCTGAATGATCTCCTTTAGCTCCGAGCTAAGAGAACTGATGTCAAGGTCAATAATGTCAATGTCTGGATCACCTGACAGTCCCTCCTCAATCATGGGCTGCTTTCCTTTCTCCGGTACCTGTGTTGCTATCGAAAGCGAGGCCCCTTCCACATGAGGTGGAGATAACACTCGCTGTGCTGATGAAGAAGGTGAGACCCCTTTCACCTGGTGTGAAGATAATACTCGCCGTGCAGATGCAAATAAGGCCCTGTGGCCTCTCTGATATGTAACAAATGGAGGGGAGCTGACATGCTCGGGCTCTGGAATGTCAAACTGATGTGAAGGCCCTCCCTCATCACGGACAACCTCAGGAGGTGGCTGTGGCACTGTGAACAAGTCACGAGAAATGAAATCCTCCCATGGAATACCCTGTTGTGCCAACTGATGCATGACCACAATCTTGATCAGTGCATAATGATAGATGCTCTTGTGTTGCTGTGCTGGGCTCTTTCTTTGCACCAAGGGCACCCTCCTCTCTATATTTCGGCACATGAAGAATGGAATGTTCATCATTCGTACCCGTGTGAAATGCATCAACAAACGGACATGGTACAAATATAAACGTGAAAATCTGCCCTCGCAAGTGAAATAGCGAATGATGATCCTCATCAAAGGTGCATACTCGTCTCTTAAGAATCTGAAGGGAAAAACAGCAGTTAGGTGCCTCATATATACAGGTTTGATATATGGCTCATAATGAAATCTGTCCAATTGCTAGCGCTTGTTCCACTCTTCTCCAATATTGGGTATCCCTGTTGCTTGAGCAACAATCTCGGGTGACAATGTGAAGTCCACTCCTGCAAGATTCACATGCCCATTGTGCAAATGTAGGACAAACAAGCAGACCAATTCCCTGTGGTGTTGAATTTGGGAGATTCTCTCGCAATATTCATAACATGATTGGTATCGGAAACATGTCACTGCAAGTGGACAAGCTTGTAGATAAGCCAAAGAGGTGGGCTCCTCCCTGACATGCTGACCACCTTTACCACCCTTGTGATGCCTCCTTGGCACCTCTACCTCTGGTGTTGATTCACGGTCATCACTTTGCTCATAATCTGTTTCAGTTTCTGACATGGTTTTGGAGGCAAGTGACTGAAAAATAATGTTGACTGTGCACCCAATGAACTGTTGTTTTGACTTGTTTAAATGCTGTTACCAAGGGGACAAACACACATGGGAAATGTTATGGAAAAGGGAACATTGAGGGGATTAGGGAAAACAAATGTGAAAGGAAATTTTAGGAAAGGAACATGGAACATATACAATCATAATTTGTGGGATTTTAATGGGAAGTAGGGTTTAGGAAATTTACATAGGGTTTTAGGAATTAGTAGGGTTTAGGGATTTTAATGATTTTTAATAGGGAAATTATATGATTGCATGGAAAAATGTCAAGGAAAATGGTGATGAAAATATGGGGAAAGAGGAATGGAAAATGGGTAACCTTGGGCAGCAAATTTCAATGAAACCCTAGCACATTTACATTTTTAAATTTTGACACAGCAAGGTAGGGTTTTTACTCCATATTAGCATGACATTTTTTGCATGTTCATTGCTCATTCATCTTAGCCAAACCAAAATCACCATGGATTAGAGGCCTACCTGAAAAGATTTTGAGAGAGAAGTAGTTTTGGTGGCTTACTGGCGATTTCCTGAGCAAGAAACCCTACGCGTAGCCCGCCCAGCCTGATGTGTAGCGCGCCTCCAACGCGTAGTGCCTGAGTTAATTTGCACTGGAAAATGCGCGCTGATGCGTAGCATGCCCCCAACGCGTAGCGCGCCGCTGTAATTGCCCAATTCGCCCAATGAACCTTGAAATCGACTTAACAAGTATTCTCTTGAAGTGTTGAGAGGCAAATGAGTTACCAATGAGGAGGGAGGGGCTTTTATAGGCTCACTTTTGAATTTAATTTGCCCAAAACCCACTTTATAATTTTTTTGAAATGACACTTTTTTGAATTAATTGATGCTGACTTCTGGTTTCCTTTTTTCAAAATAAATTGGTTGAAATGATGATTTCTCTTGAAAATTTTTGCAGGGATAGCTTCTGAGATGTCTTGGCAAAGGAAACCAAGGCTGCATGCCAACTTTCGGAGAATTTGAACTTTTTTACAAATTTTTACAAAAATGAGATAATGACCTTTGTCTTCAAAAACAGGGTTTTTGAAAACAAGGTAAAAATTAGCTGTACAATGATAAGAGTTATTAAAATGATGCTTTATGACGGACATCCCTCTGGCCTGTTGGTCCTTTATGACGTCTCAAGACAAAGTTTGACTCAACCCTAGACCTAAGACCTTGACATTTAAAATAGGGAAATGACCTTGTGAAGATTTTATTTACTCAAGAAAACATGATCCAGCAGTGCCAAACAAGAGGGGAATAAAAGACATAAGCTCCCTCCACCAGGATTATGGCATTCCTAACGGAATGCAACATGATCACATTGATGGGACACCTAATTATGAAATGCAAAGAGTTTTGATCTCTGGTGGAGGGCTACTAGACCGACTCTAACAGCACCTAAGAGAGCTACCTCAAAAGATAATACAGAAAGAAGTACGAGGGAAGCAGTTGAGAGCATGCCAGTAAACTTTCCAGTATACTCAAACACTCAACTGTATGTGGAAAAGGAATAATGTCTTACATGGAAGAAAGTGAATGAATCTTTTAGAGCAAAGAACTTCGAAGTAGATGTAGAGGTATGTCAAGTATACATTAATGACAATACATCAGGGCTATACCAGGTTGCATGCTAATATCCAACCTTCCCATGTGCAGATGTCATCAGATGGATTGTCTCACATATTGATGTGAAGACAATGAATTTGAGTAGTACCAGCGGACAAAAGCTTGCTACTTTTCTAGCAGAAAATTATCGTCATATGTACCATTTTCCCAAGCCAAAAACACTCATGGATTTATACTTCTATCCCACCAATAGCTATGTGGGCATGAAAGATGTTGTTAAAATTTGGGTGAAAGAACCATCAAAATTTCGACAAGCACCCACCAACACATATAAGACAAGGTCTCTGAGGAGGTCCTATCAATTGTTGATCATCTTAGCTTGTAGAATCGATGGTCAATAGAGCATAGAGACTTTTCTTGAAGTATGGGAACTCTTATTTAACTAGGTTGTGAATGAGGGGAAGTCGTTCAACTGGTCAGACTTGTTTGCTCGACAATTAAATATCCATGTAAGGAACACCCTGAATCCTCCCAAGGGAGGGAAAGTGAGATTTTATATGTCTGCATATTTACTGGATGCAATTTGTACACATAATGCATTCCTTGGAATGACCTTGGTTTGGACACCGCGAGACCCTGTCATGCACATCCACTGCAAAATTCTCTCGGATTGCAGCCATCGAGGAGTAATGGAGAAGCTAACTGGCCATTACCTCATTCTATTATACAAGATGATATTTGAGGAAGAACCACCTTGCATGTCATGTGGGGCAATGGAAGTGTATCGAAGATTGCATATTGGTTTGCCTCATTGAATGACACCTTCCTTAGAGTGTTCAATGGTCAGAATTCGCCGCATAAGGTATGCCACTAACAAGCTTGTCATGCAACAAGTGTCATATCATCTCTCCACAGTGTTGTTAGTAGCTTTGCATAGGAAGAAGAAAGCACCTTGGCCAACTCTTACTATTAAAATTGGATTATAAAAGATTAAAAACCTGAAGGTCGCAGATACCGAAGGAAAGGTGATAGAGAAGTTTACATGTGTACTCGAGAATTTAATATGTATGATCCCCATGGTATTTGCAAATAACATTGTTTGAGAATTCACTTTCAGTGGCTTAGTGGGACATTTCACTAGCACAAGGAGGATCCATGGAATAATTTCTATAATGCCTCCAAGTCCTACCAGCTGATCAGTTTTGTAGGAACTTTACAGGTGACTGCACAGAAGGAAGCTACTCCAGAAGTAGTTCTAGTAGAAGGGAACAATCCTATGCAAGATAAGCGAAAGTAAAAGGTTTCTTATAGTCCATGGGGAGAGTGAAGCTGCAAGATGAAAGCGGATCCAACTATTATGAAAGTAGCTTTAGCAGCAAAGGAAAAGAGGAAACAAAGGTTGCAGATATCATAAGAAAGGAACAGGGAAGAGCATAGGATATTGGAGGAAGATAAGCAAAAGCAAGAACAAGAAGAGAAGCAAAAGTAGGAAGAAGAAGAAAGGTGAAGCGCAATAACATAAGCAACATTGTAGAAACAAGTTGAAGATCAAGAACAAAATCGACAACCAGCAGATTATCTAATTTGGATGATTATATTATTTTTCATCCATCTAGATGCATTTGGAGTGGAAAAGGTGGAGGAATCATCTCACGGGACCATTTTTACCAGCAGAACCTAGTTTGATGAAACAGGGTTTGAAACCTTTCGAGATTGTTTTGAGGCATAAAAATAAATTTTATGGGGGTAAAAAATTTCTGCTTTGGAACTACACCTTTTCATGCTATTCTACACACAAATATTTCCAACGGTGCAATAAGTGGATCAAGTGGAGTCTGTATGCAAAAGTTATGCCACTCAGAAGTTGACCTTCCTATTTCCACACCTATAGTAGTTCGGGAGGATGGCAAATTAGCCCCATTATTTATGGAAAAGGGGCTATTCACGTGTTTGTGATGTAAAGGAATCTAGCATAGTCTATACTATAACTCTAGTTAATATTTGATGTAGTCAAAATTAACCACTAGTAGGCTATCGGGTTTTGTTATAAACGGGACACAAGGAGGAAGAGGCATTCCATTCTTTCAAGAGAATTTTGTTCCATAAATGAGAAAATATAACCAGGAGAGACAGGAGGCAGAGCACACAATGAGGATTGGTGCACTGTAGTAGCCCACAGGCCACTAACATTACCTCTTCATACCTACAGACATTATATTTCTAGATAGAGAAAGAGAGCGAAGCGACCTCACCTTCTAGTTGGGTTTTCTCCCAAAAGGGTTTCCCAAAGAAAATATATTGTGTCTCGTGTGTGTGTGTGAGTTGATTTTGTCGTTCTCTAATTTTTTGCATAATTTCCTTTCACATGCATGCACTAATTAGAGTTAAATCCATATATTTTAAAGTTTAATAAAATTGTAATAGTGTAAAATTTCAGTATTTTAATATATTATTATCAGATCTATTGTGACAAATAGTCTAGTGAAATATCCATGGGAGTTTATGGATCAATAAAGGAGGAGATAGGATAGGTGCAAGATCAGGATCTTTCTCTAGCAGATTGAAGAGTTGATAAAGATCGATGAAACGGAGGTGGAACCAGAGCTGTAGAATTAAGATGTAGACCTAATGCCTAGCATACAACATGTCACTATTAAGTCCCCCCCACCTCCAGTAATAGATTAAACTCCAGGCGAGGAAGGGGATGTTGTTCCTCTTGACGATGATCTAGTTATGGACATGTACAATATGTCATACGATGAATTCCAGAAGAACATTGTACAAGCAAGTAAGAATCATTTTCCAAATGATCTCTCATCTCCTGCATTTATTACAGAAAGGGTGATAGTGGCCAACACCAGGAGGAATCTCGAAGCCATTTCCTTAGCCAACTTTGCCTTTGCAGGTGCATTTGGAGGAAATGAAGGTAGTGATAGTTAGTGAAATCTAAGCACTTAGAAAGACCATGCAAAATCTCTATGAAGACCTTGTTACTATGTATAAGGCAATTGTCCATGTGCATGTATTGCAACAACAATGTAAATACTTTTCAAAACTATCAAGAATGTGCAAGATGCAATCGTTGTCATGCATGAATGGTCAATGCGACACAAAGGGGCACCACTTGATTTGGGCAAGAAATGAAGCAATGGGAAGAGCTGGAGAAATCACAAGTGCTTATGTTGATCCGAAACAACAAGAAGCTCGCCTCATTCATTAGTAACATTCAGGCCTACTATGCATGGTTATACAACAGTATGGATTTCTTGGTGAAGTCCCATAGGATCCCATCAGTTGGCTCACTCATTGAAGCCAAACCTAGGAACTAGATCAAGAAGGAGATAAAGGAATACTTGGAGTAGCTAAGATAAATTGCCACTAAGTAATATTTGAAGGTGAACAGACAAAACATGCAGAACTACATCGATGACCTTGTTCAAGTGCACATAATTTTTCTCATGTTCGAGAAGGAAGTTGAAATTGGTTCCAAATAATTGTACATGGAGGTAATGGAGGGTAGATTCCACTTCTAGATAGACACCATCACACAGTTTGGGGATGTCATCGCATAGTACCAAGCTTGGCACTGATACGTGAATGAGAGACATCAATTGGAATTTGTTGAGCTTGAGTTTTCCCAAACCCAAGCATGATAGTGTTTTTAAGTATGGGGGTTTACGCAATGCATTATATTAGATATCATTTTTGGGATTCAACTGCGTTAAGTAAGTCATTCACGTATGACCATTTCCATGAGAGGTAGTCGTAACTGACTAATTTCTCATGATTTTTGAATAGTTCACTTAGCACTCATTGCATCGGGTGATGCTCACAGGGGTGAAGAAGTGGGATTGAAACTAGTGAAATGAATCACATGGCGTCAATCATCACTTTCGGGGCTTCCACCCGGTAACCAGGACTTCCCGGGAGGTCACCCATCCCAAATCGCCTCTAGCTCAAGCGCGCTTAACTATGGAGTTTTACCCACAATCAAGCCCACTTAGCTTGCTACCCCATTTGCAAAACCTTAGCAAGTATTGTGCCTCATGAACCATTCAAGTAGAGATCCCTTCACTCTTTTTGAATTTAAGTATGGGGGTTTACGCAGTGCATTATATTAGATATCATTTTTGGGATTCAACTGCATTAAGTAAGTCATTCACGTATGAACATTTCCATGAGAGGTAGTCGTAACTGACTAATTTCTCATGATTTTTGAATAGTTCACTTAGCACTCATTTCATCGGGTGATGCTCACAGGGGTGAAGAAGTGGGATTGAAACTAGTGAAATGAATCACATGGCGTTAATCATCACTTCCGGGGCTTGCACCCAATAACCAAGACTTCCCGAGAGGTCACCCATCCCAGATCGCCTCTGGCTCAAGCGCGCTTAACTGTAGAGTTTTACCCACAATCAAGCCCACTTAGCTTGCTACCCCATTTGCAAAACCTTAGCAAGTATTGTGCCTCATGAACCATTCAAGTAGAGATCCCTTCACTCTTTTTGAATTTAAGTATGGGGGTTTACGCAGTGCATTATATTATATATCATTTTTGGGATTCAACTGCGTTAAGTAAGTCATTCACGTATGACCATTTCCATGAGAGGTAGTCGTAACTGACTAATTTCTCATGATTTTTGAATAGTTCACTTTGCACTCATTGCATCGGGTGATGCTCACAAGGGTGAAGAAGTGGGATTGAAACTAGTGAAATGAATCACATGGCGTCAATCATCACTTCCGGGGCTTGCACCCGGTAACCAAGACTTCCCGGGAGGTCACCCATCCCAGATCGCCTCTGGCTCAAGCGCGCTTAACTGTGGAGTTTTACCCACACTCAAGCCCACTTAGCTTGCTACCCCATTTGCAAAACCTTAGCAAGTATTGTGCCTCATGAACCATTCAAGTAGAGATCCCTTCACTCTTTTTGAATTTAAGTATGGGGGTTTACGCAGTGCATTATATTAGATATCATTTTTGGGATTCAACTACGTTAAGTAAGTCATTCACGTATGACCATTTCCATGAGAGGTAGTCATAACTGACTAATTTCTCATGATTTTTGAATAGTTCAGTTAGCACTCATTGCATCGGGTGATGCTCATAGGGGTGAAGAAGTGGGATTGAAACTAGTGAAATGAATCACATGGCATCAATCATCACTTCCGGGGCTTGCACCCGGTAACCAGGACTTCCCGGGAGGTCACCCATCCCAGATCGCCTCTGGCTCAAGCGCGCTTAACTGTGGAGTTTTACCCACAATCAAGCCCATTTAGCTTGCTACCCCATTTGCAAAACCTTAGCAAGTATTGTGCCTCATGAACCATTCAAGTAGAGATCCCTTCACTCTTTTTGAATTTAAGTATGGGGGTTTACGTAGTGCATTATATTAGATATCATTTTTGGGATTCAACTGCGTTAAGTAAGTCATTCACGTATGACCATTTCCATGAGAGGTAGTCATAACTGACTAATTTCTCATGATTTTTGAATAGTTCACTTAGCACTCATTAAATCGGGTGATGCTCACAGGGGTGAAGAAGTGGGATTGAAACTAGTGAAATGAATCACATGGCGTCAATCAACACTTCCAGGGCTTACACCCGGTAACCAAGACTTCCCGGGAGGTCACCCATCCCAGATCGCCTCTGGCTCAAGTGCGCTTAACTGTGGAGTTTTACCCACAATCAAGCCCACTTAGCTTGCTACCCCTTTTGCAAAACCTTAGCAAGTATTGTGCTTCATGAACCATTCAAGTAGAGATCCCTTCACTCTTTTTGAATTTAAGTATGGGGGTTTACACAGTGCATTATATTAGATATCATTTTTGGGATTCAACTGCGTTAAGTAAGTCATTCACGTATGACCATTTCCATGAGAGGTAGTCGTAACTGACTAATTTCTCATGATTTTTGAATAGTTCACTTAGCACTCATTGCATCGGGTGATGCTCATGGAAATGGTCATACGTGAATGACTTACTTAACGCAGTTGAATCCCAAAAATGATATCTAATATAATGCACTGCGTAAACCCCCATACTTAAATTCAAAAAGAGTGAAGGGATC
Organism: Pinus tabuliformis; assembly: GCA_031772625.1. Lineage (NCBI taxonomy): Eukaryota > Viridiplantae > Streptophyta > Pinopsida > Pinales > Pinaceae > Pinus > Pinus tabuliformis. The sequence continues at coordinate 195,605,967 of CM062816.1, forward strand.
TCTACTTGAATGGTTCATGAGGCACAATACTTGCTAAGGTTTTGCAAATGGGGTAGCAAGCTAAGTGGGCTTGATTGTGGGTAAAACTCCACAGTTAAGCGCGCTTGAGCCAGAGGCGATCTGGGATGTGTGACCTCCCGGGAAGTCCTGGTTACCGGGTACAAGCCCCAGAAGTGATGATTGACGCCATGTGATTCATTTCACTAGTTTCAATCCCACTTCTTCACCCCTGTGAGCATCACCCGATGCAATGAGTGCTAAGTGAACTATTCAAAAATCATGAGAAATTAGTCAGTTACGACTACCTCTCATGGAAATGGTCATACGTGAATGACTTACTTAACGCAGTTGAATCCCAAAAATGATATCTAATATAATGCACTGTGTAAACCCCCATACTTAAATTCAAAAAGAGTGAAGGGATCTCTACTTGAATGGTTCATGAGGCACAATACTTGCTAAGGTTTTGCAAATGGGGTAGCAAGCTAAGTGGGCTTGATTGTGGGTAAAACTCCACAGTTAAGCACGCTTGAGCCAGAGGCGATCTGGGATGCGTGACCTCCCGGGAAGTCCTGGTTACGGGGTGCAAGCCCGGAAGTGATGATTGACGCCATGTGATTCATTTCACTAGTTTCAATCCCACTTCTTCACCCCTGTGAGCATCACCCGATGCAATGAGTGCTAAGTGAACTATTCAAAAATCATGAGAAATTAGTCAGTTACGACTAGCTCTCATGGAAATGGTCATACGTGAATGACTTACTTAACGCAGTTGAATCCCAAAAATGATATCTAATATAATGCACTGTGTAAACCCCCATACTTAAATTCAAAAAGAGTGAAGGGATCTCTACTTGAATGGTTCATGAGGCACAATACTTGCTAAGGTTTTGCAAATGGGGTAGCAAGCTAAGTGGGCTTGATTGTGGGTAAAACTCCACAGTTAAGCGCGCTTGAGCCAGAGGCGATCTGGGATGGGTGACCTCCCGAGAAGTCCTGGTTACCGGGTGCAAGCCCCAGAAGTGATGATTGACGCCATGTGATTCATTTCACTAGTTTCAATCCCACTTCTTCACCCCTGTGAGCATCACCCGATGCAATGAGTGCTAAGTGAACTATTCAAAAATCATGAGAAATTAGTCAGTTACGACTACCTCTGATGGAAATGGTCATACGTGAATGACTTACTTAACGCAGTTGAATCCCAAAAATGATATCTAATGATAGTGTTTTGTCTTGTTAGGCTATATAGTTGGCTCTACCCGATTTTGTCTTATATGTGTATGAGTGTAAATTGTAATATTATTTGTAATTAATTTGTAAGTGGAATTCCAAGTGTCAATATTGGATGTGAAGAGCCATGATGTAATATAATGTGTTATTTTTTAAATAAGTTGAAGAGTCATGAGGGTAGTCCAAAAGTCACAAAGGGAAGTTGAAGACTCACCCCCTCTTGTTATATGTAGAACCTCACAACTCATGTAAAGGGATTTTGGGAGCCAAGCTTTTGGCTAGGCTTAGGCTTATAATTGGAAGCTTGGGAGTTTGTGAGAGCCTTTGCTTCTCCATAGCGTAGAAGAAGTATATTTATTTGGAGGAGAAGGTGATGTTGACTTCACGTTCCACTATTGGGGCTAGTGGTCCGTCAATGGTGTATATATGATTAGAACTTTCACTTAATAAAATCTCATAGTTGACACATTTTCATGCAAATGTTGTAAATATAGTAGGACTACTCTTGTTATGTTTGTAATGCGTGTTATTTAACTTAAGATTATGCTTATGAACTGTTTCGTTTGCATTGGTACAAATCTTGTCGAATGTGTGTTGTTGTATTAATTCATCATTGTTAAATCATGAAAATTTTCGCATATTATCTTGTGATGTTATTATGCTCGCGTGTTCCTTTCAAGTGGCGTACTACTATAGGATTTTAAGGGGATCACTTATTTTCCCTTCCACATGGCAGAACCTTCATGTATCGCACTCTACTCTCTGCAGTGTCACACACTTGTTCTCATCAAAGTCATTATACATCTCTCTATACGTTATTGCAGACAAGGTATATTATTAAAACCCACTGCATCGGCAACCCGACCATATTCCAGATGGAACTCATACACCAGATGGTGGGAGGTATAATTGGGAATTCATATTGGGGAGATCCCCTGAATGTTGGCAGATCCAACACTATCAACAAGCTACAACAAAAGGACACCTCATAAAAAACTGCAATACATTCTCATGCGAACCTTGGCATAAGTTGCATCTCCCAAGCCCCTGAAACCCTCACCTATATAAATTTTCCCAAGTGAATACCCTACTCTTCCATATAATCCTACTGAAAAACATGCTCTTTGTTAGCATATGCCATGACCAAAAATTTCTAAACCAGCAATTATCATCCCGCCCACCAAGAGAGGAAGAAAGACGATCATAAATAACTTTGAGAGTGGTATGACCCAAAAAATACCAGCATGCCAACAAATTTTATCACCATCGTTGTTCAATGAGATATCTACCATTAACAATTGGAAGATATACCTATTCCATATATTAGAGAGTGCATCATTGATACCCATGTTCGTCACATCCACCCAAAAGGGAAAATTTTATAGTGGATCCAAACCCTTCAAAATATGGGAAATATGAAAAATACCTCTATCTTAAGGATGATTGATGATATAGACTAGTAGGGTATATTTGCTCGAGACACCATCTATGGGATCTACACCAATCATAGTCTCCCCACCCAATCCAATGAGCTAGAAAATATTTTCTATGAGCCATATTTTGGTCATCAAAAAACCTCTCCAAATGTATGATCCATATTTTTTTGCATGTAGCTCCCTACCTAATCCATTCTTATGTACCCCTATCCTTTAAAAATTTTCGTTTGATGATATCCTTCCATATGCCAGACCTGGATATGACTTGCCAAAATCTCTTAGATAGGAGAGCACATCCAAATTTTTCATTGTCGATTATACCCCACCAACCAAATTCCTTCTTCATTGTGATAATATCCATACTAACCAAGTGTGTTTTCCTTACCTCCTTTGTACTATCTCCATTCGCATGAGATAGTTAACTGATGACTACATGGTCAATTAACTAGGACATGGCTAGTGAATTAAGACTACATGTGAGTTTCGTTTAATGCATACTATAATAGTCAACCATATAAAATATATTAAATTGTATTATATTCTCTCATAAAAGAATTGTGCATGAATAGAATTCATTAATTCTTTTCTCTACCAATTTTCTTTCTTTTTTTTAGCTACAATTTCATATTCTACTTTATTCCATTTAAAATTCCCTACTCTATTTCATATTGAACAAATCCCACTTAATCTCTATAAAGATTAAACCATCAACTTTTTACTTCAATAGTTATGGAGCATTCTAGCTGGAGAAATGCTTTGATGTGTGGCGAAAAAAAATAGCAAGGATGGTTAAGGTTTCAAAACCTGAAAGCATGACCAAAGGCATTGATGTTTGGTGTGACAAAACCCTCATCCAAATGAATAACCTCAGATTCTACGGAGTCATGAAGGAACAATCCATCCTCCATGGTAATTTTCTCAACCTCATTTTCCTCTAGCATGGGCTATGCAAAATTAATTATTTATAAAATAAGATAAACAAGTTTTATAAATTAGTATTCATAAAACTAATAATTAATAGCACTGGGATATCCAAAAAATTGGGAAGAGAAAAAGGAGTATAGAAAATTGTAAAGATGAAAATTTATCTTAAAGTTAAGAAACTTGAGAAGCTTTTACTAGTCTATAATATTGTAAAATGTTTCGTGATAATTTTCTAAAAACTTGTCAAAATTCTAATTATTTCATGTATATTTTTATAGATTTTTAGCAAATTTTAACGTAAATATTTTTATCCCATATAAAATTTGGAAATTTTTTATTTTTATTTTTTTTAAGTAAAACATTTTCTAGAATAAAGGGAAATTAACTCTACCAAATTTAGCCCCTAAAATGTTTCTACCTTGTGCACTCACTGTTATTCTCTTGAATTGATTTAATTATGTCGCCTCTTCTACTTTGACACGGATTGATTGAATAAATGGTGTTGCTCTGATTGATTGAATAAAAAGTCCTCTAATGGAATCAATATGTGTTTTCTCTGATCATGTCTGATTTTTCAACACCTCACATTATGTGTAAAGCAATGGAATCAATATGTGTTTTCTCTGAGAATATCTTGCTTTTCTACACCTCACATTATGTGCAAGCAATGCATTTTAGCCATTACAGTGAATGAACAGAGACTAAGATTACTACCCATGATTTCCATTCTCTTACTGTTAAATTATAGAATCCAAACTCAATCGATGAAGAACAACAACAAATCAAGACATAGATCAATCTCTAGCCATACCACAACTGTCCATGGAATCCAGCCTGCGAGCTAGAGGATAGAATTTATATAGAGTAGCGATATAGATTAATTGGTTCTTGCTTGAGAAATAGTCACCTTTATTCTATAAAGGTAGGGGAATGCAACTTGAACTTAATTTAATTAGATTGTAAATTTTAGCCATATTTTGGAATTTTATGTTCGAAATAGAAAAGAAGTTAATTATTTGAACTAGATTCACTTGGTCAGATTAAAAAAAACAAATATAAATAACATAACAAGAAAATTACACGCCCATGGAAAAGATTAAGCATGCATAGTCAGAAGATAAGATTTCCAGCACAGGGCTTGGTACTTTATAAGACTACAACTCTTACCTTGCATAAGACTACAACTCGATATTTTATAATATAAACAACAACATCACAGCGGACACATACGCCACCGCAATGAATACATGGTTGGATTGACTGGCCACCATGGTGTAGCTATGGAGAATTTGGAATTGGCATCTGGACAAAGTACGAAGATCTATACGATCTATAACTCTTACCCAAAGCCAAACATCCATTAAAAAAAAAATCGTTTTTCTTTGTCTCCTCATGGCTCTTCTTAGGGTTTTAAGGAATTCTGATGGAACTTGTTAAGTGATGGAGTTTACAATTCGTTCCGAAATATACACACTGCCATTGTACTCCATCCTTCATGTGAGTTAAGTTGCAAACCATTATGGTTACTCCATTTTTCATGTGAGTTAAGTTGCAAACCATTATGTTTAGGGATAGTAAATCAAACTGTTTGAGTAATTTGTAGTGTGGTGGGGTTTGGATGTATGGGATCTTGCAAGTCCTAAGTGGTTGATATGTTTAATTGATTAACTATTAGATATATATTAGACATATTTTTTTATCTTTATTCTAACAAATTTTCAATAAATTATGATAAAATAAATAAGTACAGTGAAAAACCCATTTGATACATTTACAAACATCTCAGAATAATTCTTAGAATTTTTGTTTGGATGAAGGGCATGCTTTAATCTACTTATTAGTCCCTTCCAAGCTAGAAATCTATTTTTCTGTTGACCACTATTAGTTTAGCATTGACCAATACAACTTATAATGTTTGATTTTGAAAAAAAATTATATTTTTTAATGTTATTGCAAAAATAATTTCTCAAACATTTGATTTTACCATAAACTTGAAGGTTTTATTATAGCTTCTGTGCCATGTGAATAATTGCCTCATATTTTCTACCATAATTTTTGGATGCGGTTGCAATATTTATGCCATGAATCTTATATATTTGTGGAGTGATTTTTCATTGTTAAGCTTTGTAGGAAAACCAACCAAAATTAAAATATTTGAAAATTTAAGCAAGTATTTGTATAAAAAAAATGGATAGTAACAATATGTAAATAAATATACTTACCAAGAGTTACTTCACACCATTATTTATATGTTTTTACCAATTTAATAAGAGTGAGTAAAAATGTAAATGTGTAGATTTACTAGTGGTTACTACCCACCAAACTTTATGCAACTCCTTACCCCTTAGTTGACAATTAGTTTTTGCATTTCATATATTAATTTGCAATTTTTATGAAAGAATAATTTCCACTTAAGTGGTAGGGACTAAGATTCCCTGACAATCTAATATTTGGGTCATATTGTATCTCATGAAGGTGTTAAGGTAGACCCTAGCAAAATTAAAGCCATTAAGGAATGGAAAATACCCACATCCATAAAACATCTGCAAGGATTTCTCAGGTTGACATAGTATTATCACAAGTTTGTTAAGGATTATGAGAGAACAGTAGCACCGCTAACAACATTATTTCAAAAAGATGCATTTTCATGGACTCCAGAAGCAACGAAGGACTTTGAACATCTTAAAGAGGAAATGTGCCAAGCATTGGTCTTAGCTACGCCGGACTTCACAAAAACCTTTATTGTGGAATGTGATGCCTCAGGAAATGGAATTGGTGTTGGTTTAATGCAAGAATAAATACCCATTTCCTTCGAAAGATGTCCAATCAAAGGAAAGTATTTACACAAAGCTATTTCTGAGAAGGAAATGTTGGAAATACTACACGCACTTAAGAAATGGCGACCCTACCTAATGGGAAGACAGTTCAATGTAAAAATGGATCATGCTATTCTTAAATACTTTTTAGAACAAACATTATCTTCAGAAGAGCAGCAAAAATGGGTCACAAACATGTTGGATTATGACTTTGAAATCATGTACAAAAAAGGGAAGCAAAATGTTGTGGTAGATACACTCTCAAGAAAGGATGAGGATGTGGAAGCATTTCTTTGTGCCATTTCTATTGTCCAACTAGACTGGATAAACGAAGAGAGGGATGAATGGAAGAATGACGAAGAAATGTGGGCACTCATTCAAAAGCTACAACAATATCCCAGTACATCTGATACATTTAGCTGGAAAACTGATTCATTATGGTACAAAGATTGCTTATACCTATGTAAGAATTCCCAACTCAAACAAAATATTCTTATGGAATTGCACACCTCTCCCTTAAGAGGGCAGTTAGGATTTTTAAAAACTTACCACAGGGTTAAGAAGGATTTTTTTTGGGATGACCTTAAATCTAATATTCAAAAGTTTGTGGCAGAATGTTTGGTTTGCCAACAAAATAAGGTTGAAACAATTAAGACCTCGGGTCTACTACAACATTTATCCATTCCAAGTCAACATTGGGAGGAGGTTTCAATGGATTTTATTTCAAGTTTATCTAAGTCTCAAAGAAAGAGTGTCATCATGGTGGTAGTTGACAAACTTACCAACTATGCACACTTTTGTGAATTATAGCATCAATTTAAATTCAGTACATTTTCTATTGCATTTATGGAAACAATTCAAAACCCAAAGATTATTGTAAGCGACAGAGATCCCATTTTCACTGGAAATTTTTGGACATAATTATTTTCTTGTCGTGGTACTCAGTTAGCTCTAAATCATCTTATCATCCTCAATCTGATGGGCAAACTCAGATAGTAAACAAATGTTTGGAAGGATATCTTCGTTGCTTTGTATCTGATAAACATACATAATGGGTCAAATGGTTGCCTCTGGCTGAATGGTGGTATAACACTTCCTTACATACTGCAGCAAAAATGACCCCATTTATGGCACTTTATGGATATCATCCACCGTCCATCACATCATATTGAAGAGAAAATTCTAAGGTTCAGGCAATGGAATATCACATTGAGCATCAACAAAAAGTTCTCCAACTCTTAAAGGATAACCTCACTTTGGCACATAATAGAATGAAATAACAGACAGATCAACATCGCAACGAAAGACATTTTGGTGTAGGTGGCTGGTTATTTCTATGGCTACAACCATATAAACAAATGTCCCTCAAGCAAGCTAAGAAGGATAACAAATTATCACCAAAGTATTATGGTTCAACAGGGTGTTGCAAAAGATTGGTACTATGGCATGCAAATTAGATCTTCCTGCAACTTCCTGAGTGTGCCCAGTTTTTGATGTTTCATGCTTAAAAAAGCTTATATGTGACAAGCTTCTAGTTCAAATAATATTGCTAGAAATTGACGAGGAAGGAAAAATCATATTGGAACCTGAAACAGTCACAGAAACAAGAATTAGACAGCTACGAAATTGATCAATTTCGGAGTCTCTCATCAAGTGGAAGAACTTACCCGCTGAAGATTCCACATGAGAGGATGAGAATTTTATACAGAAGCATCCAAAACTACTCAAGCGTTGAGGACAACAATTTTTTGAAGGAGAGGGGTATGTTAGGTCCCTATAATACTAGTGACTCCCCCATTACTATTGTCATTGTAGCCCTTATTGTTATTGTTGTGCCCCTATTGTCCCCATATTGTTATTATTGTGCCCCATAAAAGCCCACTATTGTTATTGTTGTGCCCTTATATTATTATTATTATGTCGACTTTGATTATATTGTGACCCCTTAGACTCTTATATATAGAAAGGAGGTTTTTTCATTTGTATTGTGTAATGTAAAGGAGGTTTCCCCCTCGAAGAGGTTGGTTTTGAAGTCGTTTATCTATCTTTTCTTCTATTTTGTGAGTTGGTTGCATAACAGTATGTTGATTTGGAACAACAAGAAGCTCGCCTCATTCATTGGTAACATTCAAGCTTCGTATGCATGGTTCTACAATACTCTAGATTTCTTGGTGAAGTCCCACAGGATCCCATCAGTTGGCTCACTCATTGAAGCCAATCCTAGGAACTAGATGAAGAAGGAGATAGGGGAATACTTGGAGTAGATGAGGCAAATTGCCACCAAGGAAGATTTGGAGGTGAATAGATAGAACATTCAAAACTACATCGGTGGTCCTGTTCAAGTGTGCATAATGTTGCTCATGCTCCATAAGGAATTTGAAACTAGTTCCAAATCATTGTACATGGAGGCCATGGAGGCTAGATTCCACTTCTAGATAGACACCATCACACAGTTTTGGGATTTCATCGCATAGTACCAAGGTTGGCACCAATATGTGAATGAGAGACATCAATTAGAATTTGTTGAGCTTGAGTTTCCCAAACCCAAGCATGATAGTGTTTTTTCTTGTTAGGATGTCTAGTTGGCTCTACACTATTTTTTCTTATATGGGTACCAGTGTAAATTGTAATAATATTTGTAATTAATTTGTAAGTGGAAGTCCAAGTGTCAATATTGGAATGTGAAGAGCCATGATATAATGTAATGAGTTATTTTGTAAAGAAGTTCAAGAGTCATGAGGGTAGTCCAAAAGTCACAAAGGGGAGTTGAAGAGTCACACCCTCTTGTTATAAATAGAATCTCATAACTCATGTAAAGGTATTTTTGGAGCCAAGCTTTGGCTAGGCTTAGGCTTAGAATTGGAAGCTTGGGAGTTTGTGAGAGCCTTTTCTTCTCCATAGTGTAGAGGAATTATATTTATTTGGAGCAGCAGGTGATGTTGACTTCACGTTCCACTATTGGGGCTAGTGGTCCACCAATGGTGTATGTATGACGAGAACTTTCACTTAATAAAATCTCATAGTCGACACATTTTCATGAATATGTTGTAAATATAGTAGGACTACTCTCGTTATGTTTACAATGTGTGTTATTTAACTTACACTCATGCTTATGAAATGTTTTGTTTGCATCGGTATGAATCTTGTTGAATGTGTGTGCTTGTATTAATTCATCATTGTTAAATCATAAATTTTTTCGCATATTATCTTGTGATGTCATTATGCTTGTGTGTTCCTTTCAAGTGGCGTACTATTACAGGATTTTAAGGGGGTCACTTATTTTCCCTTCTACATGATAGAACATTCATGCATTGCACTTGTCTCTGCGTAGGGTCACACACTTGTTCTCATCAAAGTCATTATACATCTCTCTATGCGTTATTGCAGCCATGGTATATTATTAAAATCCATTTCATCGGCAACCCGGCCGTATTCCAGATGGAACTCGTACACCAAAACGTGGGAGGTATAATTGGGAATTCATATTGGGGAGATCCCCTGAATGTTGGTATATCCAACACTATCAAGAAACTACAACAAAAGGACACCTCATAAATAACTGCAATACATTCCCATGCAAACCTTGGAATAAGTTGCATCTCCCAAGCCCATGAAACCCTCACCTACGTAAATTTTCCCAAGTGAAGACCCTATTCTTCCATATAATCCAACTGAACAACATACTCTTTGTTAGCATATGCCATGACCAAAACTTGCTAAACCAACAACTATCATCCCGCCCACCAAGAGAGGAAGAAATACGATCGTAAATAACTTTGAGAGTGATATGACCCAAAAAATACCAACATCCCAACAAATTTTATCACCATCGTTGTTCAATGAGATACCTACCATTAAAAATTGGAAGATATACCCATTCCATATACTAGAGAGTGCATCATTGATACCCATGTCCATCGCATCCATCCAAAAGGGAAATTGTTGTAGTGGATCCAAATCCTTCAAAATATGGGAAATATGAAAAATACCTCTATCTTAAGTATGATTGATGATATAGACTAGTAGGGTATATTCACTCGAAACACCACATATGGGATCTATAGCAATCATAGTCTCCCTACCCAATCCAATGAACTAGAAAATATTTTCTATGAGCCATATTTTGGTCGTTGAAAAAACTCTCCAAATGTATGATCCATATTTTTTGCATGTAGCTCCCTACCTAATCCATTCTTATGTACCCCTATCCTTTAAACATTTTCCTTTGATGACATCCTTCCATATGCTAGACCTAGATATGACCTGCCAAAATCTCTTAGATAGGAGAGCACATCCAAATTTCTTAGTGTTGATTATACCCCACCTACCAAATTCCTTCTTCATTGTGATAGTATCCATACTAACCAAGTGTGTTTTCCTTACCTCCTTTGTACTATCTCCATTTGCATGAGATAGTTAACTAATGACTACATGGTCAATTAACTAGGACATGGCCAGTGAATTAATACTACATGTGAATTTAGTTTAATACATACTATAATAGTTCAACCATATAAAATATATTAAATTGTATTATATTCTCTCATTGAAAAAAGTGCATGAATAGAATTCATTAATTCTTTTCTCTATCAATTTTCTTTCTCCTTTTTAGCTACAATTTCATATTCTACTTTATTCCATTCAAAATTTCCTACTCTATTTCATGTTGAACAAATCCAACTTAATCTTTGTAAAGATTAAACCATCAACTTTTTACTTCAATAGTTATGGAGCGTTCTAGCTGGAGAAATGCTTTGATGTGTGGCGAAAAAAGATAACAAGGATGGTTAAGGTTTCAAAACCTAAAAGCATGACCAAAGGCATTGATGTTTGGTGTGACAAAACCCTCATCCAAACGAATAACCTCAGACTCTAAGGAGTCATGAAGGAAAAATCCATCCTCTATGGTAATTTTTCAACCTCATTTTCCTCTAGCATAGGCTATGCAAAATCAATTATTTATAAAATAAAATAAACAAGTTTTATAAATTAGTATTCATAAAACTAATAACTAATAGGGCAGGGATATCCAAAAAAATTGGGTAGAGAAAAAGAAGTATAGAAAATTGTAAAGATGAAAATTTATTTTAAAGTTTAGAAACTTGGAAAATTTTTACTAGTCTATAATATTGTAAAATGTTTGGCCATAATTTTCTAAAAACTTGTCAAATTTTTAATTATTTCATACATATTTTTATAGATTTTTTTTTTTTAAAGTAAAATATTTTCTAGAATAAATCCAAATTAACTCTACCAAATTTAGCCCCTGACATTTTTCTACCTTGTACACTCACTGCTATCCTCTTGAATTGATTTAATTCTCCTCACTGCTATCCTCTTGAATTGATTTAATTCTGCTGCCTCTTCTGCTCTGACTCTGATTGAATAAATGGTGTTGCTCTGATTGATTGAATAAAAAGTCTAATGGAATCAATATGTGTTTTCTCTGAACATGTCTTGTTTTTCAACACCTTACATTATGTGCAAAGCAATGGAATCAATTTGTGTTTTCTCTGAGCATATCTTGTTTTTCTACACGTCACATTATGCGCAAAGAAATGCATTTTAGCCATTACAGTGAATGAACAAAGACCGAGATTACTGCCCATGATTTCCTTTCTCTGACTGTTAAATTACAGAAGCGAAACTGCAATCGATCTAAGGACAACAACAAATCAAGACATAGATCAAGCTCCAGCCATACCACAACTGTCCTTGGAATCCAGCAAGCGAGCGAGCAGTAGAGATTTGGAGTAGGAGGGGTTGAGGATAGAATTTACATAAAGTAGCGATATAGATTAATTGGTTCTTGCTTGAGCAATAGTCACCTTTATTCTATAAATTTTAGGGGAATGTGACTTGAACTTAATTTAATTAGATTGTAGATTTTAACCATATTTTGGAATTTTATCTGAACTAGATTCAGTTTGTCAGATTACAAAAAGACAAATATAAATAACATAGCAAGAAAATTACACGCCCATGGAAAAAATTAAGTATGCATAGTCATGAAGATAACTGCAAGGGGTCGGTACTTTATAAGACTACAACTATTACAACATCGCAACTGACACATACGCCACCGCAATGGACAGATGGTTGGATTGATTGACCACCATCGTGTAGCTATGGAAAATTTGGAATTGGCATCTGGACAAAGTACGAAGATCTATTCGATCTATAATATCCATAACTTTTTATTCTAACAAATTTAAAATAAATAAGTAAAGTGAAAAACCCATTTGATACATTTACAAACGTGTAGGAATATTTTTTTAGAAATTTTGTTGGGAAGAAGGACATGTTTTAATTTACTTATTAGTCTTTTTTAAGTTAGCAATTTATTTTCTCGTTGACTACTATTAGTTTAGTGTTGATCAATACAATTTATAATGTTTGATTTTGTAAATAAAAAAAAAAATTAATGTTATTGTAAAATTAATTTTTCAAATATTTGATTTTACCATATACTTGAAGGTTTTATTATAGCTTTTGCGCCATGTGGATAACTGCCTCATATTTTTCTACCATAATTTTTGGATGGAGTTTCAATATTTATGCCATTAATCTTATATATTTGTGGAGTGATTTTTCATTGTTAAGCTTTGTAGGAAAACCAATCAATATTAAAATCTTTGAAAATTCAAGTAAGTATTTGTATAAAAAATGGATAGTAACAATATGTAAATAAATATACTTACTAGGAGTTAATAATTTCCACTTAAGTGGTAGGGACTAAGATTCTCTGACGATCTAATCCACTACTCTCCTTCAAAAGAGAAAGATATTTTTCCCGAGGACATTCTACTGGATATCCCATAATTGACATAACTACATGGGAATAATTGCAGGTTAGAGTACAATTGTTCTTATCCATTAGGCCGAGAACATGCATTTTGAACATTGCTTTTAGGTTTTGTGTTTGTTGAATCAAAGGCTTTCTCATTGTCGAAGTTATTGGCATATGAGATACTGCTTAAGGGTAGATCATATAACATATATCTAAATACACCTGGAATATGGAAGGAGTAACAGGTGAAAGCCTAGAGGCCCATTGTCCACTTTGTGCACAAGAATGGAGGTGTTTTCTTCGTCAAATTTGGCATATAGGGAAGGTTTCCGATATGCATTGCTATCTGTAAATTCCTTCCATTCAAATTGTGTATTGTGTATTTGCAAATTCCTTCGAAGTTGATAATTTGCATTGGAATAAAATTATTTTTATACTAAAAAAAATGTTTTATTGGTTAGTATGGACAACATTTTATTTTTTTTCAAGGAAAGCATCTTATATATTACTTAGATTAAATTAATATTATTATTTTGTGATAGTTTTTCCGAAATAATCACACCATCAAAAATTGATGGTATGATTGTTGTGGAAGAACTATGTCAAAACAATATGAATCACAGAAATTTGAACTTAGAGATAATATTATTATATGTTTTTTTCGCTCATTGAAAAAACATTTGCATTCAATTTCTTTGAATTTTGATGGCTAACCGGGTATATGGAATGCATATTATCAATCCAATAGGTAGTCTCTCGTTTCATCACTAGATCAAAAAATATAGGGAAATATTATATTGAGTAATGGCATGGATTTTGCGGATTATCCTACTCTCTTAAAACTGAGGAAATTCCACATTGTTGATGATTTTCGTGTTGCTTTCCATAAGTTTTATCATGTAGCTAATTGTCATTCATATTTTGACATTTAACCACTAACTAACCCGTTGTTACCATAGTTGAGTGAAGTCTTACAAACTAATTTTATTTATTTTAATTAATATTATCTTTCTTTATTAAATGGTTGTTATATAAATAATTTTGGATTTGGAATATTATGAATGGAATTGATTAGTTGTTATTAGTCTCAATTAATAACGTGTATTGATTAATATTTATAGCTTTTCCATTTCAATACGTTATTATGATTTTGGATACAATTTATTTTAATATTTATTGGTAATTTATGTATATTTATTTGTTAATTAATAATTAATATTACAATTTGTGATATATTATTTTGCTATCAATTAATATTATTTTGATGTTGGTGACCACCAACTAAATTGGGACTCTTTAATGTGCATGACGTGCTTTTCATCTTTTCCCAGCGGACATTCCCGTCGCGGCTCGGCATGAAGGCTGGGTTTCATTAACTCGCTGCAACTGGCGACAAGTCTATTACTGGATTTCGTTAACTCGGCTGCAACTAGCGGAAAGTCTGTCAGTTTTCTGTGTATAAATCGGTTGTTAGTAGCAAAGAGTTCAAAAAGAGTTTTGAACCTTCGCACATTGATCGACAAATCCCTTTTGTAAAATTCTTCAGAAACATTTTATACTCAACAGGAGAGCATTCTCTAGATGGCTCCCAGATTTGTGAAGATAGTTGTTGGATCAGTTCCGTCTGCCTTTGGGGGGCAAGCTCCTACCCATATCATCAGTGAAGCCCCATCTCCCACTGTCCAGGCCTCACTCGATGAGGCTTTGAAGTTTTCTGAAAGTGCCCTAATCTATCGGTTCATTGGTTTTTGGCTGCGGCTGACAGCTCTCCACAATTGGATCTAAGAGGTATGGAAGCCTGTCATTTCTAATGAAATTAATATCTACCCTTGT
This sequence comes from Pinus tabuliformis, assembly GCA_031772625.1. Lineage (NCBI taxonomy): Eukaryota > Viridiplantae > Streptophyta > Pinopsida > Pinales > Pinaceae > Pinus > Pinus tabuliformis. Next base: position 195,620,999 of record CM062816.1, read on the forward strand.
GCTAGGGGTTTCTTTATAGTAGATTTTGAAAACCCTAAAAGCAGACAATGTATTCTAGATTCTGGCCCTTGGTTTTGGGAAGACTCAGGCCTATTCATGAAGCCATGGAACCCATCATTCGATCCCTCAACAACAGTCATAACCTCAGCACCAGTTTGGGTGAGATTGCCAAACCTACCATTGCATCTTTGGAATTTCTCCTCGCTAAAATCCATTGGAAATGCAGTTGGGAAATTTTAGTGCAGGTGCCCAGAAACAGAGGAATATTCCAGAACCACCTATGCACACATTTGTGTGGAAATGGACTTCATCACCGAATTCCCACCTGAAATAAACCTAACAAGTAAAGACTATGTGTGGAACCAGAAACTTGATTATGAAAGTGTCCTCTTCAGATGTTGATCTTGCTTTGAGACAGGCCATCTAGCCAAAAATTGCCCAAAAGCCTCCCAGAAAAATTCTGCTAGAAAGAATCACCACAGATATGCATGGTGGGAAGGAGCACAAAAGGAACATTACATTGTTATCAAGGAAGAATACTCTCTAGAAAACTCTGAATCGCAAGAAATCGGGAAAGAAAGAAACAACTCTCAAGACAAGCAGGGGGAAAGCCCTGCCCAATAGCAAAAAAGTGAACTCAACAACCCCTCAAGCATCAACAGTTATGAGGATTCGAATACCGCACAAAATAAATCTTCATTTAACAGCAAAGCAGATCTCCCAGACCAAACTTCTTCTCCGACTATCTTCAAAAGGACGAACACAATAGATCACGAAGCTAAGACACCAATGTCCCAAGAACCAGAAGAGATGAAGGAGATGCAAGATAAAGGAAGTTGGAAGATCGTAGAGAAAAAAAAGAAAGCTATAGAACTAATCTTGCCAAGAAAGACGAGAAGCCAGACAATTAAAAACTAAGAAAATTATAGGTCCGATAGACCAATTTGCTCTCAGTGGACGTTAACCACCACCACCACCACCACCACCACCACCACCACCATCATCATCATCATCATCAATTACTATTATTTAATATATACTATTTATGAATATTGTTGAAAATATATATATATATATATATATATATATATAAACAATTTTATTGCGAAATAAGTTTATAGATATCTTCAAAACATTAACATACATTTTAGCATTTTGAGTGTTATCATGCAACTAATTGTCATTCATATTTTGACATTTAACCACTTACTAACTTGTTGTTACCATAGTTGAGTGAAGTCTTACAAACTAATTTTATTTATTTTAATTAATATTATATTTCTTTATTAAATGGTTGTTATATAAATAATTTTGGATTTGGAATATTATGAATGATATTGATTAGTTGTTATTAGTCTCAATTAATAATGTGTATTTATTAATATTTATAAATTTTCCATTTCAACATGTTATTATGATTTTGGATATAATTTATTTTAATATTTATTGGTAATTTATGCATATTTATTTGTTAATTAATAATGAATATTACAAATTGTGATATATTATTTTGCTATCAATTAATATTATTAATTACTATTATTTAATATATACTATTTATGAGTAGTGTTGAATATATATATAAACAATTTTATTGCAAAATAAGTTTATAGATATCTTCAAAACATTAACATACATTTTAGCATTTTTATATTCAAAATTATTCAGCAGGGACTACGCTACATGCAATCCTTGTTTAATATGGTTTTATCTAGGTGAAAACTTACATTCTACCACTACCTCAAGGTGCTCCCATGACACCACATTGGAATTGAACATTGCCCATGGGTGAGAAACTCATTGCTTTCCACCATTGGATCTAACCCCTTCGGCAAATGTTTTGGGTCATAATCAAAATAAATAGTAGCTTGTTAAATAAGATAATTGATTTATCGTAACTATGTGATCAATGAAGATGAATTGAAAAATGGTACATAGCTACCAATGTAACAAAGATCAAAATGTTTGTTGGGGCACACAATAATTTCATGTATCATACTATACTGTTGGTCACAAATTGGCATAATTTTCATTGGGGAAACAACATTAGAGGTATTCCAAAGAATTGGATGTGAAGATTAGCATGGCGTAAGTTTTTTCTATTCCTTGATTTTTAGCAATGATTTGAAATTGGGATTTATGAAAATGGGTATGCCATATATAATCAAGAGTTTTATGAATTAGTGCAAGGTATGAACAAATAGAAAAACTAAGTTTAAAATATTTTTCAATCCATGTGCCACTAACCTCTTCAATATTTGCAAATTCAAAGACTAAATTTTAGTAAGTGAGGCATTACAACTGGATGGGATTCCTTTAACAATTCTATGTTTGGTTCAAGTATAGGAAGGTCATGACTAATAAGGTAGTAGATATGCTATCTAAAACACCCATGAAAATTAATTTGTGGCAGCAATAATGAAGCTTTACCAGCTCACTCATGAAGTTTATGAGGGCATTTTTGGTGATATATTTTAGTGATTAAAGAATAAAAAAGCAATAATCTCAAAGAGCATGAATACCATCTCAAATGTGCATTGTTGTATAGGTTGTGAAATCTTTCCATCTTGCAAGATAGAAAGATTCTACTCGCACTAGAAGTTAAAGCCATTGCAAATTTATAATGCTACGTCTATTGTCCAAAGATGTAGGAGTAGGTTTCTAAGTTCATACATGAATGTGTAGTGTGTAAACACAACAATAGGTAGCTTGGAATTTTTATACATTTGCGAGTTCCCAATAGACCATGGAGAGTATCTTCATGGATTGTGTTGGATAACTATCAATGACAAGGTGAGGGCATGATCAATTACTCATGGATATATTCAACAAAATCTCTATGCTTATTATGTGAAAGAAGACCATTAGGATCACAAATCCACTAATTATTATTTGCAAGGTATGGAGATATTTTTTACTACCTATATAAATTTTATATCATCAAGACTTCATATTTTTTTCTTGGCCTTTTACACAACATTTTGGAAAAAATGGAAATGAAACTAAAAAACTTTACATTTTTCCATCCCTAAATAGATAGGTACATAAAAGTGATGAATATAATTATGTTACAATTGTTATGAGGTTATTATTGGAAGTATTCAAACAATTGAGATAAGATTAATTTTATGCAATTTTTCTCCTTGAGATGATCCTAGTTACTTAGGAACTATGCTAATCCATCGTCAAACCAACTTTTGACTATAAGATGACACTTGTCTTAGAGGGGCCTCCCTCAACTATTGATAAAACTAACTGCTTATTCTCACTAAGTAGCAACACATAATGTTAAGCTCAATGGTCATATTTAAAGTGGAAAGGGGAAAAAATAGAGTTGAGGATAAAGATTTTAGGAGACCAGAATTTAAAGTTTATAAACCTCTTAGGCCAAAGGCCCTTTCATTGGGATTGGAGTCTTATCTAACAAAGCATAATAATTGACAATGGAAGGTGGAAAAAAGGATAAGAACATAATATCTCATATTTAAGAATGGGTAAGGAAGTTGCTCTTAATATGAGATGAATAAGGATGGTTTGCTAGGCATAAAATAATGAATCCAATAAATGAGAAGTGTTATTTATACTAGGTATGAGCTTAGCACAATTTGTGAATTCAACTGATACACACACCAAAAGTAATTTGTAGGTATATGTTTAAGATGGACATATATTGGTCGAAGTAGTACCAAGTTGCTTCCTTCAAGCTCTATGAATTAACTACAAATTAAAATGATAAAGAAAAAAAGGGGGATGACATTTAATGAATCTTAACATAGGTAAAATGATGAAATAAGGTTCCATATAAACGAGTGGTAACTCAAAGAAATGATTCCATCAATTATAAAAAAATTACAAAGAAAGTCTCTTCAGCTTTATTTTGAAAACATAGTTCTTTCTCTCTCTGCAAAAATTGTTCCTCCTTCTCCCATTGCTATATAAATATTTATCACAACAATATTCTAAAAGAAACTCTAGTGGATCAATCCTTTGGACATCCGAACAAAACATCATATGAAATTATTTCAGTGAAGCAATAATTGTAGTGGGTAATGCTCTGTACCATTATTGGGCATCTCCATCCAAAGAGATTGTAAAAAAAAATCATGAGAAAACCCTTGTGAAAAATTTCAAATCGATACTTAAGGCTATAAAAATATTGCAAATAACAAGTAGGGATTTCTTCATCATTTCCTTTGAATTATCAAAGGAAATCTCCCAATCTTTTATATCAAGTAAAAAATTAGGAAAACCAAGTACAACTAGAAAATCAAGAGAAACATATTTTTCATCTATTTGAGGAGTAAATGAACTCACCATTAGAATAGAATGGAGTTGCCAAAATGCGGAGTCACTGGGTGAAACTATACAATCTATGTCTAATCCTTTTTCACCTTCAAGAACTAGATCTAATCTTTGTATAACTTCCTAGGGAAAATTTTCATTCATTTGACTCTTCATAAATGGTGCCAAAAAATGTCATCCCTTGACTTGTTCTTAATTGTTTAAGAACTATTCCAAGGCATCTTCAAACTAATTTTTGGCCTGAAGCTAGCTCTTAGCCTAGAGGGGGCTCCCTCAACTATTGATAATATTTCATTGCTTACTGTCACTAAGCAATAAACTATTATTTAATCTCATAAGGAAACATTTAGATTGAAAAGGACGATTTACAGGGTTGAGGAAAAATGACAATGAATCGAGATAAAAACACTTTAAACCTCTCATACCAAATTCCTAGTTCGTTGGGCCTTAGAGTCTCAATTTGTAGAGAGAAACATATTTTAGGTGCAAGGTGGAAAAAATAAAGAAGGTAAATAGATCTTGGAATTATCAGCGAGTATAAAATTCACTGCATTTCAAGATGAAGAGACATTAAATGAATTTACTCAGCAAATTAATCCAATAACTTCAACACTCGTACAATAAACTTAAAGAGGAGCTTTCAAAATATGTATTTAAAAATTACAATGAAAGAATTTAGATTTATTCTCAGCTCTTTCTTGTGCCTTTTAAGTATACAATTTCAAAGTTATTCTTTAATTTTATTATAAGAGTTTTGATGTTACCGAATTCATCTACTTTGTAAATTCATTTAATGTTTCTTCATCTTCAAATGAATTGATTTGTGTACTCACTAATAATTCCAAGATGTATTGTCCTTCTTTATTTATTCCATCTACCATCTACGATCTATTGTGCTCTACAAATTGAGACTATAATGCCGAGTGAATTAGGCCTCTGGTTTAAGAGGTTTGCAGTATTTTTATCCTAGTTTGTTGTCATTCCATCAACAACCATGTAAACATCCTTTCTATCTAAATTTGGCAGTATGAGCTTAAAAAACATGATGTGGCTTAGTGATAGTAAGTAACCAATTGTTATTAATAATTGAGGGAGCCCCATAGTGAGCTTGAGGCCAAAAGTTGGATTGAAAATGCCTTGGCATAGATCCTAAATAATAATAGGTTTATAACAAAGCAACATGTCTATCGACTTAGAAACACTTGTATTTGAGGAGTTGGAATTCAAAGAATGGTTTTTGTTATAAACTGCTATGGTTGTATAAATATTTCATGGGAACTTGTTCTTTGTGTTTTATTATAATTGAAATAAGTGTGAAAGGATCTATTGTTATTAATTTTGGGGTTTCCTTGACCAGAGACAAATTTTCTATTTTATCGATATTGACTGCATTATTTGGATATTAAAACATGTGCAGCAACTGCACCATGATTCGAAAAATAAATAAAATACGTATAATAAATAAATAAATGTCAAAGCTGTGATTTAATGAAGCGAGAATTGGATGAGCGGGCCATGTCTCATGAAATTGAGTGACAAGCACTTAATAAAAGCTTTAAAATATTTAAATCAATAGGAGCATGAAATGATAGATCCAACTAAATTCAAAACTATCATGACCCCAAACTTAGTAGTGTTATAGACATTTTTGGGCACTGCAACCCCAATCATACATGTCCATAAACCAAGGGCTCCTAAGTCCCTAAAAGTGTTGTTCCATACCCTAAAAGAACAAGGTCAGTTGATTACATCATCTCCCAGAAGTTCTCCATAGGAAACTGCTCAAAACTGGTCAAAACTGGACCATACAGGTTGCTCAATGCTAAGGGTGCGATGCATCCCACCTGCCCAGTGTAAAGGGTGTGATGGGCGAGAGTGGACAAATGGCAGAGACAGTTTGCAAGGTGGATGATCATAGAATCTTCCAGAAACTTCTCCTATGACACTTGCCTCTCTGAATTCGCCTAGGGATGAGTAGGAGATCATCAATCTCCAAGTGGAATCAAGAACTATCAGAGAGGGGACACTAATCAAAATCCCAGAAGCTGACTCACCCCCCTACAATCATCTATATATGGATCCCTTATCCCAGAGATCCAGAGGTTGGAATTTTGTATCTTGTAAGGAAGTGTTGTTGGTTTCTTGGTGGAATATCATAGTGTTTGGTGATCTAAGCTTTTCATGAGGTAAAAGAAGGGCTTTCATGCTAGAGGATGACACTGGGTCAGAACAATTGGTTGTAATCCTCTTTTCTATTCTTGATATATAAAGCTATTCAAATTTTCCTCCACATTCTTGTATGTTTGATGATATATGCATTTGTGTGATCAATATTTATTTGGTCCTATATTGTTTATGATTGTAGATCTCTATTCTTCGATAGTATTATGCTACTTTGATTCCACAGGTGCTCTTTGAACCTGGGTAGAAGAAGGAGAAGTGGCAAGGATCTGTCAGAAGGGAGAGGAACCGAGCAAGGAACCAAGTGCAAGACTGAGGTTGGTGTCCTTCATTCCCCTCTTAGCTACTTCTCATAAAGGAAAATGAAAGTAGTTTTAGTTTGTTTGTTTCTAAGATAGCTACCAGTCTTAGTGGGGCTAGCAGCTCCGACTGGACATTAGATTTCCTGATAACAAAATGGTGACTCCGCTGGGGAGCGAATAGATTGTTTGTTTGTCTATATTTGTTTATTTTATAAACTTACAGATGGAGCCTGAAGTCAAGCCAGCTAGCCTTCGAAACTGAATTTTCTATGCAAGTGCAAAGTAGATCAATGCCACTTCAGTCTATCTCCGGGTTTTTTTTATAAATTGAACAATCGATTTGCAAACCTTAATTGCCCTAGTGGTGGCTCTAGTAACCTCATTCGATCAGCCCCTGTGATTTCTATTTACTGTACATCACTTGCTCGGCCTAAATCCCTGAACTGAGCTGGAAACTGTGACCCGGAATCCAGTTGAAGTCTCGTCCCTAGACCATCGCACCTTCTCCTCTTGGGAATCTAGATGCATCGTACCTCCCGTGTGCAGTAGGTGCGCTGCATCGCACTTTCCCTGTGTTACAGGTGTGCTGATCAGACAAGACCTCTTCTGCTCTCAGATTTTGGTTTCTTTGTTCACTCCCTTCAGCTTTATTCAAGAGTTTCTGTGATCAGTATACCACTGTGGAAACTCCCTTCCTTTCCATAATTCTGCCTCCATTGTGCAAAGAACTGTGAATGTTTTAATGTATTGTGTGCCATTTTCAGTTCTATTTTACAAAGAAGTAGCATAATCAAACTGTCGTCTTTTGATTTGAAAGTGTCGCAAGTGTCGTTTTCAGTCAAAGAAAAGAATTCTATTGTTCTTGATGGTCGATTATACAGTTACTCTTGTATTTGATTTGAATTAGTAGTTTTTCAAGTGTCGAAAGCAGTTTTCAATTCAAAATAGCAAAGTGTCGTCATTATCTTCCTTTTGTTTTTGAAGAGAAATTTGTTAGTACTGTCGCTTTGAAAAGATAATTCAGATTTGTACATAGCATTCTTCTTGTCATTCACACATTAAGAAAGCTGAAAACAAATACATGCATGTGCATTTTCATTTAGACTGCTTGTTGGTTTGATTTAGGATAGTGCATCTAGTGTGTGCTCTCTGCTCTATGTTGAAATAATATCGTCTCTCTTTCTTTAGTAGCTAGGATTTTCATTGCAAAAAGAAGATTAAATGATTGTTTATCATATTAGATTGCATTTTAGGAATTATATCTACATCACACGGTGAACCTGAAAGGAAAATTTCTTAAGAAAGATCAACTGTAAAATAAATTCAATGAACATAAAAATGCTTTGGAACCTAATGCACAACATCTAGAAGTCTAGGCTAGAGACATATTCCGGCATCGTAAAGCCTGGTAACTATCGCTTTCACTGTTGGTTGGGTGATTCCTCCTCTTTGAGACGAAAAGTGCCAATATGGACTTGTGCTCTCACGTACCGTCGAGTATATATTGGGAGACCACAATAGGCTATATCCTTTATCCATAGGAATCTGTGTCTGTCACCCTATCGATCACAATGCATTGAACACAGCATTCGGGAAGATTGACTGCCGTACCGTAAAAAGTATTCTGCAGTTTTGCGATTGGTTTGGTAATCCCTCTGTCTAGATTTCCAGAGTAGTCTCTTTCATTCCTTTTTAGACTCCTTAAAAGAAAAGGTCCATTTGAGCACTTGTCACTTCAGGCTCATTAAAAATCGAAGGCAACTAGAGTCATCTTTTGTTTTTTCTCGACTCTTAAAAATTGAAAAAACAAGTTGTGTCAAAGCGTCTAAAATTTATTTTAATCGGAATAATATCATCATTACCGCATTGGTCTTAGGTTGAGAAAAATGGAGTCCACGAACCAAGGATTTCCCCTTGGAGGAAATCCTAGTCCTTTTTCCTCTTGGGGAGATGTTGGTGCACCCCATATGGCCACATTGTCACTTCCAGGATTGACGATTGGCTTGCCAATATGGCTCTTCTCGACCTCCATTGTTTAGAACACCGCGATTCCTGAATAATCAAGTCACCAACTGGATGATAGTAAAGTTACCCCCCAACCTTCTACTTCGTCCAATTCTCCCTCTCCTCCTTCTTCTTCGCTTGATAAATCTGGTAAAGCCAAAAGTCAAGTAACTAAGAAGGAGAAGAAGGGGAAGGAGAAGAAAGATAAGAAGAAGAAGGAGCCAAAGGTGAAAAAGGGTAACTGGGCATCGTCTAGTGAAAATCCACACACTGCACCATCCAAGCCTAAATCTCCATGTGTCATTTGCAAAGGAGACCACTATCATCGAGATTGTCCTTGCATCCCTCAGATCTTAAGGGACTGGTCTCCTCGTTTGCACAATCCGGTGTCATCAACCTTTGAAGATCATGTTGAAAGTACACCATCAACTAGTGAAAGTGAAGCATTTGGACAGAAAAGCAAATGTAAATTTCCTTGTAAACTGTGTGAAGGTGATCACGTCGTCCACCGTTGTCCCTTCTTAGATGAAGCTAAAAGAGTTTTGGATAACCGTCCAGCTTCACCACTACGACTTCCTCCTGGATATAAGAAACTCTTGCCGAGTCCGTCACTAGTTGAAAATCCAATTGACACGCCATTGTGGTCGGTCGAAGCATCTGTCATTAAAGATAAACCCACTAAATCCATACCAGATGAAAGTAAAAAGGTTGAGGCGGCAGTCGACCCGGTCTTGTCTTCAGAAGGTCCATCTTTAGATGACACAATCACCGAAGAGAATGAGAACAACACCATTCAAATTCTTTTCGTAAACACAGACTCCGATGAACATGGGGGTAATCTACCCGTTCCTTTACCGTAGGAAGGAAGTTTGTCAGAGTCATATCCAACCGTCTATTCGGTCCCACCTCCAAGCAACCTAGTCATTTCTTTCGATTGGAATCTACTAGGCAGACCCCGCGTACCAGCTAATGTACCATTCTGAATCATTGTACAAGCTTACAAAATGATCATGGTCAGTACCATCATAGATGAAGGGGCTTCTGTGAGTATCCTTTCCTCAACTGCTTGGGAAGCGCTTGGTTCGCCATCGCTTTTGCCTAAGATGAGAAATTTGACAAGCTTCGACAAAGGAACCAGTCTACCGTTAGGGATCCTTCCCAATGTGCCCATAACGTTGAGAAGGAAAACCATTTACATGAACGTAATGGTGGTCCAAGGACCTCTAGATTATAATCTACTCCTTGGGCGTGACTATATTTATAGCATGGGAGCCATTGTCTCCTCACTCTTTAGAGTAATGTGTTTTCCGCATGAAGGCAGAGTGGTCAAGCTCGTAGACCAGCTTTTGTTCCCCGGCTCACACATAGCTAATAGTCAAATGCCATCCCTAAATGGTCTTTTCACACAAGGAATGTCTCATCAATCTCCAGTCCGTCCACCTGAAGAGCGCGAGTGATTCGGGAGGACATGACTGAAACCCAGGGGGCATGCACCCTAGTCTATTTTGGCAGGAAAACCTTGGGTATAGGATAGGTTTCTGTGGAGGATATATGACTAGTTTGACACACCCATCCGTTTAGGAAAATGGGATTAGACTGGAATAAGATTCCCTCGTCAAAGTTATGTGAGTGGAGGTGACCGCGCCACTCACCTTTGTCTATTTTGGTAGACATCGCCAAGGAAGCATTTTGTCTGCAACGCGGATGGAGAGCTTTCATATGGTAACTTGGAAACTCTACTTCGCTATGCCTGGGGGCATGCAAACCTTTTTGCCTGAAATTAAAGAGAGACCACTTATTTTCTTAGTTTGTAGTTTCTCAACCCTTTAAACTCGTAGGATTGGTCGTTCCTAGCTTTCATAATGAAAGGATCTGGAGCAAAGTTTCGAATGGTGCAAGCTCCCTAAAAATTGAACCTATCGATGAGACATCCTTATTATACGACTAGAACGAGCAGTTTTTTATGCGAAGTTCAAGCTCGTTAAAAATTAAACCTTAGCAATGAGCAAACGTTCCCCCAGAGTTTAAGCTCATTAAAAAATGAACCAATTTCTGGTAAATAACCATTGTGAATGAATTAACATAAGCTTTTGAGCCCTGGTCGTGTTCTTACCATCACCTCCACTCTATTTTAGCCGATCATTCACCTCCATTTGATTTTTTACCCCTTTTGAGGAACAGTTGCGAAGAGTGGTCCTGTTAGCCATCCTTGTGACACTGTCGTGATTGGAAAATTCCAAAATTTACCTGGAATCAGCTGCTACTTGAAATTATCACTCGTTCCTCAAAAAACGAGTCTCCTTTAAGCTCTTTTCATCTGACTCGTAAAATATGAAAAGATTGCCGAGCAATTGGCCTCTCCAGCCCGTTAAAGCTACCAGAAGTGCTATCCCTCCTCTAGATTTTAATCTTTTTGGACCTGAGGGATTACTACACAAAAAGATCGAGCGCTTGTTTTGTTCGTCTTGTTAAAATTAGCGAAAATTCATCCATTTCATATTATTTTATACTTTTTCGGACTTAAGGGATTATATGACGAAAAAGGATTATTGGAGTTTCTTTTACGTCCCTTTCAGACTCTCTAAAATTGAAAAGGACCAAGTTATCTTTGTCGTTAAACTTGTTAAAACCGAATAGCAACAAACTTGTCCATACAAACAAGAATGAGTTTCACTGTCGCTAGGCTCGTTAAAACATAGCGATGGGTTTGCTCGAAGGGAAAATTATAGAACAAGCATATGTTATCCTCCTCAAGCTTGACAAAAATAAAGAGGTACTGGTCAGCAATGACTGGGGAAAAATTGGGAAGAAAACTTGAAGAAACTTTATTGTTAGCAAGTCGCTCTTGAACATGACACTTTCACTCCACGTTCGAGTTGGGTTGGGTTATTCCGTTCATTGGTCATATCACCATTGGTCCATCACACCATCCATATTTGGAGTTAACGCTACCAATCCACGTCAGTGTTGCCGGTATGTTCAAGAGAAGTCGCTTAGAGAAATCACCTGTGTCTCATCCGCTGCAATACATTCACGCTCCATTCTTTCATGACCGCCACCCTGAACCCTTTATCAGTAGATCGTTTTCGCCTCCAAAAATCATTTACTCCGTTCTGTGTCATAGATGTGGGATTCATTAAGGCCTTCCTACGATGGGTCACTTCTTGTTGACATCAGCTCATTATCCAAGAATTCGACTTAGGAAAAACCATTTCAGTACTTTGAAGCTTGCATGCCTCAATGGAAAGTTTCTCACTTCCGGCGACTGGTTTACATCAATGGCCTTCGACCGAAAGATTTTGCGTGGTGTTCGACACCAAGTCATTTTTCACACCACGCGAATTGTATTGTATACCTTGAGGGTCATCATCATTGTCGGTGATTCCTCTTGCGCTTTTTAACAACTTACATCATTGGTTGGTAATCAGGTGATGTCTTTCCATGTTCGACTCCAAAACATCTTTCACATGGATCGACTTGTACTCCGAGTGAAGATTGGACGAGTTTGAAGACCCCGGATCTAGTTTCATCCATCTGAGCTGCGATATATTCGAGAAAATAAAGACATCAAATGTACATTGTTGCTGAACAGATGATCATCCGAATCGAAGGATGATGACTCTATCAGAATCATTAGTCTGCCGCACAGACGGTTGTCTGTCTTATGTACATAAAAATGAATTTATAAAGCTGAGCATGGGAATGCCCGCCTCAGCTAGATCATGAAAAATATTATGAAGATAATGTATTGTATTGTATCTTATTACAGGTCGCCTTCTAGCTCGGAAAAACTTCAGATCCTCATGATAAAGCATTTCACCCGACATCAAAAGATTAATGACCTCATGCTTTAGGGGGCAACTTTTATAGACATTTTTGGGCACTGCAACCCTAATCATACATGTCCATAAACTAAGGGCTCCTAAGTCCCTAAAAGTGTTGTTCCATACCCTAAAAGAATAAGGTCAGCTGATTACATCATCTCCCAGAAGTTCTCCACAGGAAACTGCTCAGAACTGGTCAAAACTGGACCATACAGGTTGCTCAATGCTAAGGGTGCGATGCATCCCACTTGCCCAGTGTAAAGGGTGTGATGCATATTGAAAGCCCTTCTATAGGGTGCGATGGGTGAGAGTGGACAAATGGCAGAGACAGTTTGCGAGGTGGATGATCATAGAATCTTCCAGAAACTTCTCCTATGACACTTGCCTCTCTGAATTCGCCCAGGGATGAGTAGGAGATCATCAATCTCCAAGTGGAATCAAGAACTATTAGAGAGAGGACACTAATCAAAATCCCAGAAGCTAACTCACCCCCCTACAATCATCTATATATGGATCCCTCATCCCAGAGATCCAGAGGCTGGAATTTTATATCTTGTAAGGAAGTGCTGTTGGTTTCTTGGTGGAATATCATAGTGTTTGGTGATCTAAGCTTTTCATGAGGTGAAAGAAGGGCTTTCATGCTGGAGGATGACACTGGGTCAGAACAATTGGTTGTAATCCTCTTTGCTATTCTTGATATTAATAAAGCTATTCAAGTTTTCCTCCACATTCTTGTATGTTTGATGATATATGCATTTGTGTGATCAATATATATCTGGTCCTATATTGTTTATGATTGTAGATCTCTATTCTTCAATAGTATTATGCTGCTTTGATTCCACAGGTGCTCTTTGAAGCTAGGTAGACGAAGGAGAAGCGGAAAGGATATGTCAGAAGGGAGAGGAACCGAGAAAGGAACCAAGCACAAGACTGAGGTTGGCGTCGTTAATTCCCCTCTTATCTACTTCTCATAAAGGAAAACAAAAGTAGTTTTAGTTTGTTTGTTTCTAAGATAACTACCAGTCTTAGTGGGACTAGCAGCTTCGAGTGGACACTAGATTTCCTGATAACAAGTAGCCCTAAACTTTTTTGACTCAGTAAAAGGACATTTACACTATAATTGTTTTTGAAAGCATAGGATATGGTTCCACATTGATTATAAGGATGTCATTTAAAATTTTGAAACTCATGTAAAAGACATTTACAATATAATTAAATTTGAAAGAATAGAATACCATTTCACAATGTTCCTTTGTGATTCTATCATACACAATAAGGATGTCATATATTTGTAAATATTGTGTTAGCTTTGGTATTTTTCAATGCTCATTTTTTTGATGTGCCAATTATTGTGAGTTGTAGGTTCATTTGTCCAGTTGTCAAAACTATATTTAGTTAACTTTAGGGCAATTGATGATGAGAGCATCCACCATTTCTGGCATCTATCCCGGGCCTCCTCTTGACAAGTGAAGATCTGTTTTTGCATATATCAACACACCATTGTTGAGTTTCCAACATCTATTCTTTCTGTCCCTCGATCCCCAAGATGGTTTTGTGTCTATTGTAAACATTCACAAACTGAAAATTCTCCATTCGGATGACAAGTGGCCTATTTGCCTGATTTTATTCAAATGTATCAAAAGCCTTTTTCCATTTAGCTCAGTTGACTATGTAAGAGGTAAAGGCTCTCAATTGAATGTCTCCTTCATATGGAACTAGGTTAAATGATTGATCATTTCCCAGGAAGTAGTCATGCATGTACAACTCGCACATCAAATGCTGATCCAAAATATTGTGGCATCTCATGACGTGGAGAAACTGCATTGAATCTTCCATTTCATGATTGCGCTCCTAGCTAACAATTTCTAAACAAAAGAATAGATATTTTTAATGGAGGAACAAGACGTAGCTATGAGTAGGGGGGCGGAAAGCCATTGCCTATTGTGCCAAGGTAAACATATCTTCCTTATTGGCCTTTAGTACCTTCACCTGTTCTTCCAATCCCTTAATTCATTTCTGTTGCTTCTCTTGCTTCCACCTTTTCCTTTTCTATGTGTTCTATGTAACTGGAGATTGTTTTCGCAACTTGCTCGTGAGGTTTCCTTATTCCTTCATGGTGTGCCTTTAAAATAATGGTCCCTCATTGAAAGCGAGCTATTGTAGCTTGCCACTTCTGAATTTCTGCAGACATGACAAACTCCTGCTCCTCTATCATATGCAAAAATGACTCTGTCTATGTAGCCTTTGAAGTCATCGACATGTCTTGAGTTTATGTTGCAACTGAAATAGTTTCGGGTTGGGGCTTCGCATCATTTTTCTTGTGCTTTCTCACTTTTCTTTGTAAGTGCCACAATCGTTTCCTCAATTTCATGATTTCTATTTTCAACTACATATTATCTTTGAATTGTGCCTGATATCCTTCCTTGAGAGGGGGTCTCCTCCTGACACATTGCTTGATAAACATTTGTTTCATAGCTACTTCTTCCATAGGCCTCACAGCTGGTCCAGGACCTGGTGGGTTGACGTTGACAAAATCGTCAACCGGTTCTTGTTTTACTCTAATTTCTTCCATTTGTTCCTCAACTCGGGGAATAGTCTTGCCATCTCCTTCTTCAGGTCTCAGGACCTCTACATCTTCCCTTTGCACTTCTGGATTCACTGCAGCATCTTTTGGGGTAGTGTCTTTGACACCCTCCTCTTGCAGTTGCTTTGCTACCCGACCATCCTCTTCCACATGTACGGGAATGGTTCCTAGCCATTGTGGGTTAGTTCTGTCAATGACATCCTCTTCCATTTTCTCAGGAATGGTTTCTAACCCTTGCAATTTAGTCTGATCAATAGTGTCCTCTTCCATCTGCTCAGGAATAGTTTCTAACCCTTGTTGGTTAGCCTTATCTACAACATTCTCCTCCATCTGCTCAGGAGTAGTTTCTAACCCTTGCAAGTTAGTCTGATCAGCAACATCTTCCTTCTTCTTCTCAAGAATAGTTTCTAGCCCTTTCAGGTTAGTCTGATCAACAACATCTTCCTCCATCTCCTCAGGAACAATTTCTAGAGAATTAATACCAGCCAAAGCTTCTTCATTTTGTCCTTCAGTCAGAACTGGTTCTTATGTGATAGTGTTGGCCTCTAACCATTCAATTTGCTCAATTATTTCACCAATCAACATTTTTTTTTGAATAAACATTTCGATAACGGTGCCCTTATCTTTCCCAACAAATTTCAGGATCGGAGGAGAAGCTTCTTCTTTCTCCATGCATCTAGAGGAATGGGTTTTCCTTGCCCCTCTTGGAAAAGATACACGAAAAGGAGAACCAGTAATAATTTCATCAATTTTCGTTCTCTCAATTCCTGCTGATGTAGGCCCTCCTTCCTCTTCTTTTATATCCATCGACTATTCTATGCTCGCCTTTTCTCTTCCCTCCTATGCTTCTTCCAAGTTTTCCTTTTGCCCAGCAACTGACATTGCCTCTTCCGGAGTGGTGCCAACTGTGGCCCCTGTTTTACCCAAAGGTTCCACATTCATTTGAACAAGTGGCGCTGGCTTTTGTGTGACAACACCACCTACATTTTCAATCATAGGTTCTTCAGCTATTTGAACAGGTGGTGCTGGTTCTTGTGTGTTAGCACCACCTACATTTTTGACCAAAAGTTCTTCAATTGCTTGGACAGGTGATGTTGGTTCTTATGTAATAGCACCACCTACATTCTCAACCAAGAGTTCTTCAATTGGTTGGACAGGTGATGCTAGTTCTTGTGTATCATCACCACCTGTAACTTCATCCAAGGGTGGTGATTATCCTCCTAGATTGGAAATCAAAGTTGGTTCTTGTGGAGCAGCATCGACTGCACTCTCTTCTATCTCTATTGCATCTATCTCTTTTGGGCCAATAGGTGACACTGGAAAAACGTCATCTCTGGCTTCTTCTTCTATTGATACATCTTCTTCCTCTTCCGCTACAAGTAGCATACCCACAAGTTCTTCCTCCACCAACTTGGTGAATTGTGGTCAAGCTACAGAGGTTTGAGGTAGAGCATGCACCACCAATAATCTAACCAACCCATTACATGTGAGAACCACTAATGGTTATCGAGACCATAAGGCAGATTGCACCATTAAGTGGAGGCTGCTCCATAGGAAGTATGGCATGTATAAAGCATGAACTTGTGCATGCCAAAACCAAAGGCATGCAAGGAGTTTGAAATGATACTTAAACAATGTAGAGAAACAACCTTCATAGGTAACATACCTCATAACAAAATACGCCACCTCACCCCATGGATATAACAGAGATTTATGATCATACCCTCTTCCTTTCTGGACCGTTATCTCCCCAGCCTACAAAAACCATTCTGGAAAATCCAGCAGAGGATACTTCCGAGAGAACCATTTCTGACCTCCTCGCTGTAATCCACTGGAAATTGAAATAGCTTCCTCCATGATAGAAATATCCAACCCACAGACTCTAGAATGATTTCCTTCCAAGTTTAACACAAATTCCACTGTGATGGCTTCATCAAATCCTTGTAGCCTCTCAAAATACTCATGCCACCTTGCATCCAAGAAGACTTTCCAAACATCTACATTATGTCGAACCTGCTCTATATTCTTTGGTTCGTGTCTCACAACCTGTCCACCCATTCTGCAATGGCCCTGTAACAACACTTTGGAGTAACAACAAACCATTGGGAAGGAGTGTTGGCATGTATATTTGTAGTCAGAGCTGTGATAGCGATGGGGTGTAGTGAAAGTGAAAACCAGAAGGATAATGATGAAATATGGAAAAATCATGGGAGATAATGGATAATAATAGATGGTAATAATGGTAATTACTTCACAGCATTGAAAAAGACCATTCATTAGTACAGTAGTACTAACTACAAGTTCCGATGCATATGGGTATCGTGCAAAGTATGGTGGAAAATCATGGAGTGAATCCACTTAACACAAGGTTTAATACAAATAATAATAAGTCATTATTATAGTACCTCCCCCCAACTAAGGGATGACCGTCCGCGGTCATATCCAGTCATGTCACATGAATTATTAATCAAATCCACAAAGTCGGTTGGGGACGTACCTAGAGACTTATCTTGATGGAGTAACAGCAGCATGGGAGTAACAACATTAGGAGAGTAAGAAAACCTGAGGAGTAACATCACTGCTTTAACACTTAGTCGAAATTGTGACAGAGTAACAGCACCGACGGAGTAACAACAACAGAGGAGTAACAACACTAGTGAGGTACTTGCAAGAAAATGATTGATAGAGTAGTAACAACATTACATCTATACATCTATTTGTTTATATATATATACATACATACATACATACATACATATCTATATATATATATATAGTATTATTATTATTTTAAATCAGGGGTGTAGAGGAGGAATTTCATGCATTAATAACTTCAAAAACAGAGTTATTAGAGATGCTTTTGATAAAGGAGTCTCTTAAATCTAGAGGTGATATAATCTGAGGTGATGTCCATTCACGATCAAAGGAGTATGTGCCTCATCAATTGTGATAAGTCTAACAGTCCCATTATCGAACACTGTATCAACTTCATATGGTGCCATCCACCTAGAGCAAAGTTTTCCCTTAAATCCTTGAACCAAGAATCATAGACGAATGCCCAATCCCCTCTTTGAAACACCTTTTTCTTAATGACTTTATTGTGCCATTTAGTTCACTACTGGATTGCAACAATATTCTAGACAACTACCAAATTAATTTCATCCAACTCATTCAACTGCTCCAGTCGGTGTTTCTAGGATTTTGAAAGATCTAAACCTATTTCGAGTGTTATCCTGAGTGTCTTAATTTTGAATTGCACTGGAAACAAAGGGGATTTTCCGTAGACAAGCTCATATGGTGAAAACCATAGTGTGTTCTGCTATGTTGTTCTATACGCCCATAGTGCCTCAGGAAGTTTTTCAGCCCAATTCAACGATGGTTCACTACAACCTTTGTAAGAATATTGTATAGTATATTGTTTGTTCTTTCGACTTGACCATTCATCTAAGGGTGATATGAATATGTTACCCTATGCTTGATTCCATATTTCTTCATGAGTCTTACTATCAGATGTGATGTAAACTGTGTCCCTCCATCTGAAACTGTCTCTCTAGGAGCTTCATACTATGCAAGAATTTATTCAAATAAAAGTCTGAGACAACCTGTTCCGTTTCTTTCACAACAACCTTGGCCTCTACCACTTTGTTACATAATCCATGCAAACCAGAATGTGAACTTTCTACTGTGAAGGCAGATTAAATGGTCTAAAGAAATCAATAGCCCATTTTTCAAAGGGCTCAAGAGCTAGTTGGGGCTGTAACAACATTTCATCTACTCAACCAAGCTGACCCATCTGCTGGAAACTATCACACCCTCTAACATATTTCCTTTCATCAGGAAAAATAGAAGGTCAATGATCCTAATAGAAAATGGCATCAACCCATGGTATTCATCCACCCATGTTATTCATCCACCCATGGAATTTACCCATGGTATTATAAGTGACATCCACCCATGGTATTCATTCACCCATGGTATTGTGACATCCACCCATGGTATTCATTCACCCATGGAATTGACCCGTCATTTTAATAAAAAGTTTCTTTGTGGTGGACCATCTTTCCTTTTACAAAATGCGACTTGTTACTTACAGTCTTTTTTAGTTATAATACCACAAGTCAATTCCATGGGTGGATGTCAGAAATACCACATGTTAATTCCATGGGTGAATGAATACAATGGGTGGATGTCACAATACCATGGGTGAATGAATGCCATGGGTGGATTTCAGTTACAATACCATGGGTAAATTAAATGGGTGGATGAATAGCATGGGTGGATGTCACAATACCATGGGTGAATGAATACCATGGGTGGATGAATACCATGGGTTGATGCCATTTTCTATTTAGATTAGCCAATGGTATCCCATTTGGAACACCTTATGAGCTATCCGCTTATCAACAAAATTCCCCCACAGGGGCCAGCATGAGCAGCTTTCAGAACATAATAGATGTCATCTCCACTTATGCAACACCGGATTTGTTGATCATATCCTGTGTAAAAGAGATATCCCTATATCCATGAATAACGAGCACTATTATGGATAATCCTTTGTTGTTCTCTATAAGACAAGTGTTGAGGCACCTTTCCTGTAGCAAGAAACTTAACAATATCTGCATACCATGGAGTGTGAATAAAAATTTGCAAAAATATGTTCATCTCGAAAAATATCCTCTAAAGGTGTACCTTCATCATTAGTATCCATCCTAGAAAGGAAATCTACGACTATGTTATCTTTCCCTTGTTTGTATACAATGGTAATACCAAACTCCTGAATTAACAACAACCATCTTGTAATGCGACCAGGGGTTATTGGTATATTCTTCAGACACCTGATAACTGTATTATCAGTTTGCACGAAAGTAGGATACCCTGTGATATAATGCTGAAATTTATTAACAACATAAATGACATCCAAGAACTCCTTTTCAGTTACCGTATCATTTAATTCAGCAGGGGTCAAATTCTTACTGACATAGTAAATTGCATACGGATTCTTGTCCTCTTGTTGACCTAAAACCACCCATATTGTTGTTTGAGAAGCATCAGTAGAGATGTGAAACAAGACTTTCCTATATGTTTTAACCCTGTACAGAAATTACTTGCATACAAATTCTAAAACACAAAAAATAAACAATGCAAGAGCATAACACATAAAACACATATACATAGAGATTTTCCCCTCGATCCCAAAACCGGGACTACTAGCTTGATTTTTCATTATGTCCCTTTCAATGTTACAATACATATTTATACATCTTGAAGCATCCAATACCATGGGCCGAAAACCATCGCGTCCAAAAAACATGTGCGAAAATCATGCACAAAACCATAGGTGGGTCCACCCAACCTAACATAGGATCCAAAACCAAAATTTTCCGGGGCGCTACCCTGGACCCCATAAAGTGGGGTTACAGGTACCCCTCAAACCCCCTGTGACCTCCCCCCCTCTAACCCTCGGTTAACTACGTGGCCTAGTCGTGGAAAGAATATAACACAACCCAACATTCTCCCACTTGTTGTTTTCTTTCCATAGGGGTCCACAAGAGAGCTTAGTCATTTATCCAGCCCTGCAATGCCCATTGTTTCTCTACACCAAGAGAACTTCTCAGAGCTCACAAATTTTGTCAATGCATTTGCAGTATTATTCAAAGTGTCCACCTTTACTAGCAACACCTTTTTGTATTCTATCATATCCCTCACAAAGTGATACTGAACATTAATGTGCTTTGTCTTTGAATGATATGCAGGGTTCTTTGCCAAGAAAATTGCACTTTGGCTAGCACAGTCTATCCTTATAGCTTCCTGTACTAACCCCATAGTTGAACACAATCTCTGCAACCAAACTGCTTCCTTGCTTGCATGAGTGGCTGCCATGTATTCTCCCTCTGTAGTTGATAGTGCCACTACAGATTGTTTCTTACTCATCCAACTGACTGCACCTCCAAATAGGTTAAACACACACCCACTTGTAGATATTTTCTGATCTAGATCTCCAGCCCAGTCTGCATCAAAAAATCCATGAATATCCAACACTTTGTCCAATCTTGGTCTTCCTTGGTAGCACAAACCATAATCAATAGTGCCACGCAAATACCTGAAAACCCGTTTCACTGCTATCCAATGCTCCTTTCCTGGTTTTGACATAAACCTGCTCAATACTCCCACTGCATGTGCAATGTCTGGTCTAGTACATACCATTGCATACATCAGGCTACCGACTGCACTTGCATATGGAACATGGGACATGTCCTCTTCCTCTTCTTGTGTCTTGGGACACTGTTCTTTCACACCTACATGAATAGGAACCTTCACTGGTTTATTATCCTGCATATTAAACCTCTGCAGTATTGTCTCGACATACTTCCTCTGGTTTAACCAGAGCTTCCTCTTTGCCTAATCTCTTTTAATTTCCATGCCCAAAATATAGTTTATAGCGCCAATATCTTTCATGTCGAATTTGGAGGACAATTGGGTCTTCAAATCCTGGATAATTTCTTTGTCATTTCCAACTAGCAACATATCATCCACATACAAGACCAGATAAATAACAAGGTCACCAATTAATTTAAAACACACATAGTGATCTGATTTGCTTCTGGTGAAGCCAAGTCCCTGTATAAATGTATCAAATTTCTGATACCACATCCTTGGTGACTGTTTTAACCCATACAGAGATTTCTTTAACTTGCATACCAATTCTTTCTTACCCTTCATCGCAAAGCCTTCAGGTTGCTTCATGTAGATTTCCTCTTTTAGATCCCTGTGAAGAAATGTTGTCTTCACATCCATCTGTTCTACCTCAAAATCAAAAGCAACAACAATAGATAAAAGTAATCTAATAGAAGTTACCTTGGCAATAGGAGAAAAAATATCACCAAAATCAATTCTCGGCACCTGGGAATAACCTTTTGCTACCAATGGAGCTTTGTATTTCTCCACTTTTCCTTCTGCATTTGTCTTCTTTTTGAACACCCATTTTCTGCCAATGGGTTTCCTTCCAACCGGCAACTCCACCAAATCCCAAGCCTCATTTTTGTGCAAAGATGCCATTTCATCAACCATGGCCTCTTTCCAGAGTTTTTCATCCTCTGAATCCACTGCTTCCTTCACAGTTTTGGGATCATCATCAATAAAAAACAAAGCAAAATTTGAACAAAAAGCAAATGGACTATAGCTTTTTGGCTGCCTTCTTTCTCGAACTGATCTTCTCACAGCCAGAGTTTGTGGCTCTTCATCTTCTGATTCCTCATCTGTTGTAGAGTTTGATTCTTCCTCCTTTAGCTCAAACTCTATCTTCTCAGGTTCCTTTGGTTGGAATTCATGTTTAATAACCTCTTTCACCTCTCTGAACACCACATCTTCGCTATACACAATCTTGTTACTGGGTTGCAAAGCTTATAACCCTTTAAACCATCCTTATACCCAATAAAGATGCACTTTTCAGATTTATTATCCAACTTGGTTTGTTTCTCCTTTGGAACATGTACATATGCATCACATCCAAATACCCTTAGATTTGAAAGAGAGGGTTTCTTACTAGTCCATACCTCTTGTGGAGTCTTATCCTCTAACGCTGATGAAAGTGACCTGTTGACCAAGTAACATGTAGTGTCCACCGCCTCTGCCCAGAATTCCTATCCTAACCCGGCAACACTGAGCATGCTTCTTGCCTTGTCCATCAACATCTTGTTCATTCTTTCTGCAACTCCATTTTGCTGAGGTGTATATGGAGTAGTCTTCTGCCATGATATACCACACTTCTTACAAAATTCTTCAAATTCCTTGCTGCAAAACTCTCCACCATTATCTGTCCTCAACACCTTTATCTTATTCTCTGTCTGATTTTCCACGAGAGCCTTAAATTCTTTAAACCTCTCAAAGACTTCAGATTTCTTCTTAAGGAAATATATCCATGTATTCCTTGAGAAGTCATCTATAAATGATACATAGTACACAGACTTACCTAGTGATGGAACCTTCACGGGTCCAACCACATCACTGTGCACAAGCTCTAATATCTATTTCTCCCTCTTACTACTAGAGGGGAAACTCACCCGATTCTGCTTCCCATATACACAATTTTCACAGAAATCAAAATCTAGAGAGCTATTACTCATACCTTCTACCATACCTTTACCATGAAGTATTCAAAGGCCCTTCTCTCCAATATGACCAAGCCTTTGATGCCACAACATGGTCTTCTCTCTAGAGACCACTAGATTTTCTGCTCCACTTTTATGAACCACAGAACTATTGCACCCATCAACAATAGTGCTACCTTGCATCTTGTACAGAGTTCCAATCTGAACTCCTCGCATCAATACCAATGCTCCCAGAACCATTTTGCAGGTATCCTTCTCGAACACTGTTTTTACACCTGCATCATCTAGCTTGCTTACAAAAATCAGATTTCTGGCCAATGTAGGAATATGTAGAATACCTGGAAGTGTTCTAACCCTTCAACCTTGCAACTTCAACTTCACTTTTTCGCGACCAATGATTCTAGCCTTCTTGTCATCCCCTAAGAAGACATCACCACCATCGTATTTCTCATACTCATAGAACCACTCTCTATGGGGAGTGAAGTGAAAGGATGCACCTGAGTTAATCAACCATGCCTCATGATCTACATGTGTACTGGAAGAAGCCAAGTACACATCCCCAACTTCAGCTAAGGTGGTTTTCACCTCTGTAGAAGGAGCATCATTAGATCCTTTTCCTTTGTCAGGAACTTTAGATTTAGAGTCCCTTTTGTAGTTCCCTTCCTTTCTGCATTTCCAGCACACCCCCTTTACAGGTTTTCCTAGATATTTAGACCTCCCTCTAGATTTAGATCTCCCACTCGATGACTTATTTTTGTTTCTATTCTGGGACCGTCCTCGTACAGACAAGGCATCACCATTCTGGCTCTCCATATTTTTCTGTCTCATCTCCTCCGTCAGCAAGGATGAGACTATTTCATCAAACTGCAAGGCAGTTGCATTGATACCTATTGCAATAACCAGACTGTCCTACGAATCTAGTATAGAACACAACAAACTGATGCACTTATCTTCAATTGAAATTTTAATATCAACAGATGCTAACTAACATACCACAGTATTAAATGCATTCAGATGCTCTGTCAACGAGTCTCCATCTTTCATCCTTAGGTTATACAGCTTTTTCCGCAGGAATAGTTTATTCACCAGAGACTTAGATTGGTACAAAGTCCCTAACTTGTCCCACAAAGCCTTTGCTGTAGCTTCCCCTGATACATTCAGTAATACTGAATCTGAGACACACAATCGTATTGTGCTCTTTGCCTTTCGATCCAACTTCTTCCATTCTTCATCGGACACTCTCATTGGTTTAGTACCTGGATCTACCATGATCCACTGATCTTTATCCACCAACAGATCTTCCATCTTGAGTTTCCACAACTCAAAACTCAGACCATTAAATTTCTCGATCTCTATCTTTCCACTTCTCGCCATCTTCTTTTACCACCAGAATCTATCTCGCATATCTCCCACTGAACAGGGTCTACCACAGGCCTGAGCGAAACCCCTCAGCAACAAAGGCATCCCCTTGAATCCAAAACTGCTCTGATACCAAATGTAGGTTTTAACCCTGTACAGAAATTACCTGCATACAAATTCTAAAACACAGAAAATAAACAATGCGAGAGCATAACACATAAAACACATATACATAGAGATTTTCATCTCGATCCCAAAACCGGGACTACCAGCTTGATTTTTCATTATGTTCCTTTCAATGTTACAATACATATTTATACATACCGAAGCATCCAATACCATGGACCGAAAACCATCGCATCCAAAACCATGGACCGAAAACCATCACGTCTAAAAAACATGTGCGAAAATCATGCATAAAACCATAGGTGGGTCTGCCCAACCTAACAGTGTCCAAAACCAAAATTTCCCCTTGTGACCTCCCCCCCTCTAAACCTTGGTTAACTACGTGGGCTAGTCATGGAAAGAATATAACACAACCCAACATTTCCAGTTAGGACTGCGTAATATCGGATCCTTGCAAACTAGTTCTTTGATTTCTACAAAAGTTGTTGCAGATTCATCTATTCACACAAATTATGCATCTTTAGGTAACAATTGAAAAAGTGGGGATGCTATATATATATATATATATATATATATATATATATATATATATATATATATATATATATATATATATATATATATATATATATATATATATATATATATATATATATATATATATATATGAAACGCCTATAATAGCCAGCATAACCAATAAATCTACGTACCTGTGTTGGTGTCTTAGGCATAGGAAATTTTAAGATTACCTCTACCTTTGTAGGATCAACCTGAATTCTTGCAGCTAAAAGCAAGTGTCCCAACATTATCCCTTCTTTCATCATCATATGACATTTGACTGTACTTAGAGAGAAATATGTTTTCTTTCATCTTTCAAGAACTTTCTCTAAGTTTTTTAAAGCTTCTGTAGAGGAATCCCCATATGGGGTAAAGTCCATGCAAATCTCAACACTATCATTAACTAGATCAAAGAAAATTCCTGATATTGCCCCTTGAAATGTAGCAGGTGCGTTACTGAGGCCAAATGGAAGGACTTGGTAGGAAAAGGTCCCCCAAGGGCATGTGAAGGTAGTTTTGTCCTAATCCTTGAGAGCTATTTGTATCCGATTGTATCCGCTAAAGCCATCCAGAAAGGAGAAAAACTCCTTCCCAACTAATGTATCAAGGATTGGTCAATAAAGGGTAACAGAAAATGGCCTTTGTGAGTTGCTTTGTTTAGTTCCCTATAATCAACGTAGATCTACCACTTTCCATTCTTCTTAGGAACAATGACCAATGGGGAAACCCATTGACTATCTGATATCGGATAAATAAAACCCACATCTAATAGCTTCTGCAATTCATCTTTGACAATGTTTTTTAAGGCATGATTCATTCTTCTTTGTGGCTGCCTAATAGGTCGACATTCCTCTTTAATGTATATATGATGAGTACATAAATCAACAGGGATGCCTTTCATATCAGTATACTCCCAAGAAAAATCTTCTTTATGCTCTTGAAGGACTTTTAGCAGCTGTTCGGATTGGGAGTGTGAAAGGTCAAGATTAATATTCAATGTTTTCCTTGGTTCAATTTCTACAGGAACACTATTATGAGGTACAATTTTAGGAATGTTTTCTACTTCTATTTCTGGTTCAATATCTTCCTGAACATTGCAGCTCATGACAGTTTCTAACAGTTAACGGGTTGAATCAGAAATGGAGTCGAGATTGTTGAGAAAGGTGCTAATGGCATTGTCCTCCATTTCATCTTTAAAACAAAGAGCCTCATTGATGGTAAGGATGGGTCTAATTTCTTCATCTTCAAATTCAAGCTCTTCAGAAAGTAGAGACTTTTGAATAAAGGTAAATCCGGGTTTATTTGATGAAATTGATTTTGTAGGGGGGTAAAGGATAAGGTTCTTTGTAATTTCCCCATAAGATATTACCATGTTTCTAGATAGACACCCAATGTAAGCATCTGCGGTTGCGAGCCAAGGTCTTCCTAAAATCAAAGAGTGCCCACCGGCTGGGGATTGGGTATGTAAAACTAGAAGGTCAATGGGGTATTGCCATGAGTCTACCGAAATAGTGATATCTTCTAGATTCCCTACTAGTCTAATAGTAGACCGATCTACAAACACTAGGATGGTGGGAGTTAGTTTAAGGTTCCGCAGACCCAAGGTAATCACGGTTGCAAAGGTTATAACATTAATTTTTTCCCCCAAATCTACCAATACATTTGGGATATCCACCCCATTAATCTGCACTGTCAGAATCAGATTCCCAGGATCCCCATATTTGACAAGTATAGATTTCCCCAGCATTATATCTGATAATTTACCCATGACATGAATAGTAAGTGGGTCCTTTGGTTTTCTACCAAGTTTCTTAGAATAATATTCTTTAATTGTCTTAGCATAAATTGGTACATCCTTCATAGCTTGAAGTAATGGAATTTTAATGAATAAATTCTACAATTCTCCCAAAAAGTCAAATTCAGGATGATGACTTTGTTTTCTCAAAGATAATCTTTCAGGATAGGGTGGACCACTTTGACACCCTCTAGTAAAAGTAGTTTTTGAAGGTGTTTGTTGCTTTATAGGAATCTGTGTTGGCTCATCCCATTTCATTCTTTGTTCTGGTTTTGAGACTTCATCATCAATATGCTCAATAATTATAGGCGAAGTTTGAGTATTTAATTCATTACATTCCATAGTGGCAATACTATATGTAGGGAGGTTGAGTGTCTCAACCTGTTGAGCCCCTCTGTTATTTGGATTCGAATTGGATTGGATAGGCAATTGAGGACGAAGAGTGTTATAGGCATTTTTGGGCACTGCAACCCCAATCATATATTTCCATAAACCAAGGGCTTCTGAGTCCCTAAAAGTGTTGTTTCATGCCCTAAAGGAACAAGGTCAGCTGATTACATCATCTCCCAGAAGTTCTCCACAAAAAACTTCTCAGAACTGGTCAAAACTGGACCATATAGGTTGCTTAGTGCTAAGGGTGTGATGCATCTCACCTGCCCAGTGTAAAAGGTGTGATGCATACTAGAAAGCCCTTCTGTAGGGTGCGATGGGTGAGAATGGACAAATGGTAGAGACAGTTTGCGAGGTGGATGATCATGGAATCTTCCAGAAACTTCTCCTATGACACTTGCCTCTCTGAATTCACCCAGGGATGAGTAAGAGATCATCAATCTCCAAGTGGAATCAAGAACTATCAGAGAGAAGACACTAATCAAAATCCCAGAAGCTGACTCACCTCCCTGCAATCATCTATAAATGGATCCCTCATCCTAGAGATCTAGAGGCTGGAATTTTGTATCTTATAAGGAAGTGTTCTTGGTTTCCTGGCGGAATATCAGTGTTGGGTGATCTAAGCTTTTCATGAGGTGAAGAAGGGCTTTCATACTGGGAGGATGACGCTGGGTCAGATCAATGGGTTGTAATCCTCTCTTCTAATCTTTACATTAATAAAGCTATTCAAGTTTTCCTCCACATTATTGTATGTCTGATAGTATATGCATTTGTGTGGTCAATATATATCTAGTCCTATATTGTTTATGATTGTAGATCTCTGCACTTTGAAGGTATTATGCTGCTTTGACTTTATAGGTACTCTTTGAAGCAGAGTGGTCAAGGGAGAAGTGGCAAAGACCTGTCGGTGAGGAGAAGGAGCGCACAAAGAACCGAACGAAATATCGAGGTTGGTATTCTTTGATCCTCTCCTATCTACTTCTCATAAAGGAAAATGAAAGTAACTTTAATCTGTTTGTTTCTAAGATAGCTACCCGTCTTAGTGGGACTAGCAGCTCTGCATAGACACTAGATTTCCCGATAATAAAATGTCGACTCCACTAGGGAGCGAATAGATTGTTTGCTTGTCTATATTTGTTTGTTTTATAAACTTACAAACGAAGCTTGAAGTCAATCCAGCTAGCCTTTGAACTGGATTTGCTATGCAAGTGCAAAGTAGATCAATGCTGCTTCAGTCTATCTTCGGGTTTTGTTTATAAGCTGAACAATCGATTTGCAAACATCCTAATATCCCTAGTGGTGGCTCTAGTAACCTCATTAGATCAGCCCCTGTGATTTCTATTTACTGACTATCATTTGCTCGGCCTAAATCCCTTAACTAAGCTACAAACTGTGACCAAAAACCAAGTTGAAATCTCATCCCTAGACCATTGCACTTTCCCTGTGTTGCAGGTGCGCTGATCAAATAAGACCTCTTCTGCTTCCAGATTTTGGTTTCTTTGTTCACTCTCTTCAACTTTATTCAGGAGTTTTGCTATCTATGATCAGTATACCACTGTGGAAACTCCCTTCCTTTGCATGATTCCACCTCCATAGTACAAAGAATTGTGAATGTTTTTATATATTGTGCGCCATTTACAGTTCTCTTTTACAAAAAGTAGCGTAATCAAACTGTCGTCTTTTGATTTGGAAGTGTTGCAAGTGTCATTTTCAGTCAAAGAAAAGGATCCTATTGTTCTTAATGGTTGATTATACAGTTACTCTTGTATTTGATTTAAATTAGTGGTTTTTCAAGTGTCGAAAGTAGTTTTCAACTAAAAATCGCAAAGTGTCGTCATTATCTTCCTTTCGTGTTTTGAAGAAAAATTGTTAGTACTGTCGCTTTGAAAAGATAATTCAGATTTGTACTTAGCATTCTTCTTGTCATTCACACATTAAGAAAGCGGAAAACAAATACATGCATGTGCATTTGCATTTAGACTGCTTGTTGGTTTGATTTAGGACAGTGCATCTAGTGTGTGCTCTCTACTCTATGTTGAAAGAATATCATCTCTCTTTCTTTTGCAGCTAGGATTTTCATTGCAAAAAGAAGATTAAACGATTGTTTATCATCTTAGATTGCATTTTATGAAATATATATCTACATCACGTGGTGAACCTGAAAGGCAAATTTCTTAAGAAAGATCAACTGTAAAATAAATTCAATGAACATAAAAACGCTTTGGAACCTAATGCACAACATTTAGAAGTCTAGGCTAGAGACGTATTTCGGCGTTGTAAAGCCTGGTAACTATCGCTTTCATTGTTGGTTGGGTGATTCCTCCTCTTTGAGACGACAAGTGCCAATACGAACTTGTGCTCCCACATACCGTCGAGTATATATTGGGAGACCACAATAGGCTATATCCTTTATCCATAGGAATCTGTGTCTACCACCCTATCGATCGCAATGCACTGAACACAGCATTCAGGAAGATTGACTGCCGTACCGTAAAAATTATTCTGCATTTTTGCGATTGGTTTGGTAATCCCTCTGTCTAGATTTCTAGAGTAGTCTCTTTCATTCCTTTTCAGACTCCTTAAAGGAAAAGGTCCATCTTAGCACTTGTCACTTCAGGCTCATTAAAAATTGAAGGCGACTAGAGTCATCTTTTGTTTTTTCTCGACTCTTAAAAATTGAAAAAGAAAGTTGTGTTAAAGCGTCTAAAATTCATTTAATTCGGAGTCATTTTCCCCTTTATTTTTAGTTGATATATTAATCTGCAATCGTGGAGGAAAGTCAATCGAAACCCCGTCGTTCGTGGAGACTTATGAGTCAACCGTCTTTGTCTCTGGAAACAAAACTATTCTAGACAAAGCGAACTCGTTTAACTAGATCAAAGTCCCCTGGTTTGGTTGGAACAAGTATTTCGACACCCTCAGAGACTCCGGTTACTCCAAACATTTCTGGTATCCCTACCTCTACAGAAGAAGTTCTGCAACCATAAGAGGACAGTAGAACTAATCCTAGTGTGACGGTAAACACTTCTATCTTTAACCGGCTCCATCTACAGCTGATTTGGAAGGTGTTATTCCCGAACATCTGTTGCTACAAAATCTATACCTTCTTTGGCACTGGAAATATTTTATGGACCTGACAGTCTACCTCTTCCACTTATATTGATTGCTATAGAAGAGATTGTGGAGGATCCTCCATCTAGTACTCCATCGCATTTTGGAGTTGGGATCACCCTATATCCTTCTTCATCAGAAATTAGTCTCCCATCATCGGAAGTTCCTGTAGAATCTCTAGGAAATCTTTTGGATAGAATAGATATGTCTGAACAACCATCGACATCTAGGACTGTGTCATCTGACACAGCAGTGGCGGAACCTTCTACTGCTACTCCAATGATGTTTGCTAGAATACCATCTGTCCCAACTAGCTCTCAATCGCTAGATGGAGTCTGTCCAGGGACTGTTTCAACAGTATGGTCTGTTCCCGTTTGTTCGTCTAGATTAATATCTAGAATCTCTTATGTTGAATCTCAACAAATTGATCCTTCGCAACAACATCAATTTGGGCAGTCCGGTCCCCAAAGGAAAATGATCCCTTTGAGCACTGGATTGTCACCGTATGGGGGGCAGTATGCCCTTTCATTGTTTCCTCCGGGAGAACAACCATATGGGGGTTCGCAATAGGATTTGGGTTATGCTGGAATTACATCCAGTGGTTGGGTGCCAATACTGCCTCAACAACCAAGAGTTGTATACTCAATGCAACAAAGTCTTCCTATGTCAAATATCCCTACTACACCAGCTATTATGACAGAGTCGCAAGTAAAAGTGTTGCCTATTGTATGCCAACCTCAAGTTTCTCAGGTTGCAATACAACAGCCTCTTGTCTCTACAACGCCACCACAATCATCGATTAGTGGCTCCTTAACTGGAGTGACACAGGCTCAAATGGGTACCATCACCCCTCATCTTGGTCAAACAGCCAGTATTGGACAACAGCAAATGGTTTCACAACCATGCCTGGTGCAATATCAACAACCACAATTTCAACAAGTTTACCAAGGATCTGAGCACCAAACCTTTGTAAGTAATGGGCAGCTGTATATTCAAAACGGTCAACATCAACCGTTTCATAGTGGTTATGCCCATCAACCTTACCAAAGTTATTAGCATCAAATGCACTATGCTAGTATGCAAAGACCCACTGCTCAGGCGATCCCATCTTATCCTGGGTATGCTTCGCCGAACCTGAATCAACAGTTGCCCTTCGTGGCAACTTTAGAGTTACCAGATCTAAATCGACTAACAAACGATCCAATTGCTTACGCCCCTTGGTGGCCAATGATTCCACATAACATTCCATTGGATATTCCTAAATTTAATGGAAATCTGGGTGAAGACCCGTCGAATCATGTGATGAGCTTTCATCTGTGGTGTTCATCTAACACTCTAAATGATGATTCAATTAGGCTTCGCCTTTTTCAGTGAATGTTAACTGGTCCGACAGCAAAATGGTATATCGAATTGCCTAGAGCTTCATTCGATAACTTCAACACCCTAGCCACAACCTTTTTAACCCATTTTCAGCTACCCATAAGGTACGAAATAGGAATAGATCTTCTTACCAACTTTAAACAGACAACGACCACTCACATATCTAATCATATTCATGAGTGGCGACGTCATCGTAGAATGGTAAAAACATATGTTCCTAATTAGCTGCTAGTTGAATGGTTTATTAAGTCATTATTACCTTCTATTACGGAAGATGTGGCAAAGGGAGGAGTTGTCACTGAAGAGAAATTCATTGCTCATGCGCAATCTAGAATTGATATATCTAGCACGCTCTACGATAAAATCCCTGATGCTCCTAGACCAGAATTCTCCATTCCTCCCCCTCCTAAATCAAGCAAAGACTCTCATGCCAGCGATGGCATGATAGGTGCGACTAGCACGAAAACCGTAAAAGCTACATCAAAGAAGACTCATACGGTTTCAAGTCAAAATGAAAATAAGGAACTTCTTGCCTCAGAGGTAAATGCCATGTCGACTGACAAAGGCAAATAACCAAAGCAACCAGCGGGCAAGAAGAAAAAGAAAGGGAAGAAGAAAAAACAGGAGGAGTCATCTCCTAAAAAATCTTCTGCAAACCCTTCTGGAGATAGGAAACCAATTCATCCATGCTTCATATGTGATGAGGATCATTGGACGAAAGATTGTCCACATAAAGTCGAGCTTAGAAAATTCTTTAAGAATTCAAAGACCTCAGTGGTATTGACTGATCTGTTTCCGAATCCAAGAACAAATCTGGTTGCTAGTGACAATGCTTCCCCATCCCAAGTGCTAATGTTGTCTATTTCGAAGCAGCAAAATGATGCTTTGATATCGACAAGGAATAAAGATTACGGGAATCCATAGCTATTGGACAACAAGGCTAATGATCAACCTAGTAATTCGACAACAGCTTCGACTGGAGTTGTGCCACCCATCATTCCTAAACTAACGATAAAGCCGCCGAAGGGAGTAGTACAAAAATCAACATTTAATCATTGTGCCAGAGCAGCACAACATCATAATATAGTGGAGGATCTGGCCCAATCACCGTTCGCAATGTCGACACTTGAGGTACTAAAAAATTGCCCCTCCCAAAAGCAGGCTTTACTATCAGCAATAGGTGGGATTGACCCAACGAATTCCAATCTTGTGGCCTTTAATCATAAAGGATATGACCCTCAGTTACCAGCTCAACTAGCTTTCCTTATTCAAGTGAAATCCCTCAACAAAACTATTCATCGAACAATTATTGATGAGGGGGCATCTACATGTATTATGTTGATGAGTTGTTGGAAAACTTTAGGATCTCCACCCTTGTCACGATCTTCAATGACATTAAAAGCATTTGATGGACGAATATACAGCCCATATGGGATTTTAAGTAACTTGCAAGTCGAACTGGAGGGCACAATAGTAGAAATTGATGTTGAAGTGATCAATGGAAACCTCGATTACAAAATCCTACTGGGAAGGCCCTGGATATATGCTATGGTTGCTATGTGTCGACCTACTTCAGGAAGATTACATTTCCCTTCCAAGGAAGTATTACAATCGTCGACCAGCAAACATTTCTCCCCAACAGTTCAAAAGTTACGGGAAGCATTCTAATGATCCATGGAAGCCCTCATTCGCTTCAAAATATCGGAGTAGGCCTACTAAAAGACCCTATATTAATGGGGACTATTTCCCTACCGCCTCCAATCATTCTGGCGGAAGTGGCAATGGTGGGAACCTACAATATGATATCTTTTATTCAAAAGATGTTCGAAAATGATATTAGCATGGATCATCTATAGGTATTGCCTCCAAGCCCAATAGAAATATTGTAGCAACCAATGTTTTTGGCATGGGAGGCAAACCCAAATCAATGCTCATCAAGTGTTTGGATAGATAGGTCTAAGGAATATGGCACCCCTTCAGATCCTTGGTCGGAAGTACATTCTACAGATGAAGGAATTGTTCAGTCAATGATGATTGACGGGGCACCATGGGAAGATTACCACCATCGTTCCCATCTTCCGGATTACAAGGAAGATAGTTCCAGTGACCTTCATCATCCCTCAGTTTTTGATTTTCTATCAAATACTGTAAACACGGTGGATTCCGAGCGAAACTTGTCCAATATTGAAGAGACTATTGCCATAAATATCTCGACCAAAACAGATGTTGTAGAGAATATTCATGTCGGCAAATCTTGTTCTTCTTTAGAACTGGAAATATATTACGCTCTTTTTCGCAAGTTCAGAGATGTCTTTGCTTGGTCGTATGATGAAATGCCAAGCACTGACTCTAGCATAGTTCAACACGAAATCAAGGTGTATCCAGATGTCAAACCAATACGACAACCACTATGGCAGGTGCACCCCAAGAAAGCTGCTTCCATCAAGGCAGAAGTTGAAAAACTTCTCCATGCGGGTTTTATTTATCCAGTTCCTCTAACCGATTGAGTACCGAATATTGTTCCTGTAATGAAAAAATAAGGAACGATTAGAGCGTGCATCGATTATAGGGATGTAAATCAAACTTGTCCGAAAGACAACTACCCTACACCCTTCATTGACCAGATAATTGATGAATGTGCCGGATGTGAAATCTTTTCATTTATGGATGGATTTTCTGGGTATAGTCAAATTAACATCCGCCCACAGGGCCAGTCAAAGACTGCATTTATTTGTCCGTGGGGCACCTTCGCATATTGGTTTAAAGAATGCAGGGGCAACGTTTCAAAGTGCAATGAATTATGCCTTCCATGACATAAAGAACATCGTTCAACCATATCTCGACGATCTTCCAGCTCATTCGCGAAAACGGACCGATCATCCGCAGCATTTGAGAGCGATATTTCTACAATGTTAACACTACAAGATACGACTCAATCCACACAAATGTGTGTTTTGTGTCAGTTCTAGTCGTTTACATGGCTTTGTGGTCTCAAAGGATAGGATTCATCTCGACCCATGTAAGGTTTAGGCAATCATTGATTTGCCTCCACCTTCAAATTTGCTACAGATTCAGAAACTCCAAGGGAAAGTAAACTTTCTGAGGAGGTTCATTCCAAATTACGCCGAACTTGCTAAAGGTTATGCTCGTCTATTGAAAAAAGAAGTAGCCTTCATCTGGGATCAGGTCGCACAAGCTTTCTTTGATGCTTTAAAGGAATCCCTAATAAAAGCATCATTAATGTATGCTCTTGATTATCAAAAAGACTTTAACCTACATCTGGCTGCAGCAGATATGACCATCGCAATGGTTTTAGTTCAAGAAGACAATGGAATTGAGCATCCTATATATTATTTGAGTAGAAACTTAAACGATATGGAAAGAGAATACTCCTACGTTGAAAAGCTAGCTCTCGCAGCTGTTCAAGAGATGCAAATATTTCGACACTATGTCCTCTTTTGAAAAACTACCATTTTGTCAGATTGCAACCCCATGACTTATATATTGTCGCGACAGTTGCTGGGGGGAAAATATTCAAAATGGATAGCAATTTTACAAGAGTTTGATCTGGAATTCATAAAATCCAAATCGAAGAAAGCCCTGGTTTTTGCGGAGTTACTATGCGATCTCCCATCATCATCCAACGATGCAACATCAGAAGAAGTGATCATGGATGAATCTTTGTTTCTGATATCTTCAAGCAATCCGTGGTATGGAGACATAATAATCTATCTCCAAACCCAAACATATAGGTCTAATACCTCCCGCTCGGAACAACGACGCATTCGATACCAAGCAAAAGACTACATGATCGTCAGTGATACGCTTTACCATCATGGTGTCGATACAGTTCTGCGGAGATGCCTCACCCACGAGGAGGCCGAAAAAGTCCTGAATGATTGTCATTCAGGCGCGTGTGGGGGGCATCAATCTGGTTACACTATGACACAAAAGATTTTACGAGTAGGATACTTCTGGCCGACAATGTTCAAAGATTGCATAACCGCAGTAAGAAGTTGCCATGCCTGTCAAATCTTCGATCGCAAAACCAGAACACCATCCACACCTCTGTAACTACTAGTTTTTGTTGGGCCATTTTCCAAATGGGGCATAGATTTCATGACATGTAACCCCACCTCGGCCAGGGGGCATGGGTATATCATAGTCACAGTAGACTATTTTACCAAATGGGGCAAGGCGATGCCTACATTAAACAACAACAGCGAAACGGCTGCCCTCTTCTTTTTCAATCATGTAGTCTCTAGATTCAGCGTTCCACAGGCCATAGTTACAGATCATGGATCGCATTTTTGCAATCACATGACAATTGAATTGGCTGCCAAATTAGGACTATCCCACAACATCTCTACTCCGTATTATCTGCAAGCTAACAGAAAAGTTGAGGCAATCAACAAGGTCCTGAAGCGCATGTTGCAAAGGATGATCGGAGTCCATAAACGGAGTTGGCACCTGATCCTGTACTCGGCCTTGTGGGCATACCAGACGTCGGTGAGGAATGCAACCGAGTTTACACCCTTTCAACTGGTGTATGGCCTGGAAGCGATCTTACTATTTCAGTGCGAAATCTCGTCCCTCAAGCTCGCAGTCGACCTTCTCCCGGGAACTTCAAAAGAGGAGGCTCGTTTCTTGGAACTAATTCGATTGGATGAAACCCATCGTGATGCTGCTTTGGCTAATGAAGCCCATAAGAAATGAGTCAAGGCGCAATTAGACATGAATGTCAAACCCCGTGTCTTCTCAGAAGGTGACCTGGTCTTACTTTACGACCAGGAGTCTGATAAGTTGGGAGCAGGTAAGTTCAAGTCTTTATGGATGGGCCCCTATATTTTCAAGCGTGTACTAGCAAAAGGAGCCTATGACTTAGTGGATTTTGATGGGATTCCACTAGTGCAACCCCGCAACGGGTTGTACCTTAAGCGTTAGTATGCTTAGCTCAGTATAGTGACCCCTGTTCTTTTGTTACATTTTTTATTTCGCTAAGGGTATTTGTTTTGGTTAGGTAATCCACTTTTTGATGTGTTGCAGATGTTGAACCTATTGGAATCATTTTTTGGATATGCCGATGGAGCGAGTCGTAGTTCGCAAAACCTATCTTCTGCGGCCTGGGCCATCTTTGATCCAAGCGGCGAGTTAGTAAGTTTCAAAGGGGTACGTATTGGTCGGTCAATGAACAACATCACTAAGTACAACACGTTGATAGAACTCCTCTCTGATGCCATTACGCATGGCATACACCGACTGGTCATTAGGCTAGACTCACAACTCGTCATTCTACAACTCACCGGTATCTACTCTGTACAAAATCCAGCTATCTATCGCATGTTCCTAAGGGTCAAGATTTTGGAAAGGCAGTTTGATTCAATTCAATATCAGCATATTTCCAGAAACTTAAACACATTGACAGACTCATTGGAAAATTATGTGTTAGATAGACATTTGCAAAAGAAGAATTTCATCAATATTTGCATCAAGATCATGTAGATTAACCAAAATAAAGCTCTGAAAATCAAATATATATATATATATATATATAT
The DNA here is from genome assembly GCA_031772625.1 of Pinus tabuliformis. Classification (NCBI taxonomy): domain Eukaryota; kingdom Viridiplantae; phylum Streptophyta; class Pinopsida; order Pinales; family Pinaceae; genus Pinus; species Pinus tabuliformis. The sequence goes on from CM062816.1 coordinate 195,658,578, forward strand.
ATATATATATATATATATATATATATATAACTGTTTGTGGTTCGTACATAATGTTCCGCGATCAAGACAAAATCGGTCAAATGACCCAAAACTCAAAATGCTAGGGGCACCCTAGTCTAATGATGCTAGTGATAGCAAGTCACTGCTTGTGCAATCATGCGTAAAAGCCTAGTCCATCGACGTGGCACACCAGTAGTATGTCACTGTAGCCTCAAAGGCAACTCATCAGTTCTCACGTCTGGGATACCAAGAGTGAGACCCTTGACCTTCTCCTATAATGCTGCAAGAGTTTTGGCCACATCCAGGTTGCGAAGGATAGCCCTCCCTACAGCCTCTCCTACTGGAGCGGAAACTGGTGCTCTTAGGCGTACTCCTGGTCACACTGGTCTGATATCTGCATGAGCACAAGAGTTTTGATTAGCCTTGATAGAAGAAAACATAATAACATTATAAAAACAATAAACAGGGATATGGTCAGAGAATTTACCTATAGCACCCCACTGCTCACCAGCCGGCAGCACGAAATTCGGGTCACCTCGGAAATCCATATCAGCATATGGACACTCGGCATAAACCATCTCCTGATAGTTAAACCACTCGAAGAAGGTATCATAGAAACAAACCTGGGATTGACCAGCATGTCGGGCCATGAGGTCAACCCATCTCTGCATCTGTGGCTCAGTCGGTGGAGGTAAACCAAGTGAAATGTATTGCGGCTACATCAGTGGGATCTTTTCCAAGGTGAAAGCGGTCAAAATAAAACCATAGCCAAAATTATTGGATCTTCTACTTTTTACCTTGGTCAGTTGTTCTTTCATCATAGGGAGTATTATGTCATACCAGTTGAACACCTTTGGTTCAAGGCATTCCAAGGCATACTGCATATAGGACCTGTTAGCCACGTGAAGAGCCACACTACCAACCAGTCTAGCAAAAGTGAATAGAATGGTCCTCAAAGACCGGTCAGTGAGATCTCGGATGTTGATCTTGCCATCCCTACTCAGCTGAGATCCCTCTCTATAGTACTGGCGAATGTAATCTCTCATGGATTCGCCCCCATAGGTGGAACCCGATAATGAGAGAGGGGCACCATGCCTCGATAAACCGGTCAAAAAATAGATGTCCACGACAGTCAAGGGGATGGATTTGCCTTTGATCTGGAACACCTGGTTGGTAGGATCCCATGCATCGAGGAAATATTGCAACAAGTTGATTTGTTGCCTCATGCTAGAGATGCGGAAAAACTTGAGCAGGCCACAGTTTCACAGTGCAATTACCATACCCAGATCATGTAAAGCAAAAATTCCATGAGAAAACAATACAAAAGTTTCCCTTCTTGCGCCCATCGTACCCCAGCAGCATACTGGGTGAGATGCATACTCACTGGCCAATGGCCAGGCCAGTATGCATCGCACCTTTCGATATAGGAAGGGTGTGATGGAGCCAGGGTGAATTTTTCAAACCCCAGGGGCTCAGAAAATCAGGGAAACATGCTCAGAATTCAAAAAGGAAGGAATGCAACTGAAGAGCTCAGGTTTAGCTCTTACCTGGTCCAGACAGTGCTGAGAATTGTCCATAGAATCTCCCAGAATCAGCTAGTAAAAATCAATGAGGGAAGGCACCTCCAAAGCTCCAACAAACCAAAGTTCAAATGAAATGGTAAAATGAGGGGTAAAAACCACTTTTAAATTACTTTTCACGTAATTTGAGTAAGGTATTAGTGTTTTAACTCATTTTTCAAGCATGTATTGTTCATTTCTAATCGGTTTGATGAAGCAATTGAACAGGTTGTATGACCATCAAAAGAACAAAGTGTTAGTGGTGAAATCAAATAATCGATGACCATTATCATGAGCAGTTTTTATGCGATGTTCAAGCTCATTAAAAATTAAACCTAAGCAATGAGCAAATGTTCCCCCCAGAGTTTAAGATCATTAAAAATTGAACCAATTTCTGGTAAATAACCATTGTGAATGCATTATCATCAGCTCTTGAGCCTTGGTCATGTTCTCATCATCACCTCCACTCTGTTTTAGCCAATCATACGCCTCCATTTGATTGTTTACCCTTTTGAGGAACATCTGCGACGAGTGATCTTGTTAGCCATCCTTGTGACACTGTTGTGATTGGAAAATTCCAAACCTTACCTGGAATTAGCTGCTACCTAAAAATATCACTCGTTCCTCAAGAAGCGAGTCTCCTTTAAACTCTTTTCGTCTGACTCATAAAATATGAAAATATTGCCGAGCAGTTGGCCTCTCCATCTCGTTAAATCTACAGGGAGTGCTATCCCTCCTCTAGATTTTAATCTTTTTGGACCTGAGGGATTATTACACAAAAACATCAAGCGCTTGTCTTGTTCGGCTCGTTAAAACTATTGAAAATTCATCCCTTTCATATTATTTTATACTTTTTTGAACTTAAGGGATTACATGATGAAAAAGGGTCACTGGAGTTTCCTTTCCGTCCCTTTTCAGACTCTCTAAAATTGAAAAAGGACTGAGTTGTCTTTGTCATTAAACTCGTTAAAACCAATAGCGACAAACTTGTCTATGCAGACAAGAATGAGTTTCACTGTTGCTAGGCTCGTTAAAACATAGCGAAGGGTTTGCCCGAAGGGAAAATTATAGAACAAGCATATGTTATCCTCCTCAAGCTTGATAAAAATAAAGAGGTGCTAGTCAGCAATGACTGGGGAAAAATTGGGAAGAAAACTTGAAGAAACTTTATTGGTAGCGAGTCGCTCTTGAACATGACACTTTCGCTCCATCACCATGATTGAGTCAGGTTGGGTTATTTTGTTCAGCAGTCATATTACCATTGGTCCACCATACCACCCATCTTTGGGGTTAAAACTACCAATCCATTTCAGTGTCTCACTGATATGTTCAAGAGAAGTCGATCAAAGAATTCACCAACCCATATTGTGTCTCATCTGCTACAATACCTTTATGCTTCATTCTTTCATGACCGCCACCCTGAACCCTGTATCATCAGATCGTTTTCACCTCCAAAAGTCATTTGCTCCGTTCCGTGTCGTAGATGTGGGATTCATTAAGACCCTCCTATGATGGGTCACTTCTTGTTGACATCATCTCATTATCCAAGAAGTTGACTTAGGAACAACCCTTTCAGTACTTTGAAGCTTGCATGCCTCAATGGCAAGTTTCTCACTTTCGGCGACAGGTTTACATCAATGGCCTTCGACTAAGAGATTTTGTGTGGTGTTTGACACCAAGTCCCATTTTCACACCATGTGAATTGTACTGTCGTACCTTGAGGGTCATCATCACTATCGGTGATTCCTCTCGTACCTTTTAATAGCTTACATCATTGGCTGGTAATCAGGCGATGTCTTTCCATGTTCGACTCCAGAACATTTTTTCACATGGATCGACTTGTACTTCTGGCGAAGATTGGACGAGTTTGAAGACCCTGGATCTAGTTTCATCCATCCGGGCTACGATATATTTAGGAAAATAAAGACATCAAATGTACATCATCACTGCATAGATGATCATCCGAATCAAAGGATGATGGCTCTATCAGAATCATCAGTCTGCCACATAGATGGTTGTCTATCCTATGTACATGAAAATGAATTTATAAAGCTGAGCATGGGAATGCCTGCCTCAGCTATATCATGAAAATGTAATGAAGATAATGTATTGTATTGTATCTTATTATAGGTCACCTTCCAGTTAGAAAAACCTCGGATCCTCATGATAAAGCATTTCACCCAACATCAAAAGACTAATGACCTCATGCTTTAGGGGGCAACTGTTATAGAAATTTTTGGGCACTGAAACCCAAATCATATATGTCCATAAACCAAGGGATTCTGAGTCCCTAAAAGTGTTGTTTGATGCCCTAAAGGAACAAGGTCAGCTGATTACATCATCTCCCAAAAGTTCTCCACAGAAAACTGATCAAAACTGGACCATACAGGTTGCTCGGTGCTAAGGGTGTGATGCATCTCACCTACCCAGTGTAAAAGGTACGATGCATACTGGAAAGCCCTTCTGTAGGGTGCGATGGGCGAGAATGGACAAATGGTAGAGACAGTTTGCGAGGTGGATGACCATGGAATCTTCCAGAAACTTCTCCTATGACACTTGCCTCTCTGAATTCGCCCAGGGATGAGTAAGAGATCATTAATCTCCAAGTGGAATTAAGAACTATCAGAGAGAAGACACTAATCAAAATCCCAGAAGCTGACTCACCTCCCTACAATCATCTATATATGGATCCCTCATCCCAGAGATCCAGAGGCTTGAATTTTGTATCTTGTAAGGAAGTGCTGTTGGTTTCTTAGCAAAATATCATAGTGTTGGGTGATCTAAGCTTTTCATGAGGTGAAGAAGGGCTTTCATGCTGGGAGGATGATTTTGGGTCAGATCAATGGGTTGTAATCCTCTCTTCTAATCTTTACATCAATAAAGCTATTCAAGTTTTCCTCCACATTCTTGTATGTCTGATAGTATATGCATTTGTGTGGTCAATATATATCTGGTCCTATATTGTTTATGATTGTAGATCTCTGCACTTTGAACATATTATTATGCTTTGACTTTACAGGTACTATTTGAAGTCGAGTGGTCAAGCGAGAAGTGGCAAAGACCTGTCAGTGAGGAGAAGGAAAGAACAAAGAACTGAGCGAAAGATCGAGGTTGGTATTCTTTGATGCTCTCCTATCTACTTCTCATAAAGGAAAACGAAAGTAACTTTAATCTATTTGTTTCTAAGATAGCTACCCGTCTTAGTGGGACTAGTAGCTCTGCATAGACACTAGATTTCCCGATAACAAAGAGGAGGATTACTAGTGGGTGCATTAGCAGGCAGATGTAGTTGTTGTTGTGGCATAGGTTGGGAGAATTGTCCTAAAGGAGGAGGAGGAAGTCCATGCCAATTCTGGGACCATGAAGAATTCAAACCAGATTGAGGATACCAGGGTTTCCAGGGCATTGACTATTGGTAAGACTGCGGCCAAGAAGGTGAAAAAGGTACAGACTAGTGACCAAAATTCATATTATTAAAATACTGAGATGGCTTTTGAGGCATACCTTGATTCATACTCGGTAGTCATGGTTTCCATGGTTTCCTTGATCCCATAAAATAAATTTGTTTTGCTTCTTCGTTTTTCCCCTAAAAGACTTCCTTCAATCTAGGAAGAGATGGGCAAGTGCTCGTGGAATGGCTCTATTCACATATTGCACAAGTCTCCACAGAATTTAATGGACATTCCTTCAACATATGCTTCTTCCTACATTGAGGGTAGAGAATTAAAATGGCCTTCTCTACTTCCATCTGCTTTTGCTTCGCTTACAACATGTCTAGCTGCAATGATAATGTGCTTAGGATATCGGTTCTTAGGTTTTCCAGCAGATTCTGAATTTCAGCCTTTATAACTCCACTGCTGGATTTTTTGAGAATTCGAATTCCCTACCTCTGTCTCACAACCCCTCGTGAACACTTGATGCATAATTCATAGATGGTATAAAATTCCTACTTTGATATATTTCCTTTCCCAACTCCGTTCATAGCTCTAGAGATTCCTTCCTCAATGCCTTGAGAAAAATGATCATCAAGATATTCTTATCCAAGTGACTATGGTCGGATCGTTGTAAACTATACTGAAATCCTTCCACAAAATCTTCCATATTCTCTTCCTCTTTCTGCATATTCTTAAAAATTTCTTCCTTTACATCCTGGTATTTGCAGTAGTCTTGATATTTCTCAAGGAAAATTGTCTTCATATCATCCCATGTAGCAATAGATTTTCCTCCCAAACCCATCCACCATCTTAAAGTTGTGCCCTTCAAAGTAGCAGGAAATATCTTCAATTTCTGAGCATCAGAAATGTAATCATACCCCTGACAAACAATGTTGAATTCAAAAAGGAATGTGTCTGGATCCTCGGAAGTGAGACGATGGAATTTGGGTAGTGTTGTCAAAGTAATAGGCTTCATAGGTGCATCACCTCTGATATCTCCAATTACAAATTCAATTGAAGAAGTTGCAGGAGCCATGAATATCTTCCAATACTCACTTGGAATTTCAACATGTTCTAACTCTAGATGTTCTATAACATGTGATGGAAGTTTTTTAACAACACTCCTTTGATCAAATGGTTCCAATAATTCCTTCAAATATTCTTCCTTTGAACTTGAAATATGCAGTTCCTTAGATCCTCCTCTTGCTACTTCTTCTTCACCGAATTGCACTTCTGCTATTGGAGGAGGTTTTGGTTGTGAAATTGATTTCCCTCCAGATATCGTATGAGATCTTACCCTAGCAGAAGCACGTTACGATGCTCTAGATTTAGCCCTTAAGATGATCTCTTGGATGTATGTTTTTTTTCCCAAATCAACCCCTTTTCTTTTCGGGGATCTCCCTCTGCCCCTTTCATTGGTGTCTCTGTTCATAAAATCAAGAAATTAAAGGGAAACATTCAAACAGATTAAAATTTGAAGACCCAGAGAAGCATAAGAACTTCCTTCCCTAGGACGAGAGAGTGGCACCTAAAGAAAACAAAAGAATGAAAATAAGAAAATCACATGAATCAAGCTCAGGACCTGAAACATCGTGAAAAATGAAATTTCCCTTCCCAGGACGAGAGAACAATACTTATGAAAGAAAAACAAAGCAATCTAAAGATCCAGACCTGGAGAAAGGTGATAAAAAGTTCCTTCCCCAAAACGAGACAATAATCCTACAAAAACAAGAAAATGAAGGAACAAAACAACCAAATGATCTAATACTTAGGACCTAAAGCAAGGTGTAAGCTTCCTTCCCTGGACGAGAGATCAGTCCTATGGTCAATGCTGGTTGTAGTTTTGTGCCTTTGATAGCCTCCCCAGCAACAACGCCAAAATGTTGGTGTCTAAGTATGAATCATGCAATTCACCCAATCTAGACTTAATTGTCAACTCGGGGTTCTACCAGTTGTTTCAAGGCTATCATGCACTGTATGTGTAGGCCACAGTTTCCCTACCCATCAGTGAACATTAACTATAAATTCATCAACACGTAACAACGAGCAATATTGTAACATCAATAAGAGTAACAAGAAGTAATAACTATAACAACAATAAGAGTGACAAAAATAAGGAATCACATCAATGCACTGATAAACATTCACGACAATAATAAACTTGCCAAAGTAAACCTAACACACATCTTATCTAGTAGCACCTAGTCAGGAGAGTGGGCCCAACTCCTTGATCAAGGTTGTGGCAAGATCAACGAATCACGATATGCTCAGAAGATCAAATTGTCATTAATAAAAGAAATATTACAAGTGTGTTGTTACAGACTCAATGTTAGAGTATTTCTCCTGAAAACTTAATGACTCTTAATAGTGATGACTTTCATAGCCCGCAACTCTACTTTATACAAATTGTCAATAATACAACTCTTAGAATTAAGGCATTGTCTGCCCTTAATTACATGGTGGTTTTCAGAATGAAACATAATGTTAAAAGATAGCAGTGTGTCAATTGAGAGGTTGATTCACCGTTGCAACCAATATTTAAGGATAGTGCTGCTAGCTTTGATAGCATCGTTTAGTGAATCACGGTCCTAGTCATTCTCCCTTTAAATCTACAAAAATAACTGAATTTGCAAGCCACTTAGGTAATAATCCCCTACGACTATGCTTCATTGACCAATAATCCATAAAGACATGACAAGAGGTATAACTGTGCATTTTAAGATATCGAGTAACCACTATTGGCATGAAATGGATAAAAAGAACAAGGTACAAGGGCGAGTAAAAGTATGAAAATATAGCCACCAACACTCTTAGATTGGACTAATTGTGAATTCTTGCCTTAGATTAGATTTTATCTCATACCATTGGTTAGATTTCCTTTTCTTGCAAAGAGTAACAAATCTCCAACAAGTTATAGTAGCTTATTCATTGAAGTAGAGTAATTAGGGACCCTCCCTCTTCTATGTCTTCTTATTATGAGATTGGGGGAAACTGGTAAATGCTTGACTTGAGAAGTAAGTCTTTGGGCTTGTTCACTGAATGTTGGACCTACTTGTAAGAAGGTTGAATTCTGGGCTCTCAGGGGTCCTCATTGAAGCCTAAACGTCCTCCTGTGGGATCCCCTTGCAGGTTTCCTTAACCGAGTGAGGATAAGGCCTCAAGAGAGAGCTAATGTTAGATTAGTTTTAATTTTTGAAAATAAACATTTGCATGGTTTGCACACACACGCCAAATTAAATTAAGCCTAAGTGAAAATCTAACCTTAATCTAAAATCCACCAAGTACATTCCATCACATTTCATTTTCAACACCTTGTACTTTATCAATATCTTATTGCCACTTTACATTTCAAGTCTATTTACATTTGGACATTTCATTTCAAGTTGAAGTACATTTATATTTTCAAGCACTTTATTTTTCAAGTACTTTACTTCCCAGTGTTTTACATTTTCAAGTACTTTATTTCAAGCATCTACTTTTTCAAGCGCTCTCTTAGCATTGGTCTCATTGGTCATATATTTTGATTATAAAATAATTGATTTATTCGCTTATCATTGTTACATTTATGGTTGTGAATGATTCATGATGCTTATGTTAATTTACTTGTGAAATCATCTACATGCTTTGAAGTATATGTTGTAATTCATTTTTGGTGGATTGTATCTTGAGTAATTTCATTTAACTCCTAGAACTTGATTTAGTTTCTCTTAACTTAATCGAGCCTTAGTTTATTTTGTTGGCATATTTTCCACCCCCCTTGGCTTTGCTAGGATTTAACCAAGACGGAGGAGTTCAACTACTCAACTCAAGACTTATCCCCAAGGCCACACCAAGTGGAGTTAAATATTTTCTCCACATTAGCCCATGTGTGGATTTAGGCAACAACATTTTTCACATCATTGATGGGGATAAATATTTTTAGACCCGGAATATGACTTATTGTTTCTTGAATTTATTTTTTATTTGTTTTATGTATGTTTAGTGATTAGAAATTGACTTGTTTCCAAGTGGTGACTCCACTCACTAAAAATTTTGCAATATATTCTACTAGAAGAAACTCAAATAATCTTCTTAATCCCATTCGTGAACCTGAAATGGTTTATAGGAGATTAAAAAAATTATCTTCTTGTAGACTCCTTATGAGTCCAGGACAAGAATCAATCTCTGATCTCCACCTTATTTTTGAAGAAAACAATATTCAAGTAGATGAAATGTATTATCCATTTGCTCCATGTGATGTTTCTAACATTGATAGATAGCCTCATCAAATTTTTGACAAATCTAGAGAGAAATGACCCTCTTTTCAAGTAAATAATGCAATATGTCTGAAAACACACATAAGGAACTTCAATCTTTGCATTAGTAAATGGTGCAATAACACAAATTATGAGGATGTAAAGATGAAGTTATTTGTATTGTCTTTGGAGGAGGATTCTTTGGATTGGTTCATAGAACAAAATGCTAACTCCTTTGCAAATTTAAAGGAAATCATTGATGCTTTCAACAATAAGTGGGGAGGTAAAAAGGAAATCTACACCTATTGGTTGTTTTGAGTAGAATAAAAAAGAATGACAATGAGACTATGAAAGAATTTAACAAAAGCTTCAATGATATAGTTAGGAGTCTTCCTCAAAAAATTAAAACTCTAGAGAAGTCTATTCTCATATGTTATGTTGATTCATTCAATACATATACATCATATGAGTTGAGGGGAAATGAAGCCGTAACTTTCAAGGATGTACAAAGCTTGGTTGAGAAGATAGAGAAATACATGTGAGCTTTAGGGAAGTTAGACCTTCCTAGTTTTACAAGAGGAAATCCTTCAAAGAATAAATTTGAAGTTAAATAAGTAGAAAGTGACCCTATCAAGGAGATAACTCAGTTAATAAATATTATGGATATAAACCATGTGAACTAAATGAATTATATACAAAATGGATTGGTTTTTATGGAAAGGTCACAAGAAAGAAGATTTTAGCCAAGGCATAATGATAGGTGGTAGAAGGACCCTCCTCAGGATTAAAAGCCACCTAATCCATTATAATCTACCAACTTGATTGATCAAGTTCCCCTTTTTTGTAGGCCATGTAATGATTTTCATGAAGAATCCACTTACCCAATTTACTAGTGGATTATTAAAGGGGATATGGCTTGTACAAGTGAGAATAGTAAGATGGCTAGTAGAATGTATCCTCTCTCCATGGAAAATTGGACGGAAATCATTGAAAGTAGCCAGATTATTGATGATTTGTTTGAAGTTGGAAGTGTACATAACATGATTTGTGTTAATGATAATGTCACAAAGATTTTTGGTGAAAATCCTATGCTAGAACAACTCCTTCAAATGGTTAGGCCTAATGAACTGAATTATCAAAGAAGAATTAATAAAGACCAAAGTATTCCTATAGATTTCGCTCTCCCCATTTCAGATTTGAATTTGATATAGTTGATTGGATCAACAATGCAAAGGTTTCGATTCCAATATCATAAATTTTAAATATTCCATCTCAGACATCAAAGTTATTAAAATCTATAAAAGTCTATCAAGGGAGGAGTAATGAAGTGATGATAATGGATACACCAAAAGATGCTCCCGTGATATTCTAGAATATGGATTGGAGCATGGGAAATGAAGACCATTAATCATTTTTCGTAACATTGTTGGTAAATGACCACCTCTTACATAATTTCATGCTTGACTATGGTTCATTTCCTAATGTCATGATAAAGAGGGTCATTGAGTGGCTAAATTTAAGAACATCTAGGCCTTATCACAATATTTTTGCAATGGACTCTAAAATGGTTGAAGTGTGTGGGTTAATAAAGTATCTCCAAGTACATCTTGTAGCACACCTTGAGATTTCTATCATTATGGATATCATGGTCATTGACATGCCTAATGCATGGTGAATGCTCTTATCTAGGAAGTGGGCAACATATTTGGGTGGTAGCATTTAGGCAAACTTATGGTATGCCACCATCCTTAGCATTAGAAATACCTCATTCAGATTAGGTAGGGAGCTTGAAAGAAAGTTCCATGTTGAGAATCTGGAGGAGCCCAAAAATTAGATTGTTCATGGAACATATGGGCTTGGGAGTTATGTGGTATTGTCAGATATTTTACCACCTAGGTCTCATTACAAGCCGACCCACCGTGATCATGGGTCCTAAAAAGAATGGCATTACCGCTACTCATCACCAAGTCAGGGTAATGGATTTTAGTTGAAATGTTGGAAGACAAGAGGTCTCATCACAAGTCGACTTGCTCATTCTTGTTAGTGCTTGTGAATGGCACTGTCGTAAGCTGGTTGCCAAGATAGGACAGTGGCCTTCAATTAACTTCTAAAAAATTTAAATGTTTTAAATTGACTCTAAATTTATATCTAATAGATGGGACACATGAATTTCTTGGGGTTAACAGGCATCCCTGTCGAGGCTATAGACGTCTGCTAGTAGTAGGGTCATACTTGTGGTATTAAAGTTAATTTTACACTATGATTCACTGGGTTGTTTTTGTCTTTCCTTGAAATCATTATCATATCTCTCTGAGAATGGCTTTAAGATCCTTTCAGTAATGTGATTTGGAGTTCTATATTTCAAAAATATTTTGTTTTTATGCATGTGGGACCCTTAGTGCAAGTGATTCACTTTTCTTGAACAAGAGGAGCTTCAGTTATATGCTTGGGTAATGGTAAGATGGTCATCCTGGGAAGGTATTATTTTGTCATATTTCTTTTTCCCTATTTTCCATCTATTTTAATGCCTTGGATTCCAAATGATGTCACTTCTATTTATAATAATGAGGCTATTGAAAGTGAATACTTTCTAATTTGGACTGATCTTGAGATGCTTTGAGGAAATTTTGATTGTTGATTATTTCATGATAACACTATTCTTGTAGTAAGGACATTATTAGCATTCCTATGTTATGATTGGCAACAGAAATTATTTGTATCAGTCTTAATGAATAAATAATTCAATACAGAAATGAACCAACATACTAGTGGGTGGATCAATTTTTTTAATAAAAAGTGATGTTACTTGATTATTATAAATGATGATTTTCATTGAGAAGAAGCAGGTTTATGTAAAGTTTCTTGGTGACAGCAGAAAGATTGGTAGAATTGAGCCCTTAGTCAAGTTCAGGGAAATTGACATGGAAAATCTTATAGAAGTTACGCAAAAATGCTGCTGCAGTTAATTTATTCAAGGTAGAACATTATTTGGCAAAGACATTTTTTTGCAGGATTTGATGAATCTTTGAATACCTTACTTGATCAGATCAAGAAAGCACAATGACAACTAGAAACTGGCGATAGAAGAAACTCCTTTGATTCTGCAATTTATTGGTGAATCCAACCTATGTATAACAAAGAAAATTTGATTTTGTGAGAATCCTTTATGTAGTACAGGAACCGCAATATTCTGGTGTAGGAATATATGTTTCAGTATAGGAAGTTGGGTTCGGGTGCAGGAACCCTGTCATAGTACATGAATTCTATTGTAATAATGAGCTTTAGTAGATCGACTTTAAACTCTATTTAGAAACATGATGGCTATTTTTAAAAAATGTGATGACTGTTGAATTTTTTATTTAACTGACATTGTTTATCATTTCCCAATGGGAATAAATGTTTTAAGTGCAGGGATATTATAAGTCTAGTTAACCTCATTTTAATGAAGCACTACCATACTCCAATAAAAGTCATGATGAGGCTCAGGAATGTGTGTAAAAGGTCTCTTCCTTAGTTGATTGATTACCCGAACCTTATCACCTTTTAATGATTTGGTCGTTATCATGTGTGAACCATGCATTTCCTTCTTGAAATTTTAAATCGCTATAGCCACTGCCTTTAGCCATCATTACCCCACTTACCTTGGAAATCATACCAAATCCCCAACCTTTCCAATCAAAATTCTTACACTAATAGGGTGGCGGAATTTTTAATCACCAGTATAAGTGGACAGGACATTGTGGATCACAAATTAAGCATGTAATTCAAATTTGATAAATGCAGAGACTGTAAGCACACCCTCAGAATTTTGAAAAAAAAATATTTTGAAAAGGATCTTCTTTTCGGGATTTTGCAGGAGAGTGGGAGTAGTGTAACCCTTGAGCGTCATGGCACCATTTTGAATTGATCCATGATCTGTGAAAGAAATGGAAGATATGGTGGATTATGAGAGAAATCTACTCTTATTGCAAGAAATTATATTTCTTCCCTTCCTGCTCAAGTTCGATGGTTACAATTCTGCTGTAGCTCAGGAATTTGCACGCACTTTCAATGGAAGGACAACCATAGTTGGGTCTTTATAGTTTGAAGTGATAGAGAATTCTATTTCTCAGGCCACAGAGCTACTAGTCACGAGAAATAATTCAAGAAGGGTGGAGTAGAAAAAGGTGGCTCATAAATAGGAAATGAGACAAGAGGGAACAAAAAACATGACAGTAGAAGACCATGAGGATACTATTCCTCTAAATCTTGAAACGCAGGAGTTGGAAAAGGAAATATAAAATAATGATACTTTCTATGAGTCAGTGGCTGAGAAAGCACTAGTGTAAGAAGAAGAGGAGGAGAAAAGTTTTATCTCTGGTGTGCGAAGTCAAATTTAGGAGTTGAAGCAGCAGATATATGAACTTGAAGTTTTAAATCGATGTGTAATGGACCATAATACTACATTGAAGAGCAGGAATGAAGAATTGGTGAAGGCAGTGCAGGAATGGGAAAGACAGGTGAAAAGATGGAAATTCCATGCATCTCATTGGAAAAATCATCTGAGGAAAGTGGTTAAGTGCCTGAGGAAAGCCCATATTAAGAAGTTGAAGGAAGAAGGGTCAGGAATCAATATTCAGATCCAGAAGTAAAGGAAGGCTCATAATTTTATTTGTTTTTTGCAGAGGTTAGTGGTTGTGTGAGGACACACAACAGAATGAGGTTGGGGGGATGTTGGTCATCATAATTGTCCTTTTTTAACCCTACCTTTGTCCTATCATGCTACCCAAACCCCTGTTTCACAATTAAATTAAACCCTTTACACATGATTCTTGGTCCCTTTTGTGATTTTTTGGATATGGATCATAGAGGCTTATTAGTCATTTAAAAGGTTGAATAGGATTATATTTCTTTGTAACTTATCTATTCATATTTCCTTAAGGCATGGTGAGTAAATGTCATTAATCAAAGTTAGATTTGGTTGGTGCAGGATCTAAAGTTCTTGTACCGTCCATCATTCCTATACTAGGTGGACAGTCGGCTGATTCATTCTAGATTGACTCCAAAAATATCATATTTGTTAAGGAATGGCGCACACCTACCGCTGAGGGTTTGTTCCATTTTTTGCATCAAGTTTGGAGCATTATGGATGTGCTAAAGATGGAGGTCAGTCATCATTCAACGTGTTTTTCCTGTTAAGTTTTTCATTGCAGCCAAGAGTCAAGCATCTATGTATAAATTAGGGATTCTAGGATAGGTTTAGCTAGTGATACTGTGAAGAACTTTGGTACCCTGTTGTTGTAATCTTGTAATCTTGTATCACCCTGTCCCTCTGGGTTGGATCTATGGTTTTACAATGTATATTTGCAGAAGACTTTGAATAAAGAAGGAGCTAATGCCAGTTTCATTTATTTCTGGTTCTTGTCATTATTTGTAATGTTTCCCTTACGCATTTGATTTCAGAGTTTTCGTAAAGGGAAATGATCTGGTTGGCTAGGGCCCAACCAATCCAGCTCATTCTCCCTATCTTTTGTGGTGTGCTTAGATCTAGTTATGCTGGTGTGAACAGAGTGATTTTTATATGCTTGAGCTTGCAGGTTTGGCGAACCCCTTGTGAATGTATTTCTCTTATGCGTGATCTCAAATCTGAGGAGTCCTCATGTGTGTTGAGTGGATTTCTATTTCCAATTTTAGTATTTTATTTCTTCCTAAAGCATTGCACTATTTCTTTTCTTTTCTGAGAACGCTTCTTGAGTTATTTCTGAAAGATTAGACAGGGTTGTGAGTTTAATGATTTAAGTTTGATGTATTTCCTTATAGCACAACATGCCCTAATATGAAT
Source organism: Pinus tabuliformis (assembly GCA_031772625.1). Classification (NCBI taxonomy): domain Eukaryota; kingdom Viridiplantae; phylum Streptophyta; class Pinopsida; order Pinales; family Pinaceae; genus Pinus; species Pinus tabuliformis. The sequence continues at coordinate 195,673,627 of CM062816.1, forward strand.
ACAAGTTCTGGCTAAGTGATGATATCTTTGTGCATAAGTTTAGACTGTAACGATTTCCTTACATGAATGAAAACTAAATATCACTGAGTACAGAAATCGTTTATGGCATTTTTCTGGGTTTAAAGACTTTATAAAATTAATCTTTCAAGCAAAGTATATTTATCACTGTGACAGAGATATGAAGAGGGTTAAGTTTCATCTTTTGGATAGCATACTTTCATTTACAACACAAGAGTTTTTCCTTTCTACTATCATGAGAATTCCCTTCAGTCTTTGCAATGATATTTTTATTGAATTCTTGTTTTGGATTGGGATTCTTTTTCATTAAACTTTGAGCTAAAGTTTTCTTTTCTGTTTTTCTCATTTATAGTTTACAAGCCATAACATATTAATATATGAGTGAAGGGTGGTTGAAATAAATCCCCTCTAGTTCAAGGAAAACAAGTTCTAAGTGTAGGAATAGAGCATTCCAATACAGAAATAGAGTGTTCTAGTACAGGAACATGGAATTCCAGTACCTTAATAGAGTACTCTAGTGCAAGAACAAAACTCATTTTGGTATAGGAACATAATTTATCTGTTACAGGAATGAGATATTTTCAGTAAAGGAAACATATTTAAAGGCATAATAGAAAATCATTCTTTTTGTTTTCTAAGCATTGGAATTCAATCATAGGAACACACTTTATATTTTAATATCTTTTTGAGATTGATTGTGAGGCATGCTTTAATTTTTCTATCAAAGTTTTTGGCGAGTATTTTTCTTGAGTAAATCCAGTACCCAGAGTGGCTTGGTGTCATTTTATTTGCAAGCGCATGTAAGGATTGAAAGGTTTTCTTGTAAGTTATCCTTTCAGATTCTGCATGATTTTATTGTAGGAATAGAAGTAGGGTTTGCAAGTTGTTGAAGTCCTTCTCTGGCATTTCCAGTGCTACACCTCCAAGTTTATGAACTCCCAGATTGACAATTAAATGTTAGGTTGTTAATTACACCCAACACTATGGAATAGAAAACTAGCCATAATAAAGTACTTCAAAGTTTTTGGAAGCAAGTAATACTTCAAAAATAATGATGAAAATATGGGTAACTTTGATGCAAGAGCTAATAAAGGAATGTTTTTAGGATATTCTACTAAAAGCAAGGGCTATAGATGCTACAATAAGATATTATGTAAAATTGTTGACTGCATTGATGTTACAATAGATGAGGAGTTAGCTATCAAAAGCCGACAACCAATATTTATCAACCCACCTAATCAAATAATACTGAAGATGAAGCAAATTAGGCCGAAGAATCAAGAGAAGAAGAAGAAGAGTAGGTAGAATTCTCTCACCCAAAATCTCCCTCAAGGTATGTACAAAAACATCATCCTACAAACTAGATTGTTGATGATAAGGAAGCTAGAGTTCAAACTCAAAGAGGATTAATAAATACTTCCAATGAAGCACATATTGCCATGTTTCCTATGATTGAGCCAAAATAGTTTTCTTAGGCAAGCGAAGATGAACATTGGGTAAAAGTCATGAATGAGGAACTGGATTATTGATAAATATCATACATGGGAATTGGTTCCAAGGCCAACAGATAAAAATGATGTTGGCATTAAATGTCTCTTTAGGAATAAGGTTAGACTTGTATGTGAAGGTTATTATCAAGTAGAGGGAATATATTTTGAAGATACTTTTGCACTTATAGCATGGTTAGAGGCAATACAAATGTTCCTAACATTTGCAAGTTACAAAAATTTCAAAGTATATCAAATGGATGTAAATCAACCTTCTTGAATGGTGATATTGAAGAAGAAATTTACATATAATATCCTAATGAATTACAGCTATCAAAAAGATCTTAATAAAATTTTTAGGCTAAAAAAGGTTTTATATAGACTCAAACAAGCACCTAGCCTCATGGTATTCCAGACTAGACAAATACCTATAGTAGCAAGGATTCAAAAGAGGAGAAAAAAAGACAATAACATGTATACAAAATATGGGAATGGTAACTTGTTAAACATTGTTGTTTAGTTTGATGATATCATTTTTGGTCATGATGTACATTTAATCAGTTAAAAAATTGTTGCAGACATGCAAAATGAATTTTAGATGTGCATGCTTGGATAACTCTCATTTTTTCTTGGGTTGTAGATTACTCAACTATAAAATGGTATATTTATCTCCCAAAACAAGTACCTCAAGGAAATTTTAAAGCAATTTGTAATGGAAGAGTGCTCTCTTGTTAGTACCCCTATGGAAAATGGATGCAATCTCAACAAGGATGATTTGTCACCATAGCTGTATATATAAATAATTGGTAGTCTTTTGTGTCTAACAACCTCTTGGCTAGACATTATGCAAGTTGTTATTTTAGTTGCAAGGCATGAATCTCCCCCAAGAAAAGTTTTTTAGATATCTAAGGGCTACCATGGACTATGGTCTTTGGTATCCAGAAGGCCAAAATATCTCATTAACTACACACACAAATGTTGATTGGGTTGGAAGTATAGATGACAAGAACACACAATTAGTGGTTCTTTCTTTCTTGGCAATAACTTAGTAGCTTGGTTCAGAAAAAAACAAATATATGTGTCTCTTTCTACTACTGAAGCTAAGTACATAATAGCTACAACCTTTACAAGGAAAATACCTTCTAGTGAAGGTTATAACAACAATTTTAAGTGTTATAAAATTGGTAAAAATACGAGCCTCAGTATTGCAACAAGAATGTTGCAACTCCCAAGGCCAGAAAATTTAATTATCAACCCAAGGTTCATACAAAATTAAGAGGTATCGGTACTATATGTGCAACACAATGTGTCCTTCTTTTGTTGATATGATCTAATGGAGTGAATGTCATGAAATCAAAGCAAAAGTGGAATTGTTACTCTATTTACAAGAAATGGAAATGCTACTTGCTCAACTTGTAAATGCTAACTAATCAATTCATGAAAGGACAAAGGTTAATATATTTGAAAAATAAAAGTTATTTTATCTTGCATAATTCATCAAACTACTAATCAGAATTTCATGTACCATCTACCTAGTTCACACTTGCTTGTAAATCGGTAACCTACGTGCATCATACTTGTGATAAAGAAAAAAGTCTACTCTATTTTTGCAGTGAATAAAAGGAAGGTTTGGAGTGTCTTAGGAGATCCCCTTGATCATAAAATGATAGTTAGGGGTCATTATTCATCTAGACTAAGTCATATGTGCAGTAGAGATCAAAACTGGTGAAGGACAATGGTGTTACAGGTTTGCTACAGGAGGAGACATAATTGCTATAGGAGGAGATAACTCAACGAATTACCAAGTAAATAAAATTAAAATGGGATAGGAAATTTTATTATTATTAAGTAGGATTTCGTAGGTCTCCATTCCAAGTGGAATCACTCCAAGATACCTTTGTTCAAACATGTTAAAAAATAGTAGAAAAATACTAGTCTAAAACCTGAAAATTCGAGAACTAGTGAGCTAGTTAACCTGTCAAGTGCCTAACCTAATCAAGTGAAAATTCAATGGGGTAAATTTTTTTATTAAATTTAATGTTTTTTATGACCTAATACAAGTGGAATCAACTCAAATGAATCTCATCAACATGTTCTAAAAGATAGCAGAAAATTACTAGTATTTGCTACAAGAGACTTCTAGAAATTTTAGATTTGTGAATAAGTAAACTAATACAAGTAGCTCAATGATAAATATGACCTTCCAAAGATATTCCAAGAATGAAATCATGCGTGTGACTCTATAAATAACCCACAGAATAGCTCACTTCAACTATTTAACCCAATCCTACAACAAAATATCATCAATACTAAATGCATAAATAGGAAAAACAAGAATAAGAGATGCATGTGAATAAGAAATAAAAAGAAGAAAACTAAATTATACAAAATGGACTCCTAAGCTCCTGGGATGGCCAAGACCAAGGATACTCAGTGTTAGTGTCGGTATCTTCATCCCGCCGTTAGAGATCAAATTCTCTTGTTGGATTGCATATTAGGTGTCCCGCCCAGTCAGCTGCATTCCATTAGGCGCATGGATCATCTGACGATAGTGGTTTCTCCTACATTTTCCCTCATGTCCTGTACCTGCTGGCTCATGTTTATTCATCAAAATCATATATAATCACCGTTTTGTCTTTAAAATTTCAAGAGTCATTCTTCTAAGGTTTCATTGTCATTAGGTCTAGGGTTTCATTATGGTTTCATCAAAAAGGGTTTCAAAATGTCAAATAATAGCCATCAGGCACATGAAGAGGTTCCAGTATCAATAAATTACAATCAAGTGTTCAAAGACGCATTTTTCCTCAAAACTCTGTTTTGAGGAAAAACAGAGTATTTTTAGGTTTTATTGTATAAATTCATGTAATTTTATTTCCTTCATATGTAAATCATTTCACCTACAACCCTGATCACTTTCCCTAGCCTCAGTAGCTCCAACCCCCTGCAAAGAAAACAAAAAACAATTCATTCAGTTCATCACAAGCTCAAATAAAGTGAAAAAGCTCAAAAACAGAGTTAAAAAAGTCAAGTCATATTCCAAACATTGTAAAGTGGGTTTTATGAATCAAATATTTAAAGCTCCTTGTATATAAATTATTTCCTCAATTTGAAAAACCCATTTGCATTCAAGCAACAAAGTGTGAGTAAGAGCAAAGTTGTGTTTGAGAAAAAGAAGTGAAATTGGGAGAAATTGCCTGAAATCAAAGGCGCGGCACACTGGGCAAGTGGTGCGGCGTGCGGCGCATAGGGCCATGATTTCTAGTGTAAAAGTAAACGGGCGCGACAGATACACAGGGCACGGCGCGTTGTGTTGGAGGCGGGCGCATAGAGTTGCCAAGCCCGAATTCTTCAACAACTCACTCCAAATCACCCAAAATGCTTGGATCTTCATTTGTGCAAGTAGGTTGAGCCTTTATCACTGCTAGTAAAACAGTTTTTCATACAATTTATGGTGGTTGTCTTATGGTGGTTGTCTAAAAGAAAATCAAACCCTACCCTCTTGCTATTTCCCAAGAAACTACTTCCTAGGGTTTGCATTGGTTGTTGTGGCTACCAAGTACATTCTCCCATTCTTTCACCTTTCACTCCTTCACTCATTTTTCACCTGATTCCCCTATTCCCTAAACTCACATATTCCTAAAACATCATCTATTTCTATCCCAATTCCCATTTCCCAACTCCTAAATACAAATTCCCAAACCCTAGTGCTATACCCAAAACTCCCAAATTACTCCCTAATCCCCTGTTTCCCTAACTAAACCCTATCCCAATAGTCCCAAAAATCCCTCATTGTTTCCTCCCTCCACAGTCCCTCACATATTTTTCCCTTGGTGGCAGAAATCAAAAACATCATAAATCACCTACTTCTCATCAAGACAGCTCACCCACTAGCAGAGATGGAATTTGATCCCTCATATGATCATGAAGAGGAGACACACAGTGACTCACCTACAGAGGTACATGCACCCAGGAGGCCTCATAGAGGTGGAAAACATATTCGAGAAGAACCAACCACTCTTGTTGAGTTACAGGCCTGCCCTCTTGCCATCACTTATTTCCAACACCAGTCCTGCTATGAATTTTGTGAGATGGTTGCTAGAATTCAGTTTCATCATGAGTTGGCCCATTTGTTTGTGCTTCATTTACGTGATGGTCAAGCCACTCTAGCTGGTGTCACATTCACTTTAACACCAGAATCTATTTCGCTAGCAACCAGTATTCCTAACATTGGAGAACAATGGAACAAGAGGCAACAAATTGACAGGCAGCATTATGAGCCATACATCAAGCCTGGTTATTTGAGACAACTCAGCAGGGTGTTTCCTTTTCGTTACCTCAAAGATTCATATGCTCCTTTAATGAAACTGATAATGAAGTATTTCAGCTATGAGGGACGGTTTTCCCGTTTCTATGCCTATCATATCAGCTACTGATGCATTTTACTAGGGTGAGGATCATGAACCTCCCTTACTTCATGTGCTAAAATATTGAGAAGATGACCACCCTAGTACAGCACAAGACTCCTCAGCAGCAGTTCAACAATATTTACCATTTTGCTCTCATTAAGATTGTGGTCATCCATAAGCTTGGCTTGCAGGGCACCACTTGGGAGGACTTCATTTCTCATGAGTTTTTCACAGCTCCTCAGGGACCTCCCAATGTTTTGCATGAGACAGGTGAACCTTCATATTAGCATGAAGGTCATGAGACACAGACTGCTAGTATGCCGATGTTTATCACTTATCAGAAGGGCACTAGACGGTTGTTCACAGCAGCTAAGCGAGTATTATCTCAACCCGGGGTGGAAGGGGTCTCGCTTCCGTCATCAGCACAATAGGTTCAGGACAAAGGAAAGAGACCATTACAGGATGAAGGACCATCAAGTGAGCGAGAGACTGATTTCATTCTAATTGAGGGTGATGATACTGATGTGGGCCCGCAAAGCACAAATCTCAGAGAAATCATCCGAGAGCAGCAAGTGGAAATCAATGCCTTGTCCCTCAACTTGGAGAGGACTAAATTGACAATAAAGCACCTGGAGCAAATAGATAAGCATCTTGAAGATCAACAAGCGATTATGGAGTTGCAAAACATTCGGGAGAATCGCCAAGCTGCCCAAAGGAGGAGGGTGGAGCTCACTTCACTTGAGCAAGAGGTCAATGCCAATCGGGAGTCATGGCTTGAAAGAGTTAATATCCACTTGGAGAGGAGGTTAGAAAAATCCATCAATGAGAAGAATATGTTGAGAAACATGGCATATCATTATTTGTGAAGGAATATGGTGTGCCAAGCTAGAATCAGGAGCTTGAAGGCAAAATTGAAGAGGGCATCAAGGAGGCAAAATGAGCATGATAGTCTTTAGATCTTGGTTGAGGCTTCCTTAGCCCAACATAGCACTTGATGGAGAAGAATCAACCTAAATTCCAAAAAGTTTGGGGCACTTTTTGCATTTTTGGAATTTTTTGCTCAACAAACAGGAATTTCTTCTCTATGCGTCGCGCCACCTAGCGCTCGCTTTTGATAGGAGCCTCGAAATGAAAAAAAATCAACATTTTTGGATTTGGCATGAAAAAATATGCTTGCCTATCGATGGCCAAGAAATTTGGACAGGTTTTGAGCCCTCAAAAAGGTCAAAAACACTCAAAAAATGACCTTACTGCCCCTATTTTGACACATAGGAAGCAGTGTTGGGAGAAGTGAATTTTGGAGGGGCTAATGGAGGCCAAATTGAAAAATTTCACTTGGGTTGGAAAGTAGACAGACATACCTTTCGAACAAGCACACTTGGAGTGAATTTGGACACTGGAAAGACCTCCAAAAGTGGCTTCAAACAGGTGCTATGCATAGAGAATTTGGCGCGGTGCATAGAGGAAATTTGGCCCAGTTTGACCAGGAATGCTCTGTTTTTCACCTAGCTTTTGCCAGTTTGACTTTTTCACCTGCTTAGTGTCAAATTTGTGATGTAATTTAATGTACATTGATGGATCATGATGTAAATATGTCAAATTTTCACTTATGGAGGTAGATTCATCTGTTAAAAAGTTGTTTGAAACTGAATGAATCAGTTCCCTTATTTCTAGAGGCATGTTGTTCCATTGCCTAATTTCTAGTCCTCAGTTTAGAATTAGTTGAAACAGCTCCTAAACATGTGAGCTTGACCCCTAAAGGCTAGGATGAGCTATGTTTTGTCTATATTATGTGGTTTTTCAGTCATTACTGTGGTTGGACTCTTGAGAAAGCAAGTAGCTTCATTGTACACTCATATCAACATTTTGGCTAAGTAATTGAGACTAGGGTTTGCAACAATCTTTGGGATCCCTGTGGCATTTTGTTTTGGTACAGTGCTTCCTTCTGTATTTTTTTATGTGTTATGTATGACATTATCTATCTTATTTCTTCCTAACTAAATCAAACAAGAGTGAAAGTAGAATCCATTGAAATTGCAGTGCTCTACTTGAGGTTTGCTTTAGTTTCTTGACGTTTTCAACTATTTGGAGAGGATGCTTGGTTTCTCTTGCCCTCTTCAACTCCTCACCTGTCTAATCCCTCCACCTCATTCGACTTGAAGTGCCAAAATCAGTTTCCTACCTTGCCCCATTGAGATCTCTGCAAAACTGAGCCTCATTCTTCGCACCCAAAATCTGCTTTTCCATTTGAGCCAGCAAAAACATCATTTTATTCAATCAAACTCTTTTGCAAACATGCCTAGCCTAAGATCAGTAGTTATATCAGTCATCTCAAGCCTTTAGTGATCATATTTTGCTGAGATTGACCCGAAGAGAGCCCTCTCCTGACCTGGTAGGGCTAGCTACTAGGTTAAGCATGGTTTGATGTTGGCCCTGGATCCTACCTTTCTCAACCTGAGGTAGATTTAGGCACTAACATAGTGGTGACCATACTGGGAATCAATTTGTTTTATTGTTAGTGTTCTTCTTTTATAAACTACAGACGGAGTCTGAAGATTATCCAGGTAGCCTTCGAAACACTTTTGCTTTGCATTAGCACAAGCAGATAAATCTACTTCAGTCAATCTCCAGTCTAGTCTTATAAATGGAATATCTAACCTACAAATCACCCTAGGACATCTCATAATTCTAAGCTTTTGGATGATAAGTTTAGAATTTGATAGGTTGAACAAGTTGTTAATGTCCATTTGATTTCTTGGAAATAATAGCACACTGGCTTCCAAAAGATATACCAGAGCAAATCCAGATACTGATCCCCCTCCTGTGTATGAAAATCCCAATATTATTCTGAGAATCCTTCGCCAAGGAAGTTCTGTGATTCCCGTGTTCAAATCTCATTCATGTCCTATTGTTTTTGAGTATCTTGAAGATCTTGAGTTTGACGAGTAGTTTGAGTTGTCTTTGTTTGAAACCAAATCTGAAAGCGTTGTTGCTTCTACTGCCTTAAATCTAGAGTTTGTTATAGATCTTGAAACTGAAAGGGCCAATAAATCAACTGACGATTATATCTTAAATCAGCTCCAGACTTCAATTGTGGCTTCTAATATTGTTGATTTCTTAGAGACTGCATCTACAACCCTTGGGTCATCTGCAATAGCATCTAGCTCAAAAATTCCCACCGAAACTCCTTTCATTCCCACCATTCTCATGCAGCCTACTATCTCTGATCAAAAATCTGAAGTGGTGTCACTTCCATCTACTCCTTCTACCCCTCAAGCATCCAAGATTTCTTTGCCTCCACACACACCTCCACATATACCCCATACACCAGCTGCACCCACTCCCCCAACATCCCCAAGACCGAATCCACCAAGAGCAATGGCTGCTCATTTTGCACCCCTTGTGCTGCCTCAAAATTTGGATGACATGCCCGCCGATTATCAAAGTAAAATTCCATTGTTTGATGGCACTCCTCACAGTGTTACAGCTCAGCAACATGTGGACAAGATGACAGATTTCTTCGACCTCCATGAGATTGATGCAGAAAATGTGACCATGAGACTATTTGTACAAACCTTTGGTGGTGAAGTGAAGAAATGGTTCAGAGCTTTGCTGGCTGCAAATATCACTACATTCGCTAATCTGCAAAGACAATTTTTGGATTGCTGGGAAGTGAAGAAAAATCCTCTTAAGATCCTTTCCGAATATGAGAACATCACGCGGAATGTTGGTAAGTTTATTCAAGATTACTGTATTAGCTTAAATTCAGTTTGCAATGCAATTCCTGATCATGTAAAGAAACCTATGGGGCTGGCCTTGATTAAATTTCCGGATGGTTTTGATACTGATATGGCCTATCAATTAAGAGAAAGAGATCCGACTACTTTGGAAGACATGCAGAAAATTGCAGTTAGTGTTGAAGCTAATCTCCTTGCCAAGGGAGCTATAGCAAAGACTAAAAAGAAGGTAATAATGAAGGAATAGGTTTCCACTTCAGATCAAGTGCTTCGGAAGATGGAGAAGATGTTTGACAGATTGACAATTGACAAATCTGAACCACAAGTTAGAAATCCTAACTTCCATGGCCAGCAGCAGCCACAATTTAGGATAAAACAAAGAGAGCAGCGAGCCCAAGATCAAGCAGCACAGCAGCAGGTGAAGACACCCTTGCAGCAGAATTTTGTACATGGTCTGGAATCAGATGAGGAGGAGAATGTAATTGGAGAAGAGAATCATTTCTTTACGCCTGATGATATGCCAATTTTCATCACTGAAGATGAAGAGTACTCAGAGAATTCAGCTGAACAAAGGGATGAAAATTTCATTTTGGCAAATGAAACAGTTCTTGAGGAAGAGTCCGATGAATACCAAAGAGGATACATGAATGCTTTGTCAGCTCAGCAGCGACAATATTCAATCCAAAGTAGAGATGTGCCCGTAAATTTAATTCAGAAAAGGAAGGAGGCAGCAATGCCAAAGAGTGATCCTCCCATTGTGCAAAAAAGGGAAAAGAGATAGTTGATCCTAACACCAATAAAATTCCATCAGCAAGTGAAAGACCCAATCAGCCAAATGTGTCAAAGGAGAAAATGGAGAAGAAAGATGTTTCAGCGAAAGAGGTAGAAAAAGTCTCAGTTTTTAACTTAGAAAATGAAATTTCTAAGTTAAAAATATCCATTCCTTTGACTGAGTTGATGAAGAACAGTAATTATAAAGGTCAGGTGTCTAAAATTTTGAATTTAGATCCATCATCCGACATGGTGAACGTGGAGGATGACAGTGCCGAGTTGATTTTTGGGCCAGCATTGGAAGGTTAGTCTCAAGATAGTGATGTCGCTCCTTTTTATATCAGTCTTAGGGTGCATGACTTTTTGTTACATAATGCTATGTTTGATTCCGGAGCCTCTCATAATCTCATGCCTAAGGCCATCATGGAGAAATTGGGATTGGATATCACTAGAAAATATCATGACCTTTACTCTTTCGATTCTGGTAGAGTAAGGTGCATTGGTCTTATCAAGGATTTGGTGGTTAGTTTGGATCATATTCTGGCTAAAAATGTTTTGATGGATGTGGTTGTGGTGGATATACCTCCTAGATTTGGCATGCTTCTTTCCAGATCTTGGGGAGCAAAGATTAAAGGGACAATGCAGCTTGATTTCTCCTATGCTACCATTCCCGTGTTCGGTCAGATGAGGAAACTATACCGGGAACAGAAAATGAAGTACATGATCACTAGCAAGGAGAAGCCAGTAAATCATCCAATCAACTATGTACATACTGATTTAGAATCATTTGTTTTGTATTCAGATAGCTTTAATGATGTAAATAGCCAAGTAGTTGAAGTAGAAGACATTCCCGAGATCACTGAAATTTTAGAGAAGTCTTAAAGCAAGAAATGCAAAGACTTGATAGTACCGCTGAGCAATTAGCCTTCTGACAGTAGCAACATATTGATGGACAGCAAGGAATAGAGACAGAACAAATAGAATTTCAGCATTTGGAAGAGGATGAAGCAGGCCTATGGAGCATGGATTTTGATGGCGCGGTAGGAAGGGAAGGTGCTGGAATTGGTATTTGGATAGGCAGCCCTATTTTCACCCTAAACAAAGTACCAAGCAATGTAAGGGTCTGTTCTTATAAACTAGATTTTGACTGTCCAAATAATGAGGCTGAATATGAAGCTCTAATTGCTGGTTTGAAAGTTCTTAGAAAATTGAATGCTAAAAGGATTTCAGTGTATGGCGACTACGAGTTAGTTATCAAGCAGGTGAAAGGGGAATACCAAGCTAAGCATCCTCAAATGCGGGCCTACCGCAATGCGGTGTTGGATATCTTGAGAGTATTTTTAGATTATACTTTAACATGTGTTCCCCACACTCAGAATGTCATTGCAGATTCTCTTGCAACAGCAACAAGTAATTTCGAAATTCCGATGAATTCAAAAAACAAGTTTGAGATTCATGTGAAACATCGCCCAACTGTCCCCAACAATCAAAGATATTGGCAAGTGTTTCAAGATGATGATGAGATCGATGAATTTCTGCAAAATAAAGGTAAGATCAAAGACACTTCTATTGATGTGGAGTATGATGATGGTGAAGCGGATATAGAAGTCAATCAAATGGAAGTTTTGCAACTCAAAGACAACATCATTCCTAAAGGTCTAATACCTTTAGAGGAGCTCTTCGATCAGGATGATGTGGCCCGGAAACCGAGCTTGCTGCCAATCGAGAAAGGAGTTGAGGATGTGAACATTGGATCAGCTGAAAATCCTAAGATGGTGAAATTATCAAAGGCATTGCCTCCACAGGTAAAAGAAAAGTATATCAGTTTGTTATCCTCTTTTACTGATGTATTTTCTTGGGATTATTCAGATTTGAAGGCATATGACACAAGCATAATTCAACATGTCATCCCGATCAAGCCAAATCAAAAGCCTTTTCGTCAGAAGCTAAGAAGAATAAATCTGAAGCTGCTACCCTCAATCGAGAAGGAAGTGAATCGGTTGTACAAAGCAAGTATCATAGTCCCCATAAGATTTTCAGATTGGATTTCAAACTTGGTGCCCATGCGCAAGAAAACAGGTGAGATCTGGTTATGCATTGATTCTAGAAATCTGAATAAAGTATCCTTGAAAGACAACTATCCATTGCCTAAGATGGATCACATTCTTTAGAGAGTAGTTGGAGCATGCTGCATGTCTCTACTCAATGGTTATTCATCTTATAACCAAATTCTGGTCCATGAGGATGATAGAGACAAAACAATGTTCACCACTCCGTGGGGAACTTTTTATTATGCAAAGATGCCTTTTCGATTGAAAAATGCTGGTGCAACCTTTCAGCATGCGATGGATATCGCATTTGCTAATGAAAAAGATGTCTTTCTAGTTGTTTATCTTGATGACTTGACCGTTTTCTCTAATTCAGATGAAGATCACCTTTACCATTTGAAGATTGTATTTCAACTGTGTAGGAAGTATGGCATCTCTCTCAATCCGAAGAAAAGTTTGTTTGCCATAGATGAAGGCAAGCTTCTCGGGCATATTATCTCAAAGGAGGGCATCCGAATGAATCCAGCTCAGGTGGAGGCCATTCAAAAGATTGATTTCCCACGAAGTAAGAAAGAAATCCAATACCTCAATGGTAAGATAAATTTCTTACGTAGCTTTGTGCCCAATCTTGCAAAACATTTACGAGAAATCACAAACATGCTCAAAAAAGATAGTGCAATAAGGTGGACTGAGGAAGCAGTTAAATCTTTCAATTTGGTGAAATTAGCTCTTTCTTCAGCTCTGGTTTTGATCAACCTGGATTATACTCAGGATTTTATTTTTTTCTCATTTGCCTCGGATCATACTATGGCAGCGGTCCTGATGCAGAAAAGAGACCAGCTTGAGAAACCAATTGCATTTTTCAACAGAATCATAAGGGATGCGGCATTGAAGTACAATATAATTGAAAAACAGGCCCTTTCTTTGGTAAAAGCACTGAAATATTTTTGGGTTTATATTTTGCATTCTCACATCCTTGCTTATGTCCCTAATGCTGCTGTTAAGGATGTCTTAGTGCAAATAGATCCAAAGGGGAGAAGAGGCAAATGGATTGTTGCCTTGCTGGAGTATGATGTGGAAATCAGACCGACAAAGCTCATTAAAGGACAAGGGATGGCTAAACTAATGGTTGAGTCAAATTTTCATGCCTTGGACATTAATCTAATTGCTACTATGTCTAAAGAAGATGAAGACAATCTGCCCTCTTCGGTATCAGAAATTTTCCTTCTTTCTCCTTGGTATTCAAACATTGTTTATGTAATCCAAAATCTATCATCGCCACCTGGAATGGCTAAGAACAAAAGTAGGACACTGAAATTGAAGTCTGCAAAATTTTGTATCATGAATGGTGCACTCTATTGGAAAGACCATGGTGGTGTCTTGTTGAATTGTTTAGTAGAAGAAGAGGAAAAACAGGTTATGGAAGACTTTCATAAAGGAGATTGCGGAGGCCATCTTTTCTGGAAGACCACAACTAATAAAATCTTGAGAGCGGGGTATTATTGGCCAATTATTTTTGCTGATGTGTACAAAATAGTGGTGAGCTGCCACAAATGTTAGATTTTTCAAGGTAAGAGGAAGTTGCAGCCTTTACCACTCAAGCCCATTGAAGTAAGTGCTCCATTTCAACAGTGGGGTTTTGATTTCATTGGTGAGATCCATCCTTCTTCTTCAGTGTAGCATAAGTGGATCCTCACAGCGATGGATTATTTCACCAAATGGATTGAGGCGATTACTACAATGCAGGCTACTGATTCAGTAATTATCTCATTTCTTGAAAACAACATTTTGTCTCATTTTGGCTATCCCAATAAGCTAATCACTGACAATGCAGCAGCCTTTAAATCAAAAAGAATGATTGACTTTTTTCATAAGTATCAAATCACTTTGGGGCACTCGACTGCCTATTACCCACAAGGCAATGGATTGGCGGAATCCTCAAATAAATCTCTTGTCAACATTATCAAAAAGTTGCTGGAAACTAACAAGAAAAGTTGGCACAAAAAGCTGGTCAATGCACTTTGGGCAGACAGGGTAAGTCAAAAGAAATATATAGGCATGTCTCCTTTTGAGCTTGTGTATAGTGTGGACACAGTCTTCCCAACCTCTTTGGCAGTCCCGATGGTTAAACTTTTGTAAGAAGCAGGCAGTGAAGATGATAGTTTGCAGCAGAGAATCAATCAAATGATTCATTTGCAGCAAAATAGAGAGGAGGTATTTCAGAACACTTTCAAGCTGCAGGAGAGAATCAAGAGGATATATGACCAAAAAGCAAAGAAAGACAGGTTTGAAATAGGAGACATAGTGCTGAAATGGGATGCAAGGAATGAGGAGAAAGGTAAACATGGCAAATTTGAAAATCTTTGGAAAGGACCTTACAAGATCGCTGCATATCAGGGCCAGAATGCTTTCCTTTTGCAAGAAATGAATGGTGAAGACTATCCTGGCGGGCAGGTGAACGGTCGGCTCCTCAAATGGTATTATTTGTGAAATGTTTTCTACTATCCTACCCATCATTGTATATACCGGTTTGTTAAAATTCCATTGCAAGTGTGTACTGTTTTCATTCTTCAGTTTGGGCCCGAGGTGAAGGCTATAACGCTGAGGTTTGATTTCGGTTTTGGTTTGGTTTGTTAGAGTCAGGTCTTTCAGTCAATTTCAGTCTTAAAATTGAGTCAGTTTGAGTCACATTTCAGTCCTGAAATTGAGTCAAGAGTTTGGTTTTAATTTTTCGAAGTTATTGACTACATAGCCCAATGGACGAAGGCACTGCTTGCTTTCCCATAGATCTGTAGTTCTTGGCACCTCCAAGGAGCTACCATCCCCATTGGAGCCAATGTTAGTGTTGGTATCTTCATCCCTCCATTAGAGATCAAATTCTGTTATTGCATTGCATATTAGGTGTCCCGCCTAGTCAACTGCATTCCATTAGGCGCATGGATCATCTGATGGTAGTTTGTGCTTCATTTACATGATGGTCAAGCCACTCTAGCTAGTGTCACATTCACTTTAACACAAAAATCTATTTCACTAGCAACCGGTATTCCTAACATTGGAGAACAATGGAACAAGAGGCAGCAAATTGACAGGCAGCATTATGAACCATACATCAAGCTCCGTTACTTGAGACAACTTAGCAGGGTGTTTCCTTTTTGGTACCTCAAAGATTCATATGCTCCTTTAATGAAACTGATAATGAAGTATTTCAGCTGTGAGGGTCGGTTTTCCCGTTTATATGCCTATCATATCAGGTTGCTGATGCATTTTACCACGGTGAGGATGATGAACCTCCCTTACTTCATGTGTTGAAATATTGAGAAGATGACCACCCTAATACAACACAAGACTCCTCAGCAGTAGTTCAACAATATTTACCATTTTTCTCTCATTAAGATTGTGGTCATCCATCAGCTTGGCTTGCAGGGCATCACTTAGGAGGACTTCATTTCTCGTGAGTTTTTCACAGCTCCTCAGGGACCTTCATATCAGCATGAAGGTCATGAGACACAGACCGCTAGTATGCCGGTGTTTATCACTTATCATAAGGGCACTATACGGTTGTTCGCAATAGCTAAGCGAGTATTATCTCCACCAGGGGTGGAAGGGGTCTCGCTTTCATCATCAACACAACAAGTTCAGGACAAAGGCAAGAGGCCATTACAGGATGAAGGACCATCAGGTGAGCAGGAGACTGATTTCATTCTCATTGAGGGTGATGATACTGATGTGGGCCTGCAAAGCACAAATCTCAGAGAAATCATCCAAGAGCAGCAGGCGAATATCAATGCCTTGTCCCTCAACTTGGAGAGGGCTAAATGGACAATAAAGTACCTAGATCAAAGAAATAATCAACTTGAAGATCAGCAAGTGATTATGGAGTTCCAAAACATTCGGAGAATCGCCAAGCTGCCCAAACGAGGAGGGTGGAGTTCACTTCACTTGAGCAAGAGGTCAATGCCGATCAGGAGTCATGGCTTGAAAGAGTCAATATCCACTTGGAGAGGAGGTTAGAAAAATCCATCAATGAGAAGAATATGTTGAGAAACATGGCATATCATTATTTGTCAAGGAATATGGTGTGCCAAGCTAGAATAAGGAGCTTGAAGGCAGAATTGAAGAGGGCATCAAGGAGGCAAAAGGAGCATGATAGACTTCAGATCTTGGCTGAGGCTTCCTTGGCCCAACATGGCACTTGATGGAGAAGACTCAACCCAAATTCCAAAAAATTTGGGGCACTTTTTGCATTTTTGGAATTTTTTGCTCAAGAAACAAGAATTTTTGCTCTATGTGCCACGCCACCTGGCGCTCGCTTTTGATAGGAGCCTCCAAATGACAAAAACTCAGCATTTTTGGACTTTTCATGAAAAAATATGCTTGCCTATCGATGGCCAAGAAATTTGGACACGTTTTGAGCCCTCAAAAAGGTCAAAAATACTTTAAAAATGACCTTACTGCCCCTATTTTGACACGCAAGAAGCGGTGTTAGGAGAGCTGAATTTTGGAGGGGCCAATGGAGGCCAAATTGAAAAATACCACTTGGGTTGGAAGGTAGACAGATATACCTTTCCAACAAGCATACTTGGAGTGAATTGGGACACAATTAAGACCTCCAAAAGTGGCTTCAAACAGGAACTATGCATAGAGAATTTGGCGTAGCGCAAAGACGAAATTTGGCCCAGTTTGACCAGGAATGCTCTGTTTTTCGCCTAGCTTTTGCCAGTTTGACTTTTTCACCTGCTTAGTGTCAAATTTGTGATGTAATTTAATTTACATTCATGGATCATGATGTAAATATGTCAAATTTTCACTTATGGAGGTAGATTCATCTATTAAAAAGTTGTTTGAAACTGAATGAATCAGTTCCCTTGTTTCTAGAGGCATGTTGATCCTGTACTCGGCCTTGTGGGCATACCAGACGTCGATGAGGAATGCAACCGAGTTTACACCCTTTCAACTGGTGTATGGCCTGGAAGCGATCTTACTATTTCAGTGCGAAATCTCGTCCCTCAAGCTCGCAGTCGACCTTCTCCCGGGAACTTCAAAAGAGGAGGCTCGTTTCTTGGAACTAATTCGATTGGATGAAACCCATCGTGATGCTGCTTTGGCTAATGAAGCCCATAAGAAATGAGTCAAGGCGCAATTCGACATGAATGTCAAACCCCGTGTCTTCTCAGAAGGTGACCTGGTCTTACTTTACGACCAGGAGTCCGATAAGTTGGGAGCAGGTAAGTTCAAGTCTTTATGGATGGGCCCCTATATTTTCAAGAGTGTACTAGCAAAAGGAGCCTACGACTTAGTGGATTTTGATGGGATTCCACTAGTGCAACCCCGCAACGGGTTGTACCTTAAGCGTTAGTATGCTTAGCTCAGTATAGTGACCCCTGTTCTTTTGTTACATTTTTTATTTCGCTAAGGGTATTTGTTTTGGTTAGGTAATCCACTTTTTGATGTGTTGCAGATGTTGAACCTATTGGAATCATTTTTTGGATATGCCGATGGAGCGAGTCGTAGTTCGCAAAACCTATCTTCTGCGGCCTGGGCCATCTTTGATCCAAGCGGTGAGTTAGTAAGTTTCAAAGGGGTATGTATTGGTCGGTCAACGAACAACATCACTGAATACAGCACGTTGATAGAACTCCTCTCTGATGCCATTACGCATGGCATACACCGACTGGTCATCAGGCTAGACTCACAACTCGTCATCCTACAACTCACCGGTATCTACTCCGTACAAAATCCAGCTATCTATCGCATGTTCCTAAGGGTCAAGATTTTGGAAAGGCAGTTTGATTCAATTCAATATCAGCATATTTCCAGAAACTTAAACACATTGACAGACTCATTGGAAAATTATGTGTTAGATAGACATTTGCAAAAGAAGAATTTCATCAATATTTGCATCAAGATCATGTAACTTAACCAAAATAAAGCTCTGAAAATCAAATATATATATATATATATATATATATATATATATATAACTGTTTATGGTTCGTACATAATGTTCCGCGATCAAGACAAAATCAGTCAAATGACCCAAAACTCAAAATGCTAGGGGGCACCCTAGTCTAATGATGCTAGTGATAGCAAGTCACCGCTTGTGCAATCATGCGTAAAAGCCTAGTCCATCGACGTGGCACACTAGTAGTATGTCACTGTAGCCTCAAAGGCAACTCATCAGTTCTCACATCTGGGATACCAAGAGTGAGACCCTTGACCTTCTCCTATAATGCTGCAAGAGTTTCGGCCACATCCAGGTTGCGAAGGATAGCCCTCCCTACAGCCTCTCCTACTGGAGCGGCAACTGGTGCTCTTAGGCATACTGTTGGTCACACTGGTCTGATATCTGCATGAGCACAAGAGTTTTGATTAGCCTTGATAGAAGAAAACATAAGAACATTATAAAAACAATAAACAGGGATATGGTCAGAGAATTTACCTATAGCACCCCACTGCTCACCAGCCGGCAGCACCAAATTCGGGTCACCTCGGAAATCCATACCAGCATATGGACACTCGGCATAAACCATCTCCTGATAGTTAAACCACTCGAAGAAGGTATCATAGAAACAAACCTGGGATTGACTAGCATGTCGGGCCATGAGGTCAACCCATCTCTACATCTGTGGCTCAGTCGGTGGAGGTAAACCAAGTGAAATGTATTGCGGCTGCATCAGTGGGATCTTTTCCAAGGTGAAAGCGGTCAAAATAAAACCATAGCCAAAATTATTGGATCTTCTACTTTTTACCTTGGTCAGTTGTTCTTTCATCATAGGGAGTATTATGTCATACCAGTTGAACACCTTTGGTTCAAGGCATTCCAAGGCATACTGCATATAGGACCTGTTAGCCACGTGAAGAGCCACACTACCAACCAGTCTAGCAAAAGTGAAAAGAATGGTCCTCAAAGACCGGTCAGTGAAATCTCGGATGTTGATCTTGCCATCCCTACTCGGCTGAGATCCCTCTCTATAGTACCGGCGAATGTAATCTCTCATGGATTCGCCCCCACAGGTGGAACCCGATAATGAGAGAGGGGCACCATGCCTCGATAAACCGGTCAAAAAATAGATGTCCACGACAGTCAAGGGGATGGATTTGCCTTTGATCTGGAACACCTGGTTGGTAGGATCCCATGCATCGAGGAAATATTGCAACAAGTTGATTTGTTGCCTCATGCTAGAGATGCGGAAAAACTTGAGCAGGCCACAGTTCCGCAGTGCAATTACCATACCCAGATCATGTAAAGCAAAAATTCCATGAGAAAACAATACAAAAGTTTCCCTTCTTGTGCCCATTATACCCCAGCAGCATACTGGGTGAGATGCATACTCACTAGCCAATGGCCAGGCCAGTATGCATCGCACCTTTCGATATAGGAAGGGTGTGATGGAGCCAGGGTGAATTTTTCAAACCCCAGGGGCTCAGAAAAACAGGGAAACATGCTCAGAATTCAAAAAGGAAGGAATGCAACTGAAGAGCTCAGGTTTAGCTCTTACCTGGTCCAGACAGTGCTGAGAATCGTCCATAGAATCTCCCAGAATCAGCTAGTGAAAATCAAGGGGGGAAGGCACCTCCAAAGCTCCAACAAACCAAAGTTCAAATGAAATGGTAAAATGAGGGGTAAAAACCACTTTTAAATTACTTTTCACGTAATTTGAGTAAGGTATTAGTGTTTTAACTCATTTTTCAAGCATGTATTGTTCATTTCTAATCGGTTTGATGAAGCAATTGAACAGGTAGTATGACCATCAAAAGAACAAAGTGTTAGTGGTGAAATCAAATAATCGATGACCATTATCATGAGCAGTTTTTATGCGAAGTTCAAGCTCATTAAAAATTAAACCTAAGCAATGAGCAAATGTTCCCCCCAGAGTTTAAGATCATTAAAAAATGAACCAATTTCTGGTAAATAACCATTGTGAATGCATTATCATCAGCTCTTGAGCCTTGGTCATGTTCTCATCATCACCTCCACTCTGTTTTAGCCAATCATACGCCTCCATTTGATTGTTTACCCTTTTGAGGAACATCTGCGATGAGTGATCTTGTTAGCCATCCTTGCGACACTGTTGTGATTGGAAAATTCCAAACCTTACTTGGAATTAGCTGCTACCTAAAAATATCACTCATTCCTCAAGAAGCGAGTCTCCTTTAAACTCTTTTCGTCTGACTCATAAAATATGAAAATATTGCCGAGCAGTTGGCCTCTCCATCTCGTTAAATCTACATGGAGTGCTATCCCTCCTCTAGATTTTAATCTTTTTGGACCTGAGGGATTATTACACAAAAACATCAAGTGCTTGTCTTGTTCGGCTCGTTAAAACTATCGAAAATTCATCCCTTTCATATTATTTTATACTTTTTTGGACTTAAGGGATTACATGATGAAAAAGGGTCACTGGAGTTTCCTTTCCGTCCCTTTTCAGACTCTCTAAAATTGAAAAAGGACTGAGTTGTCTTTGTCATTAAACTCGTTAAAACCAATAGCGACAAACTTGTCCATGCAGACAAGAATGAGTTTCACTGTTGCTAGGCTCGTTAAAACATAGCGAAGGGTTTGCCCGAAGGGAAAATTATAGAACAAGCATATGTTATCCTCCTCAAGCTTGATAAAAATAAAGAGGTGCTAGTCAGCAATGACTGGGGAAAAATTGGGAAGAAAACTTGAAGAAACTTTATTGGTAGCGAGTCGCTCTTGAACATGACACTTTCGCTCCATCACTATGATTGAGTCAGGTTGGGTTATTTTGTTCAGCAGTCATATTACCATTGGTCCACCATACCACCCATCTTTGGGGTTAAAACTACCAATCCATTTCAGTGTCTCACTGATATGTTCAAGAGAAGTCGATCAAAGAATTCACCAACCCATATTGTGTCTCATCTGCTGCAATACCTTTATGCTTCATTCTTTCATGACCGCCACCCTGAACCCTGTATCATCAGATCGTTTTCACCTCCAAAAGTCATTTGCTCCGTTCCGTGTCGTAGATGTGGGATTCATTAAGACCCTCCTATGACGGGTCACTTCTTGTTGACATCATCTCATTATCCAAGAAGTTGACTTAGGAACAACCCTTTCAGTACTTTGAAGCTTGCATGCCTCAATGGCAAGTTTCTCACTTTCGGCGACAGGTTTACATCAATGGCCTTCGACTAAGAGATTTTGTGTGGTGTTCGACACCAAGTCCCATTTTCACACCATGTGAATTGTACTGTCGTACCTTGAGGGTCATCATCACTATCGGTGATTCCTCTCGTACCTTTTAATAGCTTACATCATTGGTTGGTAATCAGGCGATGTCTTTCCATGTTCGACTCCAGAACATTTTTTCACATGGATCGACTTGTACTTCTGGCGAAGATTGGACGAGTTTGAAGACCCTGGATCTAGTTTCATCCATCCGGGCTACGATATATTCAGGAAAATAAAGACATCAAATGTACATCATCACTGCATAGATGATCATCCGAATCAAAGGATGATGGCTCTATCAGAATCATCAGTCTGCCACATAGATGGTTGTCTATCCTATGTACATGAAAATGAATTTATAAAGCTGAGCATGGGAATGCCTGCCTCAGCTATATCATGAAAATGTAATGAAGATAATGTATTGTATTGTATCTTATTATAGGTCACCTTCCAGTTCGAAAAACCTCGGATCCTCATGATAAAGCATTT
The DNA here is from genome assembly GCA_031772625.1 of Pinus tabuliformis. Lineage (NCBI taxonomy): Eukaryota > Viridiplantae > Streptophyta > Pinopsida > Pinales > Pinaceae > Pinus > Pinus tabuliformis. The sequence continues at coordinate 195,695,782 of CM062816.1, forward strand.
CACCCAACATCAAAAGACTAATGACCTCATGCTTTAGGGGGCAACTGTTATAGAAATTTTTGGGCACTGCAACCCAAATCATATATGTCCATAAACCAAGGGATTCTGAGTCCCTAAAAGTGTTGTTTCATGCCCTAAAGGAACAAGGTCAGCTGATTACATCATCTCCCAAAAGTTCTCCACAGAAAACTGCTCAGAACTGATCAAAACTGGACCATACAGGTTGCTCGGTGCTAAGGGTGTGATGCATCTCACCTACCCAGTGTAAAAGGTATGATGCATACTGGAAAGCCTTTCTGTAGGGTGCGATGGGCGAGAATGGACAAATGGTAGAGACAGTTTGAGAGGTGGATGACCATGGAATCTTCCAGAAACTTCTCCTATGACACTTGCCTCTCTGAATTCGCCCAGGGATGAGTAAGAGATCATTAATCTCCAAGTGGAATCAAGAACTATCAGAGAGAAGATACTAATCAAAATCCCAGAAGCTGACTCACCTCCCTACAATCATCTATATATGGATCCCTCATCCCAGAGATCCAGAGGCTTGAATTTTGTATCTTGTAAGGAAGTGCTGTTGGTTTCCTAGCAAAATATCATAGTGTTGGGTGATCTAAGCTTTTCATGAGGTGAAGAAGGGCTTTCATGCTGGGAGGATGATTTTGGGTCAGATCAATGGGTTGTAATCCTCTCTTCTAATCTTTACATCAATAAAGCTATTCAAGTTTTCCTCCACATTCTTGTATGTCTGATAGTATATGCATTTGTGTGGTCAATATATATCTGGTCCTATATTGTTTATGATTGTAGATCTCTGCACTTTGAACATATTATGATGCTTTGACTTTACAGGTACTATTTGAAGTTGAGTGGTCAAGCGAGAAGTGGCAAAGACCTGTCAGTGAGGAGAAGGAAAGAACAAAGAACTGAGCGAAAGATCGAGGTTGGTATTCTTTGATGCTCTCCTATCTACTTCTCATAAAGGAAAACGAAAGTAACTTTAATCTATTTGTTTCTAAGATAGCTACCCGTCTTAGTGGGACTAGTAGCTCTGCATAGACACTAGATTTCCCGATAACAAAGAGGAGGATTACTAGTGGGTGCATTAGCAGGCAGATGTAGTTGTTGTTGTGGCATAGGTTGGGAGAATTGTCCTAAAGGAGGAGGAGGAAGTCCATGCCAATTCTGGGACCATGAAGAATTCAAACCAGATTGAGGATACCAGGGTTTCCAGGGCATTGACTATTGGTAAGACTGTGGCCAAGAAGATGAAAAAGGTACAGACTAGTGACCAAAATTCATATTATTAAAATACTGAGATGGCTTTTGAGGCATACCTTGATTCATACTCGGTAGTCATGGTTTCCATGGTTTCCTTGATCCCATAAAATAAATTTGTTTTGCTTCTTCGTTTTTCCCCTAAAAGACTTCCTTCAATCTAGGAAGAGACGGGCAAGTGCTCGTGGAATGGCTCTATTCACATATTGCACAAGTCTCCACAGAATTTAATGGACATTCCTTCAACATATGCTTCTTCCTACATTGAGGGTAGAGAATTAAAATGGCCTTCTCTACTTCCATCTGCTTTTGCTTCGCTTACAACATGTCTAGCTGCAATGATAATGTGCTTAGGATATCGGTTCTTAGGTTTTCCAGCAGATTCTGAATTTCAGCCTTTATAACTCCACTGCTGGATTTTTTGAGATTTCGAATTCCCTACCTCTGTCTCACAACCCCTCGTGAACACTTGATGCATAATTCATAGATGGTATCAAATTCCTACTTTGATATATTTCCTTTCCCAACTCCGTTCATAGCTCTAGAGATTCCTTCCTCAATGCCTTGAGAAAAATGATCATCAAGATATTCTTATCCAAGTGACTATGGTCGGATCGTTGTAAACTATACTGAAATCATTCCACAAAATCTTCCATATTCTCTTCCTCTTTCTGCATAATCTTAAAAATTTCTTCCTTTACATCCTGGTATTTGCAGTAGTCTTGATATTTCTCAAGGAAAATTGTCTTCATATCATCCCATGTAGCAATAGATTTTCCTCCCAAACCCATCCACCATATTAAAGTTGTGCCCTTCAAAGTAGCAGGAAATATCTTCAATTTCTGAGCATCAGAAATGTAATCATACCCCTGACAAACAATGTTGAATTCAAAAAGGAATGTGTCTGGATCCTCGGAAGTGAGACCATGGAATTTGGGTAGTGTTGTCAAAGTAATAGGCTTCATAGGTGCATCACCTCTGATATCTCCAATTACAAATTCAATTGAAGAAGTTGCAGGAGCCATGAATATCTTCCAATACTCACTTGGAATTTCAACATGTTCTAACTCTAGATGTTCTATAACATGTGATGGAAGTTTTTTAACAACACTCCTTTGATCAAATGGTTCCAATAATTCCTTCAAATATTCTTCCTTTGAACTTGAAATATGCAGTTCCTTAGATCCTCTTCTTGCTACTTCTTCTTCACCGAATTGCACTTCTGCTATTGGAGGAGGTTTTGGTTGTGAAATTGATTTCCCTCCAGATATCGTATGAGATCTTACCCTAGCAGAAGCACGTTACGATGCTCCAGATTTAGCCCTTAAGATGATCTCTTGGATGTATGTTTTTTTTCCCAAATCAACCCCTTTTCTTTTCGGGGATCTCCCTCTGCCCCTTTCATTGGTGTCTCTGTTCATAAAATCAAGAAATTAAAGGGAAACATTCAAACAAATTAAAATTTGAAGACCCAGAGAAGCATAAGAACTTCCTTCCCTAGGACGAGAGAGTGGCACCTAAAGAAAACAAAAGAATGAAAATAAGAAAATCACATGAATCAAGCTCAGGACCTGAAACATCGTGAAAAATGAAATTTCCCTTCCCAGGACGAGAGAACAATACTTATGAAAGAAAAACAAATCAATCTAAAGATCCAGACCTAGAGAAAGGTGATAAAAAGTTCCTTCCCCAAAACGAGACAATAATCCTACAAAAACAAGAAAATGAAGGAACGAAACAACCAAATGATCTAATACTTAGGACCTAAAGCAAGGTGTAAGCTTCCTTCCCTGGACGAGAGATCAGTCCTATGGTCAATGCTGGTTGTAGTTTTGTGCCTTTGATAGCCTCCCCAGCAACAACGCCAAAATGTTGGTGTCTAAGTATGAATCATGCAATTCACCCAATCTAGACTTAATTGTCAACTCGGGGTTCTACTAGTTGTTTCAAGGCTATCATGCACTGTATGTGTAGGCCACAGTTTCCCTACCCATCAGTGAACATTAACTATAAATTCATCAACACGTAACAACGAGCAATATTGTAACATCAATAAGAGTAACAAGAAGTAATAACTATAACAACAATAAGAGTGACAAAAATAAGGAATCACATCAATGCACTGATAAACATTCACGACAATAATAAACTTGCCAAAGTAAACCTAACACACATCTTATCTAGCAGCACCTAGTCAGGAGAGTGGGCCCAACTCCTTGATCAAGGTTGTGGCAAGATCAACGAATCACGATATGCTCAGAAGATCAAATTGTCATTAATAAAAGAAATATTACAAGTGTGTTGTTACAGACTCAATGTTAGAGTATTTCTCCTGAAAACTTAATGACTCTTAATAGTGATGACTTTCATAGCCCGCAACTCTACTTTATACAAATTGTCAATAATACAACTCTTAGAATTACGGCATTGTCTGCCCTTAATTACATGGTGGTTTTCAGAATGAAACATAATGTTAAAAGATAGCAGTGTGTCAATTGAAAGGTTGATTCACCGTTGCAACCAATATTTAAGGATAGTGCTGCTAGCTTTGATAGCATCGTTTAGTGAATCACGGTCCTAGTCATTCTCCCTTTAAATCTACAAAAATAACTGAATTAGCAAGCCACTTAGGTAATAATCCCCTACGACTATGCTTCATTGACCAATAATCCATAAAGACATGACAAGAGGTATACCTGTGCATTTTAAGATATCGAGTAACCACTATTGGCATGAAATGGATAAAAAGAACAAGGTACAAGGGTGAGTAAAAGTATGAAAATATAGCCACCAACACTCTTAGATTGGACTAATTTTGAATTCTTGCCTTAGATTAGATTTTATCTCATACCATTAGTTAGATTTCCTTTTCTTGCAAAGAGTAACACATCTCCAACAAGCTATAATAGCTTATTCATTGAAGTAGAGTAGTTAGGGACCCTCCCTCTTCTATGTCTTCTTATTATGAGATTGGGGGAAACTGGTAAATGCTTGACTTGAGAAGTAAGTCTTTGGGCTTGTTCACTGAATGTTGGACCTACTTGTAAGAAGGTTGAATTCTGGGCTCTCAGGGGTCCTCATTGAAGCCTAAACGTCCTCCTGTGGGATCCCCTTGCAGGTTTCCTTAACCGAGTGAGGATAAGGCCTCAAGAGAGAGCTAATGTTAGATTAGTTTTAATTTTTGAAAATACACATTTGCATGGTTTGCACACACACGCCAAATTAACTTAAGCCTAAGTGAAAATCTAACCTTAATCTAAAATCCACCAAGTACATTCCATCACATTTCATTTTCAACACCTTGTACTTTATCAATATCTTATTGCCACTTTACATTTCAAGTCTATTTACATTTGGACATTTCATTTCAAGTTGAAGTACATTTATATTTTCAAGCACTTTATTTTCCAAGTACTTTACTTCCCAGTGTTTTACATTTTCAAGTACTTTATTTCAAGCATCTACTTTTTCAAGCGCTCTCTTAGCATTGGTCTCATTGGTCATATATTTTGATTATAAAATAATTGATTTATTTGCTTATCATTGTTACATTTATGGTGTGAATGATTCATGATGCTTATGTTAATTTACTTGTGAAATCATCTACATGCTTTGAAGTATATGTTGTAATTCATTTTTGGTGGATTGTATCTTGAGTAATTTCATTTAACTCCTAGAACTTGATTTAGTTTCTCTTAACTTAATCGAGCCTTAGTTTATTTTGTTGGCATATTGTCCACCCCCCTTGGCTTTGCTAGGATTTAACCAAGACGGAGGAGTTCAACTACTCAACTCAAGACTTATCCCCAAGGCCACACCAAGTGGAGTTAAATATTTTCTCCACATTAGCCCATGTGTGGATTTAGGCAACAACATTTTTCACATCATTGATGGGGATAAATATTTTTAGACCCGGAATATGACTTATTGTTTCTTGAATTTATTTTTTATTTGTTTTATGTATGTTTAGTGATTAGAAATTGACTTGTTTCCAAGTGGTGACTCCACTCACTAAAAATTTTGCAATATATTCTACTAGAAGAAACTCAAATAATCTTCTTAATCCCATTCGTGAACCTGAAATGGTTTATAGGAGATTAAAAAAATTATCTTCTTGTAGACTCCTTATGAGTCCAGGACAAGAATCAATCTCTGATCTCCACCTTATTTTTGAAGAAAACAATATTCAAGTAGATGAAATGTATTATCCATTTGCTCCATGTGATGTTTCTAACATTGATAGATAGCCTCATCAAATTTTTGACAAATCTAGAGAGAAATGACCCTATATGAAATATGAAATGGCTCATAAATATGAAATGAGACAAGAGGGAACAATAAACGTGACAGTAGAAGACCATGAGGATACTATTCCTCTAAATCTTGAAACGCAGGAGTTGGAAAAGGAAATATAAAATAATGATCATTTCTATGAGTCAGTGGCTGAGAAATCACTAGAGTAAGAAGAAGAGGGGGAGAAAGGTTTTATCTTTGGTGTGCGAAGTCAAATTTAGGAGTTGAAGCAGCAGATATATGGACTTGAAGTTTTAAATCGATGTGTAATGGACCATAATACTACATTGAAGAGCAGGAATGAAGAATTGGTGAAGGCAGTGTGGAAATGGGAAAGAGAGGTGAAAAGATGAAAATTCCATGCATCTCATTGGAAAAATCATCTGAGGAAAGTGGTTAAGTGCTTGAAGAAAGTCCATATTAAGAAGTTGAAGGAAGAAGGATCAGGAAACAATATTCAGACCCAGAAGTAAAGGAAGGCTCATATTTTTATTTATTTTTGTAGAGGTTAGTGGTTATGTGAGGACACACAACATAATGAGGTTGGGGGAATGTTGGTAATCATAATTATCCTTTTTTAACCCTACCTTTGTCCTATCATGCTACCTAAACCCCTATTTCACAATTAAATTAAACCCTTTACACATGATTCTTGGTCCCTTTTGTGATTTTTTGGATATGGATCATAGAGGCTTATTAGTCATTTAAAATGTTTAATAGGATTATATTTCTTTGTAACTTATCTATTCATATTTCCTTAAGGCATGGTGAGTAAATGCCATTAATCAAAGTTAGATTTGATTGGTGCAGGATCGAAAGTTCTTGTACTGTCCATCGTTCCTATACTAGGTGGAAAGTCGGTTGATTCATTCTAGATTAACTCCAAAAATATCATATTTGTTAAGGAATGGCGCACACCTACCGCTGAGGGTTTGTTCCATTTTCTGCATAAGTTTTGGAGCATTATGGATGTGCTAAAGATGGAGGTCGGTCATCATTCAACGTGTTTTTCCTGTTAAGTTTTTCATTGCAGCCAAGAGTCAAGCATCTATGTATAAATTAGGGATTCTAGGATAGGTTTAGCTAGTGATACTGTGAAGAACTTTGGTACCCTGTTGTTGTAATCTTGTAATCTTGTATCACCCTGTCCCTCTGGGCTGGATCTATGGTTTTACAATGTATATTTGCAGAATACTTTGAATAAAGAAGGAGCTAATGCTAGTTTCATTTATTTCTGGTTCTTGTCATTATTTGTAATGTTTCCCTTACGCATTTGATTTCAGATTTTTCGTAAAGGGAAATGATCTGGTTGGCTAGGGCCCATCCAATCCATCTCATTCTCCCTATCTTTTGTGGTGTGCTTTGATCTAGTTATGCTGGTGTGAACAGAGTGATTTTTAAATTCTTGAGCTTGCAGATTTGGCGAACCCCTTGTGAATTTATTTCTCTTATGCGTGATCTCAAATATGAGGAGTCCTCATGTGTGTTGAGTGGATTTCTATTTCCAATTTGATTATTTTATTTCTTCCTAAATAATTGCACTATTTCTTTTCTTTTCTGAGAACGATTCTTGAGTTATTTATGAAAGATTAGACATGGTTATGAGTTTAATGATTTAAGTTTGATGTATTTCCTTATAGCACATCATGCCCTAATGTGAATACAAGTTCTGGCTAAGTGATGATATCTTTGTGCATAAGTTTAGGCTATAACGATCTCCTTACATGAATGAAAACTAAATATCACCGAGTATAGAAATCGTTTATGGCATTTTTCTGGGTTTATAGACTTTATAAAATTAATATTTCAAGCAAAGTATATTTATTACTATGACAGAGATATGAAGAGGGTTAAGTTTCATCTTTCGGATTGCATACTTTCATTTACAACACAAGATTTTTTCCTTTCTACTATCGTGAAAATTCCCTTCAGTCTTTGCAACGATATTTTTATTGAATTCTTGTTTTGGATTGGGATTCTTTTTCAATAAACTTTGAGCTAAAGTTTTCTTTTCTGTTTTTCTCATTTATAGTTTACAAGCCATAACATATTAATATATGAGTGAAGGGTGGTTGAAATAAATCCCCTCTAGTTCAAGGAAAACAAGTTCTAAGTGTAGGAATAGAGCATTCCAATACAGAAATAGAGTGTTCTAGTACAAGAACAATTTGTTCTAGTACAGGAACATGGAATTCCAGTACCTTAATAGAGTACTCTAGTGCAAGAACAAAACTCATTTTGGTATAGGAACATAATTTCTCTGGTACAGGAATGAGATATTTTCAGTAAAGGAAACATATTTAAAGGCATAATAGAAAATCATTCTTTTTGTTTTCTAAGCATTGGAATTCAATCATAGGAACATACTTTATCTTTTAATATCTTTTTGAGATTGATTGCAAGGCATGCTTTAATTTTTCTATCAAAGTTTTTGGCGAGTATTTTTCTTGAGTAAATCCAGTACCCAGAGTGGCTTGGTGTCATTTTATTTGCAAGCGCAAGTAAGGATTGAAAGGTTTTCTTGTAATTTATTCTTTCAGATTCTGCATGATTTAATTGTAGGAATAGAAGTAGGGTTTGCAAGTTGTTGAAGTCCTTCTCTGGCATTTCCAGTGCTGCGCCTCCAAGTTTACGAACTCCCAGATTGACAATTAAATGTTAGGTTGTTAATTACACCCAACACTATGGAATAGAAAACTAGCCATAATAAAGTACTTCAAAGTTTTTGGAAGCAAGTAATACTTCAAAAATAATGATGAAAATATGGGTAACTTTGATTCAAGAGCTAATAAAGGAATGTTTTTAGGATATTCTACTAAAAGCAAGGGCTATAGATGCTACAATAAGATATTATGTAAAATTGTTGACTGCATTGATGTTACAATAGATGAGGAGTTAGCTATCAAAAGCCGACAACCAATATTTATCAACCCACCTAATCAAATAATACTGAAGATGAAGCAAATTAGGCCGAAGAATCAAGAGAAGAAGAAGAAGAGTAGGTAGAATTCTCTCACCCAAAATCTCCCTCAAGGTATGTACAAAAACATCATCCTACAAACTAGATTGTTGATGATAAGGAAGCTAGAGTTCAAACTCAAAGAGGATTAATAAATACTTCCAATGAAGCACATATTGCCATGTTTCCTATGATTGAGCCAAAATATTTTTCTTAGGCAAGCGAAGATGAACGTTGGGTAAAAGTCATGAATGAGGAACTGGATTATTGATAAATATCATACATGGGAATTGGTTCCAAGGCCAACAGATAAAAATGATGTTGGCATTAAATGTCTCTTTAGGAATAAGGTTAGACTTGTATGTGAAGGCTATTATCAAGTAGAGGGAATATATTTTGAAGATACTTTTGCACTTATAGCATGGTTAGAGGCAATACAAATGTTCCTAACATTTGCAAGTTACAAAAATTTCAAAGTATATCAAATGGATGTAAATCAACCTTCTTGAATGGTGATATTGAAGAAGAAATTTACATATAATATCCTAATGAATTACAGCTATCAAAAAGATCTTAATAAAATTTTTAGGCTAAAAAAGGTTTTATATAGACTCAAACAAGCACCTAGCCTCATGGTATTCCAGACTAGACAAATACCTATAGTAGCAAGGATTCAAAAGAGGAGAAAAAAATACAATAACATGTATACAAAATATGGGAATGGTAACTTGTTAAACATTGTTGTTTAGTTTGATGATATCATTTTTGGTTGTGATGTACATTTAATCAGTTAAAAAATTGTTGCAGACATGCAAAATGAATTTTAGATGTGCATGCTTGGATAACTCTCATTTTTTCTTGGGTTGTAGATTACTCAACTATAAAATGGTATATTTATCTCCCAAAACAAGTACCTCAAGGAAATTTTAAAGCAATTTGTAATGGAAGAGTGCTCTCTTGTTAGTACCCCTATGGAAAATGGATGCAATCTCAACAAGGATGATTTGTCACCATAGCTGTATATATAAATAATTGGTAGTCTTTTGTGTCTAACAACATCTTGGCTAGACATTATGCAAGTTGTTATTTTAGTTGCAAGGCATGAATCTCCCCCCAAGAAAAGTTTTTTAGATATCTAAGGGCTACCATGGACTATGGTCTTTGGTATCCAGAAGGCCAAAATATCTCATTAACTACACACACAAATGTTGATTGGGTTGGAAGTATAGATGACAAGAACACACAATTAGTGGTTCTTTCTTTCTTGGCAATAACTTAGTAGCTTGGTTCAGAAAAAAACAAATATATGTGTCTCTTTCTACTACTGAAGCTAAGTACATAATAGCTACAACCTTTACAAGGAAAATACCTTCTAGTGAAGGTTATAACAACAATTTTAAGTGTTATAAAATTGGTAAAAATATGAGCCTCAGTATTGCAACAAGAATGTTGCAACTCCCAAGGCGAGAAAATTTAATTATCAACCCAAGGTTCATACAAAATTAAGAGGTATCGGCACTATATGTGCAACACAATGTGTCCTTCTTTTGTTGATATGATCTAATGGAGTGAATGTCATGAAATCAAAGCAAAAGTGGAATTGTTACTCTATTTACAAGAAATGGAAATGCTACTTGCTAACTTGTAAATGCTAACTAATCAATTCATGAAAGGACAAAGGTTAATCTATTTGAAAAATAAAAGTTATTTTATCTTGCATAATTCATCAAACTACTAATCAGAATTTCATGTACCATCTACCTAGTTCACACTTGCTTGTAAATCGGTAACCTACTTGCATCATACTTGTGATAAAGAAAAAAGTCTACTCTATTTTTGCAGTGAATAAAAGGAAGGTTTGGAGTGTCTTAGGAGATACCCTTGATCATAAAATGATAGTTAGGGGTCATTATTCATCTAGACTAAGTCATATGTGCAGTAGAGATCAAAACTGGTGAAGGACAATGGTGTTACAGGTTTGCTATAGGAGGAGACATAATTGCTATAGGAGGAGATAACTCAACGAATTACCAAGTAAATAAAATTAAAATGGGATAGGAAATTTTATTATTATTAAGTAGGATGTCGTAGGTCTCCATTCCAAGTGGAATCACTCCAAGATACCTTTGTTCAAACATGTTAAAAAATAGTAGAAAAATACTAGTCTAAAACCTGAAAATTCGAGAACTAGTGAGCTAGTTAACCTGTCAAGTGCCTAACCTAATCAAGTGAAAATTCAATGGGGTAAATTTTTTTATTAAATTTAATGTTTTTTATGACCTAATACAAGTGGAATCAACTCAAATGAATCTCATCAACATGTTCTAAAAGATAGCAGAAAATTACTAGTATTTGCTACAAGAGACTTCTAGAAATTTTAGATTTGTGAATAAGTAAACTAATACAAGTAGCTCAATGATAAATATGACCTTCCAAAGATATTCCAAGAATGAAATCATGCGTGTGACTCTATAAATAACCCACAGAATAGCTCACTTCAACTATTTAACCCAATCCTACAACAAAATATCATCAATACTAAATGCATAAATAGGAAAAACAAGAATAAGAGATGCATGTGAATAAGAAATAAAAAGAAGAAAACTAAATTATACAAAATGGACTCCTAAGCTCCTAGGATGGCCAAGACCAAGGATACTCAGTGTTAGTGTCGGTATCTTCATCCCGCCGTTAGAGATCAAATTCTCTTGTTCCATTGCATATTAGGTGTCCCGCCCAGTCAGCTGCATTCCATTAGGCGCATGGATCATCTGACGATAGTGGTTTCTCCTACATTTTCCCTCATGTCCTGTACCTTTTGGCTCATGTTTATTCATCAAAATCATATATAATCACCGTTTTGTCTTTAAAATTTCAAGAGTCATTCTTCTAAGGTTTCATTGTCATTAGGTCTAGGGTTTCATTATGGTTTCATCAAAAAGGGTTTCAAAATGTCAAATAATAGCCATCAGGCACATGAAGAGGTTCCAGTATCAATAAATTACAATCAAGTGTTCAAAGATGCAAACAGAGTATTTTTAGGTTTTATTGTATAAATTCATGTAATTTTATTTCCTTCATATGTAAATCATTTCACCTACAACCCTGATCACTTTCCCTAGCCTCAATAGCTCCAACCCCCTGCAAACAAAACAAAAAACAATTCATTCAGTTCATCACAAGCTCAAATAAAGTGAAAAAGCTCAAAAACAGAGTTAAAAAAGTCAAGTCATATTCCAAACATTGTAAAGTGGGTTTTATGAATCAAATATTTAAAGCTCCTTGTATATAAATTATTTCCTCAATTTGAAAAACCCATTTGCATTCAAGCAACAAAGTGTGAGTAAGAGCAAAGTTGTGTTTGAGAAAAAGAAGTGAAATTGGAAGAAATTACCTGAAATCAAAGGCGCGGCACACTGGGCAAGTGGTGCGGCGTGCGGCGCATAGGGCCATGATTTCTAGTGTAAAAGTAAACGGGCGCGACAGATACATAGGGCACGGCACGTTGTGTTGGAGGCGGGCGCATAGAGTTGCCAAGCCCGAATTCTTCAACAACTCACTCCAAATCACCCAAAATGCTTGGATCTTCATTTGTGCAAGTAGGTTGAGCCCTTATCACTGCTAGTAAAACAGTTTTTCACACAATTTATGGTGGTTGTCTTATGGTGGCTGTCTAAAAGAAAATCAAACCCTACCCTCTTGCTATTTCCCAAGAAACTACTTCCTAGGTTTTGCATTGGCTGTTGTGGCTACCAAGTACATTCTCCCATTCTTTTACCTTTCAATCCTTCACTCATTTTTCACCCGATTCCCCTATTCCCTAAACTCACATATTCCTAAAAAATCATCTATTTCTATCCCAATTCCCATTTCCCAACTCCTAAATACAAATTCCCAAACCCTAGTGCTATACCCAAAACTCCCAAATTACTCCCTAATCCCCTGTTTCCCTAACTAAACCCTATCCCAATAGTCCCAAAAATCCCTCATTGTTTCCTCCCTCCACAGTCCCTCACATATTTTTCCCTTGGTGGCAGAAATCAAAAACATCATAAATCACCTACTTCTCATCAAGACAGCTCACCCACTAGCAGAGATGGAATTTGATCCCTCATATGATCATGAAGAGGAGACACACAGTGACTCACCTACAGAGGTACATGCACCCAGGAAGCCTCATAGAGGTGGAAAACATATTCGAGAAGAACCAACCACTCTTGTTGAGTTACAGGCGTGCCCTCTTGCCATCACTTATTTCCAACACCAGTCCTGCTATGAATTTTGTGAGATGGTTGCTAGAATTCAGTTTCATCATGAGTTGGCCCATTTGTTTGTGCTTCATTTACATGATGGTCAAGCCACTCTAGCTGGTGTCACATTCACTTTAACACCAGAATCTATTTCGCTAGCAACCAATATTCCTAACATTGGAGAACAATGGAACAAGAGGCAACAAATTGACAGGCAGCATTATGAGCCATACATCAAGCCCGGTTATTTGAGACAACTCAGCAGGGTGTTTCCTTTTCGTTACCTCAAAGATTCATATGCTCCTTTAATGAAACTGATAATGAAGTATTTCAGCTGTGAGGGACGGTTTTCCCGTTTCTATGCCTATCATATCAGCTACTGATGCATTTTACTAGGGTGAGGATCATGAACCTCCCTTACTTCATGTGCTAAAATATTGAGAAGATGACCACCCTAGTACAGCACAAGACTCCTCAGCAGCAGTTCAACAATATTTACCATTTTGCTCTCATTAAGATTGTGGTCATCCATAAGCTTGGCTTGCAGGGCACCACTTGGGAGGACTTCATTTCTCATGAGTTTTTCACAGCTCCTCAGGGACCTCCCAATGTTTTGCATGAGACAGGTGAACCTTCATATTAGCATGAAGGTCATGAGACACAGACTGCTAGTATGCCGGTGTTTATCACTTATCAGAAGGGCACTAGACGGTTGTTCACAGCAGCTAAGCGAGTATTATCTCAACCCGGGGTGGAAGGGGTCTCGCTTCCGTCTTCAGCACAATAGGTTCAGGACAAAGGCAAGAGACCATTACAGGATGAAGGACCATCAAGTGAGCGAGAGACTAATTTCATTCTAATTGAGGGTGATGATACTGATGTGGGCCCGCAAAGCACAAATCTCAGAGAAATCATCCGAGAGCAGCAAGTGGAAATCAATGCCTTGTCCCTCAACTTGGAGAGGACTAAATTGACAATAAAGCACCTGGAGAAAATAAATAAGCATCTTGAAGATCAACAAGCGATTATGGAGTTGCAAAACATTCGGGAGAATCGCCAAGCTGCCCAAAGGAGGAGGGTGGAGCTCACTTCACTTGAGCAAGAGGTCAATGCCAATCGGGAGTCATGGCTTGAAAGAGTTAATATCCACTTGGAGAGGAGGTTAGAAAAATCCATCAATGAGAAGAATATGTTGAGAAACATGGCATATCATTATTTGTGAAGGAATATGGTGTGCCAAGCTAGAATCAGGAGCTTGAAGGCAAAATTGAAGAGGGCATCAAGGAGGAAAAATGAGCATGATAGTCTTTAGATCTTGGTTGAGGCTTCCTTAGCCCAACATAGCACTTGATGGAGAAGAATCAACCCAAATTCCAAAAAGTTTGAGGCACTTTTTGCATTTTTGGAATTTTTTGCTCAACAAACAGGAATTTCTTCTCTATGCGCAGCGCCACCTAGCGCTCACTTTTGATAGGAGCCTCGAAATGAAAAAAAATCAACATTTTTGGATTTGGCATGAAAAAATATGCTTGCCTATCGATGGCCAAGAAATTTGGATAGGTTTTGAGCCCTCAAAAAGGTCAAAAACACTCAAAAAATGACCTTACTGCCCCTATTTTGACACATAGGAAGCAGTGTTGGGAGAAGTGAATTTTGGAGGGGCTAATGGAGGCCAAATTGAAAAATTTCACTTGGGTTGGAAAGTAGACAGACATACCTTTTGAACAAGAACACTTGGAGTGAATTTGGACACTGGAAAGACCTCCAAAAGTGGCTTCAAACAGGTGCTATGCATAGAGAATTTCGCGCTGTGCATAGAGGAAATTTGGCCTAGTTTGACCAGGAATGCTCTGTTTTTCTCCTAGCTTTTGCCAGTTTGACTTTTTCACCTGCTTAGTGTCAAATTTGTGATGTAATTTAATGTACATTGATGGATCATGATGTAAATATGTCAAATTTTCACTTATGGAGGTAGATTCATCTGTTAAAAAGTTGTTTGAAACTGAATGAATCAGTTCCCTTATTTCTAGAGGCATGTTGTTCCATTGCCTAATTTCTAGTCCTCAGTTTAGAATTAGTTGAAACAGCTCCTAAACATGTGAGCTTGACCCCTAAAGGCTAGGATGAGCTATGGTTTGTCTATATTATGTGCTTTTTCAGTCATTACTGTGGTTGGACTCTTGAGAAAGCAAGTAGCTTCATTGTACACTCATATCAACATTTTGGCTAAGTAATTGAGACTAGGGTTTGCAACAATCTTTGGGATCCCTGTGGCATTTTGTTTTGGTACAGTGCTTCCTTCTGTATTTTTTTATGTGTTATGTATGACATTATCTATTTTATTTCTTCCTAACTAAATCAAACAAGAGTGAAAGTAGAATCCATTGAAATTGCAGTGCTCTACTTGAGGTTTGCTTTAGTTTCTTGACGTTTTCAACTATTTGGAGAGGATGCTTGGTTTCTCTTGCCCTCTTCAACTCCTCACCTGTCTAATCCCTCCACCTCATTCGACTTGAAGTGCCAAAATCAGTTTCCTACCTTGCCCCATTGAGATCTCTGCAAAACTGAGCCTCATTCTTCGCACCCAAAATCTGCTTTTCCATTTGAGCCAGCAAAAACATCATTTTATTCAATCAAACTCTTTTGCAAACATGCCTAGCCTAAGATCAGTAGTTATATCAGTCATCTCAAGCCTTTAGTGATCATATTTTGCTGAGATTGACCCGAAGAGAGCCCTCTCCTGACCTGGTAGGGCTAGCTACTAGGTTAAGCATGGTTTGATGTTGGCCCTGGTTCCTACCTTTCTCAGCCTGAGGTAGATTTAGGCACTAACATAGTGGTGACCATACTGGGAATCAATTTGTTTTATTGTTAGTGTTCTTCTTTTATAAACTACAGAAGGAGTCTGAAGATTATCCAGGTAGCCTTCGAAACACTTTTGCTTTGCATTAGCACAAGCAGATAAATCTACTTCAGTCAATCTCCAGTCTAGTCTTATAAATGGAATATCTAACCTACAAATCACCCTAGTACATCTCATAATTCTAAGCTTTTGGATGATAAGTTTAGAATTTGATAGGTTGAACAAGTTGTTAATGTCCATTTGATTTCTTGGAAACAATAGCACACTGGCTTCCAAAAGATATACCAAAGCAAATCCAGATCCTGATCCCCCTCCTGTGTATGAAAATCCCAATATTATTCTGAGAATCCTTCGCCAAGGAAGTTCTGTGATTCCCGTGTTCAAATATCATTCATGTCCTATTGTTTTTGAGTATCTTGAAGATCTTTAGTTTGACGAGTAGTTTGAGTTGTCTTTGTTTGAAACCAAATCTAAAAGCGTTGTTGCTTCTACTGCCTTAAATCCAGAGTTTGTTATAGATCTTGAAACTGAAAGGGCCAATAAATCAACTGATGATTATATCTTAAATCAGCTCCAGACTTCAATTGTGGCTTCTAATATTGTTGATTTCTTAGAGACTGCATCTGCAACCCTTGGGTCATCTGCAATAGCATCTAGCTCAAAAATTCCCACCGAAACTCCTTTCATTCCCACCATTCTCATGCAGCCTACTATCTCTGATCAAAAATCTGAAGTGGTGTCACTTCCATCTACTCCTTCTACCCCTCAAGCATCCAAGATTTCTTTGCCTCCACACACACCTCCACATATACCCCATACACCAGCTGCACCCACTCCCCCAACATCCCCAAGACCGAATCCACCAAGAGCAATGGCTGCTCATTTTGCACCCCTTGTGCTGCCTCAAAATTTGGATGACATGCCCGCCGATTATCAAAGTAAAATTCCATTGTTTGATGGCACTCCTCACAGTGTTACAGCTCAGCAACATGTGGACAAGATGACAGATTTCTTCGACCTCCATGAGATTGATGCAGAAAATGTGACCATGAGACTATTTGTACAAACCTTTGGTGGTGAAGTGAAGAAATGGTTCAGAGCTTTGCTGGCTGCAAATATCACTACATTCGCTAATCTGCAAAGACAATTTTTGGATTGCTGGGAAGTGAAGAAAAATCCTCTTAAGATCCTTTCCGAATATGAGAACATCACGCGGAATGTTGGTGAGTTTATTCAAGATTACTGTATTAGCTTAAATTCAGTTTGCAATGCAATTCCTGATCATGTAAAGAAACCTATGGGGCTGGCCTTGATTAAATTTCCGGATGGTTTTGATACTGATATGGCCTATCAATTAAGAGAAAGAGATCCGACTACTTTGGAAGACATGCAGAAAATTGCAGTTAGTGTTGAAGCTAATCTCCTTGCCAAGGGAGCTATAGCAAAGACTAAAAAGAAGGTAATAATGAAGGAATAGGTTTTCACTTCAAATCAAGTGCTTCGGAAGATGGAGAAGATGTTTGACAGATTGACAATTGACAAATCTGAATCACAAGTTAGAAATCCCAACTTCCATGGCCAGCAGCAGCCACAATTTAGGATAAAACAAAGAGAGTAGCGAGCCCAAGATCAAGCAGCACAGCAGCAGGTGAAGACACCCTTGCAGCAGAATTTTGTACATGGTCCGGAATCAGATGAGGAGGAGAATGTAATTGGAGAAGAGAATCATTTCTTTATGCCTGATGATATGCCAATTTTCATCACTGAAGATGAAGAGTACTCAGAGAATTCAGCTGAACAAAGTGATGAAAATTTAATTTTGGCAAATGAAACAATTCTTGAGGAAGAGTCCGATGAATACCAAAGAGGATACATGAATGCTTTGTCAGCTCAGCAGCGACAATATTCACTCCAAAGTAGAGATGTGCCCGTAAATTTAATTCAGAAAAGGAAGGAGGCAACAATGCCAAAGAGTGATCCTCCCATTGTGCAAAAAAGGGAAAAGAGATAGTTGATCCTAACACTAACAAAATTCCATCAGCAAGTGAAAGACCCAATCAGCCAAATGTGTCAAAGGAGAAAATGGAGAAGAAAGATGTTTCAGCGAAAGAGGTAGAAAAAGTCCCAGTTTTTAACTTAGAAAATGAAATTTCTAAGTTAAAAATATCCATTCCTTTGACTGAGTTGATGAAGAACAGCAATTATAAAGGTCAGGTGTCTAAAATTTTGAATTTAGATCCATCATCCGACATGGTGAACGTGGAGGATGACAGTCCCGAGTTGATTTTTGGGCCAGCATTGGAAGGTCAGTCTCAAGATAGTGATGTCGCTCCTTTTTATATCAGTCTTAGGGTGCATGACTTTGTGTTACATAATGCTATGTTTGATTCCGGAGCCTCTCATAATCTCATGCCTAAGGCCATCATGGAGAAATTGGGATTGGATATCACTAGAAAATATCATGACCTTTACTCTTTCGATTCTGGTAGAGTAAGGTGCATTGGTCTTATCAAGGATTTGGTGGTTAGTTTGGATCAGATTCTGGCTAAAAATGTTTTGATGGATGTGGTTGTGGTGGATATACCTCCTAGATTTGGCATGCTTCTTTCCAGATCTTGGGGAGCAAAGATTAAAGGGACAATGCAGCTTGATTTCTCCTATGCTACCATTCCTGTGTTCGGTCAGATGAGGAAACTATACCGTGAACAGAAAATGAAGTACATGATCATTAGTAAGGAGAAGCCAGTAAATCATCCAATCAACTATGTACATACTGATTTAGAATCATTTGTTTTGTATTCAGATAACTTTAATGATGTAAATAGCCAAGTAGTTGAAGTAGAAGACATTCCCGAGATCACTGAAATTTTAGAGAAGTCTTAAAGCAAGAAATGCAAAGACTTGATAGTACCGCTGAGCAATTAGCCTTCTGACAGTAGCAACATATTGATGGACAACAAGGAATAGAGACAGAACAAATAGAATTTCAGCATTTGGAAGAGGATGAAGCAGGCCTATGGAGCATGGATTTTGATGGCGCGGTAGGAAGGGAAGGTGCTGGAATTGGTATTTGGATAGGCAGCCCTATTTTCACCCTAAACAAAGTACCAAGCAATGTAAGGGTCTGTTCTTATAAACTAGATTTTGACTGTTCAAATAATGAGGCTGAATATGAAGCTCTAATTGCTAGTTTGAAAGTTCTTAGAAAATTGAATGCTAAAAGGATTTCAGTGTATGGCGACTATGAGTTAGTTATCAAGCAGGTGAAAGGGGAATACCAAGCTAAGCATCCTCAAATGCGGGCCTACCGCAATGCGGTGTTGGATATCTTGAGAGTATTTTTAGATTATACTTTAACATGTGTTCCCCACACTCAGAATGTCATTGCAGATTCTCTTGCAACAGCAACAAGTAATTTCGAAATTCCGATGAATTCAAACAACAAGTTTGAGATTCATGTGAAACATCGCCCAACTGTCCCCGACAATCAAAGGTATTGGCAAGTGTTTCAAGATGATGATGAGATCGATGAATTTCTGCAAAATAAAGGTAAGTTCAAAGACACTTCTATTGATGTGGAGTATGATGATGGTGAAGCGGATATAGAAGTCAATCAAATGGAAGTTTTGCAGCTCAAAGACAACATCATTCCTAAAGGTCTAATACCTTTAGAGGATCTCTTCGATCAGGATGATGTGGCCCGGAAACCGAGCTTGCTGCCAACCGAGAAAGGAGTTGAGGATGTGAACATTGGATCAGCTGAAAATCCTAAGATGGTGAAATTATCAAAGGCATTGCCTCCACAGGTAAAAGAAAATTATATCAGTTTGTTATCCTCTTTCACTGATGTATTTTCTTGGGATTATTCAGATTTGAAGGCATATGACACAAGCATAATTCAACATGTCATCCCGATCAAGCCAAATCAAAAGCCTTTTCGTCAGAAGCTAAGAAGAATAAATCTGAAGCTGCTACCCTCAATCGAGAAGGAAGTGAATCGGTTGTACAAAGCTAGTATCATAGTCCCCATAAGATTTTCAGATTGGATTTCAAACTTGGTGCCCATGCGCAAGAAAACAGGTGAGATCTGGTTATGCATTGATTTTAGAAATCTGAACAAAGTATCCTTGAAAGACAACTATCCATTGCCTAAGATGGATCACATACTTTAGAGAGTAGTTGGAGCATCCTGCATGTCTCTACTCAATGGTTATTCATCTTATAACCAAATTCTGGTCCATGAGGATGATAGAGACAAAACAATGTTCACCACTCCGTGGGGAACTTTTTATTATGCAAAGATGCCTTTTGGATTGAAAAATGCTGGTGCAACCTTTCAGCAGGCGATGGATATCGCATTTGCTAATGAAAAAGATGTCTTTCTAGTTGTTTATCTTGATGACTTGACCGTTTTCTCTAATTCAGATGAAGATCACCTTTACCATTTGAAGATTGTATTTCAACTGTGTAGGAAGTATGGCATCTCTCTCAATCCGAAGAAAAGTTTGTTTGCCATAGATGAAGGCAAGCTTCTCGGGCATATTATCTCAAAGGAGGGCATCCGAATGAATCCAGCTCAGGTGGAGGCCATTCAAAAGATTGATTTCCCACGAAGTAAGAAAGAAATCCAATACCTCAATGGTAAGATAAATTTCTTACGTAGCTTTGTGCCTAATCTTGCAAAACATTTACGAGAAATCACAAACATGCTCAAAAAAGATAGTGCAATAAGGTGGACTGAGGAAGCAGTTAAATCTTTCAATTTGGTGAAATTAGCTCTTTCTTCAGCTCTGGTTTTGATCAACCTGGATTATACTCAGGATTTTATTTTGTTCTCATTTGCCTCGGATCATACTATGGCAGCGGTCCTGATGCAGAAAAGAGACCAGCTTGAGAAACCAATTGCATTTTTCAACAGAATCATAAGGGATGCGGCATTGAAGTACAATATAATTGAAAAACAGGCCCTTTCTTTGGTAAAAGCACTGAAATATTTTTGGGTTTATATTTTGCATTCTCACATCCTTGCTTATGTCCCTAATGTTGTTGTTAAGGATGTCTTAGTGCAAACAGATCCAAAGGGGAGAAGAGGCAAATGGATTGTTGCCTTGCTGGAGTATGATGTGGAAATCAGACCGACAAAGCTCATTAAAGGACAAGGGATGGCTAAACTAATGGTTGAGTCAAATTTTCATGCCTTGGACATTAATCTAATTGCTACTATGTCTAAAGAAGATGAAGACAATCTGCCCTCTTCGGTATCAGAAATTTTCCTTCTTTCTCCTTGGTATTCAAACATTGTTTATGTAATCCAAAATCTATCATCGCCACCTGGAATGGCTAAGAACAAAAGTAGGACACTGAAATTGAAGTCTGCAAAATTTTGTATCATGAATGGTGCACTCTATTGGAAAGACCATGGTGGTGTCTTGTTGAATTGTTTAGTAGAAGAAGAGGAAAAACAGGTTATGGAAGACTTTCATAAAGGAGATTGCGGAGGCCATCTTTTCTGGAAGACCACAACTAATAAAATCTTGAGAGCGGGGTATTATTGGCCAATTATTTTTGCTGATGTGTACAAAATAGTGGTGAGCTGCCACAAATGTTAGATTTTTCAAGGTAAGAGGAAGTTGCAGCCTTTACCACTCAAGCCCATTGAAGTAAGTGCTCCATTTCAACAGTGGGGTTTTGATTTCATTGGTGAGATCCGTCCTTCTTCTTCAGTGTAGCATAAGTGGATCCTCACAGCGATGGATTATTTCACCAAATGGATTGAGGCAATTACTACAATGCAGGCTACTGATTTAGTAATTATCTCATTTCTTGAAAACAACATTTTGTCTCATTTTGGCTATCCCAATAAGCTAATCACTGACAATGCAGCAGCCTTTAAATCAAAAAGAATGATTGACTTTTTTCATAAGTATCAAATCACTTTGGGGCACTCGACTGCCTATTACCCACAAGGCAATGGATTGGCGGAATCCTCAAATAAATATCTTGTCAACATTATCAAAAAGTTGCTGGAAACTAACAAAAAAAGTTGGCACAAAAAGCTGGTCAATGCACTTTGGGCAGACAGGGTAAGTCAAAAGAAATATATAGGCATGTCTCCTTTTGAGCTTGTGTATAGTGTGGACATAGTCTTCCCAACCTCTTTGGCAGTCCCGATGGTTAAAATTTTGTAAGAAGCAGGCAGTGAAGATGATAGTTTGCAGCAGAGAATCAATCAAATGATTCATTTGCAGCAAACTAGAGAGGAGGTATTTCAGAACACTTTCAAGCTGCAGGAGAGAATCAAGAGGATATATGACCAAAAAGCAAAGGCAGACAGGTTTGAAATAGGAGACATAGTGCTGAAATGGGATGCAAGGAATGAGGAGAAAGGTAAACATGGAAAATTTGAAAATCTTTGGAAAGGACCTTACAAGATCGCTGCATATCAGGGCCAGAATGCTTTCCTTTTGCAAGAAATGAATGGTGAAGACTATCCTGGCGGGCCGGTCAACGGTCGGCTCCTCAAAAGGTATTATTTGTGAAATGTTTTCTACTATCCTACCCATCATTGTATATACCGGTTTGTTAAAATTCCATTGCAAGTGTGTACTGTTTTCATTCTTCAGTTTGGGCCCGAGGTGAAGGCTATAAAGCTGAGGTTTGATTTCGGTTTTGGTTTGGTTTGTTAGAGTCAGGTCTTTCAGTCAATTTCAGTCTTAAAATTGAGTCAGTTTGAGTCACATTTCAGTCCTGAAATTGAGTCAAGAGTTTGGTTTTAATTTTTCGAAGTTATTGACTACATAGCCCAATGGACGAAGGCACTGCTTTCTTTCCCATAGATCTATAGTTCTTGGCACCTCCAAGGAGCTACCATCCCCATTGGAGCCAATGTTAGTGTTGGTATCTTCATCCCTCCATCAGAGATCAAATTCTGTTATTGCATTGCATATTAGGTGTCCCGCCTAGTCAACTGCATTCCATTAGGCGCATGGATCATCTGATGGTAGTTTGTGCTTCATTTACATGATGGTCAATCCACTCTAGCTAGTGTCACATTCACTTTAACACAAAAATCTATTTCACTAGCAACCGGTATTCCTAACATTGGAGAACAATGGAACAAGAGGCAGCAAATTGACAGGCAGCATTATGAACCATACATCAAGCTCGGTTACTTGAGACAACTTAGCAGGGTGTTTCCTTTTTGGTACCTCAAAGATTCATATGCTCCTTTAATGAAACTGATAATGAAGTATTTCAGCTGTGAGGGTCGGTTTTCCCGTTTATATGCCTATCATATCAGGTTGCTGATGCATTTTACCACGGTGAGGATGATGAACCTCCCTTACTTCATGTGTTGAAATATTGAGAAGATGACCACCCTAATACAACACAAGACTCCTTAGCAGTAGTTCAACAATATTTACCATTTTTCTCTCATTAAGATTGTGGTCATCCATCAGCTTGGCTTGCAGGGCATCACTTAGGAGGACTTCATTTCTCGTGAGTTTTTCACAGCTCCTCAGGGACCTTCATATCAGCATGAAGGTCATGAGACACAGACCGCTAGTATGCCGGTGTTTATCACTTATCATAAGGGCACTTGACGGTTGTTCGCAATAGCTAAGCGAGTATTATCTCCACCAGGGGTGGAAGGGGTCTCGCTTTCATCATCAACACAACAAGTTCAGGACAAAGGCAAGAGGCCATTACAGGATGAAGGACCATCAGGTGAGCAGGAGACTGATTTCATTCTCATTGAGGGTGATGATACTTATGTGGGCCTGCAAAGCACAAATCTCAGAGAAATCATCCAAGAGCAGCAGGCGAATATCAATGCCTTGTCCCTCAACTTGGAGAGGGCTAAATGGACAATAAAGTACCTAGATCAAAGAAATAATCAACTTGAAGATCAGCAAGTGATTATGGAGTTCCAAAACATTCGGAGAATCGCCAAGCTGCCCAAACGAGGAGGGTGGAGCTCACTTCACTTGAGCAAGAGGTCAATGCCGATCAGGAGTCATGGCTTGAAAGAGTCAATATCCACTTGGAGAGGAGGTTAGAAAAATCCATCAATGAGAAGAATATGTTGAGAAACATGGCATATCATTATTTGTCAAGGAATATGGTGTGCCAAGCTAGAATAAGGAGCTTGAAGGCAGAATTGAAGAGGGCATCAAGGAGGCAAAAGGAGCATGATAGACTTCAGATCTTGGCTGAGGCTTCCTTGGCCCAACATGGCACTTGATGGAGAAGACTCAACCCAAATTCCAAAAAATTTGGGGCACTTTTTGCATTTTTGGAATTTTTTGCTCAAGAAACAAGAATTTTTGCTCTATGTGCCACGCCACCTGGCACTCGCTTTTGATAGGAGCCTCCAAATGACAAAAACTCATCATTTTTGGACTTTTCATGAAAAAATATGCTTGCCTATCGATGGCCAAGAAATTTGGACACGTTTTGAGCCCTCAAAAAGGTCAAAAATACTTTAAAAATGACCTTACTACCCCTATTTTGACACGCAAGAAGCGGTGTTAGGAGAGCTGAATTTTGGAGGGGCAAATGGAGGCCAAATTGAAAAATACCACTTGGGTTGGAAGGTAGACAGATAGACCTTTCCAACAAGCATACTTGGAGTGAATTTGGACACTATTAAGACCTCCAAAAGTGGCTTCAAACAGGAACTATGCATAGAGAATTTGGCGTAGCGCATAGAGGAAATTTGGCCCAGTTTGACCAGGAATGCTCTGTTTTTCGCCTAGCTTTTGCCAGTTTGACTTTTTCACCTGCTTAGTGTCAAATTTGTAATGTAATTTAATTTACATTCATGGATCATGATGTAAATATGTCAAATTTTCACTTATGGAGGTAGATTCATGTGTTAAAAAGTTGTTTGAAACTGAATGAATCAGTTCCCTTGTTTCTAGAGGCATGCTGTTCCATTGCCTGATTTCTAGTCCTCAGTTTAGAATTAGTTGAAACAGATCCTAAACATGTGAGGTCGACTCCTAGAGGCTGGTATGAGCTATGGTTTGTTTATATTATGTGGTTTTTCAGTCATTATCATGGTTGGACTCTTGAGAAAGCAAGTAGCTTCACTGTACACTCATATCAGCATTTTGGCTAAGGAATTGAGGCCAGGGTTTGCAGCACTCTTTGGGATCCCTGTGGCATTTTGTTTTGGTATAGTGCTTCCTTCTGTATTTTTTTATGTGTTATGTATGACATTATCTATCTTATTTCTTCCTAACTAAATCAAACAAGAGTGAAAGTAGAATCCATTGAAATTGCAGTGCTCTACTTGAGGTTTGCTTTAGTTTCTTGATGTTTTCAGTTGTTTGGAGAGGATCCTTGGCTTCTCTTTCCCTCTTCAACTCCTCACCCATCTAATCCCTCCACCTCATTTGATTTGAAGTGCCAAAATCAGTTGCCTACCTTGCCCCATTGAGATCTCTGCAAAAGTGAACCTCATTCCCCGCACCCAAAATATACTTTTCCATTTGAGCCAGCAAAAACATCATTTTATTCAATAAAACTCTTTTTCACACATACATAGCCTAATATCATTAGTTATATCAGTCATCTCAAGCCTTTAGTGATCATATTTTGCTAAGATTGACCCGGAGAGAGCCCTCTCCCGACCTGGTAGGGCTAGCTACCAGGTTAAGCGTGGTTTGGTGTTGGCCATGGATCCTACCTTTCTCAGCCTGAGGTAGATTTAGGCACTAACACTCAAAGTCATATGAAGGATACCAAGCTTTAGAAACTAAAACTAACACCAATCTTCATTATTTGAATCAATCCAAGTACATCCCTGCTAGAAATTAAAGTGGAGCTACAAAAATAGAAGTTTTCTCCATAAGAACGCTAAGAAAAATATCCCCTAGAGGTAAATTCGAATTGGTACTTATAGAAAATTATGAGGAAGAATTATCCTTGAAAATAGGAATCTTTCCCATCCAAAATCCCTTAAATAGTGGATCTAGTTCCCAACACTAAGAATATGCATTAAATGACATAGAACACATTCCTAGATTTTCTTAGTCATTGGAGCTCCATAATTTTTGCAATAATTTCACAATATGTTGTTGATTTATTATCCAATTTTTATCCTCATGTAGTAGGAAGAAAGTCCCTAGATGATCTCTTCCTCCAAATATTCATAATCTTCGCAATATTCTCACAATATTCTTCAAAAATAAATAATATTAGGCACAAATACGCAATCATGCATAAACCTTCCTAATGAACATATTAAAGTTAAAAATATGTCATCTAATGCAGAAATAGAGGTTTAATGTGTTGAAGGATGGTCAAATGGGTCTTAATTGATGTATAATTTGTAGGCCCATCATACCCCCTAATGAAGGTGTTGCTAACCCTGTTAGCAACTTAATGACCTAATTGTGCCTCATTCATGGCCCTAGTCGCCTTCCTGATCAGTCCTATAATTGTCTAGCACGTTCCTGTAGCAGCTTTTTACCTTCACGTGGTAGGGAATATTCTCCTTTTAGTTGTTTATTCATGGCTCCCCTAGTGCTTGGCTTCTTCTAAGAGGCTTGGGGCTCCTTTCTTTTGGATTGGAGGGAGGTTATCTCTTCAGTTTGCTTCTTATTCTCCTTTTATCCTTTGTTCTGATTTTTCAAACACTTTTTCTTATGTTTCAACATTTTCTTTTTCTTTTCCACCATATTCTTCTTTCGCAGATCCATCCCTGATTGTCTCTTCAAGTCTAGAAAATCTTCTCTATCCATGTCGACAAAATTTGTCCATATGTTCTCAAGGTTTGTGCAAAGGAACCCTACTATGAATGATCAATTTTAGAGCACTTATCATTTCAACATATGGCAAGAGGATGAGTGCTTCTTGTTGATAAGTGAGGTGAAGAAAGGTATGCAAATTTCAAAAAAAATATATTCTCCCATCATAATGCTCATCCTCGCAAGAAAACTTCGCACTTTAATTTTCTATGGTTCTACTACATGATGCTTAGTGGAGGAATTTTGAAAAAATCATAGAATTTTTATTTGTAAGAGGTGATAGATAAAGTACTTACCCTTTCCTTACAGACTCCTTCAAAGTTCTAGGGTTTCGTGGCCAATAATTCTCAATATAGGGTCCATTTTTTCCTCTTGGGACAATCATGTAGCAAGCAGACTGTCTCCTGTAGCACCTACTCTGCCTCCTATAGAAGCCCCATTTCTCCTGTAGCATCCCTATTTTCTCTTGTATCATGGGAATTTGTGCTTTGAGCTACTTAGCTGGGGCTTCTCTAGTGGTTGGCCTTCTCATGTATTTCAAAAGTTTCTTCCCCTTTGGTTAAAACCTCCCCCTATTTCTCCTAATGCTCCTTCTTGGGGCTACTTGGGTGTATTTTTTTTTTTAAGAGCAGTCTCAATGGTAGAAACAATATTAACTTCCTTTTCATCAGTGAGGGAGATGGACGCTATAATTTATATCAAACAAATTTTTTTTTTCTCTACTCCTATCTTGCCTTTACTAAGTAATTTCCAACAAGACATATTGCTCAATTGTCTATTACAGGCTACCAACATCAAGCAAAATTTCTCATGCAATTGTATGGAAATCAAGGAGGGAGGAAACCATTTACTCTTTTTGTTAAATAGCTCTGTATGTGCATGAGGATTTAAAGACAATTCCAAGTCATTGTGACCCTCTTTCACCCTTCAATTCCCCCTCTAGATTATTCTCAGCCCTCCTATAAAAATTCATGCCTTCCTGCAGCTTCCTCATGTAGCACCTGCAAATAGAGTTTGAAATACCTCAACTATTTTTTAGAAATGAGTGATGGTGCAAATGAAGTCAGGCCTAGTACATAATATTCCCTTTGTGGTTAAAAACTTGGAGTACTTTAGTGACTTGGCATTAACCTAAGTTTCTTCTTGTGGACCGTTGTCCCTACTAACTGTGATCATTTCTCTTTCCCCACATTGAATTCTTCACATTGCATGTGTGTTTAAGTAAACTGTAGTCTTACTAGTCGAGGATGGCCAAGTTTTCTGGCCACCTTCAGCCTATAAAACCTTCTCTCATGTACATTGAAAACAAATTTTTTAACTTAATATGCTCAACAGGAGAGGTGAAGAACAAATGCATACTTGTGCCTACCAGATTTCGAGTTGTTGTAGATGCATGCATGTTGCTATTGGGCTTCATATCATGATGGGTTGAAGGTGTTGATTTCCTTTGTTTGCTTCTATATAAGTCTTTCATAGCATGATGACTGATTAATTTCTTGTGTGTGTAGGTTTCTTTCAGTGTCCAATTTGATGTTAGTGGAGTGGATGGACTACTTCTTAAGGAGGGTGTGCCCCTTATCAACTTCAAATATTGCTTCATGATGCTCAAGGTGGCTAGATCTTTGATCAAGTGCTCAAAATTAGGATCAAAACTCAAAGAGGTAGAATCTTTATAAACTTAGCTTCAGATCGAAGTGCTCATCATTCTGATTCCAATGGTGTGAACGACACTTGAATCCGAGCTCATATGAAGAAGTTAGATCAAGTTAAAGTTCAGGTTTGACTTAGACAAATGGCAGGAGAAGATGACGTGCCAAGACTCTTTAGCGAATGGGGAAGCACCAAGTGGCAGGCCACCATTGGCCTCGCATTTCACAAATCACATATCGCAGATGGGTCAGCATTAAAGAATCGGCCCCAGAACAAGCCAGGGTGCGATGCGATAATCACAATCGCACATCACAGAAGGGAATACTACAGAAATTGGCCCCCATTGAACTGGGTTCCAATGCGATAATCATAATCGCATATCACACAGTGTAGAGTCCCACATATATGTTACCCCTTGACTCTGACAATTTTGATTTACGATGGATGTTGGATGCAATAAGATTATGAGTTTCAGTTGATACTTCTATTGGGCCCATCGTTTATCACAATCACATATCTCCCACACCACATTCGAAAACCATAAGACCCGCCAGTTCCTGCTAATTATGATTTGCGATGGATCTGTCGGTGCCGCTAGATTATGGCCACCGCGTGGTGAAAATTTCACCAAGTTAGTGCTTCTTGGAGCGAAATTGTAGGATCATGCCGAAAATTGTGCAATTTGTGGAGCAAATATTGGGAAAATTAGGAGAGGTCATAACTTCTTGAGTTTTCCACCAAACTAGATGCAAAAAGAGGCTAGATAGAAATTTTTTGACAATCTAGACTCATTGGAGTATGTTTCAAAAGAATTTGAGCATTGTAAACATATCGTTTTACACTTTTGAGCATAATAGAGAGGCCCAAGCCATTGGAACCTGGACTAAGGAGATGTAGCCCAGGAGGGGTGAAATCCTTTATCATGTTCTAGTTGTAATGTCTTTTTTATGATTTTTTGTACATATTTATGTTGTTATTCAATCTCTTATTTATGTTAAATTGCTCATAAAATTAACATAAAAACTCATCATTTCACTTGCAAAAATTCATGAATCCTTAAGCACAATGAAAGCATTTTGTTTCCAATTTGAGGAGGATCTTAGTACAGCAATCTAATATTCTAAATCAGATCATTTTGGTATCAAAGCTCTAGGTTCTCTTTGTGAAAGAAGGATTTAATTGTTTGCAAGTTTATGTAATTCTTACAAGTTTAAAACTCAAAAGAGGAGAAGGGAAGCTGGTTGCTAGACTTGAAGTTGGGTCAAGGGGAAGGAGAGAAAGGTTTATAGAATCTCCAATACCAGTTCAATCTCAAGTTGTAGTTGAGACTCTAGAGATCATGTCTCATGAAGGAGAACCTGCAAATATGAAAGAAGATGATAAGACCTTTAGAAAGGCTTTCTTTGATATGAGAGATATGGTAAAGGTCCTCTATGAAGAGAGGAATACTAGGTTGCAAGGGGAAAGTTCCAAACCTCCCAAAGGAGAAGGCTCTTCAGGAAGAGGTGATGGAAAATGAGGTGATGGAAATGGAGACAAACCTCCACCCTCTCCACCATCTTCTTCATCTCCTTCTTCACAAGCATATTCACCCTCTTCCACTAACACAACCCTTACTCATATTCATCATCATACTTCAAAAGGAACTAATAAATCACCTCCATTAAAACATGATGTTAGATTTGAGTTGCCCATGTATAATGGTAAAGTGAATGCAGAGAAGCTTGATAATTGGATTTTTCAGTCATAGTTTTTGTTGGGTGAAACTATGTTCGTTTAATTCCGTTGTAGTACTTACCCAACTATTTAATTTTTCAATCTGAGGTCCGTAGACTTACGAGACACATGCACTATATATGCAGGACTGAAGTGGAACTAATCTAATCTAATCTAATCTAAATTACTGAAATCAAATTAATCTAAGAAGGCATTGAAACATTAACTATGAAAGAAGGAAGTTGCATAAAAGAAAAGCAATACAACATGTGAAGAAGTGAATGACAAACAACATATGTGAGCTCACAACAATAAAACTATGTCGAATTATATTACAAGAACTAAATTACAAATCATGAAAGCATAACAATAAAAGAATATGAATCAAAGTTAATCTCCATTCTCTATTATTCATTATTCATCCCAATGAAGAGAGAGCACTCTCTTATATACATGAGGAAGATAACCTTTCCATAATTACATATCCAATATTCCCTCAAGCACTCTCAACTAGTTTCCCATTATTACAAGATATGATCGCACAAATCTCTCAAACATGATCCCATAAATCTCTCACATATCTTGGATAAGATATGCGAACCAAATCCTCCATGCTTTTCTCCTAATTATCTCCTTAGGAATTGGATAAGATATGTCTCCATGATTTTCTCCTTAGGATAAGATATGCCTCCATGATTTTCTCCTTAGGAATTGGATAAGATATGCCTCCATGATTTTTTTCTTAGAAAAAGGCTTGCATAATTATCTCCTTGATATGGTGGAGGAGATATTAATTCTTCACATATTTCCTACACATCACAAAACTCACATATTCTTGAGATATATATAAAAATATCTACATTTTCTAATAATTAATCATAAATTCACTTATAATACAAAAATGAATAAAATGGAAAATAATAAGGTGAAACCCAAATGTATGTATGAAAATGATATGATAAAAGGTTAACGGGATGATGAAATGTAAGGAATAGTGAAGAAAATGGTGGATGAAAATATGACATTTCTGAGTCCCAACATCCTCCCCAACTAAACTTGTTGCATGTCCTCATGCAACCATGCATGGGTATCTTTTAAGAACATTTGGCATCTTGAACTTTGGCTTTACATGATGATGTCTTAAATGTTTCCAGGATATGTGAGAGACATGAGTAACAATTTACATTTTCTTATGGTTGGTTCTTGTGTGACAACCATGAATATGGTTGGTTCTTGTGTGACAACCATGAATACAAAGAATGTTGGTTCTTGTGTTAACAACATTCATTTCATTTTCTGTTCTCTTTTCTTCAGTAATGTAAACACTCACTGGAAATCATAATGTGCATAAGAAAGCCCTTTTGTAATATTAATGAAGCATGCCAATATTGCGTATGAAGCAAAGTGCAACAAAGTATCATTGGAAAATAAATGTTGGTGAATGGTAAATGGAGTGATAGTGGTGAAGAAATAGAACCATGGCAGTGAATATGTAGTGAATATAGTTCTCCGCCCCCCCCCCCCCCCCCCCCCCCTCAACTGAATGGGTTGCATGTCCGCATGAAACTTAACATGGCTCATGAAAGGAAATGTAGCATGGTGAGGGAATTTTCCAAAATATTCAAGTTAGCATATAAGGAATTGCATGATTAAAGATTAGAAAACAACATACCTCTACTTACCCAAGAATGATGAATTATGCAATAGGAATGTAACTGCTGTTGCTGCTGGATCAGGAAAATGTGACTGATGTTGTAACTGGTTCCTGGGAAATGAAGGAATCTGAACTGCTGATGTTGAATCATGGAAAAGATAAATGCTGAAAGTGGAATTGTGGTACTCTCTCATAGATCAGAATGCATGCTGTTGTAACTGCTGAGGGAGTCGTGAAAAAAAAGTGTATAGTCTTCACCCGCTACAAACCCGATGGTACAATTCTAAACATGCGTATGAATGTGTTGATGTCGAGCATGAATAGAAATCATTGGATTACCGGCCATTGATGTATGTCGTTAACCAATGCGAGGCAACTCACCATTGATGTCAATGAGTGCCAAGGTACCGGAGTACATCTTGCGAAGTGCGAATGGATGTGTTGAGGTCGAGCCACTTGCAAGATCTAAAGATCAAGGGACATTGATGTATTCCCATGATTGCCAGCGAGAGAGCTTGCCATTAAGGCATGCAAGCCTCTAGGTACTCAAAATGAACTCTAGTCTATTTCCCAGATAAGGTGCTGATGTCGATGGGGCAAGACTTGTTGAAAGGTGGGCCTTAAGGAATCCCACATCAGTGAACGCGAGTTTGTACAAAAAGATTTGGTAGGACTATAAATGGAAAGAACCCACGAACAAGCAGTGTGGATCAGCATGGCTAGGAAATCAAGGCAATGTAATCATGGAAAGGGAATGAGTTTTATTCAGAAGGCAAACTAGAAGGCAAAAATAAACTGAAAAGGATAAAGGGATGTATGCGATTCAAAAAATTAGGCGTGCATGAAGTCGTGAAAGATAAGGAAATGGAAGATGGGCTGCAACACAAGGATGGTCTAGGTGTTTGGAAGGAAAAAGGGAAGTAATCATGATGCAAAAGGATTGTTGTGTAGTGGAAAATTTCATGATATGTGCAGTGAAGAATTAGTTCTTCAAGCGTCCAATGATGCATGTTTCATAGTGATTTCGAAAAATCACTTTGCATTAGATTGTCTTCAACTCTTATCACCATTCCTGCATAAAAATTGTCACCTTTGTGTGCCATCTCCATCGATCATTCCTGTATGAAGTGACTCAAAAACAAATTAGCTCATTTTCAAGAATTTATAAAATGTCCATTTTTTAATTATTTTCCGAAATAACTCTAATTGTGGATGAAAAAGGTGTCGCATCATAATGTTGAGCTTTCTGCATAAGCTTCTCATTGTCCTACACATAACACCAATCTCATTTCACTTGTTAGTATATGCATCCTAACTTTTCCCACAAATTCACATAAAAAACTCCAACATACTTTTATTTCCCCCCAACTAGAAATATTGCATGTCCCCATGCAATGTACTCATTGATTGTGCAATACTTTTTCAAAATGTTTTTATTGGTTTGCAGGAAAATTGATTTAAAACATTTGAAAAGGCTTTTGTATCTTTTTGGGGAAGTAGTTGGTGTTATGAAGTTTGATGTAAATGAATGAGGGAAATTTTTTTTATTTTTTTATTTTTATTATATTTTTTT
Source organism: Pinus tabuliformis (assembly GCA_031772625.1). Classification (NCBI taxonomy): domain Eukaryota; kingdom Viridiplantae; phylum Streptophyta; class Pinopsida; order Pinales; family Pinaceae; genus Pinus; species Pinus tabuliformis. The sequence goes on from CM062816.1 coordinate 195,728,775, forward strand.
TTAATTTTATTATTATTTTTAATTTTATTATTTTTTATTTATTTTTTTTAATTTTAATTTTTTTTTTTTTTTTGTCATGTGATGTTCAATAAATTATAGAAAATCCATGTGAAATTTAACTAGGCAAAACAAAAATACGAGTAATTCCATCCACGAACAAAGGGAACGCTTATGTCTTCTCATCTAACCATTATAAAGACAAATACCATACTAAATTCATTAAAGGCACCAAGGACTGCAGAGCCTACTTTAGATTGGGCTAATCCTTTTCCTACTAATGGCAAAAAGCGTTGTCCTCTGGGATCAAGAGACCAAGACATGATTTCCACTTGAATTTTACAAAGTTCCGAAGACCCCAATAATGGGCCACTTAAAAAAAAGGTAAAAAAAACTCGGTTTCCTTAGGCCCAGGATACTGCCACATCCCAGTTACGAACTTCATGTTTTCACTTCACAATTCGTCCTTTTAGCTTACAGAATCTCTGTTTTTATTAATGAAATCGATGATGTCCTCCTTTGATCTATCTCCCTGGTAGTTTCCATCCTTGCCAGTTTCATAAATTTGGAACAGAATAAACAATGAATGAAATAAAGGTTTTCATAAACAAGATATCATTATCAAAACCCCAAAGATGTACAAATCAGTGATGAAAAAAAATGAAACCAAGAAATATGGAGCAACAGATCCACTGATACCAAGCACCATGCCGGTTTAGCATTAATGAGACTGTGTCTCAAGCAGTAAATTCGTTGCTGTGCTAATATCATTATCTGCCTGGGCTAGTGCTTCAATTGCGAGATTTCTATCAAAGCCCATTGCAACCAATGTGGAAACAGCTTTTTCAGATGGATCTATAGTTACATGAAGAAGTGGAGTTGCAGCAGCAAACTCATCCTCAAATTCCGTGTCATATGAAGTAACAGCCTCCCTGGTAACATTCTCTCTTGAAGAAGTGTTAGATAGCCCCATTAACAAAGTCGACAAGGAAAGGCGAGAAACAGTAGAAGCTAATTGCTCAGGGAACTTAATTCTGCGAAGCTCAAAGACATTCAGTCGATAAGACAAGCCAGCGATGATGCCACAAAGACCTGGTATAAATGATCTTTTCCGTGATGAAATAAGTAGCTGAGGACCAGCAAGGTAGACAAATGATTTGTCAGAGAATTGGATCCCAAAAATACGAACCCATGTTGAAACTGGTATATCGAAATAGAAAGGTATAAATGAGGAAAATATCAAGCCATAGGGTCCAGGGGTTAGTCCAATCGAAATCGGATCTTTGAATACTACCAAAGAAATCAGTTCGAAAAAAGTTGTGAAAATGACTCCAAAAGTGAAGCTTCTGCACAATTCCCTGGTAAGAAAGACCACAGGTCGATGCCCCATCTACCCAATACATTCGTGACTGTTTCCATAGAATTTGTGTCAGATGAAGAAGGAACCGATGTTGTGACCACGTAAGGGTTTGCTTGAAAAGAGGGTTCCTGTTGGCGGGCAGGCATTGGAGGAGCAGATGCTGCAGATTCAGATTCGGCAAAGAAAAATGCAGCAAACAAGAGTGAATTATCAGAGTTCAAACCCAATTACTCCCACCACCTCAGAGTGGATGCCCACATCTTCAGAACGCAACCCCTTAAAAACGTCAGTTTTGAAAAGCATTTTTTTATCAAACCAGGACAAATCTAGACAAACGAAGACATGGGTTGTTTTCAAAATAGAATAAATTACATAACCCAGAAATAGTTTGCTTAAATTCCTAATATTCTAAGAGGGAATCATGGTTCTTCGAGACCCTATTTAGATGACTGCGTGAAGAAAAAAACAGTTTTTTTTTACAATTAATGTGCAGAGAATTACGGTGATGACAGCCCCTTTTTATTTTTTATTTTTTTTAACAAATGGACACAATGATTTGCATATTGAAAGATGTTTTTGATGAAGCATATTGCAAAACATTTATTTATTCTTGAAATTAGTCTAAGTCATTCCTATTTTCTGGTCCTCGAGATCGTACAAAGACGCAGGAGGAGAGCATACTTATTATTTATCCTTGAAATTAGTCTAAGTCATTCCTATTTTCTGATCCTCGAGATCGTACAAAGACGCAAGAGGAGAGCATACTTATTCTAGGTAAAAGAAAAACTGAAAATGAAAGCAAAAACTGAAAATGAAAACCTAGCTACTCTATACTAATTAGAATTTACAAATTAGTTACGTGTAGGTAAACTTCCAATGAAGCCATTCACGTAGCAGTGACAACAATAGATTCAGTAGCAAGTTTTCAAATGAAAAATGAAAATATTCGAAAGTGAATGAGTCTAGTGGTTGTATCTGCAAATTAACTAAAAAATAAAAAGGTGAATCTAATCTAGTACTTACCTGGAACCATTGTTCGATAAAGCTTTGATAGGCACAGTTTCTCTCACTCAGATCATGCTGTAACTCCTGTTCTTCTTCGATCTGCTGTTCTTCTTCCTCGATCTCTTGTTTGAATGATTGTTCGCCATCAAATACGCAGGATTCTTCAGATGTTGAATCTTCGGTTGTTTCTTGGGGAGTAGTTGAACCTTTAATTCTTGTCAAGATCTCCTCTTCCAAGGAAGAAGAGATCCCGACTTCTGCTAGGATTTGAGTGAGTAGTTCCAAGCTGAAACTCATTGTTAAATCATGTTGAAAAAAAACAAAAAAAATCAGCACACTAAAAATTGAATTAAAAACAAAAGGACCACAGAAATAATCTTGAATTCAATACTCAGTTAAACCCTCTTACAAGGACTGCTCATTAATTGAGTAATTGAATGCTTCAATTATAACCATGAACCAGGAATTCATCAAACATTCTTCACAATTGCGAAAATCAAACACACCTGTAGAAATTGAAACTCACACTTGCATAAATGTAAACACACCCTACATGCCCTGATCCATAAGAGGTCGAGCCCGTTACGGTATCTTGAATGCGATGCGTAGGCTGTCCCGCACGTCTTACCGCCTTAACACCTCGGAGTTAGGAACATGTCTAAACACACTTGCATGAAAAATCAAACTAAACTTCAATCCATCGTGCCTCCCCGGCAACAGCGCCAAAATGTTGGGTGAAACTATGTTCGTTTAATTCCATTGTAGTACTTACCCAACTATTTAATTTGTCAATCCGAGGTCCGTAGACTTACGAGACACATGCACTATATATGCAGGACTGAAGTGGAACTAATCTAATCTAATCTAATCTAAATTACTGAAATCAAATTAAACTAAGAAGGCATTGAAACATTAACTATGAAAGCAGGAAGTTGCATAAAAGAAAAGCAATACAACATGTGAAGAAGTGAATGACAAACAACATATGTGAGCTCACAACAATAAAACTATGTCGAATTATATTACAAGAACTAAATTACAAATCATGAAAGCATAACAATAAAAGAATATGAATCAAAGTTAACCTCCATTCTCTATTATTCATTATTCATCCCAATGAAGAGAGAGCACTCTCTTATATACATGAGGAAGATAACCTTTCCATAATTACATATCCAATATTCTCTCAAGCACTCTCAACTAGTTTCCCATTATTACAAGATATGATCGCACAAATCTCTCAAACATGATCCCATAAATCTCTCACATATCTTGGATAAGATATGCCAACCAAATCCTCCATGCTTTTCTCCTAATTATCTCCTTAGGAATTGGATAAGATATGTCTCCATGATTTTCTCCTTAGGATAAGATATGCCTCCATGATTTTCTCCTTAGGAATTGGATAAGATATGCCTCCATGATTTTCTCCTTAGAAAAAGGCTTGCATAATTATCTCCTTGATATGGTGGAGGAGATATTAATTCTTCACATATTTCCTACACATCACAAAACTCACATATTCTTGAGATATATATAAAAATATGTACATTTTCTAATAATTAATCATAAATTCACTTATAATACAAAAATGAATAAAATGGAAAATAAGAAGGTGAAACCCAAATGTATGTATGAAAATGATATGATAAAAGGTTAATGGGATGATGAAATGTAAGGAATAGTGAAGAAAAAGGTGGATGAAAATATGACATTTCTGAGTCCCAACAGTTTTTTTGCAGGATTAAAAATCTTCAAGAGGATGACATAAATATTCAGTTAGCTTCCTTGAGAATGGAGGGTGCAACACTCGTATGGTGGGAATCAAAGACCCAAGAGGATATTAAAAAACACAGTAAGATCTCAATTTCTTGGAATGATTTCATTGCTGCAATCAAAATAAAATTCTACCCTCTAGCTTATATGTAGAAAGCCATCATGAACTGGAAGAACTTTAGACATCTTAAAGGTCAAAATTTGCAAGATTACACCCAAGAATTCAAAAAAAGGTCTTTGATGTTAGGTGTAGATTTGCAATCACAGGACACATTGCTAAGGTACATAAGGGTTTTACACAGTTACCTTAGGCATATTATCTTAATGTTTAATCCCAATAATCTAGATGATGTGTGTGTGCAAGCCACTCATCTTGAGGCAAGAGGTAAAAACACACCAGAAGAAGGTAGTAAAAATCCATTTAAGTGTAAATGAAATGAAAAGGTTTTCAAAGGGAAGGAAAATAAAAATCCATCTATCAAAAAAGAAGGAGAGAAAGTTACATGAAAACATTGTTCTAGGGAGGGTCACAATGAAGCTCATTGTTGAAAGCTTCATCTTGAAATGAGACCAATGAGAATGAACAACAAGGGAAAACAAAAGACAACTGCAACCACTCAACAGGATTTGGGATCCGATTTGGGCAATGAAACTAAAATCACAGCCATGGGGTTAAAAGGAAAAGAATTCATTGTTATCACTAGTTCTTCAAACTCAAAAAATGAAATTCCAAATGAAAAGAGGAGAATAGAATTTTTTCACATGAGGGTGATCTCAAATCACAACAAGGTTGATACACTTTTCAATAGTGGCTCTCAAGCTAATATTATCTCTGAAAACATTGTCAAAATTTTAAACTTGGAAACCTTTCCACATCATAAACCATATCCACTTGGATAGGTGTGTGACAATGCGTAATTGCAGTTTACTAGAAAGTGTAAACTGAAATTCACCATTACTACAAATTTCATAGATGAAATGGAGCTTGAAGTTGTTCCGTTAGATATCTATGCCATAGTTTTGGGCAGAATGTACCTTTATGACAAAAAAATATCTTCCATAGACATGAAAACAAATATCATTTATTCAAATATTGAGTAGAATATATTGTGAGAGATCATAGCGAGAAAATAAATCTTTCGCTTGTTAATGTAGGGAAGATGAAAAGACTAGTGAATTCAAACAAGAATTTTGCGCTTCTAATGATCAAACCCAAGAATGATGTTGATAAGGAAGCTTTTAAAGGTTTCGATTCAAATTTGAAATCTGAATTGGTTGACATAGTTAACCAATATGATGAGATTTTCAGGAACCAAAGGGATTACCTCCCAAGAGAGGAATCCAACATGAGATACAGTTGCAGCAAGATTGTCCTCTTCCTAACATTGACATGTATAGGATGTCAGTGATGGAAAGTGAAAAAATTAAGAAGAAAATTCAAGAGTTGTTGAATATAGGGATCATCAAATCATATTCCTTTCCATGTGGTTAACCTATTGTCTTGGTGCCAAAGAAGGATGGAACATGGCACATGTGTGTGGACTTTCATGCATTGAACAAAATTACGATAAAGAACTGTTACCCACTGCCTAAAATAGATGATTTACTTGATCAATTGAAAGATGCAAAGTATTTTACTAAGTTGGACTTAAGAAGTAAATACCATAAAATTAGAATAGTTGAAGGATACATTTGGAAGATAACATTCAAAACAAAACAAGGATTATTTGAATGGCTGGTTATGCCTTTCAGTTTATGTGATTCTCCTGTTGCATTCATGCGTTTGATGAATGATGTGTTGATTCCATTTCTTGATGAGTTTGTCATAGTCTACTTAGATGACATCTTAATTTTTAGTAAATATTATGATGAACATGTCATGCATATACGAAAAGTACTTGATATCTTGAAACAAGGATAGTTGTATCTTAAGATGTCAAAGTGCAAGTTTGGAAAAACTTCTTTAGTTTACTTAAGTCATATTGTTGGAGGAGGTGCGTTAAAAATAGATCCCTCCAAGGTTGATGTCATTGTTAATTGGCCAAGGCCCAAGATAGTTACTGAGGTAAGAAGTTTTTTGGGAGAAACCCAATATTGGAGGAAATTCATTGCTAATTTTTCTCTTATATTCACTCCTTTGCATGCGTTGAAAAGTGTGAAAAAGGTTTTTCAGTGGGGAGGCAAATAGCAAAAGGCCTTTGATGTATTGAAGGAAAAGATCAGTACAACTCTAGTACTTGCACTTCCATACTTGAGACAGTCATTTGAGATTCAGACTGATGTTAGCGATTATGCCATGGGTGCAGTCCTCATGCAACATGGTAAGCCTATCTGTTTTCATTCGGAAACTTTTAATGGTGCAGTGATTAACTATTGTACATAAGACAAGGAATTGTATGCATTGGTCCAAAGTGTGAAAAAATGGAAACACTACTTGATGGGTAAGGAAACAGTCATTCACATTTATCATCAACCATTGCAATACTTGCAATCACAATCAAAGTTACAGCAATCAAGTCACCTCCGATGGATGGGTTTTCTTCAACAATTCCACTTGGTAATTAGTTTTAAGAAAGGTATCTACAACAAAGTTGTTGATATGCTTTCTAAACCTATTGTTAGTGCATCTACTTTACTCAAGCATAGTTATGTTTTACATGAAATTTATATTGAGCAATATGAATTAGATAATGACTTTCAAAATGTTTATGCAAGCTTGAGGCAAGGTAACCAAGTAGAGGATTTGGATTATCATTTGCATGATAACTTGTTGTACCATCTTGGCAAGATTTGTATTCCACGGGGAGAAAGAGTTAACATCATAAGAGAGACACATACTTCTCTTATTGTTGGTCATTTCAGTGTAAGTAAGACGCTAGCACATCTATAGAGGTATTGTTATTGGCCTCATATGCTTTAAAGTGTGTCTCTTTTTATGAAAGGATGTTAATTATGTGCAATCCGTAAGCCTAGCAATAGGAAGTCAGGATTGAACACACCACTTTCGGTTCCTTCACGACTGTGTGAGAGTGTTTCTATGGATTTTGTAGGAGGTCTTCCATTGTAAAAAACAGGTCATGATTATTTGTATGTAATTGTGGTTATGTTTAGCAAAATGTGTATTTTGATTCCATGTAAAAAGAAATTTACCGCTGAACAAACTGCTTAGTTATTCTTTCAAAATGTTTGGGCGCATTTTGGATTTCCCACATCCATTGTTAGTGATTGAGATTCTCGCTTGTTGGTAATTTTTGGTCAAGCTTGTGGGGATTCATGGACACCAAATTGGAAAAGAGTACATCTTTTCATCCACAAATAGATGGTCAAACAAAAGTGGTGAATAGAATAGTCATACATCTTCTTCATGGGTATTGAAACAAGCATCCTAAGTTGTGGGATGAACATTTGCACTATATTCAGTGTGCTTACAACTGAGCCAAGCACTGTTCAACTCACACTTCTCCATTTAAGGCATGCTTGGGATACTTGCCTAAATCTCCTTTGGATTTTAATTTTGGCAAATATGTTGCTATTGAAGGTCATAGCGACATAGACAAAGGAAGAAAGTTCATTGAAAAAATTCAATTAGTACACCAAAAGGTTCAAGAATATCTTGAGAAAATCCAAGGAAAGTACAAAGCAAGGCATGGAAAGCATAGTCAAGATCACAAGTTCCAAGTTGGTGATGAATTTTGGCTTCACATTAACAAATATAGGCTCCAAGGAGAAGGTAAAAAGCTAAAACTAATTAGATATGGTCCATTCCGAATTTTGGAAAATATTGGTAACAATGCCTTTAGGTTGGATTTTCCTTCATATATAGAAATTTATGTTGTTATTAATGTTGAGAATTTAAAGTTGTATGAGCCTCCTGTGATTGAAGATCAAGGAGAGAATATTCAAATTCCATCTATTGAGGACTTTTCTCCAGAATTCCTTGATGAGCTTCAACAAGACACTATACTTGACAGAAGAACAAGGATATCAAAAAGGGGAAGTGTTGATTATCTTTGTGTGGGGCTCAAGGGTACAAATCCTTTAAAATCCAAATGGATAGAGGTTGGAAAGGTGAGGGAACTATACCCTCACCTGTTGGACAATTGAAAGTGATATTTTGCGATCTAAAAGGCTTCTAGTGGGGAGGAGTGATCAGAGGCTCAAAATTAGGCTCAAAACTCAAAGTGGCAAAAGTCATCATTATTCTAATTCCAATGGTGCGTAGGACACTCAAATTCGAGCTCATATGAAGAAGTTAGAGCAAGTCAAAGTTTAGGTTTGACTTGGACAAATGGCAGGAGAAGATGACATGGCAGGACTCTTCGACGAATGGGGAAGATCTAAGTGGTAGGCCACCATCAGTACCATATTTCACAAATCGCATATCGTAGGCAGGTGAGCATTAAAGAATCGACCCCAAAACAAGCCAGGGTGCGATGCGATAATCACAATTTCACATTGCAGAAGGGAAGTACTATAGAAATTGGCCCCCAGCAAACTGAGTTGCAATGCGATAATCATAGATAGCATAGTGCAGATTCCCGCATATATGTTACCCCCTGACTCTGCTGATTGCGATTTGTAATGAATCCTAGATGCGATAATATTATGGCTTTTAGATGATAGTTCCATCGGGTCCATTGTTTATCACAATCGCATATCACCCACGCCGCATTCGAAAGACATAAGACCCGTCGGTTCCCACTGATTGCGATTTGAGATGGAGTTGTCAGTGTTGATAGCTTATAGCTGCCACACGACAAAATTTTTGCCCAGTTAGTGTGTTTTGGAGAAAAATTTTAGGATCGTGCCAGAAATGGTGCAATTTGTGGAACAAATATTAGGAAAACTAAGAGAGGTCATAACTTCTTGAGTTTTTCGACAAATTGGATGCAAAAAGAGGCTCGATAGCCATTTTTGGACATTATGGACTCATTGGAGTAGGTTTCAGAAGCATTTGAGCATCGTAAACACATTTTTTTACACTTTTGAGCATAATAGAGAGGCCCAAGCCATTAGAAGTTGGACCAAGGAGATGTAGCCCAGGAGGGGTGAACTCCTTTATCATGTTCCTGTTGTAAAGTTTTTTTGATGATGTTTTGTATATGTTTATGTTGTTTTTTAGTCTCTTATTTATGTTCAATTGCTTATAAAATTAACATAAAAACTCATCATTTCACTTGCAAAAATTCATCAATCCTTAAGCACAATGAAAGAATTTTATTTCTAATCCGAGAAGGATCTTAAGACAATAATCTAATATTCTAAAACAGATCAATATTTTACTCATTGGGTGGAAAAATGTGATTCTAGAATTTTGATGTGATTGTATAGGCTATTACAGGAGCAATTTCCCTCCTATAACAGTCACTTAATTCTTCCTTGAGACCTTATATTTCATGTGGAACTCAAGGAAAGTTAGAAAAATTACAAGGAGAGGACTAAAATCATCAGGAGTGGATGTAGCTGGTGGAAAAATTGAAAGTAAAGTTTTTTCTATGTTTTTTATGTATGGCAGAGTGGAATTTGAAGATGAGTTTTGGCTATATGGAGTGGATGGGTGATGAAAGTGGTTTTGGGGAACTATTGGGACAAGGTCCCCTAAGGTCAATTTTGGGGCAAAAGCCAATGTTTTGGGGAAAAAATCCAAGTTTTACTATATAGAATGTAAAGTCTCCACAAGTTGTGGTCGCGGAGCGTGTAGATAGTAAAGCGTCATAAAGGGTTTTACCCTTGTTTTATGTAAGTTGTGTCAGTTTTAGTAGATCTACCCATGGTCCACAGACCATGGGATTGTATAAAAAGGAGAGTCTTAAAGAGTCTAAGAAATAGCAGATATCAATGAAGATGAATGTAATGGGTCTGTAGTGGAAAGAGCGAAGAATTCTTAGAGTAAAAGAGAGGCTCTACAGCCGTGTGCACAGAGGCCTAGAGTAGAGTCCGCAGCTGAGTGCGTGGACCCCCTACAGTTGAGTGCGTAGAGAAGTCTTGATTCTGTAAGAAGAACTGAAGTATTAACAAAGAGATTATTCCAAAAATTCCTGTGTTTGTCTATTTCCTTTTGTTAAGAATGAATGAGCTATTATGATATGATGAATGATGGGTTTATGAATTAATATTGTATTGATGTGTGATTTTACATGATTTGTCTTGTTATATGGATGTACATCATAATAATTGTTTACGTGAATAATATCCTATTGCATGGTAGATTTATGAAAAAATTAAGATGATTTGGGTAAATACAGAATTAGGAGTAATCACAGGAGCGCGTAAGTGGTTGATTGACCTGTTTAGGGTCCGCAAAAGATAGTTGTGAATGTTCACAGAGGTATAGAATCTGATTAAGGGAATTTAAATGGATAAGCCCTAAAGGCTTATCGATATTCGTGAAGGCAAGTTTAGGGCATAGAACGACATAACTCTCATCTTTGGGTGTGGAAACTTGGTTCCAACATCCCCCCATACTGCTTAGAGTGACACTTGAGTCTGCGCTCCATGGGTTTATGCTGAAAGGGATAGTAGTGTAGGGATTTGTTTGGCAAAGCTAACTTTGAACCTGGGTCAGGACACACTAAGCCAACAAATGGTTTCGTTGCTGGGATTGAGATCTACATAAAGAGATGTGGGATGGCGCATCACTAGAATCCAAAAAAGAAAAAAATTGAGGAGTGGTTGGATAGAAAGGTCCACGAATTCATAGCACAGGAAAACATAAATCCACAATTTATGAGAGAACAGTGGTTAGGTAGGCATCTGTACATAGAGATACACGAAATTTTCTTATGTTCCTTCCCGATCGAGCTATACCAGTGGATCGCTAAATTGATAGATGGCCAAGGAAGGTGGAGGCTTGACGGTCCAATAGTGCAGACCCCAGAGCTAGTGCGGAGATTTGAAGCCTCTGAAGATAAGATAGCGCACGCTGTCAATCACTGGCTTGATTGCGTCAAAGGAGGATTTGTGATAGAATTCTTGATCGATACCTCGGTCAGCTACAACGAGGCAGAGCAACGCTTCTTCAAAGGACCGCGAGGTAATTATTTAAGATCTTTGAATACTTGGATTAAAATGCTCTTGTGTGAAAAGCAGGTTATGCAATTACCTTGATGTTTGGAGCTACGCGAAGTGGAAATTTATTCAGGGATAGAGAGAGAATAGGCCGTGAATATAGCCCGCTAATTGATCCTCCTCTGAGTGGCGATGAAGGAGCAGCACATGCTTTGTCGTAGAGCACTGTCCAGTTAATAAGGCAAGGGTTCCCGTGAATACCCCATCCACCCACACCACCTCCATCTTCACCTCCACAGTGTAAACCTTCACCCACACCACCTCCACCTCCACTTCCGTTCACTATGGCGAATGCAGTGAAGTTGCTTGTTTTCAAGGGCTCAGGGAATGAGGACCCATACAAGTTTTAGTTAGTTATGAAGGCCATGTGGACAACCCAAAATATTACAGATGATGAGATGAAGAAAGAAACATTGGTTACTACTTTATAGGATCACATGATAACGTGGTACATTAAGTACTGCACTGTTAACTTGATGGCTACGTTGGCAGACATTCAGACTGCACTGAATAAGGAATTCATTAGGAAAAAGTCTGGAGCACAATTAATCGTTGGATTGAAGGAAATCATGATGAGGCTTGGTGAAACACCCTAGAAGATGGATCAAAGATTGAAATTCAAGATCTGCAAAGCTAACATGAATCTCATGGATGCACAGCACCACGAATGGTTTGTAGCTTTGCTCTTGCCTCACCTAAGGGTTGCTTTATCGAAGCAAAAGATTGGGACCCAGTCGGAAGCCCTGGAGATTGTGATGAGATTGCATGAGACACTGATTCAATATGCTACTTTGGGAGTTCAGTGGATTCACGTGGATTTGTAAAATCTTTTCCTAGAGTTTCAAAGTCTAAAGAAAGATAGAGCGGCTCAGCGAGAGGTGCGTGAAGAGGTTTGGTGTTTGAAATGTAAGAGTCAGGGGCATGATAAATATCATTTCCCTGTCTTCGCGAATTATGTTGCAGGAGAAGGGTCGATGCCTCTGAGGCTGGAAGCTCAAGCAGGGCCAAGTACGGGGACCGCAATGTGATGCGCTATCTATTAGATAGCTTGAAAACATGTGACAAACAATTGCCACTTACTGCAGAAATTTGTACAGACACTGCAACAACGCTTTTGCAACTTCTACAAATTGGTGGGCCACAATGAACGTAACTACCATAGCTATGGGTTGATGATGGAAAGAATGCCCGTGTATCAAATGCAGACATAAACCCCACCTTCGGATCAAGGCGCTGGGGGAGTGCGAGGAGGATATCAGAGGTGCAAACAAGGCCAAAGCGGAGGAGCACCTACGAGACGTCAAGGATTGTGGAGTACAAGGACACTACGTACGGGAGTGTACAAACATGACGTGCCTATCATGCCGATACTATACTCAGTTTGACCATGCAACAGAAGAGTTCCCTCTATTAATAGCTAAGATGAAGGAAAGGGGGACGTAGCCTCAGTAGCCTACCTAGAACCTGCATGTGCTAAGGGCTGAACCCTGCGAAGAGGACCCTAATGTGAATATCATGCTGCAAAGTGGAATGACAATTGGAGAAGATAAGGGAAAGAAGCCTGAAGAGAGTGAATGGGTCCACAAGGCCCCAGAAAAATAATTTGGGTTTGATTTGGAGTGTGTGAAAGAAACCTTCATGGAAGCAAAGAAAAGCTTCGTTGAGGCTTCTACCTGAGGAAGTCGAGATAAGCAGTTTGAAGAAATGGACCCATCCATGCTTACTACCTTTTTGGAAACTTGCATGAAGCTGCTACGTGACACCAAGGACATAAAAGGATTATAGGAATAATAAATAATTTTGTCGGAAAAGAAAATTCTCTTGAAGGGCCGCACATAGTTAGAAAAATTGGTAAGCATAAGCCAAGAACAGGGTGTGAGATGAGACTCACTGCGCAAATAGGGGAGTATGAAATGGATCGAGTTATTTTGAATTTGGGGTTGGATGCGAATGTATTTCCTAAACAGACATGGGAATGAAAGTGGAGACCTGTGTTGCAGTGGTCTCCGATTCAATTGAGGATGGAAAATCAGCAGAAGATTATCCCCATGGGAAGATTGGAGGGAGTGATAGTAGATATTGAAGGTGTGAGCACATTGGTTGATTTCGAAGAGATAGAGATTGTTGATGACAACAATCCTTACCCCACACTCCTTGGGATCAATTTGGATATTGACATGAATGAGGTGATCAATTTGAAGAAGAAGACAATGTCATTTGAAAGGAAGTCACTCCGTGTAGTAGTACCTTTGGACCCTGTAGAAGGACTGTGCTATATTGAACTGGTCCGCGATTACGAAAGTTACAATGATTTGGGCCAGATCTACAAAATAACAGTGTGAGACCAAGATTGGGTGAAACCGACAGCAGATGTGACCATTACATGGGACCGCGAAAGTTCCTGTACATCGGATTTGGATGAGGAGTTGGAACACTGGCAGAATAGGTTGCATGAAGTATCTATGTTGCACTATAACATGATGACTAAATCACTGCATTGTGCATCATCAGAGGTAAGTAGTTTGCCTTATTATGATGGTCTAACTGACTTAGATAATTTTTTTCATGCATTTGAAAGGGAAGTACCAGAGAAGCATCGCTTCCAATAACTAGAGTTGGCGCTGCGTGCTACGCCCGCAAGATGGTGGGGTACACATAAAGACAGTTTTGATGGATGGTGTGAATACCAGAGGATGATGCTATTGTGGTTTGGTCACCCAAAACTACAACTGACAGATAAATATGATGGGAGAAGTGACCCACACAATCACTTAGCAAAATGGACTGACTTTTATGGAGCAGAGCTGCAACCAGACTGGGTGTGTTTGTTCTATCACACTTTGGATGTAATACCAATGAATTGGTACATGGAAATAGAGCTCTGCCACAACACTTATGAGTGGGATATTTTGAGACATGGATTCTTAATGACATTTAGCTTTGAAGATGGTTTCAAATGCATTGATGAAGCATTGTAGGAGATCAAGGCAGCGATCTTCAAAATCCCATAGGATCCCTTGGATTTGATTCAACCAAATTGGACCACCCAGCTGAGCCATGCACTGGAGTGCTACAATGTGACTACTGAAAAACAAGAGGATTATCCAAGGAACATTAATATCCTAAAGGCAGAAGGTCATCATGAAGTTCAGGGGTCATAGATAGAGAATCCAAATATCACCATGCCACTGAAAACCAAACAAGTGAACATTGGCACAAAGGCAGAGCCAAAGTTTGCAAAGATAGGGGACTACTGGGATGATGATATGGTGGATAAGGTTGCTAAGTTCCTCCATAAGTACTGGGATTTGTTCCCCACAAAGTTTTTAGGCTTAAAAGGCATCATAGGCGATTTGGGGGTGATGAAAATAACTTTGAAACCAGACATGAAGCCTGTTAAACAGAAGCCATATTGCCTTAATCCCAAGTACAAGGAAAAGGTCCATCTGGAGTTGGAAAAGATGCTTGCAGCAGGTATTATTGAACTAGTGGAGGAATCTGAGTGGGTGAGTCCAATGGTAGTTTAGGAAAAGAAGTAGAAGGATGAGATAAGGACTTTCATAGATCTCAGGAAGTTGAACGATGCTTGTGTTCATGATCCTTTTCCAACTCCGTTCACAAATGAGGTATTGGATAATGTGTTGGAAACAGGAAGCATATTCGTTCACTGATGGGTTCTTTGGATACCATCAGATAAATATCGTGCGAGAAGATAGGAGTAAGACGACCTTCATGACTCAGTGGGGATGCTTTCAGTATATGGTAATGCCTTTTGGACTTAAGAATGTGTTAGAAATCTTCTCATGCGTAGTCATTGCGGCGTTCAAAGAGTTATTTCACAAGTTTTTGGAGGTATATTTTGATGATTGGACAGTGTTTGGACTCGTCAAATGCCATGTAGCTAGTTTGCGCATGATGCTAGATACATGTTGGAGGTATCAGATCACGCTAAACTTGAAGAAGTTCTTATTTTGTGTCCCTTTCAGAATCTTGTTGGGTCATGTAGTGTAAAGGAAAGGCTTAATGGTAGACCCTGCTAAGATCATGGTTATAATTAATTTGGAGGTGCCAAGGAGTGTTACACAGTTGCACACAACGCTGGGTTATACTGGATACTATCGAAAGTTCATCAAGAGTTATGCCTAGATTACTGCACTGATGAAAAAACTATTGGAGAAGGATGCTACATTCTATTGGGATGAAGAATGTTAGTAGAGTCTGGATGTATTAAAGGAGAAGATGGTCATTGCACCAATCCTAGTCTTTTCAGATTGGAAGAAAGAGTTTCATGTGCATGTGGATGCATCATGCATTGCACTAGGAGTAGTGTTGACACAGGCCAGTGAAAAAGAATTGGATCACTCTATAGAATTTGCGAGTAGAAAGCTATCTAAGGTTGAAAAGAATTACTCGGCGATAGAGCGAAAATGGTTAGCTATGGTGTATGCACTCCAGAAATTCAAACATTACCTGCTAGGCAGACACTTTAAGATGTATATAGACCATTATGCATTAAAGTACCTAGTCAACCACTTCTTGACTACAGGAACGACTCCAGAAGGATACACTAGTCAACATAAGAAGGAATTGGTGGTGCGCACGGCAGATTATTCTATTATTGCAGGTCACTTGTATAAGATGGGATCAAATGAGATACTGTGATGCTATGTGCCTGATTTTGAATGAAATGGTATCCTTGCTGAAGCTCATGGAGGAGTTGTGGGAGGCCATTATGCAGGAAAAGAAATGACGCATAAGATTTTATGCACTGGGTTGTGGTGGCCAACAATGCATAAGGATTCCAAAGCATATTGTAGGGTGTGTGATACATGTCAGAGAACTGGCAAGCCATCATGGAGGGATGAGATGCCTCTGAATCCACAAGTATCATTGTAGCCATTTGAGAAATGGGCAATTGATTTTGTAGGGCTAATTCAACCTCTAGGCAAGAAGACGAGTGTGTGGTATATCATCAATGCGACCAAGTATTTGACCAGATGGGTGGAGGAGGAGCCTGTAAAGGACTGTACCGTGACAACAACAACAAAATTCCTATTTGAGTATGTGCTGACCAGGTTTGGTTTTCTGAAGATTTTAATGAGTGATTGCGGTACATATTTCCTTAATGAAATGATCAGCGCGCTAACAAAAGAATTCCAATTTTATCACCAGAAGAGTACACCATATCATCCTCGGGCCAATGGGATGGTTGAAGCATTTAATAAAATATTTGAGAATACAATGACAAAGGTTTGTAATGCATAGAGAAATGATTGAGATGTACATGTACTAGTGGTATTTTGGGCTTACAGAACTACTTGTGAGAAGCTTACTTGTCAAACACCATTTAGGATGGTCTATGGGATAGAGGACGTGGTGCCTATGGAGTATATCGTGCCTAGTCTAAACATAACGTCATTCACAGGGATGGTAGACAGTGGAGCCTTAGAAGAGTGGCTCGTGCAACTAACAGAGCTCAAGGAAGATATATTTTTGGCTAGATTCCATCAACATGTTTAGAAGGAACGCGAAAAATCTTGGCACAATCGACACATCAAACTGTGCACCTTCAAGGTAAACGATTTAGTTTTATTATATGACAGTAAGTTTGATAAATTCCAAGAAAATTTTAGATGGACTGACTAGGGCGATACATTATCAAAGAGATTACCGATGGTGGAGCAATTCAACTTGTGAAATTGAATGGAGATCCATTTCCAGGAAAGATCAATGGAAGCCGATTGAAGCCATACACTAGGGATCCAGCCCAATGACTACATGATGGTAGCATAGTCTTAGTGCTCTAGGCAGCTGCAAGGAAGTGCGGGACTATAAACTACACTTCCCAGGTTGTAGAGCTACATGACAAGGGGTTCGCGTGAAACAGGAGGGTGTCATAGTACCAGAGGAAGTGTGAAGGCAGCTACGCTATAGGAGGGGAGACTGTGCAGTGTAGCTAGAAAGTGACTGTTACTGTCACTGTTCATGATTTGACAAGAAGAAAACGATTAGGAGGAGTGGGTGACCATCATTTAAGGCATTTAAGGCTAAAATCAAGAGTGAAATCCTTGGAAATCTACCACCAATCTCACATTTATGGACGGATTTTGTGGGGAATGGTCGAATTTGAATTACACAATTGAAGAAGAGAGTGATGCTCCATCTTGTTGATTTTTTGGAACCAAACCTCAATATAGCTTTGATGCTCTTGGTTCACTTTCTCATCTAGATTATTCTTCATGTATTCTTCTACCATGACATTCAAATCTTCCTCTTTTTTTCAGATTATTCTCTTTAACACATGGAGGATCTGATGGTAAACACGAGGGAACTTTCTCAATCTTTGATTTTGATGTCTGCTCTTCATCAAGTGAATCCCATGATTCTTTGGTCTTATCATTTGAATCTTCTTTTTCTACATGTTGTCCTTCAATGGCATCAAGAGAATCTCCTTTTTGCAATACTCTTCTTGAGCTAAGATGAATACCATTGAGATCAAGAGGAGATGTTAGGAAGTGTTGTACCTCAACATTGTAAGTGAGTTGAGCTACTTCCTTGTGTGGGTTTGGAAATGGTGGTATAGGTAGTTCAGTGGGAGTGGATCTTTGAGATGGATGTGGTTGGGATTATGGTTGTGGTGGAGGTATATGGTAGGGATAACATGGAGTTAAGTATAGAGGATATTGAGGAGAATATTGAGGATATTTTGGATTTCTCCCATAAGGTTCTTGCCAACCTTGTTGCCAAGATTGGTTTTGGAGTTGAGATGGCCATGGTTGCCAAGGAAAGGGTGTGTTCCAATTACTTTGAGATGGATGTCCATAACCTTGAAATTGTGAATTAGGTTGTTGCATCATACCAGGTTGACTATGCTTCCATGGTCCTCTTGGATCTATATAACATAGTTTCTTTAGTGATTGACTTGCTCCATTGTCCTCTTGGTAAACTTCTTTCAACCTTGGTAAAAATGGGAAATATTTAACAACATGTGATTCTGCATGGACAACACAAATATCCGCATCTTCCTTTTCCTTATCTTGCATTCTTAACATTTCTACTTGTTTTCTTACATTGCTAAGAATTTTTGTTTTAAAGTCATGAAACAAATTTCCAAGTTTAGCTTGACTTACTGATCTTGATGCTAATCTACTTACTCTTTCCCTTACTCTTGATATTTGTTTGCATGTTTCACAAATTTCTTCAAATGATAATTGGTATACATCACCTCTACTCATGAGATCAAGGATATCAATCTAGTTATCCCTAATTTCAGTAAGAATCTTTTTAGTGTGTCAGATCCTAAATGATTTAATTTTTCCCTCTTAACATTATACATGAACCTCTCTATTAGGTCCTCAAGGATCTCATATTTTTTTGAGCCATTCTAAAGATTTCTTCCTTAAGATCATGGTCTTTATATTTTTCTAGAAATATATTTTGCATCTCATTCAATGATCTTATTGAATTAGTCCCTAAACTTATGAACCATTTAAGAGCTCTATCCTTCAATGTTGCCAGAAAAAATCTCAACTTTTAAGTGTTTAGTAAGTAACCACAATATCTAAAAAGGATATAAAAGTCAAAGAGAAAGGTGTCCGGATCCTCTGACCTCATACCATGGAAGTTGGGAAGGAAAGATGGAGGGATGTTCTTCATATGCACACTGGAATCAGTATCTTGAATGGGAAATCCAAGAGGTTATTCTTCATTGTCATTATCTCCATCCATTTCTTCTACCTTCTCTGTCACCTCATCTTCTTCTACCTGCAAAAAGTGGATGGTACTGTAGCTCTTGTTGCACCACGTGATCAAATGGGGGTGGGGTGGTGGGGGTCGGTGTTGGAGAGGTATTTTTATTATAAATTGTTTTGAATAAGAATACTAATGCAATGAATTTTTTCTATCTTTGAAATGAAATATGCCTAATAAAATTTTTGTTCTTGCAGAAATTAAAATAAATGAATCAACTATGGAAGAAAACAATGCATATTTTCACACTTGCCAGGCAACGGTGCCAAAAAGTGACGAGCCTCAGTATTGCAACAAGATTGTTGCAACTCCTAAGGCTACCAACTTTAATTGTCAACCCAAGGTTCATACAAACTTAAGAGGTATCAGCACTATATGTGCATCATACAATATGTCCTTATTTTTTTGATCTTATGTAATGGAGTGAATGTCATGAAATCAAAGAAAAAATGGAATTGTTACCCGATTTACAAGAAATGGAAATGATACTTGCTCAACTTGTAAATGCTAACTAACCAATTTATGAAGGGTCAAAGGTTAATATACTTGTAGAAATAAAGTTATTTTATCTTTCATAATTCATCGAACTACTAATTAGAATTGCATGTACCATCTACCTAGTTCACACTTGCTTGTAAATCAGTAACCTAACTGCATCATACTTATGATATAGAAACTAAGTATACTCCTTAGGTTTCGAGTGTCTTAGGAGATCCCCCTGATCATAAAATCATAGTTAGGGGTCATTATTAAAGTAGGGATCAAAACTGGTGAAGGACAGTATTGTTATAGGTTTGCTACAGGAGGAGACATAATTGCTATAGGAGGAGACAAAATTGCTACAAGAGGAGATATCTCACTGAATGACCAAGTAAATAAATTAAAATTGGATGGGAATTTTTTTTATTGAGTAGAATGTCTTAGGTCTCCATTACAATTTGAATCACTCCAAGATACCCTTGTTCACACATGCTAAAAATTAGCAGAAAATTACTAGTCTTAAACATGGAAAATCGAGAACTAGTGAGCTAGTTAACCTATCAAATGCTTAGCGTAATCAAGTGAAAATTAAATGGGGTAAATTTTGTTATTAAATTGAATTTTTTTATGACCTAATCCAAGTGGAATAAACTAAAATTAATCTCATTAGCACGTTCTAAAAAAATAGAAAATTACTACTATTTGCTACAAGGGACTTCTAGAAATTTTTGTGAATAAGTAGACTAATCCAAGTAGCTCAATGATAAATATGACCTTCCAAAGTTGTTCAAAGGATGAAATAATGCTTTTGAATCTATAAATAACCTGCAAAAGAACTCATTTCAACCATTTAACCCAATCCTATAGCAAAAAACCATCAATACTAAATACAGAAATAGGAAAAACAAGATTAAGAGATGTAAGTGAATAAGAAGTAAAAAGAAGAAAAGTAAATTATAAAAATGGGCTTTGAGTCTCCGGGGATGGCCAAGTCCAAGGATACTCAAATTCCTCTTAAGGATACCAATATTTAGAAGCCAAAAAGGGTAGCAACCTTCATTATTTGAATCAATCCAAGTACATCCCTGCTAGAAATGAAAGTGGAGCTGCAAAAATACAAGTTTTCTCCACAAGAAAAATAACAAAAATCTCCCCTAGAGGAAAATTAGAATTGATACTTATACAATATGATGTGGAAGCATTCTCCTTGAAAGGATGAAGCTTTCCCCTCCAAAATCCCTCAAATAGTGGATCTAGTTCCCAACACTAGGAATCTGCATTAAATGGCAGGGAACACATTCCTAGATTTTATCAATCATTGGAGCTCCAGAATTTGTGCAATAATTTCATAATATCCTATTGATTTGTTATCCAATATTTATACTCCTGCAGTAGGGATTAAGTCCCTATATTATATCCTCCTCCAAGTCTTCATAATCTACCCAATATTCTTAAAAAATAAATAATATTAGGCACAAATATGCAATCATCCATAGACCTTCCTAATGAACATATTAAAGTTAAAAATATGTCATATAATGCAAAAAGAGAGGTTTAATGTGCTTATGGATGGTCAGATGGGCCATAATTTATGTCTAATTGGGAGGCCCATCAATAAAATTGGTAAAAATTGTCAAAAAAATATTTGCTACAACATCCATTTGTGGTAGAAAATATTTTAACAGAGATGATACTTGAACATCATAATAACTAAAAAGCAATTGGGTTGCCATAGGTTTTAACAGATGTTATTTTAGTGGTGCGCTTCATGGAAACAATAACATTAGCGCGCTAAATAAATAAAAGCACTAGGGTTGTATACATAACCAAAAGCCCTGAGGCATTGAATGCAAAGAACACTTATGCCTTGAATGTATACAACCCTGGTGCATATACATTAAAAAATTGCCCTGGGGTGTTCTTTTTAGGAATGGCACCAGGGTTTACAAAAAGATATTGCATACCTTGTGCTTTAATTTAAACTTGTATATTTGATGTCTATGATTTACATAAAAGCATCAGTGCAATGCTCATATAAAAGTATTAATGTTGTTAATTTGAATAATACACTGGGACTGGAAATAATATATTGTAGCACTGGCTCATTAGTTCTATTAAAGCACTAGTGCTTTAAGAATTACAATGCACCAGGGTGTTAAATACAAACAAAACTAGTGCTTCAAGAATATAATGCCTCGGTGCTATCATTTTTAGAAAAGGCATTGACCATGCAAAATATCTTAAAGTAACAGCGCTTTTAGGTAAAATAATGCACTGGTGCATGTTTATGTTATAGACACATTGGTATTTTGTATGATATTTTCTCTTTTATAGAAACATCAACTTGTGACATTGCAATTATTGTTATTTTTAAAATCTGTTATTGATCGAAAAATTGACATATACCTTATAACAGTATGCATATAAATTAAATTTTGATTAGTGTATTTGTATATGACGTTTGGATTAATTTATTATATCATCAGATTTTGTATCTCTTCATTATAATATTTAATCATGCACATATTTAATCAATGTTGTAGCATTTCACAGCAACATTGGATAATGCAATAGAATAAATTAAAATGTATTTTATCATGTATCAATAAGAGGCTCTATGTCATACAAAATGGGATAGTTATTGGTAACCCCTTGTCTTTCAATTGGAACATTGTCCATTACATTAAACAAAATGTTTTATTTTCATAGATAATTATTTCAAAAAATACAACAACTTGCATAGATATCCAAATAGATCCTCATTCTCCATTGGAACTATTATCAACGCCCGATCTACTTACATGACTTGGGTTATTTGGACGAATGTTTTGCTTATTGCATCGATTATTTTCCTCTTATTGATCATGTTCCATCTCCAAATATATAAATATAGTGTAATGAGTGTATCTACATTGGTGGGAATAATTAAAATTGAAATAAATAATATACATCAATGTAAATCAAATAGCAATGTACCATAGCAATAAGTGACCCATGAAATGTACACATGGTTTTAAAACAAAGTATCATGCCTTGTTGCAACAAGTCTTCTATTGGTGTAGTTCCATACTTCACTTCTTGCATGTTTTATACCCCGTTATAAATCATAGATTTAATATAAAGTATTTTTTTGTTCTATTAATTATAAACTTAGAGATGTAAAACAACATAGACACTTACAAACTCCACAATTAATTTTTGATATGCCAATATATATTCACAAACCATACTTAACCCAATGTCAATCAATTCTTCTCATGGCTCTTCTTTTTATGTTAGTTCCTATTTGAAGACATTCAAGGATGGTTGTTATAAAACAACTTAAAATATAGAATAATGAAACCTTGAGTCATTATAAGGAAATATTAACAATTACTCAAAAAATTTGATATCAACCCTTTTCTTCCTTCTTGTCTTATTCTATGTGCTAAATGAGTTCCATTTTGTTTTCCTTTCTACAAGAAAATACTTGAAAAATAATATTTAATGCTAAATTATTTGTTTATATGTACAAAGTCAATCACGATTACATACATTTGAAGCACGTTGTTGTTGAGATAGCTCCTCCTGAAATGAAATTATGTCTATTTCTTTGAAGATCTCCCTGTACACTTTTTTGGACATTCCATATTTCACACATAAACTCGTTGATCCTTTGGGATTTTCATATTCTTCCTAAAAAAGTAATAAACCATTTTTATATTGATATATGAAAACTAAACATAACAAAATTAGTATTAATAAATTAATGGTTTGTAGTAATATATATATATAATTCTAGAAAATAATTTTAATTAGGATTATTGCTTTTTGAATGATTCTTTTTAGTTGTTGTATGTTTTTTCTATTACAAGTTTGACAAGTCTCATTAACCATTGCTTTGGAAATGTTTCCTATGGTTTAGATATAATTTGGTTCTTGGAATCTGTTAGGTCCCTATAATACTAATGATTTCGCCATTACTATTGTCATTGTAGCCCTTATTGTTATTATTGTGCCCCTATTGTCTCCATATTGTTATTAGTGTGCCCCATAGAAACCCATTATTGTTATTGTTGTGCCATTATGATATTACTACTATGTCGGCTTTGATTTTATTGGGACCCCTTAGACTCCTATAAATAGAAAGGACGTTTAGTCATTTGTATCATCCAAGAGTTTTTCATTTGTGTAATGTAAATGAGGTTTCCCCCTCGAAGAGGCTAATTTTGAAGGCGTTCATCTATCTTTTCTTCTATTTTGTGAGCTGGTTGCATAACATTTGGTATCAAAGCTTTGGATTCTAGGGTTTCGCTGCTCCCAACAACACATCGTGGAATTTTAGCTATAAATTTTTTTTCTGCGATGTTTCAGAAGCCAAAAAAAACCCATTTGAGTCGAAATCACTCTGAACCTCGGTCTGAATTTCAGATCGTTTATCGCTATATTTTCGGAGATATGATCCAAGGAAATTAGTGTTTTAGCAGGATCCCAAATTATATCTCAAACAGGTGACCTGGGGAAAATCGTCATAACTTTTGTTCTGAGCATCAGATTGAAATTTCGTAAGAAGTTTTAGAAAGAGGATGGCCTTTGGTTTTCTATATATCAGTTTTAGGTACTACGGTCGAAACAATTACACGTGGTACTTTGTACAAGTTTGCTCTACTAAACCAGTTTATAATCAGGTCACTGTGGGAGATTTGGCATAAATCTTCCTTGGAGAATCCAATATTGATTTGACTTGCGGGGTTAGAAAGAGGACTCAAAGGGCTACCGTGGGACACAATTTCAGATCTTGGAGATCCACAATTACAGAGATACAACAGATTCAATATCGAGCTCTTATAAAGTGAAAAAAGTTGTGTAGTTTTCTTTTTTAATTTTGCATAAGATTGGTTTGAAAAATTAGTTTCAAGGAATTCAAAGGGCATAGTGAATAATTATTAGCATTAATTGATGCCCCGCAGAAAGAAAATGGGAATAACTAGTAAGAAACTTGAAAGCTCTAGCATGACTCATGAAGAAGAGGAAGAAATGTAACATGATATATCAAAATTACAAGACCAAGTGCAACAAAATTCACTCTCACAAAAAGTAACAAAAGCTAAGATGGATGGTTTAAAGAAAGGCATGGAAGATAAAATGGATGGTTTAAAGAAAGGCATGGAAGCTAAGATGAATATCATGGAATCTAAGATGGATGGTTTGGAAGCTAAGATGAATGATGTGGAAGCTAAGATGGAAGGCAAAATGGACGATTTGAAGACAAATTTGACAAAGTTGCTACAAGAAATCTTTACGAACGGAGAAAGGGTAGTAATAGAAACTCATGATGTGACCAAAATAAATTTTAATTATGATTTCATAGACTCTAACGTTGGATTGAATACCCACCATGTTCCAAAGATCAATATGAGGAAGTTTGATGGCAAGGATCCCGTAATATGGATACTACAGATGGAGCAATTTTTCAATCTCCATAATGTGGAAAACACACAAAATGTACATATTGCAAATTTATATTTGGAACCAAATCAGTTTGTATTGTATCAATGGTTTTTCTCTCGTAAACAAATTTTCACTTGGGAAATTTTTATGGAAGAAATGATAACACATTATGAGAATACAAAAAGAAACAAAGTTTTTAGCCAATTGATAAATCTCAAACAAAAGGGTTCAATGATGGAGCACATTGAGGACTTCCAAAAATTGAACATAAGGGTAAACAATATTCCAGAGGAGCATAGGATCGATGTTTTCATAGGGACTTTAATGGATAACATCCAACACGAGGTTCACCTTTGGGAACCTGATTCATTAGAGAAGGAATTCAGGTTGGCAAGAAAAATGGAAAGCAAAATTATGGAAACCAGGAAGCCTAACACTCACAACTATAAAGATGGAAATGTTGTTGCCCCTAGTCTTCCACAACCAACAAGGTTGACACCACAACAATTGGAAGAAAAAATAGCAAAAGAGCTTTGTTACAGTTGTGATAGAAAATACACTAAAGGTCATAAGTGTGCTAAGAAGAAATTATTCTACATAGATTGTGAAGAGGAGGAAGAAAAGGAACAAGAAACGTCAAAAGAAGAGCATATAAACCAAGAACAAACCTTAGAGAAAGAAGAAATGAATCTGACCATATCTTGTAATGCATTGTTTGGAATTACCACTCCTCAAACTATCAAGATAGAAGGACATATCAAGAAGAAAAAGATAAAAGTGTTGATTGATTCGAGTAGTACCGATAATTTTATTCATTGTAAGATAGCCAAGGAATTGAATTGCTTCCTATATCCAGCACCAGAGTGTCAAATGATGGTTGCAAGTGGATGAACCATAAATTTCTCTGGAAAGTGCCATAATATCGAGCTATCTATGGGATAATATGCATTGAATAACCCAATTATTTCCATTCCAATGGCTGGTGCTGATTTTGTACTAAGAGTCCAGTGGCTACAATCCTTGGGTACAATAGCTTTTAAGTTTCAAGAAATTTTCATGAAATTTTGTTTGGAAGGAAAGGAAGTTGAATTAAGGGGTATTGCAGGGAAATCGGCAAAGATAATAAGCTCTAACATTATGACAAAGCTTCTAAAGAAGGAAAAATGAGGCATAATTGCACAATTATGTTTGCTAGAGGTCCCCACATCGAAATCATCTATTTCTCCAAATCTCCAAAAAGTATTGGAAAATTATTCCAAGGTATTTGAGACTCCCAAAGGCCTCCCACCTATTCGTGATCATGATCATGCTATTCATTTGATTCCAAGAAGTGTTCCTCCAAACATCAAGCCTTACAGATATCCCTATGCCCAAAAGAGTGAAATTGAATGTAAGGTTGTAGAAATGCTAGAGGTTGGTATAATTCAACCTAGTCAAAGTTCTTTGTCTACTCCAGTAGTATTGGTGCATAAGAAGGATGGATCATGGCGCATGTGTCCGGATTATAGGGAGCTCAATATGCTCACTATTAAAGATAAATTTCCCATTCCTGTCATTTATGAATTACTGGATGAATTGCATGGATCAATTTACTTCACCAAGTTGGATCTTCGTTCAGGATATCATCAAATCAGAATGAAGACTGAAGACATTTTGAAAACAACATTTAGAACTCATGAGGGTCATTATGAATTTTTGGTCATGCCTTTTGGCCTTACTAATGCACCTTCTACATTTCAAGGTTTGATGAATTTCATTTTCAAACCCTTCCTTAGAAAATTTGTGTTAGTATTTTTTGATGATATACTAATCTACAACAAGCCTTGGAAGGATCATGTTCAACATGTTGACAGGGTGCTCAAACTATTGGAGGAGAAACAATTATATGCAAAAAGCTCCAAATGTTTCTTTGGAGTACAAGAGGTGGAATGTCTGGGTCATATTGTATCTCATGAAGGTGTTAAGGTAGACCCTAGAAAAATTAAAGCCATTAAGGAATGGAAAATCCCCACATCCATAAAGCATTTGTGAGGATTTCTCAGGTTGACAAGGTATTATCGTAAGTTTGTTAAGAGTTACGAGAGAATAGTAGCACCTCTAACAACATTATTGAAGAAAGATACATTCTCATGGACTCTAGAAGCAACAAAGGCCTTCGAACATCTTAAAGAGGCAATGTGCCAAGCATCGGTCTTAGCTACGTCGGACTTCACAAAAACATTTATTTTGGAATGTGATGCTTTAGGAAATGGAATTGGTGTTGTTTTAATGCAAGAAAAAAGACCCATTTCTTTCGAAATTCATCCAATCAAAGGAAAGTATTTACACAAAGCTATTTATGAGAAGGAAATGTTGGCAATACTACATGCACTTAAGAAATGGTGACCCTACCTAATGGGAAGACACTTCAAGGTAAAAACAGATCATGATACTCTTAAATACTTTTTAGAACAAAGATTATCCTTTAAAGAGTAGCAAAAATGGGTCACAAAGATGTTGGGTTATGACTTTGAAATCATCTACAAAAAAGGGAAGAAAAATTTTGTGGCAGATGCACTCTCAAGAAAGGATGAGGATGTGGAAGCATTACTTTGTGCCATTTCTATTATCCAACCAGATTGGATAAATGAAGCAAGATGGAAGAATGATGAAGAAGTGTGGGAACTCATTCAAAAGATACAACAAGGTCCCAATACATCTGATACAATTAGCTGGAAAAATGATTCGTTATGGTACAAAGATCACTTATACGTATGTAAGAATTCCCAACTCAAGAAAAGGATTTTTATGGAATTGCACACTTCTCCCTGAGGAGGGCACTCAGGATTTTTAAAAACTTACCACAGGGTTAAGAAGGAATTTTTTTGGGATGGCCTTAAATAGGATATTCAAAATTTTGTAGTGGAATGTTTGGTTTGCCAACAAAATAAATTTGAAACAATTAAGACCCTAAGTATATTACAACCTTTATCTATTCCATGCCAACATTGGGAGGAGGTTTCAATGGATTTTATCACAGGTTTACCCAAGTCCAAAGGAAAGAGTGTCGTCATGGTGGTAGTTGACAAATTTACCAAGTATGCACACTTCTATGCATTATCACATCCGTTTAAAGCAAGTACAGTTTCTACTGCATTTATGGAAATAATTCAAAAGCTACATGGAAATCCAAAGATTATTGTAAGGGACAAAGATCCCATTTTCACTGCAAATTTTTGGACATAATTATTTTATTGTCTTGGTAGTTAGTTAACTCATAGCTCATCTTATCATCCTCAATATGATGGGAAAACTATGATAGTAAATAAATTTTTGGAATGATATCTTCGTTGCTTTATATATGATAAATAAACACAATGGGTCAAAAGGTTGCCTCTGGCTGAATGGTGGTATAACACTTCATTCCATACTGCAGCAAAAATGACCCCATTTATGGCACTTTATGGATATCATCCACCATCCATCACATCATATTTAAGAGAAAATTCTAAGGTTCAAGCAATGGAAGATCACATCGAGCATCAACAACAATTTCTCCAACTCTTAAAGGATAACCTCATGTTGGCACATAATAGAATGAAACAACAGATAGATCAACATCACAGTGAAAGAAGTTTTGATGTAGGTGATTGGGTATTCCTACAGCTACAACCATATAAACAAATGTCCCTGAAGCAAGCTAATAAGGATAATAAATTATCACCAAAGTATTATGGTCCGTACAAGGTGTTGCAAAAGATTGGTACTATGGCATACAGATTGGAGCTTCTTGCAGCTTCCCGAGTGCACCTAGTTTTCCATGTTTCATGTTTAAAGAAGATTATAGGTGACAAGCTCCTAGTTCAAAAAATATTTCTAGAACTTGATGAGGAAGGAAAAATCGTATTGGAACCTAAAGAAGTCACAGAAACAAGAACTCGAGAGCTACGAAATCGATCAAATTTGGAGTATCTCATCAAGTGGAAGAACTTACCCGCTGAAGATTCCACATGGGAGGATGACAATTTTATACAAAAGCATCTAGAACTACTCAAGCATTGAGGACAACACTTTTCTGAAGGAGAGGGGCATGTTAGGTCCCTATAATACTGGTGATTCCCCCATTACTATTGTCATTGTAGCCCTTATTGTTATTATTGTTTCCCTATTGTCCCCATATTGTTATTAGTGTGCCTCATAGAAACCCACTATTGTTATTGTTGTGCCCTTATGTTATTACTTCTATGTTGGCTTTGATTATATTGTGACCCCTTAGGCTCCTATATATAGAAAGGAGGTCTAGTCATTTGTATCATCCAAGAGTTTTTCATTTTTGTAATGTAAAGGAGGTTGCCCCCTCGAAGAGGCTGATTTTGAAGGTGTTCATCTATATTTTCTTCTATTTTGCGAGCTGGTTGCATAACAAAATCATTGGATTGATTTTCATATTGTAATTGGAAAGTACATCTATACATTTGTTCCACTATATCCCTCATAGTTTTGTAAAAAAATTCCCACTTTTATTAACCTCCAACACCACTCCAAGTGAGGTAAGGATCAATTCGTCGTCATTTACATGTTCTATATTTTTTCTTTTATTAAAACAACAATGATTTTTTCCTTCATTGTTTCTCCATGTATAAAAGTAAACATATATGAATTAATAATTGTTTGAAATGAGTTATCTAATATTCTTAAGTATATTATTAATGAAAATTCAAAAAAAAAAAAACACATATTGAACATTATTTTTTCATTCACTTGATTCATCCTTTTGTAATTTACTATTAGGATTTTATGCTCTTCTGCACTTAGATTAGAAATAATCTTATCAACCTTCTTCATTTTTTGGCTATACATGACACACACTAACCAATACATATTATTTAAACTTACATATAGTTCAAATATATTAGTTTGTAAAGAATTTACAAAGAACTTGCCTTTTTTTCTTTTTTGGATGTGCTATCATTGTGTCAATTAGTATTTTTGTTACTTGACTTCTTAAATTTTTTTATCAATATACAACATGTACCATTCAATACAGAATCCATTAAATATATTTTATATATAAATCAAATAATTTTTAGCCAAAAAGAACTTTGTTAAATAATGCAGTTATTTGAATAAGCACCATAGTGCATTTAATCTACTAAATGCACCAAGCGTTTAATTGTTAAGCACCGATAATGAAAACTATTGTTTTATCATAATTTTAAATTGTGATGGTGTGGTTTGTAACGATAAAAGAACCACCATCACTTAACGGTGCGATATGTAACAATAGAAGCACAACCAATACTGGTGCATTATATTACATGGTGCACCAGCAAACAAATGTCATTTTTTTTTTAAAACAGACAGGCCTGATAGGGTTTGGATCTAATTCAATAAGTTATTCACCAACTTTACATGTCAAACAACATATATATAGTAAGTACACAATCCTGTTAAATCTAAAATGCCTAAAATGAAAAACCCTAATTGTGAAGTGGTAGAGTGAGTTAAACCCTAAGGTGAAATTTTCCAGTCACATAAACAAGAAGTAAGGGTTTAAGGTACGTATTGAATGTTTGTTTGTTTTTTTTTTTCCGGATTTTAAATAAATCTAAATAACAACTGAGATAGAAAAAATTTCACTAGTAAAATCAATAGTAAATTTTTTATCATGCAGAGCTTTTAATTTATTTTTTTTGAATAAATCTAATAGAAATTGTGAAAAATTTTAACAGTAAAATTTAAATTTTTTTATGTGCAAGATTTTGAATGAATAACCATATATTTCAAATTCTGATCTTTCTGCGGTTCCAAAATATTTTGCTGCTCCACAATGCTCCTCATATGTCTCTTGCAAATGATCTCTTTTAATTAAATCTAACATAAATTGTATAAATTTTTATTACTAAAATCAACAATAAAATTTAATTTTTTTACTATGCGGGGTTTTGAGTGAATCACCGTACCTTTAAGCTTTGGATATTCTGAATAGTTTTATTGCTCCAAAGTATTTTTTTGTTGCACAGTGCTACCGCTATATCTCTCTTGCAAATAACTCCCTTAAAATTTTGGGAAAAATAATGAAATAGTGAATAACTTTTTACTATTCAAAAGACTTTATGAAATTAGATTTCGAAAAATCAAATGCCGCTCATCTTTAAATAAAAAACAAAAAACAAAAAACAAAAAAAACTTGAGATTTTTGTATTTCACTTAATTTGACCATCGATGTGTTCAATAGTAAAGAGCACTCGTGCGTTTACAAGTAAAGCGCACCGAAACTGTTAGGGTGCCACATTTTCTAAACACACCGACATTATAGAATTTTTTTTCTTGAAATACTAAAACGATGCAGCTGATATTTTAACACAACGTTGTGATCTATATTTAAATGCATCAGTGTTGTAATTGTTATAAAAGCACCAACATGAAAGAATTCATTTTTATTTTTGAAATCCCGAAAACAACTGTAGATTGGTGTTGTTTTATAAGTAAATTATTTAAGTAGACATGTCTTTATCATTGTGAACATGATGTAATATTAGCCAAGAGAAATGTAAAAACATGAATTTTAATGACTATCTCGTGACAATTATGTGGAAAAAATAATATTTCTTGAGTTGTTCATTAAGAAATAATAAAATATATTATTTGTCAAAAAGTTAAACATAATATAATATGATTTTTGTATTATTTAACTCATAATTTTTATTTACAAAAAAAAGGATAAATTTATACCACAATAGCAAATAAAAAACCAAAATAGCACCAAAATGTTGTACATGTCAAAATATTTAATCTCTTTTATTTATTGATAAATCTGTGATTAAGATTGATCTATAGTGGTTTTGTATCTCTATATATAGATCGACGATAGTGTAGTCTTTTATTGCTTAAATTGTATTTTTGAATAATTTATTATTATTCAAATTTTATATTAAAAATTGAATGAGTTACACATTTTTGTGTTACTAAGAACTAACTAAAATATTTTACCTTTAATTATTTTTTCCTTACGAGTATTGAAATATTTTACTAATTAGGTTAGAATGAATATGAATGTAACTATCTAATCAATAGAAAAATATTTATGATAATTTTGCAATTATAGTTTCAACCATACTAAACTTTGTAATTTATAAAAAAAAATATTTGCGTCTTCTTTTAACGTAAGTTGATTTGTAGGTAATTTCATATATAAAATTTTGGTATAAGTTCATCAATACATAATATATAATAAACATTATTTCATAAAAATAAACATCATGATGATAACCACCTAACAAACATAAATATCATCTAAGATACAAATTCAAATTTACTATCATCATCTAATTATATACACTTATAGCAGATGTAAACATCATTAGCTAGCACACAAATCTAATAATATAGCATCGCATCATCATCGTGATAACATCTACCAAACCAAAAGCATTGTAATCTAACAGCATCACCACACACATCCTCAAATTAATATACATCTCATGTCAAATAATTGTTATCACATACACATTTATATGCAAGCACATTAAATGAACATATCTAACATGACCTAACAATATACACATCAACACCAACATATAAATTAAGTACATAAACATGAACAAAAAAATGCAATATATATATATATATATATATATATATATATATATATATATATATATATATATACATACAAGTCAAACAACTGCATCAAGTCAAATAATTGTTGTCAAATATTTGATATAATAGACGTAGTAATGGCAGCATGGTCTATAGAAGAATATGATGGATGGTCAAGTACTACCTCAAACATTAAACTATCGGGTGGAGGAGAAGGTGGCTAGTCTTATCTCTCAAGAAAAACATGAAGCACCTCCGCCAATACTTGGATGTGATCATCAGGTGAATGATGAGGATGTGTACTACCAAAAGTATCACTGACACCGTGACCATGATTCGACAAGGTAGTACTACTAGAAGCATGACTACTACCCTCATCATCATGCGATGGGGTGGCACTATGTGAAGACTTATGTCACATATTTTTTGCATGCCCTGCATCCCTTCTCACAGTCAATAGCTTGGTATTTCTTACCATATGATGAATAAGATTCATCACATCATGTGGACAATCCTTGAAGAGCTCTAGGAGCCTAGGATCTACCTTGATTTCTCGATCTTTCATAGGGAAGACTCCCTCCTCAATGAAAAGTATAGACAATCAGTGACAATAGTCTATCCGAAATCTAAGACTAGCCCTATGGGATCGGATGCCCACACCCCTCTGTATCTGAGGATGTGCCTCACCCTCTTGATCCATGCCCATCTCTGCATTTGATCCCTCTAGTGGGGGAGGAGACATGTCCCCAATGAATGTGCCAATG
Organism: Pinus tabuliformis; assembly: GCA_031772625.1. Taxonomy (NCBI): domain Eukaryota; kingdom Viridiplantae; phylum Streptophyta; class Pinopsida; order Pinales; family Pinaceae; genus Pinus; species Pinus tabuliformis. The sequence goes on from CM062816.1 coordinate 195,761,985, forward strand.
TCTACAAAATATATAGTACACAACAATAATTAGAAAATTTCATGAAAAGAATTAATAAAACAATTTAAAGAATGTAATATAATAAATTTTATTCTAATTAATTAAGAAAATAAAATGAAACTAGATTAATTTAAAGAAAACATTAATATTACCTTTATCATATGAGGCTCATACGGTGTGAAGAGGATGTAGTGACACTATCTCCAATCCATATCTGTGTATGGACATGACACCTAGATAAACACGCGTTCATCCTCATTGGCTAGTAGCACCAATGCCTAGGTGTAAATCCTGACCGAATATTCTAGTAGGCCCCTCTTGGGCATCATCTGGCCTCGCATGCACATCTGCACCTCAGTCATTGGCATAGGAGGGCGATGATAAAATGGAGGCATGGTCTCTAGAAACCTCTCGACAAATAGATAAAAAATCTCTAAAGTGAAAGGGAAGTTGGTCCTCCCATGTATCATTTCACGAAATCTATCTAAAGCCCTACAAAACTTCCTAAAAAAAATGGCATACCATCTGATACATTGTGACAACTACATCAAAGAGTTTACATAAAACAAAAGAGGGAAACTAATATTTTTCCCATCACTAGTAAAGTTTGAAATGGTGGTCACTAATAATGAGAGGCACCTAACCTCATGTGCAACAAAAGAAGAAATTTGTAGTTGTCCACCACACACCTAAAAATATGCTAGATGGACTACATGACCCCCAACATATATCTAAAAGTAGAAAAATTGACTCTCTCTTGCAACCCCATGAGGGACATCAGGGAAATCAGTGAAATCCTTGTGGTGAAGTAAAATTATAAGTGTAGACACAAACAAATTCCTCTAGCCCAATAATGGGTCTAGCCACAACAGATACATTCTATGGAATATTTCCTTAGGTTAGAACCAATTAATAGGGCCTACCTCTTAGTACGCTTATCCCATTTGATGATGTCCTTGCTTGCTTGCTCCAACTATCTCTCGCTTCCTTCTTCAAGCACCTAAAACAAGTAAACAACAGTAGACAACAAACGTGATAATAGACAAATTGTAATTCAACCTACTTAACAAGTCAAGAAACATTAAGCCATGAATATGTAAGATGACAAATTATGTAGGAAATCAATCGACAGTTGCATATATTAATATCAATGAGAGATTACAACCATTGTCTTGATGTTGCAGTTCTCCTTTACCAAGACCAGGTTCCCACACACTTCTACTAGCATTCCATGATGGCCTCAATCCACAATAGTTTTAAGGCTCTTCCCTTTAGGCTTCACTCCAAACCAAATCACACTTCTCCCTCACAGAACTAAATAGCTACAACTAGGAATATCTTGTTGTTTACTCCAAACCAAAATAGCACTAGCACACCAACATTAACACTTCAACACTACAACACTAGCTTGTGCTTGGAAAAAGGGAGGTTTATATAGGATGAATGGATGGGAGATGGATCCTCTTCTCATGGGAGAAGGACTTATCTCTTTAGGTAGTTCCATCATTATAGGGGAAAGTAGCCCAAACTGATATCCTCGACCTCATCCGGCCAAACCATTTACCAGACTTCCCTTACGAAGCTTCTAGAGCTGGAAGCTTCGGCTCCTAATTTAAAAAACTTTCCATAACTAGACCGGTGTGACTAGAACACATCTCAAATGCTCCGGTCGGTATTAGGGATAGTGCTAATCTCTACACATCGGCGTGAGGGAGACAAAGGGCATTAGCGCCAGTCTTGTAAACTGGGCAAAAGAGAAGTTTCAAGTGAAATGGTGCAAAAGGGAATTGATCTTCTCAAGAATAGGGACACAATGGGGATTTCTTCATGAAGGGAAAGAATGTGGGGTTCACTGTAGAGGTCCTCCAGGATCAAGGAATGGGGAGTATAGGGACAGTGACAAAATGTTATGTAACAGATGCCCCCTAAAGCATGAAGGCTGAGCTAGAGTGAGAGATGAAATGATTTATGAATCAATGTGGGAACCGTAGTCTGTCGTTGGAAAACTTGAAAGCAAGTACAGATACATATACATAACTGATAACTCTGTCAAATGATACATGAATTGTGGCATGGGTGCAGCCATCCATAGAATGATCATGAAAAATTGATCCAAGTATGGGTGCAGCCATCCATCAAAGAGGATCATAATGAAACCAAGGTATGGTCGCAGCCATCAAATAATGAGAGGGATCACATATGGTAACTCATGGTATGGTTGCATCCATCCATCTGAAAGAGACATGCATATCAACATAACCATGTCACATCGCTTTACAACCTGGACTTTTTTGATCTGAGTCCAGGGTCTTACGCTCCAACATGACTTGATCAAAGTACAGATTCTAACATGTTAAAATATATGTTGATGTCGAACATGCTAGAAAGTTGTTTGATTACTAGTCAATGATGTAAACTGTTAACAAGCACGAGAGAAACCACCAATAATGACAATGGTCCTCAATGTACTATCAACACAATCCACAAAATTTGAATAGAAGAACTGAAGTTGAACACCCGTGAAATCACTCGATCGACAACCAATGATGTGAACTTGTCATCAAGTGCAAAGAACTTACCATTAGGGCATGCAAGATCTAAGGTACTGGAAGGGAGTCTCTCGGTCAACTTCCCAGATAATGAGTTGAATTCGACGAAAAGTGACTATGTCGAAGGAGGGCCATAATGTTTCCCACATCAACGACACGAGACAAAAGGATGCAAAATGATTTTGGATGATATAGAGAATCAAAAGTAAGTGTAATTGCAGAAGGACAACTCTTGAACATATCGACGACACATCTGGAAGTTTGGCAGCTTTTGGATCCATGGGATCGGTGGTCATGAATATGTGGTGGAGATCGAATGGAAGGAAAAAATGAACGGCCCAACCCAGGAAGGTCAACGATGCAAAGGAGGATATCACTACCCTACACGAAGTAAAGAGTGTCATGTTCAAGAGTGAGCTACTGACACAACTAATAGATTTCCAAATTTTCCCCCACCATTTCTAGCAAGTACCCCAATTATTTTTTAATTGCAATCTTGAAGGGGATAGCATATGCTTGCACTGTAAGTTGATCCTTCAGATGAATCAGATCTAGTAAGTTTAATGAGCCATAAGAAGGAGAAGCTCACATTCGTCATGGTAACGAATCTGAGGTCGTTTAATATTTTAACGATTCCTACAAAGGTGTAACTCAATATCTTTTTCATGTTTAGAGAGTTTGAAAAAGTCATGAAAAAGGAAACTCCACATGGTCCCTTTTCGTACATTTGTGTCTCTCGAGCCTGAAAAGGTAGAAAATGATACTTGAGAGAACCACTTGACCATTTCAATCAAGGAGTACCTTTTTCGTAAATAGTGCCTCCCAGCCTGAAAAAGGGGTTAACTTATACCAAGCACACGATGTTTCGCATCCGTTAACGAGTTCTAAATGACAAGGGCTCAACCATCTTTTTGCTTTTAAAGGGCCAGAAAAGAGCTAAAAGCGAACCCCCCATTTTATTTTGTTTTGCAAGTCAAAAGGGAAAAATGCTCAGCCATCTTTTCATATGAGTTTAACGAGTTGAGGAAAGAGCTGAAACATGACTCATCATCATCGTCGAACATCCATCACCTGTCACTGCACAAAAAGGTAAAGTGTATTATCCAGTTCTTGACGAAAAATAGGTCAAAATATTTACAAAAACATGATAATTTCATGAAAAAATGAATAAAAAGAAGAAAAGTAAATATATTTTTACCATTTACCATTTTACCTTGCTATGAAAAACTTTTTACTCACTTTTGCCCCAATTGTTCCATAGAAAATTGCAGGAGATCTGGGAGGTCAATCAACGAGCTGCTAGTTCCAGGTAAAAGCCTAAGCCCTGAGCTCCATTTCCATGTCCATTTTTTCTATTTTTAACCATTTTTTTAGGTTTTTGAGGGGGGTTTTGAAAAACGTTTTTGCCCTCAATCGGCGCAACTTCTGGGCATGGAATCACATCGACTGAGGGTGATTAACAAAGCAAGCCACACTGTTCACCTCAACTATTTTTAAAACAGGTGCGTCGGCGCCATGAATAGGGAAAAAAACCTATTTCCTCAAAAAATCCCCATTTAAACTCAAATTTTATGGGTCAAGCATGATTGTTGACTCAAATTGATGGCTTTTGAAGGAAAGAATCATTGGAAATGGTGGACTAGAAAGAATGGGAACATGAGGATGTTGATACCGAGGAAATGAATGACCTAAATTGCCTAGAACCTTTGGGGGCTTGCAAGCTCCTCAAATTTTTTATCACGCCAAGGATGCGGGCCCAGCCCGAGCTGCTTCAGTACCTGATTAGTCTTTGGGACATTAATCAAGAGATATTTTTCATTGGTGACCAGGAGTTGGAGTTGGAAACTTTAGATATATACTTCATCACTAGACTGTCCTGCAGAGGGGAACCAGTGAACTTATATGGGTAACAACCAATTGGGGCAAGCATATCTTCATTTCTTGTTGAACATTGCCCTAAGGCCCTGAAATCAAAAAGTGGGAAGATTGAGATTTCTAATGTTCGAGATCTGACACTGAGAGTGCTTCTGTTGACCATTAATAGAGTGGCGGGGTCTCAGGCGGAACATGAGACCAAAAAGTCGAAGTTCCTTTATGCTATTGACTGTACAACTCCTACGATCTTCAACTAGGCAAAGGCCATGAAGATCAACATCAAGCGCCAGCTATCCAAAGCTAAGGTGGGAAATCTGAAGCAATTATGCTTTGGATCTGTGCTCGCGACCTTTTTCTTGGAACGAGTGCCACTATTTGAGTATCAGCTGACTGAGGTAGATCCTCCTATGCCACGCGATCCATGGATGGCTCGTTGGAGTCATTTGACGCCCAAGATCACTAGGGGTTAGCACATGTCATATCGACCTACATTCTTTTCATGGCTACGATGATAGAAGATTGTCATGGAGGACTGGCCATACAGTGGCACCAAATTCTGTGGATATCCAAATATGCCCTTACCAGATGGAGAGGACTTCGATGATGAAGGTAAAAAATCAAATTTTTAATTTTGAGATCTTTTAATTGTTTTTGGTACATATGTTCTTATAACATTTATTTTGTTAATGCGGACATTAGACCAGAGTGGCCTGATGGGATGTCCTGTGTGTCCCCCTCCCTATTGATTCTATCGCTCTTTATCAGGAAGGGAGTGACAACAAGGAGGAGATCATGAGGAACCTTGAGGGGTTGACTCGTGGCATCCCAGAGTATGCTCGGGTAGGAGACTTTCCTCATTAGTACTAGAGACACATGGTGGGAGTCTTGGATCGAATCTGTCAATTGCTAACTCATGTTGCACGAGCCATATCATGCTACCATGATCACCATGCTGGTTAGTTCTTAGGTCCAACACTTACATTTTTTAGGCCTGCATGCCACGGATATATGAGGCCTGCAAGCCGCTGATGTTATTTTGGACACACATACTATTTTTTTGGGTTCTGATGTATCAAACATTATCACCATATATGTATATGTTGTATTTTCTTGTCTACTATGGTACAAATGATTTGTTTTACCTTTTTACATGTTTCGTAAATGTCTATCCAACACATAATTAGCTAATGCATCTGTTAATGTATTCATGCATCTAGGAATATGATGTATGTAATGTAATCAAAATGTATTTCCAATACATGGATATAGAGATACATTCTCAATATTTGAGGGTTTCTAATGGAATATTTCCCGTTGAGTTGAAGGACAACAAGCTGTGAATCTTGGTTGACAACCAACTCTCTCATGTCAAGAGGGATGGCTTCTGACAACAGTTCGATGACCACACTGTATTCAGTAATGTTGTTAGTTGTGCGAACTAGAAAGATACCTTGAAGGTCAATCAACTCACTATTAGGGTCACAAATAGCCCATGCTGCGGATGATAGGTTCTAGGTACTACAACAAGCACCATCAGCGAAACCAATCTAGGGAGTCACAGACATCTGTAAAGCAAGAAAAGCATAGTAAATAGGAAAGTTGTTTGAAAACTACCACACAAAACCACACTGCACAAAAATGAATGACACACTAATGTACATAAGTAACCATGCAAGATGACCTAAGCATAGTACTTCTTGAGGTGGGAGTCCATGCTGGGACTCGAGTAATCAATCAACACAGAAGGACACCAGAGTTTTACCATTTTCATGACGAGTAAGCATTAGCTCAGCCAAATAATGGAGTAGAACTCATATAAGGAAAACTCATATAAGGCTTTCCCCCATTCCCCCTAGGCGAGAGAGGATTACAAGTCAGATGGAAACCCCATTGCAATAATGGGAAATCGGTAAAAACTCAGGGAGGGTGAAAAATCCTAAATACATGAAGGGATAAAGGTGCCCTTAGTTGAAAGATCCTAATCATGTCAAGATAAACTGACACATCAATAATTAGCTGAGAAGAAAACTTCTCGGAACACATAGACATGACCGTTGAGCAAGGCAAGAACAAGGACGATGATGAGTATCGATCTAAGGTGGTTCCTCAAGGGACATGACTTCCATGATACCTTCATCAGCAAGGAAGGTCTTGGCTAAGGGATTAGGTGATTCCAAAGTGCCAAGCCACGGGGATTGAGAATATGTATCGAGGGAGGTCTTCAACATAAAAGAATCAAAGGATGTAGAACTCGAAGCCAAAACAATTTCCATGTAATTGACTTCGGTAGGACTAAGTGACATAACCTCGCCCGAGGTATCAACAAGATCCGGTGGAGGTATGACCCAAGGATCAGATTTGACCGAGATCATATTGACAGAGGAAACATGAGGAGGTGGGAGTGGAAAAATTCCCATTAAGGCAGAATCTTTAAAAAGACCTACCCCCACACTCTCATAGGGAGCACCAGTGTGCTTAATGTACGAAACATTGCCATCTAAGGAGGAAGAGGCAAATAAAGGCAATTGGTCGACAATGACAATCTTCCCTTGATGGGGAAAACGAATCATGTGAAATAAAGAGGCCATAGCGTGCATGGCATGGGTCCAGCTGTGGCTGAGTAGATTATTATAATTGAGATTGGTGTCCACAATTTCTACCTTGATTTGCATTTTTTTTCCTTCCAGAGTGATGGAAAGGTCAGGTAGGACACTGAAGGGTCGTGAATCACGTCCATCAAAAGCTTCCAAAGTGTTCAGAGATTGGTTCAAAGTGGGATAACTAATAGCCTTCCAAGGTGAAGTCGACATGATGTAGGTGGAAGCACCCTCATCGATGACAGTCTGGTGGATGGTCTTCTCGTTGATGATTACCTAAATGAGAAAGGAAATCTAATGGGGGAGACGTGGAACATGGTTCTCTAGATCAAAACATATCAAATTGTAATCAGTGGGATCGATGCCCCAGATAGCTCACATCAAAGATTTCCACTGTGATGGGCAACTTTGGAGTACCTCGAGAGCCAACATGGTTGACGGCACCTGAGCCAAATCCTTAACAATATTGTAGTGTTTAGCGGCTTGGGCGTTTGGATTCTACAAGGATTTCTACAGAATACCTTGAGAGGGTGGCCGTATAGCGAAATCAGTGTTAGGGCACTCAATATGAAGAGGGCCAGAACTCGGGGTAGAAGAAGAAGGCACTGTCTCTTTCTCTTTCCCAGCTATTGAAGCAAGAGTTTGATAATATTTTGATCTAGTAGCCACATTAATAGGTGTACTCATCATGAACACTTGAGATCTGGAGGAAGCAGAGTGGGGTTGGTCTACCATTTGGGTTTGCTAAGATGGAAATGGCTCTTTGAGGACAACGGGGGTCCCTTTCAGCAAGCGACTAAATTTGGATCATCGCGGACAATATTTAGTGTAGTGATATTCCTCACAAATGAGGCAAGGATACTTAGGTTTCTATTGCAAAGATTCGCCAGCAGACAATTTGGGAGGACCCTATTTTGGGGCAATGGCTTTACCCTTGCCTTTGCCTTTCTTCTTTCCTTTCGAGGATTTGTCTGCTGCGGTAGACCGAATTTTTTTTGGAAGAAGATTTGGTAGGGGTTTCGAATACTGAACTAATAACTCCATCAATGGGAGGTACAACTTGTGACTTTGATGCTGCGGGACTGGATGATGGCCATGGAGCATCGGATAATATCTCATACAAAGTGCCAGACTGAGAGTAAACTAGATCCAAGTACTAGGCACGAGCGATGGCCTACTCTTCAGTGATGCATCCACCCATAGCTATAGTGTGATCAATTGGGGCCACAAATAATTTGGTGAACCATTCAGTGAGCAACTGATTAGTGATCTCAAATTTGATTAGGCGACGTCTACGCCTCCATTCATGGATGTGATCAGAGATGTGTGTCATAGTATCTTGCTTAAGTGATGTGAGAAAACATGCGCCAGTTTCATAGCGAATCGGCAACTGAAAATGCGTGAGGAAATTCATGGCTAAAGTGTTAAAGTCATGGTAAGTACTTCGAGGCAGCTCGATGTACCATTTTGTTGTAGCGCCCATGAGGATTCATTGGAAAAGAGGGAGACTAATGGAATCGTCAACCTATGAGTTCGATGAGCACCAGAGGTGATATGTCATCACATGGACCTGAGGATCTTCTTTAGCTTTCCCATCAAACTTTGGACAATCACTTGGTATCTTGGACAACACCGAAGGCCAGTACGATGAATGAAGGATTGGATCATTCGTAAGGCAAGACACATCTGAAAACTTGAGTGTAGCCAAGAATGGAAATGGGTGTTAAAAGGCATAGGGGGTTGATAAGTGGGTCTGTACGGAGGAGCCCATCACTACTGGTAAGGATTTTGACCCCACAATGGGGGATTTTGGCCATATGGCATCTGAGGTTGCCCCCATTGCAGATTACCCTGACCATAGGGAGGATTTTGACCTTGAATACCTTGGAACTATTTGGGCATAGGTCGCTGATAAGCAACGTACAGGTTAAAAGCCTATTGAGCCTATTGACCTTGGACATATGGATATTGGACCTATTGTCCTTGAACATACGGGTGATGAACCTGTTGTCCCTGAACAAGAGGATTTTGGACCTGCTGTCCTTGGGCATAAGGTTGATACACTTATTGCCCTTAAACATAGGGATTTTGTAGCTGATCCCCTTGGTCGGCAGGATTCTAGACCTGTTAACCTAAGACATGAGGATTTTGAGCCTGCTACTGCAGGACTTGACCTTGACCCTGCCCTTGCAAGGGTTGACCTTGTTGATATGTATACAAGGATTGTTGCTACCGTGGTTAGTTTTTTTTTTGCAAGGGTTGGCCTTCTGGTTGAAAAAATTTTCCCTGAGGCTGCAAAGGTTGGCCCTGTGAGGACATGGGTTGGGAGGTGTGCGGAGCATATTGCATCTGTTGTTGCATGGTTTGTTGCAACTGTTGCAAGGGTTGACCCTACGGTTGTTGTAGTTGACCTTGCTACAGAATCATTTGCCCTTGCAGTTGCACGGAGAGCCCTTGCTGCAACAAAGGTTGTCCTTGCAGTAACAAAGGCTAACCTTGTTGTTATAGAGGCCATCCTTGCTATTGTAAGGGTACTTGAATAGTGCCCAAGAAATTTCCAAACTAAATCTAGCCATAGCCAAGCTAGATGTACTGCTCAGATTGGAGGGTGTAAGGTTGATTAACCATTCCTTGAGAACCATATGGAACGTAAGGATTTTGGTATTGGGCTTGAGCCCCATAGGGCTGCTGATACTGAACTTTTCTCGATCCAGACGGACCAACGAGATTCTGAACCTGTTGGTACTGGACATTACTTGATCCAATAGGATCAGCAGGGTTATGAATAATACCAGAGGAAGGCTAGTTCTTACCAAGCATGTGAGCTTGTGAGCCACTCACATTTGTGGCACCTAACACCATAGAAACATTCAGGTTTTCCCCCCCAGGTGGTGGCACATTTGGCTACTGACTAGAGGGATGGAGGAACTGACAGAGACGTTCTTTGAAACTGTCAGTTGTGCCTGATAGGTAACTAGGATTGACGATACAAGGGTATTCGAAACAGTGGGTTGCACCAAGAATGAGGTAACATCCTATTGGGAAGTCGTGTTCATAATGAAGAGACCTGAAGTAGGCATGGTGCTTGACACCCAAACAAGGTTATAGTAAAGTGATGAGGCACTAGGTGTACCTAAAACCAACTATGCCAAAGACACATAGTTGGGTGGCAAACTAGCGGGAATACCCCCTGAATAGGGGAAACCCTTGGGAGGAAAAGGAAGCTTTTCCCCCTCAATAGTGTGTGGAGTAGAAAATTCAGATTGATCTAGAGAGGTGACTGGAGCATCACCTTCGGGTTCCATTTCTAGAAACAAACGATGGCGAATGGCCAAACAAGTATGAGGGGATAGTTCCAAAGGCACACCCGGTTGGTTGTACGGACTATAAGGATGCTGGGGTGATATCACAATAGGATCAAATAGAGGATTCAAAGGTTAGATAACCAGTCCAAGCTAATCATCAATGGTTGACGAGTTCTCGGGAGTTTGAACGGGATTGTCCGGAGATTCCGGGCCAAGATCAGCAGATGACCAAATATCGAAAGTAGGCGGAGGATGAGATGGAAAATGTTGAATGCTAAGTACAATTCCAAGTTCAACACCTTGGTCCTCAAGTGACTCTGGTAACTTAGGAAACAGCTCCTCAAACAATCTTTCAGACATAGGAGAGTAAGAGGAACTAGTTGAACCAAATGGTTCAGCCATGATGAGCTTGTCTTAATCGATAGAAAAATTAACTTCAAGGATTTAAAATGTTCTTTTAAGGGAAACTCACAATTTGGTCTTAGAAAATAGTAACAAGGTGTTTTGAATCATGGGTAATAAATTATTAACATGCATAAAAGACTGGTGCTCTTTCATTTTTTAAGAGTCGACAAAGAAACAAAGATGACTCTATTGCTTTCGATTGGAAATGAGCTCGAAAGGACAAGTGCTCGAATGATATTTTAAGTTTAATGAGTTAAAAAGATCAACTGACTACTCTGGATGATCTAGGTAAACAGGATTACCAAGCAACTGTGAATTACAGAATACCTCCCGATGAACTGCGAAGTATGAGCAGGCAATCTCCCCGAATGTTGTGTTCGGTGTATCATGTTTCCAAGGCAGTCGACTCAGCTTCCTAAGGATAAAGGATTGTAGCCTAGAGGGGTCTCCCATTATATACTCGACGGTACAGGAAGCACAAATCTATACTAGCACTGTCTAATGCCAAAGCTAACGACAACTGCTAGGTTTAAAGATGTCAGAACACATCTCTAGGCTAGAACTTAATCCAAATTTAAACAGGAACACAACAAATTACAGAGATAACCATAAACACAAAGATGCAATGGAAATAATACTTCATTTCATTAATGTAAAATACTAAAGTATGCTTACAAACAAAAATGGAAATAAACTAACTAGGGCGATGGTAGCTTATCTCTAAGAAGATATGTGGTGACACATGCCTCTGAACTGCCTTACAATGAGGCTCAAGGGCCTTTTTATTATTTAACAATAAGAGCAAACCATAAACAACCAAAACCCTAACCCGAGGAGATGTAACACCAAGAGTTTATGGGACCCGTTAGGGTGAGTTGGACAGCGAATTTCCCAGGGTCGTGACTTGGTCATATTATCTCTGTTTGACACGCATGATAACCCATTGGAAAGATCTCTCCAAGGATTACAATGGAAAAGATGATTTTAGCGAGAAAATCGTTGATGGTAGATTTCCAAAAAAACATCGTTTAGTGCCTCAAAACGGCTCCGAAAGTTTAGGACCCGAAAAACTGCTAAAAATAGTAAATTGTGCTACAATTAAGGAAAATGAAAAACTGAAAGAGAAAGTTGTGGGGGTCCAAGTGGGATAGTTGGGTGGCCACCAACATCCACCTGGATCATTCCTCCCCCCTTAGGAAGCAATGGTCTTGTTAGCTCTGCTACATTCTGCGACATTTGATGGATCGAAAATAGTCTGGTAGTGTTGGTTATGCTTGCAAGGGACCCGCATTAGTCGGCCTTCTTCTATTCCCCCATTCTCCTTCTACTTTCTTAACCCCCGCCATCTCTGTTTTCTTCCCAAAACCCGGCATAAACCCATTTTCTTTAGCTCCCGGGTGCCAAGTTTATACTGCCATGTAGCCGTGATCCCGTAATCGAGCACTTTCTCAGCCCCTTTTTCACGTCACATCCCACTAAAGCACGTGCTTTAAAACCACACTGTACGATCTATTCCATCGCAATCGAACGGCATTCGCAACTCCCGATCCCGTAAGCTACACGCGCAATAGCCAGTGGGGAAAGCGGTTTTCCGCCCATCACATACGCCACGCGTCGCTGTTATATTGGATCGCTAGCACATATATGGATACCGCCCACCTCCGAAAAGTAGTGTGGGGAATACCTCCCGCCACTGAAACCGCCTCCCCCCGCTCGCTAACCCTCACGTAGCTTCGTCGCCCGACGACTGTTGGATCTCCCTGCCCGAGATCCAACGGCCTACGATCTCCCCACCCTCATATCTCCCGATATCTTCCGCAAACCGATCCCCGCCATCAATCATTGTGATCCAACGGTTGATGTTCATCCTTCACCCACTTGTACACCTACCATGAAGTCTTCGCCACCTTCGAGTGAGATGTGCTTCCAAAGGACAATGGCAGCCATCTACCAGTACCCTGTGCAATTATTCTACAACAACTATAATTAACAAGGAAGAGTGGCCGAGAAGAAAATGACAGCCTCGAGAAGTTAAAGAATTTATCAGTTATGGAGCTTCTTCTATACAACACTCCACCTGTTTAGGAAGGACAATCGAGCACCAGAGAATGTCAAATTCACTCATTGAAGCAGAAGTTTGTATCAGAGACTAGTATTGGATAGTTAATGTGGTTGGTGGTCCATTATGACCCCTCCACACATAGAACAACAAAATATCTTTGTAAACAAACTCTATATAGACTGAGAACACAGATCTAATGGGGTTGATGGTTGTTGTTTTGATCTAAGGTTCAACTTCTGGAGACTGTAACTATTGTGATACCTGCAGCGTCTAGTCTTCATTTTCAGCTAATACAAGCTTCTTTCGTTGTTTATTGCTCACTTTCCACTTCTTCTTTGTTCTAGGTTGTGCCTGTTATGCATTTTTCATGTGCTCTTGATGTTTAGCATTAGAGGGGCTATCATCCCACCTCTGTGTTAGAATCTAGTATGTATCATTGAATGTGTTATGAAGGTTTCTATTTACTTGGTGCCAGAGAGCTATCATCCTGTCTGTGCATTAGGAAATAGATTTGCAGACCTATTTATTGGTTGTAGTCGGCCATCACATGGTCCTGTGCATCTGCTGTGTTAGCGCTCGAATCTGCCTCAGGCTGAAGGAAGGCAGGTTCAAGGCAACATCAAACCAAGCTCAGCCTCGTAGCTAGCCCTACGAGGACAAGAGAGGGCTCTCTCCGGGTCTATCTCGATAAAATGATCAATAGAGTCCGAGATGACTTAAAATGGGAACTGATTTAGGCTAGTAAAATGAATTTGAATGAGGGATGTTTGATTTAATGACTAAGTTGCTGGGTTGCATGGGATAAGGGCAGCATGAGCAGAGATTTAACCAAAGGCACAGGATAAGGTGAGATAAGCATGAGGTTTTAGCAATCGAATTGAATTTAAATGGGGTGAAAAGACTGTTTAAGAAAGTTGAAAAGGGCATAAATGTATGAATCCTTTCCAGGCAGAAGAAAACACATAAAGACTGAACACTTCCTCAAGGCAGAGCAATGACTGAATTCTACCTTTCTCACTTAAAAGTATTCAGCTGGAAACGATCATGAATGAAATGCAAGACATCACAGGATACATATGAAACAGAGAGAAAAACACATGCCAAAACTCATACCACAAGAATCTTATAAATCAGAGCTGCACCCTTTAATTATTTCTCTGTCAATCTGTACAGCCAAACGCTGAGTTATTCCTCCACCATTTCCCAGAACTCAGAACCCTTCACAAATGATTTTTCATACAATAAATAAACTTCATCTGTGGGAAAACAAATCGATAAAAAATAGGGAGCTGGAACACCAATCGAAGAAGATAGGAAAAGAGTTGTCCATCTGTGCTGGCGACAGAACAGCGTTACATTATTCCATTTGAAATCTCTGATGACCATTTGGAAAGGCATACACTGTAACTGTAGACCCTTTGAATCATAACTAAAGTCCAAAAATAGGAAATCGAATCCTATTTCTCTGCTGGGGTAGATATTATTTGTTCTAAATTTGGCTTTTGGACTTTGACCTTTCACCTTCGCTTTCCGTTTGAATGAAACCAATTTTTAATAAAACTGGTCTTTAAATAAGATTTCACCTGAACAATCCCAGCTGCAATTTACCAAGCTCAACACGTGTTTTCAGTTTGAAGACATTTACTTGTGTCACCACTGTTTGATTACCAGCGCATTCCGTTTTTTCCAGATATCAGATGTCTTACGAATGGTTCCATTTCCACTGCAAGGTATATCACATAATATGCGATCAAAAAGTAACTCTGTCATACTTTCTATATTGGGGCCATTCATTCATCTCAAGTCTTCCACTACCATTATCCTCTGAGAAAAGTATTTTCAAAGCTGTTCTAAGACCAAGGATCCGAAGTTTCCCCCACAGCCGACATTTTCCATATCCAACACAGTCCATCAAAGCACTGATATTTCTTCAATTCCATATTTTTGTATGTCTGGTGTGAGTTTCACTCTTACTACTCCAGCACAATAATCTGCTTGGCAGCTTGCTTACCAGGTTCATCAACAGGAACCCATTTCCAAACTGAAGCTTTTTCATGACCATCATAAGCACTTTAATCATGTTTTCATTCTGGATAAAATATGTACACTGTATTGACACACGCTGCTTCCAATCTGAAAAAATCCATAAAGTAATATACTTCAACCACTGTCTCTACCCAAAAAAGGGGAAAAATAGGCCAGGAAAAGGCGTCCCTCTGTTTTACATATTTGATGTACATTAATCAGCTGCTCGGCGATCTTCATGCCAAAAGGTAGAGTAGATGCATGCTGTTAATCTGAGTCGCTTATAGTTCTCTCTCTGAACCACAGAGACAGGGCATCTGAGCCTGGATTATCATCTGATGGTGAAACCCCATGGGCTGGGAGAAATCAGGTCTGTAGTGCCTCTATTGCATCTTCCCAAGATTTCAACTCAGTTCTATGGGTTTCCAACAATCGTATTAGGGTCTCCACGATGTGTTTTTCATCCACACCAATACACACAATCCACAAAAGCAATTGAAGGAAACATGTGAAGCTATGTTTGGAAATTCGTACAAATTTGGCAACCAGAGCAGAAGGAAAATAGTCGTCAAAGAAAAATGGCGTCATTCTTCATTGTCTTCACCTTGGCACACAACATCATGTAGTTTCTCTTTATCTGGAAGGAATGCAATGAATTGCAGTATTTGTATCTCCATTAAGGCAATGCGTGAGGACAAAATGGAAGCTTTGAATACCATAATTGATGCAGAGAATAATCATGAACTACGGCAGGCCCAAACCCTCCAAGTTTCTCTTCAACCGAACACCCACAAAACAGAGCAACCAATTTGAATCCCCACCCCTTACAACGGGGTTTTCCCCCTCAATCTCCGATGTCGCCTCTGGCAGCCTGCTCACCACTTTAAGAAGAAAACCCCCATCTGACATGGACAATATGGTGCATTAAAGTGTGAGTTTCAGCTTTCTTAAAAGACTTGGTCATCATCATCAAGGTCCTGAGAGCATTTAGACTCCGCCTCAGTCTGTTCTCGAAGCCGACGGATGACTCAAAATTGCAAGGAAGCTTCCATTTTTCCACAAGAAATGCCATTGTCAGACCTACAATCGAATGGCTGTCTAGATGGCAATGCATCAACCAAATTCCTGGATTGTTCGCTATGAATCTTATTGCTGCCCATCCGCCTGTAGGAACTGCAATGGTGTTTCGCATCTGAGGGTCAACGAGGTTGAAGTCAAGCGGATCAATTTCAGGATTATAATTACCGAATCCCTGCCCTATAACATAAAAATCGAACCCATGAATGTGGATCGGATGGCTCTCAATTGTAACAAGACCTGTAGCCTGAAGCACTACTTGCACAGTGCTATTGAATTTGAGAACCTTTACTCGGGTGCCCAACTGCGTTTCTAAGAGACTGGCTGGCAGATTTTGGGAAGTGTAATTGAATGGCAGTGGAGGATTATCTGGAAAATATTTAGTGAAAACTCCACTGATGTTATGGAACAGAGCTTGCAGCATGGCAGAATTCTGTGTCAAAACGAATGAAAAATTGTTCATGCTTCCCACTAATCTTTGGCCATTGGGTCCTGCACAGGAATTGCTTGGGCAGCTATGGAGTCCTAATCCAATTGTAATGAGCATCTCCTCATTGACTGTTTGAGGAACCGAGGCCTTCCGGCTCCTCAGCTTTGTGATAAATTTGAAAGCAGTTGGGGTATCGTTAAATGCAGGGAGAAGAGGCATGATAGGGAGGGAATTCGAATTGGAAGAAGTGGTATCTTCGTCATGGGACTTGTAATCCAGTGTTGCTGTCGTGGTGGAATTGTTGAATGGAATTCCTGGTGCGCTGTTGTAGACTCGAGCAGCCATGTAGTATTTTCCAGATGATTTTTTGGCCTTGGGGCTCTGTGCGGCACGCGCACTCCCAGTGCGTCGCGCTTGGTGAGTGCGCTGCATCAGTGCAAAAAATGCACTGTGGAGGAGCGCCCAATGCGCCGTGCGGCCTATGTGCGCCGCGCTCTAAGAGCGATGTTTTCGCTGAAGTAGTCGGAAAGCTCACAGCAACTTCGTCCCTATTTCCACATTCAATAACACCTTTTCTCCTCAGCATGCCTCCATCCAATGAGATAGCCCCGTCTCTTATATAAGATATGGATTGATTCATGTGCTTTCTTGTTTTGTAGACTTGCAGATATGAGAACAGATTAAAAAATAATGTTCCTCTCAATTCAATCCCTGACGAAGTTGAAGGGTATAGATCCTCGTGATCCAACTTTATCATATTTACAGCATATCCCATATATCCTTCAGGGAGGATTCCATCTGATGATTTTGGATCCTCCATAATCAGTTTCTTTTGTGGATCACCAACATTGAATCCCCCCTCATAAGACCTTAAGTCCTCAAGGCAAATCACACGGAACCTTCCATTAATTTTTGCTTTTTGGGCACTTGCTAGCCCATGAAGACCTCTTTCTGTCCTTATGCTACCACAGCAATCATACAGTTCAAGTGCTTCAACCCCTCCATGAGACTTGCAGACAATTGCGAGCATATTCTCCTTTCCCACATACTCAGATAGTGCCCGACTGAT
This sequence comes from Pinus tabuliformis, assembly GCA_031772625.1. Taxonomy (NCBI): domain Eukaryota; kingdom Viridiplantae; phylum Streptophyta; class Pinopsida; order Pinales; family Pinaceae; genus Pinus; species Pinus tabuliformis. The sequence continues at coordinate 195,779,379 of CM062816.1, forward strand.
GGCATCATCCTCTACTTTCCCTAACAAGGAAACAACTCTAATGGCGACCATACTGGGGAAGAAAATGGTTTGCTTGAAGATTGTTTTTCCCCAGTACATATCTCAAGTTCAGAGCTGATTGTTGATGGTGAACAACGATCAGACATAAGAAGACGGTTGAAATCATTCACCTGGCGACTCCTTTCACTGAAGAATCTAGCAACCGATGCTTCATGGTGACTCCATTGCAGAGAGATCAGTAGCTTTGACATTTTCAAGATGGATCGGATTGCAAGAAGATACGCTCCCATGAGCCGAGATCACATTCCAGGCTTTTCATACAAGGCCTCCATAATCTCATCACTTAAAGGAGTAATGTTCCCAAGCATCTCTGAGATACAACCTAGGAGAGTTTCTTGGGGTGATAACCACCAAGTAGGTTCTCCAGTAGATTGTTAAACTGAAGAAAACATCATAGAAAGGGGCATCAGGATCAGGTGAGCCTAAGAAAACTCATGCATCTCTGAAAGATAAGGTTATAGCCGAGAATATACAGTTTGAAGATTTAGAGCGCAACACTGTTAGTAAAGAAGTTCCTTCAGAGATTCATACAGCTCCTTGTTCAGTTAGTTCCCCTTTAAATCTTAGTCCAAAGAAAGCTTCTCATACACTCCATAGCATCCCTTTGTTTCTATCATCCATTTCATTGTTTCATACTACTCAATCTGCCAGTGTCCTTCCAAATACCTCAGTCATGGCAAGACAGCAAGCGCATACGAAAATAGAGAGAATTGTTGCTGCCAGGTATGGACCTCTAGTCTTGCCCGTTCCTTTGAACGTTATTCCTGCAGGAGAATATCAGAAATATATGCCCAAGTTCACTGCACAGAGGGAGTAACAGTAGAGGAACATCTTGAGGCTTTTTATAGTTATGCTGATAACTTAAACATAAGTGAAAATGATGTGTGGATGAGAGTTTTTTGTCCAGAGCCTTGATGGAGAGGCCAGAAAGTGGTTCAAAGAATTGCCCCTTGGATCTATTGTTGATATTGAAGCCTTAGATGAAGCATTTTTGAAGCACTGGGGAGATAAAAAGGATTTGCTCTACTACCATACAGAGTTTGGTAACCTGAAGAGGGAAAATGGGGAATCATTGCCTGATTTTAATAAAAGATTCAATCGTATGTATAGTAAGATACCAGTAGAGGTAAAGCCTACCCCCACCTCTGCCAAACTCACTTATGCCAATGCTTTTGACTCTGATTTCTGCCTGTTGTTGAGAGAAAGAAGATGTGCCACTCTGGCAGACATGTAAGATGCAGCACTAGAGGTGGAATCCAATATTATGGCTGCAGAAAATATAAAGAGTCATGCTGATAGAAGGAGGCAGAGAAGTGAGGCTTCTTCTTCCTCTGCTTCATCTTCAGAACCCAAATTAGACAAATTGACTGGAATGATAGAGTCATTGGCTACTGAGATATCTAAGTTGAAGGTTGAGTAGAATTCAGGAAAGACAAGGCAACAGAACACATTTTCTCCAAGAAACCCAAATCCATTCAAAAGAGCAAATGAACAGCTACAAATAATTCAGAGGGGTAAATAAACAAATGAAGAACAAAAGGTTAAAGCTTCTTTCCAAAATGTAGCCATGGAGGAGGAACAATTTGAGGATGAGGATGAAATTCACTGCATGGAAGATAAAGGCAGTGCTACATTTTTTACATTGGCTGCATATGAAGAATCACTACTGCAGGACCAAATAAGTCAAGAATGGGATAGAGAGGCTATTCTGCAGACTGGTGAACAACAAAGATATAATCTAAGGTCACATGCAAAAAATGTCAAGGAGAATCCTGCCCAAAGAGCTGTTGTCCAATTAGAGTCACAGAATATCAAACAGAGAAGACCAGCAGCTGACCCAATCGTCCTCAAAGCTCCAGTTCAAGAGGTAAGAGTTTCTGATAAGTTTCCTTCCTCTTTCAGCTTTGACTCAGAAGTCTAGAAATTAAAAATATATATGCCTCTGGTAGAGTTGCTAAAGAGTGAAATATTTAGAAAGCCTGTCCTTGAAGCTCTTGAGCTGGAAACCACACAGACTTCCACTGACTCGGTCAATCTGGAAGATGACAAGCCTGTCGTTGTGCTTAGACCCATGATTGAACCTGCTGATAATAATTCTCCATCATTTTATGTCCCCTTGACCATTCATGACAAACTCCTCCACAATTTCCTGCTAGACACAGGGGCTAGCCACAATTTGATGCCTAAAGTTGTCATGGAAGAGTTAGGCCTTGATATCACTAGACCAGACCATGATTTATTCTCTTTTGATTCAAGCAAAGTGAAATGCCTAGGATTAATCAATGACCTGGCCATTACCCTAACTCAACTGCCCATGAAGAGTATGATGATGGCTATTGTGGTAGTAGATGTCCCTCCTAAGTTTGGCATGCCGTTGTCTAGAGGATGGATTAAAAGACTAGGTGGGACATTACAGAATGATTTATCTTATGCCACTGTCCTAGGTTTTGGAGGAGAAAGTGGGAGATTGTACAGAGAAGCACAGTTGGCATACATCATCAGTGATGAGAAGAATCCTACTAATCATCCCATATATGCTGTGGACACTGATTTTGGAGCATGTATCCTCCAAATAGAAGAATCCCAGAAGGCCTCAATGCAAATCAGGAAGCCAGTGAATCAGGCTGAGGAGGAGCAAGGAAGTCAGGTTTGGGAGATGTTCTTCGATGGAGCATGTTCCAGGGAGACTACAGGAGCAGGGGTGGTGCTAATATCTCTAGAACTAAAAAGCACACAGTTGTTTATTAAGCTAGATTTTCAAGTCACAAACAATATAGCAGAGTATGAGGCTCTGCTATTGGGCCTTAATGCAGCTAAAGACAGAGGAATCAGGAACATAAAGGTGTTTGGAGATGCTTATTTGATCATTCAGCAAGTAAATAAAACATTTCAGGCAAGGCACCCAAGGCTGAAAGCATACAGAGATGAGTTATGGAGACTCAAAGATTCCTTTGATTATTTCTATATTTCATATATCCCTAGAGCCAAAAATCAGCTTGGTGATTCCTTTGCTGTGTTTGCTAGTCTGTTTATTCCTCCCATGCCTCCCAGACTAGTGTATGAAGTCCAAATGAAATATAGGCCATCCTTGCCTGACAATCTCCACCATTGGAAAGTTTTTGAAGATGATGATGAATTAAATAGGTTCCTTCAAGTCATTGATGAATTTTCCGAAATGAAAATTGACCAAGAGAATGAAGCTTTAGAAGAAAACCCCCAGTCCTAGCTTAGAAATAAAATTGGCAAAGATAGCATTGTCCATCTTCCCAGCAATCATATTCCTAAGGGTTTATTTCCTCTAGAAAGGTTGTTTGACCAAAATGATGTGCCTTACAAGGCTGCCCAAAAAGAAGATCAATCTACAGTCTGTAAGCATGATATAGGGAGTCCAGGTCAGCCTAGATACATAAATTTGTCTTCCCATCTGTCTGCTGATCAAAGTTCTGAATACTGCAATTTAATGAAGCAATTTGCTAATGTGTTTGCCTAGGAATATAGTGACCTAAAAACCTATGATAAAAAGATTATTCAGCATAAAATCCCTCTGGAGAAAGATACCATTCCTTTCAAACAGAAGCTGAGACCAATAAATCCTATGCTTCTTCCTCTGATTGAAAAAGAAATTAAAAAGTTGTTGGCTGCCAAAATCATAGTCCCTCTCATATATTCAAAATGGGTAGCCAACTTGGTGGTAGTGAGGAAGAAAAGTGGAGAAATCAGACTCTGTGTTGAATTCAGGAACTTAAACAAGTGCTCCAAGAAAGAAAATTATCCCCTAGCAAAAATGGAGCATTTGCTGCAAAAAGTCTCAGGAGCCAAAGTAATGTCTTTTTTGGATGGATTTTCAGGGTTTAATCAGATTGTTGTGCATCTAGATGACCAAGAGAAGATTGCATTCACCACTCCTTGGGGCACTTTTATGTATGCCAAGATGCCTTTTGGATTGATGAATGCTAGAGCTACCGTTCAGAGAGCTATGGATATAGCATTTGTGGGAGAGAACGATAAATTTGTCCTTATCTATCTTGATGACATAACAGTATACTCTAGCAACCATCAAGACCATTTGCAGCATTTAAAGAAGGTGTTCCTAAAATGCAGAAGGTTTGGGATTTCAGTCAATCCAAAAAAGTCACAGTTTTCTTTAGAAGAAGGCAAGTTGTTAGTTCATGTTGTTTCTGCTACAGGTGTCCGAATTGACCCAGAAAGAGTAAAAGCAATACAGACCCTATCTGTCCCAAGATCAAAGAAGGATATTCATTCCTTTCTTGGCAATATTAATTTTGTGAGGAGGTTTATCCCAAATTTTGCAGAGCTAATGAAGCATATTACCTCCATGTTAAAAAAGGGGTCAAAGGTTAAGTGGACTGATTCAGCAAGAAAATCCTTCGAGTCCATTAAGAAGGCTATTATGGAGGCTCCCACTTTAATAAGTCCGGATTACAGCAAGGAGTTTCATATATTTTCTTTTGCCTCTATTGACTCCATTTTAGTAGTATTATTGCAAGCAGATGAAGAAGGTTCAGAGCATCCAGTGGCATTTTTCAGCAAAAACTTAAGGGATGCCAAACTAAGGTATGATATTATTGAGAAACAAGAATATGCTCTTATCAAGTCTTTGAAAGATTTCAGAGTTTATATTTTGCATTCCAAGATAATTGCATATGTACCCTCTGCTACAATAAAAGATGTATTGACACAACCTGATGCTGATGGAAGAAGGGCTAAATGGATTGCAAAGCTAATTGAATTTAATATAGAACTGAAGCCCACCAAACGTGTCAAAGGTCAGGGTCTTGCCAAATTGTTAGCTGAAGAAAATTGCAGATCATTGGATATTGATTTCCTATGCACAATTGCAGAAATTGGTCAGACAGATGAAGAAGAGGAAGCAGCTGAAACAGAGAGAAAGCAGTCAGTGGCCGAAAATTTAGCTTGTTGTGATTGGTATTCTACAATAATTAATTTCTTACTGAAGCTAGAAATCCCTTCAGGACTTACTCAGAGTCAAGCTAGAACTATCAGGCTTAGAGCAGCCAAATATTGCATTAATGAAAATCTGCTCTACTAGAGGGATCCATCTGGAATGCTTTTGAGGTGTCGGGACAAAGAACAGTCAACAGAAGTTGTGCAACAGTTTCATTCCAGCATGTGTGGAGGGCACCATTATTAGAATACCACTACCCATAAGATCCTCAGAGCTGGGTACTATTGGCCCACCTTATTTTCTGATGTATTTTCATTTGTTAAATCTTGTGATAGGTGCCAAAGATTTGAAGGAAAACAGTAGTTGAAGTCCCTGCCCTTAAAACCAATACATGCAAAAGGACCTTTTCAGCAGTGGGGCTTGGATTTCATTGGAGAAATCAATCCACATTCCAGTGGCCAGCATAGATGGATATTAGTAGCCACTGATTATTTTACAAAGTGGATTGAAGCAATCCCTACCAGGAAGGCTGATCATAATGTGGTCATGAAGTTTTTAATTGAAAATATCTTTACCAAATTTGGGTGTCCACATAAATTAGTCACAGATAATGTAGCAGCCTTCAGAGCAAAAGAATTGGTGGATTTGTGTGATTCAATGGGTATTAAACTGGTTCATTCCACCTCATATTATCCTCAAGGAAATGGTCTAGCAGAATCTTCAAATAAAATGCTGATAAGGATAATTAAGAAGCTATTGGAGGACAACAAAAGGAATTGGGATTCTAAGCTCAAGTATGCACTTTGGGCTGACAGAGTGACCATTAAGAAATCCACAGGGGATTCTCCTTTCAAGCTGGTATATGGTACTGAAGTTGTATTCCCAATTCAGTTAATTCTCCCTGTGGCAAAATTCCTTCAAACAGAACAGAATGAGGAAGAAGACATGGCAAGAAGGATCACTGATTTAGTAGAGGTACATCAAATCAGAGAACAGCTGGTTGATAAGGCTACAACACATCAGAAGAAGATCAAGGAAGCCTTTGACAAGAAGGCAAAGACAGATAATTTTTAGGTTGGAGATTTGGTGCTGAAGTGGGATGCATTGAAAGAAAAGAAGGGCAATCATGGGAAGTTTGATGCTTTCTGGACAGGGCCTTTTATCATTTCTCAGATTCAAGGGAACAACACCTTCATACTGAAAAGTATGGGAGGAGAGGCAGATTTTGATGGCCCAGTTAATGGGCGGTTTTTGAAAATTCATGTTGTTTAAGGTATTTTGGCCTTAAAATTGTAAATATTTGATTTTATCAGTCTTAGTGTAGGTCCAGTTAGACTCCATGCCCAATGGAACACTAGGAATTTTGCTAATTTGTTTTCATCAGAAAGGCATTGATCTGTAGGTTCTTGAGACCTCACAGGGAGGATCTCATCCCCAGAAGGAGCCAGTGTTAGCTTCGCTACATTCTGCGACATTTGATGGATCGAAAATAGGTTTAGCGGTGCTGGTTATGCTTGCAAGGGACCTGCATTACTCGGCCTTCTTCTATTCCCCCATTCTCCTTCTACTTTCTTAACCCCTTCCATCTCTGTTTTCTTCCCAAAACCCAGCATAAACCCATTTTCTTTAGCTGTCAGGCACCAAGTTTATACTGCCATGTAGCTGTGATCCTGTAACCGAGTGCTTTTGCAACCCCTTTTTCACATCACATCCCACTAAAGCACGTTCTTTAAACCCACATTGTCCAATCTATTCCACCGCGATTGGATGGCATTCGTAACTCCAGATCCCATAAGCTGCACGCGCAATAGTCAGTGGGGAAAGCAGTTTGCTGCCCATCACATCCACCATGCGTCGCTGTTATATTGGATCGCTAGCCCATATATGGATACCGCCCACCTCTGAAAAGCAGTGTGGGGAATAACTCCCGCCACCGAAACCGCCTCCCCTCGCTCGCTAACCCTCACGTAGCTTTGTCGCCTGACGACCGTTGGATCTCCCCGCCCGAGATCCAACAGCCCACGATCTCCCCGCTCTCATATCTCCCGATATCTTCTGCAAACCGATCCCCGCCATTGATCACTACGATCCAACGGTTGATGTTTGTCCTCCACCCACTTGTACACCTGCCATGAATTCTTCACCACCTTCAACTGAGATGTGCTTCCAAAGGACAATGGCAGCCATCTACCAGTGCCCTGTACAATTATTCTACAACAACTGCAATTAACAAGGAAGAGTGGCTGAGAAGAAAAGGACAGCCTCGAGCAGTTAAAGCATTTATCAGTTATGGAGCTTCTTCTGTACAACACTCCACCTATTCAGGAAGGACAACCGAGCACCAGAGAATGTCAAATTCACTCATTGAAGCAGCAGATTGTATCAGAGACCAGTATTGGTTGGTTAATGTGGTTGGTGGTCCATTATGACCCCTCCACACATAGAATAACAGAATATCTTTGTAAACAAACTCTATATAGACTGAGAACACGGATCTAATGGGGTTGATGGTTGTTGTTTTGATGTAAGGTTCAACTTCTGGAGACTGTAACTACTGTGATACCTGTAGTTTCTGGTCTTCATTTTCAGCTAATACAAGCTTCTTTTGCTGTTAATTGCTCACTTTCCACTTCTTATTTGTTCCAAGCTATGCCTGTTATGCATTTTCATGTGCTCTTGATGTTTAGCATTAAAGGCGTTGTCATCCCACCTATGTGTTAGAATCTAGTATGTATCATTGAATGTGTTATGCAGGTTTCTGTTTACTTGGTGCCAGGGAGCTGTCATCCTATCTTTGCATTAGGAAATAGATTTGCAGACCTATTTACTGGTTGCAGTCAGCCATCACATGGTCCTGTGCATCTGCTGGTGTGGTTAGTATTCTCCATGTTCACCTAATCCTCAAACTGTGAGTAATTGGTGGTCTAAAGCCTTGTAGTCTGGGGGTGTTCACCCATGTCTGGGGTTAAGCATAGTAGAAGTGGTTATCTGGCTTGAATATGCATCATTCCTTCCATTCATCCACCTATTTCCAACATTTTTTATGAGTTTGTAATGTTCCCAAGCATCTCTGAGATACAACCTAGGAGAGTTTCTTGGGTTGATAACAGGCCCCCATTGCGTTGAGTTCCTCCATCTGATGGACTTGGTCCTTGGTGAGCTATTCTACAATCTCTGATGTGTCTAATAATGGTGGGAAGCATGGTAGATGGTGGTTCACATTAAAAACTCGGTGCAAGAGAAGGAATGGGGGAATGTTGTGCTCCAAAGCATGGTAGAGGGCGGTTCACATTAAAAACTTGGTGCAAGAGAAGGAATGGGGGAATGTTGTGCTCCAAATCATTGTTTCCCACAACCTTGTTAATGTTGTAAGGACCATGTCGGAGTGATCTAAGCTTCTGATGGGCTCTTGTAAGGCATTCTTTCTATATTTGTAACCAAACTTTGTCACCCACCTGAAACTTGTGTGGTGCCCCTGTGGGTGAGGAGAAGTTGTTCCCTTGTTCTTTCATGACTGTATCCCTTTGTTTCTGCTACTGCATGGAGGAACCCTTTGTTTGGGTCATGGATGTGATGACGATCTTCCCCTTACTTTGGGAGCGAACTAGACAGAAAATGAATTTCCTAGTCTAGGAGATGATCTTGCTGCATTTATTAGCAAAGATCAAAGAGGTGGCGGTAGGTGGGGCTACCTACGGTATCCTGTATAATGAATTACCCAAAGTAATAATAGCAGTGCGAGGCCTTGACTCATACACAGCATGCTGCCTCCACAAGTATGGCTGGCCAAATAGTACATCACAAATATCCAGAGGTGTAACATCACACAATACCTCGTATGTGAAGGGTTTGATGCTATAGGGAAGACTACACTGCTGGTGGACTCAGAGATCTCGTCCTTGGTGAAGCCACCCGATACTATATGGCTACGGGTATGGTGTAGTGGTAGGCCCAACCGCTTCACGACCTCTGCTGAAATGAGGTTCTTTTGGCTCCCACTGTCAAGAATGAATTGCAGCGATGAACCCTTCACCCACATCTGTGAGTGGAAAAGATGCTCCCCTTCCTCTAGATCTTCGGGCTCATTCTTCTGGATCTTAGCAGTGGCAACAATGGCGTTGGGCTCCGCATCAATGATATTCTTCCCTTTACCATTCCCCTTGTCGGGTTTTGACTCAAGGTCGGAACATGCATTTGATTCTGAAACCTTCAACTCTGCCACCAATGACTGCTTGGTCTGAGACTCACTTGTGTTGTGAGTGGGGCTCTTATGGAGCTCACAACACTTTCCTGTGTCTTTCTTTGACTTCGTGATGTTGCTCTTTTCTTGCGGCTTCGATGGGTTGTCTTGGTTCACCCTGCCTTCACTTTGTCCTTTGGTGTTTGGATTCGCAGATCCAAAGTCTTGCTTCTTCTGTTTAAACTTCTGCTCGATCTTGACAGCGTATCGATATGATGTGTCGAGCGAGGAGATGTTCAGGAACTCCATCTCTTCCTAGATGTATCTATGTATGCAGCTACAGTATTTGAGTACTAGATGCAACTCAGAATATTTGATACCCAACTGTGTGCGAAGGGTATGAAAAAAGTTTGTGAACTTCGACACATCTTGGTCCCATCCCTACCGCAGCATGGTCCACTTTATGTATTTGTCCTCATAGCTTTTGACAAGGTAGTACTACTCCTTGATGGCATCCTGGAAGGAATTCCAAGTGGGTGCAGCTGAGAACAATGAGTCTGTACTTTCATCCTTCTGCTTGCAGTAGGTTTCCCACCAGTCCTTGATGTGGGGGGCTGCTTTGAGAAGAGCAAAAACAATATTTTCCCGACTCAAAATTCATGAACAGAAAATAAAACTCTAGCAGATTTAATCATTTATCTACGACATCTATGTCTATCTGACCCTTGAATAGGGGGATTTCAAAATTAACTTGTACCTTAAAGGGCATGGTGTTTCCAGAGTAGCTGCTGGAAGCCGATGTGTTGCCTCTGGGTAGCGGCTGAAGGATCTGGGAAAAGTTGTCCACCATCGCATTCCTTTATCGCTCGAGGGCTTCTTCGAGTAAGATTTTGACAGGATCTCCTGCCCCCTCATCTTTCTTTTCATCCGCCATGGGAAGCCATCGAGATTTGTGAGGCTAGTCTTGCAAAGGTTTGACCAGTTCAAGCCCTAACTCCTTATATCCTAACCTCGTTGGGGATATGCAAAGAAAAATAGAGAAAAAGTAGACTGCTCTAATCCCACTGATCTAGATTTAAATAGGAACGCAATAAATTACAGAGATAACCATAAACACAAAGATGCAACAGAAATAATACTTCATTTCATTAATGTAAAATACTGAAATATGCTTACAAACAGAAATGAAAATAAACCAGCTAGGGCGATGGTAGCTTATCTCTAAGAAGAGATGTGGCAGCTACATGCCTCTGAACTACCTTTTAATGAGGCTCAATGGCCTTTTTATTATTGAACAATAAGAGCAAACCCTAAACAACCAAAACCCTAACCCGAGGAGATGTAACACCAAGAGTTTATGGGCCCCGTTGGGGTGAGTTGGACAGCCAACTTCCCGAGGTCGTGACTTAGTCATATTATTTCTGTTTGACACGCATGATAACTCGTTGGAAATATCTCTCCAAGGAATATGAAAAAAATGATGATTTTAGGTAGAAATTCGCTGGTGGTAGATTTCCAAAAAAACGTCGTTTAGGGCCTCAAAATAGCTTCGGAAGTTTAGGACCCGAAAAACTGCTAAAAATAGTAAATTGTGCTACAATTAAGGAAACTGAAAAACTGAAAGAGACAGTTGTGGGGGTCCAAGGGGGATAGGTGAGTGGCCACCAACATCCACCTAGATCAGACCTTCTAGATATGATCGTTAATGTCAAATGCACCTTAGGTTAATTGAATTCATTTTAAAGTTTAACTTGAGTTATGTTTCAGTTTTCAGGTCTTAGCGATGGGACTCGGAAAACCTTAAATGCAACTAAATGAGATAAGACCCTTTCAATTTGATGAAATACCTACACTAGAGATGGTAGAAACTACTCAATCGAATGCACACAATCAAGCAACTGAAAACAAAATGATATTTCACTACCTTACTTTTCGAAAAATAAACTAATGAAAAATGCATTCCAATTCCTAATTTCCTGACAAGCACTTCTCTATTAGTCTTTTCAAAAGAAAAAGAGTTCTTTTCCTTTTCCTAATGCTAATGCAATTCTAGTCTTTTAATGATGCAAGCTATCATAGCACAATGATAAAACAAACTAGAATTTCATATGTTTTCATGAAACAACGAAATAAAGATTTTGCATACAATCCTTCAGTGAATTTTTTTTTGAGATAATAAGCTCTTCAAGCAGATGAAAACATAAAATTAGAAACTCACTCACACTAATGAAGCACCAACCTTACCATCAACAAGACAAGTAATGTGATCCATGTCAGAAAAGAAATGTTTAGACAAGCAAACAAAAACTTTTCAAACTTGTGTAATAGAGGTCAAAGTCGTAAAAGGACCAAAAAACAAAATGCAAGGAGTAATTACACCTACAACCCGACTTACTGAGTTCACAAACAACTGAATGGATGACAAACTAGATGCCCTAGTGTCGCTAACTTCCCAATGACTCAAGCAATCAAGCGGAAAGATGATAAACCAACAAGAAAACAAAACCAAATTGAAAGCAACTTTCTAGGTAGGGAGAAAATGGTCCAAAAGGTTAATGGGGTCAAAATCACAAGAGCAGAACACACTAGCCAAGATTGGGGTCAAGCCCTAACCTTCACTTACAGGCATCGATGCAACTATATAATTGACAACAAGTGCCAGAGGTTGGTCGGCGTGACTGTTTATCAGCAACTCACACTAAATGGCGCGATTGTCAGCTGATTAAGCGCATTGATCAAGGGAGCCAAGAGAAAAAAAAATTGAAACAAGGACTAGATCTGGTACCATGAATTTTAGACTCAAACTAGTAAGCAGGAGAAAAGAAACAAAACCAAAGGGAAAAAGTGGAACTAGAAAAGTTCTCACAAAATCATGAAATCCAAGACAAACAAAAGGATTGGGATCCCTAGGGGAGTCGCCAATCTATGGTGAAGTAAAATTATAAGTGCGGACACAAACAAATTCCTCTAGCTCGATAATGGGTCTAGCCACAACAGATACATTCTATGGAATATTTCCTTAGGTTAGAACAAATTAATAGGGCCTACCTCTTAGTACGCTTATCCCATTTGATGATGTCCTTGCTTTATTGCTCCATCTATCTCTCACTTCCTTATTCAAGCACCTAAAACAAGTAAACAACATCAGACAACAAATGTGATAATGGACAAATTTTAATTCAACCTACTTAACAAGTCAAGAAACATTAAGCCATGAATATGTAAGATAACAAATCATGTAGGAAATCAATCGATAGTTGCATATATTAATATCAAAGAGAGATTACAACCATTGTCTTGACATTGCAGTTCTCCTCTGAAAAGACCAGGTTCCCACACACTTCTACTAGCATTCCATGATAGCCTCAATCCACAATAGTTTTAAGGCTCTTCCCTTTAGGCTTCACACCAAACCAAATCACACTTCTCCATCACATAACTAGATAGCTACAACTAGGAATAGCTTTTTGTTTACGCCAAACCAAAATAACACTAGCACACCAACATTAACACTTCAACACTACAACACTAGCTTGTGCTTGGAAAAATGGAGGTTTATAGAGGATGAATGGATGGGAGATGGATCATGTTCTCATCGGAAAAGGTCTTATCTCTTGAGGTAGTTCCATCATTATAGGGGAAAGGAGCCCAAACTGACATCCTTGACCCCATCTGGCCAAACCATTTACCAGACTTCCGTTACAAAGCTTCTAGAGCTAGAAGCTTCATCTCCTAATTTAAAAAACTTTCCATTACAGAACTGACGCGATTGAAGCACAACTTAGTCACTCTATTCAGTGTTATGGATAGTGTTAATCTCTACACATTGGTGCGGGGGAGACAAAGGTCATTAGCGTCGGTCTTGTAAACTGGGCAAAACAAAAGTTTCAGGGGAAATGGTGCAAAAGGGAATTGATCTACTCATGAAGAGGGACACAACGGGGGTTTCTTCATGAAGGGAAAGCATCTGGGGTTCATTGTAGAGGTCCTCCAGGATCAAGGAACGTGGATTTCAGGGACAGTGACAAAATTTTGTGTAACAATCCTCCCCTCTCCTAGATAGTCTAGTGATAAAATGTATGTCCTCCTCATAGGGCCTATACCACGTGTCATGACCAACACGAAAACATTGTTGGTGGACATTCCACCAATGGATCAATTGTAATAAGAATCTAGAGTGTTCCTTCAGGGGTTTAGCCTCCTCATAGTACTTAAGGAGGCCTAAAATCCTCAAGAGCATTCATTTCGATGCACTAATAGGGTAAGGGTATAAATACCTCTCCCTCTCTCAAGCCTCCCATGGTCGGACCACATTGCATTAGTCTAGCATTCTCTCCTACTCTTGTTGCTGCTCCCTCTATTGATGTATCAGCTACATGATTGACATATAAAATACATCATCCTCATACATAAAACATAATTTCTTTTAGTAAATGAAAAATGTATTTATAAATATGGAAACATAAATTTCAATTAAAGAGAAACAAAAACCATCCCTAGTGCATCCAAAAAATAGTAATGCATTAGTTTTTTTGCACTATCAAACAAAAAAACACTGGCAACAATGTGTACATACATATGATGCACTGCTTTTGGCTCACACACATACATTTTCAACGCAGTGTTTCAAGACAAGCTTATGCACTACTGCGTACATATAACCTTTTCGCACCAATCTAGAACATTAAGGTTATCAAACGCACCGAGCTATATTTTTTAATATTATGTGTGTGGTGTGTTTGGTAAATATAAACGCACCAGGAGTAACCTAAAAAATGTATGCATCAACGTGCAATTTATAGCTTTTACCAATGCATTGTAATTTACAAAAGGAACTAACAACATTGTGATGTGTTAGGTTCATGCATTGAATTGTGGTGCGCCCTATAAATTTACAAGGTGCACCGCTATCGGTGCGAGTCGAACTTGTCGAACACACTGCACAGGAAAAAAAACAAAAATAGCGTATTTTTGGAATTATTTTGTACTTCTAATCTGCTAAAAAATTAAATTAGAGAAAATAATAGACATTACCTAGAAATTTAGTTGTTGGGGAGGTGTAATTAACACGCAAATGGGAAAAAAAATCACCACCATTTGAGAAAATTAGAAATCCATGCACTGAGCATGGTATGAAAGGATGGTGAGAAAGAGAAGCACCAATGGTGGGGAACATGCATGAGGCAAGAGTGGCACCGGTGCTTCAAAGCTCTACAACACTGCAAATGGTAAAAATAAAATTTACAGCTGGTAGGTTTTTTTATTTAACTTTCTTTTTGTGTGTTATTATAATAGTTATTTGTGGAATTATATGTATTCTAATTCCAACATTTAATTATCAAATATGGGATCATAAGACTTAGAGATTCAATCACGGTAAATGCAAGATTATAGTATATTCTAACCTATGTTAACAAATAACACTAGAAAGAACTAATCACTGAGGATCATAACTTATCACTGGATTGTGGGACTCTAATTCTAATCAAGTTTTGAACCACAATCTTTCATTGCTAGTAGATAATGTTCATGTGGTTTTACTTTTTGTAGCTTATTAGGTCTTGAGACTTTAATGGTTATAACCCTCTAGTGATGAAAACTCATTAAACATGCTATAGAAAAGAAAATTACAAAAAATTGAATGTTGTCAACTACAAGCAAAAGCGTGCAAGGTAATTAAAGGAAATAAATTGCAGAAAAATAATAATAAGAAATGCATCACTAAAATATCAAAGGTAAATGCTAAGAAAGCTTAGAGTCATAATGATATATTGTAGGTTATTATTTGTTGTAGGACTCTTTTACCAAGTAACTTCAAACCTCTTAATCAATTAAAGAATCCTAAACTGCAAATCACAAATTTTTCAGTATTATGATGTAAAATCTGGGTTCTAGTAGCGAATTAACTACTGAAAATATGGTAATTAAAATTTGAAATATTGAAATATATTGAGAAGCTAGCTTCAATATTTCTTAACTCTTAACCCTCGAAAATCAATTCAAATTTGATCATAATGCATTCTGCTTAACAAATCTGAATATAAAGAAAAAAACTATCTAATACTACGTGAAATACAAATCTAATAAAAAACTGGGAAGCAAATTACAAAAAAGTAAATGCTAGAAGCTACAAGCAAAAGTGTGTGAGGTAAGTAAAGAAGAAAAGGAAATAAATTGCAAAAAAATAATAACAAGAAATGCATCACTAAAATATCAAAGATAAATGCTAAGTAGGCTTAGAGTCATAATTATATATTGTAGGTTCTTATTTGTTGTAGGACTCTTTTACCAAGTAAATTCAAAGACCTTAATAAATTAAAGAATCCTAAACTGCAAACCACATATTTTTTAGTATTATGATGTAGAATTTGGGTTTTGGTGCCAAATTAAGTACCGAAAATATGGGAATTAAAATTGGAAATACTGAAAGATATTAAGAAACTAGCTTCAAGATTTCTTAACTCTTAAGCTTGGAAAATCAATTTCAATTTGATTATAATGCATTCCAATTAATAGAATTGAAGATAGAGAAAAAAAATCTAATACTATGTGAAATACAAATCTAATGAAAAATTGAAAAAGAAACATCAAATAAAATATGAAATCAATAAAAAACTAAAATTGAATATTACCCTTCTCTACGAATAAAAACTAGGGCATTACC
The DNA here is from genome assembly GCA_031772625.1 of Pinus tabuliformis. Classification (NCBI taxonomy): domain Eukaryota; kingdom Viridiplantae; phylum Streptophyta; class Pinopsida; order Pinales; family Pinaceae; genus Pinus; species Pinus tabuliformis. Next base: position 195,795,210 of record CM062816.1, read on the forward strand.
TGAGTTGAGGGGCCCTTCCCGACTTGGAAATGTGCCCAAAAACTAATTCAAATCAACATAATTCTCAAACTTCAATAATTAATCTTCATTACAACAAATTCTCTTCTACTTACAAATGGAGGTTCAAGTTTATTACAATAACCAACTTAAGAATAAAGTTTCTCTCTGCGTCCTCCCTCCAACAAAAGTATCATGCTGTACGGGTCTATTCTTTATAATACATAGGGTACGAGAAGTGATGATCGAAGAGGATCATATCAACTTCCATAGAATTCTTGCTCCATTTTATAATTAAAATGAAAAATATCATTTTAAACAATCTTATTATAATTTAAGATCATATTGAATCATTTGTTGGGGATGGAGATGATGCCACATGGAATGGATTTGAATTTTTTTTCAAGTTTGGACATAACTATGAATATGGATGTAACTTCCTGTAGCTACTGGTGTGCAAGTGCAAAATTAGGTACTAAACTATTAAACCATTACCAAATTTCCAGATTAAAATTGAACTGATACAGATATAGAAAATTTCATAACTAAACATGCTTCTTGGTCACATAACCACATTAGTAAGCCATCATTGATAAAACCAAGTTAAAAACACATTTAACCAGTAAAAAGATAATAATTCCATCATAATTAACCACATGGTAGAAGAGGTAAATTTAGTTGAAGTTGTTGGTATAATGATTACAAAAAGTGTCATAAACGCTGGAATATGGCTTATGGATAGAGACTTTATATAATGAATAATATGACATATTCAGAGCCCAACATTCCCCTATGCCTAAGATTTTCTATGCCCTCTGTTGGTGTTCAAATATGAATCATACAATTCACCCAATTCCACATTAATTGTCAACCTAAGGCTCGAGTGGTTATTTCAAGGCTATCAGGGAAGGTGTATGCATGCCATAGTTTCCTTACCCAGCATTGAACATTCAATCATAACATAACAATGTGTAATAGAAAATAATAACTATAACAACAATCAGAGTAACAACAAGTTAAGACTCACAATAACACACTAAAATCATTATACAACAAGGAAATAACACAACAAAAATAAACCTATGCACACAACTAATCCAACAGTGCCTAGTCAGGAGAACGGGCCCAACTCCCTGATTATGGCTACGGCAAGATTAAGAACTATAAAATGCTCAGAAGATCAGAAATTGCATTCATCAAAATAGCATTACAAAGTTTTGTTGTTACAACTCAGAATTCTCGTGTATCTCTTAGCGGTGGCTTTCCCATCCCCGTAACTCTACTTAACATCTCTTTTAAAAATTGACAATGCCTAAGATTACGATAGTTGTCTGCCTACAAATGCACAATGATTCTTAAGACATAATAGAATATAAGGATAGCACTTATGCTGGTCAATAAGTTGAACCACTGTTGCAGCTGATATCCAAAGATAGTGTTGCTAGCTCGATAGTCATCATACACTGAATCATGGTCTTGATCATCATTCCTTCAAATCTGCAAGGAAACCTAAGTTAGCAAGTTGCTTTAGGCAATAATCCCCTATGACTACGATTCATCAATTAACAATTCACAAAGACATGACAATAGGTATAACTTTGTTGTTTAGAATGCAATCGACCAACAAGGACATGAAATGATTACTAGAAAGGGGTGAAAAGGCGGGTAAAAAGTAGGAAAATTTAGCAACTAATATCTCCCCCCAACTAGCCTTTCTACATGTCCTCATGTAGCTTGTCTTCTGCACAAATATGAGTTAGAGCTACTTTGGTCAGCATGGATCTCTGCAAGGTCATATTTCATGGCCATATCTGTTCTGAGAACCTTATATCCATCTATGTGAAGGACTTCCTTCCACCAATCCTTGTGTACCACATAAGTTGGTGTGTACTACTCAACTGGCAACCAAACAATGGGAAGCCAAAATATCAGACCGTTGATTGGGTCCCACAATGTGGAATACATGAGATGTATCGTGTTATTCTATCAAAATCTCGAAAAAAAATTAGGGGCCCCAAAATGTTCGTGTATCCTTACTACAGACAAAGACAACACCCATCATTTCTAATAGCCGTCCTGGGCCTCCTCCTGACAAGTAAAAATATTCTTTGTAGATATGTCAATGCACCACCTCTATGTTTCTAGCACCTAACCCTTTCGACCTTCTATTCCCAAGAAGGTATGATGTTTGTGAAAAATATTCACAACTTGACAATGCTCCACTCGAAATACAAGTGGCATGTTCGCTTGGTTCTCTTCGAACGTGTCGAAGGCCTTCTTCCATTTAACCTGGTTAACTGTGAAGTGTAGGTTTTAACCCCGTACAGAAATTACCTGCATATGAATTCTAAAACACATAAAATAAACAATGAAAGAGCATAACACATAAAACACATATACATAGAGATTTTCCCCTGGATCCCAAAACCGGGACTACCAGCTTGATTTTTCATTATGTTACTTTCAATGTTATAATACATATTTATACATGCCGAATCATCCAATACCATGGACCAAAAACCATCGCGTCCAATACCATGGACCGAAAACCATCGCGTCCAAAAACATGTGCGAAAATCATGCACAAAACCATAGGTGGGTCCGCCCATCCTAACATAGGGTCTAAAACCAAAATTTTCTAGGGCGCTGCCCCGGACCCCATAAAGTGGGGTTATGGGTACGCCTCAAACCCCCTGTGACCCCCCTCGCTACACAATCGGTACAACGAAGGGGGGCTCCACCCCCCCTCTAACCCCCCGGTTAACTACGTGGGCTAGTCATGGAAAGAATATAACACATCCCAACATTCTCCCACTTGTTGTTTTCTTTCCGCAGGGGCCCACAAGAGAGCTTAGTCATTTTTCTAGCCCTGAAATGCCCATTGTTTCTCTACACCAAGAGAACTTCTCAGAGCTCACAGATTTTGTCAATGCATCTGTAGTATTCTTCAAAGTGTCCACCTTTACCAGCAACACCTTTTTTTCTTCTATCATATCCCTCATAAAGTGATACTGAACATCAATGTGCTTTGTCTTTGAACGATATGCGGGGTTCTTTGCCAAGAAAATTGCACTTTGGATGTCACAGTCTATCCTTATAGCTTTCTGTATTAACCCCATACTTGAACACAATCTCTACAACCAAACTGCTTCCTTGCTTGCATGAGTGGTTGCCATGTATTCTGCCTTTGTAGTTGATAGTGCCACTACAGATTGTTTCTTACTCATCCAACTGACTGCACCTCCAAATAGGTTAAACACATACCCACTTGTAGATCTTCTTTGATCCAGATCTCCAGCCCAATCTACATCAACAAATCCATGAATATCCAACACTCTGTCCAATCCTGGTCTTCCTTGGTAGCACAAACCATAATCACTAGTGCCACGCAAATTCTTGAAAACCCGCTTCACTGTTGTCCAATGCTCCTTCCCTAGTTTTGACATAAACCTGCTCAATACTCCCACTTCATGTGCAATGTCTGGTCTAGTATAGACCATTGCATACATTAGGCTACCGACTGCACTTGCATATGGAACATGGGACATGTCCTCTTCCTCTTCTTGTGTCTTGGGACACTGTTCAACAGACAACCTCACACCTACAAGAAAAGGAACCTTCATCGGTTTACTATCCTACATATTAAACCTCTGTAATATTGTCTTGACATACTTCCTCTAGTTTAACCAGAGCTTCCTCTTTTCCCAATCTCTTTTAATTTCCATGCCCAAAATATAGCTTGCAGCACCAAGATCTTTCATGTCGAATTTGGAGGACAATTGGGTCTTCAAATCCTAGATAATTTCTTTTTCATTTCCAACCAACAACATATCATCCACATACAAGACCAGATAAATAACACAATCACTAATTAATTTAAAATACACATAGTGATCTGCTTTTCTTATGGTGAAGCCAACTCCCTATATAAATGTATCAAATTTCTGATACCACATCCTCGGTGACTGTTTTAACCCATACAGAGACTTCTTTAACTTGCATACCAGTTGTTTCTTACCCTTCACCGCAAAGCCTTCAAGTTGCTTCATTTATATTTCCTCTTCCAAATCCTCATGAAGAAATGTTGTCTTCACATCCATCTATTCTACCTTAAAATCAAAAGCAGCAGCAACAGATAAAAGTAATCTAATAGAAGTTACCTTCACAACAGGAGAAAAAATATCACCAAAATCAATTCCTGACACTTGGGAATAACCTTTTGCTACCAACCAAGCTTTGTATTTCTCCACCTTTCCTTTTTCATTTGTCTTCTTCTTGAACACCCATTTGCTGCCAATGGGTTTCCTTCCAGCCGGCAACTCCACCAGATCCCAAGCCTCATTTTTGTGCAAAGATGTCATTTCATCAACCATGGCCTCTTTCTAGAGTTTGCCATCCTCTGAATCTACTGCTTCCTTCATAGTTCTAGGATCATTGTCAGTAATAGATAAAGCAAAATTTGAACAGAAAGCAGATGGACTATACCTTTTTGGCTGCCTTCTTTCTCGAACTGATCTTCTCACACCCGGAGTTTGTGGCTCTTCATTTTCTGATTCCTCCTCTGCTCTAGAGTCTGATTCTTCCTCCTTAAGCTCAAACTCTATCTTCTTAGGTTCCTTTGGTTGGACTTCATGTTTAATAACATCTTTTACCTCTCTGAACACCACATCTCGGCTATACACAACCTTCCGTGTGACTGGGTTCCAAAGCTTATAACCCTTTAAACCATCCTTATACCCAATAAAGATGCACTTTTCAGATTTACTATTTAACTTGGTTCGTTTCTCCTTTGGAACATGTACATATGCATCACACCCAAATACCCTTAGATGTGAAAGAGAGGGTTTCTTACCAGTCCATACCTCTTGTGGATTCCTATCCTCCAATGCTGATGAAGGTGACTTGTTGACCAGGTAACATGTAGTATCCACCACCTCTACCCAGAATTCTTGTCCTAACCCAACACCACTAATCATGCTTCTTGCCCTTTCTATCAACGTCTTATTCATTCTTTCTGCAACTCCATTTTGCTAAGGTGTATATGGAGTAGTCTTCTATCGTGCTATACCAAACTTCTTACAAAATTCTTCAAATTCCTTGCTGCAAAACTCTCCACCATTATCTGTCCTCAACACCTTTATCTTCTTCTCTGTCTGATTTTCCATGAGAGCCTTAAATTCTTTAAACCTCTCAAAGGCTTTAGATTTCTTCTTAAGGAAATATATCCATGTATTCCTTGAGAAGTCATCTATAAATGATACATAGTACACAAGCTTACCTAGTGATGGAACCTTCACAGGTCCAAACACAACACTGTGCACAAGCTCTAATATTTGTTTCGTCCTCTTACCACCAGAGGGGAAACTCACACAATTCTACTTCCCATATACACAATTTTCATAGAAATCAAAATCCAGAGAGCTATTACTCATACCTTCTACCATACCTTTACCATGAAGTATTTGAAGGCCCTTCTCTCCAATATGTCTAAGCCTTTGATGCCACAACATGGTCTTCTCTCCAGAGACCACTAGATTTTCAACTCCATTTTTAGGAACCACAGAACTATTGCACCCATCAACAACAATGCTGCCTTGCAGCTTGTACAGAGTTCCAATTTGAACTCCCCACATCAATACTAGTGCTCCCCAAACCATCTCGCAGGTATCTTTCTCAAACACTATCTTTACACCTGCATCATCCAGCTTGCTTACAGAAATCAGATTTCTAGCCAATGCAAGAATATGTAGAACACCCAAAAGTGTTCTAACCCTTCCACCTTGCAACTTCAACTTTAATTTTCCACAACCAACGATTCCAGCCTTCCTATCATCCCCCAAGAAGACATCACCACCATCGTATTTCTCATACTCACAGAAACACTTTCTATGGGGAGTGAAGTGAAAGGATGCACCTGAGTCAATTAACCATGCCTCATGATCTACATGTGTACTTGAAGAAGCCAAGTACACATCCCCACCTTCATCTGAGGTGGTTTTTGCCTCTATAGAAGGAGCATCATCAGATCCCTTTCCTTTATCAAGAGCTTTAGATTTACAGTCCCTTTTGAAGTGCCCTTCCTTTCCGCATTTCCAGCACACCACCTTTACAGGTTTTCCTGGAGATTTAGATCTCCCTCTAGATTTAGATCTCCCACTCGATTACTTATTTTTGTTTTTGTTCTGGGACCATCCTCATACAGACAAGGCATCACCATTCTGGCTCTCCATATTTTTCCATCTCATCTCCTCTGTCAGCAAGGCTGAGACTATTTCATCAAACTGCAAGGAAGTTGCATTGCTACCTATTGCAATAACCAGACTATCCCACGAATCTGGTAGAGAACACAACAAACTGACGCACTTATCTTCATCTGAAATTTTAATATCAACATATGCTAACTGACTTACCACAATATTAAATGCGTTCAGATGCTCTATCACTAAGTCTCCATCTTTCATCCTCAGGTTATACAGCTTTTTCCGCAGGAACAATTTATTCACCAGAGACTTAGATTGGTACAAAATCCATAACTTGTCCCACAAAGCCTTCGCCATAGCTTTCCCTTGATACATTCAGCAATACTGAATCTGAGACACACAATTGTATTGTGCTCTTTGCATTTCGATCCAACTTCTTCCATTCTTCATCGGACACTCCCGTTGGTTTAGTACCCAGATCTACCGCGATCCACTGATCTTTATACACCAACAGATCCTCCATCTTGAGTTTCCACAACTCAAAACTCTGACCATTAAATTTCTCGATCTCTATATTTCCACTGCTCGCCATCTTCTTTCACTGCCAGAATCGATCTCACAGATCTCCCACTAAACAGGGTCTACCACAGGCCCAAGCGAAACCCCTCAGCAACAAAGGCATCCCCTTGAAGCCAAACCTAGCTCTGATACCAAATGTAGGTTTTAACCCCATACATAAATTACCTGCATATGAATTCTAAAACATATAAAATAAATAATGCAAGAGCATAACACATAAAACACATATACAAAGAGATTTTCCCCTGGATCCCAAAACCGAGACTACCAGCTTGATTTTTCATTATGTTCCCTTCAATGTTATAATACATATTTATACATGCCGAATCATCCAATACCATGGACTGAAAACCATCGCATCCAATACCATGGATCGAAAACCATCGCATCCAAAAACATGTGCGAAAATCATGCACAAAACCATAGGTGGGTCTGCCCATCCTAACATAGGGTCCAAAACCAAAATTTTCTGGAGCGCTTCCCCGGACCCCATAAAGTGGGATTATGGGTATGCCTCAAACCCCATGTGACACCCCCCACCCCCCCGCTACACAATCAGAACAACGAAGGGGGGCTCCGCCCCCCCCTCTAACCCCTCGGTTAACTACATGGGCTAGTCATGGAAAGAATATAACACAACCCAACATGAAGGACGTGAAGGATCTCAACTGAACATCCCCCACATATGGAACTGGATTGAACGATTGATTGGTCCCCATAAAATAATCATGCATGTAGAGTTCACACATTAAGCGTTGGTTCAAGATATTGTGACCCCTCAGGATCCGCAAAAACTATATTGGATCTTGGATTTCATGGCTTATCTCCTGATGGATTCTCTCCAAACAGAAGAAGAAGTATTGTTCATGGAGGAACATAACATAACTATGAGCAAGAGGTCAGCATGCTATCGCTTGCTATGCCAGAGCATTTTATGTTTGTCAACCTTCAATAGCTACACTTTTGCTTCTAATTCCTCAATCTTTTTCTACATCTTCTTTTGTTTCTGCTTTGCTTTCTCCATCTGGGTCATATAATCAGTTACTATTTTCGCAACTTGTTCCTGAATTCCTCTCACTCCTTCCTGGTGGGCTTCCAAAGATATAGAGCCATGTTGAAGGTGAGATGCAGTACACTGCCATTTTTGAATTTCTGCGATGAAAAAGAATTTCCACGACTCAAACAAAGGAAACAATTAATTAGTCTATATTTTCATTGAAGTGGTAGGCCCATCTTCAGTCTACACTATTGCTGAAGTGGTTTTGGCTCCAATATTTATGACATCTTAACCGACATTCCTCTTATGCTTCCTCACTCTTCTCTATAAGCATAACACTTTCTTCCTTAGCTTAATAATTTACATTTTTAATTGCATGTTCTCCTTAAATTACAACTGCTATCTTTCGTAGATGGGGGGCCTTCTATTTGAGCATTGTTCAATGAATTCTTGTTTGAGATCAACCTCCTCCATTGGTCTCGTGGCCATTGTTGGATTTGGTGGATTTACATCAATAAACTCATCAATCGGGTCTTACTTCACCCTTATTTCTTCTACCTGTTCCACAACTTGAGGGATGGCCCCAACACCTTCTTCTATAGGTCTTGCAACCTCCATATATTCCTTGAATGACTCTGGAGCCATTGTAGGCCCTTGAGGAGTAGCATTTTCAACACCCTTTTCCTATGGCTTCTCTATTGCCTACTCATCTTCTTCCATTTTCCCAGTAATTGGATCTAGGCCTTGCGGGTTGGTACCAACATCAACATTTTCATCTAATGGCTCTATTAAAACAACATCAACCACAATTTCTTCAACTTGCCCTTCGGTCAAAACTGGTTCTTCAACTTGCCCAATTTGTCTACCAGTCGACACTGGTTCTTGTGTCACAATGTCGGCGATTTCCTGTAGCTGTCCCTACAAATCTTAGTATCGGGGGAGAGATATTTTCCTTCACTGAGTGTCTAGGGGAATGAAATTTTCTTAACCCCCTTGGTAGGGAAGCATAAAGCGGAGAACGAGGGATATCCTCCTCGATTTCCATCCTTTTAGCGCTTGTTGTTTCAATTATTTCTCCTTCCCCTTTTTCTACTAGTTGTTCTGCACTTTCCTCCTCCTTTTCTTCCTGTTCCACCTATTTTTCTATTTCGACCACTTTCTTGGTAGTCAATGTTTGACTATGGCTTCTGCTTCTTCCGCCAGTTCCTCCATCACTTTGGTAGGTGACATTAGTTCTTGTGTGACATCACCGCCTGCAGTTTCTTCCACTGTCGAAAACCCTTCCAATAGTTTAGTAGTCGATGTTGGTTCTTGTGTAACAACGTCAACTATGCTTCCTTCTACTTCCATTACTCATGCTTCCAGGTTGGCAGTCGAGGTTTGTTCTTGTGTAGAAGTGTCGCCTGCACTCCCTTCTACCTCCATTGATTCTTCTTCAGGTCAGCAGTCGATGTTGGTTCTTGTATAACAACGTCACATGTGCTTCCTTCTACTTCCATTACTCATGCTTCCAGGTTGGCAGTCGAGGTTGGTTCTTGTGTAGCAGTTGGTTCTTGTGTAGCAGTGTCGCCTGCACTCCCTTCTACCTCCATTGGTTTTGCTTCCAGGTCAGTAGTCAATGTTGGTTCTTGTGTAACAACATCGTTTGTGGCCCCTTCATCTACTGGTGATTCTGTTGTAGCCTATTTTATCACCAATTCTTCCAATTATTTGGCACCAACACTAGTTTTTGTGTAGCAACATCGTTTGCGACTTCTTCCTCTACCACTAATTATTCTTCCTCTCTTGCTGACATCATGGCCACAAGTTCCTTTTTGCTAATTCATTGAATTGTAGCCAAGCCACGGAAGTATATGATAGGGCATGCACCACTAGTAGCCTGACAAGCTTGTGGTTTATGACAATGGCCAACAGTTGATGCGACCAACAAGAAGACCGTGCCATTAACTAAAGGTTATTCCATAAGAAATGTGGCATATCCAGAGAATGCACATGACAGAACTGAAGCCATGCAAGAAGTTTAAAATGGTATTTGAACAAGGTAGAGAGCCAACATTCACAAGTAATGTATTGCACAATGAAGTACGTGACCTCGTCCCATGGATGCGGAAAGGATTTATGATCATATCCCCTTCCCTTCTGAACCATGGTTTCTCTTGCTTGCAAGAATAATTCTGACAAGTCTAGTAAGGGCGATTTCTAGGCGAAACATTTTTTGCGCTCCTTGCAGAAACCTGCTAAAAGTCAAGGTAATTCTTTTAGTGCCAAGAATGTCTAGCCCAAAGACTCCAGAATAATTCACATCCAAATTCAATTCAAATTCAAATAAAATGACTTCATCGAATATTGCAACCTCTCAAAATAGGTGTGTCATCGTGCATCTTGAAAAACCTGCCATACATCCGGATGGCACCGAACCTGCACTATGTCTTCTAGTTCATGCCTAAACACTTTCCCACCCATTCTTCCAGTTTCTCTGTAGCAGCACTCAGAGTAGCATCGCTCATAGTAGAAGAAAAATTGTTGAGGAGAGTGTTAGCCAGTAAAGTTGCAATGACATGTATTGCGGTGGCAAAGGATGCTCTAATAGGGAAATCCAGGCAAATTTTATGGGAAAATCCATGGTGGATCGTGGAAATAATCAAAATTATTACAATGCATTGAGAAGGATCATAATTCAATGCAATCATACATAGTTTAAGTTCCAATGTGTATGGAAAAATTTGCAAGGTATGGTGGGGATTGGAATCATGATCGTGGAATGTACGAGTTGGCAGGAGGTTCAACAATGATAATGGTATATCATCATTACTATTAAATAAGACATCTTTAACCTTAAATAAGATATTTCCCCCCAACTAAGGGATGACCATCCACAATCATGTATAGTCATGTCATAGGTGAAATATCAATCAAATCCATGAAGTTGGTTGGGGACATACCTAGCAACTTACCTTGATGGAGTAACAACAACAAAGGAGTAATAGCACCAGAGGAGTGACAACATTGGAGGAGTAACAAAACTAAATGAGTAATTAGACCCAATTTCTACGAACAGAGTAACAACACTAATGTACTTAGAAAAAATCATGGCGAACGGAGTAACAACACCAGAGAAGTAACAACACGAGTGTACTTAGACAAAATCGGGATGAACGGAGTAACAAAAATCGAGGAGTAAAAACATCGAAGGAGTAACAACACCAGTGAATTACTTAGACGAAATCACCAATGAATCAAAGAAACAACACCAGGAGAGTAACAACACCAGTGGAGTAGCAGCACCACTGAACTACCTGCAAGAAAAATAATGATAGAGTAGTAAAAACATTATATAGATATAGATATATTTGAATTAGGCAAGTGGTGCAGAAGAAGACCTCTTTGCACTAACAATTTCAAAACCAGAATTATCAGAGAGATGTCTAATAAAGGAGTCTTTAGAAACTGGATGGTGATACAATCTGAGGCAATGTCCATTTACAATTAGGGGATTATACACCTCATCGATTGTTATGAGTCTAAAAATCACATTATCAAACATCGTGTCAACTTCATACGGTCCCATCCATTTAAGGCGGAGTTTTCATTTTAAATATTTGAACCGAGAGTCATAGAGCAATGCCCAATATCCTCTTTGAAACACCTTTTTCTTGATAATTTTATCATTCCATTTACTTCACTGATGTTGAATCGCAGCAATGTTTTGGACAGATATCAAATGAATTTCATCCAACTCATTTAATTGTTCCAATCGGTGTTTCTAGGATTTTGAAAGATCAAAAACTACTTCAAGGGTTGTCCTGAGCATCTTAATTTCAAATTCCATCGGAAACAAAGGGGATTTCCCATAAACAAGATTGTATGGTGAAAATCCTCTTATGTTTTGCCATGTTGTTCTATACGTCCAAAGTTCCCGAGGAAGATTTTTGGCCCAATTTCGGTGATGGTTTGTTATAGTCTTCGTAAGGATATTCGAGCACTTTATTTGTATTCTCGACTTGACCATTTTCCTGAGGATGATATGGAGATGTAACCATGTGCTTGATTCCATACTTCTTCATAAGTTCTACTATCAGATGTGATGTGAACTGCCCCCCTCCATATGAATCTATCTCTCTAAGACCTCCACACCAAGCAAAAATTTCTTTGAATAAAAAGTCTGAGACAATGTATTCTATTGCTTTCGCAATAGCCTTGGCCTCTGCCCACTTTGTCACATAATTCATGTAGACCAAAATGTGGACTTTCTGATGTGAAGGTGGATTGATTGGCCCGACGAACTCGATAGCCAATTTCTCAAAGGGCTCAAGAGCTAGTTGAGATTGTAATGAAAACTCATTTGACTGACTAAGCTCTCCCATCCGTTGGTAGTTATTGCACCCTTGAACATATTTTCTTGTATCATGAAACATAGAAGGCCAATAGTGCCCCATCTATAACACCTTATTACCTATCCACTTATTTGCAAAATGCCCTCCACAGGAGCCCTCATGAGCATCTTTGAGGACATCATAGATGTAATCCTCACCTATGTAGTACTTGATTTATTGATTAGGTCCTATATAAAAGAGGTATCCCTCTATCCACAAATAGTGGGCACTATGATGGATAATCTTTCGCTGTTCTCTGTATGGCAAGTTTTGAGGTACTTTTCTTGTAGCAAGATAGTTAGCAATATCTGCATACCATGGAGTGTGAGTAAAAATTGAAAAATATGTTCATCTGGAAAACTATCCTCTACTGGTGTACCTTCATCACTGGTATCCAGCCTAGACAGGAAATACACAACTACATTATCTTTCCCTGGCTTATCTACAATGGTGATATCAAATTCTTGAATTAATAATAACCATATCGTAATATGCCTAGGGTTTATTGGTTTATTCATCAGATACCTAATGGTTGTATGATTTGTGTGCATGAAAGTGGGATACCCTGTAATGTAATGCCGAAACTTATTAATAACATAAATAATAGCCAAAAACTTTTTTTCAGTTACTGTATAGCTTAGTTCAGCATGAGTCAGATTCTTGCTGACATAATAGATCGCACACGGTTTCTTGACCTCCTGTTGTCTGAAAACTACCCCTACTACTGTGTGAGAAGCATCTATAGAGATATGAAATGGGAGCTTCTAGTTAGGAAAACATAATATCAAATCTTTGCAAACTAGTTCTTTGATTTTCGCAAAGCTTGTTTCATATTCATCTCTCCACATGAACTCTGCATCCTTAGGTAACAATTGAAAAAGTGTGTTATCTTAGAAAAAAATTCTATAAAAAATCTATAATAGCCAACATAACTGATGAAACTACGCACCTATGTTGGTTTCTTAGGTGTAGGAAAATTTAATATTACCTCTACGTTGGCGGGATCAACCTAAATTCGTGCAACTGAAAGCAAGTGTCCCAGCACTATTCCTTCTTTCATCATCATATGGAATTTCACTATACTAAGAGAAACATGTGTTTGCTTACATCTTTTCAGTACTTTCTCTAAGTTTCCTATACCTTCTTCAAAAGAATCCCCATATGGGGTGAAGTCATCCATGTAGATTTCAACACTATAATTGACTAGATCATAAAAAATTCCTAATATTGCCCGTTGAAAGATAGTGGGTGCATTACAAAGACCGAATGGGAGGACTCGGTATGAGAAGGTTCGCCGAGGGCATGTGAAGGTATTTTTATCTTGATCCTCAGGAGCTATTTGGTTCTGGTTATACCCACTAAATTTGTCTAGAAAGGAGAAGGACTTCTTTTCAACTAATTTATTAAGGACCCCCTCAATAAAGGGTAAGTTAAAATGATATTTTTGAGTTTATTTATTTGATTCCTTGATATCAAAACATATATATCACTTTCCATTCTTCTTCGAAACAATGACTAGTGGGGATATCCATTGACTTTCTGAGATTGGGTAAATAAATCCTACATCTAATAGTTTTTGTAATTCGTCTTTGACAATGTTATTTAAAACATGATTCATTATTCTCTATGGTTTCCTAACAGGTCAAAATTCTTCTTTAATGTATATGTGATGAGTACATAAGTCATAAGGGATTCATTTCATATATATATATATATATATATATATATATATATATATATATATATATATATATATATTCCCAAGCGAAGGCTTATTTCTTTTCTCAAAGGACTTTCAATAACCACTCAGACTAGGAAGGTGAAAGGTCAAGATTAACATTCAACGTCTTCCCTAGTTCAATTTCTACAGGAACATTGTTGCAGGGTACAATTACAAGAATGTTTTCAACTTCAGTCTCTGATTCAATGGCTTCCTGAACATTACAACTCATAGCAGATTCTAATAGCTGGCGGGTTGAATCAGAAATGGAGTTGGGGCTGCTAATAAAGGTACTAATAGAAGCATCCTCTATTTCATCGTTAAAACAGAGGGCCTCACCAATAGTAAGAATTGGTCTAATTTCTTCATTTTCAGGTTTAGGCCCTTTCATAGGTAGATATTTTTGTATTAAGGTAAATCCTGATTTATCTAGTGAACTCGGTTCTGTAGGGGGATAAAGGATAATATTCTTTGTAACTTCCCCATTGGATATTACCATATTTCCTGACCGACACCCAATGTAAGCATCTGCGGTTGCAAGCCATGGTCTTCCTAAAATCAAAGGATGCCCACCGACTGGGGATTGGGTATGTAATACCAAAATATCGACAAGGTACTTCCATGAGTCTACTAAAATGGTTATATCTTCCAACTTCCCTATCGGTCTTACAGTAGACCAATCTGCCAATTCTAGGATGGTGGGAGTTGGTTTAAGGTTTCGCAAGCCCAAGGTAATCACAGTTGTAGAATTTATGACATTAATTGGTGCCCCCAAGTCTACTAGCATATTTTGGATATCAAACCCATTAATCTGTACTGTAAGAATTGGGTTCCTTGGATCCTCGTACTTAAAAGGTTTAGGCTTCCCCAACATTATTCTTGATAATTTTCCCATAACAAGAATAGTGAGTGGATCCTTTGGTTTTCTTCCAGGTTTGTTACAGCAATATTCTTGCATCGTTTTGGCATAAATCGGTACATCCCTCATAACCTGAAGTAAGGGGATTTTGACAAATAAATTTTGCAATTCCCCTAAAAAGTCAAATTCAAGATAAGGACTTTTTTTCTCAAGGATAGTCTCTCAGGATAAGGTGGACCAGTATGAGATCATCTAGTAACAATTGTTTAAGAAGGGGGTTGTTGTTCCAAAGGAGTTTGTGTTGACTCATCTCCAGTTGTTCCGGCAGAATTCCTAGGTTCTGGTTCTGAGACTTCATCATTCGTACATTCAACAATTATTGGTGAAGTCTAAGTATATTTACCACCCAAACGGACCATAGATTTAATTCATTACATTCTGCGGTGGCAATACTGTATGTAGGAAGGTTAACTGTCTTAACCTATTGAGACCCCCTATTGTTTGGATTTGGGTTGGATTGAATAGGTAGTTTTGGATGAAGAGGAGGATTACTGGTGGAGACATTAGAAGGAAACTGTAAATGTTGTGGTGGCATAGGTTGGGAGGGTTGTCCTAAAGGATGATGAGGTCCACGCCAATTCTGGGAGCATGAAGGAGTTGGACCAGATTGAGGGAACCATGGTTGCTAGGGCATTAGATATTGATAGGACTACGAACATGAAGGTGACAAAGGTACATAGTGAGGCCCAAAATTCAAATTATTAAAATATTGATAAGGGTCTTGAGGCATAACTTGATTCATTTTCTGTGGCTGTGGTTGCCATGGTTTCCTTGATCCCATGAAATACAACTGATCTACCTCTTCATTTTCTCCCTGAAAAACTATCTTCATCCTAGGAAGAGACGGACAGGTGCTAGTGGAATGACTATGTTCACATGTCACACAGGTCTCGATAGTATTCAGTGGAAATTCCTTCAATGGTTTCTTCTTCCTACATTGAGGGAAGAAAATGGACATAGCCTTTTCTGCTTCCATTTTCTTTTGTTTCGCCTATCAAACGTCCAGTTGCGAGGATAGTGTGCTAAAGATATCAGTCCTCAAGTTTTCTAGAAAGTTTCCAAATTTTGCTTTCGTAACTCCACTGCTGGATGTCTTGAGGGTTCAGATCCCCTACCTATGCCTCGTAGCTCCACATGAACACTTAATGCACAATTCATAGATGGTGTCAAATTCTTCCTTTGATATATCTCCCTTTCCTACTACATTCAAAAGTTCCAAAGATTCCTCCCTTAGTGCCTAGAGAAAAATTATCTTCAAGATGTTTTTATCCAGATCACTATGGCCTGATCTCTACAAACTATATTTGAAATGTTACACAAAGTCCTCCATGTTGTCATCCTCTTTCTGTATAATCTTAAAAATTTATTCATTAACATCTCAGTGTTTGCAGTACTCTTGATACTTTTCGAAGAAAACCATCTTCATATCATCCCATGTAGTAATAGATTCCCCCCTAAACCCATGAACCATCTCAGAGTTGTTCCCTTCAAAATGGAGGGGAATATCTTCAATTTCTAGGCATCATAAATATAGTCATACCCCTGATAGACAACGTTGAATTCAAACAGGAATTTTTCCAGATATTTAGAATAAATACCATGAAAGTTAGGTAATGATGTCAAAGGAATAAGCTTCATAGGCACATCACCCCTGATATCTCCAATTGGGAACTCGATCGAAGAAGTTGTAGGAGCCATGAATATCTTCCAATATTCACTTGGAATCTCAACAGGTTCTGATTGTTCTATAATGTGTGGTTGAGTCTGTTTAACAACAATTCCTTGATCAAATGGTGCACTGAATTCCCTCAAGTCTTCTTCTTCTTCTGAACTCACAATGTTCAGTTCCTCGATCCTCTTCTTGCTACTTCTTCTTCCCTGAATTGTGCTTTTGTTATTGGGGGAGGTTCTGGTTGTGAAACTAACTTCCCTCCAAATCTCATATGAGATCTCACCCTAACAGTAGCTCGTGATGATGTTCCTAACTCAACTTTTGAAATGTTTTCTTGGATATATGTGATTCTGCCTAGATCTTTCCTTCCTCTTTTTGGGGGTCTTCATCTGCCCCTTTTATTTGTATCTCTATTCATGCAATCAGAAAATAATAGGAAAAAATTCAAGTAAATCAAAATCTCGGGACCTAAAGCCCCTAAAAATAAAGAAAAAGAAGGAAAACAAACTGATCACAAAATCTAAGCTCAAGACCTGAAACAGGGTTTAAAAAACTTCCCTTCCCGGGACGAGAGAGCGCTTCCTATGAAAGAAACAAAACAATATAATGATGAAGACTTGGAGAAGGGTGAAAAAACTTCCTCCCTAGGGTGAGAGAGTGTCCTATAGTCATTACTAGTCGTACTTTCGTGCCTTCGATAACCTCCCTGACAACGATGCCAAAATGTTGGTGTTTAGATATGAATGATACAATTCATCCAATTCCACATTAATTGTCAACCCGAGGCTCGACTAGTTATTTCAAGGCTATCATGGGACGCATATGCAAGCCACATTTTCCCTACCCATCATTGAACATTCAATCATAACATAACAATGTGTAACAATAAGTAATAACTGTAACAGTAATCAGAGTAACAACAAGTTAAGACTCACAGCGACACACGAAAATCATTACACAACAAGGAAATAACACAACAAAAATAAACCTACGCACACAACTAATCCAACAACACCTGGTTAGGATAGTGGGCCTAACTCCCTGATGAGGGCTACGGTAAGATCAAGAACTATAAAATGCTCAGAAGATCAGAAATTGCATTAATAAAAATAGCATTACAAAGGTGTATTGTTACAACTCGGAATTCTTGCGTATCTCTTAGTGGTGTCTTTCCTAACCTTGTAACACTACTTATACATTTCATTTAACATTTGACAATGCCTAAGATTACGAGAGTGGTTTTCCTACAAATTCATAATGATTCTTGAGATATAACATAATATAAATATAACACTTGTGTTGGTCGATAAGTTGAACCACCGTTGAAAATGATATCCAAAGATAATGTTTCTAGCTCGATAGTCATCATACGCTGAATCATGGTCTTGATCATCATTCCTTCAAATCTGCAAGGAAACTTAAGTTATCAAGTTTCTTTAGGCAATAATCCCCTACGACTACGCTTCATCAATTAACAATTCACAAGGACATGACAATAGGTATACCTTTGCTGTTTGGAATAAAAATTGACCAACAAGGACATGAAATGAGTATAGGAAAGGGGTAAAAAGGTGGGTAAAAAGTAGGAAAATTTAGAAACCAACACCCTCATGAAAACATAATCCTTGCCTATGGCATTGTTTCTTAGTTTTGGTGGTTAAAGGTGATTATTATACCCTCATAGACTTGATATATTTTACAACAAGGTAATATAAATTGAGGACAAGAAAAATATGGACTAGGAAAGGATGGTGGATGATATAAGGTGATGATGTAGATAATGGATGTATGAACGTGGACTTGGAGACTTTTTATGACCATCGGTTCTTTTCTTAGATAAACAACAATGACTTCATCCTCCTACTGAGAGCATTTATATGTTGATTTTGTGAATGCTTTATGATGTACAAGGAGAAGACACTATAGATGTAGCTTTGTTATTCATGTACCACAATACCTTTTTCATTCTTATGCTCTTACTAGAATATGCAATGATGGATTTGGAAATGGGGAGTTTAATGGTGGTTTAAGAAATTATTTATTGAATAGGAAGTGGTTAATCATCAAGCTTCCTTAAATTTTAATGAGTTAAAGAGTCTTAGACATGTTTGACCTCAAGTATACCTTTTGAATTTTTATTTGTATTATAGGATGCAATGGAAGTTGTATGGAGCTGAAGATGAGGAAAAGTAAGGCTAAGAGTTTGGAATGATGAATGCCAATCTGATCTGTTGAAGGATGTTGAAGAAAATGAAAAACACTGACAAGGATATAAAGGTCCCAACAACCACTCCTCGACGCCTAACGTCTTACATGTCCTTGTGCAAACAAGGTGAGGTATTGAAGAAGGGAAGAGGGTTGTTGAGATCACTGTAGTACAAAAAGGAACCTAGAAAACAAAACAATAAAACTAATGAGATGAATATTGAATAAAAACAATTCATCCTTGATTTATTAAAATGATTCAAAACTAACACCAAGCATAAAAGAAATTTCAAATCACTCATTATATATGATTTCATCAATCCTTCATAGTCTTATGCTCAAGAAATAAATTTAAGGGGCTCTCCATCTTTGTAGATAGAAGGCTTATTATGATCACAACAAATGAAGAAACAATGAAAAATTAGTTATTACTAACCAACTCCCAAAGTCTTATAGGTATCCAAGTATTACAGATAAACTTTACAATTGAGTTTTAATAATTATTTGTGATCATATGTCCCACTTCTAATATAATTACATCTTAGATATAGTACGAAAAACTAATGATAGAGGACTCAAGGCTACCTTAAGGCCATTCTTTAGAAGCAAATTTATGGAGTTCATTTTTCCTTGACTTCAATCCACACATGCTTCCTTTTTATTGTAACACTATAGAGTAACCATCATACATGTAGATAAAAGCCCAGGTTTGGTTGACACTTCTTTAGGCAAAATGCCCCATTTCCTACGGGCATCCATATCACCTATGGGTTTTCCTAATGGTATCATAGGTTAGTACCAATTGCCAACAACTATCCATATCCTTGATGGCTTAACCTCTTAAATGTATTTTACACTAAAATCCCTAGTCCTAAGTTTCCTACCATTTTAGGTTTATATTATAGACATTTCTTTTGCAAGTGGTAGGTGGGGAGATGCTTTACAAATCCCCTTAAAGGCATAGGTTTATACCTTTATAGAGTGATTTGATTACCTACTTAAATGGCGTAGCATGAATGTGTCGTTTTTAATGTGAGATGGATGAGGCTAACTAGAGAATAATCAAAAGACACCTAAAGTCCTACCATTCATTTTTTTCATGTATGCTTTCACTTTTTAAAGTAGTGTTCCACT
Source organism: Pinus tabuliformis (assembly GCA_031772625.1). Lineage (NCBI taxonomy): Eukaryota > Viridiplantae > Streptophyta > Pinopsida > Pinales > Pinaceae > Pinus > Pinus tabuliformis. The sequence continues at coordinate 195,815,006 of CM062816.1, forward strand.
ATGAGTAGAGATTTTAGTAACTCTTCTACAAGTCTTAATAAATATACCTGGAGATCATGCTTTGGATTTCCAACTATAGTTTTCAAGTTTTATTTCATCAGTATCATTGTATAGGCATCTTAACTTTTTTTAATCCTCCTAATAAGATTTGGTAACTATATTTTGAGCAATTGTTTCATATTGATAATCATAAATCTATATGAATAATAAAAATGAAATTCCAAAACAGAAATGGTATATCAACTATGAATAGTTTGGAATTATCATTCAATTCAAATTTTATGAAAATGATTGCTTATTCAATCATCTTTGTGAAATAGAAGTTTCAAAACTGACAAGAAATGATATAACATGCATCATTTTTAACAACTTAAGGAAAAAGGAAAGATGTTATCAAATACTCCCTTAAGTATTTGATTCCATTGATGAAGACGTCTTTTCCACTTTTTAAAATATTCTTCCAATATTTAAATTTCTCGAACGAACAAGAAAATAAATTCCACTCCTCAAGTATAGGAGTATTTCCATTGTAACCATGTGCGTAATAGGTGTTACACAAAAATATCATCACCATGACTATTTACAGTCAGTATGGGTCTATCATCACTTGTACTGTCCTCCTAAGCAAGTCTCAGACCTTAGCTCTTCAAGTCAAGCTTTGAAAATGAGAGAAAGACATTGAAAATCAACAAAGCTCTGGTTCTGCACTTTCTCTCACTATTGCCTGCGGTCCCGCACCCCCTGTTCAAAAAAACTGCAGACCTGCTCGCTCTGTCCCTAAAGGATTGGGTGCGGACCCTGTGAAAGTCAAAAAGGCACAAGTTTATTCTAAAAAACTCACTTTGGGTTAATTCTAGATGATTCTAGAAGGAATTTTGACATGGATTGGTCGCTCTTAGGTGGTTCATGCATCCCAAAAGAGAAGGAGCTAATCCCTTGATGAGAGGAGCTATCCCTTTGAAGGAGGGATTTATCCCTTTGAAGGAGGACCTAGTAACTTCCCTCCATTGCACCATAAATTAAGGCATTGCGTTGGTTGCTAGGGAGGTTAGAAGCTGAACATTTTTGAGGGTAAATGCTGGTGGAATTGAGACTTCCTAGTTAAGCTTGAGAGGAGAGATCACATACCTTTTTGGCTTCATTGGGAAGATAGTGAAACTTGTCAAAGTAGAGGAGACTTCTTGTTGGACCCCGGGAGGAGCTTGTACAACATTAAGGCACAGGTTGTAAAGTTCTTCTTTGATTTGAATTAATACAATCAGATTCATTTTTCTCAACAAATTGTCTTATGCCATTTGTTTCATGAATTCCTTGATCATCATGTTAAGTATGCTTTATGATATTGGCTTTTCAGGTGCGATTTAATTTGTTTGCTTGTTTGTGTTTGCAGATTCACAACAAGGGAGCTCATTTGGATCAAAGGAGCGAGGCTTCCACAAACTTGCATTGGACCCAAGGTAGGCCTAAACAGTTGTTTGCCTTTGTTTATAAATGCATATTTAGAGAAAGATAGTTTTTGATTGGCTTGCTTGTCACTAGATATCGTTAGATTCTAGGAAGGTCTATCTTGTCCGCAAGATCGACTCATTCCGTGTGACAAAATGGCGACCATACCGGGGCTTTATTTTTTCCTTGTTTTTACTTTGACCTGAGAAACTGTGTTTTTGTTTCTTTTTTTGGCTTGTCGTGTGTGGAATTGGGTAGATTTCGTAGATCTAGGATTATTTTTTGTTTTTCATAACTTTGGGAGAGGACCGCACCCTCGGCTTAGGACACAATGCGGACCTATCCGCACTTTTGCTTTTAGCACAGAGCAGTACTGCACCTGTGTTAACTGTGGGCCTGCGGACCCTATCAAAATTTTGGAAAACCTAAGATTTTTTCTGTTAGTCAGCTTAGTTTATGTTTAGATGTTATTATCACCTTCCCAGACCTGCATATAGCTTGTCAGAAGCTTCTCTTAGGTTAATTCCATTGGTGTTATGGTTTTAGGTGAAATTCCTAGAAGTTTTGATTGTTGGGTTTGGTTTTCATTTTGGTCTTGTAGTAGCTCTGAGCTTAGAAGCTGTAGAAGCCTCAGATCACCTTGGTTTTTACTAGTCTTCTTATGAGTCTGACCATTTGCAAAATCTACCTTCGTTGAGGAATCCACCTTGTGTTTTCTCTTTACGAAACTTCGAAAAGGCTTGTGTTAAAAGTTTGGATTTCATTTTTAGAAAAGAAAAAAAAAATTGGTTGTTTTTTGACTGATTTGTGATTCTGGACAAATTAGTCCTTAGTTTGCTTATAGCTAAGTAAAACATCCTTGAAAAAGACATCTTGTAAGCTTTGACTTCAAATAGTTTTTTATAGTTTATAGATCTCAAGATTAGTTAGTTCCATAGTTTTGGGTGTTTTATAAAAAATAAAAAATCTCTTTTGAAAAAAGTTTGTTTTTGTGGTATTTGAGAGTTTTGAAAGAAAAGGGAAATTTTTGTGAAATTAACTAGTTGTCTCGTTTTGAGTGCATTGGAAAAGACAAAAAGCTCTTCTTTTAATTTGTTTGTTAAGAAAGATTTGTGTTTACAAGTATTTGCATTCTCAAACTCTTTCCTAGCTAGAAGTTCATTGAAGGGAAAAGATTGCTTAATCATCTTAAGTGCATTTTTTAGTGATTTTGAGTCGAGTCTTCACATCACAAGTTTCATCTCCGCACCTCTTGACTTAAACAAAAACCAATAAAAATAACGCTTAAAGTAAAATCTATCTAGTAATCTTTTTGTTTCTAGGGCTCTGATACACCAACATAGCTTAGGCTAGTGTCTTGGAGTAGGGAGTAATTAACTCTCCAAGACAGTAAAACAAACAAGTAGTTGTATCTTGCGGTAGGAGAAAATCCAATTGTTGCATTTATGCTCTAGGAAAGCTCCTCTTAAAGGAGAAGCACGAGATCGTGTCCGAACCAGTGTGGGAATCAATCCTTCCTCATTGGGAACGATGCCAGATATTCACATATTAAAAACGGTAAACCTCGGATTAACCATTGTCGAGGAGCCTGGGGTCACTTGTTGGTAAACCTTGGATTATGTCAAGGAGCCTTCAAGGGGATTGAGCTTGTTACTCTGCCCTTGCGTGCGTATCGGATCGTAGACTGTTCCCCCAGGTATATTTGTTTTCGTTGGTAACCTTAGTGACCATATTCTATAGGATTCTTCCTAAGGTGACAGTGGTGGGAAGATCCCACTGTACCTGGAGCAGACGTCGGCTAGACTCACTTGGATTTTCTGGGGGGTTCTCTTCACTCGAGACGGTTTAGTGGAGGAACTTGTGCCAGTCTATTCATTAAGCAAGTTGTCGGGGTAACTGTTCCAACCGCCATTTCTGTATTGAACTCTGCGACGTTGGGCTTCATCACCAACTAGTGTTTTCAGTACGGAAAGTTACTGTTTGTGTGTGGTTTGATCTCCTAGATTCTTTAGGCATGTGATTCAAATTTGTTTGGTTCTTTAGAGGCTTTAGGTGGTTTTCATTGAGATTTTACTTTGTTTGCGTGTGAAGTAGTTAAAATTTTTTAATCGTGGCTGAATTACCGAGGAAGTCCCGTAGACTTCGGGGCCAACCTCCTGAGTTTTCACCGAGCCAGCCTAAAGGGTTAAGAGCCCTCGTAACTCCTAGAGACAGTAGAGTTGGGTCACCTGAAGAAGGAGAGTCTTCTTTGGTGGTACATCCTGATTTTCAAGCTTTAGTAGCAGATTATAATCCACAATCGGTGTCTGTTTCCGAAATTACTGGTAGCTTTTCATCTACTAGTGATATAGGTGAGGAACCTGAAATATCCAAACCTGAAAGTGAATTTGCTGCTACTCCAACATTGGGGTTTACCTCTCCAACTTCTAGTGGTCCTGGTTCACCCAGCGTCGAAAGAGTAATTACCCAAAATCTTCCTTCTGGACTTATAGCTATCGAAGAACTTGCTACTCCGGAAGAAGAAGTAGGCATCCCTATCCCTGAAAATCAACCTGTCATCGAACTTAGGGAGCGTGAATCAATTTTTTACAATCCACCTAGGAGCAGTGCTTGGTATCTTTCATTGACTAATTTTTTGGAAAACCCGGGACTAAGTTTTTCACCACCTCGTATTCCTTATCACCCAACACCTAGAGGTTACTATCCCCCATTAAATATGTCAAGACAGTCGTCCATGTTTACTCAATCGCCAGAATCCTTTTTGTACAGCAGCCCTTCTGTTCCCTCTGGGTATCAGTCACTTTCTGGTACTTTTGCGGGAGCGTCTCCTCAACCCATTGGACAAGGGTTATTAACTGGAAACAATGGTACTAAGCCGTTGAGTGTAGAAGATATTCTCATGATGTCAGGTACTATTCCTAATCCTTAACCTCAAGGTGACCAGTTACCACCTGGGGGGTAGCCTCAAAATCCTCAATTATCGCCTGGGGGGCAACCTCAAGGTACCCAATTTGCACCTGGGGGGAAACCTCAAGGACAATACATACCTATGGGACAATACGTTCCTCAAGGTCAACCCCAGACTCAATATGTACCTCAAGGTCAACCCCAGTATTAATATGTACCTCAAGGTCAACCCCAGTATCAGTACGTGCCTCAAGGGTATCAACCCCAAGGTCAGTACTCGAACCAAGGTTTCCAACCACCCTCCGGTCAATCATATGTTCAAGGAACGGGAAATGTACCTTTGAATTATCAACCCTACCCTCAACCTAGTTATGGTCCTCAATATTCTCAACCTGTTATGGGTCCGTACCCCGGAATGAACTTAGTGTGGGATCCATCGCAAACTCAACAGGTCTTGCAACTGAATGTACAGTTGTCATCTCAAACTGGACAACCCTTAGTTTCTGGTTCACCCCAGCAACCTGTCCAGTCTACTATTCAAACTTCTGTAGCTTCGGTAGTTTCTTAGCCTAGGCCTAGTACGCCTCGTACTCTGCCTCAAACGGCTGCTGCAACTTGTTAGCTACCTATACCAATAGGTTTCATATTTCATGATTGGCAAGGAAAGGCCCAAATATGCTCTGCTTTGATGATGCAAAGATCACATATTTCCAAGAGAATACAATCTGTGCTTATAGCTTGATGTTGTCTAAATTTTGATGGATGGTCCAACAGCCTAATCAGGATCATGCCATGTTTTAAATTTTCAGTTGTAGAATAGAGAGAGAAGTCTGTCCAAACTGTTTAATCTTGGCAGACAAGTAGCTTAGGTAGAGAAGTAAGGTTCCCAACTGCTTAATCTGGGACCTTGGAGGAAATAAGGGTAGAAGTAGATAGAAAAACAAAAGAAAAAAGCCAAAGAAAAGAAAAGGCAGATAAGGGTCTGCAAGTCCAAGTGCACCCTCCAAGAAGAAATAAAAAATGCTAGGCAAGTAGATGGGTAGGCAGATGGGGTTGCAGAAGTATCATTCATTACAATTGAATGTGTGTTGACCTATGTTCACAAAGCAAATTCAATGAATTGAGAAGTCGTTCCTCTCCACCAGGTTGCAACAAGAAAAGAAGCATGTCTAACTTCCCAATATTCCCCTCTCCATTCATTACTAACATCCCCTCATCAGTTGAGATTCATGTAAGAATTTATGGTTTCATGGTGGCTCTTGATCCTTTAAAAGCCACATTTCTTGTCTAAAATTCTTTTCATTTTGATCTACTCCCTAAGCTAAGTGATTTTCAAATAAACTTAGTGATATTCCCCCTCATCCACCCATTTCATCCATATTGACCACTAATTCTATTATATAAATCCCCCATTTTACCCTTTCCCTAGTATTATAACACCATGGTGTATAAACCCCAAACATGGTATAAATATCCCTTCCCTTGGCATTATAGCCATATGTTCTCTGTCAGGGATCAAAATGACATCTGGTCACTTTGATAAACCTAAGCCTTACCCCCTCCCCTCTTTTTTGAACCCATTTGACCCATTAAACCCTTTGTTGCCTAAGAAAACCTTATTAAAAACCCCTTTGTCCCTTTAACCCGCTTCATTTGCAAAAATGCTCTAAAAACCCACTTTTCTCCTTTATCCAAAGTCTAAGCACCGGGCGCATTTTTACAAAAATATTCATAAAAAACCCTTTTTTATGTTATCCAATGGTTCGGGCGCTATATTGGTTTTATTGAAAATACATTGAAAAACCATTGAAATCCTCCATACCCCAATGGTCTTCCGCTAAGCGCGCATCCCAAAAAATATATTTTTTTAGTCCTGCCCCCCTTCCGTATTGCCCGATCACTTCATCAACCCGTCAGCCGTCCGATCGAGCGCCTCTGATCGGACGGCCCTTATACGTATCGGGTTGGTCCCGACGCCCGACAGTTAGTACCCGAGAAACTGACGAAGGGTTACGTCAGTCCTCGGCCACGCGTCACCTTCTCAGTCTCTCGGGTCGGCCTCTGACAAAACCAGGGCCGTATTGTAAGCGGTCCGAGAAAACCGTTACCGCTGTTTCACTTACCACCTGGTTTTGCTGGTCCCATGTCATGCCCACGTCAGAGCCACGTCGCCGCCACCCCGCCGTTGCATCACCTCATTCGTCCGTCCCTTCGCTGACATGTCCGCCACTTCAGCATATCCGTGGACCAACCAGGACCTGCCACATCACCTGGTGACGTCATCCTGACGTCATCCGACTTCGACCCCACCTGATGACGTCATGCTGACGTCATCCCAGAAAGCGCGCTAAAATGCCCAAAATCCATATTTTAGCCAATTTTTCGTGTTTTTCTCACTTTTCGCCAAAGCATCTGTTGTTGTTCCTGCATGTATTTTACGACCATACCAGCGCCAACCTGCACACTTCGACTCTGAAACCGTGGGCGCCTCCGTCGTACCTGCATTTGCAACTACCATTGGCAATCCGCAAGGTATTTCTCAAAATTATTCTCTGCACCTGGTTTTTTATCCAAATTTCTTCAAGCAAACTGTTAAGAGGCTGTAAAACACTGTTTTCACCACCAATACACAGTGACCTGCACTTATATCCAGCCAGTGAAGCCATTAAACTCCTGTAGGGCCGCATTTGACAAATTGAGTTGAAATTTACAGCTGGTTCGCGCAGTCGCGAACTAAGAACCTTAACTGACCAAATTCACCACAGAAAACACTTTGCTCAGTCCTGTTACTGTTTTATCAGTCCTTTAAATAGTATTTCAATTGCTGTTTTACTCAATTTGCCTTCTGTTTCTTATATTTCACCTCCCTCACCAAGAAACACTCCTATGTGTCGTTCTGTTCAATTGGAACCGGTTTACATACAAATCAAGAGCCTCAGAAGCCATGGAGACACCAATAGCTCTAAACATCCAGCCTCTGAATGCCCCTCAGAAAGAAATAGATTGGAAACCCCTGGGGGACATGGATTATCAAATGTTAGATTGGTTTCCAATGGGTTCCAAGTTCAATATTCACATGCTAAATGCATTGAAAGCCCAACATCTTAATGGAGCTGATATTTTAGGGATTTGGGACTCAAATTTGCCCATTTACAACCTCCCTCAAGTCAATGCCCTTCCAGACTTGATCCATAAGTGCCAGGAATGCTATGATCCTTGCCAGAGAGCTGTTCTCAGTCCTACAGGCTCAGTTTTGTTCTTTATCACCCCAGAAACCATAAATGAGATGCTACATTTCCACTCTGCAAGGCCATTAATCCCTCTTTCCATGGTGGACTTAATAAAGAAGGGGAGGAATCTGTCAAGTGCCCAGATTACCAAAATTAACCAATTATTTGTACTGCCAAGCTCTGAAACTATAAGGACTCCTCCTATTGGATATCACTACCTGAATGACCTGGGCAGAATGCTAGTGGATTTGATCAGCTATGTCCTGGGCTTTAGAGGAATTGAAGATGTTGATGATACTATAATGGCAATGCTGTCCATATTTTCTCCTGGAAAGCCTCCAGCTGTACACTATGACTATGCCACTTATATTGCAGAAAAGATCCATGAGCAGCTAATGAATCTACCAAGGGAGAGGGTGTTCAGATACACCTCATACATCTACCATCTGTTCTTGTTTTATCAGCCAGACAGTTTCTCCATTCCCCTCAAGAAACTTAATGTCCAGGGGAATCCAAGGTCAGTTGTGTTTTGGACTCCAGTCTTCCATCATGTTTCTCAATCGCCATACACATACTGTGAATTTATAGACCTGTTCATTCACCCAGCTATGACATTGCTGTATGGTGTCCCTCCTCCAAGGTTAACCGATGATATGCAGAGAGTTCTCCATCTCTCCAAATCCTACAGCATTGGTGATTGGTATTTTTACCAGCATAACACAGTAATCAGAGTATATCGCTGTGAGTTGGACCCTTTTAGGCTTCCAAGGTATGTCCCCATGAGACTTTTTGCCTTAGAATATTTCAGGCAGTTTGGATATGCTGACTACTTCCATTTCCAAAGCAAAAACAAGAAGGTACAACTGAAGGTAAGGAGCCAGCTAGGCCCTTTTTTGTACAACAAAAGAGAGGAGGGATGGAAGGAGGCAGATATGATCCTAGCAAGCCTCAAATTGCAAACCAGTTTCAAATGGTCACCTTATGACCGCAATCATTTTATTTCCCTCAGGAGGATAAAACACAAATTGGGTAACTATTCACATGTCAAGCTGCCCCATATTGAAAAGTATGCCAATTCCTTGAGCTGGAAAGAGGGCACCCTAGAAGAGGAAATTACTAGAGAGAAGATGCTAGAACAAGAGGCTAGAAATATTCAAAAAGAAGCTGACTTGGAAACTTGTGGACAGGTTTCCTTCTCATATCAAAGGCAACTTGGAGCAGCTGCCTCATCATCAACAACACATCAGCAAGCTGCCATGGACACTCAGCAGACATCCAGCAAAGGCAAAGAAAAGCAAATGGGGGAGGAGCAGCCACCTCCTATGACTGAAGAGCAAATGGAAACACAGGTGGAACAGCAAGAAGAACAAAGACAGGAGCAGCCTGTCCAGCAAGAGCAAACAGTGGAAGCCCCTAAATCCACTGAACAAACTGTGCCTCCAAGGCAAGAAACCTCAGTTGAGGCATCAATCCTCCAAACCCCACAAAAGGAGGATACAAGCAGGAAAAGGGACAGAGAGACTCCCCTTACAACATCCACAACTCATGGGGAGAAAAGACAGAGAATCAATCCTTTCTCAGAGGAAGAAATGCCAATAGGACGGTCTTTTGGCATGGCCCCACCCAGCAGGGAAGCATCTGCAAGTTCCTTTCAGCAGGAACAGGACAGAATAGTGGGAGGAGAAGTGAGCTCCTCTAGCCAGCAGAGAGAGGGTGAACTGAGCATTAAGCAGCAGTTCATTGAAATAAAGAAAAGGAATGAGCCCATAAAAATACAGTTGTATAACCATTTGTTGAACATGGCTCCCACCAACCAGCAGCGACTAATGTCTGCATATGATGTCCAGGAGGGCAAGATGATCATGACTCATTTCATGCCAACTACTTTGCAGCCAAAGTCCCCTTCTGACTACTTGAGGACCAACCTTGAGGTCCTTGCCAAGGACATCCACCCAATGGATAAAATTGAATTGCATAAACAAACAGGTGAAATGCTCTATGCTTCCTTGGCAGACAAGACATTGGATAACTATAGGCTAGAAAATAGCCTTAATAATACGGCTGCCCAACTTGAGTTGGAAAGGGCATCCTCACAAGCAAAGGACAACAGAATAAGGTCCCTAGAAGATATAATTATTGAGATTGGGCATGACCCCAAAGATATCAAGGGCATACAAGAAATATTAAAGTTGAGGGATGCAGATATGGTAGCTTTAAGAAGAAAGATCAAACTCCCAGCCACAATTCACCCTCAGACAGATGAAGTAGCTCAACAAAGGCATGATCAAGATGCCACAGCTTTGTTGGTGTCTCTCTATAAACAGCTCATCCAGACACAAGAAAAGCTGGGAGAATCAGAGGCTGCACAGGCAGCATTACAGGCAGCTTTGAAGCAAAGAGAAGAAGGTCAGACCTCTCAGCCTCCTCTTGAAGTAATAAACCTTGAGGAAGCTGCTCCAACTACTATCCCTCCTCCTCAACAGACTGAACAAGCAGCACCATCTACTTCAGCACCACCAACAACAGAGCAGGCCCCTAGCTTGGATATGCAAAAACTAAGGAATGAGATTCAGGCCCTGGAAGCTCAAATGACAGAACTGAATGAGACCAGGGAGAAATTGGCCAAAATAAATGAAAGATATGATAAGAGCAAACAGAATGTAGCTGAGAAGGAAAGAGAGATAAAAGCTCTCAAAAAGAGAATAACTGAGCTTGAGAAAGAGCTCACACTCGATAAAGTAACAGCAGAACTCAGAACAGTCCTCTGGGCCAACATTGGCCAATCCATTACTGACCAGTGGCATTTCATTGAGACCATACATGAGCAGTCAGAGCTCATTACAAAGGCAAATAGGGAGATACACAGAGCAAGAGCAAGCCTTGGAAACATGCCTGATGCTGCCAATAGAATGATCAATATATTAAATCACAGGACAAGCTCTCAACTGACCACCATGGGAATTGCCAACAGGACTGAGACAATCTCAATGGTAAAAAGGGTCCTGACATTAAGAAACCTGATTGGAACATTGGAGAGAAGGACCCAAGATATGCAGACCGAAATCAACAGGTTCATGGACAGGTTCCAGGCATTGCAAAACAGAGGTCTCCCCAGCATACTAAGAAATGTAGGCAAACTGCTTACCCATGAAAACTATGCCAAAAGGGTCAATGCCTATGCTGCCAGTCAAGTTGCAGAACAGCCCAGCACTTCAGCAGAATCAGGGCCAGCATCAGGGCAGACTCTCTACAACAGGGTGGAAAACCTGTTCTTCATCATGAACGAAATCAATCATCTGTTCGATGTGCCTCCAAATTTTTATAAATATACCGAGGCAGATGAAACCATAGAGGCAATTGTGAAGCACCAATTGCCCACACAGGAAGTCTGGAATAGATTGATACAGTTAATATTATCAAACCAGAACCTGTAAATCAAATTTTTGCAAATTTTATAAATGATCATGCACAGGAAAACTTAACAAAATCGGCATGCGAAGAAAGGATGAAAGCTGAGCCAGCTCAGCAAGCCATTCGGCCACCACAGCAGTAAGCACAGTCACAGGTGGCAGGGCCGAGAAGATACATCGCAGCAAACGTAAAGGCACATTTTCCAGCTTTAAAGCAAAGCGTTCCAACCGACTCAGCGACCTCCAAAGGTCAAAATATCTTCTGATAGACTTAAAGAGCAGTTATGCTATATTCAAAACTGTAATAACTTCTTATCTACTTTTCTGTACGAAGTAATGAAGATATCTCTTTCTCAGATGACTCAATGCCTGAGATATTTTGTATGAACATTTCTATAAAGCCCCCTTTGCATGAGTTTGCAACGGTTGTTGTTGATTTCCCTTGAAGAAGTTCTTATGCTGTAATCCTTTCAGAGTCTAATAAAGAAAGTGATGGAATTTCTCAAAGTTCTGAAGTGTTGAATGCGATTTTGGTGTTCGTTAAAAACTGCAGGATTCCTGTGTACCTCACAATACAATAAGTTTTCTGTAACTCTCTCTGTTATGTGTTTCAATCTTTTACAATCCATACATGTTTCTAGTTTCTAAATATTCAGCAACAAAGAAAAAGAATAGCCTTCAGGATTTATTCATGAAATACCCTGAGCTCAATCTATGTTGTTGATGAATGTTTTCTTCAGCTATAATCTTGATACGTGTAATTCTTAATCGCTGCACTATCAGAATATATCTTTCACAGTGACCTTTGTTTCAGGAATTCGAGTTTGCTCCTGTGCAATATGTTTCACTTTCACATCACCAGCTTAATGGAGAATTCTTAATTGCTTTCTGTTGGCTGACCATACATCACCACTTAAGTTTAAATTTTGTTTGTTTGAGATACCCAATAGGCCCTACAGTCTGAATATCGTCACTCCAGCATTTCAAGCATTTCACAGCTCTAGACTCCATTGCCCAATGTTATACTACTATCTGAACACTACATCTTAAGCACTGAAAGAAGTCCTTCAACCAAAACATAAACCAAAAACCTGAGCATAATAGCTAGCCTAAAATACCATCAAAACAGAGACAAATCATAAAGAGAGAGCCCTCTCTGATTACAGTTTGGCTAGAAACTGTAATCCAAAGATTGGTTAGTGGTTACCCCGGCTGTATTCCCTTGGGAGTCAAAGGGAACAACCTGGGTGTTAACACAACTGCTGCAACATTTGTTCAATCTACCCCACCTACTTCTGGAGTATCGACAGCTCCGGTTTCTACTGTTCATGTATCAACTCCTCAGACATCTTTACCTCAGTTTGGATCCACAATTCAAACTTCGGTTCAGATGCCTGTAGGACAACCTGGTTCAAGTACGGTTGTCACAAGTCAACCACAATTTACTTATCAACCATACCCGGGATAGTACCAATTCGGTCCTGCTATGCAGCAGCCAGTCTATTAGTATCAACCATACCCTGGGTATACATATCAACAACCTCAACAACCCCAGTACGGTCTGGTTAATCCTAGTTTTCCAGGACGATACAATATCCGAAATGCAATTCCAATTCCTAGTTATCCTGGATATCCTCCTCCTGGGGCTGGTCTCATGACCTAGAGTTTCAGGGACCCTAATTGTCAGTTACCATTCATCGCAACTTTGGACTTGCTTGACTTGTTGCACCTAACGAACGATCCCATTAACTATCTTCCGTTTTGGCCGCCAATGCCGAATAAGTTGCCTAGTGATATTCCTAAGTTTGAAGGCAAATCAGGAGAGGATCCGTCGAACCATGTGATGACTTATCACCTCTGGTGTGCGTCTAATTCCATTTCAGATGATTCAATCCATCTAAGGCTTTTCCAGCACACTCTAATTGGTCTTGCGGCCAAGTGGTACATTGAGTTACCGCGAGCCACTTTTTATAACTTTAGTCAATTAGCTACCTTGTTTTTAACTCATTTTCAGTTGCCAGTCAGATATGACAATGGCACGGAATTACTAACTTCATTAAAGCAGCCGACATCCACTTACATTTCAGATCACATTCATGAATGGAGACGTCGACAGCGTTTAGTGAAGGTTTTTATTCCGGATCAGATCTTAGCTGAATGGTTTGTAAAATCTTTATTGCCAAAGATCACTGAGGATGTAGCTAAGGCCGGAGTCATTACTAAGGAGCAAGTAATTGCTCAAGCATAGTACCTTGACTTGGTTTATACTCAGTCAAATACGTTACACGAGAAAATCCCCGATCTTCCTAAGCAAAATCAAATCGTTGCAACTCCTTCAGGGTCTCATGCCGCTGATGGTATGATTGGTACAGTTAACACCAAAAGTAAGAAGAAGTCTTCCAAGAATTCTTCTCCTATCATAACCTTGCCAGATTCCCCGATAGGAGATTCTTCCGCAGAAATTTCCGCCGATATTCATGTTGTAGAGTCATCTACAGCCAAATCAAAATCTGGTGGTAAGAAGAAAGGGAAGAAGAAAAATAAAACAGATAAAAATTCGAAAGAAAAACCAGAAAAAGTGGAATCAAATGATGAGAAACACAAACCTCGTTATCCTTGTCTCATTTGTGATGAAGATCATTTTACAAGAGACTGCCCTCATCGTGCAGAGGTTACGAAGATTGTCAAGGGTTCCCAAACGCCTGCTGTTTTGAAGGATCCTTTTCCAAGTCAGGAAAGTAAGATGATAGGTTCTTCCTCAAATGCCAATGAATAACCCATACTGATGATGTCGCATGTTAGGATTGCGACTCGATCACATGATTATGGTAGTAAAAGTCCTGTTGATGGTAAAGAAGCAAAATCTTCTCATTCTAACCCATCAACCTCAGCTTTCGGTTCCAATCCACTACAGATCGAGAAACCTAATCCAGACTTAGTAATCAAACCGCCTGCCAAGGGTATACTTCGAAAGTCAGCTTTCAATCCACATGCGAGAGTGGCTCAGAACTATAACATTGTTGAAGATTTAGCTGTTTCACCTTCAACAATGTTGGCTTTGGAAGTGCTGCAATCATGTCCAACACAACGTAAATTACTTTTGTCGGCTATAGGAGCTATTGACGTTTAGGACTCGAACCTAATAATTTTCGATCTAGAAAATAGTACACCGCGCTTACCTCATCAAATGGATTTCCAGATCCCAGTGATAGTAAAAAACAGACCTATTCATAGGACTGTGATTGATGAGGGAGCCTCAACGTGTATTATGTCAATACAGTGTTGGAGATCGCTTGGTTCTCCTTCACTAAATCAATCCCCGACGATTCTAAAGGCCTTTGATGGCCGTGGGTTTCATCCTTTTAGCATTCTACAGGATTTACCTATAGGGGTTGAAGGAAAAACTGTTAATCTAGATGTGGAGGTGGTTGATACCCCTCTAGATTACAACCTTCTCTTGGGTCGTAGTTGGTCTTATGCTATGACAGCTGTTGTTTCATCGGTCTTTCGGGTTATAAAGTTTCCTCATAATGGAAAGATCGTAACAATAGACCAACTGGCTTACTTTTCGTCCGACCCAGCCTCTTATGAAAGCATTCAGCATGTCGGTAAAACGACTATCCCGTATAAGGATGTTGGAGTAGGACTAGTTAAAGATGTCGGTTTACTAGGAACTTTTCCTTTTCCTCCGATCAACGCATCGTCTTCTTTTGCAACCATTCATATGATTTCGTCAGGCACCATTGTTTATGATGATCCTTGGATCCTACCTTCTGAATCTGAGATAGACTCATTTGGTGATGTTATGCCTTTAAGTCCATATGAAATTGTGTATCAGGCCGTGCAATCGTTTTCCGACCCATCTTCAACCAAAATTGACTTAATGAATGTGGTCCATGAGGAATCACTTTTCACATCAAACTCGGATTCAACAACGTTTTCCGAACTTGTTCACTGTGATGAGAAAATTCATGAAATCTTATGTGTAGATGATTTACCATGGGAAGATCTCCATCACAGATCTTTGTTCTTACCCAAGAATGATCATTTTGAAAATGATTTTTCATCAATTTTTACGACTGAATATGTCAAGGAACCTCAGAATCCAATGAAAAATCCTGATTCAGAGTTAAATTTGAGAAACATTTCTCAAACTATTCCTATTGAAATTTCGGTTAAGCCTGGAATTGTTGAGAACATTCATATAGGTGCCTCGTGTACAGAAGATGAAATTCAAATATATAAGGCCCTATTTCAAGAATTCTGCGACGTGTTTGCCTGGTCATATGAGGAAATGCCAGGAATTCACCCCGCAATTGTTGTTCATGAAATCAAAACTTACCCGGACGCTAAACCCGTCCGACAACGTTTGCGTCAGATTCACCCGAGAAAAGTTGTTGCTATTAAAGCAGAAGTTGAAAAATTACTTAAAGCAGGTTTCATTTATCTGATTCCATTAATGGATTGGGTATCGAATATTGTTCTGGTTAAAAAAAATCAAGGGACAATAAGAATATGTATCGATTATAGGGACATTAATCGAGCCTGTCCAAAGGAAAATTACCCAACTCCCTATATTGATCAAATCATAGATGATTGTGCCGGCAGCGAAATATTTTCCTTCATGGATGGTTTTTCCAGATACAATCAAATCAATATTCTACCTGCCAATCAACCAAAAATGGCTTTCATTTGTCCATGGGGGACATTTGCTTATTGCAAATTACCTTTTGGGCTCAAGAATGCCGGGGCAACTTTTCAAAGGGCCATGTCTTATGCATTTCATGACATCAAGCACATTGTGCAACCCTATCTTGATGATTTGCCTACTCATTCATTACATCGAGCTGATCATCTCATCCATTTACGAGCAATATTTATGAGGTGTAGGCATTATCGGATTAGGTTGAATCCACACAAGTGTGTTTTTTGTATAGAAACGGGTCGATTGTTGGGGTTTGTTGTTTCGAAAGCCAGCATTCGCGTCGATCCCTCGAAGGTTGAAGCTATTATCAAATTGCCTCCTCCTTCGAGTCTTCGCCAACTCCAAAGTTTGCAAGGGAAAGCAAACTTTTTACGACGATTCATTCCTAACTACGCCAAGGTTACAAAGGGTTTTACCCGGTTGTTGAAACAGAACACTCCATTCTATTGGGATGAGATAGCTCAGAAATCTTTTGATGCACTAAAACACGTGTTGACCCATGCACCGTTATTGCATCCTCCCAACTACAACCAGGACTACTTCTTGTATCTTGCCGCCTCCCATTCCACCATTGGAATGGTGTTAGTTCAGGAAGATGAATTCGAAACTGAACATGTGATATATTACCTTAGTCAAACTTTAAATCCAACTGAGCTAAAATACTCACATGTGGAGAAATTGGCATTGGCAGCTGTTCAAGCTGTCCAACGTTTTCGTCACTACATTTTACTACGTAAAACTACAGTAATTTCTGATTGCAACCCTATGATCTACATTTTGACCAATCAATTTCTAGGGGGCAAGTACTCCAAATGGATTGTGATCCTGCAGGAGTTCAACTTCGAATTTGAAAAATCTAAGTCTAAGAAATCTTTATTTTTTGTGGAGTTAATGTGTGACTTCCCGCGTGCTGACACGGAAACTGTGGCGGAGGAGCCCATTGCAGACGAATCCTTGTTTCTAATCAGCACTTTAGACCCGTGGTATGGGGATATCATCATTTATCTCCAGACCCAATCCTTTCGACCAGAAATTTCAAGGTCAGAACGTCGAAAAATACGATTCCAATCCCAACAATTCAGAATTATTGGAGATACTCTTTATCGCCGTGGGGTGGACTCTGTTTTTCGACGTTGTTTAACTCACGAGGAAGTTGAAAGGGTTCTAAATGACTGCCACTCTGGAGCGTGTGGCGGTCATATGTCTGGGTATGCCACAGCCCAAAAGATATTGCGCGTTGGCTACTTCTAGCCGTCATTGTTTAAAGATTGTATTAACGCGGTCCGAAAATGCCACAACTGCCAAATTTTTTATCAAAAGATGCGCGCTCCACCTGCTCCTCTCTACTCTATAATTGTCGTTGGTCCTTTTGCCAAATGGGGTATCGATTTTATTACATGTAACCCTCACTCGGCCGGGGGTCATGCGTATATCATCCTTGTGGTAGATTATTTTACCAAGTGGGCCGAGGCAATGCCTACATTTGAGGCAGACGGCAAGACAACTGCAATTTTCATGTTCAATCATATAATTGCTAGGTTTGGTGTTCCACAAGTGATTATCACTGATCATGGGTGTCATTTTCGAAACGTTATGATGACCGAACTTACAGGCCAGCTTGGCTTGTGTCACGATAGTTCAACTCCTTATTATCCACAAGCTAATGGTCTGGTTGAATCCATCAACAAAGTTTTAGTCATCATGATCCGACGAATCATTGGGATTCATCAGTCGAATTGGCATAACATGCTATTTTCAGCGCTTTGGGCGTATCGAACCTCAGTAAAAACGTCAACAGGGTTCACTCCTTTCCAACTAGTTTATGGTCTGGAAGCTGTGTTACCCATTGAATGCGAAATCCCGTCATTGCAAATGGCCATCGAGTTACTTCCAGCCACTTCCGAAGAGGAAAAACGTTTGTTATACTTGGCTCAATTAGATGAGAATCGACGTGATGCTGCATTGGCGATCGAAACTCACGCAAAACGTATTAAAGCTCAGTATGATCGAAATGTGACCCCTCGAAATTTTTCGGAAGGAGATCTAGTCTTATTGTACGATCAAGCTAATGATAAATTAGGCGCTGGAAAATTCGTTCCTATGTGGCATGGTCCCTATATTGTCAAGCAAAAGCTAGCAAAAGGGGCCTATGAATTGGTAAACTTTGACGGGGACTCTTTAGGTAAACCCAGAAATGGTCTTTACCTGAAGAGGTATTATGCTTAAAGATGGGTGTGGAGATTTTTAGTTAGGATAGTTTTCTTTCTAGCTAGTGTGTTTTAGTTTAAAAAGTGTGCTTAGCTTAGAGAGTGTTTTTCGTCATTATTCTTGCTTATCTTGGTTTTACTCTTGATATTGCAGATGTCGATGCCTCCCCAAACATACATTGGTTTCACTGATGGTGCTTGTCGTAATACACGGAACATTTCTTCCACAGCTTGGGTTATCTATTCGCCCTCTGACGAGTTGGTATCTATGCATGGGGTAAGCCTCGGTCAAACAACGAACAACATTGCAGAGTATAGTGCAGTGATTGAGTTATTATCTGAATCTATTTCATTTTGGATTCAGAGTTTGATAGTGAGGTTAGACTCTGAACTCGTTGTATTATAGCTTAATAGAGTGTATGCCATTAGAAATCCAGTGTTATTGAGATTATTTTTTAGAGTGCGTCTCTTGGAACGTGAATTTGATTATATTGAATATCAGCATATTCCAAGATCATTAAATACATTAGCAGATGCAATTGCTTCTCGAATGTTAAGTAGACATTTGCAATAATCACACATGTAAATTTAAAAGCATTCCATAACATGTTTTACAAGATAAGCCGGTAATAGTGATATATATAGGAGTGTGTCAAAATATACATCGTCCTTGATCATAGGTTGAAAAACACCTTATGATCGGCAAAAATGATAAGTACAAAAAGCAAAAATGTCATATGTGTCTACAATAGGCGATCATCCTATCACTGGTGATGATCTCGATAAGAAACCATTGTATGGGCCACCTTACAAAGGAGCCTCCTAAAAGGTCCTGGGACCCCAATCACATAGCGCTGTAGTCGACGAGGAATGTCATCTATGCCGGTCTTTGGAATGTCCCCTGTCAAGCGCTCTAGATGACTCTCCAACTCGGCCAAGGTCTCTGCTAATTCGTCCTATGGGGCTGGTGCTGCTGCAGCTGGTTGTTTCCTCTCGTAAGGCCGGAGAGCGGCTGGTCGCTGTGGACCCACTTCTGCATTTGAAACTTTTACTATCAGTTTTGGGACGACATAAAAACAAAAAAAAAAAAAAAAATAGGAAAATGTTGAAAATGATTTTACCTGAGTCATCCCATTGCTCTCCTGGTGGAAGAGCCATGTCTGGGTCACCGCGAAAATCTACCCTAGCATAAGGGAAGTCCTGAATAGCAAAAACCTAGTTTTCCAACCAATGGAAATACTCAGGTTTGAATCGAACAACCTCTGTCCCCTCGTCAGGATGACGGGCCATAACTGCAACCCATCGCATCAGTTTGGGCTCTCGAGGAAGCCCAGCTCCAACAATGAGGTGCTGCAGGACCAACATTGGGACCCTCTCCAAACCAAAGCTCACAACCAAAGCACCATAACCAAAGGTCTTTAGTTTTCTGTTCTTGGCTCTGGTCAGTTGGCCTTTTACATTAGCCAACACAGCATCGCACTAGTTGAAGATGGTGCCTCAAAAGCAGTCAACTGCCATCCACATCTGGGATCCGGCGGCAATATGTAGTGCGGAACTCCTGCAAAGCCTGGTAACAGTAAACGCGATCACCATGAGTTCAGGACATGATATGGTTTTAATGTTTATCCCTTTGTCTCTAGCTTGGTTGTTGCAGAACTCTAGCCGGAGGCTATCGATAGACTAGCCACCTGGCCTAGTCCCGAATAGAGTCAAGTCTTCGCCTCTCTTAGGCAAACTAGTCAAAAAGTATATGTCTGTCGGCTCAATTTTGAGCTGGTGGCCACCAATGAAGAAGCACTGGTCCTGTATGCTCCACCTGTCTACCGGCCACTGCAAGAAGTCCACCTGGGCCCTCATGCCAAGTATGGCCCAGAATTTGTACAAGTTGCATGCCTTCAATGCATCGATCGAAGGTTGGTGATTTAACATGGAAATATCTACATCCTCATGCTCCCGTTCTCGCCAATCAAGCATGATGTACACTCTACATCCAACAAAAAGGCAAATTAGAATGCAAGAAATTAAATTGTTTGGGTCAATTTTTAGAATTTTTGAGTTAAAAACCCTTGCTGTGGGGACCGCACCCTCTCTATTAGAGACAGTGCATGGGTCCGCACCTTGCCTTCATGGAAGGTGTGGACCCCTGACTTTTTCCCCATTGAGAAAAGTCGGGGTCCGCGGGCTGCCAGTGTTATGCCTGCGGGCCCCTGTGCGCGGGTTTCTAGCCTAAAAACCCTCTAAAAAATGAAATAAACCCCTAAAAAACAAATTGAAACGGTTGAAATTGAAGAGTAGGATGATGTGGATTACCTGGAGGAGATGGCGTTCGATTCCGATGGATAGATTTTCCGCAATCTTCACGGGAAGTTTCTAACCAAAAGCACTATTTTCTCACCCAAATCTCAAACGGTAAAAATGAATTGACGAAGACCATTTTTATAAGTTTTTGAATAAATGAATTGTAAATTTGTTTATGTTTCACTTTATAAAGGTAACTTTTTCAGCATTTTTATCCATCTCAAATAGGTATGAGTAATGTTTGCATTTTTGTTCAAGATAACGGATTTTTCAGGCAAAATCGGTCATTTTCGACGGAAAAATATTTAGAGTCACCTTTAAGCTCTTTTCTGACTCCTGAAACATGAAAAGATCGCCGAGTTTTTCTTTTTAAACTCGTTAAAATGGAACTAAAAAGACGGTCCACTTACAGCTCTTTTTATGACCGTAAAAACATGAAAAGATTGTTGGATTTTTGTCGTTTCAAATTCGATATTGGTTATAAAACGACGTGTCATTGATCACTTTTTTACTTTTTCGGATCAGGGGCACTAATTATGAAAAGTACCTCTTGGTCGTAAAGATCAAGCGGTTCTCTCAAGTATTATTTTATACTTTTTCGGGCTTGGGAGACACAAATTTACGAAAAAGGTCAACCCTGGAGTCTTCTTAAGTTTTTTCAGACTCTCTAAAATTGAAAAACACCGAGTTTCTCCTATACTGGACTCGTTAAAATTTAACAGTAAAGGACCTGTTCAATTACAAACAGGAACGAACCACTCCTTCTTAGGGTTCGAATTTAAACTAAGTTGGACTCATTTTCGAAGGATGAGCTTATAATCAAGCAAATGTTATCCTCCTCAAGCTTGTCAAAAATAAAGAGGTACTTGCCAAAAATGGTGGGGGAAAAGAGAGAAAAATGAGCCTGTTTGTCATACTTTGTAACCACTCTTGAACACGACACTTTTATTCACCTAGGTTGGGAAATCCTTTGCCTAACAGTTGATCAAACCACATTGAAATTCTTCAGCTGGTTTCTGGGCATTAACTTTGGGTCAATTGTCACCAAACCATCTATTGTGTCGTTATGTGTTTAAGAGGTCAATGCTAATAAGCCATTCATCTGCAAAATATCTGTCATCCATCTTGACCATCCCTGACTCGGTCCTTGCAACTAAATTTCTTCAACTTGATCAATGATTTCGGGTTGTGGGCTTGCCTACGACGGATCGCTTTCTATCGACTTCAGCTCATTATCTAGAAAGATGATCTAGAAATCGTCAGTACCTTGGGATCTGCATGCCTCAATGGCAGGTTTCTCGCCTTTGACAACAGGTTGCATCATTGACCTTCGATCAAAGGATTCCATGACATGTTCAACATCAACACATCTATTCACATCTCATGGATTGTACTGGGTACTTTGAGAGCCATTGACATCACTGGTGGTTTCTCTCACACTTGTTAACAGTTTACATCATTGACTGGTAATCAAGTGGTTTCTACCATGTTCGACTTCAACACATTCATTCGCATGGATAGAATCATACTGTTTCGGGAAGTAGAAATGAAGACCCTGGATCTAGTTTCCGCAATCTAGGCTGCAAGGAATTTTGTATTCATTATATTGTGGACTATTCATAAACAGATGGTTGCGTCCATACTGTGTCTACATGTGTCTATACTTGTGATGTATTACAAGATCATTCCTATATCATAGCAGTAGTTAGTTTTCTAGTCAGTTTTGATCTGAGTATGGGAATGCCTACCTCAGCGATGATATGATCTCATATATATATTTTGCATTGAATGTTTTTTACAGGTTTCGACCGGGCTCTCCACAAGATGATCCTCGAAATGATAAAGTACTTCACTCTTCCTAAATGATAAATGAAATCCTCATCTACTACAGACTTCGCACTTTAGGGGGAAATCTGTTACACAAAAATATCGTCACCATGACTATTTGCAGTCAGTATGGGTCTATCATCACTTGTACTGTCCTCCTAAGCAAGTCTCAGACCTCAGCTCTTCAAGTCAAGCTTTGAAAATGAGAGAAAGACATTGAAAATCAACAAAGCTCTGGTTCCGCACTTTCTCTCACTATTGCCTGCGGTCCCACACCCCCTGTTCACAAAAACTGCGGACCTGCCCGCTCTGTTCCTAAAGGATTGGGTGTGAACCCCTGTGAAAGTCAAAAAGGCGCAAGTTTATTCAAAAAAACTCACTTTGGGTTAATTCTAGATGATTCTAGAAGGAATTTTGACGTGGATTGGTCGCTCTTAGGTGGTTCATGCATCCCAAAAGAGAAGGAGCTAATCCCTTGATGAGAGGAGCTATCCCTTTGAAGGAGGGCTTTATCCCTTTAAAGAAGGACCTAGTAACTTCCTTCCATTGCACCTTAAATTAAGGCATTGGGCTAGTTGCTAGGGAGGTTAGAAGCTGAACATTTTTTAGGGTAAATGCTGGTGGAATTGAGACTTCCTAGTTAAGCTTGAGAGGAGAGATCACATACCTTTTTGGCTTCATTGGGAAGAGAGTGAAACTTGTCAAAGTAGAGGAGACTTCTTGTTGGACCCCAGGAGGAGCTTTTACAGCATCAAGGCATAGGTTGTAAAGTTCTTCTTTGATTTGAATTAATACAATCAGATTCATTTTTCTCAACAAATTGTCTTATGTCATTTGTTTCATGAATTCCTTGATCATCATGTTAAGTATGCTTTATGATATTGGCTTTTCAAGTGCTATTTAATTTGTTTGCTTGTTTGTGTTTGCAGATTCGCAACAAGGGAGCTCATTTGGATCAAAGGAGCGAGGCTTCCACAAACTTGCATTGGACCCAAGGTAGGCCTAAACACTTGTTTTCCTTTGTTTATAAATGCATATTTAGAGAAAGATAGTTTTTGATTGGCTTGCTTGTCACTAGATATCGTTAGATTCTAGGAAGGTCTATCTTGTCCACAAGATCGACTCATTCCGTGTGACAATAGGTATAAAAATGCATTCATACTCAAGTTTAGAATATAGTGTTTAATGTATACGTGAGTATGAAGAACCAACATTTTTGGTGATGATGTCAAGAAGTAATGAAGAATGGAGTGGTATGGTATTATAGTTACTTGAAACTAACTTTCAATAAAATCAATATTCTCTTGGTTTACCTATTTATTTGGCTCACTTAGAATATCCTCCCTTGTCATGTCATGTAGATCTTTAATTATTATATGATTATCCTCTTG
The DNA here is from genome assembly GCA_031772625.1 of Pinus tabuliformis. Taxonomy (NCBI): domain Eukaryota; kingdom Viridiplantae; phylum Streptophyta; class Pinopsida; order Pinales; family Pinaceae; genus Pinus; species Pinus tabuliformis. The sequence continues at coordinate 195,838,427 of CM062816.1, forward strand.
TGTGCTTAGAGGATCCACAGATAGGAATGTTAAAAATGATTCAATCTTAGATTCTAATGGTTTCTCTTGATTAGATGTGATCCATAATTCTCTAGTTTCCTCAATAATTTTACAAGGGTGAAGATCTTCTTATGGACGTCATTCATGGAGTTGTTGTTCTTCAATCGCTTTCAGGGAGGCAGACAAGTTCTTAACCATTGTAAGATTTGTTCTTCCTAAGAAGTAGAAATCCCAGCTACTGCTAGGATTTGAGAGAGTTCTTATAAACTCTTGATCATCCTTGAATATGGCTTTGTTCATTCCTAACCCCTATCCTGCACATGGATTAGTGTATGGAGTTCTTATTAAAAAACCTAAAGAAATAAAAAGGAAACACACTTAAAAAAAATTAAAACAAACCAATCATGTACTCGAACTACCATCATGCTACTAGGCTCCTGTTGTCACCATGTTATTTGTTTACATAAGTTAGGCTTCTCTTCTTTTCATGAATCAACCTAAAGGAAAACACACTTGCAAAGAAAAATAAGGAAACAAAATGTCTTTAGAGCAACCCCACCAAAGTGGATGCACAGGTTCTTACCTTTTGCCTTACCATTTTATCTTCACCATCAAGTTGTCTATGTAACTGAAATCATGTAGAAAACTTGTGAAAACAACTATACTTCAATCTCTTTAGCACCTCCCCGACAATGTCGCCAAAAATGTTGGTGGAATTGTATGTATTCTAATTCCAACATTTAATTATTTAATCCAAGATCGTAATACTTAGAGATGCAAGCATAGGAAATGGAGCAACTAACACTATAAATAAATAATCACTGAGGATCATAACTTGTCATTGGACTATGGGACTCTAATGCTTATCAGGTTTTGAACCACAATTTTTCATTAGCGGTAGACAATTTTCTTGTGGTTTTACTTTGTGTAGCTTATTAGTTCTTGACCCTTTAATGGTTATAATCCTCTAGTGATGAAAACCCATTAAACATGTTGCAAAAATGAAATGTCAACAACTACAAGAAAAACCGTGCTAGGTAAGTAAAGAAGACAAGGCAATAAATTGTAGAAAAATAATAATAAGAAATGCATGACTAAAATATCAAAGATAAATGCTAAGTAGGCTTTGAGTCATAATGATATATTGTAGGTTTTTACTTGTTGTAGAAATTTTACCAAGTAACTTCAAAGCTCTTAATTAATTAAAGAATCCTAAACTGCAAACCAAAGATTTTTTCAGTATTATGATGTAGAATTTGGGTTTTGTTACCGAATTAAGTCAAAAATCTAGAAATTAAAATTCAAAATATTGAAATATATTTAGAAACTAGATTAAAAATTTATTAACTCTTAAGCGTGGAAAAATAATTCAAATTTGATCTTAATGCCTTCTACTTAACTTATTTGAAGATAAAGAAAAAAAATCAATATTATGTGAAATACAAATCTATTGAAAAACTAAAATGAAACATCAAAAAAAAATATGAAATCAATTAAAAACTAAAACTAAACATTACCCTACTATACGAATAAAAACGAGGGCATTACCTAAGTTGAGTGGCCCTTCCCAAGTTGGCAATGTTCCCAACAACTAATTCAAATCAGCACGATGCTCAAACTTCAATAATTAATCTTCATTACAACAACTTATCTTCTTCTTATAAACGGAAGTTCAAGTTTATTACAATAACCAGCTTAAGAATAAATTTTCTCTCTATGTCCTCCCTCCAACAAAACAATCAATGACTCATGTCATGCAAACATATTACTTATAATACATAGGGTAAAGGAAGTGATGATCAAAGAGGATTATATCGACTTCCATAGAATTCTCGCTCCATGCTATAATTAAAATAAAAAATATTATTTTAGATGTTATTATTATAATTTAAGATCATATTGAATCATTTTTTGGGGATGAAGACGATGCCACTTGGCATGGAATTGACTTTTTTCCAAGTTTGTACATAACTACAAATCTTGGGTGTAACTACATGTAGCTACTAGTGTGTAGGTGCAGAATTAGGTACCAAACTACAGAATTAGTATCATACTGCTAGATTAAAGTTGAACTGATACAAAGATAGAAATTTTTGTAGTTGAACATTCTTCTTGGCCACATAACCACATTAGTAACCCCTCATTGATAAAACCATGTTAAAAATATATTTAACCATTAAAAAGATAATAAATCCATCATAATTAACCATAAGGTAGAAGAGGTACATTTAGTTGAAGTTGGTGGTATAATGATTATGGAAAGTGTCATAAATGCTGGAATATGGACTATGGATAAAAAAATTATATAATGAATAATATGACATATTCAGAGCTCAACAACAGCACCAGTGTGTACTATCTCCAAGAGCACCACTTTTTTTTTTAATTAAAAACCGTATAGTTGTGCTCTTGTTAAGGCACATGAGGGCATTTGCATACATGAACCACATGAATGCTTCATGGGAATATAACACCATAGTTTTCTAAAATTAAAAACCCCTAGTTGTGCTCTTTCTAAGATGCACCAGGGCATTTTAATACATGAACAACACCAGCACTTTGTGGGAATATAGCACCATATTTTTTTCAATTAAAAACCCTATAGTGGTTTTCTTATTAAGACACATTGAGGTGTTTTCATACATGAAGTGCACCAATGCTTCATCGGAATATAGCACCACATTTAAAAAAAAGTAAAAGCTCCCTAGCGATGCTCTTTCTAAGACAGATCGTGGCCTTTTAATACATGAAAAACACTAGTGCTTCATTGCAATATAGCACCAAATTGTTTTGTAAAATTGAAAACCCTATAGCGGTGCTCTTTTTAAGTACGCACCGAGGTGTTTTAATAGAACAATTGCACTGGTGCTTCGAGTAGATATAACACCGATATGGTGAAAAGAATTTTAAGACCGACATTTTTTAAATTTAACCTTTTTCCGATGCTATCGAGTAGTGTGAGCACCAATGCATTATATATAGGTGGCACACCATTGTTTTAAATAACGCTTCGCTGTTGCACTATACTGTGTACACACTGGGGAATTAGTGTACTAGTTTAGCATCGGGTCATCATCAAAGTATAGCACCAGAGTGGGAAAAATAAATTTTATGATCGACATTTTTGTAAATTTAACCCTTTTATAGTGCTAAAAAGTAGTATATGCACCAATGTGATTTCTTATCTAACACGTCATTTTTTTTATTTAAAAAAAAATCTTCCATGGTGCACCATGTTCGATTAGGCATCGGTGCTTATATGTATAGTAAAGCGCTACTGCGTTTGTATATTATAGACACACCATTAAAAAACATCCACTAAAACATCTTCTTGCCAGCCTTCGCTAAAAACATATTTTTGGGCTATTTTTATAGGGGCTTCTGGAGAAACCTCTGCCAGAGGGTTGTTTCCTTGTAGTGAACAAGTTATACTCAAATTTTGTGGATGAAACAAACACTCTAGGACTTGAACGTATCATATGATAAACCTATTCCTATTATTTGTGATAGTACAATAATTATAAGTATATTAAATAATTTTATTCTCCATTCCAAGACCAAGAATATCCCTATAAAGTACCATTTCCTTAGAGAACAGGTGGCTGAGCAAATTGTGAAATTGGAATATATAAAAAAAACAGGTTGTTGATATTTTTACCAAGACTCTTGCCAGAGAACCTTTTGAGTAATTAAGGCATAATTTAGGAGCGATGTCTCTGTATTCTATTCATTAATTTTCTTTAGAATGAAAGAGGTAATTTTTCCAATTAATAGAGAATAAAATTCAAGATCATTTTTCAGATCATTAGGAGGAGTTTGAGTTTAGGGGGTGCAGTTCAATAAACAAGGCAGAAGAAATCATGATTCCCACTTGTAATGATGCATTTACAAGTCATTAGTCACAACCTTTTCTCAAGAATCATGTAAATAGTTCCATAAGGATCTAAAATTAGCCACAACAACATACATAGTTGTTCTGTAGTTCATATGAAGATTGGTCACAAGATGAGTACCTCAACCCTTTTCCATTGATGTCAAAAGGAGATAATAAAATACAAATATTGCAAACCTTGCTAATGGAGAATGCTCAGTCAATAATAGGAGGAACATTAGAAAACAACAACAATGGGCCAATTTTCATCATGAGAGGAAGTGCTACCAAGTAGTGGTGTTGTCATCAATGACCATTACTATTTAAGAAGAGTTTCCATCAATTCCAAAGGGGGAGATTTTTTAGCAGTGTTTTTCATTGAAGTTAAGTTAATTCATTGATGACACACAATATCAAGTTCATGAGGAGCTTTGGTAAAGTGACATTGTTGAACGTGCCAAGTCTCAATCATTGATGTTAAGGAACATGGTAAGTGAGTTATCATTGACATGTTTCCTAGCTTGAGGTCAAGGATAAAGGAAATATATTTGAATACATTTCTACTTAATTTCCTAACCATTAATGAGAAAACTAAGTGTTTAGTTGGATAGTCCTCTCAGATACCTTTCCAATGTATATGGGACTTGATATAATTACAAAGGAGCAAAGAGAAAGATAAGATTAAAGTTGGGAGTTTAATTTGGTAGTTTAAGCATGGTTATGAGGTTCATTTTTCTAGCACATTGTTAAATGGCCCATTGATTAGTCTAACTATGGATTAGTGTTAATCTACAGCCTCGGCTCCATGACAGTGTTGGAAATATGGAGGATTTTACTTATTATCATGTTTTCATTACATGATAATTACTTGTGACACTATTAGCAGAATTATTATTATGTTTTTCTTTCCATCATCAAGAAATTACCATTAACATAAAGATCAAAAAAGATAATAAAACACAAGATATAGGCTCCAAGCTAGGGAAAAATCCCTCCAAGGGTAAAACCCATAAAATATTTTCGTATAGAATCAAATCAAATGAGAAATCGAAGACCCATAACCATGTAAATTCATCCTCTAGATGCCTAGCCAAAACTTCCTTCTTTCCAACAAATTCACTAGAACGAAACCAGGAACAAGATATGTACCAAGGAATATATTCTCTCAGACTTCAGACTTCTTGATCTCCTACAACTTCTATATGATATTTCAAACCAAAACCATCCAAGTGTGTGTGTGTCAAAATGAGCTCCATCCACCCTTTATTTATACAATTCATAGGGGTGTGAATAGACATGTTGATTGGGGAAAGCTAACTTGATGTGTAGGCTAAGCTGGAATCTAGAGGGGTTTCTATCCCAAAATTTATAATGAAAAAAATGTTTTTCTTTTTCTTTTACAATAGGTCCAAAATAGAACTTTGACCCTTTGACTCAAAAACCTAGAATCACGAAGAACATACTTTGTTAGGTCCCTATAATACTAGTGATTACCCCATTACTATTGTAGTTGTATCCCTTATTAACATTGTTGCGCCCCTATTGTCCCCATATTGTTATTACTGTGCCCCTTAGAATCCCTCTATTGTTATTTTTGTGCCTTTATATTATTATTGTTAGGTTGGTTGGGTTATAATGTGACTCCTTAGACTCCTATATATAGAAAGGAGGTTTTGTCATTTGAATCATCAAAGAATCATTCATTTGTGTAATGTAAAGGAGCTTTCCCCCTTGAAGAGGCCGAATTCTAAGGCGTTGATCTATCTTTTCTATCTTTTTGTGAGCTGGTTTCATAACATTTGGTATCAGAGGTTTGGATTCTAGGGTTTCGCTACTCCAAATAGGTCATCGTGGCATTTTCGCTATAACTTTTTTCTGTGACGTTTCAGAAACAAAAAGAACCCATTTGAGACGAAATCACACTGAATCTCAGGTCTGAATTTGAAAACTTTTTGCGCTATATTTGCGGAGATATGATCTAAGGAAGTTGGTCTTTTTGCAGACCACTGAATTACATTCCAAACAGGTGACCTGGGGTAAATCGTCATAACTTTCTCTCTAAGCATCGGATTGAAATTTCATAAGAAGGTACAAAAAGAAGACGGACTGTAGTTTCTTGTATATATTTTCAGAGCCAAAGGTCAAAATAGGGACACGTGGCATGTCGTACAAGTTCGCTCTTCTGAACTAGTCTATAATCAGGTCACTGTGGAAGATTTGGCATAAATCTTCCTCGGAGAATCCAATTGGGATCAGACTGGTGGCATTGGAAAGAGGACATAGAGGGCTACTACAGGTTGCAATTTTAGAACTGGATGATCCAAAATTACAGAGATACATCAGAGGCAATATCAAGCTCCTACAAAGTGAAAAAAGGTGTGTAGATTTTTTTTTTAATTTTTGCTTAAGCTTGGTTTGAAAAATTATTTTGAAGGAATTCAAAGAGCATAGTATAGCATTATTATTGGTAACTGATTCCCCGAGGAAGGAAAATGCAAACACCTAGTAAGCAACCTGAAAGCTCTAGCATGACTCATGAAGAAGAGGAAGAAATGCTACTTGATATATCAAAATTACAAGACCAAGTGCAACAAATTTTACTCTCACAAAAGCTAACAGAAGCTAAGATAAATGGCGTGGAATCTAAGATAAAGGGTGTGGAAGCTAAGATTGACTATTTGAAGATAGATTTGAAGACAGATTTGACAAATTTTCTACAAGTAATACTTAATAATGGTGAAAGGGTAGTAAAGGAAACTCATGATGCAAACAAAAGAAATGTTAATCATGATCTCATAAACTCTAACATTGGATCAAAGACCCACCATATTCCAAAAATCGATATGAGGAAGTTTGATGGCAAGGATCTTGCAACATGGATATTACAGATGGAGCAATTTTTCGATCTCAATAATGTGCAAAACACACAAAAGGTACGTATTGCAACTTTATATTAGGAACCAAATCAGTTTGTATGGTATCAGTGGCTTTACTCTTGTAAACAAATTATCACTTGGGCAATTTTTACGGAAGAATTGACAGCACATTATGAGGATACAAAAAGCAACACTTTTTTTAGCCAATTGATAAGTCTCAAACAAAAAGGTTCAATAATGGAGCACATTGAGGAGTTCCAAAAATTGAACATAAGGGTAAAAAATATTCTAGAGGAGCATGGGATTGATGTGTTCATAGGGACTTTAAAGCATAATATCCAACATGATGTTCACCTTTGGGAACTTGATTCATTAGAGAAGGCATTCAGGTTAGCAAGAAAAATGGAAAGAAAAATTATGGCAACCAGCAAGCATACCACTCACAACTATAAAGATGGAAGTGTTGTTGCCCCTAGTCTTCCACAACCTATAAGGTTGACACCACAACAATTGAAAGAAAAAAGAGCAAAAGGGCTTTGTTACAGTTGTGATAGCAAATACGCTAAAGGTCATAAGTGTGCTGAGAAGAAATTATTCTACATAGATTGTGAAGAGGAAGAAGAAAAGGAGCAATAAGGGTCAAAAGAAGAGGTTATACTCTAGGAACAAAGCCTAGATAAAGAAGAAATGAATCCAACCATATCTTGTAATGCATTGGCTAGAATTACGACTCCTCAAACCATCAAGATAGAAGGACAAATCAAGAAGAAAAAGGTAATAGTGCTGATTGATTCAGGAAGTACCCACAATTTTATTCATTGTCAGGTAGCAAAAGAATTGAATTGCTTCCTATATCCAACACCAGAGTGTCAAGTGATGGTTGCAAATGGAGGAACAATAAATTTCTCTGGAAAATGCCATAATATCAACATATCCATGGGAGAATATGTATTGACTAGCCCAATGCTTTCCATTCCAATGGGAGGTGCTGATGTTGTACTAGGAGTCCAATGGCTACAATCCTTGGGTACAATAGCTTTTAATTTTCAAGAACTTTTCATGAAATTTTCTGCGGAAGGAAAGGAAGTTGAATTAAGGGGTATTGTAGGGAAACCATGAAAGATAATCAGCTCTAACAGTATGACAAAGCTTCTAAAAAAGGAAAAAAGAGGTGTAATTGCACAATTATGTTCGCTAGATGTTTCCACATCAAAATCATATATTTCTCCAGATCTCCAAAAAGTCTTGGACAATCATTCCAAGGTATTTGAGACTCCCAAAGGTCTCCCACCTATTCGTGATCATGATCATGCTATTCATCTGATTCCAGGAAGTGTTCCTCCAAACATCAGGCCGTACAGATATCCATATGCCCAAAAGAGTGAAATTGAATGTATGGTTGCAAAAATGCTAGAGGTTGGTATAATTCAACCTAGTCAAGGTTCTTTCTCTACTCCAATAGTATTGGTGCACAAGAAGGATGGATCATGGCACATGTGTCCGAATTATAAGGAGCTCAACAAGCTCACTATTAAAGATAAGTTTCCCATTCTTTTCATTGATGAATTACTAGATGAATTGCATGGATGAATTGATTGGTCATGCCTTTTGGCCTCACCAATGCACCTTCTACATTTCAAGGTTTGACGAATTCCATTTTCAAACCCTTCCTTAGAAAATTTGTGTTAGTATTTTTTGATGATATACTAATCTACAGCAAGTCTTGGAAGGATCATGTTGAACATGTTGACAGGGTACTACAACTATTGGAGGAGAAACAATTATATGCAAAAAGATCCAAATGTTTCTTTGGAGTACAAGAGGTGGAATATCTGGGTCATATTGTATCTCATGAAGGAGTTAAGGTAGACCCTAGCAAAATTAAAGCCATTAAGGAATGGAAAATCCCCACATCCATAAAGCATCTGCAAGGATTTCTCAGGTTGACAGGGTATTATCGCAAGTTTGTTAAGAATTATGGGAGAATGGCAGCACCTCTAACAACATTATTGAAGAAAGATGCATTTTCATGGACTCCGGAAGCAACAAAGGCCTTCAAACATCTTAAAGAGGAAATGTGCCAAGCACCAGTCTTAGCTACACCGGACTTCACAAAAACCTTTACTGTGGAATGTGATGCTTCAGGAAATGGAATTGGTGCTATTTTAATGCAAGATGAAAGACCCATTGCTTTTGAAAGTCGTCCAATCAAGGGAAAGTTTCTACACAAATCTATTTATGAGAAGGAAATGTTGGCAATACTACATGCACTTAAGAAATGGCGACCCTACATAATGGGAAGACACTTCAAGGTAAAAATGATCATGATAGCCTTAAATACTTTTTAGAACAAACATTATCGTCTGAAGAGCAACAAAAGTGGGTCACAAAGATGTTGGGTTATGACTTTGAAATCATCTACAAAAAAGGGAAGAAAAATGTGGTGGCGGATGCACTCTCAAGAAAGGATGAGGATGTGGAAGCATTGTTGTGTGCCATTTCTATTATCCAACCAGATTGGATAAACGAAGCAAGGAAGGAATGGAAGAATGATGAAGAAGTGTGGGCACTTATTCAAAAGTTACAACAAGATTCAAGTACATCTGATACATTTAGCTGCAAAAATGATTCGTTATGGTACAAAGATCGCTTATACCTCTGTAAGAATTCCCTACTCAAACAAAAGATTTTTATGGAATTGCATACTTATCCCTTAGGAGGGCACTCGGGATTTTTAAAAACTTACCACAGGGTTAAGAAGGAATTTTTTTTGGGATGGCCTTAAATCAAATATTCAAAATTTTGAGGTGGAATGTTTGGTTTTCCAACAAAATAAAGTTGAAACAATTAAGACCCCAGGTCTATTACAACCTTTATCCATTCCAAGCCAACGTTGGGAGGAGGTTTCAATGGATTTTATCATAGGTTTACCCAAGTCTGAGGGAAAGAGTGTCATCATGGTGGTAGTTGACAGACTTACCAAGTATGTGCACTTTTGTGCATTATCACATACATTTAAAGCCAGTACAGTTTCTACTGCATTTATGGAAACAATTCAAAAGCTACATGGAAACCCAAAGATTATTGTAAGTGACAGAGATCCCATTTTCACTGGAAATTTTTGGACAGAATTATTTTCTTGTCTCGATACTCAGTTAGCTCATAGATCATCTTATCATCCTCAATTTGATGGGCAAACTGAGATAGTAAACAAATGTTTGGAAGGACATCTTTGTTGCTTTGTATCTAATAAACAGACACAATGGGTCAAATGGTTACCTCTGGCTGAATGGTGGTATAACACTTCCTTCCATACAGCAACAAAAATGACCCCATTTATGGCACTTTATGGATATCAGCCACCATCCATCACATCATATTTAAGAGAAAATTCTAAGGTTCAAGCAGTGGAACATCACATCAAGCATCAACAACAAGTCCTCCAACTCTTAAAGGATAACCTCGTGTTGGCGCAGAATAGAATGAAACAACAGGCAGATCAACATCGCAGCGAAAGAAGTTTTGATGTAGGTGATTGGGTATTCCTACGGCTACAACCATATAAAAAAATGTCCCTCAAGCAAGCTAAGAAGGATAATAAATTATTACCAAAGTATTATGGTCCGTACAAGGTGTTGCAAAATATTGGTACTATGGCATACAAATTGGAGCTTCCTGCAGCTTCTTTAGTGCACCCAGTTTTCCATGTTTCACGTTTAAAGAATGCTATAGGCGACAAGCTCCCAATTCAAACAATATTGCCAGAACTTGACAAGGAAGGAAAAATTATATTGGAACCGGAAGCAGTCACAGAAACAAGAACTCGACAGCGACGAAATCGATCAATTTCAGAGTATCTCATTAAGTGGAAGAACTTATCCGTTGAAGATTCCACATGGGAGGATGAGAATTTTATACAAAAGCATCCAAAACTACTCAAGCGTTGAGGACAAAATTGGAAATAATTAATTCCTACTTGTCTATGGTTGTACTTTTCTATTTGAGGAGTTTGTTCCTATGTAATAGGAATTTAGTTTCTCCTAGTTTAGTGTGTGGTTGAGAGAATCTCTCAACCACACTACTGTACGTCTAAGATAGCATTCCTATCTTATGACTATTGATTGTATAAATATGTGTGTAATTTCCTCATTCAACAATTAATAGAATATATTATTGAGTGACTGTAATTTTATCTTGGTATCAGAGCCTGTGAGGGCCTGGCCCCTCCTGGGCTTGGCCCTCCTGGGATGAGGGAAAATAAAGAGTTTTATGATTATTTTGTTTGTTTACTCTGCTTGTTGTCCATCACGAATTTTCCATCTGCGGAGGAGGTTAAGCATCGGAGTTTTGCAGCAGAGGAGCTGTGAAACGTTGCCGTGGATCTGGTGACCTGCAACCAACCGTGGTGTGTCTGCCAGTTGGGAGAGAGATCCGATCAGGAGGCAGTGGAAGATTTGAAAGCATTAGCGATGGCAGATCGGGACCTGCCAGGTTTGATGGTTCTCGTGCTGGTACTCCTCCTCAGCTCGGTGGTGGCTTCCTACGCAAGCGCTGGCGATGTCGATCCTCTTTACAGGTCATGTGTAGAGAACTGCGAAGCTTTGTTGTCAGTTATGTGATTTCGGAAGATCTCAGATACAAAGATCTTTAGTAGCTTACCGCGCCCATGCTTGGATTTACCTAGATTGACCCAGCGGGAGATCACCTGCCTGTTATCCGTGCGGCACTCTATGGCATTGGGAAGAATTCGAGCATGCCCAATTGCATCCTCCTTTTCTGGACCTACGCGATCTTCGACTGTCAACACCAGATGTTCCTTGAAAGGCTCTGCAGCGACGAAAAGCAGATCTTCGTTCCAGAATGTGTTGTGTGCTATTTTATCCGTGTCTCTGATCTGGTGGACTATCTGCAAGGCTGCCTAACCTGTTCAGGCTTCCAGTGAGCGAAGTTTGGAGTGGCGTGTTAGTAGTACTTGCTAACAGACCAGTGATCTGTTGTGGATGGGAGCCGGCGGTGATGCCGAACAGTCAGCAGTCTTGGTAATGGTGGGTCGAAAATTGCGATGACGCTACAGGTCGAACATCAAGGATCTGGATCTGAGTCTGAGCTCGCATTGTAGCAGCAGTCACGGAGTGCTGAGAAACGTTGAGCCGGTGAGTTGAAACGACGTGCTGTGCAAGTGAAGGTTGTCTTCGGACAAGGGATCTGCTGCATGGAGGTTTGTGCCTAATGTTATAAATCTGATGTAGCTGAGCCGAGGGTCATGTATGATCAAAGGCTATAATGTGAATGAATGGCAACTTCGGCAACTTGCTAACGCATTTCTGCGCCCCTCTTGGAATGCTGCATGGCGTGGTGTGACCACGAGGCAGAACCACTGATGCAGGCATACAAGCGCCCCGCTATTGGAGACATCCATTGGAAGGAAGGCGACTATAAATGACGGTTTCTTGGCCTTGAAGCAAACTTTTATCATTAAATTTGTTCCGAAACTTCATCGAATAGCTCGGATTAAAGCGCTCTGCAAAGGCCGGACATTTGTTTGCAATCCAAAATGCATCTTTACAACGCCTGGTTGCCTCATCCGGTGGCAGATCTCACAGTTAAAGAAAAGGACGTGTTTACAGAAGTAGTGAACACAGTGAAAGATGTATGGAAGCCTGACGATCCTTCCTCTGCATATACTCTCAAGTGGATTCCGGTCTTGCACAATTTTATAAAAGCAAAAAGTGAAATTGCTTTAGAAGATGTGAAAGTCTTAGTTTTGATTGTGCTGGATTTGCTTCTTCGTTTTTTTTGTTCGGTCCTCTGCTGGATCGGTATGGTGAAACAAGGATCGAATGTCAGAGATCCTTGCTGTATATGCCTGGGTGGATCTAACCACTGTTTATTGCCAAGATTAGCGCGGAGAGTCTTCTCTTTTCATTTCAGATGTTGCGTGTCCTCTTGCGCTGGGAGTTGTCACTAGATTATACATTTTGTACGTAAGAGATATGTGGGCTGCTGATTTCGTCAATGGTGAAGGAAATGCATTTCCGAGGCACGAGGGAGATTTTCCGCCGAGATTAGGGAGATCTAGACAGTGTCTTGCTCATGCAACCCAAGGTTTACCGCCCTCTTCTTTCTCTTCGGGTCAATTAGAGAGATTTGGACTTTGGGGAGGTAAATACATTGAGAAGTGGCCGGCTGTCTTGAATTCGATGGCCATGATGCCAGCGAGGAAGAAGTGGCTTTCGATTGGGACTTTCCATCCCCCTGTAACGCTTTTGCCGATGTCTCTGGTGAACGCGCTCCTGGTTCTTGAATCAGGAGATGGCGACGGCCTTGGATGTTCTGCCTTTGAAGCTGTTGGATGTCGTGGAGGACGTAAGGGAGCAGGTTGAATTGGTCCTGAGGCGACGGTTTCTTTGATCAACAGCTTGATCAGCTTGATTCAATACTGCAAATGCGTCTTATTTGGAGTGTCAGAGATAGAACATGTGGAGAAAATTTCTAATGTCAAGTCTCCAGCAGCTGAAATTAATGGCGAGGAGGTTTACGCCATTCCGGACAATTTCCGCTGCCTGATTTCCCTAGATTTGGAGCAGACGGTGTCAAAATCTGTATGCTGGAAGTCAGTGAGCGGCCATGTTGGAGCTGCTCGATAGAGAAATTTATGCTATTGTCGAAATGTATTTTTTAATTCTCTGATGATGTTGCAATATATTGATTAATTGTCATGATAGTAGTATGACCAACTATTGTCACAATGCTGAGTGTGTTGGAACTGGTCATTCCAACACTAAGAAAATTTGCAGGGAATGGTGAACACATGACAATGAAAACGACATCAATTGGAGCTACATCAGGATCATCGAGATCGTGTTGCAGATTGTTAGCAAGCATGAGGCAGTATGCTTGAAAACAGTGACTAGCCTTGATACTGTGAGTAGGGGAAGTGGCATTATGTTGCGATGCTAGGAGAATTGGATACTGAAATGCGATGGAGGATTGGACCATGGAGTCCTGGATTACTGTTCTTGAAGGGAAAATTGTGTTCTCTTCATGTGGCTGTGAATACCTATGTTTTGGTTTCTTTATCAGTGGACCCCTCACAGATGAGGTAAAGAAGCAGCGACAACATTTATGGTGGGCAACAAAGTAGATGTTTGTTTGAGTTAGTGGAATAGACTCCCTAGCATGTTATTGTAATAGTCATTGTATGTACCCAAAAACTCCAAAAATGTGGAATCAGATGTAAGATTTTTAAAGGCATCTGAAAGTTCGTGGTGATCTTAAAACCACTTTGTAATGGTTTATGGTTGGTGGTGAGCCTGAAACCATCTTTTGTCACTGAATGTGAGGGTTGGTGGTGAGCCAGAAACCATCTATATAGTCTTTGTGACTGAAGTGCCTTTGTGGCCAGCTTGCCTTTGTGGCTGAATCGCCTGTGTGGCTTGAGGTGCCTTTGTGGCTGGAATCGTGGATGTCAACACGTTGTTTGACAAGCTAGCCTTCGTGGCTGTGTTGAGCTCTGGCTGAGTTGAGTCAGCGTGCCTTTGTGGCTGTGTGTACACGAGAGCTTTGTGCTCAATTGAGCAGGTGGACTGCAGAACACCTGGCTCGGACTCAGATGTTTTTTTCTGAGTAGAAGGGGATTGGCGTTTTTCGCGCTAACAGCAATGCCAGGAAGGCCAACTGGCGCGTCTGTTAGGCCATTAATCGCACCAATGGGTGCGGGTTTTTCGTTCAGGATGCGGGTTTTGAAGGAGAGGGGCATGTTAGGTCCCTATAATACTAGTGATTACCCCATTACTATTGTAGTTGTATCCCTTATTAACATTGTTGTGCCCCTATTGTCCCCATATTGTTATTACTGTGCTCCATAGAATCCCTCTATTGTTATTTTTGTGCCTTTATATTATTATTGTTAGGTTGGCTGGGTTATATTGTGACTCCTTAAACTCCTATATATAGAAAGGAGGTTTTTTCATTTGAATCATCAAAGAATCATTCATTTGTGTAATGTAAAGGAGGTTGCCCCCTTGAAGAGGCTAAATTCTAAGGCGTTGATCTATCTTTTCTATCTTTTTGTGAGTTGGTTTCATAACATGCTTATCTAGCAATAAATAATAATAATTATTCTTTCTTTTCTTTTCTTTTTCTTTTTACATAAAAATACATAATGGTACAAATTATGAAGACCGAAACTAGTTACATTCTCCACCACTCCCTCTTAACGAAATTAGTTACATTCTCCAACACTCCCTCTTAACTAGGGAGGTATTCATAATTGTACTCCTAGTACAATGATATTCTCAAACTGAAATATTCTCATAAGAAGACTTAGATTGATAAGTCATTTGTAAGCATTAACATTATAACCAACAATGTATTTGAGGCTTAACTAGATAAGCTCATCTTTATTCAAGAGAATTATGTTGGGAGGCTTTATGTGGGATAGCGCACTACCACTACAAGGCACATACCCCATATGGATGTTCACAAGGCGTGTCTTTTTAGGACTATTCTTATCTTGGATTTCCAAACCTAAATCCTCAAAGAATATCAATCCTCTTTGACAACTCTTATCTTAGACACCTGTCATTTCCTCAAAGAGTGACAGTCCCTTTCCTTTCATGGATTCTCTATGATCCTCAAGGAAACCATAGATTCTTATACAATCCTCCTCCATTCTCTCTTCCTGACCTTAACTTAGAATTGTAGTTGTTAGTCATGGTCAAGTGAATGATACATGAAGATGATAATGCATATATGATTTCCATTATCACTCCCTCTCAAGTAGAAAGGATATCCCTATTTCCTTTCGATTGGGGAATAGATCCTTGCTCCTATTCAAGGAGAATGTTTTACTTCCTCCCAAATATAGAGGATATTTCTAACTTCCTTTTCTACTTGATAATTCATAATCACAAGTTCTCTATTTTGTTTACATAAGAGTATTAGCTACCAGTCCTTCATAACTACATGGCTCCTTCTTACCTTCACATCTCATTGTATTGAGATTGCTTCCTTCCTGGGTATCATGGGGCCATCTTATTTCTTCAATCTTGTGATAGGATTCAAGTCATAAATCTTGCACATCACTTTCATCTTGTCATCATCAATTAAGGATTTATATGGATCCTTTGCAAACTTCAAGTTGATCATAACTTCTTCATGAAATCTATCTCTTTGTTGTTGTATGAACTTGACCTTCAGGTTATCTTCTCACACTGCTACCTTTTAATCCCAAGATGAACACATATTGACTTCATAATTGCAAAATATGTTGAGCTTGCCTCAACATTCTTGATATTTTCCAACAACATCCATCTAGGTAGGAAAAAAATATGTTAACCAAATAACCAACAACAATTATTAATATTAGACATACCTCATCATGATGACCTTCTCATCAAAGCATCAACATCCTTATGATCCATCTCCACACAAATATTCCTTCATGCATCAGAGTGCCCAAGGATCAAGCTTGATTACCAAGTTGTAATATCTTCCTTGGAGTTGTCATTGTTAACTCCCTTCTTTTCTTCTAGAAATTATACTTGATGTTGATCAATATTGTTATATTCATGCAATTTGTGAGAGAGTCTTGATCTCTATTTCACAGAATGACAAACTTCTTTTGAGCATCATGCAGCCACATGGAAGGCTTACCAAGCACATTCATAACCAATTCTTCCTTCATGATTCCTATAGATATGAACCATGATCTTGGGAATAATATCTTCAAATATGCATACCTTTTCTTTCATGTAATCATCTAGTTATCCTGATATTGCTAATTATACTTGTCAAAGACAAGTTTCCTTTTTCCAAGAAAAGAAAGACTTTTATTATAACTTGACCATTAGCATTCCTTCATCCTTTAGATATATTATTTCCAACTAGATGGAATATATATACTAGTCATAATACTACTTCAAGAATCTTCCATAATGATGATTATTTATAGGATCTTGAAGATCCTTTTTTATAGAATGACTACCTCCAACATGATGTTAGAAGATGATAGGATGAACAACAATATGCAATGTGGTCTTGCTCTTCTCATTCTCTTTAAACTAGATGATCTTTCCCAAAGCAAATGAAACAAGTAGATTCCAATCTTTCTATGATCAAGTTCTTTTATCTATGATGCCATACAAAATCAAGGCTCTTCTAGAAAACGCAACAATGTAAGCTTATTCTTTTGTTAATATCAATTCCCTTAGGGTCCTTATAGTTCCCTCCTTCCATCATGCTCATCATTTCTTTGATTTGTTCTTTCATCCTTCTTTTATGTACCTATAATTTTTGCCAAACAAGTACAGCCAAGCACAAATACAAGAGCATGATGTCCAATTTGTCAATATAGGGTTTCCATGGTGCCTTAGAGGGTGAATTCCTAGGGTTCTTAAATACAAACCCTAAATTCCTTGACCTTAACCTTTATAAGGTTTTTACTTTTGGCAGAAATATCAACCCTAGGATTTTCGATATCAATGCCTAGGATTTATCTAATTTAACTTTCACTAGGGTTTTCCATATACCCTAGATTCTCCTTGTAAACCCTAGATTTCAAGAGCTAGAGTTTTTCAAAGAAATAAAACTTATATAAAGTTTCATTTTCTAAGGTTTTCTGATCCAAGTTTCATCTAGGGTTTATGAACCCTAAATAGTCTATAAACCCAAACACTAGCCATACAAAACATGCTACAAAACCCTAAATTTTTTTTCAAACCCTCCTATTATAAAACAAAGTTTACATACCTCATGCCTCTTTATTTACAAGGATTCGGTGACTCATTTTTCAACAAAGGTTCTCATATACTTTTCTATGTATAGTCATTTATTAATCATCATACCATCCATCAAATCTTGCTCCAGGTCGGCTTTATGATGTTTCTATATATATTATTGCTAATACATTGTTGTACTTGTCAACAGTGCCTCACGGTTATTTGCAACCTTATCGTCAAGCCAATGAGATTTGAATAATGTATTCATATCTCTAGACCATTATTTATACGAGCTATGTGCCATACAGTCCAATCAACCCCATGATGATACCTAATGTGATAGTCATGACACAAAAATCTTGTGTTACCACAACATATGGAGAAATTGTACATTATCTAAGCCATATAAATCTTACAAGCCTTTGAAATCATGAACGAGTCATCACTTCGTATCTTTATGGATATCAGGAATTATATTGCAGAAGGACAAAATTCCGTTTAAATCATAGTGAGCCAAGAATGTCGCCAGAAATAAGCCATTGTGAGATCGCGTGCCATTAACTTACATTTTTGTGGGCCTCACATCTAAACACGAACTATAGGAGAGAGAAAACCATTGTTATATGAGCCATAATGATAAGCAATGCTCCAGCCGCTTGTAATAGGCATATGTGATTTATATTGAGCCAATGTAGTCACAAAGGTCATCGTTCCACTACACAGAGGAGCGTAGCAGTGAGCTCGAGAAGTGAAGCTTTGTACTATAATGTGAGCTAGAGAAGTGAAGCTTTGTATTATAAAAACCATTAGAGGACACCAAACTGAAAGTTTTTTATCCACAAATGTGTATGGTAGATCTTTTGTAGAATACATCATATAATTTTCACCAATATTTGAGGCACATCAATCATACAACTTGTGTTGCAATCTTGTATCAATATAGATACGAGTCTCAGAAATTTTTGAATCGACCAAGAGAACCATTATAAAAAGCAACCTTACGAAGTTCATATTTCATCTTAACTCGGTTACCATGTGAGAATTTAGAAATACCGTGATTATGCTAATCAATGTGAGCCCTTCAGATTCAACAAATTATAATCACAAACTCGTTACTGTAGCATATGTGATGCTTTGTGATTCATTGTATCTGAGTTAGAAGCATCAACATATAAGTCACTAAAAGACTCAAATAAAAAAGTGCAAGCTTCTCAAATCGTCGAGAGAAACGAGACAAGCCAACTGAGTGATCTTCAAAACCTCATGCTTTAGTCCATGTTGGAAAACGGGAGGATTTTACTTAGTATCATATTTTTGTTACATGATAATCAATAGTGATACTATAGAACATGTTTGTCGAGAAAGAAATAATAAAAATTATTTGTTTTCTTTTTTTTCTTTTTTACACAAAAATACAAAAATAGTACAAATTATGAAAACTTAAACCAGTTACTTTGGGATGCTGGACCATGATCATGTGGCACGCAGGTGATGTTGCACTGCAGCGTGATACATGGCAAGTGAATTTGCATTTGGGGTGGCCAAGTGGCCTTTTTTTTGGGTGACACAAGAATTTGACGTTTGGGGTGGCCAAGTGGCCTTTTTTTGGGTGACACATAGCACCACCCTAAAAGATACCACATGGTAGGATGACATCAGCTATACATGGAAGTGACATGGCATGATGCGAAGGTGCACTTTTCAATAACACAATGAAGTGGCCTTTTTTTTGGGTGACACATAGCACCACCCAGAAGACACCACATGGTAGGATGACATTAGCTATACGTGGAAGTGACATGGCATGATGCGGAGGTGCACTTTTCAATAACACAGTGATTTGGTTGATTAAATTTTAAACTAAAGTAATTGGGGATTAGTCTTTAATCCCCATCCTCATGACCCTCGATGATTTGAAAAGGATTCCCTGACTGAATTCTTCTAGAGACCCATGACCATGATGGTGTAAGAAAAATATCATAGCGCTTTGAAACTAGAGCTCTTTGTCATAGCCCTCAACCACTTACATGAGGTGAGAATAAATGTTGTGATGAAGCAAGTAGCTCTACGCGTTTTTAAGGTAAAGCACTAATAATGATGCATTGTTGGTCGAGGAGCTGATCCAGAGTCTTGATTGAACAACAAAAGTGTTGATTCATAGTATTGATTGATTTGTCCTATGGATGGATAGAAGGGAGGCAACCTAGTTAAAGGATTACCCAGCCTAATTTCTTGTTTATAAAATTGAATTCAAGGAGTATTGATCCAGTTAACTAGTCATGTTTGTTAATACAGTAAAAAGGATATTGAATTCAGGGAGTATTGATCTAGTTAACTAGTCATGTGTGTTAATACAGTAAAAAGGAAAATTTCTATGGGTAAAACCATAAACTTACACCTATGGTATTTAATGGGTCATACTGATCCAAGTGGATGTTGGTGGCCACCCACCTATCCCATTTGGACCTCCACAACTGTCTCTTTCAATTTTTCTGTTTCCTTAATTATAGCACAGTTTACTATTTTTAGCAGTTTTTCGGGTCCTAAACTTCCGGAGCCATTTTGAGGCCCTAAACGACGTTTTTTGGGAAATCTTTCGACAGCGATTTTTCTGATAAAAATCGTCTTTTCCATCGTAGTCCTCGGAGAGATTTTTCCAACGGGCTATCATGCGCGTCAAACGGAGATAATACGACCAATTCGCGACCCCGGAAAGTTGGCTGTCCAACTCACCCCAAACGGGGCCCACAATTTGGCGTTTCATCTTCTAGGGTTAGGTTTTGGAATGTGAAGGGTTTTCCATTGTTTCTCAATAATAAATAGGCCTTCGAGCCTCATTGTAAACACAGTTCGAAACAGTTCAGAGGCATGTAGCCGACACATCTCTTCTCAGAGATAAGCTACCATCGCCCTAGCTGGGTTATTTCTATTTGTAAGCATATTTCAGTATTCTCCATTAATGAAATGAAGTATTATTTCCGTTGCATCTCTGTTTTTATGGTTATCGCATCTCTGTATTTATGGTTATCTCTGTAATCTATTGCGTTCCTGCTTAAATCCGGATCACATACTTACAAAAGTAAAAGAAGAACAATGAAACAAGTTTATCTATTCGAAAGTGTATTGGAAACTAACTGAAAGAAGAGTATCTAAAATGAAAAATATTAATCCTTAGATCTCAGAAAAATAGTTAAAGAGGACTTCCAAACATCTCGGATATGATAGTTGTAAAATAAAATGCTATTAACAAATACGGGAGAATTGGATCTAGTAATTAATAAGAGAATAATATTGGACATATAAACCTGTGAACTATTGACATGATTGAGTGTGGGGTTGAAGATTAAAATTAGTTACTGTAATCAAGAAGCGAGTTCTTTGTAGTTCAATGAGAACAAGAAGAAAAGTACATAACTAGATCATAGAGGATGTCAAGAAAGGTGCAAAAGTCAAAGTTCACAGCTTATAAAATAAAACAAAGTTATGATTGAGTCATGGATTAGGGATGAGTTTGAAAATTTCATATCCGAAGCATGATATTTAGGTTACACAAAATAAATTAAGGGAAGAATAACTAGAAAGGAATATTTTCAAGGAGATTTGATTGAATCAATGAATAGAAGGCAGAATAGTCAATTGGAGAACAAAGGACCATAGATTTCAACATTTGAGAACCAGGTTGTGTGAAATAAACTTATCAAAGATCTAGATTTTTGAGGTGGTTTAATTGAATCAAAAAATAAAAAAAGAATATGTGGGTGCAAAGCAAGGTGCAATAGATTGATGATGTGAATGACTAAATCAATAATATTTGAATGAAGCAACTACAAATATGAGTTTACAAATTTATGAAAGAGGGATCAAAAAGGTTGTATAAGTGGGTGCTTACAGATCAAGGGGTTGGAACCTATTTCAAGTTGGTGCATGCAAAGCTCAAGGGAATGGTGCCTCCTACAGGTTGGTGCCTTCACAAATTTCAACAAGTTGGTGCTGGCACATATCAAGGGGGTTGGTGCCTCCTACAAGTGGGTGCTTTTAAATCAGGGAGTCAGTCCTGTTACAGGGAAAAGTGTCTATGCAAAACTGCTAATCCCACTAAGGCTGGTAGCTACCTTAGAAACAAACAAAGTAAACCTACTTTCGTTTTCCTTTATGAAAGATAGATGAGAGAAGAATAAAGGAGACCAACCTCTGTCTTGCACTTGGTTCCTTGCTTGATTCCTCTCTCTTTTGATAGTCCTTTGCTACTTGCTTTCTTGTATACCCAGCTTCACAGAGTACCTGCAGAATCAAAGCAGCATAACACTATACGAGAACATAGATCTATTATCATAAACAATCTAGGATCAGATGTAAATTGACCATACAAATGCATAAAACATAATTCACACAAGAGTATGGAGGAAAACTTGAAT
Source organism: Pinus tabuliformis (assembly GCA_031772625.1). Classification (NCBI taxonomy): domain Eukaryota; kingdom Viridiplantae; phylum Streptophyta; class Pinopsida; order Pinales; family Pinaceae; genus Pinus; species Pinus tabuliformis. Next base: position 195,860,310 of record CM062816.1, read on the forward strand.
AGCTTTATTGATAATCAAGAAAGAGCCAAGAGAGTTACAACCATTTGGTCTGACCCAGCATCATCTTCTCAGCAAGTAAGCTCTTCTTCACCTCATGAAAAGCTTAGATCACCCAACACTATGATGTTGCCTCAAGAAACTAACAACAATTCCTTACAAGATGCAAAATTCCAGCCTCTGGATCTCTGGGATGAGGGATCCATATATAGATGTCTGCAAGGGAGATGAGTCAGCTTGTGATTTGATTAGTGTCTTCCCTCTAATAGTTCTTGCTTCCACTTGGAGATTGATGATCTCTTACTCATCCCTAGTCGAATTCAGAGAGGCAAGTGTCACAGGAGAAGTTTCTGGAAGATTCCATGCTTCTCCACCTCGCGGATTGACACTGCCATTTGTCCCTTCTCGCCCATTGCACCCCATAGAAGGGCTTTTTGAAATGCAACACACCTACTATGTGTATTTAGGTGAGATGCAACACACTTTGCCTATGGAGCAGGTGAAATGGTCCAGTTTTGACCAGTTCTAAGTAGTTTTTCATGGAGAACTTCTGGGAGAAGCTATAATCAGTTGACCTTGTTCATTTAGGGGTTGGAACAACACTTTTAGGGACTTCGGAGCCCTTGGTTTATGGACATTTATGTTTGGGGTTGTAGTGCCCAAAAATGTCTATAACAGTTGCCCCCTAAAGCATGAGGTCGTTAATCTTTTTGATGTCGGGTGAAATGCTTTATCATGAGGATCCGAAGTTCTTTCAAGCTGGAAGGAGACCTGTAATAAAATACAATACAATACATTATCTTCATAATATTTTTATGATCTAGCTGAGGTGGGCATTCCCATGCTCAGCTTTATAAATTCATTTTCATGTACATAGGACAGACAATCGTCTGAGTGTAGACTGATGATTCTGGTAAAGCCATCATCCCTTAGATTGGATGATTATCTGTGCAGCAATGATGTACATTTGATGTCTTTATTTCCTGAATATATATCGCAGCCCGGATGGATGAAACTAGATCTGGGGTCTTCAATCTCGTTCGATCGTCACTCAAAGTACAAGTCGATCCATGTGAGAGATGTTCTGGAGTCGAACATGGAAAGACATCGCCTGATTACCAGCCAATGATGTAATCTGTTAACAGGCGCAAGAGGAATCACCGATAATGATAATGATCCTCAAGGTACTACAATACAATTCACGTGGTGTGAATAAGGGACTTGGCGTCGAACACCACGCAAAATCTTTCGGTCGAAGGCCATTGACGTAAACTTGTCGCCGGAAGTGAGAAACTTGTCATTGAGGCATGCAAGCTTCAAAGTACTGAAATGGGTGTTCCTAGATTGACTTCTTGGATAATGAGCTGATGTCGACAAGAAGCAATCTGTCATAGGAGGGCCTTAATGAATCCCACATCAATGACACGGAATGGAGCAAATGATTTTAATGGAGGCGAAAACGATCTGGTGATATAAGGTTCAAGGTGGCGGTCATGAAAGAATGGAGCGTAAATGTATTGCAGTGGGTGAGACACAGGTGAATTCTCTGAGTGACTTCTCTTGAACATATCGGCGACACTGACATGATGGATTGGTAGCATTAACCCCAAATGTGGATGGTGTGATGTGACCATGGTGATGTGACCGGTGAATGAAACAACCCAACCCGACTTGGATGCGAAGTGAAAGTGTCATGTTCAAGAGTGACTTGCTACCAATAAAGTTTTTTCAAGTTTTCTTCCCAATTTTTCCCCAGTCATTGCTGACCAGTACCTCTTTATTTTTGTCAAGCTTGAGGAGGATAACATATGCTTGTTCTATAATTTTCCCTTTGGGCAAACCCATCGCTATGTTTTAACGAGCCTAGCGATAGTGAAACTCGTTCTTGTTTGCTATGGACAAGTTTGTCGCTATTAGGTTTTAATGAGTTTAACGGCAAAGATAACTCGGTCCTTTTCAATTTTATAAAGTCTGAAAAGGGACGTAAAGGAAACTCCAAAAATCCTTTTTCGTCATCTAATCCCTTAAGTCCGAAAAAGTATAAAACAATACAAAAGGGATGAATTTTCGATACTTTTAACGAGCCAAACAAAACAAGCACTCGATATTTTTGTGTAATAATCCCTCAGGTCCAAAAAGATTAAAATCTAAAGGAGGGATAGCACTTCCGGTCACTTTAACGAGTTGGAGAGGCCAATGGCTCGGCAATCTTTTCATATTTTACGAGTCAGTTGAAAAGAGCTTAAAGGAGACTCGTCTTTGAGGAACGAGTGATAAATTTGGGTAGCAGCTGATTCCAGGTAAGGTTTGGAATTTTCCAATCACAACAGTGTTACAAGGATGGCTAACAGGATCACTCTTCGCAGTTGTTCCTCAAAAGGGGTAAACAATCAAATGGAGGTGAATGATCGGCCAATACAGGGTGGAGGTGATGATGAGAACACGACCAAGGCTTTAAAGGCTGAAGTACTACATTCATGTTGGTTATTTACCGGAAATTGGTTCCTTTTTTATTGAGCTTAAACGCTAGGGGAAACATTTGCTCATTGCTTATGTTTGTTTTTAACGAGCATGAAGTCCGCGTTAAAACTGCTCAATATAATCCAGTCGCATAATAAGGATGTCTCATATATAATAATGACAATTTTTCAAAGCTTTGCCTCACATCATTTCTTTATGCAAGTTAGGAAACGACCAATCCTACGAGTTTAAAGGGTTAGAGGACCTACAAATTTAAAAAAATAAATGGTCTCTCTTCGCTTGCACGCCAAAAGTTTTGCATGCCCCCAAGTATAAAATAGAGTTTCAAGGTCACCCCTCAATCTACCGACAAAACATTTGTTTTATCGGGAAAGGCTTACCTCTTTCAGGTTACCAAAGATTGTTTTATCTGCACCGCAAACAAAACACTTCTTCGGCGATGCCTATCGAAATAGACAAAGGCGAGTGGCGCAGACGCCTCCACCCACATAACTTTGACAAGGGAATCTTATTCCAGTCTAACCCCCTTTTCCAATCACGGACAGGAGTGTCAGACTAGTCATATATCTCTCGCGGAAACCTATCCTATACCTGAAGTTTTCCTGCTAAAGCAGACCAGCGTGCATGCCCCCTGGGTTTCAATCATGTCCTCCAAATCACTCGGGCTCATCAGGTGGACAGACTGGGGATTGATGAGACATTCCTTGCGTGAAAAGACCATTCAGGGATGGTATATGACTATTTGCCATGTGTGAACCGGGAAATGAAAGCTGGTCTATGAGCTTGACCACTCTTCCTTCGTGTGGAAAACACATTACTCTAAAGAGTGATGAGACAATGGCTCCCATGCAATAAATATAGTCTCGTCCAAGGAGTAGATTATAATACAGGGGTCCTTGGACTACCATTACATTCATTTGAATGGTTTTCCCTCTCAATGTTATGGGCACATTGTGAAGGATCCCTAACGGTTGACTGGTTCCTTTGTCGAAGCCTGTTAGATTTCTCATCTCAGGCAAAAGCGATGGCGAACCAAGCGCTTTCCAAGCAGTCGAGGAAAGGATACTCACAGAAGCCCCTTCATCTATGATGGTACCGGCCATAACCATTCTATATACTTGAGCAATGATTCGGAATGGTACACTAGCCGATAAACGGGGTCTGCCTAGCTGATTCCAGTCGAAGGAAACAACTAGGTTGCTTGGAGGTGGGATCGAATAGACGGTCGGGTATGACTCTGACGAACTTCCTTCCTGCGGTAAAGGAATGGGTAAATTTCCCCCATGTTCATTGGAGTCTATGCTTACGAAAAGAATTTGGACGGTGTCGTCCTTGTTCTCTTCGATGACTGTATCATCTAAAGATGGAACCTCTAAAGGCAAGACCGGGTCAACTGCCACCTCGACCTTTTGACTTTCGTCTGGTATGGGTTCAGATGGTTTATCTTCAATGATGGACGCTTCGGTCGACCACCTGGGCGGGTCAGCCAGATTTTCAACTAGTGACGGACTCGGCAAGAGGTTCTTATATCCAGGAGGAAGTCATAACGGTGAAACCGGATGATCGTCCAAAACTCTTTTAGCCTCGTCTAAGAAGGGACAACGGTGGATGGCGTGATCACCTTCACACAGCTTACAAGGAAATTTGCTTTTTCCTTTTTGTCCAGGGGCTTCACTTTCACTAGTCGACGGTGTGTTTTCAACATGATCATCAGAGGTTGACAACACCGGGTTGTGCAAACAAGGAGACCAGTCCGTTAAGATCTGAGGGATGCAGGGGCAATCTCTATGATAGTGGTCTCCCTTGCAAATGACACATGGCGATTTGCCTGGTCGGTACAGTGTGTGGATTTTCGCTAGACGATGCTTGGTTGCCCCTTTTTGCCTTTGGCTCCTTCTTCTTCTTCTTTTTCTTCTTCTCAGGTACTTGATTTTTGGCTTTACCAGCCTCATCAAGCGAAGAGGAAGGAGGAGAAGAAGAATTGGACGAAGTAGAGGGTTGGGGGGTAACTCTGGAATTGTCTAGTTGCTGACTCGATTGTTCAGGAATTGCGGTGTTCTAAACGACGGAGGTTGAGAAAAGTCATATGGGCAAGCCGATTATCAATCCTGGAAGCGACAATGTGGCCATATGGGGTGCACCAACATCCCCAAGAGGAGAAGGGACTAGGATTTCCTCCAAGGGGAATTCCTTGGTTGGTGGACTCCATTTTCTCAACCTAAGACCAATGTAGGAAAGGTGATGATTATTCCATTTAAAATGAATTTTAGACGCTTTGACACAACTTGTTTTTTCAATTTTAAAGAGTCGAGAAAAAACAAAAGATGACTCTAGTCGCCTTCGATTTTTATTGAGCCTAAAGTGACAAGTACTCAGATGGACCTTTTCCGTTAAGGAGTCTGAAAAGGAACGAAAGGGACTGCTCTAGAAATCTAGGCAGAGGGATTACCAAACCAATCACAAAACTGCAGAATACTTTTTATGGTACGGCAGTCAATCTTCCCGAATGCTATGTTCAGTGCATTGCGATCGATAGGGCGGCAGACACGGCTTCCTATGGATAAAGGATTAAGCCTATTGTGGTCTCCCAAAATATACTTGACGGTACGTGGGAGCACAAGTCCGTACTGGCACTTATCATCTCAAAGTGGAGGAATCACCCAACCAACAGTGAGAACAACAGTTACCAGGCTTTACGACGCCGGAATATGCCTCTAGCCTAGACTTCTAGATGTTGTGTGTTAGGTTCCAAAGCGTTGTTAGATTCATTAAATTTATTTTATAGTTGATCTTGCTTAAGAAATTTGCCTTCAGGTTCATCGCGTGATGTAGATGTACAATTACTAAAATGCAATCTAAGATGATAAACAGCCGTTTTATCTTCTTTGTGCAATGAAAATCCTAGCTACTAAGGAAAGAGAGACAGTATTCTTTCAACAAAGAGCAATGAGCACACACTATATGCACCATCCTAAATCAAACCAATCAAACAGTCTAAATGCAAATTCACATGCATGTATTTGTTTTCAGCCTTCTGAATATGTGAATGATAAAAAGAAAGCTATTGCGCAAATCTGAATTATTTTTCGAAGTGATAATTACTAACAAGTTTCTTTTCAAAATCAAAATGAAGACAATGACAACACTTTGTGATTTGGGAATGAAAACTTGCTTTCGACACCAGAAAAACTACTAATTCAGATCAAATACAATAGTAACAGGGTAATCGACTATCAAGAACAATCAGGTCCTCTTCTATGACTGAAAACGACACTTGCGACACTTTCAAATCAAGAAACGACAGTACAATTACGTTACTTCTTTGTAAAGGAGAACTGAAAATGACTCAACAAATACATAAAAACATTTACAGTTCTTTGCACAATGGAGGCAAAATAACAGCAAGGAAAGGGGTTTCAAATAGAGGTGTACTGACTACAGGCAACAAAACTCTTGAATAGATCTGAAAAGAGTGAACACAGAAACCAAAATTTAGGAACAATGCCTAGTCTGATTAGCGCACCTGTAACACAGTGAATTTGAAATGCAGCGCACCTACTACACTTGGGAAGTGTGCTGAATTTGAGATTCATAGAACAGACAGTGTGCTGGACCAGGGATGAGACTTTGATTGGGTTCTGGGTCACAGTTTGCAGTTCAGTTCAGGGATTTTGGCCGAGCAAGTGGTAATCAGTAAATCAATCACAAGGGTAGATCTAAGGAGGTTACTAGAGCCACCACGAGGGCAATTAGAAAGCTTTTAAATCAATTGTTTAATTCATAAACAAAACTCGGAGATTGACTGAAGCAGTGTTGATCTACTTTGCATTTGCATAGCAAAAGCAGTTTGAAGGCTAGCTGGCTTGACTTCAGGCTTCGTCTGTAAGTTTATAAAGTAAACAAATGTAGATAAACAATCAATCTATTCGCTCCCCAACGGAGTTGCCATTTTGTTACAGGGAAAAGTTTCTATGCAAAACTGCTAATCCCACTAAGGCTGGCAGCTACCTTAGAAACAAACAAAGTAAAACTACTTTCGTTTTCCTTTATGAAAGATAGATGAGAGAAGAATAAAGGAGACCAACCTCTGTCTTGCGCTTGGTTCCTTGCTCGATTCCTCTCTCTTCTGATAGTCCTTTGCTACTTGCTTTCTTGTATACCCAGCTTCACAGAGTACCTGCATAATCAAAGCAGCATAACACTATACGAGAACATAGATCTATTATCATAAACAATCTAGGATCAGATGTAAATGGACCATACAAATGCATAAAACATAATTCACACAAGAGTATGGAGGAAAACTTGAATAGCTTTATTGATAATCAAGAAAGAGCCAAGAGAGTTACAACCATTTGGTCTGACCCAGCATCATCCTCTCGCAAGTAAGCCCTTCTTCACCTCATGAAAAGCTTAGATCACCCAACACTATGATGTTGCCTCAAGAAACTAACAGCAATTCCTTACAAGATGCAAAATTCCAGCCTCTGGATCTCTGGGATGAGGGATCCATATATAGATGTCTGCAAGGGAGATGAGTCAACTTGTGATTTGATTAGTGTCTTCCCTCTGATAGTTCTTGATTCCACTTGTAGATTGATGATCTCTTACTCATCCCTGGTCAAATTCAGAGAGGCAAGTGTCACAGGAGAAGTTTCTGGAATATTCCATGCTTCTCCACCTCGCGGATTGACACTGCCATTTGTCCCTTCTCGCCCATCGCACCCCATAGAAGGGATTTTTGAAATGCAACGCACCTACTGTGTGTATTTAGGTGAGTTGCAATGCACTTTGCCTATGGAGCAGGTGAAATGGTCCAGTTTTGACCAGTTCTGAGTAGTTTTTCATGGAGAAATTCTGGGAGAAGCAGTAATCAGTTGACCTTGTTCATTTAGGGGTTGGAACAACACTTTTAGCGACTTAGGAGCCCTTGGTTTATGGACATTTATGTTTGGGGTTGTAGTGCCCAAAAATGTCTATAACAAGTCCTTCATTTTGGTTGGTGCTAGTAAATTTTATGTAATAGCATATTGAAGCTTGCATTAACAACAAAAATAGAATTTGTGTTTTTTTCCCTTTATGGGGTTCAATGTAAATGTTTGTCTCATGTGTATCTATTGTTTGACTTATGGTATGGTGGTGTTATTTTTTATTGTGATAAATAATTTCAAATATTGTTAAAAATTACACAATATATTAAAAACTACATGGGACACAGATTTATGTGGAAACCCATGTATCTATTGTTTGACATATGGTACGGTGGTGTTATTCTTGATTGTCATTTAAATAATTTCAAATATTGTTATAAATTACATAATATTGATTAGCGCACCCCACCCTCCCCTAACCCACCTCTTAGTATTATATTGGTTACTGAAAAATAACACAAGATATGATTTGGAAAACCCTTATAAGAGAAAACCTAGCTTGAAGGTGAGGCTACTATACTCTCCTTTTCTTTGAATGGAAATGGATGCAAGTAAAAAAAAGTGAGACCTGTGGCATGTGGGATACTACAATGCACAAACTCTTTCTCTCTCTCTCTCTCACAGAGACACGTAGACACACACACATCTACTCTACTCATTTATGAAACAAAATGCCCCCTCTTCCTCCTAGTCGCCCAGTTATAACATAGCCCAATAGCCTATGTAATAGCCCTGGTTAAAAATCCATGTAAAAATATATAAGACCATGGTCATGGGACATGAATTCCAACCTAAATGGTGGGTAAAACATCATAGTGGGTGTTCATTCAGTTTATTAATGGCTAAGGAAATTTGCAAAGGTAATGGAAAAGGCTTTGGAAGGGAAAAGAGACATTATTTTCAATTTATTTATGAAAATAGGAGAAAATGAAGGTGAAAGGTCACAGGTTGCATGTGAGGACGAAATTGAATGAAAATAATGGAAAATGAATAAAATAGAGGCCTCATTGATAAAAAGGCTTATGAGGATCAATTGGTAACTTTTTGACAGGTTTTAGTGGAGCTCCCTTCTATTCTCTCTCTCTCTCTCTCTCTCTAATACGCTTAGACACTTAGAGTTTCTTGGAGCACTCTTGGAGGAGTGTGGCATACTTGGGATTTGGGGCAACAAGGCAAAGGAAAGTAGGAAAGCACAAGAGGACAACAAGATTGACACATGCATGTCGTAAATTCTTCGTTATGTGTTATCATTGGCATGGAGGATTTCCTGGATTGATAGTGGTTTATACTAGCCTTTCCATTACCAAGACAACCATGGTGTTATGGGTTTCTTTCCTTTTGTTTTCTGCTTGGTTCTCTTGTTTTTAAGGATGTGGGTTGAGTTATTAGTTCCTGGAGCCTTGTTTGGGAAAATGCCCTAGAAGCCCTTTAATAGCTTGGGTTGAGTTACTAGTCCTAGAGCATTGGTTGGACAAACACTCTAGAAGCCCTGTAACAACTTTGGTTGAGTTACTAGTCCTGGAATCCTTGGTTGGACAAACACTTTGGAGCCCTTGGCGGGTTGAGTTACTAGTCTTGGAGCCTTGGTTGGACAAACGCTCTGGAGCTCGATAGTAGTTGTGGGTTGAGTTACTAGTCCTAGAGCCTTAATTGGACAAATTCTCTAGAGTCTGGCAATAACTGTGGGTTGAATTACTAGTCATGGTTGTCGGGTTGGAACAAATGCTTTGGAGACCTAGACAACTTGGGTAGAGATCAATTTGGTGATGGTTAGTGATGTCCAACTGTGAGGTGAAATCACTAGTTCAGGGTTGAGGTGGCTTGGCCTCTGGAAACCCTTGTTTGGTTTATGTTGGTTTATTCCATGAGATCCCACATTCATGCTTGGAATATGGCACGGGGGTGACTAAATGAAAGAGAGGTTTGGCTCATCCTTATCTATGGTCGGGTGGTACATGGAAGTCCCAGACCTAGTTTCATTTTTCATATGTTAATAAGAGCTTCTTCCCTTGGTATATTCACGAGTAAAGGTACTTGATGTTATGTGGATTTAATGGTTATTTCCTCATTGATATATATATATATATATATATATATATATATATATATATATGTTTATTTGCAATTTAGAAGCATGTTTTGTGACAGTGATGATGTATGGCTCTCATCATGTTTTGATTTGTAAATGAATGAACAATGAATATGTGACCTAATAGATGATAATGCATTTAATGTGATAAGGCATCAATGCTTCTTAGTGATTCTCACATAAGTATGAGACCCATATGCTCAGATATGTTGTTATGACCTCTGGAATGCATATTTATGACATATTTGACGAAATTCATGTGATCTTATCTAGAATATTATATTTTTGTGCTAAGAATCCTCCTCAAATTAGAAACAAAATGCTTTCATTGTGCTTAAGGATTCATGAATTTTTGCAAGTGAAATGATGAGTTTTTATGTTAATTTTATGAGAAATTTAACATAAATAAGAGACTGAACAGTAGCCTAAACATGTAAAACATCATCAAAAACACATTACAACAACAACATGATAAAGGAGTTCACCCCTCCTAGGCTACATCTCCTTTGTCCAGCTTTTAATGGCTTGGGCCTCTCTATTATGATCAAAACTATAAAATTATGTGTTTACAATGCTCAAATGCTTCTGAAACTTGCTCCAATGAGTTCAGAATGTCCAAAAATGGACATCTAGCCTCTTTTTACCTCCAATTTGGTGGAAAAATAAAGACATTATGTCCTCTCCTAGTTTTCCCACTATTCGCTCCACAAATTTCTCCAAATCCGAAATGATCCTACAAATTAGCTCCAAAAAGCACTAACTGAGTGAAAAATTCACCGCACAGTGGTCTATAATCTGTCGGCACCAACTGTCCCATTGCAAATTGCAATTATCAAGAACTATTGGTCTTATGGTTTGTGAACATAGCGGGATGATGTGTGATTGTGATATGGCAAACTTGACAGAACTAATAACCGAAACTCATAAACTTATCGCATTCAGGATCCTTTCACAATTCATAGTTTGCTGAGTACCAACAGTCTTATATATGCGGGACTCTATTTTCTGCAATCTACGATTGCGATTATCACATCACAACCCTTCCCTACTCAGGGGCCGATCATTACATTGCAAATGTCGGGGCCAATTTTTTAATGCCTTTCCTCCTGCCCTGTTGCGATGTGTGATTGCAATTATCGCATCACACCCAGCTTGTTCCGGGACTGATTTTTAACACTGACCCACCTGTGACATGCGATTTGCGAAATACGGGGGCCAATGGCAGCCTACCACTTGGCGCTTCCCCATTAGGTGAAGAGCCCTGCCACATCATCTTTTCCTTCCATTTGTCCAAGTCAAACCTGAACTTTGACTTGCTCTAACTTCTTCATATGAGTTTGGATTCGAGTCTCATTCACACCGTTGAAATCAGGATGACGAGCTCTTCGATCTGAAGCTAAGTTTATAGAGATTCTAACACTTTGATTTTTGAGCCTAATTTTGAGCACCTAATCACTCCTCCCCACTAGAAGCCTTTTGGACCCCAAAATATCACCTTCAATTATCTAGCAGGTGAGGGTACAGTTTCCTCACCTTTCCAATCTCGATCCATTTATCACTGAGTTGGAACTTGTGATCTACACGATGCTTATTGTGCCTTGCTGTGTACTTGCCTTTGACTTTTTTAAGATGTTCTTGCACTGTTTGATGTGCCATTTGGAGTCATTTAATCAAATCTTTGGCTTTTTCCATGTTACTGTTAGTAGCAACATGCTCCTTACCAAGATGATACAATACATTATGATGCAAATGGTAAACAAATTCCTCCACTTGATTCCTTTGACTCAAGCTTGAATGTACATCTTGAAAGTATGTATTCTTTTGAAGATAAATTTCATGTAAAACAAAATGATGCTTGAAGAAAGTAGTTATACAAACTATAGGCCTCGAAAATACATCAACAAACTTGTCACTTATACATTTCTTATACCTTTTGACCAAGTGGAATAGTAGAAAAAAACCCATCTAATGGAAGTTCCTTTGTCGCTGCAACTTCAAAACTTCACCATTGAAAAGTTCTGAATGAAAATAAATGGGCTTACCATATTGCATAAAGACTACGTCGTGACATTATCGCATACACCAACCTAAAACTTAAATGACTTTTTCAAGTTTAGAAGAGAAAGTATAAAGGTTGAACTGATCTTTTGTCTTAAAGCATCAAATGCCTCTTTTTGTTTTCTTGCCTACTAGAAGACCTTTTACACAACTGCCAATGAATGCAAATGAGCTACAGTAGAAGAAAAATTAACAAAATCTCTCCTCCAACATTGGGCTACTCCAAGAAAACTTCTTATCCAAATGACTATCTTGAGCATGCCTACGTAATTGTGAGCTGAGAGAAGGCATCTACCGCTTTACAGGGATGTATAATTCTTTCACCCTTGTCTGCAGGAATGGAGTCAATATCACCATAGGCTGTTATGGCCAAACGGACTACTGGAACAAAGCCTAGAGTGATACATCTATAGCTTCCACAAATCCAACTTGCTAGAATAATGGTAACTCTCTCAAGTACATCTTCAATGTCAGTTGACCAATCCATAATGGCATCAATCTTGGAGAGGTCTAACTTTAGCCCACCTTCTCCACGTCCCATGCAGATCACCAGAAAGCTCTTGGAAAACTGAACATGCTTGGAAGAACCAATTTCATGGCTCAAGTTCATCAAAGAAGTTTTATCCAACATATGCTTTGACATCTTCATAAAAAAATGTTCTTGACATATGATATCAAGTATTTTTTTTCATACATGACATGTTCATCATAAAATTTTCTAAAAATGAAAAATGTCATCCAAGTAGACTATCATGTCTAGAAATGGATTCAATACATCTTGCGGCATATGAATGAAAGTAGTAGGAGCATGGAAAATACCAAAAAGAATAACAAGCCATTCAAACAAACCTTGGGTGGTTTTGAATGTCATCTTCCATATATATCCTTCAACAACTCTACTTTGATGAAAACCACTTCTTGAATCCCATTCCATGAAATGCTTACCATTCTTCTTGGGCACCTACACAACAGGTGCACCACATGGTAAATGAGTAGTCCAAATGGTCCTTTTATTCAACAATCTCATGATTTGCTTCTTAATTTTTGTGCTTTCCATCACTGACATCCTGTACATGCCAAGATTAGGAAGAAGGCACTTTTTCTGCAATTGTAACTCATGTTGGATTCCTCTCTTGGAAAGTAATCCTTTTGGTTCCTGAAACACCTCATCATAATGTTTAACTACATCAACCATTTTAGATTTCAAATTAGAATTACAACCATCAAATGCTTCACAATCAATATCATTCTTGGGTTTGTTCATGAGAAGCACTAAATTCATGATCAAATTCACTAGTCTTTTCCTCTTCTTTGCATTAATAAGTGAAAGATTTATTTTCTTACTATGAGCTCTCACAATATATTCTACTTCATTTTTGAATAAACGATATTTGTTTTCATGTCTATGGAAGATAGCTTTTTTGTCATCAAGGTATGGACCGCCCAAAACTATGACATATATATCTAATGACACAACGTCAAGCTCCACTTCATCGCTAAAATTTACAGTAACAACAAATTTCAGTTTACACTTTCTCGTAAACTGCAATTGCGCATTGTCACACACCCATCCAAGTGGATACGGTTTATGATGTGGAATGGTTTCCAAGTTTAAACTTTGACAATGTTTTCAAAGATAAGATTGGCTTGAGAGCCTCTATCGAACAATGTATCAATCTTGTTTTGTTTTGAGATCACCCTTATGTGGAAATTTTATATTCTTCTATTTTCATTTGGAGTTTCATTTTGCAAGTCTGAAGAACTAGTGTTGGTAATGGATTATTTTCCTTTTAACCCCATGGTTGTGATTTTAGTTTCATCACCTGAATCAAATTCCAAATCCTCTTGAAAGATGAGAGTTGTCTTTTCATTTCCTTTGTTGTTGAATTTATTTGGTTTCATTTCAGGATGAAGCTTCCAACAAAGAGCATCATTGTGACCCTCTTTGGAACAATGTTTACATATTGTTTTCTCTCCTTCCTTTTTAATGGATGCATTTTTCTTTCCCTTGAAAACCTTTTCTTTCTCTTTACCCTTAAATGGCTTTTCACTACCTTCTTTTGGGGTGTTTTTCCCTCTTGCCTCAAGATGACTCGCTTGCACACACACATCATCTAGATTATTGGGATTAAAGATTAAGATAGTATGCCTAAGATAATTGTGTAAACCCCCTATGTACTTCAACAATGTGTCCTATGATTGAAAATCTACACCTAACATCAAAGACCTTTTTCTAAATTCTTGGGTGTAATCTTGCACATTTTGACCTTTAAGTTGTCTAAAGTTCTGCCAATTCATGATGGATTTCTGCATATAAGCTAGAGGGTAGCATTTTCTTTTGATTGCAATAATGAAATCATTCCAAGAAATTGAGATCTTATCGTGTTTTATAATCTCCTCTTGGGTCTTTGATTCCCACCATACCAGTGTTGCACCGTCCATTCTCAAGGAATCTAACTAAATCTTTATGCCATCCTCTTGAAGGTTTTGAATCCTGCAATAGGCCTCCAACTAACAAATCCAATTATCAACATTCTCTACGTTGACTTCACCATTATACATGGGCAACTCAAATTTAACATCATGTTTTAAAAAAGGTGATTTACCAGTTCCATTTGAAGTATGATGATGAGTATGAGTAAGGTTTGTGTTAGTGGAAGATGCTAAAGATGCTTGTGAAGAAGAATATGAAGGAGATGGTGGATAGGGTGGATATTTTTCTCCATTTCGATTACCTCCTCCTAAAGAGCCTTCTCCTTTGGGAGGTTTGGAACTTTCCCCTTGCAACCTGGTATTCCTCTCTTCATAGAGGACCTTCACCATCTCTGTCATATCAAAGAAATCCTTTCTAAAGGTCTTCTCATCTTCTGTCATGTTTGTAGGTTCTCCTTCATGAGACATGATCTCTGGAGTCTCAATTGCAACTTGAGGCTGAACAGGTGTTGGATATTGTGGCAACCTTTGCTCTCCCTCCCCTTGACGCAACTTCAGGGCTTCCAACCAGCTTCCCTTCTCTTCTTTTGAGTTTTAACCTTGTAAGCATGACAAAAACTTGCAAACAGTTAATTCCTTCTTTCACAACACAAACATAGTGCTATGATACCAAAATGATTTGATTTAGAATATTAGATTGATGTGTTAAGATCCTCCTCAGATTAGAAACAAAATGATTTCATTGTGCTTAAGGATTCATGAATTTTTACAAGTAAAATGATGAGTTTTTATGTTAATTTTATGAGAAATCTAACATAAATAATAGAGTGAACGACAGCATAAACATATACAGAACATCATCAAAAAAACATTACAATAGGAACATGATAAAGGAGTTCAACTTCCAATGGCTTGGGCCTCTCTATTATGCTCAAAAGTGTAAAAAGAATGTGTTTACAATGCTCAAATGCTTCTGAAACCTACTCCAGTGAATTCATAATGTCCAAAAATGGCTATCTAGCCTCTTTTTGCATCCAATTTGGTCGAAAACTGAAGAAGTTATGACCTCTCCTAGTTTTCCCACTATTCGCTCCACAAATTGCTCCAAATCTAGCATGATCCTACAAATTAGCTCCAAAAAGCACTAACTGAGCGAAAATTTCATCGTGTAGCAGTCTATAATCTGTCAGCACCAATTGTCCCATCACAAGTCATAATTTGCAAGAACCAGCGGGCTTATGGTTTGTGAACACGGCGGGGCAATGTGCGATTGCGATATGGCAGACTCAATGGAACTATTAACCAGAAATCATAAACTTATCGCATCAGGGATCCTTTCGCAATTCACAATCGAGAGAGTACTGGCAATCTTATAATTTTTAGGACTATTTTTTCTGTGGTGTGTGATTGTGATCTGCGATTGCGATTATCACATCCCAACCCTTCCCTCCTCGGGGGTCGATTGTCACATCGCAACTATCGGGGCCAATTCTTTAATTCCTTTCCCCCTACCCTATTGCGATGTGTGATTGTGATTATCGCATCAAACCCTGGCTTGTTTCGGGGCCGATTTTTAATGTTGAACACTTGTGACACGCGATTTACGAAATGTGGGGACCAATGACGGCCTGCCACTTGGTGCTTCCCCATTCGCTGAAGAGCCCTGCCACATCATATTTTCCTGCCATTTGTCCAAGTCAAACCAAAACTTTGACTTTCTCTAACTTAGTCATACAATCTCATATCCGAGTGTTGTTTTCACCGTTCGAATCAGGATGACAAGCTCTTTGATCTGAAGCTAAATTTATAGAGATTCTGACACTTTGAGTTTTGAGCCTAATTTTGAGCACCTGATCATTAGGTCTAGTCCTTGATCAAGTTTTGTTTTAGAGTATTTGTCTTAGTGTCATTTATTTTCTTGTAAATTCTCATCAACTTCCGAGAAATGGTTGGAGACTAGCACTGAAAAAGTGGCTTAAATCTCATAGTCTCTGGCACAGAACTGGCTGAAAAAGATTGTAGTCTCTCCCTTGCAGGCATTGTAGGAGCGACTGGAGTGTCCCAGTCACATGCATGCCTATGTCATGGGAGTGAATGGGGTTTTTCCAATGGAAATTAAATTTGACTCAGGGCTTGGTCACCTGGATGGGGTGGATGGCTCCTTGGGGTTCTGTTGCAGGTGTAGAAGGTCAAGTTTCCTGTGTTTTGTCAGTTCCATTTCCTTAACTCATATATAGGTAGTTGAATCATATCATAGTAACTCTTCATCACATGTTTACACTAGTTGGCCGGTTTCTTGGGTAGATGCAAAAGGAGGGTATCATAGAGTGGTATCAGAGCATGCTTCAACACTTGGACTGGATGGGAAGAATGTGTTTATAATGCATGCATGTAGGTTGCATATGTGCTTGTTATGTATGCATGATGGTAGTCAGTGTTATAGCTATGTTTCCATGTAGGAGTTGATGATGTTGCTATTAAGATGTGTTTGTCATGAATGCATGTCGGTTGTATATGCATTTTGTATGCATGTAAATGTCTATATGTTGTTATGCATACATTGTCATGGTCATGGTTATGCATGTACATGTTAGGACCCTACATTGTCCCTTTTTGACCATATATTTTGCTATTATGTCATCCTTTTCCAACCTATATTTAAAGTCCATGTTATTGATTTAATCCATTTTTCCAAAGGTATACAATATTTCTTCTCATTAATATATGTTTAATTTATTTTACATATAATTACATTACCTTCATAGTTAATTGTTGAATCGGATAGTTGCTGAAACAGTTATCATTGCAGTCTATGTTGCTGAAACAACCTGGAGACTGTAGGGTTATCATTACAGGTTATAGAACAATGCGCAAATCCCATTGCTGAAGCAGCTGTGATTTGCATTCTAGATTTGACAGCAACAGAAGAAGATCATCGAAGGAGCTGCTACACTAGTTGTAACGATCACACTCCAAAGTCAGCATTACCATAACCATTGTAACAGCATTTTGTTAATGGGAAAACTGATTTCCCTATTTTGGCATATTAGTTTAAAGATAGGACCTACAATGTAATCAGTTTTAATAGATGTCTCCTCTTTAAAAATAGGAGACATCTACATTAGAAGGGACAAACAGACTGCGGGAAGGTCTAGCTGAAGGAAAAGAACTGGAATCTTTTTGTAACATGACATATTGATGGATGAATAAAATATTGTTCTGAACATTTCTTTCTAGTGCGTGTTTCCTATGGAATCTTGTGAGAAGGACAGGGCCCACCTTCATCACAAGATTCACCCATTACATTTCTATAGTGTGTTAAGTGTGTTTTCTATCCACACCTTATTAAAGTTTTGTTTACTGAATATTGCTTATGCATTATTACTGAACTCTGTTTTTCCAATTGACTGCTACTTTACTTTCTGAATTCATCTATAGTTAATCCGTGAGTGCTTTATTGGCAATTGAGTTTACAGAGTGAGTTGGAAAGCATGGTAATCAAAAACAGGTGTTGAAGATTCCTGCTTGGGGAATAGGGTCATGTTCTCTATTACAGCGTAGCTAGTGCTTTCCTTTGCAGATTGATTCCTTTCATTAGATTGCTCTTTTTTTAATGAAATCAAGCATTCTTTGATAATTTTCTGCCATAGAATGTTTTTTCTGTAACTCAAAGTAGAGCTTCAGTTTGCTTAGAGCAAGGTGTGACTAGTATACTTATTACTACAACTTTCACTGCTTTGAGATTGAGCACATACAGTGTGTAGTTGCCTTTGAAATAAACAGACTTCCCTAGGTTGACAATTTATGTAGCACTTAGTTGTTTGAATTAATCAACAATTAAAGTGACCAACATTTTGGTGTCGTTGCCGGGGAAGGCAATCATAGATTTCAAAAGCATTAATGCTTTTCTTTTAGATGTGCAGAATGCATGAGAGGATGCAAGATAACTAATCATACAGGTGGCGAGGGAAAAGGAAGAGGAGGAAGAAAAACTTTTGTTAATGAGATTATATCAAAAGCTGAAACTTCTCAGAGGCTAAGCTCTCGGAAGCCAAAGACTCAACATTCTCTCCAAACAAACTATGAAATGGAGGAAGTAGTGGGCCCTGAAAGGGTTGAAGAGACAGTAGAAAATACTAAGGAACAAGTAGAATACATTGAGGAACTATTTCAAGACATCGAGGGGCCAACGGAAAACATTGAAGACTGGCCAAGCGCAATAGGAGAACAACCAATGGAAGGAAAGAATGAAGGACTCTTTGGTGGAGGACAGGTAGGAGGAGAGGGAAGAGGTGAGAATTCTCTCTCCACCTTGGGATTTCCTATTGGGGATCTTCCCAGAGGGGCAACTCCCATGAAGAATACCCCACTCTCAGCCTTACCTAACTTCCATGGTTTATATTCTAAAGATCCTGATTAGCTTCTTTTTGAGTTTGATATATTGTGTAGAAGTTATGATTATGTTACTAATTCTTAGAAATTGATGCTATTTCTAGCAACACTAAAAGCAAATGCATTAAGATGGTTTATGAGTCTGGGAGGTCATGTAATCACAACATGGGAACAAATGAAGGAGAAGTTTTTGACCAAATATCAAGACTATTTCCGAACAAGAGAAAAAAGGGAGGAACTATTTAAGATGGTCCAGAAGGAGGATGAAAATCTGGAGAAATTTGTGGAAAGATTACAATACAATCTGTTACCCTCCTATTACAATAGGTTTCATATTTCATGATTGACAGTGAAAATGCCAAATATGTCATCTTTTCATGCCACAAAGTTCCATATTTTCATTAAGTTCCATTTTTGAAGAATCATACCATTTTTGAAGAGTTTTACAGTTAAGGGAAGGCCAAACAACTTAATCTTGGCTTCCCTAGGTTTAAATTGCTTGTTTTAGAAGATAGAGAATGAATATCTGTCCAAACTATTTAATCTTGGCAGATTTGTAGATAGGTAGAGAATCTTGGGCGCTCAACAGCTTAATCTGAGCCCCTGGATGCAATAAGGGTATATTTAGATAGGAGGATAGCCAAAAGAAAAGTTGAAAAGCTGGGTTTGCTAGTTCAAGTGCACCCAAACCAAAAAGAAGAAAAAATGTTAGGTAAGTAGGCTGGGTAGGTAGTTTTGAGGTTGCAGAATAAAGGATTGTGATCAGTTTTTGTGTTTCAAAGTGCTAATCTACTTCAGATCACAAGTGTAAAGCAATTTTCCCTTGAAGGAGCTCAAGCGAGGCATGTCTAACTCCCCCTTCTTTCTCTTCCCCAAAACATTCACTAACTTCCCCTAAAGATGTTAAGATCTGCTTAATATCTCTAAAATTCATCATATTCCATAACATTTGCCTAAGAAAAGATCTGCTTTACTTAGGAGTGCTTATATTTCTTCTACAAGTCCTATTTCCCCTTTAAAGCCTAAGATTTCTATCCTTAGCGCTTTCTTCACAAAATTCATATTAAATCCTAACTCTATTATGTAAATCCCTCCCTATTTCCCCTTCCCATACTAAAAATATAGTAAAAATCCCTATTATTTACATATCCCCTCCTCTGGTTGAAATATAACCATAAATATTGCTTGGGAATTACTAAGTTTACTTAAAACTTAGTAAGAACCCTCATTTTGCTCAAAAACCATCTTCCTAAGGTGTTTGGACTCCTTCCAAAGCACAAAAACCCCTTTCAAATGCTATCGGACCCATTCCGATGCATTAAGGACCCTTCCTAAACCTTAAAAACCTTCCCCCGATGTACTAAAACCCATCTCCGATTGCATTAAGCCTTCTTCTGATCACATTAGGCCTTCGCCAATTAACAAAACATTCCTCTGATCCGTATCCCCCTCCCTCCGACGCGATATCGTTGTCGGAGGTGGCAATGACTTTGTTGGCCCATATATATTCACGCTCCGATGGCAAACCGCCGATCGCGACTTCGCGATCGACAGTCGCAAGGTTTCTGTACCTATATATATATGCCCCCCTCTCATCCGCCGATGCGATATTGCTATCGCACCCGAAAGCATATCGCATCGCGATCCACTCATTATCGCAATCGCATCATTTATCCATATATACCTCTGCTTCCCCGTAAAACTTGGTTATATTGCAAAACTTAAGTTTTACCGCTAACCTCATTTTACCTCAATATATGGCATTTCCGCAATATTTCCCATTTTCGCACAGCCGCATGCCTTATCACTTTTTCGATATCGGTGATCGCTCCCATCGCATCGCATATATAAAAGCCATCGCCCCCTATCCCTGCCGATTGCCGATCACCGATTTAATCACTGTCGTCCGATCAAACCCCCAGATCCAACAGCCCACATCTAATCCAAGCTACAGTATTCGCTTTCTGCCCATTTTTTATCAAAATTCATGTTATAACTGATTTTTCCCTTTATACAAGGAAAAGGGCCATTTTCTCAGGATTGTTGTTCGGCGCCCGCGCGCAACTCCAGAACAAATCCAGCAGGCATTCTCCAACCATTTTTTATCGCTCCAGCCCAAATTTGCTCCGGACAATGAGCACGGTCCCAGCACAAGCTACCAGTCCACAAATCCACCACCATTAGGCAGTATTTCTCCTTTTTGATAATATTTTGATCGGCCAGCGCTGAAGCATTCCCAAAGGCCACAGAAAGCCCAGCAGCAGTCAAATCTCGCCATAAAATGGCAGGCAAGGGCGATTTTGCAGTTAAAGTGTATCAGAGTAGCGACAAAGAGTATCAGATTAAAGAGTATCAGTGGAGAGTTTAAAAGCCATTAAGGTTCACCAGATCAGAGTTTAATGCATTAAAGCCACATGAGAGCAGTAATGCAGAAACCAAAGCACAGTTATGGCAAGATGGCCAAGGCAGATCTCAAAGGACACCATATTTACTCATTTTGAATGCGGTTGCCTCCACCGCAGCATTAGATAGTTATTTTTTGCATTTATTGCAGGATAAGTTAGGTTAATCAGAGTGATTGCCCGAGATCTTTTATCAGATCTGCTTTGTAGATATTTTTCCTATATATACCACCCTGTGCAATGTTTAAATGGTTGGTTGGTTGATAACTCCTCACCAGACTTGCGCTGTATTCTTTGAGAACCTCTATAATCAAAGATTGTTGGAATGCTTGGATGATGAACTGTTTGTTGTGTTTTTAAGGGCTGAAGAGTGAACTATGGAATTCTTGTGCTTCTACATGGCCCAATAAGTGTTTCTTACCTCTGTTTACAGTTTATATGTGTTTATGCCACCATTGTGTCACCATCTAAATAGCAGGAAAGAAGAATAGCTTAGACTTTGCTTAGCAGCACTCTATGCTCAATTTCTGTTATTTCCACATGTTTTCCGCAGAAATAGTTATGAATATGCATACTTAAATGATCATGTTTACATTGTTTCTCTCATTTATGAATGATTGTTTAGGAATCCTTGACTGCTCCTAGATAAAGTTCATTCACCTTCCCTCTTTTAGCTGATGAAAGATTCTTAGTTGCCTTTCATCTCTGACGTTCATTCCATCTTTATTCCAGCCTGATATTGCTCCATGTGTAGCTATCCTGCTCTGTATTCCTCTTGTGACCAAGAAAACGCACCAGCAGCCCTTATCCTTGACTCCATGCCCAATGGTTTGAACTTCTCACACTTTGCAGTCCAATTCCATTTGAAAGCATCAGCCTTCCCACCAAAACTCAAACAAAACCCAAAGAACACCATAACTAGCTTAAAATCACCCTTAAACAAAGCTATATTATAAAGAGAGAGCCCTCTCTGATTACAAGTAGGCTAGGACCTGCAATCCAAAGATTGGTTTGTGGTTACCTCGGTCGTATCCCTTAAGGAGCCAAGGGACAACCTGAGTGATAACATCATTGGCGACTCCACTGGGGACCATCTTCAGAAAATTCCAAAAAACAAGTTAGAAGCTGGCTCCAAAGAAGAAATCTTGTAATACCAGGTCAAATCCAGATCCAAATCCCCCAGCAGATTTTGAAAATCCCAATTTAATCCCAAATTCTCTAAGGAAATGTTACATAGCAATTTGTCACCGTTTGTCACCGTCCCTGTTACCCCTCACCTGCACACTGGAGGACTCATTCCGGGACTTGTGAGAAGTGACATGACCTGAAACCACTTGCATCATATTCCTCTAAGTATGAGCTTCATTTTCCCTGAAGACATCTCCTGCAAAATATCCATGAAAACAACTCTTTTTACATTAGCGCGGGTCCACAGTTCACTACCCGCGCCAATGAGGGAAATCCTCTAAAAAGGGCGCGCCATTGGCGCTTTGTCCCAGAGTCGCACTCGTGCCAACCGAATTGAGTAAATTTTTTAACCAACAAGCTTCCGAAGGTTCTCTTCAACCCATTCACCAACTGAATCTATGTTGAGCTAGGATGGTTTGGCTTCGAATCTCCATAGAAGGGAAAGTGGTTTGCCACCTCTCATGGAAGTTTCCAAGTGATAAAGCCAATCCCATGAGTAATGTGGTTGATCCTATCTCTTTCTTCTCTATCTATAAAAGCTTGCCTCTATGCCTTGAGCAAGCTAGTTACAGTAGTTCCAGTTCTAGCATAGTGATAGAGAGTTTGAAGCTGCAAGAGCCTTCTTTGCACCCATAAGGCCAAATCTAAGTAAGGAGATTCTTGTCACCCAAAGAGATAGAGACTTGTTCCTCATCCCAACAAGTTTTGCAAGACTTGTGTAGCTGACTACCCAGCCAAAGGAGGATTTGACGTCAGAACAATGGTTGTATTCTTCTTTTTTATTTATTAATAATAGATGACTATCATTATGGTTCCACTCTCATTGTCTTATGTTTGATGTTGAGTTATATCTTTTCTGACTGATATATAATTGCATCTACTAGATTTTATGCTTGTTTTCGTGTTGTTCTTTGCATGTGTAGGTGTCCAATCACGGAGATCGTGGGGATCGTGATCGGCCAAGGCAAAGGAACGAGGGCGACATCTCTTCTACGAACACTAGCGTTGGAATCCAAGTAGGTTCTCACCATCCACTTTTTATTTGCAATTAGGGGCCTACGTGATATCATTGTGTGATTGTTGCTAGACCCAGTCTGGGCTAGTAGGGATCGTCTCTGTCTACAGAGAGGATTTACCTCCACAACAATTTGGCGACCATACTGGGGAAGCCTTGTCTCTTTGGTTTCTCGTTTGATTGCTTAAATAGCTTTCTGGGTTGGATTTCTTGCTGTTTCTTGCTCCCTAGTTTGCCTAGATACTGTTTTCAAGCCCTGGGTTGCTTGCTTTTGTTTTTGACTTAGCAAACTCGATTAGCACACTTTTTAGCCTTACAGTCGCGCCAATTGGCGCAAGTTGCTCAAAGACAACCCGCGCCAATCCCATAAAAGTGCGAGTTGCAGCCTGACAGTCGCGCCAGGCCTGTCAACTTTTCTAGTTCGCTTGTCTTCAAGCCCTCTGAGCTTGGATTTGTATTTTTCCGCGTCTTTTTCAATTACTGGAGTGTGTTTGATCCTTGTTTGACTGGTTTTAGACCTTCATCCTTCGGGTGTTTGCCTTTTTCTATCGATTTCACATTTTAGCCCTAGGGCATCTAGTGGCTTTGTGCGTCGAGCCTTCCGTAGGAGTCTTGGGTTCTTTGATCGTCCAGTCGACTTTGTGATTACTTTTTGCGCTTGCTCAGTAGTTGTCAAAGCCTTTTGTTGGTATTCAAGTGCTTTGCTCCTTTTCCGCTTGGATTTCGCTTGACTTCGTTTGGGCTTAGATTACATAGCTCGTAGAGGTCTTTGTGTTTTCTTCTTGGTTTGAAGGACTATCTTGGTGTTTTGGGGATTCGATTGTGTGCTCATTGAGTGAAATTGATCTTTTTGCTCGGTGTTACTATCTCTCAAAATTTGTTTAGTGCACTTTTCCATTGAAAAGAAAACGAATAATCTCTTTTGCGTTGCATTAGTTAATTGAAATTAGAAGCTTTTCATTGATTAAGCGATTTAAAACAAAGAAAAGTTTCGTTTATTTGTCATTAGCTGCATTAGAGTGGTTCTTGATTGTTTGTGGTCATTTTGTTTGAAAAATTCTCAACTCTCTCGTAGTTAGTATTCATCGAACGAAATGATATTCTTTGGCATATAGTTTGCATTTAGGGAATTGTGAGAGATTACATACGGTAGGACCTGGAAATTGAAACTTAACTAAAGATCAACCATAAAATGAACTGAATGAACTTAAAAATGCATTGGAACATAACGCTCACTGATTAGAGGTCTAGGCTAGAGACGTGCTCCGGCATCGTTAAACCTAGTCACTGTTGTTTCACACTACGGTTGGGTGATTCCTCCTTTTGTGACTCGATAGTGGTCTAGCACGGACTTGAGCTCCCACATACTGTTGCTTATATAGGGGAGACCCCACTAGGTTATCATCCTTTATCCACAGGAAGCCGTGTTTACCGCCTTACAAGCCGTAACGCACCGAACACAGCATTCGGGAAGATTGACTGCCATACGGGAAGTCCTTGGTTTTCATACGACTGCCAAGGTGTATATGCAGTTTTACGGATTTGTTTGGTAAACCCTTTGCCTAGTCTCTCCAGAGTAGTCACTTTTGATCCTTTTTAGACTCCTTAAAAGAAAAGGCTCACTTGAGCAGTTTGTCACTTCAGGCTCACAAAACATTCGAAGGCGACTAGAGTCACCTTTTTTTCCTTTTCTCGACTCTTAAAACATGAAAAGGTCAAGTTGTGTCTATGCGTCTTAAAATTTATTTGGCCACGATTAACATTACCTGGTTAGATCTTGTGTGCGTTAGTTCGAGTAGGGTCCATTATCGTTAGATTTCCTTAGGTCCTGTTTGAAGTTCATCATCCTAGCTGAGCCATCGACCCCTGTTCCAAGTGATCAAGGATCTTCGTCTTCCGTTGCTCCTGAGGTGCCAGTTGTGAGTGATACTCTTCCTGTTATCCCGAGTATCCAACCGATCAACTCTCGTGCCCCGGGCGACGAAGATTACGAAGTCGATTGGAACCCCATCTGGGAGCCTTACGAGGACGATATTCCTGTTACCCCCCCTGGTGTTTCGTCTCCAATGTCTACCTCTCACATGGATGAGACATCTCCTAGAGTGAGCGAGACACCTGTGTTGTCGAATATCGACACTCCCATCCCAGCTACTTCTCCACTTCCCCCACGCTACCAGTCGTTGAGGGATAGGGTAAGTACCAGGATCCCTGCTTTGACTATGTGGGACCCCCATATCACTCCCACTTCGCGATCAGCAGTCGCAAGGTTTCTGTGCCTATATATATATGCCACCCTCTCGTCCGCCGATGTGATATTGCTATCGCACCCGAAAGCATATCGCATCGTGATCCACTCATTATCGCAATCGCATCATTTATCCATATATACCTCCGCTTCCCCCTAAAACTTGGTTATATTGCAAAACTCAAGTTTTACCGCTAACCTCATTTTACCTCAATATATGGCATTTCCACAATATTTCCCATTTTGGCGCAGCCGCATGCCTTATCACTTTTTTGATATCGGCGATCACTCCCATCGCATCTCATATATAAAAGCCATTGCCCCCTGTCCCTGCCGATTGCCGATCGCCGATTTAATCGTTGCCGTCTGATCAAGCCCCCAGATCCAACGGCCCACATCTAATCCAAGCTACAGTATTCGCTTTCCGCCCATTTTTTATCAAAATTCATGTTATAACTGATTTTTCCCTTTATACAAGGAAAAGGGCCATTTTCTCAGGATTGCTATTCGGCGCCCGCGCGCAACTCCAGAACAAAGCTAGCAAGCATTCTCCAACCATTTTTGATTGCTCCAGCCCAAATTTGCTCCGGACAACGAGCACGGTCCCAGCACAAGCTACCAGTCCACAAATCCGCCGCCATTAGGCAGTATTTCTCCTTTTTGATAATATTTTGATCGGCCAGCGCCGAAGCATTCCCAAAGGCCACAGAAAGCCCAGCAGCAGTCAAATCTCGCCATAAAGTGGCAGGCAAGGGAAATTTTGCAGTTAAAGTGTATCACAGTAGCGGCAAAGAGTATCATATTAAAGAGTATCAGTGGAAAGTTTAAAAGCCATTAAGGTTCACCAGATCAAAGTTTAATGCATTAAAGCCACATGAGAGTAGTACTGCAGAAACCAAAGCACAGTTATGGCAAGATGGCCAGCGCAGAGCTCAAAGCACACCATATTTACTCATTTTGAATGCGGCTGCCTCTAGCGCAGCATTAGATAGTTATTTTTTGCATTTATTGCGGGATAAGTTAGGTTAATCAGAGTGATTGCCCGAGATCTTTTATCAGATCTGCTTTGTGATATTTTTCCTATATATACCACCCTGTGCAATGTTTAAATGGTTGGTTGGTTGATAACTCCTCACCAGACTTGCGCTGTATTCTTTGAGAACCTCTATAATCAAAGATTGCTGGAATGCTTGGATGATGAACTGTCTGTTGTGTTTTTAAGGGCTGAAGAGTGAACTATGGAATTCTTGTGCTTCTACATGGCCCAATAAGTGTTTCTTACCTCTGTTTACAGTTTATATGTGTTTATGCCACCATTGTGTCACCATCTAAATAGCAGGAAAGAAGAATAGCTTAGACTTTGCTTAGCAACACTCTATGCTCAGTTTATGTTATTTCCACATGTTTTCCGCATAAATAGTTATGAATATGCATACTTAAATGATCATGTTTACACAGTTTCTCTCATTTATGAATGATTGTTTAGGAATCCTTGACTGCTCCTAGATAAAGTTCATTCACCTTCCCTCTTTTAGCTGATGAAAGATTCTTAGTTGCCTTTCAACTCTAACCTTCATTCCATCTTTATTCCAGCTTGATATTGCTCCATGTGTAGCTATCCTACTCTATATTCCTCTTGTGACCAAGAAAACGCACCAGCAGCCCTTATCCTTGACTCCATGCCCAATGGTTTGAACTTCTCACACTTTGCATTCCAATTCCATTTGAAAGCATCAGCCTTCCCACCAAAACTCAAACAAAACCCAAAGAACACCATAACTAGCCTAAAATCACCCTTAAACAAAGCTATATTATAAAGAGAGAGCCCTATCTGATTGCAGGTAGGCTAGGACCTGCAATCCAAAGATTGGTTTGTGGTTACCTCGGTTGTATCCCTTAAGGAGCCAAGGGACAACCTGAGTGATAACATAATCTACAGAGATCCAATCATCCCAATGTAAGTAAAGACATTCTTAAAACAATATTATTGAAAGGGGTGAGGGATGATTGTTTAGACATTCTAAATATGCTTGGTAAAGGGGACATATCTAAGGAATCATATGATGAAATTGTTAACCTCTGCAAAAGATGTTCAAGAGGAGCTGCAAGAAATAGATCAAATAGCAGGGATAATACATATTCAAGAGTCCAAAAATCAGCCAGTGGAGGAGAAACAAGAGCTGAAATAGGTAATTTACTTGAGGAATTCAAAACTGAAATGTTAAGTTCTTTTGCTTCACAGATTGACACCTTGCAGGTTAAGAAGAAACAAGCAGAGGCAGAAGCTGCTTTGGCTATCTTCTGTCCCAAATGCAGAGATAAACATCCACTAAGGGAATTCCCATTGGACAAAGTACCAATTTGCACCATTTGTGAGAAGGATCATGAAACTCAACAATGCCCTTCTTTACCAGGAATAAAAGCAGCATTGCAACCAACCGAAGAGGAAGCTGAAGCAGTTTATTTGCTGACACAGAGAAGGCAATGGAAACCACGAGGACAAGGTATGAACTCTAATATGCCATTTACATCCTCTAATCGTTGGAATAATTATCCTTCTTTTAATCAAGAAAACTACCCACCCTTCAACCAAATTCAATATCCACCCTTCAATCAAATGAATTTCCCACCCATGCAATAAACAAACCCTCCCTTTGCAGACCCTGCAATGTGGACTCCTTGGCCTCCACAGCAATCTTATTTTAATCAATGGAACCCAAACTGGAGAGCTCAACAAATCCCATTCCCAAACCAATTTCCTCAGTTTCAGCAACCACACCCTCTACCATCAGGTGCTCCACCAAATAATTAGACAATAAGACCCCAACTACCTATACAACCAAAACCTAACCCTAATAATAATAAAGCTGTGCAAGTCATTGATATTCAAAACCAGTCTATACCTCCTGTTTTCCCTGTGCAGTGTAATGACATTCATTTACGATCTGGGAGAATAGTTGAGCCTATTATTGATGATATTACCTCTTCTGACTCTGACAAAGAAGAGACAGAGAGAAATAGTTTACCTAATAAGGGTGCTGAAACAGCAAAGCCACCCTCTAATAAAGGTGCTAAAACAGCAGAGCCACCATTCCCTGAGCATTTAGCTCTGACTAAGACACCTGAGCTGCCTGCCTTTAATCTTCTAGGGGAATTACAAAATCTTTATGTCAAGATTCCTCTCTTACAAGCGCTCAGAGATGTACCAATTTATGCCAGAACTATGAGGGACATTTTTATTAACCTGGTAGGAAAGCTAAGGATCCCCTTACAGTTCATGTTATGGGTGATCTATCTACTTTAATGTCTGGAAAAACTCCTCCTGTTAAATATGGTGATCCCGGCCATCCTACGGTTACAGTACAAATTGGAAAAACTATTATTTCATGAGTTCTGGTAGATCTAGGTGCTGCTATAAATATTATGACCCTTGAAACCTCACAACTGTTACAGCTGAAGAATGTAATTAGAGAGACACCAACCATCCTGGAGTTAGTTGACCGTTCCACAATCAAACTAGAAGGAGTTATTGAAGACCTGATCATTTCAGTTGAATCCTGGAATTACCCAGCTGACTTTGTCGTACTGCAGACTAAAACAAAGTTGGGGGGACATCCTCTAATTTTGGGAAGACCCTGGCTGGCTACAGTTGATGCCTTTATCAGCTGTAGATCAGGTTCAATGACAATTTCTAATGGATGTGAAACCAAGCAGCTTACTCTTTATCCTCATGCCACACCTATGATTAATAATGATGATTCTGT
Organism: Pinus tabuliformis; assembly: GCA_031772625.1. Classification (NCBI taxonomy): domain Eukaryota; kingdom Viridiplantae; phylum Streptophyta; class Pinopsida; order Pinales; family Pinaceae; genus Pinus; species Pinus tabuliformis. The sequence continues at coordinate 195,889,305 of CM062816.1, forward strand.
ATGGTTGGATTACGATGATAATGCTACTCAACCCATTTTGACTATCGGACAAGCCTTAACTCTTAAAGATACCACGGAGGATGAAGTAATTAGTAATTTTATTTCTGAACCCTCCTCGGTCACTTCTGAAACATATAACTAGTTGACTGCAATTTTGGAATCTGAAACCCAGGAAAAGCTTAAATCTGAAAATCTACCTCAAACATCAACTGCTATCTCCTCTAAAAGCATAACAGTAGAAATTGAACCTGGAAAAACATTGAACATAAACCCCAACTTAACAAATGCTGAAACACAGCAACTAATGAAGTTACTTCATGAAAATAAGGAAGCATTCGCATGGGACTATACAGATATGAAGGGGATCTCTCCTGAATTATGTACTCATCGTATCTATATCAAGGAAGGGTGTCGACCAGTCTGTCAACCCCAGCGGCGAATGAATCCCAATTTGAGGGAAATTGTTAAAGAAGAACTTCAAAAATTGCTTAATGCAGGGTTTATATACCCCATATCTGACAATGAATGGGTTTCTCCATTGGTGATAGTACCTAAGAAAAACGGGAAATGGAGAGTGTGTGTAGATTATAGAGCCTTAAACAAAGCCACTCAAAAAGATCATTTCCCCTTGCCATTCATTGATCAGGTTCTAGACAGTTTGTCAGGGAAGAGATTCTTTTCCTTTTTAGATGGTTTTAGTGGATATAACCAAATCAAAATTGCACCCCAAGACCAAGACAAGACCACCTTTACTAGTCCCTGGGGAACTTTTGCTTATAAAGTTCTCCCATTTGGACTATGTAATTCTCCAGCAACATTTCAAAGAGCAATGATAGGAATCTTTTCTGATATTCCTAATGACTCTATGGAGATATTTATGGATGACTTTACCCCTTATGGTGTGACTTTTGAAGGTGCATTACAAAACCTTGAGAAAGTACTTAAATGTTGTGTACAAGCTCACCTTTCCCTGAGTACTGAAAAATGTCATATGATGATGAACGAAGGAATTGTACTTGGACACTTCATTTCATTTCAAGGGATTCAGGTAGATCCATCCAAAGTACAGGTAATTCAGACCCTTCCTATCCCTAGAACACAAACTAATGTAAGAAGTTTTTTAGGACATGTTGGATACTACAGAAGATTTATCAAAAAAAATTCTAAAATAGCTTCTCCTTTGTTTGTGTTACTTATGAAAAATGTTGAATTTAAGTGGACTGATCTTTGTCAGAAAGCAATTGATGATCTCAAGCATCAGTTGTCTACAGCTCCTATTCTAAGGGGACCTGATTGGGCACTTCCCTTTCATATATCCTCTGATGCTTCGGATACTGCAATTGGAGCTGTCTTGGGCCAAGAGGAAAACCATCTTCCTTATGTTATCTATTTCATCAGTAAGAACATGACCCCTGCTGAGCTTAATTACATAGTTACTGAAAAGGAATTTTTAGCAGTCATTTATGTTATTAATAAATTTCGACATTACATTACTAGTTACCCTACTTTTGTTCATACTGACCACTCGACTATTAAGTATTTAATGAACAAATCTGTCACAAATGCTCGAGTTACCAGATGGTTATTGATATTACAAGAATTTGATATTACAATTGTAGATTGACCAGGTAAAGAAAATGCAGTTGTTGATTTCCTTTCTTGGATAAAGGCTGATGATAATACTCCAAACAATGTAAACTTTGAAACGAGAACTGATACTGTTACCCGTTTCATAGAGATAGCAAAAAAATGACCCGATTTTCAAAAGTGGTGATGCAGAATACACGTTTTTTTTAGAACATGGTTTTTGGAACTTTAATTTTTTTCATGTGCATTAAGTTTTAGAATGTAGTGATTTTCATGCTGATTTTAAAAAGTGAGTATTCTGCATCACACCCTTTTTTTAAAAGACCTATTTTTTGACTTTAAATTTTCTAGTGTGTGAAATGTAAAAAATTATTTTCTAAATTTGATAGTTTTTGAAGTGGTCATTTTATTCATATTTTCTTGTTCTCTATCTTAATTTTTTTTTTTTTTTTAGTGGAGTTTTTATTGTTTTGCGTTTTTAAATTAGAAAGTCAATAGTTTGAATTTTAGATAATCTACATATTTATACATCCTTAATTAATTTTTCAATCCACATGAAATAATTGTTTCTAAAAAACAACATTTTTTAACAATGGACATAAAAATAACCATTTTTAACATAAATATAACAAAAAAAACTAAACGTTTTGATAATTTTTTGCTAGAATTAACATGTCAAAATCACAATTTTTATACAAAAATATTAACTAAAAATGGTCAAATAATAGTTTTTTTTAAGAATTTCATGTCAAAAAAATAATAATAACAACTTTTTTTTCAAAAAATAATAATTAACTTAAAAATCAATGCGAAATCACAAATTACAAATATTGAACACATAACAACTTTAATTCATTGATTATTCTTTTCATGAAATGTGAGAGTCAAAACATTGCAAAGCTTGATTTCCAGGTATAACTTAAATTTAATCAACAATGTCACGTAATCCAAACTCTTCGTCCTCTAGAGTTTCATCATTGTCATCTTCCACAATATTTTCTGCTTCCTTTTGCGCAATTTCCTCTTCTAATGGGTCTTTGATGTTTGCAAATCTCCCAATGTATGTCTTTCCAAACATTCCATGTAATGGTGGTTGGGGTTCCTTTGCCGTTTTTGCCACACGTGATTCACTAAAGTCCCCTTTTTTCAACCCAATTTCTTGCATTGCATCTGGAAGAAATTGAAGAGCATTAATTCTTTGCTGAATGAAATTGCATTGTAATGGATCTTTTTCAATTGCAATGCAATTTCTTCCTTTTTGAAGGCAGCATGCTAGTGTTGTACCTAATTATCAAGCACAAAAAAATAATGAAGTAAATTAGTACAATGACATATTAATTAAAAAAAAGAACATATTGAAATTCAATTCCATGTGGCAAAACCTACCTGAGCCAGAAAATAAATCCAGAACCCAATCTCCTTCATTTGAACATATGTCTATAAGATAGTTAATCAATAATTGTGGTTTCTGATAAATGTTAACTATCTCTCCTTTCGTTTCTTTGTCTTTATATGTTAGTTTTCTCACAACAGCATCATAAGTCAGTGTTTGGCTATGACTCTTTCTGTCCACCCGATTAAAAATCATAGACATATGGCTATCATCTTTTGCCCAACTATCAATATGAATGAACTCACAGTCATTTATAAATTGTTGATCTTCATTGTTAAGAAGATTTGACTTTTGCCTGTAACATAAAATAGTAAAAGTTCAATTAACTTGTACATAAATGAATTTTTCAACATTAATCAAATATACCTTTAAACATCTTACCATGTAAGCTGCATCCTTGAATTTGTTTTCCCCTTGAAGCTTGACAATACCATTGCCAATTGTGTGTCTGAATGAAATGTCACAAATCTCCATAATGGTGATGACGTCACTTCCATAAATCCCGCCACCACTTTATTAAAAGCTTGATAAGTATAAGGGTCACTATCATAGTAAATGTTTGGAATATTGAAACCATGGGGAATATCTGCAATAACCAGGGCATAATCCCTTTTTGGTACGAGTTTAGCAATGTCTTCACAGTCGCCTTGTATTACTTGATATTGAATTGTGTCTAGCCTATTCCAAATGAAATGATTAAGAGTTGGATCAAGTTCAACATTCTTAATACGTTGCTTTCTCAGTCTTTCAATCTTTATTTTTTCAATAAAAGTCTTGAAACTGTCTGGTGCTCCATTATCTTCTTTCCTCATCTTTTACCAAACAAACATATGTATGTGTAAGTTTTAAATTAAAAATAGTACACAGATGATTAAAAATGAATGTATAAATCAAGTTACCTTTTTAAATGCAAGATAAAAAGCTTTTAATGTTGATGTAGAACTTGAATCTGGATAGTTGCATACAACATCATCCCAACTATCTTCATTCAACAATTTAACCATTTGTTCCTGAATTTTCATGTAAACTTTGTGACTGCATAGATAAAGTAAGAAAAAGTTAATATAATGATATGTATAACAAATACTACCAATAACAACATGTTTTATTTAAAAGATAACTATAATCCTGGAAATAAGTAAAAATAATTCAGCAAACTTACTTTTGAAATTCTTCAGACATTTCTTCCAATGATAATTCCCCTGACCTCACACGAGATAATATTGTTTTGACAATTTTTTCATCTTTCACTCCTTGCATCGCCCTCCAAGGCATGATGGTCATATCGTATGGAAGTTGCTTCAGTTCAGGAGCTGATTTATTGTTGCTACATATCAATGGCTTAGACTTTTTGACCCTCTGGTTTTTAATGCCAATGTCTTCCCACATGCTAAAAATGTCATCAATCAAATTCCAAATATCTCCAGTTCTAAATGCCAATTGGAAAATGTTATCAACACCTCTGAATAAATCGCTATATCTGCTGTCTTTTCCACCTTTTGAATTGGTTTTCTCTTCAATTTGATAGCCTATTTCCATACAACATTCCTTTCAGAAATCTGCAGTAATATTTATCTTATCCCCACCACATTTTTCTAGGAATTCACTATGAATAAATCTAACCTTTTGGATCAAAGTCATAGACATCCTATATTCATTATCTGAATTATGATCCCATGCCACTAACTTTGCTTCTGTTTCATTTAAACCAGCATAAATGATACATTTCATTGTTTCAAAACGTGGGTTATTAGGATATTCCTCCATCAATTGTCTTTGAGCTTCAACAGAATGGTTCCCCCCAAGCACATAATAATTGTATTCAAAACATTTTGACTTATCAAATGCTTCTTTGTTGGGAACTTGAAGTGGATCAAAAAGAAACACATAACTAACCACATGAGCATATGGATTGTACCTCATCAATGTCTTCAAGTTGTGAACATGCAGATGATGTGGCTTTCTGACTTGATATTGGCATTGTCCTTCACTTGCCTTATAGGTTTGTTTGACATTTAACTGAAATGTATGACAATTAAGTTTCTCTTTGTCAAATTCTGTCGAATGGTATTTTGTTTTGTTTTGATTATGCCATCATCTAAATCAGCTCCTGGTGTAATGATTTCACTGCTTTCTTTTGAAGTTTCACTAGGTTCTTGACTGCTGGTAATGACTACTTCAAGATCTTCAACTCTACTCTTTTTCGTCATAACATTCTCAAGAGATCTATTCTTGGGCATTGTTACTTTTGGTCTTTTACGACCTTCCTCAGTTCCAATGTCATCTTCAGTAATGGCAACATATGCTTCATTGTCAATTTCAACTTCATTGTCCTCAAAAGTAACTTGTTTACCCTTGCTAGATTTATCCACCAAAGGCCTTTTTTTCTGATTCTTTGGATGTAGTTTTGTAGCATCATCAATTACTACATTTTCCATGTTTTCCATATCTTCTTCTGACACTGAGTAAAAATTGTTGACAACTATCATGATATCATGCTCTATGAAATGAATGCCTCCCAACCTAATTGAACAGCTTTCAACAAAATTCTGCCAAACAAAATATCATATGTTAATATAAACAAAGTTAAAAAAATATAGCGAGACACTTTTAAAACGCAAAATAAAAATACAAATAACAATACTTACGATGTTTTGTGTCATCTCATTTACGATTTGTTTACACAACTTTGTAGATACCTCTCTTGTGTCATATAATGAATATGATAGTCGGTATTTAATCCTTTCATGTGACTTGGGAGCTTTTGTAAATACGTAAACAACTTCAGTGTTTGGTACCGAACACATATCTATGACTCTTCCCATCACCTCCAAATTTTCATTATTATGGGGTATATCAATGTATAGATATATATTCACAGTTGTGCTCTCTCTTTCTTTCACATACCAGACTCTTGACGGAAATTTCACCTCTTTTGAACTTTTCCAATCTGAGATTAGCTTCTTATCACTTGAAGCACTTGAAATATTTGTAGGAATGAGCTCAGGTGGAGTTCGTTCACCAATGTTTTTTGAAGATACACCTTTAAGACTCTTTGGTCCAGAAAGATTAACAGAAATTTTCCTTGATGCCATTTTCCTAAAAAAAAACACATAAATTAGTAAATAAAAAAACATATTAACTTAAATTAATAACAAAAATATACCATAAATTTTTTATTTGTATAATCAAAATTGCCCAGCCACCTCTAACGGGCAGGCGGGTCCATGGGCGAGCGGGAGGTCAGGTGAGGGATAATGAGGCTAAGTGGACATTTAGGCAAGTATGGGCGAGCCCCTACCCATGCGCCCCCCACAACCCACTAAGCTTCCCCCCGTCCCCGGCCCCCCCTCCCTTCCCTCACCCTACCCCCTACCGTTCCCCCACACTCTCGTGCCCCATCGCCCCCCGCCCCCAAAACCCCCTCCCCCGCAACCCCCGGCCCCCCATCCCCCCAAACCCCCTACACCCCCCAATCCCTCCCTGCGGCCGCCCCTCCCCACTGCGCCCACCGCTCCCCACACTGCGCCCCCCCCCCCCGCCCACCCCTACCCTTCCCCACCCCTACCCCCGTGCTCTACCCCATCCCGCCCCCCCATCCCCGCACCATACTCCTTCCCCTACCCCCCCCCCCCACCTTCTACCCCTAACCCTACCCCCACCCCCCCCAATCCCCCTACCCACCCCCTTCTGCCCCTACCCCCCCCTACACCCTACCCGCGCCTTACCCCCCCACCCGCGCCCTACCCTTACCCCCTACCCGTGCCCTACCCTTACCCCCCCCACCCCCTACCCGCGCCCTACCCTTACCCCCCCCACCCCCTACCCGCGCCCTACCCTTACCCCCCCACCCCACTACCCCCACCCCCTAACCTTACCCCCCCCCCCATCCCCCTACCCCCTACCCGCGCCCTACCCCCCCCATTCCCCCCCCGCCCCCTCCCCACCCCGCACACCCTCCGCCCCCTACCCAGCCTCCTCCCCCTCCCCCGCCCCCTACCTGGCCCACCCCGCCCACCCCTCCCCCCACCCCTCCCCCTTCCCGGCCCCCTCCGCCCACCCCTCCCACCCCTCCCCCTCCCACGCCCCTCCGCCCACCCCGCCCACCGCTCCCACCCCTCCCCCTCCCCCGCCCCCTCCCCCTCCCCAGCCCCTCCGCCCACCGCTCCCACCCCCCCCACCCCGCCCACCCCTCCCCCTCCCCCGCCCCCTCCCCGGCCCCTCCACCCACCCCGCCCCCTCCTGGCCCACCCCTCCCCCTCTGCCCACCCCGCCCCCTCCGCCCACCCCGCCCTCCCCCCGGCCCCCTCCGCGCGCGCAGCGCCACCCCCAGGCCGCCCCGCCCCGCCGCCGGTCGGGCGGGGCGGGGCAGCCCGGGGGTGGCGCTGCGCGGGCGGAGGGGGTTGGGGGGAGGGCGGGGTGGGCGGGGAGGGGGCGGGGTGGGCATAGGGGGCCAGGGGGAGGGCGTGGTGGGCGGAAAGGGAGGGGTGGGCGGAGGGGCCGGGGAGGGGGCAGGGTGGGCGGAGGGCCGGGGAGGGGGCGGGGGAGGGGGAGGGTTGGGAGGGGCCGGGGAGGGGGAGGGGTGGCCGGGGTGGCCGGAGGGGCTACGGAGGGGGAGGGGTTGGTGTGGTGGGGAGGGGGCGGGAGGGAATGGGGGGGGTAGGGGTAGGGGGTAGGGGGGATCGGGGGGTAGGGCGCGGGTAGGGTGTAGGGGTGGCGATGGGTAAGGGTAGGGGGTTGGTGGGGGGTAAGGGTAGGGGGGTAGGGCGCGGTTAGGGTGTAAGGTGGGGGGATGGGGGGGGTAGGGGTAGGGGTAGAATGGGGGGGTGGGGGTGGGGGCAGGGGCAGGAGGGGGGGGGTGTGGGCGGACACAGGTAGGGGGGGATGGGGCGCGGGGGGAAGGGGGGGTGGGGGTGGGGGTGGGTGTATGGGGGATGGGGTGCGGGGAGCGAGAGGGGGGGTATAGGGGGCAGCCGGAAAGGGGGGGATGGGGGATAGCGTGGGGTGCGGCGGCCAGGGGCGTCGGAGTTAGGGTGTGGGGGTGCGGGTGGCGAGGGAAGGGGGTGGAGGGAGAGGGGGCACGGGGAAGGAAACAGAGGGGGAAGGAGTTAGGGGGTGGGGCCCATGGGGCCGGCGTTAAGGAAGGGGGGGAGGAGTTGAGATTGGAGGGGAATGGGAGTTAGGGGGTGGGCTTATGGGGAGGAGAGTTGTGGGGTAGGGAAGGAAGAGTTGGGGAAAGGGTGCATGGGTGGGTGAGTTGGGGGTGGCAAGGGCTGGCGCATGGGTAGGGTAGAAGGGGGAAGAGGGCATGGGTGAATGGGAAAGATCGGTAATGGGTTGGGGGAAGGGGGCATGACGACGGCCTACCCACGGTTATTGGGTGATTGAGTTTGATTGGGCCCACCATGCTCACGATTGACATAATTGTTATTTTGGCTTGGAAAAATTATTAATTTAAAAAAAAAAAATCTTCTTCGTTAAATTAATTTAATATGAAAATTTTGAAAAAAAATTGAACTAACCTTTCAATTGCGATAATTCTTCGTTGAATATGTTGTTGATAGCAATATAGCTGCTCCACAAATTCACAAGTCTTTCAACGAACTTCAGAAAACCTGGATGTGAGGTAAGTAATAGTGATAACGAAATTTAATATATAAGTGAAATTACGAAGATGTTTTTCTGTACGATTAATGTGGGATAATTTGTTTTAAATTATTATAGAGCGAATATTGTAGAGTTATTTTACAATGGATTGAATGTGGGATTAATTTGTTTTAGAATATATTATAAAAATTTAAAAAAAAAAATTAGTTGTTTAGTAAATATTATATACTTTAACTATTAGAATAATTAATATAGAAGTTGTAGTTTACAATTTGAATTTCAGTGATTGATTTCATAAAAAAATTTAGTTTACGTTTTTCAATGAATTGTAGAATAAAATCTAACAAACTTTTGGAGGGAAATATTTTCGCGAAAATTTTTGGAGGGAATATTTCATTCTTTAAGCTATATAATATTCTTAGGAGACTCCATTTGTATCATTCAACATCTTCTATTTGAAAGGGATGGATTGTTCTGATGGTGAAGTTTCGATTTATACACCATCAACATCTTCATCGCGTAACAACTCTATTCATATTGATGAATATAGCGGGAATTCTTCCACTATGAATAGAAAGTCAATTCTTCCACTTAGTCCCGATTCTAAAGACTACGAGAGCAGCACTGATGAAAGAGGGGATGGAGAATTTCAAATTAATAAAGAGTCATAGATTCCACTTAGTCCAAATTCTAAGGACTATGAAAGCAGCGGTGATGAAGAGCATGATGGTGAAGTTCAAAAGAATGGAGTGTCACGATGTCCACTTAGTCCTAATTCTGAGGACTATGAGAGTAGCAGTTTTGAAGAGTGTGATGGTGAAGTTCAAAAGAATGGAGGGTCACGGTGTCCACTTAGTCCTAATTCTGAAGACTATGAGAGCAGCAGTTTTGACGTGCATGATGGCGAATTTCAAAATAATGGAGTGTCACGGTGTCCACTTAGTCCTAATTCTAAGGACTATGAGAGGAGTAGTGATGAAAAGTGTGATAATGAATTTCAAAAAAATGGAGTGTCAAAGTGTCCACTTAGTCCTAATTCTAAGGACTATGAGAGCAACAGTGATGATGAGTGTGATAATGAATTTCAAAAGAATGGAGTGTCAAAGTGTCCACTTAGTCCTAATTCTAAGGACTATGAGAGCAGCAGTGATAAAGAGCATGATGATGAATTTCAAAAGTATGGAGTGTCACAGTGTCCAGTTAGTCCTAATTCTAAGGACTATGAGAGCAGCGGTGATGAAGCGCGGGATGATGATTTTCAAAAGATTGGAGTATCACAATGTCCTCTTAGTCCTGATTCTAAGGACTATGAGAGCAGCAGTGATGAAGCGCGGGATGATGATTTTCAAAAGATTGGAGTATCACAATGTCCTATTAGTCCTGATTCTAAGGACTATGAGAGCAGTAGTGATGAAGAACAGGATGATGCAGTTAGTCCTAATTCTAATCAGTATAAAGGTAGCAGTGACAAACGACAGGATGTAGCATCTTCAATAAGTAAACAGCCACATTTTCAACGTAGTCTTAATTCTATGGACTATGAGAGTAGCACTGACAATGTACATGAGGAAGAATATCCATTAAACATCGAGTCAGATTTTCCATTTAGTCTGAATTCTAAGGACTATGACAGTAGCACTGAAGAAGGGAAGATGAAGGGTATCCTCTCAGTCAAAATTTGAAAATCAGAGTTGATCATAGTGTGGATAATATTCCTCTTAATGATGATGAAAATCCTTATAAAAATGATGATCCAATGACGGAGATGTTGCCAAGAAATATTGTATCGAGGAGTAGGAGCAGACCTTTTCGTATCAATGCAAACTATTCTAGTTATACAAGGGGTAGAGCAGAATATCTGACAAGAAGAAGTTCTATCAGCACTCTCATTTCAAGTGAATGTTGCCAAAAAAATTGCTTGAAACGTATGGATTTCACATTTGCATTAGAAAGCAGGGAGATATTTGTCAATGAATAAAAGCATGCAAAACTCATATTTAGTTGGCTGCATGCAATCTACATTGTCAGGTTATGATTATCATATTAGGAATTTATTATTGTGTAGAAAAGCTTTCAAAATGTTTCATTCAATTGGGAATTTTCGTCTCTCGAGAATTCAAGAAAATTTGGAAAAGGATCCCACATTTTATTCAGAAGTACGTTATAAAAGACAGTTTGGGCCATTATCAAATACTGCAATGTCATGGATGAAAGATTTCTTTTCAAAGCATGGAGAGTGTATGCCAAATAGAGAGACAATACATATTCCAGATAATTTTTCAAGACGAGAAATCTACAACTTATACAAAGAATATGAAGAAAGTGCTGAGGGACAGGGCCAATTTATTACATATCAATATTTTGTGAAGATATGGAAGAAAGAATTCAATAATGTTCGTATTCCTAAGAAGACAAGGATGGGGATTTGCAGTACATGTGCTTCTCTTAAATCAAAAAGGGACAAATGTGAAGGCTCAGAAAGAGGTAAGTGTTCATAACTTTTACTTTTAAAATTGTATAGTCATCAACTATGAAAACATATTTCTTAATGAATTTCTTTTATGTTGTGTAGATTTAATTGTCAAAGAACTTCAGGAGCATCGCGAACAACAAAAAAATGAAAGGAAGAAGTTGTACAAGCATCTAAAGAAGTGTTATGATAATCCAAATAAATATTTGGGTTTGATAATTGATGGTATGGACCAGAAGAAAACACTTTTACCACATTTTGTTTGCACACCTAAAAATCTACAAGAGGAAAATTTTATTCAGTTTCACTTGGTCGGTTGTATGGTCTTCAATGGGAAAATGTTTCCAAGGGTGTACTTCACAACTCCAAATATTCATAATGATGCAAATCTGACCATAACCATAATTCATGATGTGATTTCTCATTAGTCTGGTAATCTTCCTAAAGTTTTGTATCTACAATTGGACAACACTTGCCGTGAAAACAAAAATCAAGTTGTTTTTGGGTATCTGAACATGCTTGTTGAATTGAGAATTTTTCAAAAGGTAAAGGTTGGTTTCCTTCTTGTTGGGCACACTCATGACCATATTGATCAGATGTTCAGTCGTTTTTCAGTCACATTGAGGAGGAAGGAAGTTGGGAGCTTGCCATAACTAATTGAATGTATTAAGAAATCATACATGCCAGAGCCTACTTTTGAAGTGTTGGAAGAAACTGTTGACATGCGAAGGTTTATTCTAGGATCATATGGTGAGGGGAAATGCATTGAACAACTTAATGATATTAGCTTCCAACATCAATTTCGTATAAAAAAAATTGATGGGAAAACACTAATATGGGGCAAGAAGTTTTCAACTACTACACAATGGGCACCGTCATCAGGTTTGCAATTTTTGAAGTTCATTCCAGATCGTCCAATATTTGCATCAAAAATATTGTTATTACAATCAGTTGGTGAAGTTCAGAATGCACGCAGACAGAATAGACATATAAATTATTCTGATTGCCTAGAAGAAATTAAAAAATGTATTAGATATACATATGAGTACTTTGACATTGCTGATTCAGTTTGGTGGGAGTCACTTTTCAATAATCAAAGTGATATCATTTCAACAACAACCAATGAAGATATACCTTTGAAAAATCCATTTATTTGGCCACAAAATGTGTCGAATGAACAAGAGGAAGTAAACATTGTTGAACAGCAACAAACTCAAGGTATTATTAATTCTTCACAGGCAATGGAAAGAGAGATGTATATTGGTTCCAGAAGATCTCGTGCACAACGTGAAGCCATGGAAGACCTTTATAGGGGTTCAGTACATGATATTAAGGAGGGTTGCATGATTTCAGTGCTAGCAGATGGAGATCCCAAAGGCTATCCATTTTGGGTTGTTAAAGTTATAAAGGTCTTTACAGAAAATGAGGATGTTACAAGTGTTGAAGTACATTGGTATGCCACAAATACACACCCATTCAATGGTGTGTATAAGCCAGAGATGGTAGTTGACAAAAAAAATGGTGGAAAAAGAAAAAGAAAGGGTACAAATATAAATCGCCGCCGCACAGACATATTACAATTGGAGGATGTTGACATACTTGTTTATGACTTCAATTTAACAAAGAGAGGAACTCTTTGCTTCAAGACGACAGAGATTCTAAAAAGGTTGTTACTAGAAGGAATAGTGTTGACATGGGAGTCTGCTGAAACCAGTCGTAGATCTAGAAGACTTTTGAAACCTGGAATGTTGGGCATGCATGTGGACTCAGATGGGGCACTAGTTGATGAAAGAGAAGAATATGGAACATCTTCGTCAACATCCAGTCACTCATCTGAAGATGTGAATTGTGAAGGTGTGCAAGAAAATATGAGTGATTTTGAATAATTGTTTAAGACAGATTATATAACTGATGTATGCATCATATCTTCAAATAAAATTAATGTTTTCCATATGTTGTTAAATGAGAAGTTATGAAGCATTTTTATGTTGTTGGATTATGTCTTAAGTATGATAAATTTTATTGTTTAAATATCTACAATGCAATATCAAATTAGAGATATAATGTCTGTTTTATTCAGTATACAAATAAAGACTTTTGATTTCATTCAGTGATATAATTTGTTCATAATGTCATGGTTTTTTAATTTTATAGTTGAAAAAATTTCAATTTCTTTTGTATCTAGCATGGTGTGGTTGAAAACATGTTAAATTTATACTTAGGAAAGAAAAATGATATTCTACCAGAAACATTAATGTGTTTTTTCCTTAAAAATTAACTTTGTTTGAGACATAAAAAATTGGTTTTATTAGCATTTTTTAAAAAGTTTGAAAATTGACCCTAAAAAAAAAAATCATTAGTCCAGTATCATCACTTTCGTTTTGAAGCTATATTTTGCACGAAAATTTCGTAGTAAATTTCGTAGTCACTGCCATTTTTAAAACACGTTCAAAATTGACACCTAAAAAAAAAACATCGTTCCAGTATACACACTTTTCGTTTTTAGCATTTTTTTGATGTTTTTTTGGGGTTTTTTGGCCAGAGTTCCCGTTTTGAGTTTATAGTTCCCGTTTCAAAGTTTACATTGTTTCCAGTAGATGATTCCTTTCCTAATGAGTATTTATTTGCAGTGTCTGCTCACTCACCTTAGTATGCAGACATTGCCAATTATCTGGTTGCACGGAAGTTACCATCACACCTATCACATCGGGAGAAAAGAAATATCATTCAACAAAGTGCTCAGTATAGCTAGACAAGTGGGTGTCTTTTCCATACAAGACTTGATCATGAAATCTGAAGATGCATTAGAGAAGATGAGGTTTATGATATATTGAAGGCTTGTCATGATGGCCCTTGCAGAGGGCATTTTGTTGATAAGAGAACAACACATAAAATTCTCAGAATGGGTTATTATTGGCCCTCACTCTTCAAGGATGCGAAGAAATATGTTCGGGCCTGCGATAGCTGTCAAAGAATGGGTCAACCTAATCATAGAGATGAAATTCCATTGAATCCCTAGGTAATACTTGAACCCTTTGAAAGATGGGCTCTAGACTTTATAGGACCCATCAATCCTCCATCCAGTCAAAGAGTTTACATATTGGTTTGTACAGATTATATGACTAAATGGGTGGAAGCTAAGGCACTCATTAGAGCTAATGAAGAATCTGTTTTAACCTTTCTATTTGAAGAAATCTTTGTTAGATTTGGAGTGCCTAGAGAACTAGTTACAGATGGAGGACCTCCTTTCAACTCTCATGGTTTTAAAGCTACGCTTCAAAAATATCATATTTATCATAAAATGACTACACCATACCACCCCCAAGCCAATGGAAAGTCATAGAAGCCATTTTAACAAAAATAGTGAAGGAAAATAGGAAGGACTGGTATCAAAGGTTGCCTGAAGCATTATGGGCTTACAGAAATACCTGGAGGAACACTATAGGATTTTCTCCCTATGAATTGGTTTATGGTAAAAGTGTTGTTTTTCTTGTGGAATTTGAGATTAAAACCTTAAGAACTGATTTAGTTGTTAACCTTGATTTGACTTATGCACAAAAAGCTAGGTTGCAGCAGCTTCAGGAATTGGATGAAAAGAGGTTAGATTCCATCCATCAAACAACTATGATTCAACAGCAAAGAACTAGATGGCATGATAAAAATATTAAGCATAAGCAGTTCCAAAAAGGTAATTGGGCTTTATTATATGATTCTCAGTTTGAAAGTTTTCAAGGGAAATTACAAACAAGATGGCTGGGACCTTACGAAATAGATACTATTTTTCCCAATGGAGCAGTAAGGCTCTAGACAATTGATGATTCTAGAACACCATTATTAGTAAATGGGTATTGGCTTCGTCTGTACCAGCAGCCCATTTCTAAAGAGGATTTTAAGGCCACCTACATGGCAGATTCACATTATATCTTTTTGGGGGAGCCTGCTGCCCCTCATTGCATTTAATTTCTGCATTGTATTTTTTTAGTATTAGATTAGATTTCTTAACTAATAATCCCTGTCAAGGGTTGGCATGTTACAATTGATTATTTTGCAGATCTCAGATGTAGGAGAGGCTGGTTGAAAAGAACAATCTTACTGCAAGCAGATTTAAGCTTCATTTTGTGAAGCATTGTCATCTCATTCCAATTCACAATTCATTCCCCCATTTCGATTATTTTTCCCTTTTTCCCCTCCCTATGTCCCCCATTATTTTTCAGCAACATCTTTCCCATTTTTATCATTAATGAAATAAATATTTTTCAACAACATTTTCCCTATTTTTCCCATTTACAGCAACATTTTTCCTTACTTTCCCCGTTGCTGAAACACCATCTTCCATCCATTTTCCCATTGTTGAAACACCAACCTTTCCCCATTTTCCCATTGCTGAAACACCAACCTTTACCCATCTTCCCCATTGCTGAAACACCATTTCTTCTCAAGGAATTATCATACATTACTTTTCGTTGTGAGAATCACCTCTTTCATTATTCTTATAACTTTGTTCTTTCACTGCCTTCTCCTATGATTATACAGGCCTTTCATATAATTATCCCGATATTTTAAAACCCTCTTCCATAACCATTGATGATCTACTAGCAACATTTTCTGAATATCAATTAAAGGTAAACATGAGGTATGTGCTTAGTATGTGTAAATATTATTAAACTATAGTTAAATGAGAAGATTATGACATTATTACTATGATCGTTGTACATTTAAAATCATTATTTCAGATGTAGTTGGGAGGGAATACAAAAATCACACGCCATCATTTCACAACATGCCAATCATTGTCGTTTTTTTACCCACGATTACGTCTTATCACTCCATCTCTGTCCTATTATTCCATGATCTCATTTGCAAAATTTACTCTGTCTGGGGTGCGGTAACTCGATTTGCCACTGTGCATTTTACTAAAGCTGGTAACTACGGGAGGACCTACTATTCGACATGAGCCTAGCTCAATAGCTTTATTAGAATTACACCCAGAGGTATATCAGATTTTTTAGTAGGCAAGCTAGGTAGATTATTTTCAAAGGCTTCAGGGATTTGATCCACAGCAAGTCCTTGAATTTGCATGTAATCTACAGGATGGCTACTCTATTGTTCAAGGATTTCGAATTCCAGTCTCAGAATATGATATAGCACAGGTTTCAGGCCTACCGGCCACTGGCACTCGATGGTTTAGTCGTAAGAATATCATTTTGAATTCACAGCAGGACTTTCTTCTACCAGGAGAGTAGGTTGAGCCCAAAGGCCGGGGTGTCGCACTTCATTCATTACCACCTCCATGGCCGACAATTGCTAAATTCATCAAGAACTATCTCACCTTTGAAGGTCGCTACCAGGTAGTCTATCAGCATGATTTTGTATTGTTAAATCATTTGAGACATGGTCGACTGTTGAATATGCCGTATTATCTACTTGGGTGTCTAAAGAATATGTCACATTACTCTATGCATGCAAAATACCCACTCCTTTCCCTCACCCATCATCGTATTGTCTAGCTATTAATTTAGAGGGGTTTGGCTCAATAGAATCCTCCCCCTCTTAACAGCCCACCCCTATAACCTCACGAAGTTGCTGAAATTCCTCAAGCAATAGCTGAAATTCCCCAAGAAGCCGCTAAGATTCCCGAAGTTCCTCAACCAGCTCTTGAAATTCCTCAACAAACTCATGGAATCCATCAACAAGCTGAAAATCCTTCCAAACAACAACCAGGGAGCATTCCTGATTCCCCAGAAATTGTTGGAAATAATACTGAGAGGGGGGGTGAATCCGTATTATCAAATTGTTTTCAATTTATACAAGGATTTGCAGATCTGACTATTGAAACTTGCATATACCTTCCAGACTTATAATTTAATTTATTCTTCAAATTTTGATCATTAATTTGTGTGTCAAAACCATATAATAGTAAGCAGGAACAGAAAATTAGAACAGATAGTCACACAAAAGGAACACAAGATATAAGGTGGAAACCCAATGTGGGTGAAAACCACCTACTGCAATATGTCTCTATCTTCTTTCAATTAGAAACTTCTTTTTACAATGATTCTATACTGGTGCAGTCTTATACCAGCACGCAGGCTTCAACCTGCAGAAGGCTACAACCTTCTCTCATTCTCCAGACTCTTCTGGAAGGGAGCTACAACCCCCTTAGCTCTTGTACTAGTTGAAGTACTAATACATAGGTGCTGACCTACAGAAGACTTCTCTTTTCTTCCAGGGACCACGTTTCATAAATTTTCAAACTGGATCCATGAATATCAATCAAACATCAAATAGATCTACAATCAACCAACTTCCTTGTGCAAATACTGAATCAATAACTTTTCATAACACAGTACCAATAACCAGACACCAATTCAGAACCCTGAACACTGCAGTGATAGACAAAAGCAGCTAAAACATATTTCAAGGAAAAGTCTGCAACTTCACCAATAGAAACCTACATACATCTGTGCCTTCTCTGTGGCCAACCTACAGGTATCCGCACCTTCACTCTGTCGGTCCTGCAGACTTCGCGCCTGTGCTATGTAAAACCTGCAAATATCCGCACTTGCACTGTGACGATCCTGCGGATCTCCGCGCCTAAACTGTGTCAGACCTGCGGGTATAGATAATTTTTCAGACTTCAATTATACCCCAGACTATCAGATTTACAGACCTGATCTTGCGCCAAAGAGATTTCACCCCATCAGTAGATTCGTCTTGTAATGTCCAGGTTTTTCCTTCGTTTAGGTCTACCTATAACTCACCAACCGGTCACAGAATTTCAAATCTTGCTCTTCTTAAGATATTCAACACATCAGTGCCCAAACCAAATGATCTCCTTTCCTTTTTATAGTCTAGGCCTCACTCAAACCATGGTCCAAAACCATAGAGATCCAATACTAGGGACCCAATACCTCGGTTCAATACTTTAGATGCAAAACCACAGACCAAAATCATAGGATCAAAAATGCGGACTAAATACCATGGACCAACCATAATATTTCCCACGTGCGCGCTTTTTCTCTGCATGAAAGTGCATGTACTTTACGTCTGCACTTTTTTTCCGGAGCACATGCGTACATGTCCGCAGCTTTTTTTCAGCGCACCTACGTATGTCCGCGGCTCTATGAACAGGAACCTGCGGGTATCTTATTTTCTACTATTTTAAGAGCTTGAACTTGTGATCTTCTATTTGAGTGAGTTACCATCAAGGACAACACTGATGTCATCAAGCCAAACCTGTGCCAATCCTGTGTCATAATTCCAACAATCTCCCCCTTTGGACTTAATGGCAACCCAAAGTCACTCAAAGTCTTTTCTCCCCCTTTGACATCAAGGGCAAAGGGTTATGCACCCCCTAAGTACATGCTAAAATATCTACTCTGCTTTGCTGTCCAAGCTCCCCCTGACATATAGGCAAGATCTGCAAGAAGATATTCTACAAAAAAAAATGACATTATACACCATAACAGACCTTCCTATCACCAAAGACTCATACATACAATTCCCAACCAAGTGGGAATATACCATTGACTCATCCACCCAACCAAATGGGGATGCATGATAAGCACATTACATTATCCATCCTAGGCATAGTGGGGCAACCAAGATAGGCCATTACATGACCTTGACAAAAGAAATATAAGACATAGAGGCAAAACATCAGCAGCATCTGTCAATCATTATTCAGATCAGCATCCATGTTCTCCTTCTCCTCCAAGATCTTCTATAATAATGCCAACAATGCATTATTAGAAGAATATATGCTCCCCCTGAACCTATGCTTGCTGGTCTCTGACAGATCCATAGCAGACTCTTCTCATCCTTGCTTTTCCATATAAACCAGCGAATGTACGTGTATACCCCATATGAAACTCGCATACAACCAACAATATCTGAAACAGATAAGATTCAACAGCAAGATGATGCATCAACTACCCCCAGCTTTTGTCTGAGGTATTCAAAGGTCTCCCTGGGCAGTGGTTTGGTGAGAATATCAACAACTTGTTCCTTAGAGGGAACATACTCCAATTTGACCTTTTGTTCAAGCACTTGTTCCATGAGAAAATGATACTTGATTGGTATGTGCTTAGCCTTTGAATGCAAGACAGAATTCTTTGAAATACTGATTGCACTTGTATTATCGCAGAAGATGGAGATAGGTGGAGTACAAGTGATTTGCATGTCTTGCAATGTTTGCATCATCCAAAGGAGTTGTGTGTAGCAAGATGCAGCAGCTACATATTCTGCTTCTGCTGTAGATAATGCAATAGAGCTTTGTTTCTTGCTGAACCAAGATACTAATCTAGGACCCATGAAGAATGCACCACCACTAGTGCTTTTCCTGTCATCCACGCTTCCTACCCAATCCGCATCTATGTATGTATGAAGTGTGAGATCTGTACCTCTAGGATACCATAAGCCATAATTTTGATTTCCTTGAAGATACTTAAAGATTCTCTTAACTGCCTGAAGATGAGTTTCCTTTGGATTTTCCTGAAACCTTCCAACTATTCCCACTGCATGAATAATGTCTGGTCAGGTACCTGTTAGATAGAGCAGACTACGAATCATGGATCTATAGGTTGGTTGATGTACGGCTTCCGATTCATCATTTTCGCTAAGGCTGCATCCTGTCACCATAGGGGTACGTACTGGTTTCGAATCCTCCATCCCATATTTCTTCAAGATCTGCTTGAGATGCTTGGTTTGTGATAGATACCGTCTTTGTTTTGTTGGACTTGTAAACCAAGAAAATATGTGAGCTCACCAAGCATGAACATTTCAAACTCCTTTTGCATCACGAAGGAAAATTTTTGACTCATGTCTTCTTCATTGCTGCCAAAGATGATATCATCAACATACACAACAAGTATTAGCATCTTTTCATTGTCAACCTTTATATATAGATTGCTATCAGTTGATCCTCTTATAAAGCCTTGTTGATGGAGGTACTTATCCAACCGATAATACCATGCCCTAGGAGCCTATTTAAGGCCATAGAGAGCCTTTTTGAGTCTGCATACAAGTTTTGGATCATTTCCAAGAATAAACCCATCTGGTTGTTCAATATATACTTCTTCCTCCAAGTCTCCATTAAGGAAAGCAGACTTCATGTCCATTTGAAATACTTTGAACTTTTGAAAGCTAGACAGAGCAAGGAACATCCTTATAGCCTCAAGTCTGGCAACTGGTGCAAATGTTTCTTCAACGTCTATGCCTTCTTGTTGCGCATACCCTTTACAAACAAGTCTTTCCTTGTTTCTAACCACATCCCCATTTTAATTCAGCTTATTTTTGAAGGTCCATTTTGTCCCTATGACATTATTATCTTTTGGTCTAGGAACCAACTCCCAAGTATTATTCTTTTCAATCTGCTCAAGTTCTTCCTCCTTGGCCTTGACCTAGCATTCATCTTTGCAAGCCTCTCTTACATTCTGTGGTTCAGTGGAGGAGAGCAATGCTAGATAACTTGAAGCTTCTGAAATGGTTCTCCTTGTTTGTACACCTGCCTCTTTCTGCCCCAAAATTTGAGATTCTGGATGATTCTTCTGAACGTATCTGGATGGAGTCTTTTCTTCTATCCTTATCTGTTCTTCTGGAGCCTCATGAGTTTCTTCTTCGTTATGAATCTGATTTGATGTTGACGGATAGTCTTCGCCATCTTCGAAATCTTCAGATTTTACCTGCCTAGGAGTGTTTCCTTCTTCATCAACCACTACATCAATACTTTCAACAATCTTACCATGTCTTTTATTGTAACATTTCTAAGCTTTGTTGTGGGGAGAGTAGCCAAGTAAAATTCCTTCATCTGCTCTAGGTTCAAACTTGCCAAGATTTTCATTAGTGCTTTTAATGTAGCATTTGCTTCCAAAAATTTTGAAGTATTTACCGTGGGAGTCTTACCATACCAAAGTTCATGAGGAGTCTAAGTGCTGTTTACCCAGACGTTTGTCTTGTTGAGAATAGTAACAGTGGCAAATGTGGCTTCACCCTAGAAGGTTGTTGGAGTTCCAGACTCATCAAGCATAGCATGAGCCATTTGTTGAACCATTCTGTTCATCCTTTCCACTACTCCATTTTGATGAGGAGTAATTGCAACAGAGAATTCCCTTCTTATTCCATGTTCTTCACAAAAATCGAAGAATTCATCTAAGGTAAATTCGCCTCCTCGATCAGATCTGAGGCATTTGATTCTGTGATCTGATTCGTTTTCAACCAAATCTTTGAATGACTTGAACTTTTCGAAGGCTTCATCTTTATACTTCATGAGTCCTATCCAACACATCCTTGAAAAGTCGTCAATGAATAATATGAAATAATCTTCTCCTCGAGGTGACCTTTTCCTAGTTGGACCACATATATAGGTGTGGACAAGTTCAAGTGGCCTGCTAGCTGATCCTTCCTTCTCAGGGAAATTAGTTCTGGTTTGCTTACCAACTTGACATGATTTGCATATTGTATTGTCTGGAATTCTGATGTCAGGAAGATCCCGAACTACCTGATATTTGCATGCTTTCCTTATCTAAGAGAAGCTAAGATGCCCCATCCTTCTGTGCCATAGCCAGTGTTCATCATTCTTGCTTAAATAGCATTGTTGTTGTCCTCCCTTGAGTACGTATAAGTTATTTGGAGTTCTAATGCCTCTGATCATTGTTTTTCCTGTATCGAGCTCACGAAAAATACATCCATTTGATCGAAATATTACCTCAGTTCCCTAATCACACATCTGACTGACACTCAATAGATTATGCTTTAAGCCATCAACATGCATAACATTTCCAGCCTTGACCTTTTCTTTCAAACGAATAGAGCCTTTACCTTTTATGAATGCAGGGGTGTCATTTCCAAATGAGACCTTATTTTCCTTTTCTAAGGCACTATATGACTGAAGTTTTTCTTTATCACCTATCATATGTTTCGAGCATCCACTGTCGATGTACCATTGATTTTCCTGTCCTTCCGCATATAAGGCTATCCCACATCTTTCCGATTGCGTTTCTTTCCTTTTCCATGTTTTGGAACTCAATGAAGTTTTCTCCTTCTAAGTTGTTTGCCAAAACCTGCTTCTGCATTCAGAATCTTCATGACCAAAGTTGTTATAGATAGAACATTCTATTTCATTTTCAAGAGCAGAGAAGTTATTGTATGTTCTTTTCATGATTCCAGTCATACTCCTTTGTTTTTGAGCTTCCCTAGTCATGATGGTCTTGTAGGCAACACATTGAGCAGCTTTATGATCAAATTTATGACAAGAGAAATATTGGCCATTGAAGAAAGTTCTGCGATTATCAAATCTACCAGCCATATGATTGTAGTTTCCATCCATTCTTGAGCCAAATTGAGAATGAGTTCCCTGTGGTTGGTTGAAGCTTATGTTCATCCTTGAAGTAGATTGCCCCCAATTTACTTGATAATCTTTGATCATTCTTGAAGCAAATTGTCCCTGATTTACCTGGTGATCTGCATTATGCTTTTGCTGTCAATTGTCAACTTGTTCACTTCTCCTTGCTGCATCAAGATAACTTTTGGAGGTGGATGGCTTTTGTGCTTGCTTCTGAGCTTGAGATGCTTCTTCGGAATATCCGAGACCTGTCTTGATTAGAGGAGAACGCTGCATTTTGATAATCTCATCTAGAGTTTCAGATCCTTTGGCAAATCTGAGATTAAGGGCTTTTGTTTTCTCAATTTCTTTTCTAAGTCCCGCAATTTCACATTCTAACTCTTCATTGTGTTTATCTTTTTTAGCAAGTTGGAATGTTAGAGTATCTATAATCATATTCTTTTCTTATAAACAAACTTTAAGTTTAGAAATTTCTTCATAAAGCCCTTCTTCATTTGTAGCATCCAAGAAATCATCATCTTCAAAAGCCATCAAAAGTCTATCATCATTACCTTGTTCATCTTCATCACTATTTGACAATCCATCACTGTCTTCATGCGTGTAATAGCTCTTCTCATTTACATTCTGTTTTCTGTTCCATCTAACATGTTCCTTACCTTTGTCTAGTTTATCTTTATGAGGACATTTTGCAGCATAATGACCAACTCTTCCACAAGCAAAGCATTTGAAAGGCAGCTTACCTCTAAATCTTCCAGTTCCCCGTTGAAGGTTCTTGACAAAATTTGAATCTTCCTCTGCTTCTGACATATGTCCTAAATCATAGTAATCTCCTTTTCCAAAAGCCTTGAATGTAGCTTCTCTCCTATCTGATGGTCCTCCTTTTCTCATTTTGTAAGCAGTTAGAATTCCGTGCAGCTGTGACATGGTAAGGCTTTGTAGATTCTTCTTTTCTTCTATGGTAGAAAATTTTGAATCAAACTTAGAGGACAAAGATCTTAGAACCTTTTCAACCAAAAAAACTTCTTCTATTTCTTCACCCAAGTTTTTCATACAATTTACAATCTCATCTATACGTAGGAAATAGCTAGCCACACTTTCATCATTATGCATTCTGAGACTTTCATATTGAATTCTAAGAGTTTGTAATTTTGCTCATTTTACCTGTTCATCTCCTTCGTAGCTCAGAACGATCTTGTCCCATATTTCTTTTGCGCTTTTGAGCTGCATAACCTTGATGAATTCTGATTGAGATAGACTTCCTAATAGAGTATTGACAGCTTTAGCATTTGTTTCATACTGCTTCTTACCAGCTACATCTATAGGAGTTGCTGATGGAAATGTGTATCTTGTTTTCACAATATCCCAAACTTCTGTACCAAGAGATTGAAGATAAGCGGTGATTCTTACCTTCCAATAGACGAAGTTGCTACCATCAAAAATCGGTGGCCTGATAGATGCTTCTTTTTTGTAGATGCTCATGATGATAGATCTTCCTTCAAGTGATGAAGCTTTTCCTGAAGGACCTGATCTGATACCAATTGTTGGAAATAATACTGAGAGGGGGGGTGAATTAGTATTATCAAATTGTTTTCAATTTATACAAGGATTTGCAGATCTGACTATTGAAACTTGCATATACCTTCCAGACTTATAATTTAATTTATTCTTCAGATGTTGATCATTATTCTATGTGTCAGAACCATATAACAGTAAGCAGGAACAAAAAAGTAGAACAGAAAGTCACACAAAAGGAACACAAGATATAAGGTGGAAACCCAATGTGGGTGAAAACCACCTGCTGCAATATGTCTCTATCTTCTTTCAATTAGAAACTTCTTTTTACAATGATTCTGTACTAGTGCAGTCTTATACCAGCACACGGGCTTCAACCTGCAAAAGGCTACAACCTTCTCTTGTTCTCCAGACTCTTCTGGAAGGGAGCTACAACCTCCTTAGCTCTTGTACTAGCTGAGGTACTAGTACGTAGGTGCTGACCTACAGAAGACTTCTCTTTTCTTCCAGGGACCACGTTTCATAAATTTTCAAACTGGATCCATGAATATCAATCAAACATCAAATATATCTACAATCAACCAACTTCCTTGTGCAAATACTGAATCAATAACTTTTCAGAACATAGTACCAATAACCAGACACCAATTCAGAACCCTGAACACTACAATGATAGACAAAAGCAGCTAAAACATATTTCAAGGAAAAGTCTGCAACTTCACCAATAGAAACCTACGTACATCCGTGCCTTCTCTGTGGCCAACCTACAGGTATCCGCACCTTCACTCTGTCAGTCCTGCGGACTTCGCGCCTGTGCTATGTAAAACCTGCAAATATCCGCACTTGCACTGTGACGATCCTGCGGATCTCCGTGCCTAAACTGTGTCAGACCTGCGGGTATCCGCACTTGTGCTGTGTTGGACCTGCGGGTATAGATAATTTTTCAGACTTCAATTATACCCCAGACTATCAGATTTACAGATCTGATCTTACGCCAAAGAGATTTTGCCCCATCAGTAGATTCGTCTTGTAATTTTCAGGTTTCTCCTTGGTTTAGGTCCAGCTATAACTCACCAACCGATCACAGAATTTTAGATCTTGCTCTTCTTAAGATATTCAACACATTAGTGCCCAAACCAAATGATCTCCTTTCCTTTTTATAGTCTAGGCCTCACTCAAAACATGGTCCAAAACCATAGAGATCCAATACTAGAGACCCAATACCTGGGTTCAATACTTTAGATGCAAAACCACGGACCAAAACCATAGGATCAAAAATGTCAGACTAAATACCATGGACCAACCATAAGATTTCCCACATGCACGCTTTTTCTCTGCATGAAAGTGCGTGTACTTTACGTCCGCACTTTTTGTTCGAAGCACCTGTGTACATGTCTACAACATTTGTTCGGCGCACCTGCGTATGTCCACGACTTTATGAACAGGAACCTGCGGGTATCTTATTTTCTACTATTTTTAGAGCCTGAACTTGTGATCTACTATTTGAGTGAGTTGCCATCAAGGAAAACACTGATGTCATTGAGCCAAACCTGTGTCATAATGCCAACAGAAATCCCACCAGCTACATCAGACAACCTAATTGACCCTTCCACCACATCAACTCCATCCCATAATTTAGCAGAATCATCTAGTCCCACTGTCCACATTCCTAGTGATGATTTTGAAGATAACCTTCCCATTGCTATGCTAAAAAGAAAAAGGCAAGATAAGGCTGCTTCCCTACCAAAAAGACAAACAAGGGCCTCAACCAAAGAAGCCACCATCCCTGATGACCCTCCCCTTCTAAAGAAACCCACTCATAAAAGAAAAATCACTACTCTACCTGCCTTTTTACCTCAAAGACGTATGAGGGAATCAACTGAAGCAACAACTGTTACTACCATCCTAAATTCCTCACCTATTGGTCTAAAACCCCATACCCCACTATAGTCCTAAGTCCCTGAATCTTTACCTGTCTCACCCTCGGGCACTGAAATGCAAGGTGCCTAGGATTTGTGACATCATTTCCTTTAAAAAATGTAGCTGCCACACAAGAACTAACTACTGATTCAGCAGTTGTCACACAAGAACCAGCTGCTGATCCACCAAATTTAGATACCCAAGATGTTGTACAGCATGTAGCTGCCCCACAAGAACCAGCTACTGATTCAGCAGTTGCCACATAAGAACCACCTGGTGATGAGCAGAAAACAGATGACCAAGATGTAGCTGCCCCACAAGAACCAGCTACTGATTTAGCAGCTGCCACACAAGAACCACCTGCTGATGAACAGGAAACAGATGACCAAGATGTAGCTGCCGCATAAGAACCAGCTATTGATTCAACAGCTGCCACACAAGAACCACCTACTGATGAACAGAAAACAGACGACCAAGATGTAGCTACCCAACAAGAACCAGCTACTGATTCAGCAACTACCACACAAGAACCACCTACTGATGAACAGAAAATAGATGACCAAGATGTAGCTGCCACACAAGAACCAGCTGCCGATTCAGCAGTTGCCACACAAGAACCACCTGCTAATGAACAAAACATAGACAACCAAGATGTTGCACAACCCGTAGTTGTTCCACAAGAACCAGCTACTGATTCAGCAGGTGCCACACAAGAACCATTTGCTGATATACAAAATCTGGATGCTCAGGAGGCTACAAATGATGTAGCTGCTACGGAACAACACGCCATTCATTTACTAGAATCAGCTACCGAGACTGTGACTACTACACAAAGCCCAGTCACCTTGGCTTCCCTTCTATAGGAAAACGAGTTTATAAAATCAGAACTCAAAGCTTATAAGTAGGAATTAATAACAGCAAGGGAAGCCTATGACGGAGAACTTAATTTGTACACTTTAGCCCATGCAGCATCCGCAGCTGAAAAGAGTATAGAGAAAGACCAGTATAACGAATATATGTGCAACCAATGTGGTAATATTTATCATCAAGCTGGTTATAAAATAGTTGAAATGCCACTGCCTGGAGCCACCCCTGCATCTACTTCTGCTACAATTAAAGAGGAACAACCTGTTGTCACACAAGAACCAGCAGGGCCTTCAAAAATTTTTGAAAAAGAGGTTAAAGCACAAATAACTCGGCCTACCGTGATTGTTAAAACTGAAAGTCCTGTACCTCGGTCTACAAAAATTGTGTTTACTTAGAGTAAACCTCAGCCTAAAAAGACTATCTTCACTCAGACCAGCAGCACTCAAGCACAGATTGATAAATGGAAGAAAGAATATGTTATGTCGCAAGATAGGATCTTGCAGGAGCATAAATCATCGTGGCAAGATCATATATATTCAAACTGGGAAGTTTTGGAACAGGTGCTCCAACACTCTCGTGCCCAGAAGAAGGAGAATAAACAGCTAAAAACTAGATTGCTTCTCATGTTTGATTTGGTTCAAAGATTACTGGCCACCAGGAAACCATCCTCCAATTACTCTCTTTTTCTTGCAGAACGCTTAGCATTCTTTCAAATAAAGGCAATTAGAGATGGGAGACCTCATGAGGTATCTGCACCTGAACAGTTTGTGAAAACTTTCACAGAAGCATCTACCAGTGAACAAAATTTACTCTGTGAATTGTATCTCCATAATGAAGCCATCCCTGAGGATAGGAAGCTCAATCTAAACCCTTTGGTTGGTGATATTCAAATCAGGGCCTTTGTCTCTTTCCATGCCAATCAGCTCACATGGCAGAATGCCTTCCTTTTAGCAAGGCATAATGAAGATAATCGTCTTTTGTGGATTCGAACTAAGCCACAGAATGCTGCCATTTTCATTGTTGAACATCATCAGTTTTTTAAGGAACCAGGAATGAGTGAACACATTAGACAGTTACAACCAGTAGTGTTAAAATTCTGCCAACATTATGTTAAAGCTAAGGGAGCTCTTGCCTTACAAGCAAACAACTTATTTTGGCAACAGTCTTCTAAGGAGAGGTAGGAGTATCATCCCTTTAGTCCTCTTAATGTTGAAGTAGTGATTTCACGGCTGGCTACCTGACTATGTCAAATGTGTTCAGCAGTGTGCCGAAAAATGGGTAGGATATCATTTTCATTTCCCTCTTCTATGGATGCCAGCACAAGAGTATAGGGCTCATTACAGGTTGTCCAAAAAGGAGGAAGCAGCAACATGGCAGAGATTACAGAATGTTTATGGCTTCAGAGATCTCGCTGATAGCACCTTCTATACTTACTACCTAAGTAATTTGCACTGCAAGGCCCAGTACTCAGACTCAGATTCAGAGTAAAGTTGCATGAGGACATGCAACCCTTTTAGTTGGAGGGGATGTTAGGACCCTACATTGTCCCTTTTTGACCATATATTTTTCTATTATGTCATCCTTTTCCAACCTATATTTAAAGTCCATGTTATTGCTTTAATCCATTTTTCCAAAGGTATACAATATTTCTTCTCATTACTATACGTTTAATTTATTTTACATATAATTACATTACCTTCATAGTTAATCGTTGAATCAGATAGTTGTTGAAATATTTATCATTGCATTCTACATTGCTGAAACAGCCTGGAGACTGCAGGGTTATCATTACAGGTTATAGAACAATGCACAAATCCTGTTGCTGAAACAGTCGTGATTTGCATTCTAGATTCGACAGCAACAGAAGAAGATCATCGAAGGAGCTGCTACACTGGTTGTAATGACCACACTCCAAAGTCAACATTACCATAACCATTGTAATAGTATTTTGTTAATGGGAAAACTGATTTCCCTATTTTGGCATATTGGGTTAAAGATAGGACTTACAATGTAATCAATTGTAATAGATGTCTCCTCTTTAAAAAGAGGAGACATCTACATTAGAAGGGACGGACAGACTGCGGGAAGGTCTAGCTAAAGGAAAAGAACTGGAATCTTTTTGTAACATGACATATTGATGGATGAATAAAATATTGTTCTAAAAATTTCTTTCTAGTTCCTGTTTCCTAAGGAATCTTGTGAGAAGGACAGGGCCCACCTTCATCACAAGATTCACCCATTACATTTCTGCAGTGTGTTAAGTGTGTTTTCTATCCATACCTTGTTAAAATTCTGTTTACTGAATATTGCTTATGCGTTATTACTGAACTCTGTTTTTCTGATTGACTGTTGCATTAATTTCTTGAATTCATCTACAGTTAATCCGTGAGTGATTTATTGGCAATTGAGTTTACAGAGTGAGTTGGCAAGCATGGTAATCAAAAACAGGTGTTGAAGATTCCTGCTTGGGGAATAGGGTCCTGTTCTCTGTTACAGCATAGCTAGTGCTTTCCTTTGCAGATTGATTCCTTTCATTAGATTGCTCTTTTTAATGAAATTAAGCATTCTTTGATAATTGTCTGCAATAGATTGTTTTTGCTGTAACTTAGAGTAGAGCTTCAGTTTGCTTAGAGCAAGGTGTGACTAGTATACTTATTACTACAACTTTTACTGCTTTTGAGATTGAGCACATACAATGTGTAGTTGCCTTTGAAATAAACAGACTTCCCTGGGTTGACAATTTATGTAGCACTTATTTGTTTGAATTAATCAACAATTAAAGTGACCAAAAGTACAGTAGGTCAAACATGCATCGTGAGGTAATTGTATGCAATTAGGTCATCATGATGTTATTGGTATGTTATGATTCTAATGTGTTGGCTAAGGTAGAGCATGAGATGCAAATCATGAGAATGAGGTTGCAACACTAGATTCAGGGTAAGAGTATATTATCATATAGGTTTGTATGTTTGACATATAGGTATGTGGTTAATGGTATTTATAAGCATTAGGGTTAGTGATATGCTTGTCATTCTATTATTATTATGGTTACATGTATGATAAATTCTAGTTGATTAATGTATTTATATGCACATGTCGGATAGTCATGAATGATAGTAACCTGTAGTTGTATGCGTTGTTATTGTTGTTCTATTTTAGTTAACTTAATGATTATGTTATATGTTGTTGATGAGTATGTTATATGTTAAATTGTTGTTGTTATGTTAGTTAACTTGATGATTAGGGTGATTGCAACTAAGACCTTAATGTTATATGTATCGTGCTAACCTGGATTGACCTATGTAGATGACTATGATTATGACATTTAGGTATGAGTCGACTCATTTGTTGTGTTGTACTAATCTAGCCTGAATGTGCATATGTGATTATTATGCATGAATGACAATTGTTTATGAGTTTATGATGTGAACATGTTATCTAGTTACTATCATGGATATCATGATATTATTTATGCTTGAGTTGATGTGTTGTGAAGTTATATTGTGCTAATTTAGATTGATTTTGCAGATAAGGTATCCTACCCTAAGATCCATTAAGGTATGAGTTTTCTTATGTTGTCTACTTGGTGTTTGAATCTTTGATTATGTCGTCTATTTGATGTTTGAGTGTTTGGTGTCTATTATGTCGTCTATCTATTGTTTGAATGTTTGATTAATTGCATGATATGAGTATGTGTCTATAATATTGCATGAAGAAATGATCTTGTTTTAAGATGGTTGTACTAATACATATGTGTTGAGACAATTGATATGTACTTGAGTGTAAGTAGGTGATAGTTGTAGCATTATGTATTATGACTGATGAATGTGAGTTGATTGTTGATTATGACATGGTTGTTAGACTTGGTAAAGGTTGATTTCAAATTAATAGATATGTTGTCTTGATCTTTGGAACATGTGATCAACATGTGTGAGCAGTTGCGCAGTTTATTCATTTATATAACTAATAGTTGGGTGATGCGACAGTGCATAGTAAGACTCAATTGCAGAAAGGTAAGATAACTAGTATATTGTATATTAATTTATGTGTTGACAATTATGTGTTTATGGCAGTATGATGTAGGGGATTGCATGGCAAGAGACTGCCATGAAATATTGGAGAAGGCTCAGGTTGAGATTTCCTTTGGAAGCACTGGGAAGCCATGGGATTGAGTCATGGTATTTGTTAAGAGTCTTGTGATTTTGGGCTTTTTGCTTTGCTTGCGCTTGGTTTTCAAGTTGGTTTATGTTTAGTGTATGGTCATACCATTTTGGTTGTGGTGTCATATTGTTATTGGTTTTCATGGTCTTCTTATTTTATGTTTGTTGTACTTTCCTTTTATGTTTTTGAGGGTCTTGGGAATTGGTTGGGAAAGGAGGAAGTTAGTGAAGCTCAAGGAGAGATGTGTGAAACCTGACAGGTAATGTAAGGCCCGGATGAATCTTGGTGCATGTATAAGGGCATATGAAGGTAGGAGTGTGACAATTGGTTACACTGGTTGGTCCATTGGTGTAAATGGATGGTGGCAATAAAACAATGAGGAAGGTAATAGGAAAGGTGAATTAAATGGATCTAAGACATTAGAATCCTTGGCTAAGTTAGGAACTATTGTTCTTAATATTGTTCATGTTTTGCATGAATAAAGGGAGTTCTCTTAATATTAACCTTATGGTATTTGGTAATTATGTTGTGATCATGATTACGTTGATGTCTATATATGAATAGATGTATGTATGTATGTCATTGTCTGACAGGGTTTTCAGGGATCATGATTGTTTTATGCTAATATTTATATGTATGTATGTATGTATGTCGTTTTATAATTGGATCATGATTGTTTTATGTTAATGTTTATATATATGTATGTATCTATGTATCTATATGACTGTCTGGCAGGTTGTCAGATATCATCCTTGTGGAGGAATGATTTCTTATGCAAGTGAATGGCATGATGAGGTTCCCAATCTTATGGGGAATCAAGTGGGAAGAGTAGCTTCGAAAAAATTATGAGGTTAGTATCATGTGGATATGAATTGATATTATGTGTTTATACTATGTCTATGTTTGCATTATGGATATGTAATGTTGAGAGATGCATCAATGGAATGAAAACAACATGATCCACATCATGCTAGGATAAGCATGGATGGTTCAGAGACACACTAGAAGCAAGGTTTCTTGGTAGAGACAGTGTGGTTTTGGATGTGTGGTGCTACTGTTGTGTATCTGTTGTGAATATTTTATATATGGTGATTGTACCTATGGTATTGATTTCCTATTATATATGTGGTGTTGTGTGTATATTTCATATGGATTGTTGGATATAGATGGTGTTATGAACATGTTGGATATGCGGTGTTGTGTACATATCGTACTATGCACATGATGGATACGTTGTGTTGTGTGTATATGGTGTTGTGCGCATGTTGGATATGCCATGCTATGTACATATGGGGCTATGTACATGTTGTATATGCAGTTCTATGTACATATGGTGTTGCGTGCATGTTGTACATGTGGTACAATCTACATATGGTGTTGGGTGCATGATTGTGCATGTGGTGCTATATGCATGTTGTACATGTGGTATTGTGTACATGTTGTACAGGAGGTGCGATGTACATGTGGTGTTGTGTACACATTGTGCAGGTGGTGTCATGTACATGTGATGTTGTGCACACGTTGTGCAGGTGGTGTTGTGTACAGGTGGTATTGTCTACATGTTGTACATATGGTACTGGTGTACATGTGGTATTATGTGTATGTCATACATGCTATGTTGCAGTCATGTTGTACTATGTATATGCATTATGTAGTTGTGGTATCATGACTTGTGTATTCGTTGGGTTCTACTTTGTGTAGTACATGTATTGTGTAGTGTCATACACTCTGTGTAGGTGTATGTGTTGTGTTGTATATCAGGTGTAGGTGCACGTATTGTATGGTGTTGTATGTATGTGGTATACACTATGTGTATGTGTACGTGGTTGAAGAGGAGGCACTGGGTGTTTGTCAGGTGTGGAAACCGATCCAGTGTGCATACAGAAAGGATCGATTAAAGGATAAGTGTTGGTACTGATTTCAATTTTAATTATGCATGTGATCTATGGTTCTGGTTTATGGTGATTACTTGTGATCTATGACTCCGATTTGTGATAGTTACATGTGATATATGATTTTGATCTATGACGATTTCATTTTAAGCTAACCATATGTGATATGTTTAATACATGATGATTTAATCAAACAACTAGTTTGACTTCTTGTTGTTGAGAAATGGAAACAATAAATTCCAGTTTAAATTTGTCCTTGAATTTAAACTGTAAATTAAAATAGAATGTTATTCTCATAGCAACTTTTAAATAGTTAATTAAGTTTAATTAACTTATTTAGCTTAGGAATTTCAAGTTGGAAGTCATGTAAGTGTTATCCCTAAATTTTAGCAGTCCAGTATGAGTTTATATTGAGTTGTAATTAGATAACTCAGTTTACTGAGTTATAGTCAGTTAAACTAGTTCTAACTATTTGTTGAACTAGTAGAGGATTAGTATTCAGTTAGTGCACTGGTGCATCCACAGGTGCTACTCCAGATACCTAAAGATTCACTCATATGAAACTCATGCATGTGAGTTCTGAGAAAGACCCGGTTGAGACTAGAGTACAGGGACAATGTACTATCAATTGTATGATTTACTGAGTTGTAAATATCATGCATGCAATTAGGAAGGGGACCTAATTAAGATTGTGTAGTTTTGGAAGCATGAATTCCCTTTAAATACAGGTTATCCATCCTAGGAATTGCACAAGGAAATAGGGTGTTGGAAAGCAGTATACATTGGCTAAGTGTTAGCTAATAGCAGCTTTGTGAGGTAGAGATTTGAGCATACTTGTGCAGAATTGTTCTAGTGAGAACAAGCTTTGTATATTCACTCATATTTTTATTTAATGCAATATAGATGGGGGGCTTTTGAGTAGTGGCTTTCCCCAAGAAAACTTTTTGTGTTATGTGCCATTGATTTGTCTTCTTCTTGTTCATATTGTTTTCATCGACCTATTGGATTCTGTTGGTTGAAAATAGAAGTAGATTCTTGTCTCTTGTTTTAAAAGATTACATGAGCTTGTGAATCTATAGGAAAATATACAGTTGTGATAGGAAGTAAACATGATTAAAAGTGTACCTTATTGACGAGATACCAATGAGGTATGATGTGAATTTATTTCAATTTATTTTGAATCTAATCTAAATTATGTTCTTGGCATAGGAAAACATGCAATGCATGGTTGGGTGGTTGAAACCAGCTGCAAAAATTTGCAGCGCCAGTGAAAGGAATTGGAACATGCAACAATATGTTGATAAAGCACTTTAGGAGCAGGGCCATTATGGGACACTGGTACCCAATAGTGTCCATTGACTGCCATGACCATGCTATGACCAGTATGATGGTTTTGAGGTAGGGATATTCCTTGGTTTTTGGACTTCCGATGTGAGGAAACCTAGCCAAGGGAGGGGTCGTCTGAGAAGGGGATGCCTGTGGAACTTGGAAGCTATGTAACTGCACAAAAGGGTTTGACCAGATTTCCTAAGGGACTGTGTAGCAGAGAAGGGAAGGTCAGGGATGTATTTTTTTCATCATTAGCATTTCCATATGGAATGTTGGGAGTGCACCATGCAACAATGACTTGGTAACTATTCACTTAGAGGACAAGTAGCACTGGTTTGTAGCACTAGACATTGGATGCAACTTTGACTTTAGTAGTGGATTTTGGACCACTTGGGAAGGAGGTGAATCACGATACTACTTTTGAGGGTGGAGGTGTGAGCCTTTGGATTCCCTTGTTTTTGATGCGGGTATCTTATCCCTTTATTTCTTGGTTGAGAAAATGTGCATATGTGTATATTATTGTAAATATTGCATTGAGATGGATTTATAAATCTCCATAGACAGTATGGTTATTTTTTAGTTGAAGAAAATAAGCATAAGTGTATATGTGGTTATTATTGTAAATATTGTAATGAGTTACATTATAAAGCTCTAGTAAAGAATATGTTTGTCATGTTTTTAGCAATGGTCATTGTAAATACTACAACAATTTGTGCTATAAAGCTCCATAAGTAGTATGTTTTGTTCTTAGTGGCTTGTCGGTTTATAGGTGTCATTAAACACCAAGCACAATGTTCCCCCAAGGAGGAGGGTTCTGTAACAACCCTGGTTAAAAATCCATGTAAAAATATATAAAACCATAGTCATGGGACACATATTCCAAGCTGAATGGTGGGTAAACATCCTAGTGGGTGTTCCATTTAGTTTATTAATGGCTAAGTAAATTGGCAAAGGCAATGGAAAGGGCTTTGGAAAGGGAAAGAGACATTATTTGGCAGTTATTTATGAAAATAATGGAAAATAGGAGAAAAGGTGGGTGAAAGGTCACAGGTTGCATGTGAGGATGAAATTGAAGGAAAATAATGGAAAATGAAGAAAATTGTTCAGTGTGGAGCCTGATTATCTTCTGTATTCAAAGGTATCACCGCAATGGACCCAAGTTTGTAATGGGGCGGCAATGCCACCTGTAAAATATTCGCTACAGGGGGGTCCAAGAGGGGGGGGGGCCTACGACCTTTGGGAGCCCCCCTAGCGACGGGATCAGGGGCAGCACCCCTGAAGCTAAAAATAGATGTAAATTTGCCTTGTAAAATGTTGTAATTTTGTAGTCAATCTGAGTCGTTCATTAGGCAGATATCTAACTATAGAAGTTATGTTTAATTTAGGTTTTTTTTTTCCCTAGAAGGAAACCCCTCGCCATATATGAGGGAATCGTATTACGTCTATGTAGATCTATATTCTGAATGAGGAAGAGAGAGGAGATTGAGAGTGAAGAGGGAATTATAGTGGATCTGTTGTAGGTTGTATCTCTTCAGTTTGCTAGATAATATAAAAGAAAGGACTGGTTGTTTCTTCGTGGACGTAGCCCAAACTAAGTGAACCACGTATATCTATGTCTCTCTTTTTTTATGCATTTTCTATGTTTATATTTCTGCAATATTTTATGTGTTCCATTGCTCTATAATATATAATTTTCTAACAAAATAGAGGCCTCATTGAAAAAAGGCTTTTGAGGATCAGTTGGTAGCTTTTTGACAGGTTTTAGTGGAGCTCTCTTCTATTCTCTCTCTCTCTCTCATACTCTTGGACACTTAGAGTTTCTTGGAGGACTCTTGGAGGATTGTGGCATACTTGGGATTTGGATCAAGAAGGAAAAGGAAAGTAGGAAAGTGCACGAGGACAGTCAGATCATCAACTATAGTTGGATTTCTTTGCAAGTATAGGGTTGCATGTATGGTTTCCTTGCTATTTTTGGCTTTCATTCAACATACATGTGGTTTCTTAGTTATATGCTATCATTGGCATGGAGGATTGCCTGGATTGACAATGTTTTTCCCTAGTCTTGTCATTTTCTGGATATGTTTTGTAGTTTTATTTCCTTTTCTTTCTAGTTGGTTCTCCTGTTTTTATGTTTTTGGGTTGAGTTATTAGTTCCTGGACCCTTGGTTGGACAAATTCTCTTGAGCACTGTAATAGCTTGGGTTGATTTACTAGTCCTGGACCCTTGGTTGGACAAACACTCTAGAAGCCTTGTAACAACTTGGGTTGACTTACTAGTCCTAGAAGCCTTGTAACAACTTAGGATGAGTTACTAGTCTTGGAAGCCTTGGTTAGAAAAACACTTTGGAGCCCTTGGTGGGTTGAGTTACTAGTACTAGAGCCTTGGTTGGAAAAATTCTCTAGAGCTTGGCAGTAGTTTTCGATTGAGTTACTAATCCTCGATCCTTGGTTGGAAAAATGCTCTAGAGCCTAGAAGCAACCATGGGTTGAGTTACTAGTCCTCAAAGCTAGGTTGGAACAAATTCTTTGGAGCCCTAGACAACTTGGGTAGAGACCAATCTAGTGATGCTTAGCGATATACGACCATGAGGTGGAATCACTAGTTAAGGGTTGAGGTGATTTGGCCTTTCGAATTCTAGGTTTGATTTATGTTGGCTTATTCAATGAGATCCCACATTCATGCTTGGAATATGGCACGTGGGTGAATGGCTGCAAGAGAAATTTGGTTCATCCTAGTCTATGGTCGAGTGTTACATGGAAGTCCTAGTCCTGGTTCCATTTTGCATATGTTAATAAGAGCTTCTTCCCTTGGTATCTTCATGAGTAAATTTACTTGATGTTATGTGGCTCTAACGATTATTTCCTCATTGATATATCTCTGTTTATTTGCTAGTTATAAGCGTGTTTTATGACAATGATGATGCATGGGTCACATCATGTTTGGATTTGTAAATGAATTAAAAATCAATATGTGACCTAATAGATGATAATTCAGCTAATGGGATAAGGCACCAATCCTTCTTAGCGATTCTGATATAAGTATGAGACCCCTATGCTCAGATTTGTTGTTATGACCTGCAGAATGGATATTTGTGACATATTTGACGAAATACCTGTCATGGTTGGGATTGGTTAGGTTAATTCCTTGATCAAGTTTTTTCTTAGAGGCTTTTTCTTGGTGTCATTTATTGTCTTGTAAAGTCTCATCAAGTTTTGGGCAGTGGTTGGAGACTAGCCCTGAAAAAGTGGCTTAAATCTCGCAGCCTCTGGCACAGAACTGGATGAAAACGATTGGAATATTTGTCTTGCAAGCATTGTGGGAGCAACTGGAGGGTCCCAGTCCCATGCATGTCCATGTCATGGGAACGACTGGAGGGTCCCATTCACATGCATGCCCATGTCATGGGAGCGACTGTGGGCTTTTTCAATGAAAAGGCAATTTGACTCAATGCTTGTTCACCTAGATGGGATGGATGGTTCATGGGGGTTTTGTTTTAGGTGTGGAAAGTCAGGTTGTCCATTTTTCATTGGTTCCACATCCTTAACTAATACATAGGGATTTGAATCATATTATAGTAACTCTTCATCACACGTTTACCCCAGTTGGCCAGTTACTTGGGTAGATGTGAGAGGAGGGTGTTACATCCTACTACTAGGTAAGATGGACTTTATCAACTCTTAACTAGAGTTACAATATTGAATCTCCTGGATTCTTCTTCATGATGATCATGTGACTATCCCCTTTTTCATTAATAATGAGGGTTGACACAACATGCTCTCAAATCATGGTGTTCAAAACAAGAAGGTCAACTTCTAGGTGGCATAAATTTTGCATATATATTTTGTTTGAGGCCCTTCTAGCATTGTTACCTCCCCAAAAAATGTCATTTGATGCCTCAAACTGATTCTGAAAGGTTTCAAACCTAAATTTGCCAAACTGGTACCTACTAGTAAAAATGGTCCTGAGAGCTTATTCCTCCAATATATTGACTCTGAATGAATCAAGGTGGATGAAAAATAATATAATAATCCAATCTTATAATGATCCAATAAAATTTTATAATTATTTATTTTCTACTTAAATATTTGAAACAGTTGAAATGTGAAAAATAGAGAAGATATAAATATACACACACCATCCACAATAAACACAAGATTTTACTTTGGGAAAACTTTATGGAAAAAACCCAACTAGTATGTGAGGTGACTTTTCTCTTTTTTCTCTAGTATAGAAATATACAATATAAAGACATAGGTATTATCTATAAAATGATTTGAGACCTATGGCCAATAAGAATTACATAATATTTTCCTTCTTTGTTTATCTCCCTAACTTTCTACTCTTGGATGCTTTGATCAACTATGGAACAAATGCATTAACATAGAATGAAACCCCTACTCTTCCTAGCATCCAAAAATTTAACATTGCTTGATAGCTATCTAGGAGTGAGGTTTTGACCTCTTCAACCCTCAAGTAGAGTTGTCGTTTTGGCCCTTCTTCTTCACTTCCACATGTAAGTAGCCCCATATGCATAAGTAATAGGGGCTAACATGGAATCCCTTCATGCCATTTTGGTCAACACAATAGGTCAACTTGTGAGAGGCATAAATTTTTCATACAAGCTCTAATTGATGTGATTATGGCACTATTGGAAAAGTCTCTAAATGTAAATCAACTTTAAGGGGTCCTCACATAAATGAGGGAATTTTTAACTCCAAAAATTTCTATTTTATGCCTCAAATGGCTCCAAAACGTTTGAATTCCCAATTTTCTAAATTGGGGTCTAGAATTAAAATGACTCTACAAGCTAATTCCTTCATATTTTCCACTATGAAACCATCAATATAGATGACAAATAATATAATGTTAAAATATAAAATCTAAATTTTCTTTGACATTTTCCTACCGAAAACTTTCCCAAATAGGGTTTTACTAAATAAGATGAAGATTTAACTTACGTGTATATATTGACAATCCACACACTATATACAAGCTTTAACTTATCCATCTAAGAATACGATACACCTCTTACCAACCAATTTGATATTAATATTTCTAAATAATTAAACTTAAATTTTTTATAAAAAATAATATTAATATCATAAATATTTTTAAGTTAAAAAATGTTAAGAGTTCCAATAAAAGAATATTGAAACTCATGTAGTGATCTTATCAGAGGCATTGTCAAACATATCCTTATATGTTGGGTTGTCAGCTTTATCCTCTAGTTATCTCTAAAAGCCTCTATTTTTCCTATAAATTAAGTTCATGTACAACACATTTTATCAAGTGATAAAGTGTGATTTCTCTTCGTTCTTCCTCTTGTGATCTCTTGGTAAGATAAATGTTTAGCTCTGGAATCTAATCCATGAGTATTTTAATACTATTTCATGGTATCGGAACTTGACTTCAAGCTCAGAGCTATTCTCATATTTTTGAGATCTAATTTTGAAACTAGATCTAGATTTTGTAATTTACTAATGCCGCATACTAATCTATGGCACTAATTTCCACTATTCAGAAAACCATGCCAACAGTTTTTTCAACTCATCATTGTTCCACTATTCAGAAAACCATGCCAAAACAGTTTTTTCAACTCATCATTGTAAGTTAACCTTGCTATCATTTTGCATGTGTAACATAATCATTTTGGGATTGCTCATGCTTTAAATTATGCAAACAACCTTGCACGTGATCCCTAGCTTGGGTTCCATAGATATGTTGGCTTGTTCTCATAGCCATGGAAAAAGCATATTTTATTCAATCAGGGGTCTCACATTCATTGCAAAGAGGAATTAACGAATTGGTTCAATAAAATATTAGACTTGGGTTCCAGTAGTTTTCTTTTTGGCTGATTTCAACATTGGAGAGGTGGCGACCAAGATGCAAATGGCCCTCATATGGAACCTGGGTTAGTGCCATTTCCACATCTAATTGCAAAATGTGAAGACCAATCAACAAATCAGGTTGAGGATCATCTGATCTAAAGGTGCCAAGGAAGTTTGACCCGGTTTCACCATATTTAACTTTCCCTTTTTCTAGTTTCCCCCAAAAAAAAATTAACAAGGGAGAAAGGCATAAAAGTGCATCAATAGTTTTTAATAAATTAAAAGGGAGAAGAAAGGCATATTTAAATAAAAAATAAGAAATGTGTATTATATAAGAGTTCTTTTGGAATGATCTTTAAGTTTTTCTTGAAATGTTTTGGACTAAGATTATTGGCAATTTTTATTGGGATAAGAAAAAAAAATGGTACTTTTTTTAAAAAGGCAAGTTGTTTGGGGCATTCTCTTGTAGTAAAATTGGGGTTTGGATATTTTGGGGGAGTTAAGGATAAGAGAGTTACTTACTTCAGACAATTATCATACTTGGAAAAGGAAAATGCAACAATTATTACAATCTAAGGGGTTGTGGCAAACATTAAGTGAAAACCAACAGAATTTTATAACTGATCCCATTCTCCTATTTCATTATTCGAAGAACTAATTGGGTTTCCGATCTTGTCCTATTCGTTAATTCCTTCGTAATTTGAAGATTATTTTGTACATTATACTGAAAATTCCTAAAGAAGGAAGAGCAGACAAGTAAGGGGCAATATCACTCATAAAAAAAAACCTATAAAACTTTTGATAGGGTTTGTTCCTAATGAGAGAAAATGAATAAAAGGTGTTTTTCCTCCTCTTTTATTTTGAGAAGTTGAACAATTTTCCTATAAGAATAAACTAGATGAAGCAATGGGGCTAATTGGGTTGCATGTTTCAGACACCTATTATTTCATCTTGAAGAATGTACCACTCCCAAAGAAATTTGAGATAAACTAACATTTGTATTTGGAGATGTCATTGAGTTCTATGCCTTAGAATTGGAAACTAAATTATCAACCCTAGTACCCAATGAGAACGCCTCTATTGATAAGTTCTTTGTTGTCTCAATTAAAATCACGTGGCAAGGAGAAAAATGACATTAAATGTATTTTTTTTATCTTTTTGAAACTAAAGGGTCCTTTTCAGGTTTTTACATCTACCTTCTATGTAGCAAGGGATGCTCTTGGTGACAAATTCCAAATTCCTAACTTTGAGATATGTTGTGATTATCTCATATGAGAACAATATAAGATCAAGCATATAGATGTTCTCTCTAGATCTTCAAATCAAGCTTTGGTAGCTCATAACTCCAAAGATCAACATGAATTCTAGTCTCAACAAAGGAAATTTTTTGCACAAGCTTGTGAGTCTCCCTCCAAGCATAGGAAGAATACTAAGTATTCTCCTTCAATTTCTAAGAATGAAGCATCCTCAAAAAAAAAAAAAAAAAAAAAGGAAAGGGAGAAGATGAAAATAGATGAAAATTGTACTTTTTGTGGAAAATAAGGGCATATTGAAGCAAGATGTTAGATAAAGTTGGATGTCTTAGAAGAGGCCATGATGAAGCACAATATTTCAATAGGAAAATGGCATGGTTTATTATCCTAAGCCATATGTAAATGTACAGATAATTGGATATTTGATTGAGGGGCATCACATCATATGACTCCTTGTTAAGATTTTATTCCTTCTACATCTCATAGAAACATTTCACAAATTACAATTGGTGACTCTATGCAACTTGACATTTTGGGATCAAGCATTATCCAAATGACTAGTGGGTGCATTAACAATGTGCTCCTAGCCCCTAAAATTTCGACAAATTATTATCCAATTATCAGATTTGTCATTTTAGTGATGGGAAAACAATGGTGTTTTCTCCAAATCAAGTAGTTATTAGAGGACTACATGATCTTTTATTGGGTTGTGTTATATTCTTTCCACGAATAGCCCACGTAGTTAACTGGGGGGTTAGAGGGGGAGGCAGAGCCCCCCCTTTGTTGCGTCGATTGCATAGCGGGGGGGTCACAGGGGGTTTGAGGGGTGCAGGTAACCCCCCTCTATGGGGTCTGGGGTAGCGCCTTGGAAAATTTTGTTTTTTGGACCCTATATTAGGTTGGGTGGACCTACCTATGGTTTTGTGCATGTTTTTCGCACATGGTTTTGGATGCAATGATTTTCGGTCCATGGTTTTGGACGCGATGGTTTTCGGTCCATGGTATTGGATGCTTCGTCATGTATAAATATGTATTGTAACAATGAAAGGAACATAATGAAAAATCATTCTGATAGTCCCGTTTTGGGATCCAGAGGGAAAATCTCTATGTATATGTATTTTATGTGTTTTATGTGTTATGCTCTCGCATTGTTTATTTTCTGTGTTTTAGAATTCATATGCAGGTGATTTCTACACGAGGTTAAAACCTACATATTTCAGTTTTTGTTGCATGATTTGATAGGATGATCATGCCTCCCTATTATATAAGTTTGTATGCTTTCAACCTTCCTCTACTTCTTCATTTATAGCTCATGATGATTCATTTAGTAAGCATTCACATGAAGGATTTGGTCATCTAAATTATAGATATTTGCAATAGGTGCACGCTCAAATTTTGGTTTTAGTTCTTCCAAAGGTTTCTTGTATTAATGGAGTGTGTTAGGTTGTTCTCTTGGAAAACAAAACCAATATCTCTTTCTTAAATGGAAATCCTCAAGTGCAACAACATCTCTTGAGTTGTTGCATAGTGATCTAATGACATTTTCAATTCCTTATTTTTCAAGGGGAAAATATCCATTAAATTTAATTGATGGTTTTTCATAGTACTCTTGGGTGTGTTTTCTCAAGTACAAGTGTGATGTCTTTGAAAATTTCAAGACATTTAAGGCTCTTGTTGAGGAACAACCTTCATGCTCCATCAAGAAGCTACACATTGATAATTGGGGGGAATATATTAACAAGGCATTTCAACATTTTTGTAGGGAACATGGAATTCTTCATCGACATTATGTTCCTTACACCCCTTAGCAAAATGGTATTGTTGAAAGGAAGGATAAAACACTCAAGGAGATGGCTAATTACATGATTCAACCCAAGAACCTGACATCTACCTTCAAGGTTGAAGCAATTAATTGTGTTAACCACATTCAGAATAGGATGCCTCATACAGCAGTTAAAAATGTGACTCCAATGGAATCTCGGATACATGAGAAGCCTGGTGTCTCTTCTTTGAGGGTATTTGGTAGTCCTACTTGGGCGTTAATTTCAGATGAAAATTGCAGAGCCATGGAAAAGAAAAGTCAACATTGATATTTGTTGGTTACTATGAGGACATGAAATCTTATTGACTCTTCAATCCTACTTATAAGGAATTTTAATTCCAAAGATATGTTCATTTTGATGAAAATGACAATCCAGGATCATCCTATTCCCCTTCTAACTCATATTTAATTATTAATTATGGTTCTAATCACTGTGATGCTTTTGTAGATCTGGCCACAATCTGGAAAAATAAGAAAATTTTGTTGAAGTTCCTCGGCCAGAATAAAATCTACCATCAACACCAGCGAAACCTGTACAGGAGTAGCTCATTTCAGAGAATTCCTTAAGGAGTATCCTTCACAAGAGAAAGCATCCTGATAGATTTGGCTATGACACAATTGATTTCTGTTATCTAGAATCAAATCAACCACTATTTGGAGGAATCTGTCTTTTGATTAATGCCATTTCAGAAGATCCACAACAATTTTTTGATGACGTTGAAAAACCTAAGTGGGAATCTGTCATGGCAGAAGAGTATACTTCTTTAATGAAGAATCATACTTGAGATATTTCTCCCTTTCTAAAGGGACATAAGTTGGTTTGTTGCAAGTAGGTCTACAGAACCAAATATACAATAGATGGATCTGTAGACAAGCATATGGCATGTCTTGTGGCTAAGGGATTTTCACAGGTTGAAGGAATTGAATATTTTGAGACTTTCACCCTTGTTGCCAACATGGGTTCAATTTTACTTATGCTTTCTCTCGCAACCTCCCAAGGTTGGTCAATTTACTAGATGGATGTCAAGAGTTCCTTTCTATATGGAATTCTAGATGAGGATATTTACATGGAGCAACCCCCTTGTTTGCAAGCTTTGATGATCCTTAGATAGTCTCAAACAAACTTCTAGAGCCTAGTATGAGAAGATAGACATTTTTCTACTTTCTTTAGGGTTCAATCATTGTTACTCTTATTAGACAACCTATACTAAGAGATGGAGATTTGATTTATTTAGTCTAGTTATGTGTGTGG
Source organism: Pinus tabuliformis (assembly GCA_031772625.1). Lineage (NCBI taxonomy): Eukaryota > Viridiplantae > Streptophyta > Pinopsida > Pinales > Pinaceae > Pinus > Pinus tabuliformis. Next base: position 195,933,540 of record CM062816.1, read on the forward strand.
ATGATACAATCCTCACAAGTTATTCACCTATGATTCAAAATGTTTTTTTTTTAAGAACAGGTATTGAGTTTCATTGAAAACCATTTGGTTTGAAGGCCAAAACCTTTTACATCAAATGCCAGTTTTCTCCCTTCTGAATTCCAAAATTCCTGCCCCATTACATTTGGAAATTTATTCAAAACATAAATTGATATACTAACAAGGTTTTTCCCATTAAAACTACATAGAGAGAGAGAGAGAGAGAGAGAGAGAGACATATTGAGTTACTTCAACATTTTGGTATGGTTAATTATAAGCCTACACCTACTCATTTTCACTCTAATGTTACTCTTTCCTCCAGTTGCACCACACCTCGAGTGGATCCTACATTGTATCGCCAAATCATTGGTAGTCTACTCTATTTGTCACGCACTCGACCCGACATTTCCTCTACAGTCAGCCTGGTTTCTAGATTCTCTTAGGATCCTCAACAAAGTAACTGGAAAGCAGTGAAGCATATTCTCATATATATTCAAGGAATTTCCAATTTTTACATTCATTACACTATTGGTTCTCCTAAGCTTATAGGTTTCACTAATTCTAACTAGGCTAAATCAGTGGATGATCATATATCCACCTCTAGCTTTTTTTTCTATCTTGGATCTGCTATTATTGCTTGGACTTGCAAGAAACATTCAACAATTGCATTATCTATGAGAAAAGTTGAGTATCAAGCTGCAATTCTCAAAAGTCAAGAAGTTCTTTGGCTGCGACAGTTATTGCTTGAGTTTGGCATTTAGCAGGATCAACCTACTTCTCTTTGGTATGATAATCATAATGCAATACATATTTCTAGAAATCTCATGGAGCATCAACAAACTAAACACATTGAGATCCATATGCACTTTATTAACTAACTTATTCAAGATGGTGTTCTGAGCCTGGAGTATATCCCTTCCAAAGAAGAAATAGCATATATTTTTACAAATTCTTTGTCATCACTACGATTTCTTAAGTTACGACACATGCTTTGGAGAAAAGAAAGTTGTCCTTGGGGGTTCATCTTGAGTCCTCCTTCTTTCCTCTCTTCATTTTCTTTCTTTCTTTCTTCTCTCTTATGAAAGGTTTTACATTGGTACCTAAAAAGGCCTAATTGTCGGGACTAATTCTTTGTGTTCTTTTTTCTGTATTTCATCCCCATGTTTCACTTATGGGGCGGTGTTAGAGTTCCAATAAAATATTCTTGAAACTATCTTATTAGTTGCATTGTCATTCTTCCTTATTTTTGATTGGGTTGAAAGTCGTATCTTCTAGCTATCACTAGAAGCCTTTATTCCTATAACTTAAGTTCATGTACATTTTCTCAAGTAATGAAGTGTGGTTTCTCTTTGTTCTTCATCTTGTGATCCCTTGATAGAACGATTGTTTAGCTCTGCAATGGATATTTTAATACTCTTTCAAAAACATAATATAAACACATCAAAAATTAAATAAAAATACAATGTTACCTTCTTACCACTTCCCACTTATCAATCTAATAAGGTTATTAGCCTACTAATCATAAATTTGACCTATCAATACTGAATTTGATGTTATTTTTTTTGTATAACATATTTAATATCATTTAAAAGTTAAAAAATTTCAAATAATTTAAATCAATATAATTATATAAATTAAATAAGTAATAAATATAGATAATTTTTTAAATTTCATAATAATTTTTTTGCTATTTATAACTAATTGCTAGTTCATCTGGAATGGGGGAGAAGCGATGTTAACTAAATGTGAAAGCTTTATGATGCTCTACAACTTGAACTAGGGTTAGGGTTTTGACGTTGGGCACCATGGCGGGGCATGCAGGGGGGAATGTTGCTCCCTCCTACAGTCAAGTAGTTACGGAAAGAAGCAAGGATGCGAGAACTCAGCGTTTCGAGAAGCCTCTGGAGAAGGAAACATGAGAAAGTAACATGGACATGTTGGGAGGAAACAAACCTCATGAACAGGCAAAGGAGCAGCAGGAATCTAGGAAGGAAAAGGAGAAAGGGGATGGCAGTCAAAAACTTACTTCTGTAAGAACATCTGGGGTTTGCAAACCTAAGTCAAACACCAACCCTCGTGTCATCTTGAGAGGCCTTGCGCTACAAGCGCATAGGGATCATACGACGGAACATGCAATTATCTACAAATTCATGGGAATATGGCCAACGGAGAGGGCACTGCACGTATAGATAAGGAGCCACTAGAAGCCAAAGGGGGAAATTACCCTTCATCTGGGATCCAAGGGCTTTTTCACAATAGTATTCACAAGCCTAGAGGATAAAGACAGAGTATTTGAAGGAGGGCCATATTTCTACATTGCTGCAGGTCTCTACATGTGGCCTTAGATAATGAACTTTGTTCCGGAACGCGAGACATTTTCATGGGTTCTGGTATGGATCAGGCTATACTCCCTTCCTCTAGATTATTGGTTACCAGAATCGCTGAAAACAATAGGCAATAAACTGGGGCATTTTCGAAATATTTCAGATGTGACTCTAAAAGGAAAATACACCTCCTTCACCCAAATTTGTGTGTAAATGGACTTATCTGGAGCACTCCTGGATGCGATAATTTTAGAAGTATTTGATGAAGAATGGGTACAGGCAGTGGACTATGAGCACATCCCATTTAGGTGTCGCAAATGCCATGAGCATGGGGTTCTATAAAGATATTGCCCAACAAACAACATCGAGAGAAATGTGAAAACCATTGTGGATAAAAATCCTGAGGGTTTCACCAAGGTTGGGGGCAAAGGGAAAGGCAGAAATAGGCTTCAAAAGAAGATCAATGAGGAAAAACAATCGAGCCAAAATAGCTTTAAGATCTTAGAAGAAGAAGACGGAAACAAAGAAATGAACCAGGAAATGGAGAACACTATCACTGAGAAGGAAAAAGATGAAAGCATGGAAGAAATCATAGAAACCATGACGGAGATAAATAAGGACCATGATATGACTCTAAGTGAAGCGGGAACGGAGGACCATGAACTGCAGGAGATTCTAGAGAGGGAAAATATAGATATAGAAAAATTTCTGGAACAAGGAATGACCAAAGGAGTGGATTCCCTGCCAAAAGAGGAATATGACAGGGTTCAACAACTATTCCTATGGATATCACAATCGAAAGGAAATGGAATCAAAAGAAATCATGCAATCTAGGAATACAAAGGGGTCAAAATGATGGAGGAGACACAGGCACTATCTCTGAAGAACCTAGGCATGAAAAGAGGAAGAAAAAAACAGAAGGAGTTGTTGAACGAATGTGGAAAACTATTGATTAATTCAGGTAAGATGAAAGAGTTTACCAGCTACTCTTTTACTAATATTTCTTAATGAAGCTCACAACCTGGAATATTAGAGGCTTAGGAAGTAGAAGGAAACAAAGAAATCTCAATAATAGAATAAAAGAAGAAAAACCAGATATGGTGTTTATTCAGGAGACAAAATGCTCGATGGATAAGATTAGAGAAATACATAAGAAATGGCTAATCAAGTATGAATATCTAGAAGTTAAAGAAAAAAACTTAGTCGAGGGGGATTCTCACGCTGTGGGATCCACAAAAATTTGGAATACTAGGTGTTGAGGAATCTAGGAACTATCTTTCTTTGGTATGTCAACCTTTAGGGGATAAGGAGAAATACATGATCACTAATGTATATGGCCCTCAAAAGCAAGAAGATAAATCAAGCTTCTTACCTCCCTTGAGGAACTAAGAGCAAGATACCCTAATATGCCTTGGATCGTTGCAGGAGACTTCAATATGATAAAATCTCTTACAGAGAAAAAAGGGGGCAATGAGCAACTAAGTAGAGATTCCATGGCTTTCCAAAACTTCATAATGAATATGGGGTTAGTGGACATGGAAACAATAAATGGGACCTTCATCTAGAACAACAAGAGGGGAGGGGCTTCACAAGTCGCCTCTAAATTAAACAGATTTATTATCTCAGAGGAACTTTTTCTCTCATGCCCAGCCATGACAGATTCTATTCTTCCCTTTGGAGGTTCAGGTCATTGACCTGTTCAGCTGGAAGCCACTTTTATGGGCATACCAAAAAACAGACCTTTTAGGTTTGAGAATGCCTGGCTCTCTCATCCTGAATTCAACAGTAATATTGACAAATGGTGGAAAGAGAATCTAAACACTCAAGGCACCAAAATGTTCATGCTCCAACAGAAACTTAAACATATCAAAGCCAAGCTTAAAAGTTGGAACAAAAAGGAATTTGGAAATATCTTCAAAGCCAAAAGAGAAGCTGAGCAGAAACTCCAGGAAATCAATAGGATCAACATTGCAGAGGGCTTTACTGAGGAGCGGAAAAAGCTAGCTGAAACTTTGCAGGAAGAATGGGAAGATTGGTGCTTACAAGAGAATATTTTCTGGAGGCAGAAGTCAAGGATACAGTGGATAAAAGAGGGAGAAAGAAACACGAAGTTCTTCCACAAATCCACCATGGATCACAGGGCACACAACAGAATTACAAAGCTCAAAGACTCTCAAGGGAGAGAAATTTTTCTCTCACAAAGACATGAAATCTCTCCTTGTACAACAATTCCTCGGTATTGTAGAGGAGCCCCTAGAGGACAGATCTAGGTTCATCAACCATTTCACACAATACATCCCTCAGTTGGTCACCAAAGAAGATAACCACAATCTTAACAGGCCAGTGTCGAAAGAGGAGGTCAGTGAGGTGATCAATGAAATGCAAAATGGAAAAGCTCCAGGCCCAAATGGTTTTAATGTAGACTTCTTCAAAGCATGTTGGAAAACAGTTAAACAGGACATCCTTGAGGTGGTGGAAGACTCAAGAAGATCCAAAAAGGTTCTAAAGGCATTCAATGCATCCTTCATAGCTCTGATCCCAAAAAAGGAAAATGCCATGACTCTGAATGGCTTCAAACCCATAGCCCTATGTAATGTGGTGTATAAAATTATTTCCAAGGTGATAGCCAACAGATTCAAGCCACTCTTACCAGCTCTCATCTCAGAGGAGAAAACAGGCTATGTGGAAGGAAGACAAATCCTAAATAATATTATCCAAGCTCATGAGGTGGTACACTTGCTCAAAAGCAACAAACAAGCTGGTATGATCATTCAATTAGATCTAGAGAAAGCCTATGACAAGCTTAGTTGGTCTTATATAAGAGCAGTTCTAAAAGCCTATGGCTTCGACCAAAACTGGATAAGATGGGTGATGGCACTAGTTACCACAACTAGTTTCTCCATCCTGCTTAATGGCACTCCTTCAAGACTCTTCACACCCTCCAGAGGCCTCAAACAAGGGGATCCGCTCTCACCCTTCCTCTTTGTTCTAATGGTGGAAGGGCTTGGTAGAGCAATTAAAATAGCTAATGCTAAAGGAAGAATCCAAGGCATCAAACTCACCATGGATGGAGCAGCAAAAACACATCAACAATTTGTGGATGACATAATGTTGCAGTGCTTACCCATAGTTAGGGAGGCCAGAATGATCAAACAAATTTTGAATGACTTTGCTAAGGTTGTTGGCACAGAGGTGAGCCTCAGCAAATCAAAAGTTCTTTTCTTTAATACTGACATTCCTATTCAAAGAAATATCACCAGAATTCTTGGATTTCAAAGGGACCAACTACCTTCCAAGTATTTGGGCATAGCTCTCATAGATAAACCTTTCAGCAAGGAAGTTTGGGAGCCAACTATAAATAAAATGCAGGATAAGATCAGAAAATGGACTTGTAGATCTTTAAACTTGGTGGGGCACCTTGTACTGACATAGGCTGTACTGCAGGCCATTCCCATTTACATGTTTTCTACTCTTCTTGCTTGTAAAGGAGTCACACAATAGATCAGAAGCATACAAAGGGACTTTCTATGGGGAAAAGGAGAAGTGAAAAAGAAATGGGCTTTAGTAGCCTGGGATAAAATCTGCAAACCTAAGAGCCACGGTGGCTTGGGGCTTCATGATCCTGAAACCATCAGCAAGGTTTTGGGAGCTAAACTCTGGTGGAGATGGATCAAGGAATCGACTACTCCTTGGGCTAAGCTTTGGAAACAAAAATATGCCAAGAATTGGCAGGAGAAAGATCACATTAGAATGTCAGGGAACATTAAGGGCTCCCATATTTGGAACCTTGCTTGGGAAAACAAAAGTATTGTTCAGCAACATAGTTTCTGGGAAATTTGAGTTGGGAATCTAGCACGATTTTGGGAGGATAACTGGCAGCAGGAACCCAACTTGTATAAGGATGAATTAGCAGCTCTCAAGAATGACATAGACAACAAAGGTCTACTTATGGTGAAAGACTTCTGGAACCAGGAAAGGAACAATGAAAAATGGAGAACTTGGAAGGATCTAGGCCACAATGAAGAGAGTCCTCTGAGAGCCTAGGTAGACTCTCTTACCCAGGAACTAGAGCATAGAAGGATTCTGGTATCCTCCTTGCCTGACCAACTAAGATGGGGAAAGAACACTGAAGGCAATTTTAATCTCAAAGAAGAAAAACAAGCAGTAACAAGTTTTAACTATCCCAATCCTGATCAAGTTTGGAAGAATCTTTGGTAAAGCCCTCACTGGATGAAAATAAAATTATTTATTTGGCTAGTTCATCAAAGAAAAATCTTAACTTGGGAAAATCTCCTGAAAAAAGGCTTCATTGGACCATCCAAATGCTACCTTTGCAACTCTCAAGAGGAGATGATGAATCACCTTCTTAACCTCTGCTCTTTCACCTCCACTATGTGGGACTGGGTGGCAACAATATTTAAACATACTGATAGGGACAGACTCAGCATCTCCAACACTTTGAGGAACTGGAGAAAAAACTTCTCGGGGAATGAAATTATTAATAGAGCCTGGACCCTGGTTCCAGGCTTTGTTATCTAGAATGTATGGAAAGAACGCAATAGTCGGATCTTCAAGAACAAAGCTAGTAAGCCCCAGCACATAATTGACCAAATTTTAAGGCAACTTAAAGATACGGTCAGTGGCTTGCTGAGGACTCTGCCTAAGGAACCCCCTCTACCCCAAGATGCGAGTATTCTACTACATTTGGGTCTTCAATCCGTAAGCCCACAGGGCATTATCAAAGGAGTAAGCCAAATAAATTCAGATATAAATATTTGGAAGCCTCCTCCTCATGGTTTCTTAAAGGTCAATATAGATGGAGCAACTAAGGGCAACCCAGGGTTAGCTGGTTTTGGAGGTGTTATAACAGATGAATAGGGGAAAATAAAGAAAATATTTCATGGCCACTTAGGAAAGGCCACTAATAACATGGCGGAACTCATGGCCCTAGAGAAATGCTTGGAAATATTGATGAATTCAGATTCACATAATAGCATCATTGAAGTAGATTCGGAACTGATTATCAGAGTGGCCAAGAAAATTTGCAATGGTACAGCACTGGATAAAGTGTCGAAACACTGGAGGCTCTCGCAAGTCTTTCACTGTATTCACTCCCACCTGCAAACCTTAAAGACTGTAAGCTTTTTCCATGTGAAGAGAAAGGCTAACATGGTAGCAGATCGTTTGGCGAACGAAGGAGTGATTAATAAGGAAAGGGACACCCGGCATGTCTGGGAGCTATTACCCCTAGGCAAACTATTTGAGGACTGTCTCTGTCAGGCTGCCAAAGATATGGAGCAATGGGAAAGGTGGAGAGCAGAGGAGGAAGACCAAGGATACAGTGGCATGAGGAACAATTCTGGAAGCGATGCAGGTTTGTCTGTTCATTGATCGCTGTATGGATCAATGGCAACACAACGATCAAATGAGGAGATTTTTCATCTCAATGATAAATGGTAATCACTGATTTTGCTGGGCAGAGGTTCAGTAAGCGCAGTGGGAGGGCGATGCACTGGATTGCGGACCCACCGTTTTCTCATGGTAGAAAATGTAATTATTTTGAGTGTTAGACTTTTCACCCGTTTAAGGGGTTGGTTCCATTTTTTGTAAAAGGTTTAAGCCATTTCCGCTTTAGTTAGGACATGAGGACCTTTTTGAGTAAAAGCAAGAGTTACCTTGTAAAATATGTAATATTATTACTAGTTAATTTTAAAATTCCTTCTTATAATTTACATATTCATAATTAAAACAAAATGATGGAAAACATTAAAAATAAAAATAATAAATAAATAAATAAAAAATAAAAAAAAAAAAATATTACAGTTGTGAATGGACATTTTAAGAAGCTTAAAAATTATTGTAAATGGATTTTACAATGAGGACATGTCAAGTCCTTTTCATAAGTCAACATACATAAACACATATATCCAAAATCCATTTCATAAGGTATCAACGGTTATTTGTTATTTGATAAATGGTATATTAATTTAGCAAATATATTAAATAAATGTGAAAAGATGAACATGTTTATTAGTCATAAACATGAGAATTTAGAGATACGAGACAGTGAAGATTGAAAATTTTTAAATTTTTTATTTTTAATATAAAATTTAAAATTTTAATCAATTTATAGATGTAAGAGAGTTTTTTTTCTATCATAACTAGAGAACCAATAATTTCATAGAAATTGTTCTAAGCAAGATCCAAAATTTCTCATTATTTCCCTCGAAATCAAGATATTTAATTTTTTCTTTCTCTTCAGATTTATAAAAATTATTCTCTCAAAATTTTCAACTTTGTGACATAGGCTAACATGTTTTAATTACAACCAAATTACATTACCTTTAAAAAACAATAAATTTCTTTTTAATTAATAAAATGTTTATGTTTCTGAAAACTTAATAGAGGATCCTTTTTATGGTTTTCAATGATAGGATCCTTTCTAAGGTTTTTAATTAAAATCTATATTTTGACGCGGCAATTATATATAAAATAAAGTTAAATGCGGCAATTATTTAGAAACTTCCAATTAAAAAACAATAATTTATGTAAATAAAAATAACCGTTGACAAAAACTCGTTTGAAATAGCAACGTATGTAAGGAGATTTAAATATTTATTCAGGAACGATTCAAAGTTATCATGTCCTCATATGAATCCTTTTAATTTGATAAAAGGGGCGGTTTATATATATATATCCCGAGGAAAGATTATCAAATTTGGTCAAATTTGGACTCTTACAATATATGTGTATCTTTTAAATTTTAGGTTAAACTTATTTTTTAATAAATTTTGAAACAGAAATCTACCGTAACTTAAACTCTATAAATTATATAGAATTTTTATTAAAAAAAAAAAAAAAAATCTTCATTATATATATACTCCCAAAAGCTTCTAAGAAAAATTATGTTAGAAAGAATTATCACAGATCTACATAGCACGAAAGAGCACAAAAAGAACAATACATTGTTATCAAGGAAGAACACTCTCCAGAAAACTCTGAATCTAAAGAAATCGGGCAAGAAAGAAACAAATCTCAAGACAAGCAGGGGGAAGCCCCGCCTAACAGTAAAAAAGTGAACTCAACAATGCCTCAAGCATCAATAGTTTAGTTATGAGGATTCAAATACCGCACAAAATAAATCTTCATGTAACAGCAAAGCAGATCTCCCAGACCAAACTTTTTCTCTGACTATCTTCAAAAAGATAAACACAACAGACCATAAAACTAAGACACCAATGTCCTAAGAACTAAAAGAAATAAAGGAGATGCAAGATAAAGGAAGTTGGAAAACCGTAGAGAAAAAAAAGAAAGCTACAACATCAATCTCGCCAAAAAAGACAATAAGCGAGACAACTAAGAACTAAGAAAATTATAGGTCCAATAGACCAATTTACATTAACCACCACCATCATCATCATATATGTTAGCCCAAGAGATTGAGAGGGTTTAATAATAACCTCCCCACTTGGATTCAAATGGAAAATATGTTGCCATTAGAGGACGCAGCTATGATGTAAAAATGATAATAATATATGAACCACGTTTCTTTCCAAAAATGACACCGCTTTTATATATATATATATATATATATATATATATATATATATATATATATATATATATATATATATATATATATATATAATTATTATTTTATTTTTGTAGAATTTATAATTTCCATCTTTATAGAATCTATAATTTTTATTCTAAAATATTAGTTACCCATTTAGAAAATTTACCGACACTTACGAATTTTAATATTATCTCTATGGAATCTATAATTTCTAAATCTTAATTACGGATTTGAAAAATTTATCTAACACCCGCTTATTTTATTGTCACAACAAACAAACAACATAACCAGCTGCCCATTCATGGTATCAGAGCCTACCATGAGCCCTGGGGATCCTAGTTACCGATACAAACCTTTTCACTTTTATTTGGGGAGCCTGACTTCGACTGCAGCGTATTTGACTAAGTGAAACGCGGCCATGATCGCCACCAATCTGTACTCGAAAACTGAATTGAATCGCGTGGGTAGCTCTTGCTTGGAAACTCAGCCACGACCGATTCGACCCAAGAAAGAATCCACTGAAGAATTGGCAACATCTCCATATAATAATTTTATTTGGTGTCGCGAAGTTACATATTCATTGTGTATCCATCCACAACAAAAACCATTTGTGCAGGCCAATACAGTGGGGGAGCAACTAATCATCTGATGAATTTTATTAACAGAAGATCTCGCAGCTATAAAGAGTTTTGTGTCCATTGATGATGAACCTGAGAGGTATTTTGGAATTGGGATTCTTGGTGTGTATATCCATCTTATGGATGTGTTCACTGATCAGTGCTAGAAGCCCACTGACCTTTCCTCCTCTGCGAAAATCTACAAAATCACCATTAAAATCACCAGAAATTCGTCCCCCGCCGCCACCCCAGAATGTTATTGTCATTTTCCCTCTCGATCTACAGAATACTCTGATCCTTCCATCGCCATCCCCAGTATTCCCCAAATCCTCCTCCTCCCCGCCGTCGCTGTAGTGCGAATTCATGAAAACCTTTTCCCCACCACCGCCAGTATTCCCGAAAAGCTTCCCTCCACCCCGCCGCCGCCGTAGCGCGAATTCGTGAAAACCTTTTCCTCACCGCCGCCAGTATTCCCAAAAAGCTTCCCTCCACCGCCGCTACCAGAATTCCGGAAAACCTTCCCCTCCCCACCGCGGCCACCGCCACCGCCACCGCCACCGCCTCTACCTAATCAAAGCGAAACCTCTGTTTCTAGTCGAAATAGAAGGAAGAAGGGGGTGATTGTGGGAGTGGTGTTTGCATCTGTTGCAGGGCTACTTCAAGTAGTTGTTGTTACGTACCTCCTTGTGAAGAGGAGGTAGATGCTCCGTGTGGTGCAGGCCTATGCATATTGAGCGGAGAGCCCTATGAAGGGTAACTACAGGATCAACTCTCCACCGTGATCGAAATGGAGCCGAGCTAAGACCGGCACCAGCATACTGAGCTTTTGAAAGGGGCGTTGTGTATTTTGTAGCAGAAGGGAGCTCTTTTCTCCCTTTGACGCTTGCAGTAATGGTTAGAAATTGAAATCAGCCCACTGGTTTCCTTTTGCTTGCGCAAAATGCGTAAAATGGTAAAAAAACAAATTATTTCAACCCGTTACACAAGTTTCTTAAAAATTGTAAATTTTAATTATTATTATTATTATAAGTTTATAGTGTTATGTCTTGTGTGTTCAAGTCTATCAATAATTATAAATTTTATATTTATAGAGTTAAATTTGGTTGGTTTGAAACGTGGACAAATGAAATATCATGTGATTTACGCTGAAAAATCTCTCGTAAATGTATACAGTAGTTTTTAAGTTTTATTTTTTGGAAAGATTTTTCGTTTATTTTTTGATCTAGTTTGTTTAGAATTTGGAAGGATTAATTAAATCACAAATTTGACAAGTGAGTTTTTCACAATCTAAGTGCTCCACAGTTTTTTTGGGTGTTGAATCCATATGTGTAGTCAAAAAAGCTAGTTTAAACACCAACAGAAATCAAGATATGGCCACAAGTTTTTTAGCGAGATTTTTGTAGAAATTTTGAATAATATGACACTTATTCACAGAGATTATCCCGATTATACACTATTGCGGAATACATGCATAATACATAACCTCCTCTACGTTGATCATCAATTTTGCGGTATTCAGAAACAATGAAACATCAATAGCATGCGCACATTAACACAGTGTGTAATCCGGGGAAAGCATACAGATGAAAACCCCACACTATATGTATATTATAATGGTTGAGAACATGTAACAATACATAGTACAGTACTCCTCACAATTACTCAGTATTATCTCCACCTGTTACACACAAACTAGCTCAGATCTGATGCCTCAAATCTCCTCCACCGTTTGCCTGCCTCCACTGCGCAATCCTGCAAGAGAATAATAATGAATGGCTGAAGCAAACTCGTATTTCCTTGGCTGAACCACGCAATCCTCATTGGCATTACTCAATCCCACTTATTGTGCAAGATCTCATGCACAACTATAGTTACATCTGATAGCAATCTTGCCCTTTCACTCACCTCTAACACCTGTCTCCACTGAATTGTCCATGCACTGAGTTAACTGATGTATTCTTCAGTTGCTTTATGAGTTAATAATTAGTGAATTAATTAACAATTAATTCACATCACTCATCACTAGTGTATTTGCAGTTAAACTAAATACAACTAGTTTAACCAAGTCAAACTGAACACAACTCCATCAACTCCTCAATCAACTCCACCGAAACTCAACTACATGAGTTCTAACTGAAGTCCTGCATGCAATAGCTCAACTGACCCACAAAGAAAGCGTATTTCCTTCCGACAGCTGCATGTGCCACATCTGTAGCTCAAACTAAAGTGCTCCAAGAGGATAAGATAATGTTTATAGTCCAAATATTATTATGAGCTAATAATATTCAACTATTCTATTTTTAGCCTGGCAGTGTAAAAATAGAAACTGCCTATATGTCTAAAAATAGAAGTCCATCTATTTTTACCAACATGACCAATCATCCACAAATGGCATCCTGCAACTCATAGACCATGATCCATATGTCTAAAAATAGACTTTGCGCCAAAAATAGCCTATGGGCCCACTTAGTGAAGGCGACTCCTTTCCACTAAGCTCCATCATCTTGTTGCATTTTCAACACTCCCTCTCAACAAGATATGGATTATCTGAAACCCCTATGATCCAGGTGGATATTGGTGGCCACCTGCCAAGTCCACCTGGACCCCCACCATTGTCCTTCTCAGCATTTTCAGTTTCCTTAATTGTAGCACAACTTACTATTTTTAGCAGTTTTTTTGGGTCCTGAACTTCCGGAGCCGTTTTGAGGCCCTAAACGACGTTTTTTTGGGAATCCGGGGGCAACACGAGTCCATGGAATGGATTGGTGTTGCCCGTTCCAACAATGATAGTGCTCGGATAGATCTTTCTAATGAGATATTGTACACGTCAAACGGAGATCATATGCCAAAGTTACGACCCCGGGAAGTTGATGTACCAACTTACCCCCAAACGGGGCCCACAGTTTGGTGTTTCATCTCCTAGGGTTAGGTTTTGGAATGTTAAGGGTTTTTCCATTGTTTCTCAACAATAAATAGGCCTTCGAGCCTCATTGTAACACAGTTCAGAGGCATGTAGCCATCACATCTCTTCTCAGAGATAAGATACCATCGCCCTAGCTAGTTCATTTCCATTTCTGTTTGTAAGCATATTTCAGTATTTTCCATTAATGAAACGAAGTATTATTTCCGCTGCATCTTTGTGTATATGGTTATCTCTGTAATTTGTTGCGTTCCTGTTTAAATCCGGATCAGTGGTATCAGAGCGGTCTGCTTTTTCTCTGTTTTTCTTTGCATGTCCCCAACAAGGTCGGGATATAAGGAGTTAGGGCTTGAACTGGTTGAACCTTTGCAAGACCAGCCTCGCAAATCCCGACGGCCTCCCATGGCGGACGAGAAGAAAGACGAGGGGGCAGGAGATCCCATCAAAATCTTGCTCGAAGAAGCGCTCGAGCGACAACGGAACGCGATGATGGACAGCTTTGCGCAGATCCTTCAGCGGCTACCCAGAAGCGGCGCATCGGCTTCCAGCAGCTCCTCTGGAAACGCCACACCCTTTAAGGTACAAGTTAATTTTGAAATCCCCATATTCGAGGGTCAGATAGACGTCGATGCCGTAGATAAATGGTTAAATCTGCTAGAGGGTTATTTTTCTGTTCATGAATTTTCGAGTCGGGAAAAGATTGTTTTTGCTCTTCTCAAAGCAGCCCCCCACGTCAAGGACTGGTGGGAAACCTACTGCGAGCAGAAGGATGAAAGTACTGGCTCACTATTTTCAGCCGCACCCACCTGGGATTCGTTCCGGGATGCCATCAAGGAGCAGTACTACCCTGTCGGAAGCTATGAGGATGAATACATAAAGTGGACCACGCTGCGGCAGGGAAGGGACCAAGACGTGCCAGAGTTCACCAATATTTTCCATACCCTTCGCACAAAGTTGGGTATCAAGGATTCGAAGCAACATTTGATACTCAAATACCGTGGCTGCCTGCACAAGTATATCCAGGAAGAAATACAGTTCCTAAACATCCCCTCGCTCGGCGCAGCATACCGGTATGCCGTCAAGGTCGAGCAGAAGTTTAAACAAAAGAAGCGAGACTTTGGATCTGCGAATCCAAAGCAGGGGAAAGGTGCCCCTAAACCACAGAACAAAGGACAAAGCCAAGGCGGGACAGCCCAAGACAACCAGCCGAAGCTGCAAGCAAAGAGCAACGCCGCGAAGCCGAGAAAGGACACTGGAAAATGGTGCGAGTTCCATAAGAGCTCCACTCACAACACAAGTGAGTGTCGGGCCAAGCAGTCACTGGTGGCTGAGCTAAAGGTTTCAGAATCAGATGCATGTTCCGACTCTGAGTCAGAACCCGATAAGGGGTATGAAAAATGGAAGCAGATCATTGATGCGGATCCCAGCGCCACTGTTGCTACCGCAAAGATCCAGAAAAATGAACCCGAAGATCCAGAGGAGGAGGAGCGTCTCTTCCACTCCCAAATGTGGGTAAAGGGCTCCCCGATACAGTTCATTGTTGATAGCGGGAGTCAAAAGAACCTCATTTCGGCAGAGGTCGTGAAGCGGTTGGGCTTACCGACCACAGCACATCCACAACCATACACCATTGGGTGGCTTCACCAAGGGCGAGATCTCCGCGTGAGCCAGCATTGTCGCCTTCCATACAACATCAAGCCCTTCACGGATGAGGTATTGTGTGACATTGCTCCCCTTGAAGTTTGTGATGTATTACTAGGACAACCATACTTGTGGAAGCGACATGCTGTGTATGAATCAAGGCCCCGTGCTGTTATTATTACATTGGGAAATAAGTTGTTCAGGATACCAGAGGTAGCACCACCTGCCGCCATCTCTTTGATTACTGCAAAACAATGCAGTAAGATCATTTCCAAAACCAGGAAATTTGTTTTCCTGATGATACGCCCTCAAGGGAAGAAGAAGACAGTGGCCACGGCCTCCAAACAGGGTCCCTCTGCACGGCAGCTACAGATGGACAAGATTGTGGAGGAGTACGAAGACATCTTCACCTCCCCGGCAGGGGTTCCTCTGCACTGTCAAGTCAAGCACTCCATCGATCTGACCCCAGGTGCGCCGCTACCCAATGGACCAATTTATCGGCGCTCCGTTCTGGAGAATAATGAAATCAAGAGGCAGATTCAGGAGCTCCTGCAGAAAGGTCACATCCGTCCGAGTTCTTCGCCCTGTGGGAGCCCGATAGTGTTGGTACAGAAGAAGGATGGGACGTGGAGACTCTGTATTGACTATCGGGCGCTGAACAAGATCACTGTCCGTAATAGTTACCCGATCCCGCGGATTGATGACCTCCTAGACCAACTAAAGGGGGCGAAATATTTCAGCAAGATCGATCTGAAGTCAGGATATCACCAGGTACCAATTGAACCCTCAGATGTGTGGAAGACTGCCTTCAAATCCAAGGAGGGCCTCTTCGAATGGTTGGTCATGCCTTTCGGATTGACGAATGCTCCTGCAACCTTTATGAGGCTAATGGATGACATCTTGCGGCCATTCACCAACTCCTTTGTGTAGTATACTTGGATGACATTCTAATCTTCAGCCAGAGTTGGGAAGAGCACCTCCACCACATCCGACAGGTTCTCCAAACACTGCGGCAACACAAGCTATGTGCCAATTTGGAGAAATGCACTTTTGGCATGACCGAGGTTCAGTATCTGGGATACATCATTGATGAACAGGGGGTGCATGTCGATCCAGCCAAGGTCCAAGTCATTCGGGATTGGCCCTCTCCAACCACTCTAACAGAGCTCCGCAGCTTTCTAGGTCTTGCCAACTTCTACCGCAGGTTTGTGTTGGGATTTTCTCATATTTCTTGGCCCTTGAGTCAAGTCACCAAGGGCGGGGCGAAAGCAAAATTCTTTTGGTCTGAATCTCAACAGAAGGCATTCAGGGAGTTGAAGGATCGCCTCTGCACGGCACCAGTGCTCGCGTTACCAGATTTACAACAACCATTTGAGGTCGAGACAGATGCCTCTGACTATGCTATTGGGGCAGTCCTTACTCAACATGGAAATCCAGTGGCATATCACAGTGAAACACTTTTAGACACAGTCCGGAAGTACCCCACTTATGATAAAGAGATGTATTCCATTGTACAGGCCTGCCGACAATGGAAGCATTACATTTTGGGGAAGGAAACGGTCATCCACACAGACCACCGACCTCTGCAGTTCATACAGACCCAAGGGAAATTGCAGAATGATCGCCATCAGAAGTGGTCTACATACCTGCAACAGTTTCACTTGAATATCAAGTATAAAAAGGGCAGCACCAATAATGTTGCAGATTGCCTCAGTCGACCACCGATCATGGCGCTAACCACCGTGCTCAACTCTTGTGGGCACGAGACTTCTGATTGGCCACTTCTCTACAAAAGCGACCCAGAATTCGGCCACACATACCAGACACTCTTGGAGGGTCGGCAGGTTGCAGATTTTCACCTCCAGGATGCCCTATTATGCCACCTCGGTCACCTTTGTGTTCCTTCAAGCGAGCGTGCCAAGATGATTTGGGAAGCACACTACAGTCGGGCTGCTGGGCATTTCGGGGTCGAGAAAACAGTGGCAGTACTGCAAAACTATTTCTATTGGCCGAATCTTCGACAGGATGTTGGGAAGTACATCCGATCATGTACTGCCTGTGCCATTGCCAAACCGACTATTAAGAAGCAAGGCCTCTATACCCCGTTGCCTACCCCTAGTTGACCTTGGGAATCCATCTCCATGGATTACATGTCAGGCCTTCCTTCCACTAAGCATGGAAATGACTGTGTTTTTGTGGTCGTCGACAGGTTCTCAAAGATGGCCATTATGATGGCCTGCAAGAAGAATATCACAGCAGAAGCCACTGCTAAACTTTCTTTGAACGAGTGTGGGTGCACTTTGGGATCCCACAGTCTATCATCTCAGATCGGGACAGTCGGTTTCTCAGCACCTTTTGGTCCAGTCTCTGGTCAATGCTGGACACCAAACTCACGAAGTCCACAGCCTTCCATCCTCAAACTGATGGCCAGACAGAGGTTGTCAATAGGATGATTGTGCACATTCTGCACATGTATAACTCAAAGCATCCACGCACATGGGACGAGAGCCTCCCCTACGTTCAACACAGCTAAAACCGAGCTCTTCACAGCTCCACTGGCCATAGCCCTTTTCAGGTGGGTTTGGGATTCCAGCCACTATGCCCCATTGATGTGGCCATGCCACTTGCAGCTACTCACATGAATTCAGCTCATGTCCAGTCCGAAACAGATAAGGCCACCATCTTCATTGAGCGCATCCAACATATTCGCCAGCAGGTCCATGACATTCTTGAGAAATCAAATGCCAAGTACAAGCAGTGACATGATCAACATCGGGTGCCACACAAGTTTCAGGTGGGCGACAAAGTCTGGTTGCATTTGCAAAAGGAACGCCTTACTGGAGCCTATCGGAAATTGAGACCACTCCGATATGGTCCTTACACCATTACTAAGGCTATGGGAGACAATGCATTTGAGCTCAGCATTCCCCCATTCCTTGGCCTGCACCCAGTATTCAATGTGGACCGCCTTCGGCCATACTTTCCACCATTGCTAGACACATCCGACATTGCAGAACAACTCAAACCCACAAAATTAAATCCAGATTGCATGGAACAAGCTGCAACTGATCGGATCATGGACACACAGATCAAGAACACTCGCCAACAGAATATCCAACTGTATCGAGTTGTCAAAGCGGGCCAACTCTTTCAGCAGGGCAAGTGGCTCACCAGGGAACAAGTTCAGCAGAAGTTTCCTCATCTCATGGAGGAGCTCAACGCAATGGGGACCATTGCTTCCTAAGGGGGGAGGAATGATCCAGGTGGATATTGGTGGCCACCTGCCAAGTCCACCTGGACCCCCACCATTGTCTTTCTCAGCATTTTCAGTTTCCTTAATTGTAGCACAACTTACTATTTTTAGCAGTTTTTTTGGGTCCTGAACTTCCGGAGCCGTTTTGAGGCCCTAAACGACGTTTTTTGGGGAATCCGGGGGCAACACGAGTCCATGGAATGGATTGGTGTTGCCCGTTCCAACAATGATAGTGCTCGGATAGATCTTTCTAATGAGCTATTGTACACGTCAAACGGAGATCATATGCCAAAGTTACGACCCCGGGAAGTTGATGTACCAACTTACCCCCAAACGGGGCCCACAGTTTGGCGTTTCATCTCCTAGGGTTAGGTTTTGGAATGTTAAGGGTTTTTCCATTGTTTCTCAACAATAAATAGGCCTTCGAGCCTCATTGTAACACAGTTCAGAGGCATGTAGCCATCACATCTCTTCTCAGAGATAAGCTACCATCGCCCTAGCTAGTTCATTTCCATTTCTGTTTGTAAGCATATTTCAGTATTTTCCATTAATGAAACGAAGTATTATTTCCGCTGCATCTTTGTGTATATGGTTATCTCTGTAATTTGTTGCGTTCCTGTTTAAATCCGGATCACCTATCCTGCAACTCTAGAATGTTCTGCATGCAACACATTTGCTCGGTCCACTTGCTCCAACAACACTTGGAACAAAAACACTCCCAACTGACAATTCTGTTGGGCTAGGAACATACTTTGATGCTGAAGCTCTACCTGCTGCTGACAAGTGCTCCCTCTTTGACATCTGCGCTACTGCAACATCTCCATGCATCTTGCGCCATTGCACACCTCTCTGTGCCACCTAGCACTGTGCAAAACACTTGTGCCTCTCACATTGTTGCAGCCTGCTAGCTATGCACTGTCATGGGATTCCCTGCACTGTCGCTCTCTCTGCCGCTCCATCCGCATCTGTCTCTACCCAATCAGTCAGTTCCTGCTACTCCACATCGGGGCTCCCGTAGTAAGGTCTCATCCAAGAGGTTGGGTACCTCAAGGATCCTGCCCCTCCTCCTTGGGACGATCACTCTATATCGCCCCACCTCCTTCCTGGAGGTATGGCTGCATGCGATCCCTCTGCCCACCTGGCTCGAAGTTTCCCCCTACTGGAGGTCTCTACATGAGTAGATGTCTCTACTCGATCTCCTCTCAGCTTCCCTTGTTGTGCCTGTTCCACAACCTCTTGAAGCTGCTGCACCAATTGTGGCTCCTCCACAATCGTTTGAGACTTCTTCTGGCTCTGCATGTTGAGAGGTAATATACGCTCCCTCTCAACCACCAAGTCTTCATCAGTTGCCTCGCTGATCAAGGCTTTGCATGCATCTTGAACCTCAAGAGCATACAAGTTCTTGACCTGTGAACCAATCTGCTTCACCTGTCTAGTGATGATGTGTCTAAGGAAAACCTTTCACTTACTGAAGACTACATCACAGCCTCTATCCTCCAGCATCAAGATCGACACCAAGTTTCTCTTCAGTCCTGGTACATACTTGACATCGGTCAAGGTAAGGAGAGCTCCATGCTCCCTCTGAAAAATAACCGTGCCTACACCTGAGACATTATACTTCTCATCATTACCCATCGCTATGAGTATCTGGAGATATTTCTCCTCCAAAGTACTGAACAAACTTTTGTCACCGGTCATGTGAAAAGAAGCTCCACTGTCAAGAAACCAACCACTTCCCACCATGGATGAAACCATGCATGCGAAGAGTGTGAAATCCAACTCAAACTGTGAAGCAAGTGCCTCACCTTCAAATCCTTCCCCGGATCCCTTCTTGGATTTCTTCTTTGGGCAATTAATCTCATAATGGCCCAACTCATGACAACGAAAGCATCTCACCTTCAACTTATCAACCTTCTTCCCATCATTGGAAGAACTGGATTCGGAAAGAGAACCCTTCACCTTCCCCTTCTTTACCTTACTTGCTAAGGCACAGTTCTCCTCATCATGCATGGATGAAGAACTATATTTGGTGCTCCGTCTGATCTCCTCTTGCACAAGATATGACTAAAGTCTCTCCCATCCTGGCAATTTCTCCCGACCATTGACAGAGTCCTGATAGGAATGCCAACTCTTCGGAAGACCAAGGAGAGCCAAGCTCACCAAGTCCTCATCATCGACAATCACCCCCACACTTTCCAGCTCATCCTGGCATTGGGTGAACTTCATGAGATACCTGGGCATACTGTCTCCATTCTCACACTTAATGTTTCTGAGTTTATGCTTGAGCGCCAACTTCCTCTGGTCGCTCTTGCTTTGGAATAAATCTGTCAACACTTTCCACATCAAGTATGGAGAATCCTTTCCATGCAAGTTGGACACAATGTGATCCTTCACGCCCTCCAACAGAATCCTTCGACACTTTGCTATCTTCTTTTGCCAGACCACAACTTCAGCAGCATCAGTAGGCTTTGTGACCTCAGTCTCTATGAACTCCTTCAACCCATTGTCATCTACCACCGCCTCCATCCTGTCTTTCCATGCAATATAGTTCGAGTGGCCTTCAAGAGCATACTCCAATCGCAATCCGTTGAAAGACATTTCAACTTTGACACAAAGAAAACACTGCTACAAATTCGAATTCCACCAGCTCAAAAACTCAACCACCTCTGATCTAAAATTCGTGAGAACAAAGTATTTCTCGTACAGAGATTGACTGTATGGGCTTTTACCGGATATCTCACCTTCTAAAGGAAGGATGAATCCAGAGGCTACCTGGCCCGATTACAGACTCTGCCTGAAGAAATAAAATGTAAACACTTTCTGAATAGTAGATCTGATGATCAACTGCTCCGATACCATGTAGAAATTTTGAATAATATGACACTTATTCACAGATATTATCCCAATTATACACTATTGCGGAATACATGCATAATACATAACCTCCTCTACGTTGATCATCAATTTTGCGGTATTCAGAAACAATGAAACATCAATCGCATGCACACATTAACACAGTATGTAACCCGGGGAAAGCATACAGCTGAAAACCCCACACTATTTGTATATTATAATGATTGAGAACATGTAACAATACATAGTACAATACTCCTCACAAGTACTGAGTACTATCTCCACCTGTTACACACAAACTAGCTCAGATCTGATGCCTCAAATCTCCTCCACTGTTTGCCTGCCTCCACTGCGCAATCCTGCAAGAGAATAATAATGAATGGTTGAAGCAAACTCGTATTTCCTTGGCTGAACCATGCAATCCTCATTGGAATTACTCAATCCCATTGATTGTGCAAGATATCATGCACAACTATAATCACAACTGATAGCAATCTTGCCCTTTCACTCACCTCTAACACCTGTCTCCACTGAACTATCCATGCACTGAGTTAACTGATGTATTCTTCAGTTGCTTTATGAGTTAATAATTAGTGAATTAATTAGCAATTAATTCACATCACTCATCACTAGTGTATTTGCAGTTAAACTAAATACAACTAGTTTAACCAAGTCAAACTAAACACAACTCCATCAACTCCTCAATCAACTCCACTGAAACTCAACCACATGAGTTCTAACTGAAGTCCCGCATGCAATAGCTCAACTGACCCACAAAGGAAGTGTATTTCCTTCTGACAGTTGCATGTTCCACAACTATAGCTCAAACTGAAGTGCTCCAAGAGGATAAGATAATGTTTATAGTCCAAATATTATTATGAGCTAATAATATTCGACTGTTCTATTTTTAGCCTGGCAGTCTAAAAATAGAAACTGCCCATATGTCTAAAAATAGAAGTCCATCTATTTTTACCAATATGACCAATCATCCACAAATAGCATCCTGCAACTCATAGACCATGATCCATATGTCTAAAAATAGACATAGTCTAAAAATAGACTTTGCGCCAAAAATACCCTGTGGGCCCACTTAGTGAAGGCGACTCCTTTCCACTAAGCTCCATCATCTTGTTGCATTTTCAACAATTTTGGCCAGAAATCCACCTAAAACTCAAAAAAAGCGCACTTAAAAGACTACTCCAGAATTTATATCATTCTCAATAATGAGATTTGAGAATGACATGTATAAATTTTGTATTATTAATAATTATTAAATTAAAATTTTGACTTGGTTATATTACATAAAAATAAAAAATAAAAATTAATAGTTATAATTATTAATTATTTTGTTATTGGGTCATATTACATAAAAGTAAAAATAAAAATAAATAAAATAAAATAAAATTCATTTTAATTCCAACTCTATCAAGTTTGGAGAGGGATCAAATATCTACAGGTGCCAACCTTTCCTCGAGTTTTATACAGAAAATAATTTTTGTGTGATTAATAAATATATAAATTTTTTAATTTGCGAACCAAAAATTTATATTATTAAATAATTACTGATGATTAACTTAATCAACATGTTTTATTCTTCATTTTGTTTCTATGTTTAAATAGCATTAAAAGAAACATTTCAAGATTAATTGTTAATTTAGATTTAATATGAGTATACTACAACTTAAAAGAAAGTGTTTTTCATATTGGACTCTCTTAGTGTACTAAAGTTGATAAAAAAAATTATCCCATGGTGTTTTGAGAATTACTCTAAAGCTCATGAGAATTTGTTCTTATTTTAATCATATTTATTTTCTTCTCTACAATAGTCAAGACAAAATTATTATTTTTATCTTCTAGATTTGGGTTAATCACCTCCTTGTAATATCTTAGTTTAATTATTCCCTCTAACACTTTATCATTGCACAATTTCTCATTAAATTTTGATGTAATATTATTTTAATATTATCTTTATTATACAAAATGATAATGGTCTTCTCTTATTTGAAAAATGATAATGATCTAGTGAAGACTAGACATCCATATGCCATCTTCTCTTGTGCCAAAGGTGGTGGTTTTGGCTAAAGTTTTAAGCAACTTGAGGAAACTTGTCCTCCAAATTTATAATTATTCTTATACATATCATAGCTATGATTTAATAAATAAATAAAAATAACATAAAGTATATTTCCTTTAATCATATAATTTAAAATTTAAAATTCCTTAATTTTAATTAATTATTTATTTAAATATATATTTAAATAATTATATTAGAAAAAATAGAAGAGAGAGCAAAGAGCGAATTAAAATATATATTTAAAAAAATATATTAGAAAAAATAGAAGAGAGAGCAGAGAGTCATTACACACAATACAAATCTTGCTTGATGCTTTTATTAATCATCACAGGTACAAATATATAAGACACAAATTACTGACTTTGACACAAATAGATCACCATTACAACTCACACATTGGAAACAAGACTAACTGCTTGTAACTCCTAATGACAACTACACATGACATGGAAGCATTACTTCCAACACCCTCCCTTAATGCTTACATGGAAAAGAAATTACAACGATAAATAAATATGTGTCCAATTGGTCTTCATGAGCACCCACATCCACTTTGAAATCTCGCAAACACTCTTTCACCACCACATCTTCGAGCTGTCACTTGACCTCCATTTAAAATGTAACCGCCTTTGACTATCGTTAATAAACTTTGCAGGATCAACAATATTGACAAATCAACTCATCGGGGCTTCCACTATAAGATTCGTCAAGTAATGAACCATCCTATGGACCAACCACCATCTGTCGGATATTTCGCTTTCGGCTATGCGTCAGTTGATAGGATGGAGCTTTGAATACTGAATGTGCTGAAGAGTTAATCAAACAACTTGACCTTACACAAGAATTGATGTTTTAGACACCAACGCTTCCAGTTTAAGAACCACCAACGGTTTTTATAAATAACATTAGTCACACACAAGAATTGACATTTCGAACACCGAGGCTTCCAATTTAAGAACCATCAATCCTTTTTATAACTAATAAAAAAACACACAAACACCATCACAATCTCTCATAATTTTTTTTTTCTTTTCTTTACACAACACCCAAACCCAAAAGAGATAAAAAAAATATCAAATATACCAATCAGCCTTCAACAAGCTGACAACGCCAATGATTTTTAAATTATGATTCATAATTAATAGTCTCACTCCTAATGGTTGCGGGCCTTGTTGACGCGGAGAAAGTTGTGCTGGAAGGTATTCCTTAGGTGGCAAGATCTGGCTGTGGCAGTCCGAAAGTTGGCCAGATCTGGTTGTGGCAACGACACTATAGACTCGTTGTGTGTTGGAGGTCATCATGCTAAAGGAGAGAAACTGCCAGAGAATTTAATGCAGGAAGACAATGATGCTTGAAGGAGCTACTGATCCAGATTTCTCTCTTTTTCTTCTTTCAGATCTGAGATATGTGAATCTAATTTTTCTCCCACGCTACCAACAACAATTTGAATCACAGTACAATTTAGCTTGCAACACAAGGACATGCTGCCTCTTATGCCCTCGGGCTATCTGCTGCTCGTCAAATACCCATTGGATGGTACAGATCTTCATGAGGCACATTCACAACAACTTTTTGTCTTGCTTTCGTGTATCTCAAAAGCATGCACTTTTTCCAGCGGCTTTTATAGGCGGAGAATTTCTCATCGAATCACCATTCATCACATTGCTTCCAAGCAAAGATGGGAAAACTCAACTCATACTCTTGTTCTCAGATTTCAACGGATCTGTTGTGGAAAAAATTCACAACATAGATCTGTTTCTCCAGAGTCTTGAACTGAGATCTAGATTCCACGCTACAAAACTTCACACCACATAGATTGCAAATATGAGAAATTTAACAATGTTCTTTCACACGGATGGCGCCGCTCTGATGCATAGATCTACCCAGCAAACAACTTCATGCACCTGGATCTCACACCAACGGCTTATGCAGCATTGGAGATAATTCATACACCCGGATCTCACACTCGACGACTTGTGCAGCGTTGGAAATAATTCATACGCTCGTATCTCATACTCAAGACTTATGGAGCATTGGAAATAATGGAATTCGAGAATATAAAAATATCACTCACGCTCAAATTTCAAATTACACGATGAGCATTATACACAATGCCACACTAGTCCGCATTCATGGTTATAGAAATGAGATATTAATTGGCAAATAAATTTGGACAATTAATTAAGTTTTACTAATCTTTTTTTCAGGACGAAAAAGCATGATTGTATTTATATAAGAAATATAAACAAAGCATATATGGGCATTCACATGAGATAATATATGTCTCCTATAGATCTGGCGAAGCAAAATC
Source organism: Pinus tabuliformis (assembly GCA_031772625.1). Classification (NCBI taxonomy): domain Eukaryota; kingdom Viridiplantae; phylum Streptophyta; class Pinopsida; order Pinales; family Pinaceae; genus Pinus; species Pinus tabuliformis. The sequence continues at coordinate 195,959,127 of CM062816.1, forward strand.
AAGGATGTAAAACCTAAAAAAGGCGAGATATTGCCGTGAAACCATCACAAAAAAGCCATACTATCAACCATCATCAAAATCTTCAAAAATTCCATACTGTCAACCATCATCAAAATATTCAAAAGATATAGGATAGGTGTAGCTGGAGGATCCTGCGGCCATGGAAACGAAGAACAACATCATATAGGAAACGAAGAGCAGCATTATATAAGAACCGAAGACCAGCATTATATGAAAAAACACAGCAAACTGATAGGAAAATATGACCAAAAGGGAAATCGGGAGACCAGAGTAGCTGCAAAGAAGAGTTAAAAGTCGGGAGGAAAAAAATCCTGAATGGAGAAGATTTTCCCTTCATGAGCAACCTGCAAATTCCATAAACCTGGAACCGCCTGAAGGCCCTTTTTTGATAAAACATCTGCCTGCTGATTGAGTGCCCTGTTGATGTGATGAATAGAGACTCCCTCTGTTCTATTCCACAAGAACCTGATCCTGTCTAACCAACCTACAAGCTGAGGTTTGAGAATGTTATTCTTTCCAAGAACATAATCCACCATAACCTTTGAATCTCCAAAAATGGAGACATCCTGAAGATTTAGAAAGAGACAGAAGTTTAGAAGGCCAGCAAGGGCCATCGCCTCAGCTTTACTGTTGGAGCCCCTCCCCCCATTCCAGTGAATGAAAAAATGACTATTTTCATTTGCCAAAATGTGAACTCCACAACCACAAGACCCCTTCTATTCAGCTCCATCGAAGAAAGCCCTTGGCAGAGATGAAAGCTTTTGTGGGAGCTCAATACAATCCTGATTCAACTGCTTGGTAGGTCTCTGCGAGATTGTTTCATAGATAGAAATAATGTTGGAGAAAATTTCCAGAAAAGGGGTTAAATTTCCATTGAAAGTAAAACTGTTGCGCCAATTTCAGATACTCCAAAAAGTAATAATGAAAACTGTTCTCCATGACTCCTTTTGATTTATGCACCATAGAAACGCTTCAATAATTGAAGCGTGGGACATATGCTGGATTCCATAGCAGTCCTCCAATGATTTCCAAAGTTGCTGAGATTTTTTTCAATTTAGAAAAAGGTGATAGTTGTTTTCCTCTGCTGACCTGCAGATAGGACAAAAGTCAGGACCCTGCCATCCTCGCTTCCTTAAGTTCTCCCAAGAAAGATTTCGATTATGGAAAAACAACCATGAGAATAAGATCAATTTTGTAGGGCAACCAGATTTCCAAAAGATGGGGGGGAATGAAGGGCTGAGAGGCGACTGCTTTAGGCCACTCAAATCCTGGTAAACATCTTTTACACGAATGGAGGACATCCCTTTCGAGTTTCTCCACATGAGACAGTCATGTTCCGCCGAGCGAAAGATGCCACAATTTCTGAGTTGAGTCCTGATATGGTCCCATTGAAGAGCAATATCAACCGGCATCCGCAGACTTCCTACTTCCTTCCAGAGAAGGATCGGACCCTGCCAACCTGCGATTAGGCTATCCCAATAGAAAAAACCTTTCCTGTGAAGAAAAATCAATAAAGGTTCAGGTACATCAATCACCTCAGTGCCACTCATAAATTGATCTTTCCCAATGAGGATCTTTTTGCCGGATTGGAATCGTCAGATTAAGTTCTTCAGGGAATAGATTTCGATCTTTCGGAGGCTTAACCATATTGAAGAGACGAATCAGGATCCAATCCTTCCTTTTCTGAACCAAAATGATAGGTCCTTCATGCCCAAGTATTTCTTTCGTATTATGTTGCTCCAAGGACCTTCTTCATAAATCCCTCTCCACAGGGTTTTTCATAACAGTGCCTTTCCGAAATTCCTCAAATCTAAAAGACCCCAGCCTCCCCTGCTCTTCGGCATAGAGATATTAGAAAATTTTGAGAGGTGATATTTCCTTTTTCCCGCTTGTCCACCCCAAATAAAATTTGCAGTAAGCTTATTCATTGACTATATTATGCTCGCTGGAAGGAAATATAAATGAGCCCAATAAACTGCAAGTTGGTCTAAAACAGATTGTGCCAGAATCACTCTTCCTGCTAGAGTGAGAGATCTATACTCCCAAACAGATATCCTCTTGTGGTATCTATCTGGAATCCACTGCTAGTCCGCCTTTGAATAACTAGTTGCTTTTAACTGAAAGCCAAAATATTTAATTCCAAGACTGATAGGTTGCGCCTTAATTCCAAAGAGAGCCGATAACCATTCAACCTCATCCTGGTAGATATCATTGTGATAGATGACTGACTTAGCACTGTTTATCTGAAGTCCTGTTGCCCTTTGAAAAATGTTAAGAATTTCGTAGAAACATAACCATATGAGTCTGCATAGAATTCCAAACATTATAATATCATCAACAAATAGATTATGAGAGATCGAAATGTTCCTGCAAATTTTTAGCGGCTGACACCTATTTTCCTTTACGGCCTTGTTGATATGGAGACTAAGAGAATTCATAGCCAGTATGAATAAAAGCGGAGATAAGGGACAGCGTTGACGGAGTCCTCTGGAGGCAAGGAAAAAGGAAGATGGGACCCTGTTTATGATGATCGCATAATTCATCTTCTCTACGCACGTCATGATCCAATTTGTCATGCTAGCTCTTAAGCCAACCTTTGCAAGTAAACACCTTATGAATCCCTAGTCGAGGCAGTCATGCGCCTTGTGAAGGTCAATCTTGAGAATGATTGCATCCCTTCTTTTGGAATGAATAGAAAAAAGACCTTCCTGTGTACTTGCAACCGCGTCCAAGATGTTTCTCCCTTGTAAAAAGCCATGTTGATCTTTAGTTAAGAATTTGGACAGAGTTGCCTTAATTCTTTCTGCAATGATTTTCGCAATAATTTTGTAAGAAATATTACACAAAGAAATCGGTCGAAAGTCCATAAATGACTCTGCCTTTTCTTGCTTCGGAATGAGCGCTATGTTAGTGGAGGAGGTCTTCTAGTTGATACTGCCTGATATCCTGGAACCTTCCACCATTCTTAACAGATCAGCTTTGATGAGATCGAAAAAGTGAATGAAGAACTCTATTTTTCAGTCGTCCGGCCCAGGAAATTTATCTCTTTTAAAAGATTTCATAGTTCTTAACAACTCCTCCTTAGAGACTGGCTGGAAAATTTGATCGTTTGTATCCTCATCGAACATCTGAGGAAATACTTCAATGCCCCATAGAATGTCCTGGAACCTGCATTCTTCAGATCTTTGGTACTGTTTTTCAAAAAAGTTAACTGCCTCATTTGATATTTCCTGTTGAGAATATAGGAAACCACCTCTTCCATCACTTATTTTCCATATGGAGTTCTTTTCACGCTTGGAATTTGCAAAATTATGGAAAAATTTTGTATTCTTATCCCCTTCTTTTAACCATATCGCCCTACTTTTCAACCTCCAAAAAGATTCCTCCTGTTCTAAGATTTTTATTTTCTTCTTTTGTAACTCCTTTATGTGACACCTCATTTTGAAGGATAGATGATGAGCAGCCATGGCTTCCGAAGCACTGTCCAATGCCTTCTGAATTTTCCTGAGATCATTTCTGTTGGATTTCCTTTTCTCATATTGCCACTCTTTTACCACCTTTCGCATATGATCCATTTTGTCTCTGAATGTCATCAAAAGCGGAAAGGGATTAGAGGACGCCATCTCACTCCATGCTTTTTTTATAAGGTCGTTAAAAGCTGGATCCTCCAGGAATGTTCTATTGAATTTGAAGGAGTATCCTTTTCTGAAACCCTTTTCCTTCCAGCCTAATAAGATCAGTCTATGATCTGAAATGAAGACATTCTCAATCGATGAGAAAGGCATGCCCAAACTGTCAATCAAACTAGCATGAAGAATAAACCTATCAAGTCTCTTGGCAATATAAGCTTTCTCGATTCTGCCATTTTCCCATGTCGGGAGCATTTGGGGAGGGAGAATGTCGACAAAATTCCTCCTCAGTAGTTCATTTTTTATTCTTTCAGCAAGTGGGTCCTTCTTCTTGTTGCTGCCCCAAATTTCATCCATATTTAAAGTGACATTTAAGTCCCCTGCAATCAATAAATTTTCAACATCAAGAATTTCAGAAGCAAAGAGATTCTCCCAGAATAGCAGTCTATTCTTGTAGGGAGCATATACATTCAAGATATTTATTGGAAATTTATGTCCTCTCATTTGCGCCGAGATCAGGATCCCTGCCAAACAACTATATGTTTTTGCCTTGATCCAGATTGGATCCCACAAGACCACTAACCCCCCCGAAAGGCCGATAGCTTCCAGAGCAGAGATGTGCCAGGAAGGAAACATCTTCCTGAAGTAAGAGATTGCAACAGAAGAGGCGTGCATAGTTTCCTGTACTAGAATAATTTTGGGGCTTGCTGAGTGAAAGAGGTTCTTTAAGGCCAAAAATTTTGGACCTGCCCCCAGACCCCTTATGTTCATGGAAATAATGAAATTCATTTTGGAGGCTTTCCGGCCATGCTTGCTCTAAGAGGCCTATCTTCTGTCATGTCAATGATGGGAACATCTATGAGGGATAAATTACGGACTCCTCTGCCCGCGCCATCCCCTCTCCCCCTGAAATGTCTGCTTCCCTCTTTGGTTTTCTTCCTCACCGTAATATTACTAGCGGAATTTGGACTAATTTGAGGGGAGTTTTGGACTCCACGTTTATGAGTTGTGAGAGCTCTGAGTTGTAAAGATTTCTTGCTTAATAAGAAATCCAAGTCACTGCCTATTGAATTTGTGGGCAAGAATGTAGGAGAGTTAACTGGGGTGGTTGTTATCAAAATCTCTTTTCCTCTTCTGGGTGTAGAGCTGGTTTTATTTGGCGACGGAGTTAAGGAGTGGATGGTATGTATTTCCTTATTGAGATTTTTAAAGGGGTGTGGGATTGGGAGAGGATTTGGAACCTCGTGATCAGAGGCCGACTCTAGAGGGGGCATAGATGGAGATATGGGCGGATTAGGAACCTCGCAGTCAGAGGCAGGCTCCAGAGGGGGCATAGAAGGGGATATAGGCTCCACGGGAATAGGGTTTTCAAGCAGCAGTGGAGAATGCTAATGGTCTTCAGAAAAAAACTTTTGCTGATCTTTTGACCCTAAGGGAGACTGACTCTTTGAGGATGAGGACCGCACCGGATCCTGGTATGAAGATTTTACTTTGAAGGGATTTGCCGTAGAACGATGGGATCCATGATGCTTTCGGTTATTAATAAGGCGTCTTGAACAATTCTTTATTAGATGCCCAGTGCAATGACATGCTGAGCATATAAAGGGAATCCCCTAGAAATCCAGGCTTTGCCGAATTTTTAATTCCCTCCAGTGTATGTCAATATGATCCGGAAATCCTCCTCTGAAGGCTTTGTCTATCAAAATCCATGCTACTCATTTATCTTTCTCTCCTAAAACCCATGGATCCACATAAACACATCTTCCAATGGTGTTCCCGATTTCAGTTAAAGTTTCCTTTGACCATAACTCTAATGGCAGACCGGGAAGTTTAACCCAAATCAAATTGTTAGATGGAATATTCTTTAATGGATTATAGCCCATATACCATCTTTTCAATGCCAGAAAACTTCTTTTATACACCCACTGTTGCTTCAAAATGATTTCCAGGTCACTGGAACTAAGGAAATGAAAGCAGTACCATTCTTTTAGTAATCTGGCAACAATTGGAACATATCCAATTAACGGCTTCCATTGCTGCTCGAGCCAGCACCTCATCTTTGAGTCATCCAATTCCGGAAAATGCCACCTCCCGACCAGGGCATTTACTTGGAGACTTTCTATGCGTTCTGCCAGATGAATACTATCTATTTTAATAGTTGTGGGAGGGGGGACAGTCTTTACAGGTTTTTGGTTTTTCTGAGAATATCCTTCCTGCCAGGCCTTCCCTATTTGATCTTTTTCGGTTTGGCTGATAGTGCACATAGGTCTTTCCTTTGATCGGACAAAACCTTCCACATCATTCTGTGGGACCGAGGGGTGAACCAACATTTCCTCCAAAGTGGACTGCCATTCACTTGACAGCTTGGCATTTTCGTGGACAGATTCTGCCTGGATGGCCGCTTGTATCATAGCCTCCAAGTCAGATGTGTCAGACATTCTTAAAGTGGCCACCTAACTCTTAGCTCATAGGAATCATAAAAATCTAGGAAAGATATGAGTCAAACACTACGGTCAAAGGAAACAGTTGATTTTTGAACAAGATGCCTGGAGAAGAAAGGTTTAAAATTCTATTTTCCTGAGCGCAGTACTGTCAGAGGAAGCCTCAGGAAGAAGTTTACCCTTATTCCAAGAGGAAAGGTATTAATTATGAGGCCATCTGTCCATCTGATTTTAAATGGGATGACTATATTATGAGCTGGACTCTGGCAGACACAAAGAAATTTGAAAAATGACAGCTTTACTTAATTTAGAAGTCTTGATCTCATCTCAAGGATAATTTAATATCTAAGATATTACCTTACTTGGCTCTACCCGAGAATGTCGTGGCCAAAAGTAGGAATTAAGGCTTGTACTTTTGATTAAAATCCGGCTCCCGGGAGAAAATAACCAGCTCGAAAAAACCAGGAGGGTTCGAAAAGGTGGTAACAATGAGCCAAGAGTTCCAGAGATCAAGAGGCTTCACCAGACTAAACCTTCATGAAGATTCCTCAGGACAAACTATACAACAACAGAAAAACTCACAGACACGCCACCAGGGGCCTAACTTAAAGTGGAAATCCCAGCATGGCTTGGAAATGACAAAGTATTTCTTAATCTTGAGAACCGATATCCATGACCAGCTTAAAAAAGTTTCCCCAGACATGTGAAAACCAAAAGAATTCTACAGAAATCCTTGAAAGGATAACGAAGACATCTATGCTATATCAATATAAATTCAAGATCATTCCATCCTTTCTCATTTTATCAAAACTAAAATCAACTTCATGTTATCATACATATTGCAATGTCTAATCAGAATTCAATTGCTTCGAAACTGCTGGAAACTTTCCCTTTAGCAACATCCTTTTAACAAAAAACAGCATAAAATTTTAGACCGAAAGATACTAACCTGGAGACGCAGGCGAGCTGAGGGTAGAGTGCAAGAGGAAAAAGCAAAATCGAGTCACGATCAAAGAAAAACGAGGCCAAGAGCACAGAAATGAAAAACTAAAGTGGTCCTCTTCTGCAGGGAATAGAGCCCTCAAAACAGCACAATCGTAGAAGTTCAAGGCAGGCAAAAAGCTTTCCAGAATGCCAGCCAGAGTAATATGAAGTGAGATTACGTGAAGAAGCATGCATGACTATGATCCGACAGGAATCATGGCTTACGTTAAGCGAAGGCCAAGCGTCATGAAAAAGCTGGTGCAACGGGTTGTGGCATGGAATTAGGGAGAAGCAAGCGTAGCAACAAGGAGACTACATGCATTGGCTACTGTTACGCACCTATGCCAAGCTTATAGGTCCTACCTCCATCGCGTTCTCTGGTTGGACGCCTTTTCCTGCACCCCTCCACTCAGCTGTCGTGCTCCAGAGTCCACCCAGGAATTTTTTGTCGACTCCACTTCCGACCTTATCGAACTGTCATACAGTCTAAGTTTTACTATTCTTGGCTTGGTTCTCATACCATATTAGAAAAAATAGAAGAGAGAGCAAAGAGAGATTACACACAATACAAATCTTGCTTGATATTTTTATTGATCATCACATGTACAAATATATAAGACACAAATCATTGACTTCAACATAAACAGCTCACCATTACAACTCACACACTACAACTTACACATCATAACTCCTAAAGACAACTACACATAACATGGAAGCATTACTTCCAACAAATTAAATACACCTACTATTATTCTTTTATTAGCTATAATTCCTATATGTTTTGTGTATGTTTCTTCCAAATAAATTCTATTTACTCTAAGAATTTTCGTAAACCAACTTTCATTGATATTAAAATGTGGTAAAAGCATTTAAATGTGAAAAAAAAAAGTTTTCACATAAACAAAACATAATAACATGGCACATTGAAGAGGAGTAATACCACTCTAGCGGATCATTCAAAGGTCTTATTAATGAAATTATTAGACCATTGGACACTATATATTTTTTAGGAATGATGCCCTAATGCCCTAAATGCGACTCAAAGACAAATAAGTTATAATACATTTATGTGATTACGAACCTAAAAGTCCGTGCATAAGAAGTTAAAAAAACCCGATTCCAAGAGGAGATAAAGATAAAAGGCTTGACAAATGTAAGACCTAGAAGACCTAGAATTAGGATGTAAATGTTTACCTATTAATTAATTAATTAGAAAACTTAAAGGATATTTTCAAATCTTTTAAATTTAAAAAATTTAATAAAAAATTATGACTAAATTATGAATCCTCCAAAACTATAACAACTCCTAAAACAAGAGAGGAAATAGAACATGCTTCACGTCTAAAACCTCTCGAGGAATTCTCAACTATGAAAAGTGTGTTATGCAGTGTTATCATTAAAATATATTTTATTTAATATTTAAAATATATTTTTATATAAATGTAACTTAAATTATTATTTATTTTAATAGCTTTTTGTTTATTGATTTTAATAATTTTGTTTTATTTGCTAAAAAAAATTTGGAAAAAAATTATATTGAGAATATTTGGTAGATCCATTTCGAACCAGTGGGTGTGGTTCATCTTCAGGACCAAATGAAGTGGCGGATCTCAAAGGCAAGTTAAATAAGGAGAAAGGTCAACCTAACTGCTAGAGGAAAACGATTATATTTGACGATGGAGGGGAAATTTTATATATTATATTACTTAATATTTTTATATATTATAAATTAACCAAACAACTATCTTTGGGAAATAATTTGAACTGTTTAAATAATTAATAAATAATAATTTAGTTTGTTTAATTAATTATTTAATTTATTGATTAACTTTTTTTTTTTATCTATTAGACTAACCTAAGTACCCACGGGGGATTTGAACCGGTGACCTATCGCAAGGAGTGCCTTAACAGTGCACCCATTCACCGTCAATCCAAAGCCCCGTGGGCAAATTTATTGATTAACTTATTTATACCTTATTATTTTTTATTATTTATTTAAATATAAGATTTCTAATTCTCAAATGAAATAATGTGGAAGATGATCATAACTCTCTGTGAAATGATAAAATTAGAAGCATTATACTTCATAAACAGTTTTCTCAGGCTTTATATCAAATCTCTTACAATAATTTTTAAAGATATTTGAGGAGTATTCTCTATATTTATATGTTCTTAAGCATTTCAACAATTTATGAAATAATGTAGAATATGATCATCTCTTTGTGCAATGATAAAATTAGAAGCATTATACTTCCTAAACAGTTTTCTTAGGCTTTATACCAAATCTTTTACAATAATTTTTAAAGACATTTGAGCAGTATTCTCTATATTTATATCTTTTTAAGCATTTCAATAATTTGTTAATTTCTTTTTTAATAGAAACATTGAACTTTTGGAATATTTCAAATGTTTCTCTTTTAGATTTTATGGAGTAGGGTCAAACTTTCCTTGACGTATTATATATAAATGTCACAAAATATAAAGCTCCTCTTAGTGACATAATATTGCTAAGCATGAATACATCATAATGTACTAATTTTAGCATGTTTTTATTTCTTTCTCTTAAGACCCAAAAATGTCACCTAGTCATGTCTTACTAGGTGGATCAAAATATATCATGTAGGATTAATTTTACTATTGTAAAACCACTTTCACTATAGGAAATAATTTAGTAAACCATTTTTCCTAAATTCATTCTCATTAAAATTCAACTCCATGAGAATAATTAAATAAATCATTATTTATTTAATATTCTCTAGAAATAATTATTAAATCATTATTTGATCATTATTTATCCTCACATTTGACTTAATCACCTTGGAATATTTAAGTAAATCATTATTTATTTATTATTGCTTATTTATTCCATTTTTTCTTTTTGAAATAATTGTTAAATCATTATTTAATAATTATTTCAAATTCATATTTTCTTTAATTCTCACAATGTGAGTAATAAATCACTTTTATTTGTTAGTTACTTCAGCCACTTTCTAAATAAATATATTTGACCATTTTGAATATATTTTCCCTTTCAATAAATATAATAAAATATTCACAACAACTAAATTTTGATTTAGTCAATAATATTTTATTATTTTCTACTTCTCAATCTATTTCAATATTTTGTTATAAACTGAAGGTTTTCTCTCTATTGTTCACCATGACCATTTTCATCATCCCTATTATTGTCTTATAACATTTGAGCTCCCACTTGAGTTCAATCATTTTCTATTAATTTTATACCCATTGCATATCACATATTGAGAGAGACCACCATGTTGCAGAACCACAAGGTCATGTATATCCACGAAGGGGGATATACAGGCTCATTTATGTTATTTCTCCTCACTAGGTGTATTATTTTGATTAATAAAATTGCTTATTCATATTGTCCATTGGGTTGCTACACTTGTATTTATGTTGTTATAAGTTTCTATTTGCATATTATCTTTTGTTGCAGTTTTTTCCTAACATTTGTTGGACATCCGAAGCATAAACACAACCATATTTTGTTGTTAGGATTATAAGTTACCTATAACTTAAGTAAGGGATTTTCACTGACCTAAAGAAAAATTTACACTAACAAATGGTGACTATGTTGGTGTAGTGATTCAAAACCTTGGTGACTGTTGTTTTAGCTATTTTCAACGCTTTTCAAGAATTTTTATTTCTCTCAATTTCTATTTTTAAATTTCTTTTATTTTCAGGAAAATTCTTTGTTTTTGTTGGGGTTTTACATCTTTCCATAGGTCACAGATACCAATCGAGTAGGAGATGGCATAAATCTGGGCCAGATTTTTCGAGCGGAAGAAGTGGGAACATAACACACTTGTTGGCCTCTTTTAGGCACTCCCCAACACACTTTTCAGCCCATAATCTACGCCCAAGCGCACTTTCCAAGTCAAAATATGTGTTCTGCACTTTTCCAGAAATTAAAAATTCAATTTTTTCCATTTTTTTTGTGGAGACTATTGCGTGTGTGTGAGGAAGGGTTTTTGTTCTCATCGAGGAAGGAAAAAGACCCCTAGGGTTTAGAGTACACCTCTATCATTTAGGAAGAGAATCGTTGAGTTGAGGAGTCTAGTGTGCAACATTTTCAGTCATTGTTTTGCACTACTTTTCTCACTGTTTTGCAATAATTTTAGACAGGTTTTTATAGAACTTCATTCCCTTTATAATCTTGTGGTGTCTTCCCTCATTATGATTGCCTTGTGTATCCTTGATTTTGTAGCTTATTGCATGTCTTTTTCCAGGATTTTCACTTCTGTTTTTGCTAGTTTTCTTCGTCATTTTCAATAGAATTTTTCCTTTAGATCTCAGTCCCTTAGAAAATAAATATTTTGGTCAATTTTTTGTCTTTGATTTGCTTTCTTGCCATCATTTTTGTTGCTTGATTGCCTTCTTGGGTGGGGGGTTGTGTGCTTAAGTTTGTTGTTCATTTTCAGTACTAGTTATAGTTTATGCACTTTATTTTTAGCAGCACTGGCATCATCAAAACATGCTTAATCAGCTTATCCACTTGATGCATTTTTCCCACACGCACACTTTAAGTGAACATGAGCTTGGTTAAAACTGTCAAGCCAATACTTGAAACACTCCACCATAATAATAACTTAACTCACATAGATTAAGCGCAATTGGGAACTGGGTCCAAAAGAATCTTTGTAGTTAGGTGTAGGATCAATGGGAGAGGATTCCATTAACACTTATTGATTGCTTACATTGAGACATATAAATTTGACATTTTAGGCAACTTAAAATCCTTCACCATCTCATGGTCTAAAGTCAGAGCACATCAAAAGCTCGATTCATAGGGGTTAAGCTAGGTCTTAGTGTGACTGGTTCTCTGCGAGGCTTCCCAACTCATGGCAAGGAATCGAGTGTTGTGGATGATCACCAAGAAGCTCAAGACTTGACCGCTCCCATGGGACGAAGTTAACTTTGGTGGCCAATCTTAGGAAAACACCCTATAGGACTGGTTGCGGCTAAAGCAGTTGGTCATCTACCTCACCTTTCTCTAGACAAGTCTTCTTGTGGGGATCAGATTCCCTCAAATAAGAAGTCTATTGGAAGGCCATCTAAAATAGTAGAGCTAGGACTTATCTGAGGATTTAGATCACCTTTGAGCTAGAGGTCGGTTTTTATTTGATAAGACCTATTTTCTTGAATTAGAGTAACATATCATTATGGTTAGTTTACACTTCGAACCACTGCACTAGGTTTTTTCTTGTTGTTTGTTGCTATTTTCTCCTATCATCACCTTTTAGCCTTTTGAGTCATCTTTGTCTTAACACAATTGTGCCCCCTAGGTGTTTTTCATGGCCTTCGCCCATAATTTCCTTTATGACATTCTCTTACTATTTCTCTTCGAATTAGGATCCAACCTCCTAGTCTTCCATTGAGTCTACATACAAACTTTAGCTTTTCTGCTTATTCTAGTTCTTCCTCTAATTTCACATCTTCCCAACCCTGAATCTCCACCATGTCAAGTGTTGATGCGGGGTGTGGAAACCCGATGGTAACCAAGGTCCTAACCAAGGTAACCCCATAGGAAAAACCTCTTAAGCCACGGCCATCAATCATCCATTTCTTCCTTATTTGGTTGGTTTGATACTTCCCAATTTAGGCCATCTCATTGATGATTCCCTTATCCATTACCCAACTTGGCGTCTCATGCCAACTTAACTTCCCTAAGACATTCCCAATTTTGAAGGTAATCATATAGAAGACCCCACCAATCATATTCCATCTGTTCACATGTGGTGTTCATCAAATTCCATTATCGAGGACTCCATTCATCTTTGTCTCTTCCAACACACCCTAACTGAATTTGTTTCCAAGTGGTATTTTGATCAACCACATGCCTTTCATTCCACTTTTCTGACTCTCGCCAACACATTTTTTTCATATTTCTAATTACCTCTTCGATATAACACTATTACCGAACTATTGACCCATTTTTGTCAAAATTCTACCACTCGCCTTTCTAACCATGTAGTAGAATGGCATAGAAGGAGGAGAATTAGTAAATCCCCTGAGTTTTAAGACCATGTGTATATGGATTGGTTTTTGAGAACCCTGTTGGCCCCAATAGGTAAATATGTCACCTCACACTTCCCTCATACTGAGGAAGAAGCTTTCCAAATAGCCTTAAAATATGATATGATCTTGATACAAGTAGATATTGGTGCCCACCCACATATTCCACTTGGACCCCCAATATTGTTTCTTTTAAGTTTCCTTAATTGTCACACAACTTACTATTTTTGGCAGTTTTTCAGGTCCTAAACTTCCAGAGCCATTTTGAGGGACTAAAAGACATTTTTAGGGAAAATAGAGAGACTGTAAAAGTCCCAAACCAATTTTACCATTTATTTTCAGCCTCCTCTTCAAGTTCTTCAAAACGAGGTATTATAATAGCCAAATAGAGATTGTATACCAATTATGACCCCGGGAAGTTGATGTACCAATTTACCTAAACTGGGCCCACATTTTTGGCACTTCATCTCCTAGAGTTAGGATTTTGGATGTTTAGGGTTTTCCATTGTTTCTCAATAATAAATAGGGATTGAGCCTCATTGTAACATAGTTCAGAGGCATGTAGCCACCACATCTCTTCTCAAAGATAATTTACCATCACCCGAGCTAGTTTTATTTCCATTCAGTTTGTAAGCATATTTCAATATTTGATATTAATGAAATGAAGTGTTATTTTTGTTGTGCCTCTGTATTTACGGTTATATCGGTAATTTGTTGTGTTCTTGTTTAAGTTTGGATTAAAGGTATCATAGTGGTCTTCTCTTTCTCTATTTTTCTTCGCATGTCGCCACTGAGGTCGAGATATAAGGAGTTAGGGCTCGAACTAGTCAAACCTTTGAAAGACCAGCCTCACAAATCCCAATAGCCTCCCATGGAAGAAGAGAAGAAAGACAAGGGGTTAGGAGATCATTTCAAAATATTGCTCAAAGAAGCCCTTAAGTGACAAAGGAACGTGATGATGGACAACTTTGCCCATATCCTTTAGCATCCACCCAAAGGTGACGCATATTCTTCCAGCAGTTACTCTATAAGTGCCACACCCTTTAAGGTACAAGTTAACTTTGACATCTCCATATTTAAAGGTTAGATAGATGCGAACACCGTAGATAAATGGTTAAATATGCTAGAAGGATATTTTCTTTTTCATGACTTTTCCAGTCGAGAAAATATCACTTTTTCACTTCTCAAAGTTGCCCCCCATGTCAAGGACTAGTGGGAAACCTACTGTGAGAAGAAGGACAAAAGTACACCCTCACTATTTTTAGTTGCACCCACTTGGAATTTGTTTTGGGATGCCATCAAGGATAAGTAATACCCTATCGGGAGCTATGAGGATAAATACATAAAGTGGACCATGTTGTGGCAGGGAGGTGACCAAGACGTGTCAGAGTTTACCAATGTTTTTCATACACCTTGCACGAAGTTGGGTATCAAGGATTATGAGCGACATTTGGTACTCAAGTATCATGCTTACCTACACAAGTACATCCAGGACGAGATGGAGTTCTTGGACATCTCCTTGCTCAGCACGGCGTACCGATACACTGTCAAGATTGAGTATAAGTTTAAATAGAAGAAGCGAGACTTCAGATCTGCGAATCTAAATCAAGGGAAAGGTTCCCCCAAACTGTAGAGAAATCGACAAATCCAAGGCATGGAAACCTGAGATAACCCGCTAAAGCTGCAAGAAAAGAAAAACACCACGAAGACAAAGAAGGACACAAGAAAATGGTGTGAGTTCCATAAGAGCTCCACTCACAATACGAGTGAGTGTTGGACCAAGCTGTCACTGGTGGTGGAGCTGAAGGCTTTCGAATATGACACATGTTCTGAATTTGAGTCAGAACCCGACAAGGGGAATGAAAAAGAGAAGAAGATCATTGATGTGGATCCCAGTGCCAACATGGCCACCACTAAGATCCAGAAGAGTGAGCCTAAAGATCCACAGGAGGGGGAGTGTCTCTTCCACTCACAGATGTGTGTGAAGGGTTCTCCACTGCAGTTCATTATTGAAAGCGGGAGCCAAAAGAACCTCATTTCATCATAGATTGTGAAATGGTTCGGACTATAGAATACAAAAAATTTGTAGTCCTACACCATCTAGTGGCTTAACCAAGGATGATATCTTCACATTAGCTAGGAGTGTCAACTTCGCTAAAGCATCAAGCCCTTCACGGATGAGGTACTGTGTGATGTTTCCCCTCTTGAAGTTTGTGATGTATTATTAGGACAACCATACTTGTGGAAGCAACATCTTGTATATGAATCTAGGCCTCACTTTTTTATTATTAATTTGCACAACAAGTTGTAAAAGATACTAGAAGTAGCCCCTCCTATCGTCATCTCTATGATCACTACAAAGAAATGCAGTAATATCATTTCATAGATCAGGAAATTTGTTTTCCTTATGATTTTCCCTCAAGGAATGAAGAAGATTGTGACCATGGATTTCAGATAGGGATCCTCCACACAACAACAGTAGCAGGTGGAAAAGTTCATGGAGGAGTATAGGAACATTTTCTCCTCACCTACGAGGGTGCCTCTGCACTGTCAAGTCAAGCACTCGATCGATCTGACCCCGTGTGCACTGCTACCCAATGGACCGATCTATCGACACTCTATTCTGGAGAAGGATGAGATCAAGAAGCAAATTCAAGAGTTCTTGTAAAAAGGGGACATCAGGCCAAGCTCATCACCTCATGGGAAGAAGGAAGGGACTTGGAGAATTTGTATTGAATATCGGGCACTGAACAAGATCATTGTACGGAATAGGCACCTAATCCCACAGATTGATGATCTTCTATACCAACTCAAGGGGGGGAAATGTTTAGGAAATATTGATTTGAAGTCTGGTTATCACCAGGTGCCTATTGAATCCTCTGATGTGTGTAAAATTGCCTTCAAGTCCAAGGAGGTCCTTTTCGAATGGTTGTTTATGCCTTTTGGGTTAAAAAATTTCCCCAAAACCTCCATGAGATTGATGGAAAACATCTTGAAACCCTTCACAAATGCATTCGTGGTGGTGTATTAAGATGACATCTTGATCTTCAGTGAGAGTCGGGAAGAGCACCTCCACCATATCCGAAAAGTCCTCCAAACCATGCGTCAACAGAAGCTCTGTGCCAATTTGGAGAAATGTGTTTTTTTTCATGACCTACGTTCAATATCTTAGGTACATCATTCATGAGAAGGGTGTGCATGTGTACCCAGCCAAGATACAAGTCATTCGAGATTAGTCAGCCCCAACCACTCTAATAGAGCTCCACAGCTTTCCGGGTCTTGCCAATTTCTACTATAGGTTCGTGTTGGCATTCTCTCATATAACTTGGCATTTAAGTCAAGTCACCAAGGGTGGAGCAAAAGAAAAGTTATTTTGGTCAAAACTGAAACATAAGGAATTTTCCAAGTTAAAGTGTCACCTCTTCTCTGCATCAATGCTCACATTACCAAACCTGCAACAACCATTTAATATTGATACACATGCCTCCGACTATGCTATTGGTGCATTTCTTACTTAGTAGGGGCATCTAGTGGCTTACCACAGTGAGACACTTTCAAACGTATCCCACCTATGATAAAGAAATATATTTCATTATGCAAACCTGTCATCAATGGAAGCAATACATTCTAGGGAAGGAAATGGTCATCCAAACAAATCACCGACCCCTACAATTCATACAAACAGAAGGGAAGTTGCAAAACGATTGCCATCAGAAATGGTCCACTTACCTGCAACAGTTCCATTTTAACATTGAGTATAAGAAGGGTAGCACCAATAATGTTGCAAACTGCCTCAACCAACCACCAGTCATGGCGTTGATCATTGTGTTCGACTCTAGTGGGCACGAGACATCGGGGTAGCTGCATCTTTACAAAAGTAATCCAGAATTCGGCAACACATACCAGGCACTCTTGAAGGTAAGAAAGTTTAAAATTTTCACCTCCAAGATGCACAATTATGCCACTTAGAACACATTTGTGTTCCTTCAAGTGAGAATTCCAAGATGATTTGGGAGGCGCACTACAATCAGGTCGTTGGACATTTCAGAGTAGAGAAAATCATGGCAGTACAACAGAAGTATTTTTATTGGCCGAACCTTTTTCAAGATGTTGGGAAGTAAATTTGATCCTGCACTTCTTGCACCATTTCCAAACCAACCATTAGGAAGTAAGGCCTATATACTCCTCTTCCTACTCCTAGTCGACCTTGGGAATCCATCTCCATGAATTACAGTTGGTATTTCCTTCTACTAAGCACGACAACGACTACGTTTTTTTGATCGTCAACAAGTTCTCTAAGATGGCCATTATGGTGGCTTGTAAGAAGAGTATCATAGAAGAGGCCACTGCTAATATCTTCTTTGAGCGAGTGTGGGTACACTTTGGGATCCCAAAATTCATTATCTCAGATCAGGATGGCAAATTCCTAAGTGCATTTTGGTCAAGTCTCTGGTCGATGTTGTATACCA
Source organism: Pinus tabuliformis (assembly GCA_031772625.1). Classification (NCBI taxonomy): domain Eukaryota; kingdom Viridiplantae; phylum Streptophyta; class Pinopsida; order Pinales; family Pinaceae; genus Pinus; species Pinus tabuliformis. Next base: position 195,976,713 of record CM062816.1, read on the forward strand.
AAGTTACTAAGTCCACGACTTTCAACCCCCAAATTGATGGCCAAACAGAGGTCATCAATGGGATGATCATACACATTTTTCACATGTACAACTCGCAGCATCCACGCACATGGGATGATAGCCTCCCCTATCTCTAGCACAGCTACAACAGAGCTCCCCATAGCTCAACGGGCCACATCCCCTTTCAGGTAGGGCTGGGATTTTGGCCATTAGGTCCCATTGATGTGGCAATACCATTTGTAGCCACTTAGGCAGATTCGAATCACATCCAATCTAAATCCAACAAGGCTAAAAGCTTCATTGAGCACATTCAACACATCTGCCAACATGTCCATGATATATTGGACAGATCCAATTCTAAGTACAGGAAATTCCATGAACAACATCGGGTTCCACACAAGTTCCAGGTGGGCAAGAAAGTTTGGCTACATTTGCAGAAGGAGCAACTCCATGGACCCCACCGAAACCTTCACCCACTCCACCAAGGTTGTAGGGGAAAATGCCTTCGAGCTCAACATTTCACCTTTCCTTGGTCTTCACCCAGTGCTCAATGTAGGTCGCCTTCGGCCATACTTTCCACCATTGTTGGACACATATGACATTGCAGAACAACTCATACCAACAGAGCTAAACCCATATTGCATGGAACAATCCACAAGTGATGAGATCATGGACATGCATATCAAGAACACTCGCCAGTAGAAGATCCAACTGTATTGGTTGTCAAAGCTAGCCAACTCCTGCACCAAGATAAATGGCTCACCAGGGACCAAGTTCAGCAGAAGTTTGCCATCTCATGGAGGCACTCAATGCAATGGGGACCATTGCTTCCTAAGGGGGGAGGACTGATCCAGGTGGATATAGGTGACCACCTGCCTATTTCACTTAGACCCCCAACATTTTTTTGTTTTTTTAGTTTCCTTAATTGCAGCACAACTTACCATTTTTGCCAGTCTTTTAGGTACTAAACTTCCAGACTCATTTTGAGGGAACAAAAGATGGTTTTAGGGAAAATGGAGAGACTCGAAAAGTCCAAAACTACTTTATTTGTTTTTTTTAGCCTCTTCTTTGAGATATTTGAAATGAGGTATTATGATTTCCAATCAGAGATCGTATGCCAAAGTTACAACCCCAGGAAATTGATGTACCAATTGACCTAAACGCGGCCAACAATTTTGGCCCTTCATCTTGTAGGGTTAGATTTTTGGATGTTTTTGGTTTTCCATTGTTTCTAAATAATAAATAGGCCTTTGAGCCTTATTGTAACATAGTTTAGAGGCATGTAGCTGCCACCTCTCTTCTTAGAGATAACCTACCATCACCCGAGCTAGTTTTATTTCCATTATGTTTGTAAGCATATTTCAGTATTTAATATTAATGAAACGAAATGTTATTTTTGTTGCACCTTTATATTTATGGTTATATGGTAATTTTTTTCATTCTTGTTTAATTTTGGATCAGTGGTATTAAAGCGACCTACTCTTTCTCTGTTTTTCTTTGCGTGTCCCCAATGAGGTCGAGATATCAGGAGTTAGGGCTCGAACTAGTTGAACCTTTGCAAGACCAGCCTCGCAAATCCCAAAAACCTCCCATGGAAAATAGAAGAAAGACGAGGGAGCAGGAGATCCCTTTAAAATATTGTTCAAAGAAGCTCTCGAGTGACAAAGGAACGCAATGATGAACAACTTTTCCTAGATCCTTCAGCAGCTACCCAAAGATGAAGCATCTTCTTCCAACAGCTATTCTGGAAGCGCCACACCCTTTAAGATACAAGTTAACATTGACACCTTGATCCAGGAGCATATAGACCTAGCCAACAATGTGATAGTGTGATCAGATGTTGTGGTTAACAAGGAGTGGAGAAGAAAATTGATTATTAAGTTCTTAGTAGTTATTAATTATGTAAGTAGTTAGTTCGATGCTAAAAATCTGAGGAAATTAGAAATAAATGGCAAGTCGATCCTCCCTACAAGGAGATCAAGCCAAGTAGCTAGGTCAGTAAGTTAAATTAGGATTTTGTTTCTTAAAAATATAGAAAACTCCTTCATTTGTGGTAGGAGACAGTTACTTAAGGATTTGTTTGCTGATTGAAATGAGGAGAGAGAGGGTGAGAGTGGAGAAAAACAGGGAGTGCAATAATGTAATAGAGTTTTGAAGGCAGTAAGATAGATACTCTGTTTTTTTCTGTGTATGTTTTCCTATGTATGACAATATTGTAATAGAGCTATCAAGGCGATAAGGGAAATACTCTGATTTTTTTTCCTGTGCATCAATGTTTTCGATTTTAGTCATAATGATAGAGTGGTGTTTTAGTTTTACATGGAGACAACAAATTTGTGATATAGTCAGTTCAGCCTTCCCTCGCACAGTCTAGGTCTCAGCTAATCAATGAGCAGAGATGCGATTCTGATTCGATTAATTTGACACAACACTATGCGATCATTGTTTTGGTCAGCCACACATTTGGGAATATAAATCTGGTGGCAAATCCTCGATTTAGTCAGGAACCTGTAGATCGGGTCTCTACGACTGTTAGAGTAGGCAAACAAATCAAATTTCTAGAAGAAATCTGGATAATAGGCACATCTTCGACTTGGCGCTGTGCATAGGAGTCTGGAGCTACGTTTGTGCCACAAAATGCTACATCATTTGGTATCTGATGCTACATTTGCTGCAAACTGCTAAAATGTCTTTCACATGACCTGTAACGTAGGAAAACGTTCTCCACCTGATCAAAGTTTGTTGGATTGTCTTCTTGTAAATCAATTACAGTTTTAATTTGTTAGAATTTAAGTTGATCTTCATTTTGGTTGATTGAAAGTTAGAAAGAAGGGCTGATATGGGTTTTATAGTGCTGCTGCTACATCATTTGGTATCAGAGCAAACAAGGATTAAGTTCTACTACAGTAAACATGCCACCTAGGAGAGGAGCTGGCATAGGTCGGGGAAGACCTGTAGCCAATGCCGTTTTGCTAGAATAAGTTTGACACCTTCGTATAAGGATGGAGACAATGGAAACTGCTCGGAGGAGAGCCCCTGATGAAGGAGATGTTAGCACTACCGAGGAATCTTTTGAGGAAGAAGAAGAGGATGAAAGCAAAGGCGTCCCATTGAAGCCAAAATTGCTCTGTTACCAAATGTAGGTTTTAACCCCGTACAGAAATTACCTACATATGAATTCTAAAACACATAAAATAAACAATGCGAGAGCATAACACATAAAACACATATACACATAGATTTTCCCCTAGATCCCAAAACCGGGACTACTAGCTTGATTTTTCATTATATTCTTTTCAATGTTACAATACATATTTATACATGCCAAAGCATCCAATACCATGGATCGAAAACCATCGCATCCAAAACCATGGACCAAAAACCATCGCGTCCAAAAACATGTGCAAAAATCATGCACAAAACCATAGGCGGGTCCACTCAACCTAACATAGGGTCCAAAACCAAAATTTTCTGGGGTGCTGCCCCGGACCCCATAAAGTGGGGTTACGGGTACACCTCAAACCCCCAGTGATGCCCCCTTGCTACACAATCGGTGCAACGAAGGGGGGCTCTGCCCGCCCCTCTAACCCCCCAGTTAACTACGTGGGCTAGTTGTGGAAAGAATATAACACAACCCAACATTTCCTTTTCTCTGCACCTATCAGTTCCCTCCTTGTCCCTTCAGTTGTTCTACTCCTTATCCTAATGTTGATTTCTTACAATCCTTGGTGAAGCGACGATATTTGTGGTAGTGATGGCATGTGAACGAGATACGCTCGTAGTCTAGAGTTTGGAAATAATTCTAACCACCCAAAGTAAGAATGATCTCCAAGGGAAGTCCCTTCTCTAAATCCACTTCTACACATGTCTTGGTGGAAGAAAACTAAGAGCCTTTTGGATCATCTCTATCCAAATATTTTCCTACCCTATTTCCTATTGGTTTGAGGTAATCATCGTTCCAAAGGGAAAGAGGAAGGCATGGAAGTTTCACCCAAACCGGTATCGTCATTAAAATGTCTTCATCTATATTGAAGTCTCGGTACCACTAATTCAAGTACGTTCCTGTTAATCCTAAAATATATGGGTTGTTTCTGAAGATCACATCTCGTTCCTCTTTTAACTCAAACAAGAATGCAAAAAAAACCATTTCTGTAAGCATAGAAACAGATCTCCCCTTTCATCTTTGGTTTCCATGCTTGCTTGGTCCAATATTCCATAGAGCGGGGTGATGGCCACATCCCTGTAAACTTTCCTACTAACACTTGGTGATAAGGCTATAGTTGTTTGGATTTCTCCACATGGGAGGCCTAACGTAGGAATGTTCTTGGCCTTCTTGATGAACTTTCTTTGTGACTCATTTTCCTTTAGACAATTGGAAAAGACTGTGATGAGGGATTTGAAAATTGTGACATCATCTTGTGTGGCATTAAAAGGAGGATATGGAGGGGGAGGAGCCCCCCCGCGCGTCCCCGCCCCCTAGGAAGCCATTATCACAGTCGCAGTTGAGCTTCAAAGATCCATCGCTTGAGAGCACAGTTGTTAACCTTATCTATGATTTGAAATGTTAAGGAAGCATTAATGGGACAATTTTTTATGACAAATCTTGGTATGCTACACTACTTTCTTGGCTTGTATGTTCACTAATCTTCAAAAGGAATCACCATCTTCTAACAAAAATATGCTCTTGAGTTACTTCAACATTTTGGTATGGTTAATTGTAAGCCTACACCTACTCATTTTCACTCTAATGTTACTCTTTCCTCCAGTTGCACCACACCTCGAGTGGATCCTACATTGTATCACCAAATCATTGGTAGTCTACTCTATTTGTCACACACTTAACCTGACATTTCCTCTACAGTCAGCCTGGTTTCTAGATTCTCTTAGGATCCTCAGCAGAGTAACTGAAAAGCAATGAACCATATTCTCATATATATTCAAGTAATTTCCAATTTTTACATTCTTTACACTGTTGGTTCTCCTAAGCTTGTAGGTTTCACTGATTCTGACTAGGCTAAATCAGTGGATGATCATATATCCACCTCTAGCTTTGTTTTATATCTTGGATCTGCTCTTATTGCTTGGTCTTGCAAGAAACATTGAACAATTGCATTGTCTATGACAAAAGTTGAGTATCGAGCTGCAATTCTCAAAAGTCAAGAAGTACTTTGGCTATGACAATTATTTCTTAAGTTTGGAATTTAGCAGGATCAACCTACTTCTTTTTGGTATGATAATCATAGTGCAATACATATTTCTAGAAATCTTGTGGAGCATCAACAAACTAAACACATTGAGATCCATATGCACTTTATTAACCAACATATTCAAGATGGTGTTTTGAGCCTGGTGTTGGAAATAATAGTGAGAGGGGGAGTGAATTAGTATTAGCAAGTCAAAAATATTTCATTTCCATATTCTGATTCATATACGCTACTTCAGTTAATGAAACTTGCGTGTATACGCAACTGTATATAATGAAACTAGCGTATACCCTGTAAACTTATAATTTAGTTAATTCTTCATATGCTAATCTTTAATCTATGCATTAGAACCATATAAACAGTAACCAGGAGTAGTAAAAACAAAACAGATAGTCACACATATGAACACAAGATATAATGTGGAAGCCCAATGTGGGTGAAAACCACCTACTACAATCGTCTCTATCTTTCTTTTAATAAGAAACTCCTTTTTACAATATTCTATACTGGTGCAGTCTTATACCAGTACACAGGCTTCTACCTGCAGAAGGCTACAACCTTCTCTCGTTCTCCAGCTTCTCCTGGAAGGGAGCTACAACCCCCTAGCTCTTGTACTAGATGATGTACTAGTACGTAGGTGCTGAGCTACAGAAGGCTACGACCTTGTCTTTTCTTCCAGGGACCACGTTTCATAAATTTTCAGACTGGATCCATCAATAACATCAAATATATATGCATCAACAAATTTCCTTTGCACCAACCAAAACTAAATCAAACAATCACTTCTTTGGATGTTGTAACCAAAATACAGTAACAGTAACCAGAACCCAAGCCAGAATCCAGAACACTGCAATAGCAATCAAAAGTAGCTAAAGCATATTTTATGAGGTGAAGTGTGACGAACCTGCGTGCGTACGCACTTGTATCAAGGAAAACCTGCGTATACGCACTTTTGAAATGCTGAACTAGCCTGTATATGCACCTTTGCTATAATGAACCTATGTACAGATCTGTAAATGATGATTTTAATCTTTACAATTATTCAGACATCAGTTATACCTAGATCATCATATTTACAGATTACAACATGCATCGATTATTCAGATAAAAGATCCAAACCACACAAAGATACTTCTCTTCAAGCCTTAAGATCTTGACCCATCAATAGAACTTATCCTTCATCACGTGCTAAGGTTTATCCTTGATTCAAATCTAGTTGTGCACCATAACCCCATTGCCTGTATTCTAGATCTTGCTATTCATTAGATATTCAATTCATGAGTGCCTTTGCCTAATGATCTTCTCCTCCTTTTATAGTCTTAGGTCTTACTCAATACCATGGTCCAAAACCTCTTAGAATCAATACCTTGGACCAAATACCTGGGGTCAACATGTTAGACAAGATACCTTGGACCAATACCATGGACCAAATACCACGGACCAAAACCAAGTTTTCCAACATGTATGCACCTTTTCTTTCGTGAAAGTGCGTGTGTACGCCATACGTGCATTTTGGTCTGCAAACCCGCATGTACACGTGGCTTGGTTAATGGGAACTTGCGTATACCTCTCTTTCTTCATTTTGTGAGCCTGAATTGTGATCTGTCATCTGTGAGAGTTGCCATCAAGGACAACACCTGTGTCATAGCGCCCAATCTGAGTCATAATGCCAATAATCTCCCCCTTTGGACTTGACGGCAACCCCAAGTCACTCTCCCCCTTTGTCATCAAGGGCAAAGGGTTATGCTCCCCCTGAGTACATGCTGAATTCTATGATATGCTGAAGAGTGTTGTCCATGCTCCCCCTGAATGTAAGCAAGGTCTGCAAAAAGATGTTCTACTAGAAGAACATGACTCTATACATCATAAATGACCTTTCTATCACCAAAGACTCATACATACATCCATCGCCCAACCAAGTGGGGATATACAAAGATTGACTCATCCACCCAACCAAGTGGGGATATACCAAATGTTTATACATGACAAAACAAGAACATTATATCATCCATCCCATGCACAGTGGGGAAACAAAATAGGTCATTTCATGACCTTGATAATAAAAGATATACATGGAATATAGACAAAGTATCTAAAACAAGACTATGATAGTTATCAGAAACTATCATCAGCATCATCTATCAATCACCATCCAGACCAGCAACCATGATCTCCCTCTACACCTGTTCCACCTATATCAAAACAACTTGTGAATTTTTACCAAGATCTTCTAAGATAATGCCAAAAATCCATTATTAGAAGTATGTGCTCCCCATGAACCTGTGCCAGATGATCACTGTTAGACCCATATCAGACTCTTTTCATCCTGAGTCTGGCCCACTATTTTTCTTCAAACCAACACATACGCGACTGTATCCATAGAAACCGGCATGTGTACACGGATACGCTTCATGAAACTCGTGTACAACCACTTTTCTCTGAAACATATAAGTTTCAACAGCAAGATGATGCATCAACTACTCCCATCTTCTGTCTGAGATATTCAAATGTTTCTCTGGGCAGTGGTTTGGTGAATATATCAGCAACCTATTCTTTGGAGGGAACATACTCCAATTTGACCTTTTGTTCAAGCACTTGCTCATGGAGAAAATGATATTTGATAGGTATGTGCTTGGTCTTGGAATGCATGACTGGGTCCTTTGAAATGTTGATTGCACTTATATTATCACATAGAATGGAGATGGGTGGAGTACATGTGACCTAAATGTCTTGCAACGTTTGCATCATCCAAAGGAGTTGTGTGCAACACGATGCAGCAGCCACATATTCTGCTTCAGTTGTAGATAATGCTTGATTGAACTTTGTTTCTTGCTGAACCAAGATACTAATATGGAACCATATAGAATGCACCACCACTAGTGCTTTTTCTATCATCCATGCTTCCTACCTAATCTGCACCTGTATATGCATGAAGTGTAAAATCTGTGTCCCTAGGATACCATAAACCAAAATTATGAGTTCCTTGAAGATATTTGAAGATCCTTTTGACTGCCTAAAGGTGTGATTCCTTTGGATTTTCTTGGAATCTTCCAACTATTCCTACTGCATGCATGATGTTTGGTTGGGTACCTGTTAGATAAAGCAAACTACCAATCATGGATCTGTAGGTTGGTTGATGTACTGCTGCTGATTCATCATTTGAGTTGAGACTGCATCCTGTTACCATAGGGGTACATACTGGTTTAGATTCTTCCATGCCATATTTTTTCAAGATCTTCTTGAGGTACTTGGTTTGTGATAGAAAGATACCATCTTTATTTTGTTGAACTTGTAAACCAAGAAAATATGTGAGCTCACCAAGTAGGGACATTTCAAATTCTTTCTGCATTACCAAAGCAAAGTTTTGACTCATGGCTTCTTCATTACTACCAAAAATGATATCATCAACATACACAACAAGTATTAGCAATTTATCATTGTCAATCTTTGTATATAAATTGCTATCAGCTGATCCTTTTGAAAAGCCTTGTTGATGGAGGTATTTGTTGAGACGGTAATACCAGGCCCTTAGAGCTTGTTTTAGACCATAAAGAGCTTTTCTGAGTCTGCATACAAGTTTTGGATCATTTCCAAGGATGAATCCATCTGGTTGCTCAATATATACTTCTTCTTCTAAGTCTCCATTAAGAAAGGCAGATTTTACATCCATTTGGTATACTTTGAAGTTCTGAAAGCTAGAAAGAGCAAGGAACATTCTTATGGCTTCAAGTCTAACAACAGGTGCAAAAGTTTCGTCAAAATCTATACCTTCTTGTTAAGCATATCCTTTACAAACAAGTCTAGCCTTGTTTCTAATAACTTCTCCATTTTCATTTAGCTTGTTTTTGAATATCCATTTAGTTCCAGTTATATTCTTATCATGAGGTCTAGGAACTAATTCCCAAGTATTATTCTTTTCAATTTGCTCAAGCTCTTCATTCATGGCCTTGACCCAACATTCATCTTTGCATGCTTCATGTACATTTTGAGGTTCAATGGTGGAAAGCAATGCTAGATAGCTTGAAGCTTCTGTAATAGTTCTTCTTGTCTGCACCCCTACCTCTTTCTGTCCCAAAATTTGAGTCTCTGGATGATTTTTTCTGAACATACCTAGATGGAGTCTTTTATTCTATCGTTATCTGTTCTTCTGGTGCTTCATTAGTGTCTTATTCATAATTAGTTTGATTTGATGTGGAAGGATAATCCTCATCTTCTTCATAATTTTCGGTTTTTACTTGCTTTGGATCTTGGCCTGCTTCATCAACCACAACATCAATACTTTCAACAATTTTCCCTAGTCATTTATTATAACACTTATATCCTTTACTTCGGGAAGAGTAACCAAGGAGAATGTCTTCATCTGCTCTAGGTTCAAATTTGCCAAGTTTTTCATTAGTCCTTTTGATGTAACATTTGCTTCCAAAAACTTTGAAGTATTTCACAGTAGGAGTCTTACCATACCAAAGTTCATCTGGAGTTTGAGTGTTGTTTACCCGAATGTTTGTTTTGTTGAGAATAGTGATGGCAACAAATGCAGCTTCACCCCAAAAGGTTGCAGGAGTTCCAAACTCATCTAGCATGGAACGAGCCATTTGTTGAACAGTTCTGTTCATCCTTTCTACCACTCCATTTTACTAAGGAGTCCTTGCGGTAGAGAATTCCCTTTTTATTCCATGTTCTTCACAAAAGTCGAAGAATTCATCTAAGATAAATTCCCCTCCTCGATCAAGCCTAAGGAATTTGATTTTGCGATCTGATTCATTTTCAACCAATGCTTTGAAGGCTTTGAACTTTTCAAATGCTTCATATTTATGCTTTAGAAGTCCTATCCAACACATTTTGGAAAAGTCGTCAATGAACAATATAAAGTATTCTTCTCCACGAGGTGAATTTTTCCTTGATGGACCTGTTTTGGCCAGCAACAACCCCCCTTCTTATTTAGTGTTATCACTAATACTAAATAAGTGGGGACCCTTATTCAAAAATTTAAAAAAATCGATTAATGCCGGTATTTCCTTTTTCAATAAAACTTACTATCATAAACTTAGGAGAATACCCTCAAAAACCTAAAAAGACTTAAGTTTTATGATAAGTTAGAAGGAAATCACTCCTTAGAGCACGTCACATCGCAAAAAGGGTAAACGATACCTTCTCACAAGCAGAATTCTAAAAATGGGAAATTGTGATGTGAAATCATGCATGAAAAACCCTCATCGCATCGCATGCCTTAAACCTCACCTAGGTTGAAGTGCCTTAAAATGCCAATATGCGATGGCACATCTCAGGAATCACATTTCGCAGAAAACACATTAATGAATGCTTGCCGCACGTAAAGGATTTGTGATATTGCGATATTGCGATCTTGCGATACTGCGATATTGCGAAGCAAATCACCTTATCGCAAATCTGCACAGCCTGTCGTTCAAGAAAGCTTTTTCCATAAACCGAGGCCTGGTTATGCACATTTATGTTAATTAATGAGTTAGTTGGCAATCATTAATGAAATATGGTTTTGATCTTATCAAGAAGCCAGTTCACGTAAGGTGATATATTTTATATATTTTCCACATTTAAAGCTTTCCCGTCACCTTTTCTTATCATCATTCTCACCTCATTTGTAAACTGCAGGAGCGAAGAACTGAGAAGTATACAGAGCAGAACTCAAGATACTATGGGAAAGAAGGGTAAAGCTCCTAGTTCCGAAGATAAAGAGATGGCTCCCTTGTACACAGACACCACCTGCAACAAAGACGCCGATATCACTACTTGGGAAGGCATGTATATTTTACTTGAGGAAGAAGATCCCAAGGTAATGGAGGTAACGGCTACTGCAGCCTCACACGGGTATTCTGAGGCATCTATTACAGATCTAGCTTATTCATTCTTATACAGGATAGTGGCGAGACCTAAAATTCTCCTGTATACGGACATGGTTAAAAAGAGTACTAAATGATGCTGATATCATGTATAAAGAAATCAAAGCTCAGAATCAATAACATATAAAGTCGTTCTTTCTACAAAGTTTAAGCTTTATATCCTCTAACAAAATGCGCAAGAGGTGAAAATGGCATCAGGGGAGCCCGAATCTAGAAACAGAGGCAATTTCCGATGCGTGATCGCACTAGGCGCCAGGCAAAACCCCTCGAGATGGAAAGCCTCAAATTGCTCAGTCGCCTGTAAGCGTGGAAATTTGTAGGAAAAAGCGCTAAAGATGGAAAGTAAAATTGGAACTCAAAACTAGTAATATTTATCAGGTATATCACCAAGCGATACGTAGATATCTACCAAAGGTGTAGTATATACAAACAAGTTGGAGACAGAAGGCTCAAGAAAAGGCAGAGTCAATCCAAAGGTTAACCAAGTTGAATTGGGATTCTTACTGGGCGTACTTGGTAAAACCACACAGCTAGTGTATGACTCTCAAATGTGTCATCAATTCTGCCGAGAAGATGGCGCCAGCTCTGACCGATTCCGTTTTTGCAAGACAGCTAAAATTGGAAGTCGGCCAGCCAACTCTCCTCAAGAAAATGCTGAATGCTTGTGACTTTAAGGAGCAAATACATAAATAGTTAGTAGTTTTAGTTTTAGATTCAGTTTTAGTTTTAATTTTGCTTTATTTTTGCCTAAAATGAGGACGGTCATTTAAACTGCATCCTACATTTTTGTAATAAATTATTTTTAGAATTAGTTAGTAGTATTTAAACCCTTCTCATGCATTTAGAGAAGGGTCCAAAAATTTGTCAAAAACTTGTCCTCAGAACATGCACTTTTGCACCCTCCGAGGAGGTTTTGATGAATGAATGTAATAGGATTTATTGATATCTGCATTTAATATCTACTACTAATGTTGCACTTTTGTACTCTTAGTGGATGTTGGATTAAGAAGAAATAGATCATTGTTGTTGGAGCTCATGAGTAGAACTAGTTATAAATGGTACTTTTATCTCTTAACTATTTCTGCTTATGTGTTATGGTGATATTCATGTTCAATTATTTATATATGAATGCTTAAATGCTTGAGTTATCATTTGGCACTTTTGTATGGTGATAGCTATTTATTTATGTTTAGTATATGAGTAGCTTACTATGCGATATGTTTTTCACAACTCTTTCATCTAACTTTTTATATGAAATGGTTTATTTTTATTGAATTCTTTTCTCATAGTAGTTGAATGATATTTATTACCAACTGTCATTTGAAATCATTTAAGATCGCATAAAGTAAAGATTACATCCCGGGTTAGTTTAGAATTAGATATTTCTGTTTATTAGATTACAATTGCAATTCGATAGAATAGATTTAGAATAAAGAAAGAATTTTACTTAGGAATCAGTAGTTAAGAAATATCAATTCTCAACACACACACACATATTGGTAAACTGGTCCCATATCCCCAGTCAGATTCACTATACCAAACGGAAAACGAGCTGCTAACCAAGGTCTGGACAGGGTGGGTATCCCCCTTGTTGTAGACCCGATTTTCGGGGCTTCAACATATTTGGCGCTAGAAGGAGGGAAAAAAACTGTGAATGGCAAGCAAGTATAAATCTAAATACCATTCTGAGAGTAAATCACCGTCACCATCTCCCCCGACTTCTCCATCGCACTTAGAATCTTTAAATCTTGAGCCAGAAATCGAAAGAACAACAACCATTGCCACAAACCCTGATATTTCAGAGAAATCTACTATTGAACCTCCTGATGTTGAATCTTTGATTCATAAACTTCAACGATTTTTAATATCACCTCAAAGATCTGATAAATCTCAAGGCAGTGTGACTTCGCAATATAATCTTGCTCATCCTCTCACTAGATTAAAGAGTGAAAAGTTTGGTACTAAGCCAACTAAGTTACCTCTACCTACAAGGAAGAGAGCCAGGAAATCACCTAAAGGGTCTAATAGTGAGACTCTTTCGTCATCATCATCCATCTCAACTTCCCCATCGCGAAGTCAGCCATCCACTCCTCCACTTCAAATCATCTTCCATCAGACCACTGGAACTTCAACATCTCCTTCTCAAACATCGGGAACTGTAATATCCTCATCTTCACAACTGCAAGGATCATCTTCTGCGCTTTCCTCTGTTAGCAGTTCAACGATGGCCCAAATGCCATGGAATAACCCAGGGGCAGTCTTAAAGCCTGCGCCCTTGAGTCAAATATTGGCCCATCCTAAAAAATGGCTACCTAAGTTTAATCCTGAAGCAGGCAAGCTAGCAGAAGAACACATAAATAATATTATGTTATCCATAAATCTTAATGGGGTCACTAATGACGACGCTGTCGTTCGGCTTTTCCCTTATACGTTGCAAGGAGCAGCTGGATCATGGTATTTCTCATTACCATCCAGGTCTATTACTAGTTGGGACATCTTCCAAGAACAATTCTTGACTAAGTTTGGTGATGATAGGTCCACTGCAACATTAATCAATGACTTGTCTAACCTTAGAGCTAAGTCAAAGGAACCTATCAAAGATTTTAACTCGCGTTTTAATAAACTATTGAACAAAATTCCTACTACTTCTAAACCCAGCGAAGAAGTGCGAAGTGAATGGTACATCTCTGCGTTACCATCAAACATAGCAATCTTCGTGGATAGAGCTAACAAAACAACTTTAGCTGACAATATGAAGGAAGAAATAGCGGTAGAGAAACGTATCATAGCTCTAGAAAAGAAAAATGTCGTTGAAGAATGTAAATCTAAAAAGGTTTCTTTCAAAGAAGATCCAAAGAAAAAACAGCCCAAAGACCCATTTGATTTAGAAGGATTGCAAAAAGTTTTGAAGACCATGTCTAACGAAATGGTTGATATAAAGAAACAAGTAGCAGAGACTTCTTCTAAAAAGCCTTACAAGCCTTATAGAAGAAATCCTTCGACTGATTCAAAGCCTCCTAATGCTATTACAAGTGCTGAATCAGAAGAAGAAGAAGAGGAAATTACTACCGACGTACCTACCGATGAAGAAGAAGTTGTAGAATTACAAGGTATGTGGGATTTCATCCTCCCTGATGAAGAGGATCAAGAGGCATCGCCAGTTAGTACTCGAAGTAGAAATCAACTTGATCCTCCTCAATCTACTCCGAAGCCAAAGAGCATAAGCTCAACGCCTAAGGATAAAGTTGCAACCAAGAAAACTACATCCAAAGTGACTCAAACAAGCCCAGTTCAAACAGATTCACCAACTCCATCTGAAACATTGATTGTTTCAGATGAAATGGAGTATAAAATCATAGAAGACATGAAGAAGACTAGGGCCAACATCACTTTTTATGAATTGAGCAAGTTAAAACATCAGCAAAAGCTCCCTTTGAAAGAATTGCATGTAGTACCAGTTGAACCATTGCCCACCGCTATAATCTCGCAAGCTTCCCATGAGTTGGGAAGACCTCCAAATACTGTGATTAACAAAGTTGATCCAAATGACATTGCTATAATTAGAGGAAGGTTAAGATCTCATACTCTGCCATTTCTTCTTACTTATGAAATTTTCAATAAAAATTTGCATAATTGTTTAGTGGATTCAGGAGCCTCATCCAATATTTTACCTAAATCAATTTGTGCAAAGTTGAACATTCAACCTCAAAAATATGTTGTGTGCATAGTGCAGCTGGACCGGTCGCAAGTTGAAGTAATCGGCGAATTAAATCAGGTTACCATAAGGCTGTCATCTAATCCAAAGGTATGTCAAGTTATCAATATTTTAGTTACAAACATTCCAGAATTCTATGGCTTAATTCTTAGCAGGGATTGGTCAGAAAAGCTTCATGGATACTTTGCAACCGATTGGTCGCATATGTGGCTCCCTTACAATGGTAAGCCAAATCAGATAAAGGTTGAGCGAGAAAGACATCAGAAATACATAGTAACAGAATTGGAAGGAGTAAACGAACCGGTAGCATACAACAATAATATAATTGGCAACTATTTTGTTGATTCTTTCCTAGGAAATTTCAATGCTCACACTTCACCTTACTTAGAACATTCTATTTTATCTCAAGTAGAAAATTTTTCTCAAACAGATAGTTCTAAATGTATTAATTTTATAGATAATCCTGTAAATAAATCTTTATTTTGGAAGTTATTTTTTGACGGTTCTAAGTCTAATGAAGGAGCAGGAGCAGGATGCGTATTAGTTAGCCCAGAAGGAAACAAAACTATGCTAACTTGTAGACTTGAGTTCGATTGCACCAATAATACTACAGAATACGAGACTTTAGTCCAAGGATTATACAAAGCAATCGAATTGAACATCAAATATCTACAAGTCTTCAAAGATTCTAAAATTGTTGTCAGACGGGTATGGAATACTATACATTGTCTATTAGGTCATTTAAAGCATTACCAATCTTTAGTACAAGATCTGACTGAACATTTTATAACATTTAATATTTCATCAATTCCTAGAATCCAGAATGCTAGTGCCGACCTCCTAGCAAATGTGGCTTCCGAGCTCATTCCCTCAGAAGACTTTAGCCCTGATAGATTTTCAATTGAATTAATCTTTAGACCCTCAATTCCTGATAACATTACAAATTGGAGGATTTTCAACAATGATCCTAATATTGTAAGCTTCCTCACCTCTGAGGGATCTTATACTAATCAGATAATTGATGAGGACCAACATGACAGACAATTGCAACAAGATAGCACTAATAATGCTATGCCAAAATCAGTAGTCAAATTAGAAGATCTATATGATTTAAAAGATTGATTCAAAAGATCTACCAATTCAAAGCTTCAAAGTTCAACTCTGAACTATGAATTAGTGAATCTAGGAATTGATACCAAGCCACAGAATATCAACCTAGGCCTTGGCCTAGCTCCTGAAGAAAAACTAGTGTATGTTCATCTCTTGAAACAATACAAAAGTGTCTTTGCTTGGAACTACGATGAACTTAAGACTTATGACACTTCTATCATCCAACATACTATCCCAATGATAAATGATGAAAAACCCGTCCAGCAAAAACTGAGAAAGATACATCCTAATCTAGAAAACCAAATCAAATCTGAGCTTAATAAGCTATTGAAAGCCAAAATCATCTTTCTCGTACGACATTCTCAATGGGTTTCCAATATGGTTCCCGTTAGAAAAAAGAATGGAGACATTAGAATTTGCATTGACTTTTGAAATCTGAACAAACCCTGCCAAAAAGATAATTTTCCTTTGCCTCCTATGGAGCAAATATTGCAGGAAGTTGCAGGATCAAAATTAATGTCCTTCTTGGATGGTTTCTCCGGCTATAACCAAGTTTTGGTCCATCCTGATGATCAATTAAAAACCACATTCAGGACCAAATGGGGTACTTACACCTATAAAAAGATTCCTTTTGGTTTGATTAATGCTGGTGCCACATTCCAAAGAGCCATGGACATCACATTTAAAGGATTAGTAAATAAATCAGTAGTAATCTACCTAGATGATATAACTGTATATTCAAAGAAGCGAGGCAATCATATCAGAGATTTAAAACAGATCTTCCAATGGTGTCAAAGGTATGGAATTTTGCTTAACCCAAAAAAATCCTTTTTTTGCATTAGGTGAAGGAAAACTCCTTGGGTTCATAGTGTCAAAATCTGGAATCCATATCGATCCTGACAGAATCAAGGAGATTTCTGAAATACCTTTGCCTCACAACAAGAAAGCTATGCAATATTTCCTTGGCCAGATTAACTTTGTAAAGAGATTTGTTCCAGATTTTTCAAGAATCATATCTCCTTTATAGGCAATGATTAAAAAGAACTCAAACTTCAAATGGGGCCAAGATGAATATGAAGCATTTAATTTGATCAAACAAGCAATTGTTAACACTCCATCTTTAGCAACTCCCAATTTTTCCGATCCTTTTATTTTATATACATTTGCATCTGATAAATCATATGCTGCGATACTCACTCAACCAAATCAAGACAAGGCAGAAGCCCCAATTGCTTTTTTCAGTTCAAATTTACAAGGGGCTAAGTTAAACTATTCAGACGTAGAGAAACAAGCATTTGTTGTTTTCAAAGCAATAAAATATTTCAGACCCTTTTTGCTTAAAACCCATACAAAGATCATAGTACCGTTTCCAGTGGTAAGAAATATTTTAGTATAGAAAGATGTGGGTGAGAAAAGAGCCAATTGGGTTACCGCATTACAAGAATATGACGTTGAGATTAAACCAGCAAATATTGTTAAACGTCAAGGCTTTTGCAAAATGGTAGCTGGAGCATCGCTTATTTCTGAAATAACATCTACAGAGATACAAATGTGCGAGGTAAGCCTAAACGATGTTGATTCATTATACACTAATATCATATTCTATCTAAAGAATGGATATGCCCCTTCAAACCTCGATTATACAAAGAAAAGGGCTTTAAGGTTGAAGGCTAAACAATATCAGCTCGTGAATGATGTACTTTTTAGGATGAATTATGATTCTGTTCTCCTTAGATGTCTTGAGAAATTTGAAGCTGAAAAGGTTTTGCAGGAACTCCACGGTGGACTAGCAGGTGGACATTATGCTGGTGATACTACTGCACATAAAATCCTCCGCGCAGGCTATTACTAGCCCACATTATTTAAAGACGCACATAGCTATGTAAGAAAGTGTCAAGTTTATCAAACTGCTGCTGGAAGACAAAAGAAGCCATCATTACCTTTGTATCCAGTCAACATTGAATATCCTTTTGATCAATGGGGATTGGATATAATAGGTGAGATCGTTCCACACTCTTCTAAACAGAATAGGTATATGCTTACAGCTATAGACTATTTTACTAAATGGGTAGAAGCAGTTCCTCTCAAGACAGCTAATGCTGTACACATCATTGAATTTATAGATCAGTTCATAATCACTAGGTTTGGTTTACCCTCTGCTTTAATGTTTGATAATGCATCGTATTTTTCTGGCAATGTTATGACTGAATTTGCACTCAAAAGAGGTTTTAAGCTTAAGTACTCTACCAATTATTACCCACAGGGGAATGGGTTAGCTGAATCTACGAATAAAAATTTGATTAGGATCATTAAGCGAACCATTGACCAAAATCATAAAAATTGGCACAAGTCTTTAATATATGCTTTATGGGCAGACCGAATAACACAGAAAGCCTCTATTGGAACTTCTCCCTTTAATTTAGTTTATGGGAAAGAAGTGGTTCTTCCAACTCATCTAGCAATTCCCTCTTTGGCCTTAGTTCAATATATTGATGAAACACCAACTTCTTCCTTACAACTAAGGCAGTTACAAATCCTTAAGCTAGAAGAGCAAAGAGAGCAGGCTAAAATAACTCATGCTCATCACCAAGCATTAGTAAAAGCTTCTTTTGACTCAAATATGATGTCCAGAAAAGACTTTCAAATAGGGGATCTAGTTTCAAAATGGGACAAGGCTCATGAGGAAAAGGGCAAACATACGAAGTTTCAACAAATGTGGCTTGGACCTTTCCAAATCACAGAAATCATAGGCCCATCTACCCTTATGTTACAGGATTTAATAGGAAAAAAGGAATCTTTACCTATTAACGGGAAAATCCTCAAAAAATACTTTCCATAGGAGATTGTTCTTCTATTTTTGTAGATTAGTTTTTCTTTATTTCCATAATAAAACCAGTTGTAAATGGTTTCATTTGGAATTCACGAAAAGGACAATTATTTATTTTATATTTTGTTTTTTTCGCTTGTATAAATAGAAATAATCTAGAAAGTTGGTCATTATTATTGAAAGATACAGTGAAAAAGCTATAAGCCTGAATATGATACTAGTTTCAACCTTGTAAATTTTGATAAAAAGCTACCTTTAGTGGGAATTTGTTTTATATCAGTCAAATGAAAGGTGTCAATAACAAAACAAAGATTCTCTGTAGAAAAGCTCTTTCCAAAAACTCTACCATTGTCGTCCAGAGCTATTCTTAAGGAAACAATGACTTCCTCCCCACTTAAGAAATCACAAGCTTCAGGGAATAATCTAAAGATACACTTTAAAACTTAAAGAATAAGAGGTTTCATCGCGAGCCGACTTATCATGATCATAGATATTATAACTTGCTGACTTTGCCAAAACTACATACCACAACAGGGCAATGACTCAAGATTGTTGCAATTAAAAGACAAGGGGTCTCATCATGAGCTAGCTTGTTCAGCAAAGCTATAAATCAAGTGAGTGGCACTATCATAATTTTGCTATCAAACTAAGGCATTGTTCTTCAAGGATTAAAAGAAAATGAAAGTAATAAGTGTAGATATGGATTTCTCTTTGAAAATTGTATATTTCTCCAAGTGGGATACAGGATCATTGCTGGGTAACAGGTAACCTTGTCGAGGCTATAAATGCCTGCTGGCAGCAGTGGCTCTACCTACGACAAATGAGCATATTTAAAACTGATTTACAGAGAAGGCTTTGTTTTTATCTTTATAAACCAAGTAGTGACTGATGTAAATACAATGACTAGCTCCAGGAAGTAAATAAACAAAGTTGACATAGACAAAACAAACTATCATTGACAGCTGAAAAGGGTAGTGTATTTTATCTTTCTATAATAAAGTTTGATTTTCTAGAAAATTTCTATTGTGGAAGTTTAGGAAATTCAAAAGAAAAGTAGAGATAATTGGTTCTTCCAAGTGAATCACCAATTGTTGTGGCCAGCAACAACCCCCTTATTATTTAGTGTTATCACTAATACTAAATAAGTGGGGACCTTTATTCAAAAATTCAAAAAAATCGATTAATTCCTGTATTTCCATTTTCAATAAAACTTACTATCATAAACTTAGGAGAATACCCTCAAAAACCTAAAAAGACTTAAGTTTTATGATAAGTTAGAAGGAAATCACTTCTGAAAGCACATCGCATCGCAAAAAGGGTAAACGATACCTTCTCACAAGCGGAATTCTAAAAATTTGAAATTGCGATGCGAAATCATGCATGAAAAACCCTCATCGCATTGCATGCCTTAAACCTCACCTATGTTGAAGTGCCTTAAAATGCTGATATGCGATGGCGCATCTCACGAATTGCATTTCGCAGAAAACACATTAATGAATGCTTGCTACACGTAAAGGATTTGCTATATTGTGATATTGCGATATTGTGATACTGCGATCTACGATATTGCGAAGAAAATTGCAAAATCGCCTTATCGCAGATCTGCATGGCCCGTCGTTCAAGAAAGATTTTTCCATAAACTAAGGCCTGGTTATGCGCATTTATGTTAATTAACAAGTTAGTTGGCAATCATTAATGAAATATGGTTTTGATCTTATCAAGAAGCTAGTTCATGTAAGGTGATATATTTTATATATTTTCCGCATTTAAAGCTTTCCCGTCACATTTTCTTATCATCGTTCTCACCTCATTTGTAAACTGCAGGAGCGAAGAACTGAGAAGTATACAGAGCAGAACTCAAGATACTATGGGAAAGAAGGGTAAAGCTCCCAGTTATGAAGATAAAGAGATGGCTCCCTTGTCCACAGACACCACCTGCAACAATGACGCCGGTATCACTACTTGGGAAGGCACGTATCATTTACTTGAGGAAGAAGATCCCAAGGCAATGGAGGTAACGGCTACTGCAAGCTCACATGGGTCTTCTGAGGCGTCTATTACAGATCTAGCTTGTTCATTCTTGCACAGGATAGCAGCGAGACCTAAAATTCTCCCGTATACGGACATGGTTAAAAAGAGTACTAAATGATGTTGATATCACATATAAAGAAATCAAAGCTCAGAATCAAGAACGTATAATGCCATTCTTTCTACAAAGTTTAAGTTTTATATCATCTAAAAAAACGCGCAAGAGGCGAAAATCACATCAGGGGAGCCCAGATCTAGAAACGGAGACAGTTTATGATGCGCGATTGCACTAGGCGCTAGGCAAAACCCCTCGAGATGGAAAGCCTCAAATTGCTCAGTCGCCTGTAAGCATGGAAATTTGTAGGGAAAAAGCGCTAAAGATGGAAAGTAAAATTGGAACTCAAAACCAGTAATATTTATCAGGTATATCACCAAGCGATACGTAGATATCTACCAAAGGTGTAGCATCTACAAACAAGTTGGAGACAGAAGGCTCAAGAAAAGGCAGAGTCAATCCAAAGGTTAACCAAGTTGAATTGGGATTCTTACTGGGCGTACATGGTAAAACCACACAGCTAGTGTATGACTCTCAAATGTGTCAACAGTTCTGCCAAGAAGATGGTGCCAGCTCTGACCGATTTCGTTTTTGTAGGACAGCTAAAATTGGAAGTCGGCCAGCCAACTCTCCTCAAGAAAATGCTGAATGCTTGTGACTTTAAGGAGCAGATACATAAATAGTTAGTTAGTAGTTTTAGTTTTAGATTCAGTTTTAGTTTTAATTTTGCTTTATTTTTGCCTGAAATGAGGACGGTCATTTAAACTACATCCTACATTTTTGTAATAGATTATTTTTAGAATTAGTTAGTAGTATTTAAACCCTTCTCATGCATTTAGAGAAGGGTCCAAAAATTTGTCAAAAACTTGTCCTCAGAACATGCACTTTTGCACCCTCCGAGGAGGTTTTGATGAATGAATGTAATAGGATTTATTGATATCTACGTTTAATATCTACTACTGATGTTGCACTTTTGTACTCTTAGTGGCTGTTGGATTAAGAAGAAATAGATCATTATTGTTGGAGCTCATGAGTAGAACTAGTTATAAATGGTACTTTTATCTCTTAACTGTTTCTGCTTATGTGTTATGGTGATATTCATGTTCAGTTATTTATATATGAATGCTTAAATGCTTGAGTTATCATTTGGCACTTTTGTATGGTGATAGCTATTTGTTTATGCTTAGTATATGAGTAGCTTACTATGCGATATGTTTTTCACAACTATTTCATCTAACTTTTTATATGAAATGGTTTATCTTTATTGAATTCTTTTCTCATAGTAGTTGAATGATATTTATTACCAACTGTCATTTGAAATCATTTAAGATCGCATAAAGTAAAGATTACATCCCGGGGTTAGTTTAGAATTAGATATTTCTATTTATTAGATTACAATTGCATGTTGATAGAATAGATTTAGAATAAAGAAAGCATCTTACTTAGGAATCAGTAGTTAAGAAATATCAATTCTCAACACACACACACATATTGGGAAACCAGTCCCATATCCCCAGTCGGACCCACTATACCAAACGGAAAACGAGCTGCTAGCCAAGGTCCGGACCGGGTGGGTATCCCCCTTATTGTAGACCTGATTTTCGGGGCTTCAACAGGACCACATAAATTAGTATGAACAAATTCAAGAGGCTTATTAGCTAATCCTTCCTTCTCAGGGAAATGAGCTCTGATTTGCTTACCAAATTGACATGATTTTCATATTGTGTTTTTTGGAATGCTGATATCAGGAAGATCACGAACAACCTGGTATCTGCATGCTTTTCTTATTTGAGAGAAGCTTAGATGCCCCAATCTTCTGTGCCATAGCTAGTGTTCATCATTTTTGCTTAGGTAGCACTGTTGTTGTCCTCCCTTGAGTATGTATAGGTTATTTGGAGTTCTTATTCCTTTGATCATTGTTTCTCCTGTATCAAGCTCACGAACAACACATCCATTTGATCGAAATACCACTTCATTTCCTTGATCGCACATTTGACTAACACTCAATAGATTATGCTTTAGACCATCAACATACATAACATTCCCAACTTTAACCTTTTCTTTTAAGAGAACAAAACCTTTACCTTTTATGACAGCAGGAGTGTCATTTCCAAATGAGACATTCTTTTCCTTTTCTAAGGCATTATATGACTGAAGTTTTTCTTTATCACCTGTCATGTGTTTTGAGCATCCACTGTCAATGTACCACTGATTTTCTTGTCCTTCTGCATATAAAGTTATACCACATCTTTCTAGTTGCGGTTCTTTCTTTCTCCAAGTTTTGGGACCTAATGAAGTTTTCTCCTTCTGATATGTTTGCCAAAATTTACTCCTGCATTCAGAATCTTCATGACTGAAGTTGTTATAGATAGAGCATTCTATTTCATTTTCAAGAAGCACAAAGTTATTGTAGGTCCTTTTCATGATCCCTATCACATTCTTTTGATTTCGTGCTTCTCTAGTCGTGATGGTCTTGTAAGCAACATATTGAGCAGCTTTGTGTCCAAATTTATGACATGAAAAACATTGGCTATTAAATAAATTCCTGCGATTATCGAACCTACTGACCTTGTGATAGTAGTTTTCGTTGACATTCATTCTTGAAGCAAATTGAGTATGATTTACCTGAGGTTGGTTATAGCTTATGTTCATCCTTGAAGTAGATTGACCCTGATTTACTTGGTGATCTACTTTATGCCTTTGCTGACAATTGTCAAACTGTTCATTGCTCTTTACTGCATCAAGATAGCTTTTAGTGGAGGTGGACGGTTTCTGTGCTTCTTCAATATATCCTAGACCTGTCTTTATCAGAGGAGAATGCTGCACTTTGATAATTTCATTTAGGGTCTCTGATCCTTTAGCAAAACTAAGATTGAGAGCTTTTGTTTTCTCAATGTCCTTTCTTAGACCCACAATTTCACATTCTAATTTTTCATTGTGTTTTTCCCTTTCAGCAAGTTGGAATGTCAGAGTATCTATAATCATATTCTTTTCTTCTAAACAAATTTTAAGTTTAGAGATTTCTTCATAAATACCATCTTCATCTAATGCATCCAAGAAATCTTCATATTCAAAAGCCATCAGAAGTCTATAATCATTACTATTTTCATCTTCATCACTATTTGATAAACCATCACTATCTTCATGCGTATAGTAGCTCTTTTTACTTACACTTTGTTTTCTATTCCATTTTGCTGATTCTTAACCTTTATCAAGCTTATCCTTATGAGGACATTTGGTAGCATAATGACCGACTCTTCCACAAGCAAAACATTCGAAAGGTATTTTACCTCTGAATCTTCCAAAACCCCGTTGAAGGTTCTTGACAAAGTTTGCTTCTTCCTCTCCTTCTGAAATATGTCCTGATTCATTGAGTTCTTCTCTTCCTGAAGCTTTGAATGTAGCTTCTCTCATATCTGATGGGCCTCCTTTTCTCATTTCGAAAGCAGTTAAGATTTTGTGCAGCCATGTCATAGTAAGACTCTAAGGATCCTGCTTTTCTTCTATAGTGGAAAATTTTGATTCAAACTTAGTAGACAAGGATCTTAAAACCTTTTCAACTAAAGTAACTTCTTTTATCTCTTCACCCAAGTTTTTCATGCGATTAACAATCTCATCTATACGTAGGAAGTAATTAGCTATACTTTCATCATTGTGCATTTTGAGAGTTTCATATTGAATTCTGAGAGATTGCAGTTTTGCATGTTTTACCTGATCATCTCCTTCATAGCTTAGAATGATCTTGTCCCATATTTCTTTGGTGGTTTTGAGCTGCATAACTTTGACAAATTCTGATTGTGACAGACTCCCCAATAATGTATTGACGACCTTGGCATTGGTTTCATATTGCTTCTTACCTGCCATATCTGTAGGTATTTCTGATGGAAATGTATACCCTCCTTCCACGATTTCCCAAACATCTATTCCAAGAGATTGAAGATAGGTTGTGGTTCTTACGTTCCAATAAACGAAGTTGCTCCCATCAAAGATCGGTGGTCTAATGGATGCCTCTCTTTCGTAGTTACTCATGATGATAGATCTTCCTTCAAGCGATCAAGCTTCTTATGAAGGACCTGCTCTAATACCAATTGTTGGAAATAACACTGAGAAGGGGGGTGAATGAGTATTAGCAAGTCAATAATATTTCATTTCCATATTATGATTCATATACGCTACTTCAGTTAATGAAACTTGTGTGTATACGCAACTATATATAAGGAAACTAGCGTATACCCTGTAAACTTATAATTTAGTTAATTCTGATCTTTAATCTGTGCATCAGAACCATATAAACAGTAATCAGGAGCAGTAAAAACAAAACAGATAGTCACACACATGAACACAAGATATAAGGTGGAAACCCAATGTGGGTGAAAACCACCTGCTGCAATCGTCTCTATCTTTTTTTTAATAAGAAACTTCTTTTTACAATATTCTATACTGGTGCAGTCTTATACCAGTACGTAGGCTTCTACCTGCAAAAAGCTACAACCTTCTCTCATTCTCCAGCTTCTCCGAGAAGGGAGCTACAACCCCTAGCTCTTGTACTAGCTGATGTACTAGTACATAGGTGCTGACCTACAGAAGGCTACAACCTTCTCTTTTCTTCCAAGGACCACATTTCATAATTTTTCAGACTAGATCCATTAATAACATCAATCAAACGTCAAATATATCTGCATCAACCAATTTCCTTTGCACCAACCAAAATTGAATCAAACAATCACTTCTCTGGATGTTGTAACTAGAATACAGTAACAGTAACCAGAACCCAAGCCAGAATCCAGAACACTGCAATAGCAATCAGAAGTAGCTAAAGCATATTTTATGAGGTGTACGCTACTTCAATGTGACGAACCTACATGCATACGCACTTGTATCAAGGAAAACCTGCGTATACGCACTTTTGAAATGCCAAACCAACGTGTATACGCGCCTTTGCTATAATGAACCTGCGTACAGATCTGTAAATGATGATTTTAACCTTTACAATTATTCAGACATCAGTTATACCCAGATCATCATATTTACAGATTATGACATGCACCAATTATTCAAATAAAAGATCAAAACCACACAAAGGTACTTCTCTTCAAGCCTTAAGATCTTGACCCATCAATAGAACTTATCCTTCATCATGCGCTAAGGTTCATCCTTGATTCAGATCCAACTATGCACCATAACCCAATCACCTGTATTCTAGATTTTGCTCTTCATTAGATATTCAATTCATTAGTGCCTTTGTCTAATGATCTTCTCCTCCTTTTATAATCTTAGGCCTTACTCAATACCATGGTCCAAAACCACTTAGAATCAATACCTTGGACCAAATACCTGAGGTCAACACGTCAGACAAGATACCTTGGACCAATACCATGGATCACAATACCATGGACCAAATATCACGGACCAAAACCAAGTTTTCCAACATGTACGCGCCTTTCTTTTTGTGAAAGTGTGTGTGTACACCATACACGCCTTTTTGTCTGCGAACTCGCGTGTACATGCGGCTTGGTTAATGGGAACCTACGTATACCTCTCTTTCTTCATTCTGTGAGCCTGAACTGTGATCTGTCATCTGTGAGAGTTTCCATCAAGGACAACACTTGTGTCATAGCGCCCAATCTGAGTCATAATGGCAACACCTGGAGTATATCCCTTCTGAAGAACAAATAGCATATATTTTTACAAATTCTTTGTCATCACTACGGTTTCTTAAGTTACAACACATGCTTGGAGAAAAGGAAGTTGTCCTTGGGGGTTCATCTTGAGTCCTCTTGCTTTCCTCTCTTCATTTTCTTTCTTTCTTTCTTCTATCTTATGAAAGGTTTTACATTGGTACCTAAAAAGGCCTAGTTGTTGGGACTTATTCTTTGTGTTCGTTTTTCTGTATTTCCTCCCCATGTTTCACTTATGGGGCGGTGTTAGAGTTCCAATAAAAGATTCTTGAAACTATCTTATTAGTTGCATTGTCATTCTTCCTTATTTATTGTGTTGAAAGTCGTATCTTCTAGCTATCACTAGAAGCCTTTATTCCTATAAATTAAGTTCATGTACATTTTCTCAAGTAATGAAGTGTGGTTTCTCTTTGTTCTTCATCTTGTGATCTCTTAGTAGAAAGATTGTTTAGCTCTGCAATCTGATCTGGGTATTTTAATACTATTTCAAAAACAGAATATAAACACATCAAAAATTAAATAAAAATAAAATGTTACCTTCTTACCACTTCCCACTTATCCATCTAATAAGGTTAGCAGCCTACTAATCATAAATTTGACCTATCAATATTGAATTTGATGTTTTTCCCCTTTTTATAGCATATTTAATATCATTTAAAATTAAAAAATTTCAAATAATTTAAATTAGTTATATAAGTTAAATAGTTAAATAAATAATAAATATAGATAATTTTTTAAATTTCATAATAATTATTTTTGCTATTTATAACCAATTCCTAGTTGATCTAATTCCTAGTTGATCTGTAATTTGCATATTCAGAATTAAAACAAAACGATGAAAAACATTAATATATATATATAAAACACCTGTGAACATTTTAAGAAGCTTAAAAATGATTGTAAATGAATTTTACAATGAGAAGATAAGTCAACATACATAAACACATATATCAAATTTTTAAATGAATTTTACATTGAGAAGGACATGTCAAGTCCTTTTCATAAGTCAACATACATAAACACATATCCAAAATGCATTTCATAAGGTATCAACGGTTATTTGTTATTTGATCAATGGTATATTAATTTAGCAAATATATTAAATAAATGCGGAAAGATGAATGTGTTTACTAGGCATATGAATTTAGAGATACGAGAAAGTTAAGATTGAAAATTTTTAACTTTTTATTTTTAACATAAAATTTAAAATTTTAATGGATTTCATTTTTTATTTTTGAATATAAAATTTAAAATTTGAGAGAGTTTTTTTTAATTATAATTAGAGAATCAATAATTTCATAGAAATGACGATGAACCACACTAGTTGGTTCGAAACACGTCGACAAATGTCTCTCTTTATGTGATTTACGCCGAAGTCCTACTTATAAATATTATGGATCACAGAAGCCTCACTTCAACAATTCATAAAAATTGTTGTGAACAAGACCCAAAATTTCTCACTATTTTCTTTAAGATCAAGCTATTTAATTTTTCCTTGCTCTTCAGATTTGTAAAAATTATTCTCTCAATTTACAACCAAAATACATTACCTTTAAAAAACAACTAATTTAATTTTAATTAATAAAATATTTATATTTCTGAAAACTTAATGTAGGATCATTTCTATAGTTTTTAATTATAGGATCCTATCTAAGTTTTTTAATTAGAATCTATATTTTGACGCGGCAATTATATATAAAAGAAAGTTAAATGTTTGATTTAAATAATTTATTTTTACAAACTTCCAATTAAAAAACAATAATTTATGTAAATAAAAAATAACCGTTGACAAAAACTGGTTTGAAATAGCAACGTATGTCAGAAGATTTAAATATTTATTCAGGAACGATTCAAAGTTTTGATAAAAGTGACGGATTATATATATATATATATATACTCAGAGGAAAAATTATCAAATTTGGTCTCTCAGAACATAAGTGCATTTTTTAAATTTTAGGTTAAATTTATTTTTTAATAAAATTTGAAACAGAAATCTACCGCAACTCAAACTTTATAAACGGGCCTGGAGTACCTAAAATTGCTTCTGCTTGGCTAAGAGCTCGTCTTCCTCGGACGTAAGGAAACAGGTTAACGGCCCAAGACCCAGAGGCATCTGGCAGGAGTGAAAGCCTGCTCCCTACGGACCACCAGAGGGTTATTTCAGGTGGCGTGGTTTTCCTTGATAACAGTGATGTGTCAACTGACATTCGCGGATAGCAGCCAGAGATGGCTGTCCTCACTGTTGGTTTGACAAACTGAGTTTGATAGATTTTTCCACCTTTCGAAAAAAAAAAAAAAAAAAAACAACTCTATAAATTATATAGAATTTTAATAAATTGTCTTTTTCTTTACTGCAGTATATATATTTAAAAAATAAGTTTAACCTAAATTTAAAAAATACACTTATATTTATTTATTTATTTATCACGCGCAATTTTTTTAGAATCTATAATTATCATTTTATTTATTTATTTATCGCGCGCAATTTTTCAGAATCTATAATTATCATTTTATTTCTGTATAATTTATAATTTCCGTCTTTTGTCGAATCTATAATTTTTATTGTTAAATATTAGTTACCAATTTAAAAAGTTTACCAACACTTACAAATTTTAATTTTAATGTTATCTTTATGAAATCTATAATTTCTAAATCTTAATTACGGATTTGAAAAATTTATCAACACCTGCGAATTTATTGTAACAACCAACAAACAACATAACCAGGTGCCCGTTCCATGAGCCTTGGGGATCCGAGTTACCGATACAAGTTTTGGTGTAACCAATCTTTTCACTTTTATTTCGGGAGCCTGACTTCGACTGCAGCGTATTTGACTAAGTAAAACGCGGCCATGATCGCCGCCAATCTGTACTCGAAAACTGAATTGAACCGCGTGGGTAGCTCTTGCTTGGAAACTCAGCCACGACCGATTCGACCCAAGAAGGAATCCACTGAAGAATGGGCAACATCTCCATATAATAATTTGATTTGGTGTCGCGAAGTTACATATTCATTGTGTATCCATCCACAACAAAAACCATTTGTGCAGGCCAATACAGTGGGGGAGCGATTAATCATCTGATGAATTTTGTTAGCAGAAGATCTCGCAGCTGTAAGGAGTTTTGTGTCCATTGATGATGAACCTGAGAGGTATTCTGGAATTGGGATTCTTGGTGTGTATATCCATCTTATGGATGTGTTCACTGATCAGTGCTAGAAGTCCACTGACCTTTCCTCCTCCGCGAAAATCTACAAAATCACCATTAAAATCACCAGAAATTCGTCCCCCGCCGCCACCCTAGAATGTTATTGTCATTTTCCCTCCCGATCTACCGAATACTCTAATCCTTCCATCGCCACCACCAGTATTCCCCAAACCCTCCTCCTCCCCGCCGCCGCGGCGCGAATTCGTGAAAAGCTTCCCTCCCCCTCCGCTGCCACGGCCACCGCCACCGCCACCGCCACCGCCACCGCCACTACCTAATCAAAGCGAAACCTCTGTTTCTAGTCGAAATAGAAGGAAGAAGGGGGTGATTATGGGAGTGGTGTTTGCATCTGTTGCAGGGCTACTTCAAGTGTTTGTTGTTACGTACCTCCTTGTGAAGAGGAGGCAGATACTTCGCGTAGTGCAGGCCTATGCATATTGAGAGGAGACCCCTGTGAAGGGTCACTACAGGATCAACTCTCCACAGTGATCGAAATCGAGCCAAGCTGAGACCGGCGCCAGCATACTGAGCTTTTGAAAGGGGAGTTGTATATTTTGTAGCAGAAGGGAGCTCTTTTCTCCCTTTGACGCTTGCAGTAATGGTTAGAAATTGAAATCAGCCCACTGGTTTCGTTTTGCTTGCGTAAAATTGTAAAAAAAACATATTATTTCAACCCATTACACAAGTTTCTTAAAAATTGTATAGAGTTAAAAGTTTATAAAGTGATGTTTAAGTTTTATTTTTTGGAAAGCTTTTCGGTTTATTTTCTGATCTAATTTGTTTAAAATTTGGATGGATTAATTAATTCACAAGTTTGACAAGTGAGTTTTTCACAATCTAAATGTTCCAGGGTTTTTTTGGATGTTGAATCCATATGCTTAGTCAAAAAAATAATTTAAACAACAACAGAAATCAAGATTTTGCCACAATTTTTTTAACGAGATTTTGGTAAGAAATCCACCTAAAACTCAAAAAAGTCGCACTTAAAAGACTACTCCAGAATTTATATCATTCTCAATAATGAGATTTGAGAATGATATGTATAAATTTTGTATCATTAATAATTATTAAATTAAAATTTTGACTTGGTTATATTACATAAAAATAAAAATAAAAAATTAATAGTTATAATTATTAATTATTTTTTTTATTTGGCCATATTACATAAAAGTAAAAATAAAAATAAATAAAATAAAATAAAATTCATTTTAATTCCAACCCTATCAAGTTCTGAGAGGGATCACATATCTACGGGTGCCAACCTTTCCTCAAGTTTTGTACTCAAAATAGTTTTTGTATGATTAATAAATAATATATAAATTTTATCATTTGGAAACCAAAAATTTATATTATTAAATAATTGATGATGATTAACTTAATCAAGATGTTTTATTCTTCATTTTGTTTCTATGTTTAAATAGCATTAAAAGAAACATTTCAAGATTAATTGTTAATTTAGATTTAATAGAGTACACTACAACTTAAAAGAAAGTGTTTTTCATCTTGGACTCTGTTAGTGTACTAAAGTTGATAAAAAAAATTATTCGATGGTGTTTTGAGAATTACTTTGAAGCTCATGACAATTTGTTCTTATTTTAAGCATATTTATTTTCTTCTCTACAATAGTCAAGACAAAATTATTTTTTTTATCCTCTAGATTTGGGTTAATCACCTCCTTGTAATATCTTAGTTTAATTATTCCCTCTAACACTTTATCATTGCACAATTTCTCATTAAATTTTTATGTAATAATATTTTAATATTATCTTTATTATACAAAATGACAATGGTCTAGCCAAGGGTGGGTATCCTTAGGCATCTTCTTTTATTTGCAAAATGATAATGATCTAGTGAAGACTAGACATCCATATGCCATCTTCTCTTGTGCCAAAGGTGGTGGTTTTGGCTAGAGTTTTAAGAAATTTGAGGAAACCTTTTGTCCTCCAAATTTGCAATTTAATCTTATACATATTATAGCTATGCTTTAATGAATAATAAAAAAATTAACATAAAGTATATTTCCTTTAATCATATAACTTAAAATTTTAAATTCCTTAATTTTAATTAATTAACTATTTAAATATATATTTAAAAAATTATATTAGAAAAAACAGAAGAGAGAGCACAGAGCGATTACACATAGTACAAATCTTGCTTGATACTTTTATTGATCATCACAGGTACAAATATATAAGACACAAATCACTGACTTCGACACAAATAGATCACCATTACAACTCACACATTGGAAACAAGACTGACTCCTCGTAACTCCTAATGACAACTACACATGACATGGAAGCATTACTTCCAATACCCTCCCTTAATGCTTGTTTGGTCCCAACTTACCAAGGCAAGTTAAGCTCTTAATTCTTTTATCAACCCAGGGAAGTACACTTAGAGATGCTTACCTAAAATATATAGATCTAGAAGGCTCTAAGATTCTAATGGTTACCTGATGGACTAAATTAACAGTGCTTTCTACAAAAGATCCTTTATTATCCTTTTAAATAATTCAAACATCAATCTAAGAGAAACAAATCCTATGAAATTCTAGTTGTAGAATAACAAAAGCAGAGTGTTGATGACTGATTGTAATCCTACATTCCCTTACAAGAATATTGCTTCAAAGAATTTTTACAATCACAACAGTCCAAAGTAATTTCAATTTAAATCACACAGCGAATAAGATAAGCAGTGTTATAAATCAATATCAGTTAGATCTTTTACAAGAATCATTTACCAAACTGAAAATTGAATTGTAAAACTCCATTCTTAAATCACTTTAGAAATAATACTAGAACTATCCTTCAAAATTAAAGCTAGCAAACAAATCTGGAAGTTGAACGTCAGCAGCATCCAAATATCAATTCCAAGATCAAGATTAGTTGAATCCTCTTACAAGGCTCTCTCTTCACAACAAATTCAAGTTCTCTTTAACTGATAATTCTGCTAACATAACTTTAACTCTGAACATGAAATGATTAGCTATCAAATTCGAATTTGCAGCTAGTAAGAAAAACAGAGTAAAGATAAAGTGTATCAGCAAAGTGATGAGGGCCCTTCAGCACTCCACAATCACACTAGGAGATGATTCAGAAGAGTGTAGCTACTAAACCTTGAGACATAAAATTGCTGAAGAAGTTTGTATTAAGTCTGGAATCAAAGATACACAAGCTGTCTTCTCATATGTTCATAAAAACCATTCTAAAACATAGTTTTCCCATATGGGTTATTTATCGTGAATCTTCTAACAAAAGCAACTATTGTTCCTCCATCTAATACTAACAATATTCTATTAATTACATCCCAAGGAGGTTGAATTTAGGTCTGTTCCTCCATTTATGCAAAAATTCTAAAACTGGAAAATATCTTGTGCACAAAAATAAGGAAAAAGTGATGAAGTGGCTGGGTTTGACCAGCTTTGATTGGACACTTGTTTTCTCCAAAACTGAAAGTGAATAGTTGTTTCACCATCCTTGTACATTGTACTTTATGCCCATAATCTTTGAATTTGCCCACCTGTGCTACAACATGTCAAACAATAAAGCAATCATAGGTTGTTACAACTTCTTGTGATTTTTCTGAAAAATTTCATTTAAATATAAAAATTTCAAATATTAATCCCAAGCTCAAAATAACCAAAATGAAAACATATGACTTAGTTTCTAAGGATTATTGTTGAATAATAAAGGTTAAATGGCCAAAAATGATAGTTAAAAGATGAATTTGGAGTGAAATGGACAGTGGAATTTAGATACTAACATCCTCCCGAACCTAAGAATTTGCATGTCCTCATGCAATCAAGTCCTAACCTGTCAAGTGTTGTCTTCTGCTACTGCCTCTGCCTCTGCTGCTTCAAGTAGAGCATTTATCTTCATTTGTGCTTCATATTCTGTTTTCAGGATTTGATACTTGGTCTTAATTTCTTTCTTTTGTTTGTAAAGTTTGTAGGCCTTCCTACAAATTTGTATTTTATAGGTTGAGAGTTTCTTAATTTTCTTCTTCAATTTTTCATTCTCTGCTTGAAGCTTTTTGCTTTGTATTTTAAGTGTCTCATTTTCTGCTTTTATTACTCTTTCTAACACTTCTGATTCCTTAAGCTCTTGTTGTAACTTCTCAACCTTTTTCTCCAATCTTCTTCTCTTTTTACCTGAAACCTGTTGTTCATGTTGCTCTTTTTCCTTGTCTTTATCTTCCAGTCCCTGTACATAGTCGTATTGTGCTTGTTGTAGGACATCATCTTCTTCCAAAACTTTCCTTTGCTGGCCAAACTTTCTTTTCCTGGATTTCCTTGTGTAAGCAGTAAAAATTTTGTCTTGGTTGGCTCTTTCAGCATCTTCCCTCACCATTCTTCTTGTCCTGACACTGCTGGTGGATGGAATAGAATTGCTTTGTCTAAATTCTGAAAATTTTTCCTCTATGGCATTTACATCAATCACTAGTTCTGCATGTTGTTGCTCCTGTAAATTCTATTGTCCCTCTTGTGACTCTTTTTGTTCCACATCAATGACAAATTCATTAGTTATCAAGAATTTTTCCCATGTTATACCTATCTTTTGTAATTCAGCTTCAATCAGAATTTTTATCAAGCTAAAATGATGTAAACTTGTATCCTTATTCTTCCTTTGCTTTTGCATAGTCTTAGACATTTTTGTCAGGCTTTGTAAAAGAAAATAGGGTAGACTTATAGTACAATCTCCTCTCATATGCATCAACAACTTAATATGATAGAGGAATACAACACAGAATCTACCTTCACAAGTTATAAATTTTTGAATTATATAAACCATCTCATCCCATGGATGGATTAACCAGCTTCTAGGAATCCCTGATTTCCAATCAATTGCTGATAATCTTGACCTAGATATAAAAGGTGCCCATGTTTTCTCTTTAAATTGTTTGGTTTTAAAGTATTTTTCTTCTTCTGGGCTTATACCAATTGCTTAAGCAATGGTGTCCTTCGAGACCCTAAATGACAGGTTGCCTACAGCTGCCCTCTCCCCTTTAAATGAAGAAGAAAATTATTTTGTTGTTTGCTTGTTATGCCCACTGTGTTTTTCTAAAAATGACAACCAAATTTTTGCCCTAAGTATCTCTACACAGTCTTTATGATATCTAGAAGGGTCAAACTGTAATGGTTCTGCCCGATTTTCCATAAGAGGAAAGGAAAAACTATGTCCTGTTATCCTGTATTTGAAAGGAATTTACAGTTTGTAAAGAATTCTACCATACCGTAAAAAAAATTACTGCAATCCTTCTTGCTGTAAAACAAAATATTTTACCAGAGTTTATGGTAAGTCAACTACCTGGGCCTGATTTGTATGCGTAACTCTTGGAGGACACTGCCAATAAAGCCGAAATCTCCCTCAATTTAATTTTGGTGGATGCTGTGCCTTCTCAATGTTAAATTCAACATACGCATAAAACACTATTTACTTATAAAACCGACTTTTAACTTTCAGAACAAGCGTTTTCTACAGGGAATGTGTTTTCTTTCTTCATTCATGGCCTGTTTATGTATTAAATCCCCAATTTCTCCACGCAATCTGCCTCAAGGGTTTTTAATGATATCTTTGGAATCTTGGCAGCAGTGAAATGACTTTCACGCAGGGATTTATGATGTTTCCAAAGTCCTGGTAGTGTAAATTGGTATGATGGCTATGGAGTTTTGACAACATAAATGGCTATGATAGCTATGGAGTCCTAGCAGCATAAGTAGCTATGATGTCTATGGAGTCCTAGAAACGTAAATGGCTATAATGGCTCATATTCAAATGTTAATGATAACCTTTGGTGTCCTGTTTCACGGCCCATTATATAGCCTTCAGTTTATAAGAGTATTAATAATGATGACTTGCTGATTGGACCGTTAAACTTTTGATCACTTACCCTTAGTCATTTCGTGCTTCACAAACAAAATTTGTAGGTTGAAAACCATACAAATTTCGTAAATTCTTCAAGACCTGTGTTGTAGCTGATAAATGCTCTGTTTTATGACTTGGGCTCTTTGAAAATTCAATCCTTAAGTATGCAATCAGTCTTAGTTTGGATAGGTCTGTTGGTATCCATGACTATGGGTCGATTAGAATTGTTTATACAGGATTAATACAAGGTAAAAAAAATAAAAATAGGGATATATGCAAATAGGGATATATGTTCAGAAATAGGAAATGGTTATAGTTACAAGGTATAGGCCAAAGGGTAGGACTTAGGATGAAAGAATGAATGATATAGAATAGGCTAGGTATTTAGAAACTAAAATCAATAATTATCACCATTCATCATCAAAATTTTGAAATTAATAAAAGAAATTAAATACTTAAAATGACCATTCTTACAGCCCTTCAATATTTCTTTGTGTTGGAGCTTATTGTTTGATATGATCTCTGTGTTGGAGCTTGATGTTTGATATATGTAAGCAGAATGTATTGGTGCCCATCTTTATGTTCCAGTCTTTAATCTTCTTCATCTTAAATGTAAGTTTTCTTATTGCTGATGTAGTTTTCCTTTGAACAGATTTCGTTGTAAAAATGTTCTCAAAACAGATCCTTTACCAAATGTCTTCTAAACAGATCCTTTACCTTAAAATGATAACAAGTTTCTTCTAAACAGGTCCTTGCTGAGAAGTGATTGATAACATGTCCCTTCTGAGAAATGATTACAAGTCCCTTGCTGAGAAATGATTACAGGTCTCTTCTGACAGAACAGGTCCCTTCTGAAAAATAAATGATAACAGGTCCCTTCTGGCAGATGAATGACAACAGGTACCTACTGAAAATGAATGATACAAGTACCTACTGAGAATGAATGATAACAGGTCCCTTGAAAAAAATGAATGATACAGGTCCCTTCTGAGATTGTTCTGATAAGCTTTTTCTTAAGACTTGCTAAAAATGAAGACAAACCTTTTTCTATGCTGGAGATAAATAAACTTTGTAGGAAAATAGGAAAGCATGAACAAGTTCAGGCTTCCTTCTCCCCAACTAATGGTTTGACTTGTCCTCAAATCATGATGTTGTGGTCTTAAGATTCAATTTGAATGACCTTTTCTTCTCTGATTTTTGTACCCAAATTTAAAAAAAAACTAAGAATTCTTGCAAGCCAATTTTTTGGTTTTCTCACAGAAATTCGTGTTTAGTCTATGCCATATCTGGTTTTCACAGCTAAACATTTTTTTTATTTATTATATATATATATATATATATTTTTTTTTTTTATTTCTATGTTTTCTATGTTTTTTTTTAATTGCTTTTTTTATTCTGAAATCAAAACAAATTAAGGTTTGGATATTACAACTGACTGTTGTAGTAGCTGTACCTCCTTTTCCTGTGAAACAATTCTCATAAAATCTTCTCTGTCAACAGGCTTATGGTAGATTCGGAGCCTGTGTCCATTGACAAGATATGTCTGTCCTTCTTGGTCTATTGAAGTTACTTTGACTGATCCATTCTCGAAGATTTCAAGGATCTCATAAGGCCCCATCCAGTGAGTAGTGAATTTAGCCTTATGATCCTTGAATTTGGAGTTGAAGAGCAATTCCCAGTCGCCAATTTGAAATTAATTTTTCTTTGTCATCTTGTCATGCCATTGTCTTCTTTGCTGTTGAATCATTGTTGTCCTTTGCACGACCTCTTGTCTCATTTCATCAAGTTGGTTTAATTGCATGATCCTTTCTTATTGAGCTTCTGAAAGGTCCATCCATAGATCTGCTGCCAATTTATATGTATGTATTTGGAATTCTATTGGCAGCATGACCTCTTTACCATACACTAGCTGGTAGGGTGAGAACCTTGTTGTATTTTTTCAAGTAATCCTATATGCCCAAAGTGCTTCATTGAGCTTGTCTGCCCAATTCTTCCTATTTGTGGCCACTGTTTTTGTCATGATGCCTTCTAATGTTTTGTTTGTAGACTCCACTTGGCCATTGGCCTGTGGATGATAGGGCGTGCTTCTTCTATGCTTGATTTGGTACTTCTCTGTTATTTCTTGAACTAGTCTTGATGTGAATTGAGTCCCTTGGTCTGTGACTATCTCTCTAGGCACTCCATATCTAACAAAAATTTCTTCAAATAGGAAATTGACCACTTTTTGTTTAGTTGCCCTTACAAGTGCCTTTGCTTCAGCCCATTTAGTGACATAGTCGGTACATACAAGAATGTACTTCTTACCTTTGGATGGTGGATTGATGGGTCCGATAAAATCAAGAGCCCATTTTTCAAATGGCTCTAGATGCACTTGCGGCTGGAGTGGCATTTCATCAGAGGTAGTTGGTCGTCCCATGCACTGGCAGCTGTCACAACTTCTTACATACTTCTTTGTGTCTTTAAAAATTGATGGCCAATAATAGCCAAGGCTAAGAATTTTGTGCGCTGTCCTCTTTGCTGCAAAATGGCCACCACAAGGTTGATCATGGCAAGAGGTTAGTACATCAATTATTTCATCCTCTCTAATGCATCTCCTAATAATCATGTCATAACCAGTGTAAAATAAATCTCCATTAATCAATGAGTATCTTGCGCTTTGTTTGATCAGCCTTTTCTTTTCCTTTGAGCTGAATGATGGTGGCACTTTTCCTATGGACAAGTAGTTAGCTAAATCAACATACCATGGCATTGAAACTAAAATTGCAAACAAATGTTCATCAGGAAATGAATCTTCAACTTGGACAACTTCACCTGGATTTTGAAGTTTAGAAAAGTAGTTTGCTACCTAGTTTTCTTTTTCGGGTCTATCTAGTATGGTGATATTGAATTCCTGCAATAAGAGTAACCACCTGGTGATCCTGCCATTAGT
Organism: Pinus tabuliformis; assembly: GCA_031772625.1. Lineage (NCBI taxonomy): Eukaryota > Viridiplantae > Streptophyta > Pinopsida > Pinales > Pinaceae > Pinus > Pinus tabuliformis. The sequence continues at coordinate 196,015,208 of CM062816.1, forward strand.
AATAGGTTCGTTCATTAAATATCGAATGGCGGAGTGATCAGTGTGAACTAGGACCTCATATCCAGTTATGTAGTGGTGAAATTTGTTGACTGCATGTATTATTGTGAGCATTTCCTTTTCTGTAATTGTGTAATTAAATTCTGCAGGGGTCAAATTCTTGCTAATAAAATAGATGGCATATGTTGAACCATCTTCTTTTTGGCCTAATGAAGCCCCCACTGCAGTGTCAGATGCATCAGTTGAGATATGAAAAGGTAGTGTCCAATTAGGTCCTCTCAAAACTGGAGCAGTGGATAATTTTTCTTTTAGCTTCTCAAAAGCAGTTTGACAATTACCGTTCCAATCAAAAGTTACATCCTTTGCAAGAAGTTTAAACAAAGGCAAGGCTATCTTACTAAAATTTGCAATAAATCGCCTGTAATAGCTTGCATAACCAAGAAAACTTCTTACATCTTTTTGATTTGTTGGAATTGGCAATTCAACAATGATTTGTATTTTGGTTTGATCTACTTCAATGCCTTTAGATGAGATGTGATGCCCTAAGACTATTCCTTCATTCACCATCATATAACATTTTTCGTTGCTTAAGGACAAGTTTGTTTCTATACATCGTTGTAAAACTTTTTCAAGATTTTGCAAAGAGTGGTCAAAGGAGTCACCATATACTGAAAAATCATCCATATATACCTCAACACATTCATGGACCAGATCTGCAAAAATAGCTAATACTACTCTCTGAAATGTTGTTGGGGCATTACACAAGCCAAATGGTAACACATTGTAAGCATATGTTCCCCAAGGACATGTAAATGTTGTTTTATCTTGGTATTCTGATGCTATGGTGATCTGGTTGTATCCGCTAAAGCCATCTAAGAAAGAAAATGACTTTTTCCCAGCCAAAGTATCCAATACTTGGTCAATAAAAGGCAATGGAAAATAGTCTTTAAGGGTGGCTCTATTTAGCTCTCTGTAGTCAACACAGACTCACCATTTACTGTTCTTCTTGGGTAGGATTACTAATGGTGATATCCATTGGCTGTCAGGTATGGGTTATATGAATTTTACTTTTAATAACTTCTGCAGTTCATCTCTAACAATTTCTTTAAGCATAGGGTTCATTCTCCTCTGTGGCTGCCTCACCGGCTGAATACTAGTGTCTGTATAGATGTGGTGAGTGCAGGTTTCTGGGTGAATTCCTTGCATATCCATATAGTCCCAAGCGAATTCTTTTTGGTATTTGTTCAACAAATGAATCAATTTTTGTTCCTGAGATGTTTCTAGAAATGCCCCAATGTTCAATGTTTTTCTGGGACTGATTTCTATTGTTTTTCTTTGTGTATTTGTAATGGAATTGATTGGAAAAATTTCATCAAATATTGCTTTCAATGAGTACATCGTACATGTTTCTTGAAAACTTTGTGCCAACATATAATCTGCCGTAATGTATTGTTCATTTCTCAACTCATATGAAACCTAAGGCTGGGAAATAAACATTTCCAGTAAATCTACATTGTTATTTTCCTCAATATCATACATTTGGTTTATGCTTAGCACAGAGTATATTTCTTCCTGATCATTGTACTTGTCATCAAGCCATAAGTTATGTGTTACAACTGGGGTTTGTGCTTATGGGTACAAGGTAAGTTGTTTTCGTTCTGTGCCTCTAGAAATGATCATATTACTGGATCTACATCCAATAAATGCATCAGCAGTTGCCAACCAGGGTCTGCCTAGTATAATCGGATGTCCTCCTAAGTTTGATTTGGGTTGAAGTACCAAGAAATCGACTGGATACTCCCAAGAATCTAGTGAGACAATTATATCTTCTAGCACCCCCTCAGGAATGACTTTAGAACGATCAGCTAATTCCAAAACAGTTGGGGTTATCTGCAATTTTGTTAGCTGCAAAGTTTTCATTGTGTCTAATGTCATAACGTTTATTGTAGCTCCTAAATCTATCAAAGTGTTTGGAATTGAAATTTTGTTGATAATGGCTATGACTGTTGGTATGCCTGGGTCGACATATTTCTCCATTGAAATAATATTTGACATCAAGCCTGCTAAGTTACCTATGACATGTATTGTTTTTGGGTCAAATCTTTTCTTTGCAGGCTTCTTGAGACACAACTCTTTAATTGCTTTGGTATAAATCGGGATATCCTTGATTTCCTGGAGTAATGGCATTTTGATATATACATTCCTCAATTCATCAAGAACATCAAATTGTGGCAATGGTGTGGGTGATCTTGGTTGAAGTAATCTTTCTAGAAATGGAGGTGATTGAATTGTTTTGATTTGTTGGTTTTGTTCCAAATTGTTTTGTGTTGGTTCACTTTGTTTTCTACATTGTTGATTTTCTTCTTCCTTATTTTGTTTTTCTTGTTGTAATTACGTTTGAATAGGGGATGGTTCCTTATGCAATGTCTGACCTGACCTTAGTTCGATGTTTTGCAATGGTAGAGTTGGGTATGAAGGTTCCTCATCTATACTATAAGTTGGTCTATCTATTTAGTTGTTTAGGTTAGCTATGGGCTGAGCTGGTAATTGTGTGGGTTGAGGTGGTTGGTTGGATGGTAGTTGGAGCTGAGGTTGATTTATTTGTGGAGGAGCAGGTAATTCCTGTTGAGGATTTTGTTGTTGATAAGGTACTATTGTGGCCAGCAACAACCCCCCCCCTTAGTTCATTTAAGTGTTAACCAAGATACTTAAATGAATGGAGACCCTTAGTTAATGTTTAGAAAAAAACAAGAGTTTACTTCCCCCAAAATAAGGTTACCATCATGGGCTTAGGCAAGTCTTTTGAACATTTTAAAACCTAAGTCTATGATAAAGAGAAAATCTTTAAAGTTGCGTTGCAAAAGATAGGAAATACCTCCATTTCTCTTTAAATATCGATATGCGCAAAATCCTCATGTTAAGAATGTCATCGCGTCGCAACAAAGTAATCCTCATAAAGAAAAACTTAAGGATTCACCGATCTACGATAACGCCGATCGCAAGATCGCATATCGTAGAAATGAACCAACAGGATTTGGCAAACATCAAAGTTCTGCGATTTGTGATGGTGCGATTTGCGATGGGGCGACTTGCGATCGTGCGATATGCGAGGTTATGTAAGCAAATCATAAATCACTTCAGTACGAATCCTTCGGACGCGCCATTCAAAGAAAAAGCCACTTACCATAATCTTACTTGAAATCATGCGCTTTTAATGATAGTAAATGAATTAGTTGTCAGTTATTAAGTGAATTAAAGACGTGTGCCTTTGTAGAGATTTACTTCACGTAAGGTGGCATATTTGATATATCTGTTGCATTTAAAACTCTCCCATCACCTTTCTGGATCAGTCATTTCCATTTCACTCGTAATCTGCAGGAACGAAGAGCTAAGACGATTCAAGCACAGACGCAGGAAGAAATGGGAATGAAACACAGAGCTCAAAGCTCCAAAGCAAAGGAAAAGACGAAGGAGATGGCGCCTTTGTATACAGACATAGCCTATACCCCCAACATGGGAAAGCATGTACAGGCTGCTGGAAGAGGAAAATCCTAGAATAATGAAGGTTGCTGCTTCTGCGGGCTCGCACCGCTCTTCTGAGGTGTCCTTAGAGGACCTAGCATGTTCATTTCTTCACAGAATAGCGGCAAGACCCAAAATCCTACCATATACGGATATGATCAAGTGGATACTGGATGATGCAGACATGAACAACAGACAATTCAAAGTTCAAGGACACGGGCTCATCGGATCGTTTGCTGCGCAAGACTTGAAGCTTATGTATCATCTTCCTGAACCACAAATGACCTATAATGCTCAATTAGTTAAGAAGTTCGCGGCGGAGAACCCAGACCTATCAGATACCACCAAAGATTGGTCTAGGAAAGAGGAGCCACTCAAAAAGGACAAAAACGGTATGTACAGCACTGGTTCCCTCACCTCTCCATATTGTTTTGCTGCGGCCATGCTCTGTAGGTTATTTGGTATGCCGGATATCAACAAGTTTTCGTCTGAATGGCTACCATTAATTGATGCTGCCACAAACGTCGATATTGTGGATTGGGCCAAAATTCTTTCTGATAATATTTACACGGCTGTTATCAATTACTAGTCTAAATGATCCTTGTCTCAAAGGGTCTATCCTCCCTTTTATCTGTCTGCGTATGTTATGGATTCTGTTTGTCTTGTGTCTAAATTCCCTATTATGGGTTGGAAATGGACTACCCAAGACCCATTGCCTATCCATGTCTATCATAAGGTGTTATGGGATTCTTAGTTTGCCCCTCACTTCTATCAGATTTGCCACGGGCTTATTTTGCCCTTGTATAGAATAATGTATGATAAAGACTCTCCGAGGTGCTCTCCCGAGGCACAAATCGACATCATCCCCATCGCGAGATGGTTCGGGGAAGAATGGTTTACTTATATTAGAGTTTTTGGAAGCACTGTACCTCCACATGTCCTACCTCTATATATCCCTGATAAACTTGTGGCTCGGGAAATTGCTTATCAAACTTGTTCAGAAGGCGGTCTGACCAAAGACCTAAAAGACAAAAAGAAGGCCATATGGCCTCAATTTCCTGTAGCTTGTGGGGCCTTCTCATTGTTCGATGTAGGACACGCTTTCGGCGAAGTGGAGAATGTGACGTGTCTTCAATTATTTAAATTCCCAGCAAGGCCATTTGACCCAAATGATATTGCCCAAGAGTTCACAACGAACGTCAAAATAAGAGTGTTCTCTGGAAAGAAAGATTTGTTTGATGATCTATTTCAGAATAGAAGTTCGCTCCAAGAAATTTTACGGGAAGCTCGGTCGAGGTTGTCTCCAGATGACCTCCAAAGATTCATGTTATACAGGGAAAGAAGGCTGGCCAGTATTCCGCTAGAGAAGCTGCGACTGCCTGCTAGAGAACCAACTCCGAGCATTAGCCTCAGCGAAAACTCTAGCACTTCCAAATCTAAATCCAACACTGCGCAAGAAGTGCCTGAGCATCCTAAAGAGTCTGGATACGACCAAGGAAAAAGCGAAGAAACAACTAAGGATGCAGCTCAGTCAAGTGCAATGTCTCAACAACAAGTTATCGCCTCCCTGCCAAGAGATGTCCCCCCTCCTGTCATCGAAGCACCGCTCGTCACAACAGAACTGGACAAAGAATGGGAAACCTTCAATGAATTGATCAATCTTGAAGGGCAAGCCCCGAAAACACCTGTGAACAATACACAGGTAGTGCAAGAAGTGGTCCCGACCATAGTCAGCAGTGTCACAGAAACGGAGCATATTCCCATCGCTCCACCTTTTGAGCTTCTACTTAATGTAGAAGAAATTCCCCCACTAGATGTATTCTATAGTCCCCAACACAAAGCAGTTGTAAGGAGGCAAAGGAGAGAGCAATCCACGCATTAGCCAAGTTGAATTGGGAATGTTACTGGACGTACTTAGTCAAGCCGCACAGCTAATGGATGACGGTGAAATGCATCACAAACGCGGCCGAAAAAATAGCGCCAGCTCTCATGGATGCTGTTTTCGCAGCACAGCTCAGCGCCGAAATCAATCAACCGACTCTTCTTAAGCCTATGCTGGATACTTGCAACTTTAAGGACCAAGTTCAGAAGTAGCCTTACTTAGAATGTTGTTTTTTCTTTTTAACTAGATTAGAAAAAGGACGGTCATTTGAAAACTGCATCCTAAATTTTATAATAATACTATTATTAGAATTAGGAAGTAGTATTTTAACCCTTCTCATGCATTTAGAGAAGGGTCCAGAAATTTGTCAAAAACTTGTCCTCGAAACATGCACTTCTGCACCCTCAGAGGAGGTTTTGATGAATGGATGGATCGAGATTTATTAATGTTTGCATTTAATGTCTGCTACTGATGTTGCACTTTTGTACTCTTAGTAGATGTTAGAGCAAGTAGAGGTAAACCATTGTTGCTTGAAGCTTATGAATAGAACCAGTCATAAATGGTACTTTTATCTCTTGACCTATTTCTGTTCATATTCTTAAAGTGATATATAGTTTTCAGTTGTTTATATGTTAATGCATGAATGTGTGGGTTACCATTTGGCACTTCTGTACGGTGGAGTCATTTATTTGTGCTTGATATATGAATAACTTATTATGCGATATGTTGTTCACAACTGTTTTGCTTAACTTCTTATGCAGAATGGTTTATCTTAATTGATTTCTATTCTTATGATAGTTGAATGATCTTTATTACCAGTTATTGTTCGAAATCTTTTTAGATCACATAACAGAAGAAATACACCCGGGTTAGCATAGATTAGATGTGTTGTTTCTCATTAGATTACAGTAGCATAGTGTTAGTTTAGGAGTTTGATTTAAATTAGATTAAAATACTCTTAGATCAACAGCATCCAACTCTACACACACACACACACCCCTTAGATTGGGAAACTGGTCCCATTATCCCCAGTCGGACCCGCTATACCAAACGGATAAGGAGCTGCCAACCAAGGTCCGGACCGGGTGGGTATCCCCCTTGTTGTCGACCCGATTTTCGGGGCTTCAACATATTTGGCACTAGAAGGGGGGCCTGGACATAGTGTCTGTTGGAATGATTTTCAATTATAAGATTTGAATCAGGATGGCTGCTCGTAAAATTCCTATTTGGAGTTGCATCCATGTTCCTACCTTTTCCAACACTCCACCAGAAGTGGTAAGACTCTTGTCTCAGGTAAAATTCAATGGTAAGAATAATTCTTCTGCTTTTAATCATGCTCTTCAATTTATTCAAAGAGTTTCAAGTTCTGATATTCAGAGAATTGATGAAGGCGTTTTATGCAGAATTTTCACTCTTACATTCACAGCGGAAGCTAGAAAATGGTGCAGAAACCTCCCAGTTGCATCAATTCACAGCTGGGACCAATTTGTCAAGGCTTTCATTTTTGAATTTGATTGTTATGACTATGACCAGGTATATGATGAAATTGATTATCTACGGAAACAAGATGAATCTGTTAGGGATTTTAATATGCGATTTCATCTTAATTGTCTAAAGTATGATCTTGAAAGTGAATTCACCGATGAAGAATCTTCAGATTATGTTGAATATTCCCTACCTCCTGTGACTGATCAAGCAGAAATTAGTTCAACCTTTGTCTCATTTTCTTCTAACATGAATGAGGATTCCAAGTTGAATATACAAATCAGCCATGATGAAGAAAGTCCCCAGAGCTTGGGAGTCATGCATGCTCTAATGCAAGAAGACAAAAGCGAGAATGCTGGAGGAAAGCCTACCTTGGAACCAGGAGATGACTTTGATACAAGGTCAGATAATATCATTGCAAATCAACAAATGCAGGTGCCAAGGTTAGAACAACAAACTATTTCTCTTTCAAAAAGTATCAGTACACAAAGGTATGATCTAAAGCCCGATGTCTATGATGAATCTGATGAACAAAGATTTTTCCATGATGTTTTCAAATGCATTGTTCCAGAATCGCATTTTTCTCTTTATCCTGATGTTTTTAGTGATGATAATTTCTCCCCTCTCAATATTAAATATATCCCAAAAAACATAGAGGATTATTCAAACAAGCCATCATTAGGATTTCAGGATAAAGAGGCAGCTATAGAACACCCTTCGGCCATTTTCAAACAAGAACCACTTCACCTTCCTTGTCTGAAAATATATGACGAAAAAGAGAAATCTAGGGAAACCTGTAAAATCATTTACGATAGCTACTTTGACAACGATGATGTTGTTGAGTTATCCCAGGTAACTCAACTAAGCTCAGATAATGAGAGATATCCTAATTCAGAAATCATATCAGTCAACCCTCATTTCAAAGTAAAAGATCATTTGCATGATTTTACTATCCAAGACAATGTCCCGATCTATGATTCATATTATGATGAAACCTCCAGGCCTGCTCACAATCATAACTTATCTTCTGATTCACAAGATGGAATTCGAAGCTACTTGGATCCCATAATTCTGGCCAGTTCTTGTGAGAAGCAAGATATTACAAGTAAATCCCAGTTGTGCTGTAACACTATTTGTACAGATAATCATCCCTTTCTTTCTCACTTGCACCCATTTTGTACAAAATCGGATTTTGTTTTAAATTTTCAGACTTTTGATAGATTATTGTGGCATGTTGAGCATCTTATCAAAGAACATTCGAAAGACATGCCACCATTTTGGAAAGATAAGTTGTGTCAAGGAAGTGTAGAACTTTCTCAATTTCAACATCAATCAATGTCAGACTTTCTTAAGAAACTTCTTTGGCATCCAGAACACCATCAACCAAGGAAAGTACCTTTCGAAACTTATTGGCCATTCGCGCCAATCGATAAAGATCTTTCCGGGAATTTCCATCTATTTTGCATCGAACCATTTAGTGATTTATATATGGAAAATTTCCTTTTAAACAAGATCGCTAAAAGCTCAGCTTTAACGAACAGTATGTTACAAGCCATTGAAATTAAAAAATCATATTCACAACCTGGCTTATCATCCTTCCTATTACGAGGTCATCAATCCATAACAGAAGTTCATCCTAATTTTGATGATCCAATAGGTATCCAGTTGGAAAGAAGTTTTCGTGAGAAAGAAATATCAGACAGAATTCCAACTGAGGTCATGCATTCTTATTCCACATCCAACATTAATAGTCCAAGGAAAATTAGGATCCTAATACTGATGTTTGGAAGTTACAAACGGCTAGGAATAAAAATGAAGAGATGGTTCCATTGGAAATATCATTTCACCTAGCTAATTTTCTGTATATAGCTAGAATAGGAGTAGGAGTAATTTAGCTAGGTTGTTAGGTTTGCTTTTGATAATTGATAGGCAAAATAAGAGAAGGGATTATCCCTATTCTGTACATAACCCTAGAAAATGTCTATCTCTCATAATAGTTAAATATTTGTCTCCATAATAAGGTTTGCTATGGTTAACAACATTTGACATTTACTAAGGACACCTTTTCTCTGTCAAAAACATCAAACTTCTGCTTCTATGAACAGCAAATCTTTTGAAAACTTAATCTTTATTATCATTAGAACTTTAACCCAGATATGATGCTAGTTTCAACTCCAAGAAATCTGAAGAAAGCTACCTCGGTAAAGAAATTGTTTTAGGTCAGTACAATGAAAGGTATCAATAATGAAATAAATATTCTCTGTAGAAACAACCATTTCCAAACAACTCTATCATTGTCGTCCAGAACTTTCTTAAGGAAAGAAAATTTGACTTCCTCCCTGCTAAAGGGGATCGCAACATTCAGAGGAACAACCCAAAAAGAAACACTATATCTCAAAGAATAAGAGGTCTCATCACGAGCCGGCTTATCATGATCACAGATATTATAACTTGCTGACTTTGCCAATACTGTCTACCAAAACAGGGCAACGACTCGAGATTGTTGCAATCAAAAGACAAGGGGTCTCATCACGAGCCAGCTTGTTCAGCAAAAGTGTAAATCAAGTGAATGACTGTGTCATAATTTGGCCACCAAACCAAGACATTGTTCTTTAGAGAATAAAAAGGAAAAAGTGTCAAAATGGGTTTTTCTCTAAAAAAGTTGTAAATAACCTTAAGCAGGATAAAGGATCATTACTGGGTAATAGGTAACCCTGTCGAGGCTATGGACGCCTGCTGGCAGCAGAGGCTCTACCTGCGACAAAGGAGCATATTTAAAAAAAAAAAAAAAAAGGCTGCTACACAGGGGAAACTTTATTTTATGTTTTACAAGACCAAGTAATGGCTGATGTAAATGCAAGGACAAAGCTGAGGATGCAAGTAATCAAAATAGAAAAAGGTTGAAACAAAACATCATTGACAGGTTGAAGTATGATATGCTCTATCTTTATTTAATAAAGTTTAAGTTCTCTGAGAATTTTTTTTTTTCAGGAGTTTGAAAGCGTCAATAGAAGATCAGAGATAACTGGTTCTCCCAAGTAAATCGCCAATTGTTGGCCAATTGTTGTGGCTAGCAACACCCCCCCCCCCCCTTAGTTCATTTAAGTGTTAACCAAGATACTTAAATGAATGGGGACCCTTAGTTAATGTTTAGAAAAAACAAGAGTTTCCTTCCCCCAAAATAAGGTTACCATCATGGGCTTAGGCAAGTCTTTTGAACATTTTAAAACCTAAGTCTATGATAAAGAGAAAATCTTTAAAGTTGCGTTGCAAAAGATAGGAAATACCTCCATTTCTCTTTAAATATCGATATGCGCAAAATCCTCATGTTAAGAATGTCATCGCATCACAACAAAGTAATCCTCATAAAGAAAAACTTAAGGATTCACCGATCTGCGATAACGCCGATCGCAAGATCGCATATCGCAGAAATGAACCAATAGGATTTGGCAAACATCAAAGTTTTGCGATTTGCGATGGTGCGATTGGCGATGGGGCGACTTGCGATCGCGCGATATGCGAGGTTACGTAAGCAAATCATAAATCACTTCAGTACAAATCCTTCGGACGCGCCATTCAAAGAAAAAGCCACTTACCATAATCTTACTTGAAATCATGCGCTTTTAATGATAGTAAATGAATTAGTTGTCAGTTATTAAGTGAATTAAAGACGCGTGCCTTTGTAGAGATTTACTTCACGTAAGGTGGCATATTTGATATATCTGTTGCATTTAAAACTCTCCCATCACCTTTCTGGATCAGTCATTTCCATTTCACTCATAATCTGCAGGAACGAAGAGCTAAGATGATTCAAGCACAGACGCAGGAAGAAATGGGAAAGAAACACAAAGCTCAAAGCTCCGAAGCAAAGGAAAAGACGAAGGAGATGACACCTTTGTATACAGACACAGCCTGTAACAAAGACGCGGGAATATCAACATGGGAAAGCATGTACAGGCTGCTGGAAGAGGAAAATCCTAGAATAATGAAGGTTGCTGCTTCCGCGGGCTCGCACCGCTCTTCTGAGGCGTCCTTAGAGGACCTAGCATGTTCATTTCTTCACAGAATAGCGGCAAGACCCAAAATCCTACCATATATGGATATGATCAAGTGGATACTGGATGATGCAGACATGAACAACAGACAATTCAAAGTTCAAGGACACGGGCTCATCGGATCGTTTGCTGCGCAAGACTTGAAGCTTATGTATCATCTTCCTGAACCACAAATGACCTATAATGCTCAATTAGTTAAGAAGTTCGCGACGGAGAACCCAGACCTATCAGATACCACCAAAGATTGGTCTAGGAAAGAGGAGCCACTCAAAAAGGACAAAAACAGTATGTACAGCACTGGTTCCCTCACCTCTCCAAATTGTTTTGCTGCGGCCATGCTCTGTAGGTTATTTGGTATGCCGGATATCAACAAGTTTTTGTCTGAATGGCTACCATTAATTGATGCTGCCTCAAACGCCGATATTGTGGATTGGGCCAAAATTCTTTTTGATAATCTTTACACGGCTGTTATCAATTACCGGTCTAAAAGATCCTTGTCTCAAAGGGTCTATCCTCCTTTTTATCTGTCTGCGTATGTTATGGATTATGTTTGTCTTGTGTCTAAATTCCCTATTATGGGTTGGAAATGGACTACCCAAGACCCATTGCCTATCCATGTCTATCATAAGGTGTTATGGGATTCTCAGTTTGCCCCTCACTTCTATCAGATTTTCCATGGGCTTATTTTGCCCTTGTATAGAATAATGTATGATAAAGACCCCCCGAGGTGCTCTCCCGAGGCACAAATTGACATCATCCCCATCGCGAGATGGTTCGGGGAAGAATGGTTTACTTATATTAGAGTTTTTGGAAGCACTGTACCTCCACGTGTCCTACCTCTATATATCCCCGATAAACTTCTGGCTCGGGAAATTGCTTATCAAACTTGTTCAGAAGGCGGTCTAACCAAAGACCTAAAAGACAAAAAGAAGGCCATATGGCCTCAATTTCCTGTAGCTTGTGGGGCCTTCTCATTGTTCGATGTAGGACACACTTTCGGCGAAGTGGAGAATGTGACGTGTCTTCAATTATTTAAATTCCCAGCAAAGCCATTTGACCCAAATGATATTGCCCAAGAGTTCACAACGAACGTCAAAATAAGAGTGTTCTTTGGAAAGAAAGATTTGTTTGATGATCTATTTCAGAATAGAAGTTCGCTCCAAGAAATTTTGCGGGAAGCTCGGTCGAGGTTGTCTCCAGATGACCTCCAAAGATTCATGTTATACAGGGAAAGAAGGCTGGCCAGTATTCCGCTAGAGAAGCTGCGACTGCCTGCTAGAGAACCAACTCCGAGCATTAGCCTCAGCGAAAACTCTAGCACTTCCAAATCTAAATCCAACACTGCGCAAGAAGTGCCTGAGCATCCTAAAGAGTCTGGATACGACCAAGGAAAAAGCGAAGAAACAACTAAGGATACAGCTCAGTCAAGTGCAATGTCTCAACAACAAGTTATCGCCTCCCCGCCAAGAGATGTCCCCCCTCCTGTCATCGAAGCACCGCTCGTCACAACAGAACTGGACAAAGAATGGGAAACCTTCAATGAATTGATCAATCTTGAAGGGCAAGCCCTGAAAACACCTGTGAACAATACACAGGTAGTGCAAGAAGTGGTCCCGACCATAGTCAGCAGTGTCACAGAAACGGAGCATATTCCCATCGCTCCACCTTCTGAGCTTCTACTTAATGTAGAAGAAATTCCCCCACTGGATGTATTCTATAGTCCCCAACACAAAGCAGTTGTAAGGAGGCAAAGGAGAGAGCAATCCACGCATTAGCCAGGTTGAATTGGGAATGTTACTGGACGTACTTAGTCAAGCCGCACAGCCAATGGATGACGGTGAAATGCATCACAAACGCGGCCGAAAAAATAGCGCCAGCTCTCATGGATGTTGTTTTCGCAGCACAGCTCAGCGCCGAAATCAGTCAACCGACTCTTCTTAAGCCTATGCTGGATACTTGCAACTTTAAGGACCAAGTTCAGAAGTAGCCTTACTTAGAATGTTGTTTTTTCTTTTTAACTAGATTAGAAAAAGGACGGTCATTTGAAAACCGCATCCTAAATTTTGTAATAATACTATTATTAGAATTAGGAAGTAGTATTTTAACCCTTCTCATGCATTTAGAGAAGGGTCCAGAAATTTGTCAAAAACTTGTCCTCGGAACATGCACTTCTGCACCCTTAGAGGAGGTTTTGATGAATGGATGGATCGAGATTTATTAATGTTTGCATTTAATGTCTGCTACTGATGTTGCACTTTTGTACTCTTAGTAGATGTTAGAACAAGTAGAGGTAAATCGTTGTTGCTTGAAGCTTATGAATAGAACCAGTCATAAATGGTACTTTTATCTCTTGACCTGTTTCTGTTCATATTCTTAAAGTGATATATAGTTTTCAGTTGTTTATATGTTAATACATGCATGTGTGGGTTACCATTTGGCACTTCTGTACGGTGGAGTCATTTATTTGTGCTTGATATATGAATAACTTATTATGCGATATGCTGTTCACAACTGTTTTGCTTAACTTCTTATGCAGAATGGTTTATCTTAATTGATTTCTATTCTTATGATAGCTGAATGATCTTTATTACCAGTTATTGTTCGAAATCTTTTTAGATCGCATAACAGAAGAAATACACCCGGGTTAGCGTAGATTAGATGTGTTGTTTCTCATTAGATTACAGTAGCATAGTGTTAGTTTAGGAGTTTGATTTAAATTAGATTAAAATACTCTTAGATCAACAACATCCAACTCTACACACACACACACCCCTTAGATTGGGAAACTGGTCCCATTATCCCCAGTCGGACCCGCTATACCAAACAGATAAGGAGCTGCCAACCAAGGTCCGGACCGGGTGGGTATCCCCCTTGTTGTCGACCCGATTTTCGGGGCTTCAATAGGTACTTTCTGCAGAGGGTATTATTGTGGGTATGGCTGAGAATATTGTGACTGATATTGTTGTGAATATGGTTGAGCAAATGGTTGTTGATATTGTTGGGATTGTTATTGAGAAAATTGTTGAGGAAAAGAATATCCTCTCCATCCTTGTTGTGGGTATGTTTGCTGTTGTTGGTTAGGCCAGTTTTGCCATGGCATGGGAACATTCCAAGAATTTTGAACATGCATGTTATAATTTGCTGGATTTTGATACATACCTGGAGGTCTTGGTTGCCATGGTCTTCTAGCTCCCATGAAATACATGTTTTCCATTTCTGCATTAGCTTCCAAATTTTAATTCTACAAAATTTTCATCTTTGTACAGTCTTTAGTGTCATGGTTATCTGTGCAAAACCCACAAATTTGCATGTTATCTAAGGGACATTCTTTCAAAGCATGCTTCTTCCTGCATTTGGGACAATATATAGATAATTCTAGTTCTTGTTCATCTTGTCTTTTCTTTGTTTTCAAGGTATCTATTTGGTTTCCCAAAGTACTCATAAGATCTGTTTTGAAGTCCTCAAATAAGTTGCCTAGTTCAGCTTGAGTTATATTTCCTATAGCAGATTTTGTGATTTTTGATGTCATTGCTCTTTCCCCACTTCTTGTCCTACTCCTAGAGTACTTTTGGCATAATTCGTTAATCTCCTCAAAAGGTAAGTTGGAAATGTCCCCTTTACCCATGAGATTAAGATCATCTAAATACTCATCCTGGATGCCTTTAAGAAAGATTGTTCGAATAAGCTCAATTGACATAGTCCTATGTTTTGACTTTTGTAGATTATATGAGAATCTTTCTAAGTATTCCTCTAAGGTCTCATCTTCTTGTTTAGTCATTGTAAAGATGTCATCTTTGGAATATTTTGATCGACAATAAGGTTGATACTTTTTCAGAAATTTTTTTCTCATATCATCCCAACTAGTGACTGAATGTTCACCTAATCCCATAAACCACCTAAGTGTTGTTGCTTTTAAGGTAGCATGAAAAAGGCGAAGTCTATGAGCATCATCGGTATATCCATAGGTTCAACATACTATGTCAAATTCGAATAAAAATGAGTCTGGATCTTCAGATGCCATCCCATAGAAGTTTGGCAATATAGATGGTGGTATGTTTTTCATTTTAATTTCCTCATCCATTTGCTCTCCTCTATCTTGAATTGGAAATTTAAATGTGGATTCCTTTGTTTCTGGTGGATTTTGATTTCCTCCAAATACAGTATCATTGTTTTTCTTTTCTTCATTTTCCCTTCTTCTTCTTTGTTCTTCACTTTGTCTCTCATATTCTCTCATTTTTTCAGGTGTAGGTCCTCTAGATCCTCCACCCTCTTCAACCATCGCAATTTGTGATTTATCTAAGGTTTCTGCCTCTTCTTCTTGTTTTAGTTCTTGAAGAAAAATTTCTTTAGGACTAGGCTGTTGGATTTTTGTGCTAGTCCCTTCAGATTTCACTACTGTAGAAGTTTCAAGTAGATTTCTTCTCTTTGATTCGTGGGCCATTAGAATTTGTCTTTCAATGAGGGTGATTCTTTGGCCTGATTTCACTTTTTCCTCAAGTTCTGCTATTGTTCTGCTATTGTAACCTTTCCTGTTGGAGTTGTGTATTCAATCCTTTGTAATGGCTGTGCTCCTAATGGTGGATTAGTTGTTGGGGGGTTTCTTTTAAATCTGTCTTTTTCGTCCCTAAACCTAGAAATAAATAAGCATGACTGAAATTTAAATTTAATTCTATGTTTTTGTTGTTTTGCTGATTTTTTTTTTTGTCTTTCTAGTTGCACCTCCCCAACAACGGCGCCAAAATGTTTGGTCCCATCTTACCAAGGCAAGTTAAGCTCTTAATTCTTTTATCAACCCAGGAAAGCACACTTAGATGTGCTTACCTTAAATATATAGATCTAGAAGGCTCTAAGATTCTAATGATTACCTAATGGACTAAATTAACAGTGCTTTCTACAAAAGATCCTTTATTATCCTTTTAAATCATTCAAACATCAATCTAAGAGAAACAAATCCTATGAAATTCTAGTTGCAAAATAACAAAAGCAGAGTGTTGATGACTGATTGTAATCCTACATTCCCTTACAAGAATATTGCTTCAAAGAATTTTTACAATCACAACAGTCCAAAGTAATTTCAATTTAAATCACACAGTGAATAAGATAAGCAGTTTTATAAACCAATAACCGTTAGATATTTTACAAGAATCATTTACCAAACTGAAAATTCAATTTTAAAACTCCATTCTTAAATCACTTCAGAAATAAAACTAGAACTATCCTTCAAAATTAAAGCTAGCAAACAATTCTGGAAGTTGAATGTCAGCAGCATCCAAATATCAATTCCAAGATCAAGATTAGTTGAATCCTCTTACAAGGCTCTCTCTTCACAACAAATTCAAGTTCTCTTTAACTGATAATTCTACTAACATAACTTTAACTCTGAACATGAAATGATTAGCTATTAAATTCGAATTTGCAGCTAGTAAGAAAAACAGAGTAAAGATAAAGTGTATCAGCAAAGTGATGAGGGCCCTTCAGCACTCCACAAGCACACTAGGAGATGATTCAGAAGAGTGTAGCTACTAAATCTTGAGACATAAAATTGCTGAAGAAGTTTGTATTAAGTCTGGAATCAAAGATACACAAGCTGTCTTCTCATATGTTCATAAAAACCGTTCTAAAACATAGTTTTCCCATATGGGTTATTTATCATGAATCTTCTAACAAAAGCAACTATTGTTCCTCCATCTAATACTAACAATATTCTATTAATTACATCCCAAGGAGGTTGAATTTAGGTCTGTTCCTCCATTTATGCAAAAATTCTAAAACTGGAAAATATCTTGTGCACAAAAATCAGGAAAAAGTGATGAAGTGGCTGGGTTTGACCAGCTTAGATTGGACACTTGTTTTTGTTGGAAATAATACTGAGAGGGGGGGGGGGGTGAATCAGTATTATCAGATCATTAAAACTTTTTCAATGCTGAAAAACATATACGCTACTTCAGTTAAGTGAACCTGCGTGTACACGCTACTGTGTCTAAAGCAACTAGCGTATATCCAGAAATCTTATGATTCAGTTAGCTTATCTTCAGTAAATGCATCAGAACATTATTAACCATATTAATAGTAGACAGGTGCAGTATAACAGAACAGATCATCACACAAAAAGCCACACACATGAACACAAAGATATAAGGTGGAAACCCAATGTGGGTGAAAACCACCTGCTGCAAGTCATCTTAATCTTCTTCTTATAAGAAAATCCTTTTACAATATTTGTACTGGTGCAGTCTTATACCAGTACGGGAGCTACAACCCCCTTTGCTCTTGTACTAGCCGATCCATTTACTAGTACACAGGCTACTACCTGCTACAATGCTCCAAAGATCTCCCTTAGCTTTTGTACTAGCTTAGATACTAGTACGTAGGTGCTTGCCTACAATCTTCTCACCTTCAGGTACCACGTTTCATCAATTTTCAGACTGGATACACTGAAGCACAACACATAATCTGAAAGGCCACTTTTCATCCAATTTTCATACTGGACCCATAACTATCATTGAGGCTCAAAACAATCATCAAACTCTGAATCACTGAAACCCTGTTAACAACAGTCACCAGAACACAGAGCAGACACAGAACTCTGTAATAACCATCAGATCCATCTGCAACTTTAAATATCAAGCTTTACAATGTATATGCTACTTCGATGAATCAAACCCACGTGTATACGCGCTTTTGCCAAAGACAACCCGCGTACAGATCTAAAAATAATTTCTCATAACTTGCAGCTGTACCAGACATCAGTCATACTCATAACACTTATAGAACAATACATGCGTCAGTATGTAGATCTAGAATAAGCATCATAAAGATAGTTCATTTCAAACCATTTGATCCCGATCTCTCCTTAGATCTTGTTCTCCATCAATCGGTGAGATCTCTCCTTAGCTCAGATCAAGCAATGCATCATCAACCCATAACCCTGCATACTGGATCTAATGCTTCATTAGATATTCAAGACATTTCAGATGCGCTTGCCTAATGATTTCCTTCTCCTTATATAGCCTTAGGCCTTGTTCAATACCAAGGGCCAAAACCATAGAGATCCAATACCATCAACTTCAAAACTAGGGATCAACACGTCCGTCGAGACACCAAGGTCCAAAACCATAGGCACAACTTCCAAGGAATAACCGCCGTGGACCAAAGATAATATTTCCACATACACGCTCTTTTGATGAAGCCAACCTGCTTGTACACGCTACTTGGTATATAGCGAACCTGCATATACGCGACTTGGTATATAGTGAACCTGCTTATATACTCTATTTGGGCTTAATGAACCTGCGTGTATAAACTTTCTCTTCTTCTGATAGTCTGATCATCAATTCCTTGCTGCTGACCTTCTGCACTATGATTTGTCATCAGTGTGGTTTGCCATCAAGGACAACACTTGTCTCATAATGCCAACAATTTCCCCCTTTGGACTTGATGGAAAAGCTCTAACTTGTTACACTTAGAAACTATCATCTGATTCCTTTGAGCTGTCCTCCATCAGTCACATCTGACATCTCTTCTGAAGATTCATCCAGTTATACATAGTTGAGATATTCTTCTATGAGAGGGTTGCCATCAAGTACAACACATGCATCATAATGCCAACAATCTCCCCCTTTGGACTTGATGGCAACAACACCAAATCACTCTCCCCCTTTGACATCAAGGGCAAAGTGTGGACCAAGATATTCTCTTCCTTTGCTGAATCATTCCACTGTCCATACTCCCCCTGAGTACCTGCTGAAATCTCTGAATAATCTCCCCCTTTGTATATGCCAAGGTGTACCAATCTGTCCATGCTCCCTCTGAGTACATGCTGAATCTCTGTACTGCTGAAGTGTGCTGTTCATGCTCCCTCTGACTGTAGGCTAGATCTGCAAAGGATGTTCTTCAAGAAGAACATGACTCTATACATCATAAAAGACCTTCCTATCACCAAAGACTCATACATACATCCATTTCCCAACCATGTGGGGACATACTAGAATTGACTCATCCACCCAACCAAGTGGGGATACATCAAAAGTTTACACATGATAAGGCAAGAGCATTACATTTTCATCCCAGGCATAGTGGGAAAACCAACATAGGCCGTTACATGACCTTGACACCATAGAGACAACAAATATAGACCAAGACTTATGAAAGTCACCAATAATCGCCAGCATCTTGTCAATCACCATTCAGATCAGCAACCAAGAGATCCTTTTGTTCTCCCTCTGACTTTGTTTCACCTGAAATCAACAACAACTTGTGAACTAGAACCAAAGGCTTCTAAGATAATGCCAACAATGCATCATTGGAAGATTATCTGCTCCCCCTGAACCTATGCCAGATGATCTCTGTCAGACCCATATCAGAATCTTCTCATTCTGAGTTTGACCCACTGATTTCCTTCAAATTATCATATACGCGACTGTATCTTAATAAACAAGCGTATATATGCGGATAGTCCTTATCCAACTCGCGTATACCAATTTCCATATCAGTAACCTGTAAATGTCCTGTAGAGAATAAGTCATCAACCTATAACAAGGTATGTCTGCATCAATTCATCCCTTTGAACAGAATTCAGAGTCATTCACATGTGTGAAACCACCATAGCCATTTCATCAAGCTCTACATGATCCAAGTATCATTACTTGGGAACATCTGCATCAACCAACATAAGTAAGTATCAACCTATCATCATATAGATATGAACTCATCATCATGTCTCCAACACAGTGACTTTGAGGAGTTATCCATGTATCAACACTATGTATCTTGAGCTCAACTCTTTTGACAAAGCTTCTTGATATCATCATCAGCAACAATCCTTATCCACATGAGTGCCTGCATCATAACTGTATGATCTTTATGCATATGACAACAACAGTATATAAGTGACTCATCATCAAGTGAGGAAGATGTGTATTCAAGCTTTGTACTTCTCCTTGTCCTTATGAAGATCACCATGTAAGCACCATATATGCATCATCAAAGAATCAACCATAAATCTGATCTGAACATCTTCTATGTAACTTCAAGAATCATATGAGAGTTTATCATAGACAACTCACAACCACATCATAGCAGGATATATCATTTAGCCATATAAGAATCATCACCAAGGATTATTAACCATAATGGCAACAATGAATTACTAAAGGCATATGCTCCCCCTCAACCTGTGCCATCTGTTAGATCTGATCATGCATATATCAGTAGTAAGCATCAAGACATCATTATCATCATCAAGTTAGGATCAAAACACTTCTAGACAAGTATCAAAACATTTCCACACATCCTCAGCAGACTATAACTATTAACCAATAGAGCAAATAATGGACTGAATCATATCAGATCCCTTTTCTGAGCCTGTCCCCACTGCTTTTCCTCAGACTGACATATACGCGATTTTGCAGTGTCTAACTCGCCTATATACGCGACTTCCCTTTAAGGAACTTGCGTATGAGATTCAGGACACTGAAGGTTTACACTTTCAGCTCCCCTGAGTCTGATATGTCTGTGCAGTGTTGTGTCTCAGTACATTGTGCTGACTGTACTTCCTTCTTCCTCCATATCTTCAGGTGTGATGAGGTTTTCTCCTTTTGGTGTGATGTCCATCCTTTGTTCCTGCATTCCTTTGCTATATGTCCAAGCTTGTTACATGCATAACATCTTACATGTTTCATATTCCTCCTGTAGCAATCAGCAGCTTTGTGACCATACATATTACAAGCAAAGCAATATCCATTAAAGTACCTTGATTGAGATGACTTGTCTGCATAATGGTCTTGAACTCTTCTTCTTCTACATCTAGCTGCAACATGTCCAAGATTATGACATACATAACATTCAACATTATTCATAGGAGGAGTAAAAGATTTTCTTTGAAGACCAACTTTCCTTGGTTGACCTTTCATCTCCTTGTTGATCATTTTGGATTTCTCTTTAGAGTTCCTTGCCTCACCTTGTGAACTAGATTCACCTTCAACAGATTCATGGAAACCAAGACCAGTCTTGATAGCAGGAGACCTTTGACTACTAAGAATATCATCCAAGGCTTTAGTACTATCTTGAAATCTCAAAAGTTTATCCTTTTCTTCTAATTTACCTTTCAAGATATTTACCTCAACTTGAAGTTGTTCCTCCTTTCTAGACATTGCTTCTTCATGTCTTCTCCATCTTTCCTTCCTTCTTCCAACTGATGCCTTAGTTTGAGAATCTCCTTTTCTTGTTCTTCATTCAGATCCTGCTGCATTTGACGAACTCGGAAGGCACATTCTAGTTGAGATTTTAAGCTGGTGACTTCGTTTTCTTGTTTTGCAATAGCTTGGAGTAGATCTGTATTCTGCTTCTTTGATTCTTCAAGATCTCCTTTTAGTGAGGGGATTGTAGCTTCAAGATTTTCATAGTAGCTGGATCTATCTTTGAGTTTCTTGATGGTTGTGTTCTTGTCATTGACTTCATTTCTTAGAGATGTTGCTTCAACCTGCAACTTTTGATATTTCTCCTTGAATAACTCTCGTTGAGTCTTAGCAGTTCTATCCCTTATGTTCAGAATATCTTCTTGAGTTCTAATTTTGCTTCTTAGTCTTCTAAATTCTGCTTCTATCTCATTTCTTTCTTGTTCACCCATAAGAGAAAGTTCAGTAGTTTCACTATCACTTCCGTCTCTTTCACAAGGAAATATAGCTGGAACATCAGAGGATAACACATTCATACCTGATAATGATTCTGAATCTGATTCTGAATCTGAAGAGCTTCTTATACCTAATCCCCAATCGATTCTCCCACTGTCATAGATCTTCTGAGATGTCTTCTTCTTCTTATGAGCTTTCCTCTTAAGCTTCTTTCCCATTGTTCCACGGATCTCCTTCAAGCGATCAAGCTTCTACCAAAGGACCTGCTCTGATACCAATTGTTGGAAATAATACTGAGAGGGGGGGGGGGGTGAATCAGTATTATCAGATCATTAAAACTTTTTCAATGCTGAAAAACATATACGCTACTTCAGTTAAGTGAACCCGCGTGTACACGCTACTGTGTCTAAAGCAACTAGCGTATATCCAGAAATCTTATGATTCAGTTAGCTTATCTTCAGTAAATGCATCAGAACATTATTAACCATATTAACAGTAGACAGGTGCAGTATAACAGAACAGATCATCACACAAAAAGCCACACACATGAACACAAAGATATAAGGTGGAAACCCAATGTGGGTGAAAACCACCTGCTGCAAGTCATCTCAATCTTCTTCTTATAAGAAAATCCTTTTACAATATTTGTACTGGTGCAGTCTTATACCAGTACGGGAGCTACAACCCCCTTTGCTCTTGTACTAGCCGATCCATTTACTAGTACGCAGGCTACTACCTGCTACAATGCTCCAAAGATCTCCCTTAGCTTTTGTACTAGCTTAGATACTAGTATGTAGGTGCTTGCCTACAATCTTCTCACCTTCAGGTACCACGTTTCATCAATTTTCAGACTGGATACACTGAAGCACAACACATAATCTGAAAGGCCACTTTTCATCCAATTTTCATACTGGACCCATAACTATCATTGAGGCTCAAAACAATCATCAAACTCTGAATCACTGAAACCTTGTTAACAACAGTCACCAGAACACAGAGCAGACACAGAACTCTGTAATAACCATCAGATCCATCTGCAACTTCAAATATCAAGCTTTACAATGTATACGCTACTTCGATGAATCAAACCCACGTGTATACGCGCTTTTGCCAAAGACAACCCGCGTACAGATCTAAAAATAATTTCTCATAACTTGCAGCTGTACCAGACATCAGTCATACTCATAACACTTATAGAACAATACATACGTCAGTATGTAGATCTAGAATAAGCATCATAAAGATAGTTCATTTCAAACCATTTGATCCCGATCTCTCCTTAGATCTTGTTCTCCATCAACCGGTGAGATCTCTCCTTAGCTCAGATCAAGCAATGCATCATCAACCCATAACCCTGCATACTGGATCTAATGCTTCATCAGATATTCAAGACATTTCAGATGCGCTTGCCTAATGATTTCCTTCTCCTTATATAGCCTTAGGCCTTGTTCAATACCAAGGGCCAAAACCATAGAGATCCAATACCATCAACTTCAAAACTAGGGATCAACACGTCTGTCGAGACACCAAGGTCCAAAACCATAGGCACAACTTCCAAGGAATAACCGTCGTGGACCAAAGATAAGATTTCCACATACACGCTCTTTTGATGAAGCCAACCTGCTTGTACACGCTACTTGGTATATAGCGAACCTGCGTATACGCGACTTGGTATATAGTGAACCTGCTTGTATACGCTATTTGGGCTTAATGAACCTGCGTGTATAAACTTTCTCTTCTTCTGATAGTCTGATCATCAATTCCTTGCTGCTGACCTTCTGCACTATGATTTGTCATCAGTGTGGTTTGCCATCAAGGACAACACTTGTCTCATAATACCAACAATCTCCCCCTTTGGACTTGATGGCAAAGCTCTAACTTGTTACACTTAGAAACTATCATCTGATTCCTTTGAGCTGTCCTCCATCAGTCACATCTGACATCTCTTCTGAAGATTCATCCAGTTATACATAGTTGAGATATTCTTCTATGAGAGGGTTGCCATCAAGTACAACACATGCATCATAATGCCAACAGTTTTCTCCAAAACTAAAAGTGAATAGTTGTTTCACCATCCTTGTACATTGTACTTTATGCCCATAATCTTTGAATTTGCCCACCTGTGCTACAACATGTCAAACAATAAAGCAATAATAGGTTGTTACAACTTCTTGTGATTTTTCTGAAAAATTTCATTTAAATATAAAAATTTCAAATATTAATCCCAAGCTCAAAATAACCAAAATGAAAACATATGACTT
This sequence comes from Pinus tabuliformis, assembly GCA_031772625.1. Lineage (NCBI taxonomy): Eukaryota > Viridiplantae > Streptophyta > Pinopsida > Pinales > Pinaceae > Pinus > Pinus tabuliformis. Next base: position 196,039,041 of record CM062816.1, read on the forward strand.
AGTTTCTAAGGATTATTGTTGAATAATAAAGGTTAAATGGCCAAAAATGATAGTTAAAAGATGAATTTGGAGTGAAATGGACAGTGGAATTTAGATACTAACATCCTCCCGAACCTAAGAATTTGCATGTCCTCATGCAATCAAGTCCTAACCTGTCAAGTGTTGTCTTCTGCTGCTGCCTCTGCCTCTGCTGCTTCAAGTAGAGCATTTATATTCATTTTTGCTTCATATTCTGTTTTCAGGATTTGATACTTGGTCTTAATTTCTTTCTTTTGTTTGTAAAGTTTGTAGGCCTTCCTACAAACTTGTATTTTATAGGTTGAGAGTTTCTTAATTTTCCTTTTCAATTTTTCATTTTCTGCTTGAAGCTTTTTGCTTTGTATTTTAAGTGTCTCATTTTCTGCTTTAATTACTCTTTCTAACACTTTTGATTCCTTTAGCTCTTGTTGTAGCTTCTCAACCTTTTTCTCCAATCTTCTTCTCTTTTTACCTGAAACCTGTTGTTCATGTTGCTCTTTTTCCTTGTCTTTATTTTCCAGTCCCTGTACATAGTCGTGTTGTGCTTGTTGTAGGACATCATCTTCTTCCAAAACTTTCCTTTGCTCGCCAAACTTTCTTTTCCTAGATTTCCTTGTGTAAGCAGTAAAAAATTTGTCTTGGCTGGCTCTTTCAGCATCTTCGCTCACCATTCTTCTTGTTCTGACACTGCTGGTGGATGGAATAGAATTGCTTTGTCTAAATTCTGAAAAGTTTTCCTCTATGGCATTTACATCAATCACTGGTTCTGCATGTTGTTGCTCCTGTAAATTCTGTTGTCCCTCTTGTGACTCTTTTTGTTCCTCATCAATGACAAATTCATTAGTTATCAATAATTTTTCCCATGTTATACCTATCTTTTGTAATTCAGCTTCAATCAGAATTTTTATCAAGCTAAAATGATGTAAACTTGTATCCTTATTCTTCCTTTGCTTCTGCATAGTCTTAGACATTTTTGTCAGGCTTTGTAAAAGAAAATAGGGTAGACTTATAGTACAATCTCCTCTCATATGCATCAACAACTTAATATGATAGAGGAATACAACACAGAATCTACCTTCACAAGTTATAAATTTTTGAATTATATAAACCATCTCATCCCATGGATGGATTAACCAGCTTCTAGGAATCCCTGATTTCCAATCAACTGCTAATAATCTTGACCTAGATATAAAAGGTGCCCATGTTTTCTCTTTAAATTGTTTGGTTTTAAAGTATTTTTCTTCTTCTGGGCTTATACCAATTGCTTAAGCAATGGTGTCCTTCGAGACCCTAAATGACAGGTTGCCTACAGCTGCCCTCTCCCCTTTAAATGAAGAAGCAAATTTTTTTGTTGTTTTCTTGTTATGCCCACTGTGTTTCTCTAAAAATGACAACCAACGTTTGCCCTAAGTATCTCTACACAGTCTTTATGATATCTAGAAGGGTCAAACTGTAATGGTTCTGCCCGATTTTCCATAAGAGGAAAGGAGAAACTATGTCCTGTTATCCCGTATTTGAAAGGAATTTACAGTTTGTAAAGAATTCTACCATACCGTAAAAAAAATTACTGCAATCCTTCTTGCTGTAAAACAAAATATTTTACCAGAGTTTATGGTAAGTCAACTACCTGGGCCTGATTTGTATGTGTAACTCTTGGAGGACACTACCAATAAAGCTGAAATCTCCCTCAATTTAATTTTGGTGGATGCTGTGCCTTCTCAATGTTAAATTCAACATACGCATAAAACACTATTTACTTATAAAACCGACTTTTAACTTTCAGAACAAGCGTTTTCTACAGGGAATGTGTTTTCTTTCTTCATTCATGGCCTGTTTATGTATTAAATCCCCAATTTCTCCACGCAACCTGCCTCAAGGGTTTTTAATGATATCTTTGGAATCTTGGCAGAGGTGAAATGACTTTCATGCAAGTATTTATGATGTTTCCAAAGTCCTGGCAACATAAATTGGTATGATGGCTATGGAGTTTTGACAACATAAATGGCTATGATAGCTATGGAGTCCTGGCTGGCAGCATAAGTAGCTATGATGTCTATGGAGTCCTGGAAACGTAAATGGCTATAATGGCTCATATTCAAATGTTAATGATAACCTTTGGTGTCCTATTTCACGGCCCATTATATAGCCTTTAGGTTATAAGAGTATTAATAATGATGACTTGCTGATTGGACCGTTAAACTTTTGATCACTTACCCTTAGTCATTTCGTGCTTCACAAACAAAATTTGTAGGTTGAAAACCATACAAATTTTGTAAATTCTTCATGACTTGCATTGTAGCTGATAAATGCTCTGTTTTATGACTTGGGCTCTTTGAAAATTCAATCCTTAGGTATGAAATCAGTCTTAGTTTGGATAGGTCTGTTGGTATCCATGACTATGGTCGATTAGAATTGTTTATACAGGATTAATACAAGGTAAAAAAAATAAAAATAGGGATATATGCAAATAGGGATATATGTTCAGAAATAGGAAATGGTTATAGTTACAAGGTATAGGCCAAAGGGTAGGACTTAGGATGAAAGAATGAATGATATAGAATAGGCTAGGTATTTAGAAACTAAAATCAATAATTATCACCATTCATCATCAAAATTTTGAAATTAATAAAAGAAATTAAATACTTAAAATGACCATTCTTACAACCCTTCAATATTTCTTTGTGTTGGAGCTTGTTGTTTGATATATGTAGGCAGAATGTAATGGTGCCCATCTTTATGTTCCAGTCTTTAATCTTCTTCATCTTGAATGTAAGTTTTCTTATTGCTGATGTAGTTTCCCTTTGAACAGATTTCATTGTAAAAATGTTCTCAAAACAGATCCTTTACCAATGTCTTCTAAACAGATCCTTTACCTTAAAATGATAACAAGTTTCTTCTAAATAGGTCCTTGCTGAGAAGTGATTGATAACATGTCCCTTCTGAGAAATGATTACAAGTCCCTTGCTGAGAAATGATTACAGGTCTCTTCTGACAGAACAGGTCCCTTTTGAAAAATAAATGATAACAAGTCCCTTCTGACAGATGAATGACAACAGGTACCTACTGAAAATGAATGATACAAGTACCTACTAAGAATGAATGATAACAGGTCCCTTGAAAAAAATGAATGATACAGGTCCCTTTTGAGATTATTCTGATAAGATTTTTCTTAAGACTTGCTAAAAATGAAGACAAACCTTTTTCTATGTTGGAGATAAATAAACTTTGTAGGAAAATAGGAAAGCATGAACAAGTTCAGGCTTCCTTCTCCCCAACTGATGGTTTGACTTGTCCTCAAGTCATGATGTTGTGGTCTTAAGATTCAATTTGAAATGACTTTTTCTTTTCTGATTTTTGTACCCAAAATTTAAAAAAAACTAAGAATTCTTGCAAGCCAATTTCTTGGTTTTCTCACAGGAATTCATGTTTAGTCTATGCCATATCTGGTTTTCATAGCTAAACATTATTATTATTATATATATATATATATATATATATATATATATATATATATATATATTTTTTTTTTTTTTTTTTATTTCTATGTTTTTTTTTAATTGTTTTTTTTATTCTGAAATCAAAACAAATTAAGGTTTGGATATTACAACTGACTGTTGTAGTAGTTGTACCTCCTTTTCCTGTGAAACAGTTCTCATAAAATCTTCTTTGTCAACAGGGTTATGGTAGATTCGGAGCCTGTGTCCATTGACAAGATATGTCTGTCCTTCTCGGTCTATTGAAGTTACTTTGACTGATCCATTCTCGAAGATTTCAAGGATCTCATAAGGCCCCATCCAGTGAGTAGTGAATTTAACCTTATGATCCTTGAATTTGGAGTTGAAGAGCAATGCCCAGTCGCCAATTTGAAATTCCTTTTTCTTTGTCATCTTGTCATGCCATTTTCTTCTTTGCTACTGAATCATTGTTGTCCTTTGCACGGCCTCTTGTCTCATTTCATCAAGTTGGTTTAATTGCATGGTCCTTTCTTATTGAGCTTCTGAAAGCTCCATCCCTAGATCTGCTGCCAATTTATATGTATGTATTTGGAATTCTATTGGCAACATGACCTCTTTACCATACACTAGCTGGTAGGGTGAGAACCTTGTTGTATTTTTCCAAGTAATCCTATATGCCCAAAGTGCTTCATTGAGCTTGTCTGCCCAATTCTTCCTATTTGTGGCCACTATTTTTGTCATGATGCCTTCTAATGTTTTGTTTGTAGACTCCACTTAGCCATTGGCCTGTGGATGATAGGGCGTGCTTCTTCTATGCTTGATTTGGTACTTCTTTGTTATTTCTTGAACTAGTCATGATGTGAATTGAGTCCCTTGGTCTATGACTATCTCTCTAGGCACTCCATATCTAACAAAAATTTCTTCAAATAGGAAATTGACCACTTTTTGTTCAGTTGCCCTTACAAGTGCCTTTGCTTCAACCCATTTAGTGACATAGTCGGTACATACAAGAATGTACTTCTTACCTTTGATGGTGGATTGATGGGTCTGATAAAATCAAGAGCCCATTCTTCAAATGGCTCTAGATGCACTTGCGGCTACAGTGGCATTTCATCAGAGGTAGTTGGTCATCCCATGCACTGGCAGCTGTCCCTGATTGTTCGTTTCTGCTTCCCAGCTCTCTGGATCTCCTGCCTCTATCTGCTGGAATTCCCCTCCTCTACGTCATCATCACTGTAACTCTTCATAGAGAGGTGGCCACCTATTTCCTCACGAACTGAGTGTTAGTCCTCTTTGAACGGTTGTTATTTCTGTTGCTCCAAGATTGCCCACAAAACTGATTCCTCTGCCAACTCATCGGTCATGCCAAATCTCAAATCTTATCTGCCTCAGCCTATTTCCCTGTCGAATCCGATCACCCATTGGATTGCTTCTCAGCCGTTGATCTGGGGCCTCTAGATCCTACGGTCTCCTTCCATATCTCATGGATAAGTAGCATGACCTTTACTCGCACGATGAGAGTAGTTTTCTCTCTCATCCGCTGGACATGTGTCGCCCATTGTATGGAATCGAGCGAGACTCAGTCGAATCTGCTTACCGCTTGAGGGCCTTCCGATATTCTGTCGATTTTAGCGCGAGGCCTGCCTTCTGACGGAATTGGTGATTTCCGTATAGTTTTGTGCTTTTCCTCGTGACCGAGCGCTCGGGGCTTTCCTTCACTGAGGGGGGTGCCCTGCGATAGCACTAATCGCGTATCAGAAATTGCCTCCGTTTTTGGATTTGACTTCCCTTTTGCCAATTTGTGCCAGCACGCGGTTACCATGGTCCAACGGTCTGCGTGCTTTGACCAAGGGTCCTCATTGCTCCATGCTGACCACAAATTGCCATTGTTCAGAGGTTATTTCTGATAAGCTCGACATCCATATCACTTTGAAATTTCAGTATGAGTTTTACAGAGTTCAGGAAACTGTAAGAGTGTTTGAGGATCCAATTCCAATCACAGCCTTCCCACTGAAAAAGCTTTTGGACCACCAAAAGTTGGTTTTCAAGCATCGACTAAGTGAGGGTATAGCTGTCTCACTTCTTCAATCTCTATCCATTTTGCACTGCTTGGCTTTGAACCCTTGAGTCCAATCTTGAGGTACTCAACATCTCCCCTGTGCGTCGTCCTCACCTTCCTGTCCAGAACTATGTCTTCCTGCATTTCACTGAGATATTCAGGTAACAGATCATCAATAGAAGGCAATTGACTCTGCTCTTTGAGATCTTCAATTAATGAAGGTTCAAATAATCTCAAGCTGTCTGCATTAACGACTGAGTAGATGTGCATGTGAGCTGGTAAATCAAGGTGAAAAGCATTCTCACCAATTTTCTCAAGTATCTTGAAAGGTCCATACCTTATTGGCTTTAACATTTTACCTTCACCTTGCATTCTGTCTTTGTTGTTATACAACCAGACTTGATCACCAACTTGGAAACTATGCTCCATCCAATGCTTGTCATGTCTTGCCTTGTATTTGGCTTGGCTCTTTTCCAGCTGTTCCTGTACTGCCTAGTGAATCTCCTAGATTTTTTCAATGAACTTGGTTGCCTTGTCCACATCAATGTGTCCATCAACTGTTATGTCTTTACCAAAGACAAAATCCAAGGGAGACCTTGGTGTGAAACCAAAATAGGTCTCAAGAGGAGATCTTTGTGTCGAAGAATGTTTTTCTCAGTTGTAAGCACGCTGCACATAACACAAATGTTCATCCCAAAGTTTGGGATGCTTGCTGCAATAGCCTCTGAGCAACTGGATCACTATCCTGTTGACCACTTCTGTTTGACCATATGTTTGTGGATGAAAGGCTATGCTTTTCTTCAGTTTGGTGTCCATCAGTTCCCATAGAATCAACCAAAACTTCCCAAAAAATCGGTTGTCTCGATCAGATACAATGGAAGTGGGTAATCCAAAATGAACCCGTACATGCTGAAAGAACAACTTTGCAGTTTGTTCAGCTGTAATCTGTTTATTACAAGGTATCAAAATACACATTTTGCTGAACCTGTCTACAACAACATATAAATAGTCATGACCTTTCCTAGATTTAGGCAGTCCTCCAACAAAGTCCATGGAAACACTTTCCCAAGGATGAGAAGGAACTGGTAGTGGAGTTTACAAGCCTAGTTTTCTATTGCTGGGCTTGCTTTTAGCACACATGGTACACCCTCTTACATATCTAGAAACCGTCTAATTCATTTTTGGCCAATAAAAAAATATTTGCAGATGTGCAACCATTTTACTTACCCCAAAGTGACCTAATATTAGAGAAGTGTGTGCTTCTCGAATTATCTTTACTCTTTCAGTTTGTGGAATGCATAGCTTCCCACAATGATACAAGAGTTGGTCCTTAATGTGATAATCCAATTCTTCTACTCATTTGCCTTGACTTAAAGTTGCATATACATCTCTAAAATCTATATCCTGAGCATATTGATCAATGTAGCTCTCATGCAATACTGAGTTATGCTTAAGTATAGTAGATGCATTTATAATTGGTCTAGATAACATATCTGCAACTTTATTGTGTATGCCCTTTTTATATCTGATGACTAAATGAAACTGTTGTAGAAAACCCATCCATCTATAGTCTCTTGATTGCTGCAACTTAGTTTGGGAGTGTAGATATTGAAGTGGTTGATGATCAGTATGCATGACTGTCTCTTTGCCTATTAAGTAATGTTTCCACTTTTTCACACTCTGTACCAATGCATACAATTCTTTATCATACATGGGATAGTTAACTATTGCAGAATTAAATGTCTCAAAATGATAACATATGGGTTTACTGTGCTGTATCAACACTGCTCCCATGGGATAGTCACTGGCATCCATTTGGATCTCAAATGGTCTTTGAAGATCAAGCAGTGCTAGTAATGGTGTTGTACTAATCTTTTCTTTCAACGTGTCGAAGGCTTTCTGCTATTTGCCTCCCCACTGAAACACCTTGTTCAATCCTGTTAAAGCATGTAAGGGAGCTGCAATTAAGGAAAAGTTAGAAATGAACTTTCTCCAATATTGTACTGCTCCTAAGAAGCTTCTAACTTCTGTAGTAGATTTGGGTTTAGGCCAGTTTACAATGACTGCAACTTTAGAGGGATCTATCTTCAATTCACCACCCCCACTATATGACCCAAATAATTCAAAGATGCTTTACCAAACTCACATTTTGAGAGTTTAACATAAAGTTTTTCTCTTTTCAAAACATCTAGTGTCTACTTAACATGCTTTAAATGTTCTTCCCACGTTTTGCTAAATATAAGAATGTCATCCAAATATACCATAACAAAATCATCAAGAAAAGGTTTGAGTACATCATTCATTATTCACATGAAAGTAGCAGGAGCATTAGTTAAGCCAAAAGGCATAACCAGCCACTCATACAATCCCTGCTTTGTTTTGAAAGTAGTCTTCCATGCATCTTGTTCTGCAACTCTGACTTGATGATATCCACTATGCAAGTCTAACTTGGAAAAATAAACAGCTTCTTTCAATTGATCTAATAGATCATCTATGTAAGGAAGAGGATAACGATTTTTTATCCTTATCTTATTCAGTGCTTGGTAATCAATGCACATTCTCTACAAGCCATCTTTCTTTCTCACCAAAACAATTGGAGACCCACATGGTGATGTGCTAGGTCTGATGAACCCCTTCTTGAGCAATTCCTGCACCTGCTTCTAGATTTTTGTATTCTCGAAAGCAGACAACCTGTACATTCCGATGTTAAGCAATGGAGCATCTTACTGCAAATTAATATCATACACTATTTCCTTTTTGGGTGGTAGACCTTTAGGTTCTCGAAACAAGATATCATATTCTGAAACAAATTTTTCTAAATCATCTTATTGTTTAGCATCATAGCCCTCAAATACATTGGTTTTATCAGGTTTCTTTTCCTTTACAACCATCAGTAAAAATTGTTTGCATGAATTTACAATTCATTTCATTTGCCCTGAGTTTATGAGTATAATTATTCTTGAGCTTATGAGCCCTTACAAAGTATTCAATTCCATCTCTAACGAGTAGATACTTGTTCTTAGCTCTATAGAAAATAGTTTTTCTATCATACAAGTAAGGACTTCTTAAAACAATTCCACATATATTGAGAGGAACTATATCTAACCCAACCTCATCTACAAATGCTGACCCAAAAGAAAACTTAAGTTTACATTGTCTAGTCACTTGTAGTTGTGCTTTATCACTTAACCAACCTAATGGGTATGGTTTCTTGTGAGCTGTTGTCAGTAATGCCAACTTCTTTACAATTGCTTCAGAAATTAAATTTACTTGTGAACCACTATCAAACAAAGTATCAATCTTTTCATGTTTAGAAATAACTCGAATATGGAAAAGCTCATGTATTTTTCTCTCATTTTCTTCATCATTAATATATTGTGCACAATTACTAGTAGATGCTTTAGAATTTTTACCTTTTATACCTATGGCTGCAATGCTTGTTTCATCTCCTGAGTCTAACCCCAAATATTTCTGAATAGTTGTAGCAATCTTCTTCTTCTTGCTGTCGAACTTCTTAGGTCTCAACTCTGGATGAAAAATCTAGCAGTGTTCATCATCATGCCCATCCTTTTTACAGTGAGTGCATGAATATTTTGTCTTCTGTGCAGTATTGGCCATCCTTTCTTTCCATTTCTGTTTTCTTTTCTCCTTATTCTTGCTTGCAATGGGCTTGGATGATCCTCCAACTTCTGGGTTCCCATTCTTTCCTCTAGCTTCTAGATGTGTAGCTTGAACATATACCTCATCTATACTAGTGGGATTAAACATGAGGATAGTGTGCCTCATGTAGCTGTGTAGACCACCTATGTACTTCAACAGAGTTTCAGGTGAGTCTAATGAAATTCCTAGAATCAAAGCTCTTTTCCTATATTTTTGGGTGTAACCTTGTACACTTTGCCCTTTCTATTGGTGAAGAGTTTGCCAGCTCATCATCGCTTGCTGCATGTAAGCTAGCAAATAGAACTGCTTTTTTATTGCAAAAAAAAATTCACTCCAGACAAAAAGAATCTTACCATGTTTCTTCATGTCAGCTTGGGTCCTGCTTTCCCACCATACCAAGGTAGTGCCTTCGAGGCGTAGGCTGGCCAGCTAAATCTTACTCTTGTCTGAGTCGATACTCTACACTTTACAATAAACATCAATTCGTCTGATCCAATTATCTAGCTTATCTGCATTCAGCTCTCCATCATATATTGGTAAATCAAATTTAACATCTAATTTAATCAAAGATGTCTTCTTTTTATGTTATGGGCCATTAAGAGGTGTGATAAAGTTTTCTTCTTTCCCTTTGCCTTTCGAGTGGTCATGGAGGAGAGATTCTTCTTCTCCTTTTTCTTTGGAGTGTGATGAACCTTCATCTTTACCTTTCTTAAACTCCCTATACATTTCCTCTACCATGGACCTCATGGCCAGGAAACTATCTATGAATTGGGGGTCTGGTCCCAAGGGACTTTCTTATGACATTTTCTTCTTAGGAGAGACTCTTCCAATTTTTGGGTTGGTTTCGACCAAATCTCCTTCTCCTAATTTAAGCTTTGATCTAGTTAGCATTCAACAACAAAATCCAGCACAAGTTTGTCTAACCTTAAACAACCTAGAAGCTCTGATACCACTTGATCTGAAATCACTTATGAATGATTTCACTTAGTTAATGAAGGTATTACAGACTTATGTGCTAGGGGGTGTCTATGTTATTTTATGCAACGGATCGATAAGATTGTGAAATACACAGACATTGAAACAGTAAGAGAACACAGTAATCAAACACATAAACACAACAAATTTAATAAGGAGTTCACCCAATCCTCCTGGGCTATGTCTCCTGGTCTAGCCTTTAGTGGTGGCCTTTCTATTGTGTCTTAAAAAGTAGAGTTTTACAATAGTGAGTTGAAATTGAGTCTCACTTAACAGATAATGATCAGTAGGGCTATACTTGGATCCCCCATGTCTCTAGAGTACACAGACTCCCCTTACTGAAACTCGACCTCAACTGGTCTCAGTGGTATGAGTCCAATTTGGTACTCAATACCTGACAGGTATACACAGAGGAGTTGCTTGAACCTCTCAAGCCTTCACTAGAATTAATAGACTCTTGGACTCTCTCTGTCTCTGTTTGCTCGATGCTGCCTTTGCTTTGCAGGTCAGCTCGACTTCTCTATTCTCTGCAACTTGCTTTACTTTCTCTTTCTTTCTATCTCTCCTCCTCTCTGCTTTCTCTATCTGTTCATGGCTTAAAGCCAATCTGCTCATTGATTGTTTGTTTCTACTTCCCGGCTCTCTGGATCTCCTATCTCTATCCACTGGAATTCCCCTACTCTGCGTCATCATCACTGTAATGCTTCACAGAGAGGTGGCCACCTATTTCCTCATGAACTGAGTGCCAGTCCTCTTTGAATGGCCGTTATTTTCGTTGCTCCAAGATTGCCCATGAAACTGATTCCTCTGCCAACTCACCAGTCATGCCAGATCTCAAATCTTATCTGTCTCAGCCTATTTCCCTATCAAATCTGTTCACCCATCAGATTGCTTCTTTGTCGTTAATCTGGGGCCTCCAGATCCTATGGTCTCTGTCCATATCGCGTGGGTAAGTAGCATGACATTTACCCGCACAATGAGGGCAGTTTTCTCTCTCATCTATTGGACGCGTGTCAGCCGTTGTATGGAATCGGGCGCGACTCGGTCGAATCCGTTTACCACTTGAGGGCCTTTCGATATCCTGTTGTTTTAGTGTGGGGCTTGCCTTCCGATGGAATCGATGATTTCTATATGGTTTTGTGCTTTTCCTCGTGACCGAGTGCTCAGGGTTTTCCTTCACTGAGGGGGACGCCCTACAATATGCAATTAGTGCTAATCGCGTATTAGAAACTACCTATGTTTCTGGATCTAACTTCCCATTTGCTAATTTGCACCAGCACGTGGTTACCATGGGCTAACGGTCTACGCGTTTTGATCGAGGGTCCTCGTTGCTCCATGCCGACCACAAATTTCCATTGTTCAGAGGTTATTTCTGATAAGCTTGACATCCATAGCACTTTGAAATTTCGGTATGAGTTTTACAGAGTTCAGGAAACTGTGAGAGTGTTTGAGGATCCAATTCGGATCATGGTTGATGATATTTTGGGAACTAATGATGGACATACACAGGTTGCTAGTTTGGATGTTGTTGACTGATGTTGTTGATGGTGCAGATCATATGATAGTTGCTGATGACTATCATGGTCTTGTTTAAGATATTTGGTCTATGTTATATATATGTCATGTATATCTTTTAATGTAATGGTCATTAAAAGACCTAATTTGTAACCCCACTATGCATGGGATGGATGATGTAATGTTTCTTGTTTTTAACATGTATAAACAATTGATATATCCCCACTTGGTTCAGTGGATGAGTCAAATTTGGTATATCCCCACTTGGTTGGGAGATGGATGTATGTATGAGTCATTGGTGATAGGAAGGTTATTTATGATGTATGTATAGAGTCATGTTCTTCTTTTAGAACATCTTTTTGCAGACTTTGCTTATGCTCAGGGAGAGCATGGACTCGATCATGGGAGCTCAACCAGCACACTTCAGCATATCAGAGAATTCAGCATACACTCAGGGGGAGCATGACCCTTTTCCCTTGATGTCAAAGGGGCAGGGTGACTTGGTGTGGTTGTTGCCATCATGTCCAAAGGGGAAGATTGTTGGCATTATGATGTATGTGTTGTACTTGATGGCAACCCACTTGTAGCAGAACAACTCACTTGTATATGATAACTAAATGAATCTACAGAAGAGATATTAGATGTGACAAAATGCATGACAGTAGTGCTTACAGATGTGATGAAATGCAGGGTAGCTTCAAGGAATCAGTTCAGAAGGCAACTCACTCAAATGAAAGATCACAGTATAGCAGGTAAACAACAAAGAATTACAGATCAGTCTTCACAGAATGAATAAAGAGAGGTATACGCAGGTTCACCATTGACCAAGCTGCGTATACATGCAGGTTCACTGTATACAAGTCGTGTATACGTACACACGCACTTTAACAAAAGGAAAAGCACATATACCTTGGAAAACTAATCTTTGGTCCAAAGTATTTGGTCCATGGTGTTTTGATCCATGGTATTGATCCAAGGTATCTGGTTCGAGGTATTGACCCTAGGTATTTGGTCCAAGGCATTGGTCCTAAGTGGTTTTGGTCCATGGTATTGAGAAAGGCCTAAAACTATAAAGGGAGGAGAAGATCATTAGGCCAAAGTGTGCAAGTATTGAATATTTGATGAAGTGTGAGATCTAATATGCAAGTTATAGGCTTATGGTGTTGTGCTTGATTTGAACCAAGGATGAACCTTAGCATTTGATCAAGGATAATGTTATGAAACCAGCTCACAAAAAGATAGAAAAGAGAGATCCACGCCTTAGAATTCAGCCTCTTCGAGGGGGCAACCTCCTTTACATTACATAAATGAACAATTCTTGGATGATACAAATGAAAATACCTCCTTTCTATATATAGGAGTCTAAGTGGTCCCAATACAATCAAAGCCTACATAACAATAATATTGTAGGGCACAACAGTAACAATGGTGGGCTTCTATGTGGCATAATAGTAACAATATGGGCACTACATGGGTACATCAATATAATAAGTGGGTTATACTAATAACAATAAGGGGTTACACTAGTAGTATAGGGGCCTAACATGCCCCTCTCCTTCAAAAAGCGTTGTCCTCAATGCTTGAGTAGTTCTTGATGCTTCTATATAAAATTCTTGTCCTCCCATGTGGAATATTCAGCGGGTAAGTTCTTCCACTTGATGAGATACTCTGAAATTGATCGATTTCGTAGCTGTCGGGTTCTTGTTTCTATGACTGCTCCAGGTTCCAATATGATTTTTCCTTCCTCTTCAATTTCTGGCAATATTGCTTGAATTGGGATCTTTTGCAACTTGTGAATAAGTCGCCATACTTCTTCGTTCTTCTTCCATTCATCCGTTGCTTCATTTATCCAATTTGGTTGGATAATATAAATAGCACAAAACAATGCTTCCACATCCTCATCCTTGAAGCGTCTTCCCATTCGGTAAGGTCGCCATTTTTTAAGTGCATGTAGTATTGCCAACATTTCCTTCTCATAAATAGCTTGCTTAAGATGTAGTAGTAAAAATACCCAATCACTCACATCAAAACATTTTTCACTACGATGTTGATCTACCTGTTGTTTCATTTCATTTTGCACCGAAGTGGCGTTATCCTTTAAAAGTTGGAGAACTTGTTGTTGATGCTCGATATGATCTTTCTCTACTTGAACCTTTTTCTTCTTGATATGTCCTTCTATCTTTTGAGGAGTGGTAATTTCTTCCAGTCCTTTACAAGATATGGTCGGATTCATTTCTTGATGCTCGATGTGATCTTTCACTTCTTGAACATTTTTCTTCTTGATGTGTCCTTCTATCTTGATAGTTTGAGGAGTGGTAATTTCATCCATTGAATTACAAGTTATGGTTGGATTCATTTCTTCTTTCTCGATGTGATCTTTCACTTCTTGCACCTTTTTCTTCTTGATATGTCCTTCTATCTTGAGAGTTTGAGGAGTGGTAATTCTTGCCAAGGCTTTACAAGATATGGTCTGATTCATTTCTTCTTTCTCTGGGGTGGTGTCCTGACGTATATCCTCTTCTTTTGATGTTTCTTGATCCTTTTCTTCCTCCTCTTCATATTCTATGTAAAATAATTTCTTCTCAGCACACCTATGACCTTTAGTGCATTTGCTATCACAATTGTAACAAAGCCCTTTTTCTCTTTTTTCTTCCAATTGTTGTGGTGTAACCCTTGTAGGTTGTGGAAGGCTGGGAGAAACAACACTTCCATCTTTATAGTTGTGAGGGGTATGCTTCCTGGTTTCCATAATTTTGCTTTCCATTATGTCACAAAGCCCTTTTACTCTTTCCAATTGTTGTGTTGTTGCTCTAAAGAAGGTGTTGCTCTTTATATCCTCATAATGTGCTATCATTTCCTCCGTGAAAATTGACCACGTAACAAGTTTTTTACGAGAACAAAGCCCTTTGTACCATAAAAATTGATCTGGTTCTAAATATGAAGATGCAATACATACCTTTTGTAACAGTTGTACACCATGTATATCAAAATATTGCTCCATCTGAAGTATCCAATTTACCGGATCCTTGCCATCAAACTTCCTCATCTTGCTTTTTCTTGATTTTAGGAGCTCTACCTTGAAACGACTGTAACTCTGTACTTTCAGATCTTTAAGTTCTGAACTTGTGACCTGTAGTAGCCCTCTGTTTCCTCTTTCCAATGCCACAAGTCTGATCCAAATTGGATTCTCCAAGAAAAGGTTATGCACAATCTCCCGCAGTGACCTGATTATAGACTAGTTCAGTAGAGCGAACTTGTATGACGTGCCACGTGTCACTGTTTCAACCTTTGACTCTGAAAAATATATAAACAGAAACTACAGTCCGTTCTCTTTCTGTACCTTCTTACGAAATTTCAATCCGATGCTCAGAAAGAAAGTTTTGACGCTTTTCCCCAGGTCACCTGTTTTGAGTGTAATTCAGGAGTCTGCAAAAAGACCAACTTCCGTAGATCATATCTCCGAAAATATCGCGCGAAAAGATCTGAAATTCTGACCCAAGGTTCAGCGCCTATTCTTCTCAAATGGGTTTTTTTTTGCGACTTCTGAAACGTCACAGAAAAAAAGTTATAGCGAAAATGCCACGATGACCTGTTTGGAGCAGCGAAACCCTAGAATCCAAAGCTCTGATACCAAATGTTATGAAACCAGCTCACAAAAAGATAGAAAAGAGAGATCCACGCCTTAGAATTCAGCCTCTTCGAGGGGGCAACCTCCTTTACATTACATAAATGAACAATTCTTGGATGATACAAATGAAAATACCTCCTTTCTATATATAGGAGTCTAAGTGGTCCCAATACAATCAAAGCCTACATAACAATAATATTGTAGGGCACAACAGTAACAATGGTGGGCTTCTATGTGGCATAATAGTAACAATATGGGCACTACATGGGTACATCAATATAATAAGTGGGTTATACTAATAACAATAAGGGGTTACACTAGTAGTATAGGGGCCTAACAGATAAGATCTAATGATGTATCAGGATCTTAAGGCTTGAAGTGAATTTTCTTTATGTGGTTTGATCATGTATCTGAATAACTGGCGCATGTTGTAGTCTGTAGATATGATGATCTGGGTATGAATGAAGTCTGGAATAGTTGTATGTTTAAATCATCATTTACAGATCTGTACGTAGATTCACTTTAGAGCAGGAGCATATACACATTGGTTCTGTATATCAAAGCAACGTATACATCATAAATTTGAATTGCATATCTATACATTGGTTCGTTTTGAGGAAAGCGCGTATGCACGCAGGTTCGACACATGGAAGTAGCGTATAGCTTCTAAAATATGTTTTAGTTGCTTCTATTTTTTGTTGCAGTGTTCTAGGTTCTGGCATGGATTCTGGTTACTGTATTCTAGTGACAGCATTCTGAATGATCAGATTGATGGGCTGTAAAAGTGTTTGATTGATTCAGTTGTGGTTGGTTCTAAAGGAGATTGGTTGATGCAGATATATTTGATGATTGAATGATGTTGTTGATGGATCCAGTCTGAAAATTTATGAAACGTGGTCCCTGGTAGAAAAGAGAAGGTTGTAGCCTTCTGTAGGCTGGCACCTACGTACTAGTAAACATATTAGCCAGTACAAGAGCTAGGGGGTTGTAGCTCCCTTCTAGTATAATCCGAAGAACGAGAAAAGGTTGTAGCCTTATGCAGGTAGAAGCTTGCATACTAGTATAAGACTGCACTAGTACAAAAAATGTAAACAAAATTTTCTTATTATTAAAATAAGGCAAGGATGACAGGAGCAGGTGGTTTTTACCCACATTAGGTTTCCACCTTATATCTTGGTGTTCTTGTGTGTTGCTTATGTGTGATGCTTTATTCTGCTTTTACTGCACTATCTAATGAATTCCTGATATACTAATTAAAGTTCAATACATGATAATTTGGGTAAATCTAAAGATATCTGCATACACGCTAGTTGCATTAAGTACAGTTGTGTATACACGCTAGTTCACTGAGCTGAAGTAGTGTATACACATCAGTTTTTGAAAATTAAATTATTGATATGATAATACTGATTCAACCTCCCTCTGAGTATTATTCCAACACTACCATCACCTGAGCTAGTTTTATTTCCATTCTATTTGTAAGAATATTTCAGTATTTAATATTAATGAAATGAAGTGTTACTTTTGCTGCACCTCTGTATTTATGGTTATATGGTAGTTTTTTACATTCCTATTTAAGTTCGGACCATTGGTATCAAAGCGACCTGCTCTTTCTCTATTTTTCTTTGTGTTTCTCCAATGAGGTCGGGATATAAGGAGTTAGGGCTCAAACTAGTCGAACCTTTGCAAGACCAACCTTGTAAATCCGAACAACATCCCATGGCAGAATAAAAGAAAGATGAGGGGTAAGGAGATCCCTTCAAAATCTTGTTCGAAGAAGCTCTCGAGAGACATAGGAACGCAATGCTGAACAAATTTTCCCAGATCCTTCAGTGGCTACCCAAAGACGAAGCATCTTCTTCCAACAACTATTCTGTAAGTGCCACACCCTTTAAGGTACAAGTTAACTTTGAAATCCTCATATTTGAAGGTTAGATAGATGCGGAAGCCACAGAAAAATGGTTTAATCTTCTAGAAGGATATTTTTTTTGTTCATGAATTTTCTAGCTGGGAAAAATATCACTTTTTCACTTCTCAAAGTCGCCCCACATGTCAAGGACTAGTGGGAAACCTATTGTGAGAAGAAGGACGAAAGTACAACCTCACTATTTTTAGCCGCACCCACTTGGAATTCATTCCGAGAAGCCATCAAAGAGTAGTACTACCCTGTCAAGAGTTATGAGGATAAATACATAAAGTGGACCATGCTGCGGCAGGGAAGTGACCAAGACGTGTCAGAGTTTACCAATGTTTTTCATACCCTTTGCACGAAGTTGGTTATCAAGGACTCTGAGCGACATTCGGTACTCATGTACCATGACTACCTACATAGGTACATCCAGGAAGAGATGGATTTCTTGAACATCTCCTCATTCAGCACGGCGTATCGATAAACTGTCAAGATTGAGCAAAAGTTTAAACAGAATAAACGAGAATTTGGATCTGCAAATTTGAAGCAAGGGAAAGGTGCCCCAAAACCATAGAGAAAATGAAAAATCCAAGGCAGCGAGACCCAGGACAACCTACCGAAGCCCAAAGAAAATAACAACACCATGAAGACAATGAAGGACATGGGAAAATGGTATGAGTTCCATAAGAACTCCACTCACAACACAAGTGAGTGTCAGGCCAACCAGTCATTGGTGGTTGAGTTGAAGGCTTCCAAATCAGATCCATGTTCTAACTCTGAGTCAAAACCCAATAAGGGGAATGAAAAAGGGAAGCATATAACTGATGTGGATCCCAGTGCCATCGTGGCCTCTCTTGAAGTTTTCGATGTATTATTAGGACAACCATACTTATGGGAGTGGCATGTTGTATATGAGTCTTGGCCTCTCTCTGTGATTATTACTTTAGGCAATAAGTTGTATAGGATACCGGAGGTGGCCCTGCCTACCGCCATCTCTTTGATCACTACAAAGAAATGTAGTAAGATCATTTCACAGATCAGGAAGTTTGTTTTCCTTATGATTCACCCTCAAGGACAGAAGAATATTGTGGCCACAACTTCTAGACAAGGCTCCTCCACACAATAGAAGCAGATAGAAAAGGTCATGGAGGAGTACAAGGATATTTTTTCCTCACATATGGGGGTGCTGCTGCACTGTTAGTTCAAGCAATCCATCGATCTAACCCCAGGTGTGCCACTACCCAATGGATTGATCTATCGATGCTTTGTTCTAGAGAATGATGAGATCAAGGAGAAGATTCAAGATTTGTTTCAGAAAGGGCACCTCAGGCCAAGCTCATCACCCTGTGGGAGCCCAATTTTATTGGTATAGAAGAAGGATGGGACTTCGAGACTTTGTATTGAATATTGGGCGCTAAACAAGATCACTATACAAAATATTTACCCAATTCCACTGATTGATGACATTCTGGACCAGCTTAAGGGGGCCAAATATTTCAGCAATATTGATTTGAAGTCCAGTTATCACTAGGTGCCTATAAAACCCTTTGATGACTGGAAAACTGCCTTCAAATCCAAGGAGGGCCTTTTCAAATAGTTGGTCATGCCTTTTGGGTTAGATAATTCCCCCATGACATTCATGAGATTGATGAATGACATCTTGTGACCCTTCACCGATGCATTCGTGGTGGTGTATTTAGAAGACATCTTGATCTTCAGCCAGATTTGGGAAGAGCACCTCCACCATATCTGACAAGTCCTCCAAACCCTGCATCAACACAAGTTGTGTGCCAATTTGGAGAAATGCACTTTTGGCATGACCTAAGTTCAATACCTGGGGTACATAATTGATGGGAAAGGTGTGTATGTGAACACAACTAAGATACAATTCATTCAGGATTGGCCAGTCCCAACCACTCTAACAAATCTCTGCAACTTTCTAGGTCTTGCCAATTTCTACCGCAGGTTCATGTTGGGGTTCTCTCATATCACCTGGCCTTTAAGTCAAGTCCCCAAGGGCAGAGTGAAAGCAAAGTTCTTTTGGTTTGAAACCCAATAGAAGGAATTTTCCAAGTTGAAGATCGCCTCTATTCTGCACCAATGCTCACATTACCAGACCTACAACAACCATTTGAGATTGAGATAGATGCCTCCAACTATGCTATTAGTGCAGTTCTTACTCAGTAGGGGCATCCAGTGGCTTACCATGGTGAGACACTTTCAGACACAGTCTGAAAGTATCCCACCTATGATAAATAAATATATTTCAATGTGTAGGCTTGTTGTCAATGGAAGTAGTACATTCTAGGGAAGGAAACGGTCATCCACATAGATCACCAACCCTTGTAGTTCATACAGACACAACAGAAGTTGTTGAACAATTTCCATTAGATATGGTCCACATACCTGCAAAAGTTCCATTTGAACATTAAGTAAAAGAAGGGCAACACCAATAACGTTGCAGACTGCCTTAGCCAACCACTAGTCATGGTTCTGATCACTGTGCTTGACTCATGTGGGCATGAAACTTCGGGGTGGTCGAATCTTTATAAGAGCGATCTAAAATTTGCAGCACATATCGACACTCTTGGAAGGTAAGAAATATCCAAATTTTCACCTCCAAGATGCACTATTATGCCACTTGGGACACATATGTGTTCCTTCAAGAAAGTGCTCCAAGATGATTTGGGAGGAAAACTACAGTCGGGTCGTTGGACATCTTAGAGTAGAGAAAATTGTGGCAGTACTGCAGAAGTATTTTTATTGGTCGAACCTTTGTTAGGATGTTGGGAGGTACATTTGATCTTTCACTGCCTATACTACTTCCAAACCAACCATTATGAAGAAAGGCCTATATTCTCCTCTGCCTACTCCTAGTCGACCTTGGGAATGCATATCCATGGATTACATGTTGGGGCTTCCTTCTACTAAGTATGGAAATGACTGTGTTTTCGTGGTCATCAACAGATTCTCTAAGATGGCCATTATGGCGGCCTACAAGAAGAGTATCACAACAAAGGCCACTGCTAAGCTATTCTTTGAGCGAGTGTGGGTATACTTTTGGATCACAAATTCCATTGTCTCAGATCGGGATAACAAATTCCAAAGTGCATTTTGGTCAAGTCTCTAGTCGATGTTGGATACCAAAATTAATAAGTCCATGACTTTCCACCCCCAAAGTGATGGCCAAACAGAGGTCGTCAACAGGATTATCATATACATTTTGCACATGTATAGCTAGAAGCATCCATGAAAATGGGATGAAATCCTCCTCTATGTCTAGCACAGCTACAACAGAGCTCTCCATAGCTCAACATGCCATATCCCCTTCCAGGTAGGGTTTTGATTTCAACCATTATGTCCCATTAATGTGGACATACCATTTACAGCCACTTGGGTAGATTTGGTTCATGTCTAGTCCAAAGCCAATAGGTCTATTAGCTTCATTGATCGCATTCAACACATCTTCCAGCAAGTCCATGATATACTGGATAGATCCAATGCTAAGTACAAGGAGCACCATGATCAACATCAGCTGTCGCACAAGTTCCAGGTGGGTGACAAAGTTTAGCTACATTTGCAGAAGGAGCGCCTCATTGGACCCCACTGCAAGATTCTCCCACTCCATTATGGGCCATACACCATCATCAAGGTTGTCAAGGACAATGCCTTCGAGCTCAACATTCCACCTTTCCTTGGTCTACACATAGTGTTCAATATAGACCACCTTCGGTCATACTTTCCACCATTGTTAGACACATCCGACATTGCAGAAAAACTCACACCAACAGAGTTAAACAGAGATTGCATGAAATATGACACAACTAATTAGATCATGGTCATGTTGATCAATAAAACTCTCCACTAGAAGATCCAACTGTATCGAGTTGTCAAATCTAGCTAACTCTTGCACCAAGGCAAGAGGCTCACCAGGGACCAAGTTCAGAATAAGTTTCCCCATCTCATGGAGGCACTCAACGCAATGGTAAACATTACTTCCTAAAGGTAGAGGACTAATCTGGGTGGATATTGGTGGCCACCCGCCTATTCCACTTAGACTTCCAGTGTTGTTTCTTTTCAACTTCCTTAATTGTAGCACAACTTACTATTTTTGGCAGTTGTTCGGGTCCTAAACTTCTGAAGCCATTTTGAGGGACTAAAAGACGTTTTTTTAGGGAAAATATAGAGAGTGGGAAAGTACCAACCTTAATTATTTGTATTTTTTTGTCCCCCTCTTCAAGATCTTCGAAACGAGGTATTATAATAGCCAAACAGAGATCGTATGTCAAAGTTCCGACCCCGGGAAATTGATGTACGAATTTACCCAAATGGGGCCCACAATTTTGGCGCTTCATCTCCTAGAGTTAGGTTTTTGGTTGTTTAGGTTTTTCCAATGTTTCTCAATAATAAATATTCCTTTGAGACTCATTGTAACATAAAGGCATGTAGTCACCACATCTCTTCTTAGAGATAAGCTACCATCGCCTGATCTAGTTTTATTTCCATTATGTTTGTAAGCATATTTCAATATTTGATATTAATGAAATGAAGTGTTATTTATGTTGCACCTTTTTGTTTATGGTTATATCACTAATTTGTTTTGTTTCTGTTTAAGTTCAAATCAATGGTATTAGAGCAGTTTTCTCTTTCTATATTTTTCTTTGCATGTCCCCAACGAGGTCAGGATATAAGGAGTTAGGGCTCAAACTGGTTGAACCTTTAAAGACCAGCCTCACAAATCTCAACAACCTCCCATCGCAGAAGAGAAGAAACACTGGTGGCAAGAGATCCTTTCAAAATCTTGCTCGAAGAAGCCCTCGAACGACTAGCCAAATGCAACACATCTTCTTCTAGCAGCTACTCTGGAAGCACCACACCCTTTAAGGTACAAGTTAACTTTGATATCCCCATATTTGAAGGTTAGATAGATGTGGATGCTGTAGATAAATGGTTAAATATGATAAAAGGATATTTTTCTATTCATGATTTTTCCACGAGAAAATATCACTTTTTCACTTCTCAAATCCGAGCCCCACGTCGACGACTTGTGGGAAACCTACTGTGACAAGAAGGATGAAAGTACACCCTCACTATTTTCAGCCGCATGCACTTGGAATTCGTTTCAGTATTCCATAAAGGATCATTACTACCATGTCGAGATCTATGAGGATAAATACATAAAGTGGACCACTCTACAGCAAGTGACCAAGACGTGTCAAAGTTTATCAATGTTTTTCATACCCTTCACACAAATTTGGGTATCAAGGATTTTGAGTGACATTTGGTACTCAAGTATCCCGACTACCTACATAGGTACATCTAGGATGATATGGAGTTCCTGGACATCTCCTCGCTCGACATGGCATACTGATACATGTCAAAATTGAGCATAAGTTTAAATAGAAGAAGCGAGACTTTGGATCTACGAATCTGAAGTAAGGAAAAGGTGCCCCCAAATAGTAGATAAAAGGACAAATCCAAGGTGGGGTGATGGAGGACACCCCACCAAAGCTGCAAGAAAAGAACAACACCATAAAGATTAAGGACACGGGAAAATGGTGTGACTTCCATAAGAGCTCCACTCACAACACGAGTGAGTAATGGGCCAAGTAGTCACTGGTAGTCGAGTTGAAGGCTTCTGAATTAGATGCATGTTCTTACTCTGAGTCAGAACCCAACAAGGGGAATAAAAATGGAAGTACATTATTAATGCGGAGCCCAATGCCACCATGGCCACCACCAAGATCTAGAAGAATGAGCCTGAAGATCCAAAGGAGGGGGAACGCCTCTTCCACTCATAGATGTGGGTGAAGGGTTGTCCATTGCAATTCATTGTCGACAGCGGGAGACAAAAGAACCTCATTTCAGTATATATTGTTGGATACCTATACCAATAGGTTTCATATTTCATGATTGGCAAGAGAAAGTCCAAATATGCTCTGCTTTGAAGTTCACAAAGATCCCATATTTCCTAGAGAGCAAGAGGTGAGTAAAGTGTTTCAAATGTTGATGACCTTGTTTCAATTTTGATGGATGATCCAACAGTTTAACCTGGATCATGCCATGTTTCAATTTTGAGTTATAGAATAGAGAAAGAAGTCTGTCCAAACTGTTCAATCTTGGCAGACAAAGTAGTTCAGGTAGAGAAGAAAAGGCTCCCAACAGCTTAATCTGGGACCTTGGAAGAAATAAGGGTAGAAGTAGATAGAAAAAGCAAAAGAAAAAGCCAAAGAAAAGAAAAGGCAAGTAAGGGTTTGCAAGTCCAAATGCACCCTCCAAGAAGAAATAAAAATGCTAGGTAAGTAGCTGGGTAGGTAGTTGGGGTTGCAGAAAGGTTATCCCTATCATTGCAAGAATGGTGATGGTGTGCAGCAAAGCAAAAGATTACAGCAAGGACCATGACTAATTTCCCTCATTCCCCTCCAATTTCATTTCTAACATTCCCCCCATCAGCTAAGATTCATGGAAAAGACTAAGGTTTCATGGTGGTTCTTAATCTTTAGAAGCCACATTTCTTGTCTAAAAATCTTTTCATTTTGATATACTCTCAAAACCAAGTTTGTTTCACATAAACTTAAATGGTTTCCCCTCCACTCACCCCCTCATCCATATTAACTCTAATTCTACTATATAAATCCCTTATAACACCTTTTTCCCTATTATTACTAACACCACGGTGTATAAACCCCAAAATCTTATAAATATTTCCCCTTTTGGTATTATAGCCAATAAAGTCTCGAGTCAGGAATCAAATGACACCAGGTCATGTTGATGAACCTATGCCAACTACCCCTTCCCTTTCATGAGCTGATTCCTCTATTTTTACCCCTTTTGCACATAAAAAACCCCTAAAGGGCTTAAATTCCACCTTTACCCGCTTCAAAGGGCAAAAAAAAAAAAAAAACATGAAAAAACCCACTTTCCGCCGTATAACCAAGGTTAAGCGCATGCAAATCGTTTTTTGGAAATACATTAGAAATGCGTGCAAAACACCTATTTTATGCCTCCGCCCGCTTCCGTATACACTGCCCATGTCACCGCCCCGATAACCGTTAGATTAGGCTCTCTAGATCCGACGGCCCTGATCGCGTCGGAGTCCTTCCGACGTCCGACAGTTATGCGTACTATCCTCCCGTCATATCAGCCATCCGATCACCGTCCGATCAACCTCCGTAGATCTAACGATCGCCATGACATCGGAGCTCATCCGTTGCCCGAAACTTATCGCCCGACGTCCGTATTTTGAGTACGTCACTCCGCTGCCACGCGCCCTCACCACAATGCGTCGGAGGTACAACTGACAAATACCGCCCCCGTACAAGAAGCGGTGCGATACGAAACCACTGCCGGTTTCCGGGTTCCCCATCCCGCCTGCTCACGTCATCGCCGTGTCATCAACATGTCATCGCTCCGTCACCCAGGTACGCTGTCCCGTCAGTCTCTTGCCCTGCCATTGGTCCACCTGTCCTGCCATCTCACTGCCCTTGTGGACCAACCGGACCCCGCCACGTCACCCGATGACGTCATCCGACCTTGACCCCACCAATGACGTCATGCTGACGTCATCACGGATTCGCGCCAAAAGCACCAAAAGGCCTATTTTGGCCAAAAATTCGTGTTTTTTACCATTTTTTGTGCATTCGTCGTTGTTGTGTTCTGCATGCAAAACTACGTTTAAACCTGCACCAGCCGCGGAAAAGAGTTTCCTGACCACCGGAACGTCAATTTCCTCAACGCCAACAAGCTCTGACCGATCCAAATCTACAAGTATTCCTCAATTGAGCTCTGAAACTCCATTTTCACTGCATTTCGCATGTCAATGAGTAACAGACCTTAAGACTCGAATTTCACCGTCAAATACCATCAAGTTGACATTTAAATTGAACCAGAGCCGTCACTAAGCTACTGTCAAAGCCAATTGTAGGCAATTCGAAAGAAAAACTGTCACTGGTTCGCGCAATCGTGAACCCGTCACCTGCAGGAGACAAATACACCGCAAAAGAGTATCCTCTGAACATTTCCGCCACCCACCTAATCACACAGAGGCAGTATTTCAACTGCTGCAGCCTTACTTCCACCTTTCACTTGCAAAATCAACATTCTCTGCAAAGAAACCTTGATTGGTGTTACTCTGCATAGTAACACAGTCCTTGAGCAAGCAGAAATCCTAAAGAAGAGCCATGGACCCCCCTGTAGCCCCTATAGCCCTCAATGTAGCTCCCTTGAATGCTCCTCACAGAGCATTGGACTGGAAAGCACTAGCTGACTTAGATTGTAAGATATCAGAAGAAATGCTGAGCAGGAGCAGGTTTCATCTCCAAATCCTAAATGAAATAAAGATCAAACATCAGAATGGGACAGACATCTTGGGAATTTGGGATTCATTTCTCCCAATATTCAAGCTTCCTCAGGTTAATCAATTCCCTGAGCTTATCCACTTACTTGCTGACCACTATGATGCATCCCAAAGGGCAGTGCTGGACTCTTCAGGCTCAATTTTGTTTTTCATTACCCCTGAAGCCATCAGGGAGATGCTGCAGTTCAAAACAGATAAGAAGTTGGTCCCCCTATCACTAGCAGATTTGATTATGGAGGGAGCCAGAATGACAGAGGCTCAGATTACAAAACTTAACCAGTTATTCATCAAAGCTAACACTGTGCAAGTCCCTCCCATCAACTATGTCTACCTCAACCAATTGGGCCTGGACCTCGTTGACATGATCAGTCCCATCCTGGGATATGATTCAGTGGAGTATGTGGATGAAACAGTTATGCACATAATGCTCATGTTTTCTCCAGGAAGAAAACCAGTCTGTTATGACTATGCCACATACATCTCAGACAAGATGCATGAGCAGTTGATGAACCTATCAAGAGAAAGGGTATTTAAATATACTTCTTACATATATCATTTGCTCTTATACTTCCAGCATGAGAAGTTCTCCTTCCCAATAAAAAGAGAAGATGCACAGGGAAATTTGAGGTCGGTGGTGTACTGGACATCTGCTTTCCACCTCAATTTCTATTCTCCATACACCTACTGTGAGTTCATTGATAACTTCATTCATCCAGCCATGACTCTACTTTTGGGCTCACCTCCTCCCAGATTGACAGATGATATGCAAAGACTCCTGCATTTATCAAAAGCATACAACATTGGGGATTGGTACTTCTACCAACACCACACCGTTATTAGAATATATGGGTGTGAGTTGCCCCCATTTAGACTACCCAGGTTTGTGCCCATGAGACTATTTGCCTTAGAATACTTCAGGCAGTTTGGCTTTGTGGACATGTTCCACTTTTCAGGCAAAGGTAAGAAGGCACAGTTGAAAGTCAGAAGTCAACTTGGCCATTTCCTCTATAACGAAAGGGATGAAGGGTGGAAGGAGGCAGATAGAATACTTGGGGGCCTTGGTCTCAAATACAGCTTCCTATGGAAACCTTATGACCCTAACAACTTCATTACCATGAGGAGACTTAAATACAAGTTGTCTGCTTATGATCATTGCATCCTTCCTCACATAGAAAAATATGCCAATCAAAGTAAATGGAGGAGAGGGACTTTATAGGAGGCTGTTACTCAAGAAGAGCTTAATCAAAGAGCTCAAAGAAACATAAAGAAAATGGCTGACCTTGAGTTTTATTCACAGGTCAGCTCACTACCAAGCATACAAATTGGAGCAGCAGTATCCTCCTCAACTGCCCAACAGCAAGCCACGAGAGTTGCTGGAAATATATCAGAGAAGGGAAAAGAAAAGGTGATGGAGATAGAGCCAGAGCAGCAAGAGCAGGAACAACAACTAAAACAACAGCAGCAAGCAGAAGGGCTGCAGCAAGGGTAGCAAGAAGAATCAGAACAGCAGGATCAACAACACCAAGAAGAACAAAGGCAGGAACAGTCTGCCCAGCAAAAGAAAACAGTGGAGACTCCTCAGACCACTGAAAAAACGGTGCCTGCAAGACAAGACACTACCTTTGATGCCTCGGTCCTCCAAACCCCTCAGAAGGAGGATACATTTATCTTTAGAAAAAGAGACAGAGAGACTCCCCTGACATCCTCTGTAGACCAGGGAGAGAAAAGGCAGAGACTCAATGATTTTCCAGAGGAGGATATAGCAATAAAAGAGGCATTGGGCATGGGCCCACCCAGCAGAGAAACTTCGGCAAGTTCCTTCCAGTAGAAAGAAGGACAAGTAAGCATCAAGCAGCAATTTATAGACATCAAGAGGAAGAGTGATCCTATCAAAGTGCAACTGTACAATCACCTGCTAAACATGGCTCCTTCCAATCAGCAGAGACTTATGTCTGCTTTTGATGTAAGTGAAGGCAAAATGATAATGAGTCACTTTATGCCTACGGCGCTCCAGCCACAATCTACTGCTGACTATCTTAGGACTAACCTAGAGGTCCTCGCCAAGGACATACACCCTATGGACAAAATTGAGCTGCATAAGCAAACTGGCGAAATGGTGTATGCTTCATTGGCTGACAAAACTTTGGAGAATTATAAATTGACAAGCAGTCTGAATGCCACAGCTTCCCAGCTAGAATTGGAGAGGGCCTCTTCTCAGGCCAAAGACAACAGGATAAAATCCCTGGAGGAAATCATTATAGAAATTGGGCACAATCCCAATGACATCAAAGGGATACAAGAGATCCTGAAACTTAGAGATGCTGACATGGCTGCATTGAGGAAGAAAGTCAAGCTCCCAGCTACCATTCACCCCCAAACAGATGAGGTAGCCCAACAGAGGATGGAAAAGGATGCCACAGACCTACTAATATCTATATATAAGCAGCTCCTGCAGACACAAGAGAAATTAGGAGAGTCTGAGGCCGCACAGGTGGCACTGCAAGCAGCACTAAAGCAAAGGGAAGAGGGCCAGACCTCTCAGCCTCCCCCGGTCATCAATCTGGAGAAAACTGCTCCTACCACTGTGCCTCCACCTCAGCAAACTGAGCAAACAGCTACATCCACTTCAGCAGCACCTACAAGTACAGAACAGGCACATAGCCTAGACATGCAAAAGCTAAAGAATGAAATACAAGTTTTGGAAGCCCAGATGACAGAGCTGCATGAGACCAAGGAACAGCTGGCCAAGGTAAATGAAAGGCATGATAAATCAAAAAGAGAAGTGGCAGAAAAGGGCAGGGAGATCAAAGCCCTTAAAGACAGGATCAAGGAGCTTGAGAATGAGCTCAAGCTAGACAAAATCATAGCTGAGATCAGAGCAATGATATGGTCCAATATTGGTCAATCCATCAACAACCAATGGCCATACATCGAGACAATCCACGAGCAACTAGAGCTCATTCCAAAGGCACAGAGGGAAATCCGAACATCAAGGGCCTTATTGGGAAATATGCCTGAAATTGCTACAAGAATGATCAATGTGCTCAATCACAGAACAAGTTCTCAGTTGACCACCATGGGGATTGCAAATAGAACTGAAACTATTCAAATGATCAAGAGGGTTCTTACTCATAGAAATCTGGTGCAGACATTGGACAGAAGAACCCAGGATATGCAAACAGAGGTAAACAGGTTCATGGAGAGATTCCAGATATTGCAGAATAGAGGACTCCCTAGCTTGCTGAACAGCGGAGGGAAATTATTCACCCATGAACAGTATGCTAAAAGAGTGAATGTTTTTGCCACAGCACAAGTCAATGAGAAGGCCGGCACTTCAGAAGACACAGGGCCTATTACAGGGCAGATTTTCTATGGTAAGATAGAAAATCTATTTTATATAATGAATGAAATTAATCACTTATTTAATGTGGCCCCAGATTTTTTCAAATATACTGAAGTAGAAGAGACAATGGAGGCCATCCTTAGGCACCAGCTCCCTACACAGGAATGGTGGGCAGATGCAATCCAGAGAATATTGTAAATAGTAACTCATGCACCAACTTCTGTTTTTCCTACAAATTTTGATGAAAAGAAGAGTCAACAAAGTCAGCAGGCATCATAAAATCAAAGCTGAGCCAACTCAGCAGATGTAGCGGCCAACAGAGCAGAAAAAGAGAACCACAGCTGGCAAATCCGAAAGCTCACTGCGCAGGCAAAAGTAAATGCGTACCTCCAGAATTAATACGGAGTAATGCAACTGACTCAGTGATTCCTAAAAGTCAAACAATCCTCTGACAGACATAAAGGGCATTTACGCTGCATTTAACATTGTAATAACTTCTTGCCTACTTTCTGAACACTACTAAAGATATTTTCTCTCTCTCAGATGACTCAATACCTGAGATATTTTGTATACATATTTCTATATAAACCCCTTCGCATGAGATAGCAAGGGTTGTTGTGAATTTCTCTTGAAGAGTCTCTTATGCTGTAATTGTTTTCTGAAAGTTAATAAAGGAAGCAATGGAATTTCGTGGATGCTTGATGTGTTGAAGATGTTCTGTACCTGTTCATGACTGCTGGATCCCTGCGTATCTTACCATGCAATAAGTCTCTGTAACTTTCTCCATGTTTAGTTTGTTTTGTTATAAATCCATATACGCTATCTGATTTCCAATATTAAGCAACAGAGAAAAAGAATAACTCCCAGGATTTGCTTACTGAGCACCCTGAGTTCAGTCTGTGTTGTTTATAAATGTTTTCTTCAGGTGTAATCTATATAAAGTGTGATTCTTAAGCTGCTGCACTTTCAGAATACATCTTTCACATTGACCACTGTCACAGGAATTCATACTTTGCTCCTGTGCTCTGCGTTCATTTTCATTTCACCAACATAACAGAAAATTCTTAACAGATTTCTGCTGGTTGACATACATCATCACTTAAGTCTAAACTTGTCTGTTAAATACAAAATAGGCCTTGCAGTTAGAACACTACTCAGCATATAAGATCATCTCACAGCATCTAGACTCCATTGCCCAATGGAAACTCACCATCAAAGTATTACATCATAAGACCTGAAAGAGATCCTTCAACCAAAACACAAACAAGATTTAAGCACCATAGCTAGCCTAAAACAACATCATAGCAAAGACAAATCATAAAGAGAGAGCCCTCTCTGGTTGCAGTTAGGCTAGGAACTGTAACCCAAAGATTGGTTAGTGGTTACCCTGGCCGTATTCCCTTGGGAGTCATAGGGAACAACCTGGGTGTTAACATAATTGGCGACTCCACTGGGGATTTCTTAAAATTTTTCAATTACTATCTATCTTCCAAAGTCATCATCAAGCCCGAAACCAGCCAAGAGGCCTTAGAACTGTTTCTGTACCACAGTCACAGCTTTGGGGAAGAGCTAGATAGGGAATCTTCATCTTAACTTTGAAACATATATAGCTATTTCAAAATCTTTATCCAGTCCTTGCGTACATAAAAAAAAAAAAAAAAAAAAAAAAAAAAAAAAAAAAAAAAAAAAAAACTTCCTATAAAATTCCTGAAAAAACAGTTGGAAACTGGCTCCAAAGAAAAATCCTCGGCACACTAGGGCAAATCCTGACCCTAATCCACCCATCATTGTTGATAATCCAAATATCATCCGAAAAAACATTAGAAAGCAGCAAAAACAGGACCAGCCTGCCATTTCCACCTCGATTGCAAACTCTCCTAACCTTTCTACTCCACTTAAAGTCCTCTTTAGGTCTGTCCCTAGTTCCCCTAGTTCATCATCAACACCTCAAAGCCCTCCTCTCACATCTTCACCCACTGCAAATACTCTTTCAACCACTCTCCCATTAGTTACCCATCCCATTAACCCTGTTACACCAGTAATCCCTGTTGTCCCATTTATTCCTGTCAACCCTATAAATCCCATAAACATGGCCAACAGGTATGCACCTCTGTAGATACCAGCTAATGCTGCAGCTTTACCTCAAGATTATCAAAGTAAAATCTCATACTTTGACTCAAATGGCTCTCTAACAGCTGTCCAACATGCCAAGAAGATGCAAGACCATTTTGAGACCTATGAAATAGATGATGACAGTGTCCGAATGAGGATGTTTGTTCAAAGTCTTACCGGGGATGTGAGAACTTGGTTTAGATCCTTGAATGCAAATTCCATTGCAACTCCCAATGATCTGTATCAAGCCTTTATTACCAGATGGGAGAAGAAGAAAGATCCCCTTCACATACTTGCTGAATATGAAACAATCAAGAGAGGTCCGCAAGAGACCGTTTTGGAGTATTGTGCTAGATTCAACAATGTGTACAATGCAATACCACAAAACCTAAGGCCTCCTCCCGATTTGGCCTTATACAAATTCCCTGATGGATTTGATCCTGACATGCCATATCAGTTGAAGGAAAGAGAACCTGAAACCCTTGAAGATGCCCAAAAGGCTGCTGTTACAGTGGAGGCGAACCTGATTGCCAAAAGGAACAGGGCAAGGTTAGAAAAGAGAAGCATATACAAAGAAGAAACTACAGCCCTTGATCAAAAACTTGATGCAATACTTAATGGTATGAAAAGATTGGGTGATAGGGTAGAATCGGTTGAGAGAAAAGCATCATGGGAAGCACCACAAAACAATCCTCCTAGGAATCCAAATTTTAGGAGAAACCCAAACCCAAATATTGGCAAGGCCAGTGCTGACCAAGACATAAGATCCCCTTTCCAAGAAAATTATGCAGAAACTTCAACACCAACTGAGCCCAACGAAGATCCTGAGATTAATTTAATAGGTCTGGATGGTAAAAACCAAGTTTTTCTAACACAAAAAGATCAAGAGGATGAGGAAATCCAACTATTCCAAACTAAATCAGGAGAATCCTTTGACTTCAAACAAGGCTATGACACTGCAGTTTATGAAGTCCATAAACAATACAAGCTGAGGAGCAGAACTGTAAATATTAACCAGCCTGAAAAGGAAAAGGATAATCAGCATCCTGAAAGAGTCACAGGCAACGAACCTGGTGACAAAATAAATTCACATACACAACAAGTGATTGTTGAAGAGATCATTGAACCATTGCCACCACAACAACAGCCCATGGCAACTTCGTCCTCTCACCCTGATTTAAATATTACCCCTCAAAACATGGGTGAAAAGGGCAGGTCTCGAAGTCAAGATGAAATCCAACAAGAAGATTTAACGAACAAAGAAAGGACTGCTATCCGTGACTCCAAAGCCCAAGATGACAAACCTTTTGACCTAGGCACAGAGATTGGTAAGCTAAAAATAGCAATTCCCCTCTCAGAGCTAGCCAAGCATGACATATACAAGCAACAGATCAAGAAATCCCTTCAACTCACTAATAGCAAAGATGATGTAAATGTGCTAGATGACACTCCGGAATTACTGTTTGGCCCAGAGGTAGATGGAAAAACAGTAGTCACAGGGATATTACCTTTTTATGTCAGCCTGCATGTTCATGATAAAATACTGCATAATGCAATGTTCGACTCAGGCGCCTCTCACAACCTTATGCCAAAAGCAGTCATGGAAAGATTGAACTTGGATATAACAAGACCATACAAAGACCTGTTTTCCTTTGATTCTAGCCAAGTCAAATGTTTAGGGCTCATAAAAGATTTATTTGTGTCCTTGGTTCAATACCCAAATAAGACAATCCTAATGGATGTGGTAGTTGCTGACATCCCACCCAAGTATGGGATGCTGTTATCAAGATCATGGGGAGCTAAACTCCAAGGTTCTCTGCAATTAGACATGTCATATGCCACCATCTCTGTTTTTGGGCAACCAAAAAGACTGTACAGAGAAACACTCATGAAATACATGGTCAGTAGTGAAGAAAA
Organism: Pinus tabuliformis; assembly: GCA_031772625.1. Classification (NCBI taxonomy): domain Eukaryota; kingdom Viridiplantae; phylum Streptophyta; class Pinopsida; order Pinales; family Pinaceae; genus Pinus; species Pinus tabuliformis. The sequence goes on from CM062816.1 coordinate 196,071,988, forward strand.
GCCTCAAAATTTCCCAATATATGCTGTCCACTCAGACATAGACTCCTTCATTCTTTTCAATGACAGCGCAAGCCTCTCAAACAATGATATTGGGACTAACAAATTCTTGCAAGAACAAAACATTAATCAAGCAAGTAGCACCCACAAAACATCAATCAGTTCAACAATAGACATCATCCCTCCTCTAGTTGTCAAAGATTGTCAAACAAGTGATGAAACTGTCCTAGAAAACAAGCTGGAAAAGAAACCCCAACTCCTGCTTACATTGCCATCCCATGAACAGATTGTTAAACCTCCTTTTCAGCAAGATATCCTGTGGATCCTAGAATTTGATGGCTCAGTTAACAAGTTAGGAGCAGGAGCTGGAGTTTGGATACATAACAAAGGGAAAAACCATGCAGAAGGCAGGGCCTATAGATTAAACTTTAGATGCACTAATAACATGGCAGAATATGAAGCTCTGTTACTAGGTCTCAAGCTAGTAAAGGCATTACAAGCTCCTACAGTTTCGATCATGGGAGATTCTGATCTAGTGATTCAACAAGTGAAAGGAAGCTTTGTCACCAATGACAGAAGGTTGAGGTCTTACAGGTCCGCTGTAATTGAAATATTGAACACTTTCTCTGAGTTCCTTATCACAAAAATTTCAAGAGGCCTAAATCTCCATGCACACAGTTTGGCAACATTTGCCAGCACTTTCAAATTCCCACTGGAACCCAACGACTGCTTCACTGCCGAGGTCAAGTACAGACCCTCCATCCCAAACAATGTCAGAGATTGGCAAGTGTTTGATGATGACAAGCAAATAAACAATTTCTTGACTTTGCATCAGGAATTTTCAGGATTAAATATTGACAATGACAAAGCAAGTCAATCACAAATACTCTTTCAACAAATGGTTCATCCAATATCACCTAGAACAGCAAAACAATTACTGAATCCAACCAATTTTAACAACGAAGACATTCAGCAAATTTACCAAATGGACTGTGAAGAGGTGACCAGCGCTGAGGCTGAAATCATAGAGCTAAAAGACAACTTTTTACCCGCTGGTTTGGCTCCTTTGGAAGACATTTTTAATTCAAATGATGTTCCCAGCAAGCCAAAAATGCAGCCCATCAACAATGCCATAGAAGAGTACAACATAGGTACAATTGACAAACCCAAAATAATTAAATTGTCTGCATCCTTACCTCCTGATCAAAAGCCAAAATACATTGACCTCTTTAAAGAGTTCCAAGATGTCTTCGCATGGAGTTATGAGGACCTAAAGTCCTATGACACCTCTGTTATCCAGCATACCATCCCTCTCAAGCCTGATCAAAAGCCCTTTAAACAAAAATTGAGGAGAATCAATCCTATGCTTCTCTCAGCAATGGAACAAGAAGTACAAAAAATGTTTAAAGCAGGCATCATAGCACCAATCAGATTCTCTGAATGGATTTCCAACTTAGTCCCTACAAGGAAAAAGACTGGTGAGATTAGACTTTGTGTAGACTTAAGGAATCTGAATCAAGTATCACTCAAAGATAATTATCCCTTACCTAAGATGGATCATATTCTCCAAAGAGTGGTAGGGGCCTCAAGGATTTCATTACTTGATGGATTCTCGGGTTTCAATCAAATCCTAGTACACCCTGATGATCAAGACAAAACGGCATTTACAACCCCATGGGGAACTTTCAAGTATGTTAAAATGCCTTTTGGGTTGAAGAATGCCGGGGCAACATTTCAAAGAGCAATGGATATTGCTTTCGCAAAGGAAATTCATGATTTCCTTGTCATTTATTTGGATGACCTCACACCTTTTTCTAAGTCTGACCAAGAGCATTTGAAACATTTGAGACAGATCTTCCTAACATGTAGGAAATATGGAATTTCGCTGAATCCCAAAAAATCCCTGTTTGGTTTAGAGGAAGGTAAACTATTGGGCCACATCATCTCTAAAGATGGCATAACAATTGATCCAGACAGGATACAAGCAATCCTACAAATGCCCCACCCAAGAAACGTAAAAGAATTGCAAGGATTCTTGGGAAAAATCAACTTCTTAAGGAGATTTATTCCAAATCTGGCCGAGTTGATCAGATTGCTTAACAACATGTTAAAGAAAGATTCAAAGGTCAAATGGACTGTTGAAGCCAAGCAAGCCTTTGAAGGAATAAAACTGGCCCTTACCCAAACTCCGGTGCTGACCAATCCTCAGTTTGACAGAGAATTCATTATCTTCTCTTTTGCCTCCCAGCATACTATTGCTGCTGTTTTATTACAGAAAGATGACCAAGGGAATGAGAAGCCTATTGCCTTCTTCAGCAGGGCTCTTAGAGATGCACCTCTAAAATATCAAATTATGGAGAAACAAGCATATGCTTTGGTTAAGGCCATTAAAGACTTTAGGATTTACATCCTTTATTCCCATGTTGTGGCGTATGTACCAAGCCCTATTGTCAAAGACATTCTCACCCAAGAAAACTTAGAGGGCAGAAGAGGAAAATGGATTGCCAGCATACTTGAATTTGACATTGAAATAAAACCTACAAAGCTAATAAAAGGGCAAGGCTTGGCCAAATTAATGACAGAATCAAATTTTCAGGCCCTAGATATCAATCAGCTGGACAGTGAAACAGAGCTGGCGACTCCAAAGATCAATGTAGCCTTTGAACAATCTCCTTGGTACTCTGATATCTGTTATGTGTTACAAAACCTGTGTGCTCCCCCAGGACTGTCCAGAACCAAGTGTAGGTTCCTAAAAATGAAAACATCTAGATTTTGTGTGATGGATGGAAATTTACTTTGGAAAAACCATGAAGGTATATTGCTGCACTGTTTAATGGAAAATGAAACTAATAATGTCATGCAAGATTTCCATGCAGGAGACTGTGGTGGACATTTGTACTGGAAGTCCACTGTGGACAAGATATTGAGGGCTGGCTATTACTGGCCCACTATGTTCTCAGATATTAAGAGATTCACCACCTCATGTCACAAATGCCAACTGTTTGAGGGCAAAAGACAGTTGCTGCCACTTCCCTTAAGGCCCATTGCAACAGAGAGACCTTTCCAACAATGGGGTTTGGATTTCATTGGGGAAATTCATCCCTCATCCTCAGGCCAACACAGATGGATTTTAACAGCAACAGACTACTTCACCAAGTGGATTGAAGCTGCCCCATGCAGACAAGCGAATGATTCAATAATTATTCAATTCTTGCAGAACAATATACTGGCTAGATTTGGCTGTCCAGATAAGATAATAACAGACAATGCTGCTGCCTTCAGATCCAAGAAGATGGTAAACTTCTGCCATAAATTTCACATTACTTTGGGCCATTCTACTGCTTACTATCCTCAAGGAAACGGCCTTGCTGAATCATCAAACAAAAGTTTAATAAACATCATAAAGAAGGTGCTTGAAGAGAACAAAAAGAATTGGCATAAGAAACTGGTTAATGCTTTATGGGCAGATAGACTAACAACAAAAAGATCAATTGGGACCAGCCCATATGAGTTGGTCTATGGACTAGAGGCCAAGTTTCCATCATCACTAGGAGTGCCTGTTATGAAGCTTCTGCAAGAGAGTCAAGCAGAGCCAAATGATATGCAAAGAAGGATCAATCAGATAATCTGTTTACAGCAAACTAGAGAACAAGTTTTCAGCAGAGTGCAGATATTACAAGAAAAATTAAAAAAGGCCTTTGATAGAAGAACCAAAGCAGAAGATTTCAATGTGGGAGACAAAGTCCTAAAGTGGGATGCAAGAAGAGAAGAGAAAGGAAAACATGGAAAATTTGACTCTTTATGGAGAGGACCATTTGCTGTCCAAGCAGTACAAGGTAACAACACTTACTTCCTTAAAGGTCTGACTGAAACTGACTTGGATGAAGGTCCTGTCAATGGCAGGATGCTGAAGCACTACTTTGACTATTCCCCATGAGTGGAAACCAAGGTTCCCTTGTATATATGCAGATGTACATATTATTTTCTGTTTAGATTGTAAAAATGCAGTTTTCTAAGTGATTCACCAACCAGCATAAGGCAAATAGAATCAGAGGCATTCCAAGAAAGAAGCACACAATTTTGACACATCAAAACAGCAAATTTCAAGATTGGTATGGGTAGTCAAGGAGCAAGGCAATCTGACCTGCTGTTCTTGGTCTTTCAAAAGAAAAACCATCCCCATGTGGAGCCACTGTTGGATACCTATACCAATAGGTTTCATATTTCATGATTGGCAAGAGAAAGTCCAAATATGCTCTGCTTTGAGTTCACAAAGATCCCATATTTCCTAGAGAGCAAGAGGTGTGTAAAGTGTTTCAAATGTTGATGACCTTGTTTCAATTTTGATGGATGATCCAACAGTTTAACCTGGATCATGCCATGTTTCAATTTTGAGTTATAGAATAGAGAAAGAAGTCTGTCCAAACTGTTCAATCTTGGCAGACAAGTAGTTCAGGTAGAGAAGAAAAGGCTCCCAACAGCTTAATCTGGGACCTTGGAAGAAATAAGGGTAGAAGTAGATAGAAAAAGCAAAAGAAAAAGCCAAAGAAAAGAAAAGGCAAGTAAGGGTTTGCAAGTCCAAATGCACCCTCCAAGAAGAAATAAAAATGCTAGGTAAGTAGCTGGGTAGGTAGTTGGGGTTGCAGAAAGGTTATCCCTATCATTGCAAGAATGGTGATGGTGGGCAGCAAAGCAAAAGATTACAGCAAGGACCATGACTAATTTCCCTCATTCCCCTCCAATTTCATTTCTAACATTCCCCCCATCAGCTAAGATTCATGGAAAAGACTGAGGTTTCATGGTGGTTCTTAATCTTTAGAAGCCACATTTCTTGTCTAAAAATCTTTTCATTGTGATATACTCTCAAAACCAAGTTTGTTTCACATAAACTTAAATGGTTTCCTCTCCACTCACTCCCTCATTCATATTAACTCTAATTCTACTATATAAATCCCTTATAACACCTTTTTCCCTATTATTACTAACACCACGGTGTATAAACCCCAAAATCTTATAAATATTTCCCCTTTTGGTATTATAGCCAATAAAGTCTCGAGTCAGGAATCAAATGACACCAGGTCATGTTGATGAACCTATGCCAACTACCCCTTCCCTTTCATGAGCTGATTCCTCTATTTTTACCCCTTTTGCACATAAAAAACCCCTAAAGGGCTTAAATTCCACCTTTACCCGCTTCAAAGGGCAAAAAACATGAAAAAACCCACTTTCCGCCGTATAACCAAGGTTAAGCGCATGCAAATCGTTTTTTGGAAATACATTAGAAATGCGTGCAAAACACCTATTTTATGCCTCCGCCCGCTTCCGTATACACTGCCCATGTCACCGCCCCGATAACCGTTAGATCAGGCCCTCCAGATCCGACGGCCCTGATCGCGTCGGAGTCCTTCCGACGTCCGACAGTTATGCGTACTATCCTCCCGTCATATCAGCCATCCGATCACCGTCCGATCAACCTCCGTAGATCTAACGATCGCCATGACGTCGGAGCTCATCCGTTGCCCGAAACTTATCGCCCGACGTCCGTATTTTGAGTACGTCACTCCGCTGCCACGCGCCCTCACCACAATGCGTCGGAGGTACAACTGACAAATACCGCCCCCGTACAAGAAGCGGTGCGATACGAAACCACTGCCGGTTTCCGGGTTCCCCATCCCGCCTGCTCACGTCATCGCCGTGTCATCAACATGTCATCGCTCCGTCACCCAGGTACGCTGTCCCGTCAGTCTCTTGCCCTGCCATTGGTCCACCTGTCCTGCCATCTCACTGCCCCTGTGGACCAACCGGACCCCGCCACGTCACCCGATGACGTCAGCATGACGTCATCCGACCTTGACCCCACCAATGACGTCATGCTGACGTCATCACGGATTCGCGCCAAAAGCACCAAAAGGCCTATTTTGGCCAAAAATTCGTGTTTTTTACCATTTTTTGTGCATTCGTCGTTGTTGTGTTCTGCATGCAAAACTACGTTTAAACCTGCACCAGCCGCGGAAAAGAGTTTCCTGACCACCGGAACGTCAATTTCCTCAACGCCAACAAGCTCTGACCGATCCAAATCTACAGGTATTCCTCAATTGAGCTCTGAAACTCCATTTTCACTGCATTTCGCATGTCAATGAGTAACAGACCTTAAGACTCCAATTTCACCGTCAAATACCATCAAGTTGACATTTAAATTGAACCAGAGCCGTCACTAAGCTACTGTCAAAGCCAATTGTAGGCAATTCGAAAGAAAAACTGTCACTGGTTCGCGCAATCGTGAACCCGTCACCTGCAGGAGACAAATACACCGCAAAAGAGTATCCTCTGAACATTTCCGCCACCCACCTAATCACACAGAGGCAGTATTTCAACTGCTGCAGCCTTACTTCCACCTTTCACTTGCAAAATCAACATTCTCTGCAAAGAAACCTTGATTGGTGTTACTCTGCATAGTAACACAGTCCTTGAGCAAGCAGAAATCCTAAAGAAGAGCCATGGACCCCCCTGTAGCCCCTATAGCCCTCAATGTAGCTCCCCTGAATGCCCCTCACAGAGCATTGGACTGGAAAGCACTAGCTGACTTAGATTGTAAGATATCAGAAGAAATGCTAAGCAGGAGCAGGTTTCATCTCCAAATCCTAAATGAAATAAAGATCAAACATCAGAATGGGACAGACATCCTGGGAATTTGGGATTCATTTCTCCCAATATTCAAGCTTCCTCAGGTTAATCAATTCCCTGAGCTTATCCACTTACTTGCTGACCACTATGATGCATCCCAAAGGGCAGTGCTGGACTCTTCAGGCTCAATTTTGTTTTTCATTACCCCTGAAGCCATCAGGGAGATGCTGCAGTTCAAAACAGATAAGAAGTTGGTCCCCCTATCACTAGCAGATTTGATTATGGAGGGAGCCAGAATGACAGAGGCTCAGATTACAAAACTTAACCAGTTATTCATCAAAGCTAACACTGTGCAAGTCCCTCCCATCAACTATGTCTACCTCAACCAATTGGGCCTGGACCTCGTTGACATGATCAGTCCCATCCTGGGATATGATTCAGTGGAGTATGTGGATGAAACAGTTATGCACATAATGCTCATGTTTTCTCCAGGAAGAAAACCAGTCTGTTATGACTATGCCACATACATCTCAGACAAGATGCATGATCAGTTGATGAACCTATCAAGAGAAAGGGTATTTAAATATACTTCTTACATATATCATTTGCTCTTATACTTCCAGCATGAGAAGTTCTCCTTCCCAATAAAAAGAGAAGATGCACAGGGAAATTTGAGGTCGGTGGTGTACTGGACATCTGCTTTCCACCTCAATTTCTATTCTCCATACACCTACTGTGAGTTCATTGATAACTTCATTCATCCAGCCATGACTCTACTTTTGGGCTCACCTCCTCCCAGATTGACAGATGATATGCAAAGACTCCTGCATTTATCAAAAGCATACAGCATTGGGGATTGGTACTTCTACCAACACCACACCGTTATTAGAATATATGGGTGTGAGTTGCCCCCATTTAGACTACCCAGGTTTGTGCCCATGAGACTATTTGCCTTAGAATACTTCAGGCAGTTTGGCTTTGTGGACATGTTCCACTTTTCAGGCAAAGGTAAGAAGGCACAGTTGAAAGTCAGAAGTCAACTTGGCCATTTCCTCTATAACGAAAGGGATGAAGGGTGGAAGGAGGCAGATAGAATACTTGGGGGCCTTGGTCTCAAATACAGCTTCCTATGGAAACCTTATGACCCTAACAACTTCATTACCATGAGGAGACTTAAATACAAGTTGTCTGCTTATGATCATTGCAGCCTTCCTCACATAGAAAAATATGCCAATCAAAGTAAATGGAGGAGAGGGACTTTAGAGGAGGCTGTTACTCAAGAAGAGCTTAATCAAAGAGCTCAAAGAAACATAAAGAAAATGGCTGACCTTGAGTTTTATTCACAGGTCAGCTCACTACCAAGCATACAAATTGGAGCAGCAGCATCCTCCTCAACTGCCCAACAGCAAGCCACGAGAGTTGCTGGAAATATATCAGAGAAGGGAAAAGAAAAGGTGATGGAGATAGAGCCAGAGCAGCAAGAGCAGGAACAGCAACTAAAACAACAGCAACAAGCAGAAGGGCTGCAGCAAGGGCAGCAAGAAGAATCAGAACAGCAGGATCAACAACACCAAGAAGAACAAAGGCAGGAACAGTCTGCCCAGCAAAAGAAAACAGTGGAGACTCCTCAGACCACTGAAAAAACGGTGCCTGCAAGACAAGACACTACCTTTGATGCCTCGGTCCTCCAAACCCCTCAGAAGGAGGATACATTTATCTTTAGAAAAAGAGACAGAGAGACTCCCCTGACATCCTCTGTAGACCAGGGAGAGAAAAGGCAGAGACTCAATGATTTTCCAGAGGAGGATATAGCAATAAAAGAGGCATTGGGCATGGGCCCACCCAGCAGAGAAACTTCGGCAAGTTCCTTCCAGCAAGAACAGGACAGGACCATGGGAGGGGAGGTCAGCTCCTCCAGCCAGCAAAAAGAAGGACAAGTAAGCATCAAGCAGCAATTTATAGACATCAAGAGGAAGAGTGATCCTATCAAAGTGCAATTGTACAATCACCTGCTAAACATGGCTCCTTCCAGTCAGCAGAGACTTATGTCTGCTTTTGATGTAAGTGAAGGCAAAATGATAATGAGTCACTTTATGCCTACGGCGCTCCAGCCACAATCTACTGCTGACTATCTTAGGACTAACCTAGAGGTCCTCGCCAAGGACATACACCCTATGGACAAAATTGAGCTGCATAAGCAAACTGGCGAAATGGTGTATGCTTCATTGGCTGACAAAACTTTGGAGAATTATAAATTGACAAGCAGTCTGAATGCCACAGCTTCCCAGCTAGAATTGGAGAGGGCCTCTTCTCAGGCCAAAGACAACAGGATAAAATCCCTGGAGGAAATCATTATAGAAATTGGGCACAATCCCAATGACATCAAAGGGATACAAGAGATCCTGAAACTTAGAGATGCTGACATGGCTGCATTAAGGAAGAAAGTCAAGCTCCCAGCTACCATTCACCCCCAAACAGATGAGGTAGCCCAACAGAGGATGGAAAAGGATGCCACAGACCTACTAATATCTATATATAAGCAGCTCCTGCAGACACAAGAGAAATTAGGAGAGTCTGAGGCCGCACAGGTGGCACTGCAAGCAGCACTAAAGCAAAGGGAAGAGGGCCAGACCTCTCAGCCTCCCCCGGTCATCAATCTTGAGAAAACTGCTCCTACCACTGTGCCTCCACCTCAGCAAACTGAGCAAACAGCTACATCCACTTCAGCAGCACCTACAAGTACAGAACAGGCACATAGCCTAGACATGCAAAAGCTAAAGAATGAAATACAAGTTTTGGAAGCCCAGATGACAGAGCTGCATGAGACCAAGGAACAGCTGGCCAAGGTAAATGAAAGGCATGATAAATCAAAAAGAGAAGTGGCAGAAAAGGGCAGGGAGATCAAAGCCCTTAAAGACAGGATCAAGGAGCTTGAAAATGAGCTCAAGCTAGATAAAATCATAGCTGAGATCAGAGCAATGATATGGTCCAATATTGGTCAATCCATCAACAACCAATGGCCATACATCGAGACAATCCACGAGCAACTAGAGCTCATTCCAAAGGCACAGAGGGAAATCCGAACATCAAGGGCCTTATTGGGAAATATGCCTGAAATTGCTACAAGAATGATCAATGTGCTCAATCACAGAACAAGTTCTCAGTTGGCCACCATGGGGATTGCAAATAGAACTGAAACTATTCAAATGATCAAGAGGGTTCTTACTCTTAGAAATCTGGTGCAGACATTGGACAGAAGAACCCAGGATATGCAAACAGAGGTAAACAGGTTCATGGAGAGATTCCAGATATTGCAGAATAGAGGACTCCCTAGCTTGCTGAACAGCGGAGGGAAATTATTCACCCATGAACAGTATGCTAAAAGAGTGAATGTTTTTGCCACAGCACAAGTCAATGAGAAGGCCGGCACTTCAGAAGACACAGGGCCTATTACAGGGCAGATTTTCTATGGTAAGATAGAAAATCTATTTTATATAATGAATGAAATTAATCACTTATTTAATGTGGCCCCAGATTTTTTCAAATATACTGAAGCAGAAGAGACAATGGAGGCCATCCTTAGGCACCAGCTCCCTACACAGGAATGGTGGGCAGATGCAATCCAGAGAATATTGTAAACAGTAACTCATGCACCAACTTCTGTTTTTCCTACAAATTTTGATGAAAAGAAGAGTCAACAAAGTCAGCAGGCATCATAAAATCAAAGCTGAGCCAACTCAGCGGATGTAGCGGCCAACAGAGCAGAAAAAGAGAACCACAGCTGGCAAATCCGAAAGCTCACTGCGCAGGCAAAAGTAAATGCGTACCTCCAGAATTAATACAGAGTAATGCAACTGACTCAGTGACTCCTGAAAGTCAAACAATCCTCTGACAGACATAAAGGGCATTTACGCTGCATTTAACATTGTAATAACTTCTTGCCTACTTTCTGAACACTACTGAAGATATTTTCTCTCTCTCAGATGACTCAATACCTGAGATATTTTGTATACATATTTCTATATAAACCCCTTCGCATGAGATAGCAAGGGTTGTTGTGAATTTCTCTTGAAGAGTCTCTTATGCTGTAATTGTTTTCTGAAAGTTAATAAAGGAAGCAATGGAATTTCGTGGATGCTTGATGTGTTGAAGATGTTCTGTGCCTGTTCATGACTGCTGGATCCCTGCGTATCTTACCATGCAATAAGTCTCTGTAACTTTCTCCATGTCTAGTTTGTTTTGTTATAAATCCATATACGCTATCTGATTTCCAATATTAAGCAACAGAGAAAAAGAATAACTCCCAGGATTTGCTTACTGAGCACCCTGAGTTCAGTCTGTGTTGTTTATAAATGTTTTCTTCAGGTGTAATCTATATAAAGTGTGATTCTTAAGCTGCTGCACTTTCAGAATACATCTTTCACATTGACCACTGTCACAGGAATTCATACTTTGCTCCTGTGCTCTGCGTTCATTTTCATTTCACCAACATAACAGAAAATTCTTAACAGATTTCTGCTGGTTGACATACATCATCACTTAAGTCTAAACTTGTCTGTTAAATACACAATAGGCCTTGCAGTTAGAACACTACTCAGCATATAAGATCATCTCACAGCATCTAGACTCCATTGCCCAATGGAAACTCACCATCAAAGTATTACATCATAAGACCTGAAAGAGATCCTTCAACCAAAACACAAACAAGATTTAAGCACCATAGCTAGCCTAAAACAACATCATAGCAAAGACAAATCATAAAGAGAGAGCCCTCTCTGGTTGCAGTTAGGCTAGGAACTGTAACCCAAAGATTGGTTAGTGGTTACCCCGGCCGTATTCCCTTGGGAGTCATAGGGAACAACCTGGGTGTTAACATAATTGGCGACTCCACTGGGGATTTCTTAAAATTTTTCAATTACTATCTATCTTCCAAAGTCATCATCAAGCCCGAAACCAGCCAAGAGGCCTTAGAACTGTTTCTGTACCACAGTCACAGCTTTGGGGAAGAGCTAGATAGGGAATCTTCATCTTAACTTTGAAACATATATAGCTATTTCAAAATCTTTATCCAGTCCTTGCGTACATAAAAAACTTCCTATAAAATTCCTGAAAAAACAGTTGGAAACTGGCTCCTAAGAAAAATCCTCGGCACACTAGGGCAAATCCTGACCCTAATCCACCCATCATTGTTGATAATCCAAATATCATCCGAAAAAACATTAGAAAGCAGCAAAAACAGGACCAGCCTGCCATTTCCACCTCGATTGCAGACTCTCCTAACCTTTCTACTCCACTTAAAGTCCTCTTTAGGTCTGTCCCTAGTTCCCCTAGTTCATCATCAACACCTCAAAGCCCTCCTCTCACATCTTCACCCACTGCAAATACTCTTTCAACCACTCTCCCATTAGTTACCCATCCCATTAACCCTGTTACACCAGTAATCCCTGTTGTCCCATTTATTCCTGTCAACCCTATAAATCCCATAAACATGGCCAACAGGTATGCACCTCTGCAGATACCAGCTAATGCTGCAGCTTTACCTCAAGATTATCAAAGTAAAATCTCATATTTTGACTCAAATGGCTCTCTAACAGCTGTCCAACATGCCAAGAAGATGCAAGACCATTTTGAGACCTATGAAATAGATGATGACAGTGTCCGAATGAGGATGTTTGTTCAAAGCCTTACCGGGGATGTGAGAACTTGGTTTAGATCCTTGAATGCAAATTCCATTGCAACTCCCAATGATCTGTATCAAGCCTTTATTACCAGATGGGAGAAGAAGAAAGATCCCCTGCACATACTTGCTGAATATGAAACAATCAAGAGAGGTCCGCAAGAGACCGTTTTGGAGTATTGTGCTAGATTCAACAATGTGTACAATGCAATACCACAAAACCTAAGACCTCCTCCCGATTTGGCCTTATACAAATTTCCTGATGGATTTGATCCTGACATGGCATATCAGTTGAAGGAAAGAGAACCTGAAACCCTTGAAGATGCCCAAAAGGCTGCTGTCACAGTGGAGGCAAACCTGATTGCCAAAAGGAACAGGGCAAGGTTAGAAAAGAGAAGCATATACAAAGAAGAACCTACAGCCCTTGATCAAAAACTTGATGCAATACTTAATGGTATGAAAAGATTGGGTGATAGGGTAGAATCGGTTGAGAGAAAAGCATCATGGGAAGCACCACAAAACAATCCTCCTAGGAATCCAAATTTTAGGAGAAACCCAAACCCAAATATTGGCAAGGCCAGTGCTGACCAAGACATAAGACCCCCTTTCCAAGAAAATTATGCAGAAACTTCAACACCAACTGAGCCCAATGAAGATCCTGAGATTAATTTAATAGGTCTGGATGGTAAAAGCCAAGTTTTTCTAACACAAAAAGATCAAGAGGATGAGGAAATCCAACTATTCCAAACTAAATCAGGAGAATCCTTTGACTTCAAACAAGGCTATGACACTGCAGTTTATGAAGTCCATAAACAATACAAGCTGAGGAGCAGAACTGTAAATATTAACCAGCCTGAAAAGGAAAAGGATAATCAGCATCCTGAAAGAGTCACAGGCAACGAACCTGGTGACAAAATAAATTCACATACACAACAAGTGATTGTTGAAGAGATCATTGAACCATTGCCACCACAACAACAGCCCATGGCAACTTCGTCCTCTCACCCTGATTTAAATATTACCCCTCAAAACATGGGTGAAAAGGGCAGGTCTCGAAGTCAAGATGAAATCCAACAAGAAGATTTAACGAACAAAGAAAGGACTGCTATCCGTGACTCCAAAGCCCAAGCTGACAAACCTTTTGACCTAGGCACAGAGATTGGTAAGCTAAAAATAGCAATTCCCCTCTCAGAGCTAGCCAAGCATGACATATACAAGCAACAGATCAAGAAATCCCTTCAACTCACTAATAGCAAAGATGATGTAAATGTGCTAGATGACACTCCGGAATTACTGTTTGGCCCAGAGGTAGATGGAAAAACAGTAGTCACAGGGATATTACCTTTTTATGTCAGCCTGCATGTTCATGATAAAATACTGCATAATGCAATGTTTGACTCAGGCGCCTCTCACAACCTTATGCCAAAAGCAGTCATGGAAAGATTGAACTTGGATATAACAAGACCATACAAAGACCTGTTTTCCTTTGATTCTAGCCAAGTCAAATGTTTAGGGCTCATAAAAGATTTATGTGTGTCCTTGGTTCAATACCCAAATAAGACAATCCTAATGGATGTGGTAGTTGCTGACATCCCACCCAAGTATGGGATGCTGTTATCAAGATCATGGGGAGCTAAACTCCAAGGTTCTCTGCAATTAGACATGTCATATGCCACCATCTCTGTTTTTGGGCAACCAAAAAGACTGTACAGAGAAACACTCATGAAATACATGGTCAGTAGTGAAGAAAAGCCTCAAAATTTCCCAATATATGCTGTCCACTCAGACATAGACTCCTTCATTCTTTTCAATGACAGCGCAAGCCTCTCAAACAATGATATTGGGACTAACAAATTCTTGCAAGAACAAAACATTAATCAAGCAAGTAGCACCCACAAAACATCAATTAGTTCAACAATAGACATCATCCCTTCTCTAGTTGTCAAAGATTGTCAAACAAGTGATGAAACTGTCCTAGAAAACAAGCTAGAAAAGAAACCCCAACTCCTGCTTACATTGCCATCCCATGAACAGATTGTTAAACCTCCTTTTCAGCAAGATATCCTGTGGATCCTAGAATTTGATGGCTCAGTTAACAAGTTAGGAGCAGGAGCTGGAGTTTGGATACATAACAAAGGGAAAAACCATGCAGAAGGCAGGGCCTATAGATTAAACTTTAGATGCACTAATAACATGGCAGAATATGAAGCTCTGTTACTAGGTCTCAAGCTAGTAAAGGCATTACAAGCTCCTACAGTTTCGATCATGGGAGATTCTGATCTAGTGATTCAACAAGTGAAAGGAAGCTTTGTCACCAATGACAGAAGGTTGAGGTCTTACAGGTCCGCTGTAATTGAAATATTGAACACTTTCTCTGAGTTCCTTATCACAAAAATTTCAAGAGGCCTAAATCTCCATGCACACAGTTTGGCGACATTTGCCAGCACTTTCAAATTCCCACTGGAACCCAACGACTGCTTCACTGCCGAGGTCAAGTACAGACCCTCCATCCCAAACAATGTCAGAGATTGGCAAGTGTTTGATGATGACAAGCAAATAAACAATTTCTTGACTTTGCAGCAGGAATTTTCAGGATTAAATATTGACAATGACAAAGCAAGTCAATCACAAATACTCTTTCAACAAATGGTTCATCCAATATCACCTAGAACAACAAAACAATTACTGAATCCAACCAATTTTAACAACGAAGACATTCAGCAAATTTACCAAATGGACTGTGAAGAGGTGACCAGCGCTGAGGCTGAAATCATAGAGCTAAAAGACAACTTTTTACCCGCTGGTTTGGCTCCTTTGGAAGACATTTTTAATTCAAATGATGTTCCCAGCAAGCCAAAAATGCAGCCCATCAACAATGCCATAGAAGAGTACAACATAGGTACAATTGACAAACCCAAAATAATTAAATTGTCTGCATCCTTACCTCCTGATCAAAAGCCAAAATACATTGACCTCTTTAAAGAGTTCCAAGATGTCTTCGCATGGAGTTATGAGGACCTAAAGTCCTATGACACCTCTGTTATCCAGCATACCATCCCTCTCAAGCCTGATCAAAAGCCCTTTAAACAAAAATTGAGGAGAATCAATCCTATGCTTCTCCCAGCAATGGAACAAGAAGTACAAAAAATGTTTAAAGCAGGCATCATAGCACCAATCAGATTCTCTGAATGGATTTCCAACTTAGTCCCTACAAGGAAAAAGACTGGTGAGATTAGACTTTGTGTAGACTTAAGGAATCTGAATCAAGTATCACTCAAAGATAATTATCCCTTACCTAAGATGGATCATATTCTCCAAAGAGTGGTAGGGGCCTCAAGGATTTCATTACTTGATGGATTCTCGGGTTTCAATCAAATCCTAGTACACCCTGATGATCAAGACAAAACGGCATTTACAACCCCATGGGGAACTTTCAAGTATGTTAAAATGCCTTTTGGGTTGAAGAATGCCGGGGCAACATTTCAAAGAGCAATGGATATTGCTTTCGCAAAGGAAATTCATGATTTCCTTGTCATTTATTTGGATGACCTCACACCTTTTTCTAAGTCTGACCAAGAGCATTTGAAACATTTGAGACAGATCTTCCTAACATGTAGGAAATATGGAATTTCGCTGAATCCCAAAAAATCCCTGTTTGGTTTAGAGGAAGGTAAACTATTGGGCCACATCATCTCTAAAGATGGCATAACAATTGATCCAGACAGGATACAAGCAATCCTACAAATGCCCCACCCAAGAAACGTAAAAGAATTGCAAGGATTCTTGGGAAAAATCAACTTCTTAAGGAGATTTATTCCAAATCTGGCCGAGTTGATCAGATTGCTTAACAACATGTTAAAGAAAGATTCAAAGGTCAAATGGACTGTTGAAGCCAAGCAAGCCTTTGAAGGAATAAAACTGGCCCTTACCCAAACTCCGGTGCTGACCAATCCTCAGTTTGACAGAGAATTCATTATCTTCTCTTTTGCCTCCCAGCATACTATTGCTGCTGTTTTATTACAGAAAGATGACCAAGGGAATGAGAAGCCTATTGCCTTCTTCAGCAGGGCTCTTAGAGATGCACCTCTAAAATATCAAATTATGGAGAAACAAGCATATGCTTTGGTTAAGGCCATTAAAGACTTTAGGATTTACATCCTTTATTCCCATGTTGTGGCGTATGTACCAAGCCCTATTGTCAAAGACATTCTCACCCAAGAAAACTTAGAGGGCAGAAGAGGAAAATGGATTGCCAGCATACTTGAATTTGACATTGAAATAAAACCTACAAAGCTAATAAAAGGGCAAGGCTTGGCCAAATTAATGACAGAATCAAATTTTCAGGCCCTAGATATCAATCAGCTGGACAGTGAAACAGAGCTGGCGACTCCAAAGATCAATGTAGCCTTTGAACAATCTCCTTGGTACTCTGATATCTGTTATGTGTTACAAAACCTGTGTGCTCCCCCAGGACTGTCCAGAACCAAGTGTAGGTTCCTAAAAATGAAAACATCTAGATTTTGTGTGATGGATGGAAATTTACTTTGGAAAAACCATGAAGGTATATTGCTGCACTGTTTAATGGAAAATGAAACTAATAATGTCATGCAAGATTTCCATGCAGGAGACTGTGGTGGACATTTGTACTGGAAGTCCACTGTGGACAAGATATTGAGGGCTGGCTATTACTGGCCCACTATGTTCTCAGATATTAAGAGATTCACCACCTCATGTCACAAATGCCAACTGTTTGAGGGCAAAAGACAGTTGCTGCCACTTCCCTTAAGGCCCATTGCAACAGAGAGACCTTTCCAACAATGGGGTTTGGATTTCATTGGGGAAATTCATCCCTCATCCTCAGGCCAACACAGATGGATTTTAACAGCAACAGACTACTTCACCAAGTGGATTGAAGCTGCCCCATGCAGACAAGCGAATGATTCAATAATTATTCAATTCTTGCAGAACAATATACTGGCTAGATTTGGCTGTCCAGATAAGATAATAACAGACAATGCTGCTGCCTTCAGATCCAAGAAGATGGTAAACTTCTGCCATAAATTTCACATTACTTTGGGCCATTCTACTGCTTACTATCCTCAAGGAAACGGCCTTGCTGAATCATCAAACAAAAGTTTAATAAACATCATAAAGAAGGTGCTTGAAGAGAACAAAAAGAATTGGCATAAGAAACTGGTTAATGCTTTATGGGCAGATAGACTAACAACAAAAAGATCAATTGGGACCAGCCCATATGAGTTGGTCTATGGACTAGAGGCCAAGTTTCCATCATCACTAGGAGTGCCTGTTATGAAGCTTCTGCAAGAGAGTCAAGCAGAGCCAAATGATATGCAAAGAAGGATCAATCAGATAATCTGTTTACAGCAAACTAGAGAACAAGTTTTCAGCAGAGTGCAGATATTACAAGAAAAATTAAAAAAGGCCTTTGATAGAAGAACCAAAGCAGAAGATTTCAATGTGGGAGACAAAGTCCTAAAGTGGGATGCAAGAAGAGAAGAGAAAGGAAAACATGGAAAATTTGACTCTTTATGGAGAGGACCATTTGCTGTCCAAGCAGTACAAGGTAACAACACTTACTTCCTTAAAGGTCTGACTAAAAATGACTTGGATGAAGGTCCTGTCAATGGCAGGATGCTGAAGCACTACTTTGACTATTCCTCATGAGTGGAAACCAAGGTTCCCTTGTATATAGGCAGATGTACATATTATTTTCTGTTTAGATTGTAAAATTGCAGTTTTCTAAGTGATTCACCAACCAGCAGAAGGCAAATAGAATCAGAGGCATCCCAAGAAAGAAGCACACAATTTTGACATATCAAAACAACAAATTTCAAGATTGGTATGGGTAGTCAAGGAGCAAGGCAATCTGACCTGCTGTTCTTGGTCTTTCAAAAGAAAAACCATCCCCATGTGGAGCCACTGTTGGATACCTATACCAATAGGTTTCATATTTCATGATTGGCAAGAGAAAGTCCAAATATGCTCTGCTTTGAGTTCACAAAGATCCCATATTTCCTAGAGAGCAAGAGGTGAGTAAAGTGTTTCAAATGTTGATGACCTTGTTTCAATTTTGATGGATGATCCAACAGTTTAACCTGGATCATGCCATGTTTCAATTTTGAGTTATAGAATAGAGAAAGAAGTCTGTCCAAACTGTTCAATCTTGGCAGACAAGTAGTTCAGGTAGAGAAGAAAAGGCTCCCAACAGCTTAATCTGGGACCTTGGAAGAAATAAGGGTAGAAGTAGATAGAAAAAGCAAAAGAAAAAGCCAAAGAAAAGAAAAGGCAAGTAAGGGTTTGCAAGTCCAAATGCACCCTCCAAGAAGAAATAAAAATGCTAGGTAAGTAGCTGGGTAGGTAGTTGGGGTTGCAGAAAGGTTATCCCTATCATTGCAAGAATGGTGATGGTGTGCAGCAAAGCAAAAGATTACAGCAAGGACCATGACTAATTTCCCTCATTCCCCCCAATTTCATTTCTAACATTCCCCCCATCAGCTAAGATTCATGGAAAAGACTGAGGTTTCATGGTGGTTCTTAATCTTTAGAAGCCACATTTCTTGTCTAAAAATCTTTTCATTGTGATATACTCTCAAAACCAAGTTTGTTTCACATAAACTTAAATGGTTTCCTCTCCACTCACTCCCTCATTCATATTAACTCTAATTCTACTATATAAATCCCTTATAACACCTTTTTCCCTATTATTACTAACACCACGGTGTATAAACCCCAAAATCTTATAAATATTTCCCCTTTTGGTATTATAGCCAATAAAGTCTCGAGTCAGGAATCAAATGACACCAGGTCATGTTGATGAACCTATGCCATCTACCCCTTCCCTTTCGTGAGCTGATTCCTCTATTTTTACCCCTTTTGCACATAAAAAACCCCTAAAGGGCTTAAATTCCACCTTTACCCGCTTCAAAGGGCAAAAAAAAAAAAAAAACATGAAAAAACCCACTTTCCGCCGTATAACCAAGGTTAAGCGCATGCAAATCCTTTTTTGGAAATACATTAGAAATGCGTGCAAAACACCTATTTTATGCCTCCGCCCGCTTCCGTATACACTGCCCATGTCACCGCCCCGATAACCGTTAGATCAGGCTCTCCAGATCCGACGGCCCTGATCGCGTCGGAGTCCTTCCGACGTCCGACAGTTATGCGTACTATCCTCCCGTCATATCAGCCATCCGATCACCGTCCGATCAACCTCCGTAGATCTAACGATCGCCATGACGTCGGAGCTCATCCGTTGCCCGAAACTTATCGCCCGACGTCCGTATTTTGAGTACGTCACTCCGCTGCCACGCGCCCTCACCACAATGCGTCGGAGGTACAACTGACAAATACCGCCCCCGTACAAGAAGCGGTGCGATACGAAACCACTGCCGGTTTCCGGGTTCCCCATCCCGCCTGCTCACGTCATCGCCGTGTCATCAACATGTCATCGCTCCGTCACCCAGGTACGCTGTCCCGTCAGTCTCTTGCCCTGCCATTGGTCCACCTGTCCTGCCATCTCACTGCCCCTGTGGACCAACCGGACCCCGCCACGTCACCCGATGACGTCAGCATGACGTCATCCGACCTTGACCCCACCAATGACGTCATGCTGACGTCATCACGGATTCGCGCCAAAAGCACCAAAAGGCCTATTTTGGCCAAAAATTCGTGTTTTTTACCATTTTTTGTGCATTCGTCGTTGTTGTGTTCTGCATGCAAAACTACGTTTAAACCTGCACCAGCCGCGGAAAAGAGTTTCCTGACCACCGGAACGTCAATTTCCTCAACGCCAACAAGCTCTGACCGATCCAAATCTACAGGTATTCCTCAATTGAGCTCTGAAACTCCATTTTCACTGCATTTCGCATGTCAATGAGTAACAGACCTTAAGACTCCAATTTCACCGTCAAATACCATCAAGTTGACATTTAAATTGAACCAGAGCCGTCACTAAGCTACTGTCAAAGCCAATTGTAGGCAATTCGAAAGAAAAACTGTCACTGGTTCGCGCAATCGTGAACCCGTCACCTGCAGGAGACAAATACACCGCAAAAGAGTATCCTCTGAACATTTCCGCCACCCACCTAATCACACAGAGGCAGTATTTCAACTGCTGCAGCCTTACTTCCACCTTTCACTTGCAAAATCAACATTCTCTGCAAAGAAACCTTGATTGGTGTTACTCTGCATAGTAACACAGTCCTTGAGCAAGCAGAAATCCTAAAGAAGAGCCATGGACCCCCCTGTAGCCCCTATAGCCCTCAATGTAGCTCCCCTGAATGCCCCTCACAGAGCATTGGACTGGAAAGCACTAGCTGACTTAGATTGTAAGATATCAGAAGAAATGCTAAGCAGGAGCAGGTTTCATCTCCAAATCCTAAATGAAATAAAGATCAAACATCAGAATGGGACAGACATCCTGGGAATTTGGGATTCATTTCTCCCAATATTCAAGCTTCCTCAGGTTAATCAATTCCCTGAGCTTATCCACTTACTTGCTGACCACTATGATGCATCCCAAAGGGCAGTGCTGGACTCTTCAGGCTCAATTTTGTTTTTCATTACCCCTGAAGCCATCAGGGAGATGCTGCAGTTCAAAACAGATAAGAAGTTGGTCCCCCTATCACTAGCAGATTTGATTATGGAGGGAGCCAGAATGACAGAGGCTCAGATTACAAAACTTAACCAGTTATTCATCAAAGCTAACACTGTGCAAGTCCCTCCCATCAACTATGTCTACCTCAACCAATTGGGCCTGGACCTCGTTGACATGATCAGTCCCATCCTGGGATATGATTCAGTGGAGTATGTGGATGAAACAGTTATGCACATAATGCTCATGTTTTCTCCAGGAAGAAAACCAGTCTGTTATGACTATGCCACATACATCTCAGACAAGATGCATGAGCAGTTGATGAACCTATCAAGAGAAAGGGTATTTAAATATACTTCTTACATATATCATTTGCTCTTATACTTCCAGCATGAGAAGTTCTCCTTCCCAATAAAAAGAGAAGATGCACAGGGAAATTTGAGGTCGGTGGTGTACTGGACATCTGCTTTCCACCTCAATTTCTATTCTCCATACACCTACTGTGAGTTCATTGATAACTTCATTCATCCAGCCATGACTCTACTTTTGGGCTCACCTCCTCCCAGATTGACAGATGATATGCAAAGACTCCTGCATTTATCAAAAGCATACAACATTGGGGATTTGTACTTCTACCAACACCACACCATTATTAGAATATATGGGTGTGAGTTGCCCCCATTTAGACTACCCAGGTTTGTGCCCATGAGACTATTTGCCTTAGAATACTTCAGGCAGTTTGGCTTTGTGGACATGTTCCACTTTTCAGGCAAAGGTAAGAAGGCACAGTTGAAAGTCAGAAGTCAACTTGGCCATTTCCTCTATAACGAAAGGGATGAAGGGTGGAAGGAGGCAGATAGAATACTTGGGGGCCTTGGTCTCAAATACAGCTTCCTATGGAAACCTTATGACCCTAACAACTTCATTACCATGAGGAGACTTAAATACAAGTTGTCTGCTTATGATCATTGCAGCCTTCCTCACATAGAAAAATATGCCAATCAAAGTAAATGGAGGAGAGGGACTTTAGAGGAAGCTGTTACTCAAGAAGAGCTTAATCAAAGAGCTCAAAGAAACATAAAGAAAATGGCTGACCTTGAGTTTTATTCACAGGTCAGCTCACTACCAAGCATACAAATTGGAGCAGCAGCATCCTCCTCAACTGCCCAACAGCAAGCCACGAGAGTTGCTGGAAATATATCAGAGAAGGGAAAAGAAAAGGTGATGGAGATAGAGCCAGAGCAGCAAGAGCAGGAACAGCAACTAAAACAACAGCAGCAAGCAGAAGGGCTGCAGCAAGGGCAGCAAGAAGAATCAGAACAGCAGGATCAACAACACCAAGAAGAACAAAGGCAGGAGCAGTCTGCCCAGCAAAAGAAAACAGTGGAGACTCCTCAGACCACTGAAAAAACGGTGCCTGCAAGACAAGACACTACCTTTGATGCCTCGGTCCTCCAAACCCCTCAGAAGGAGGATACATTTATCTTTAGAAAAAGAGACAGAGAGACTCCCCTGACATCCTCTGTAGACCAGGGAGAGAAAAGGCAGAGACTCAATGATTTTCCAGAGGAGGATATAGCAATAAAAGAGGCATTGGGCATGGGCCCACCCAGCAGAGAAACTTCGGCAAGTTCCTTTCAGCAAGAACAGGACAGGACCATGGGAGGGGAGGTCAGCTCCTCCAGCCAGCAGAAAGAAGGACAAGTAAGCATCAAGCAGCAATTTATAGACATCAAGAGGAAGAGTGATCCTATCAAAGTGCAACTGTACAATCACCTGCTAAACATGGCTCCTTCCAATCAGCAGAGACTTATGTCTGCTTTTGATGTAAGTGAAGGCAAAATGATAATGAGTCACTTTATGCCTACGGCGCTCCAGCCACAATCTACTGCTGACTATCTTAGGACTAACCTAGAGGTCCTCGCCAAGGACATACACCCTATGGACAAAATTGAGCTGCATAAGCAAACTGGCGAAATGGTGTATGCTTCATTGGCTGACAAAACTTTGGAGAATTATAAATTGACAAGCAGTCTGAATGCCACAGCTTCCCAGCTAGAATTGGAGAGGGCCTCTTCTCAGGCCAAAGACAACAGGATAAAATCCCTGGAGGAAATCATTATAGAAATTGGGCACAATCCCAATGACATCAAAGGGATACAAGAGATCCTGAAACTTAGAGATGCTGACATGGCTGCATTGAGGAAGAAAGTCAAGCTCCCAGCTACCATTCACCCCCAAACAGATGAGGTAGCCCAACAGAGGATGGAAAAGGATGCCACAGACCTACTAATATCTATATATAAGCAGCTCCTGCAGACACAAGAGAAATTAGGAGAGTCTGAGGCCGCACAGGTGGCACTGCAAGCAGCACTAAAGCAAAGGGAAGAGGGCCAGACCTCTCAGCCTCCCCCGGTCATCAATCTGGAGAAAAGTGCTCCTACCACTGTGCCTCCACCTCAGCAAACTGAGCAAACAGCTACATCCACTTCAGCAGCACCTACAAGTACAGAACAGGCACATAGCCTAGACATGCAAAAGCTAAAGAATGAAATACAAGTTTTGGAAGCCCAGATGACAGAGCTGCATGAGACCAAGGAATAGCTGGCCAAGGTAAATGAAAGGCATGATAAATCAAAAAGAGAAGTGGCAGAAAATGGCAGGGAGATCAAAGCCCTTAAAGACAGGATCAAGGAGCTTGAAAATGAGCTCAAGCTAGACAAAATCATAGCTGAGATCAGAGCAATGATATGGTCCAATATTGGTCAATCCATCAACAACCAATGGCCATACATCGAGACAATCCACGAGCAACTAGAGCTCATTCCAAAGGCACAGAGGGAAATCCGAACATCAAGGGCCTTATTGGGAAATATGCCTGAAATTGCTACAAGAATGATCAATGTGCTCAATCACAGAACAAGTTCTCAGTTGACCACCATGGGGATTGCAAATAGAACTGAAACTATTCAAATGATCAAGAGGGTTCTTACTCTTAGAAATCTGGTGCAGACATTGGACAGAAGAACCCAGGATATGCAAACAGAGGTAAACAGGTTCATGGAGAGATTCCAGATATTGCAGAATAGAGGACTCCCTAGCTTGCTGAACAGCGGAGGGAAATTATTCACCCATGAACAGTATGCTAAAAGAGTGAATGTTTTTGCCACAGCACAAGTCAATGAGAAGGCCGGCACTTCAGAAGACACAGGGCCTATTACAGGGCAGATTTTCTATGGTAAGATAGAAAATCTATTTTATATAATGAATGAAATTAATCACTTATTTAATGTGGCCCCAGATTTTTTCAAATATACTGAAGCAGAAGAGACAATGGAGGCCATCCTCAGGCACCAGCTCCCTACACAGGAATGGTGGGCAGATGCAATCCAGAGAATATTGTAAACAGTAACTCATGCACCAACTTCTGTTTTTCCTACAAATTTTGATGAAAAGAAGAGTCAACAAAGTCAGCAGGCATCATAAAATCAAAGCTGAGCCAACTCAGCGGATGTAGCGGCCAACAGAGCAGAAAAAGAGAACCACAGCTGGCAAATCCGAAAGCTCACTGCGCAGGCAAAAGTAAATGCGTACCTCCAGAATTAATACGGAGTAATGCAACTGACTCAGTGACTCCTGAAAGTCAAACAATCCTCTGACAGACATAAAGGGCATTTACGCTGCATTTAACATTGTAATAACTTCTTGCCTACTTTCTGAACACTACTAAAGATATTTTCTCTCTCTTATATGACTCAATACCTGAGATATTTTGTATACATATTTCTATATAAACCCCTTCGCATGAGATAGCAAGGGTTGTTGTGAATTTCTCTTGAAGAGTCTCTTATGCTGTAATTGTTTTCTGAAAGTTAATAAAGGAAGCAATGGAATTTCGTGGATGCTTGATGTGTTGAAGATGTTCTGTGCCTGTTCATGACTGCTGGATCCCTGCGTATCTTACCATGCAATAAGTCTCTGTAACTTTCTCCATGTCTAGTTTGTTTTGTTATAAATCCATATACGCTATCTGATTTCCAATATTAAGCAACAGAGAAAAAGAATAACTCCCAGGATTTGCTTACTGAGCACCCTGAGTTCAGTCTGTGTTGTTTATAAATGTTTTCTTCAGGTGTAATCTATATAAAGTGTGATTCTTAAGCTGCTGCACTTTCAGAATACATCTTTCACATTGACCACTGTCACAGGAATTCATACTTTGCTCCTGTGCTCTGCGTTCATTTTCATTTCACCAACATAACAGAAAATTCTTAACAGATTTCTGCTGGTTGACATATATCATCACTTAAGTCTAAACTTGTCTGTTAAATACACAATAGGCCTTGCAGTTAGAACACTACTCAGCATATAAGATCATCTCACAGCATCTAGACTCCATTGCCCAATGGAAACTCACCATCAAAGTATTACATCATAAGACCTGAAAGAGATCCTTCAACCAAAACATAAACAAGATTTAAGCATCATAGCTAGCCTAAAACACCATCATAGCAAAGACAAATCATAAAGAGAGAGCCCTCTCTGGTTGCAGTTAGGCTAGGAACTGTAACCCAAAGATTGGTTAGTGGTTACCCCGGCCGTATTCCCTTGGGAGTCATAGGGAACAACCTGGGTGTTAACATATATCATGAAGTGGATGGGCCTACTAACTACAACACATCCATAGTCATACACCATCGAGTGGCTTCACCAAGGATGAAATCTCTACATCAACAAGCAGTGTCGCCTTCCCTACAACATCAAGCCCTTCACGGATGAGGTACTGTGTGATGTTGTCCCTCTTGAATTTTGTGATGTATTATTAGGAGAACCATACTTGTGGAAGAAACATGTTGTATATGAGTCTAGGCCTCACTCTTTTATTATTACTTTGGGAAATAAGTTGTACAAGATACCAGAGGTAGCCCTGCGTACCACGATCTCTTTGATCACTGCAAAGCAATGCAGTAAGATCATTTCACAGACCAGGAAATATGTTTTCATTATGATTTGCCCTCAAGGCAAGAAGAAGATTATGGCCACGACTTCTAGAAAGGGCTCCTCCACACAACAACAGTAGATGCACAAGGTCGTGGAGGAGTACAGTGACATTTTCTCCTCACCTACGAGGGTGCCTCCACACTATTAAGTCAAGCACTCCATCGATTTAACCTTAGGTGTTCCGCTACCCAATGGACCGATCTATCGATACTCTATATTGGAGAACGATGAGATCAAGAGGCAGATTCAGGAGTTGTTGCAAAAAGTGCACATCATGCCAAGCTCATCACCCTATGTGAGCCCGATTATATTAGTATAGAAGAAGGATGGGACTTGGAGACTCTGTATTGACTATCGGGCCTGAACAATATCAGTGGATGGAATAGGTACCCAATCCCACGGATTGATGGCCTTTTGGACTAGCGTAATGGGAACAAATATTTCATCAATATTGATTTGAAGTCCAAGTTTCTATCAAACCCTCCAATGTGTGGAAAGTTTCCTTCAAATCAAAGGAGGGCCTTTTTGAATGGTTGGTCATTCCTTTTGGCTTAACGAATGACCCCACAACATTCATGAGATTGATGGAAAACATATTTTGACCCTTCACCAATGCATTCATGGTGGTGTTTTTAGATGACATCTTGATCTTCAGTCGAAGTTGGGAAGAGAACCTCCATTGGAGAAATGCACTTTTGTAATGACCCAGGTTCAATATCTAGGGTGCATCATTGATGATCAGGGTGTGCATGTGGACCTAGCCAAGATACAAGTCATTCAGGATTGACCATCCCCAACCACTCTAATAGAGCTCCACAGCTTTCTCGGTCTTTCCAATTACCGCAGGTTCGTGTTGGGGTTCTCTCATATCACTTGGCCTTTAAGTCAAGTCACCAAGGATGGACCAAAAGAAAATGTCTTTTTGGTTCAAAACCCAGCAAAAGTCATTTTCCGATTCGAATCATTTCCTCAACTTTGCACCAATGATCACATTACCATACCTGTAACAACCATTTGAGATTGAGACAGATTCCTTCGACTATGCTATTGCTGCAGCTCTTACTCAGTAGGGGCATCCAATGGATTACCACAGTGAGACACTTTGAGACACAGTCCAAAATTATCCTATCTATGACAATGAAATGTATTCCATTATGCAACTCTGCCATCAATGGAAGCATTACATTATGGGGAATGAAACAGTCATCCACACAAACCACCAATCCCTACAACTCATAAAAACACAAGGGAAGTTGCAGAACAATCGCTATCAGAAATGCTCCATATATCTGCAACAGTTCCATTTGAACATTAAGTACAAGAAGGGTAGCACCAATAATGTTGCAAACTAGCTCAGTTGACCACCAGTCATGGTGCTAATCACTGTGCTCAACTCCTTTGGGCACAAGACTTTTGGGTGGCTGCATCTTTAAAAGAATGATCCAGAATTTGCTATCACATACCAGACACTCCTAGAAGTTAAGAAAGTTCCAAATATTCACCTCCAAGATGCATTGTTATACGACTTGGGTCACATTTGTGTTCCTTCAAGCGAGCGTCCCAAGATGGTTTGGTAGGGGCACTAAAGTCGGGTCGCTGGACATTTCGAAGTAGAGAAAGCCGCGAAAGTACTGCAGAAGTATTTTTATTGGCTGAACCTTCATCAGGATGTTGGGAAGTACATTGGATCTTGCACTGACTGCATGATTTTCAAACCAACCATCATGAAGTAGGGCATATATACTCCGTTGCCTACTCCTAGTCGACCTTGTGAATCTCTCTCCATGGATAACATAATGGGCCTTCCATCTACTAAGCACAACAACGACTACATTTTCGTGGTCATCGACAGATTCTCTAAGATGGCCATTATGGTGGCCTGTAAGAAGAGTATCATAGTAGAGGCCACTACTAAGCTATTCTCTGAGCGAGTGTGGGCACACTTTGGGATCCCACAATAAATTGTCTCAGATCGAGAGAACAAATTCCTAAGTGCATTTTGGTCAAGTCTCTGGTTGATGTTGGAAACCAAACTTACTAAGTCCATGACTTTCCACCCCAAAACTGATGGCCAAACATAGGTCATCAACAAGATGATCATACGCATTTCGCGCATGTACAACTTGAAGCATCCATGCACATGGGATGAAAGCTTCCTCTATGTCCAACATAGCTACAACAAATCTCTCCATAGCTCAATAGGCCACAACCCCTTTTAGGTTGGGCTAGGATTTTAGCCATTATGTCCCATTGATGCGGCCATACCATTTGTAGCCACTCAAGTAGATTTGGCTCATGTCTAGTCTGAAGTCGATAGGGCTAACAACTTCATTGAGCACATTCAACACACCCGCCAGTAGGTCCATGATATATTAGATAGATCGAATGTTAAGTACAAGCAGTTCCATGATTAGCATCGGGTGCCGCACAAGTTCCAAGTGGGCGAACAAAATTGGCTACATTTGTAGAAGGAGCGCCTCACTAGACCCCACCGCAAAGTTTGCCCACCCTTATATGGGCCATACACCATTACCAAGGTTGTAGGGGACAATTCCTTCGAGCTCAACATTCCACCTTTCCTTGGTCTACACCCAATGTTTAATGTAGACCACCTTCAGCAATACTTTTTACCATTGTTGGACACATCTGACATTGCGGAACAACTAACACCAATAGAGCTAAACCTAGACTACATGGAACATGCCACAACTCATCAGATCATGGACAAGAAAATTAATAACACTCGCCAGTAGAAGATCCATCTGTATCGGGTTGTCAAAGTTGGCCAACTCCTGCACCAAGGCAAGTGACTCACCAAGGACCAAGTTTAGCAGAAATTTCCCCCTCTCATGGAGGCACTCAATGCAATGGAGACCATTTCTTCCTAAGGGGAAAGGATTGATATAGCTGGTGGATATTGGTGGCCATTCGCCTATTCCACTTGGACCACCAATGCTATTTCTTTTTAGTTTTCTTAATTGTAGCACAACTTACTATTTTTGGCAATTTTTTGGGGCCTAAACTTCCGGAGCCATTTAGAGGGACTAAAAGACATTTTTAGGGAAAATAGAGAGATTGGAAAAGTCCCAATCTAGTTTGCTTGATTTTATTTTCCTCCTCTTTGAGATCTTCGAAATGAGGTATTATGGTAGCCAAACGGAGATCGTATGCCAAAGTTGCGACCCCAATAAGTTTATCTACCAATTTACACAAATGTGTCCCATAGTTTTGGCACTTCATCTCCTAGGGTTAGGTTTCTGGATGTTTATGGTTTTCCATTGTTTCTTAATAATAAATAGGCCTTTAAGCCTCATTGTAATGCATTTCAGAGGCGTGTAGCCACCACATCACTTCTCAGAGATAAGCTACCATCACCCGAGTTAGTTTTGTTTCCATTCTATTTATAAGAATATTTCAATATTTGATATTAATGAAATGAAGTGTTATTTTTGCTGCACCTTTGTATTTATGGTTATATCGGTAATTTGTTGCATTCACGTTTAAGTTCATATCAGATCTATGCACAGTAAGGTTATGTTTATACTGTCCTCCTCGATTTTTCCTTGGCCTAGTGCTACTAATGCACCAGGGGCATCTCATGTTGCTGACAATATTGTTGGATCTCTTTTTCAACCCCACACATGATCATATCCTCAACCTCCTATGATTCATTGTTAACCCCGAGGGGGACCAGTTCCACTTACACCTATCCCCTCTTGATCCTTTCCATTTCAACTCTTACAAAGGTACAAGCACGTCATATGCATTTCCCCATCCATATTAGTCGATGCCAGGGCCAACTGTTGCTCAACTTGTTTATCAAAATGTTGCCATGAATCATAATTATCCTTATGCATCGCCTAGCGCTCCAACCCAAATGACACCAGCACCTCAATCTTCCATGCCTCCTCCTCCTCTACCACAAAAACAACCACCCTCACAAAATCAAGTGTATCCTTAGCAGAGTGTTACCAATCCCCCTAACCCCAAGAGAAGGAATAAGGGGAAGGATAATCAGAACTAGTAACCTCAAGGTAATCAAGGCAACTAAGTTAGATAGCCAAATTCCCACAAGGGTGACCAACCTAATCCCATAACCCAGCAACAGGGCAAACAACCCAAGCAGAACAAGGCTCTTCAACTAATAAACCTTGTGCTTGTTGTGGGAATTTTGGTCATTATACTCATGAATGTCCCCTTTTACCTAAAATGCATCAATCATGGGGAGCTCAAACAACTACTTCTAGATGACCTCAGCCTATGGATTGACCTCCTCTTCCCTCTTCTTTGCAGTCGGCAATGCTTACTAATTCATTTTGTCATCAAGGATATGTGGCTACCCAACTTGCCCAAAATCTTTTAGCTACTCAACCTTCACAATATAGAAATAATAATTACCAAATCCTCATGATGAATTCTGAAGACATCAACCTCCAAACTTGTTCATACCAGTATGACAACCCTCCTGATACATCAACGACTGATTCCCAACCCAAAAGTTCCACTGAGCCCCTATCATCACCAAATGGTACCTTACAGATCCCTCAACCTAAGGTAAAGGTTCACCCTAAGATCACCAAAGGTCCATTACATCGAAATGTTGCTTCTTCTAAAGCCACCCATACATATAGTATAATATATGACTTGGTGCAGTCTCCTACTTCCATGTCAATGTTGGAAGTTCTCTAGACATGCCCATTCCAATGGAAAGCTATACTATTTTCTTTGGGAATTATGGATCCCTCTAATGATTGTTTTATTGTCTTTGATGTTGATAAATAAGAATATCCCCCCATTCCTTCATATGTTTCTTTTTAGATACCAGTCTCCATAAAAAACACCATTATTAAGCAGTGTATAATAGATGAAGGCGCCTCCACCTATCTAATGGAAGTTAGTGTCTGGAAGAAACTTGTTTCTCCTAAGCTATAACCATTCACTATCACTATTTGTGATTGGGATGGTCACCCCTCACAAGCCCTTGGTTTTTATCGAAATTACACCATCACTATTGTTGGAAAGATGATATTTATTGATATTAAAGTCATTGATGCTCCTTTAGATTATAAATCTGCTTGGGTCATAGTTACACATATCCCATGTCAACTGCCGTATCATGTATCTTTCACAATATGTGCTTTTCTCATAATGGAAATATTTCCACTATCGATTAGTTGACTTATTATGACCCTTAGTCTCAGACCTCTCCTCAAACCACTATCTCATTGATGACTGGAAATAATGCCACCCCTACCATAACCAATGTTTCCCCTAGAGTCTATAAATATTCCATGTTCCTCAAGGCCTATTATGGCCCATTGCCTACTCCTCCTAAGGCTAGATCTTTGAGTGTTTGCATACTTCAAGCGTGATGGACCACTGGAAAACAGTCCAATATGTCTTCCTAGTAGCCAGCTCCTAAGAAACCCCCTACTCCAGATTCAACTCATCCTTCAAGAACAATTCCTCCAAGCCAATTCCCTTCTGTTGGTGTCCCCCTAGGTCTTTTTCAACCACAAACAATTCCCCCAAGTCTTTCACATCTAGGAGAAGTTCCTCTGGGTCATTGCCACTCCAATCATATACCTTACTTAGTCCCACCACCAGGAATAGTTTCCACTCCTGTAATGGCCATATTGAGTCTTCCCAACATCATCTTGGGGATCCCAGTCTAGTACATCAATCCTCCTACAAACACCCCTCCCAGCCAACTTAAAACTTACGTGGATTTGACTCTAGTTCAACCCATTCCTACCACCCCTTCCTTTGCTTCAATTCGACAGTAACCTCAATAGGAAGGCAATCCTGTTGCAAAAGCATCTAGTGAGGGGGGAAAGCCATGGGGAATTCATTGGGGGGAAAATACCATACCATGTGGTTTCATATTGGGGGATATTTATTGAGGAAAAAATGACATAATGTATAAGGGGATATATAGGGGCTAGAGAGTTTTTATATTGGCGGGTATAAAAAATTGAGCCCAAAGTTAATGAAAAATTATAAAGAGGTATAAAAAATGTTAATGAAAAAATGGATACCTACAATATCTAGTGAAAGTAGGGGTTTTTAAATTGGGAAGGTGCATTGGGTTCATATTGGTAAGGGGTTAAATAATGTGATTTTATAGCTATTTTCCAATATGTAGTCAAATTAAGGGTATTGTTTAATATGCCACAAACACACGTGATATGTCATAGGTTCATTGAGTGAAGCCCCCATGGGAAAAGCCTGGAAAAATAAAGGTAAAGACAAGGAACCCCAATCAACTCCCACTCCTCCTAAACCTCCAAAGACTTCTCCTCCATGTGCTTTGTGTGATGTTGTTGGGCATGCCACCAATAATTCTCGGGAGCTCCCTCATATTAAGAATGTGGTCTTTGTTACTTTTCCCAACTCTAACATTCTTAAGGTGCATGTTAGCTTACCTGAGTCCTCCAAGAATAACAAAACCTTACATACGAATCACCCTTGTGCTTTGTGTGATAATTATGGACATTATTCCCACCAATGTCCTTGTCTCGAATATTTACGTGACACACTTCAAGTGATTTAAAAGCTAGATGCTATTCATAGTGACTCCACTTCAACTCCACCTGTGGGTCCTAGCCCCAATGCTTCATCGGGATAGGAGGTTTCTCAACCAACCATCATGATTCCCCCTCTTGATTTTGAGATGAAGGATATATCTACCTGTTGTCATCCATGGGATCGATATATTAAGACTCTTTGGAAGTTTCCTACTTTGCTCCTTTTGAACCATCTTCGAAAGACACATCAGTTTCAACATCAGTGGATTTTACCTCCACTTGTCATTAGTCTACCATAGTAAATTTTGCATATGTGAACCATTTATCCCATGATGATGATTGGTTCAATCACCCCTTACTTTGAACCCATGAATTTGAACCACATCAACCTTGTGGTCATTATATTTCCACATAATGCTTAGGTAAGGGGGCATCCTCTTTTGAGATTCCAAGAGAAGCATTTCTCCCCAACCCTCATAGTGTATCTGTTAATGTCAACTCTTGTACCATCATTCTTCCCAATTTAAAAGAACCTCTAGAGTCCCATGTCATTTCATATCATCTTGGGAGTGATTCACTTAATTATTCCTAAACCTTACATCAACAACCTAGTCCCATTGACATTGTTATTGTGCAACCCTAGTGTCGTCTAGGTGAGCATCAATTCATTATATCTAGAGCCACTCTTTGGAATCATGACACCATATATTCGAACATAGAAATTTAGTCCATTTGAATCATATATCCAGTGCCAAATGAGACTGGTAATCTACCATTGCCTTTCTCTGACTGTATTCATCGATTCTTCCCATAAGAAGACAACCATAACCAACAAATGGCGACACAACCAGAATGTGCATAATCATATTATGTATCATATCCATCATAATGTGTTTATATTTCACTATTTTAAATACATCTCACATGTCCATAGCATGCTACATCCATACATCCAAAACTACGGGACACTTATTCCCCTACATCTAATCATCATCCTCTGGAGGATCTTGTGCCAGTAAGCCCAGATGCTCAAATCCCTTATTCGAGCACTTAGAACACAATGGTTCTCCACAAACTCATCCAACTAGGGGCATCATTCCCACCTTTTCATACCCAATAATTCCCCCCCATCATCATATGTTGGGGGGGAATATCTCATGCTTGGGGGCATGATGGAAACCTTGGCCATCTTCTCACTTTATTAACTTAAGTCTCTACCTAGGCCCCAACGATCTAGGTATGGTCGATTATCCTTTCATAACTTGGATAGTTTGTCCTACCAGCCTCCTCGGCGAGCCATATACACATCACATAGTGTAGATGCTTAATACCATATCTTCAAATATTATGCTCTATGTAATACCACACTTACAACCTAGTACCCATATTTGACATGGTGGGCAGGGATGATACTAGAACTTATCTAGCAGTTCATTCATGTATTCCTTTCTTACTTTGATTATTCACTAGGAACCATCCTTTCAAGAAGCATTAAGGCCATTTTTAGACAAGTAAGACCGCCTCCCTGAAAGTCACAGATCTGGATTCTGATAGCCATTTTGTCTGTTATGAGCTTGCCAAGATTTAGGGCCTCTTCCTCCTCTCCAAATTCTCCAATAGCTCAATGTGAAAATGAATTGGATTTGGGGGATAGATGTCCTTTTATAACAAAAACCCTAGTTTTTCCATTGACCATTACGAGAAAATCATAGATCAGTTTGTTCAACCATCACCATCGTTAGAAATATCTCACTAAGAACTATAATGGGTCTCCCTTAGGTTTTGGTAATTTGAAACTTTCCCAGGAATCCATTTTTTCAGTGAGGTCTCATTTTACCGCCTATCAAAATTGAATCTCTTCATATGAGTCACTTGTACTCTGGCACCACTTTTCCTTTTCACTTGTTGACTTAGGTGTCAAGTTTCATAGACTTGAGCAAACAATATTTACTCATGTTTTCATGGTCCCTTTTGGGTCTTCCCCGTGTGGCAGCATCACAGGGTCACCCTTGTTCAAAGCATTAGAGATGAATCACCCCTGCATCCATGGATTCTGTTTAGAGTCCCATTGAGTCCTGTTATGATATATTATCCCTCTTTGCATCATATTCATCCCATTTTTCTCACATTTGGCCTCCATCTATTTTGATTTGTCTCTAAAAATCCTTCATATGAGTAATTTACCATCCCCTCTAGAACCAAGTTAGTTGCTACTAGTTCAACCATGCATATCACACTCTGACAAGGGAAGTCATCATTCCACCATTCCTATCATTCCTGCATCCTCATCCCTAGTGTCTATCTGTCACATTACTATACCCCTTATACTTTTGTTGATGAATCATCATTGCCTCAACTCTGGTAGTCCCTCTTCTGTCGACTTCAGCACACCTTTTCCAAGAGAGTGGTTTAGAAGGTGGTGTACCTTGGTTCCAATTTCATCATCATTCAGTACCTCGAATAAAGCAAAGGGAATCATCATTACCATTTGTCTTGGTTATTTCTCGTGTGCTTGACTCTAGCTCATTATTGCACGATCGAGAATTATACACTTGATGGTCCAATGATCTAGCAAATTGTACCAACACTTCTCGGGTGTGTGTAAGATGTCCCAAACCTCATGAGGGGGTGGCCCTTTAAGTAGTCCCCCACATGCCTTTATGACATCAGATCATGATCTAGCCTCAAATATTGTTCTATTGATTTGACTAGATTGGTTTTTGCTAATCGCAAAGCCCAGAACATGTGTGTCTCCATCATATAGTTCGTTCAAATCTTTAGATCCCTTTCCTATTCAACAAGGCTTATTTGGTTTTGATCTCCCCTTCCTCTCAGCTTGGGGGGGTGGCATTATCTCTCATGTACTCAGATCAATAGATGTTATTGTATCTAGTCCTCACCTTTGTTTTCTAGGAACACTATGTATATGGGGCTCATTATAACATTGTATCACTTTCTCGCACATTGATGTTAGCATATCATGTATCATATATTGTGTTTCTTAGAGCCACATTGTTGGCCACATCATTATTATTTATACTCATTTATCTTGGGTGGTATAGGTATGCCTCCCCCACCTCATTTGAGATTATGTACTTAGCAATAAAAGGAGACTTCTATCAGATAACTAGGTCTCGCCCCTCCATTTTCAGTAACTCATTGCCTCACTTTAGCCTCTCTCTCTCTCTCTCGGTGTCTCATGAAAGTTCAACCAACAATGTATTTCGGTCATATGATTTTCTCCTGACACTCCTACATTGGGGGGAAATCTGTTATCACCCAAAAAATGTCACTTAGTCCTTTCTTATTTGGTGGATCTAAATATACCATGTAGGATTAATTTTACCATGGTAAACCCACTTTCACCAAAGGAAATAATTCAACAAACCATTTTTTCTAAATTATTTCTCATTAAAAATCAAAAACCCCATGAGAATAATTAAATAAATCGTTATTTATTTAATATTCTCTAGAAACAATTATTAAATCATTATGTGATAATTATTCCTCATCATTTTGACTTAATCACCTTGGAATATTTAAATAAATTAGTGTTTATTTATTATTCTTTATTTATTCCATATTTTCCTTTTGAGATAATTGATAAATCATTATTTAATAATTATTTCAAATTCATATTTTCCTTAATTCTCACAAAGTGATTAATAACTGATTTTAATTTGTTAATTACTTCAACCACTTTCTAAATAAAGATATTTGACCATTTTGAATATCTTTTCCTTCTCAATCAATATAATAAAATATTCACAATGTTTAGGTTTTGATTTAGTCAATTATATTTTATTATTTTATAATTCTCAATCTATTCTAATATTGTGCTATAAATAGAGGGTTTTCTCTCCATTCTTCACCGTGACCATTTTCATCATCCCCATTATCATATCATAGCATTTGAGCTCCCACTTGAGTTCAAGCATTTTCTATTTTCTTTTTTACCCATTGTATAAGACATATTGAAAGAGCGAAGCATGTTGTTGAAGCACAAGGTCAAGGAGGACACACCCCACGAAGGGGGATCTATATGCTCATTTCTATAATTTCTCCTCACAAGGTGTATTATTTTGATTAACAAAATTTCTTATTCATATTATCCATTGGGTTGCTACATTTTAAATTTTTTTTGTAATATGTTTCTATTTGCATATTATCTTTTGTTGCAGGGTTTTCCTAACATTTGTTATAGATCCGCATAGGCACAACCATATTTTATTGTTAGGCTTATAAGTCACCTATAACTTAAGTGAGGGATTTTCGCTCACCTGCAAAAAAAATGCACACTAACACTTTCATGGCCACTTCTAAGAAATGGAACCCTTCATTGCGTACCATATATACAATACTCATATAATTCAATATCATAAGCTTTCAAACCTGGAACCATTTTTTTGTTGACAAGGATTTTTAGACCCTTCTCACTTATGTGACTAAGGTGCCTATGCCATAAGTCTATTGAGTTTCCTTCTTTTGCAACAACAACAACATCTGATTTTTATGTTGTTACCCTCAATATATACAGGTTTCATGTCTTTGATCCTTTAGCCATGATTAATGCTTCTGTATAGATCTTCTAGCTATGAAAAAGCTTTGAACTGCAGCAACTGAGTATTACTCTCTTAGCTTAACATTCTATTTGTCTTAAGCCAAGATCTTCTGGAGAAATCACATAGAAAAATTAGGGTCGACGCATTTTGAACCCCTATTGAGGTTCATCATCAGGACATGGTTGGAGAGCAAGGTTAAAAGATCACAATAAATATCAGAGATGCAACAGTAACTATTTAACAGCCAAAAAGAAAATCAAAACTAAAAAGAAACGTTAAGGGGTAAAACTTAAAATAAGCAATTATTTAAAAGGTTATTTTTAAATTTTATCTCCATTTATTTAATTTTAATTTTATTTATTTTTCCAAAAATAAATAATAAGCAATTCATTCCAATTGTTATTAATAATTTTAAACTCTCTTTATTTAATTCTAATTTTATTTTTCTAAAAAACTTTATTCAAAGACCTTGACACTAAATAATCAATTTTCACTTCAATTATTAAATTTATATTAATCTTAAAAGATAGAAAGATAAAAACTCATATAACTATTAAGAAAGAGAGAAAATATATAAAATTGTCAAAATAAAAACAAAAATCACAATAAAGATCAAAAAATCAAAATACAAAAAGTAAAGGAGATCAAAAACAAAAACCACACACAAACCTAGACAAGATAAGAAAACGAAGAAGGGGAGAAAAAATGGATTAGGAAAAAAGGGAAAGGGAGGGGACCCACAAACTGTTAATCTTCCATCCATCGTCCCTATTAAGAGTACAAATCCTCTTCTCAATTTCGATGGATTCTCTTAATTTACAGTGATAGAAATGGTCAACCCTAGTGAGGACTTTAGAATCTTATAAACAAATATGTTGTTTAGACACTTCTAAATGCTCTGCAAGAGCCGAGGACCTTGTCTTATAATGTCTAAGGTATGTGTGGAGCACCTGGAAGGTATGCTTTTGACAAGTAATCTAGTGGTTTTTCAATAACAATTGTAACCTTTTCTGCATTAGGAAATCAAAGAAGATAAAGGATTTTGATAAAATGTGCAAAAATAGACGAAGGAAGCTCAAGTGCTAATAATTGACGTTTTCTATGCAGAAAGACATGCGAGTAAGGAGTTCCCGCCCAAAAGCGAGAAGCAGAGGAAAAATAACTGCTGTTCCTCCAGTAGGGAACCGGATGCGGACACGATCAAGCAAAATCGGAATTGAATAGTCCAGGAAAAGAATGCGGGATACTGGCTCAGCGAACGCAAGAAGGGTTGAACGATTAGCGAATCCCTCAGGATCTTCGATCCTGAGGGATCGCTGCTTTAATTATCTCTGATTATCTAGATATCTCCGTCATTTCTTTTATATAATGGCACAGCATCATTAAGCAAAGGATGACTGTTTTGTAATTTTACAGTTCCAGAACAAACTTTAATCATTGCGTCTCACTGAGACCTGATTTTGTTATACTCTTGTGAATGCGATTAATATAAAAGACTTGGTGTTTATTCCGTCTCTGCGTCTGGAGTAATCTAAGGCAGTGTACCATTGGCAGCTAAGGGCCCGGCTCCGAAGGACACTTGCTTTTGTATCATTATACGGTGATTTGTGTGTGGTTTGTTTATCTTTATTACTTAGCAGTCTGATGAATTCTTTATATGATGCGCTATGCTCTGTTACGTTTAATGAATGAATGATTTCTCTATATAAAGACTCTGCACTGTATAATTGGATTTACACAGGGTCGAATTGTATCTTTATTCAGCCATTTCTGTAACAGAGTACTGGTAGGAATGTTACTGTCATTGGATATATGTTAAACAATATTTGTGGGATTTGAGAGTAGCGTCATTCTGTTTAGAAACATAGTCGTATCATTCAATACTCTCAGATTGCTATATTAATGTAGAACATGTACATACAGGTGATGGTTGTTGTTTCATAAATCCTTACGGATTGCTGTTCCATTTGATTATTGCTGTTCCATTTATTGCTGTCCCATTTCCATTTTGCTGTTCCATGTTACTTTCCGCTGACTTATTTACCTGCCTTTGTTGTTTTGGTGTGAGAGAAGGCCTACGGCTGTAGTGAGCCTCAGCAAGACGCTGCTTAGCTCCCAGACCTATAAGTCCATGCTCTAATTCCTCTTCTTTAATCAGTTTCTAGAGGGAAGGGTTATCGATTCCGTACCCTTGACTGATCAACTGTTTTGTGTGATTCTATCTTTTGGTTTCGTTACAGCTTAGCATCTGTTTTCCTTTGATCTTCTCAACCCACTGTACTACTAAGCATTACTCGGACAAATAGCCTCGGATTGAGCTACTTCTTGCAATAACAAAACGTTCCCGGATTGACTTATTAATGTGGAATAATTAGCGGTGTGAGAGACCCTAGTTACAGCTCTACATTTTGGCGCCGTTGCCGAGGAAGGAGTATAGCCATTTGCCCTTTACAGAGTAGTGCACAAAAGCTGCTAGGGGGGAGTTGGATTTTAAAAATGGAAGGTAAGAACCTGCGTACAGAGCATGTAAAAGCCCTGCTCCACCGTCCGCTCTCTTAGCAGAATTGCTGGTTGAATAGGATTTAGTAGTTTTTAGAGTGCATGACTAAGCAGAAAAAGCTAGAAAAAAATATCAAATCTCCAGTCAAACCTGAAAAAGCCAAAGGACTGGTGACCCTTGGCCGAACAACCTTCATAGACGAAATCTATAAGAAAACTGAATCTCAGCCGTCAGTAGGCCTCAGAAAGACTCATTCTAAGCAGCCTACTAGCTCCCTTCAGGCTACAGCATCACCATCTGGAGCCTACGCTGAGGTGCACAGTCGGACTGATGAACAGGACTTCCAAGAAATTGAAAATTCTGTGTCAGAACGGCTGCAAGAAGGGAATTTAAGCAATCTTTGTGAAGAAGAAGGGGAAATAGGGGAAATAGAGGAACCAAGGTCTCCTTCTAGGATAATCCAATTGTTAAATAGCCCAGACAGGGGGAGCACGGCCAAAGTTAACCTTGAAGGCACCCCATTCCCTCAGACAGAAATCCTAGATAAGGGAAGTGTCATTAAAACAGTTCCTGCCAAGGCCGTCCCTTCTCAACCTAGGAATACCCTCCTAGAAATTCCGGAAGGATATTGGCACATATTTGATCCAATGGCACAGAATCAGCCAAATGCTCAAACTTCTACATTGCAATATCCTATAGTAGATTCTGCTGCAAATGCACCCATGAAAGCAATACCTCTTCAACACATCCCGACGTTTCATGGACTTACATCAGAAGACCCCGATGCAATTTTTTTTGAATTCGATGTGCTATGTAGAGGGTACGATTACACCACTGACCCCCAAAAATTAAAGCTGTTCCCCTCCACTTTAAAAGGAGCAGCTCTGAGATGGTTCATGGGTTTAGGTGGTGGAGTCATAAACAACTGGGAGCAAATGAAAGAATCCTTTCTTAAAAAATATCAGGATTATTGTAGGTCGAGAGAGCTAAAAGATGAAATTTTCCAAATGACGGCCAGACCAAATGAAACTTTGGAAGAATACGTAGAACGTTTCCAGTATAATTTACAGAGATCCCCCTATGCATCACTACCTCTGCCCGATAATGTGTTGAAAACTGCATTGATGAGGGGAATGAAAGAGCAGTGGATTGAAACATTGAATATCATGGGAAAAGGGGATATTTACCAAGAGAATTTTGCTGATATCATTAATTTATGCATCAGGAGTTCAAGAGGCAACACAAGGATAAAATCAACAGAATATGATAGGTTTGTTAAAGACAACAAAATATCAACAGAAGGGGTAACACGTGTAGAACTAGGGAATTTATTAGAAAATTTTAAAACTGATATTCTGGGGACATTAACTACTTAGCTTGATATTGTGCAGGCTAAACAAAAGCAAATGGAGGCGGAGCAAAATCTGGCAATTTTCTGCCCCCGATGCAGAAGAAAACACAGCCACAAGGAATGTCCGCTAGATACAGTTCAAACATGTGCTATCTGTACGAAAGACCACCTTACTGAGAGCTACCCCTCACTTCCTGGATTGAAGGCAGTATACAAGGAAGTAGAAGAAGAATCAGAACCAGCATACTTTGTTAACCAACGTCGCCAATGGCAACCTAGGCAATCTGGTATGTTTTCTGACCCGACCTCTTCTTTTCAGCCTCCGCAGTATAATGCTCAGCAATATGGTATGTGGCAAAACCAATCTACACCCCCAGTCCCGAATTGGTCGTCACAGCCGTTTCCTTCTCCAAACCCATGGATGAATCAGACAAGCCAATTCGGATGGCCAAATTTTCCTTACACCCCACCATATTGGCAGAATAACTCATACCCTCCGCAATGGATTCCCCCTACTTCACAAAGTTCACCCTGGCAGACAAATTGGCCAAGATCGACATATCAGTCAACAGGAACTATTCCACTCCCTCAACCGACTCTGCCAGCCTTACAACAGAACCCCCAGTCTAATCTAAGGCCGCAACTCCCAGCCCAACCCAATCCCAATCCTAATAATAGACCAGTCCAATCCCTCCAAATTATAGAAACATCAGAAACTAGACTTGACCTAAGGGAGTGCAATGACCTTCAGTTACGATCTGGACGTATCATAGAAACAGAGGGAGACAAAACAGTTCACATTGAAGATGAGTTACCAATAGAACAACCACCACAACAAGAGGGTGTAAATAAAGAACAGACCCATCAACAAACAAATACATCCTCTCCTCCTTTCCCAGAACGATTAGTCATACCACGACCAGTACAACAACCAGACTTTGACATTCTGGGAGAGTTACAAAACCTGTACATAAAAATTCCATTCCTCCAAGCCATTCAAGATATTCCCATATATGCAAAAACTATAAAAGAACTGTGCATAAAAAAATCAAGGAGGAATACAACCACTAACCCAAGAGTCCAAGTAGTCGGCACTTTATCTAATTTATTATCGGGAAAAGAGGCACCTATCAAATACGAAGATCCCGGAAATCCAATTGTGACTGTCCAAATCTATGGCCAAACCCTGACTAACGCTTTAGTTGATCTAGGAGCTGCAATCAATATTTTGAAAACCTCTACCTGCCAAAAACTTGGCATCACATCAGTAGAACCTACTTCTACTTTGTTGGAATTGGCAGATCGATCTGTAGTTCGACCAGAAGGCACTCTATATGATGTCATGGTTTCTGTAGACTCCTGGGAATATCCAACTGATTTCTTGATAATTAACCCAAAAACCCGACTGGATGGACATCCGCTAATATTAGGAAGACCTTGGCTTGCTACTGCCGATGCCTACATTGGTTGCCGGCAGGGAAACATGACTATAACTAAAGGACCAGATGTTAAAAATCTAGTTCTATATCCTCCAGCACAGCCAAGCCTGTCAATGATCAAAACCAATCAGTATCCTGTGTCATACCTTACTAACAATATCAGATCCCCATTGACTGTACAGAAGGCTTTAGATTTTAAAGATCAAATAGAAGATGATGCCATCAATAACTTCATTAGTCAAACTAAATCTAGATCTCACACACAGTGTTTTATGATAGAGGCAGCATTTGATAGTGAGCTAGAGGAAGACCCTTTGAAAGACGCACATGACCAAACAATACCAGTGACTGTTGTTGCCAATAGTAAAGTAGTGGAAATTGAACCTGGTAAGGCCCTAAATATCAACGCCAACCTTACACCAGACCAAGAAGCAAAACTTGTAAATCTGTTACGAAAATATCAAGGAGCATTTGCGTGGGATTACCCTGACATGAAAGGGATCGATCCCCAATTATGCACCCACCACATCTACATAGAAAAAGATGCAAAACCTGTTCGTCAGCCGCAAAGAAGACTGAACCCCCATTTAAAAGAGGTAGTAAAAGCCAAACTTCAGAAACTTCTAGATGTTAATTTTATTTATCCCATCTCCGACAGTAAGTGGGTCTCTCCCCTGGTGGTGGTACCCAAGAAAAATGGAAAATGGAGGATTTGCGTAGATTACAGGGAGTTAAATAAGGCCACGCAGAAGGATCACTTCCCTCTCCCATTTATAGATCAAGTATTGGACACTTTGGCAGGAAAGAAATTCTTTTCTTTCCTGGACGGCTTCAGCGGATATAACCAAATCCAAATCGCCCCTGAAGACCAGGATAAAACTACCTTTACTTGCCCTTGGGGAACGTTTGCCTATCGAGTCTTGCCCTTCGGCCTATGTAATGCCCCTGCTACATTCCAACGGGCTGTCCTTAGTATCTTCGCAGATCTTATAAATGACGGACTTGAAGTGTATATGGACGGCTTTACACCATATGGAGATGATTTTGACCCAGCTCTAGATACCCTGGAAAAAGTCCTACAACGTTGTATCGCTACCAAACTTTGTCTGAGTCACAAAAAGTATTACATGATGATGACAGAAGGGCTCATTCTAGGGCACTATATCTCAGCAGCCGGCATCCAGGTAGACCCGGCTAAAATCCAGATTCTTTTGCTTATTCCTACCCCCACTACTCAAACGGAGGTACGCAGTTTTCTTGGCTTTTCTGGGTATTACAGACGATTTATAGAACATTACTCACGTATTGTTGCACCTCTATATGCTTTAACTGGCAATGTTGATTTCTTGTGGACAGAAAAATGTGACCAGGCTTTTAAGGAATTGAAGAAGCTTCTATCAACAGCCCCAGTCCTTCGAGGACCCAACTGGAATTTGCCATTTCAAATCTCATCTGATGCCTCGGACACAGCAATTGGTGCAGTCCTAGGGCAAGAAGAGGATAAGAGACCATACGCTATCTACTATATCAGCAAAAATTTATCCTCTGCCGAACTTAATTATACTGTTACTGAAAAGGAATTCCTGGTTGTAATACATGCTGTTAACAAATTTAGACATTATATCATAGGCTATCCCGTTGTGTTATATACAGATCATTCCGCTATCAAATATTTGGCAAATAAACCTGTTACGAAAGCTAGAATAACGAGATGGTTGATCTTATTGCAGGAGTTCGACATTACAATTAAGGATCGACCTGGCAAGGAGAACCCTGTAGCTGATTTCCTCTCACGAATACCGAAAGCAATTGAAACAGCAACAGTGGAAGATCAATTTCCTGACGAGCACCTGTTTGTTGTTGCTGTTCGAACACCCTGGTATGCTGATGTCGCCAATTACCTTGCAGTCGGTAAGCTACCAAAACACTTAACCCCTCAGGAACGCAAGCAGATTGTTCAGAAGAGCACTCGGTTTTCATGGATTGGAGGCCATTTGTTCCATACAGGGGCAGACATGCAAATCAGAAGGTGTATTCGAGAAGACGAAATCTTCAACATTCTAAAAGCTTGCCACGACGGGCCATGCGGGGGACATTTCGCTGAAAAAAGAACAGCACATAAAGTATTGCAGATGGGATACTATTGGCCTACAATTTTCAAGGATGCGAAAAAGTTTGCACAAGCCTGTGACAGCTGCCAACGAGCAGGAAAACCTGGCCAAGCCGATGAAATGCCTCTGAGACCACAATTGGTCATTGAGCCATTTGAACGATGGGCTCTGGACTTCGTTAGGCCCATCAATCCATCA
This sequence comes from Pinus tabuliformis, assembly GCA_031772625.1. NCBI lineage: Eukaryota > Viridiplantae > Streptophyta > Pinopsida > Pinales > Pinaceae > Pinus > Pinus tabuliformis. The sequence continues at coordinate 196,116,589 of CM062816.1, forward strand.
TCAAATCAGAGGACATACATTCTGGTAGCGACAGACTATGTTACTAAATGGGTCGAGGCCGAATCATTACCTAGGGCTACAGAAGACTCTGTGATACAATTCTTGTTCCATTTGTTTGTACGTTATGGACTTCCGAGGGAACTAATCACCGATGGTGGACCACAATTTGTTGGAAATAAATTAGCTGCAACACTTAACAATTACCATGTCCAACATAAGATCACTACCCCATACCATCCGCAGGCAAATGGGCAAGTAGAGAGTAGTAATAAGGTAATAGAATCAATTTTAACAAAGACCATTGCATCGCATAGGCGTGATTGGGCCACTCGACTACCTGAGGCACTGTGGGCCTACAGAACCACATGGAGAAGTACTACAGGCTATTCACCTTATCAATTAGTGTTTGGAAAGCAGCCAATTTTCCCCATAGAATTCGAAATCCGAACGCTACGAATGGCACAGGAAGTCGGCCTAGATCTGAGTGAGGCACAAATCAATCGATTACAGCAGATTAATGAATTGGATGAAATCAGGCTCTCTGCATTACAGAATACAGCATTAATTCAACAACAGCGAGCTAAATGGCATGATGCACTTATCAAGAATAAAGTCTTTCATGAAGGAGACTGGGCTCTGTTATACGACTCTCGGTTTCAGGACTTCCCGGGGAAACTACAGACTCGATGGTTAGGACCATACGAAATCCAGAAGGTACATGACAATGGGACCCTTACCCTGATCACAATTGACGGTTCTGGATATGCATTCAAAGTAAATGGCCACCGAGTTCGCCTTTATCGAAAGCCACTCACTCGGGAATCCTTCTGTCAGCAGCTACGACAAGATACTGATATGGAAATCTTAGGAGAGGAAGCGAAATCTTCCTCACCTATAATTTAAGAAATTCATTTTTATAACTTGTACATAATATCTTGTATATATGTTTCTTGATTTTTTTGCTTGTATTCCAAGTGTTTTTGCTGTTCCTTTGAAAAGGAACAGCACTTGTGTTTTTGTTGTTCCTTTGCAAAAAGGAACAACACTTGTGTTTTTTGCTGTTCCTTTGCGAAAAGGAACAGCACTTGTGTGTTTTTGATGTTCCTTTGCGAAAAGGAACAGCACTTGTGTTTTTTCTGTTCCTTTGCAAAAAGGAACAGCACTTGTGTTTTTGCTGTTCCTTTGCGAAAAGGAACAGCACTTGTGTGTTTTTGCTGTTCCTTTGCGAAAAGGAACAACACTTGTGTTTTTGCTGTTCCTTTGCAAAAAGGAACAGCACTTGTGTGTTTTTGCTGTTCCTTTGTGAAAAGGAACAACACTTGTGTGTTTTTGCTGTTCCTTTGCGAAAAGGAACAGCACTTGTGTGTTTTTGCTGTTCCTTTGCGAAAAGGAACAGCACTTGCATGTTTTCGCTGTTCCTTTGCGAAAAGGAACAGCACTTGTGTCTTTTGTTGTTCCTTTGCAAAAAGGAACAACACTTGTGTGATTTTGTTGTTCCTTTTAAGAAGGAACAGCCCTTGTGTGTCTTTGCTGTTCCTTTGCGAAAAGGAACAGCACTTGAGTGTGTCTGTTGTTCCTTTTCAAAAGAAACAGCATTTGAGTATCTTCGCTGTTCCTTTCTCAAAAGGGGACAGCATTTGCGATTTTCCGTTGTTCCTCTCAAAGAGATGGTATCCTACGAATGAATTCTTCTCTCAGGAATGCCATCGACATGTTTTCGCCCTTATGGAAGATGCTTTGCCTCCATATTCTCTTCAATCTTGTAGATACAACAATGAACTTATGCGGTGAACATAAAACCATGATATACCGAAATCAGCACATCATAAATCGCTATCACTATGAAGCCAGTATGTATAACAGGACAAGAGGAGGAACGTGAACTTTTCATCTTCACTGTCATTGTCATTTACCGGTACCCTGGTTGGTGATCTTTATCATGACGATTCCCCTAAAAATCTTTCTTGATCATTACTTAGGAATAAGAACGAACGATTTATATCTATCTGTTGGGATCGTAAGACTTTTTCCTCCATTCCTCGCTCTTAAGGAGTGCGGAACCACCCTTATGTGAAAATAAACAAGAGAAGGTGCTCTGCAAAAGAAAACAAAAACAAAATATGAAAATTGTCAAATGCAGGATAGGAGGTCTCATTAAGAGTCGGCCTGACCACGTTTCGCACCTACCTTGTGAATGGCATTATGGCTATCTGGTTACCAAGCCAGCATAATGGCCTGCATTTTGACAAAGCACTCTTCAGAATATACACAAAGGATTATGGTTCCGGAGGGTGAAATAAACAACTCTGCCAAGGTTATGAACACCTGTTGGCAGCAGAGCTCTGTTAATGGCATAGAAGTCGTAATAATTACACCAACAGGTATGATATTAAATTTTTCTGTCTCTTATCCTTTGCAAAGATCATATGTCACACCCAATGTATATATCGCATGAATATTTATTACCACCAATCATGGCAACAGAACTGACGGTGACCACTGAAGACTTCGTACGCTTGACAGACGTCCCATCCCCTAGCTCCTCAATATATCACGCAGGCTCTTATGCAAAACGCGATCTACCTTTTTGCCTCGGTTTCGGCATTTCATTGTTTTCTAAAACATGGCATAATTTCATATGCTGTACTCTATGATTGGACCTTCGAACTGGCTGCTGCTCCTCTCTTTGACGGCTGGGGACAGCCTATCAGATCGCGGGGGGGGAAGGTAATCTCATTACTCCATGATTACGTGGCTGCACACCATTCGGGCGAGACAATGTACGAAGGAATGACATGGTTTAACGGTATGATGCTTCCATTCTACGGAAATTGCCATCCACGATTTTTTTTTTTTTAGTTGCATGCTCGGTGATCATCCTCTCTGCGTCGCAAACACCGCAAGCAGTTGCTGTTCCATTTCTGAGTAGAATCATGGGCGGAAAGACGGTCCGAAGCGAACCTCACAAGCTGACAGTTTCCGCTGCTGCTCGCGAAATCCTGGAAAACGTAGGATGGTTGAATTACTTCAGCCGCCTGCAAGAATCAAATGAAGCCGTGGCGTTGGAATTCCTGCAGAATTTGCAGGAAAATTACTCCATAGTAGGAGGAAAGCGGATAGCGGTTACAGAGGATATCATCGCAGAAGTTTCAGGATTACCAGCTGTTGGACCCATATGGACGCCGAAGAAGGAAAGATTACAAAAAGCTATGGAAATTTTTCAGGACGAAGGCCAAAGCCTGACAGTCAAAGGGAAAGGAGTTCTGCCGGCAACATTAGGGGAACCCTGGACCGAGCTAGCGAAGATAGTACAAAGTTATATCACCTGCGAAGGGAGAAAAGACGTGGTAAGACCTCGTCACCTGAAACTTTTAGCTGTTTTAAAAGGAAAATGTTCTGTAAATCTCCCTGCACTTTTAAATTCGCTACTACATGACACGGCCCAAAGCCTGAAGAAGGCCCAGCACATAGATGCAGTCGTTAGCCACCATGAGCTGATTCGGTTGATAGTGAGCCACAGTCTCACTCAACAGCAAAGCACTTGGGAGGAACTAATCGCAATAGTCGAAGGAGGATCGGCTGCACCACCCCCAAAACCTGAACAGTCCTCTAGTACGCCGGAATGATTAGAGAAACGCAAGAAGTCAGCAACAGAAAGACATGCCGCTTCAAAACGGAAACAACCTTCCGATACGCCAGAACGACCAGAGGAACCCAGAGAACCTGCTGGCACACCCGACCTACCTGAGAGACCAAGGAAGTCAGTTCGGCTGGCCCGGATATGAGGAAGGTTGGAAAGAATTCAGGAAACAACGACCCAACCAATTGAAATTGCGGACGAACCTCCAGAACCAGAAGGAGGACCTTCCGAAGGAAATGTGGAGCAATCAGGGCCCAGGACTGGCCAGCCAGAAGGGGAAGAAATGGGTATCAAACAGAGCAACCAAGAAGATGAGCACTCTGAGGAAGAAGGGGTTACCGAGCAGGGTAATCAAGAAGAAGAAATAGCATAGCCAGGGGGTAGCCCGTTGCAGGACCCTGTAGGTGAGGAGGAATTGGCAGCAGTTCTGGCCAATATGGGGGAATATGGCCAGCCCTCCAGCACAGCAGGCGTCCCTGACAGTCCCGCAGAAGAAGAACTACCCGAGGAAGCACATGCAGAAAAGGCAGGAGAAGAAAACCCGCCTGGTTATGATAATGAAATTGAAGACAACAATCAAGGACAGTCTGTCCCCAGGACGCCGGAAGATATCCCAGATGAAGAAGGAGCAGGCTTAAGGGTCAAACCCTCTGCCGAGGCAAAGGAGATTAAGAAATTAAGAAAGAAACAACAGAGGTTGTTGGGCACTATAGCCAGGCTCTGGCAGCAAATTCGAATTCTGAAAGCCGATTTGAGAATACAAAGGACCTCAAGGAAAAGGAGGAGGGCCACTACAGCAAAAACCCCGAGGACAAGAACCCGTTTTGTTGGTCGAAACTACATCAGGAGACCTACTGCCGAGGAACAGTCTGTTGTTCCAAATAACATAGAGGAACAGACTACTGTTCCATCTGACCCTGGAGAACAAACTGACATTCCAATTAAGGGAGAAGAGCAACAAGATGTTCCAATGGCAGGGGGACCTCAGCAGCCTTTCATTCGTGTCAAGAAGGAGAAAGAGAATAAGGAGACCCAAACAGAGGCACCACCCTCAGGGGTTATTCGGGTTCTGAACTCTAAACAGCGCAATAAAAAGTTGCAGGCAAAATTCCCGGCCTCTACGGCTCAATGGAACAAGGATCCAAAAACAAGAAACTTGCACAGGATGATGAAGCAAGCCCAACAAGAAGCTGAACAACTCAGAGAGCAAGCAATCCCCCGGGAGAAATATGAAGAATTACAACAGCAACTTCGGAGTATTAGTCAATCCGAAAGCCAAGCCTTTGAGGGGTGGCAGAAGGAACAAGAAAAGGTTGCTAAGGTAACTCATTGATTAGATAGTGTTGTTAAGCAGATGGACACTGTGTGTTCCTTATATAATGACGTTTTGACTTGTAGGGCCCCTGCTAAAAATTATGCTTTATTTTTGCTTGAAAGATATTTGAGATTGAAAATAAAAGTCGTTAGGGCAGGAGCACCTATCCACATCAACACTGTTAATGACTTTATAGATTGTTGCAAGCATTATGGGGTTAAGGTTCAGAGGTTATTGTGCGAGTTTTACTTGCACAACCTTGTGCTAGACCAGGAAACTGATTTAAATCTTGGCCCTTTTGTTGGCGATATACAATTCCAAGCCTTCATCTCATTTGGGGTTAATCAGATGAAATGGCTTAGAGCTTATAACACCTTTCAGAGACAAGAAAATAGCCTAGACTTGTGGATACGAGCTGAACCTAGAGACCCAGTGACGCTATGGAGAGAGCATAGGAGTCTTATGAGGATCCCAGGTGTCATTGAGATAATAGGACCCATGCACGAAGACTTGATCCGAAATGGTCTGGAATATTTCCTGACTATTAAAGATCTTGCCCTCGATGCTGCAAAATTTCGATACCGGACCTCTAGTCCAAGCATCCAGCTCAGGGAACCATTCAAATATGAGAATTTTGAGCTGGCTGCCAGCCGATTGAACCTTTATGGGGAACGAATTCTGCAAGCAGGGCCATCCTGGTTAGGGTATCGATTTCGCAGTCCAATTATTTGGCACCCTGCACCCGGATATCAGGCCTTGTATGAGATGCCTGCAGATCAAATAGATCAGTTCTTTGATAATCTAGTTGCTCATCACGGTTGTCGGCCTCCTCACGAGATCCCTTCTCCGGCCTATTCTCTCACCGCCTTGCATGTCAACTACAATGTTTTCATGAGGCCATGAAACAGGGTAAGAAGGGGGGTGTGTGGAGCACCTGGAAGGTATGCTTTTGACAAGCAATCTAGTGGTTTTTCAATAACAATTGTAACCTTTTCTGCATTAGGAATTCAAAGAAGATAAAGGATTTTGATAAAATGTGCAAAAATAGACGAAGAAAGCTCAAGTGCTAATAATTGACGTTTTCTATGCAGAAAGACATGCGAGTAAGGAGTTCCCACCCAAAAGCGAGAAGCAGAGGAAAAATAACTGCTGTTCCTCCAGTAGGGAACCGGATGCGGACACGATCAAGCAAAATCAGAATTGAATAGTCCAGGAAAAGAATGCGGGATACCGGCTCAGCGAACGCAAGAAGGGTTGAACGATTAGCGAATTCCTCAGGATCTTCGATCCTGAGGGATCGCTGCATTAGCGAATTCCTCAGGATCTTCGATCCTGAGGGATCGCTGCTTTACTTATCTCTGATTATCTAGATATCTCCGTCATTTCTTTTATATAATGGCACATCATCATTAAGCAAAGGACGACTGTTTTGTAATTTTACAGTTCAAGAACAAACTTTAATCATTGCGTCTCACTGAGACCTGATTTTGTTATACTCTTGTGAATGCGATTAATATAAAAGACTTGGTGTTTATTCCGTCTCTGCGTCTGGAGTAATCTAAGGTAGTGTACCATTGGCAGCTAAGGGCCCGGCTCCGAAGGACACTTGCTTTTGTATCATTATACGGTGATTTGTGTGTGGTTTGTTTATCTTTATTACTTAGCAGTCTGATGAATTCTTTATATGATGCGCTATGCTCTGTTACGTTTATTGAATGAATGATTTCTCTATATAAAGACTCTGCACTGTATAATTGGATTTACACAGGGTCGAATTGTATCTTTATTCAGCCATTTCTGTAACAGAGTACTGGTAGGAATGTTACTGTCATTGGATTTATGTTAAACAATATTTGTGGGATTTGAGAGTAGCGTCATTCTGTTTAGAAACATAGTCGTATCATTCAATACTCTCAGATTGCTATATTAATGTAGAACATGTACATACAGGTGATGGTTGTTGTTTCATAAATCCTTACGGATTGTTGTTCCATTTGATTATTGTTGTTCCATTTATTGTTGTCCCATTTCCATTTTGCTGTTCCATGTTACTTTCCGCTGACTTATTTACCTGCCTTTGTTGTTTTGGTGTGAGAGAAGGCCTACGGCTGTAGTGAGCCTCAGCAAGACACTGCTTAGCTCCCAGACCTATAAGTCCATGCTCTAATTCCTCTTCTTTAATCAGTTTCTAGAGGGAAGGGTTATCGATTCCGTACCCTTGACTGATCAACTGTTTTGTGTGATTCTATCTTTTGGTTTCGTTACAGCTTAGCATCTGTTTTCCTTTGATCTTCTCAACCCACTGTACTACCAAGCATTACTCGGACAAATAGTCTCGGATTGAGCTACTTCTTGCAATAACAAAACGTTCCCGGATTGACTTATTAATGTGGAATAATTAGCGGTGTGAGAGACCCTAGTTACAGCTCTACAGTATGCAGCATGTTCTTGAATTCTTTGCGAAATGGAACGACCACTCTCTCCAATGTAGGGGTTTCCACAAGAACATGGAATCAAATAAATACCTTTCATGTTTTTGGGATCCACTGGGTCTTTCACATATCTTAAAGAGATACAGATGGTTTTTAAATGTTTAAAGGCAGAAAATACCTTTTGCTTCCTCAAAATCCTAGAATTCTTGTTAGTAGGGGAGCTGGACATTAGAGGCTACCTCACTAGGCTCTCTTTTAGTCCTAGGTCCTTGGCCAAATTTTAGAAAGGCTCAGATACCTTGGGACTTATTATAACCATTCTTCTTAAAAATTCTCATGAGATGGATTTTGTCTTCGGCGAGATGGTCTTTATCAGAAACCCTTAAAGCCCTAGTAGCCAGAGTGTTAAGAACACCTAGTTTCTAGGCTGGAAAGTGATGAGATTCTGCATGAAGATATTGTTCAATGTGGGTTTTCTTACAAAAGACCTAGTGGGAGAAATAACCATCATCTCTCTTATAGATAAGCACATGGAGGAAGAGTAAGCTACCATTAACCTAAGATTATTTTTAGTTTTGACTATTTTTTACCATTAAATAGTTATCATTACATATCTGATATTTATTGTGATCTGGTCCAACCATGTCCCGATGATGAACCTCAATAGGGTTTCGAAACGAGTCGAACCTAATTTTTCTATGTGATTTCTTCGGAAGATCTTGGCTTAAACCATGAATCACAAAAGCATCAAATTTGAGATTTTATTTGTCTTCTATAATCATTATTATGACAAATAGTGAATAAACCACATTACAATTCTTCACCAATTAAAATACACTATGGAAATAAAAATAGGAACTAAGAAATAAATTCACATACATAATAAAAATTAACACTACTATTTTGGATTAAATTTCCCAAGAAAAACCTCGTAGGGAAAACTAGTGCAGCAGATGAGGGTTTATTTCATTATGCAGCAAATATAAATAATTACAACTCTTGGCCTTCTTGGTTCAACTTTGACAATTTTTCTCAACTGGAAAATATACTGGGACAATATTTTCCCACACGACAACTCTCCTAGACCCTCCCTAGCAAACTCACACTTTCCATTGAACTCACACAGTTAGACAGGAAACATGAACTACATGCTCAGATGAGTTCTCCTCCAGATCAGGCATCCTTCCTATCTCTCCCTCTGGAAAAAATTCATTAGGCCTCCCAAGACTTGATATTAACAATTGAATCAATCTCTCTCCCGGTAACTTACACTAACAAACTGAGAAACTCACTCTGCATAATTTAGCCTCCTTCCTAGATAATTTGACCTCCCTTTTCCTTCTCTAAAAAACAGAAAACCTCCTGAGAATTTCTATGGAAATTCTTCGTGCTGCAAACCCATGCTACTCTCCTTTCTTGGCTCTAACTATTCCTTCACTAAAAGCTGTGAATTGGTGAGCTTGATCTTCCTTGCGCATAATGATCACTTTAATGTTATCTCCAATCCCTTCAACCTACTCTTATAATATATCATTAGGGTCTCCACAACCATGATTCAATCTCCATCAATGGCTAAGATCAAATTAACTCCATCAACAGAAGCCTCTAGAAAAATCTTGAACATCCTTAATTAATTAACTTTAATTTACCACTTTCCTAAGTTAGACTTAGGAAATATTTAAACTATGGAAAACTAATTTAATTAAGGTGTTTCCCAAGCTTATCTCGCGAAACTTTTTCTAGCTTTTGGGGATCTAGTGTTTCTTAGCCTCTTAGAATCATCTAAGACTAGAACACTTGACCAATTCTACCATATCCATCAAAATCTAACACTCCCTCTTAGCAAGGTAGTTGTTCTCCACTATACCCATCTATTCTCTGAAATATATGAACCTAACTCTCCCTAGAGATTTCATGATTATATATGCCACTTGTTATTATATGGGAACATGTTGTAGTTAGACTACTCCACACTACACACAATCTCTGATCAAGTGGTATCGTATGTCTATATGCTTTGACCTATCATGAAACACTAGATTCTCAAAGAGTAGTAGGGGTTTGCAATAGGGAGAATTTCCAGATAAATTCTCAAGAGTTTTTCTAGTTTCTAAAGGAGAAAAAGAGAGCATGAATTATCCAGAAAGGAGGTCGAATTCTGTAAAATGAGTTTCTCAGTTTTCCATTACAAGTTTCCAAGAGAGAGATCTATTCAGCTTCTAGTTCATAGACCAAATACTAGGATGCCTAGCGAATTGTTTCCAGATGCATAGACAGGCAAGATGACTCATCTGTAGGAGTTTTGGACGAATATCAAACTCATTTGAGTAGGAAATGCGTATTTCTATTCCATCTATGTGAATTAGCTGGGAAGTGTGAGTTTCTTGGGGAGGCACAAGGAGATTTGTAGTGAGGGAAAATATTTTCCCAGTATATTTTCTAGTTGAGAAAAATCGTCGGAGTTGAGCTAGGAAGGCTAGTAGTTGTAATTCTATATATTTGTTTCATAATAAAATAAACCCTCATATGCTACATTAGTTTTCCTTCAGGTTTTTTCTGAGGACACTTAGTCCAAAATAACAGTGTCAAAATTTATTTTGTGTGTTTATATATTTCCTAGTTCCTCTTTTTGTTTCCGCAACATATTTTAATTGGTGAAGAATTATAGTGTGGTTTATTCGCTATTTTCTATAAACATAGAGAATTACAATTGTCAGTATTCCTAGATCAACTTCGGAATTTTTTTCTCAACTGTAAAATATTTTCCTTCATGGCAACTCTCCTAGCCCCTCCTTATTAAACTCACATTTCCCAACTAATTCGCACAGTTGGATTGGAAATGGGCATTGCCTGGTCAGATGAGTTCAATTTTACTCTAGAACTCCTCCAGATGAGTCACCCTTCCTGTATCTGCCTCTGGAACTCCTCCAAATGAGTCATCATTCCTGTCTCTGCCTCTGGAAACAATTTACTAGGTCTCCTGGGACTTGATCTGAGCACTAGCAACTAAATCGATCTCTCTCCCGACAACTTGCACTAGAAAACTAGGTAACTTTCTTTGTCAAATTCAACCTCCTTGATGGATAATTCAACCTCCCTTTTCCTCCTCCGGAAACGAGAAAACCTCCTGAGAATTTATCTGGAAATTCTCCCTACTACAAACCCATACTACTCTCCTTCACTAGCTTGAACTGTGCCCTCATGGAAAACTGCAAACTGGGTAGCTCGATCTTCCTTACTCACAACGATCACTCTGATGTTATCTCCAAGCCCTTTAACTTGCTCTTATAATCTCTCCTTGTATTCTCAACATTCAAAAATCAATCTCCACCGACGGCTAAGATCAAATTAACTTCATCAATAGAAGCCTCTAGAGTAATCTTGAACATCCTTAATTAAGTAACTTTAATTTGCCACTTTTCCTAAGTTAAACTTAGGAAATATTTTAATTATGTAAAATTAACTTAATTTAGGTGTTTCCCAAGCTTATCTCAAAAAACCTTTTCTAGGTTTTAGATATCTAGTGTTTCTTAGCCTCTTAGCATCATTTGATATTTGAACACCTGTCTGATGCTACCATATCCATCAAAAAATACACTCCCTCTTAGCGAGGAAGATATTCACCACTATACCCATCTATTCTTTGAAATAGACAGACTTGGATCTCCCTAGAGATTTTGTGAGTATATTTTCCATCTACTAGTTTATGGGAACATTTTGTAGTTGAATTGCTCCATGTTGCACACAGTCTCTCATGAAGTGGTATCGTTTGTCTATATGCTTCAACCTGTCATGAAACACTGGATTTTTAGAGAGTGGCAGGGGTTTGCAATAGGGATAATTTATAGATAAATTCTCAGGAGGTATTCTAGTTTTTAGAGGAGGAAAAGGGAGGCCAAATTATCCAGCAAGGAAGCTAAATTCTGCAAAGTGAGTTGCCCAGTTTTCTAGTGTGAGTTGTCGAGAGAGAGATCAATTCAGCTGCTAGTTCCTAGATGAAGTCCTAGGAGACCTAACGAATTGTTTCCAGAGGCAGAGACAAGTAGGATGACATCTATAGGAGTTCCATAGGTAGATCGAACTCATTTGAGCAGCAAGTGCGCATTTCTAGTCCAGCTATGTGAATTATCTTGGAAGTGTAAGTTTGTTGGGGAGGGGTTAGGAGAGTTGTTGTGAGGGAAACAATTTCCTAGTATATTTTCTAGTTGAGAAAAATTGTCTAAGTTGAGCTCGGAAGGCTAGCAATTGTAATTCTCTATATTTGTTGCATAATAAAATAAACCCTCATTTGTTGCAACGATTTTTGCTTCAAGGCTTTTCTGGGGATGTTTAGTCCAAAATAATGGTGTCAATTTGTATTTGTTTATGCACATCTATTTGTCACTTCCTATTTTTATTTCTGCATCATATTTTAATTAGTGAAGAATTGCATTGTGGTTTATTCACTATTTGTCGTAAATATAGATAATTTCAATTGTTTGGCCTTCCTGGATCAGATCTAGTAATTTTTCTCAACTGGAAAATATTTCCCTCGTAGCAACTCTCCTAGCCCCTCCCCAGCAAACTCGCACTTCATAGTTAATTCACACAATTGGACTGGAAATGCGAATCACATGCTCATATGAGTTCGATATTCCTTTGGAACTCCTCTCGATGATCTATCCTTCCTGTTTCAACCTATGGAAACAGTTTTCAAAGCCTCCCAGGACTTTATCAGGGAACTAGCAACTAAATCGATCTTTGTCCCGACAACTTGCACTAGTAAACTAGGCAATTCACTCTGCATAATTCAACCTCCCTTTTCCTCCTCCGAAAATTGGAAAACCTCCTAAGAATTTCTCTATAAATTCTCCCTCCTGCAAACCCTTGCTACTCTCCTCCCCTAGCCCAAATTGTTCCCTCACTGAAAACTATGAACTAGGTAGCTCGATTTGTCTTGCTCATAATGATCACTCTGATGCTATCTCCAATCCTTTTGACCTACTCTTATAATCTCTCATTGTGGTCTCAATGATCGCTATTTAATCTCCATTGATGGCTAAAATCAAATTAACTTCATCAATAGAAGCCTCTAGAGAAATCTCGAAGATTGTTAATTAATTCCTAACTTAGGCTTAGGAAATATTTTAATTATGGAAAATTAATTTAATTAAGGTGTTTCACAAGATTATCTTGCGAAAACATTTCTGATTTTTGGATATCTAGTGTTCTTTAGCATCTTAGCATCATTTGAGACTAAAACACCTATTTGATGCTACCATATCCATAAAAACTAACATGAGCCACTTTTTCCAAAGCTTGTGGCACAACCTTCAGCATCCAATCATCCCATGGAGATTAGGCTCAGGTGCATTTTTAAACATGCTTGACATGTTTCAAAAAACTATCCTATCCCTTATTCGTCTTGATTTGGACATCTCCCACTCCAACAATTTAAAAAAAAAGATTGTTTCCAAGATGTATTCTACCATAATCACCATTCTCATATGTAATGAAATTATCTTTACTTGGAGTTACATGATGAGATTCCCTAGAATCAAGGATCCAATCAATGCTACAACTAGATGTATATAAGCATGCATCTTCTAGTGAAACTGTAAATAAAACATCACTTTCTAAAGCTACAACAATGGTTTCACCTTCATTTGAGTTATTCGATTTCTGATTTGTGTTACCTAGTTTTTGTTCCTTCTTCTCCCACTTCCAAACTCGACATTCCTTTTCCCGTGTCTCGACTTCCCACAATGAAAGCATGTGATTCTACCTTTGTTTGATTTTGATCTGCCTATTGACCTTGAACACCCTTGAAGAGCTTAATCAATCTTCCTGCCATGATCAGTGAAGGTTATAGCTTCTCCTCCTTCATTTTCCTCCATTGACTTGCAATGTAGATCCACATCCATTAAATTGTTGCTGACATCATCAAACTTCAGGGTCCTTGCAGGTGTTGAAGCATTGATAGCTTCTATTAAATTCTTCCATCTATCTAGCATAAAGAATAATAATAGGATGGCTCTAATCTCCTCATCCAAAATAATTTTGACAGAGGCAAGCTAACTTGTAATTATATTAAATTCATTCAAATGCTCCACCACTGATGCACCTTCCTTCATCTTGAGATTGTACAACTTCTTCATCAGGAAAACTTCGTTCAATGTCATGTTTTTCTCATATAGATCATGCTGCTTTTTCCATAGTCCTTATGCAATATTCTCTCCAATAACGTTAAAATATACGTTATTTTCTGGACACCGATGAATTATGGCGATGGCCATTCTATCCAGCTTATTCCAATCTTCACCCGTCATCGATGATGGATTTTTTTCTACTCCCTCAATCAGAAAATATTGTTCCCTTAAAATTAGTATGTCCTCGCTATTCACCTTTGATAGGGAAATATGAGCACCATTTAGTTTCTCCATATCACTTAATGTCGCTATGTCCATGCTCATAACTCTCCCCAACAGTAACATGTCACACACCAAAAATGAAAAAGAACAACTTGAAACTCCGATACTTGTTGTTAAATTAAAAATGATAAATGATTATGATCAATCCAAAAATTGGATGTAGACTCCAAAACAAGTACAGGATAGAAGTGCTACAATATTCAATTAAACTATCGAGAAGAAACAATAAGGAAGTCCACAACATAAAATGAAACAACACATAAAAGCCAAAATTATATTTTTGTATTACACTTCTTCACAAGCCTTATTTGTTGAAATGTGGCAACAAATATATTCCAATTTTAATTTTTCCTTGAATTAAAATTTTGAATTAAAATCGAATTTAGTCTCACCAGCTGCTTGGAAATAATTAATTAATTCATTATGCATTAATTAGTTGGAGAAATTCAAGTTAGATGTCTTTTTGAAGTCATGCAAGATTTATCCCTTAAATTAAGGAGATTATCCCTTAATTAAGGAGATAAGATTGAGTTATATTTGAGTTGTAATTAGTTAGCTCAGTTTACTGAGTTAAGTCCAGTTAAATTAGTTCCAAACTGTTTGAGGAACTAATTGTGAGTTATCAGTCAGTTGATGCATGCATGCACTCAACCAGTGTACTCCAGATAACTGAAGATTCCCTCATCAGAAACTCATGCATGTCTATTCTGAGAAAGACCCAGTTGAGCTAAATGTCAAGGACAGTGTACTATCAGTTGCATGTGTTTTCCTATAAAGGAAACTCATGCATGCAGTCAAGGTAAGGTTCCTTGAGGATTGCACAGTTCTGACAGTGTGTTAGAGCAATGTGTGAGAGCAGTGTTCCACTGGGTGAAGGAGAATCATCCCATAGGAACTGCACAAGGAAATAGGAGCTTGGAGGGCAGAAAGGAAGGCTTATGAGAAGCTTTGATTGCCTGTGATCATCTGTGAGGATTGTACTGAGAGATGGCTAGCTGTGAGAGATAAGGCTTTGTATATCTATGTATTTCCACCTTGTATGATAATACAGATAGTAGGGTTTTTAGCTGAGGCTTTCCCCAAAATATTTTTCAGGTGTATTGTGATTTCTTCTTCTTCTGGGTATATGTGTTTAGCTCTGATTCAGCTCGATCTTTAAGCTTTCGCAAATTGATAGTAGAAGTAGATTATAGTATTTTACTTTGGTATATTGCATTATCGGGCTAATCTACAGTCAGATTTTCTACATGGTCTTAGAGGTAGATTTGTAGAGAATTTGTAGAATTTCTACATGGTATCAGAGCCTAGCTTATCGGAGCTAAGTTTATCGGAGCAGTGAATAGTATACTAAGAAGAGAATTCGAAGTTTTAAGTTCGGGGTTGCAGGTGCAAATCAAATTCATATCATACTTAAATTGAGATGGGACATTATGCGACTAATTGCCCATCGAACAAGTCCAAGAAGGGATCCTCGAAAGAATCGAAAGGTGAGGTATTAGCCTCTTAGTTCGAAATGGATTTTACCCTGATTGCATACATGGTGTCACCGATGATGGGTTGTGTCTAGTATATTGACAATGGAGCCTCATTCCATGTGACCGGCGATAAAATTTTATTCAGTACCTTGGAGGAGAAAGAACTCAAGATGCGCATAGAGATGGGTGACGATGGAAAGTATAGTGTTTCAGAAGTGGGCATGGTTACTTTTCAGAGGGAGCATGGAGTTCCTATCACCTTGACAGATGTGAAGTATGTGCCTAGACTGAAGAAGAACTTGGTATCGGTTGTGATGTTGGAGGACAAAGGCTACAATGTTGTCTTCAGTAAAGGAAAGGAATTCCTAAGACACATAGCCACAGGTCAGACCAAGAGGATCGGGATTTGAGTGAAGAATCTTTATAAACTAGAGGTAGATAATTGTGCAACATTGAGTACGAAAGCAGAATTGGTGCAAAGCCAAGACACTGGCAAGTTGTGGCACAAGCGGTTAGGCCATTTGCATCATGGGTCTTTGAAGACAATGCAACAGATATATATAGGACTTCCCAAAGGTAAACTTGAGCAAGTTGACACATGCAAAAGTTGTACCTTGGTAAAGTACACCAAGTGTTCCTTTCATGGTCGAGACAGTCAAGCAAAGGCTATCTTAGAGCAAGTTCATACTCATGTGTGTGGACCATTCTCGATGGCATCCACAGTGAAGCAAAGGTATTATGTGATTTTCATTGACGAATATTCTCATAAATGCTGGATTTATTTCATGCAGAAGAAGGACCAAACCTTCTCAAAGTTTTGTGAGTTCAAAGCTTTGGTCGAGAAAGATTCAAGGAAGAAGATCAAGTCCTTGAGAAGCGAAAACAGTGGAGAATATGTCTCTCAAGAGTTTAAGGACTTCTGTGTAGTAGAAGGAATTAAACGAGAGTTGACGGCGCCTCACAACCCATAGCAAAATGTGGTGGTCGAGAGGAAGAACAGAACTATTGTAGGGGTAGCACGGGCGATGTTGCATGACCAAGGCCTACCACTTCACTTGTGGGCTGAGGCATGAAACACGGCGGTCTATTTGCAGAATAGAAGTCCACATCGCATACTTGGGATGAAGACACCAGAGGAAGCTTTCTCCAGTAAGAGACTAGATGTGGGTCACTTCAGGATCTTTGGCTCATCGGTATATTGCCATGTGACAAAGGATGCATGGAAGAATCTTGAACCAACATCAGAGTTGGGGATACTTGTGGGGTACATTGATACACCTCACAACTATCGGGTGTACTTGCCTACTAGTCAAAGGATAGTTGTTCGCAGAGATCTCAAGTTTGATGAGCAGAAGGCCATGTGAGCTTCCCTTGAGAGAGAGCTCCATCTACAGGTTGTGAAGGAACTATTGGTTCCTAAGGAGGAGGAGCCTCAAACTGATGCGGAGCAGCCACATGCAGAGGTTCCAGGAGTAGAGACATCCACTCAAGCAAAGACTTCCAGAGATGGACGAAAGCACACAAGAGAAGCTAACAAATTGTTGGAGGATGTGAGAGAGAATTTGGGAGAACCATTTTCTCAGCGTAGACAGAGGAGGTCACCTGAGAGGTACACTAAATACATGGCCCTTTTCTGGGGAATGTGTTGAGACCGAGCCATCTTCCTTTGAGGAAGCAGTGTAGCAGCCGATTTGGGTTGATGCTATGGTGGAGGAGTATGACTCCATAGTTCGTAACATTGTTTGGGACATGGTTCCGAGACTAGAGAATAAGTCAGTTGTGAGTTCCCATTAGATTTACAAGGTAAATCAAGCTGTTGATGGTAGTGTGGAGAAGCATAAGGAAATATTTGTTTCTCGTGGCTTTTCACAGGTCGAGGGGATTGACTATGATGAGACTTTTTCTCCTATCGCAAGGTACTCATCTATCAGATTTATGTTGGCACTATCAGCACAGATGGGTTGGAAGATCCATTAGATGGATGTGAAGACTACATTCCTGAATGGAAAGATTGAGGAAGAGGTGTACATAGAGTAGCCAGAAGGTTTTGAGACCTTCGATTGTGAGTCGCATGTGTGCCGACTCAAGAGAGCGTTGTATGAGCTGAAGCAAGCACCTCGTGCTTGGTACACCAGGATAGACAACTACTTCACCAGGTTGGGCTTCACAAAGAGTGAAGCAGATGTGAACCTGTATAGCATCATGGTGAAAGGTAAGTTGTTGATCATTGTACTTTATGTTGATGATCTCATATTGACTAGTGATGATTAGTTGATCATGTCTTGCAAGGAGGACCTTGCAAGAGAATTCGAGATGAAAGACATGGGTCTCATGCATTACTTCCTTGGCATGTAAGTGTGGCAGAAGGATGGGGAGTCATTTGTGTCTCAGGGTAAGTATGCCAACGAGATACTTAGGAGATTCCACATGGAGAAGTGCAAGCCCATGTAGACTCCTCTAGCTGGTAATTGGAGGAAGGAGGATGCTTGATCTAATAATCACCCTATGAGTGACCTCAGTTAAAGATTTATTGAATAAAGGTATTACAGACTCATGTGCTGGTGTGTGTTTCTATGTTATTTAAGCAATGGATCGATCAGATTGCAAATACACAGACACTTGAAATGGAAAGATAGTAGAGAAATACAACAAGAAAATACAAGAACATAAGAAATTAATAAGGAGTTCACCCTATCCGCTAAGACTACATGTCTGGTCCAGCTCTCAGGGGTGGCCTTATTTTATTGTGTCTTAAGCAGAGAATTACAATGCAGGAGCTAAATATAAGTCTCCTGGAACATATTTTCTTGGCAGGGTGGTTCTTGGATTCCCCAAGCCATTGGAGTGCACAGACTCTTTTGTCTACCAGCTTTTTTACCTTTCTGGTCTGACAGATCCTCGTAGGGATGGCTTGAATCTCTCAAGCTCTCTGGTGCTCGACGTTGCCTTTGGTCAGCCCGACCCTCTATCTTCTTTCTTCTCTTTCTTGCTTCACTATCTTCTTTGCTTCTCTGTCTTCTGTCTTTGGTTCTTCCTCTTCTGTGTTCTGGTTTCCCCCCTGTTTCTGCTTTACTTGTGCATGGCTTTAAAACCCTTCGAGCTCAGGGCGGTTCGATTCCTTTTCCACCTCCGTTGTATCGCCTTCTGCAGCTGTGCTTGGAGTCCCCTATTCGGCGTCATCATTAGGTTCACAGGGAGTGGCAACATGTGGTCCTGTAAACTGTGTCAGCCTGCTTCGTCGGTTCAATTCTTCGGTTACGTCATGGAATCAGTCTTCCTCCACGGTGGTGGTCAAAGCGGACCTCAAATCCTTCTAAATCATGGCTTATTCCCTCATTAAATCTGGTCTTGTCATCGAGCACGATGTTAACCATCAGATCTGGATCCCCTAGATCCAACGTCGTCCGCTCATTTCATGCGGTTGACTTGCTCAACTGTTAGCACGCGATGAGTAGCAGTTTTCTCTCTCCTCTGCTTGCCACACATCAGGCAATGAGTGGGATCACTCCAATTTCTCCAAAATTTCTTACTGCCCAAGGAGCCCCCGATCAATACTGTCAGTTTTTCGAAGCGCAGGTCCCACCTTATCCTTTAGCCTTTTCACCTTTTGTCCTTCGATTCTCCGACTCTCCATGCGACCATGCGCTCGGGGCTTCTCCATTTTGAGGGTTTTCGCCCAGCGATGCGCGATCAGCACTAAGCGCTAATCGTGCATCAAAAACCTCCTCTGTTTATCAATCTGGGCCTCCCAGGGGCTAATTTCGCCTCCCGCATAGTCTCCATGGGCCTCGGTCAACGCGCTTTGACCGAGGTCCTCGTCGTTCCACGCTGGATGCCACTGCCACTAGTTTGAGGTGTTTTTGATCGTTGTTTTGAATTCTTTGATGTTTGTCCCAACCTGATACAACCATGGTTCTTTTGATTGTTCTTCATGGATCCAATTTGGATCAATGCTACTTCAGGAGAAGTAGTGGAGGCGACTGTGTATAGGCAGCTTGTGGGTTCACTGATGTACTTAGTGAACACATGACTAGATTTGTGCTATGCAGTGAACCAGCTGAGTCAAGTGATGGTTCAGTCTACCAAGATGTTTTGGAAGGTGGCAAAGCATGTACTGAGATACCTTAGAGGTACATCATTATGGATTATGGTAGAGACAAACAGAGGGAGTGAAGCTATAGGGCTTCACTGATGCAGATTGGGTAGGGAGTCCATCAGATCGGAAGAGCACATTAGGAAGGATTTTCAACCTTGGGTCAGTGGCAGTTTCTTGGTATGGTAGGAAATAGAGGTTGGTTGCACTTAGCTCGATAGAGGCTGAACACATGGCTACAAGTCAAGCAACATGTGAGGCCATCTGGATGCGAAAAATCCTAGTTGGTTTGTTTGATCAGAGGATGGATCCAACTGTGATATATTTTGATAATCAGAGTTGTATCAAACTCTCTGAGAATCCAATATTTCATGATAGGTCCAAGCACATTGACATACGGTATCATCATCTCAGGGACTGTGTAGTGAGGAGGATCATGTTGCTACAGTATATTTCGACAAAGGAGAAAGATGTTGACATTTTGACAAAGGCATTGTCAAAGTGTAAATTCGAGTTCCATAGAGACAGGATCGGGGTGGCAGATAATCCCTTTCTTGTTGAGAGGGAGTGTTGAAATGTGGCAACAAGAATATTCCAATTTTAATTTGTCCTTGAATTAAAATTGTGAATTAAAATTGAATTTAGTCTCACCAGCTGCTTGGAAATAATTAATTAATTCATTATGGATTAATTAGTTGGAGAAATTCAAGTTATAAGTCTTTCTGAAGTCATGCAAGAGTTATCCCTTAAATTAAGGAGATTATCCCTTAATTAAGGAGATAAGATTGAGTTATATTTGACTTGTAATTAGTTAGCTCAGTTTACTAAGTTAAGTCCAGTTAACTTAGTTCCAAACTGTTTGAGGAACTAATTGTGAGTTATCAGTCAATTGATGCATGCATGCACTCAACCATTGTACTCCAGATAACTGAATATTCCCTCATCAGAGACTCATGCATGTCTATTCTGAGAAAGACCCAGTTGAGCTAAATGTCAAGGACAGTGTACCAGTTGCATGTGTTTTCCTATAAAGGAAACTCATGCATGTAGTCATGGTAAGGTTCCTTGAGGATTACATAGTTCTAACAGTGTGTTAGAGTAGTGTTCTAATGGGTGAAGGAGAATCATCCCAGAGGAACTGCACAAGGAAATAGGAGCTTAGAGGATAGAGAGGAAGGCTTGTGAGAAGCTTTAATTTCCTGTGAGCATCTGTGCGAATTGTATTGAGAGCTAGCTAGCTGTGAGAGCTAAGACTTTGTATAATCTCTATGTATTTCCACCTTGTATGATAATACAGATAGTGGGGCTTTTAGCTAAGGCTTTCCCCAAAGTATTTTCATGTGTATTGTGATTTCTTCTTCTTTTGGTTATATGTGTTTAGTCTAATTCAGCTCGATCTTTAAGCTTCCACAAATTTATAGTAGAATTAGATTATAGTATTTTGCTTTGGTATATTTCATTATCGGGTTAATCTACAACTAGATTTTCTACATGGTCTTAGAGGTAGATATGTAGATAATTTGTAGAATTTCTACATTATTGATTTTGTGTGAGCATCTTACAATCACTTGTTTATGTAGGCATTGCTTCTCTAGATACCCCATCTCTAGATTTTTATAGAGGATTCAATGTATTTAACTACTTATTTAACAAAACTGGGGAAAGGAAACATCCAAATTTTTCTAAAGAAGAATTTGTCTTGTAAGTGAGTTTCTATAAATTTGATTGTACTTTATTTGGGAGCTGTTAGTGGTCAAAACACCTCATCAACACTCCCTTTTATCTTCTTCCAGTGGTCTCTGAAAACTTCAATACCACCCTTGATTTACTTCACACCTCAACAAGACAATCCCTTCGATTCATCATATAGCTCGCTATCAGAGAGACAATGATTTGGATTTTCTCACTTGAGTATTATAAGGTAAAAATTATGATTCTCTATTTTCAGGTTGTAGGTTCACACTTCTTCAATTAAATGCTACAGATCCATAATTAACCCTCAACACGAATGGTCTATTTTTCCTTTGATCGATCTATTCTGAAAATAAATATACTTTCCCCTACGATTTGTTCTTGAGATGCAATGTAAGTCCTCAATTTGTGTTGCAAATAAATTTATTTTCTCCATAAGCAACAAGACTAGATATCAATTAATGCCATCTTCAATTGGAATATTATAGGCCATGGTTTATTCTTGGTGTCATTCATATTTTTTCTAAGTGAAAAAAGGCCACAATTTTATCTCGTCCTTTCTCTCTAATTTGATACACTCTTTTCTCTTATTTTTTTCAATAAGAAAAAAACCGACAATATTTCATTAAAATATAATTTATTTACATATATGTGATTCCGAATACATGCCCCATATTTCACAAAATCATAGTCTTGGAATGCCTAGGCATCATAAGATATTGCCATATTTTTCAGACTATGCTTCTATAATTGTATCTTCATCTTCTTTCAAAATAAAATACCTATTAACTTTTTCATCCTATCACATTACATAATCTATCTTTCTAACATTTAGAATGATTCCATCAAAATCTAAAAAACAAAATAAACAACAAAATTATGTTGTCTATTACAACTAGTATAAGGCTACCTATGAAATATTAATGCTCCATGTCATTTGGAAGGTATCATTGGAAAATATTGAGTAATTGATCTCCCCTGAAAACTTGTTGCATCCCTCGTTGGACAATGAATCTACTACAAAAAATTTCTCCCCAAAAATATGTGAAAATGTTAATCTCTGAAAACTATTAATCAACACTCTAAAGCACTCCATCCAACTTGTGAGCATTGGCATTTCAAACGTTGATCTCTTCAAACCCAATCAATAACCACTTTGGAATGTCCATAGACATCCAATGACTCAATAGCTAGCTATTTTGTACAAAATAGGACCCCCGAAAGATCTATTATCTTTGCTCGATTATTTGTACCAACCTGTTACAGATCCATTTGGGCACATCACTCCCATCATTCAGATCAGTACTATTGGGGCTCATCAAACCCTAATTCTGTTGCTACATGCCATAGACAAGTCAACACTTTGAATGCCTCCTTCCCTGAGAGTTTCTTGGCTTGAAGCCCTCCAGAAATGCCTCCTTGGTCAGGGGTAAGTGTGCTTTAGTGCAAGTAGGCCCATGTCACGGTGATTTCTAGAGCACTTAGGCCCACTTTGACCTGCGCTGGGCGAGATTGAGCGAAATCATCATAGGTTTCTGGAAATATTCTTATCTTCTGGAGCCATCTAGAAGATACCCACACTTATCATCTCTTATGAGCTCGAAATTGGACAGGGAATGAGTTAAGTAACCCCCTATCCTCTCATCCCTTCCTCCATGGAAACTAACTCTAAGTTTGGAAGGCCATTCAATACCCTCATTTATGACCAAACCACCATCATTTTCCTATAAATTGAGCACTCATCTAAGTGATCAAGGGCTGGACTTTGAGAATTTGTAAGGAGATACTATTGGTGTGAGGTTTGAGATTGTAAACAAGTGTTGTTATGCTACCAAAGTGTTGTGATTTTGATGTGATGTTGGTTGGAACCTAAGCTGGAAGAGTGACAATGGATCAGACTTCATGGTTGTAATTCTTCCTTCTACTTAATAAAGTTGTTTACACCTTTTCCCGTATTCTTATCTTTATGCATGATGATTATATGTGTAAATGCTTTCGATTCCATTTGCTTATAGTAGATAGATCTCTTGCTTTGATTGGTTTTTGTCCTCTGTTTATGATTGCAAGTACTTATCGAGCGGATTAAGTTCAAGAAGGAGCGACGAGAGCCAAACAAAGGAGACAAAAGGAAAGCGAAAGATAGCAAGTAGGTCCATTGTCTTATTTATCTTTTATAGAAAAAGGTTAAGCGCTTTAAATCTGTTGTTCTAGGTGTAGCTACCCACCTAGGGAAATTGTGTTTATCCGTAGATGCAAAATTTCACATAACAAATTGGTAACTCCAATGGGGAATGATCATCATTCCAGGTAGTTTACCTTCATCCTAGTACACCCTAGTATACTTTACTTGCTTCCATTGATCTCGTTTCAGCCTTTTAGAAGTGTTTTTTTGGTAAAAATTGTGCTCGTAAGCCCTTAAAATGGCCTCTCTGGCACCAGCACAAGTTTGGTCTAGAGATAGAGCACTGCAGAGCACCCTTGGCTTGAGGACAATGCTCTGAAGCACACTGTCTCCCATTCAAGGCTACGTTGATCCTCCTTAGTTCAAAAATCCATCTTTTGACTTGTTTTTTTCCCAAATTGTCTTTTGTTTCTACTTGCTAAATGATTAATGATGTTTGTCTCTCTGAAATCAATTTGTGTTTCCTTTGCTAGCCCTACTTTGGCCTTGATTTTTTAGTGTTTCTTAAATGATTTCTTTATCACTATTAGTTCATTGTCAAAGTTAGTTTATAGTCGATTAATCTTTGTTTAAAAGAAAGTGTCGTAAAAGTCTTCATTTCTTTCGAAACAAAACTGCCATAAAGTCTTCGTTCTTGCAAATAGATTGATTGATTGTATGTGCATTAGTTTACTTTTGTTCATCATAACATTAAGGGAATTGAAAAGAAAAACTTGCATTGTACATTGAAAGAGTTTGTGTGTGCTCAAAGGAATAGTTTAGGGAAAATGCATTAGATGTGTTCTTTGTTCTTTGATTACAAGAATCTGATTGTTCTATCCCTACTAGCTAAGGTTTTCATTGTTCAAATTGAATGAAAAGGATGTTATCATATTAGTTGCATTCTAGGAATTGAAAAATACATCATGTGGTAAACCTTGAAAGGAAAATTCTTAATCAAGATCAAATTAAAATTAACATCAATTAACCTAATGGAGCATTGTAACTTAATGCATAACATTTAGAGATATAGGCTAGAGACGTGTTCCGGTGTCGTTAAACATAGTAGCTGTCACTAAATTGTCTGTGATACATTCCGAGTGTGATACCTCATTCCATGTACGTAAGTATATCGTAGCTCGTCCATGTACCTTCAGGTATATAGGGCGGTGTTACAGTACGTAAAGTATAAAAGAATGATCTCACTATGCGGTTTCACATTAGATAATGCTAACACGGATTGGGCCTCCACGTACTTTCGGGTATATATGGGAGGAGTACATTAGGTTGCTATCCTTCCTTAGGTAACGGAGTCAGTCGCCTTGTACATTGTGATACACCGAACACAACATTCAGAGAGATTTCCTGCGCATATGTTAAGTCCTTGGTTTACTGAGGTAGTGTATTGTAGTTCACAGTTGCTTGGTAATCCTTTTGCCTAGATTATCCCTCTTTTGTTTTGTTATGTTATTTTGATTAAAATAAAATTAATTGATCGCGGATAACATCCTCCACTCTCACTCCTTAGTTGATCTTAGGTTGAAACATATGGCAACAACTCCGGATTCCACCAATCAAGGAATTCCTTTTGATGGGAATCCTAGTCCTTTTCCTCCTTTCAGAAATATTGGTGCTCCATATATGGCTCCATTGTCCCTTCCAGGATTTACCATTGGCTTGCCAGAATGGTTGTTTTCAACCTCCTTGGTTCAAAATGTCGTGATTTCTTCACAATCGATTACTCCACCAACTGGACAAAATCAACCTCTAGTTGATCCTAAAGTTGACCCTTTGCCTTCTTCCTCAGTTTTTTCTTCCCCCCCTTCTTCCTCTTCGCTTGGTGAAAGTATTGATACTAGTAACCAAGTGGCTAAGAAGAAGAAGAAGAAAATTCAGCAAGGGGGCAACCAAGCAACGATTGCTTTGAATGCAACTTCTAATGAGAAACCATCTGATAAGCCTCACAAAGTTCAATATCCATGAAAAAATTGTACGGGAAACCATCTTCTTTGAAATTGTTCTGGTATTCCTCAGATCTTAGAAGAATGGTCTTCTAGTTCACATCATCTTATGTCATCAACTTCTCGAGATCATGCTGGTGACATACCATCAACTAGTGGTAGTAAAGTTCATGGAAAGAAGGGTAAATCAAGTTTCCTTGTAGGTTATGCGAAGGGAGTCACCCCATTCACCTTTGTCCCTATCTGGATGAAGCCAAAAAAGTGTTGGATAACTGTCCTGCTTCTCCACAGTGACTTCCATCTTGTTACATGAGACTCTCCCTTAATCCTTCACTAGTTGATAAAGTGACTCACCCAAATCAACTGTTAGTCAAACCCACTCTCTCTGAATGTGAATCCCATGAGTCTATACCTGACCAATCGCAGGTCGAGGAAACAATTGACCCGATTTCACCTTGAGTTAATCGTACCTTTCCCATAGAGAGTGAGTATGATACCACTCAAGTTCTTTTCATTTCTTAATATTCCAATGAGCTTGGAGGCAATCCACTTGTTCCATCAAGACAGGATGAAAATCCTTCTGTTCTCGTAACTCAAGGGGGTAATTCTCCCGTTCTTACAGTACCCCCTCCAAGTAGTCTGGTCACTTCCTTTGATTGGAATCGACTAGAAGGATCTCGTCTTCCTTCTTATGTGCCTTTCCAAATCATAGTACAGGTTTGTAATACAATTGCACCTGGCACTATTATAGATGAAGGTGCATCAGTGAGTATCCTTTCCTCAACTACTTGGCAAGTGCTTGGTTCATCACCGCTTTTTCGTGTTACACATAATATGTTGGCTTTTAACAGAGGAACCAGTCAACCATTAGGGATCCTCCCTCGGTTGCCTATTACTTTGGAAGGAAAAATTGTTTATCTCAATGTGATGGTAGTCTCAAGCCCTTTAGATTACAATTTACTTCTTGGGTGCGATTATGTTTATGACATGGGAGCTATTGTTTCAACACTCTTTTGAGTGATGTGTTTCCCGCATGAAGGAAGAATTGTCACCATTGACCAGCTTTCATTTCCCGGTCCAAATATGGCTTCCAGTCAACCATCTTCCCTAAATGGTCATTTTGTCCCAATGGTATCTTCCCCGCCACAGGTCAATTATGTGGCAACCCGTTCCATGCCTACATCAACTGACGATCAATTCCATGATGTTGTACATTATGTATTGGGGGCATTGGAACCAGATCTTGGATTCCTTGTTACACATCCCTTCTAGAGCATTGTTATCCCATCTGATGAGAACATCTTGTGAGTCATGACCTATTATGGGTCATTAACAAGGAATATGAGGATAGTTCTTGATCTTGTGTCAACCTCGTTAAAAAATGAAACAAAGGGTATGAGCATAGTTCCTTGTCTTGTGTCAAGCTCGTTAAAAAATGAAAAAAGGAATATGAGGATAGTTATTTTACTGTGTCAACCTCATTAAAAAATGAAACAGGTCCTAGAGAATAGCTCATTTTCTTATGTCAAGCTCGTTAAAAAATGAAACAAGGAATATGAGCATAGTTCCTTGTCTTGTCTCAAGCTCATTAAAAAATGAAACAAGGTCCCCTGGAGCAAAGTTCCAATTCGAGACTTAGATTAGATCTCGTAAAATCCCAGTCGAGTCTTTCACTTGATCTTGTAAATGAACCTTCATTCCATCCACCTGATAGCCACAAGTAGTCTACTTAGGTGAATGCAATGAAGCTTGGGGGACATGCACCTAGAATCGAGTCATCATGCTGGGGGCATGTAAACTAATCCAAGCATAGTTTTTCATTTCAAGGTTGTGTAAACATGAAACTAAATCCAAGCATAGTTTTTCATTTCAAGCTTGTGTAAACATGAAACTAAATCCAAGCATAGTTTTTCATTTCAAGCTTGTGTAAACATGAAACTAAATCCAAGCATAGTTCCCTATGGTTCAAGCTTGTGTAAAAATGAACCCATCTCCATTTTAAGCCTCGTGTTTGCCATTATATCAGCCTCTTCTATCAAATGAGCCTTGGTTTTTCTCCTTCCATCGTCACTATCTACTTGGCTGATCATACGCTTTCACTTGGCTATTTTACCCTTTTAAGGAAAAGTTGCAATGAGTGGTCTTATTAGCCAGCCTCTTCACTTAAATCAACATGCTTTGAGAAGTTCCAACATCACCGGAACCAATTGCTATCCTAGACACCACTCGTTCCTCTAAGTGGAGTCCTCTTTAAGCTCTTTTCAGACTCTTGAAACATGAAAATATTGCCGAGCGCTTGTCCTTTTCAACTTTTTAACAGATTGGAAATGACATCTACTCAGTATATGTTTAACCCTTTTCCGGACTGAGATAGATTATTTACAAAAAAGGAAGACATTGATCGAACATGGTCAATAGGTTCTCTCTTGTATTGTTTTACGCTTTTTTAGACTTGAGAGACAAGTATATGAAAAATAACTTGTGGAGTTTTCTTTTTGTCCCTTTTTAAACTCTCTAAACATGAAAAGGGCCGATTATCATTGTTGTTAAACTCATTAAAACATCAAATAGTGACAAACTTTTCCATCATGACAAGACCGAGTTTCACCTTCACTAGGCTTGTTAAAACATCACATAGTGATGGATTCACCTGAAGGGTGGAATTATACCACAAGCATATGTTATCCTCCTCAATCTTGATAAAAATAAAGAGGTAATGGTCAGCACTCACTGGGGAAAATGGAAAAAGGGGTAAATTGCTTTATGGCAGCAGGTCTCTCTTGAAAATAACACTTTCACTTCATCACTGTGACTATTTGGGTTGGGTAATCTGCTTGATGGTCATCATACCTTGGTCTATCATACAATCCATTATTTTTCTTTTGGGTCAATGCTGCCAATCCATTCAATGTCGCTGACATGTTCAAGAGAAGTCACTCAATTTAAATTCATCCTTTGCAATACTCATAAACCTTCATTTTCATGACCGCCATTCCTGAACCTTGTGTCATCAGTCACATTTCATCTCCAAAAATCATTACACTTGTTTTGTGTCGTTGATGTGGGATACATCAAAGCTCTCCTGTGACGAGTCGCTTCTTGTCGACATCAACACATTATCCAAGAAGTTGACTTAGAAACACCCTTCTAGTGCCTTGAGGCTTGCATACATCAATGGCAGGTTTCTCACTTTCGGCAATAGGTTGACATCACTGGCCTTCGACCGAAAGACTTTGTATGGTGTTTGACATCAAAACATCCATTCACACCATACAAAATGTATTGCAGTACCTTGAGGATCATTATCATTATCGGTGGTTTCTCTCGCGTCTATTAATGACTTACATCATTGGATGGTAATCAGATGGTGTCTTCCCATGTTCGACTTTAGATCACATATTCACATGGTTAGACTCGTACTTGAGCAAATGATTCAACGAGATAGAAGACCCTGAATCTAGTTTCATCCATCTGGGCTGCGATTTCAGGAAATGTACTAAATCATCCATACAATGGCTTTACATTGATGGTCATCCGATCGTGGTTCTATATCTGTAGACGACTATCTATGTACTTGTAATGAAAGTTTATATGCTAAGCATGGGTATGCCTTCCCTCAACAATTCATGAGACAAAATCAAAATATCATGATATTATGTATTGTAATTGATGTAGGTCACCAACCACTTCAGAACCTCCTCATCACATCGTAAAGCATATCATTTGACATTAACATTTTCGACTTCATGCTTTAGGGGGCAGCTATTACAGATCCATTTGGGCACATCACTCCCATCATTCAGATCAATACTATTGGGGCTCATCAAACCCTAATTCAGTTGCTACATGCCATAGACAAGTCAACACTTTGAATGCCTCCTTCCCTGAGAGTTTCTTGGCTTGAAGCCCTCTAGAAATGCCTTCTTGAGGGACCAACACAACCTTGGTCAGGGGTAAGTGCGCTTTAGTGCAGTTAGGCCCATGTCAAGGTGCTTTCGAAAGAACTTAGTCCCACTTTGAACTACACTGGGCGAGACTGAGAGAAATCA
Source organism: Pinus tabuliformis (assembly GCA_031772625.1). NCBI lineage: Eukaryota > Viridiplantae > Streptophyta > Pinopsida > Pinales > Pinaceae > Pinus > Pinus tabuliformis. The sequence goes on from CM062816.1 coordinate 196,145,817, forward strand.
TCATAGGGTTATAGGAATATTCTTATCTTCTAGAGCCATCTAGAAGATTCCCACACTTATCATCTCCTATGAGCTCGAAATTGGATAGGGAATAAGTTAAGTAACCTCTTATCCTCTCATCCCTTCCTTCATGGAAACTAACTCTAAGTTTGGAAGGCCATTCAATACCCTCATTTATGACCAAACCACCATCATTTTCCTATAAATTGAGCACTCATCTAAGTGATTAGGGGCTGGACTTTGAGAATCTGTAAGGAGATACTATTGGTGTGAGGTTTGAGATTGTAAGAAAGTGTTGTTATGCTGCTGAAGTGTTGTGCTTTTTATGTGATGTTGGTTGGAACCCAAGTTGGAAGAGTGACAATGGATCGGACTTCATGGTTGTAATTCTTCCTTCTACTTAATAAAGTTTTTTACACCTTTTCCCATATTATTGTCTTTATGTATAATGATTATATGTGTAAATGCTTTCAATTCCATTTGCTTATAGTAGATAATCTCTTGCTTTGATTGGTTTTTGTCCTTTGTTGATGATTGCGGGTACTTGTCAAGTGGATTAAGTTTGAGAAGGAGCGACGAGAGACAAACAAAGGAGACAAAGGGAAAGTGAAAGATAACAAGTAGGTCCCTTTTCTTATTTATCTTCTATAGAAAAAGGTTAAGCGCTTCAAATTTGTTGTTCTAGGTGTAGCTACCCACCTAGGGAAATTGTGTTTATCCGTAGATGCAAAATTCCACATAACACAACCCCACTATTCTAGCTGAAGTAATAAAAATTACCTGGTTCCCGAAAAATATATGCCCCACTGCCACAAACATTATTTGATGTTGCCCCTTCAAAAAAACCAACAAGATATCTAGACCACACTTCCACTAGTTGTATATTTCTCCTTGTTATCCTCTTTTATTTAGGCCCAATTTCATTATAATGCAACTATCTTCAAACACATTTTTCTAATGTCTATTGTAACACCTTCAAAAGTGAGAGCATTCTGACATCTCTATGCTCCCCAAAGAATATAAAAAGGGAGAGGATGAAATTCCTTATAGATCAAGAACCATTGCTAGAGGCATGCTTCAATATAACTTTTATCCTAATCAGTTGAAATATGAAGAATATTCAATACCCCAGAGCAAACATAGACCACAAACAATTTGACACCATTGCTTTACCTTTGGCCCATGATTTGGAATTAATGCACAGTGTGCTATAAGTGATTTCTTTCTATGATAGCATCCATCAAAGTCGTAGGTTAACACCTGCAAAATCTGTGATTTCAATCCAAAAAAAACTAAGTGTTTGACTTAATTACACTAAAGGATAATTGCTAAGTTACATTGACTTGGAACTAGAAAAAGGCAGTGAAATTCTACTAAAAAAAATATAAAAAATGCTCTCTCCTATCCATGAATATGACCAAATCTATCTCAACTAATCATGTAATTATTTACAATAAATTGAGTCAAAAGGTAAATTCCCATTCAATGGGTTTGGAATTGTGTTTTGATCACGAATCCTCAATTAAACACATTCATCAATTACACTAGGATTCACAAATATTTTCTATCACTCCCACTCAAAACAAAGCTCACAAATCATCACTCATTATATTCATACAAATGTTCCACCAGAAATCAAACATAGATAAAAACAATACTTTAGAAAGAGGAGAGTGAGAGACATAAATTCTACAAATTTTCATTCATTCAAATCCATGCCACTCATAATTCCATTATTACAAACGTCACGATGCAATTGTATACACAATGAGAATGTTTAGATCTGATCCTCACAAACAGGTTCAAATCATCTATTTTTGAACAAATACAAATCCCAAAACATCTTGATTGACTCAATCAATACACAATAGATTTCTATTTAGATGATAGAGGTTACAAAAACAACGCATCACTCCTCTTGTTAGATTATTCTAAGTTTAAATTTCAATTAATGAGACTCACTTTATTTTATAACTTTTTAAACTTTAAAATCACTTTTTGTTTTTCAAATTTAAAATTACAATACTTTTTCACTATGTTCTTAGATAATTAATAAACAAAATCTAAAATAACTTCAAAGTCAAAAAGTGATCTTGTAAGGATCATCCTTTTCCGATTAAAATTACAACTTATTTGACATTATGACTTTGACCATTAATATTATTTTTAAAAAAAATCTTCAAATCAACCCTCAAAATTAACATCATTACTATATCCTTGGAGCTTGATTGAAACTATATCCTTACTAATTAGTAACGTTGTGAACCATATCCTCAAAATTAATTCTAATGTTAATTGAAACCATAACCTAAACAATTAATAATGTTGTGAACCATATTTTCAAAATTATTTTCTGAATTGAAATACAATTATACAAATAGTACATTCATTTTTTTTCAAACTTAAAATTACACCGTTTTAAAAATCATAACTTAAAAAATCAACATATTGCAAACAAAATTATATATATATATATATAAAATAATAAATATTAATAAAATAATAAAACAAATTAAATAATAATAATAATATTTTTAAAAACTAAACTAAATTATAAATTTAATATACAAATTTTAAAAATAATATATATATATATATATATATATATATATATAAATAACATCATAATGAATCAAACATAAAAGCAGTCGAGAACCATCTCGAAGTAGGTGGGTGATCTAGAAGAGATATGATCACATGTGAAGCTATGATCAATCTCACTTATAATTCCGTTATACTTTTAATTATACCACGGCACATCAATCTCACTTAGTTCTCACTTACTGCTCGAGGTGATGGTGGCCTCGTCCCCCGCCCCTCTGGGCCTCCCCAATTTACTCTATATGGAAACTATTAGCACCATTTGAATAATTTATTTTATATTTTTGTTTTAATTTTAATTTTGAAAGAAGGGGTGACGTTGAAAGCATTCAAAGTGGATTTTAAAAATTTTGTTTTTAATTTTTATAGAGTATTGTTGTAAAAAATTTTGTTTTTAATTTTTATAGAGTATTGTTGTAAAAGTTTGATCAGATTTCTTTTTAATCCGTTAAGGATGAGTCACACTTATTATTAATGTGTTAAGGATGAGTCATACTTATTGGTTTGAAAAATTGATTAAAAAATTTTAATGTGATAAGTTTTAAAATATTATATTAAAAGTATTTTTCACATAAATTTTTACTTCAAAATCTTAAAATTTTAACCTCAAAATAAAAGAGTGTTATTTATAACACTATCTTTTAAGACGAGTATAAAATATCATATTAAAAGTATTTTTCTCACATAGATTTTTACTTTTAAATCTTAAAAGTTTAACCCCAAAATAAAAGGGTGTTATTTATAACATTATCTTTTGAGAGGACTATAAAATATCATATTAAAAGTATTTTTCTATAAATTTTTACTTCAAAATCTTAAAATTTTAACCCAAAAATAAAAGGGTGTTATTGATAACGCTATCTTTTGAGATGAGTATAAAAATATAATAAAAATATCTAGTAAATGTGGTTTCCTAATAAAATGAGACTTCTAAAAGATTCTCATCAAATTGGTAACTATGTTCTTTGTAATAATAACTACATCATTCCCGTGGGTTGTTTTCCTCTGTATAGGAGACCCACGTTTTTTGGATACGGACAGGCAAATATTATGTCTAAGTTGTCTAAGATAGGCAACGATCCAGCGCTGGTAGCAGGCGAGAAAATGCTTTTTTGGTTCATATGTCGGTTGGTGATACACAGAGGAGTTTGTTTTCTCTCTCTTTGGGACTGATGTAGGTCTCAATATCACAGATGGTTCTGGAATGTTAACTCATATGCTTGTAACTTTTTTATTACTTATAAAAAAGTTCGATTTTTTTCCTCGGAAAAATAATAACTACATCATTTTTTTTCTAAGTAACGCTATTCTATTAAAGAAAAAGATAAAAATACAACAAGGCTCTGGCCTCTGCGGTACTAAACATAGTTATGTCATTGGTAAGCAAAAAACCAAAACATGATTGCCCACCGAGGGGAAACCAGTCCAGGTGTACCTAAATGTCAAATGCCCACACAGGGGTCCCATAACATAATAAAAAACAAAAGAAATCCCACATAGGGGTCTTAAGTCAGAACCAATCAGAATGTACCACATGGATTGAAAAAACATTAGGATAAAACCACATGAAAAAAACTACCAGATGACCTGGCGGTTTGAGCAGATGTCTTGCTAAGCCCACTAGGCATCTGGTGGAGGCTCCTCCATGACACGACAACTGTAGTCATCCTCATCCACTGGCTCATCCACCGCTGCAGTCATGGCACCTTGGTTGCCACCGACCTCTTGCGTGCTGCTCAGGCTGCCATCCACTACATGCTTGCCTCCAGCAATCTCCTTGCCATGCAGAGTGCTGTCATGGCCTTCTTGTGCCTGAGCTTAGCAATCTTCCTGTCCGTGTCTTCCGGTCCGCCTGTGTCACACGTCTCCTCCGCCTTCGGTTGCTTGCTGGTCTGTCCTTTCTCTAGCCCAGGTCCGTGGGTTTTAGCAGCCTACTCATCTTGCAGACGCAATTCTTCACTGAAGACCACTGTGATAGTGGCAGTAATGTCAGGACAATGCAGCATGATGTGGAAATGGAATTGGGTAGTGTGGTAGGAAGGATAAGGGGGGTCAGGAGGGCCTATCATATGGGTAGCTGAATTCATTCTTTTGGTGCCATATTCCTGTATCCGACCTCTTCCGCTGCAGGTATGTGGATATCTGCCAGAGAGATGGTCTCTGGATTGATCAGAAGAAGGTGAGGAGGAAGGGGTCTCCAGTTCATGGGTGGGCGTAGAGGTGGGGCGAGTGCTTCGGTCGTGACTGCTACCACGTCTGTTGTGCATCCGATGGCGTTGCCTCAACATGGCTTGTCTGGCAGGTTTGCGATTAGTGGTATGGGCTAGGATGGCAGTGGTATTATCAGTATGAGCAGCTAGTGAAGCAGGGGTCACTCTGGGATTACTAAAGCTGTTTAGTCGAGAAGCAAAGGTAATCTGGACAGAATTTAGAGCATAGTGAGTGGTTTGGGTGAAATGGAAACCATTCCCCAAATCCACGCAGCAGTGAAGCCAGCAGCATTTCCCTGTTATAGTGTGGATGCTCGGCTCCTCTGTGTGAGGGGGGCAAGAGCATCTGAGCGGGGAACGAGAGAATGAATTTTGGCTTGCATTAGCCATGTCTTTGAGCTTGCCGCAAACGTCTCAATCTAAGCACCAGGTTAATGGTGACTGCAGGTTGACAGTTTTATGCCATAAATTGGCATGGAGGAGGACACGGGTGGCCATGTGGCTCAGCCGCTTGCCATTCTCCTGTCTTATCTCCATTAATTGCAAATTAATCACCCGCATCTGGGTAATAACTACATCATTTTAAATAGGTTCAACAAAGAAATTAAGCACAAAGTGATGTTTGGTTTTTTGTTTTTTCTTTAATTGTATTTTGTAATTGCTTAAATTTATTATTTGCAATATCTTTTAAATTTTAAATTTTATTTTTCTTTCCTTTTCTTTTATTAACTTTCTTTTCATTTTAACTTTTTTGTTTTTTGTAAGCTTGGTAGGAATACATCTTCATCATGCCCAATATATCACCCCGATCGGGGCGAGGAATTGAATCAGTTACTTCACATCAAGGAGTGCCTTAATAGAGCACCCGCTCACCGTCTATCCAAGACCTCATAGACATTTTAACTTTATTTTATTTATTTATTTTTATTTTTGGGAGTGTGGTTTATTTCTATATTTGATTGAGTATATATATATCCAATCTTAAGGTCACGACCAAGATAGATACCAAATTAGTGTATGAGACCCCTTGTTTGTGGGACAAGGGACCCACCTTCGCACAATGATTTGACTGTTAATTTTATGAAGGTGTACACACTGTTAGGACTCCAATTTGGAACCAATGCCAATGGGTGCCCATGATGGGCCATGCTCACTTGGAGAGTAAAGAAACTGACTTAAGGTGTGATTAGCACGCCCACACAGAGGAAGGGCACCTAGGTCAACACAACGGACAACACGAGGGAGTTGGTGAGGCACATGCCAAGAGCGTGCCTACGTGGAGGCGGGTTTTTGGGCACAGCGTTGGGAAAAGAGTAGTCGGCACAACGGGAGTGTCCACCCACATAAAATAGGGCATCATAGAGGTGAGAGACAACCATAGCAAAGAGCGCATGGAAATGTGGACGACATAGCGACCTGTGCCAATGAGCACGCCCACACCATGGGGTGCCCAGGCGAGGCGATGAAGTAGCAGACAAGGGACATGACGGATGGAGGTAAGCGAGTGGGGGGGCAAGATAATGTGGGAGGTGATGTGTGATTCAAGCGAGTGACCAACAGGGCGTAGCATATGCAACATGGCAAGGAAAAGCACCCAAGTCAAGGCGTGACCACCCAGCAGGGGCACCCACCTGCCTATAAGAAATTCATCCCAGGGGCATGCCCACCCATGAAGGGGCTGCTTGCCCATAGACAGGTTTTCTCATAAATTAAGGATGGATGAACATGTATATATTCAAGAGAGGCAGTCGACCAAATGGCATCTAAGGCAGGTCGCACAACACAAAGAAAAAGTGTGAAAGTTTGGAAACTACAATATTGAGGCAGCACATGTAGGAAGTAGTGGTCATCATGCAGGAAGTAGTGGTTGGTGCCAAACCTGTGATATTGTAGTTCTAAGTTAGTGCAAGCAAGAAGTAGCAGGTTGTGCACATGCCCCCACCCATGGCGAGCAAGATTTGGTAAAGTGTTGTTTGGGTATTTTCTGTAGCTGTGGCTGTAAAGAATGTTGATTTATTATTATAACCAGGGTGGACGAGTTTGCTATCTTGGGCTAGGCAACTGCCACGCTTTTGTTGGACTTTGTAAAATATCATTGTATTATATTTACAGAAGTTGTAAAATATTGGTGTGAACTACTTGGGGATTTGACCCCTCCCTTCATAAACTTTTGTTCATTGTAGTTTATTGCCGCATATTTTTGGTCAATGGTTATCACACAGTTTATGATATAAATGATAAAGAAGTAAAGTGAAGTGAAAATTTTATAATTTTCTTGCATAATTAAAGAACACTTGAAAGATAATTTGCCTAAGTGTTGGAGTGTAGGTGTAGTCCGGGTGACATTAGCTTAAGAAAAAATTGAACTCTCATTAGTGCCACATAGCGCCAACGATGGACTTAAGTCACCACAACATGGGGCCGTGACAGTTGGTAGAATTTCCTACTTTGCAAAGGTGGGAACTTGATGTATTGAAGTTTGGAAGGAGTAAGACAATGAAATCAAGGTTGAGCTAAATGTATAGATATAATGAATTTTGGTTTAGCAAGGGAAGAGGCACATCAAGGGTTGAGCCAAGCTGAACAAAGTCATGGAAGACATAAGGGTTGTTCAAAAGATCATAGAGATGGCAAATTTTTGGAAAGTTAGAAGGAAACAACACTATGAAGAACTTGTGTAGGAGTGGGAGCACTTGAAATACATCAAGGAGAAGATAATCGATTTACAACAAGATTTGAACGATTTCCATGGGAAGTCTACCGAACTTGGAGGAATTGACAAAGAACTTCAACAAGGCAACTATAGGCTCCAAGAGCTCCTGGATGAATGGGCTCGCACAAGGGAGGAACAAGCTAAGTTTCAAGGTGAAGTTGAAGAGCTCGAAGAAGGGATCGAGAGGGAATTTCTTGATTGTAAAGATGATAGAAAATATGTTTGTATAGTCATAGAAAAGCATGAGATTGAGCACATTGATAGGATTGGAGCTTGGTCTCGAGCGATGAAAAAATTGCAGTGCTTCAAGTTGATGGAGTCGATGAATGTCGAGTAGGTGCAATTGGGCAGCAATCGAAGGAGGATGAGCCTAATGGAATGAATTCCACTGGAGTTGAACGAGGTTTGAGTTGCTCAAGTGTGATGAAAGATAAATTAGTATATCTCAAGAGGACAGTTAGATTGAAACTTGAGTCGAGAGGCAATTCAATTAAGGAAATGATGAAGAAGGTTGCAAAGGTAAGACACAAGACAAGACCCTCATCAAATTCAGGTGCATTGGGGTTGAGTTTTTTGCAGGTGACTGTGTATGGAAGGAATTTTGCTGCCTTGGTTGATAAGGGAGCTACGCACAATTCCGTTAGCAAGAAGGTAGTGAAATACTTGAATTTAAAGGCTAAAATGGAAAGGGAGTTGAGTGCTTTCAAATCTATTAAATCGGGCATGAAGGTTGTGACAGGTATTCTAAGGGATACACAGGTGAATGTTGGTTCATGGTTTGTAAAGTTGGATCTAAGGGTGATCAATATGGATGATCATGCTATGGTATTGGGGAAGGACTTCTTAGTAGCATCCCAAGCCATATCGATGATGGACCGTGACATTCTCTTGATTATAGTTGATGGGAATATTGTGACCCTATTGATCACAAGAAAGAGTTTCTTAGGGTATCATCCAAGGATTGCTTCAATGATATTATATGAGGAAGAACCAAATGTGAAGCATGAATATGTGGAACAAAAAGAGGTTGGAAGTTTGACTCATGAAAATAAGAAGATGAAGATGATAGACTTTATTCCACGAGCCATGAAGGAGAAGAAGGATGGAGGTGGAGGAATGAATCCTCACATCGCAAAGAACAAGGACATGACTTCTACCATAGAACTTCACCAAGGGAGTACTGAAAAGGTGGAAGTCCCGAGTGCTCCTTCCAAGACAAGCAAAGAAGGTGAAGATGCATGTAGAGATCCAACAACCAGAGTGGATTTTTGCAGATACATTATGGTCATCCATGACTTTCAGTTGACTAAAGAGATACTTGAAAAGTTGGGATGTACAAAATAAGAAGTTGAATATGTGCAAACTTACTTGATGACGCAGCATCAATCAGACTCATGAGTGTTTGGGAGTCAGGGAGGTAACTTCTTGACCCTTTCCATGCACTAGAACTTTGAGGATGGGTGAGTGCAGTGCCCTTATGACAAGGAGGTGTTCCACCACCACAACAAATGGGCCTTAGGAGAATAGGCCTCATAGTAGAAAAAAGTAATGCTTGGATGGATGTGGATGTTAGTCTATGACCAAGGGAATCACATGGATGATAGCATTGATAGGAAACATATCGTAGATGAGATGGAGTTTCTCTTCATGGATCTAGATATGCCACGATGAGCACTGGTTGTAGGACTGATGCATGAAGGTGGGAAGAGTTCTTGATCGAAGTTGAATGTGTGAGTAGGAACACAAGATGGCATGTGATGTGATGTGTGATTCAAGCGAGTAACCAACTGGGTGTAGCATATGGAACATAGCAAGGAAAAGTGCCTAGGCAGGTGTGCCCAACTAACCATAGGTAGGTCGGCCTAGGGATGCACCTTCCATGAAGGGGCGTCTGCCTGCCCATATGCAAGTTGGCCTAGGGGCATTCAAAATTAACAAGTTCGAAAAATATTGAAAAATATATGTCGGCTCATGAATTAGGGATAGTTGAATGTGTATATATTCAAGAGAGGTAGTCGACCAAATGTAATCCAAGGCAGGTTTCACAACAGAAAGAAAATTTGAAAAAGGTTTGAAATCGCAGTACTAAGGCAGCGTGGGTAGGAAGTACCAGCCCATTGTTGGCATTATGGTACATGTGTTGTCCTTGATGGCAACACACTCATAGGCTAGTTCAGATTTGATAAAGGGAAAATCACAATGTAACAGGTCAATTTAGAGGTAACAATGTAATGGTACAGAAGAACATAATGATGGAACAAAGGACTCCATATCAGAATCAAACAATTGAAGAAAAATAATGTTTTAAGTTGTATACTATGGTTCACCTATTCCAAATAGTGTATACAAGCGGGTTCACATAACAAAAGGAACATATATGTATGCACACACTTTCATAAGAGGAAAAGTGTGCATGGCACAAAAAATTAGGGTAAATGAATACCCAGGGTGCATACCATGGTAATAGCCCACAATATTGAGCGGAATAACGGTTACTTGATCCCATCCAAGAATACCACATGTTCTAAGTGTTGTTTTGGTCCGAGGTATTGAGAAAGGCTAAAACTATATAAGGAGGAGAAGATTAAAGGGTTAAGAGTGCAAGTGAAAGGGTTTTTCATGAATACTTCTATCTGAAGTATATTTTATGTTGCAAGGGCTATGGTTATGATATGATTTGAAATATCTTGTGCACCTTTGGATATAATGCTGGATCAGGATCATGCGACCCAAAATGACTTATCATTGTATGATTTGATAATGGATGGGCCAGATCTGAATGTTAACACATGTTTTATCCTTTAAATGTTATGATCTGGGTATGTCTGAAGTCTGGAATAGTTGCGATGTTATAAGTTATTATTTGCATATCTATACGATGGTTCGCCTTGGTGAAGGTGCATATACATGTTGGTTTGGCACTTCCAAGTAGCGTATGCAGAAGAAAAGCTTGTTGTTCAGAGATGATTGATCTATCTCATGAGTGTTGTTCGTTTACTTCTGTTTGTAAATGATGTCTTCATTAGATCTGAAAGTAAAACTAATTGTATAAGGAGATTGAGTCTCGTTGATTGATTGATTGAGTAAAATGGGCAATTTTTGCTAATATATATTCAAAACTCTGTAAGTTGATAGTAGATCTTCAGAATATCACTGGTTGGTACAGTTTTTGGTTCAAAGGTTTTATGAGTCAGTATCTTTAAAGGTATACGTAGGTTGGGTTAAAGGAAGTATCGTATACATGCAGGTCAGCTTCATTGAAGTAGCGTATACATTCTAACATATGATTTTTGAGGTTGCAGTTGGTTCTGGTTGTCAATGCAATGTTCTAGGTTCAAATCAGTGTTCTGGTGACAGTGATCTAATTGTTCATATTCACTGATTATTGATGCAGTTGTATTTGATGGTTGTATTGAAGTAGTGATTGATTTTGAGCTTTAATGTTACTGATGGGTCCAGTATGAAAATTTGATGAAACGTGGCCTACATATTGTATTGTTGTCTACCAGGAGTATCCAGTCTGAAAATTTATGAAATGTGGTCCGTGGAGGAAGAGTGAAAGTATTAGCCTTTTGTAGGTCGACGCCTACATACTTGTAAACATATCATCCAATACAAGAGCTAGGGGATTGGAGCTCCCTTCTAGTAAAATATGGAAAATGAGTGAAGGCTGTAGCCTTCAACAGGTATATTCCTGGGTACTAGAAAAGTCTGCACCAATACAAAACTTGTAAACACTTTTTATTATGAGAAGATTGAAGACTGAGATGACAATAATGGTGCTTTTTTCCCCCGTTGGGTTTCCACCTGAAAAATCTTGGTGTTCATGTGTGCTGCTTATGTGTGTTGATTTATTCTGTTCTTACTACATCTGTTTACTACTTAGTAAATGCATCACACTCTAATTTAAGACAATAAATTAGTTTTTTATCAAAGTTTATTATATATACATTGGTTTCTTTCTTTATAGGCGCGGACATATGCTAGTTATTTTTAGAAAAATAGCATATACAATTTGAAAAGGAAAATCATTATTGTGAAACTTAAAATAATGATTCACCCACCCCCTCTCAACATTTTTTCCAACAATTGGTATCAGAGCAGGTCCTTCAAACGAAGCTTGATCACTTAAAGGGAGATATCACAAGACGAGCACTCACGAAGGAATGGGATCAATTAGACCACCAATCTTCAATGGGAATAACTTAGCATGTTGGAAGATAAGAACCAGAGACTATCTTCAGTCACTTGGAGCTGACATTTGGGAAATTGTGGAAGGAGGATACAAATATCTAGCAGTTGTTCCCATGGATCCTCCAAAAAATAAAGCATGTGAAAACATTGCCAAAGTTCTCAATGCATTATTGAGAAGCCTATTAGAATTAGAATTCGTCAAAGTCATGAAACTCAATGCAGCCAAAGCCATATGGGACAAAATCATACAGAGCTATGAAGGAGACTCTCAGGTGAAACATTTTAAGCTCCAAACTCTCAGAATTCAATATGAAACTCTCAAGATGCATAGTGATGAAAATATTGTTAGTTACTTTTTACGAGGAGATGAGATTTTAAATTGAATTAAGAATATAGGTGAAGAAATAAAGGAGGCTACTTTAGTAGAGAAAATTTTGAGATCTCTATCTTCTAAATTTGAGTCAAAAGTATCTACCATTGAAGGGAAGCATGATCTACAATCTATTACTGTTGTTCAACTTCATGGAATTTTAACTGCCTTTGTAATGAGGAAAGGAGGTCCATTAGATATCAAAGAAGCTGCTTTCAAAGCCTCGGCAAAGGGAAAAGAAAAGGAAGATTTCAAAGAATTAGGATATATATCATAAGAAGATGAGGTAAACTTTGTAAAGAAACTTCAACAGGGTTCAAGAAGATTCAAAGGTGAGCTTCCCTTCAAATGTTTTTCTTATGGTAGAGTTGGTCATTATGCTGCTAAATGTCCTCATAAAGATAATCATGACAAAGGAAAGGATTCTGCAAAAGGTAATAGGAAACAATTTGTTAATAGAAGAAGTTATTATACTCATGAATATAGTGATAGTGATGGCTTGTCTAATAGTGATGAAGATGAATTTGAACAAGATATTAAGCTAGTCATGGCTTATGAAAATGATGATTTTATGGATGCCTTAGAAGAGGAATATTTTCTTGAAGAAATCACTCAACTTAAAATCTATTTGGAAGAAAATAATATGGTCATAGACACTTTGACACATCAACTCACTGAAAGAGAAAAGCGAAATGAAAAATTAGAATGTGAAGTAGTGCGTCTAGGAAAATAACTTGAGAAGAAAAAATCTTTGAATATTAGATGTGCTAAAGGATCATAAACCTTAGATGAAATCATCAAGGCTCAATATTCTCCTGTTATAAAGATTGGTCTTGGATACATTGGAGAAACATCCCAACCAGAAAATCCTTCAGCCATCATGAGAAGCTATCTTGATGCAGCAAAAACTAGTGAACAATGTGTCAATCCTCAGCAAAAGCCTAAAGGTACTCCCTGGGTAAATTATGGTCATTTTACTCCAAGGGTGAACATCAATAGAAGCACCAACCAAAAGGTGAACAACACCAAAATATTTTATGATCACAAAACTTCTTCTTTATGAACAATGTTTTTCATGCCATAACTTTGGTGATAAGGCTACTCAATGTGTTGCTTACAAAACTATCATGACTAGAGAAGAAAGAAAACAAAGGAGCGTGCCAGGAATCAAGAAAATCTATTATAATAAATTTTCTCCTCTTGAAGATGAAATTGAATGTTCATTTTGTAATAACTTTGGTCATGAAGAATCTGAATGCAAGAGCAAATTTCAGCCAACAATTCAAAGGAACAAACATCATCAAATTCCAAGGTATGGAAAAGGAAGTAATTTCAATCAGAAAGATGTGGCATAGCTCTGTTTGCAAAAGGACAATAAAATTAGTGGTACATTGATAGAATATGCTCTAAACACATGACAAGTGATAAATATAAACTCCTTTCATACAAATCTTTAGAAAATGAAAAGAATGTCTCTTTTGGAAATGACACACCAGCTATCATTAAGGGTAAAGGTTCGGTTTATTTAAAAGTAAAGGTTAAAGCTGGAAATGTTATGTATGTTGATGGTTTAAAGCATAACTTGTTGAGTGTTAGTCAAATGTGTGATCAAGGAAATGAAGTTGTGTTTCGATCAAAAGAATGTGTGGTTCATGAGCTTGACACAGGAAAGACCATAATCAAAGGTACAAGAATTCCAAGCAATCTATATATACTAAAAGGAGGTCAAGAACAATGTTATCTAAGAAAAACATAAGAGAACTAGCTATGGCACAAAAGATTGGGAAATCTAAGCTTTTCTCAAATAAGAAAAGCATGTAGGCTCAAGGCAGTTCGTGATCTTCTAGATATCATCATCCCAGAAAATACCATCTGCAAAACATGTCAATTCAGTAAGAAAACTAGAGGTCAATTCAATGCCAAAGAAGGATCAACAAGTAAGCCTCTTGAACTCATTGATATTGATTTGTGTGGGCCAACCAGGAAAAAGTCACCTCGTGGAGAAGAATACTGCATTTTATTCATTGATGATTTTTATAGAATGTGCTAGATTGGTTTACTAAAGCATAAAGATGAAGCATTTGAAAAGTTTAAAGTCTTCAAAGCTTTAGTTGAAAATGAATTAGATCTAAAAATCAAATATCTTAGATTTGATCGGGAAGGAGAATTCATATCTGATGAATTTTTTGAATTTTGTGAACAACATGGAATAAAGAGACAATTCTTCGTTGTCAGAACTCCTCAACAAAATGGCATGGTGGAAAGAATGAATAGAACAGTTCAACAAATGGCTCGAGCTATGCTTGATGAATCTGGAACTCCTAACACCTTATGGGTTGAAGTTGCACATACTGCTGTAAATATTCTCAGCAAATCTCATGTTCATGTAAATAGTGATCAAACTCCATATGAACATTGGTATGGTAAGCCTCCTACTGTAAAACACTTCAGAGTTTTTGTAAGCAAATGTTTCATCAAAAAGACCGATGAAAAACTTGGTAAGTTTGAACCTAGAGTAGACAAAGGAATATTTCTTGGTTATTCATCTAGAAGTAAAGGACAAAAATGTTATAATAAGAAACTTCGAAAAATTGTTGAATGCATTGATGTTGTAATCACTGAAGCATGCAGTGATGAAGACAGTGAATGCTTTCCCATATCAAATCAAAATGATATAGAGGAAGAAACCAATGAAGCATCAGAAGAAGATACATCTGACAGGGAAAAGTATCCATCTAGATATGTTCAAAAGAATCATCTAGAATCTCAAATTCAAGGAGAAAAAGGGTCTGGAGTACAGAAAAGATGAACTCTTATAGGAGCTTCTAGTTATATAGCATTACTATCCTCCAAAGAACCAAAAAATATTAATGAAGCTAGAAAAGATGAATGTTGGGTTAAGGCCATGGATGAAGAACTAGACCAAATTGAAAAGAATGATACTTGGGAATTAGTTCATAGACCTCATGCACCTGTTGCTAGACTTGAAGCCATAAGAATGTTTCTTTCTCTTTCAAGTTTTGGAAAATTCAAAGTGTATCAAATGGATGTAAAATCTGCATTTCTTAATGGAGATTTAGAAGAAGAAGTATATGTTGAACAACCAGAAGGATTCATTCTGGGAAATGATTCAAAGCTTGTATGCAAACTCAAAAAGTCTTTATATGGACTGAAACAAGCTCCAAGGGCATGGTATTATCGGCTTGACAAATATCTTCAACAACAAGGTTTCACAAAAGGATCTACAGACAACAACTTATATACAAAAATTGAAAACGATAAACTGCTAATTATTGTTGTTTATGTTGATGATATCATCTTTGGCAGTAATGAAGAATCTATGAGTCAAAACTTTGCTTCTGTTATGCAGCAAGAATTTGAAATTTCTTTACTTGGAGAACTAACTTATTTTCTTGGTCTACAAGTACAACAAACAAAGGATGGCATCTTTCTTCACAAACTAAATATCTCAAGCAGATTCTGAAGAAGTACAGAATGTAAGATTCAAAACTAGTATGTACTCTAATGGTAACGGGATATAGTCTCAATTCTAATGATGAATCTCCTACAGTAAATCAACCAGTGTATATATATATGATTAGAAGTCTACTTTATCTAAGAGGTACTAGACCAGATATCATGCATGTAGTAGGAACTGTTGGAAGGTTCCAAGCCAATCCAAAGGAATCACACATTCAAGCTGTAAAAAGAATATTCAAATATTTCCAAGGAACTCAAGACTTTGGTCTATGTTATCCTAATGATACAGATCTCACTCTTCATGCGTATACAAATGTAGATTAGGCTGGAAATGTTAAAGACTGAAAAAGCACTAGTGGTGGTGCATTCTATATGGGATCATGATTAATATCTTGGTTTAGCGAGAAACAAAGTTCGATTGCCTTATCTATAGCTGAACTCTAATATGTGGCTGCTGCATCTTGCTGCACACAACTACTATAGATGATGCAAACATTACAAGAGTTTCAAATCACATGTTCTCCACCCATCTCCATTCTATGTGATAATACAAGTGCTATTAGTATTTCAAAAAATCTAGTCATGCACTCCAAGACCAAGCACATACCCATTAAGTACCACTTTCTATGAGAACAAGTGCTTGAACAAAAGGTTAAATTGGAGTATGTTCTGTCCAAAGAACAGGTTGCTGGTATATTTACTAAACCGCTTCCAAAAGAAGCATTTGAATATCTCAAACAAAAACTAGGAGTTGTTTCTGCCTCATCATGCTGTTAAAACTAGTCTAAGAGGAATGTTTCCTATACGCGGGTGTCATGAAGCATAGTCGCATATATACACGAGTTTTTGTGACTGCAGTAGGTATGTGCTTTTTTCTGATAGAAAACTAGTGGGTCAGACTCAAAATCAGTTTCTAACATGGGTGTTCAGTCTAATATTGATGGTTATAATCTGTTGATATGCTTTGTTCATTACTATTTATTTGATTGATGAATATGCCTTGATGAATGAATTGTTGACAATGCACAAGTAGCACAGGTTTAGGGGGAGAATTAGCCTTCAAAAACATTATGCATTGTTGGCATCATGGTTGCTAAATTCAGCTATGGTCTCATATATTCATATCATTTGTTTTAAAGGTCATGTAAATACCTATGGTGTAATAATATGACTCTTTCGGTCATAGTCTATTATGAATGAGCCCTTTTGGACATATGATGTAATTTGTACCCCCACTATGCATGGGAAGGATGATGTAATAATTGCAATTTTTCAGGTCATGTATGAACATTTTGCATATCCCCACTTGGTTGGGTGATTGATGTATGTATGAGTCATTGGTGATAGAAAGTTCATACTCACATATTTGAGTTATAGAGTCATGTTATTCTTTTGAAAAATATTTCTGCAGACTCTGCATGTGCTCAGGGGGAGCATGGAAAATATAGTGCATATCAACATGTACTAAGGAGAATATCTTGGTCTTCTCTTTTCCCTTGATGTCAAAAGGGGAGAGTATCTTGGTGCTGTTTGATATATCTAACAGGTTCTATAGCTTGAAGTGATCAACACCAACATGGTTACCATCAAGTCCAAAGGGGGAGATTGTTGGCAATATGGTACGTGTTGTCCTTGATGGCAACCCACTCACAAGTCAGTGCAGATTTGATAAATGGAAACTCACATTGTAACAGTTCAATTCATAGGTAACAGAGTAATGGTATAGAAGAATAGGATGATGGAACAAAGGACTCTAGATCAGAATCAAGCAATTGAAGAAAAATAATGTTTAAAGTTGTATACGCTGGTTCACCTAGTCCACATAGCGTATACAAGTGAGTTCACAGAACAAAAGGCGCATATACGTATGCACGCACTTTCATAAGAGGAAAAGCACGTATGGCATGGAAAATTAATATTAATGAATACCAAGGGTCCATACCATGGTAATAGGCTACAATATTGAGCGGAATAATAGTTACTTGATCTCGTCCAAGAATACCACATGTTCTAAGTATTGTTTTGGTCTGAGTTATTGAGAAAGGCTAAAACTATATATGGAGGAGAAGATCAAAGGGCTAAGAGTGCAAGTGAAAGGGTTTTTCATGAATACTTCTATTTAAAGTGTATTCTATGTTGCAAGGGATATTGTTATGATATGATCTGAAATATATTGTGCACCTTTGGATACAATGTTGGATCAGGATCATGAGACCTGAAATGACTTATCATTGTATGATCTGATAATGGATCGGCTAGATCTGAATGCTAACACATGCTTTATCCTTTAAATGTTATGATCTGGGTATGTTTGAAGTCTGGAATAGTTGCGATGTTGTAAGTTATTATTTGCAGATTATATGGTAGTTCGCCTTGGTAAAGGTGGGTATACACACTAGTTTGGCACTTCTAAGTATGCAGAAGAAAAGCTTGTTGTTCAAAGATAACTGATCTATCTAATCACTGATGTTGGTTTACTACTATTTTTCAATGATGTCTTCATTAGATATGAAACTAAAACTAATTTTATAATGAGATTGAGTCTGGTTGATTGACTGATTGAGTAAAAAGGGTGATCTTTGCTGCTATCTGTTCAGAACTCTGTAATTTGATAGTAGATCTTCAAAATATCACTAGTTAGTATAGTTTTTGGTTTAGAGGTTTTATGAGTTAGTATCTTTAGAGGTATATGCTGTTGGAAGTAATTCTTCCATGTGTCATTGTGTGTCCCTAGGTGTCTATCTAAAAGTACTTATTTACTATGTGTGTGAGTTATCTATGAGTCATAAATCTATCTTCTTCTGATCTTATCATCTGGAAGTCGGTGATCTAATTCTTATATATGTAACTACTTTATGCGATCAATAAACATGATGTGATTTGTGTTGGTTGTCCAATCTCTCTGCTCATCTCTTCAGATTTCTAACATGGTATCAGAGCCAGTGTTGGTTGATTCCTTATGGGAAAGCCAACAAGATGAGAGAGCTGTAAATTTTCAATATTGTTGTAAATTAATATAAATGTGCGAGAGGGATTTGTTAATGCATATCGTTTTTTTTATAGCATGTGATTTTAATGTATTTGGCTTTTTATTTGGAATTTATGATTTGCATGTGGCTTCTCTGAGTGTTTCTATCACTGAGAGTCGTAGATTTGAGTTGGTGTTTGTATGTGCCCAAAGTGGGTGAAGGAATTAAATTCATGACTATAGACTTCCCTGTTTCGGTGTTGGATCATTGTGGTCACTGAGCTCGTGTAAAATTTACATGTGCTTATTCCGTGTGGTTGAGATCTGAATGACTTGATCCAGATCTGGGAATCCGAGATCAGATATGAGAATCACAAGGTGAGGAGTTGCAGTGATTAAAGAAAATATGGTCTCATCATAGGTGGCCATGGTGGAATCCAATTAAGTGCTATTTTCTTTCGTTTCACTGTGGTATGGAATCTCTCAGAGATTACAACTTTTCTATTCATTGATCGAAGGACATGAGTCTAGCTCATGCATTGGGAAAATTTTTGGTCTGAGTTAATAATCTATTATTAAGCTTTATCCACAGCTTTGATCAAGCCATCATTGTAGTATGTTGAGTCACATGTGAAGCTCAGGATTTGTGGTTTGAAGGTTCCGTCAAACTTTGAAAAGCCACAGCCATACGTTGGGAGCCACCGCTCATATTTAGTGTGGCAGTTGAATGTTAAAAAAGACACACTATGCAAAATCAAGATCCAATTAGGAATAAATTATATATTTATGTGTTTGAGGCTAGTTGTGATGCACAAACGTTTCCTTTGACGGGCTGGATGGACCGCATTAGTGATGGTGGTGCTGCCCAGGTCCGAACTAGAGACCCTTAGTGTGTAAGACATATTGGGTTAAAGGAAGTAGCTTATACATGCAGGTTGACTTCACTGAAGTAGCGTATACATTCTGACATATGATTTTTGAGGTTGCAGTTGGTTCTAGTTGTCGATGCATTGTTCTGGGTTCAGCTCAGTGTTCTGGTGACAATGATCTGATTGTTCAAATTAACTTATTATTGATGTTGTTGTATTTGATGGTTGTATTGCAATAGTGATTGGTTTCGAGCTTCAATGTTACTGATGGCCCCAATATGAAAATTGATGAAACATGAACTACATATTGTATTTTTTTGTACCAGGAGTATCTAGTCAGAAAATTTATGAAATGTATAAAAGATTAAAGCACATAAAAATGAGGCTCAAAGAATGGAATAAGAAATATTTTTGCAGAAAAGAAATCAGTTGAAAATAAAATGCAGAAACTCAACCAAGCTATGATCACAAAAGGTTTTGATAAAGACAAAAATAATCTCGTGGAGAAGCATCATCAAGAATGGGAAAACTTGTGTAAACAAGAGGAGATATTCTAGAGACAAAAATATAGAGTTCAATGGCTAAAAGAAGGAGAGCGTAACACAAGATTTTTCCACAGAGCCACCATGGAGAATAGATCACACAACAAAATTTCCTTAATAAAAAAGGAGGATGGACAACTGCTACAATCCCATGAAGATATAGAAGTGGTGTTAGTTCAACACTTCCGAGAAATAGCCTAGGAAAGTAATCCAGAAAGAGAACTTCACATCAAAAACTTAATAAAGCATATACCTAAGCTGGTGTCTAGAGAGGACAACTACAACCTCAACAGACCAGTTACTAAATAAGAGGTCAATGAAGTTCTCAAAGACATGCAGAACGGCAAAGCTCCTAGCCTGGATGGCTTCAATGTAGATTTCTTTAAAGCTTGCTGGAATATTGTAAAAAAGGATATTTTGAATGTTGTGGAAGACTCCAGGATTAACAGAACCATCTTGAGAGCTCTTAACACCTCCTTTATTTCCCTAATCCCTAAACACTAAAATGCTCAAACTCCAGACAGATACAGACCAATAGCTCTTTGCAATGTGGTTTACAAGATAATATCCAAGGTTGTGGCCAACAGACTTAAACCTCTACTTCCTTCTCTGATTTTGGGGGAACAATCAACATATGTTGAAGACAAACAAATTCTGGACAACATTATTCAAGC
Source organism: Pinus tabuliformis (assembly GCA_031772625.1). Classification (NCBI taxonomy): domain Eukaryota; kingdom Viridiplantae; phylum Streptophyta; class Pinopsida; order Pinales; family Pinaceae; genus Pinus; species Pinus tabuliformis. The sequence goes on from CM062816.1 coordinate 196,166,438, forward strand.
TTATGAGGTGGTCCACTCATTAAACAACACAAGGAGACCTGGCATGATTATGCAACTGGATATAGAAAAAGCTTATGAAAAAGTGAACTTGACCTATATCAGGAAAGTGCTAATGGCGTTTGGTTTTGATCACAACTGGGTGAGATGGGTCATGGCCTTGGTTACCTCTTCCAGCTTTTCAATATTAGTTAATGGCTCTCCTTCTGAGATTTTTCTTCCTTTAAGAGGACTGAGGCAGGGGGATCCGCTTTCCCCCTTCCTATTCATACTCATGATGGAAGGTCTTGGCCAGTCTATCAAGCATGCCAGAGTTATGGGCAAAATTCAAGGTCTTCCTCTAAAGGAGAATGGACAAGCTTTGACACATCAACAATTTGTGGATGATACTATGTTACAAGGTATCCCCACAGTCAAAGAGGCACGGACGTAAAAACAAATTCTGAGTGATTTTGCCATGGCTTCAGGTATGGAAGTTAACCTCTCCAAATCCAATTTTTTTTCTTTAATACTCATATTGCCATTTAGAGAAATATCTCCAGAATTCTTAGCTTTCAGAGGGATTCCCTCCCTTCAAAGTATTTAGGAGTTCCTCTCATGGCGAAACCCTTGCAAAAAAGCATTTGGGAATCGCTGATCAACGAAATGTAGGATAAAGTCAGTAATTGGACGATCAGATCCTTAAATCTGGTGGGTAGACTCATGCTGATAAAGGCGGCGCTCCAATCAATTCCAATTTTCATGCTATCAGCACTATCGGCCCCTAAAGGAGTTTTGTAGCAATTCAGAAACATCCAAAGAGATTTTCTCTGGGGCAGGGAAGAAGCTAGAAATAAGTGGGCCTTGGTCTCTTGGGAAAAGATCTATAAACCCAAGAATCATGGGGGCTGATGAGCCCCAATTTTTGGTAACAATTTGGGCTCATTTGGCCTACTTACCTTGCTCAACCCTTCATCTTTTATCACTTGTGCATTCATTTCTTGGTATATTCGTGTTATTTGTAGGAAGAAGGGCAGGCATTATATCTATGTGGCTAATACATGATGATTTCAGGTTTTTTGGCATTAAAGGGAGCAAAAGACCACACAAATGGAGACAAGGAGACAGCCAAGGTGGCATTGCGGGTTTTTAGGGAGGTTGTCCACAGTCTTGATGACCTTCCTCGTGATTTCCACCCTAACTCCGAGCTCCAACAGCTCTCCCCACCGAGCTTAAAGGCAGCCAACGGATTCTACAGGAACAGCAGTTTAACTTTCAGTTGGACAGCCAAGCTCCACTAATTGAGGAAGCCAGCGTGGTCCTCATCATGTATAAATATTAAGGTCGTAGCCTTTGATAGGAGCTTTTTGAACTTTTGAACTACTGTTGCAATTTCTAAGCACGAGCTCCAGCTCGATTTTTGCTTTTTGTAAGCCAGTTTTGGCATGATGTTAGACTCATGATTATTCAATAAAGGCAGGCAGCTTTGGATTCAATTCTGAGTTTTTAAGGGAGCTATAGCTCTCAGGTTAGGGCCCAACCTGAGAGCAATAGACCTCCTTTTCCTTGTATTGTTACTTGTCTTTCCTTTTAGCACTTCATTTCTTTGCTTTGACATGCATTTGAAAAACACAGTCTGCTGATTTAATTTCTTTAATGTGATTGAGTAGGATTAGTTCATGGTTAAAGTGCTTTCAATAGCTTAGATTAGAGTAGGAGGATTAGCATTCATTAGAGCTCCAAGAAAAGGTTGACAGTGCACTCACTGCCATCTCTGTTTAGAGATTGGGGTGTAGACCGTACCAACCACCAAAAAAACGCAGTCTTATACGTTCATGCAAGCTGCAACACAATCATTTCAGTCATAGAACCGTCCATGCATTCTGATCTTGAGCAATACTTTTTCATTCCAACACCATGCACGATTTTTCTCTGAAGCTTACATTGTTGTTCGTTGGGTTAATAACACAGTTAGAATAGGTGAATGAATTCTCAGTTTTGTGCAGATTTGTTTCCTTTACACTGCGTTGCATCACTCTGTTATCTTCTTCTTCTTCTCAACCGCGCCCAAGTCACCTACCCATCCTCTGTTCAGCTCGTTTGCCTTCCAACCCTTCTACTTTTCACGTAGCTCCATCTTTTAAACCTTTCGTTGCTTCCACCCTTCTACTCACCAACCAACTGTACCCACTCTTTCTCCATCTCATATCTCTGTCCCTGAGCCATCACAAGCTCCCCTTTCATCCTACCTATCCACCCATATAGCTCCTCGACTCCTCCATCACCCAAAACTCCAACTATAGCACATCCTGTAGAAGTTAGCAGACTTCCTGTAGAAATCCCGAGCTTCCTGTAGGATCCCCTGCAGACATCCTGTAGAAGCCTGCAAACTCGGTTGCCGAGCACCTGAACATTGTGGACTTCTGTGGAATGATGTTTTGGATCCCCTGGAACCTCTCCTAGCCCTCCTGACCTTTCCCAAGCTTTCTTTCTCTTCGAACTACCCCTGCACAGTCAAAACCCAATCAGAAACAAAATCATAATAACTCCAACCACTTAAGCAAAAATATAAAAACATGTTTTCCTCAATGGAAGTAGTTTAAATTCATGCATCTCATATCACTAGAAGTAATGGCATCATTGTTAGAAGTTGCATTCTCATCATTGCATTGTAAGGATTAAGCTAGTCAGATTAGGGTTTATTAGGGTTTCCATGTTTGGTTGGCTTTTGGTTCATTCTTGCAAAGTAGGTTAATTTCCTTTCAGATAGTCTTCGTTCATCATTTAGAAAGCTTCTTCTGAGAACATATAGAAGTTGGCTTGAGCCCTAGCGGACTTGTGCCAGCTGACCAAGTGACAGCTGCGACAAGAGCTAGTACTTGTGCATACAACACCGTCGCTTCCAAGTTTGTTACGAACTACTGGGTTGATAAAATTAGAGAAGGAAGCTCTAGGAGTTGTAGCATTATTGCTACAATACTGGAGCCCACCATCTTTTTGGCGCCGTTGCCGGGGAAGCGTCAGAGTATTAGTAATTGTTGCTTTTCTTCCACTTTCTTACTCTTGCCTTCTGCCAAGTAGTTTATTTCATTTCCATTCTGCAAAAGTAGCATAGACATTTCCTGCTTTCATAGATTAGCCTTTCAATTCCGCAATTTCAATTCTGTAAGCGTAGATTAGCGTTTCAATTCTGCAAGCGTAGACTAGCATTTCCATTCCTGCAAATTTCATTTGAGCAAAGTAGATTAGTTCTTTCCTGCTTTCAATTCAATTCTGCATCTTTATTTCAGTAAGATAGTTAGTTGTAGATCAATCTGTTTCAGTTTTGCAGGTACCGAAGAAAAAAGACAAAAGCAATCAAAAAAAGTCTTTCCATTTCATGCCTCGTAGGAATCGAGATAAAACAGGCAAATTCTTACCCAACACCCCCACCACATCACTGAGTCACCCTTCTCTCTTCTTCGGTGACAGTGATCCAGAAGAACCTATAGGTGAACCTCCTGAGATATACGAAGATCCTATCACAGAAGAAGAATTAGAGACCATCCCATCTGAAGCTATGGCTGACAATAGAGGAGAAGATGAGAGGATAGAAGGTGCCTTCCCCATCCGAGAGACCAATGGAGACATGAAAATGAAAAACATTAGTCCCTCCGCTCTACCTCACTTCCATGGACTGACTACTGAAGATCCTGATACCTTCCTGTTTGAGTTTGATGTCCTTTGTAGAACCTATGACTATACTGAAGATGAGCAGAAGCTAAAACTCTTCCCTTCAACTCTTAAGGATGCAACATTACGCTGGTTCATGGGCTTACCTGGGAATAGTATCACTACTTGGGCTCAGATGCAGCAAGCTTTCAATACCAAATACCGGGATTACTGTAGGTCCAAGGAAACCAAGGGAGAAATCTTTCGGATGACTATGGGAAATGATGAGTCCTTAGAGGATTATGAGGAGAGGTTCCAACTTAGCTATAAGCGGGCCAGGTGCACACTTGACCCTGAATCCCTCAAGTTGGTTCTGCTCCGAGGAGTCCCTGAAGACCTCTTAGATACCCTTCACATGTTAGCTGGGGGGGATATTTACCAACTGCCTTATGAGGACATCAAGACTGTGTTTAGAAACCACTCCAGGGCAGCTCGGAAACGAGGTAGAGGAAACCTCCCCTCAGCTAGTGTCCCTTTCTCCAAACATGAGTTTGCAAATCAATTAGAAGATCTTAAGAGTGAGGTGAGACAGACCATTGCCATGCAACTGGACACATTCAGGATCCAGCAGAAGAAGGAAGAAGCTGAGAGAGCCTTGGCTATCTTCTGCCCTAGATGTACAAGGAGACACCCTAAGAACGAATGCCCATTGCATTCAGTTGAAGTGTGTTTCGTTTGTGAGGAGGACCATCCCACAAACCAATGTCCAACCTTACCTGGATTTAAAGCCATGTACCAAGGGACAGAAGCTCCCACTGAACCTCTCTATTTCCTCAACCAAAGAAGGCCACAAGGACCTAGACCTTACCAGCAGGGGATGCAAGGGGCACCCCAAGCTTATTACAGCCCCAACCAATCGACTCATATGCCTTCCTGGGGTCCCCTTGCTCATCCTTCTTGGTCCATGCCGCCTCCATGGTCTTACCCACCTCAGTACCCTACTCAACCCACTACTCATTCATATCACTCACATGCCCAGCCGCAGCCTCAGTGGAATGTACCTTAGTCGGGGTGGAGGCCCCAGTACAACACTCTGCCCGCCATTTTGCCTCCACCACCAGTTCAACCTCAACCATTACCTCCTGCTCCTCCAAGGCAACCTCAAATACCTGCTCAACCAAACCCGAACCCCAACAATAGACAGGCCCAGCAGGTATACACTGGGGAAACATCATGCCCTACTTATGCTGTGGAGATCCAGGAGATCAATCTTCGATCTGGAAAGACTCTTCCGGATCGCCAACCTCCTCCCCCAGAGGATGAGGAAGATAAACAGGAAAGTGAACCAAAGGCTATTCCACCCTTTCCTGAGAGACTAACAGCCACCACACAACCCAACCCAGAGGAGGATGAGCTTCTGGGTGAGCTCAAGCAGTTGTGTGTGAAAATACCACTTCTCCAAGCCATCAAGGATGTGCCAATATACAACAAACTGGTTAAGGAAAAGTGTTTCAAACACCCAGGCAGGCGAAAGAGAGATGCTTCAACCATCAATGTCTTAGGACAACTGTCTGACCTTATGTTAGGACAAGTCATCTGCCCAAAGTATCTAGATCCTGGGAGTCCTGTAGTAGATGTCCACATCAATGGCACCATCATACCTCACACCTTGATTGATTTGGGGGCTGCCATTAATGTGATGACCAGGGATACCATGCTCAAACTCAATCTTCAGGGTTCCTTGAGGAAGACTTCGACAGTTCTGCAACTTGCAGATCGCTCCACTGTGACTCCCGAAGGGATTGTGGAGGATGTCTTGGTCTCTGTCGACTCTTGGGAATACCCTGCAGATTTCTTGGTTCTGCAACCCAAGGCAAAGCTTACTGGATATCCTCTTATTCTGGGAAGGCCTTGGTTAGCCACTGCAGATGCTTACATAAGTTGTCGTGCAGGAAACATGACCATCAAAAATGGTCCTATGTCCAAGCAGCTAGTCCTATACCCTCCTGCCCAACCCTCCTTAGAGCATGACTTACCACTTTGGTTGGAGGAAGGAGAAGAGGATGAAGTGTACTCAGCACCTCTGTGCACCCTAGATACCACTAGAAGAGACCCCCCAACCGAGGATGACTTGATTGAGACCTTGATCTAGAATCCACCTTCCAGTGCACTATCCTTAGAGAAATTGGTGGAGGATGCCCAAGCCAGCACCTTAGTGGATCTTTGTACAACCAACCCTGTCACTCCCAGAGTCAAAAATGTGGAGTTCGGCCCTGAGAAAACGTTAAAGATCAGCTCCTCCCTATCTCCTTCCCAGGAAAAGGAGCTGTGTAGCCTGTTGGCCAGTCACCTAGATGCTTTTGCTTGGAGCTATAAGGAGATGAAAGGAGTCCATCCTTCGGTCTGTACCCATCACATATACATCAAAGAGGATTGTAAACCGGTTAGACAACCTCAGAGGAGAATGAATCCAGCCCTTAAGGACATTGTCAAGGAAGAATTGCAAAAACTGTTGGATGCCGGATTCATTTACCCCATCTCAGATAGTGAATGGGTGTCCCCTCTGGTGCTGGTTCCCAAGAAAAATGGGAAGTGGAGAATCTGTGTGGACTACCGAGAACTGAACAAAGCTACCAAGAAAGACCATTTCCCTCTACCTTTCATAGATCAAGTGTTGGATGGACTGGCAGGAAAGAAGTTCTTCTCTTTCCTGGATGGGTTTAGCGGGTACAACCAGATTCAAATCAGCCCGGAAGACCAAGATAAGACCACCTTCACTTGTCCTTGGGGTACCTTTGCCTACCAAGTTCTTCCCTTTGGGCTATGCAATGCTCCTGCTACCTTCCAGAGAGCTGTCTTAAGCATCTTCTCGGAGCTGCTCCATGATGCAGTGGAAATCTATATGGATGACTTCACTCCTTATGGAGCCAACTTCCAGGAAGCATTGTCCAATCTGGGAAAAGTCCTAACCAAATGCATTGAGATGAACCTATCCCTTAGTCCTGAAAAATGTGAATTCCTGATGACTGAAGGGACCGTGCTAGGCCATACCATTTCTTGCCAAGGGTTACAGGTGGATCCTAACAAAATTGCTCTCATCAAGAAGGTTCCACCTCCTCAAAAGGTAAGGGATGTTCGGAGTTTCCTAGGATTAGCAGGGTATTACAGGAGATTCATTAAAGACTTCAGCAAGCTAGCCTCACCATTGTTTGGCCTGTTGGCAAAAGATGTGGAGTTTAAATGGACTGACGATTGTCAGAGGGCTTTGAATGAATTAAAGGACAAGTTGGTGTCAGCCCCAATCTTGAGAGGTCCAAACTGGGCCCTACCTTTCCACATCCACACTGATGCCTCAAACAAAGCCATAGGTGCAGCTTTAGGACAAGTTGAACAAAAACTTCCATATGCCATTTACTTTGTTAGTAAAAACTTGTCCAAAGCTGAGCTGAATTACACTGTAACTGAGAAAGAGTTTTTGGCTATGGTCCATGCACTGAACAAGTTCCGACATTATATCACTGGCTATCAAATTGTACATACTGACCATGCTGCAATTAGATATTTAATGAATAAACCAGATGTGAATGCTCGTATTATTAGATGGTTACTTTTGTTGCAGCAGTTTGATTTGACCATTGTTGACAAACCAGGTAAAGAAAATGTTGTTGTTGATTTTTTATCTAGATTGGATTTGTCTGCAGATGAGGATGGAACAGTGGATGACCAGATGCCCGATGAGCATCTGTTTGCTATCTCAGCACTCTCTCCATGGTTTGCTGATATAGCAAACTACCTTGTTTCAGCACAGTTCCCTCCGCACCTATCTTCAAGAGAGAAGAGCAGAATCATCAGAAAAAGTGCCTCATTTACTTGGATCGGGGGCAATCTATTCAAGCTTGGCCCCGATCAGATCTTAAGGCGTTGTGTAAGGGAGGAGGAAGTCTTTGATATCCTCCTCACCTGTCATGATGGGCCTTGTGGAGGACATTTTGCAGCAAAGAGGACTGCCTTCAAAATCCTGCAGGCAGGCTACTATTGGCCCACACTTCATCAAGATGTCAGAAGATATATCAGCCAATGTGACCAATGCCAAAGAATGGGGAAACCGACTCAAAGGGATGAGATGCCTCTCCAACCTCAAGTGACTCTTGAGCCATTTGAGAAGTGGGGTATGGACTTTGTGGGTCCAATCAACCCTCCTTCAAGGCAAAGGTCTTACATCATTGTGTGTACTGACTATCTGACAAAGTGGGCAGAGACTAAAGCAATCAAAGCAGCAACAGAAGAAAAGGTGGCCGAGTTCTTAAGAGAAAACATCTTCTACAAGTTTGGCTACCCAAGAGAGCTGGTCACCGATCAAGGGAGCCAGTTCACATCCAACCTGGTTGAAGACTTACTAGCTCATCACAAGATCAAGCATAGGACTTCCACCCCCTATCACCCTCAAGCAAATGGGCAGGTGGAAGTCACCAATAGAGCATTGGAAGGGATCTTGACTAAGGTCGTGAGCAGCAGCAGAAAGGACTGGGCAGATCGCCTGGTTGAGGCCACATGGGCTTACAACACAACCTGGAAGACCACCACCGGCTTCACACCTTATGAGCTGGTCTATGGGAAGAAAGCTTTGCTGTCCATTGAATTTGAATACAACACTTTGAGGATGGCAGCTCAGCTGGACCTAGATCTCAGCCATGCACAGCAAGAAAGGTTATTGCAGCTGAATGGACTGGACGAGCACCGGATGCAGGCCCTCCTTCACTCGGAAGTGGTTCAACTTCAGAGAAAGGTGTGGCATGACCAACACCTCAATGACAAGCAATTCCAGCCAGGAGATTGGGCACTGTTGTATGACTCCAGATACAAAGATTTCAAGGGAAAGCTGAGAACCAGATGGCTGGGGCCATATGCAGTGGAAAAATGTCATGACAATGGATCTGTTCTTATTCGGACCATTGATGAGGAAGCCATCCCCATGCTTGTCAATGGGCATCGATTGAAGATCTACAGGAAACCTCTCTCAAGACAAGAGTTCATCAAAACTATGGAGAAATCAGTGTTGGTCATAGAGAAGGGTTCTGCCTCTGCTTTGGGCATACCCTAAAAGATCTATATATATATATATATATATATATAATAAAGATCCTTGGGTGAAAACCTTTCTGAGGCGCCCAAGGCAGGTGGTAGGGGTGAAAACCTCATTGAGGCGCCCCTATTGTCTTTCAAAAAAAAAAAAAAGAGATTTGAAAAAGATCCTTGAGTGAAAACCTCTCTGAGGCGCTTAAGGCAGATGGCAAGGGTGAAAACCTCATTGAGGCGCCCCTGTTATCTTTCAAAAAAAAAAAAAAAGAGAAAAAAGAAAAAAAAACAATGAAAAAAGGCAAGGACAGCAAGTTCATAATGTGAAATTGCATGCAGGTTGCAGGTGTTCTATGGAGGAGAGGAAGCCTCTCAACTCAAAGCTAAGGATCCTTATCATGCTGTCAGGAGACCTCACCAGCACCTCCTCCAAGAATACTCCTTTTCTCCAAGGTATGTGCACAATTTCATCACGGCTTGAGTTTTCTACAGGAAGATGCAGATTTTCTACAGGAAGGTGCAGACTTTCTACAGGAAACGCAAACTTTCTACAGGAAGCTCTGTATTTCTACAGGAAACTTCCTGTAGAAGTTCAGGACGGCCCAGAATCCATTCTATGAGGAGATCTAACGACTAAGGATCGGTTCGGATGCATGCAAGCTATTGTTGTCACCCTTGCACACTGTTGTCACCTCGTTCTACCATCCTTGTCGACATGCAATGAAGTTACCTGCACTAGCAAAGCAGATTGTTGAGTATCAAAGAGAAAGCAATTTTTAAATGGAAAAAAGCGCTGAGATCTCATACCATATCCATCCCAGTCATCCATGAGCTCTGGAAGCGGGATCGTGAGGCCAAATCCTTCGTCGTGCAGCATGCACCCGAGGAGCAAGAACGGTTACAAGACATCCTGCGGGAGTCCTGTAACAGTTAAGCCCGCTAGGGTGTACACCAATCACAGCGCTGGCCATATGCAACGAAAACGCGGGCGCATGCAGCCAAGCATCAAATCCATTGTCGGCAGCCTGTAAACATGAACCTCCGGGCCTGTGCAAATTCATCAGCGGCAGATAGATCCACTCATCATCGTCCAAAAACCGAAAAATCGCGTTGCAGCCACGCAGGTAAGTGTCTCGACCCTTTCTTCCGTCAGATTGCATGAATTTTACTTTGAATTGTTTGCAAAGTGTGAAGTGAATGGGTTGAGCGGCTGTATGGCCAGTTGACTGGCCACGTCGACCGGTTAATGGTCCAGTCGGATGTTTGGGTGGCGGCCATGACAAAAGGAATGGGCAGCACACACGTGAGAGCAATCCCGTCGGGAAAAAACGTATTTAGCAGAAGAGACGGCGGCGGATCTGCTGGGGGATGATGCGGCAGTAAGTGAACTCGCAGACAAATGATGGAATGACGTCATCCAACGGTCCGGCGGGGACAGCTCACCCCCGCGCCACGGATTCCGCCGATTCAAATCTAATCGGCTAGATTGCCCCATGCATTTATCATTCACCGTTTGGAACTCGAGTGATCATCCGGATCCCTCTGCAGTTCGATACGCCGAGCCTTTGGCTATCAGAACGCCTGTGAAGCAACACCGAGAGCGCAGACCAACTGCAGTCTTTCCCAGAAATCGCGCGCTGCTCCTACAGGAAAGCTGTTTCTACAGGAAGGCGGGTTCCTCACGTAAAAAGGTGGCAGATAAAAAGGTAAACCTGAACTCTCCATGCAATTGGCTTTTGAAGGTGGCAGAATCGTCGTCTACAGTCTGGTCGTAGGAAATTGTTGCAATTGTTGTCTGCTGTGCATAAACTGTCGTTCTACAGGATGTCAGTGTAATTAAGTTGTGTTAAGGTCCTTAGAGATAAGCTTCGTGGATTATGTGCATGACAGAAGCGTAATTCTACGCTCTGTCTCAGTAGACCAAATTTCTTCCGCATTTGCCACCTCTAGTTAAAGCAACAGTTTTCATCATGCCGGGTGGGTTTATTAGACGGGAACCCACTGATTCAACCAAGTTAAGGGAAAGTCTTGAGGTAGTGGAGCTCTTCACACGGGTGCAATGGATATCCTTCTGTGACAAATTGCAGGGTTATGACGACGAAGTGGCAGAAGAATTTTTACAAGCTCTGAGGCCGAAATCTAAAACATTGGCCACCGTGAACTTCAGGGGCCTAAGCCTCAAGCTCACCCTGCAATATATCAGTCGAATTACTGAACTTCCAATGGGTTTGCCATGGGATAAGGAAGAAAGGAAGTTGAGCCAACAGGCCAAGAAAGAATTCTTTCCCCCAGAGGAGGAATTCTCGGAGGACAAAAATGGGGTGCGTAGAACCAGTTTGCTGCCACCATGGAATGAAGTTAGCCTGCAGATCATGAAGTATATAACCTGTGAAGGCCGTTTTAGCATTGTGTACGGGTATCACTTTCGGTTGCTCACTGAATTAAGGCACCAGATTGATCTTCCTGTAGAAAACAAACTGAGCATCTCTTATTTCCTGCTACAGTCTCTAATTGAGTGTGCCACAAAGTTAAAAGAAGGCATACCCGACCAGGTAGCCCACCATGGATTGATCAAACTTCTCGTGGAGGATGCACTTCATTCATATAAGGTTCCCCTCTCATGGGAAGCATTCAGAAATTTGACAAGAGATGGAGACATAAGGATGTTGACTAAAGAAAGTGGTTCCTCCAGTAGTGAGGAAAAAGAATCAGTGGCCGCGGGAAAGAAAGAAATAGGCCAGAAGACCCCGACCACAGTGCAGAAGAAAGAACAAAGGAGGAAGCACGAGAAAAAGGATGACAAAGAAAAAGGTGACACACCCATCTTGTCAGCAAGAGAGAAAAGGTTGCAAGGCAGAACGGACAAAGCTGAGAAGGTCCACATCAGCAAAAGTACCTCATCAGCACCCGCAACCAAACCAAAAAGCAAAACTCATGCAGCAAAGCAAGCCAAGGTGGTGACACCTGTGTCTACAGGAAAGCAGAAACAGGCTTCTACAGGAAGCCCGAAAACAGAAAAAGGGTCTTCTACAAGAAGCCCGAAATTGACTAAAACAGGGTCTTCTACAGGAAGCCCTGAAAAAGTGAAGCCCAAGGAGAAGAAGGCGGACATTCTAGCAAGGGAGGCAGCAGCTGTGCTGGCTGCCCTCAGCACGCCACCTAAGCCAAAAGAGAAGAGAAAGAGGGAGACCCCTCTATACTTTAAAGCTCGAAGAAGTGACAGAATAAAGACGGGCAAGCCACAGCCTCCATCCAGCAGCCAAATCACTACAGGGGACGCCCCTACTTCACCCAGTGAGAAGTCCCCCTCGAAGATATCGGTCACCTACGAGAGGGGAGCCCAAAAAAAACTACTTGGAAAGGAAGGTTAGACCAATCGGCTTCAAAATCCCAGCCCAAGGTCAAGAAAACAGAGAAGAGGAAAGGAACGGCACCCTCATCGCCACCAAGGGCAGAACAGGTAGAGCCACCAAAGGTAGGAAAGAAAGAGCGTATTCCGGAGCCTAGTTCTCGGCCAAGGACAAGGAGCTGGAGCAAAATTGCTCAAGGATGAGCAAATATTTTAGCTGGGGGGTGATGATGAGCCCCAATTTTTGGTAACAATTTGGGCTCATTTGGCCTACTTACCTTGCTCAACCCTTCATCTTTTATCACTTATGCATTCATTTCTTGGTATATTCGTGTTATTTGTAGGAAGAAGGGCAGGCATTATATCTATGTGGCTAATACATGATGATTTCAGGTTTTTTGGCATTAAAGGGAGCAAAAGACCACGCAAATGGAGACAAGGAGACAGCCAAGGTGGCATTGCGGGTTTTTAGGGAGGTTGTCCACAGTCTTGATGACCTTCCTCGTGATTTCCACCCTAACTCCGAGCTCCAACAGCTCTCCCCACCGAGCTTAAAGGCAGCCAACGGATTCTACAGGAACAGCAGTTTAACTTTCAGTTGGACAGCCAAGCTCCACTAATTGAGGAAGCCAGCGTGGTCCTCATCATGTATAAATATTAAGGCCGTAGCCTTTGATAGGAGCTTTTTGAACTTTTGAACTACTGTTGCAATTTCTAAGCACGAGCTCCAGCTCGGTTTTTGCTTTTTGTAAGCCAGTTTTGGCATGATGTTAGACTCATGATTATTCAATAAAGGCAAGCAGCTTTGGATTCAATTCTGAGTTTTTAAGGGAGCTATAGCTCTCAGGTTAGGGCCCAACCTGAGAGCAATAGAACTCCTTTTCCTTGTATTGTTACTTGTCTTTCCTTTCAGCACTTCATTTCTTTGCTTTGACATGCATTTGAAAAACACAGTCTGCTGATTTAATTTCTTTAATGTGATTGAGTAGGATTAGTTCATGGTTAAAGTGCTTTCAATAGCTTAGATTAGAGTAGGAGGATTAGCATTCATTAGAGCTCCAAGAAAAGGTTGACAGTGCACTCACTGCCATCTCTGTTTAGAGATTGGGGTGTAAACCGTACCAACCACCAAAAAAACGCAGTCTTATACGTTCATGCAAGCTGCAACACAATCATTTCAGTCATAGAACCGTCCATGCATTCTGATCTTGAGCAATACTTTTTCATTCCAACACCATGCACGATTTTTCTCTGAAGCTTACATTGCTGTTCGTTGGGTTAATACCACAGTTAGAATAGGTGAATGAATTCTCGGTTTTGTGCAGATTTGTTTCCTTTACACTGCGTTGCATCACTTTGTTATCTTCTTCTTCTTCTCAACCGCACCCAAGTCACCTACCCATCCTCTGTTCAGCTCGTTTGCCTTCCAACCCTTCTACTTTTCACGTAGCTCCATCTTTTTAACCTTTCGTTGCTTCCACCCTTCTACTCACCAACCAACTGTACCCACTCTTTCTCCATCTCATATCTCTGTCCCTGAGCCATCACAAGCTCCCTTTTCATCCTACCTATCCACCCATACAGCTCCTCGACTCCTCCATCACCCAAAACTCCAACTATAGCACATCATGTAGAAGTTAGCAGACTTCTTGTAGAAATCCCGAGCTTCCTGTAGGATCCCCTGCAGACATCCTGTAGAAGCCTGCAAACTCGGTTTCCGAGCACCTGAACATTGTGGACTTCTGTGGAATGATGTTTTGGATCCCCTGGAACCTCTCCTAGCCCTCCTGACCTTTCCCAAGCTTTCTTTCCCTTCGAACTACCCCTGCACAGTCAAAACCCAATCAGAAACAAAATCATAATAACTCCAACCACTTAAGCAAAAATATAAAAACATGTTTTCCTTAATGGAAGTAGTTTAAATTCATGCATCTCATATCACTAGAAGTAATGGCATCATTGTTAGAAGTTGCATTCTCATCGTTGCATTGTAAGGATTAAGCTAGTCAGATTAGGGTTTACTAGGGTTTCCATGTTTGGTTGGCTTTTGGTTCATTCTTGCAAAGTAGGTTAATTTCCTTTCAGATAGTCTTCGTTCATCATTTAGAAAGCTTCTTCTGAGAACATATAGAAGTTGGCTTGAGCCCTAGCGGACTTGTGCCAGCTGACCAAGTGACAGCTGCGACAAGAGCTAGTACTTGTGCATACAGCACCGTCGCTTCCAAGTTTGTTACGAATTACCGGGTTGATAAAATTAGAGAAGGAAGCTCCAGGAGTTGTAGAATTATTGCTACAATACTGGAGCCCACCAGGGGCCTTGGCTTAGACAACTAGGAGATCCTAAGAAAGGTTCTAGGGGCCAAACTATGGTGGAGGTGGGTTAGAAATCCCAAGGCCCAATGGGCAAGCATATGGAAAGAAAAATATGCTAGCTCCTGGAATCACACTGAACTCATAAGGATGTCTGGTATCATAAAAGGCTTTGCCATCTAGAATAGAGCTTGGAAAAACAAAGGTTTAGTTCAACAAAACAGCTTTTGGGAAATCAGAGAAGGTGACCTTGCCCTTTTCTGGGAGGAAAAATGGCAACAAGAACCAAAATTGTTAACAGAGGATTTTTGGAACCTTAAACTTGAGACTGACACCCAAGGTTTGACTAGAGTGAAATATTTTTGGGATAATACCCACAATAATGGAAAATGGAGGATATGGAAGGATATAGACTGCAAGAATGATAAAATGCTGAATACAAAAGCAGAGGCTCTTGGAAAAATGTTGGAACAAAGGATGATCTTGGTGTCTAAAGGGCAGGACCAACTCAGATGGGGAAACAACACTAAAGGCATCTTTAATATTAAGGAAGCAAAAAGTGTTCTCCTTGAGCTGGATTCCTAGGCTTCGAACAGAATCTGGCTAAACCTTTGGAGACATCAAGGTTGGATGAAAATCAAACTCTTCATGTGGTTGGTTCTTCAAAGGAAAATCTTGACTTGGGACAACATTAGAAAGAGAGGCATACTTGGACCTTCCATATGCCAGCTCTGTGAAGCCCAAGAGGAAACTATGGAACATCTTCTCAACAGCTGTAATTTCACTTCCAGAATATGGGAGTGTTGTGGGGAAAAGTATCCGATGCGGATGACCCTATCCCTACTCTAAAGGTGACAGTCTTTAGCAACAACTGAAAGTAAAGCTTTGATGTTTTCCTTTATGAAAGTACAGAGAGGGGGAAGAAATGATCAACCAACCTGGTATCCTTCGCTTAGTCGATTTCGATCCTCTCTCTTTGTCTCTTCGCCGGTCCAGCTATACACAAGCCCTGCACAAAACGAGAGAGGAAACTACAAGATACAAGTACTCATAACTGATACATGGATTAGAGTGAATCAAATATACATGTAAATACAATACATCAATGCAATACAAGTATATAGGAGAACATGCAAAACTTTATTGATAGAAGTAACAGGGTTCTGAGAAGGTTACAACCAATGATGGCTCCAATCCAGCAGCACCTCCCCAGCAGCAAGAACTCTCCTCTTCACCTCTAGTAAAACAATCACCCAATAGCTCTAACTGTAATCCAACAGCACCTCCTTGCTTTACACAAAATTCCAGCCTCCTTAGACCTCATAGAAGAGCTCTATATATAGGAGAGAAGAAGAGAGGATGAGTCAGCTTGAGGCTGGCATAGAGCTGACTAGTGTCCTCTCCCTCTTCAGTTAATCTTCAGTTCTTGAGTCCACTTGGAGATCCTTGCTTACACATGGTGATCAAGTACCTCTTACTCATCACAGGCGAATCTCATGAACCAAGTGTCAGTTTGGAAGCTTCCTGGGCAGTTGAAACCTTGCAGGATGACTGTGCCACTTGGCCAATCTCGCCCAGCGCAGGTAGCCTTCATTACTTTTGACTTCCAGCGCAGGTACAGAGTGGGACAGTTGCATTACAGCGCAGAAGCTCAGTTAAGCAGCTGACATGATCCAAAATAAGCCTGTTTTGAAGTGCTTTCAGGTGGAGAACTGATTGGAAGTGCTGTTGTTTGATGACCTTGTTCTTTTAGGGGTAAGAACAACATGTTTAGGGACTGAGGATCCCTGTAATTATTGACATTCCATGCTCCATGATGCGAGGCACAAAAATGTCTATAACAGGGAGGCTTTTTCCAACATCTTTCAACAGTCTCACAGGGACAAGGAGAATATTACTAACACCCTTACCAGTTGGAGGAGAAATTTTTCAGATAACGAAGTTCTCAACCTTGCTTGGGCCCTCTTACCAAGTTTTATTATTTGGAACATATGGAAGGAAAGGAATAAGAGAATCTTCAAAAATGTAAAGAATTCCGCTCATCACCTGTTTGATCAGATCTTAAAACAGATCAAGGAGACGGTCAGCGCAATAGTCAGGAATCTTCCCAAAAATCCTCCCACAAGAGTAGACTTGAGAACTCTCAGGCTATTAGGTTTGCAGGGGATCATCCCCCCAAGTCAAATCAATACAATAAGAAACAGAGAGTCTGAAAAAGAATACTAGCAACCTCCTCCAAGAGGTTTTTTGAAATACAATATAGATGGAGCCTCTAAAGGCAACCCTGGAACAACTGGCTTTGGAGGGGTTCTTCGGGATGAAGCAGGTAACATCCTCTCTCTCTTCCATTGTCATTTAGGAAGAGCCACCAATAATATGGCAGAATTAATGGCTATGGAGCAATGCTTAGATTTGTTGAAGCAGGAAAACCACCACAACGTGATCATTGAAGCTGACTCTGAGCTAGTTATTAACTCAGCTAAAAAGATCAATCACGGTTCAGAGCCGGAGAAAGTCTCTCAGCACTGGAAGTTAATCCGGATTTTTTAGCGTATTCAGGGTCATCTTCAGGGGCTTTTCTCAGTCAAGTTCAATCATGTGCGCAGAAAGGCTAACAATCTAGCGAATTTCTTAGCCAACCAAGGAGTTAGTTGCAAGGAAGGCAAAGTTGTGACAGGGTGGCAAGCAATGCGTCATGATAATCTGAAAACTCTTTGTCACAATCTTGCGGAAGAGGATAGAAAAGTGTATTGGGATAAAACTGAAAAGGAAAGGTCACAATGAGCCATTCTCGACGGGATTCCCTCATTCTGGTCATACATGTAAGTGAAAGGCAAATCAAAGTAGGCTTCAGCAGCACTGATAATTCCAACTTCAGGATTTAGCGGCTTTAGCCAAGCAGATGGCTTTGTTCTATAAAGATCTGCGAAAATCCTAGTTGTAAACACTTCAATCATGTTAAGGAGGAGTGGAAAGGCAGGCTCAACATTTCAAAGGTAATGAAAGGTGCTTGGGAGTATAATGGAAGCTACCTTTCCCACAGTTTCATCATACGGAAAAAAAAAACCCACTTCCTAAGCATTTTACTCGTGATCACACCACTCTCAAGCGTAAGGTGGTTTCTGTCTTTCGGAAGCAATACCACACACCTGACGACACGTGGAGGAGGGAGAGGGATGTATACCGCCCTCATCGCACGGTAAAGCTTGGGCATATCTGTGGTGCAACAATGCTCTTTTCCGTTGGATGCCGAAGCGCTATTCAACGGTCAGATTTCATCGTTTTGTTTGGTTGGGGCAGAACGTTAAGGTTAAGTTTTGGTGAATTGGATTTCTGGCTTTTGGGGCCAAGCGATGTGTTTTGGACCGTTGGATGCAGAAACAGAGTTCAACGATCCAGATTGTTTGTGCAGTTGTGTGGGGCCGGGGAGTTGAGGTTTTCTTATCCTTATGAAGCGATTTTCTCCTCTGCGGTAAGGTCCAACAGTGACTAGGTTATCACAGTTTCTCGGTTGATTTAGGGGGCTCAGTTTCAGGTTGGGGGCCTTGCCTCTAGTGGTGAGCAACCTTGTTCTCGGTCTACTTTGTTTGGTGGACATCTATAAATTTTGTAAATTATTTTTCGATTAATAGATTTGGAAGGAACGTCTCTTGCTTTAGCAAAAAAGAAAATTTATGAAAAGTGGTCCCTGAAGGAAGAGTGAAGGTAGTAGTCTTCTGTAGGTAGTCGCCTACGTATTGGTAAACATATCAGTCAGTCCAAGAGCTAGGCAGATGGAGCTCCCTTCCACTAAAAGATGGAAAATGGTTGAAGGTTGTAGCATTCATCAGGTAGATGCCTGCGTATTGGAAAAGTCTACACCAGTATAAAACATGTAAACACTTTTTATTATAAGAAGATTAAAGACTGAGACGACAACAACGATGGCTTTTTCCCACATTGGGTTTCCACCTGAAAAATCCTTGTGTTTGTGTTGCATGTGTGTTGATTTATTCTGTTCTTACTTCATATGTTTACTACTTAGTAAATGCATCACACTCTGATTTAAGACAATAAATTAGTTGTTTATCAAAGTTTATTATATTTACACTAGTTTCTTTCTTTATAGGTGAGGACATACACTAGTTAGTTTTAGCAAAATCGCGTATATAATTTGAAAAGCAAAATCATTATTGTGAAAGTTAAAACACTGATTCAACCCCCCTCTCTCACCATTTCTCCCAACACTTGCATGTAGGAAGTAAAGGCCAGCAAGCAAGAAGCAACAACCAGTGCCAAACGTGCGATATCGCAGTTTTGAGGCAGCACAAACATGAAGTAGTGGGTTGTGCCCATGCGCCTGCCCACAATGAGCAAGGTTGGGTAAAGTGTTGTTTGGATGTTTTCTACAGCTTCGGTTGTAAAGAATGTTGATTTTGTATTGTAACTAGGGTGCACAAGTTTGCTAGCTTGGGCTAAGAAAATTCCGTGCCTTTGTTGGACTTTTTAAAATATCATTGTATTATATTTAGATAAGTTGTAAAAGATTGGGGTGAACTACTTGGGGAGTTTACCCTTCCCTTCATAAAGTGGTATTCATTGTTTTTTATTGCTGCATATCATTGGTTAATGGTTATCACATATTTTCTGATGCAAATGATAAAGAAGTAAAGTGAAGTGAACAATTTATAATTCCGCTGCATAATTAAAGAACATTTGAAAGATAATTTGGCTAAGTGTGGAGTGTAGGCGTAGTTTGGGAGACACTAGCTTAAGATAAAAGTGAACTCTGGTCGGTGCCACATAGCACCCACCATGGACTTAAGTCACCACAACGTGGGGTCGTGACACATACTCTACCCCCTATCGTTTTGAACCTATGACCTCTTAAGAGGAAACATATGCTCTTATCCATTAGGGCCACTCAAGTGCCCTATATCTCAAAGTTTTTCTTATATATTTGTTTTTTTATTTTATGGTATTACACATTCATTTTTCTTTGACTTCATATTAGTTTGTCTTTGACCAAAAATTTATACCACTTATCCATACTTTAATATTGGAAATTCAATTTTTGTTATTTTTTATTATTATTTAAATGTATTTATTTGTAAGGTTATTGGTCGAGGTCTTATTATGGGTTTTTTTTAGTAACGTCCATTTCTATTAGTTACTATTTTTTTGTTTTTAGATTTATTTTCTTCTTATTTAACTTTATGTTTTTTATTTAATTTTATTTTTTTTAGATTATTTTCATTTTCATGGATCATAATATTTTCAATTTAATATTTACAGAAAAAGTGTTTCTATGATGGATTTGGCTAAAAAGATTTGGCCAATAAAATCTATGTATTTTCGTCCTCCTCCCTCCAAATAGAAATTATTTTCGTCCTCCTCCCTCCAAATAGAAATTGACGCCTGTAACTGCCTTCCCTTCCCATCTACAGTAGCGTCCCTTCTTAGAAACTCCACTGGGTCCTGCAATGCAAGAAGGCTGCCACCTAGAACGTCAAGACACGGGGGTTGGACGAGAAGAAGGAAAGTGATGGTGGCGTGAAGGCGGGTGAAGGCGCGAGCTGAGACATTTCATTCACATGTCGTCGAACATAGGGTTGTTCTGGTAAGCCTCTGCACAGAAAGGCTTCTCTGGTTGATGCCTCTACCAATCCAGAAACTCATGAGGTCCCCAACCCACACTATAGAGTTCTGGAGTGCCTGTAAACCTCACCTACTGAGCAACCCAAATGCCAAACCTCTGTTTTCGTCAGCTTCGATTTCACCATCGCTTCCAATGGATCTGTCATACTTCGATTTCACCATCGCTCCAAATGGATCTGTCATACTTCGGTATCAATCATCGGCTACAAAAGTCAACAAAGATAGATACATAAGCTAATGAGAGTAGGAATGATTGCATATCCTTTGAATCCATCAAAAAGTTAATCTGTTCAATAATTTTGGTTTCAAAATTTTCCTTCTTGAAACTTCGATATGATTTAGATGTCCAAGAATTTGCGGAAGAACATTTTCCTGAATTTTTTCCATTTCCAGATCAAACGCTTGCCTTTTTGTGTGAAATATTTTCAAATGTTTGGTGCCTCCAACTTTTTTTAACATTTCATTCAATAAAGTTTAGTTTCTGTTATATTTTAAACTTTGGATTTCATGGTGATATTTTTACCAATCCCACAGGTTGGATCTTAAATTTAGGTGAGCGTCATATCATCTCAAGTCAAATTAGATTATTTTGGGGCCAATAATTTCTTTTCAGAAACCAACATGATTTGTCGATGTTTTGAGCCAAAACCTCCTAGTGGACAATACGTTAATGTATAGGTATTACAGAAATGTTGAAATAGATAATAAGTTTATTTATTTATTTATTTATTTATTAATAATCATTATGTCAAGTTGACAAAATTGATTGAGTGATGAAGGAATAAATTTGATATAACATTCAATAAATAAATAAATATAAATATATATATATATATATATATATATATCACAATCATATGTGCCATTTTATTTCAAGTTTCTCATATTTTTCAAAAAAAACTTTATAATTCTTTATAGGTTAAAAAATTTATGGTCAGGTTCATTCAAAGACGGTGTTGAGGAAGATATAATTTTGATTTTTTTATAAGATTGGTTCAAGAAGCTAGGAATTACTGCATATCATGAGTTCAAATATGTTGATTGAAAATACAAGGGATGTGAAGAATGATGTGAATGAACAATACAATAAAGAGAATTTCATTAAGGCACTTTTGTTGTAGATGATTTTTTCAAATCTTATATTTCTTTGGTGTATTTTTGCACCTTTAGGGGTAATTGCTAGTTTAATAATTTTAATTATAAAAAATTATATATATTAATAAAATAAAACACCCACACATACACACATATATAAAATAAACATATATATTAAAGTGTATATATGTTAATATAAACAATATTAGTTATCATATTTCTTAATTTTTGATGATGTCATTCAACAATTCTTTATTAGTTGTTTTATTTTTATGATGAAATCTTTGTCTTTTTTGTTGTCTAAGTAAGCTATATTTAAGCTAAGTTGTAGGTAATAGCTACTATGTAGCACTTGTTATTTTCATTTTTATAATTTTATTTGTAATAATATTATTTTTTACATCACTGTTTTTAAAAATTCTCATTTTAAGTTTGGAAAAAAAAAAAAAAAATGTATTACTTATAATACTAAATTTTATTTTGGATGATAACATTGAAGTTTTAGTTCACAAAATTATTGATGATTAAGGTCACGCTTTTAAACCAGTTTTAATATTATTTTCAAAAAAATGCAATGCTATTGTTAAAAAAAAATTATTTTTTATTTTTTATTTTTAAAGGTTGTAATTTTTTTCTGTAATTTTAACCATAAAAATAAAAATCAGTAGCACCATCATTTGAAATGAAAAAGAAAGACCCACTAAATGTTACCTCCGGAAAAAATGAAAACTCTAAAGAGTTTGGATCAAATTGGCAAAATATATTTCTCGTGAAGTAGGGCACTCTTGCGATCTTTCCCACTTTAATGTCATCCAAGTTCTAAATATCACCACACAAGAAATCACGATGACTTTTAGTGGATCCTAACTAAGCTTAGCTTGTAGGTAAAATTTGAAGTTCCCTTTGCCTTTCCCCCTTCAAGTAGTGAAAATAATCATGGAATTCAATTGATTCCTAATATTCATTCACCTAATTTTCATTCTTATTAACACTCTTTTGTTTAAAAGAATAAAAAGAAAAATATTATTTTGGAACTATTGGAGTCTAGTGTCATCCATCGTATTATAATCCCTCACTCATCCCAAATATTCATGGTACTAATATTCATCTACCTAATTTCCTTTCTTATTAACACCTTTTGGCCTAAGAGAATAAAACTAAAAATATTATTTCGGAACTATTGGAGTCAGTGTCATTCATTCTATTATAATCCCTCACTCATCCCAAATATTCATGGTACTAAATAAATAAAGAAATTGGTGCATGCATCCTTATTTACATGCCCTCTAAGTTGACCATCAAAGATAGATTTCCCATCTTAGTTATTTGATTATCTTTTTCATGTGCCAAGTTCTTCACTAAACTAGACATTTACTCATAATATTACCTAAACAAGATGAAGGAGGTGTAAATTTTTAGGAAAACTTCAATACATGAAATACATTATGAATTTGTATGGATGTATTTTGGTGTTTGCAATACCCTGTCCACCTTTTAAATACTCATCAATAAGTTATTTTTGTGTTTCCTACACAATTTTGTTCTTTTTTTCTTTGATGATATCCTAAATTGTCAAAAATATGGGATGCACATGTGGAGAATGTTGATAATTCCCTATAGGTCCTTAGAGATAACCATTCATTCATTTAATGATAAAAAAGTGCTTTCGGTGCTTAAAAAGTAGGACACATAGTTAGTAAGGACATGTTATGTGTGGATCAAAAGAAAAATGAGGCTATGTAATACTGGTTATGCCCTAAGTTTTTGAAAATACTATGGGTTTTCTTAAAGTTCATAGGACACTATAGGAAGTTTGTGAAGAGTTACGGAAGAATTAAAACTCTAATAACCACCTTAATAAAAAGTAATTCTTTCTTATGGATTGATACTAATATGTAGGAATTTTCAATTCTAGAAGAAGCCATGCATATTAATATCTTAGTAATGAATGATTTCAATAATACTTTTTTCTTGGAATGTGATTCGTAGAGTAGACATATTAGAGCAATGTTAATGCAAAAACGGAGCCTATTGGCGTTCATTAATATGCATTTATGTAATAAAAATTTGGAAAGATCCACTTATGAGAAAAAATGATGGGCATCTTTCATGCAATTGATACTTGGCATGTGTACATCTTTAGGAGAGATTACACATCAAGAAGGACCACATAGTTTGATGTATATTTTGAAACAAAGGTTTTCATCACTAGAGAAGCATAAGTGGGTCACCAAGATGCTAAGTTGTGATTATGCCAAATTCATGTACAATAAGGACAAGAATAATGTGGCAGTAAATGCTTTATCTAGGAAATGTGGGGACGAAGGATCAATATTTGTTTTATTCTTATCAATATCATCTTAGATAAAGGTTTGGAAATAATGATTGACTAATGACATAATGGATCTATTGGAACTCATGAATATGCAAGGCTTTTTTAGGATAAGTGTGAGATACATTTTATTAACAGAATATACATATTAATACATTTCATTGACCCTTGTTTTTCATCTTCCAAGGGGTCTCTTGGACTCTCAATGACTATTAATCTTCACTTGAGGCTTTTCTCCTTCCACTCAAGTAAATGTGCCAAAATCACATAACCCCAAAGGATTATGTTTCCAACATTCCCCCTCTTAATCCAAAGGGATGTGTAAGATTCCAAGAATAGAGCTGAAATACAAAAGTGTATGGAAGCCAATGGCTAGATGTGCTCTCTAAAATGGTGGTTTAAGGAACATCACAAAACAAATGACGTAGCAAAACCTAAATTTTACTATCGGTGGTGGTTTAAGACCAACCACCAACTCCAGAACTTGGATCAAAGTAGTTCCTAGAACAATTCTAAATCTAGCTAGAAGTTGAAGTCTTTTGTGAAGTGGAAGTGCACCCTAATGTTGGTTTGAAGAGGACCACAAACTGATTAGATGGGTAGCAGAAGTCAAATTCTTCTACAGGTGGTGGTTTAAGGCATGCCACCAACCAAAGCATGCTCATGGTACATGACTCTATCTCTGGCTACAACTCTAACTTTGGATCTAGCTAACTTTGGCTCTAGGCTCTAGTGTAGGCTATGGCTCAAGCTTGCTTTATATGACTTTGAAGCTAGAATATGACCATCAATTCCTCCCTATTAGATACAAAGTGAGAAGATAAATATATCTCCACTACAAGAACGAACTCTAATGTATGACCAATATATCTTCATGATTATTGAAGACTATTACTAGGAAGTGATCCAACCAAGGTGAATATTTTCTCTTGCGTGAGTATTATGTCGGAAACATATGTATGAATTATGAGTGTGATTTCCATAATGCTCATAAGGGTAAAACATTGATCTTTCATGTGGCCAACTTGATCATAATGTAATCTTTCATGTGGCCAACTTGATCATAATGTAATCTTTCATGTGACCAACTCAATCACAATGTTGGCATATGTAAATATGATGTCGAAGTGGATTAGGATGTGGAAGTGAAGATAAACGGTCCTAAAGAAACCCAACACTCTAAAACTACATGGGTTTAGAGTAGTCTAGAATGTGAAAGGTAACATTGTTTGCAAATCTGAGACAGATTATGTGCTTTTTGTTGACAAATTCTTCCCAAGGTATGATAATGGGCTTGGATAGTGCAAGCTAAGATTTTGTATCTTCATGTGAATATGCTCTTGAATTGGCATCACTAATCTCATCAAGTGTTGGTTTTTTATGAGAATCAATTTCAAGTAGCAAATTATTCTGAATAAGAACTGTTAGCACCTAAATCTGCCTTAGGCTGAAGGAAGGCAAAAATTAGGGTAACCACAAACCATGCTCAGTCTGGTAGCTAGCCCTACCAGAGTAGGAGAGGGCTCTCTCTGAGTCACGCTCAGTGAATAGATGATCAAAAATGGTCTGAGATGACTTACAATACAATGTTTACCTTAGGCTAGTAAGTGAATAGGGATTTTGGAAACAATTTTCATGAATGACTGAGCTTCTGGGATGTTATGGGACCAGCGCTCAGCAAAGAATAGAGAATTTAATACAAAGGCACAGATTATTCTGTGAGGCAAGGTAGGCGGAAAATGTAACAAGCTAGTTTGAGGTACCGCGACGTGAATAGATTGCTGAAGAAAGTGAAAAGGGCATAGTGACATGAATCCTTTTCAACAGAAGAATAACACTGAACATGAAATTTTCCCACAGGCAGAGAAATAAAATTGAATTTTACCTAATCTCACTCAGAAAATTTCACTGGAAATGAACATGAAATGAATAATGGAACATAATGAAAGACATATGAAAACATAAGAGACACATTTGCTACACTCACAACCACAAGAATCTCATGAAACAGAGCCGCTGCCTTTCGTTAATTCTCTGTCAAAAATACACAGTGAAGAAACAAAGTTTCTTTCCCACAGTCTCCCAGAAGTTACAAGCCAACCCACCCTTTGCAAATAACTTGCATACAATATATAGAATGTGTGAGGAAGAGATAGAATGCCCAGGGGTTGGGAATTTACTCGAATCATTACAAAATGGAGATGGAGAGCCAACCATCAGCTACAGGTGCAGCGCTGCAAACATGACATTTGGCTTGGGTGACCATTTGCCTTCCTTCGCCACTTGGATAGAAGCCAATCTGGAGAAAAAACTCTTTAAATGCCGCCTTTGGTGCCAAAAAACTGAAGTGTAGATGAGCGGGCCCACTTGGAGAAGTCGCGAACCGAAATTTTGCAAAACGGAAGCAAATTGGCAATTTTTTCCTCTGTGCGCCGCGCCATTTTTTCTGTGCGTCGCGCTACTTTGGGACCTGTTTTGGGGCACTTGCAGGTGTCCAAAATGTGCCCAAGTGGGCTTGATGGAAAGCCTGTCTTGTCTACTTTCTAACTCGACTGGAATTTTCAAATTTGGTGCTCATTTGCCCCTCCAAATCTCCATTCTCCCAAGACTTCTTTCTGTGTGTCAAAAAAGTGGCAGAGAGGCCATTTTTGGGTGTTTTTTGACCTTTAGGAGACCCAGATCTTGCCCAAATCTCTTGCCTGGACAACAGTAGTCATAATTTTTGATGTTGAATCCAAATCTACAAGCCATTTCTCAATTGGAGCCCTAGAATTTTAGCGTCGCGCCAGTGGCGCGGCGCATAGGGAGAAAATCCTTGTTTTTAACCCAAAAATTTGCCAAGTGACCAAAATGTCCCCAAATTTTTTGAAATTTGGGTTGGATGATCTCTATGGGGTGCTATGATGGGCCAAGGAAGTCTCAGCCAAGATTTGAAGTCGATCTTGCTCTTTTTCCCGTTTTTCCCTTCTTGTTGCTTTCCTCAATTTTGCTTTCAAGTTCCTTATCCGGGCCTGTGCACTCATGTTTCGCACCCTGTAACGGAAAGCCATATGTCTCAATAGAGCAAGGTCCTGGTCGGCTTTGTCCAGCAGCCTCTCCAAATGCATGTTGACCCTCTCAAGGTTGGCCTCCCGATCCTCATTGATTGCTTGCTCCAAATATGTGAGCGCAACCCTTCTTCTTTGAGCAGCTTGGCGATGCTCACGGATGTTCTGCAACTCCATGATCGTCTGTTGGTCCTCAAGCTATTTGTTTCTCTGCTCTAGGTAGTTCATGTTCCATTTGGCCCTCTCCAAGTCAAGGGACAAGGAGTCAATCACTGACTGCTACTCCTGGATGATCTCTGTGAGCTCCTCATTTGTTGGTTCTGCATCTGTCTCATCATCCTGGAGGAGAACAAACTCGGTCTCTCACTCACCTGATGGCCCTTCCTCCTGCACTGGCTCCTTACCCTTACCCTGCTCCTGTGATGCTGATGTCGGAAGCAAGGCCCCTTCCACCCCAGGTGGAGATAACACTCGCTTTGCTACTGCAAATAAGGGTCTACTGCCTTTCTGATAGGTGATGTATACTGGCATAGTGGCAGCCTCATGTCGCTCATACTGATGAGATGGGCCCCCTACCTCATGCTCTGCCTCTGAAGCCACTTGTGGAGCATTGAAGAAGTCACGGGAGATGAAGTCCTCCCAAGCAATACCCTGCAATCCCAATTGATGATCCACCAAAATCCGGATAAGGGCAAATTGATACACACTGTTGAGCTGCTGTCGAGGGGTCTTATGCTGCATGAAATTTCTCATCCTCTCTATGTTCCCGCAGATGAAAAATGGGAGGTTCATCATCCGAACCCTGGTAAAGTGCATGAGCAACCTGATGTGATAGGTATAGAGGCGCGAAAACCTCCCCTCGCAACTGAAGTATTTCATGATCAATTTCATGAGCAAGGCATACTCATCTTTCAGAAATCTGAATGGAAAAACTCTCGTGAGGTGGCTCAAACAGTTGTCTTTGATGTAAGGCTCATAATGATGCCTCTCTACCTTCTTTTTCTTATGCCACTGCTCTCCAATGTTTGGTATGCCTGTTGCCACTGATATGGTCTTGGGTGTCAATGTGAAAGTGACCCCAGCCAAGATAGACTGTCCTCCATGTAGGTGAAGTGCAAAAAGTCGGGCCAACTCATGATGAACTCTGACATTTTCCACCCTCTGACAAAATTCAAAACATGCTAAGTGCTGGAAACAAGACATAACAAGAGGGCATGCCTGCAACTCAGTGAGGGTGTTTGGTTCATCTCTAAGTTGTTTGCCACTTTAGTGATGTCTCCTTTGGGCCCTTTCTCCCGAAGCTGTGTCACTGTGGGTCTCCTCCTCATACTCTGATGAAACTTCGGATGCCATTACTGCTGTTTGTAACCTGAGTTTTATGTTGCCCTTGAATTCCAATGAAGCTAATAGCTGCTCTGAAAATCTGCCTCCAAGGGGACAATAAAACTAGGAGTATTAGGAGGGGAATGATGAAATAGGAATAGGGGTTTAAAGGGAGAGATTTGTCAGGGAGTTGGGAGTAGTTTGGGCATAGTGTTGATGGGGTAGGGTTTGAAACATATTGGCAACACTGTCACTGTAGCATAAACCCTAGGATTATGTCTTCTTTGTGTCTTCTTTTGTTGGCTTTATAAAAATGTTTGCATTAGATTTATACCCCTACCACCATGCCATCCCTTTCAAGTTTTGATGCAGGAACGGAGGTAGGTAGCCTAACTTTCAAATTTGGTGAGCATCCAAAATTTTTTAGGCAGATTGGATAGTTTCTGGGCTTTATATCTCTGTGCGCCACGTGCACTACCCAGTGCGCCGCACGCCGGGTATGCGCCGCACCAGTGTTGTATTTACACAGTGGACGGGCCCTGTGTGCGCCGCGCAAAATGAGTGCGCTGCGCTCCTTGGTGTGTGCGCCGCGCGCTATGAAAACACCCAAATTGCTTCCTAATTATTTGACTCTTTAACCCTTTGACCATGCACCCCTCTTCCACAGCTTTGCTCGCCCAATAAGTTGGTCCTATGGTGATTTTGCATTAACCAAATAGTGGAGGAATAGGGAGAGGGTTTGGTAGTGACTTAGGGCAAGGGTTTAGGAAAAATGACAAGGAAGGATGGGGAAAAATGATAGGTGAGGGGAACAGGTGAGTGGAGTGAAACCTTGGCAATATCAACACAAATTTACAACCCCAGCCCTCGTTTTCTTGGTGATTTTCTCATGGTTGACATTATGCATTTTGGGTGACATTCGACCTCTTCACAAACACCATATCCTTGACAAAATTTGATGAGCAGGTGATGTCATAAGGCTTACCTCTCAATTTGATAGCCTTCACCAAAGTTTGAAGTGGTTTGGTAGTGTTTCTTGGCCGCTGGACTGTGTGCGCCGTGCGCAATTCCCAGTGCACCGCGCACTTTGTATGCACCGTGCCTGTGCAATCTTTCAACGGCGGGCTGGCTGCGTGTGCGCCGCGCCCGGTGAGTGCGCCGCGCGCTCCCAAAACCTGCTTCCGCTCACTCAAACTCTCCAACCTCACACTCACACCTTTGAAATGCTTTCTCCAAGTCTTGCAAGAGCACAATGCCTTTGATTTGGGTCAAAACATGTATTTATAGCCTTGGGGGAGATGGGTTTGATTTTTGCCTCTTTGAAAACCCATTTTCTAATGTTGTGTTTTGCACTTTTTCATTGACCTTTGAACACACTGATTTTCACTTTCCCTTTGACATTTTGGCTCAAATGATGAAATTTTCGGCACCTCATTGCAAGGACTGTATGACAGAGCTATAGAGATCATCCACAAATGAGGAGCTCATAGAGATCAATGGCCATGTAAATCATAACTGCATCTGAAAAGTCAATTGGTGATTTTTTGGAAAATTTTGTCATAAATGACCTTGTTTTGACTTTTCTTCAAAACAGAGTTTTGAAGAAGAGTCGATGTCTATCCACGTGACGATGAAGCTCTCTGAACCATAGTTATATAAGGGCCTCCCTCTGGCCTACGTGGCTTGTTCTGGACATGTTTTTAAAGACCAAATTGATGAATTCCTAGACCCAAACATAAAAATGACTTTGTCCTGTAAAGGACCAGACCTTGACTGTCATGAACTTCGGTGATTATGGACAAAGACCTGAGCCAGCAGGAGCCAGGCATGAGGGAAAATGATTAGCATGACTTTCTCTGTCAGATCATGGCATGCCCCTAGCGAAATGCAGCTGAGTGAATGGAGCGGGACACCTAAAATTGAAAGGCACAAAGAGTTTTGATCTCTGACAGAGGGCTGACCAAACCGCCTCTAACAAAAACCAGTTTAGAATTTTGATTCCTTTGCTATAAATGATCTTCTTACAATCGTGATTCAAATTGAAGAAACTCAATCTTCTCAAGAATCAAAACTTAGGTGCCCAAGAAAGTGTATTCTTTGGGATGAAACCCATATTCATTACTATTATAATATTTTCCAAGAATTAATATATGAAACCCAACGAAAGAGTTTCTAAGCAAAGGTTTGTAAGTTTGTTTCGTGGCATCATAAAATACTTTGTACTCAAGTTGATCACCCCATTAATTGAGTTTTGATGATATAGACACCAAAACCAGATTCGTATGGCTATGTTGAAGCAATATTCTCCTAAGCTATCAAATTTTAAGCTCTAGACCTGCTATCAATGCACATAACTAATTCAATATTAAAGGTTTAAGAAGGCTCTGGTTCGAACACCAACCGATCTAGTATTGATGTTGTTAACATCGAAGTTGTATTAAGTAAGAAATTGACGACTTCTGAAGATTGCATCTAGTAGGGGTTTTATTGGTCCGGTCATATATCCTCTATGAATACAAAACTCATAGGACTGTCAACACTTGCTTTTGGGCTATTCTTTTGCCACTGAGGTTTGGAACGAAGTCTTACATTCTTTACATATTGTTGCTACTTGGCTCACGAGCTCTTTGGAGGAATGTTTTAGAGACTGGTTTGAGAATTATAAGGAATTCTGCATTTTGCCTTTCTACATCATTTGGGTAATATGTCAAAGGACGAATAGAAGGATTTTTGAACACACAGTGGTTGATGTGAGGAACATTGTGTTGAGGATAGTGACTGATTTCTTAGAAACAGTGCCCTGGAAAAAAGCACAGAAAATGAGAAGGTTAAAAAATGGGATGTGTGGAAAAATTTCCCGGTTGGTTTTTTTGATGGCGCCAACATAAATAGACAGTGTGAATGTGGAACATTCATTGTCATAGAGCTTGGAAGCTATTATCATTTCTAGTGGGAGGGTGGGAAGGGACACCAACAGTAGGGCTGAAATCATTGCCCTCTAAGGCTTCCTCAATTGTGCGAAACGACTTGGTATTCATGACACATTTACGGAGACCAGAATCATATTGTGGACACGTTATCCAAAAAAAGGAGTTGCAAAAGAAGCAGGTGTCATTTATTTTGTCGTCTTTAATCGGGATTCTAGGACTAATGTAGGTAGTATTAAATTTCTGTACAAGCTTTTATATAAATTGTTTATCTAAATGGTTTCAACCTACAGCTAGTTTTATTTTTGTGATGATGTAGACATGGAGAATATGATTATAATACAGTCTGGTTTTTTTCTTGATAGCTCAGTTTTTGGTTGTGTCCTTAGATAGATTATATGTACTAATGTCTGTGGAACAAGAGTCACCCAATACAGATGTAAAATCTACATAACAGAACTACAACTAAAAAAGACATGTATTTTGTACTCCCTTTTATGTATAAAAGATAGCGTATTTTTAAGAAAAACAGAAAAAACTAAGCAAGCGTAGGCTACTCCTTCAGTAACTTATGATAATTCCTCCAAACTGCACAGGATTCACAAATTTCACGCCCCACTGTCAAATTATTTGAACACAGAGCTATAAGCAAGAAGCAGCCTTAGAAAAACAAGGAAGCCATCCACCTTCGTATCTCCAGAACTCCAAATCACAGAAATCAATGTATAACCTTCACTTTGAAGAAACAGAACACAACTGCTTCAGCGGTAAGAAAATAACAAAATTCAAACTCGGGAGCAGAGATCTCGAATAGAGCAACCTTTACAGTGCACCTTTAACTCAATTACTCGAATGATTTAAAGAACCGACTCAAGCTTAGGAAAGTCTAACTCTCTAATTTAGGAATCAAATGGAACTGCCTCTAAATATCCATTGTTGGCCCCGAACGTTGTTGTGAAGGAATTTGAACCGGGAGTAGTACCAAGATTGGAACAGTATTTTCTTTTTGCAGAACTCAAATGGAGATTACCAATTTCAGCTCAGTAAAAGAAGTTTGGCGTGAATTCGTCATAGTAATCTCTTGGTACCGATATCAAACATCAATAATGCAGTTGGTGGCCTGGGAGGAAACATTCATATTTAGAAGATCAAGTGCAATGCTTTTAATGGTCAATAACTTGGAATTGTTGCAGCGGTAATAATTTGGAATTGTTGCAGCAATTACTGAGTCAGAGAGTTTTATTTCACAGTTCAGTATGATGTGTAAAGCTTTCTCTCTATCATCAAAGTTGAAATTTTGTTCATATAAACCGAAATAAAAATTTTAAAAAATCTATACAAAACATTTAAATAATGTGGGTTCATAAAAATTTTTACATGTAAATAAAATGAATCAGTTTAAGCTCATGTTAGATTTGAAATTTTGCTCATGTGAACGAAAATAAAAATTAAAAAAACTATACAAAACATTTAAATAATGTGAGTTCTTAAAATTATTTACATTTGTAAAAATTAAATCTCATCCCTATTTAAAATAGATTTATATTAATTATTAACCAAAATATAAACAGAATTCAACCAAAATTACTCTTTTCTACACAGAAAAAGCATCCTAGGGCTTATACCGGAAAAAGCATGCTATGGCTTATTCAAACAACAATAGATAGATGAATGTTAGACAAACTCATCTCACAAAATACAAGGATGAAGCCAAGCACCTTGGGCGCAAATATTGATCGCTTTCAACCAGAAAGGCGCGGCGCCAGACCAGCCTTTTCTCGCATCACTACCCGGTGGAAACCATGGGTTCTTTCAGTATTGCATCGGAAACCTGATTTGACATAAGGCAACAGTCCTTTTGCACAATTGTAGAGGAATTCATTGAGAATAGTGTTTTGTGTCGAAAACCAAAACATTCATTGAGCAGCTAGAGAGTGTGTGGGGGCAGGTGTCAGATCTCACAGAGACAGAAACGATCTAGTGCAGTTTTTCAGCTTGACAAACCCGGAAGGTAGAGTGCCCAAGTGCAAAGCTAACAGGCTTTGATACCACCATTAGAGCTCACGAAGCTGTATGATTCATATAGGGTAAATTTTATTATTAGAAAATACATATTGTAATGCATTTCACTGATTCTTGGTTTTCATTTTTTAGGGATTTTTTGGATTATTAGTCATTGTTGGCTTTTACTTGAGGCTTTTCCCTTTCCATTTAAATGAATGTGCCAAAATCACATAACTCAAAAAATTATGTTTTTAACATGATTCACTCATCCAAAGATTTTATGATGATCCCAACTCCTTTATGGGTTGTACTTGGTAAAGTGATACCACATGCTATAAATTATTTGTTTTTCTTGTGAAAAATCCATCTCTTTAACAGTGTGTTGGAGAAGTAGCATTCATCCCCTAAAATGGGTTGTTTTGTATTTCAAAAAAAGGGAATTGAGAGCTCTTACTTTTTTGAAGGAATGAAAAAGGACAAGCTTCCTACAAATTGGCTCTTCATACCACTCTAAGATCCATCTAGTCTTTAATGTCTACTCTTTCAATTAGGTTGTGGGGTAGAATTTTTGAGCTTAAACTAGCCTTCTAGAACTTGATGAAGAAGGTTCCAATTATTTACAACATAAGGCAATGATAGCCACATAAGAGCACCACATATTCCATCACACTTTTGGGAAGTTCTAGTATAGTGGAAGTATATGCAACTTGAATATGCCATTTGAGAACCAACCTCAATTTTGTAGAAGTTTTCATGCTCCATCAATGAGGAAAATGCTAAACTTTGAAGGGAGGGAGAATTTTTGGTTCCTATCCTAACCTCCCTTATCTAGAGTACATAAGAGTTAGTTAATTAATGTATAATGCCATGTTTTTTGAATAAGACCTATTAGAGGGTTAGTGGGTAGTTACTTATTGTAAAATAATTGTCATTATTAAATGAGGCCTGCGAGGTGGTTTGTACTTAGTAATTATGGGCTACAAGTAGTTAGAGTTTTTTTAATGAGAAACTATTTATGAAGCTAGAAGCCTATGTGATGTTTCGTCAATGATTGTTCTACTCAAAGGAGGTTACCTCCATAGACCCATGAACATTGCACTCTTTTGGAATTATTAATGCAAGGGTTATAGTTTATAAGTTTAATCTCATTGTCCCTTGTATTTTCTTTTCTACATTTATATTTCTTTGAATAATGTCCATGTTGTGTTGTTCTACTAGTTAAGTACATTATAGATTCGCCCTCATTGATTCTCTTAGGATATACAATTTTTTATTTCCGAAGAGGAATATATTTTGAATGACCTCTAAGAAAGGAGTTCAAACTTTAATTGAGATTTCTTTGAGGGTCTTACATGTTTCAACAAATATTCATATGTTTCATACATATTTTTCATTCCGTCCAACCTAACCATTTCAATAGTCATGGTAGTTAATAGTGTCAACCTTTTTTTTTGCAAGGCATCAACATTATTTGTTCTTTTGTATACATGCTTTAGCATAAATGAGAATCTTTGAAAGGACTCAATCCATGTCATTTGCATTTGATTCAATATTGCTTATGTTTTCTAACACTTGATGATTGATGTAAATAAAACTTTTTTTAGGAAATAAGTATTTCCTCTACAATGTATGAAAGATAACAACAAAATTATGATCATAAACAGAATACTCCTTTGCATCATTCAAATTTTCACTAAAGAATTAAATTAATGGTTATATGTAAGAGTTGTTGCAAACTAGTGGTTGGATTCAATTAGCCTTTATGATGTAAGACCTATGCATCTAATCTGAGGATTAGATTATTAATCATGGAATATTAAATTGATTAATAACTTACCTAGAAAGATAGGACGTTGTCTTAGAAAGCTAGGGAGAGTGGAGCTCACTAAGGAGTAGGTAACTACCTGCCACCTAAGGATAAGAAGGAGATAGTTACTAACTACCAACAAAATCTTGGAAAAAGGATCATGTTTTGTCCAAAAAAAACATGGTAAAGCTAATGCATACATCTTGGTTTCCTTCTACTTTATAAACTCAAAACCTATTGTTGTGTTTCATTGGAACTTTCCATTTTTCATTCATATTGTTAGTGGTGCACAAAATCCACTCAAATTTTGAATAAATTTCTTGTAGAAGCTTGCAAAATCTTCAAATATTCTTACCTCAAATGTGCTTCTTGGTTTAGGGTCATCCATATTTTCTCATTCCTTCTTTGGATTCATATTCAACCAATCTTAAGGTATCACAAGTCCATGAACACAATTTTTTCCTCCACAAAGAACACTTCCACAAATTTATCAATAGTTTATCATGCTTCAATCACTTCAACAATTGCACAAATGCAAAATTTACCCTTCCTTTGTCTTGTTGAACACACAAGTATATCATCCAAGTAAATAAATATGAAGTTTTTCAAGTATGGCTATAGCGTTGGGTGCTTTTTTCAACCCAAATTGTATGAACAACCATTCATACAACCTTTAGCCTTCACTACTATTTTTGACTCATCACTTTCTCAAGATCTTATAATTTTATATCCTCTCTTCATATCAATCTTCGTGAATCACTCCACTTCTAAAACAATGTACATTAAGTCATTGATTTTTTGCAAGGAAATCTAATATTTGATGATGATCTTGTTGATTCCTTTGAATTAGTTCACATCCTCTGATCTCTTCCTTTCTTCAATGTTATTACAACAAGTACTACACAAAAGGCTCAAACTATCCTTAATTACTCAATCGAATAAATCTTCAACTTGTTTATTTATCTCCTTGGTTTGTACTAGATTCAATATGTAGGTGACTTATTTTATATACTACAACCTAGAATTAGTTGAATTTGATGCAAATATTCCTTATAGGGGGTCTATATGCCATTGGAAGATCATATGATATAATTTCCCTAAATTTACCGAGTCACTCCTTGTCTACCATTAGTATCTCGAATTTGAAAAAAAATTGGCCTGATAGGGGGTCTATATGCCTTTGGAAGATAATATGATATAATTTCCCTAAATTTACTGAGTCGCTCCTTGTCTACCATCAGTATCTCATATTTAAAAAAAAAATGGAAAAATTACAAAACAACATTTCTCCCTAATTTTTCTTTCAAAAACTATTTGGTTGTACACAACATTACTTTGTTACCAGTCCCCATGCCCCATTCTTGTTCTCTAACAAAAATGTGTTCTTCATCCCATCACAAACAACTTTCTTATCAGATTGCAATGGCTTTCCTAGCAAAGGAGGGCATGCATCCACTAGTAAAATGTCATAGAAGACTTGGTCTTGATCATTTTCCATAGAAATTTGCCAATAACTATCCTAACATAATGACATGATGTCCATTATGCAACCAAGAGACTCTATATGCATTTGGGCATGAGGTGCACTTCAAATTTAGTGTTTTAACTGCTTCAATAGACATGATGTTTTTCAATACTTCCCATGAACAATTTGCAAAAAACACTTACCTCCAATTTTGCATTTTATTTTTAAGAAAATATTTTGTTTCCCTAGAACCTTTTCAAGTTTTATGTATGGCTTCATCATCTCTCTTTAAAAAATGATTTTATATTTATGTTCTTCGTGAACTTCCTCAAAATTTTCTCTAACAATAGACCCAAAAATGCTCTTGTCTCCTTGAGTTATGTGTTTTCTTCTTTGTCTTCTACCCATGTTTAATTTCTTTGGACACCTATAAGCTCAACCCCCTTCTGATCCACACTAAAAGTGTGCTCTATTGAGCTTCTCTCGCCTTGTTCTAGGAATTCCTCAATTTTTACAAGATTCATAATTTCCATGGAATATTAGACTTTTTTTTTTTGTAAAATGATTTTGCATTGAAAATATCAAATATTTACATCATGTAAACAAGTATTATTATATTTGGCTTGCCACCATGGAAACAGGGCTAGAGGCAGTAAAATATAGAGTCAATGACTATCAAAATTACCTTCAACTGATTATACAAAACTTGAGAATGCAAAGAGATAGTGTTGCCTCACCATTGGGGAAACCGGAAACAAGAACCAAAATGTGAAACTGTTAGAGACTATAACACCCTCCGAGGTAAATGTGCATATAAGCAACATAATAGGAACAAAAATACAATAAACATATTAGCCATCAAAATTCATATATACATCAATACATTTGCACATGAAAATCAAGGGAATGATTTTTTTCATTAATAATGCAATGAACCAACCGGTGATGGGACTACCACGTTCCTCCCGACCATAGATTGGCTGAGCCAAGTCTCTCTTCATTCAATCACCCCCGTGCCATATTCCAAGCATGAATGTGGGATCTCATAGAACACATCAATCAAAACTCATCCAGGGCTTCCAGAGGCCACCCACCTCAACCCATCAAACAATGGTTCCACCTCATGGTCAGACATCACCAAAACCCATCATCAGATTCGTCTCCATCCAAGCCTTCCACAGATTCTAGAGCGTTTGTCCAACCAAGGCTTCCAAAACTAGTAACTAAACCCACAACTTATATAGGGCTTCCAGAGCATTTGCCCACCCAAGGCTTCCAGAACTAGTAACTCAACCCATAACTTATACCTGGCTTCTAGAGCGTTTGTCCAACTAAGGCTTCCAAGACTAGTAACTCAACCCACCAAGGGCTTCCAGGAGTAGTAACTCAACCCAAGCTGTTACAAGACTTCCAGAGCATTTGTCCAACCAGGGCTTCTAGGGCTAGTAACTCAACGCAAGTTGTTACAGGGCTTCCAGAGCGTTTGTTCACCTAGGGCTTCTAGGACTAATAACTCAACCCAAGCTAAGGAAACATGAGAACCAACCAAAAAAAGTGATGAAAGTAAACACATGATCACCATGGCTATCCAAGAAATGACAAGGCTAGACAATCCACTATCAATCTTGACCATCCTCCATGCCAATGATAGATCATAACTAAGAAACCACATGCATGCCAAAAATAGTGAAGAAATCATACATGCAACTCGGTACCTGCGAGCAATCTGATGTAGTTGCTGATGTCGATGCCCTCTTGTGTTTCCTTACTCTTCCTTTGTCTTCTTGCAACAAGAATCCAAGTATGCCACAACCTCCAAGAGTACTCCAAGAAAACTCTAAGTATCCAAGAGTTTGAGAGAGTGAGAGAGAATAATGAGAGAGCTCCAAAACTAAACTGACAAAAGGTTCACACTGAAAGGAAGAAGCTTTCCAACTGATCCTTAGAAGTATTTTTATGTATGAGGCCTCTATTTTCTTCATTTGCCATTATTTTCCTTCATTTTCCTCCTCACATGCAACCTATGACCTTTCACCTCCTTTTTCTCCTAATTTCCATTATTTTCATAAATAAATGTTCCAAAATACCTTTTTTCCTCTTTAATGCCTTAGCCATTACCTTTGCCAATTTCCTTAACCATAAACAACTAAATGAACACCCACTAGGATGTCCTACCCACCATTCATCTTGGAATACGTGTCCCATTATCCGTGGTATTTATATATTTTTACATGGAATTTTCACAAGGGTTGTTACAGAGACTGTAGAGTTGAAGGGGAAAAGTAAAATAATATAAATGCAAACTCTAAAAATAAATTATCAATAGCCCATATGGGCAAGTGGGAGGAGCAAGAACTGAAACTATAAAATATAAGGAACCTAAGCATTGGGAGGAAAATGAGGTATTGAGGTTGATGGGTTGTTCCTCAATCTTGCATGGCAGTGGAATTTGAAAGCTAGGTGGTGATCCCATCTTGATCTTGGCAAGCCTTCCTTCTACATCTAGCATAACATCCTTGAGCTCATTCACTATGTGCATGAGGTTGACCTTACTGTGTCATATGTCTACCAAAATATTCTCCAGCAAAAATTTAACATGCTAGTACATGTCCACCTTTTGAAGAAAATGATTTTGGTAGCCTCTGGAGTTTCTTGTATCATGAACCCAAGAGGCTATGTCGACCATGACTTTTGAATCCAGAGTATCATGTTGTTCTTGTTAAATTTTTGCTTCTATGACACGAATTTACTCCTAAACATCCAAAGGTGTATGTTCATGGTAGCTATGGGATAAAGATTTGGAATGCAATCATGCTTAAGAGCCACCTAAATCACCCCAACCACCACCCTCGTGTTAGTAACAAGGTCGTTGGCAAGTCATGGTTGTTGGAGGTAGCAAGACGTCACAAACCCCTGGATAGAGTTGGAACGGAAGATGCAAGAGGTGGTTGTGAAAGAAAGAAGCCATAATAACATGTCAGGCAAGCTACACCAATGGTGATCTTCGGCTAATGTATTTTCTATTAAAAAACCTAGCAAGGGAGGAGGGAAATCCAGTGAGGCAGGCAAAGAGAAACACACTCAAGCGACCACACAAGAATCCAAATGCATGGTGAACAAAGGCAACATCAGGGGGGATGCATTGAAGAAGTGACCATAGCACTAACTAATGACCGAGGAAGAAGAGCGTGGTGGAGTGAACCCAATTCACACAAGCAAAGAGATGTAAAATGTGACAAAGGGACCTATGCCACCCTTCTTGGGAGGCAAGGACCCATCAATTCCTTGTGAGGTGGTGGCATGCATGGGGGGAGGTGGTAGGAAGACGCATAAAGCCCGCAAAACCCATTGAATTCATGGCATAACGCCACCATCAGGGCATGGAAAATTTGACTATAGTTTTTTAGAATTCAAAGAATTTCTCAATTTCTCCAATACGATTAATCATTCTTCCGATTTTAGACTTCTTCGATAGGTCAATATTTCTATTCTAGGACTACCTCTTAGATTTGGCAAGACCCTTATAATTTTCTCCTCTTAAAATTGGATTTTTCAATTAAACTACAAAAATTTAAGATCTATTTCCTTTTCATTATAGCTATTTTTCACTCTCAACAATTATACCTCGTCAAATTCTCTTAACCAACAATTTCCTTTTCATTAAAAAATCAACAACAATTTACTTTTCATTATATCTATTCTTCACTTTCAACAATTCTATTTGTAAAATTATTTTTAATATAATATTATTTTAATTATTAATTATATAAATTTTACTCATAATTTTACTTAAGGAAATATAAATAGAATAATTGTAAAATGATTTCTCATTAAAACTAAGAGAAAATTTGTAAAAATTTAATAAACTTCTGTAATCCCATAAATGCCAACTTTACATGTTTGAAACATCTTTTACAATACGAAACCACCTAGCTCCAAAGCAAAGCACAGCAAGTGTATTAAAACTTAAGTTCAAACCAATAATGCAACCTTCAAAGAGCTCCTCTTCATAGAATATACTAGTCAACGCCTTCTTCAAAAGTTCAGTATGCATGCCCGCTCCTGCCTCAGCTTTGTTCCATTTCGATCACTCTGAGGTTTTGATCCTCTGGTTACCCTGCACTGGGAACTCCCTTCAAACTTCAAGGCTCTTCACTGCACGGAGCATCTGCCTCCTCTTCACAAGGAGGTACGCAACAACAACTACTTGCAGGAGTCCTGCAATAGCTGCGAACACCAGTCCCATCCTCCTTTTGCTATGATTAGGTGGTGGTGGAGGAGGTGGATGATGATTCACTAGCTCTGCTTGGGTACAAGGTGGAGGTGGAGGTAAATTAGGGTGTTGGGTTTTTAATAATTCTCTTGTTTTTGGAAGAGATGGAGGAATGACCAATCGGCTTGTACCACTGATCTGTGAAGACAATTGTAAGAGGGATATACCCACGAAGAATTCCAGGTGTAGAACACCTCTCGGACTCAACATGGGTGGATACTAGAATCCTGCAACCAGTTCTTGTGCGAGCAAAACTCTATCAGATGATTAATCGCTCTCCCACTGCATTCATCTGCACATAGGGTTTCGTTTTGGATGGATACACAATGAATATGTATCTTCAGTATACCAAATCAAATTATTATAATAATGTATGATGTAAATTTTAAGTATACCAAATCAAATTATTATAATAATGTATGATGTAAATGTTACGTATTGTTAAATTGATGGGTGGGAAGAGTCAACCGTGTTCGTTCTGCAGCCGAATCGGTCGTGGCTGAGCCCCCGAGCAAACCCTAACCACACGATTCAATTCAGTTGATGGACGGTTTAGAATGTGCCACTAGATTACACATTCGTCCTCTTACTTGGTCAAATACGTGCTAGTCAATGGTCAGTTTGGTAAGAAAAATAAAACCCTAGTATTTAAACACTAAATTTTAGATATTATAACATCACATACCCATCGAAAACTAAGATCGACATCACATACACATCAAAACCAGGTCTATGGCGTAGTGGATTAAAAAGTTATATATAATAATAATAATAATAATAATAATAATAATAATAATAATTATTATTATTATTATTATTATTATTATGTTATTGTAAGGTTACGATCAAGTTAGACATTAAATTGGTGTATAATTTTTTTTTGTTTATGGGACAAGCGATTCATTTCATTTGATTGCCAAGTTTACTAAGACATACATACTCTATTTCTCTCGTTTTGAACATGTGACTTCTTAGAGGAAATACATGCTCTTAACTATAGCTTAAGTTTTTCACTAATTTATTAGAAAATTAAATTAAACTATTAAACTATTCTTATACTAATAAATTAAGATAAAGTATTAAAATATTCTTATATTTAAATTTAAGAAAAAGTTGTACTGTGATTAAAAATAATTCAGAAGTAAAATATTATAAAAAGTGATTAATTTTAATTTTATAATGTTAAATATTTTCTGAAAATATTATTATGGGTTTATTGAATATGTGATATTTGTTAAAACCAAAAAGATTAACATTAATTTTTTTTTATAAAAATATTTTGAGAGTATTTATCTTAAATTTTAATTTATCTTAATTTTTATTATTATTTTATTTTTTGTCTTAAAACAAATTAATTATTTATTTATCTTTTATTAATGTTCAATAAATTAAAATAATTGTATGAAAGGTTAATAATAATCATCATTAACATTATTTGAAATTATAGGGGGAGGAAACAAAGAATTAGATTAGGCTTGGAGTCTGGGTTGGTTTTCTAATAATCTAACAGAAGCATATGTTCTCCTACAGGGAATTCTCTTAGCAAAAAATAGGCATATGATATTCTTATTAGTGTGGGAGATTCTTAGTTAATTATTCAATATATTGTTACTAAGTATCTTCCATACTACAATAAACTATGTCATCTCATTAAGAGAATTAGAAGTCCCATCACTTTCATTGGTGAGAATTTTTTTTTCCAAAACATGTTGGATAATAATTGGTATGTGTTTCTTGCAAAAATCAACGTGCTTGCTAAAAGAATTTTTTTTTTTATATTTCAAACATATTGGATAGTAATTGGTTTGTACCACATGTCAACTCTCTAGCAAAAATCAATGTTGTTTTTTCAAACATATTGGATGGTAATTGGTTTGTACCACATGTCAACTCCCTAAGCAAAAATTGACTTGCTTGCTAGAAGCTAATACGTAGCAATGCCCAAGATCATTTGATCCTCTTTTATAAAATTTGAGTTGTATGGAGTATAAGGTTTTGAAATTTTGGGATCTTCATTTTCTAAAATACTAGTTTAATAGTTAATTATAGTTAGTAGGAAAAATTCCCTTCGAAGTTACTATCTGTATCTTATATTAGTTAACCAACAATATTTGATGTACTTGTTGTAAACATAACAAAAATTATCATTTCCATTAAAAAAATAAAAAATATTTAAAATCATTCAATTAATATATTAAGATTTTGTAGAGAAAAAACCAAAATGATTTCAATAAATAATAATAATAATAATCACTGACATCATTTGAAACCTATTAAATATAAAGAATACAACTTATTAGTACGAATTGAAACCTTGTTAACATTGAATGAGATTATATTATTTATATGAATTTTTAATATTTTAAATTGTGTATGTGTAAAGATAGATAAAGATTTATAATATTTAGAATTATTAATGTAGTGTTTATTAATAAAATTTCAAAGTATTATAATTATATATATATAGATATATAATTTGATTATCAAATAATTTATGAAAAGATAAATTCTTGCTTTTATTAATTTTTATTAAATATCTTTTAAATTTTAGAAATCTTGAAATGTTATCGTATTTTTTTTCTTAAAAATAATTTCAATTAATATTTAAAAAAATAATAAATTAATATTTTATCACAAATAACTTATTAAAATCCACTTTTAAGCTTAATTCTTTTATTTTATATATAAAATAAGACACTAACCCATTTCATTTTAATATTCCAAAAATTATATGTACATATATAATTTTAAAAAATTAATAGTAGTTTAAGTTAACATACAGAAAGATTGGAACGTGATTATATTTATTTTTCTTATATAAGGATGACACGTTTTTATAAATAATTTTAAATTATAATAATAATAATAATAATAAATTAATATTTTACAATAATTTTAAAAATTATTTTTGGAAAAAATGTAATTTTATTTAATTTGAAATAAATTAAAAATACATTTTTTAAGATAGTCATACAAATTTTTTAGCTAGTGAGTAATAAAAAGGGAGACTGTGAAAATAACATAAATTTGATCAAAGTTAAGTGTGATAAAAATACACTAACTTCTCTTATTTGTTTTTCTTTTTCTAAACCTTTTGCAAAACACCATATGTTAGACATAAGTTGTCATTGATGGCAAAGGTAAAGATGAGTGCAATTATATTGATCAAAGAGCAGAGCCTTCGAAGCCATTTTTGATTTATAATATCATTTCAATAGCTATTGGAAACTACTCAGATGGATAGAGCTCAGAAAGAGCTTTTCGAGATATGGAAGTCTGCAAATAACCCCATGGATTCAAAGTTATTGCAG
Source organism: Pinus tabuliformis (assembly GCA_031772625.1). NCBI lineage: Eukaryota > Viridiplantae > Streptophyta > Pinopsida > Pinales > Pinaceae > Pinus > Pinus tabuliformis. The sequence goes on from CM062816.1 coordinate 196,210,021, forward strand.
ATCAAAGGAAGCATACCAAAATTCAAAGATTGTAAAGATAAACTTGGTGTTAGAATTGGAGCTTGCCAAAATGGTGGAAGGTTTGGTGTTTGTCCTAAGTTGGCGGCATGACAATGAAACTATGCACAAGTTTGTGGGTGGATCATGTGCCATGCATAATCATTGACCCATCATAGAAAGTGTGGGGAGCCATGTCTTCCCAAGGGTTAAACAAAAGGGGGGATGGGGGGGGGGGGTTGTTGGGGGGGCGTGTCTACAATGGGTTGGATTGCCCAAACCATCAATTGTGTGATTGACGGTCCTCATTAAAAGTGGACCCCCTCTCTCCTCTAACACGAAACCACATAAGGGGGGTCTGCGAAAACCATAGAGGATTTTTTCCTCAAAAGATTGGAAGGGAGATCACTTGTAAAAATCCAAGGATAGGGGAGCTAGGAGGGTGTGGTTGAACAATGTGGTAGGAGGAGAAGAGTTTATTGGTGGAGGTTCGGAGCTGGGAGGACCCTAGAGTCATATTACCCTAGGGATTCATTTCCTAGAAGTTCCAAAGAGCATGCAAGACTAAAAACCCCGAGATGATAGGGCATTGGAGGAGGTGGCATCCAAGTGGCTGAGCGGAGAGAACTGGTTGGTAGAGGGAGGACCCCACAAACACATCACCATGGAGGTCCTTCTCTAGAATATTAAAAGGGAGCCCAATTGAAAAGTTACAGGGAGACGGACCTAAGGGAAAGATAATATCTCCATTAGTTTCCAAAGCAAATTCATGTCTCGACAGCTAAAATTTTATAAAATAATGTTCATGAAAAACTAAGGTCTAAGAACCCCTCTTCCTATGTACCCTTAATAGCATGGACCAACTGAATGAACACACATGGTACATTTTGTTTGGCTCATAGAGGTGACGTGGAGACACAGTGGTAGTGATGAAGTCAGCATGATCTCAATGGGACATGTGGCACCAATGAGGACATGACACGTGGCATGCAGATCTAGCACTTTTAGGTGTCCAACTGGGCCAAAAATAGGTGACATGTGGCACCACTCAATGTGTGACATGTGACATATTTTCACAGGCAGTAGACATGATGTCACTAACATAACCCTAGCAGATTTCTTATTGGTCCATGTGTAAAGTCGAAGGCTCCATAGGACAAGTCACCCAAACTTTGGAAATCCAGGAAACCTAATGGTTTCTAAGTGATTTGCAAGGTTTACCTGCGGGCTAATGAGGCACCAAGACGTACTGGCATGAGACTTAGAAATACATGTCACCCTATAGACTTTATGATTGGTAAGTGTGGTTGGCATGTGGTCCCATCTGAACACGTAACCTCAGACGATTGGCCCGAGTGGAAAACAAATGCGATCAGTTGATTTTTTCCAGGGAAATAAGAGTCGGGAGCTAAAGGCTTGGCTCCAACACTAGGTCCTATGTGAAGGTTTTTTTACCAAGGGTGTGGGCCCAACATGAATGAGTTGGCATATATACTTAGCAATTTTAGGTCATATTTGGTATTTTCCACCAAACTAGCATTACACTAAACTTGTGATAGCATTGCATGAATGAGTTTGTAGTTGTTTAGTGGAGCACAGACAATTTGGCAGAATATTTTGCAGTGCAGCTATTGGGTGCAGGAATTGCACTGAAGTAAACTCCCCAACACTCAATTGTCAACCCAGAGGTTTCGTAAACTTAGAGACGAAGCACAACCAATGCCAGAAGTGATATGAACTTTTATATTCCTAATCCTACTTCTTAAATGAAATTTTGTATAATGAGATAGAAAATAATATTAAAGACAATCGACACCAAAGCAATTCTAGTGCTGGAATGTAAAAGAATAATTTGCGAGAAAAACAAGTAAAGGAACTTTCACACAATTGGAAGCAATCTTAAATGCTGAAATGAAATACTATGTTTATCTTCAGTATAGATGGCTAACAGTTTAACAAGTGGGCCCTTGCAAAGATCTGTTTCCCAATTGATCTTCCTTCTACACCAAGAAACCTATTCTTGTACTATTACAATCTGTTTGCACTAGTGCAGGTATAGTACGTATGTGAAAAAGTATATTTTACCTTCTTTACTGAAGACTTATGTCTTTATGGAGGTGCTCTAAGCCTCAAGGCTTAGAGAACTCTATTCCTGTGACAAGAGACCAGCACTTGCACCAAGACAGATCTTCCTTCACCAAAGTTTCCAATTTACTTTTGAAAGAATTAAAAGATGTGTTGAAAAGAATAGCAATTGCAAGCTAGATTCTGAGATAAATTACATGTGAAAACAAATGCTTTAATTAACTGAACTTTGCAATGAAAGTAAACTTCATAAAGCAAAAGCAATTCAAAATAATCAAGCAGCAGTCAAAGTAATTTGCATGCATCAACTGACTTTCGGCATTCACTTATAACATTTATGTGCCTTTTTCTTAAGTCATAAACTGCAAATTTAAAGTATGGTGTTTGTAATAACGGTCTTTCTTAATTCATGTAAAGATCCTTCAAAAGTATAATTCTTAACATTGAGAATGATTACTTGAATTGAGAATACATTTACTTGCAGAATAAATGAAATTATAAGCAGGAAAAGAAACGTAACACTTGTTGTAAAGTAAAACCGGACTACAGGAAACTACATGCACTGGTGCAAGAAGAATTTTCCTACATGACCCGACAGAAAGCAAACTAAAGCAAAAATTGCAGGAAAAGAATTGCAAGAAGGAAATTGAAAGAAAGTAATTTGCAGGAAAGAAATTGCAAGAAAGAAATAAACTTAATTAAACTTCCAAACTATGGATCCATTCACGCTTGAATATGAAATAAATTTAACTCAAAACTCTGAAATAAACATAAGAGCAATCAAAGCCACGCAATTGCAAATGAATAAATGTTCACACAGACTTTTTAAATGGCAAAAGCATAAGGGTAAACGAGCTAGGTTGGCTGGGCCCTAGCCAACCAGCTCGTTTCCCATTTAGGAAAAGAAATGGTTCAACACTTAATCATGCATGAGATAGAAACTAAACATATTGTGAAGAAAATATGGCGTGTTCCTCGTATTAACTTGATAAGAAAATATACATGATAATGCAAGTCCAGCCTAGAACAGAGGGTGATACAAAATTACAAAGTAAACGAAATTACAACTCAGAGATCGCTAGCTTGGCTCTACCTATAGTCTACATTATATACAATCTCTCGACCTTAGCCATATTCTTCTAATTACAATCATTTCCTAAATTTCAACCCTTTCGGCCGAATGAACTAACAAACAACATTGAAAAACTGGTTGATGGTTATAATAAGGCACGAACTTTGCTGGTCATAGACCATATTCTTTGCAAGCATCCCTGATTATACGCCGCCAATGTCCATCCTCGGATAGTCCACAACCAAACTAGGAGTCATGGATCAAAGCGCTTGCATGGAAGGATTCAACTATCACGGAGATCACAGAGCAACATCGTTGGCGGTGCAGGAATCTGCCTGCACCGATCACACTATATAATGATTAATACCTAGTTCTTCAATTACTTTTAGGAAAGTTAAACATAAGTTACAAGATATACTAAAAGGTATAAAATCTATGTAAAGTAATTAATAAAGGACTTAATAAATATTAATTATGAAATATGAAGAAAATGTAGGAATAGATGATTATCTTGGACTAGTGCAGGAATGAGAGGGTTAAATAGAGATAAAACAGAGGTTAAGGCTCATGGGAATAGGGTAAAAATAGAATTATTTGGGACACCAACATCCTCCCATCCCTAAGCTATTGTGTGTCCTCACACAACATTTTACCTTCTGCAAAAAATCTTTAAAAATGGGTGGCTAACTCTCAATCCTGTACTTCAATACTTATCCCTGCTTTCACTACCTTTGGCTTTTTACCTCGATCTCCTTTCAGTTGATTAGTCACCTTCTTGAGGCATTTGTAGCACTTGGAAGTTCGGTACTTCCATACTTTCAGTTGTTGTTTCTGCTTCTTGACTTCTGCAAGCAGCTCTACCTCACCTTGCTTTTGCCAATTTTGTTCCTTCATGACCTAGTTCAAAGCCTCCAAGTCATGAACTTGCTTCTCTAAGTCCATTATTCGGTTGTTGAGGTAGAGGGTAGAGGGCTCCATGCTCAGATCCTCTGGTGTAAATACCTTCTCTACAATGGACTCTAAGCAAGTCCTGTCATCGTCGAAATTAAGGTCATCCAGTGTTTGCATTATGACATTACCAAAAGTTTATGTGCCCGGGGTTTCCTTATCATCGAGGGTTTTGATGCTCTCCACAGTCTTCGTGCCAAGGGTTTTAGTACCTTGTGCACTTAACTCCACAGGGTTTTTAATTCCCTTTTCTTCCAATTCTTCAGGGGATTTAGTACCCTGTTCATTTAAACCAACAGGGGCTTCAGTACCCTGTTCATCAAAAAAATTGAGGGTTTCGATGTCCTGTTTATCGAAATTGTTGAGGGTCTCCATGTGTTGTGCCTCATCATCCTCGTGACCCTCTGCCTGAAATTATTTTGCACTCAGTGTCATCTTCTTCTTTCTTAATCTATGAATAAGGGTAGACAACAATATGTCATCTTTCTTTTCCACATTCTCTTCGTTTACCACGATGTGGGCCACTGCATCTGCAAGCACTGAGAGGTTATGGTCTTTAGGTGAAAACTGAGGTGATTCATTTATCACAATCGGAGAGCTTGACTGATATTAATTCGTCCCTGGAGAGACAATCTTCTTCCTTGTTGAGGGTCTGGTTTTTCTTTTCTTTGCCGAGGGCAAAGTGTCTTCGAAAGACTTCTTTTCCACTTGCATTGGCATGCTTTTACCCTTTTTCTTAGCAAAGGACAATGTCTCTGCCTTCCTTTTCTTGCTTGTACTCGTGCCAGCAGACTTCCCTACACTCCTCACCCAAAACTCCTTTAAGAATGCCTTCTAGGCCACTCCCTTCTCTTCCAACACTTTCTTGACGAGGATTGTGATAATCCCATGATGATATAGATTATATGTGACTTGGCTTGCGTTCCCACTTTGCACACCTTTTTCCATTTTCTCGAGATTTCAAAGCAAGTAGTATGGAAAATTAATAAGTTTCCCTGACTCAAAGTGCAACAACAATCTCATGTGGTACAAAAATGCTAATGTGTAACGTCCCTCGCATGTCACATATTTGTGTAGTATGTATAGGAGGTCTTGCCATTTTCCAAGCATGGCACTCTACGGAAGCCCATTCTTCCAGTTAACTTTAAGCTTTTTGTCACTCACAAACTGACAACATCAGTTCTTTTCAAGCCGCTCCTTTTTGAACCACTGCTCCCCTGTAGTTGGCAAGCTTGTAGCTCACTCAATGGACTCCTCCGTGACTTCAAATTCCAATGAGCTGACCCTAGCTTGGCCTCCTTCAAACATCTTCGCCAAATCCAACACCACGGCCATGTCGAAGCCATCGAACTTCTACAAAAATGGAAGGAATCTAGATTCTTGCAATAGTGTAAGACTATTCTAATATTCCACAGTCTGTTCTATCTCCTTCAAGGACGATGGCTCATTCCTTAAGTGTTATAGACATTTTTGTGCCCTACAATCCCAAGCATGAAATGTCCATAAACCAAGGTCTCCTAAGTCCCTAAAAATGTTGTTCTAACCCCTAAAGGAACAAGGTCAACAGATTACAGCTTCTCCCAGAAGTTCTCCATGAAAAACTACTCAAAATTGGTCAAAACAGGATCATTGCAGCTGCTCCACTGGCTAGGTGCATTGCATCTCACCCAAATACACTGTGAGGGTGTGTTGCATTTCAAAATTCCCTTCTGTGGGGTGCGATGGGCAAGAAATGACAAATGGCAGTGTCATTCCGCGAGGTGGAGAGGCAATGGAAGCTTCCAGAATCTTCTCCTGTGACACTTGCCTCACTGAATTCGACCAAGGATGAGTAAGAGGCCCTCAGTCTCCAAGTGGAAGCAAGAACTGTCATAGAGAAGACACTAATCAAATCACAAGCTGACTCATCCCCCTTACAGATATCTATATATGGATCCCTCATCCCAGAGATCCAAAGACTGGAATTTTGCATATTGTAAGGAATTGTTGTTGGTTTCTGGAGATAAACATCAGATTGTTGGGTGATCTAAGCTTTGTTTGAGGTGAAGAGGGGCTTCTTTGCTGGGAGGTTGATGCTGGGTTAGAACAACTGGTTGTAACTTCTCCTGGATCTTTCTTGTTTATCAATAAAAGCTATTTGAGTTTTCCTCCATGCTTTTGTATCATTGATGCTTGTTACATTTGTATGGTCAATTTACATCTGATCCTAGATTGTTTATGAATATAGATCCATGTCTTTGTATAGTGCCATGCTTCTATGATCTTACAGGTACTTTGTGAAGCTGGGCGTGCAAGGGAGCAGGTAGCTGGGGACTATTAAAGAAGAGAGGGATCGAATCAAAGGATTAGCGCAAGACAGAGGTTGGTCTTTCTATTCCTCTCTATCTATAATTCATAAAGGAAAAACATAAGTAGCTTTTCTCTGTTTGTTTCTAAGGCAGCTGTCACACCTTAGTGGGATAGAGCAGTTCTATATAGACACTTTTCCCTGTAACAAAATGGCGACTCCACTGGGGAGCTAATTAGTTTGTTTGTTTATCATTCTTTGTTGTTGGTTTCATAAACTTATAAGTAGCATTCGAACTGCATTTTCCATAACAAATGCAAAGTAGATAACTGCTGCTTCAATCCATCCACTAGATCTGTTTATGATTTAAACAACTGATTCACAAACTATCTGATTGCCCTTGTGATAGCTCTTAGATCCTCTTTAGATCTACCCCTGATTGTTGCATTACTGATTGCTTTTTACTCGGCCAAAAACCAAGAATTGAACTGTAAACTGTGACCCGGAACCCAAACAGAGTCTCGTTTCTGGCCCAACGTAGGTACTGTTCAGAGATTCTGAATTTCAGCACACTTCCCGAGTGGACAACCTGCGCTGCATTTCAAATTCTCTGTGTTATAGGTGCGTTGATCAGACTAGCTCTGTGCAGTTGTGGCTTCTGTGGATCATCCTTTCCAGTTCTATTCCTGAATTTTGCTGCCTGTGATTAGTATATGTCTGTTTGAAACCCCTTTTCCTTGCTGTTATTCCGCCTCCTTTGTACAAAAGAACTGTAGATGTTTTTATGTGTTTGTTGAGTCATTTACAGTTTTCCTTTGCAAAACTAGCATAGTCGTACTATCGTCCTTTGATTTGAATCTGTCGCAAGTGTCGATTTTGATCGTAGGAGAAAGTTTGATTTTTGTTGATGGTCGATTATCCTGTTACTATTGCTTTTGGTCTGAATTTGTAATTTTCTAGTGTCAAAAACAAGTATTCATTTCAAAATCGTAAGGTGTCGTAATCGTCTCTATTTTTGATTTCAAAAAGAAGCTTGTTTATATTTGTCGCTTGAAAAGAAATTCAGATTTGTACATCAACTTTCTTTTTAGCATCCATATACTAAGAAAGTCGAAAACAAATACATGCATGTGCATTTTCATATAGACAGTCTGTTTGGCTTGATTTAGGAAAGTGCATTTAGAGTGTGCTCTTTGCTCTTTGTGAAAAGATTCTGTCTTTCTTTTCCCTAGTAGCTAGGATTTTCATTGCACAAAAGAGATAAAAAGTTTGTTTATCATCTTTAGATTGCATTTTAGGAATTACATCTACATCTCGTGGTGAACCCGAAAGGCAAACTTCATAAGCAAGATCAACTTAAAATAAATTCAATTAATCTAACAACACTTTGGAACTTAACGCACAACATTTAGAGGTCTAGGCTAGAGACATATTCTGGCGTCGTAAAGCCTGGTAATTGTTGTTCTCACTGATGGTTGGGTGATTCCTCCACTTTGAGATGATAAGTGCCAGTATGGACTTGTGCTCCCACGTACCGTCGAGTATATTTTGGGAGACCCCTATAGGCTTGAATCCTTTATCCATAGGAAGTCGTGTCTGCCGCCCTATCGACCGCAATGCACTGAACACAGCATTTGGGAAGATTTACTGCCATACCGTAAAAAGTATTCTGCAGTTTTGCGATTGGTTTGGTACTCCCTCTACCTAGACTTCCAGAGTAGTCCCTTTCGTTCCTTTTTAGACTCCTTAACAGAAAAGGTCCATCTGAGCACTTGTCACTTCAAGCTCATTAAAAATCGAAGGAGACTAGAGTCATCTTTTGTTTTTTCTCGACTCTTAAAAACTGAAAAAACAAGTTGTATCAAGCGTCTAAAATTTATTTTAAACGGAATATTCATTACCCCTTTCCTACGTTGATCTTGGGTTGAGAAAATGGAATCCACCAACCAAGGAATTCCCCTTGTAGGAAATCCTAGTCCCTTCTCCTCTTGGGGAGATGTTGGTGCACCCCATATGGCCACATTGTTGCTTCCAGGACTGACAATTGGTTTGCCTGTATGGCTCTTCTCAACCTCTGTCATTCAGAACACCACAATTCCTGAACAATCAAATCAGCAATTAGACAAGTCCAGAGTTACCCACCAACCTTCTACTTCCTCTAATTCTTCCTCTCCTCCTTCCTCTTTGCTTGATGGGGCTGGTAAAGCCAAAAGTCAAGTACCTAAGGAGAAGAAGGAAAAGAAGAAGAAAGAGAAGAAGAAGAAGGAGCCAAAAGCGAATGGGGGCAAACGAGTGTTGTCTAACGAAAATCCACACACTGCACTGACCAGGCCTAAATCGCCATGTGTCATTTGCAAAGGAGACCACTATCACAGAGATTGTCCTTGCATCCCTCGGATCTTAAGGGACTGGTCTCCCCGTTTGCACAACCCGGTGTCGTCAACCTCTGATGATCATGTCGAAAACACACCGTCAACTAGTGAAAGTGAAGCCCCAGGACAAAAAGGAAAATATAGATTTCCTTGTAAACTGTGCGAAGGCGATCATGCCGTCCACCATTGTCCCTTCTTAGACGAAGCTAAAAGAGTTTTGGATGATCGTACAGTTTCACCGTTACGACTTCCTCCTGGATATAAAAAACTCTTGCCGAGTCCGTCACTAGTTGAAAATCCGGCTGGCCCGCTCAGGTGGTCGGCCAAAGCACCTATCATTGAGGATAAACCATCTAAATCCATGCCAGACGAAAGTCAAAAGGTCTAGGCGGCAGTTGACCTGGTCTTGCCTTCAGAGGTTCCATCTTCAGATGATACAGTCACTGAAGAGAACAAGGATGACACCGTCCAAATTCTTTTCATAAGCACAGACTCCAACGAACATGGGGGCAATTTACCCATTCCTTTACCGCAGGAAGGAAGTTCGTCAGAGTCGTACCCGACCGTCTATTCGTACCACCTCCAAGCAACCTAGTTGTCTCCTTCGACTGGAATCAACTAGGCAGACCCCGTTTACCAGCCAGTATACCATTCCGGATTATTGTTCAAATATATAGAATGGTTATGGCTGGTACCATCATAGATGAGGGGGCTTCTATGAGTATCCTTTCCTCAACTGCTTGGAAAGCGCTTGGTTCGCCATCGCTTTTGCCTGAGATGAGAAATCTAATAGGGTTTGATAAAGGAACCAGTCGACCGTTAGGGATCCTTCCCAATGTGCCCATAACATTGAGAGGGAAAACCGTTCACATGAACGTAATGGTAGTTCAAGGACCCCTGGATTACAATCTACTCCTTGGACGAGACTATATTTATTGCATGAGAGCCATTGCCTCATCACTCTTTAGAGTGATGTGTTTCCCGCACGAAGGAAGAGTGGTCAAGCTCGTAGACCAGCTTTCATTTCCCAGATCACGCATAGCAAATAGTCATATACCATCCCTAAATGGTCTTTTCACGCAAGAAATGTCTCAATCTCCAGTCCGTCCACCCGATGAGAGCGAGTGATTTGAGAGGACATGACTGAAACCCAGGGGGCATGCACCCTGGTCTACTTCGGCAAGAAAACTTCGGGTATAGGGTAGGTTTCCGCGAGAAAATATGACTAGTCTGTACCCCCGTCCGTGATTGGAAGAGGGGGTTTTTCTAGAACAAGATTCTCTTGTCAAAGTTACGTGAGTGGAGTAGCCTCCTTCACTCACCTTTGTTTATCTCGGTAGACATCGCCAGAGAAGTGTTTTGTTTACGCCGTAAATAGAACTATCTTTGGTAACCTGTAAGAGGTAGGCCTCTCTCGGTAAAACAAATGTTTTAACGGACTAAAGAAGGGGTAACCTTGAAACTCTCTTTTATACCTTGGGGCATGCAAACCTTTTGGAGTGCAAGCAAAGAGTGATCATTTATCTGTTTTTTGGATTGGTCGTTTCCTAACTTTCATAAAGAAAGGATGTGGGGCAAAACTCTAAAAGTTGCCATTTTATATGAGACATTCTTATCACAAGACTGGATTAATCGAGCAGTGTTACCGCAAGGTTCAAGCTCGTTAAAAAATAAACCCGCATCGAGCAGTTTTAGCACATAGTTCAAGCTCGTTAAAAAATAAACATAAGACATGAGCAAATGTTTCCACCCGCGTTTAAGCTCGTTAAAAAATGAACTATTCCCCCGGTAAATAATCGTCGTGAATGTAGTACTTGAGCCATTAAAGCCTTGGTCGTGTTTGCACCGTCACCTCCACTTTTGCATTGGCCGATCATTCACCTCCATTTGATTGTTTACCCATTTTGAGGAACAATTGCGAAGAGTGATTTCACTAGCCATCCTTGTGACACTGCCGTGATTGGAAAATTCCAAACCTTACTTGGAATCAGCTGCTACCCGTTTTATCACTCGTTCCTCAAAAGACGAGTCTCCTTTAAGCTCTTTTCAACTGACTCGTAAAATATGAAAAGATTGCCGAGCCATTGGCCTCTCCAGCTCGTTAAAGGGATAGGAAGTGCTATCCCTCCTCTAGATTTTAATCTTTTTGGACCTGAGAGATTATTACACAAAAAGATCGAGTGCTTGTTTTGTTCGACTCGTTAAAAGTATCGAAAATCCATCCCTTCTGTATTGTTTTATACTTTTTCGGACTTAAGGGATTAGATGACGAAAAAGGAATTTTGGAGTTACATTTACGTTCCTTTTCAGACTCTCTAAAATTGAAAAGGACCGAGTTATCTTTGTCGTTAAGCTCGTTAAAAAATTAATAGCGACAAACTTGTCTTTAGACGAGAACGAGTTTCACTATCGCTAGGCTCGTTAAAACATAGCGATGGGTTTGCCCGAAGGGCAAATTATAGAACAAGCATATGTTATCCTCCTCAAGCTTGAAAAAAATTAAAGAGGTACTGGTCAACAATGACTGGGGAAAAATTGGGAAGAAAACTCAAAGAAACTTTGTTGGTAGCAAGTCGCTCTTGAACATGACACTTCCGCTCTGTGTCCGAGTCGGGTTGGGTTGTTTCATTCACCGGTCACATCACCATGGTCACGCCATACCATCCACATTTGGGGTTAATGCTACCAATCCATCACATCAGTGTCGCCGATATGTTCAAGAGAAGTCATCCAGAGAATTCACCTGTCTCTCACCCACTACCATACATTATACTCCATTCTTTCATGACCGCCACCCTAAACCTTATATCACCAGATCGTTTTCACCTCCATCAAAATCATTTGCTCCGTTCCGTGTCATTGATGTGGGATTCATTAAGGCCCTCCTGTGACAGATCACTTCTTGTCGACATCAGCTCATTATCCAAGAAGTTGATCTAGGAACACCCCATTCAGTACTTTGAAGCTTGCATGCCTCAATGGCAAGTTTCTCACTTCTGGCGATAGGTTTTCATCAATGGCCTTCAACCGAAAGATTTTGCGTGGTGTTCGACGCCAAGTCCTTTATTCACACCACGTGAATTGTACTGCAGTACCTTGAGGGTCATTATCATTATCGGTGATTCCTCTCGCGCTTGTTAACAGTTTACATCATTGACTGGTAATCAAACGATGTCTTTCCATGTTCGACTTCACGACATTTCTCACATGGATCGAATTATACTTCGAGTGAAGATCGGACGAGATTGAAGACCCCGGATCTAGTTTCATCCATCCGGGCTGTGATATATATTCAGGGAAATAAAGACATTAAATGTACATCATTGTAGCACAGATAATCATCCTATCAAAAGGATGATGGCTCTATCAGAATCATCAATCTACACTCAGACGATTGTCTGTCCTATGTACATGAAAATGAATTTATAAAGCTGAGCATGGGAATGCCCGCCTCAGCTAGATCATGAAAATATTATGAAGATAATGTATTGTATTATATCTTATTACAGGTCTCCTCCCAACATTGAAAGAACTTTGGATCCTCATAATAAAGCATTTCACCCGACACCAAAAGGTTAACGGCCTCATACTTTAGGGGGCAACTGATATAGACATTTTTGTGCCCTACAACCCCAAGCATGAAATGTCCATAAACCAAGGGCTCCTAAGTCCCTAAAAGTGTTGTTCTAACCCCTAAAGGAACAAGGTCAACATATTACATCTTCTCCCAGAAGTTCTCCATGAAAAACTACTCAAAATTGGTCAAAACAGGATCATTGCAGCTGCTCCACTGGCTAGGTGCATTGCATCTCACCCAAATACACTGTGAGGGTGCGTTGCATTTCAAAATTCCCTTCTGTGGGGTGCGATGGGCGAGAAATGACAAATGGCAGTGTCATTCCGCGAGGTGGAGAGGCAATGGAAGCTTCCAGAATCTTCTCCTGTGACACTTGCCTCACTGAATTCGACCAAGGATGAGTAAGAGGCCCTCAGTCTCCAAGTGGAAGCAAGAACTGTCAGAGAGAAGAAACTAATCAAATCACAAGCTGACTCATCCCCCTTACAGATATCTATATATGGATCCCTCATCCCAGAGATCCAGAGGCTGGAATTTTGCATATTGTAAGGAATTGATATTGGTTTCTAGAGATAAACATCAGATTGTTGGGTGATCTAGGCTTTGTTTGAGGTGAAGAGGGGCTTCTTTGCTGGGAGGTTGATGCTGGGTCAGAACAACTGGTTGTAACTCCTCCTGGATCTTTCTTGTTTATCAATAAAATCTATTTGAGTTTTCCTCCATGCTTTTGTATCATTGATTCTTGTTACATTTGTATGGTCAATTTACATCTGATCCTAGATTTTTTATGAATATAGATCCATGTCTTTGTATAGTGCCATGCTTCTGTGATCTTACAGGTACTTTGTGAAGCTGGGCGTGCAAGGGAGCAGGTAGCTGGGGACTATCAAAGAAGAGAGGGATCGAATCAAAGGATTAGCGCAAGACAGAGGTTGGTCTTTCTATTCCTCTCTATCTATAATTCATAAAGGAAAAACATAAGTAGCTTTTCTCTGTTTGTTTCTAAGGTAGCTGTCACACCTTAGTGGGATAGAGCAGTTCTATATAAACACTTTTCCCTGTAACATTAAGGGTGCCATGTTCGAATTTGCCACAATTCCCTCTCACAACCTCAAAAGGATTTTAGTGAGCGATACCAACAGTTGCTGAGAATTTTATGCCAGAGTTCCATCCATCCTTTGTCTTTTCAATCCCATCCAGCCGATCATGTTTAACGATAAAAGAAAAGCTCCTCGGTTTATATGTAGATATGTATCATCCTACTATGGGTGAACAATAATGATTGGATGTGGTGGAGGCTTATGTGGCAACGGTGTAATGGTAATAATGATTGGGTTAGGAGGTAAGACAATGATGAACAAGTGATGGGAGATTGGTTCAAAGGGAGGTGAGTTATGAGTTTTCGAACAACTTGTACTATCCCACGGTCTACCTCATAATTCAATTAAGACATATTTTAGTACTCATTAAAAAATTAGATTTCAGAACCTAATATATCTTGTACGTTAAAACTTTTCCTAAGTCAATAAATGATAAGACAAATTATCAGTTAAAATATATAATGCTATGATCCATCACTCATGTACAGAGTAATAAAATTCCATAAAAATTATTCATAAGATGCTCTTGTACTGTGTGAAATTTGTTTTACACTTGCTTCCACAGTTGGCCGCATTGTTGCATTGATCTTGCTTACATTGCATCGTGCTGCTTGCACTAGGGATTTTACCAAAATAACAATTCTGATAGAACACAATTCTGTAGCTGGAAAAAAAAATTGCCACGATATAGAAAGAAAGTTTTATTCGCCATCCTTTGGGGTTTCATGAGCATGCCTTTTGGATTGACTGCATCAAATTCTGCAATCAATTTATGAGGGAATAAAGAAGTGGGAAAGGGGTGATTTTCATAATGGGAAGGAACATTACTACAGGGATTCCAAGAACAATATCACCAAGGGGAATAAATTAGAATGGGATGTGGAAAAATTTCAAGGGAAATAAAGGGATTTTATGAGATCAAGTAAGAGTAGTTTTATTTAGAATAAGGAGGAGGGTAATTCATTGGGGATTTAGAAAAAGAAAAATAGTGGAAATTACTAAACGGTAAAATAGAAGGAAGAATTCTATCTTCAAGGTCTGCCTGCACTGGTGCCGGAAAAAGTAATTGTAGCAAGAATTAAGTGTTTACTTGGATAAACATTTCCATGATAGTTACCCCAAACTTAGGTAAGGGTTGGGTTCCTTGAACCTGCCTCTTCTTGGTGGTAGCCAGCATATTAAAAAATCAAGTAACATTCCCTTTTTATTGAAATTTTGATCTTCCTGTGAGCATGCTGGTTTTTAGGTTGATCCTTCTACAATCATGTCTGTCAACTAATTTTCATAATTACAGGAAAAAAATTGTCATTTTTTTCTTTTATTATTTTTTTTTCTAATGAGGAAAAGAAAGAATCAAATCTTCAACAGGTTGGTTTTGTCACCTGCCAACTCCTTTTCAGATTGCTATTGGACTTGCTGCATAAAATCTCCTTTAGTAAGGGGCTGAAAATATACCTTCAATCTATGCCCATTTACCAGGAACACATAATTCCGTCCATCAATAGTTTTGATCTCTACCACTCCATTTTCAAACACTTTGACCACCTCATAGGGTCCCATCCAATGTGTATGGAATTTCCTTTTAAAATATTTGAATCTAGAATCGTAAAGGAGCACCCAATCACCTGGTTGGAATTGCTTCTTCTGGATAGACTTGTCATGCCACTTCTTGCGCTATTGTTGAACCAAGATGTTCTGTTGAACAACATCCCTTCGAAATTCATCTAACTCATTCAACTATAGAAGACGATGTTGTTGTGCTTCAGAGAGATCTAGCCCCAATTGGACTGTAGTCCTGAAAGTCTTGATCTGGAATTCTATTGGAAAGAGGACTTGTTTCTCCTACAACAGCTCATATGGTTTATGTCATGTGCTATTCCTCCAAGTGGTTCGGTATGCCCATAATGCTTCTGGTAATTTGTGAGCCCAATCCTTTCTGTGAATATTTACTACCTTTGTGAGGATGGACTCAATCACCTTGTTTGTGGACTCCACCTAACCATTTGCTTGCGGGTGATACAGTGTAGATTTCCTGTGCTGTATTTTGTACTGCTCCATGACACTCTGTACCAGATTAGAAATAAACTGCATTCCATTGTCAGAAACAATTTCTATAGGCACACCAAATCTAGTAAAGATTTTAGTAAAAAGAAAATCAACAATAACTCTTTTAGTAGCAAAAGAAACATCTTTATCTTCTACCCATTTTGTAACGAAATATGTACAAACCAAAATATGGTTTTTATTTAGTGATGTTGGATTTATTGGTCCTACAAAATCCATGGCCCATTTTCAAAAGGCTCAATCATAACCTGAGGACATAAAGGCATTTCATTGGTTTGATTAGGTTGCCCAATTCACTGACAGTTGTCACATCACTTGACATACTATTTGGCATCCTTAAACAAGGAGGGTCAAAAATAGCGAACTCGGAACACTTTGTATGCATTCCACTTATTGGCAAAGTGACCCCTGCAAGGTTAATCGTGGGAAGATTTTAAAATATCAAAAACTTCTTCCTTTCTTACACATCTACAAATAATGAGATCTACTCTGGTGTAAAAGAGGTCTCCTTGAATCCAGCAATATGCAGCACTTTTCTGTATGATATTCTGCTTTTCACGAGCGGATAAGTGAGGTGGTAATTTTCCAGTGACTAAATAGTTAGCTACGTCAACAAACGATGGGGATTTTGTTGACACAACAAAAATATGTTCATCAGGAAAATCATCATCAACAGGAATTGATTCACCAAGATTATTTAATCTTGAAATATAATCTGCTACTACATTATATTTTCCTGGTCTATCAATAATGGTAATATTAAATTCCTATAACAAGAATAAACGCCTAGTCACTCTACTACTAATTAATGGTTTATTCATCAAATATCTTATTGCGGAATGGTTAGTATGCACGAAGACTTCATATCCTGTAATATAATGTCTGAATTTATTAATGGAAAAAATTACAACTAAAAACTATTTCTCAGTAACCGTATAATTTAGTTCAACGGGTGACAAGTTTTTACTAATGAAATAAATAGCATAAGATTGTTTTTCTTCTTCTTGTCTTAAAGTTGTGCCAATAGCAGTATCTGAGGCATTAGAGGAAATATGAAATGACAGGGACTAGTTTGGTCCTCTCAAAACTGGTGCCTAGACTAGTTTTTCCTTCAGTGTCTCAAAGGATTGTTAGCAAGATGTGGACCAAGAAAACTCACTATATTTAGCCAAAATTCAGAAAAGGGGGGTAGCTATCCTTGAGAAATTATCAATGAATCTCCTATAGTAGCTCGCATGTCCTAGAAAACCTCTCACTTCCCTTTGCGTTTTGGGTATAGGAAGACTCAAAATAATTTCTATTTTTGCAAGATCAACCTAGATACCTTTATCAGAAATAAAATGGCCAAGAACCACCCCTGCCTTGCACATTAATCTACATTTTTTATCACTCAAGGCGAGATGAGCTTCTTGGCAGTGAAGAAGCACTTTTTCTAGATTCTTGAGGGCTTCCTGAAATGAATCACCAAACACAGAAAAGTCATCCATATATATTTCCACACACTCAAGGTCAGCAAAAATGGCCAAGACTGCCCTTTGAAAGGTAGCCGGGGCATTACATAGCCCAAAGGGAAGCACTCGGTAAGAAAATGTACCCCATGGACATGTAAAAGTGGTTTTTTCTTGATCCTCAGGTGCAATATGTATCTGGTTATACCCACTAAAGCCATCTAGAAAAGAAAAGTACTTCTTACCAGCAAGGGTATCAAGTACCTAATCGATGAAAGGAAGGGGGAAGTAATCTTTGAGAGTGGCTTTGTTCAATTCTCTGTAGTCAATACAAATGCACCATCTCCCATCTTTTTTCGGGACTAAGACCAATGGAGAGACCCACTGGCTGTCAGAAATAGGATAGATAAAATCAACATCTAAGAGTTTTTGCAATTCTTCCTTTACAACATCTCTTAGAGTTGGGTTCATTCGCCTTTGGGGTTGTCAGACAGGTCATGATCCATCCTGAATATAGATATGGTGGGTACAAGTTTTAGGAGGGATGCCTTTCATATCTTCATAGCCCCATGCAAAGGCATCAAGATGGTTTCGCAACAAATTCACAAGCTGCTCTTGCTGGGAAGAATCCAAGTCTGAACTGATATGCAAGGATTTACCTGGACTAATCTCAACAAGAGTGGTATCAGGCTCAAGAGTACACAGAGGTGTCGCTAGAGATGGTAGCGAGGGAGGTAGAGAGTCATATCTTTCCTAAAAATCTAGACTAAAAATCTGACTCAATGACTCAAAATTGGGCATGGTGTCTAGATTGTTCAGGAAGTCTTGAATCTCACCCTCCTGCGAGAACTCAACATTTTGATGTATCAAGGAAACAAGCTGAGTCTCCTCATCACTACTGTAGTCTAACCATAAAGTGTCTCGGAGCTCCTGAATGGATCTAGCGGGTGGATACAAGGTGACCTTCTTCCTGGAATCTCCATGGGAAATATACATGTCACCAGAACGACATCCGATATAAGCATTGGCCGTAGCAAGCCATGGTCATCCTAAGATCAAGGGATGTCCTCCCACAGGGTTCTTTGGCTGAAGCACAATGAAGTCTGTGGGATATTCCCAAGAGTCTAGAGAAACAACCACATCATCCAACTCCCCTTCTGACTTGATTTTAGATCTGTCTGCTAGTTCAAGCAAAGTGGGAGTAGGAAGAATATGGACCAATTCAAGTTGATCCATGGTTTGCTTGGTCATAACATTAATGGTTTCCCCTAGGTCTATAAGTACATTGGAGACAAGGACATCACCTGTCTGAATAGAGACAACAGGGTTTCTGAGGTCGGTATATTTCTCCATGTGCATACACCCCGTCATTAACTTTGTTGCTCTACCAACAAATTGAATGGTTTGAGGTTCTAATCTTCTCCTTCCTAGATTCTTAAGACACAGTTCCCTAATGATTTTTGTGCAAATGGGGATCTATTTAATAGCTTGGAGTAAAGGTACATTTATGAAAAGGCTCCTAAGCTCATAAGCTAGGCTAGACTCAGGAATGGGGTCCTTCTTCTCCACAACTAACCTCTCTGGATAGGGAGTTCGGTTGGAAGAAGATGGAAAAGGCTCAGAAGGTATGGGGATAGGTTGGATGGTGTCATCTTTTCAGAATGGTCAGGAGTTTCCTCCTCACCTTTCTCATTGATAATCACCATAGGCTACTTTTGATTTTTTGAGGTTACTATCTTCCTTGATCTTAGTTGGAGGTCATTGACTCCAACTAGCATGGATTGTTATCTAGATGAGGAAAGCGAGTTCATAGAATGGATCATCTATAATGATTTGTTATTGGGGTTGGGTAAAGTTTGGGAAGGAAACTTAGAAGTTCGAAATGGTGGAGGTAAAGGCAATGGTGGCATTGGATGACTCAACTGAGATAATGATGGTTGTGGCATTGGGTAAGGTGCATATGTAGGAGGGTATGAATACATAGGTGTAGGATAGGAATGGTGTGAATGGTATGAATGGTTTGGTCCTCTCCATCCTTGTTGCTAAGATTGGGAGGGTTGTCCATAATGATATTGGTTCCCATGCTGCCAATGTTGAGAGTGACTATTATTAGGATAGGAATATGAATGTGCATTATAACAAAAAAAATGCGGTGGAGGTTCAGGAGCCATACCTGCACTTACGTGAGGCTAGTTTCTTTGTGCTCCCATAGCATGCAGTGGTTCATCTTCAGGTTGTCCTCCTTCAAGTACAACTTTTAGCCTAGGTATGGAGGGACATTTTTCTGTGGCATGGCTCTCTGTACAAATTGCACATTTATTAGTTTCTTTAATATCGAGAGGACACTCTCTTAAAAAATGCTTTCTTCTACATTTTGGACAAAAAATAGACAATGACTCGTGTTCCTCTACGAGTTTTTGTTGAAAATCTAAAGAGTCTATTTGTTTATTAACAATATTCATTATTTCAATTTTCATATTGTCCATTTTGTTTGCTAATCCAATAATCATAGCATCAATAGATTCTGTTTTCTTATTTCTATTCCAAATTCCTTTACCGGATCTATATTGGTTCCTCGAGAATTTTCTGCACAAGTCACAGATTTGATCAAAAGATTTTTGAGCAATATCCCCTTGTCCTAACAAATTTAGATTAATTGTAGCATCGTCAATAACCCCCCATAAGAACAAGGTTCTAATGGTACTTAGATCAAATTTGTGCTTTGACCTTTGGAGGATGTATATGAATCTCTCCAAGTAGTCCTCTAGAGTCTCATCATCATTTTGCACAATAGGGAAGATTTCATCTTGAATATGTCTAGTATTACAATATTCATGCTATTTTGACAAGAACACTCTCTTCATTTGTTCCCAAGAAGATACAGTGTTTCCTCCTAGTCCCATGAACCAGCAGAGTGTTGTGTCCTTGAGAGTTGCAGGAAACAACTTCAACTTCTGGGCATTAGATGAATAATCATAACTTCTACACAAAATATTAAACTCAAATAGGAAGGAGTCTAGATCTTCATGTACCTTACCATAGAAATGAGGAAAAGCTGATGATGAAATATTTTCCATTTGTACTTGCGTACCAAGATCCACAATTGGGCATCCAAAAGTGGATTGTTCCTCATTTCCCTGATTTTCACCAGTTCCTTTTGCGTTGTCTTCCTAATCTTCCATTGTTGTTTGTCCACATGAACTGCTCTCAATAGGCTGAGAAGGCTGAATATGGGTTCTAATAGTCCCCTTCTTCCCCTTTGTGGGTTGTATCGCACCTGGACCACTACTGCCAGAGCCCAAGTGGATTGTTCCTACGTGATGAGTCTGGGTTTGTTTGGATTTTCTACTTACAAAAGAAGGCCCAATATGAGATTTGGTTTAAGATTTATCAGTATTTCTTTGGGCCCTAGTGGGCTTCGGACCCCTGCCTCTTTTAGGCATTCATTTCAAAAAATGACAAAACAAAATTCCAATAAAAAATGTTGCAACTTAAAAATAACTGGACACCTATAAATTCCTTCAAGCAAATAGAAGCACACTGCAGAAAAAATAATAGCAGACTTACCCCTATTGAAAAAACATAAAATTCTTACCAATTCAAATCACCTCCCCGACAATGGCACCAAAATGTTGGGTACAGGAATTGCACTGAAGCAAACTCCTCAACACTTAATTGTCAACCCAAGGGTTTCATAAAGTTAAAGACGAAGCACATGCAATGCCAGAAGTGGTATGAACATTTCCATTCCTAATCCTACTTCTTAAATGAAATGTTGTAGAATCAGAAATAAAACAATCTTAAAGACAATCAACACCAAAGCAATTCTAGTGTTGGAATGTAAAAGAATAATTTGCGAGAAAATCAAGTAAAGGAACTTTCACACAACTGGAAGCAATCTTAAATGCTGAAATGAAATACTATGTTTATCTTCAGTATAGATGGCTAACAGTTTAACAAGTGGGCCCTTGTAATGATCTATTTCCCAATTGATCTTCCTTCTACACCAAGCAACCTATTATTGTATTGTTGTAATTTGCTTGCACTAGTGCAGGTAGAATACTTATGTGAAAAAATATATTTTACCTTCTTTATTGAAGACTTATGTCTTTATGGAGGTTCTCTAAGCCTCAAGGCTTTGAGAACTCTGTTCCTATGACAAGAGACCAGCTCTTGCACCAAGACATAGCTTCCTTCACCAAAGTTTCCAATTTACTTTTGAAAGAATTAAAAGACATGTTGAAAAGAATTGTAATTGCAAGCTAGATTCTGAGATAAATTACATGTGAAAAAGAATGCTTTAATTAACTAAACTTTGCAATGAAAGTAAACTTCATAAAGGAAAAAAAAATTGAAATAATCAAGCAGCAGCCAAAGTAATTTTCATGTATCAACTAACTTTTGGCATTCACTTATAACATTTCTGTTCATTTTTCTTAGATCATAAACTGCCAGTATAAAGTATGGTGTTTTCAATAATGTTCTTTCATAATTCATGTAAATATCCTTTAGAAGTATAATTATTAACATTGAGAATGATTACTTGAATTGACAATACGTTTTCTTGCAGGAATAAATGAAATTATAAGCAGGAAAAGGAATGTAACACTTGTTGTAAAGTAAAATTAGAGTGCAGGAAACTACATGCACTGGTACAAGAAGAATCTTCATGCATGACCTGAGCAGAAGAAAAATAAGGGAAAAATTGCGAGAAGGAAATTGCAAGAAAGTAATTTGCAGGAAAGAAATTGCAAGAAAGAAATAAACTTAATTAAACTTCCAAACTATGGATCCGTCCACGCTTGACTATGAAATGAATTTAACTCAGAAATCTTAAATAAACATAAGAGAAATCAAAGCCACACAACTACAAATGAATAAATGTTCAAATAGACTTTTTAAATGGCGAAAGAACAAGGGAAAACAAGCTGGGTTGGCTGGGTCGTATCCAACCAGCTCATTTCCCGTTTAGGAAAGGAAACGGTTCAGCACTTAATCATAGATGAGATATAAATTAAACACAGTGTGAAGAAAACATGGCATGTTCCTTGTATTAACTTGATCAGAAAATATACACGATAATGCAAGTCCAACCCAAAATAGAGGGAGATACAAAATTACAAAGTAAACGAAATTACAACTCAGAGATCACTAGTTTGGCTCTACCTACAGTCTACATTATATAAAATCTCTCGGCCTTAGCCATATTTTTCTAATTACAGTCATTTCCTATTCAAGCCTTTCAGCCGAACGGACTAACAAACAACATTGCAAAACTGGTTGATGGTTATAATAAGGCACGGAATTTGATAGTCGTAGACCATATTCTTGACAAGCATCCCTGACTATATGTTGCCAATGTCCATCCTCAGATAGTCCCCAACCGAACTAGGAGTCGTTGATTAAAATGCCTACGTGGAAGGATTCAACTATCATGGAGATCATGTAGCAACATCGTTGGCAGTGCAAGAATCTGCCTGCACTGATCACACTAATAATGATTAATACTTAGTTCTTCAATTAATTTTAGAAAAGTTAAACATAAGTTACAAGAGATACTAAAAGGTATGAAATATATGTAAAGTAATTAATAAATCACTTAATAAATCTTAATTATGGAATACGAAGTATATGTAGGAATAGATGATTATCTTGGACTAGTGCAAGAATGAGAGGGTTAAATAGAGATAAAAAAAGGTTAAGGCTCGTGGGAATAGGGTAAAAATAGAGCAATTTGGGACACCAAAAATGGCCAAATTTGGCAGTCAGCTAAATTTAGAAAGTTATTCATAAACCCTGATAGTTTCTAGAATTAAAAATTTGGACAGTGTAACTCAAAGTTTCACATAGATTCAGGAGATCGAAGGTTGAAGACTTCAAGAAAACACCTAGAAGACTTGATAGAAGTGTGACATAAGAAAAAATAAGGACTTATGCATGATAAAGCGTTGAAGTTGACTAATATTATAAAAACTAAAAATATTAATCCTTATTCTTTATAAGTAGAATTGCTTTTGAAAGAAGTGGTTGATGCTATTGCTATTGATGTTGGTGTTGTGCATATTGATTAGAGATTAGAGGCTGTTGAAGGTGATTTTTTAGTGATTGGGGTATGTGATTGAGGAGAGATTTATTGATTTTATGTAAGAGAGTGGTCTTCATTATTTGAGTTTGAAAATGGAATGAAAGATGAATCAAGGAGGTCAAGTAAGTGGCAGCTTGAAGATCAGGGGTTGTAGCTCCTTCCAATAGTGTATGGTAAACATTTTGGGGTTGAAGTTCCTTTTAGTAGAAACTAATAAACTAGGGGTTTTAGCTCCTTTCATTCGTTGCTGATAAACTAGGGGTAGTTTCCCATTTCAGTAGTACCTGATAAATTAGGGATTAGTGATGAGCCCCAAATTTGGTAACATTTTGGGCTCATTTGGCCTAACCACCCTTGCTCAATCCTTCATTTTTCATAACTTATGCATCATTTTTTAGTTTGTTTACGTCATTTGTATGAATAAGGGCAATCACTATTCCTAGGTGGCTAACATGTGCTCATTTCAGGTTTTTTGACACATGTTGGAGCAAAACCAAGCAGATAAGGACTAGGAGACAGCCAAGATGGGGTTGAGGATTTGTAGGAAGGTTGTCCATGGCATTAATTAGCCTTCCTTGGGATCTTCACCCCCAACTCTGAGCTCCAAAAGCCACCACAACCGGATGTAGAAGGCAACCAAACAGATTTTGTGGAAGCAGTTTTTCACTCCCAGTTTGGTCAGCCAAGTCCCATAGATTTAGGAGGCCAGCTTGGGGCCTCGTGATGTATAAATGATAGGGCTTCAGCCTTCGAAAAGGACTTTTTGGAAAAACTGTTGCACATTCTGCACTACGAGCTGCTAGCTCTGTTTTTGCCCTTTTGTAGCCATCATTGGCATACCTCTTGACTTATGATTATTATTTTTTAATGAGAAGCAGTCAGATTTGATCTCAGCTCTGAGTTTCTAAAGGAGCCATAGCTCTCGGGGTTGGGCCCAACCTGAGAGCCTAGGGCCTCCTTCTTTTGTATTGATATCTTCTCTTTCAGCAATATGGTTTTCTTTACATGTATTTGAAACGCAGTTTGTTGAGTTAGATTTTGTGGTGTGATTAAGTAGGTCATTGTTAGAAGATAGAGTTGCTTCAGATGTCTAGAATAGAGTAAAGAGATTAGAATTGATAAGAGTTCCAGAAAAGGGTTGCCTGCACTCTCATTTTCACCTCTTTCTAGGGGCTGGAATTGCAGACAGTGCTACCCAACAAAAACACTAGTTTGCATACTCATGCAATCTTTGGTGCAATGTTTTCATTTGTAAAAGTTATCCATATGCTCAGACCTCTTGGAATGTTTCTTTGCTTCAGTACCATACATGGTTCTCTTTAGAAATAACGTTGCTGTTCATTGGTTTCATTAACAGTTAGGATAGATTGGTAATATTTTGATTATGTGCAGGACGTGGATGATTTGGTTTAGTTTACACTGTGCAGTGCATCTCCATCACTTTCTCGTCCATCCAAGCTTCATCCAGGCCAACTGCTCATCTCCAAATTAGACCCCTCGTCTCACAACTACTCTGCTGCCCACGTCATCCTACCTTTTTGGCCTTCCATTCCCTCTGCCCTCTTTAAGACAAACTAGCTTTCCACACCCTCTCATCACCGCATCTCTCTGTCACTAAGTCATTACAAACCCCTCTCCTACCTCCCTATCCATCCATGCAGCCTCTTCCACTCACCCATCATCCAAAATCCAATCGTAGAACATCCTGTAGGAATTGCTGAACATCCTGTAGAAATTCTGAAACATCCTGTAGAACCCCTGCAGACTTCCTGTAGAAGCTCATAAATGCGGTTTCTTGGCAGCCAAACTTTGTGAAACTCTCTGGAAGGATGTTAGAGACTCCTTAGACCCTCTCTGAACCTTCCCGACGTCTTCCAAGTATTTCTCCTTCGTAATCCGCCTTTGCACAGTAAAAAGCCAGTTACAAGCACATGCATGATAATTCTAAATAACTTATTCAAAAATACAAAAAGATGTTTTCTTTAGGTAGAACTAGTCTAGACACATGCATCTTACCTTCATAGAAGTAATGGCATCTCTTTCAGTAGTTTGCATTCCCATCTTTGCATCAGTAGGACTAGCTGGTAGAATTAGGGTTTGCTAGGGTTTGCGTTTCTTGTTGGCTTTCAGTCTTTCCACGAGTAGATTAGCTCCCTTTGAGTTAGTCTTCGTCCATCAGTTAAAAAGCTTCTTCTAAGAGCTCATAGAAGTTGGCTTAAGCCCCTAGCGGACTTGTGCCAGCTGACCAAGTGACAGCTACGGCAAGAGCTAGTACTTGTGCATACAGCACCGTCGCTTCCAAGTTTGTTACGAACTACCGGGTTGATAAAATTAAGGAAGGAAGTTCCAGGAGTTGTAGCATTATTGCTACAATACTGGAGCCCACCATCTTTTTGTCACCGATGCCAGGGAAGCGTCAGAGTATTGGTGATTATTGCTTTTATTCTATTTACCTACTCTCGCCTTCTGCTAAGTAGTTTATTTCATTTCCTTTCTGCAATTTCCTTTCCGCAAAAGTAGCATAGACATTTCCTGCTTTCATAGATTAACATTTCAATTCTGCAATTTCATTTCTGCAAGCGTAGATTAGCATTTCAATTTCTTCAAGCGTAGATTAGCATTTCAATTCCGCAAGTGTAGCCTATCATTTCATTCCTGCAATTTGATTTGAGCAAAATAGATCAGTTCTTTCATGCTTTCATTTTTAATTCGGCATTTCCATTTCAGCAAGATAGTTAGTTGTAGTTCAATCTGTTTTAGTTTTGCAGGTACCAGAAAAAAGAACAAAAGCCATCAAAAGCCTTTCCATTTCATGCCTCGTAGAAATCGAGATAAAACAGGCAAATTCTTACCCAACACCCCCACCACGTCACTGAGTCACCCTTCTCTCTTCTTTGGTGACAGTGATCCAGAAGAACCTATAGGCGAGCCTCCTGAGATATACGAAGATCCTATAACAGAAGAAGAGTTAGAGAACACTCCATCTGAAGCCATGGCTGACAATAGGGGAGAAGATGAGAGAATAGAAGGTGCCTTCCCCATCTGAGAGACCAATGGAGACATGAAAATGAAGAACATAAGCCCCTCCACTTTACCTCACTTCCACGGACTGACTACTGAAGACCCTGATACCTTCCTGTTTGATTTTGCCGTCCTTTGTCGAACCTATGACTATATCGAAGATGAGCAAAAACTGAAACTCTTCCCCTCTACCCTTAAGGATGCAGCATTACGCTGGTTCATGGGCTTACCTGGGAACAGTATCACCGCTTGGGCCCAGATGCAGCAAGCTTTCAATACCAAATACCGGGACTACTATAGGTCCAAGGAAGCCAAGGGAGAAATCTTTCGGATGACCATGGGGAATGATGAGTCCTTAGAAGATTATGAGGAAAGGTTCCAACTTAGCTATAAACGGGCCAGGTGCACACTTGACCCTGAATCTCTCAAGTTGGTCCTATTCCGAGGAGTCCCTGAAGACCTCTTAGATACCCTTCACATGCTAGCTGGAGGAGATATTTACCATTTACCTTATGAGGATATAAAGACTGTGTTTAGAAACCACTCTAGGGCAGCCCGGAAAAGAGGTAGAGGAAACCTCCTCTCAGCTAGTATTCCTTTCTCCAAACATGAGTTTGCAAATCAATTAGAGGACCTCAAGAGTGAGGTGAGACAGACCATCACCATGCAACTTGATACATTCCAAATCCAGCAGAAGAAAGAGGAAGCTGAGAGGGCTTTGGCTATCTTCTGCCCTAGGTGTACAAGGAAGCACCCTAAGAACGAGTGCCCATTACATTCGGTTGAGGTATGTTTTGTTTGTGAGGAGGACCACCCCACAAACCAATGTCCAAACTTACCTGGGCTTAAAGCCATGTACCAAGGGACAGAAGCGCCCACTGAACCTCTCTATTTCCTCAACCAAAGGAGGCCACATGGACCTAGACCTTACCAACAGGGGATGCAAGGGACACCCCAAGCTTATTATAGCCCCAACCAATCTACTCCTATGCCTTCTTGGGGTCCCCCTGCTCATCCTTCCTGGTCTGTGCCTCCTCCATGGTCTTACCCGCCTCAGTACCATACTCAGCTCACTACTCATTCATTTCACTCACATGCCCAGCCACAGCCTCAGTGGAATGCACCTCAACCAGGGTGGAGGCCCCAGTACAATACTCCTCCCGCCATTTTGCCTCCACCACCAGCTCAACCACAACCATTACCTCCTGCTCCTCCAAGGCAACCCCAAATGCCTGCTCAACCGAACCCGAACCCCAATAACCGACAGGCCCAATAGGTATATACTGGGGAAACATCATGCCCTACCTATGCTGTGGAGATCCAGGAGATCAACCTGCGATCTGGAAAGACTCTTCCGGATCGCCAACCTCCTCCCCCAGAGGATGTGAACCAAAAGCCATTCCACCCTTTCCTGAGAGACTAACGGCCACCAAACAACCCAACCCAGAGGAGGATGAGCTTCTAGGAGAACTCAAACAGTTGTGTGCGAGAATACCACTTCTCCAAGCCATCAAAGATGTACCGATATACAACAAACTGGTTAAGGAAAAGTGTTTCAGACACCCAGGCAGGTGAAAAAGAGACGCTTCAACCATCAATGTCATAGGACAACTGTCTGATCTTATGTTGGGGCAAGTCATCTGCCCAAAGTATTTGGATCCTGGGAGTCCTGTAGTTGATGTCCACATCAATGGCACCATCATACCCCACACATTGATTGATCTGGGGGCTGCCATTAATGTGATGACCAGAGATACCATGCTCAAACTCAACCTTCAGGGTTCCTTGAGAAAGACCTCGACAGTCCTACAACTAGCAGATCGCTCCACTGTGACTCCTGAAGGGATTGTAGAGGATGTCTTGGTCTCTGTTGACTCTTGGGATTACCCTGCAGACTTCTTGGTTCTGCAACCAAAGGCAAAGCTTACTGGATACCCCCTTATTTTGGGAAGGCCTTGGTTAGCCACTGCAGATGCTTACATAAGCTGCCGTGCAGGAAACATGACCATCAAAAATGGTCCTATGTCTAAGAAGCTAGTCCTGTACCCTCCTACCCAACCCTTATTAGAGCATGACTTACCACTTTGGTTGGAGGAAGGAGAAGAGGATGAGGTGTACTCAGCACCCTTGTGCACCCTAGACACCACTAGGGGAGGCCCCCCAACCGAGGATGATTTGATTGAGACCTTGATTCAGAATCCACCTCCCAGTGCATTGTCCTTAGAGGAATTGGTGGAGGATGCCCAAGCCAACACCTTAGTGGACCTTTGTGTGACCAACCCAGTTGCTCCCAGAGTCAAAAATGTGGAGTTCGGCCCCGAGAGAATGTTAAAGATCAGCTCCTCCCTATCTCCTTCCCAGGAAAAGGAGCTGTGTAGTCTGTTGGCCAGTCATCTAGATGCTTTTGCCTGGAGCTATAAGGAGATGAAAGGAGTCCATCCTTCGGTCTGTACCCATCACATCTACATCAAAGAAGATTGTAAACCGGTTAGGCAACCCCAAAGGAGAATGAACCCAGCCCTTAAGGACATCGTCAAGGAAGAATTGCAAAAACTGTTGGATGCCGGATTCATTTACCCCATCTCGGATAGCGAATGGGTGTCCCCTCTGGTGTTGGTTCCCAAGAAAAATGGGAAGTGGAGAATCTGTGTGGACTACCGAGAACTGAACAAAGCCACCAAGAAAGACCACTTCCCTCTACCCTTCATAGATCAAGTGTTGGATGGACTGGCAGGAAAGAAGTTTTTCTCTTTCCTAGATGGGTTTAGCGGGTATAACCAGATCCAAATCAGCCCGGAAGACCAAGACAAGACCACCTTCACTTGTCCTTGGGGTACCGTTGCTTACTGAGTTCTTCCCTTTGGACTATGCAATGCTCCTGCCACCTTCCAGAGAGCCGTCTTGAGCATCTTTTCTGAGCTGGTCCATGATTCGGTGGAAATCTATATAGATGACTTCACTCCTTATGGGTCCAACTTCCAAGAAGCATTGTCCAATCTGGGAAAAGTCCTAACCAAGTGCATTGAGATGAACCTATCCCTTAGTCCTGAAAAGTGTGAATTCTTGATGACTGAAGGGACCGTGCTAGGACATACCATTTCTCGCCAAGGGTTACAGGTGGATCCTAACAAAATTGCTCTCATCAAGAAGGTGCCACCTCCTCAGAAGGTAAGAGATGTTCGAAGTTTCGTAGGTTTAGCAGGGTATTATAGGAGATTCATTAAAGACTTCAATAAGCTAGCTTCGCCATTGTTTAGCCTCTTGGCAAAAGATGTTGAGTTTAAATGGACTGACGATTGTCGGAAGGCTCTAAATGAATTAAAGGATAAGTTGGTGTCTGCCCCAATCTTGAGAGGTCCAAATTGGGCCCTACCTTTCCACATCCACACTGATGCCTCGAACAAAGCCATAGGGGCAGCCTTAGGACAAGTTGAACAAAAACTTCCATACGCCATATACTTTGTCAGCAAAAACTTATCCAAGGCAGAACTGAATTATACTGTAACTGAGAAAGAATTCTTGGCCATGGTCCATGCACTGAACAAGTTCCGACATTATATCACTGGCTATCAAACATTTGTACATACTGATCATGCTGCAATTAGATATTTAATGAATAAACCAGATGTGAATGCTCATATTATTAGATGGTTACTTTTGTTGCAGCAGTTTGATTTGACTATCATTGACAAACTAGGTAATGAAAATGTTGTTGCTGACTTTTTGTCTAGATTGGATTTACCTGCAGGTGAGGATGGAACAGTGGATGACCAGATGCCAGATGAACATCTGTTTGCTATCTCAGTACTCTCTCCATGGTTTGCTGATATAGCAAACTACCTTGTCTCAGCACAGTTCCCTCTGCACCTATCCTCAAGAGAGAAGAGCAGAATTGTAAGGAAGAGTGCCTCATTCACTTGGATCGGGGGAAACCTGTTCAAGCTTGGCCCAATCAGATCTTAAGGTGTTGTGTAAGGGAGGAGGAAGTCTTTGATATCCTCCTAACCTGCCATGACGGGCCTTGTGGAGGACATTTTGCAGCCAAAAGGACTGCCTTCAAAATCCTACAGGCAGGCTACTATTGGCCCACGCTTCATCAAGATGTCAGAAGGTATATCAGCCAATGTGACCGATGCCAAAGGATGGGGAAATCGACTCCAAGGGATGAAATGCCTCTCCAACCTCAAGTGACTCTTGAGCCATTTGAGAAGTGGGGTATGGATTTTGTGGGTCCAATCAATCCTCCTTCGAGGAAAATGTCTTACATCATTGTGTGCACAGACTACCTGACAAAGTGGGCAGAAACCAAGGCAATCAAAGCAGCGACAGAAGAAAAGGTGGCCGAGTTCTTAAGAGAAAACATCTTCTACAAATTTGGCTACCCAAGAGAGCTAGTCACCGATCAAGGAAGCCAGTTCACCTCCAACTTAATTGAAAACCTACTCGCTCATCACAAAATCAAGCATAGGACTTCCACCCCCTATCATCCTCAAGCAAATGGGTAGGTGGAAGTCACCAATAGAGCATTGGAAGGGATCTTGACTAAGGTGGTGAGCAGCAGCAGAAAGGATTGGGAAGATCGCCTGGTTGAGGCCACATGGGCTTACAACACCACTTGGAAGACCACAACCGGCTTCACACCTTATGAGCTAGTCTATGGGAAGAGAGCTTTGCTGTCAATTGAGTTCGAATACAACACCTTGAGGATGGCAGCTCAGCTGGACCTGGATCTCAGCCATGCCCAACAAGAAAGGTTATTGCAGCTAAATGGATTGGACGAGCACCGAATGTAGGCCCTTCTCCACTCAGAAGTGATTCAACTTCAGAGGAAGGTATGGCATGACCAACACCTCAATGACAAGCAATTTTAGTCGGGAGATTGGGCGCTGTTGTATGACTCCAGGCATAAGGATTTCAAGGGGAAGTTGAGAACCAGATGGCTGGGACCATATGCAGTGGAAAAATGTAATGACAATGGGTCTGTTCTTATTCAGACCATTGATGAGGAGGCCATCCCCATGCTCGTCAATGGGCATCGACTAAAGATCTACAGAAAACCTCTTTCAAGGCAAGAATTCATCAAAACTATGGAAAAATCAGTGCTGGTCATAGAGAAGGGTTCTGCCTCTATTTTGGGCATACCTTGAGCATCTCAAGAAAAAAAAAAAAAAAATGTATATAATAAAGATCCTTGGGTGAAAACCTTTCTAAGGCTCCCAAGGCAGATGGTAGGGGTGAAAACCTCATTGAGGCGTCCCTGTTGTCTTTCTGAAAATGTTTGAAAAAAGACCCTTGGGTGAAAACCTCTCTGAGGCGCTCAAGGCAGATGGTAAGGGTGAAAACCTCACGGAGGCGCCCCTGCTGTCTTTCAAAAAAAAAAAAAAAAACCGAACAAAGAAACAGGGAAAACAAGTTCAAGATTTGACAATTCATGCAGGTTGCAGGTATTCCATGCAGGAAAAGAGGTCCCTCAACTCAAGGACAAGGGTCCCTACTATGCTACCAGGTGACCTCACCAGCACTCCCTCCAGAAACACTCATCTCTTCCAAGGTCTGGGCATGATTTGATCACAGTTTAGCCTTCTACAGGAAGCTACAGGACTTTCTACAGGAAGTTCTGTATTTCTACAGGAAACTTCCTGTAGAATCTTTGGACGGCCCAGGACCGACTGTGTGGGAGGATTTGAAGCCCGAGGTCCAATACGGAGGCATGCAAGCCAATGTTTTTCTCCATCACCCACTGCTGTCGCCTCCTTCTACCACCCCTGTTGCCATGCAATGGAAATACCTGCACAGTCAAATCAGAACGTTGGATTATCAGAAGAAGCAATTCTCAAATGGAATAAATGACGCAGAGGCCCCATGAACTACTTATCAAAGCCATCCGAGGACCCTGCGACCGTGACTGTGATGCCACTGTTTCCACCGTTTCGGCATGCACCCGAGGAGGAGAAACGGCTACAGGATATCCTACAGGAATCCTGTAGCAGTTCATCCAGCTAGAGCAAACACCATGAAGGCACCTGCAACACATAGAGTGGGAACATGCACCATCCACATCCAGGTAACAAGTCTCGTAACTAGCAGCAGTCGGCAAGAAGGAACCCCTGTGCCCGTGCATGAAGCAGCAGCAAGCGGATCCGTCACCCTCGTCTTGAAGCCTGAAAATAACGTTGCGGCCGCACAGGTAAGTGCTGTTGGAAATAATACTGAGAGGGGGGGTGAATCAGTATTATGAG
Source organism: Pinus tabuliformis (assembly GCA_031772625.1). NCBI lineage: Eukaryota > Viridiplantae > Streptophyta > Pinopsida > Pinales > Pinaceae > Pinus > Pinus tabuliformis. The sequence continues at coordinate 196,242,316 of CM062816.1, forward strand.
ATCAATAAAACTTTTTCAATTTCATATTCAAAAACATATACGCTACTTCAGTTAAGTGAACCCACGTGTACACGCTACTGTGTCTAAAGCAACTAGCGTATATCCAGAAATCTTATGATTCAGTTAGCTTATCTTCAGTAAATGCATCAGAACATTATTAACCATTTTAACAGTAAACAGGTGCAGTATAACAGAACAGATCATCACACAAAAGCCACACACATGAACACCAAGATATAAGGTGGAAACCCAATGTGGGTGAAAACCACCTGCTGCAAGTCGTCTCTATCTTTCTTTAATCAGAAACTTCAGTTTACAATCTTTTGTACTGGTGCAGCCTTATACCAGTACGCAGGCTACAACCTGCAGAAGGCTACAACCTTCTCTCGTTTTCCAGGCTCTCCTGGAAGGGAGCTCCAACCCCCTTTGCTCTTGTACTAGCTAAGATACTAGTACGTAGGTGCTGGCCTACAATCTTCTTTCCTTCAGGTACCACTTTTCATCAATTTTCAGACTGGATACTCCTGAAGCACAACATTACAATCTGAAGACCACGATTCATTCACAAATCATTGAAGCACAAAACAACCAATACTAGCATCATCAATCTTTGAATCACTGAACCACTAAAACCCTGTCAACACCCAGTCATCAGAACACAGAGCAGACTACAGAACTCTGCAATAACAGTCAGACCCAACTGCAACCCCAAAAATTAAGCTTCAAAAGATATACGCTACTTCAATGAAACAAACCCGCGTATACACGCGCTTTTACCGAAGCCAACATGCGTACATATCTAGAAGTATTTTCTTAAAACTTCGCAGCTCTACCAGACATCAGTCATACCCAGAACATAACATTGCGTCAGTATGCAGATCTAAAAATACGCATAATCAACCATATAAAGATAGTTCATTTCAAACAATTTGATCCCGATCTATCCTTAGATCTAGTCTTCCATCAACCGGTGTGATCTCTCCTTAGCTCAGATCAAGCAATGTATCATCAACCCAGAACCTGCATACTAGATCTCTTTCTTCATTAGATATTCAAGACTTTTTCGATACTATTGCCTAATGATCTTCTTCTCCTTATATAGCCTTAGGCCCTTCACAATACCACGGTCCAAAACCATAGTAACACAATACCATCAACTTCAAAACTCGGGATCAACACGACTATCGAGATACCTTGGTCCAAAACCATAGGCTCAAGTACCGAGGACTAACTACCACGGACCAAAAGAAAGCTTCTCGACATGTACGCTCTTTTCTGTTCATGAAACTGCGTGTATACGCAACTTCGTATATAGCGAGCCTGCGTATCCGCGACTTAGTATATAGCATACCAGCGTGTATACGCAACTTGGGCTTAATGAACCTGCGTATATGAAGTTTCTCTTCTTTCTTGTAGTCTGGACTGAGATCTGTCTTCAAAGAGAGTTGCCATCAAGGACAACACCTATACCATAGCGCGCCACACCTGTGCCAAAATGCCAACAATCTCCCCCTTTGGACTTGATGGCAACCCCAAGATCCTTAGAATCATTCTCCCCCTTTGTCATCAAGGGCAAAGGGCTGTGCTCCCCCTGAGTACATGCTGATATCTCTGCTTTGCTATGCTAAACATGCTCCCAACATAGGCCGTTACATGACCTTGACACCATAGAAGAGATATCACAAAAGAGATACATGACATAGAGACGAAAAATCTAGACCAAGACTTATGAAAGTCACCAACAGCATCTGATAATCAACAACAGCTGTGCTCCTTCTCCTGAAACCAACAACAGTTGTGAACTAGAACCAAAAGCATCTAAATGCCAACAATGCTTTATTAGACTTTAAGCTGCTCCCCCTGAAACTGTGCCTGCTGCTCCCCCTGAAACTGTGCCTGAAGGACTCTGGCATACCCATCTCAGACCTTCTCCAACCAGAATCTGCCCTTGCTGTTCAGAACTCCATATACGCGACTTCACCTGCATAAATCAGCGTATGTACGCAGATATCCCTTACACAACTCGCGTATACCAACTTTTCTTTAGAACAGACAAGCTTCAACAGCAGGATGAAGCATCAACTACTCCCAGCTTTTGTCTGAGATATTCAAAAGTCTCCCTGGGCAGTGGTTTTGTGAGAATATCAGCAACTTGTTCTTTAGAAAAAACATACTCCAACTTGACCTTTTGTTCAAGCACTTGTTCCCGGAGGAAGTGATACTTGATTGGTATGTGCTTGGTCTTTGAATGCATGACTGGATTCTTTGAAATGCTGATTGCATTTGTATTATCACATAAGATAGAGACTGGTGGAGTACAAGTGATTTGAAAATCCTGCAAGGTCTGCATCATCCAAAGAAGTTGTGTGCAACAAGATGCCGCAGCCACATATTCTGCTTCAGCTGTAGATAAAGCAATCGAACTCTGTTTCTTGCTGAACCAAGATACTAATCTGGAACCCATGAAGAAAGCACCACCACTTGTGCTTTTCCTGTCATCCACACTTCCGGCCCAATCTGCATCTGTGTAAGCATGAAGAGTGAGATCTGTATCTCTAGGATACCATAAGCCATAGTTTTGAGTCCCTTGAAGATATTTGAAGATTCTTTTGACTGCCTGAAGATGAGTTTCCTTTGGGTTGGCTTGAAATCTTCCAACAATTCCTACTGCATGCATAATATCTGGTCAGGTACCTGTCAAATAAAGCAAACTCCCAATCATGGATCTATAAGTTGGTTGGTGAACTGCTGCTAATTCATCATTTGCACTGAGGTTGCATCCTGTAACCATGGGGGTACAAACTGGCTTTGAATCTTCCATACCATACTTCTTCAGGATCTGCTTGAGGTACTTGGTTTGAGACAAGAAAATACCTCCTTCATTTTGTTGGATTTGCAATCCAAGAAAGTATGTCAATTCTCCAAGTAATGACATTTTGAATTCTTTCTGCATAACCAAGGCAAAGTTTTGACTCATCGCCTCTTCATTGCTGCCAAAGATAATATCATCTACATACACAACAAGTATTAGCAATTTGTTATTTTCAACTTTTATATAGAGATTGCTATCTGCTGACCCTTTTGAAAAACCTTGTTGGTGAAGATATTTGTCCAATCGATAGTACCAAGCCCTTGGAGCTTGTTTGAGACCATAGAGAGCCTTTTTCAATCTGCATACAAGGTTTGGATCATTCCCAAGAATGAAACCATCTGGCTGTTCAATATATACTTCTTCTTCTAGGTCTCCATTCAGAAAGGCTAATTTCACGTCCATTTGAAATACTTTGAAGTTTTGAAAGCTTGAGAGAGCAAGGAACATTCGGATGGCCTCAAGTCTTGCAACAGGAGCAAAGGTCTCTTCAAAATCTATTCCTTCTTGCTGCGCATACCCTTTACAAACAAGTCTGGCCTTGTTTCTAATTACTTCTCCATTTTCATTCAATTTATTTTTGAAGACCCATTTTGTCCCTATGACATTCTTATCTTTTGGTCTAGGAACCAATTCCCAAGTGTTGTTCTTTTCGATCTGCTCAAGTTCTTCATCCATTGCTTTGATCCAACATTCATCTTTGCATGCCTCTTTCACATTTTCTGGTTCAGTGGAAGAGAGTAATGCCAAGTAGCTTGAAGCTTCTGCAATTGTTCTTCTTGTTTGTACTCCTGCTTCTTTCTGCCCCACAATCTGAGATTCTGGATGATTCTTCTGAACATATCTGGATGGAGTCTTCTATTCTATTCTTGTCTGCTCCTCTGGTTCTTCTTGAGGTTCTTCTTCTTCATCATTCTGTCTTTGAGGGTAGCCTTCATCTTCTTCAATGTCTTCATGATGAACTTGCCTAGGAATGTATCCCTTCTCACCAACCACAACATCAATGCTGTCAACAATTCTGCCAAGTCTTTTATTGTAGCACTTGTATGCTTTGATATATGGAGAATAACCAAGAAGAATGCCTTCATCTGCTCTAGGTTCAAGTTTGCCAAGTTGCTCATCAGTATTCTTAATATAACATTTGCTCCCAAAGATTTTGAAGTGCTTCACCGAAGGAGTCTCACCACACCAGAGCTCATGAGGGGTTTGAGTGCTGTTTACTCGGACATTTGTTTTGTTGAGAATAATAACCGCAGCATGTGCAACTTCACCCCAGAAAGTTGCGGGAGTACCTGATTCATCAAGCATAGCACGAGCCATTTGTTGGACTGTTCTGTTCATTCTTTCCACAACTCCATTTTGCTGAGGAGTTCTAGTTGTAGAGAATTCTCTTCTTATCCCATGTTCTTCACAGAAATCGAAAAATTCATTCGAGGTAAAATCCCCACCTCTGTCAGATCTGAGGCACTTAATTTTGTGTCCTGATTCATTTTCAACCAAGGCCTTGAAGGATTTGAATTTTTCGAATGCTTCATCTTTGTGCTTCATAAGTCCTAACCAGACAAACCTGGAGAAATCGTCAATGAATAATATCAAATATTCTTCTCCTCGAGGTGTTCTTTTTCTGAATGGACCGCATGTATCTGTATGTACTAGCTCAAGAGGCATGCTAGCTGATCCTTCCTTCTCAGGAAAATTAGTTCTGGTTTGCTTTCCAAACTGACATGATTTGCAAATGGTGTTGTCTGGAATTTTGATATCTGGAAGATCACGAACTGCCTGATATCTGCATGCTTTCCTTATTTGTGAAAAGCTTAGATGCCCCAGTCTCCGATGCCATAGCCAGTGTTCATCATTCTTGCTCAAATAGCATTGTTGTTGTCTTTCTTCAAATATGTATAGATTATTTGGAGTCCTTCTTCCTTTGATCACTGTTTCACTTGTATCAAGATCACGAACACAACATCCATTTGATCTAAATATTATCTCTGTTCCTTGATCGCACATCTGACTGACACTCAGAAGATTATGCTTCAATCCATCAACATACAAAACATTTCCAGCTTTGACCTTCTCTTTCAACGGAGCAACGCCTTTTCCTTTTATGGCTGCAGAGATATCGTTTCCAAAAGAAACTTTCTTTCCCTTTTCTAATGCGGTATATGATTCAAGTTTTTCTTTGTCCCCTGTCATATGCTTCGAACATCCGTTGTCAATGTACCATAGACTTTCTTGACCTTCTGCATAAAAGGCTATCCCACATCTTTCTGGTTGCGGTTCCTTTATTCTCCATGTTCTGACATTTGAGGTTTGTTCCTTCTGAGTTGTCTTTCTGAACCTGCTCCTGCATTCAGAGTCTTCATGACCAAAGTTATTACAAATAGAGAATTCAACTTCATTTTCAAGAACCGAAAAGTTGTTATAAGTCCTTTTCATGGTTCCAGTCATACTTCTTTGCTTTTGAGCTTCTCTAGTCATGATTGTCTTGTAGGCAACACATTGAGCTGCTTTGTGACCGAAGTTATGGCAAGAAAAACATTGGCCATTAAAGAAGCTTCTGCGATAATCAGATCTATCATCCAACCAATTGTAGCTTCTATTGACATCCATTCTTGGGGCAAATTGGGAAGATTTTACCTGTGGCTGATTGTAGCTTCTGTTTGTCCTTAAGGCAGCTTGTTCCTGAATTTCTTGATAGTCTTTATTTGTTCTTGAGGTAGACTGTCCCTGATTCACCTGATGACTTTTATTTGGCCTTTGCTCGCTCCTCCTTGCTGCATCAAGATAACTTTTAGAGGTAGAAGCTTGAGATGTTTCTCCATTATATCCCAGACCTGTCTTGATCAGAGGAGAACGCTGCACATTGATAATCTCATCCAAGGTTTCAGATCCTTTAACAAATTTAAGATTAATAGCTTTTGTTTTCTCAATCTCCTTTCTAAGACAAACAATCTCACATTCCAATTTTTCAAGATGTTTTTCCTTTTCAGCCAGTTGACATTGTAGAGAATCAATAATAGCACTTTTCTCTTCTAAGTAAACTTTGAGATTATTCATTTCTTCACAAAAGCCTTCTACATTTATAGCATCCATGTAGTCATCATCTTCAAAAGCCATTAAAAGTTTATATCTATTACCTTGTTCATCTTCGTCACTATTTGAAAGACCATCACTATCTTCATGAGTGTAGTAGCTTTTCTTCTTTTCATTCTGTTTCTTGTTCCATTTGACAGGTTCCTTTCCCTTGTCATTCTTATCTTTGTGAGGACATTTGGCAGCATAATGACCTACTCTTCCACAAGCAAAGCATTTAAAAGGTAACTTACCTCTGAACCTTCCAGAACCCCTTTGAAGATTTCTGACAAAATTTGATTCTTCTTCTTCATCTTCTGGCACGTGACTTGCTTCATAATAATCTTCTTTGCCTGAAGCCTTGAAAGCAGCTTCTCTTCTGTCTGATGGACCTCCCTTTCTCATTTCATAAGCAGTTAGAATTCCGTGAAGCTGAGACATAGTAAGAGTTCGTAGATTTTCCTTTTCTTCTATTGCAGATACTTTAGATTCAAATTTGGGGGACAATGATCTTAGAACCTTTTCAACCACAATAGCCTCTTTTATTTCTTCACCCAAGTTTTTCATGCAATTAACAATCTCATCCACCCTAAGGAAATAGTTAGCCACACTTTCATCATTATACATTCTGAGAGTCTCATACTTAATCCTGAGAGTTTGAAGTTTAGCATGCTTTACCTGTTCGTCTCCTTCATAGCTCGTGACAATTTTGTCCCATATTTCTTTTGCGGATTTATAGTGCATTACCTTCATGAATTCCGATTGGGATATACATCCCAATAGAGTACTGACTGCTTTCGCATTTGTTTCATATTTCTTTTTCTCGGCCGAATCTGTAGGAGTAGCTGAAGGAAAAGTGTAGCCTGTCTCTACGATGTCCCAAACTTCTGTACCAAGAGATTGAAGATAGGCAGTAACTCTTACCTTCCAATAATTGAAGTTTGTCCCATCAAAAACCGGTGGCCTGATTGATGCTTCTTTCTCGTAGTTGCTCATGATGAACGATCTACCTTCAAGCGATCAAGCTTCTCTGAAGGACCTGCTCTGATACCAATTGTTGGAAATAATACTGAGACGGGGGGGTGAATCAGTATTATCAGATCAATAAAACTTTTTCAATTTCATATTCAGAAACATATACGCTACTTCAGTTAAGTGAACCCGCGTGTACACGCTACTGTGTCTAAAGCAACTAGCGTATATCCATAAATCTTATGATTCAGTTAGCTTATCTTCAGTAAATGCATCAGAACATTATTAACCATTTTAACAGTAAACAGGTGCAGTATAATAGAACAGATCATCACAAAAAAGCCACACACATGAACACCAAGATATAAGGTGGAAACCCAATGTGGGTGAAAACCACCTGCTGCAAGTCGTCTCTATCTTTCTTTAATCAGAAACTTCAGTTTACAATCTTTTGTACTGGTGCAGCCTTATACCAGTACGCAGGCTACAACCTACAGAAGGCTACAACCTTCTCTCGTTTTCCAGGCTCTCTTGGAAGGGAGCTCCAACCCCCTTTTCTCTTGTACTAGCTAAGATACTAGTACGTAGGTGCTAGCCTACAATCTTCTTTCCTTCAGGTACCACTTTTCATCAATTTTCAGACTGGATACTCCTGAAGCACAACATTACAATCTGAAGACCACGATTCATTCACAAATCATTGAAGCACAAAACAACCAATACTAGCATCATCAATCTTTGAATCACTGAACCACTAAAACCCTGTCAACACCCAATCACCAGAACACAGAGCAGACTACAGAACTCTGCAATAACAGTCACACCCAACTGCAACCCCAAACATTAAGCTTCAAAAGATATACGCTACTTCAATGAAACAAACCCGCGTATACACGCGCTTTTACCGAAGCCAACATGCGTACATATCTAGAAGTATTTTCTTAAAACTTCGCAGCTCTACCAGAAATCAGTCATACCCAGAACATAACATTGCGTCAGTATGCAGATCTAAAAATACGCATAATCAACCATATAAAGATAGTTCATTTCAAACAATTTGATCCCGATCTATCCTTAGATCTTGTCTTCCATCAACCGGTGTGATCTCTCCTTAGCTCAGATCAAGCAATGTATCATCAACCTAGAACCTGCATACTAGATCTCTTTCTTCATTAGATATTCAAGACTTTTTCGATACTATTGCCTAATGATCTTCTTCTCCTTATATAGCCTTAGGCCCTTCACAATACCACGGTCCAAAACCATAGTAACACAATACCATCAACTTCAAAACTCGGGATCAACACGTCTGTCGAGATACCTTGGTCCAAAACCATAGGCTCAAGTACCGAGGACTAACTACCACGGACCAAAAGAAAGCTTCTCGACATGTACGCTCTTTTCTGTTCATGAAACTGCGTGTATACGTGACTTCATATATAGCGAACCTGCGTATCCGCGACTTAGTATATAGTGTACCAGCGTGTATACGCAACTTGGGCTTAATGAACCTGCGTATATGAAGTTTCTCTTCATTCTTGTAGTCTGGACTGAGATCTGTCTTCAAAGAGAGTTGCCATCAAGGACAACACCTGTACCATAGCGCGCCACACCTGTGCCAAAATGCCAACAAGTGCCTCACCCTTTTTCGTCAAATTACATGAACAATGCTCTAAAATGTATGCGAGTATGAAAATGAATGGGTTGAGCCAGTCGGGTAGCCATTCAACTAGCCACCACGACTAGTCTAATGGTCTCGTCAAATTTGGAAAGTGTTGGTCTTGTCAAGCAAGACAGGAAATGGACACGTGGGAAGCGTCCAGTCGGGGAGAAGCGGCGATCTAAAAGAAATGGCGGTGGTAGATATGCAGGGAATGATGCGGCGGTCAGGCAGACTTACAGTGGAATAATCATAGGTGACATCGTCCAACGGTCCGGCAGGGACAGCTCACCCCCGCGCCACGAGTTCTGCAGGGATTCAAATCCACCGGCTAGATCGTGTATGGCACGCCACTCATTTATCATCAACCGTTTTGCAGTCGAGTAAGCGTCCGAAATTCCCTGAAGCCTGTTACTCCGAGTCCTTGGCTTGTTCAAACGTCTGGTGGTTGCACAGAAGGCCCAGAACCACTAACGCGCTCTCCAGAACCCGTGCGCAACTTCTACAGGAAGCTGCGCTACAGGAAGCTCACCGCTACGGAGGAAATCAATCTATTCACATCAAAGGTGGCGAATTGGAAGAGGTAAGCCTGAACTTGGTCCTCCCATGCAATTGGTTTAAAGGGTGGCGAAGTCGACGTCCTAAAAAAGTAGAACTACAGTCTGCGCATAAATTTGTAAGCGTCGTCTTCCTTCTGCATGAGAATTGTCGTCGTTGTATATGTGGGGTTTTCTACAGGATTTGGTTCGTAATTGAGCCCTTGTCAAGGCTCACCTGTAGATAGCCGAGAATTCACGAACTGTGTGCTTGACAGAGGTGTAATTCTGCGCTCTGTCTAAGGAAATCCCAAAGGCTCATCTTTTGATACGGGTTAACCACCTCCGGCTAACACAGCAAGCTTTCACCATGCCGGGTGGGCTCATTAGGAAAGAACCAACAGACTCAAAGAAGCTACGGGAAAACCCTGAGGTGGTAGACATGTTTTCTCCTGTACGATGGATGTCGTTCTGCGACAAGCTTCAAGGTTATGATGATGAGGTGGCAGAGGAATTCCTGCGAGCTTTGAAGCCAAAATAAAAAATGCTGGCTGTTTTCAATTTCAGGGGTTTGAATCTCAGACTCACCCCACAGTTCATCAGCAGAGTCACTGATCTCCCAATGGGGGTACCGTGGGAGAAGGAGGAGAGAAAACTAGGCCAGAAGGCTAAAAAGGAGTTCTTTCTGCCGGAGGAGCAATTCTCAGAGGATAAGAACGGGGTTCACAGAGCTAGCCTACAGCCACACTGGAGTGAGGTCAGCCTCCAAATTATGAAATATATCACATGCAAAGGACGATTCAGCATCGTATATGGGTACCATTTCCGGCTGCTCACCGAACTTAGGCACCAAATGGACCTACCTTCAGAAAACAAGCTAAGCATTCCTTACTTCCTCCTGCAGTCCATGACTGAATGTGCCACCAAATTACGAGAAGGAACGCCAGACCAAGTAGCCCATCATGGGCTCATTAAGCTCCTCGTGGAGGATGCACTCCACACATACACCGTCCCTCTCTCATGGGAAGCCTTTCGGAATTTGACTAAGGATGGTGACATCAAAATGTTGGCCGAGGAGCTCACCTCCTCCAGCAGCAAGGAGAAGGAACTAATACAAACAGAGAAGAAAGGAAAAGGCCAAGAAACCATGGCCAAAGCACCAAAGAAGGAACAAAAGGGGAAACCAGAGAAACACCAGGTTGCCGAAACAGAGGATGACAAACCCACATTGACACCCAGGGAGAAAAGGTTACAGAGTAGGGTGGAAAGGACTGAACAAGTCCACGTCAGTAAAGGCACCTCGAAGGCAGCCTCAGCAAAGTCAAAAGACAAAGCACCCTCAGCCAAACAGGCTAAAACGGTGCCACCTATTTCTACAGGAAAATCAAAAACGGCTTCTACAGGAAGCCAGAAATCAGCCGCTACAGGGCTTTCTACAGGAAGTCCTGAGAAAGGAAGACAGAAGGAGAAGACAGCCGAAATCCTTGCAAGGGAGGCAGCAGCCGTGCTGGCCACCCTTAGTACCCCTCCCAAGCCGAAGGAAAAATGAAAGAGGGAGATCCCTCTGTATTTCAAAGCCAGGAGAAGTGTGAGAATCAAAACAGGCAGGCCCCAACCTCCATCCAGCAGCCCAATTACCATAGAAGACACCCCTACCTCGCCAAGGGAGAGGTCCCCCTCAAAAATATCAGTCACTTATGAGCGGGGGAGCCCGAAGACAACTGCCTGGAAGGAGAGAATGGACAGGTTGGCTTCAAAAACCCCGCTACAGGATGTTGAGGCCGTTCTACAGGAAACATTGGCCAGGCTCAAGGAGACCGAAAGAATGGAGGGGGAGGCAGCCACATCACCACTTAGGGAAGACAGAGTAGAGCCACCGAGGGAAGAAGAGGTGGAGCATATTCTGGAACCTAGTCCCCAGCCAAGCTTGAGCTCGTATTATAACTTTTTGGAGGCTGGAAAAATTATTCCACAGAAATTCACAGTGCCGCTTTTCTTTGCGTTAGAGGAAGAAAGAGTGAGGACCCACATGTGGATGAAGATAGCTAAATCTAAAGGAGTGGCAGATATAGGCCCCTTAGAGGAACAACTCAAGGAGGCACGAAGAGAATTAGCTATGTCCAAACACGTGGGAAACTGCCAGCGGGTATTCCTACAGGAAGAGAATGAGAAACTCAAACTGCAGCTACAGGAACAGAGGAAAGAAAGGGGCACATCATCAGGGGACACTACAGCAGAACCTCAAGGCAAAGAAGGACTACAAGTTGGTCTTGGGGAGCTAACCTCGCATCTACAGGAAAGGGAACTACAAGCACAAATCGAGATACAAGCTCTCAAACAACAGTTGCAGCAAAAAGAGGCACAACTGGCCTGCATGGACAGTTGGGCCATGGATGCTCTACAATGTAGACAATCGGCCCAATCTTATGGCCTATACCTACGGGACTAGTGGCTGCAATTCCAAATTAATGCATTGGCACAGAGGGGTATCTCCCAAATCCAAGACCTCCAGCAGTTCACAGAGTTATGTAATAGCAGTTCATTAGAGGACAAGGCCAAGCTATCGAAGTTCTATCTCCATAATTTGGCCCTTCCTAATGTGACTTCATGGGATCCCAACACAGTCGTAGGAGATATGCAGTTGATGGCATTTGCCTCATGGTTGAACCATGAAGAAAAGAGAGCAGCAGAGGTCAAAGAGGTCATGAACCGAGAGTTACATGAGCCACTGCTGATTAGAGTAGAGCTAGGGGATCCCACTGCATTGATATCGGCCCACCAACACTTAGCCACCAACCCTCAAGCTTTATTGAAATACATGGACCAGCAGGCTCAGGCTATAGCACATTTCGAGGATATGGAGCGACTATTAGGGGACAATTGTGTTCATGCTTGCACCCGCCGATGGAACACATTGTCCCACAGCCTCAAAATCAGAGAATATCACACTCCAACTCGAATGAGGGAAGCTCTAGTACGGGTCCCCCTCTACAAGAAGTCCATACAGAACCTCCAAGCCAGCTGGATTGGCCTCAAGCTAAGCCCACCGTTGCTTTTAGGATTGATGGAAGGCAGCACAGAAAAAGAAGAGCATAAGCAGTGGGAAGAGGTGGAAAGGAAGGCTGGGTTCCATGCCAGTGAGGAGGACACTACTTCAGAAAACTGGGATGTGAGAGTGGCGGTGAAAGCAATGAAGGACGAGGAGCTGGATTAGTTGCTCAGGGATGAGCAATCATTTTAGCTAGGGGGTGATGATGAGCCCAAAATTTGGTAACATTTTGGGCTCTTTTGGCCTAACCACCCTTGCTCAATCCTTCATTTTTCATAACTTATGCATCATTTTTTAGTTTGTTTACGTCATTTGTATGAATAAGGGCAGTCACTATTCCTAGGTGGCTAACACGTGCTCATTTCAGGTTTTTTGACACATGTTGGAGCAAAACCAAGCAGATAAGGACTAGGAGACAACCAAGATGGGGTTGAGGATTCGTAGGAAGGTTGTCCACAGCATTAATTAGCCTTCCTCGGGATCTTCACCCCCAACTCCGAGCTCCAAAAGCCACCACAACTGGATCTAGAAGGCAGCCAAACAGATTTTGTGGAAGCAGTTGTTCACTCCCAGTTTGGTCAGCCAAGTCCCATAGATTTAGGAGGCCATCTTGGGGCCTCATGATGTATAAATGATAGGGCTTCAGCCTTCGAAAAGGACTTTTTGGAAAAACTGTTGCACATTCTGCACTACGAGCTGCTAGCTCTGTTTTTGCTCTTTTGTAGCCATCATTGGCATACCTCTTGACTTATGATTATTATTTTTTAATGAGAAGCAGTCAGATTTGATCTCAGCTCTGAGTTTCTAAAGGAGCCATAGCTCTCGGGGTTGGGCCCAACCTGAGAGCCTAGGGCCTCCTTCTTTTGTATTGATATCTTCTCTTTCAGCAATATGGTTTTCTTTACATGTATTTGAAATGCAGTTTGTTGAGTTAGATTTCGTGGTGTGATTAAGTAGGTCATTGTTAGAAGATAGAGTTGCTTCAGATGTCTAGAATAGAGTAAAGAGATTAGAATTGATAAGAGTTCCAGAAAAGGGTTGCCTGCACTCTCATTTTCACCTCTTTCTAGGGGCTGGAATTGCAGACAGTGCTACCCAACAAAAACACTAGTTTGCATACTCATGCAATCGTTGGTGCAATGTTTTCATTTGTAAAAGTTATCCATACACTCAGACCTCTTGGAATGTTGCTTTTCTTCAGTACCATACATGGTTCTCTTTAGAAATAACGTTGTTGTTCATTGGTTTCATTAACAGTTAGGATAGATTGGTAATATTTTGATTATGTGCAGGACGTGGATGATTTGGTTCAGTTTACACTGTGCAGTGCATCTCCATCACTTTCTCGTCCATCCAAGCTTCGTCCAGGCCAACTGCTCATCTCCAAATTAGACCCCTCATCTCACAACTACTCTGCTGCCCACGTCATCCTACCTTTTTGGCCTTCCATTCCCTCTGCCCTCTTTAAGACAAACTATCTTTCCACATCCTCTCATCACCACATATCTCTGTCACTAAGTCATTACAAACCCCTCTCCTACCTCCCTATCCATCCATGCAGCCTCTTCCACTCACCCATCATCCAAAATCCAATCGTAGAACATCCTGTAGGAATTGCTGAACATCCTGTAGAAATTCTGAAACATCCTGTAGAACCCCTGCAGACTTCCTGTAGAAGCTCATAAACGCGGTTTCTTGGCAGCCAAACTTTGTGAAACTCTCTAGAAGGATGTTAGAGACTCCTTAGACCCTCTCTGAACCTTCCCGACCTCTTCCAAGTATTTCTCCTCCGTAATCCGCCTCTGCACAGTAAAAAGCCAGTTACAAGCACATGCATGATAATTCTAAATAACTTATTCAAAAATACAAAAAGATGTTTTCTTTAGGTAGAAGTAGTCTAGACACATGCATCTTACCTTCATAGAAGTAATGGCATCTCTTTCAGTAGTTTGCATTCCCATCTTTGCATCAGTAGGACTAGCTGGTAGAATTAGGGTTTGCTAGGGTTTGCGTTTCTTGTTGGCTTTCAGTTTCTTTCTGCAAGTAGATTAGCTCCCTTTGAGTTAGTCTTCGTCCATCAGTTAAAAAGCTTCTTCTAAGAGCTCATAGAAGTTGGCTTAAGCCCCTAGCGGACTTGTGCCAGCTGACCAAGTGACAGCTGCGGCAAGAGCTAGTACTTGTGCATACAGCACCGTCGCTTCCAAGTTTGTTACGAACTACCGGGTTGATAAAATTAAGGAAGGAAGTTCCAGGAGTTGTAGCATTATTGCTACAATACTGGAGCCCACCAATTAGTAGGTTTTGTCTCGTTGGAGCCAGGGAACTTTGTAACAGTGAGCTTAAGCTTGCCTTTGTGAAAGTAATTGAAGACAAGTTTGAAGCATATATGTGTTTAATTTGTGTTTCTTGTGTTGACTCTTGTGAGTCTTATATGAATGGTTGTTGAAGTGTTTATTGGTGTCCCAGTATTATTTACTTGTGAAAGAAATGTTTAAAATTCTCACAATATTGATTCACACCCCCCACCCCCTCAGTATTTTCCTGGTTCCTAGCAATTGGCATCAGAGCCCCAAGTTACTTTAGGAAAAAATTAAAAGCTAGAAGAAATATTAGGTACCATGGAAAACTAGGAAAGAGGATACACCAATATGGTACTTATGTTCAATGGAAAAAGTTGTGTTTTGGAAGGTAAGGATGAAAACCTATATTTAATCACTTGGTGCTGATGGATGGGATGTAGTGGTAGAAGAATATCAAAATCCTCGAGCCTTGATTACTAGAGATTAGAAGATGGAATTTACATGCAATGTTAAATTTATGAATGCACTAATCTCTGGCATATTGAATCAGAACTAGTCAAGGTCATGGATTGATTTTCTTCATGTAATAGGTGTTGTGAAGTGACAGAGATGTCAATCATTTTCTCTATCTTCTATTTTATATCCACCACAATATTAATCTAGACACCCATAAAAGGATTGAGTTCCCATTTAGGGTCCTAACAAAAATATGAAAACCCTCCTCCAAATATATATTTTCAGTCTCCAAGTCCCAGATCGAGGATATGGAGATCTTCCTATTAAAATGTTTTATGAAAATATGATATTTTTTTGTCTTGTCCTATCTTTTGGCTGGAATAGGGAGAAAAAATATTATATGAGATCCCTTGGGAGGGTGGATCCCTCATATGCACCAATTACTTCAATAAACATTACCCTAGATCCTACTAGGTAGGGCGATCTAAAGAATATGTAAAAAAAATGAGCTTTGGTCCAACATAGTTTTCATTTCACAAATGCCTTGCATTGGTAAAACCCTAGTTGCTATGTGTTTATTTTTCAAGTGCAATAGATATAAGCACTAATTTTTAAAAAATGATAATTGCTTCTAATTATGTAGGTATTCTTTTAGCACTTCCAATTTTATCATTAAACAATTACACTTTAGAAATTCAACCATAAATGCACAAAGATAACACAATATTTACCCTGGGAAAACCCACTTAGGAGAAAAACCACTAGGCTTTGAGGTACATGATAAGAAGGCTCATGATTACAAACTAAAGAAATTTTTGTATGATCACTGGCAGACACATTGGACTTGGTATTCTTGGATTGATGGATCTTGGTTGATCTTGTTGTTTACAGACTTACATTATAGAAGGAGAAACAATGGAAAGAATATTTGCTTCAATGACAGAGAGAGCTTCCAAGCTCTGCTTTAGTGTCAAAGGGGGTTGACATCATAGTTCAAGATGAAGGATCTTAGTTGAATACATTACTTATTATAACTAGAAGTGTGGCAAGAGCTAGGTAAGCATAGTATCATGATCCTTCAAAGATTTGGGATGAAAGACAACCAATCCATGATAACCAATCTAAAGAAGTTAAGTGGAAAAGGGAGATGTCATATTGCTATAGCGGCCTACTGTGAAGAAATAAACTGTAGGGATATAGAGATTCAAATTGGGCAGAGAGTGTTGAAGACATGAATACCACATCATGATGATGATTTAGTTTGGATTATGCTTGGGCAGGAAGCAGACATCTGTCAGACTCAGGACTACAGGAGTTGAGTATATTGCAACTAGTTTGGTGAATTGTGAAGTAGTGTGACTTCAATAATTATCCAAGTTGTCACTTGGAACCTGGTCAACACTTGTGACCTATTGGGAAGCCTAGGCTATTACCATCCCTACATGATAATCGAATAGTAAATATCATGCTTGATGCTAAAGGCACTCACTCGCCCACCTAGGGAGCACTTTAGGCCTTCATGCTCTATGGTTCATTCCCTAGCCACATTTGTAGCCCCTGTTCAATAATTTGACCTATCCATATTCTGAACTAGGGAGAATGGTCACACCTTGATGCAAAAATATCACCATTTCCTCTAACTAAGGAAAAGCGGCTTATCCTTGAAGTATACAAACTTCTTAAGCTTTTCCCTGAAGTATACAAACTTCTCAATATTTTCCCTAAAGTATACAAACTTCTTTATATTTTCCCTAAAGTATACAAACTTATTAATCTTATCCCTGAAGTATACAAACTTCTTAATTTTGTCCCTGAAGTATACAAACTTTTCCCTGGAACAGAGCCTTTGTGAGCCTTATTGCTCCCTTCTATACTGTGTCTCGGTATGTACTTCAACCTATCATCATGGTCATCTCCTGCACCTGATCAAAAAACCCTGTGAGAATTTACTGAAGCCACACTACTTCATAATTCACCAAACTAGCTACAATATACCCAACTCTTGTAGTCCTGAGTGTGACAGGTTCCTGCTTCCTGCCCAAGCATAATCCAAACTAAATCATCATCTTTATGTGCTCTTCCTGTCTTCAACACTTTCCCGAATTTGAATTTGCATATCCCTGTATTTGTTTCCTTCACAGTAGACCATGCTGTATCAATCTAGTAGGTCCCTTTGCCACTTAGCTTCTTCAGACGAGTTATCATGGAAATTGCCATGGATTGATTTTATTTCATCCAAAATCTCTGAAGGATCATGATAATATGCTTACCTGGATTCTACTACACTTCTAGTTCTAAAAATTAATGTATTCAACCAATATCCTTCATCTCAAACTCTGATGTCAACTCCCTCTAACACTAAAGCAGAGCTTGCAAGCTCTCTCTATCACTGAAGTAAATCTTCCTGCCACTATTTCTCCATCTCTCACGTAATTATTTCTTCTCCAGTCAAAAATAAGATCAACCAAGATCCATCAATACAAGAATACCAAGTCCAATGTGTTTGCTTGTGATCGTATAAAGCTTTCTTTAGTCTGTAATCATGATACTTCTTATCATGTACCTTAAATCCATGGGGTATCTTTATGTACACTTATTCTTCTTCTTCAATCATTTATAAATGTGATCTCTACATATACATGGTGCAATTTTCAAAGAAATGGAAATTCTAACATAAGTGTACCTGATAACTGAATGAAACGTCTTTTCATAGTCTTCCCCCTCTTTCTAGGATAATCCTTGAATATTTATTTGTACTTCTCTATGTTTCCATATACTGCATACTTGTATATCCACTTGGAATTCACCATTGACTCTCCTCGAATATTGACACAGTCTTCATTATGGAATCTTTAAAACTTGTTGACATGCCTGATCCCTCTAAACTAGAAACTCTTATGGTCATCAGACATAGTTCTAGATTTCGGTGCAACTTCTCTCTCTTGAACACAAATCACTCTTATAGAATCATCTTGTCACGAGATTTGCTTCATTCTTCCCAATGTTTTCATTTGTTTTTAAATCATTAGAAGAGTTTATGATGTACCTACAACCCTCACTAGGAGGTCATGGAAGAAATGATTATAACCGAGCAAAAATAAAACAAATACAAGAGTCTAACAAATAATAATCAAGGAAGAGAGATATAAAGTACTTCTCTTTTGAGGATTATAGGGGATTGTCAACTCCCTTTTGATCCTTGTCTTCTTGCAGGAATGAAATCCATCTACAATTTCATCATCCTCATCCTCATCATCAACATGATTCTTTCCTTTTATTTCTTGCATGAGCTATGATTTCTTCTTTCAATAGAAACATTGATCTAGGTCTAACTCTAGAGTTTTATGCACTAGGGTTTTATTATTAATAATTATAGATTTATATGGTTTAAAAATCATTTCTAAGGATGGATCATAGCATAAGTGTTATGAATTCATTTTTTTTTTTTTTATGTGAGAGAATCTTTCTCCTACCCTACTTGTAGAAAATCAAAGATCTATTTGCAATTCTAGTATAGCATGTCCTTGTCATTAGTTGTTAAAGATTTTGTAGTATCATTCTTGGATTTATCTTATAAGGATTCTCATCATCATCAATGTCATTCCTTCTTATCGTTCTTCCCTTGAGTTTGTTGATTTTTATAATGACCAAAATTGTGGCAAAGAAAACATCAAATATCCTTCATTTTAGGAATTGGTCTTCTATCTACATTCCTTTGAAATTTTCCAAAATTTATTTTCTTTTTCCCTTTTTACAGTGGGTGATAAATGTTGAGATTCATCATCTTGAGGTCTTGGAATCTTCTCCTTTGAGACAATTCTAGATTCTTCTCGAGTACATGAGGTCCATAATTCTTCAAAAGTTGGAGTTTCCTTTTTGCCACATATACTAGATGATTTAGGTAAACCATTAAGAGTTATAGTTACAAGTTCTTTATCAGAAATGATTTCATCAATTGCTTGAGGTTTCTTGAGGTTGCTATATTAATTTAGATATCCTCATGAAATATGAGGCCTAGTACAATTTCTTGTAATTCTAACATCAAGAAGCTCATTCTTCAAACTCATTGCTTGACCAATGTTGTTGACGGTATATAATCCAACTAGGTCATTGTGCATCTTCTTTGAAGTGTCAATATTTGTGACATATGGAATTAAATGATCTTTGATATAATCTACAATAATACTCCTAGTTGTGATGTCATCCTTCTCATATTTTTTTTTCCCTTCATTATCTGAAGGTTTAGTGACCTTACCCTTCACAATATCCAAGACATCATTCTTTGCAAGAATGAGGTAAATCCTTGTCTTCCAAGCCCTAAAATTTGTAGCTCCTTCCAACTTGTTCTCTAACTTCATAGAGGAACCCTTGGTTATAGATAAGAAATTAGATTATAGATATCAATTCTCTTTCCTTTTACAAATACTTTCAATAGTAATCTCAATGTCCTTTATTTCACCAAAGAGTTGATTCCATGTTTATTTTTGAAGTGTAATACATACAAGCACTAATTTCTCAAAAAGTGACAATTAATTGTAATGATGTAGGTATTATTTTAGAACTTCAAGTTTTATCATTCAGAAATTACACTTCATAAATTCAACAATAAATGCACAATGATAGTAGAGATCACATTGCATAAAGATAGCACAAGATTTACCTTGGGAAAAGCCATTTTGGGGAAAAACCTAGCAACTTTTTCCTTAGAGAAATTATTAAGATGAACACGAGATAGAGAGAAATTCTTTAGATCAATAAGAAATACACCTAATTATGCTAGGCAAATATTATGGTCAAACTTACCAACAATGCTATGGTCAAACCTGGTCAAACTACCCTCTTTTCAAGTCAATCTCCTGCCCAAAAAACTCATCCCTATCTAATCTACCTAGGCAAAAATGCAGTCTCCCAGAATCTACCAAAAAACTCAACCCTATTGCCTAAAAAATTTGGACTTGTTTCCAAGAAGTTCAACCTGTTGTTAGAATATCCCCAGAAACTTGCAAGTGTGAAACTGCAAAATAGAGAACCACATATGTGAATTCAAGGAGAGATAGAAAAGATATTTGATATGTCTTCATCCTTCTTCTTTGTCTTTCTTCTTTTTTTTTTGCTTGGATTCCTAGAAGATATCTTGTCTTGTGTGAGATCGAATTATGCTTGAAGGAGGTCAAATACTCTATATATAGTGTTTTGGTTGGCCTAAATGGGTGTCTCTTCACTAGGGTTGACTTGACTTGGAGGGTCAACTCGACAACTTTGGAGCCAAAAATTCAATAATTCAAAATTGAAATTTTCTCTTTTGAAACCATCATGAAGAACATGACTTATATTAATCATTTCAAGGGCCAAAATAAAATGACATGAATAACATGTCTTACATTTTTCATTATATATATTTCAAGGGATATAATATTAATTATGAAGACTAGCCATAGCTAAAAAATTCAATACAGAAAACCTCAGATAAGTCATGAGCTCCAAATAAAGGAAAACTTGGTGGGTAGAGTCATCACTCCTTGATGGTAGCCTTGGACACTCTTCTATAGAAATTCAAAAGTTCTTCAAGGGCTTGATTCTAGGACAACCAATGTTCATTGCTATGAAGAAAAATGGATGATCATCGTCAATTCGACACCCTCCTTTATATAGCACGATCGCATGGCCTGTGGCAGCACCATCCAAGAACATGCATGAGGAAAAAACCCTAGCACACAGCTCCACCTTCATTCTCCCATCCACAAATCTCAACATCAACTATGATACAACAATTAAATTATTACAAACAATTTTTAAATTTATTTATTTATTTTATTTTATATATAAATAAGATAGTAACCCATTTCATTTTAACACTCCAAAAATAAAATAAAATTTTATATATGTATATAATTTTTTAATATTTTAAATTGTGTGTATATAAAGATATATAAATATCTATAATATTTAGTATTATTAATTAGTGTTTGTTAATAAATTTTCAAAATATTAATTTTCAATCACAATATATATGTATACATAAATAAGATTTTATCATCAAATAATTTGTGAAAGGATAAACTTTTTATTTTACTAATTTTTACTAAATATTTTTTAAATCTTAGAATGTTATAACCATATTTGTTTTTCCTATTTTAAATTATTTTCGAAAGTTAAAAATAATAAACTAATATCTTATTGAGGGGAGAGAGGAGCACGTGGTTTTGGAGTAGTCAAGGTTCCCATTGTGTACAACTAGGGTTTTGGGGTAAACCAAGGGAAACCATCATCCTTGTTGCCACATCTTCCAACCTTTCTTTTACTATTTTCTTTTTACCTTGAAGTTTTTCCTTTTACCCAATTGTTTTTCTTTGGATAGGAGTCAACAAGGGTTTTTAACTTTCATGGTTTTCCCTTTTTTATCCATCTTGAATTTAGAGCAGCAAGGAAGAATGCAACGGTTATGGCTAGAGGACTATCGGCTCAAGAAATCTCTGACAGGTTAGGATTACATTGTTCAAGTTTATTGCATAGGTATTGAGGACGTAGTAGACTTTGAACTAGCTATGGAGGATGGCAACCCCCTTTTTAGAAATGTGAAGGAACTCAAGGCAGTATGGAAGGTTAAGATAAGGACCTATGAATATGTTATTCTCTAATCACATATCCCGATGAACTTATCTGACCCAGTGTTCAACAGATCAGTGTTGGGGAGGAGTAATCAATCTAGGACAATTATGGGTCAAGAGAAGGTTGTGGGGACCCCTCTAGGTCATGCGAGGGAAAAGTCACTATTTGAGGAGTTATGGTTAAACTCGAGAGTATCCTTGCCACCTTTTATGTTAAAATTTTAAAAGGTATCACCTTTAATGAAGGTTCCAAATGATCCACCCACAATCCGCTTTTGTAGCTGTAGAGACACAAAATATTGGGTGTCTTGAAGATCTGCTTCGTCCAAGTGGGTTACCTCTTGTTTTGACCATAACAGAACTAGTAATATTTGATGGCTTTACACTTGTATCAAACATATCTCCTCATCAATTGATAGATCCAACGAATAGAGGGATTGTAAAGCCTCATGAATGCTTCATCTTGACACTCTTCTTCACTCATTTTCCTTCTCCTTGACCATTTATTTTAACTTGATAGACATCGAATTGCAGGTTTTTGACATAGGTAAGGTAGTAATTATCCAATTTTTCATATTTCCTAAATTTTCTTTATTATTAAGTTAAATTTTGCATTGGCTACCGGATTCGTGCAATTTTGCATCCAACTCCATTGTTGAATAGGGTCCGAGGCACCAATCAAGGAAAGAGAGATATGGGCAGAAAGAGGTTGATCCCCTCAATGATCTACTCCTATTCACCTGCGCCAAATCATTAGAGGAAAGACCGAATCACATGGTCAAAGGCAACGATTAACATGTAGCTGGAGCGAGTGAGAGTCTGAGATGAAACTGCCTCACTATTTTCTTTGCCAAATAACAAATCGTGAGTGAAAAATTATCTATTTCTCAATTTAATATTAAATTAGAACTCTGTTAGCTAAAAGTAGGAATGAAAACCTCAAATAGTTATTAAATGGCTTTTATAAATACCCCAAGGCTAGACAAAATAGGGGACGGCGTGAATGAATTTTTGGTGACAGTAATCATTTTAAAACTTTGTGTTTTTATTAATGGAAGCACCTTTGAATACTTGATGCATAGTTAATTTTTCATTTGGAGCTTGTGAACACCTGTTTGTGGAGGGCCCCTGCAAATAGTGAGTTTTTTTCACTTATAAGATTTCCCTGTTTATTGTTATTTGTTGTAGTATTTTCATACATGTTTCATTTCATAATTCTTAGTTTGATTTCAGAATTGGATAGCAGTGGTGATATTTCTTTTAACTAAGAAAGAGGTAGCAAAGTTCCTAATTAGATGTTTTTGATCATCAAATATTAGTCTTGGCCATTCATAGTTTTTATCTTCCTATGATAACATTACAATCCTCTTTTACAATTTATGCAGTTGATTTGAATCATTAAAATACCGGTGGTTTCCTTGTGATTTCTTTGGAGTTTCATCGAAGATCATTTCAACTTCATAACATAATATGTTTCTCTCTATAGACTTAGGTATATAGATTCCTCTTAGATTTGTGTTCAGAGCATTTTTTTTCTTAGTTTAATCTCAAAAAGAAGTGTGGTTTGATTATATTTACTTTATTGAACTTTCAATTTTGAAGCAAGTGTGAGTTATTTTAGTTTTCATTCAGCAAGTGTGAGTTAGTTTAGTTTTCATTCAGCAAAGGTGAGTTAATATAGTTTTCATTCAACAAGTGTGAGATAATCTAGTTTTCATTCTGCAAGTGAGAGTTCTTTATAGTTTCATGTTCCAAGAAAGGAATATTGCTTAGATTCATAATCACTCTATTTTTACTAGATAACAATATTAATTTCATTTTTAAAATAGGAATACAAAACCTAACAACACATTTCCAATAACTCAATGAATTAATAAATCCAACTTAATAAATAGGCTTCTAGCATATATTGTGTACTTGCACATCACAAGTTTACCAACTATGGTCGATAATTTATGTAATCAATTTAAGACAATTAAATCAACAAACATTTTGACGTCATTGTCGGGGAGGTGTAAATAGAAGTCTTGATTTCTTTTGGATAAAAAAGCAAACAAACAATAAAAAAAACATGATATGCATAGGGAAAGAGATTCTAGGGGTAGATTTGTAGATAGAGGAAAGAGCTTAATTCCAACAACATCACTTACCCCACCACAACCTCGTAGTGCCACACCACCAACAAAAACTCGAATTCCATCCATAGCAGGAAAACATAAACTCCTTGAGCTATTAAGATCTAAAATCCAACCTAGAGATTCACCAACCTCATTAAAAGAAGCCATAATAGAAGAAGATCCCATATCCCCAACAATAGGAGTAATTTTACTATCTTCAACTGGAGAACAACTTCTATCTTAAGAGTTGGAAGTTCCCACTAAAGAAGAGGAAGAAGAAACCTACTTCAAACCATTAATAGAAGAACCAGAGGAACTGGAGGAAGTTGAAAACCCAATCTTAGAACCATAACCAGAACCCTATATTAGTTCTGAAGAATCTACAATTGTTGGAGAAGGGGAAGGAGAGGTACATAATTTTAATGGTGAACAACCTAGGATTGGAGAGGGAAGAGGAGGTTGAAGAGGAGGTGGAAGAGGAAGAGGAGAAGATATAAATCTAGAACCCTTTGGATTTCCTATCCTCGATGAAGATACAACTGTGACAATGAAAAATATCTCACCCTCTATCCTTCCAAACTTTCATGGATTAAGGAGTGAAGATCCTGAGACATTTCTATTTGAATTTGAAGTTTTGTGTAGATCATATGATTATCTTCATGATTCTCAAAAGTTGAAATTATTCCCTGCAACCCTTAAAGATGCAACATTAAAATGGTTTATAACTTTAGGAATAAACTCCATAAGAACATGGGAACAAATGAAAACTACATTCTTAGAGAAATATAAGGACTATTGTATGCCCCATAATATTAAGGATGAAATATTTAAATGGTATAAAAAGAAGATGAAAATCTTGAAGACTTCGTTGAAATATTTTCTTATAATGTTAAAAGGGGAAAAATGAATAATCTATATGAGGAAACTTTGAAAGCTCTCTTATTAAAATCCATTAGAGATGAGTGGATTGATCTTCTCAATCTAATGGGTAAGGGAGACATTTCTCAGTTGTCACTGGGAGAAATTTGTGAGTTGTGCATACACATTTCAAGAGGCAAAGCAAAAATTGGGAAAAATCCAAGAGATCCTCTTTTATCAAGAATTAATAAATCTACAGCTAGGACAGTAAGTAGAGCAGAATTAGGAAATTTTCTTGATAATTTTAAAACAAATATTTTAGAGTCTTAGTGAACAAATTGATACCCTTAAAATACAAAACAAGCAAAAAGTTGAAAATGTTGCATTGTCCATTTTTTTGCCCTAAGTGCAAAAAGAAACATGCCTTGAGAGAATGTCCTCTTGATTTAAAGAGTGTAGAAACTTGTGTTATTTGTGTAGAAAATATTGATACAAAAGAATGTCCCTCAATATCGGGTCTTAAAGTTGTCTATCAAGAAGGAGTACCAAATCAGGTAGATCCTCTATGTTTTATTGTTAAAAGACCTTGGCAAAATCCATAGCCAAATACAACTCAAGGTTTTAACATCAACCATTTGCACAATCTTCACAAAGTAATTGGACTACCACAATGCCTTGGAAATCTTGGCCACAACCTTGGTCACAAGGACAGAAAAATCCTTATGCAATATCCTCAATTTCCACAATTTCAACAACCTTATCCTACTTTATCCACAATATTATCCTCAGCCTGTTCAACAAACTCAACCTCACAATTTGAATCCACAACTTTCATTACCATTTCCTCAAAGACCAAACCAATTGCCTACCCAACCACTTGCAAATCCGAACAATAATAAAAATTCACAACCTATTTGCAATATGGAAGGACAACATTTTCAAACCTACATGATAACTCCACTAGATCTAAACAATGTTCAACGTAGATCTGGTAGAATATTAGAAACGAAGTCCCCATCAATTGTTATTCAAGAAAGTGAAAAAGAAAATATCTCTAAAGAAGAAAAGTCTCATTGAAAAGGAAAAAACTCAAAAACAAGCTACTCTAACACATTCAAATAACTCAACTTCTATTACGGAACAAACTTCAGTATTTGTTTCAAAACCACCTTTCCTTCAGAGATTACAAATTGATGAAGGGGTAGAAAAACAGATTTTATTTCCTAATTATGACATGTTAGATGAATTGAAGAATGTTTGCATAAAGATTCTTTAGCTTCAAACCATTAAGGAAATACCAATTAAAGACAATTAGGGACTTGAGCATAAAAAGACCTGGAAGAAAAAGAAAATAGATCAAAAGAATCCAAGTAGTTGGAAAATTTGTAGATATCATGACGGGTAAAACAACAATTCAGAAATATTTTGATATAGGAAGTCCCATTGTGAAAACACACATTAATTGTGTGGATGTCCCAAATACATTGATTGATCTAGGAGTATCCATAAATATCATGAGTAAACAAACTATGAATCAATTAAAATTTTATAATCTTCAACATGTTGGGTTGTGTTATATTCTTTCCACGACTAGCCCACGTAGTTAACCAGGGGGTTAGAGGGGGGCAGAGCCCCCCCTTTGTTGCACCAATTACATAGGGGGGGCTCATAGGGGGTTTGAGGGGTGTAGGTAACCCCACTCTATGGGGTCTGAGGCAGCGCCTCAGAAAATTTTGGTTTTGGAACCTATGTTAGGTTGGGCGGACCCACTTATGCTTTTGTTCATGATTTTCGCACATGTTTTTGGACGCGATGGTTTTCGGTCCATGGTATTGGATGCTTCGGCATGTATAAATATGTATTATAACATTGAAAGGAACATAATGAAAAATCAAGTTGGCAGTCCCGATTTTAGGATCCAGGGGAAAATCTTTGTGTATATGTGTTTTATGTGTTATGCTCTTGCGTTATTTATTTTATGTGTTTTAGAATTCGTATGCAGGTAATTTTTGTACGAGGTTAAAACCTACATTTGGTATCAGAGCTGTTTTTGCTTCAAGGGGATGCCTTTGTTGCTGGGGGGTTTCGCTCGAGCTTGTGGTAAACCCTGTTCAGTGGGAGATCTGCGAGATTGATTCTGGTGGTGAAGGAAGATAGCAAGCAGTGGAAAGATAGAGATCGAGAAATTTAATGGTTAGAGTTTTGAGTTGTGGAAACTCAAGATGGAGGATCTTTTGGTGGATAAAGATTAGTGGATCGCAGTAGATCTGGGTACTAAACCAATGGGAGTGTTTGATGAAGAATGGAAGAAGTTGGATCAGAAAGCAAAGAGCACAATACGATTGTGCATCTTAGATTCGATAGTGCTGAATGTATCAGGGGAAGCTACGGCGAAGGCTTTGTGGGACAAGTTAGGTACTTTATACCAATCTAAGTATCTGGTAAATAAACCGTTCCTACGGAAAAATCTATATAACCTAAGGATGAGAGATGGAGACTCGATGACAAAGCATCTGAATGCATTTAACACTATGGTAAGTTAGTTATCGTCTATTGATATCAAAATCTCAGATGAAGATAAGTGCATTACTTTTTTGTGTTCTCTACCAAATTCGTGGGATAGTCTGGTTATTGCAATAGGTAGCTATGCGACTGCCTTGCGGTTTGATGAAATAGTCTCATCCTTGCTGACGAAGGAGATGATATAGAAAAATATGGAGAGCCAGAGTGGTGATGCCTTGACTGTATGAGGACAGTCCCAGAATAGAAACAAAAATAAGTCATCGAGTGGGAGATCTAATCTAGAGGGAGATCTAAATCTCTAGGAAAACCTTTAAAGGTGGTATGCTGGAAATGCGGAAAGGAAGGGAACTACAAAAGGGACTATAAATCTAAAGCTCGAAATGGATCTAATGATGCCCCTTTTGCAAAGGCAAAAACCACCTCAGATGAAGGTGGGGATGTGTACTTGGCTTCTTCAAGTACACATGTAGATCATGAGGCATGGTTGATTGAGTTAGGTGCATCCTTTCACTTCACCCCCCATAGAGAGTGGTTCTACAAGTATGAGGAATATGATGTTGGTGATGTCTCCTTAGGGGATGATAGAAAGGCTAGGATCATTGGTCGCAAAAAAAGTAAAGTTGAAGTTGCAAGGTGGAAGGGTTAGAACATTTCCAGGTGTTCTACATATTCCTGCATTGGCCAGAAATCTAATTTTTGTAAGCAAGATGGATGATGCAGGTGTAAAAACAGTGTTCAAGAAGGATACCTGCAAGATGGTTCGGGGGGCACTGGTATTGATGCGGGGAGTTTGGATTGCAACTCTGTACAAGCTGCAAGGTAGTATTGTTATTGAGGGGTGCAACAATTATGCGGTTCCTGAAAGTGGAGCAGAAAATCTAGTGGTCTCTAGAGAAAAGATCATGTTGTGGCATCAAAGGCTTGGACATATTGGAGAGAAGGGCCTTCGAATACTTCATGATAAAGGTATGGTAGAAAGTATGAGTAATAGCTCTCTGAATTTTGATTTCTGTGAAAATTGTGTATATGGAAAGCAGAATCGGGTGAGTTTCCCCTCTGGTGGTAAGAGAGCGAAACATATATTAGAGCTTGTGCATAGTGATGTGTTTGGACCTGTGAAGGTTCCATCACTGGGTAAGTCTGTGTGCTATGTATCATTTATAGATTACTTCTCAAGGAATACATGGATATATTTCCTTAAGAAGAAATCTGAAGTCTTTGACAGGTTTAAAGGATTCAAGGCTCTGGTGGAAAACTAGATAGAGAAGAAGATAAAGGTGTTGAGGACAGATAACGGTGGAGAGTTTTGCAGAAAGGAATTTAAAGAATTTTGTAAGAAGTGTGGTATAGCACAGAAGAATACTTCTCCATATACACCTCAGCAAAATGGAGTTGCAGAAAGAATGAACAAGATTTTGATGGAAAGGGCAAGAAGCATGCTCAGTGGTGTCAGGTTAGGACAGGAACTTTGGGCAGAGGTGATGGAGACATCATGTTACCTGGTCAACAGATCACCTTCATTAGCGTTGGAGGATAAAACTCCAAAAGAGGTATGGACTGGTAAGAAACATTCTCTTTCACATCTGAGGGTATTTGGATGTGATGCATATGTACATGTTCCAAAGGAGAAATGAACCAAGTTGGATAGTAAATTTGAAAAGTTCATATTTATTGGGTATAAGGATGGTTTAAAGAGTTATAAGCTTTGGAACCCAGTAACAAGGAAGGTTGTGTACAGCCGAGATGTGGTGTTCAGAGAGGTGAAAGATATTATTAAACATGAAGTCCAACCAAAGGAACCTGAGAAGATAGAGTTTGAGCTAAAGGAGGAAGAATCAGACTCTACAATAGAGGAGGACTCAGAAGATGAAGAGCCACAAACTCCGGGTGTGAGAAGATTAGTTCGAGAAAGAAGGCAACCAGAAAGGTACAACCCATCTGATTTTTATTCAAATTTTTCTTTATCTATTACTCATGATGATCCCAGAAATGTGAAGAAAGCAATAGATTCAGAGGATAGAAAACTCTGGAAAGAGGCTATGGTTGATGAAATGGCATCTTTGCACAAAAATAAGGCTTGGGATCTGGTGGAGTTACTGACTGGAAGGAAACCCATTAGCAGCAAATGGGTGTTCAAGGAGAAGACAAATGTAGAAGGAAAGGTGGAGAAATACAAAGCTCAGTTGGTAGCAAAAGGTTATTTCCAGGTGCCGGGAATTGATTTTGGTGATATTTTTTCTCCTGTTGCCAAGGTAACTTCTGTTAGATTACTTTTATCTATTGTTGCTGCTTTTTATTTTGAGGTAGAACAAATGGATGTGAAGACAAAATTTCTTCACGGGGACCTAGAAGAGGAAATCTACATGAAGCAACCTAAAGGCATTGCAGTGAAGGGTAAGAAAGAACTGGTACGCAAGTTAAAGAAGTCTCAGTATGGGTTAAAACATTCACCAAGGATGTGGTATCAGAAATTTGATACAATTATACGGGGACTTGGCTTCACCAGAAGCAAAGCAGTTCACTGTGTGTATTTTAAATTAATTGGTGATCATGTTATTTATTTGTTCTTGTATGTGGATGATATGTTGCTGATTGGAAATGACAAAGAAATTATCCAGGATTTAAAGACCCAATTTTCTTCCAAATTCGACATGAAAGATCTTGGTGCTGCAAACTATATTTTGGGCATGGAAATTAAAAGAGATTGAGCAAATAGGAAACTCTGGTTAAACCATGGGAAGTATTTCGAGACAATATTGCAGAGATTTAATATGCAAGATAGTAAACCGGTGAAGGTTCCTATTCTTGTAGGTGTAAAGTTATCTGCTGAACAGTATCCCAACACACAAGAAGAGGAAGATGACATGTCCCATGTTTCATATGCAAGTGCAGTCAGAAGCTTGATGTACGCAATGGTCTGTACTAGACCTGACATTGCACATTCAGTGGGAGTATTGAGCAGGTTTATGTCAAAACCAGGAAAGGAGCATTGGACAATAGTGAAGCGGGTTTTCAAGTATTTGCATGGCACTAGTGATTATGGTTTGTGCTACCAAGGAAGACCAGAATTAGACAAAGTGTTGGATATTCGTGGCTTTGTTGATGTAGACTGGGCTGGAGATCTAGATCAAAGAATATCTACAAGTGGGTATGTGTTTAACCTATTTGGAGGTGCATTCAATTGTATGAGTAAGAAACAATCTGTAGTGGCACTATCAACTACAGAGGCGGAATACATGGCAGCCACTCATGCAAGAAAGGAAGCAGTTTGGTTGCAAAGATTGTGTTCAAGTATGGGGTTAGTATAGGGAGCTATAAGGATAGACTGTGACAGCCAAACTGCACTTTTCTTGGCAAAGAACCCTGCATATCATTCAAAGACAAAGCACATTGATGTTCAGTATCACTTTGTGAGGGATATGATAGAAGACAAAAAGGTGTTGCTGGTAAAGGTGGACACTTTCAAGAATACTGGAAATGCATTGACAAAATTTGTGAGCTTTGAGAAGTTCTCTTGGTGTAGAGAAACAATGGGCATTGCAGGGCTGGATAAATGACTAAGCTCTCTTGTGCTTCCCTGTGGAAAGAAAAAATAAGTGGGAGAATGTTGGGTTGTGTTATATTCTTTCCACGACTAGCCCACGTAGTTAACTGGGGGGTTAGAGGGGGGAAGAGCCCCCCCCTCCCCTCGTTGCATTGATTGCATAGCGGGGGGGGGGGGGTCACAGGGGGTTTGAGGGGTGTAGGTAACCCCACTCTATGGGGTCTGGGGCAGCGCCCTTGAAAATTTTGGTTTTGGAACCTATGTTAGGTTGGGCGGACCCACCTATGGTTTTGTGCATGATTTTCGCACACGTTTTTGGACGCGATGGTTTTCGGTTGATGGTATTGGATGCTTCGACATGTATAAATATGTATTATAACATTGAAAGGAACATAATGAAAAATCAAGCTGGTAGTCTCGGTTTTGGGATCCAGGGGAAAATCTCTGTGTATATGTGTTTTATGTGTTATGATCTTGCATTGTTTATTTTATGTGTTTTATAATTCGTATGCAGGTAATTTATGTACGGGGTTAAAACCTACACAGCATATACCTACACTATTACAATTGTCAAATAGATCTCTAATCAAACCTGATGGTGTATTGGAAGATATATATATGTATCCTTAGATTCTTGGGAATACCCTATTGATTTTATGATTATAACACCCAAGAATAACTTAGGAGGACATCCACTTATTCTAGGAAGACCATGGATAGCTACAACGAATGCTTTTATCAGTTGTAGATCTGGTGATATGTTCATTTCTAATGGAAGTACAACAAAGAAATTCACACTATATCCACTAGTAAAAACAATATTAGAGGCTGAAAATGAAGAATGGATAGATGATGACTTTGATATAATACCAATCTTTGCTACTTCACAAATAGATGAGGAAGATCAAATCTTGAATTTAATGGAAAATAATGAATCTTCATCATATTGTGACTCTAGTTAGAGTTTTCAAGAACAATGCAATATTGAATATTTATCATCTCATCAACTATACTTGAATTCTATGGAAAATTTTGGAAATTCTACAATTGAGATCTTTCAAGGAAAAACTTAGAATATCAACAATAATTTGGAAGAATTTCAAAAGAAAGAATTAATAAATATGTTACAAGAACATTCCTCTGCTTATGCATGGGATTACACTGACATGAGGGAATTGATCCTAATACTTGTATACATCATATCTACATTGAAAAAAATGTCAAACCAATTCGACAACCTCAAAGAAGAATGAATCCAAATCTAAGGGAAATTGTTAAGGAATATCTACAAAAACGGTTGAATGTCAATTTCATCTATCCAATATCAGACAGTGAGTGGGTTTCACCCTTAGTAATTGTTCCTAAAAAGAATGGAAAATGGAGAGTGTGTATTGACTATAGGGAATTGAATAAATCCACTTTAAAAGATCACTTTCCACTCCCTTTCATAGATCATTTTTTAGATACATTGACAGGAAAGAAATATTTTTCATTCTTAGATGGTTTTAGTGGGTATAATCAAATCCAAGTAGCCCCAGAAGACTAAGATAAAACTACCTTTACCTTCCCATGGGGAACTTATGCTTACTGAGTACTTCCTTTTGGATTATATAATGCTCCTGCAACATTCCAAAGAGTAGTATTAGGCATTTTTTTGATCTAATTCATGATTGTGTGGAAGTGTATATGGACGATTTTACAATTTATGGAAATTCTTTTGAAGAAGCTCTTAAAATTTTGGAAAAGTTTCTCATTAGATGTAAAGAGGCAAATCTCTCATTGAGCCATGAAAAATGTTTTATGATGTTTATTGAGGGAATTATTGTAGGACACCATATTTTAGGAAATGGAATTAGAGTGGACACATCTAAAGTAGAAGTTATTTCTAAATTATCATTTCCAACCTGTCAACGAGATGTTATAAGTTTTCTTGGTTTCACTGGTTATCATAGAAGATTCATAAAAAACTCTACAAAAATTGCATCTCTGCTTTTCAAACTGCTCAAAAAAGACTATGAATTCAATTGGAATTTTGATTGCCAAAAGGCCTTTGAATCATTAAAATAGAAAATCTCTGAAGCACCCATTCTTAGAGGAACAAATTGGAAATTACCTTTTTAGATTTCAACTGATGCTTCAGACACAAGTTTAGGAGTTGTATTAGGACAAAAAGACTTAACTCCATATGCCATTTATTACACCAGTAAAACTTTGACTTAAGGAAAGCCTTTTGGTAGAAATCACATAAGAGAATTTTTTTGGCTGACGCGTTTAGAACCAACAAGTGTGGTTCATCATCAGGACTAGATGAAGAGGTAGACCATGGAAAAGGCTGAAATAGAGGGCAATGTAGAGACATAATTTCAAGTAACGGCTATGTTTGAACAATAATATTTAAATTATAATATTAATTTATTAATATATTAAAAACAAATATTATTAACGGCCATATAATATTATACTATCCATTTATACTAGCCATAATATTAAATGGCTAGTATAAATTGATAGTATAATATTATATGGCCCTTAATAATATTTATTTTTAATATAATAATAAATTAATATTATAATTTAAATATTATTGTTCAAACATAGCCTTTACTTGAAATTATGTCTCTACATTGCTCTCTATTTAAGCCTTTGCCATCGTCTACCTCTTCATCTGGTTCTAATGATGAACCACACTTGTTGGTTCGAAACACGTTGGCCAAAAAAAGTCTCTTATGTGATTTCTATTGAAAGACTTTGCTTAATTCATTATGGATCATAGAAGCTTGAATACAAAAATTTGACTCCTGCAGAGTTAAATTATACTATTATAGAGAAGGAGTTTTTAGTTGTTGTTCATGCCATCAATAAATTCAGACATTATATTACTAGCTATGAGGCTTTTGTACATACTAATCATTTTGCAATTAGATACTTAATGAATAAACCAATCACTGATGGAAGAATCACTAGATGGTTGTTGTTGTTGCAAGAGTTTAACATTACTATTTTGGATTGACCTCGAAAACAAAATACAGTTGCTGACCTTTTTATCAAGAAGTCAAAATGATAACAATGACATGCCTGTAGAAGATTTTCGTGATGAATATCTTTTTGCAATATCTACTAAATGTCCATGGTTTGCAAATATTTCTAACTATTTGGCTACAGGAAAATTACCATCATACTTGTCTCCTCGAGAAAAAAGGAAGGTAATTCAAATTAGTGCATCTTATTCATGGATAAATGAGGATTTGTATAAAACAAGGCCAGATCTCATCATCCGAAGGTGTGTTAGAGAATATGAAGTACTAGAGATAATGAAAGCTTTTCATGATGAGCCATGTGGAGGACACTTCGCTGACAAAAGAACTTCTTATAAAGTCCTTCTCTTAGGATACTATTGACCTTCCCTTTTTAAGGATGCCAGGGAGTATGTTAAGAGATGTGATAGTTTTCAAAGGATGGGAAAACCTATTCCTTTTGATGAGATGCCTCTATAACATCAAGTACTTATTGAGCCTTTTGAAAAATGGGCTCTGGATTTTGTTGGTCCAATCAATCCACCTTCAAGACATAAAGGGTACATTTTTGTTTGCACTGATTATGTTACAAAATGGGTAGAAGCTCAAGAACTTACTTTTTCTACTGAAAATGTTGTAGTTTCATTTCTTTTTGAGGATATCTTTACTCATTTTGGTGTCCCAAGAGAAATTGTAATAGTTCAAGGTACTCAATTTACATCCAAGTTGGTACAAAAGATAATGGAGGAGTAAAAAATCAAACATTGGAAGTCTACTCCATATCATCCTCAAGCAAATGGACAAGTGGAGTCCACCAATAAAGTCATTGAAGCAATTTTCACCAAAACTGTGCATCTACATAGAAGAGATTGGGCAGAAAATATTTCAAAAGCTTTATGGGAATACTATACCACATGGAGAAATACTACAGGGCATACTCCCTATAAGCTTGTTTATGGGAAGCAAGTCTTGTTTGCTATTGAGTGTCAAGTCAAAAAATTCAAGACAACAATCAAATTGGGTCTTAATCTTTCACAGGCAAAAAAATAAAGAGTGGAGCAACTGAACTAACTTGATGAGATAAGACAAGATGCAATCCAAAGAACCAATCTAGTTCAACAACAAAGCGAGATGACATGACAAATATATCAAAGAGAGAAAGTTCTAGCCAGGATATTGGGCATTACTCTTTTATTCAAAGTTCAAAGATTTCCAAGGGAAATTTCAAACTCATTGGCTTGGGCCTTATGAGATCGAAACAATCGTTGATAATGGTGCAGTTAGAATCAGAACTATTGATGAAGAAAGGAACACTTTTCTTGTGAATTGTCATCAACTAAGAATATATCATAAGCTATTGACCAAGGAGGAATTTGTCAAATATTTGCAAGATAATATTGATTTAAAGTTGGTGAAGAAGGATTTTCATTCTTCCCCAACTTGATCTCCAAAAGTATTTCTTTCTAGGAAAAAAATAGAAAACATAAAAAAATATATTAAAAAATGTATAAACTTGAAAACCAACGATGATTGGCATGTTTATACAGAAAATCTAAGGTGAAAATCAATTTTTGACACGTTAAATTTTCCTCATACGTGTTTTAAACCCATTTTATTTATATCCCACTCATTTCTTTTCAAAAATAAAATAACTACAGAATAGCAAGAAATCTACAACTTTTATAGAATTATGCAGCTGATGTTTGACAAGAACCATCAGTTGGGCAATTGAAGCAGTGATCAAATTCATTTTTGAAAAGCACCTGAAAACAATGAAGAAAAGAGCAAACAAAGATCATAAATATCAATGTAAAGGTATTCAAAGGTATGCAAACATTTAATTTAGTAATAAGGATAAAAAGACATTTAGTATATAAATTTTATGATGATTGTACCACCGGTTAAAAACCATCATTGCTTAAGGTTGAATAATATTTTGGTCATAACACCATAACATTGCCATTGTCTCCAATCATTTCATAACACCCCTAACTCAAATTCGAATTCATTGAAGAGATTGCCAAAATCACCAACTCACATTCATTAAAATCTCCAAAACGGTCATTTCATTCATTCCTCTTCCATCCTCATTTTTGTTTATACCCTTGCCAAATCCCCTCATTTTGAAACCCTGATCCATTTTCTGTCAAGAAGCAAGTCAAAGGCAAAACTTTCTGATCATGGGGATCGTTGTGAGGTCTGAGCCGAATGGAATAAATTTCATTGAAGGTTACCCGCAAGTAAAAGAGATGTTGTAGAAAGCGCGGTGGATACATTTCGTGGATAAATTTGATGGTTTCAACAAAGAGGTGACCAAATCCTTCGCCAAAGATTTTAATGGAGTAGAAGTTGAGATTGCAGATATCAAATTCACAGTGACCGAGTCCCTTATTGCCGAAGCTATGGGCCTATCCATAGGAGGAGAATGATGGTTTAAAAATAGAGGCATATAAAATGAAGAGTGGAGAATTTTCTTAAAGAATCCAGGTATGGACGTATCTATTTTCAAGAAAGGAATCTCAAGCACTGCACTTAAAAGTAAATGGATAAATCTATTACTGGTTATTCAAAAAATCATTTCTTGTGAAGGAAGGTTTGGTTGCATGTTCTTTTATCACATTTGCCTAATATGAATTTTCTGGAAGGGAGTGAGCTCAATCTCCCATACTTTTTGTTAAATAGCTTAAGAAAAATGTCAGGAAATGTACAAAAAAAGATTCAATTTATAGAAACCACTATGTATCATCATGGCCTCATCAAAATACTTATTGAATTCCACCTTAAGGGTTTAAGAGATGACTGGGAAAACTTCTTACTTAGAAACCATTTTAAGGAAGAAGAAGAGGAACAAGCCAATAATAGTAAAGGAAAAAGAGGGAGAAAAAGAGTATCTAAAAACCCTATTCAAAAGTTATCTCAATAGCAGTCCCAAGAACAATCAGAGGATGAAATTCTTGTTGCAAAAATTTTAGGAAGAATAAAAAATAAAACTGTTAGAAGAAAGAAAGTTAGTAAAGAAGAAGAAAACACATCCAAGGAGATATAAGAGGTCAAAATAGGAAAGAAAAGGATTCAAATCAAAATCCCTCCTCCATCAATTGTGAGAAGAAGTGCCAGGCTTAATCCAACACTGAAATAGCCATTTATAAAAGACAAGGAATATGGTTCAGAGGAAATAGAGAACCATAGGAGTCCCTCACCTATTGTCATTTCACCCATTCAAATCCCAGGTCGAGAAACGTCAGAGATAGATCCAGTACAACAAGAGATATTTGATTATATCTAATCTCTGGAAAATAAAGGTACAGAAAATACATCTCGTTCAACAGTGCATGAAAAAGAAGATTAGTATAGTAGCCCACAAGAACCTCCAGTCATCAAAATTTTAAAGTAGGAATTCTTTGAACTAGAGATGCTAAATAGACACATACAAAGGGAACATGAAGCCTTGAAGATGCAGAATGAAATCCAAAGGACCCAAAATGACAATGTTATCTTACATTTGAGTCTGTGGTATAAGAAAAATAAGAGGCTGAAACAAAAGAATAAGGTCCTTAAAAGAAAAATAATAAATCTGAAATACAAAATTCTGATGAAGAAGTCAAGGATGGCATTGACAAGGAAAAAGGTGAAAAAGACAAATTTGGATGTGCTAGCTTGAGTTTCAAAGGAAATGAAGTATCTGACAAGGGCACTAATTTTTTCATTTTTTCATGAGGACATGCAATGACCTTTGTGTGGGGGAATGTAGAGCCTCATGAATGCTTCATCTTGAAACTCTTCTTCTCTCATTTTCCTTCTCCTTGACCATTTATTTTAACTTGATAGCAATCAAATTGTAGGTTTTTGACATAGGTAAGGTAGTAATTATCCTATTTTTCATATTTCCTAAATTTTCCTTATTATTAAGTTAAATTTTGCATTGGTTATTGGATTCATGCATTTCTGTAGCTAACATCTATTTCTACAGCCAACTCCATTATTGAACAGGGTCCGAGGCACCATTCAAGGAAAGAGATATATTGGCAGAAATAGGTTGATCCCCTCAATCATATCCTCCTATTAACTTGCACCAAATCGTTAGAGGAAATCCCAAATCACGTTGTCAAAGGCAACGGTCAACACGTAGCTGGAGCAAGCAAGTGAGAGTCCAAGATGAAACCACCTCACGATTTTCTTTTCCGAATAGAAAATCGTGAGTGAATTGTTATTTATTTCTTAGTTTAATAGTTAAATTAGAACTCTGTTAGACAAAAGTAGGCATGAAAGCCTCAAACATTTATTAAATGGCTTTTATAAAT
Organism: Pinus tabuliformis; assembly: GCA_031772625.1. Lineage (NCBI taxonomy): Eukaryota > Viridiplantae > Streptophyta > Pinopsida > Pinales > Pinaceae > Pinus > Pinus tabuliformis. The sequence continues at coordinate 196,280,195 of CM062816.1, forward strand.
ATTTTAAGGCAGGACAAAATAAGGGACAACGTGAATGAATTTCTAGTGACTTTAATCATTTTAAAACTCTGTGTTTTTATTAATGGAAGCACCTTTGAAGACTTGATTCAAAGTTACTTTTTCATTTGGAGCTTGTGACTACCTATTTGTGGAGGGCCCCTGGAAACAGTGGGGTTTTTTCTCTTATAAGATTTCCCTGTTTATTGTTATTTGTTGTAGTATTTTCGTACAAGTTTCATGTCATAATTCTTAGTTTTATTTTAGAATTAGATAGCAGCAATGATATTTCTTTTAACTAGAAAAGTGGTATCGAAGTTCGTCATTAGATGTTTTTGATCATCGAATATTAATCTTGGCCATTCATAGTTTTGATCTTCTTATGATAACATTACAATCCTCTTTTACAGTTTATGTAGTTGATTTGACTCATTAAAATACCAGTGGTTTCCTTGTGATTTCTTTGGAGTTTCATCAAAGAGCATTTCAACTTCACAACATAATATCTTTCTCTCTATAAACTTAGGTATATAGATTCCTCCTAGCTTTATGTTCATAGCATTTTTTTTCTTAGTTTAATTTCAAAAATAAGCGTGGTTTGATTGTAGTTACTTTATTGAACTTTCAATTTTGAAGTTAGTGTGATTTAGTCTAGCTTTAATTTAGCAAGTGTGAGTTAGTTTAGTTTTCATTCAGCAAGTGTGATTTAGTTTAGTTTTCATTCAGCAAGTGTGAGTTAATATAGTTTTCATTCAGCAAGTGTGAGATAATCTAGTTTTCATTATATAAGTGTGAGTTATTTATAGTTTCATTTTCCAAGAAAGGAATATTGCTTAGATTCATAACCATTCTATTTTTACTAGATAAAAATGTTAATTTCATTTTTAAATAGGAATACAAAACCTAAAAACACATTTCCAATAACTCAATCAATTAATAAATCCAACTTAATAAATAGGCTTCTAGCATATACTGTGCACTTGCACTTCACAAGTTTACCAACTCCAGTCGATAATTTATGTAATCAATTTAAGATAATTAAATTGACAAATAGGGACTGTAGAGTCGAACCCTCAAAGGGGAGATTAGGAAGTGCACAAAGGCCATGGATGCCCACAGTCAAACTTAGGGGTGTAAATCTAAGAAGATAAGGATGTGACCGACGAAGTAATAAAGAGGAAAAAAACTCATGTAAGGTTTATTCTGAGCATTGGGGTCAATGTTTGTATGCAAGAAGTTGTTGTTATGGCTCACATAACTCTTGCAAGAAGAAAAAAGGGGTGAAAATTCAGTATAAAAACCTTGGAGGAGTGGGTTATTTCAAAGGTTAATCCAACCATCCAAAACTCCCCAAATGTGTTTCTTGTAGCGAAAGGTTGGATATAGATGGATTTCAAAACACATGAAGAGGGCTTGGCTATCTCACAAGGGGTTTGAAGCATTGACTCAATGCTTGTAATTTTTAAATTTTGGACCCGTCTTTTTTATGCGAACAAGGAACCATTGGATGTATCCCCCATTTGGGTTCGACTTCTAGTTTGGCCACCAAAATTATGGAGGGAGTAGATTTTTAGGGATGTCGGTAGAAGTCTGGGGACTTTCTTAATGAAATATCTCTCCTTCCTATAGAAAAAAGATAAATCCATGGAAAGGGTCCTTATGAATATTGATCTGAGTGATGATTTATCTGAAACTTTAGATATGGGGGATGGTAGGGACACCCTTCAACTGATGGATTATGTAGGAATTCAGCTCAAGTGTCGCATATGTCACCTTTATGGACACATCTTAAAGTTCTTCAAGTTTTCTTTCAACAAGAAAAATAAGAAAAGCAAACAAGAACCTACGATCAAGGAGCTAACAAAGATAGTTTTATCAAGCGAGGGTCAAAATCCTCCCAGTTTCAAATGATTGCAAACTCTAGTAGACACTTCAATGATTGACACTACTCCCCCTACACATTCAGAACCATATTTAGCTGAGGGAAATGCTCGAGAAATGGATGGAGAGGTTTAAGCAATTCTAGTCTCCACCGAAGTTTCGACAACCTCCTCTCCCAGTGTGTTAGCTCCTAAGCATCATGTTGTTTCTCTCATTGAATAATTTTATGGTATGGGAAACAATTAGGTTTTATGCTTTGGGTCTAGAGTTTTTAAGTCCTTTAGCCTCTCGATCACACCCCATCCTCATTTTCCTATATTTTTTGAGACCTCTACGATACCCTCCAAATCCTCATCGTACAGGCTGTCAGACATTTTCCATCCCTGGAAAGTCTGACAACCTCATTGTTCATAACTTGAGAAGAAGATATGTTCTCTCCCGTTTCGGGGAACAAGCGGGGGGATTAGGGATGGTATAGCCCTCCATTAGAGGAAAAAATTCTATGGGTCGAAAATCTAGCATCTCTAAAGCAAAGGAACAAACTTAGTTTGAATTGGAAGCTCGTAAATAACAATCCATAGATGGGGCGCTTAGAGTGGTGGCCACCTAAGGCAGGGTGACATTACAAAATAAATCTCATTCAATTGAAGAGGAATAGAAAGTGTTGGCATTATGATGTATGTGTTGTACTTGATGGAAACCCACTTGTAGCAGAACAACTCACTTTTATATGGTAACTAGATGAATCTACAGAAGAAATATCAGATGTGACAGAATGCATGACAATAGTGTTTACAGATGTGATGAAATGCAGGGCAGTTTCAAGGAATCAGTTCAGAAGGAAACTCACTCAGATGAAAGATCACAGTATATTAGGTAAACAGCAAAGAATGACAGATCAGTCTTCACAAAATGAAGAAAGAGAGGTATACGCAAGTTCACCATTGACCAAGCTGCGTATACACACAAGTTCACTGTATACAAGTCGCTTATACGTGCACTTGCACTTTCACAGAAGGAAAAGCACGTATACCTTGGAAAACTAAATTTTGGTCCGAAGTATTTGGTCCATGGTATTTTGATCCATGGTATTGGTCCAAGGTATTGGTCCTAAGTGGTTTTGGTCCATGGTATTGAGAAAGGCCTAAAACTATAAAAGGAGGAGAAGATCATTAGGCCAGTGTGTGCAAGTATCGAATATCTGATAAAGTGTGAGATCTAATATACAGGTTATTGGCTTATGGTGTTATGCTTGAGCTGAACCAAGTATGAACCTTAGCGTTTGATGAAGGATAAGATCTAATGATGTATCAAGATCTTAAGGCTTGAAGTGAATTATCTTTATGTGGTTTGATCATGTATCTGAATAACTGGCGCATGTTGTAGTCTGTAAATATGATGATGTGGGTATGACTGAAGTCTAGAATAGTTGTAATGTTTAAATCCTTATTTACAGATCTATACGCAGGTTCACTTTAGAAAAGGAGCATATACACGTTGTTTCTTCATATCAAAGCAACGTATACATCATAAATTTGATTTGTAGATTTTTACACTGGTTCGCCTTGAGGAAAGCGTGTATGCATGCAGGTTTGACACACGGAAGTAGCGTATACCTTATAAAATATGTTTTAGTTGCTTCTGTTTGTTGTTGTAGTCTTCTGGGTTCTGGCTTGGGTTCTGGTTATTGTATTCTGGTGACAGCATTCTGAATGATGAGATTGATGGGTTTTCAAAGTGATTGATTGATTTGGTTGTGGTTGGTTCAAAAGGAGATTGGTTGATGTAGATATATTTGATGATTGAATGATATTGTTGATGGATCCAGTCTGAAAATTTATGAAACATGGTCCCTGGTAGAAAAGAGAAGGTTGTAGCCTTTGGTAGGCCAGCACCTACGTACTAGTAAACATATCAGCTAGTACAAGAGCTAGGGGGTTGTAGCTCCCTTCTAGTAGAAGCTGGAGAATGAGAGAAGGTTGTAGCCTTCTACAGGTAGAAGCCTGCGTACTGGTATAATACTACACCAGTACAAAAATTGTAAACAAAATTTTCTTATTATTAAAGAAGACAGAGACAACAGCAGTGGGTGGTTTTTGCCCACAATGGGTTTCCACCTTATATCTTGGTGTTCTTGTTTGTTGCTTATGTGTGATGCTTTATTCTGCTTTTATTGCAATGTCTAATGAATTCCTGATATACTAATTAAAGTTCAATACATGATAATTTGGGTAAATCTAAAGATCTTTACATATACGCTGGTTTTAGTAAGTACAGTTGCGTATACATGCTAGTTCACTGAGTTGAAGTAGCGTATACAAATCAGTTTTTGAAAATTAAATTATTGATCTGATAATACTGATTCACCCTCCTCTCATTATTATTTCCAACAGAAAGTTCCTTAAAGAAAATTTCCTTGAAGCGTTTATTTTTTACCTATAAAACTAAATTTTTTATGTTACCAGAAACCCTAGCAGTCGGTGATGAGGTTGTCAACCTCCTTCAAACATTATTTGGTGTTTGGCAGTTCATTGCAATCGATGGCTAGGGAAGGTCGGGGGGGCTCACTTTGGGATGGAATCCTCATTGTATTAAACCTTTAATCTTTTGAAGCATCAATTCTAGCCTAGGGTTGGAGTTTTTTTCTATAGATTTAAATCTATCCTTTACTCTAATAAATATGTATGGCCCAAATGGGGATCACAAACCTTTCTGGGATTCTTTGTTCTCATCTTGTTTCATTCAAAAGAACAAATTGATCATTGGGGGGGGGGGATTTATATTTCTCTTTACATGACTCAAATTCATAGGGACCCATAGCAGCCTTGGATCCACTCACGGAATATTTTCTCCATTAGTTGACCGAAAGGAGACTTATTGACATTGAGCAAGAGAAGGTAAAACCTACTTGGATAAATCATCGCAGTGGAAAAAAGGCTACATAGGTTTCTCCTATTTGAAAATATATTGGATAGATTAGTATTGTTCATATAGTGGGTGGAGAATGGGGGTGAATCTGACCACTCCCCAATCCTCTTGGAGCTCAAAGGGGATAGTAAGAAACCTAGAAGTACTTTCAAGATGAGCTTTGCTTGGCTTCAAGAGGAGGATTTTATTAATCTTATAAAGACCTACTAGACTAAATTTGATGAAGGAAATGGAATATATACAACAAAACAATTTGAAATAAACCTTTGAAACTTGAAGGAGCATATAAAAGAATGGGAAAAATATAAGTGATAAAAGGAAGAAGTAGATCTTTTAATGGTGGAGAAGAATTTGTAAGCTCTATCATAATCTAATGAAGAAGGTTTTTTCTCTAGTTTGGAGTTGAGAGAAGCTCTCAAAACCTTGGAAAAAAGGAAAATTGAAATCTTGGCTTCGTGGGAAGAAGCATGGCGCCTCAAGAGTAGAGTGGTATGGCTCGAAAGTGGTGATGAGAACACAAAATTGTTCCAAGCATATGCAAAAGACTGAAAAACTTATAATACAATTTTAAGTATGAGGGATTAGCAAGATAGAGAAGTCACTTCTTTTGAGGGGCTCACCGAGATGGAAACGAATCACTTCAAAACTCTTTTCAAGAAAAATGCTCATTACTCAGTTATGGACATTTTACAGGTAGCTTGTATGTTTCCTATTTATGTTAAACAATAAGATATTGAGAACCTTCAGGAAAATGTAACCATGGAAAGAGTTAAAAGATGTATTGGCCAGTTTTCATAAAGATAAGATCCTAGACCTAGATAGTTGGGCAGTTGAGGCTTTCTCCTCCCTATTTGACTTCTTGGGACTTGCGCTGTTGAAGGTGGTAACTGAATCAAAAATCCAAGGCAGTGTGATACCAGCTTTCAATTCCTCTTTTATAGCCCTGATACCAAAAATGATAATCCCCAGACCTTTGAGTATTTTCACTCAACTTCCCTGTGAAACAACTACAAGGTTATAACAAAGACTATTGTAAGAAGAATCAAGCCTATTTTGTCTAAGTTCATTTCGAAGTAGTAGTTCAGATTTTTAGAAGGTAGAAAATTCCGTGAAGCCTTAGGGGTAGCACAAGAAGACACTCACATTATGAAGATTCATTAGCTAAAAGAGGTAGTCTTAAAAATCTACCTTTCAAAATCCTATGATCGAGTTACCTGGGTACATCTTAGGCTCATTCTCACACAGATCGATTTTCCACCCCCTTTTGTAAATTGGATCATGGGATGCATAAAATGTATCCTTTGTGGTCCTTATCAATAGGTCAACTTCTCCTTTCTTCCACACATCCATAGGAATAAGGCATGAATTCCCTCTCGATCCTATCCTCTTCCTATTAACAACCGAAGGCCTCAGTATTCTAATTGTTGAAGCTAAAAGGAGAGGAGAGTTTCAGGGGTTGAACATAGCTTTAGGTATGAAATCAACCATCTTATTTTTGTTGACGACATTATCATCTTTTGTAATGGTTCCATTATAGAGGCTAACAAGTTGGATGAGACATTAGATGTGTTTTGGAAAGTAACAGGTATGCAAATAAATGCTAGAAAATCATCTATATCTTGTTTCAATATGTGAAATGAAGAAAGAAATCTCCTCTCACAAAAATTCTCTTTTCAAATTAGAGGTTTTGAGGAAGGACTTAAATATCTTGGTTTTCATTTGAACCAAACAACCATTCCAAAACAAACTAGGTCGAGTTGTTGGAAAACTTGGAAAGATGTCTAAAAGGTTGGAGATTCAGATGGTTGTCAAGGGCAAGGAGGCTCGTCCTCAACAAATTGACAATGGAGACCATTCCAAATTATTGGATGTCACTGACCTGGATCCCAAAAGTATTTCTTGAAAAATTTAGGAAAATATGCTTCTATTTCTTGTGGGCAGGTCATAAAGACCATTTTGTGGCTTTGTGGGTAAAATGGCAGAGGATTGCTAAGAAAAAAGTTATAGGAGGGTGGGGGTTGAAGAACATATTCTCTTTCTCATTGGTGCTTATAGCTAAATGTGGGTGGAGATTGATCTAGTTGAACAACCTCTGGACCCAAGAAGTTGTAGGAAAATACATAGGCCCATAGTCATTGGAGGACTCAGTCCACATGCCAAATAAGTCGAGGGAAAACATATCATTAGTGTGGAAAGGTGTTAAACTCTTTTGATATAGTTAGAAGTGGCCTGGTTTGGAAATTTGATGATGGAAGTAAACTACGTTTAGGCATCGGTCCTTGGGAGGGTAGAGATGATAGACATAGACTATCGGAGCAGTTAATCCTCCGACATCAAGAAAGGGGAATTACAAAATTGTATCAAATAGAAAATCAGCAGACATTCTCTCTCTGGCAATGTCACTGGAAGACAGTAAGACAATTGGAACTCCCAAACCAATTCCCAACAGAATGGTTTGCCTACATGAATGCTCTATGTGACTCAAATGTTGGAATTTCTGGAGTAGAGGATGAGTTAATTTTCTCTTACTCTCCCTCTGGCCAATACACCCCGAAGCTAGGATACATGTACATTTGTAAAAGGATCCAAAAATTAGATTATGCTGGTGGTGGAATATTGTTTGGCACTTGAAATTTCCACTCAAGTCAAGAATATTTATGTGGTGCCTCCTATCAAGGAAAGCCTTGACCTGGGATGTCATGCAGAAGAGAGAAAACCAAGCCAGGTTGGTATTGTATGTGCAAAACATCTGGTGAAACAATCAATCATTTTTTTTATTAAATGTCAATTTACAAAAGTGATATGGATAGCATGCAATACTTCAATCAAACCAGCATGTTTCTGGGAGGGTTTGAGCATTGTATACTTACCTTTAATTGTTTCATGGGGCATATGGATTTTCCACTACAAGTACATATTCAAAGATATCCATATTCCTCATGAAAATATCATTGCAGAAGACCTTACAATATTATTACATTTCCCATGATCCCCCTCCACTACGCAGTCCTGTCAAGTAAGGATTGAAAACCTAGACAAATCCTTCACATGTTACTATTTTGATGGAGCCTCTTAGGATGTAAATCATAGAAGGGAGGGATGTTTCATTCTTTTTCTATCAGTTGACCACTCTTTTCATTCTAAAATGGGTTTTGGAAATGGCAAAAATAACCTAGCCAAACTTCTAAATCTCAAAGCCCTCCTCGTCTTTGCCAAACATAAGGGATGTGGACATTTGTAGGTTTTCAGGGATGCTTTGTTTGTGATAAATTAAGTCAATGGGAGTCATCAGCGAAAAAAAATTATTCTTTTTCCTGTGCTTCAAGAAATTTTGGTTTTGAAAGAATCATTCACTCTTTGAATTTTTGCTCACATATATAAGGAGTGAAACCATTCAGTGGGCATTCTTTCTAAATAGGGTCTGAAAATGGCTAGGGTCCTAGAACATCTCTAAGCATGTAGGCTTGAACCACTTTTAATATTATCATTGACCATTTATGGAAAAAGCAGAACTGGAATCAACAGTGGAAGAATAGTGACATCCTTTGTTTTCATCTCTTTTTGTTTTTCTTTGTTTTTTTAGATTAGTGTATGGCAGAGTATTAGTCTCGATGATAAACCCTCTCATTTTTGTTATGACAGATAGGGGTTCCTATAAACTCCTGACTTTACCCTTGGGACTTTATGTCTAAGAAACTTTTTATGGTCATGAGATCTCTCTCGTGAGTGTTTGAAGATTTCTGTGGTGAGAATCTTGAGTATCTTGAGAATTTGGAACATGATCCACAGTAAAAATTTGTGTGTTGGCGTTTCAAGTCTATAACAAGACTCAGCATTAAGAGTATCTCTCTAGTCTTTTTATGGCATGTATTCAAGCATGTAAATGGCTCATCATAGAACTGTTTTGAGCAGATTTTGTATAGCAGTTTTTTGAGAGGATTCTTTGCAAATCCTCTAAAATCCACTCACATTTTAACACATATATAGAATGTAATTTTATTTAAAAATGAATAAAATTACAATTCTTTTTCGTTGAAAAAAATAAAAAAATAAACTAGTATCTTATAAGGATGGCACACTATTTAAAATAATTTTAAATTATAGTAATATATTTAATTTCATTTTAATATTATATATATATATATATATATATATATATATATATATATATATATATATATATATATATATATATATATATATATATATATATATATATATATATATATATATATATATATATATGTCACAATGGAGGGATTTGAACCTTGAGATCACCAATTAAGCTGCTCCTATGATTAAAAAAAAATCTTATTTATTTGTAACTGAGGCATTCATATTAATTTTTATATATTTTTGTTTGTTTTTGGAAATAAATATGAAAAATATTTATTTGAATGTATGGATAAGAATACATAATTCTGAATTTATTTTAATAAGATAATTTGTATTTTTATAAATAGTATTTTTTTTAATTATTTTATTTATTTATTTGTCTAGTGAAGAATTTATATTATATTTTAAAATATAATATAAAGATATCATCATTATCATTGTATTTTAAAATAAAATAAAAATATAGATTCATAATTATTGGTTTGTTACTACGGAATCCAAATCAATACCATAGGCACATAGCTTTTATCCATATAACAAAATTATCAAACATAACATAGTAAAATAATTCCATACGTCATGAAGATTACTACTGCATCGTCTATATTTATATGTAGCTTCCCTTGCCTATATATATATATATAACTTAAAAAAAAAACTTAAATATAAACATGTTAACCTAAGGGTGAGTCCACTACGACAGCTTCCAAATTCTCTACTTCTTTTTCGAAGCTTAGGAAGTCTAACTTGGCAATTGTTTTAGCCAACAAGAACACTTTGTTGTCAATTTTTTTTAACTTACATATGGAAAGCATTTGATACAGAAAATTTTTCATATTTAGCTTTAATTATCTCCACCAAGTTATACTTTTCCCAGTATAGTCTTTACTTGCTAATAAAAATCAAATATTTGGAGATATATGTTGTAGTGAACCCTACTAGTGCTAATATCAAAGATCCAATGTCCCATATTTTCTTTGATTTCCTCAAACTAGATGAATTTCCCATAATTCCACCCTCACTACTATTTTTACAATATTTATTTCATTCATTACTACCTATGGAGTTTGTTCCCCATATATTGTTATTGATTTATTTGCATTTTATTGTGCCCTAGTTTGTGGGTGACCTTTGTAGCCATTGCAATCCCATTGACTCTAACCAACTTCAATACAAGGCATGGTAGGTGGCATACACATGACAAGAGTGAAGAGGCGATATGAGCAAGGGAAAAAGAATTGAGGAGGATTAAGAGAGTGTGGAGGATTTGATAAATAATGGTTCAAAGTGAATACCTTGAGTTGCTACACCCTGCTCTAATCTTGCACTCAAAAAAATTCATTAGATAGGAAATCATAATTATTTCAAAAACCAATCATGTAGATACTAGTAATTGAAATCAAACCCGAACATACCCTAATTAATGAAAAAAAAGAACAAACCCTAATTATTGGAATGTAAAGAGCAAACCCTAACTAGTGGCAATTAAAGAGAAAACCTTAACTATCAGAATGGACACCCTAGCTATTGGAAATTAAGAGGCAAACCCTAGTGTTTGGCCATTGGAAAAGTAAAACCTAACTAATAAAAATCAATGAACAAAATTGAACTATTAATCAACCTGGAAAACATGATCATTGACTAAGCAAATGTAAAGATTGTCTTGTCAACTATAGAAAATAAACATGTAAATCTTAGGTAATCCAAGCTCTACTAATGCCAGACAAGATAGCTCTTAAATCAAAATGAAACCTCTTGTTCAAGTTCCTTCACTAAATTCTATTTCTACTCAATCCTATGTGCAAAAATAATATTATAATCTACTCAACCCTATATGCAAACAAGCAATTAAAAGTGTGACTTAAATCTATTCGTTGTGAGTATCAATGTAATCAAGTATATCAACAGAATAAGAACCCATTGTGTGCAAAAACATCAACTTCACTATTGTTTTCTCAAACCTTAAAAACCTCAACAAATGATCTATTTCAAATCAACCTTAAAGAAAGTAGTGTACAATAACCATACTCATGCAAAAGAAACGTTGAAAGCAGAGTATCTTATATCCTTCTAAATACAAGCCAATGAGAAACTATCGCACAAGGCTATGTGTTGGGAACGGGTTCCCCCAAGTGTAGTTTTGGGGCTAAAATACCATTTTTTGGAACAACTTTGTAATAAAGTTGTAAAGTCTCCGCATTTTGTGGTCACAGAGCGCGAAGGTGTCAAGAGTCATAAAGGGTTGTCCGCCCTCATTTTGTAAGGTGTCAAGTCAACTGTAAATATCTACCCATGGTCTGTGGACCATGGGATTGTATAAAAAGGAGCTAAGTAAGTAAGCTCTAAGTAATTGGTAGCGAAGTAGAGTGGACATGGTTTCTACAGAGTGATCTAGCTTGGAGAAGTCTAAGTGTTTTCGGGTCTTAGCATAGGTAGAGGCTCTACAGCTGAGTGCACAGAGGCCTAGGGTAGAATTCCACAGCTGAGTGCGCGGACCCCTGTAGCTATGTGCACAGGGTGGATAGAGTCTGTATTAAACTGGAGATATCAATCAAGAGAAGTATTCTGCAATTATTGTGTACTTAGTCTTTGTTAATGCATCTGATTATATTGCGTTACGATCTAGGTTTATATTACAATGTTTATTTGATGTGCGAATGTATGTGATTATATTTGTTAATTGAATGCAAGTAAGAATATCAGTTTACGCAACAATAACTGTAATTGATTGATAGAATAAGTAAACACTTGAGATAACTTGGGAACCTATACAATACATCATCATAGGAGCGTGAAGGTACCTAAATCGATAGTTAGGGCTGCACAAAGGTCAATCGTACACCTTTACAAAGGTACTAAAGGGTAGGATAGAGGGTAGATCGATAAGCCCTAGGGCTCAGCGACCTACATGAAGGCAGGAGGAGGGGGTATAAACCGACATCACGACCATCTCAGGGTGCAGAAAGTTGGTTCCAGCATCCCCTCATATTGCTTTGGGTAAGACTTCGGTCCACGCTCTACAGGCTGATGCCAAAAGGGCTAGTAGTGTAGGGATTTATTTGGCTAACTAATGTTGAACCTAGGTCAGGGAAAAAAAAACCAACAAATGGTCCTGTTGCCGAGACCGAGAATTTGTGTGAGAGATGTGTGATGTCATATCACTAGAATCCAACTAAGAAAGAGATCGAAGGCTGGTTGGATAGGAAGATCCACGAATTCACGGTGTAGGAGAACATAAATCTGCAGCTGATGAAGGAACATTGGCTAGATAGGTACATGTATACAAAAATCCATGAGACCTTTTTCTATTCCTTTTCGGTTGAGTTATACAAGTGGATTTCAAAGCTAGAGGATAGTCAAGGAAGGTGGAGGCTTGACAGTCCTATTGTTTGGACCCCAGAGTTAGTACAAAGACTCAAAGCCTATAAGGATAAGATCGCCCGCGTTATTGATCATTGGATCAATCGTATCATAAGAGGGTTTTTGACTGAATTCGCGGTTGATACCTCAGTCAGTTACAGTGAGGCAGAGTGGTGTTTCTTCAAAGGTCCACGAGGTAAGTACTTTAAGTCTTTAAATACTTGGATTAAGATGTTATTGTGTGAAAAGCGGGTTATGCAGCTACCTTGATTTTCGGAGCTACGCGAAGTGGAAATACTTATAGGAACAAAGGAAAAAAGGGTCCTGAATATAGCCCACTGATTTCACCTCCTTTGAGTGACAACGAAGGAGTAGCACAGGCTTCTCCGCAAAGTGCAATTCAGTTGATAAAACAAGGGTTCCCGCGACTACCACCTCCACCTTCACCACCGTCACCTAAGACTTCGCCCACACCACCACCACCTCCACCACAGATCAACATGGTGAATTAAGTGAAGTTTCCATTGTTTAAGGGCTTGGGAAATTATCTAATAATCACCCTATGAGTGACTTCAGTGAAGATTTATTAAACAAAAGGTATTACAGACTCATGTGCTGGTGTGTGTGTTCTGTGTTATTGAAACAGCGGATCGATCAGATTGCCAATACACAGAAAATAAATGGAAAGACAGTAGAGAAATACAGTAAGCAACACAAAGACACAAACAATTTTTAATAAGGAGTTCACCCTATCCTCCAGGGCTACGTCTCCGGTCCAGCTTCAGTGGTGGCCTTTTTTTATTATGTCTTTGAGCAGAGAAATTACAATACAGGGACTCAATATGAGTTCTCCTGAAGCAGATTTTTCTTGGCAGGGTGGTTCTTGGATTCCCTAAGCCACTCAAAGTACATAGACTCTTGTTCTTCCTACTAGCTCTATGACCCCCAGTCTACAGTGGAAAGAGCCAACTGTGATGCTCAATCTGGACAGATTCCTCTATGGGAAGGCTTGATACTTCAAGCTCTTTGGTGCTCGATGCTGCCTATGGTCAGCTTGGCCCTCTGTCTCCTCTGCTTGGCTTTACTACTCTCTATGCTCAGTCCTCCTCTCAGGGTTCACTGTTCACTATCTCTCTTGGTCGCTTGGACTCTTCGATCTGCATCTTTCTTCTGATCTCTCGTTCACTTTCTCTGTTCATGGCTAGGAAACTTTATAGCTAGGAAACTTTCTAGGAACTGAGATTCTGGTCCTACAGAACCTTCTTCTGACATTGTCTTTTGAGAATAGACTCTTCCAATTTCAGGATTAATTTCCACCAACTCTCCTTCTCCTAATTTGAGCTTTGACCTAGTGATCATTCACAAACAATGTAAACTTTGAAACGGGAACTGATACTGTTACCCGTTTCGTAGAGATAGCAAAAAATGACCCGATTTTCAAAAGTGGTGATGCAGAATACACATGTTTTTTTTAGAACATGGTTTTTGGAACTTTAAATTTTTTCATGTGCATTAAGTTTTAGAATGGTAATGATTTTCATGCTGATTTTAAAAAGTGAGTATTCTGCATCACACCCTTTTTTTAAAAGACCTATTTTTTGACTTTAAATTTTCTAGTGTGTGAAATGTAAATAATTATTTCGTAACCCTTTTTTTAAAAGACCTATTTTTTGACTTTAAATTTTCTAATGTATGAAATGTAAATAATTATTTCGTAAATTTAATAATTTTGGAAGTGATCTTCTTCTTCATATTTTCTAGTTTTTATTTTTTTTATTTTTATTTTTGTAGTGGGGCTTTTATTGATTTGCATATTTAAAGAAGAAGGTGGATATTTTACATTTTCGATATTCTACATATTTATACATCATTAATTAAATTTTCAATCCACATGAAATAATTGTCTCTAAAAAACAAATATAAAAATATATATAAAAAAAGACAAAAACAAAAAATAAAAAATGTTAAAAAAAATTATATCATAAACCATAAAAGAATTTGGAAAAAAAAAAACAATTATAAAAAAAATATATATATATATATAATTAAGTAAGTAAATATTGAGAAATAAAATATATATATATATATATATATATATATATATATATATTAACAAAAACTAGGAAAAAAAATAGAAACAAACTAGTTTAAAGAAAAAAATAGAAAAATAACGAAAAAAATTTAAAAAACTAGTGAAATTAATATTTAAAAAAAAACAAAAAATATAAAAAAAATAAAATCTCACAAACCATAAAGAATTTGGAAAAAAGAAACAAAATTAAATATATATATATATATATATATATATATATATATATATATATAGAAATTAAAAAAAACATTAGAAAAAACTAGGAAAAAAAATAAAATAAAAAAATAAAAACAAACTAGTTTAAAAAAAAAAAAAATTAACGAAAAAAATAAAAAAATAGTAAAATTAATATTAAAAAAACAAAAATACAATTAAATTATAAAAAAAAATAAACCAAAAAAATGGTTATTTTTTATTAAAAAAAACAAAAATACAATTATCTTTTATTAAATATACCTATTTTATTTAAAACTAAATAAATAAATTTTTTTTTTTAAACAATCGCCTTTTATTAAAAAAAAAAAAGAATTTAAACAATTTTTATTATTATTATTTTTTAATTTAAAAATTCAAATTATTAAAACTACATTTTATATTTTCAAAAAAAAATAAAAAAAATTAAACCTACATTTTATGTTTAAAAAAAAAAAAAATTTAAATTTACATTTTTTTTTAAACCACCTTTTTTTAATTAAAAAAAAATTATAATGTTTTTTTAAACAATATGTTATTTATGTCAAAATATAAATCATAAAAAAAATTAAAAATTTTAAAGCCAATTTTAATTTTTTAATTTAAAATTTAAAAAATTAATAATTTTTTTAAATTAATATATTAAAAAAATTAATTATAATTATGTGTTGTATAAAAAAAATTAAAAAATATTATTAAATTTTTTTTATTTTTTATTTATTAAAACAAAATTTTTAAAACATATTAAAATTTTTTAATTATTATTAACGTTTTATTTTAAAAATAACTAAAAAAACGACCGCCCACCGCGCCCTCCCCCTCCCCAGCGCCTCCCCCCCGCTCACCCCGCCTCATCATTAGGATTATCCCCATGTTCCCACCAGATAAGAAGAGACACTTTTTTATATATTTTAAAGGTGCTCCAGCATTCTCTTCTTTGATGTTTTTAACATTTTAGATGTGATCACAATATAATAGTTTAAGCTGTAATGTCACGTAGCGTGTAAAAGACTTGTGTAGAAGATATAGTTTGGAACATTTTCATTTTCTCATTTACATAAGATTATTGATTAGACTTTGTAATCTTTGCAGTATGCCTAATGATGAGGCTCAACTATATGCTCCAAATGAATTGTAAGTTTCTTTTTATTCACTTTTTTGAGAGACTTGAATATTGCATTGAAGGGCATAAGTTCAAATACCATGTAGCTTGTAAGACGTCCTAGTGTTTGGTATATATTAAAGGTACTTGTTTAAATGCAGGTATAATAGAGGCTGGTTTTATCATAGAGAACATCGGTTGTGGTTTATACGAGATGTAGAGCCACTTGTCAAAACAAATACATATGAGCGAGGTTCTTATCTTTATTTTGATCCAGTTACGTGGGAGAAGGATCGGAAGGTTGTTAAAACATCTCCACTATCAGGCTTGTGGTCAACAATGCCTACACTGCCTTATTTTGATTAGTTGAAGTTGATAGCCCTTTTGATTTTAAGTTTTATTCCAATATTTAAGTCTGTTTGAAAATCTGATCACATTGCAGGACAACTTTTTGGTATACTACGAAAAGTTGGAGAATAGGCCTCATTTGCCTCAGCATTAGCAAAACCTGCCGCATTGTCCAAGACTGGAGATTCTCAAATTTTTACATTGTAATGTTCAATGTCCTGCCGAAGTAATATTTTGTTTTTCATTCATTTTTTTGTACAATGGAGAAAGATTAATGCTTTATTTTCTTGAGATAGAGCATGATAAACTAGTTGCCAGTTAAAGTTTCCCCCACCTCCCTCCCCTTTTCTCTCTCTCTCGTGTAAGATGCTGATAAATCTTAGCATCAGTTGCAATTTTCAAAATAGCGAGGAGTATATGGTGCTTTCTGAAGGATATTTCAGCAGTTAATGAATTCTTCTCAGTCTGTGTTTATCATGTATGGTTGAATACTGCAGGTCTATATCTAAGGCTTACCATATTTTCACTTCAAATCGTATTTGACTAAGCAGAGTTACTTTCTTCTTTGGATATAGAAAATTTCAGTCCAAGGCAGCTGAATTCTTTTGAAAATATAACTCAAATAATGATATTTCCTGATTCCTTTAATTAGGTGTCAACTACGAAAGTTGTAGTTTGACATCACCGTGACATGTCTTCCGAAAAGTAGTAGTTGGTTAAAATATGGGATTCTGCTCGAAGATTTATTCTTGCTTGGGTTTCTGGTGGGCAGAACAAGCATCATATCAAAATTAGCCCATCAGCTTTTGTTGCAAATTAAGCCTGTTTTGAGTAAATCAAATGAACAAGCATCATATCAAAATTAGCCCATCAGCTTTTGTTGCAAATTAAGCCTGTTTTGAGTAAATCAAAATGTACCAGGGCGTTCTTACTATCAATACGAGTGCAAGGTAATTCGTTTGGGAGAGCTTCATCAATGGTAACTGTTCAATATTTGATGACTGTTCAATATTCCTCCAATTGTAACATTTTTATTTACGATTATTTCAATACTTTCTAATTGCTGATACTTACTTGAGGGATAATTGTATCGTAACGTGTGCTTAATATCAGCCAGAGTCTATGGTGTCAATGTAGTTCGAGTGTCAGGGCTTTTGCAACTCCTGATACAGTAATATAGCTATTCATTGATTATCTTACTTCTGATGTCTATTTGCACTATGCACGTACGATTCACAATAATAAATCTGAATTAGGTGGTATGGGGTTTATATTGGTCATTGTTCAGTGTTGAATAACTCAATTAATTACACAAGGCAAACTTACCGTCATGTTATGCTGCTTTTGAGCCGGCTAAATGGGTATTTTACAAACTGGTTATCATATCTTTTTTAGATGCAATTTTTTATTGGTCAAGAAATTTATTCGGTAGTTTTCAAACGTGACCTGGACAAATATTGGACGGAAGGAAAATGACCGTGTCTAATAAACTCTGCAAAACTCCCTACTGAAACCAATATATGCAGAATAAAGGCAAATTTTTTCAGCCAAGGTGTGAATTAATCAGAGTGATTCAATCTTGGTTATCCCTTTTGGAATATATTGTGTTAGTGCAGTAACTTCGAAAATAATTATAAATTCTACTGAATTGCTGATATCAGCACTCTGTAACTTCTATGTGTTGTTGCATATGCTTTGAAACCGCGCGCAGCGCCACCCTCGGGCCGCCCCGCCCCGCCCGAGGGGTGGCCCTGCGCAGGTGGAGGAGGGCGGGGGGCCGGCGGGGGGTCGTTTTTAATTTTTTTTTTAAATTAATATATTAAAAACATATTAAAATTTTTAAAACATATTAAAAATTTTTAATTATTATTAACGTTTTATTTAAAAAATAATTAAAAAGAAAACGACCGCCATTTTTTTTAAAATTAATATATTAAAAACATATTAAAAATTTTAAAACATATTAAACTTTTTTAATTATTATTAACGTTTTATTTAAAAAATAATTAAAAAAAAAAAACTACTGCCCCCCGGCCGCCCCCCGCCCTCTCCCCGCCCGCGCAGGGCCACCCCGGGCTGCCCCGGGCGGGGCAGGGCTGCCCAGGGGTGGCGCTGCCGCGCAATCGACCCGCCGCCCGTCGGGCGGGGCGGGGCAGCCCGGGGTCGCAATCGACCCGCCGCCCGTCGGGGGCAGCCCCGCCCTGCCCGACGGGCGGCGAGTCGATTCCCGGAATCGACCCGTCGCCCGTCGGGCGGGGCGGGGCGGCCCGGGGGTGGCGCTGCGCGCGGTTTCAAAGCATATGCAACAACACATAGAAGTTACGGAGTGCTGATATCAGTAATTCAGTAGAATTTATAATTATTTTCGAAGTTACTGCACTAACACAATATATTCCAAAAGGGGCGATACTCACCTAAGTCCTCGATGCAGATACTGTTTGCTTCTGTGAAGTGTGACGGCTATTTCATCATTCTCTTTACACATTGTAAACTTAATAATTCCATGCGATCTTAAATTCAGTGAATAAATTATGATTTGCTTTTATTTTCAATTGTAATTGAATATAGGGCAATATATGATTATTAAACAAGGTCTTTTCAAAATAATTTTACAGCCACAAAGCAGGGCGAGTTCTATTTGCGCATGTATTAATGTTTAGTTACTTCTTCCAATCATCCTTTTAATTTTTCCTTGAACTCTCGACATTTGAGAGGAATGTTCAGAGATCTTTCAACCATCTTTGTTCCTTGAACTCTCAACATTTGAGAGGAGATTCAGAGATCTCTTTCATAGATGTTTGATCTCCCGCCTATGAAGGGGTTTATTATTGGATGACAATCTCACGACGTCTCTTTCCACCTCTGATTTAATAGAAGAAATATTCACTTAAAAAGCTCTCTCTGATGGCAGACAAGAAATATTCACTTAAAGTACTCTCAACTTATCATTTTTGTCTTTGTTTAGTCAAGGGTCGTCTATGGTTATCCCTAGTAGACCAGATCTCCCAGATTTCTCTTTTAATTGTTTTGTTAAACAACTTTCACATTAAAATATTTTATTATTAATAAAAATAATACCATTGAAATAGGCAACTCTCTTAAAAAAAAACCGTTTATGTAATAGGGAGGGAGACATATTTGTGCAAAGCAAATCCGATGCACAAAAATGCTTTTATAGTTCCCTACTCTTACAATATCCTTAAAAAATTTAGAATCTTGAGAGTTTCCAAACTACGCATTAAAGTACGCATTAAGTCAAGAGCTTTAAAAAAGATAAAAGCCCTGGGCCTGATGGTTGGCCCATAGAATTTTTTTCTCATTTCTATGATCTCTTCAAAAAAGACTTGCTGGGTATGGTAGATGCCTCCCGCATCTCGGGTCATATCAATGGAGCTCTATCCGCCACTTTCATTGCCCTTATCCCCAAGAAAGCAAAATCGACTTCTTTTGGGGATTACAGGCCGATTGCCTTATGCAATTCCCTCTACAAGATAACCTCCAAGATCATCGCTGAGCGTATGAAGAAAGTTCTCAACTCCTTCATCACCAAGGAGCAACATGCTTTCCTCAAGGGCAGGCTCATCCTGGATGCTGTAGCCATGGCTCAAGAATGCCTTTTCTCCATCTGCTCCAAAAACATGGACGCTGCTGCCCTCAAGATCGATTTAAAAAAAGCCTTCGACTGTGTGGATTGGGGCTTTCTCAGAATTCTCCTCGCAAGAATAGGTTTACAATCTCAAGGTATTAGTTGGATTATGGCATGCGTTGAGAGTGTAAATTTCTCTGTCATCATAAATGGTGTTCCATCTACATTCTTCAAAGCGGAGAGGGGGCTCCGCCAGGGATGCCCCCTTTCCCCCCTTCTCTTCATTTTGGTCATGAACTCCCTCAGCGCCCACATCAACTTAGCTGTCTCTGAAGGAAGATGCAAACCAGTAAAAATGTGTAAGGACATCACTCTTTCACATAATCTCTTCGTTGATGATATTTTGATTTTCGCCATTCTCTGCAAATCCACATGGGCCTGCTTATATGTAATATTTCAGAAATTCCATCTGGCCACGGGCTTGGCCATCAACACAACAAAGACAGTGCTATATCACAATGGAACAAATCTCCAAACAGCACAATGGATTGCTGATCGATTTGGTGTAAATCTAGCTCTGCTAAATGATGGTTTCACCTATCTCGGTTTCCGCTTAAAAGCAAAGGGGTATCGCATTCGTGACTGGAACTGGATCATAGACCGCTTCTACAACAAGATATCATGCTGGGAAATGCGCTTACTCTCTCTTGCCGGCAGATTCATATTGGTGCAATCAGTTCTCTCCCAGCTCGTTGTTTTTTGGAGTCATCTCTTCCTTCTGCCCGCATCCGTTTCTAACAAAATGAAGTCCTTGGCTGCAAACTATATGTGGGGCGGTCGCTCCTACCAATCAAAGTTCCACCTTGTCAAAATGGATTCCATTACAAGGCCAAGGAAGTCTGGTGGTTGGGGCCTTCTGCACATGAGGTTTTTCGATAAAGTGCTCCTCTGCAAGTCTCTTCACCGAGGCATATATGGCAACAATCCATGGAGCACATTCATTAGACAGAAATATCTCAAAGGACGGAATATATCTTATTGGCACAGGAGGTCCTCTTTAGGCATCAGGAACGAATCCACCATTTGGTTGAACTTCAGGAAGATACAGTCTTTTTTCTTGCAGAACTTAAGATGGTCTATACCTTCAGGCGAGAATGTTCTCATTGGCATCGATCCAACTCAGCACAGGCTTGAATCCTCCATCCCCCCAGCTCTTCTCACCTTCTTCCATTCAAGGGGCTTGTTCACCTGGAACAAGCTTATTGATTCGTGGTCCTCACAACAGCCCATTTGGAAAAATGAATTTCAACTTGCTTTACCCCCTCCCCTCTGTCCCCTATGGCTCTCTGTCATCAACATTTTTTCCAACAAAGGAATCTTACAAATGGGCACAAAGGACGAACTGGTATGGTCGTTTGAGAAGCCCACCCTCCCTCTTACTGTCAAAAATCTCTACTCTCTCCTCTCATCGATCCTTCCGCCATCTCCCCCCATCTTTCCCTCTAAGCTCTGGAAAGCCCCCTGCCCTCTAAAAGCGATCCTCTTCTCATGGCTTCTCTTCTCCAACAAGAACCTCACCTGGGAGGTTCTCCAAAAAAAAGGATGGCACGGTCCGAGCAGGTGTCAACTGTGTTCAGCTCAACAAGAAACAAACGCTCACATGTTCTTCGAATGTGCTGCCTCTTCTTCAATCTGGTACGAGCTCTCTCAGACTTATGGTTTTTCTCACAGGTCATTTCCAACTGTACAGGATGGATTCTTCTGGTGGAGTACACAGCGCCCCTCCTGGCGTGCTCTCTTCATCCTCACTTGCTGGTTCATCTGGAAGTGGAGGAACCAACGGATCTTTCAAAACTCCCGCCAGCCCCTTCACTCTATTTTGATATCTATCTCGGGCTCCATGCTTTCATTGGATTAGCCCCTTTCTAATCAAGCTTCTTTTCACCTGATAATGGTCTTTTTGCTCCTGTTTTTATGCGGCCTACAGGGTCCTACTCATGTTTACGTTGCGGCCTGATCCTTTTGTTCCTGTTTATTAGCGGCCCACAGGGTCCTTCTCATGTTATATTCTTCACACAATCAGGACTCATATATGGTAATCGATCCGGCAGTATCACCACACTGATATGAACAATGATGACACAGGTTTATGCTGCGGCCTCCGGGGTCCTTCATCTGCAAATTTCACGGTCCTCCTCATGGGGACTCAAATGTCTTTTAAATTTCTCCTGTCTATTTGGAAAATATCTCCACTGAGACACCTGTAATACTGATCTTTATATAAACTTAATATAATCTATTTTGATTTTTTCTTCTGAAAAAATATATATAAAATTTTCACATCAATTAATCAATTGTAAAATAAAATTTGTTCAGATTGGAATGTGTCTTTAACCAATTTGTATAAAAAATTTAATCCATTTATATTTATTAAACATAAAACATTGTTTAAAGTTCAGATTTAATCACAACTCTCAATTTTAGTTTTACTAGCGTGTATGATTTTTGTTCGTAATTTTTTTTAATTAAGTTTTATTTTCTTTTAATTTAATCACTTTAATTTATTTTATTTATTTATTTTAATGGGTTTAAAAATTATATTTTTGAATTTTTTTTATTTTAATTATTTTAAATATTTTTATATTTTAAATTTTAATAAAAAATTAGAAAAATGATTAAGATGGTAAATATCAATGGTTAAGATTGTATAATTTAAATGTAAAATGTTTTAAATGTAATCTGTATTTATTTTCAATCTACTATTTATTTTCAATCTACTCAATCCTTCAAATAAAAAACCCTGCTCTTCCTTTCACCATTTCCCAATGCTTGCTTTTAAAAAACCAATATCTTTTATAAATCAATTCAGCAATATCGTATTTTTTTAATTTAAAAAACCAATAACTTTTATAAATCAATTGAGTAATATCATATTCTTTTAATTATATTATTTTTCAATAATAAACACTACAATTTGGGTACAAATTGATTAGACAATTTCATAAAACAAGTGTTATGTGGTACTTAATCCCTGTCAAATAAATTTAGGAAAAAAAAAATATTATATATATATATATATATATATTAAAAAAATTTCTAATCTAATTACTTTAATATTTTTTCATGATATTAAAGTCTTTTCCAATTCCACTTTTCCATTTTAGAATTTAATCTAGTTTGTTTTTTTTTTTTGGGCTAGTTTTTGTTAATGATTTTTTTAATCTTTATATTTTTACTTACTTAAATTTATATATATGAATTTTTTATTTTTTTATTTTTTTTTCCAAATTCTTTTATGATTAAACAATTTTTTTTTTAAATATTTTTTATTTATATTTTGTCTCCTATATATGTATTTTTACATTTATTTTTTAAGTAATCATCATTTTAATCTTAATTTCACTAATTTTTATTTTTTATTTTTGGTTAATTTTCCTCTTTTTTTTAAATCTAGTTTGTTTTTAATTTGAATTTGTTTTAGTTTTTTGTTAATGTTTTTTTTTTTTTTTTTCTATTGTTACCTATTTAATTTTATAGTTTTTTAAATGTGTTTTTTCTTTTTTTCCCAAATTTTTTTATGGTTTACATATTTGTTTTTTCCCCAATTTTTTTTAGATATGTTTTTTTTACTATTTATTTGTTTATAATTTGTAATTTTTTTCTAGTTTTTTAATTCTTATTTTTTATAGGTTAATTTTGTTTTGTTGTTTTTTTTTACATTTTACATTTTTATGATTGATTTTATTTTTGATGTTTGATTTTTTTTGTTTTGTGTTTTTTATTTTATGTTTTGTTTTTAGTATATATTTTTATTTATGTTTTGTTATTTTTATTTTTTATTTTTTTGTTTTGTGTTTTTTCATTGTTTTAATTTTTATTTTTATTTTTTGAAATTTTAATGTTTTTCGGGGTCATGATAAAATATTTTATGCTATTATTTTGAAATGTTGAAATTTCACCCTTGAAAAAAAATTGTTATCCCAGCATCAACACTTTTCATTTTGAGGGTGTTTTTTGTACAAAATTTACCATTGAGAAAAAAAAATGTTATTCGATCATCAACACTTCGTTTTGAGGGCGTTTTTTGGACAATTTTTGCACCAAAAATTGGTTTTCACCGTCATTTTTAAAACATGTTGAAAATTTAGCTTGGAAAAAAAAAGGTGTTATTCCAGCATTAACACTTTTCGTTTTTAGCACTGTTTTTGATGTTTTTTCGGGGTTTTTTGGCCAGAGTTCTCGTTTTGAGTTTATAGTTCCCGTTTCAAAGTTTACATTGTTCACAGCTAAACTAACACAAGCTTGTCTAACCTTACAGCCTAGAGCTCTGATACCACTTGATCTGATAATCACCCTATGAGTGACTTCAGTGAAGATTTATTAAACAAAAGGTATTACAAACTCATATGCTGGTGTGTGTGTTTTGTGTTATTGAAACAACGGATCGATCAGATTGCCAATACACAGAAAATAAATGGAAAGACAACAGAGAAATACAGTAAGAAACACAAAGGCGCAAACAATTTTTAATAAGGAGTTCACCCTATCCTCCAGGGCTATGTCTCTGGTCTAACTTCAGTGGTGGCCTTGTTTTATTATATCTTTGAGCAGAGAAATTACAAAATAGGGACTCAATATGAGTTCTCCTGAAGTAGATTTTGCTTGGAAGGGTGGTTCTTAGATTCCCCAAGCCACTTGGAGTACACAGACTCTTTTTTTTCCTACCAGCTTTGTGACCCTTGGTCTACAGTGGAAAGAGCCAACTTTGATGCTCAATCTGGACAGATTCCTCTATGGGATACTTCAAGCTCTTTGGTGCTCAATGTTGCCTATGGTCAGCTCGGCCCTCTGTCTCCTCTGCTTGGCTTTACTGCTCTTTGTGCTCAGTCCTCCTCTTAAGGTTCACTGTTCACTGTCTCTCTTGGTCGCTTGGACTCTTCGATCTGAATCTCTCTTCTGATCTCTCGTTCACTGTCTATTTTCGTGGCTTTAGCCATTCGACCTCCATGCCTGTTCGTTTCCTCTCCCACCTATGTCGCTTCACCTGTCGTCTGCGTGCTTGGAATTCCCTATTCAGCATCAGCGTGAACGCTCTAAAGTAGCCACGTGTCTCCACCTAACTGGTGCCAGCATACTTCATCGGTTCGTTTCTCCCGTTACACTGTGTATGCGTTCTTTCTCCACCATGGCGGTCAATGGACTCCAAATCTCTTCAGAATTCGATTTAATCCCTTGTCGATTCCGCTTCTATCTATCGAACGCAATCTTAGCCATCCGATCTGGGCTCCTCCAGATCCAACATCATTCACATGTCGAGCGCAGTTGACTTGCTCGACCGATAACGCGCGATCACGTCGGTTTTTCTCTCACCTCCGCTGCCACGCATCGATCGCTGAGTGTGATCACTCCGCTTCTTCCAAAACCTCTTACCGTTCAAGGGCACCCCGGGTAAAACTGTCGGTTTCTAGGTCGTGGGTCCCACCTTAGTACGATGGTGTTTTTTCGCTTTTCCACCCACGGTCCTCTGGCTCCCAATGTGATCGAGTGCTTAAGCCCTACCATTTCAGCTCCATTTGCCTAGCGATGCAACGCGCATTGAAAATCATCTCCTTTTCCTGATCTAGGGCTCCCAGAGGCTATTTTGACCTCCTACGCAGTCTCCATGGGCCTCGGTCAACACGCTTGACCGAGGTCCTCGTTGTTCTGTGTCGGCTGCCATGGCCACTGGTTTGTTTTTTATTGCTGTTTTGGATTTCATTCGAGATTTGTTCGACCTGTTTTAGTCACGGTTCTATGAAAGTCATTTATGGATCGGATTCGGATCAGGAAATGAGGACCCGGATCAGTTATGGTTCATCATAAAATCTATATGGGAAGCTCAGTGCATCACTGAAAATCACATGAAGAAGGCGATGTTGGTTAGTGCTTTGCAGGATCGTGCGCTAACTTGGTACATCAAGTACTCTAATGATAACCCAAATGCTGCATTGGCAGAGATCCATACCGCACTAAATAAAGAGTTCAGTAGGCCTAAATCAGAAGCGCAGTCAATTTTGGAGTTCAAGGAAATCACGATGAAACCAGGTGAGACACCTTGGGAGTTGGATCAGAGTTTAAAATGTACAATCCACAAAGTTAACTTGAATTTAACAGATGGGTAGCACCATGAATGGTTCAAGGCTTCGCTCCTGCCTCACCTAAGGGATGCGCTGTCACAACAGAAGATTATGACCCAAGCAAAGGCCATGGAGATTGCAATAAGGCTACATGAAACATTGATGCAAGCTTCGAGTCTGGGGGATTAGCAGATCCATGCACAGTTGCAAAATATTTGCCTTGAAATGCAAAGCCTGAAATAGGACAGAACAGTTCGGCCAGAGGCACATGAAGAGATATTGTGCCTGAAATGTAAAGGTGAGGGGCATGACAAAGACCACTTCCCGGTCTTTGCAAACTATATTGCAGGAGGAGGATCGATGCCTTTGAGGTCGGAAGCCCAAGCAGGGCTGAGCACGGGGCCTACATTGTGGTGTGCTATATGTTAGGTAGCAGGGAAACATATGACTAATAATTGTCATTTGCTGCAGAAGTTTGTACAAATGCTGCAACAACGTTTTTGCAACTTCTTTTAGTCCTTAGGGCATGCGGAGTGCAATTGTCGAAGTTATGAATTAATGATGGATAGAACACCCGCCTATAGAGTCCAGGCAGAAATGCGACCTCCTGACCAGGGCACTGGGATGGCGCGAATAGGATTTGAGGGGCACAAATGAGACTGAGGAGGAGGAGGACCTGACAGAGGTCGGGGACAGCTGATCTGTTACAATTGTGGAGGATCAGGACACTATGTCTGTGAATGCACTAACCCAACGCATCTGTCGTGCAAATACTGTACTCAGTTTGATCATGATACTGAGGACTATCCTACACTGATAGCAAGGATACGTGACAAAGGGTTGCTACCTCTGTAGCCGACTCGGATTCTGCAGATGATGAGGGTTGAGCCTTGCGAAGAAGATCCGAATGTGAATATAGTGCTCCGAAGTGGAATTGCAACGGGCGACGATAAGGGGAAACAACCTAAAGACAGCATGTGGGTTCGCAAAGCTCTAGAGAAGGAGGTTGAATTTGATTTCGAGCATGCACACAAAACGTTCATGGAATCAAAGAAGAGCTTCGCTGAGGCCGCTACCTCAGGGAGCTGGGATAAACCTATTTAGGAAATGGACCCTTCTATGCTTAAAACCTTTCTAGAGACCTGCATGAAGTTGTTGCGTGATAGCAAGGCTGTGAAAGGGTTACAGGAACTTATAAATAGATGCGCCGAAAACACTCCGGGTGAACCACGCGTAGTACAGAAGATTGGTAAGCATAAGGCAAGGACAAGATGTGAGATGAGACTCATCGCGCAGATAGGAGAATATGAAATGGATCAATTTATTCTAGACCTAGGGTTAGATGCAAACATTTTTCCAAAGCATACTTGGTAACGGATCGGGAGACCCGCATTGCAGTGGTCTCTGATTCAGTTAATGATGGAAAATCAGCAGAAGGTCATCCCCATGGGACGGTTGTAGGGAGTAATTGTAGATATTGAAGGAGTGAGCGCATTAGCTTATTTTGAAGTGATAGAAATTGTTTATTATAGCAATGCCTACCCTGCGCTCCTTGGCATTGATTGGGCTACTGACATGAACGGGATAATCAACCTAAAGAAGCAAAAGATTATATTTGAAAATAAATCGCTACTTGTAATAGTACCCTAGATCCTGCAAAAGGATCGCGCTATACTGAACCAATCTGCACTTAGGAAAGCGATGACAATTTGGACTTCATATATAAGATAACAATGTGAGACCAAGATTGGGTGAATCTGATAGTAGGTGGATGAAGTACATGGGATCACGAGATTTCCTGCACCCCAAACGCGTACGAAGAATTAGAGTGCAGGCATAATCGGCTACATGAAGTAACTACACTAAGCTGTAACATGATGACCCAGTTGTTGCGTTGTGTGTCATCAGAGGTAAGAAATTAGCCCACTTAAGATGGCTTGAATGATGTGGATGTGTTTTTGGATGCGTTTGAGAGGGAAGTACCAGAGAAGCAGTGCTTCTAGGCTTTGGGCTCGGCACTGTGTGCTATGCTCGCAAGATAGTGGGGATGCACAAGGGAGTTTTGATGATTGGCACAAGTATAGGAGGATGATGAGAACACACTTTGGGAAGCCAAAGGTATGAGTGATGGACAAGTATGATAGGAAGGATGATCCATGTGAACACTTGGCCAAATGGGCTAAGGCCTATGGAGCGGAGCCCCAACCTGAATGGGTGCACTTGTTCTGTCACACCTTGGATGTCATCTCGATGAACTGGTACTTGGAGACAAACCTCCACCATGGCACAAAAGAATGGGATATTTTGCGCGAAGGGTTCATAATGATGTTCAGCTTCGAAGATGGGTTTGACTGTATTGACGAAGTGCTACAAGAAGTTAAAGCAGCAATCTTTAGGATACCGCAGGATCCTTTGGATCTGATTCAACCCAATTAGACTACTCAATTGAGCCACGCAATGGAATGTTATAATGTGACTCTTGAAGAAGAAGACAAGGACCCCTGAAAGATTAATATCCCTAAAACCGAGGGTTACCGCAAGGTCAAGGGACAACAGATCGAGAATCCTGATATAACCGCCCCGTTGAAAACTAAACAGATAAATATTGGCACGGAGGCGGAGCCCAAATTCATGAATATTGGAGATTACTGGGATGATACGAGGGTAGAGAAGGTCACCTAATTTCTCTGCGAATACCAAGATTTGTTCCCTACCAAGTTTACAGAGTTAAAGGGGATAATAGGAGACTTGGACGTTATGGAGATCACGTTAAAACTTGACACGAAGCCAGTTAAGAAAAGACCTTACCATCTCAACCCGAAGTATAAGGAGAAGGTCCGCTTAGAGTTAGATAGGATGCTTGTGGTAGGCATCATTGAGCCCATAGAGGAATCTGATGGGTGAGCCCAATGGTGGTACAGGAAAAGAAGCTGAAGGATGAAAGAAGGATATGCATAGATCTCCGGAAGTTGAATGACGCTTGCAT
The DNA here is from genome assembly GCA_031772625.1 of Pinus tabuliformis. NCBI lineage: Eukaryota > Viridiplantae > Streptophyta > Pinopsida > Pinales > Pinaceae > Pinus > Pinus tabuliformis. Next base: position 196,308,899 of record CM062816.1, read on the forward strand.
GCATGATCCTTTCCCAACTCCATTCACTGATGAGATATTGGATAATGTAGGTGTCCAGGAAGCATACTCCTTCACTGATGGGTTCTCTGCATACCATCAAATCAAAATCGCACCTGAAGATAGAAGCAATACAACCTTCGCGAGTGAATTGGGATGTTTTTAGTACACCGTAATGCCTTTTGGATTAAAGAATGCACCTGCAATTTTTTTGCACGTAGTCATTGCTGCATTCAAAGAATTCATTCATAAGTTTCTAGAGGTGTACTGTGATGACTGGACTATGTTCAGGTTGGTAAAACGCCATGTGGCAAGTTTGCGCTTAATGCTAGATACTTGTCAAAGGTACCAGATTGCGCTCAATCTGAAGAAATGTTTGTTTTGTGTCCCTTTTGGGATTTTGTTGGGTCATGTGGTATGCAAACAGGGATTGATGACATACCCTGTGAAGATCACAGTGATAATTAACCTGGATGTGCCAAGGAGTGTGAAACAGTTGTGTGCAACATTGGGACATATTGGGTACTATAGGAATTTTATCAAGGGTTATGCCTAGATCACTGTGCCTATGGAGAAGTTGTTGAAAAAGGATGTCACATTTTGTTGGAATGAGGACTGTCAGAAAAGCTTGGATGTGCTAAAAGGAAAAATGGTCATCGCACCGATTTTAGTCTTCCTGGATTGGGAGAAGGAGTTTCATGTACATGTAGACGTGTCATGTATAGCACTGGGAGTAGTATTGACATAGGCTAGCGAAGGAGAATTGGACCATCCTATAGCATTCGCAAGCAAGAAGTTATCCAAGGCTGAGAAGAACTATTCCATCACTGAGCGCAAAGGATTAGCCATGGTATACGCGCTCCAGAAGTTTAGACACTATTTTTTGGGTGGACATTTTAAGATGTATACAAATCATTCTGCATTGAAATGCCTGGTGAATAAGCCTGTGTTGGGGGGGAGAATCTGCAGGTGGTTGTTATTGTTCCAAGAGTATGATTTTGAAGTTATTGTGAAGCATGGATGATCCATATTTAAACAGGAATGCAACAAATTACAGATATAACCATAAGTACTGAGATACAGTAGAAATAATACTTCATTTCATTACTGTAAAATACTAAAATATGCTTACAAACAGAAATGGAAATAAACTAGCTAGGGCGATGTTAGCTTATCTCTGAGAAGAGATGTGGCGGTTACATGCCTTTGAACTGTCTTACAATGAGGCTCGAAGGCCTATTTATTGTTGAGAAATAATGGAAAACCCTAAACATCCAAAAACCTAACCCTAGGAGATGATGTGCTAAACTATGGGCCCCGTTTTGGGTAAATTGGTACATCAACTTCAGGGGATCGTAACTTTAGCATATGATCTCCGTTTGATGCGCACAATACCTCTTTAGAAATATCTATCTGAGGACTACAACTTTGGGAAGAGAAACATAGGTCCATGGATCAATGTTTCTCCTAGGTTTCCCCAAAAACATCGTTTAGGGCCTCAAAAAAACTCCGGAAGTTCAGGACCCGAAAAAACTGCTAAAAATAATAAACTATGTTACAATTAAGAAAACTGAAAAGCTAAAAGAAACAATGGTGGGGGTCCAAGCGGAATTGGCAGGTGGCCACCAATATCCACCTAGATCATTCCTCCTCCCTCAGGAAGCAATGGTCCCCATTACATTGATTTCCTCCATGAGACGAGGAAACTTCTGCTGAACTTGGCCCCTGGTGAGCCACTTTCCCTGGTGGAGGAGTTGGCCTACTTTGACAACTCGATACAGTTGGATATTCTGCTGGAAAGTGTGCTTGATCTGTGTGTCCATGATCTGATCAGTTGCGGCTTTTTCCATGCAATTTGGATTTAACTCTGTGGGTGTGAGTTGTTCTGCAATGTCGGATGTGTTTAGTAATGGTGGAAGGTATGGTCGAAGGTAGTCCACATAGAATATTGGGTGCAGGCCAAGGAATGGGGGAATTTTAAGCTCAAAGGCATTGTCTCTGACTGCCTTGGTAATGGTGTAAGGACCATATTGGAGTGTTCTGAGTTTTTGATAGGCTCCGGTAAGGTGTTCCTTTTGAAAATGCAACTAGACTTTGTCTCCTGCCTGAAACTTATGTGGCACCCGATTTGATCATGTTGTTTCTTGTACTTGGCGTTTGATTTCTCCAGAATGTCGTAGACCTGCTGGAAAATATGTTGGATGTGCTCAATGAAGTTGTTTTCCTTATCTGTTTCGGACTAGACATGAGCTGAATTTGCTTGAGTAGCTGCAAATGGCATGGTGACATCAATGGGACATAGTGGCTGGAATCCCAAGCCCACCAAAAAAGGGTTGTGGCCAGTCGAGCTGTGGAGAGCTCGGTTATAGCTGTGTTGAACACAGGGGAGGCTCTCATCCCATGTGCATGGATGCTTTGAGTTGTACATGCGCAGAATGTGTATGATCATCCTATTGACAACCTCAGTCTGGTCGTCAGTTTGGGGATGGAAGGTTGTGGACTTAGTGAGTTTGGTGTCTAGCATCGACCAAAGATTGGACCAAAATGTACTAAGGAACCTGCTCTCTTGATCTGAGATGATAGATTGTGGGATCCCAAAGTGTACCCACACTCATTGAAAGAAGAGTTTAGCAGTGGCTTATGCTGTGATATTCTTCTTATAGGCTGCCATAATGGCCATCTTTGAGAACCTATCGACGACCAAAAAAACACAGTCGTTTCCATGCTTAGTAGAAGGAAGGCCTGACATGTAATCCATGGAGATGGATTCCCAAGGTCGGCTAGGGGTAGGAAGCGAGGTATAGAGGTCTTGCTTCTTGATGGTTAATTTGGAAATGGCTCAGGCAGTGCATGATCTGATGTACTTCCTGACATCTTGTCGAAGATTCAGCCAATAGAAATACTTATGCAGTACTGCCACCATTTTCTCAGCCCCAAAATGCCTAGTAGCCCTACTTTAGTGTGCTTCCCAAATCATCTTTGAACGCTCGCTTGAAGGAACACAAAGGAGGCCCAGGTGGCATAACAGGGAATCCTGGAGGTGAAAATCTGGAACATACTGACCCTCCAAGAGTGTCTGGAATGTGTGGCTGAATTCTGGGTTGCTTTTATAGAGAAATGGCCAATCAGAAGTCTTGTTCCCATAAAAGTTGAGCACAGTGGTTAACGCCATGATCCGTGGTCGATTGATGCAATCTGCAACATTATTGGTGTTTCCCTTCTTATACTTGATATTCAAATGGAACTGTTGCGGGTATGTGGACCACTTCTGATGGAGATCATTCTGCAATTTCCCTTGGGTTTGTATGAACTGCAGGGGTGGGTGGTCTATGTGGATGACCATTTCCTTCCCCAAAATGTAATTCTTCCATTTTCGGCAGGCCTACACAATGGAATACATCTCTTTGTCATAAGTGGGATACTTCCAGACTATGTCTGAAAGTGTCTCACTGTGATATGCCACTAGATGTCTGTGTTGAGTAAGGACTGCCCCAATAGCATAGTGAGAGGCATCTGTCTTAACCTCAAATGGTTGTTGCAAGTCTGGTAATGCGAGAACTGGTGCTGATCAGAGGTGATATTTCAACTCTATGAATGTGTTTTGTTGAGATTCAGACCAAAAGAATTTTTCTTTCGCTCCTCCATTAGTGACTTTACTCAAGGGCCAAGTGATATGAGAAAATCGCAACACGAACCTGTGATAGAAGCTGGCAAGACCCAAAAAGCTACAGAGCTCTGTCAAAGTGGTTGGAGATGGCCAATCCAGAATGACTTGGATCTTGGCTGGATCCACATGCACCTCCAATTCAACAATAATGTATCCCAGATACTAAACCTGGGTCATGCCAAAAGTGCATTTCTCCAAATTGGCACATAACTTGTGTTGCCGCAGTGTTTGGAGAACTTGTCGGATGTGGTGGAGGTGCTCTTCCCAACTCTGGCTAAAGATCAGGATGTCATCCAAGTATACCACTATAAATGAGTTGGTGAATGGCCATAAGATGTCATCCATTAGCCTCATGAACGTTTCATGAGTGTTCGTCAATCCGAAAGGCATAACCAACCATTCAAAAAGGCCCTCCTTGGCTTTGAAGGCAGTCTTCCACACATCAGAGGGTTCAATTGGTACCTCATGATATCCTAACTTCAAATCGATCTTGTTGAAATATGTTTCCCCCTTTAGTTGGTCCAGGAGGTCATCAATCCATGGGATTGGGTACCTATTAGAAACAATGATCTTGTTCATCGCCCGATAGTCAATACAGAGTCTCCAAGTGCCATCTTTCTTCTGTACCAACACGATCGGGCTCCCACAAGGCGATGAAATCAGACGGATGTGACCTTTCTACAATAGGTCTTGAATCTGCCTCTTGATTTCATCATTCTCTAGAATGAAGCACCAATAGATTTGTCCATTGGGAAGTGGCGCACCTGGGGTCAGATCGATGGAGTGCTTGACCTGGCAGTGTAGAGGAACCCGTGCGGGGGAGGTGAAGATGTCCTCATACTCCTCCACGACCTTATCCATCTATAGTTGTCATGTGGAGGGGCTCTGTCTGGAGGTCGTGGCAACTATATTCTTCTTTCCTTGAGGGCGTATCATCAAGAAAACAAATTTCCTAGTTTTGGAAATGAGCTTATTGCATTGTTTTGCAGTAACCAAAGAGATGGCGGTAGGTGGTGCTGCCTTTAGTATCTTTTACAACTTATTTCCCAAAGTAACAATAACAGCACAGGGCCTTGATTCATACACAGCATGTCGCTTCCACAAGTATGGTTGGCCTAATAATACATCAAAAACATCAATGGAAGCAATGTCACACAATACCTAATCTGTGAAGGGCTTGATGTTGTATGGAAGGCGACGTTGTTGGCTCACGCGAAGATCTTGTCCTTGGTGAAGCCACCTGAAGGTGTACAGTTGTGGTTATGCTATGCTCGATAAGCCTAGCCACTTCATGACCTCTACTGAAATGAGGTTTGTTAAAATTGGAAACCAGGGCAAAACTTCATGTGGGTCATCTTATTCATGGCTAATAATATTTTTATTAGATTCCTCTTGTCGATAGGTGTAGGATTGATATAAATATCATCCAATTCCAATAAGTATTCATGGAGATATGAATTTATTTTGATTATGGAATTATTATCAAGCCGACCTACAACTCATGTAGGCTCAGAAGCCCAACAGTCGCATCTATTCACCCACCAACATTGTGTATAAATATAAGAGGAATTTTCCTCATTTAGACTCACTCATCTCATCACATCTCTCTCTCTCTACTGTGCAGATATGAGTCTCTTCTCTATTGCGTTGAAATGGGTCTCTCTCTCTCTCTACTGCGCAGATATGAGTCTCTTCTCTATTGCGTTGAAATGGGTCTCTCTCTCTCTCTCTCTCACATGTGAAGCCGGAAGCTGTTGAATTTGAAGCTGCAACTGCAGAAGTAAAGATTGACTTGCGTGGCCTAGAATATCTCCTCTTTGGAACTGCGTTGTAGGTTCATCTGAACCTCCTCTGAAAGCCACAACTTTTGGTGGAGGAATGAAGTCAATCTGACGAACGGTTTGTAAGATATCGACTTCCCTAGTTTGAAGCCGGAAACTGCTGAAACTAAAGCTGCAACTGCAGAAGTAAATATTGACTTGCGTGGCCTAGAAGATCTCCTCTTTGGAACTGTGCTATAGGTTCATCTGAACATTCTCTGAAAGCCGCAACTTTTGGTGGTGGAATGAAGTCAATCTGACGAACGGTTTGCAAGATATCGACTACCCTAGTTTGAAGCCGGAAACTGCTGAAACTGAAGCTGCAACTACAGAAGCAAAGATTGACTTGCATGGCCTATAAGATCTCCTCATCTGAACTGCACTGTAGGTTCATCTGAACCTCCTCTGGAAGCCGAAACTTTTGGTGGTGGAATGAAGTCAATCCGACTCTCGGTTTGTGAGATATGGTCTGCCCTAGTTTGATAATGAAGTCGCTAATGCTGATGCTACTGATCTAGGGTTTGCTACTGCTGATATGAATCGGATTTATTGTACTATTTCTCTCTGCTGAATTATTGAAGATAAAAGAAGATTTGATCAAAGGGTTTCCCCACACATTGTGGGGTTTGTCCCTGGCTAGCTGCCACATCTTGTGTCTCTTGTCTTGGCTTGTTTTCTGTCGATCGTTTAATGTTCTATCTACACTTTACTTTATGTACATGTGATTGCTAATCGGTGGAATATAATAAGAAAAAGAAGTAAACTGTTATAAGCATAGAACATACCATAACTTAACATGGTATCGGAGCTGAGGTGAAGACAAAGCCCAAGCAAGAGCAAGAGCAATCATTGAAGAGAAGATTGGCAAGGCTATCCTAAAAGAACTATGGGGTCCTCAACACTCTTTCCTGCCGAAGACAAGCTCCGTGAGAAAGCTGACTATCACGGATGGAAGATGTCTATCGATCTAACCCTTGAAGATCAAGGAGTGCTGGACCATGTAAGAGGCAATATTGTTGAGCCTTCATCAAATGCATCTGTTGCTGCCTGGAACAAATGGAAAAATGGAGAAGTCAAAACAAAGAAGATCATCCGAGACTCTATCGACAAGCGTTTGGTGGCCTACATCTTTGATCTAGACACCTCCAAGGAAATCTATGACAGACTGGTGAGTTTATTTAAAGTTAATGATGCAAATCAAGTTTTGTTTCTTAGAAATAAGTTGAGGGAAATAAAGAAGGGTAAAGATGAAAGTATGCAAGCATACTTCTTAAGAATCACCGAGATCAAGAACGATCTCTTATCTATTGGGGAAACCATTACTGACAGAGAAATGGCACTCACAACTCTCGGAGGATTACCATCTGAATGGTATGTGTTCAGGACTACTCTTCTGAACAATAATGTAATTCCTAGTTTCGAGGAATTAATGGCTAGATGCATTCAAGAACAAACAAGGGTAGAAGAGCAGGAAATGCCCTTGCCTAAAGGTCCTCCTGCTGCTTTTTCTTCTCATGCTAAGAAAAGAAATAATTCTGGGTCTAAATAAAAAAGAAAGGCTGGATTTAAGGGTGGAAGAAAAGGACGATGTTTCATTTGCAATAAAGCAGGTCACTATGCAAGGGAATGCCCCGATAGAAAGGACTCTCACTGTGACGATGATCAAAATCCCTCTCATGGTAATCGGAGGAATGGAAAATTCAACAACAAAGGAAAAAGGAATGCGGGAAATCAAGGAAGAAGGCAACCATTCAAGAAGGCTAGAAATTCCAGGTATGAATCTAACACTGTTGACGATAAGCAGGCTGAATATTATCTACCAGCTTCTCTATCTACCTCCGCTCCTTCGGACTCAATGGGAATTTGGCTCATTGATAGTGGTGCCTCAAGACACTTCACTGGTTACAAAGAAGTACTCTATAATCTGGTAGAGAAAGAAACTAACCTAGAAATTGTCCTTGGAGATGACATGAAATACCCAGTGAAAGGTGTAGGCAATGTTTCTCTTAAACTGAATCAAGGTAATACGATTCACTTACAAGATGTATTATATGTACCTGACCTCAAAAGGAACCTAGTGTCCATCTTGGCAATGGAAGACAGAGGCTACAAGGTAACCTTCAGCAATGGCAAGGTATGTATATGGAAAAATAATGTTAAATATGCCTTTACTCTTGGGTTTAGTGTTGATTCATTATATCAGGTCGATGGAAGTCCGCTAGGTGTCATGTCTTGTGACACAACTCTTTAGTCCGAACTTTGGCATCGGAGGTTTGCCCACCTTCATTACAAAGCTCTACCCAATGTAAGACAGATGGTAACAGGGATGCCCGAATTCCAAGTAGAGAAAGAAGGTGTATGTCCGGGATGTGCCAAAGGAAAGCTCAAAAGGGGACCATTCCCCTCAAGCCAAAGCAAGACCTCCGATATATTACAATTGGTTTACTCAGGCATACCTGAGGTTGGCATTAAGAGGGAGACTACTACACCACATACTCCTGAGCAGAATGGTGTGGTGGGAAGGAAGAACCACACGATGATGGAAGCTGTCCAGGCCATGCTACATGATCAAAGACTTCCAAAGTTTCTATGGGCTGAAACTACAATCACCGCCGTATATGTACAAAATCGATGCCCTCATCAAGCATTGGGTTCCTAAACTCCTGAAGAAATGTTCACCACCGGTCAAAGAGAAGTCGTGATTAGTCATGATGTCACCTTTGACTAAGATATGGCTCTCAGCAAGGTGGACAATCTGCTAACTTTGAGTAGCTCTCAAGAAGCTGACACCAGGGAACCGAAAGAAAGGGATGATGAATCAATGCCTGATGTAGAAAAACCCATGGATTCGATTGATCCTCATCGACATGAGCCTTCCTCTTCTAGGAAGAGGCCTTCATGGCTTAGGGGGATACTTGATGATGCTGAAGGACATGCTGCACCCTGAGGAACCTTCCATCAAAGTAAGAAACTTAACAGGTATCAGGGATACCTGACCATCATGAGCAGGATCATACAAAATGAACCTTCATCATTCTCAGATGTCATCAAGCATTAACTATGGAAGGATGCTATGACCATAGAATATGAGTCTATTATGGAGAATGATGTCTGGGAAGTAGTTCCCAGACCCTGGACAAGACAATTGTTACTTCAAAATGGCTTTACAAGATAAAGCATGCAGCAAATGGAAGTATGGAAAAGTATAAGGTTCATTTTGTTGCTCGTGGTTTATCCCAGAAGGGAGGTATAGACTATGATATTTGCACCTGTTGCCAGATATACGACCATCCGCTTGATCATAGCCTTTGTGGCTTCACAAGGATGGAACCTACATCAAATGGATGTTAAGACTGCGTTCTTGCATGGTTCTATCAAAGAAGAGGTCTATGTGGAGCAACCTGAAGGATTTGAGATTTATGATTGAAAATCTCATGTATGTAGGTTGAAGAAGGCTCTCTATGGGCTGAAGCAAGCACCCCGAGCATGGTATGAGAGGATCGATAGCTACTTGATGAAGCTGGGATTCACTAGGAGTGAAGCTGATACTAACCTTTACTTTAAGGTTGAAGATGACAAGCCTCTCATACTGGTGTTGTATGTGGATGACCTCTTTCTAACAGGTGCAAACCCTCTCATTCACAAATGTAAGAGGGAGATGGCTTCTGAATTTGAAATGAAGGACCAAGGACTTGAAGTGTGGCAGAAGCCAAGGGAAATTTTCCTATCTTAAGGAAAATATGTGGTAAATATATTGGAAAGATTCAGTATGATGGACTGCAAGCCTGTGACTACCTCGAGGATCTTAACTTTTAGAAGTTATATGGTAGTGATGTCGGACCAGACTTGGGAAATGCATCTGAGTTTCAAAAACTCATTCGCATTGATGTTCTTGGTGAACCTCCATCCGAACATATGTTTTGCAGTTAGCATTGTGAGCTCATATTTGGTTGAGCCTCACTGGATTGATGCCAGGAATCTTCTGAGATGTCTTTAGGACACAATCTCTCACGGATTAAGATACACTGCCGGAGATGTGAGACTACTTGGATATACTGATGTTGATTGGGCAGGCAGTGTGGTGGACCGTAAGAGCACTTCCGGGTACTGTTTCACCTTGGGATCTGCTTCGATATCCTAGATGAGCAGGAAGCAGAAGTCGGTGGCTTTGAGCACCGCCGAAGCAAGATATATTGTTGCTAGCATAACCTCATGTGAGGCAGTCTGGTTGCGAAAGCTCTTCAGTGAGCTGTTTGGATTTACATTGGATACCACTGTGATTCTCTGTAACAACCAGAGGTGGGATTCGATTATTGAGGAATCCCGTATTCGTCAATTGCTCCAGCAGATAGTCATCATCTGGGATATGGTAAGTCGATGAGCAAGGAAGATCCATCACATCAAGATGTTGTACAGGTTGATACACCTTGTCAAAGCCCCGAGAAAAGATCTAATTTTTGATTTTCCCAAATGACTTGGAGTCGGCAAGAAACCTTTGTACAAGGGTCCTGCATGTTGCATACATTGAGCTCTGGGAGCTCTGAGGGCTTGCGGTTCCTACTGGAGCAACATATGACCACAGGGTGACTCGCCCTCCCCTGGTGGTGCACACTGGAACAATATGATTTGCTCTCTTGTGGGACAAGATGATTCGCTCTCTTGTGGAACAAGATGATTCGCTCTCCATTATAGCAGGATTGATGTGTTCTCCTGTGAGGCCTGGATTGATGTGTTCTCCTGTGAGGACAGGATTGATTAGTTCTCCTGTCGTGGCATCCTACCCATGCAGTCTGGGACTCATGGGAAGTACCTCTCATTAGATCAATAAGCAGGGAAATGAAGTTAGGGACCATAGTAGTACCGATGGACGCATCGTTGTAACTATCGTACTCCCTATGCTAGGATGAACTCCATTGATCTGGGATCAATGATACTGGTCTGGGACCAGTGGTATGAGTTGTACCATACTATGACGCTGACTTCGGGTCGGTTGAGACTGGTCTGGGATCAGTGGTACATACTCTGAGACTGACTTTGAGTCAGTGGAGGATGATATTGGTCTGGGAACATTAGAGTTGTACTCACTATGACGCTGACTTTGGGTTGGTTGAGACTAGTCTGGGACCAGTGGTACATACTCTGAGACTGACTTTGAGTCAGTATGATACATCCTTGATCATTTCTTCTTCTTCATAATTCGGACAAAAGCAGAGTAGAACAAAACAATGCAAGAGCAGAGCAGAACAAAACAAAACAGTACAGATCAGTGCAGGGCAGAACAAGACAAAGCAGAACAGGCAAAATAGAGCAGAGTGGGGCAAGGGTTAGGCTGTACAAGGTAGTGCATTTGATGGATGAATAGTAACGACCGATAGACAGATTGCAGATGAAGTTCTCCATGGTTGAGAGGGAGTGTTTAAATTGGCAACCAGGGCAAAACTTCATGTGGGTCATCTTATTCATGGCTAATAATATTTTTATTAGATTCCTCTCATCAAGAGGTGTAGGATTGATATAAAGATCATCCAATTCCGATAAGTATTCATGGAGATATGAATTTATTTTGATTATGGAATTATTATCAAGCCGACCTATAACTCATGTAGGCTCAGAAGCCCAACAGTCGCATCTATTCACCCACCAACGTTTTGTATAAATATAAGAGGAATTTTCCTCATGTGGACTCACTCATCTCATCACATCTCTCTCTCTCTACTGCGCAGATATGAGTCTCTTCTCTACTGCGCTGAAATGGGTCTCTCCCTCTCACACATGTGAAGCCGGAAGCTGTTGAATTTGAAGCTGCAACTGCAGAAGTAAAGATTGACTTGCGTGGCCTAGAAGATCTCCTCTTTGGAACTACATTGTAGGTTCATCTGAACCTCCTCTAAAAGCCGCAACTTTTGGTGGTGGAATGAAGTCAATCCGATGAACGGTTTGCAAGATATCGACTGCCCTAGTTTGAAGTCGGAAACTGCTGAAACTGAAGCTGCAACTACAGAAGTAAAGATTGACTTGCGTGGCCTAGAAGATCTCCTCTTTGGAACTGTGCTGTAGGTTCATCTGAACCTCCTCTGAAAGCCGCAACTTTTGGTGGTGGAATGAAGTCAATCCGACGAACGGTTTGCAAGATATCGACTGCCCTAGTTTGAAGCAGGAAACTACTAAAACTGAAGCTGCAACTGCAGAAGTAAAGATTGACTTGCGTGGCCTAGAATATCTCCTCTTTGGAACTGTGTTGTAGGTTCATCTGAACCTCCTCTGAAAGCCGCAACTTTTGGTGGTGGAATGAAGTCAATCCGACGAACAGTTTGCAAGATATCGACTGCCCTAGTTTGAAGCTGGAAAGTGCTGAAACTGAAGCTGCAACTGCAGAAGCAAAGATTGACTTGCGTGGCCTAGAATATCTCCTCATCTAAACTATGTTGTAGGTTCATCTGAACCTCCTCTAGAAGCCAAAAATTTTGGTGGTGGAATGAAGTCAATCCAACTGTCGGTTTGTGAGATATGGTCTGCCCTAGTTTGATAATGAAGCCGCTAATGTTGATGCTACTGATCTAGGGTTTGCTACTGCTGATATGAATCAGATTTATTGTACTATTTCTCTCTGCTGAATTATTGAAGATAAAAGAAGATTTGATCAAAGGGTTTCCCCACACATTGTGGGGTTTGTCCCTGGCTAGCCGCCACATCTTGTGTCTCTTTTCTTGGCTTGTTTTCTATCGATTGTTTAATGTTCTATCTGCACTTTACTTTATGTACATGTGATTGCTAATCGGTGGAATATAATAAGAAAAATAAGTAAATTGTTATAAGCATAGAACATACCATAACTTAACAAGGTTCTTTTGCCTCCTACTGTCGACAATGAATTGTAGCGAGGATCCCTTTACCCACATCTTGGAGTGGAAGAGGCGCTCATCCTCTGGATCTTCGAGTTCCTCCTTCTGAATCTTCATGGTGGTAACGGTGGCGTTGGACTCCACCTCAATAATCTGCTTCCACTTGTCATTCCCCTTGTCGGGTTCTAACTCAAAGTCTAAACATGCATCTAATTTTGAAACCTTTAGCTCGACCACCAGTGACTCACACCACATTCCCGTGTCCTTTTTCAGCTTCGCGGCACTGTTCTTTTCTTGTAGCTTTGGCGGGTTGTCTTGGGCCGCCCCGCCTTGGCTTTTTCCTTTATTCTAAATTTTGGGGGCTCCTTTCCCTTGCTTTGGATTCGCAGATCCAAATTCTCACTTCTTCTGTTTAAATTTTTGCTCGATCTTGACAGCATATCGATATGTCGTGCCAAGCAAGGAGATGTTCAGGAATTCTATTTCTTCCTGGATGTACCTATGCAGGCAGTCATGGTATCTGAGTACCAAATGCTGCTCTAAATCCTTGAAACCCAACTTTGTGCGAAGGGTATGGAAAATATTGGTAAACTCTGGCATGTCTTGGTCCCTTCCCTGCTGCAGTGTGGTCCACTTTATGTATTGATTCTCATAGCTTCCGACAGGGTAGTACTTCTCCTTGATGGCAACCCAGAATGAATTCCAAGTGGGTGCGACTAAAAATAGTGAGGCCGTACTTTCATCCTTTTGCTTGCAGTAGGTTTCCCACCAGTCCTTGATGTGGGGGATAGCTTTGAGAAGAGCAAAAGTAATATTTTCCCAGCTGGAAAAATCATGAACAGAAAAATACCCTTATAGCAGATTTAACCATTTATCTACGATGTCTGCATATATCTAACCCTCAAATATGGGAATGTCAAATTTAACTTGTACCTTAAAGGGTGTGGTGCTTCCAAAGTAGTTGCTGGAAGTAGATGTGTCGCCTTTGGGTAGCCGCTGAAGGATCTGGGCAAAGTTGTCCATCATTGCATTCCTTTGTCACTCGAGGGCCTCTTCGAGCAAGATTTTGATAGGATCTCCTACTTCCTCGTCTTTCTTTTCATCCACCATGGGAGGATGTCGGAATTTGCGAGGCTGGTCTTGCAAAGGTTCAACCAGCTCAATCCCTAACTCCTTATATCCCCACCTCGTTGGGGACATGCAAAGAAAGACAGATAAAGAGCAGACCACTCTGATACCACTAATCTGGATTTAAACAGGAACGCAACAAATTATAGATATAACCATAAGTACAGAGATGTAGTAGAAATAATACTTCATTTCATTACTGTAAAATACTGAAATATGCTTACAAATAGAAATGGAAATAAACTAGCTAGGGTGATGGTAGCTTATCTCTCACAAGAGATGTGGCGGCTACATGCCTCTGAACTATCTTACAATGAGGCTCAAAGGCCTATTTATTGTTGAGAAACAATGGAAAACCCTAAACATCCAAAAAACTAACCCTAGGAGATGAAGCACCAAACTATGGGCCCCATTTTGAGTAAATTGGTACATCAACTTCCCGAGGTTGTAACTTTGGCATATGATCTCCGTTTGACACGCACAATGCCTCATTAGAAAGATCTATCTAAGGAATACAACTTTGGGAAGAGAAACATCGGTCCCATGTCTCTCCTAGTTTTCCCAAAAAAAGTCGTTTAGGGCCTCAAAACGGCTCCGGAAGTTCAAGACTCGAAAAACTGCTAAAAATAGTAAACTGTGCTACAATTAAGGAAACTGAAAATCTAAAAGAAACAATGGTGGGGGTCAAAGTGGAATTGGCGAGTGGCCACCAATATCCACCTGGATCAATGGATGACTGAACGCGGGACCAGACCATCTGTCGTGCATCGAAACAGGAGAAGAGCCCACTAATTTAGAGGAAGGATTGCCTAACGCGCAGCTTTTTGTAGTGTGCATCATGGATGGTCACTTTGAAGACATCATACACTTCCTAACAACAGGAACTGCCCGAGAAGACTACACCACCCAGCAGAAAAAGAAGTTAGTGGTGCACATGGCAGACGTTTCTGTAATTGCCGGACATCTGTACAAAATGGTGTCTAATGAAGTATTGCGATGATATGTACTGGAGTTTGAAAGAAGCAGTATCCTCGTGGACACTAATGGGTGTGTCGTGGGATGGAATTATGCAAGAAGGGTGACCGCGTAGAAGATTCTACATGCAGGGTTGTGGTGGCCAACCTTCCATAAGGATTCAAAAGCCTACTGCAGGGTGTGCGATGTGTGTCAAAGGACTGGCAGGCCATCATGGAGAGATGAGCTACCTCTGAACCCAAAAATGACATTACAACCTTTCTAGAAATGGGAAATAGATTTTGTGGGACCCATTCAGCCTCAAGGAAAGAAGATGGGTGTGCGGTACATTATCACCACAACTAAGTATTTGACTTGATGGGCAGAGGCACAACCTGTGAAGGACTATATAGGCGCAACCATTGCAAAGTTTCTCTTTGAGTATGTACTGACGCGATTTGGGTGTCCAAAGATTTTGATGAGTGATCGCGGTACGCACTTTCGAAATGAAACGATCAGCGCGCTGATGAGGGAATTTTAGGTATATCACTAGAAAAGCACACCTTATCACCCACAAGCTAATAGGATGGTGGAAGCATTCAATAAGGTATTGGAGAACACGCTGACCAAGGTTTTCAACGCTCAAAAAAATGATTGGGACCTGCACTTACCTGCAGTACTCTGGGCTTATAGAACGACGTGCAAAAAGTTGACTAGACAAACACCCTTTAGACTTGTATATGGTGTTGATGCAGTGATGCCAATGGAATACATTATGCCTAGCCTACGCATAGTGGCACTCACGGGTATGACGGATCATAGAGCCCTAGAAGAGAGGTTCCCGTAGCTTGCCGAGCTTGAGGAAGAAAGGTCTCTGGTTGGATTTCACCAACAGGTGCAAAAGGAGCATGAAAAAGCATGGCATGATCGACATATTAAACTGCGCACCTTTAAGGTAAATGATCTGGTTTTGTTATATGATAGCAAGTTTGATAGATTTCCAAGGAAATTCAGGATGCACTAGCTAGGGCCCTATGTCATTAAGGAGATTACCGACATTGGAGCAATTCAGTTGGTTAAATTGAATGGAGATCCCTTCCCAGGAAAGGTGAATGGCAACTGATTAAAGCCATACACCAGTGATTAGGCCAGGTGACTATATGAAGGTAATATAGTCTTAGCACTCTAGCCAGCTGAAAGGAGGCGTGGGACTATAAACTACACTGCCCATGTTAGGAAATTGTGTGATCAGAGGATTGCACAGAACGAGGAGATGTCACAGGGTTCGCAACAGCGCGGAGAGAGCTGCACTACCCAAGGAAAAATCGCGTAGGTCAGCTAGAAAGTGACCATTAAAGTCATTGTTCATGATTTGATGATGAGAATGCGGCCAAATGGAGCGAGAGGGGGGTGACATCTAATAAAAAAATTATGGGTAAGATCCTTGAAAATCTGCCACCAATATGGCATTAATGAATCAAATTTGGCGGGAACAGTCGAATTTGAATTCAAAATGGCCTATAAATTTCATGTGGCTGGCTGCCCAATGAAAAACACTTGGCATTTTGAGCATTGAGTTGGTGAGCTCTCATACAGGCATGAACTGTGCATTCTTCAAAGAATTTCTTGAGTGGCCAGCGTTTGATCGATTTCCAAAGTCTGACCACAACATCATCCGTGACATTACCCTAGGATCAGAAGCTATGGACGTCGAACCAGTGACAGCCAAGGAGGTTATGCCATAAATTGTTATGGAGGCAGAGGGAGCTGCTCTAGAGGTTGTAGAGATACTAGTTGAAGTCCCCAAGTCACCATGGATGCCTAGACCAAAGCTTACCCTGGCCAAGGAAAGTGGGAAGGATAAGAAAGGCAAGCAGGCTATGACACCAGTGCACACGTGGCCTAGAAGAAACCCACAAAAGGACAAGCCCACTGCAAAGGAAAGGGGAAAAAATATTAACGTGGAACCAGAGGAGGAAGAGATTGAGGACATACCGATGCATGATGAGGATATGGGGGTGGAAGTGGAGGATGTTGAAGTTGGGGGTTCTGACCCTATTACTAAGTTGTCTGAATATGTCCCTCTACGCAAGGGCAAGACCAAGGTGCCAAAGGACATTGACAAAAACAAGGTCACCTTGCACATACCTCTATTTTTGGACAAGATCGTCTTTGAAGGACCACGCTTGGGGTGGGTTCCACTATTGAAATTGGAAGGCTGGGACTTAGATGACACTAAGAAGTTCCCTCACTTGGCGACAAACTAGCTGATGCACCGCATTGCTCATACAACCACTTGGATGACTATGTTGGAACTGTGGAAGTGGCTCAAGGGTGTAGATAAGGAAGGTCTTCTCAACCTACTATGGGTGCCACACTACAATCGCACACCCATTACATTATTGGTAATCAAGCAACTATTATGCTTGGTGCACGATGGGTGTCTGTGGTTGGAGGAGCTGATACCCATCACCGACATGTTGATCCATAGGATCACACAGCTGCCATATACTGTAGGTTTTAACCCCGTACAGAAATTACTTGCATACGAATTCTAAAACACAGAAAATAAACAATGCGAGAGCAGAACACATAAAACACATATACACAGATATTTTCCCCTGGATCCCAAAACCATGATTACCAGCTTGATTTTTCATTATGTTCCTTTCAATGTTACAATACATATTTATACATGCCGAAGCATCCAATACCATGGACCGAAAACCATCGCGTCCAATACCATGGACCGAAAAACCATCGCGTCCAAAAAACATGTGCGAAAATCATGCACAAAACCATAGTGGGTCCGCCCAACCTAACATAGGGTCCAAAACCAAAATTTTCCGCGGCGCTACCCCGGACCCTATAAAGTGGGGTTACGGGTGCCCCTCAAATCCCCTGTGACCTCCCCCCCTCTAACCCCTGGTTAACTACGTGGGCTAGTCATGGAAAGAATATAACACAACCCAACATTCTCCCACTTGTTGTTTTCTTTCCACAGGGGGCCACAAGAGAGCTTAGTCATTTATCCACCCTTGCAATGCCCATTGTTTCTCTACACCAAGAGAACTTCTTAGAGCTCACAGATTTTGTCAATGCATCTACAGTATTCTTCAAAGTGTCCACCTTTACCAGCAACACCTTTTTGTCTTCTATCATATCCCTCACAAAGTGATACTGAACATCAATGTGCTTTGTCTTTGAATGATATGCGGGTTTCTTTGCCAAGAAAATTGCACTTTGGCTATCACAGTCTATCCTTATAGCTTCCTGTACTAACCCCATACTTGAACACAATCTCTGCAACCAAACTGCTTCCTTGCTTGCATGAGTGGCTGCCATGTATTCTGCCTCTATAGTTCATAGTGCCACTACAGATTGTTTCTTACTCATCCAACTGACTGCACCTCCAAATAGGTTAAACACATACCCATTTGTAGATCTTCTCTAATCCAGATCTCCAGCCCAGTCTACACCAACAAAGCCATGAATATCCAACACTCTGTCCAATCCTGGTCTTCCTTGGTAGCACAAACCATAATCACTAGTGCCACGCAAATACCTAAAAAATTGCTTCACTGTTGTCCAGTGCTCCTTCCTTGGTTTTGACATAAGCCTGCTCAATACTCCCACTGCATGTGCAATGTCTGGTCTAGTACAGACCATTGCATACATCAGGCTACTGACTGCGCTCGCATATGGAACACGGGACATGTCCTCTTCCTCTTCTTGTGTCTTGGGACATTGTTCAGCAGATAACCTGACACCTACAGGAATAGGAACCTTCACCGGTTTACTATCCTGCATATTAAACCTCTATAGTATTGTCTCGACATACTTCCTTTGGTTTAACCAAAGCTTCCTCTTTTCCCGATCTCTTTTAATTTCCATGCCCAAAATATAGTTTGCAACACCAATATCTTTCATTTCGAATTTGGAGGACACTTGGGTCTTCAAATCCTAGATAATTTCTTTGTCATTTCTAACCAGTAACATATCATCCACATACAAGACCAGATAAATAACGCGGTCACCAATTAATTTGAAATACACACAGTGATCTGCTTTGCTTCTGGTGAAGCCAAGTCCCCATATAATTGTATCAAATTTATGATACCACATCCTTGGTGATTGTTTTAACCCATACAGAGACTTCTTTAACTTGCATACTAGTTCTTTCTTACCCTTCACCGCAAAGCCTTCAAGTTGCTTCATGTAGATCTCCTCTTCCAAATCCCCATGAAGAAATGTTGTCTTCACATCCATCTATTCTACCTCAAAATCAAAAGCAACATCAACATATAAAAGTAATCTAATAGAAGTTACCTTGGCAACAAGAGAAAAAATATCACCAAAATCAATTCCCGGCACCTGGGAATAACCTTTTGCTACTAACCGAGCTTTGTATTTCTCCACTTTTCCTTCTGCATTTGTCTTCTTTTTGAACACCCATTTTCTGCCAATGAGTTTCTTTCCAGCTGGCAACTCCACTAGATCCCAAGCCTCATTTTTGTGCAAAGATGCCATTTCATCAACCATGGCCTCTTTCTAGAGTTTTCCATCCTCTGAATCCACTGCTTCCTTCACAGTTCTGGGATCATCATTAGTAACAAACAAAGCAAAATTTGAATAGAAAGTAGATGGACTATACCTTTCTGGCTGCCTTCTTTCTCGAACTGATCTTCTCACAGCCGGAGTTTGTGGCTCTTCATCTTCTGATTCCTCCTCTACTGTAGAGTCTGATTCTTCCTCCTTTAGCTCAAACTCTATCTTCTCAGGTTCCTTTGGTTGGACTTCATGTTTAATAAAATCTTTACCTCTCTAAACACCACATCTCAGTTGTACACAGCCTTCTGTGTGACTGGGTTCCAAAGCTTATAACCTTTTAAACCATCCTTATAACCAATAAAGATGCACTTTTCAGATTTACTATCCAAATTGGTTCATTTCTCCTTTGGAACATGTACATATGCATCACATCCAAATACCCTTAGATGTGAAAGAGAAGGTTTCTTACTATTCCATACCTCATGTGGAGTTTTATCCTCCAACGCTGATGAAGATGACCAATTGACCAGGTAACATGCAGTGTCCACCGCCTCTGCCCAGAATTCCTGTCCTAACCCGGCACCACTGAGCATGCTTCTTGCCCTTTCCATCAATGTCTTGTTCATTCTTTCTGTAGCTCCATTTTGCTGAGGTGTATATGGAGTACTCTTCTACCGTGCTATACCACACTTCTCACAGAATTCTTCAAATTCTTTGCTGCAAAACACTCCACCAGTATCTGTCCTCAGCACCTTTATCTTCTTCTCTATCTGGTTTTCCACTAGAGCCTTAAATTCTTTAAACCTATCAAAGACTTCAGATTTCTTCTTAAGGAGATATATCCATGTATTCCTTGAGAAGTCATCTATAAATGATACATAGTACATAGACTTACCCAGTGATGGAGCCTTCACAGGTCCAAACACATCACTGTGCACAAGCTCCAATATATATGGTTTGCCCTCTTACCACCAGAGGGGAAACTCACCCGATTCTGCTTCCTGTATACACAATTTTCATAGAAATCAAAATCCAGAGAGCTATTACTCATACCTTCTACCATACCTTTACCATGAAGTATTCGAAGGCCCTTCTCTCCAATATGTCCAAGCTTTTGATGCCACAGCATGGTCTTTTCTCCAGAGACCACTAGATTTTCTGCTCCACTTTCAGAAACCATGGAACTATTGCACCCATCAACAACAGTTCTACCTTACAGCTTGTACAGAGTTCCAATCCGAACTCCCTGCATCAATACTAGTGCTCCCTGAACCATCTTGTAGGTATCCTTCTCGAACACTATTTTTACACCTACATCATCTAGCTTACTAATAGAAATCAAATTTCTGGCTAATGCAAGAATATGCAGAACACTCGAAAGTGTTCTAACCCTTCCACCTTGCAGCTTCAACTTTACTTTTCCACGACCAATGATTCTAGCCTTCATGTCATCCCCCAGGAAGACATCACCACCATCATATTTCTCATACTCACAGAACCACTCTCTATGGGGAGTGAAGTGAAAGGATGCACTTGAGTCAATCAACCATGCCTCATGATCGACATGTGTACTTGAATAAGCCAAGTACACATCCCCACCTTCATCTGAGATGGTTTTCTTCTCTGCAGAGGGAGCCTCATCAGATTCCTTTCCTTTGTCAAGAGCTTTAGATTTACAATCCCTTTTGGAGATTTAGATCTCCCTCTAGATTTAGATCTCCCACTCGATGAATTTTTTTGTTTCTATTCTAGGACCGTCCTCGTACAGACAAGGCATCACCATTTTGGCTGTCCATATTTTTCCGTCTCATCTCCTCCGTCAGCAAGGCTAAGACTATTTCATCAAACTGAAAGGCAGTTGCATTGCTACCTATTGCAATAACCAGACTATCCCACGAATCTGGTAGAGAACACAACAAACTAATGCACTTATCTTCATCTGAAATTTTAATATCAACAGATGCTAACTGACTTACCACAATATTAAAAGCATTTAGATGCTCTGTCACCGAGTCTCCATCTTTCATCCTCAAGTTATACAGCCTTTTCCGCAGGAACAATTTATTCACCAGAGACTTAGATTGGTACAAAGTCCCTAACTTGTCCCACAAAACCTTCACCATAGCTTCCCCTAATACATTAACTAATACTAAATCTAAGACACACAATCGTATTATGCTCTTTGCCTTCCAATCGAACTTATTCCATTCTTCATCAGACACTCCCATTGGTTTAGTACCTAGATCTACTGTGATCCACCGATCTTTATCCACCAACAGATCCTCCATCTTGAGTTTCCACAACTCAAAACTCTGACCATTAAATTTATTGATCTCTATCTTTCCACTGCTCGCCATCTTCTTTCACCACTAGAATCCATCTCGTAAATCTCCCACTAAATAGTGTCTACCACAGGCCCGAGCAAAACTCCATAGCAACAAAGGTGTCCCCTTGAAGCCAAATCTGCTCTAATACCAAATGTAGGTTTCAACCCCATACAGAAATTACTTGCATACGAATTCTAAAACACAGAAAATAAACAATGTGAGAGCAGAAAACACAAAACACATATAAACAAAGATTTCCCCTGGATCCCAAAACTGGGACTACCAGCTTGATTTTTCATTACATTCCTTTCAATGTTACAATACATATTTATAGATGTCGAATTATCCAATACCATGGACTGAAAACCATTGCGTCCAATACCATGGACCGAAAAACCATCACATCCAAAAAACATGTGCGAAAATCATGCACAAATCCATAGGTGGGTTCGCCCGACCTAACATAGGGTCCAAAACCAAAATTTTCTGGGGCACTGCCCCAAACCCCATAAAGTGGGGTTACAGGTGCCCCTCAAATCCCCTGTGACCTCCCCCCCTCTAACCCCTAGTTAACTAAGTGGGCTAGTCATGGAAAGAATATAACACAACCCAACATATACAGGGGAAATTCTAGCCAGGAGGCCATGAAGGAGAAATTTAATCTTGTGAAGAAGCTGCAAGCCTATGCCATCTTGAGTATATGTGATCCTGCAGTCAAGGTGGCCACGTAAATTGTGGCAGGAAAAGTTATGTAGAAGTGTCATGCAGATGAAGTGCTGGCACCTGTCATCGCTCTAGCAGCCCAATGCACAAAAGGAGTTCAGTTTAATTGGGTGTGTTATCTCTGCGGTGAGTTCCTCGCGAATTACCGCGAGGCACAGGAGCTCAATAAGACCTTCCACTATGTGTGGCTCTTACTGTCCATAGTGCTGGTAGCCTGGGAGCTGCGTGAAGACAGTCAATTCCCCTCGGTCGGGCCAGAACTGCCGAAGCTGTGGCAACCAAGGATGCTCAATGCATCAAGGATAGAAAGATTTTTTGGACCTTGATGGAAATGAATATACGCATGACTATCAACCGCAAGCCGCGATTGTCGCCTACTATTTTTGCCAAACTGCAGGAGTACGTGGAGTTCAAGGTAGACTTTCACCATGTATCGATCAAGGCATGGAAGGACCTTGAGCAAAAGTGGCATGACTTGCCTTACTTGGAAACTGATAATGTGATCGATGCAGTTCTTGATCGTTGGCTGGCAGAGTGGCGCACTGCCTCAGACTCGGCGATGGGATCAAGAAAGTCTGCCACACAATGCAAAAAGGAGGAGGCCAAGCTCAAGATGGCATAGCTAGCCGAGAAGAGGAGGAAGGAGGTCGATGACAAGGCATAGGCAGAGTGTGATGCCACATAGAAAGCGAAAGATCAGATAGGAAAAGCAAAGCGTGACTCTGAAAAAGGTCTGAGGTCACCCTCACCCGAAACAGAGGAGGAAATAGACACGCAAATAGAGCAGCACAGAATCGACCCACAGATGGCATTGTTCCATATCAAGCATCCAAGAGGACATGAAAAATTTGGGCCACAGAAGAAATCCAAGGCCAGTAAGCCATCGCTAGACCCAATCACCCTAACAGAGGGAGATTTGGATGACATTGGAGATACATTGTGGGATGTCTCTGTGGAGGTACTACAATAGTTCGAGCAGTAGCAGCAGCAGCAATTATTGGGGGCCATCTAGATGGGTTTGCATGAGCTGCAGATCTGTGCATCATAGACTAGCACGATGTCCACCAGCCTTGCCATCAGTTTTTTAGAAGCCGTCGTGATGTTGTACGCGAAGGACTCCCGAGCGATAGTGCTACCGGAGGGAGCACTGACCACAAAGATCGAAGTTGATAGGCCAATTGTCAGTACCCTCAAGGCAGTAGGGCTAAACTTGGCAGCGCTTCCTGGGAAAGTGCCCCACCTATTACAGGATGGGGTGATCAGGGAGCTGAGGACCCGCGAACAGCGCGCTTTGCAGATGATCAGAGAACAGAAGGTCAATAATGTGCATATGGTCGTACAACAAGACACCGCCCTCGCTTCCATGATGGAACTTACTAACACAAATCAGCGCATAATTAAGGTTGTAAAGGAAACCTGTTGAATGGTCCTGTTGAGGCCCCGAAAATCGGGTCGACAACAAGGGGGATACCCACCCGGTCCGGACCTTGGTTGGCAGCTCCTTATCCGTTTGTTATAGCGGGTCCGACTGGGGATAATGGGACTAGTTTCCCAATTTAAGGGTATATGTTTGTGTGTGCAGAGTTGGATGTTGCTGATCTAAGAATACTTAAAGCTAATTTAATTCAAACTTTTAAACTAAACCTATGCTATTGTAATCTAATGAGAAACAACACATCTAATCTACGCTAACCCGGGGTGTATTTCTTCTATTATGCGATCTAAAGAGATTTCAAACGATAACTGGTAATAAAGATCATTCAGCTATCATAAGAATAGAAATCAATTAAGATAAACCACTTTGCATAAGAAGTTAGGCAAAACAGTTGTGAACAACATATCGCATAATAAGTTATTCATATATCAGACATAAATGGCTCCACCGTACATAAGTGCCAAATGGTAACTCATACATTCATGCAATAACATATAAACAACTAAAAACTGTATATCACTTTAAGAATATAAGAAGAAATGACCAAGAGATAAAAGTACCATTTATGAATAATTCTACTCATAAGCTTCAAGAAAAAACGATTTATCTCTACTTGTTCTAACATCTACTAAGAGTACAAAAGTGCAACATCAGTAGCAGACATCAAATGCAAACATTAATAAATCTCGATCCATCCATTCATCAAAACCTCCTCTGAGGGTGCAGAAGTGCATGTTTCGAGGACAAGTTTTTGACAAATTTCTGGACCCTTCTCTAAATGCATGAGAAGGGTTAAAATACTACTTCCTAATTCTAATAATAGTGTTTTTACAAAATTTAGGATGCTGTTTTCAAATGACTGTCCTTTTTCTAATCTAATTTAAAAGAAAAAACAACATTCTAAAATAAGGCTACTTCTGAATTTGGTCTTTAAAGCTGTAAGTGTTCATCATGGGCTTGAGGAGAGTCGGCTGGCTGACTTCTGTGCTGAGCTGGGCTGCGAAAACAGCATCTATGAGAGCTGGCACTACTTTTTCGGCCACGTTTGCGATGCATTTCACAGTCATCCATTGACTATGCGGCTTAACCAAGTATGCCCAGTAACATTCCCAATTCAACCTGTTTAATGCTTGGATTGCTTTTCCCTTTGCCTGCACCTTCTGCTTCCATTCTGCTTCCAGTTGTAGCTTATTTGGTAGGTACCCCGGGGTGGTCTCTGCGATTAAATTGGCCCTATGTAAATTCTCATTTACACAGTCGATAAGAATGCTTGCTTGTGTGGCCACTGTCTCCGCTGCTCGTTCTGCCTGCCTGATTTGATCGTCCCATTTATTAAAGAGCAATTCTTTATGATTCTCGTTTATTTTGGGTGCACTTGCTCTTTTCCCTTCATCTTCATCCTACCAAGTTAAGTATTCCGTCACTCGTCTGTCACTCTGATCATAGTCACTCCGCAAGTCTACCACTTGATTGGTGATTTTATCGCTCAGCTCGCAATAGTGACTCCACTGTGATATTTTACGTCCCAACTCTTCCTGTTGCTGCAGTAGTTGCTCATTTAAGCCAATAGATTCTGAAATAAATTCCGCCAGCTTAGGCTCATCTTTATGCATTTCCTGTAAAATTTGCAATTGTTTTCCTTTCTCGTCTAGACTTCTTTGATAGCCTATCTGCATCTGCTGAAAGTCTTCCTGCAGCTTCTCGAGCTGTTTGGAAGCTTCAATATTAGCATTGGCTTGTTGCAACTATCGTTGTAGTAGCTGTATTTGATCTTCTTGTTCTTTCAATAGTTGCTGAACTTCCGATGCCTTGTTAATAGTTGCAGAAGCATATGCTCCTGCGATCTGAGACAACTTAGTGAGATTTTCAGTTGGGTTATTGTTGGGGTCTTTCCATAAGACGTCCAAATGTTCAGCATCTTGTGACAGTGTATTTTCTAGTTTTCTTTTCTTCCTCTGTCTCCTTACAACTGCTTTATGTTGGGGACTATAGAATACATCCAGTGGGAGAATTTCTTCTACATTAATTAGAAGCTCAGAAGGTGGAGCGATAGGAATGTGCTCCGTTTCTGTGACACTGTTGACTATGGTCGAAACCACTTCTTGCGCTACCTGTGTATTGTTCAAAGGTGTTCTTGGGGCTTGCCCTTCAAGATTGATCAGCTCATTGAAAGTTTCCCATTCTTTGTCCAGTTCTGTTGTGACGAGTGGCGCTTCGATGACAAGAGGGGGGACATCTCTTGTCGGGGAGGCGATAACTTGCTGTTGCGACATTGCACTTGACTGAGCTGTATCTTTAGCTGTTTCTTCGTTTTTTCCTTGGTCGCTTCCAAACCCTTTAGAATGTTCAGGTATTCCTTGCGCAGTGTTGGATTTAGATCTGGAAGTGCTAGAGTTTCCACTGAGGCTAACGCTTGGAGTTGGTTCTCTGGCAGGCAGACGCAGCTTCTCTAGGGGAACACTGGCCAGCCTTCTTTCCCTGTATAACATGAATCTTTGGAGGTCATCTGGAGACAACCTCGATCGAGCTTCCCGCAAAATTTCCTGGAGTGAGCTTCTACTCTGAAACAAATCATCAAACAAATCTTTCTTTCCAACGAATACTTTTATTTTGACGTTCGTTGTGAAATCTTGGGCAACATCATTTGGGTCAAATGGCCTTGCTAGGAATTTAAATAATTGTAGACACGTCACATTCTCCACTTCGGTGAAAGCGTGTCCTACATCGAACAATGAGAAGGCCACACAAGCTACAGGAAACTGAGGCCATATGGCCTTCTTTTTGTCCTTTAGGTCTTTGGTCAGGCCGCCTTCTGAACAGGTTTGATAAGCAATTTCCCGAGCCAAAAGTTTATCGGGGATATATAGAGGTAGGACATGTGGAGGTACAGTGCTTCCAAACACTCTAATATAGGTGAACCATTCTTCCCCGAACCATCTTGCGATGGGGATGATGTCTATCTGTGCCTCGGGTGAGCACCTCGGGGGGTCTTCATCATACATCATTCTTTACAAGGGTAAGATAAGCCTGTGGCAAATCTGGTATAAGTGTGGGACGAACTGAGAATCCCATAACACCTTATGATAAACATGGATAGGTAATGGGTCTTGGGTAGTCCATTTCCAACCCATAGTGGGAAATTTAGACACATAACAAATAGAATCCATAACATATGCAGACAGATAAAAAGGAGGATATATCCTTTGAGACAAGGATCTTTTAGACCGGTAATTGATAACAGCAGTGTATAGATTATCAGAAAAGATCTTGGCCCAATCCATAATATCGGCATTTGTGGCAGCATCTATTAATGGTAGCCATTCAGACGAAAACTTATTGATATCCGGCATCCCAAATAATCTACAAAGCATGGCCGCAGCAAAACAATACGGAGAGGTGAGGGAACCAGTGCTGTACATACCGTTTTTGTCCTTTTTGAGCGGCTCCTCTTTTCTGGACCAATCTTTGGTGGTCTCTGCTAGGTTTGGGTTCTCTGCCACAAATTTCTTAACGAATTGTGCATTGTAAGTCGCCTGCGGTTCAGGAAGATGATACATAAGCTTTAAATCTTGCGCAGCGAATGATCCGATGAGCCCATGTCCTTGAACCTTGAATTGTCTGTTGTTCATCTCTGCATTGTCAAGTATCCACTTGATCATATCCGTATATGGTAGAATTTTGGGCCTTGCTACTATCCGGTGAAGAAATGAACATGCTAGCTCCTCTAAGGACGCCTCGGAAGAGCGTTGTGAGCCCGCGACAGCAGCAACCTTCATTATTCTAGGATTTTCTTCTTCAAGCAGCCTGTACATGCTTTCCCATGTCGATATCCCTGCGTCTCTGTTACAGGCTGTGTCTGTATACAAAGGCGCCATCTCCTTCGTCTTTTCCTTCGCCTCAGAGCCTTGAGCTTTATTTTTCTTTCCCATTTCTTCCTGCGTTTGGCTTTGAATCATCTTAGCTCTTCGTTCCTGCAGATTACGAGTGAAATGGAAATGACTGATCAAGAAAGGTGATGGGAGAGTTTTAAATGCAACAGATATATCAAATATTCCACCTTACGTGAAGTAATTCTTTACAAAAGCACGCGTCTTCATTTCATTTAATAACTGACAACTGGTTCATTTACTATCATTAAAAGCGCATGATCTTGAGTCAGATTATGGTAAGTGGCTTTTCTTTGAATGGCGTGCCCGAAGGATTCGTGATGAAGTGATTTATGATTTGCTTACGTAACATCGCAGATCGCGCCATCGCAAATCGCACCATCGTAGATCGCGATAATATAATATCGCAACATCGCAGGTCGCAGAAGTTTGATGTTTGCCAAAATCTTGCCAGCTCGTTTCTGTGATATGCGATCTTGTGATCGGTGTTATCGCAGATCAGTAAATCTTTAATTTTTTTTCCTTATGAGTATTACTTTATTGCGATGCGATGTTATGCTTAACACGAGGGTCTTCTGCATACTGATATTATATAGAAATGGAGGCATTTTCTGTCTTTTTGCAATGTGGCTTTAAAGACATTTCCCTTATCGTAGACTTAGGTTAAAAATATTCAAAAGACCTTTCTAAGCTTACGATGGTAACCTTATTTTGAAGAAAGAAAACTCTTGCTTTTTTCTTTAAAATTTAACTAAGGGTCCCCATTCATTTAGTATTTTGGACAACACTTAAATGAACAAGGGGGGGTGTTGCTGGCCACAACAGGTCCCTAAATTGGCCATTCCTGAGAATGCAGAGGCAAATGAATAGGTCCACAAACTTGCTACGGGGGTGCGCGACGTTCGCACAGAGTTGGCCAAGTTTCAGCTAAAGTTGAACCTCTAGATTGCAGAGTTGCAGTTGAAGGCCCAGCCTTCAACTCCACTGGAAGTAAAGGAGCAGTGCGCAACCGCTATCACAAAGGCAATAGTGGCAGTAGACAGTGCAGTAGCAAACTGCACAAGGTTTTTTGAAAAATCGTTCGAGGTACTGACCAGTTTGCAAGAAGATCCTAATGTACAGAGGCTAGAGACAGAGGCACAAGAACTACATCATCACTATGACAAGGTGAAAGGACCAGCGCGCACTCTCGCCCTCACATAGAGACTTGTGAAGCTGTAGGAGGCCAAAACACTGAAGGAACAGGTAGATGCATCTCAGCACAAAGAGGCAGTGCTAAAGGCATGCTTGAAGCCTTGGTTGGATGAGGCCTATTTGGTCACCACCTCCATTGAAGGCAAGCTTGCTAGTCTGCAAGTGACTAAGAAGAAGCTTTAGGCTGATAGTTCAAGACCAACGACAGAGCAATTGGTTGAAGAAGTGAAGCAGGTAGCCACGCAGTGCACCACCGAGGTGGCAATCATACAAGTCGACCTAGGAGATCTTTGCACCAAGATATCCATGCCCACAGAGTGACTCGAGGGTGAGTCACCATGTTTGTGTTGGGGGACTATTGGGAACAGGTTCCCCCAAGAGCAGTTTTGGGGATAAAAGCACATGTTTTGGAACAATTTTGCATTAAAGTTGTAAAGTCCCCGCATTTTGTTGTCGCAAAGCATGAAGGTGTCAAGAATCATAAAGGGTTGTTTGCCCTTATTTTGTAAAGTGTCAAGTCAGCTGTAAAGATATACCCATGGTCTGCGGACCATTGGATTGTATAAAAAGGAGCTAAGTAAGTAAGCTCTAAGTAGTTAGCAGCAAAGTAGAGTGGAGATGGTTTCTACAGAGTGATCTAGCTTGGAGAAGTTTAAGTGTTTTCGGGTCTTAACATAGGTAGAGGCTCTATAGCTGAGTGCACAGAGGCCTAGGGTAGAAGTCTGAAGATGAGTGTGCGGACCCCTACAACTATGTGCGCAGGGTGGATAGAGTCTATATTAAACTGGAGATATCAATAAAGAGAAGTATTCTACAATTAATGTGTATTTAGTCTTTGTTAATGCATCTGATTATATTGTGTTACGATATCGGTTTATATTACAATGTTTATTTGATGCGCAAATGTATGTGATTATATCTGTTAATTGAACGCAAGTAAGAATATCAGTTTACGTGAAGATAACTGTAATTAATTGATAGAATAAGTAAACATTTGATATAACTTGGGAACCTCTACAATACATCGCCATAGGAGCACGAAGGTACCTAAACCGCTGGTTAGGGCCACGTGAAGGTCAATCATACACCTTCATGAAGGTATTGAAGGGTGGGATAGATGGTAGATCGATAAGCCTTGAGGCTTAGCGACTTGCGCTAAGGTAGGAGCAGGGGGTATAAACCGACATCACGAACATCTCAAGGTGCAAAAAATTGGTTCCAGCATCCCCCCATACTGCTTCAAGTGAGACTTATGTCCGCACTCCACAGGCTGATGCCGAAAAGGCCAGTAGTGTAAGGATTTTTTTGGCTGACTAACACTGAACCTAGGTCAGGGCAAACACTGAAGGAACAGGTAGATGTAGATCAACACAAAGAGGCAGTGCTCAAG
Source organism: Pinus tabuliformis (assembly GCA_031772625.1). Classification (NCBI taxonomy): domain Eukaryota; kingdom Viridiplantae; phylum Streptophyta; class Pinopsida; order Pinales; family Pinaceae; genus Pinus; species Pinus tabuliformis. The sequence continues at coordinate 196,338,814 of CM062816.1, forward strand.
GCACGCTTCAAGCCTTGGTTGGACGAGGCCTATTTGGTCATGGCCTCCATTGAAAGTAAACTTGCTAGTCTGCAGGTGACTCAGTAGAAGCTTCAGGCTGATAGTTCAGGACTAGAAACAGAGCAATCGGTCGAAGAAGTGAAGCAAGTGGCCGCTTAGTGTACTACCGAGGTGGTAGTCATACAGGTTGAGCTGGGAGGTCTTCGCGCCAAGATCTCCATGCCTACAAAGTGACTCGAGGGCGAGTCACCATGTTTGTGTTGGGGGCCTGTTGGGAATGGGTTCCCCCAAGAGCAGTTTTGGGGCTAAAAGCCCATGTTCTGGAAAAGTTTTGTAATAAATTTGTAAACTCTCTGCATTTTGTATTCACGGAGCATGAAGGTGTCAAGAGTCATAAAGGGTTGTCTGCCCTTATCTTGTAAAGTGTCAAGTCAGCTGTAAAGATCTACCCATGGTCCGTGGACCATGGGATTTTATAAAAAGGAGCTAAGTAAGCTCTAGGTAGTTGGTAGCAAAGTAGAGTGGAGATGGTTTCTACAGAGTGATCTAGCTTGGAGAAGTCTAAGTGTTTTCGGGTCTTAGTGTAGGTAGAGGCTCTGCAGCTGAGTACGCAGAGGCCTAGGGTGTAAGTCTGCAACTGAGTGTGCGGACCCCTGCAGCTGTGTGCGCAAAGTGGATAGAGTCTGTATTAAACTGGAGATATCAATAAAGAGAAGTATTCTGCAATTACTATGTATTTAGTCTTTGTTAATGCATCTGATTATATTGTGTTACGATCTAGTTTTATATTACAATGTTTATTTGATGAGCAAATGTATGTGATTATATCTATTAATTGAACGCAAGTAAGAATATTAGTTTACACAATGATAACTGTAATTGATTGATAGAGTAAGTAAACACTTGAGATAACTTGGGAACCTCTACAATACATCGTCATAGGAGCGCGAAGGTACCTGAACCATAGGTTAGGGCTATGGGAAGGTCAATCGTACACCTTCGTGAAGGTACTAAAGGGCGGGATAGAGGGTAGATCGATCAGCCCTAGGGCTTAGTGACCTACGTGAAGGAAGGAGCATGGGATATAAACCAACATCACGACCATCCCAGGGTGCAGAAACTTGGTTCCAGCATCCCCCCATACTGCTTCGGGTGAGACTTCAATCCGCATTCCGTTGGCTGATGTTGAAAGGGCCAGTAGTGTAGGGATTTCTTTGGCTAACTAATACTGAACCTGGGTCAAGAACCACAAAGCCAACAAATAGCCAACACTATGTAATGATGATCTCCTTCTTTCAATGATTATTCCTACACTCAATGTACATCAACATCACAAGTGCATAATTTCACAAATATGTATCATTGTTATAATAATTAAGTGCACAAATTTTAGAGATTAAATTGTCTGCAATGACCAAAGATAAAGGTATTTATGAATCGAATAACCAAATCAAGCTAATAAAATATACCATGGTGTTGGAGCTTCCACTCTGGTATCAATGAATTCTCAAGGATTACAAACCCATGTTTCACTCGGAGATATTTTAGTGACCATATCACAATATACTAGATCAATAATGAAACCAAAATCCCAAAGTAACGATTATCATAGTGAAATAAATCAGTTGTGTGTGCATGAGAGGGTACAATTGCAATGAAATAGCTCATTTGATTATACAATTTAAGATATACAATGCTTTTAAAAGAGTTTCATGTGTTTAACCTTGATCTTCCCAGATCTAAATGTTTAATCAATCACCAAGTAGAGTGCTTGTGTATATGGAGAAAATATAGCATAAAAGAGGCATATATAAATCCAACAACTCACGATTAATTTTTACTATTGACACACCATTATAATAATGAAATACACACCATAAAAAATGTACAAATTCACACAAAGACTATACAACCAAAGGGATTTCGAGCTATTTTAGTGGGCCCTACCAATCAGGAAAATTTTAAGGATGGAAATTTATCTTAAAGTTTAGAAACTTTGGTGAATCACACTAGTCCATGATATGAAATTTGTAAAATGTTTGGCGATATTTTCATAAAGATATTGAAATTTATAATAATTTTATATAGTCTCTATATAAAAGTTTCTCAATTTTTAAGGTAAAATAGTTTTATACCATAAAATTTGGGCGAAACATTTCTAAAAAAATGGAAATTAACGAATCTTTTTTTTTGGAAAAGGCATGGAAAATTAGCCCACCTACGAATATTAGCCCCTAAAATTTTCCTTGCTACCAGTACATCTTGCACGCTCTTTTAAAAGCTTAAATTACAAAGCCAAGGTAACCATGAAACACACTAGAAATTAGAAGAAAATATTGGTATCGTGAATCTTCTATTAAAATCAAATCCACCTTTTACATCCAAGGCCATATGCTCCAGGATCAAACCAACAATATAAAACTATAATAATATCCTCCCTTTCTTAGCCCTTTGAATCTTTATTTATACATAAAATCCAATGGAACTGGATTCCCAACTCAGATAACAAATTTACAATTTTAGAAGAAAATCTCATAAATTTTGGTTTTTTGTAATTTTATACAAATTGGTAGTAAAGAACCAGTTGTATCTCCTCAAATATGTTATATTTTGGAAAAATTTCATATGTTGCCTAATTTTACATATTTTAAACAAATCCCATTCTTTAAATTTTCGAATTCAACATTATTTCCTCAGAAATCACACCTGAAATTGATTATTTTGATACTTTTACAAATCTAGGTTTTACGTAATTTTTTGGAAAATATTCTTTGAAGAATCAACTATAACTTTGAAACTACATCAAATTTTAGAAATCAACCTACTTCTTACTCAATTATTCATACTACGAAAAAAACCCATGTGTTGGAAATAATACCTAGGAGGGGGGGGGTGAATCAGTATTAGCAATTTAACAACATTTCATTTCCATAAACAGATTTATATATGCTACTTTTGTTAATGAAACTTGCGTGTATACACAACTGTGTTTAGATAAACCAGTGTATACCTTGAAAACTTATAATTTAGTTAGTTTATCTTTAATTTGTGTATTAGAACCATATAACCAGAAATCAGATGTTGTAAACAAAACAAGCAATCACACTCATGAACACAAGATATAAGGTGGAAACCCAATGTGGGTGAAAACCACCTACTGCAATCGTCTCTATCTTTCTTTAATAATAAACTTATTTTTACAAGTTTTGTACTGGTGCAACCTTATACCAGTACGCAAGCTTCTACCTGTAAAAGGCTACAACCTTCTCGCATTCTCCATCTTCTCCTGGAAGGGAGCTACAACCCCCTAGCTCTTGTACTAGCTGATGTGTTTACTAGTACATAGGTGTTGGCCTACAAAAGGCTACAACCTTCTCTTTTCTTCCAGGGACCACGTTTCATAAATTTTCAGACTGGATCCATCAATAACATCAATCAAACATCAAATATATCTGCATCAACAAATCTCCTTTGCACCAACCAAAACTGAATCAAACAATCACCTTTCTAAATGTTGTAACCAAAACATAGTAATAGTAACCAGAACCCAAGCCAGAACCTAGAACGCAACAATAGCAAACAGAAGTAGCTAAAACATGTTTTATGAGGTGTACGCTACTTCAATGTGTCAAACCTGCGTGCATACGCACTTTGCTCAAGACAAACCTGCATATACACTGTTTTGAAATGTCGAACCAGCATGTATATGCGCCCTTGTTGTAATGAACCTGCGTACAGATCTGTAAAAGATGATTTAACCTTTACAACTATTCAGACATCAGTTATACCTAGATCATTAGATTTGCAGATTACGACATGCACCAATTATTCAGATAAAATATCAAAACCACATAAAGATACTTCTCTTCAAGCCTTAAGATCTTGACCCATCAATAGAACTTATCCTTCTTCAAGTGCTCAGGTTCTTCCTTGATTCAAATCAAGCTATGCACCATAACCCAATGACCAGGATTCTAGATCTTTCTCTTCATTAGATATTCAATACTTGAGTTCACTTGCCTAATGATCTCCTCCTCCTTTTATAGTCTTAGGCCTTACTCAATACCATGGTCCAATACCACTTAGAATCAATACCTTGGACCAAATACCTGGGGTCAACACTTCGGACAAGATATATTGGACCAATACCATGGGTCAAAATACCAAGGACCAAATACCATGGACCAAAACCAAGTTTTCCAACATGTATGCGCTTTTCCTTACGTGAAAGTGTGTGTATATGCATACGCGTCTTTTGATCTGCTATCCCACGTGTATATGCGGCTTGGTCAAAGGGAACCTGCGTATACCTCTTTTTCCTTCATTCTGTGAGCCTGAACTATGATCTGCCATCTGAGTGAGTTGCCATCAAGGACAACACCTATGTCATAGTGCCAAACATGTGTCATAATGCCAGCAATCTCCCCCTTTGGACTTGATGGCAACCCCAAGTCACTCTCCCCCTTTGTCATCAAGGGCAAAGTGTTATGCTCCCCCTGAGTACATGTTGAATTCTCTGATATGCTGAAGTGTGTTGTTCATGCTCCCCCTGACTATAAGCAAGGTCTGCAAAAAGATGTTTGACAAGAAGAACATGACTCTATACATCATAAATGACCTTCCTATCACCAAAGGCTCATAGATACATCCATCTCCCAACCAAGTGGGGATATACCAAGATTGACTCATCCACCCAACCAAGTAGGGATACACCAAAAGTTTATACATGATAAAACAAGAACATTACATCATCCATCCTAGTCATAGTGGGGAAAAAATAGGTTGTTACATGACCTTGATAATGAAAGATATACATGACATAGAGACAAAATATCTAAAACAAGACTATGATAGTCATCAACAACTATCATCAGCAGCATCTGTCAATTACCATCCAGACCAGCAACCATGATCTCCCTCTGTTCCTGTTCCACCTGAATCAAAAACATCTGTGAAATTATACCAAGATCTTCTAATATAATGCAAACAATGCATTATTAGAAGTATATGCTCCCCCTAAACCTGTGCTAGATGATCATTGTCAGACCCATATCAGACTCTTTTCATCCTGATTCTGGCCCACTGATATTCTTCAAGCCAACATATATGCGGCTGTATCCACAACAACCTATGTACGCGAATATGCTTCATGAAGCTCGCGTATAAATACTTTTTTCTGAACCAGATATGTTTCAATAGCAAGATGATGCATCAACTACTCCTAGCTTCTGTCTGAGGTATTCAAATGTCTCTCTGGGCAATGGTTTGGTGAATATATCAGCAACCTATTCCTTGGAGGGAACATACTCCAATTTGGCCTTTTGTTCAAGCACTTGTTCCCGAAGAAAATGATATTTGATAGGTATGTGCTTGGTCTTGGAATGCATGACTGGATTCTTAGAAATACTGATTGCACTTGTATTATCAAATAGAATGGAAATGGTTGGAGTACATGTGATTTGAATGTCTTGCAATGTTTTCATCATCCAAAGGAGTTGTGTGCAGTAAGATGCAGCAGCCACATATTCTGCTTCAGCTGTAATGCAATTGAACTTTGTTTCTTTCTAAACCAATACACTAATCTAGAACCCATTTTTTCTGTCATCCACACTTCTTGCCCAATCTACATCCATATATGCATGAAGTGTAAGATCTGTATCTCTAGGATACCATAAACCAAAGTTTTATGTTCCTTGAAGATATTTGAAAATCCTTTTGACTGCCTGAAGGTGTGCTTCCTTTGGATTTTATCAGAATCTTCCAACTATTCCCACTGCATGCACGATGTTTGGTCGGGTACCTATTAGATAAAGCAAACTACCAATCATGGATATGTAGGTTGGTTGATGTACTACTGTTGATTCATCATTTGATCTAAGGCTGCTTCCTGTTACCATAGGGGTACATACTGGTTTAGAATCTTCCATGCCATATTTCTTCAAGATTTGCTTGAGGTACTTGGTTTGTGATAGAAAAATACCATCTTTATTTTGTTCAACTTGTAAACCAAGAAAATATGTGAGCTCACCAAGTAGGGACACTACAAATTCTTTTTGCATTACCAAAGAAAATTTTTGACTCATGGCTTCTTCATTGCTACCAAAAATGATATCATCAACATACACAACAAGTATTAGCAATTTATCATTGTCAATTTTTATATATAGATTGCTATCAGCTGATCCTTTTGAAAAACCTTGTTGATGAAGGTATTTGTCAAGACAATAATACCAAGCCCATGGAGCTTGTTTTAGACCATAGAGAGCCTTTCTGAGTCTATATACAAGTTTTGGATCATTTCCAAGGATGAATACGTCTGGTTGCTCAATATATACTTCTTCTTCTAGGTCTCCATTAAGAAAGGCAGATTCCACATCCATTTGATATACTTTGAACTTCTGAAAGATAGAAAGAGCAAGAAACATTCTTATGGCTTCAAGTCTAGAAATAAGAGCAAAAGTTTCTTCAAAGTCTATACCTTCTTGTTTAGCATACCCTTTACAAACAAGTCTGGCCTTGTTTCTAATAACTACTCCATTTTCATTCAGCCTGTTTTTGAATATCCATTTGGTTCCTATGATATTATTATCATTAGGTCTAGGAAACAATTCCCAAGTATTATTCTTTTCAATCTGCTCAATTTCTTCATTCATGGCCTTGACCCAACATTCATCTTTGCATGCTTCATTTACATTTCGCAGTTCGATGGAGGAAAGCAATGCTAGATAGCTTGAAGCTTCTGTAATAGTTCTTCTTGTCTGCACACCTGCCTTTTTCTATCCCAAAATTTGAGTCTCTAGATGATTCTTCTGAACATACCTGGATGGAGTCTTTTCTTCTACCCTTATCTGTTCTTCTGGTGCCTCATTGGTTTCTTCTTCAGAACTAGTCTGATTTTATGTGTAAGGATAGACCTCATCTTCTTCATAATCTTTGGTTTTTACCTGCTTTCTATTTTTTCCCGCTTCATCAACCACAACATCAATACTTTCAACAATTTTCCCAAGTCTTTTATTATAACACTTATATCCTTTACTTCGGGAAGAGTAACCAAGGAGAATGCCTTCATCTACTCTAGGTTCAAATTTGCCAAGTTTTTCATCAGTCCTTTTGATGTAACATTTGCTTCCAAAAACTTTGAAGTATTTTACAGTAGGATTCTTACCATACCAAAGTTCATGTGGAGTTTGAGTGTTGTTTACCCAGACGTTTGTTTTGTTGAGAATAGTGACGGCAACAAATGCAGCTTCACCCTAAAAGGTTGCAGGAGTTCCAGACTCATCTAGCATAGCACAAGCCATTTGTTGAATAGTTCTGTTCATCCTTTCTACCACTCCATTTTGCTGAGGAGTTCTTGTGGTAGAGAATTCCCTTCTTATTCCATGTTCTTCACAGAAGTCAAAGAATTCATCCAAGGTAAATTCCCCTCCTCGATCAGACCTGAGGCATTTTATTTTTTGATCTGATTCATTTTCAACCAAGGCTTTGAAGGCTTTGAACTTTTCGAAAGCTTCATCTTTATGCTTTAGAAGTCCTATCCAACACATTCTAGAAAAGTCATAAATGAAAAATATAAAGTATTCTTCTCCACAAGGTGAGTTTTTCCTAGATGGACCACATAAATCAGTGTGAACAAGTTCAAGAGGCTTACTAGTTGATCCTTCCTTCTTAGAGAAATGTGCTCTGGTTTGCTTACCAAATTGACATGATTTGCATATTGTATTCTTTGGAATGTTGATATCAGGAAGATCATGAACAGCCTGGTATCTGCATGCTTTTCTTATTTGAGAAAAACTTAGATGCCCCAATCTTCTATGCCATAACTAGTGTTCATCATTTTTGCTTAGGTAGCACTGTTTTTGTCCCCCCTTGAGCATGTACAAGTTGTTTGGAGTTCTTACACCTTTGATCACTATTTATCCTGTATCAAGCTCACGAACAACACATCCATTTGATCGAAGTACTACCTCATTTCCTTGATCACACATTTGACTGACACTCAATAGATTATGCTTTAGACCATCTACATACATAACATTCCCAGCTTTAACTTTTTCTTTTAAGAGAACAGAGCCTTTATCTTTTATGATTGCAGGAGTGTCATTACCAAATGACACCTTGTTTTCCTTTTCTAAGGCATTATATGACTGAAGTTTTTCTTTATCACCTATCATGTGTTTCAAGCATCCACTGTCGATGTACCACTGATTTTCTTGTCCTTCTGCATACAAGGCTATACCACATCTTTCCGTTTGTGATTCTTTCTTTCTCCATGTTTTGGGACCCAATGAAGCTTGCTCCTTCTGAGATGTTTGTCAAAATTTACTCCTGCATTCAGAATCTTCATGACTGAAGTTGTTACAGATAGAGCATTCTATTTCATTTTCAAGAGCAGAAAAGTTATTTTAGGTCGTTTTCATGATCCCAATCACATTCCTTTGATTTTGTGCTTCTCTAGTCATGATGATCTTGTAAGCAACACATTAAGCAGCTTTGTGTCCAAAGTTATGACATGAAAAACATTGGCCATTAAAGAAATTCCTGCGATTATCAAATCTACTGACCTAATGATTGTAGTTTAAATTGACATTCATTCTTGAAGCAAATTGAGACTTATTTACCTATGGTTGGTTATAGCTTCTATTCATCCTTGAAGTAGATTGAACCTGATTTACCTAGTGATCTACTTTATGCCTTTGTTGATGATTGTCAACCTGTTCACTTATCCTTGCTGCATCAAGATAGCTTTTGGAGGTTAATGGCTTTTGTGCTTGAGATGCTTCTTCAATATATCCAAGACCTGTCTTTATCAGAGGAGAACGTTGCACTTTGATAATTTCATCTAAAGTTTCTGATCCTTTCACAAATCTAAGATTGAGAGCTTTTGTTTTCTCAATATCTTTTATTAGACCCATAATTTCACATTCTAACTTTTCATTGTGTTTTTCCCTTTCAGCAAGTTGGAATGTCAGAGTATCTATAATCATACTCTTTTCTTCTAAACAGATTTGAAGTTTAGAAATTTCTTCATAGAGACCATCTTCATCTAAAGCATCCAATAAATCATCATCTTCAAAAGCCATCAAAAGTCTATAATCATTACCATATTCATCTTCATCACTATTTGATAAACCATTGTTATCTTCATGCATATAGTAGCTCTTCTTACCTACATTTTGTTTTCTATTCCATTTTTCCGGTTCCTTACCTTTATCAAGCTTATCTTTATGAGGAAATTTGGTTGCATAATGACTGACTCTTCCACAAGCAAAGCATTTGAAAGGTATTTTACCTCTGAATCTTCTAGAACCTCATTGAATGTTTTTGACAAAGTTTGCTTCTTCCTCTCCTTCTGAAATGTGTCCTGATTCATTGAGCTCTTCTCTTCCTGAAGCCTTGAATGTTGCTTCTCTCATATCTGATGGACCTCCTCTTCTCATTTCAATAGCAATTAGGATTCCGTGCAGTTATGTCACAGTCATATTCTAAAGATCTTGCTTTTATTCTATGGCAGAAACTTTTGATTCAAACTTAGAAGACAAGGATCTTAAAACCTTTTCAACTAAAGTAACTTCTTTTATCTCTTCACCCAATTTTTTCATGTGATTAACAATCTCATCTATACGTAGGAAGTAATGAGCTATACTTTCATCATTGTGCATTTTGAGAGTTTCATATTGAATTCTGAGAGTTTGTAGTTTTGCACATTTTACCTAATTGTCTCCTTCATAGCCTAGGATGATCTTGTCCCATATTTCTTTGGTTGTTTTGAGCTGCATAACCTTGACAAATTCTAATTGTGACAGGCTCCCCAATAGTGTATTGATAGCCTTGGAATTTGTTTCATACTACTTTTTACCTGTCGTATCTATAGCAAATGTATATCCTCCTTCCACGATTTCCCAAACATCTGTTCCAAGAGATTGAAGATAGGTTGTGGTTCTTACCTTCCAATAGAAGAAGTTGCTCCCATCAAAAATTGGTGGTCTAATGGATCCCTCTCTTTCGTAGCTGCCCATGATGATAGATCTTCCTTCAAGCAATCAAGCTTCTTCTAAAGGACCTGCTCTAATACCAATTGTTGGAAATAATACTGAGAGGGGGGGGGGGTGTGAATCAGTATTAGCAATTTAACAACATTTCATTTCCATAAAAATATTTATATATGCTACTTCTGTTAATGAAACTTGCGTGTATACACAAATGTGTTTAGAGCAACCAACATATACCTTGCAAACGTATAATTTAGTTAGTTGATCTTTAATCTATGTATCAGAACCATATAACTAGAAATTAGATGCAGTAAATAGAAGAAGCAATCACACTCATGAACAAAAGATATAAGGTGGAAACCCAATGTGGGTGAAAACCACCTGCTACAATTGTCTCTATCTTTCTTTAATAAGAAACTTCTTTTTACAAGTTTTGTACTGGTGCAGCCTTATACCAGTACACAGGCTTCTACCTACAGAAGGCTACAACTTCTCTCATTCTCCAGCTTCTCCTGGAAGGGAGCTACAACCCCCTAGCTCTTGTACTAGCTGATGTGTTTACTAGTACGTATATGCTGACCTACAAAAGGCTACAACCTTATCTTTTCTTCCAAGGACCACGTTTCATAAATTTTTAGACTGGATCCATCAATAACATCAATCAAACATCAAATATATTTGCATCAACCAATCTCCTTTGCACCAACCAAAACTGAATCAAACAATCACTTTTCTGAATGTTGTAACCAAAACACAGTAACAGTAACCAGAACCCAAGCCAAAACCCAGAACACTGCAATAGCAAACAGAAGTAGCTAAAACATGTTTTATGAGGTGTATGCTACATCAATGTGTCAAACCTGTGTGCATATGCACTTTTCTCAAGAAAAACCTACGTATACGCTATTTTGAAATGTCGAACCAGCATGTATATGCGCCCTTGCTGTAATGAACCTGCGTACAGATATGTAAAAGATGATTTAACCTTTACAACTATTCAAACATCAGTTATACCCAGATCATTAGATATACAGATTACGACATGCGCCAATTATTCAGATAAAAGATCAAAACCACATAAAGATACTTCTATCCAAGCCTTAAGATCTTGACCCATCAATAGAACTTATCCTTCTTCAAGCGCTCAGGTTCTTTCTTGATTCAGATCCAGCTATGCACCATAACCCAATGACCAGTATTCTAGATCTTGCTCTTCATTAGATATTCAATACTTGAGTTCACTTGCCTAATGATCTCCTCCTCCTTTTATAGTCTTAGGCTTTACTCAATACCATGGTCCAAAACCACCTAGAATCAATACCTTGGATCAAATACCTGGGGTCAACACTTCGGACAATATACCTTGGGCCAATACCATGGGTCAAAATACCAAGGACCAAATACCACGGACCAAAACCAAGTTTTCCAACATGTACACGCTTTTCCTTGCATGAAATTATGTGTATACGCATACACATCTTTTGGTCTACTATCCTGCGTGTATATGCGGCTTGGTCAAAGGGAACCTGCGTATACCTCTTTTTCCTTCATTCTGTGAGCCTAACCTGTGATCTGTCATCTAAGTGAGTTGCCATCAAGGACAACACTTGTGTCATAGCATCAAACCTGTGTCATAATGCCAACACCATGTCCTAGAATTTTGCGATTCACCTCCATCTACACGCAAATCAAGGAGGAAGTTGACAATCTGAAAACTACTGCAAATTTGGGGCTGAAGCATTAATTATTTTCCATAAATCCACACGTGAGACTTGGGTGTGTTTAACATCATTATAGACAAAAACCATGTCCAGTTTTTCCTAGAAGAGCGACAATATGTTGAACCCCAAATGAGTGCAGTAATTATACTTGGTGCAAGAAATGAGCTACACTTTAGCAATCAACTATTGATGCATGTATATCTTAGACCGGAATTTCATACGGATTATTTGTAACCTAAAATAACACAAGCACCATCATTAATAACCATTTTGATGTAAATCATATTGAAACAAAGGAAATATGTTAAATAATAAACAATTACCTGATCATGTTCTAGGTTTAAGATAGTAGCCCAATAATTGTGCAAAATAACAGTAATAATGATAGGAATTAAATAAAATTGTGAGTAACCGCAAGACAAAAGGATAGATTAAATATGAAAATTCTAGGGCCTAACATCCCCACATCTTGATCATCTTACATGTCCTCATGCAAGATAAACCTTTTAACATAGACCAAAGTTAATAAAAATTGTAAGGATAGGGTGTCTCTATTAGATTCATGCTACATAGACCAAAATATTATAAGGCTAATTGAATAAAATCATGTAGGTAAGTGTCATATGATGTCGACTTCCCTTTCATCAATAAGATAAGAAAGTCCTGTGACCAGAGATTCAACGATGTCAATATTGATCTTCATTATTGTTTAACTAATGCCTGGATTGTCATATGAACGCTAACAATGTTGTCAATGCAAGGATAATGTCATCATGAAATAGTTAGCCATCAAAATTTCCATAAAGGATCTTAGAGCATCCTTAGTCATAATTTTTTCACCTCAATATCATCATTATAAATAAAATTGACATGATCAAGATGGATGGAAATAGGGAAAAAAGAAATATGAAAATATGATACGTCCCTAGTATGACCATCTTTCCATTATCCAAGCGTAAATTTGAAGCTACTCTTATTCAAGCATAGTGAATGACCTTCACTAAGGGTCCCACATCCATGAAAAACCATCTTATTTGTAAAATATAGAACTCCAAAGCACAATACCTGAAGGATCTTAAAGTCATTCTCTAAGAGATATAAAGTTCATCTACTATCTTCAATTTTAATGATGGTTTCTTTAGAATGTGACCTGAGGTTTTTGAATTTCGAGTGTGCCAATATGGGTTTTTGATCTAGGTGGATATTGGTGGCCACCTACCAAGTCCACCTAGACCCCCACCATTGTTTCTCTCAGCATTTTCAGTTTCCTTAATTGTAGCACAACTTACTATTTTTAGCAGTTTTTCGAGTCCTGAACTTCTGGAGCCGTTTTGAGGCCCTAAACGACATTTTTTGGGAAATTTGGGGGCAACATGGGTCCATGGACCGATGTTTCCCTTCCCAAAGTGGTAGTGCTCGGATAGATCTTTCTAACGAGCTATTGTACGCGTCAAACGGAGATCGTATGCCAAAGTTACGACCCCAGGAAGTTGATGTACCAATTTACCCAAATGGGGCCCACAATTTGGCGTTTCATCTCCTAGGGTTAGGTTTTGTAATGTTAAGGATTTTCCATTGTTTCTCAACAATAAATAGGCCTTCGAGCCTCATTGTAACACAGTTCAGAGGCATGTAGCCACCACATCTCTTCTCAGAGATAAGCTACCATCGCCCTAGCTGGTTTATTTCCATTTCTGGTTGTAAGCATATTTCAGTATTTTCCATTAATGAAATGAAGTATTATTTCTGCTGCATCTTTGTGTGTATGGTTATCTCTGTAATTTGTTGCGTTCCTGTTTAAATCCGGATCAGTGGTATCAGAGCGGTCTGCTTTTTCTCTGTTTTTCTTTGCATGTCCCCAACAAGGTCGGGATATAAGGAGTTAGGGCTTGAATTGGTTGAACCTTTGCAAGACCAGCCTCGCAAATCCCGACGGCCTCCCATGGCGGATGAGAAGAAAGACGAGGGGGCAGGAGATCCCATCAAAATCTTGCTCGAAGAAGCCCTCGAGCGACAACGGAACACGATGATGGACAGCTTTGCCCAGATCCTTCAGCGGCTACCCAGAAGCGACGCATCGGCTTCCAGCAGCTACTCTGGAAACGCCACACCCTTTAAGGTACAAGTTAATTTTGAAAACCCCATATTTGAGGGTCAGATAGACACAGATGCCGTAGATAAATGGTTAAATCTACTAGAGGGTTATTTTTCTGTTCATGAATTTTCGAGTCGGGAAAAGATTGTTTTCGTTCTTCTCAAAGCAGCCCCCCACGTCAAGGACTGGTGGGAAACCTACTGCGAGCAGAAGGATGAAAGTAATGGCTCACTATTTTCAGCTGCACCCACCTGGAATTCATTCCGTGATGCCATCAAGGAGCAGTACTACCCTGTCGGAAGCTATGAGGATGAATACATAAAGTGGACCACGCTGCGGCAGGGAAGGGACCAAGACGTGCCGGAGTTCACCAATCTTTTCCATACCCTTCGCACAAAGTTGGGTATCAAGGATTCGGAGCAACATTTGATACTCAAATACCGTGGCTGCCTGCACAAGTACATCTAGGAAGAAATACAATTCCTGAACATCTCCTCGCTCGGCGCAGCATACCGATATGTCGTCAAGGTCGAGCAGAAGTTTAAGCAAAAGAAGCGAGACTTTGGATCTGCAAGTCCAAAGCAGGGGAAAGGTGCCCCTAAACCACAGAACAAAGGACAAAGCCAAGGTGGGACAGCCCAAGACAACCCGCCGAAGCTGCAAGCAAAGAACAGCGCCGCGAAGCCGAAAAAGGACACTGGAAAATGGTGTGAGTTCCATAAGAGCTCCACTCACAACACAAGTGAGTGTCGGGCCAAGCAGTCACTGGTGGCTGAGCTAAAGGTTTCAGAATCAGATGCATGTTCCGACTCTAAGTCAGAACCCGATAAGGGGAATGAAAAAGGGAAGCAGATCATTGATGTGGATCCCAACGCCACTTTTGCTACCGCCAAGATCCAGAAAAATGAACCCGAAGATCCAGAGGAGGAGGAGCGTCTCTTCCACTCCTAGATGTGGGTAAAGGGCTCCCCGATATAGTTCATTGTTGATAGCGGGAGTCAAAATAACCTCATTTCGGCAGAGGTCGTGAAGCGGTTGGGCTTACCGACCACAGCACATCCACAACCATACACCATTGGGTGGCTTCACCAAGGACGAGATCTTCGCGTGAGCCAACAGTGTCGCCTTCCATACAACATCAAGCCCTTCACGGATGAGGTATTGTGTGACATTGCTCCCCTTGAGGTTTGTGATGTATTATTAGGACAACCATACTTGTGGAAGCGACATGCTGTGTATGAATCAAGGCCTCGTGCTGTTATTATTACATTAGGAAATAAGTTGTACAGGATACCAGAGGTAGCACCACCTACCACCATCTCTTTGATTACTGCAAAACAATGCAGTAAGATCATTTCCAAAACCAAGAAATTTGTTTTCCTGATGATACGCCCTCAAGGAAAGAAGAAGACGGTGGCCGCGGCCTCCAGACGGGATCCCTCTGCACGACAACTACAGATGGACAAGGTTGTGGAGGAGTACGAGGACATCTTCACCTCCCCTGCAGGGGTTCCTCTGCACTATCAGGTCAAGCACTCCATCGATCTGACCCCAGGTGCACCGCTACCCAATGGACCAATTTATCGGCGCTCCATTCTGGAGAACAATGAAATCAAGAGACAGATTCAGGAGCTCCTGCAGAAAGGTCACATCTGTCCGAGTTCATCGCCTTGTAGGAGCCCGATCGTGTTGGTACAGAAGAAGGATGGGACATGGAGACTCTGTATTGACTATCGGGCGCTGAACAAGATCACTGTCTGTAATAGGTACCCGATCCCGTGGATTGATGACCTCCTGGACCAACTAAAGGGGGCGAAATATTTCAGCAAGATCGATCTGAAGTCAGGATATCACCAGGTACCAATCGAACCCTCTGATGTGTGGAAGACTGCCTTCAAATCCAAGGAGGGCCTTTTCGAATGGTTGGTTATGCCTTTCGGATTGACGAATGCTCCTGCAACCTTCATGAGGCTAATGGATGACATCTTGCGGCCATTCACCAACTCCTTTGTAGTAGTATACTTGGATGACATTCTGATCTTCAGCCAAAGTTGGGAAGAACACCTCCACCACATCCGACAGATTCTCCAAACACTGCGGCAACACAAGCTATGTGCCAATTTGGAGAAATGCACTTTTGGCATGACCCAGGTTCAGTATCTGGGATACATCATTAATGAACAGGGGGTGCATGTCAATCCAGCCAAGATCCAATTCATTCGAGATTGACCATCTCCAACCACTCTAACAGAGCTCCGCAGCTTTCTAGGTCTTGCCAACTTCTACTGCAGGTTCGTGTTGGGGTTTTCTCATATTACTTGGCCCTTGAGTCAAGTCACCAAGGGAGGGGCGAAAGCAAAATTCTTTTGGTCTGAATCTCAACAGAAGGCATTCATGGAGTTGAAGGATCGCCTCTTCACGGCACCAGTGCTCGCTTTACCAGATTTACAACAACCATTTGAGGTCGAGACAGATGCCTCTGACTATGCTATCGGGGCAGTCCTTACTCAACGTGGACATCCAGTGGCATATCACAGTGAAACACTTTCAGACACAGTTCGGAAGTACCCCACTTATGATAAAGAGATGTATTCCATTGTACAGGCCTGCCGACAATGGAAGCATTACATTTTGGGGAAGGAAACGGTCATCCACACAGACCACCGACCTGTGCAGTTCATACAGACCCAAGGGAAATTGCAGAATGATTGCCATCAGAAGTGGTCTACATACCTGCAACAGTTCCACTTGAATATCAAGTATAAGAAGGGCAGCACCAATAATGTTGCAGATTGCCTCAGTCGACCACCGATCATGGCGTTAACCACCGTGCTCAACTCTTGTGGGCACGAGACTTCTGATTGGCCACTTCTCTACAAAAGTGACCCAGAATTCGGCCACACATACCAGACACTCTTGGAGGGTCCGCATGTTCCAGATTTTCACCTCCAGGATGCCCTGTTATGCCACCTGGGTCACCTTTGTGTTCCTTCAAGTGAGCGTGCCAAGATGATTTGGGAAGCACACTACAGTCGGGCTACTGGGCATTTTGGGGTCGAGAAAACAGTGGCAGCACTGCAAAATTATTTCTATTGGCCAAATCTTCGACAAGATGTTGGGAAGTACATCAGATCATGTACTGCCTATGCCATTGCCAAACTGACCATTAAGAAGCACGGCCTCTATACCCCGTTGCCTACCCATAGTCGACCTTGGGAATCCATCTCCATGGATTACATGTCAGGCCTTCCTTCCACTAAGCATGGAAATGACTGTGTTTTTGCGGTCGTCGACAGGTTCTCGAAGATGGCCATTATGGCGGCCTGCAAGAAGAATATCACAGCAGAAGCCACTGCTAAACTCTTCTTTGAACGAGTGTGGGTGCACTTTGGGATCCCACAGTCTATCATCTCAGATCGGGACAGTCGGTTTCTCAGCACATTTTGGTCCAGTCTCTGGTCAATGCTGGACACCAAACTCACGAAGTCCACAGCCTTCCATCCTCAAACTGATGGCCAGACAGAGGTTGTCAATAGGATGATTGTGCACATTCTGCGCATGTATAACTCAAAGCATCCACGCACATGGGACGAGAGCCTCCCCTATGTTCAGCATAGCTACAATCAAGCTCTTCATAGCTCCACTGGCCATAGCCCTTTTCAGGTGGGTTTGGGATTCCAGCCACTATGCCCCATTGATGTGGCCATGCCACTTGCAGCTACTCACATAAATTCAGCTCATGTCCAGTCCGAAACAGATAAGGCCACCAGCTTCATTGAGCGCATCCAACATATTCGCCAGCAGGTCCATGACATTCTTGAGAAATCAAATGCCAAGTACAAGCAGCAACATGATCAACATCGGGTGCCACACAAGTTTCAGGTGGGCGACAAAGTCTGGTTGCATTTGCAAAAGGAACGCCTTACTGGAGCCTATCGGAAATTGAGACCACTCCGATATGGTCCTTACACCATTACTAAGGCTATGGGAGACAATGCATTCGAGCTCAGCATTCCCCCATTCCTTGGCCTGCACCCAGTGTTCAATGTGGACCACCTTCGGCCATACTTTCCACCATTGCTAGACACATCCGACATTGAAGAACAGCTCAAACCCACAGAATT
Organism: Pinus tabuliformis; assembly: GCA_031772625.1. Lineage (NCBI taxonomy): Eukaryota > Viridiplantae > Streptophyta > Pinopsida > Pinales > Pinaceae > Pinus > Pinus tabuliformis. The sequence goes on from CM062816.1 coordinate 196,356,746, forward strand.
AAATCGAGATTGCATGGAACAAGCTGCAACTGATCAGATCATGGACACACAAATCAATAACACTCGCCAACAGAATATCCAACTGTATCGAGTTGTCAAAGCAGGCCAACTCCTTCAGCAGGGCAAGTGGCTCACCGGGGAACAAGTTCAGCAAAAGTTTCCTCATCTCATGGAGGAACTCAACGCAATGGGGACCATTGCTTCCTAAGGGGGGAGGAATGATCCAGGTGGATATTGGTGGCCACCTGCCAAGTCCACCTGGACCCCCACCATTGTTTCTCTCAGCATTTTCAGTTTCCTTAATTGTAGCACAATTTACTATTTTTAGCAGTTTTTCGGAGTCCTGAACTTCTGGAGCCGTTTTGAGGCCCTAAACGACATTTTTTGGGAAATCTGGGGGCAACATAGATCATATGCCAAAGTTACAACCCCGGGAAGTTGATGTACCAATTTACCCAAACGGGGCCCACATTTTGGCATTTCATCTCCTAGGGTTAGGTTTTGGAATGTTAAGGGTTTTCCATTGTTTCTCAACAATAAATAGGCCTTCGAGCCTCATTGTAACACAGTTCAGAGGCATGTAGCCACCACATCTCTTCTCAGAGATAAGCTACCATCGCCCTAGCTGGTTTATTTCCATTTCTGGTTGTAAGCATATTTGGCGTTTAATCTCCTAGGGTTAGGTTTTGGAATGTTAAGGGTTTTCCATTGTTTCTCAACAATAAATAGGCCTTTGAGCCTCATTGTAACACAGTTCAGAGGCATGTAGCCACCACATCTCTTCTCAGAGATAAGCTACCATCGCCCTAGCTGGTTTATTTCCATTTCTGGTTGTAAGCATATTTGGCGTTTCATCTCCTAGGGTTAGGTTTTGGAATGTTAAGGGTTTTCCATTGTTTCTCAACAATAAATAGGCCTTCGAGCCTCATTGTAACACAGTTCAGAGGCATGTAGCCACCACATCTCTTCTCAGAGATAAGCTACCATCGCCCTAGCTGGTTTATTTCCATTTCTGGTTGTAAGCATATTTCAGTATTTTCCATTAATGAAATGAAGTATTATTTCTGCTGCATCTTTGTGTGTATGGTTATCTCTGTAATTTGTTGCGTTCCTGTTTAAATCCGGATCAGTTTTCCATCTCTCTTACCTAGCATATCCTCGCTTCCAACAAGCATGTTTAGTACCTTAGTTGGCTTTCCTTGTTACCATACAAGCATAGCCCCACTGTCAGTAGGCATGTTCAATAACCTAGTGGGTTTTCTTGTACTTCTCGATACTTCCTTTTTATTGCTATGTATCACTCAAAAGATTTCAAATAATGTATTATTCTTATTTGAGTGTAAGGAAGCTAAATGGTATAAGAGGATGTTAGATTTTCCAGACACATGTTATGAAACCAACTCAAGAAAAGATAGAAAAGATAGATCAACGCCTTAGAATTAAGCCTCTTCGAGGGGGCAACCTCCTTTACATTACATAAATGAGCAATTCTTGGATGATACAAATGAAAAAACCTCCTTTCTTTATATAGGAGTCTAAGGAGTCACAATATAACCCAGCCGACCTAACAATAATAATATACAACCACAAAAATAACAATAGAGGGATTCTATGGGGCACAGTAATAACAATATGGGGGCAATAGGGACACAACAATATTAATAAGGGGTATAACTACAATAGTAATGGGGTAATCACTAGTATTATAGGGACCCAACATGCCCCTCTCCTTCAAAAAAGTGTTGTCCTCAACGCTTGAGTAGTTCTGGATACTTCTATATAAAATTCTCATCCTCCCATGTGGAATCTTTAGCAGATATGTTCTTCCACTTGATAAGATACTCCAAAATTGATCAATTTCGTAGCTGTCGAGTTCTTGTTTTTGTGACTGCTTCTGGTTCCAATATAATTTTTCCTTCCTCGTCAATTTCTAGCAATATTGTTTGAACTGGGAGCTTGTTGCCTATAACCTTCTTTAAACATGAAACATGGAAAACTGGGTGCAATCGAGAAGCTACCAGAAGCTCCAATTTGTATGCCATAGTACCAATCTTTTGCAACACCTTGTATGGACCATAATACTTTGGTGATAATTTATTATCCTTCTTAGCTTGCTTGAGGGACATTTGCTTATATGGTTGTAGCCGTAGGAATACCCAATCACCTACATCAAAACTTCTTTCACTGCGATGTTGATCTGCCTGTTGTTTCACTCTATTATGTGCCAACACGAGGTTATCCTTTAAGAGTTGGAGGACTTGTTGTTGATGTTTGATGTGATGTTCCACTGCCTGAACCTTAGAATTTTCTCTTAAATATGATGTGATGGATGGTGGTTGATACCCATAAAGTGCCATAAATGGGGTCATTTTTGTTGTTGTATGGAAGGAATTTTTATACCACCATTCAGCCAGAGGCAACCATTTGACCCATTATGTTTGTTTATCAGATACAAAGCAACGAAGATATCCTTCCAAACATTTGTTTACTATCTCAGTTTTCCCATCAGATTGAGGATGATAAGATGAGCTATGAGCTAACTAAGTACCAAGACAAGAAAATAATTATGTCCAAAAATTTCCATGACAATGGGATCTCTGTCACTTACAATAATCTTTGGGTTTCCATGTAGCTTTTGAATTGTTTCCATAAATGCAGTAGAAAATGTACTGGCCTTAAATGGATGTGATAATGCACAAAAGTGTGCATACTTGGTAAGTTTGTCAACTACCACCATGATGACACTCTTTCCCTCAGACTTGGGTAAACCTGTGATAAAATCCATTGAAACCTCCTCCCAACATTGGCTTGGAATGGATAAAGGTTGTAATAGACCCAGTGTCTTAATTGTTTCAACTTTATTTTGTTGGCAAACCAAACATTCAGCCACAAACTTTTGAATATCTGATTTAAGGCCATCCCAAAAAAATTCCTTCTTAACCCTGTAGTAAGTTTTTAAAAATCCTGAGTGCCCTCCTAAGGGAGAAGTGTGCAATTCCATAATAATCTTTTGTTTTAGCTGGGAATTCTTACAGAGGTATAAGCGATCTTTGTACCATAACGAATCATTTTGCCAGTAAATGTATCAGACGTACTGGAATCTTGTTGTAACTTTCGAATAAGTGCCCACAATTCTTTGTCATTCTTCCATTCCTCCCTTGCTTCGTTTATCCAATCTAGTTGGATAATAGAAATGGCGCACAACAATGCTTCCACATCCTCATCCTTTCTTGAGAGTGCATCTGCCACCACATTTTGCTTCCCTTTTTTGTAGATGATTTCAAAGTCATAACCCAACATCTTTGTGACCCACTTTTTTTGCTCTTCAGAGGATAATCTTTGTTCTAAAAAGTATTTAAGGCTATCATGATCCGTTTTTACCTTGAAGTGTCTTCCCATTAGGTAGGGTTGCCATTTCTTAAGTGCATGGAGTATTGCCAACATTTCCTTCTCATAAATAGCTTTTCTTAAAAACTTTCCCTTGATTGGATGACTTTAAAAAGCAATGGGTCTTTCATCTTGCATTAGAACATCACCAATTCCATTTCTTGAAGCATCACATTCCACAATAAAGGTTTTTGTGAAGTCCGGTGTAGCTAAGACCGGTGCTTGGCACATTGCCTCTTTAAGATGTTCAAAGGCCTTTGTTGCTTCCGGAGTCCATGAAAATGCATCTTTCTTCAATAATGTTGTTAGAGGTGCTGCTATTCTCCCATAATTCTTAACAAACTTGTGATAATACCCTGTCAACCCGATAAATCCTTGCAGATGCTTTACGGATGTGGGAATTTTCCATTCCTTAATGGCTTTAATTTTGCTAGGGTCTACCTTAACTCCTTCATGAGATACAATATGACCTAGATATTCCACCTCCTGGACTCCAAAGAAACATTTTGATCTTTTTGCATATAATTGTTTCTCCTCCAATAGTTGTAGCACCTTGTCAACATGTTCAACATGATCCTTCCAAGACTTGTTGTAGATTAGTATATCATCAAAAAATACTAACACAAATTTTCTAAGGAATGGTTTGAAAATTGAATTCATCAAACCTTGAAATGTTGAAGGTGCATTGGTAAGGCCAAAAGGCATGACCAAAAATTCATAATGACCCTCATGAGTTCTAAATGTTGTTTTCGGAATGTCTTCAGTCTTCATTCTGATTTGATGATATCCTAAATGAAGATCCAACTTGGTGAAGTAAATTGATCCATGCAATTCATCCAGTAATTCATCAATGACAGGAATGGGGAACTTATCTTTAATAGTGAGCTTGTTGAGCTCCCTATAATCCGGACACATGCGCCATGATCCATCCTTCTTGTGCACCAATACTACTGGAGTAGAGAAAGAACTTTGAATCGGTTGAATTATACCAGCCTCTAGCATTTCTGCAACCATACGTTCCATTTCACTCTTTTGGACATAGGGATATCTGTACGGCCTGATGTTTGGAGGAACACTTCTTGGAATCACATGAATAGCATGATCATGATCACGAATAGGTGGGAGACCTTTGGGAGTCTCAAATACCTTGGAATGATTGTCCAGGACTTTTTGGAGATCTGGAGAAATAGATGATTCCGATGTGGAAACATCTAGCGAACATAATTGTGCAATTACACCTCTTTGTTCCTTTTTAAGAAGCTTTGTCATACCATTAGAGCTGATTATCTTTCCTAGTTTCCCTTCAATACCCATTAATTCAACTTCCTTTCCTTCCATAGAAAATTTGATGAAAATTTCTTGAAAATTAAAAGCTATTGTACCCAAGGATTGTAGCCATTGGACTCCTCGTACAGCATCAGCACCTCCCATTGGAACGGAAAGCATTGGGCTAGTCAATACATATTCTCCCATGGATAGCTTGATATTATGGCACTTTCCAAAGTAATTTATTATTCCTCCATTTGCAATCATCACTTGACACTCTGGTGCTGGATATAGGAAGCAATTTAATTCTTTTGCTACCTTACGATGAATAAAATTTTGGGTGCTTCCTGAATCAATCAACACTATTACCTTTTTCTTCTTGATTTGTCCTTCTATCTTGATGGTTTGAGGAGTGGTAATTCCCGCCAATGCATTACAAGATATGGTCGAATTTATTTGTTCTTCACCTAGGCTTTTTTCCTGGAGTATATCCTCTTCTTTTGACCTTTCTTGCTCTTTTTCTTCTTCCTCTTCACAATCTATGTAGAATAATTTCTTCTCAGCACACATGTGACCTTTAGTGTAGTTGCTATCACAACTGTAACAAAGCTCTTTTTCTCTCTTTTCTTCCAATTGTTGAGGTGTCAACCTTATAGGTTGTGGAAGGCTAGGGGCAACAACACTTCCGTCTTTATAGTTGTGAGTGGTATGCTTCCTGGTTGCCATAATTTTGCTTTCCATTTTTCTTGCTAACCTGAATGCCTTCTCTAATGAATCAGGTTCTCAAAGGCGAACATCATGTTGGATATTATCCTTTAAAGACCCTATGAACACATCAATCCTATGCTCCTCTGGAATATCTTTTACCCTTATGTTCAATTTTTGGAACTCCTCAATGTGCTACATTATTGAACCCTTTTGTTTGAGACTTATCAATTGGCTAAAAAAAGTGTTGCTTTTTGTATCCTCATAATGTGCTATCAATTCTTCCGTAAAAATTGCCCAAGTGATAAATTGTTTATGAGAGCAAAGCCATTGATACCATACAAACAGATTTGGTTCCAAATATAAAGTTGCCATACATACCTTTTGTGTGTTTTTCACATTCTTGAGATCGAAGAATTGCTCCATCTGTAATATCCATGTGGCGGGATCCTTGCCATCAAACTTCCTCATATCTATTTTTGGAATATGGTGAGTCTTTGATCCAAAATTAGAGTCTATGGCATCATGATTAACATTTCTTTTGTTCTCATCATGAGTTTCCTTTAGTACCCTTTCACCATTAGTGACCATTTCTTGTAGCAACTTATTTATATTTATCTTCAATTCTTCCATCTTACCATCCATGCCATCAATTTTAGCGTCCATGCCATTCACCTTAGCTTCCATGCCATCCATCTTAGCTTCTACGCCTTTCTTTAAACAATACATCTTAGCTTCTACACCTTTCTTTAAACCATCCATCTTAGCTTCTACGTCTTTCCTTAAACCATCCATCTTAGATTCTGTTGCTTTTTGTGCAAGTGACACTTGTTGCACTTGTTCTTGTAATTTTGATATATCATATAGCATTTCTTCTTCTTCTTCATGAGTCATGCTAAAGCTTTCAGGTTCCTTACTAGGTGTTCATATTTTCTTTCCTCGAGGCATCAGTTACCGATAATAATGCTCTACTAGCCCTTTGATTCCTTCAAAATAAATTTTCAAACAACTCTTAAGAAAAAATTTAAAAGAATCTACACACCTTTTTTTACTTTGTAGGAGCTCGATATTGCCTCTGATGTATCTCTGTACTTTCAGATCATCTAGTTCTGAAATTGCAACCTGTCGTAGCCCCTGTGTCCTCTTTCCAATGCCACCAGTCTGATCCAATTTGGATTCTCCAAGGAAGAGTGATGTGAAATCTCCCACAGTGACCTAATTATAGACTAGTTCAGTAGAGCGAACGTGTACGACATGCCATGAGTCACTGTTTCGTCCTTTGACTCTGAAAAATATATACAAGAAACTACAGGTCGTCCTCTTTCTGCACCTTCTTACGAAATTTCAATCCAATGCTCAGGGAAAACGTTATGATGATTTTCCCCAGGTCAGCTGTTTGGAATGTAATTCAGGAGTCTGCAAGAAGACCAACTTTCTCAGATCATATCACCGCAAATATAGCACAACAAGCTCTGAAATTCGGACCCAAGATTTAGCGCAATGTCTTCTCAAATGGGTTTTTTTTAGCTTCTGAAACGTCGCAGAAAAAAAGTTATAGCGAAAATGCCATGATGACCTGTTTGGAGCAGCGAAACCCTAGAATCCAAAGCTCTGATACCAAATGTTATGAAACCAACTCAAGAAAAAATAGAAAAGATAGATCAACGCCTTAGAATTCAGCCTCTTCGAGGGGGAAACCTCCTTTACATTACATAAATGAACAATTCTTGGATGATACAAATGAAAAAATCTCCTTTCTATATATAGGAGTCTAAGGAGTCACAATATAACCCAGCCAACCTAACAATAATAATATGAAGCCACAAAAATAACAATAGAGGGATTCTATGGGGCACAGTAATAACAATATGGGGGCAATAGGGGCACAACAATATTAATAAGGGGTATAACTACAATAGTAATGGGGTAATCACTAGTATTATAGGGACCCAACGACACATAAATAATTATTTACATTTATCCCATGGGAAATATCATCCACAATCATCTCAAATCTCAGGTATTAAATGTATAATAAGCATTTGAGATAATGACTGAAATATTACTCGAGTTCATGTTAGGGTTCTCGTGAAAGATCATTAGGGTTTTTATAGGAGTGGTATGCCGTAGGAGGCCTCTCAACAATGCCTTCTAAGAGAAACTTGAAAATATTCCTTGGATGACATTCTAGTAGAATGATTATGCCAAAAGTAGGGTTTTAATCTTATGAAAGGGATGTATTAAACACAACAATTACAATCCCTCTAACTAACCCAATGGATGACAAAAAAGACATGAATAAGAACCCCCCAATAAATGATCAATGTCACTTTACAAAATATGAGGTGTTGGAACTGAATCACATCTGACAAGACTTATCACAAAAGTGCTCAACAGAAGTTTCAATAGTTGGGTCATAAGGAATTTTAGTTTCAAGAGTGTTGTTTTAATTGTTTTATTTTCAGATGGCACTTTATTTATTGCTCCTACACTACCCTAACCTAATTTATAGAGAGGAAGATCTCCTTTAATTGTAGGAGTACTTCCAATGTAACCATGTGTGAAATAAAATGCTAAATATACTCACCCCCAGATTTGAAAAGTAAGCTTTCACATAAACCGGAGTATGGGAAAAAAACTACTTTATCTAGTATGGTATCAAGAGTTATCGAATAATGAGGGAATGTTGCATGTCGAGGATCTTTTGGAACCAGGTTTAAATGTAGTATATATGTTCATGGTTCTCTAATTCATTAAAATATGTTGGCATGTACTCCTTTGTTATGTTATGTAATTCTTCCACAACTTGATGATCACTCCCTTGGAGGCATAAGAGATCTGGTAAGAGACAGGAGAGAGAATTCCCAACTTCGTGCTCCAATTTATACTCTTCATATTGGCAAGGATGGTTAAGGGAAATTCTAGGGTTTTTATCTTGATGAGCTTCAACAACAGTTTCAGAACAACTTGCAATCATAGATTTCTCTTCTAATGACTTTTGTATTAAATTTTCTTCCCAAGGTAAATTCTTTGTGGTAATAGGCGAAGTTTCTTAATTCACTCCTCTCCCCTCTCTAAAAGATATGAAATTACATTTGACAAGGGAGTGAGTAGGAAGAATACGTGTTATAACTTGTTGTGCAACCTGCTTATTGGGATTAGGGTTAGGGTTTTGTTGCACAAGTAGCTGAGACCATAGAGTAGTACAACTTTGTAGTACCTTGGATGAGAATTGGAGCTATTGTTTCTCAGGAAGTTGATTTTTCATGGATAATTTCCCTAGAGAGGAAGTTCCAAACCATCCTTAAGGTTGTGGGAATATCTGACTTGAGGGAGGCGACCATTGTGGCCTTATGGTAGGGACTTGAATCAGAGAAGGGCTATAATTTTTCCATGGAACTATAGGATTATGAATCTGGTGAGGAACCTGCTGAGGATAATAATCATTAGTTCAAGTATTAAAGGATGATGGTTTTTGAGTTATACCTAGTAGTCAATTTATTTCCTTGATTCCTTAGATACTTGTAGTAATCCTATAAGTCATGAGCAATGATTGGCTGAATGATTCTCCTCACAAAGTCTATAAACTTTCATACTTCTCAGTGGACACTCTCTTAGGGAGTTCTTCTCCCTACAGTTGGAGCAGAATATCGAGAGTGGCTCTTCAATTTTAATATTCTTTTGTTCTTCTTGCAAATCATTCAATTGTGATTTTAGAGAGGCTCCTATAACTCCTATTCTTGTATTAGATTTCAAAAAGTGAAAGGAAAGTTTTCAAGAATTCTTACTAGCCTTGGAGATTCCTCTTGAATACCATATTCATAATTCACAAACATCATCATATGGTAGCTGAAAAACATCACTTGTTCCCATAAGATCTAAGAGTTCTAAAAATTCATCTTTGATTCCTTTGAGTAGGAATTTTTTTAGGGTCTCTTTTGCTAAGCATTTATGCTTTGAATTTTGAAGGTTGTATCAAAATCTCTCCACACTGTCCTCCAAACTTTTATCCTCCCCTTGTATTATTCCAAAAATATTTTCACTGGCTTGGCAGTATTATTGATATTTCTCCAAGACTACAATCTTCATGTCTTCCCATGTTTGAATGTAGTTCCCTCCAAGTCTAATGAACCATAGAAGAGATTATCCTTCTAGAGTAATAGGAAACACTTGCAACCTTTGAGCATCAGTACAATAACAATATCCTCTATGAAGTATTTAAAACTCATAAGAGAATATATTTGGGTCTTCATTTTCTAAACCATGAAAAATTGGTAGAGTATGTTAGGTCCCTATAATACTAGTGTAGTCCCCTTATTTTTATTGTTAGTGTAACCCATTTATTATTTTTTTGTGTCCATTTAATCCCCATATTTTTATCTTTGTGCCCCATAGAAGCCCACTATTGTTATTTTTGTGCCCTTACATTATTATTGTTATGTAGGCTTTGATTATATTATGACCCCTTAGACTCATATATACCAAGGAGGTCTTGTCATTCGAATCATCCAAGAATTGTTCATTTATGTGATGTAAAGGAGGTTTCCCCCTCGAAGAGGCTAATTTTCAAGTTTTTGATCTATATCTTCCTATGTTTTGTGATTTGGTTGCATAACATTAGGTATCATAGTTTTGGATTGAAGGGTTTCACTACTTCAAACAAATCATCTTTGAATTTTTGCTATAACATTTTCTCTACGAAGCTTCAGAATCTGAAATTTCGACCACATAGAGCTGAAATCTTGATGAAATTTGTGTAAAAATTTCAGATCTTGGTTGTCTATATTTTCTAAGTTATGGTCCAAAGAAGTTAGGGTTTCTGCATGCTCCATAATTCAGTCTCAAACATGTGACCTAGGAAAAATCGTCATAACTTTATCTTCGACCATCAGATTTAAGTTTCATAAAAAGTGACAAAAATCATAGGATCTTAGTTTCTTTTGTATCAATTTCATGGTTGAAGGCTGAAACAGTGACACGTGGAATTCCATGCAAGTTAGCTCTACTAAATTAGTCCATAATCAGATCGTGGGAGATTTGGCCTAAGAAGAACCCAATATTGGTATGAGTAGTGGAATTGGAAAGAAAACTCAAAGGGATGCCACATGATGGAATTTCAAACCTTAGGAGGCCGAAATTACATATATACAACAGTTTTAAAATCAAGCACCTAAAAGAAATAAAAAAGGTGTGTATTTTCTTAAAGTTTTGCATAAATTTTGTTTCAAAAATTAGTTTGAAGTAATTCAAAGGGAATAATGAAGAATAGATATTGTTGTTTTATTCCAAAATTACTCATAACAAAATAATGGATACACCTAGTAAGCAACCCAAAAGTTGTACTATGGTGCATGAAGAACAGGAAGAAATGCAACATGATATATCAAAATTATGAGACCAAGTGCAACAAATTTCACTCTCACAAAGAGTAACCAAAAATTAACTGGAAGCTAATATGGATGGTTCAGAAGCAAAAATAAAAGGCAACATGGAAGGTTTGAAGGATGACATGGGATTTTTTGAAGTGGACATGGACGCGATGTATTTAAATTTAGAAGGGTTGACAAAGTTGTTGCAAGAAAGGCTTCCCATTGGTGACAAGGTAATCCATGAAAATCATGATGAGGACAAAAGGAATATGAATTGTGATTTTAGAGGTTGAAATGTTGGGTTTAAGAACCACCACATTCGAAATATATATATGAGGAATTTTGATGGAAAGGATCCAGTAACACAGGTACTACAAACGGAACAATTATTTGATCTACATGATGTGTCGCACACACAAAAGGTACACATTGCATATTTATATTTAGAATAAAATCAATTCATGTGGTATCGATAGCTTTTTTCTCATAAATAAATTATCACTTGGAAAATTTTTGCGGAAGAATTGGGAGCACGTTATGAGGATACAAAGAGAAATACCTTATTTAGCCAATTGATAATTCTCAAACAAAAGGGTTTAATGGCAGAGCACATTAAGGACTTCCAAAGACTAAATATCGAGATAAATGATATTCCAGAGGGACATAGGATTGATGTATTCATAGCGATTTTAAAGGATAAAATACAACATGAGGTTCGCCTTTGGGAACAAGTAAGTATACCACTCACAAATATAAAGATGGAAGTGTTGTTGCTCGTAGCCTCCCACAACCTACAAGGTTGACACCAAAACGATTGGAGGAAAAAAGAGTAAAAAGGCTTTGTTACAGTTGTGATAGAAAATACACTAAGGGTCATAAGTGTCTTGAGAATAAATTATTTTACATAGTTTGTGCAGAGGATGAAGAACATGAACTAGAAACATTAAAAGAAGAGGATATACATGACGAACCAACTCCAGAGAAAGAAGAAATGAATGTGACCATATATTGTAATGAATTGGCAGGAATTACCACTCCTCAAACTCTTAAGATAAAAGGATATATTAAGAAAAAAAGGTAATAATGTTGATCTATTTTGGTAGTACCCATAATTTTATTCATTGAAAGAGATCCAAGGAATTGAATTGATTTCTATATCGAGCACCAAAGTGTCAAGTGATGGTTAAAAATGGAGGAACTATAATTTTCTTAGGGAAGTGTCATAATATCAATCTAACCATGGGGGAATATGTATTTAATAGTCCAATGTTTTCCATTCCAATGGGTGTTGCTGGTGTTGTATTAGGAGTCAAATGGTTACAATATTTGGGGATGATAGATTTTAATTTTCAAGAAATTTTCTTAGGGAGGAAAGGAAATTGAATTAAGAGGCATCATAGGGTAACCGAGGAAGACAATCAGCTCTAATGGAATGACAAATCTTTTGAAGAGAGAAAAATGAGGCATAAGTGCACAATTATGCTTACTAGATGTTCAAACATTGAAATGATATGTTTCTCTAGATATCCAAAGAATCCTGGACAATCATTGCAAGGTATTTGAGATTCCAAAGGCCTCCCACCTATTCGTGATCATGATCATGTTATTCACTTGATTCCAGGAATTGTTCCTCCAAACATCATACCATATAGATATCCATATGCCCAGAAGAGTGAAATTGAATGAATGGTTGTATAAATGCTAGAGGCGAGTATAATTCAATCTAGCCAAAGTTCTTTCTCTTCTCCAGTAGTATTGGTACACAAGAAGGATGGATCATGGTGTATGTTTCCAAGTTATATGGAGCTCAACAAGCTCACTATTAAAGATAAATTTCTCATTCCTGACATTAATGAATTGTTGGATGAATTATATGGAGCAATTTACTTCACCAAGTTGGATCTTCATTCAAGATATCATCAAATTAGAGTGAAGAATGAAGACATTCTGAAAACAACATTTAGAACTCATAAAGGTCATTATGACTTTTTTCTCATGCCTTTTGTCCTTACTAATGCACCTTCCACATTTAAAGGTTTCAAGAATTACATTTTCTAACCCTTCCTTAGAAAATTTGTGTTAGTATTTTTTGATGATATACTAATCTACAACAAGTCTTGGAAGGATCATATTCAACATGTTGACAGGGTGCTTAAATTATTGGAGGAGAAATAATTATATGAAAAAACCTCCAAATGTTTCTTTGGCGTATAGGAGGTGGAATATTTGGGTTATATTTTATTTCATGAGGGTGTTAAGGTGGATACTAACAAAATTAAATCCATCAAGGGATGGAAAATCCCCACAACCATAAAGCATCTTCAAGGATTTCTCTGGTTGATAGGGTATTATCGCAAGTTTGTTAAGAATTATGGGAAAATAACAACACCTCTAACAACATTATTGAAGAAGGATGCATTTTTTTGGACTCTCAAAGCAACTAATTCCTTTGAACATATTAAAGAGGCAATGTTCCAAGATCTAGTTTTAGCTACTCCATACTTCACAAAAACCTTTACGGTGGAATGTGATGCATCAAGAAATGGAATGGTGTTATTTTAATGTAATAAGGAAGACCCATTTTTTTTTTAATTCATCCAACCAAGGGAAATTATTTACAAAAAACTATTTACGAGAAGGAAATGTTGGCAATACTACATTCCCTAAAGGAGTGGAACCGTTACCTAACGAGAAGACACTTCAAGGTAAAAACAGATCATGATAGTCTTAAATAGTTTTTGGAACAAATATTATCTTCAGAAGAGAAGCAAAAATGGGTCACAAAGATGTTGGGTTATGATTTTGAAATCATCTACAAAAAATGGAATCAAAATGTCGTTGCAGATGCACTCTCAATAAGGGATGAGAATGTGGAAGTATTGGTCTATGCCATTTATATCGGCCTAACTTGTCTAGAAACTGCTCACACCTTGAGTTCATGCACCTTGCTCTAATCCTTCCCTAAAAAAAATCATTAGAGATGAAACCCTAATTATTGCAAACACCAACCTTGTAGATATCAGCAACTGAAATAAAACCTCAACAAACCCTAATTAATGATAAACAAAGAAAAAACCTTAATTATTGGAAAGTAAAGAGACAACCCTAACTATTGGAAACTAAATAGAAGACCTTAACTACTAGAATGTAAACCCTAGCTATTGTAAACTGAGAGTAAAACCATAGTGTTTGGACAATGGAAAAGTAAACCCTAAATAATAACAATCAAAGAACAAACTTGAACTATTAATCAACCTGGAAAACATGAGCATTGACCAAGAAAATGTAAATATTGTCTTTACAACTACATAAAACAAACATGTAAACCTTAGGCAATCCAAGCTCTTCTAATGCCAAATCAAACTCTTAATCAAAGTAAAACTTGTTTTCCAAGTTCCTGCACTAAATTCTATATCTACTTAATCCTATGTGCAAACAAAAGATGAAAATCTACTCAACCTATATGCAAACAAGAAATTAAAAGCGTGACTTAAATTTATTCTTTAGAATAGGAACCAATGTGTGCACAAAAATAAACTTCACTATTGTTTTCTCAAACCTTAATATACCTCAACAAATGATTTATTTCAAGTCAAGCTTAAAGACTCAAGTCTACGATATCTATACTCATGCAAAAGAAACATCCAATTAAGATTATCTTTTATCCTTCAAAATACAAACCAATGAACAACTATCACACAAGGCTATGTAATGAAAATCTCCTTCTTTCAATGATTATTCCTACACTCAATGTAAATCAACATCACAAGTGCATGATTTCACAAATATGGATCATTTTTATAATAACTAAGTGCACAGATTTCAGAGATTAAATTGTCTACAATGACCAAGATAAAGGTATTTATGAATCGGATAACCAAATCAAGTTAAGCAAATATACCCTGGTTTTGGAGTTTCCACTCTGGTATCAATTAATGCTCAAGGATTACAAACCTAGGTTTCACTTGGAGATATTTCAATGACCATATCACAATATACCAGATCTATAATGAAACCAAAATCCCAAAGTAACCAATATTATAGTGAAATAAATTGTTTATGTGTGCATGATAGGGTATGGTTGCAATGTAATAGTTCTTTTGATTACACAATTAAAGAGATACAATGATTTTAAAAGAGTTTTAGACCTTTAATCTTGATCTTCCTAGATATAAATGTTTAATTAGTCACCAATTAGAGTTCTTGCATAAGGAGAAAACAGAGTATAAAATAGGCAACTACAGATCTAACAACTCACAAATAAATTTTACTATTAACACACCATTACTGTAATGAAATACACCATAAAATAGATTTGCAAATTCACACAAAGAATATACAACTAGAGGGATATCGAGTTGGTTTGGTGGGCCTTGCTATTCCATCTCATACCCTCTTTTAAAATATTAAATTACAAAGCCAAGATAACCATGAAACACACTAGAGATGAGAAGAAAACCCTAGCATCAGCAGTATTCTATTAAAATCAAACCAGTCTTTTACAATCGAGGCCATATGCTCCAGGCTCAAACCAATAATATAAAACTATAATAATATCCTCCTTTTATCAGTTCTTTAAAGCTTTATTTATACATAACATTTTTTGGAACTGAATTCCTAACTCAGAAAATGAATTTACAATTTTAGAAGAAAATCTCAAAAATTTGGGATTTCTATAATTTTATACAAATTGATGGTAAATAACCAACCTAATCTCCTCGTCCACATTATCTTTTGAAAAATTGTTCCTATGGATCCTAATTTTCCATATTTTCAACAAAGCCCATGTCATGAAATTTTATGATTCAACACTATTGCCTCAAAAATCACACCTCAAATTGACTATTGGATATTTTTACAAATTTGGGTTTTATATAATATTTGAGCAAATATGGTTTAAAGAACCAACTGTAACTTTGAAATTGCATCGAATTTTGGAAAATAACCTACATAATACTCAGTTTTTCATATTGGGAACAAAACCCATGCCTCAGAATTTTGAGATTTTCTTTCATCTCTATTCAAATTGAGGAGGAAGTTGGTTATTTGAAAACTGTTGTAATTTTGGTGCTAAAACATTAATTATTTTCCATAAATCCACATGTGTGACCTGGGTGCATTTGAGTCTCATGGAAGCATGAAAACATCATTACGGAAAAAATAAATTAAAAAATAAAAAATAAAAAACATGTCTAGTTTTTCCCTGAAGTGTGCCAATATGTTGAACCCCAAATCAGTGCATGAATTATACTTGCATTAGAGAAATTTTGAGGTCTAAAATGGGCCTCTTAATGAGTATTGTAAAATAATAGTGGAAAAAATAAAATAATATTATATTACCTCTTCAAGTTTTAGAGGCAAAAAAGGAAAAACTGCTTTTTCGACTCGTATTTTCATCTTATCTCCCTACGATTTTACTCAAATTTCGATCAAAAGCACTCCTTGGATGTAGAATTTAATTTTTCATCCAAGGAGTACCAATGTTGCATGCTTTTGATGGACCTTACTATATGAAAAATGTGAAACACATGAAAAAATGTTATTGCAATCATGTTTTTCATGTGTTTCACATTTTTCATGTAGTAGGATCTATCGAAATTATGCAACATTAGTACTCCTTGGATGAAAAATTAAATTATGCATTCAACAAGTTCTCCTACTCAAATTTTGAGTAAATTTGTAAGGAGATGAGTTGAAAATACGAGTTGAAAAATGTTTTTTTTTTTATTTCTTTTATCTTTTTACCTTTTTACTCCAAAAATGGTTAATCATCCCCCATGGTTGACATCATCATATTGAATCCTATTGGTTCTTATAAAGTTCATTTTTGTTGTACATTTTTGTTTTGAGGCCCATTTTTTACCTCAATATTTCTCTAATTGTGTAGGAAGTGGACCTCACTTTAGCAATCAACTATTGATGCATGTATATCTTAGACCAGAATTTCATACGCCTTCTTGAGAACCTAAAATAACAGAGGCACCATAATTAATAACTATTTTGATGTAAATTATGTTGAAACAAAGGAAATAGGTTAAGTAATAAACAATTACCTTTTCATGTTGCAAGTTTAAGATAATATCCCAACAATTGTGCAAAATAATAGTAATAATGATAGGAATTGAATAAAATCATGAGTAATCATAGGACAAAATGACAAATTAAATACGACAATTATGGGGCCTAACATCCCCCCATGTTGATCATCTATCATGTCCTCATGCAAGCAAAAACTCTAAATAGAGAACAAAGTTAATCAAAACTGTAGGGTTAGGGTTTCTCTATTAGAGTCATGTTGCATATAATAAAATATTATAGGGCCAATTGAATAAGAGCATGTAGGTCAATGTCATATGCTGTTGACTTCCCCTGCATCAATAAGATAATAAATTCCTATGACTAGAGATTTTAAAATGTCAAGACTGATCTTCATTATTTTCTAACTAATGTTAGGATTTACATGGGAATTCTAACAATGTTGTCACTTCAAGGATAGTGTCACCATGAAATTTCCAGCCATTAAAATTTCCACAAAGCATCTTAGGAGCAGCCTTAGTTAGAATATTTTCACGTCAATATCCTAATTATAAATAAAAATGACTTGATCAAGATGGA
Organism: Pinus tabuliformis; assembly: GCA_031772625.1. Taxonomy (NCBI): domain Eukaryota; kingdom Viridiplantae; phylum Streptophyta; class Pinopsida; order Pinales; family Pinaceae; genus Pinus; species Pinus tabuliformis. The sequence continues at coordinate 196,374,088 of CM062816.1, forward strand.
TGTAAATAGGGAAAAAAAGGATGACAAAATAATATCTCCCAAGGATGACCATCTTACCATTATCCAAGTGTATAGTTGAAGCTCCTCTTGTTCAAGCACAGTGAATAACCTTCACTAAGGGTCCCACATTCATGAAAAACCTTCTTATTTCTAAAATATATAACTCCAAAGCACAATACCAGAAGGATCTTAAAGCCATTATCCAAGAGATATAAAGTTAATTTCCTAGCTTCAATTTTAATTATGATTTCTTTAGAATGTGACTTGGGGTTTTTGGGTTTCAAGTGTGCCAATATGTGTTTTCCATCTCTCTTACATGGCATAGTCTCACTTCCTAAGAAGCCTATTCAGTACCCTAACGGTTTTGCCTTGGAACCATACAAGCATAGCCCCATTTCCAGTAGGCATGTTCAGTACCCCGGTGGGTTTGCTTGTACTTCCTGATACTTCCCTTTTAATGTTATGTATCACTCAAAAGATTTTGAATAGTGTATTCTGATCATTTGAGTGTAAGGGAGTCATATGGTATGAGAGTATGTTAGATGTTCCAGACACCGAACTAATTATTGACATTTATCCCATGGGAAACATCATCCACAATATTCTCAAATCTCAGGTATTTAATGTATAATAAGCATCGCAGATAATGACTGAAAGATTCCTCAAGTTAATCAAGATAGGGTTCTCATGAAATCTCATTAGATTTCTATAGGAGTGGTTTGTCATATGATGCCTTTCAACAATGCTTTCTAAGAGAAACTTGAAAATACATCTTGGATGACAGTTTATTAGAATGACTAGGAAAAAAGTAGGGCTTTAAGCTTATCACTGGGAAGTATTAAACATAACAATGAAAATCTCTCTGATTGGCCCAATGGATGACCAAACAATATGAAGATGAACCACCCAATCAATGATCAATGTCACTTTACAAAATATGAGTTACTAGAATTGAATCACATCTAACAAGACTTATCACAGGAGTGCTCAACAGAAGTTTCAATAGTTGTGTCGTAAGAAATTGCAATTTCAAGAGTGTTGTTGTAATTGTTTTATTTTCAGATGGAAATTTATTTATTACTTCTATACTACCCTATCCTAATTTAGAGAGAGGAATATCTCCTTCAAGTGTAGGAGTACTTCGAATGTAACCATGTGCGCAACATAATGCTAAATATACTCACACTTGGATTTGAAAAGTAAGCTTTCACATATACCAAAGTATGAGAAACCAACTACTTTATCTGATATGGTATCAAGAGTTGTTGAATGATGAGGTAAGGTTGCATGTCGACAATTGTTTGGAACTAGGATTTGATATAGTATATATGTTCATGATTCTCTAATTCATTAAAATATTTTGGCATGTACTTTTCTATTATTTTGAAATTCTTCCACAACTTGACGACCACTCTCTTAGAGGCATACGAGATTTGGTAAGAGACATGAGAGAGACTTCTTGATTTTGTGCTCCAATGTCTACTCTTTAGATTGGAATGATGGTTAAGGGAAATTCTAGGGTTTTTCTCTTGATGAGCTTCAAGAACAATTTCAGACAAAGTTCTAATCATATATTTCTCCTCTAATGGTTTCTTTATTAAAGTTTCTTCCTCGTGAAAATGATTTGTGGTAATAGGGGAAGTTTCTGAATTCATTCCTCTTCCCTCTCTAAAAGATATGACATTAAATTCGTTAAGAGAGTGAGTAGGAATAATAGGTGTTATAACATATTATGCAACGTGCTTATTGGGATTAGTGTTAGGGTTTTGTTTCACAGGTAGTTGAGACCATAGAGTAGGATGACTTGGTAGTACATTGGGTGGGAATTACAATTGTTGTTGCTTAGGAAATTGAGTTTGCATTGTGAATTTCCCTAGAGAGGAAGCTCCAAACCATCCTTGAGGCAATGGGAATATCTAACTCGAGTGAGAGGGCCACTATGGACATAAGGTAGGGTTTTGAATCGGAGGACGGCTATAAGTTTTCCATGGAACTACAAGATTATGAATTTTTTTAGGAACCTGTTGAGGATAATAAGCATTAGTCCAATTATGAAATCATGATGGGTTTTGAGTTATACCTAGAAGTCGATTTATTTCCTTACTTGATTCATTAAATACTTGTAGTAATCATAATAGGGATGGGCAATGATTGGTTGAGTAATCATCCTCACAAATTCTAGAAACTTTCAGACTGCTAAGTGGAAATTCTCTGAGGGAGTGCTTCTCCCTACAGTTGAAGCAGAATTTTAGGAGTGGTTCTTCAATTTTAACCTGCTTATGTTGTTCCTCCATATCATCCAATTGTGAATTTAGATAGACCCCTATAACTCCTCTTCTTGTAGCAGATTTCAAAAATTGAAAGGAAAGTTCACAAGAATTCTTACCAGTCTTGGAGATTCGTCTTGAATACCTAATGCATAATTCAAAAACATCATCATATGGTAGTAGAAAAAAAAAATCTTGTTCCCATTAGATTTAAAAGTTCTAAAAATCATCTTTGATTCCTTTGAGTAGGAGTGCATTTAGGGTCTCTTTCTCCATCTATTTATGCTTTGATTTTTGAAGGTTGTATTGAAATCACTCCACATAGTCCTCTAAATGTTCATCCTCCCCTTGTACCATTACAAAAATATCTTCATTGTTCTAGGAGTAGTCTTAGTATTTCTTCAAGAATACAATCTTCATGTCTTCCCACATTTTAATGCAGTGCCCTTCAAGGCTCATGAACCATCGAAGAGTTGTTCCTTTTAGAGTAAGAGGAAACACTTGCGACCTTTGAGAATTATTACAATAACCATATCCTATACAAAGTATTTCAAACTCAAATAAGAATGTATGTGGGTCTTCATTTTCCAAACCCTAAAAAATTGGTAGAATAAACGGGGGAATAACGTGCATTTGTTCCACTTCTCCTATTTCTCTGATAGGGAATTAAAATGTAATGATGTGTGCCATTTCTTCCCAAAATAGAAGTGGTTATCCATGTTCTACTTTGAGACTCCTTTGAATGTTCCTTACAACTGGTTAGTGAAATGGTTGGTGCTTACAATACCACATCAGCAAGGTATTCATAAGTTTTACATTAGATGATTTCAGTATCTCAACAGCAACAGTTAATTCTAAACTCGAACCATTTTTATGTTCTCAAAAAAATAGTTGGTATATTTTGTCAACACTTGGATAAGTATATATAAGGGGGTTATTACAACACCCTAAAAATGAAACAAAATGCATAGGATAGAAACAAAAACTTGCAAGAAAAACTAGGTCAAGAGCAAACCAAACTAGAGCAAGTCACCAAGGTCAATCCCATAAACACCTCCCTGGAAACAATGCCAAAATGTTGGGTGTAATAAAGGGTATATTAATGGACCAAAATTTAATTTAAATCTAGGGTTTGTTGACTACGAGACGCAACACTGGAAATTCTAGAGAAATACTTCAGTAACCTACAAAATAAACCCTAATTTGTCTAGAAACTACTCACACCTTGAGTTCTTGCACCCTACTCTAATCCTGCACTTAGGAAAAATCCTTAGATATGAATCCCTAATTATTGCAAACACCAATCTTGTAGATACCAATAATTGAAAGAAAACTAGAACAAACCCTAATTAATATCAACCAAAGAAAAACCCATAATTATTGTCAAGTAAAGAGCAAACCCTAACTAGTGGAAATTAAAGAGAAAACCCTAATTATTGGTATGCAAACCCTAGTTATTGTAAAATGAGAAGAAAACCCCAGTGTTTGGCCAATATAAATGTAAACCCTAACTAATAACAATCAAATAACAAACCCAAACTATTAATCAACCTGGAAAACATGAGCATAAACCAAGAGAATGTAAAGGATATCTTGTCAAGTACAAAAAAAACCATGTAAACCTTAGGCAATCCAAGCTATGTTAATGCCAAACACGATTATTAAATAAAAATGAAACATCTTGTTCAAGTTTTTGCACTAAATTCCATTTCTACTCAATCCTATGTGCAAACAGAATATTGCAATCCCCTCAACCTTGTATTCAAACAAGAAACTAAAAGTGTGACTTAAATATATTCTTAGTGTGTATCAATAGAATAGGAAACCATCGTGTGCATGAAAATCAACTTCGCTATTGTTTTCTCAAGCCTTAAAATACCTCAACAAATGATCGATTTCAAATCAACCTTAAATACTAGATTCTACAATAACCATACTCGTGCAAAAGAAATGTTGAAAATAGAGTATCTTATATCCTTCTAAATACAAACCAATGAACAACTATCACACAAGGCTATGTAATGAAATCTCCTTATTTCAATTATTGTTTCTACACTCAATGTAGATCAATATCACAAGTGCATAATTTCACAATTATGGGTCATTGTCATAATAATTAAGTGCACAAATTTCAGAGATTAAATTATCTGCAATGACCAAAGATAAACATATTTATGAATCGAATAACAAAATCAAGCTAAGCAAATATACCTTGGTTTTGGAGCTTCCACTTTGGTACCAATGAATGCTCAAGGATTACAAACCTAAGTTTCCCTCAAAGATATTCCAGTGACCATATCACAATATACCAAATCTATAATGAAACCAAAATCCCAAAGTAACTAGTATCATAGTGAAATAAATATAATTTGTGTGCATGATATGGTACGGCTGCAATGCAATAGTTCTTTTAATTATACAATTGAAGAGATGCAATTCTTTTAAAAGAGTTTCAAACATTTAACCTTAATCTTCCCAGATCTAAATTTTTAATCAATCACCAATCAAATTGCTTGTGTATATGGATAAAATAGAGCATAAAAGAGGCATCTACAGATCCAACAACTCACAAATAAATTTTACTATTGACACACCAATACTATAATGAAATACACACCATAAAACAGATCTGCAAATTCACACAAAGAATATACAACTAGAGGGATGTTGAGCTAGTCTGGTAGGCCCTACTAGTCTAGATTGTACCCTCTTTTAAGTAGCTTAAATTACAAAGCTAAGATAACCATGAAACACACTAGAAATTAGAAGAAAAAATTGCCATCATCAGTCTTCTGTTAAAATAAAATCAACGTTTTACATTCGAGGCCATATGCTCTAGGCTCTAACCAACAATATAGAACTATAATAATATCCTCCTTTTCTTAGTCCTTTGAAGATTTATTTATACATGAAATCCATTAGAATTAAATTTCCAACTCAGAAAATGAATTCACAAATTTAGAAGAAAATCTCAGAAATCTGGGTTTTCTGTAATTTTATACAAATTGACGGTAAAGAACCAACCTTATCTCCTCTACCATGATATATTTTGGAAAAAAATTCATATGGATCCTAATTTCCCATATTTTTGACAAATCCAATGTCTAGAAATGTTTTTATTCAACATTATTGCCTCGAAAATCACACCTGAAATTGAGTGTTTGGATAATTTTACAAATTTGGGTTTTACGTAATATTTGGGTGAATATGCTTTGAAGAACCCGTTGTAACTTTGAAACTACAAAAAATTTGGAAAATAGCCTAGAAATGTCTCAACTTTCCATAATAGGAACAAAACCAATGTCCCAGAATTTTGAGACTCATCTTCATATGCATGCAAATTGAGGAGGAAGTTGGAAGTTTGAAAAATGCTGCAAATTTGGGGTTGAAGCATTAATTATATTCCATAAATACACATGTGCTACTTGGGTGTGTTTTGACTCTCATGGAAGCATGGAAACATCATCACGGACAATAACCATGTCCAGTTTTTCCTACAAGTGCTCCAATTGTTGAACCCTAATTGAGTGAAGGAATTGTACTTGGTACAGGAAGTGAATTGCACTTTAGCAATCAACTGTTGATGCATGTATATCTTAGACCAAAATTTCATACATCTTCTTGAGAACCTAAATAGCACAAGCACTCTCATTAATAACCATTTTGATGTAAATTTTATTGAAACAAAGGAAATAAGTTAAATAATAAACAATTACCTGATCATGCTCTGTGTTTAAGATAATAGTAATAATGACATAAATTAGATAAAATTGTGAGTAATAATAGGACAAAATGATTTATAAATATGATAGTTTTGGGGCCTAACAACTTCCAAAGGGGAAGGAGGCACAATATGTTAACTAATACACCATGATTCCACCAAATCAAATATAGAGTAAACTTAGGGAGCTAGCCAAGACATATAATCCACTGTGGAAATGGGAGGGAGGAGACTAGGATGGTAAGTTGACTCACCTATGCTAAATACAAAAAGATCACAAAGAAAACCACAACATGAAAATTTTCAAATAGGGCCTATAAAATATACTTACCTAGAACTACAAGAGTTATGGTTGGTGTGCCAAGGTAACACAATCCTTTATGTGGGGAAATCCAACAACCATCTCATGCACCATTATGGATTGGCATGTCAGTGATGGCTACATGTTACCATGAAAGAATATGAGAGTAAATAGCCATCTCGAAGGAATTAAACCCTATAAAACCCTCATTAAAATAAAATTGCATTACATGCAAAATGAAGTTTTCTTTGACACCATTTGTCAAACCTTGAAGAGTGTAGTGAGGAACAATTCAGCTCAATATCATGAGTGTAGGAGGCTATCTAGATGATACCTTTTCTGGGTATTTTTCATTTTCTTGGTAAATGAATACACATTGGTCCTTTATAGGATTTTGAGTACCTAAGTACCAATGAATGGCCATGGGTAATAGGTCATAGTCAATCCCTTCATTAGTGAGGTACATGGTCATTTTTTTTATTTTTTTATTTTTTTTCAGATATTTGAAGATGTGAGGGAACTATGATAGGAATATAGGATATTAGACTCCTTATTCTAACCAACACACTTTATAAGCAACAACTACTAGATATTTTAGATATTCAAGATCTTGCCAGAGTTTTTTAAGTAATCTAATGATCAGTTGAAAATCTTCTTCTTCCATTAAACTTGTGTAATTCTCAATGATTGCTATAAGAAAACCAGATTCTAAGGTGAATATTTATGTAGTGTTGTTGCTTTGAATTCCTATATCCCCTATAGAAATGAAAAGGATGTTGCATGTATGGTCCATAAATAATCCCAAAAATGTTTCATGGCATGGGTTTCCCTTGAATGCCCAATCAACGATGAGATTGATAAAGCTTGGAAGGGAGGTTTCCAATGATCAAGAGTTGAGGTAATTAAGGAACTTGATGTTGGAATTTCTAATTCTAACATGTTAGAAATTATTCCTACACTATCTAGTTTATTTCACCTACTTTTTTAATTACTTAACAAGTTATTTAATCATATAAATACTAAAAATAAACACAAGTACAGTCTCAACATCTATAGATCATCCACTAAAAGAAAACAAGCACACAAGTGACACTATTATTTTTGGACAAACGTCCTCAGAAAAACCCAATGCGGGAAAACTGTGCAGCTATTCAGAGGGTTATATTATTATGAAGTATTTCTGAGTATAATAGGGTGCCTAACCACTCGCCCAATAGAGAAAAATACACGGTAGCAATACCTCTATATTCGGAAATAGGTATTGAGAAAACCTATCCCATGAAACCATCTCTGGCATAACTGAAGCTCAGTGTTTGTTATAGACATATTTGGGCACTGCAACCTAAATCACATATGTCCATAAACAAAGGGTTTCTAAAACCCTAAAAGTATTGTTTCATACCCTAAAGGATCAATTTCAACTGATTACACCGTTTCCCAGAAGTTCTCCCTGAAAAACTGCTCATAACTAGTCAAAACTGGACCATCTCACCTGCTCCATGCGGAGGGTGCGATGCATCTCACCTATTACACACGGGGGGTGTGATGCATACTGAAAAGTTCTCCTATAGGGTGGGATGAGCAAGAGTAGACAAATGGCAGAGGCAGTTTGCTAGGTGGAAACTCAGAGAATCTTCAAGAAACTTCTCATGTGACACTTGCCTCTCTAGATTCGCCTAGGGATGAGTAAGAGATCATGAAATCTCCAAGTGGAACCAAGAACTATCAGTGAAATGACACTGATCAAAAACCCAGAATATGACTCACCTCTCTGCAAATATCTATATTTGGATCCCTCATCCCAGAGATCCAAAGGCTGGAATTTTGTATTTTGTAAGGAAGTGATGTTGGTTTCTCTTTCAGACATTGTATTGTTGGGTGATCTTGCTTTGTATGAGGTGAAGAGGGATTTCATGCTGGGAGGATGATGCTGGATCAGATAGCTTGGTTGTAATCATCTCTTCTACTACTTCTATCAATAAAGATATTTGAGTTTTCCTCCATATGTTTGTATATCTCTAAATCTTGTATTTGTATATGCATTGGTATGGTTAATATACATCTGATCTTATATTTTTATGGTTATAGATCTCTATGCTTTGATGGTATTTTTTGTTTTGACTCTACCGGTGTTCTTTGAAGCGGGAAAAATGAGGAAGGAGTGGCGAAAGCTCTATCAAAGGAGAGAGGAAACAAGCAAGGAGACTAGCGAAAGACTGAGGTTGGTACTCTTTGCTTCTCTCTCATCTATCTCTCATAAAGGAAAACACAAGTAACTTTGGTTTGTTTGTTTCTAAGATAGCTACCCGTCTTAGTGGGACTAGCAGCTCTAAATGGACACTAGTTTTCCTGATAACAAAATGGTGACTCCATTAGGGAGCGAATAGTTTTTTTGTTTTGTTACTGTTGTTTTCTTTATAAACTACAGACGAAGCCTGAAGTTAAGCCAGCTAGCCTTCGAACTGCTTTTGCTATGCAACTGTAAAGTAGATCAACGCTGCTTCAGTCAATCTCTGGGTTGGCTTATGAACTAAACATCTGACTTTCAAACATCCTAAGTGCCCTGGTGGTAGCTCAAATAACCTCATTAGATCAGCCCTATACTTTGTATTTACTGACAATAATTAGCTCAGCCTAGATCCCTGAACTTAGCTGCAAACTGTGAGTGAAAACCAAGCTCAGTCTCGTCCTTGGACCATCGCATTGTCTCTCATTGGCAACCTGGATGCATCGCACCTCCCATGTGTTTTAGGTGAGATGCATCCCTGTTTCCCTGTGTTACAAGTGCGATGATTGAGTGACACTGTTTCTGCCTCCAGATTTTGGTTTTTTCTTCATTATCTTCAGCTTTATTTAGTAGTTTTGTTGTCTATGATCAGTATATCACTATTGAAACCTTCTTCCTTTGCATTATTCAACCTCCATTGATAAGGAACTGTGAATTTTTTTAATGTATTTTTCATCATTTACAGTTCTCCTTTGCAAATAGTAGCTTAATCGGACTGTCTTCTTTTGATTTGAAAGGGTCACAATTGTCGTTTTCAGTCAAGAAAAAGAGTGTTGTATAGCATTCCTCTTTTAGATAGTCAATTACACTTTTGCCATTGTACTTGATTTGAAAATTAGTATTTCAAGTGTCGAAAGTAGTTTTAATTCAAAATCGCAAAGTGTCGTCTTAGTCTTGTTTTCATTTTTGAAGAGAAAATTGTTAGTACTGTCGCTTTGAAAGAAGATAGTTCAGATCTGTACTTGTTTTTCTTTTTGTCATTCTCACATTAAGGAAACTGAAAAACAAATACATGCATGTGCATTTGCATTTAGACTGCATGCAGAAATTGATTTAGGAAAAGTGCATCTAGTGTGTGCTCTCTACTCTATGTTGAAAGAATTTTACTTCTCTTTCCTTAGTATTTAGGATTTTCATTGCTAAAATAAATTAAACAATTGTTTATCATCTTAGATTGCACATTTAGGACATGCATATCTACATCACACGGTGAACCTTAAAGGTAAACTTCTTAAGAAAGATCAACTATAAAATAAACCTTAATGAACATAGTAACACTTTGGAACCTAATGCACAACATCTAGAAATCTAGGCTAGAGACGTATTCCGGCGTCGTAAAGCCTAGTAACTATTATTTTCATCTTAGGTTGGGTGATTCCTCCTCTTTGATATGACAAGTGCCAGTACGGACTTGTGCTCCCACGTACTGTCGAGTATATATTGGGAGACCACAATAGGCTACATCCTTTATCCTTAGGAAGCCATGTCTGTTGCCCTATCGATCGTAATGCACTAGACACAGCATTCGGGAAGATTGACTACCGTACCGTAAAAATTATTCAGCAATTTTACGATTGGTTTGGTAATCCCTCTATCTAGATTTCTAGAGTAGTCACTTTCATTCCTTTTCAGACTCCTTAAAATAAAAGGCCCATCTGAGCACTTGTCACTTCAAGCTCATTAAAAATCGAAGGCGACTAGAGTCATCTTTAGCTTTTTCTCGACTCTTAAAAATTGAAAAATCAAGTTGTGTCAAAGTGTCATAAAATTTATTTTGATCAGAATAACATCATTGTTCCCTCATTGGTCTTAGGTTGAGAAAATGGAGTCTACCAATCAAGGATTTCCCCTTGGGGGAAATCCTAGTCCTTTCTCCTCTTGGGGAGATGTTGGTGCTCCACACATGGGTACATTGTCCCTTCTAGGACTCACAATCGGCCTGCCAGTATGGCTTTTCTCAACCTCTGTCATTCAAAACACCACAATTCCTCAACAATCAAATCAGCAACTAGATGATGCTGAAGTTGCTCCCCCACCTTCTACTTCGTTTGTTTCTCCCTCTCCTTCTTCCTCTTTGCTTGGTGAAGCTAGTAACACTAAAAACCAAGTAACTGAGAATAAAAAGAAAGAGAAGTAGAAGAAGAAGAAGAAGCCAATGACGAAAGGGGGCAACCATGCATCGTCTGGCAAAAATCCACACACTACACCATCCAAACCTAAATCTCCATGTGTCATTTGCAGGGGAGACCACTATCATCGAGATTGTCCCTGCATCCCACGGATCCTGAGGGACTGGTCTCCCCACTTGCACAATCCAGTGTCTTCAACCTCTAATGATCATGTTGAGAGCACACCATCAACTAGTGAAAACGAAGCCAATGGAAAGAAAGGAAGATCTCAATTTCCTTGTAGACTGTGTGAAGGCGATCATGCCCTCCACCATTGTCCTTTCCTAAACAAAGCTAAAAGTGTCTTGGATAACCATCCTACTTCACTGCAGCGACTTCCTCCTGGATACAAGAAACTCTTGCCGAGTCCATCGCTAGTTGAAAATCCAAACGACACACTGTTATTGTCGGTCGAAGCACCTATCATTGAAGATAGACCCTCTGAGTCCACACCAGACCAAAGTCAATAGGTCGAGATGGTAGTCGACCCAGTCTTGTCTTCAGAAGGTCCACCTTCAGATGATACAGTCACCAAAGAGGATGAGAACGACACCATTCAAATTCTTTTCGTTAACACAGAATCTGATGAACATGGGGGCAATCTACCCATTCCTTTACCGCAGCAAGGAAGTTCATCAGAGATTCATCTGGTAATTTATTCAGTCCCTCCTCCAAGCAATCTAGTTGTTTCCTTTGATTGGAATCTACTAGGGAGACCCCGCCTACCATCTAATGTACCATTCTGAATCATAGTACAGGCTTACAGAATGATCATGGTTGGTACTATCATAGATGAAGGGGCTTCTGTGAGTATCCTTTCCTCAACTGCTTGGAAAGCGCTTGGTTCACCATCTCTTCTGCCTGAGATTCGAAATCTGATAGGCTTCAATAAAGGAACCAGTTGATCATTAGGGATCCTTCCAAATTTGTCTATAACTTTGAGAAGGAAAATTGTTCATATAAACGTGATGGTAGTCCAAGGGCCTCTAGATTACAATCTACTACTTGGACGTAACTACATTTATAACATGGGAGCTATTGTTTCCTCACTCTTTCGAGTGATGTGTTTTCTGCATGAAGGCAAAGTGGTCCAACTAGTTGACCAACTTTCATTCCTTGGTTCAAACATAGCTATTAGTCAAATTCCATCCCTAACTAGTATTTTTGCACAAGGAATGTCTCATCAATCTCTAGTCCGTCCACCAGATGAGCGTGAGTGATTCGATGATTGTGACTGAAACCCAGGGGGCATGCGCCCTGGTCTGCTTCGGTAGGAAAACCCTAGAGAGAAGGTAGGTTTTCCACGTAGGATATATAACTAGTATAACGCCCCTGTCCGTTTAGGAAAATGGGATAATACTGGATAAAGGTCCCACCATGATCACCTCTACTTCTCTTATACCTGGGGGCATGCAAACCTTTTTGCGTGTAAGTGAAAAACGACCTTTTATTTTCTTAGTTTGTAGGCTCTCAACCCTTTAACCTCATAGTTGGTCATTCCTAGCTTACATACAAAAGGCTCCAGGGCAAAGTTTCGATGGGGCAAGATCCCTAAAAAATGAACCTATTGATAAGAGACATCCTTATTATACAACTGGCACGAGCAGTTTTACGCGAAGTTCAAGCTCATTAAAAAATAAACCTAGCAATGAGCACATGTTCCCCCAGAGTTTAAGCTCATTAAAATATGAACCCACCTTCGGTAAATAACCATTGTGATTGCATAATTATCAGCTTTCAAACCTTCGTCATGTTCTTACCATCACCTCCACTCTTTTTTAGCCGATCATATGCCTCCATTTGATTGTTTACCCTTTTGAGGAACAACTGCAACGAGTGATTCTATTAGCCACCTTCTTTATACTGCCATGATCGAAAAGTTCCAACCTTACCTGGAACCAGCTGCAACATCACTCATTCCTCAAAAATGAGTCTCTTTTAAGCTCTTTTTAGACTCATAAAATATAAAAAGGTTGCCGAGCAATTGGCCTCTCCAGCTCGTTAAAGTGATTGGAAGTGCCATCCCTCCTCTATATTTTAATCTTTTTGGACCTAAGGGATCATTACACAAAAAGATTGAGCGCTTGTCTTTTTCGGCTCGCTAAAGTGATCAGAAAAGTCATCCCTTTCGTATTATTTTATACTTTTTCGGACTTAAGGGATTATACTATGAAAAAGGACTACTGAAGTTTCCTTTCCGTCTCTTTTTAGACTCTCTAAAACTGAAAAGGACCGAGTTATCTTTGTTGTTAAACTTGTTAAAACAATAGCAAAAAACTTGTCCATGCAGAAAAGAATGAGTTTCACTGTCACTAGGCTCGTTAAAACATAGCAATAAGTTTGCCTGAAGCGCAAATTATAGAAAAAACATATGTTATTCTCATCAAGCTTGAAAAAAATAAAGAGGTACTGGTCAACAATGACTGGGGAAAAAGGGAAGAAAACTTGAAGAACTTCATTGGTAGCAGGTCGCTCTTGAACATGACATTTTCACTCCATCTCCATGATTGAGTCGGGTTGGGTTATTCCATTCACCGGTCATATTACCATTGGTCCTCTGTACCATCCATTTTTGGGTTAACACTACCAATCCATTCCAGTGTCGCCAATATGTTCAAGAGAAGTTGCTCAGAGAATTCACCAACCTATCTAATGCCTCATCCACTGCAATACCTTCACTCTCCATTTTTCATGACTGCCACCCTGAACCTTGTATCATCAGATCATTTTCACCTCCACAAAATCATTTGCTCTGTTCCATGTCGTAGATGTGGGATTCATTAAGGCCCTCCTATGGCAGATCGCTTCTTGTCGACATCATCTCATTAACCAAGAAGTTGACTTAGGAACAACCCTTTCAGTACTTTGAAGCTTGCATGCCTCAATGGCAAGTTTCTCAATTGCCTTTGACCAAAAGATTTTGTGTGGTGTTCAACATTGACTCATGTATTCACACCACGTGAATTGTACTGCAGTACCTTGAGGCTCATTATCATTATCGGTGATTCCTCTCGCGCCTGTTAACAGCTCACATCATTGGCTGGTAATCAGGTGATGTCTTTCCATGTTCGACATCAAAACATCTTTTCACATGGATCGACTTGTACTTCGGGTGAAGATTGAACGAGTTTGAAGACCCTAGATCTAGTTTCATCCATCCGGGCTGCGATATATTCAGGAAAATAAAGACATTAAATGTACACCATAGTTGCACAGATAATCATCCAAGCTAAAGGATGATGGCTCTACCAGAATCATCAGTCTACCACATAAACGATTGTCTGTCCTATGTACATAAAAATGAATTTATAAAGTTGAGCATGGGAATGCCCGCCTTAGCTAGATCATGAAAATATTATGAAGATAATGTATTGTATTATATCTTATTACAGGTCACCTTCCAGTTCGAAAAACCTCTGATCCTCATGATAAAGCATATCACCAGACATCAGAAGATTTACGACCTCATGCATTAGGGGGCCACTGTTATAGACATATTTGGGCACTACAACCCCAATCCCATATGTCCATAAACCAAGGGCTTCTAAAACACTAAAAGTGTTGTTTCATACCCTAAAGGATCAAGGTCAATTGATTACATCATTTCCCAGAAGTTCTCCCTGAAAAACTGCTTAGAACTGGTCAAAACTGGACCATCTCACCTATTATACATGGGAGGTGCGATGCATACTGAAAATTCATGTGACACTTGCCCCCCTGGATTCACCCAGGGATGAGTAAGAGATCATGAAATCTCCAAGTGGAACCAAGAACTATCAGTGAAATGACATTAATCAAAAACCCAGAAGCTGACTCACCTCTCCGCAAATATCTATATATGGATCCCTCATCCCAGAGATCCAAAGGCTGGAATTTTGTATTTTGTAAGGAAGTGTTGTTGGTTTCTCTTTGAGACATTGTATTATTGGGTGATCTTGCTTTGTATGAGGTGAAGAGGGCTTTCATGTTGGGAGGATGATGTTGGATCAGACAGCTTGGTTGTAATCCTCTCTTCTACTACTTCTATCAATAAAGCTATTTGATTTTTCCTCCATATGCTTGTATATCTCTAAATCTTGTATTTGTATATGCATTGGTATGGTTAATATACATTTGATCCTATATTGTTTATGGTTATAGATCTCTATGCTTTGATGGCATTTTGTTGCTTTGACTCTACAGGTGTTCTTTTAGGCAGGACAAGTGAGAAAGGAGTGGCGAAAGCTCTATCAAAGGAGAAAGGAAACAAGCAAGGAGACTAGTGAAAGACTAAGGTTGGTACTCTTTTCTTCTCTATCATCTATCTCTCATAAAGGAAAACACAAGTAACTTTGGTTTGTTTGTTTCTAAGATAGCTACCCGCCTTAGTGGGACTAGCAGCTCTAAATGGACACTAGTTTTCCCGATAACAGCGTTGGCCCTTATGATCTCTGCGTCAGCTTCCTGTTGACCTGCATCAGCCCCAGGACCCTTTGCGCCAGCCCTCTAAAGCATTGTGCAGCCTCTGAGACCCTATGTGTCACTCCAGTAGCCTCTGCGTGGATGACGCAGTCCCTCTTGCTATTTCTCTCGCTCCCTCTGCTTTTGCATTGGTCTCTCAGTAATGTCTCTGCCTCTCTACCTCGTAATCATTGTCCCTCACTGTTGATCACTGATTCAACTTTTCTTAGCAACCCCGCTCTAACAAAATGAATGACTGATCACTTTGGTGTGTTCTCCAACTAACCCTCAAGCCTCCTCTTATACTTTTCTCATTGGTCCTTCAACAGCCAAGATTAAATCTCTAATCAACGAATAATATTAGATTTGGCTTGATCCATGAATTTTGGAACCTTCTAACCCAGTTTTATATTAATACCCTTTGATATTTTATTTTTCCTAAGTTTAGACTTAGGAACTCCATTAAAAATATTAATTAATTTAATATCTCCCAAACTGGGTACAATATTTCCAAACCATTTCTAGTTCTTGGAGATCTCATGTTCTTTAGCCTCTCCACCAATGTTCATGGCTAGAAAACATCTAATGCTACCTCAAATCAACACTCCCTCTTAGCAAGGATTGTGCTCTATTAATACTCCTCACGGAGCATCACTCTGATCATCTGGCACTGGTACCTATGCTGATGCTAGGCCTTCCCTCCCAACATCCTCTGCACTGTTGCATCATGTACTACTATCCATGGCCCTGCCACTACCACTGTTGCATCCTTGTGGCAGCTCCCTCTACATCCGTGTTGTTGCCGGTTCATCCTCCTAACATTGCATCTGCACTGCATACCCTCTCATCAAGCAGCATCGTTCTACTGCATACTGCTACTACACTGCAACTCAGTTACTAAGAAGTAATTAACTGATCCACCCAACTTCTGACATCCATGTCAGGCTATAAAAACTCTCGATGTTGAAGTTCCCTCTGTCGCTAAGAAGTGCTCCCTCTACTCACCTTTGTGTTGCTACAACAACTCCCTACATCTTGCACCGTTGCACACCTATCTATGCCATCCTACACTAGTACAACACTCCCATGCCTCGCGCTACCTGGGGACTCCTCCACTGTAGCACTCCCTACCACTTCATCTGCACCCATATCTACCGACATCCACCAGTCCTACTACACCTCTTTGGGGCTCTCGTATCAAGGTATAATCCATGAGGTTGGGTACCTCAAGGATCATGTCCCTCATCGCATGTAGTCCTCCTCAATATAGCTCGACGTCTCCCCACTTCTTCTCAAGTGGCACATAAGCACTCATGGCACAATCATCATCCTCCTCGACTTCTTTCTCTACCCTCATTGGCACTGCCTTCGAGTCAAAAGCCTCTCCCTTACTCTTCTTCCTCGAACACTGGTTTACATAGTGACCCAGTTCCCCACAATGGAAGCACTTGACCTTAGAGAGGTCCTTCGCCTCCCTCTTCTCCTGCTTTCCTGAAGATTCTAGAGCTACATCCTCTTCCTCTTCCTTCTTGATCCTGACCCCTTTACCACCACTTCCCACCTTGGTCAGTCGTCTGATCTCTTCTTGATGAAGAGCCACCCACAGTTCTTCCCAATCCAGAAGACTCATCCTGCCCAGTATGCTCTAGAAAAATTTCTCCCAATCCTCGAAGACTGCGTTAAGTGTGGTCCTTACCATAAAATCTTGATCTGGCATGGCCCCTATGGAATTTAGTTGGTCACAAATCTCCTTCCATAGACCGAGGAAGAGATCTATATTATCTCCCTTCTGCATCTGGTATGACCTTAGCTGATTCTCTGGGAGATCTTCCTCTACACGAAAGTATTCTGGTACAATGTATTCAAAGTGTCCCACATCTCCTTTATCATTTCCTTCTCAACAATATGTTGGACCAAATGATCCTTTACCCCATCAAAAATTATACACATTTCCTTAGCCATTTCCTCATCATACCTTTCATTAGCTACCAGGTCAACTGGGATAACCATTACTCTCAAGGTGAAGCCCTTGATACAATGTCTGTCTAGAATGGAAAAGATCTTGGCCTTCCAGACCACAAAGTTGGACACTTTTTCTAGCCTATCCTGATCTCTCAGGCCATTCATGGCCATCTTGTTGCTCTTCTCTGTCGACTCCTCGAAGTCTCTTTACTTCCTGCATGGAAGTTCTTGGTTCGACTCCTGTTAAGTCTCTCTACCTCCCATCTGGAAGTTCTCTTCTAGACTCCCTCTGAGTCCCAATTTCCCTCCTAGAAATCCTTCTGCCGACTGTCAAGTTGCTCCTCTCTGATCGTTTGTGCAACTGCAACATTGATCTGGATTCCTTGGCTAGAAATATGCCTTAGCAGCAACTACCTCTACCTTGGTCTTTCCCTGTTAGGTATTGTTCTAACCACACTAGCCCACCAACTTTGATCCCTCAAACTACCCATAGCTTCCTTTGCCCCAGAAAATGAAGGATTGAGCCTCTTGTCTCTACACAATCCTGACACCGAAAAAACAACTCCCTCAGCCAACTACATCAGCCCTCCTAGCCTTTGAGTGGCTCTACGTGAGTCTTTCACTTCCCTCCTCAGCCTCTACGTTGGCCTCTCTCTGGCCTAGACTGATGACATAGTCCCTCTGCGTCAACCCTTCCTCTGTCACTTTTGCAAGGATCAACTACTATCACTGGGGACAACTGATTCTATTGAAAATGTTATGCTCAGCTGATACCTTCAGTTTTCCTGTGATCTGCAACTTCCTTTTGATACCATGTTGGAATTTCTAATTCTAACCCATTAGAAATTCTTCCTGCACTATCTGGTTTATTTCACCTACTTGTTTCATTACTTAACAAGTTATTTAACCATATAAATATTGAAAATAAACACAAGTACAATCTCAACATCTACAGATCATCAACTAAAAGAAAACAAGCACACAAGTGACATCGTTATTTTTGGACAAATGTCCGCGGAAAAACTCAATGCGAGAAAACTGGTGCAGTTATTCAGAGGATTATATTATTATGCAATCTTTCTGAGTACAATAGGGTGCCTAACCAGCTCACCCGACAAAGAAAAATACACTGCAACAATACCTCTATATTTGAAAATAGGTATTCGGAAAATCTGTCGCACAAAATCCTCTCTGGCACAGCTAAAGCTCAGTGCTAGCCCTTCTGGCCTCTACGCCAACTTCTTGTTGACTTGCGTCAACCCTAGGACCCACTACGTCAGCCCTCTAAGGCACTGCGCAGCCTTCAAGACCCTCTACGTTAGCGCTCTGAGGCACTGCGTAGCATCTGGTACCCTCTACATCACTCCAACAACCTCTGCATGGATGACGTAGTGCCTCTGGCCTCTGTGTTGTCTCTGTTGGGATCTGTGTAGCCTGGAATGGCTGCTGCTCTCACTCTCTTTTCTTCTGCGCTAGTCTGTTAGTACTGTCTCTGCCTCTCTGCCTCATACTCACTATCCCTCAGTGCTAATCATTGAATCATCTTTGCTTAGCAACCCCGCTCTAGCAAAATGAATGACTGATCACTCTCGTGTGTTCTCCAACTGACCCTCAATCCTCCTCTTAGACTTTCTCGTTGATCCTTCAATGGCTAAGATTAGTTTTGGCTTGATCCATGACTTTTGGAACCTTCTAACCCATTTTTATATTAATACCCATTAATATTTTATTTTTTCTAAGTTTAGACTTAGGAACTCCATTAAAAATACTAATTATCTTAATATCTCCCAAATTAGGTACAATATGTCCAAACCATTTCTGGGTCTTGGAGATCTCATGTGATTTATGCTCTCCACCAATTTTCGTGGCTAGAGCACATCCGATGCTACCACAAATCAACACTTGAGGGAAGTGACTTGAAAGAAGAGGAGGGATACAACTTAAGGGAATTCAAGATTGTATTCCAATTCAAATCATTCCAACGGGTGATAATTATATATTCTCGTATATTAGTTTTTATTTTTTCCAAACAAAATTCTTCTCTTGAGAGAGATTTTCAATGATGAGTCAAATCCTTTATTTCCAAATTTCTCAAAGAAGGAAGTTGGTGAAGAGTCACCATGCTCTATTTATGATATGGTGATTGAAAACCAATTATTTCCATTTGGCTATGGTATCAATAATACCTTATCTAGTTCTATCAAAGTATCTAAATAGAGAGGATCCTTCATCTCAAAGGGTTGATGCAAAAGAACAAAATTTAGGGAGATGTTTTGTGGTTTTCCCTTATTGAAGCAAGTGGCAGAAATATAGGGGCCTTGAAATCCTCTACACTGAATTTTATCTCAAGTTATAATTGACTCAGAAGCCAAAGAAAAAAGACACTTTGGGCCATAATTTTTTTATCCATATTTTGATCTGCATTTCCATATAGTGTCTATGTGGAATATCCTTAGTTAGTATGTATGGGTCCTTCAAATTGCATTTCCCTTTAGGTTTTTAACTGCATCTTAGTTCCCCTCCTAAAATATCATTCTTCTAGTCCTTATTTCCTTCTAGAAGATATCCCAATTGACTACTTCTTGGAGAAGTTTACCACTACTACTAGTACTCCAAAATTTCCATTTGGATACTCGGATTGGGTATTTGAGTATTGATTAAACTTTCACTAGAGAAATTTTGAAGTCTAAAATGGGTCTCCTAATGAATATTATAAAATAATAGTGAAAATAATAAAATAAGATTAGATTACATCATCAAATTTTAGAGGGAAAAAAAGAAAAACTACCTTTTCAACTCATATTTTCAACTTACCTCCCTATGGTTTTACTCAAATTTCGAGTAGGGACACTAGTTCGATGTGGAATTGGAATTTAATTCTTAATCCAAGGAGTACCCATGTTGCATAATTTCAGTGGACTCTGTTACACAAAAAATTAGAAATACATTAAAAAATGTGGTTGTAATCACATTTTTCTTGTATTTCTCATGTTTTGGGTACTAAGGTCCATCAAAAGTATACAACATGGGTACTCCTTGTATGATGAATTGAGTTTTCCATCCAATGAGTGTCATTAGAGAAATTTTGAGGTAAAAAATGGACCTCAAAGGAAAAATGTACAACCAAAATCAACTTTATAAGAACCAATAGGATTCAAGATGATGATGTCAACCATGGGGGATGATTCACCGTATTTGGAGTAAAAAAGTAAAAGTATTATAAAATAAAATAAAAAACTACTTTTTAAACTCATATTTCAATTATATCCCTACAGTTTTACCCAAATTTCAAGCGGGAGAACTCTTTGGATGCATAGTTTAATTCCTCATCCAAGGAGTACCCATGTTGCATACTTTTGATGGACCCTGCTACACAAAAAATTGAGAAATGCATGAAAAAATGTGATTTGCAGTCACTCTTTTCAATATATTTCTCATTTTTCATCTAGCAGGGTCCATCAAAAATATGCAATATTGGTACTTCTTGGATGAGTAATTAAATTATGCATCCAATGAGTGCTCCTGCTTGAATTTAATGACGTAGTCTAATCTTATTTTATTATTTCCACCATTATTTTATAATATTCCTTAAAAGACCCATTGTAGACATCAAAATTTCTCTAATGTTCCACTCGAAATTTGACTAAAACCAATATATGGAGATAAGTTGAAAATACGAGTTGAAAAAAAGTTTTTTTGTTATTTTATTTTTTAATCATTTTACCTTTTTACTCCAAAATTGGTGAATCTTCCCCTGTGGTTGACATCATCATCTTGAATCCTATTGGTTCTTATAAAATTGATTTTTTACCTCATAATTTCTTTAATATTCTTCCTTGTATTGTTATTTCGCATTTATAAGGCTGAAGGTATTATCTATTCTTTGGTTTAGGCATTTTTTTCCATGAATCTTCCTAAAATAGTGCAACTTTCCTGTTGCAAATTTCACAAAAGCAACATTCTTGAATTAGATGTTTATTCTACCAAGAAGGATTCCATATGTGGAAGTCCACTATCAATCCATTCATCTAAACTATCTCCTTTTCATTAATGTTCATAGTGTATTCCATTCTCTAGTTTTTGGCCCACAACTTCTTCGAGATTTGGAACCACCTCCACCAAGTTTTTCTCCATAGAATTGAGCATAAAGTCTTTGAATCTTAAAAATTTAATATTAATGTATTTTAATATTAAATTTATTAAATTTATTAATATATGAAGGAGTTATGTTGATCTCTATTATAAAGACATCATGACAAACCTATGACATAGATATCATGATAGACCTATGATTGTTCTGTAGCATTGTTATTGCTAATGTTCTTTCTACATAATTTCTTATGATTATATGGCGTGAATGCAATGTGAAAATGTTGAAAATGCTTTAAAATGCAATTATGTACAATATAGACTTCTAGCCCTAAGAAAATTAACATTGTTACTACTGTAATGGTTAGTAAAGATACAACAATGTAAAAGTCTGTAAAATAGTAAAATAATCAATCTACAATTTGAACCATTCAATTTGGCCTTGAAATTAAGGTTGAGCGTGCTTTTTTGTGTAGCAAGGCAATTTTAATATAATAAAAGATTTGTTATATTATAATATATATTAATATATTAGGATGTATTAGCACCAAATATATATGGAAGGGAAGAACAAAGAACTAGAGTGATAGATGTGGAGACATAGAGGGAGTGACAAGGGATAGATGGAGATAAAGTAAGGGAGAGAGAAGAAGAGTGAAGAAAGAGAGAAGGAGAGGAGAGAGAGAGGGAGAGAAGGGTAACAGAGAGAGATAAGGGCACAAAAATACAGAGGGAGACGAGGAGGGAGTGGAGGAGAAAGAGAGGGGGGAGAGATGGATTGAAGGAAAATATAGGGAGGGAAGAAGAAATACATATAGAGAGAGAGAGGGGGAGTGACAAGCGAGAGATGGAGAGAGAGTGTGTATGGTTGGGGTGATGTAGAAATACAAAGAAGGACAGAGGAAATTTGAAGGCATACATGCACTAGCCCACCCTCTAATGTGTTAAGTCTGGCCCTGTGTGAAGTTCCTTTTTATTTTTTCTTTGAATCCCTCGATCAGCGCTCTTTTTGGCCAAACAGTTGTGTCGATCAGGCCTATCAGCGCTAGTTGTAGCTTGGCTAGTCCTGTTGGTAGTGCCCATCAATTCTATTTTCAGCCCAAAAAGCGTGTCGGTCTCTGAGTTAAGAAAAAATCAAAATTTCTCCCATTCTAGTGCCAGTGTGTCTTGACCCTCAGACTCTCTTCTTATTTGTTTTCTAGTTTTGATTGATTGATTGGATTGAAGTTTCATTTCTTGATTTTTTTAGTTTTTGGATGGTTTCTATGACCCTAGGGCATCTAGGTGAATTACCGCTCATTTGTTTGTTTACTCATTGTGTCAAGTTTTTGATTTGTTGCTTCATTTAATCTATCTTTCGGTCACAACATCTTCATTTCTTCATTTTAAATTGAATGAGTGAAAGAGTCTCATTTGTTCTCTTATTTCGAGTGTCTCTTTTCTCTTTCCAAACATAGATTACATTTCTTGGTTTGTCGATTGAAGCATTTGTGTGTTTGGTTTGTTTGATTCAGAGAAGAAGTTGCTTTTAGTTTCATTTATCATGCTTTCGATTTTATCGATGCTTGTTTGTTCGGAATTGTGAAAATTTTCATTAAAGTGATTTATATGAAAGATTCATTTTTCATTTTATGAAAAGAACATAATTCTAGTTTTCTTAAGCGAAAATATTGCATTAGTAGCGTCATTGAGAAGCTAGAATTGCATCATCATAAGCATTGGAAATGAAATGAAACTTCTTTTGTTGTTAAGGGAAGATTAAGTGCATTTAGGACATGTATTAGTGAAATATTTCATTTTTTGATTGTTGCATTGATTGTGTGCTCTCTATCCCTCAATTAGTGTTAACTTTAATCGAAGAAATATTTCTTTTATCATACAGATACATATAGGAGTTTTTAAATGATGGCGGTAGGGCCTTGGAATTGAAACCTAATTCAAGATCAATATTTAAAATTTATTGAATTAACCTAAGGGAACATTGAAACTTAATGCTCACATTTAGTGTTCTAGGCTAGAGACGTGTTCTTACATCTTTAAACCTAGCAGTTGTCGTTAAATTTAGACAGCGCTAGTACGGACTTGTGCTCCCCATACCATCACATATATAAAGGGAGACCCCACTATGTTTACAATCCTTTATCCATAGGAAGCCAAGTCTGCCACGTTGTAAATGTGATACACCAAACACAACATTTGAATATTGTCTGCTCATACTTTTCACTTCACTAGAAGGTATTCTACAATTCACGGTTACCTCATAATCCCTTTCGCCTAGATTCTCCTGAGCAGTCATTTTGGTCTTTTTAGCTCTTTAAATTTAAAAGATCATCAAGCACTTGTCCTTTTGAGCTCGTTAACTCTGAAAGAGACAAGAGTCACCTTTCGTCCTTTTCTTGACTCTTAAAACATGAAAAGGAAAAAAAAATTCAGTGTCTTAAAATTAAGTACCCACGAAATATTTCTAGTTAAAGTTATCTTCCTCAGTGATTTTTTAGGGTCAATTCCAATGGAAACATTTCCAGATTCTACCAATCAAGGATTCCCCTCGGATGGGAATCCTGGTCCTTTTCCTTCTTTTGGAAACATTGGTGCTCCTTATATGGCAACGTTGTCCCTCCCTTGGTTAACCATTGGTTTACCTGTCTAGTTATTTTCAACCTCGGTGGCCCCGAGTGTCCCAACTCCTTCCCAACCATATCCTTCATTTGAACCACATCACGTTGATTCTAAGGTTCAATTCTCACCTTCTTCCGCTATTTCTTCACCCTCCTCTTCTACTTCACCTGGTTAAAGTTTCAGATCCAGTAACTAGGAGGCTAAGAAGAAGAAGAAGAAGAAGAAGTCAGATAAGCGAGAGGCCAACCGTGCAACTGTTACTCCAAATGCACCTCCTATAGACAAACCTTCTGATCCTCCACGGAAGGTCAAATTCCCTTGCAAGTTGTGGAAGGGTGCCATCTCCTTCGAGACTATACTGGCATTCCCAAAGTCTTAGAGGTATGGTCTAAAGACCTGAATCGACCATCGTCGTCGACCTCTAGAGATCATGTCAATGTTACACCCTTGGCTAGCGATAGTAAGAAGAAGGGAAAAAATAATTTCCCATGTAGGTTATGTGAAGGAGAGCATCTTCTTCACCTTTGTCCTCTTATGGATAAAGCTTCCAAAGTTTTGGAAAACCTTACAGCTCCTCAACCCCAACTTTCTATTGGTTATTAGAGGCTTTCTTCTAACCCTCTCCTAGTTGGTAAAGAGATTGACTTGGATTCATCTCTTTCCCATCCTGCTCTTCCTAAGCATGACTCTCTTATGGTTGTTCCTAACCAACCATTGGTCAAAAAGAGTGTCGACTTGGCTTCGCTTTCAGTTGTTCACTCTGTTCCCAAAGAGAGTAATTATCATATTTGTTGGGTTGTGTTATATTCTTTCCACGACTAGCCCACATAGCTAACTGGGGGTTTGAGGGGGGGAGGTCACAGGGAGTTTGAGGGGTACCCGTAACCCCACTTTATGGGGTCCAGGGCAGCACCCCAGAAAATTTTGGTTTTGGACCCTATGTTAGGTTGGGCGAACCCATCTATGGTTTTTTGCATGATTCTCACACATGTTTTTGGATGTGATGGTTTTCAGTCCATGGTATTGGATGCTTCGGCATGTATAAATATGTGTTATAACATTGAAAGGAACATAATGAAAAATCAATCTAGTAGTCTCGGTTTTGGGATCCAAGGGAAAATCTCTGTGTATATGTGTTTTATGTGTTATGCTCCCGCATTGTTTATTTTCTGTGTTTTAGAATTCATATGCAAGTAATTTTTGTATGGGGTTAAAACCTACATTTGGTATCAGAGCTGTTTTGGCTTCAAGGGGACTCCTTTGTTGCTGAGGGGTTTCGCTCGGGCCTGTGGTAGACCTTGTTCAGTTGGAGATCTGCGAGATCGATTCTAGTGGTGAAAGAAGATGGCAAGCAGTGGAAGGATAGAGATTGAGAAATTTAATGGTCGGAGTTTTGAGTTGTGGAAACTCAATATGGAGTATCTATTGGTGGATAAAGATCAGTGGATCATGGTAGATCTAGGTACTAAACTAACGGGAGTGTCCAATGAACAATGGAAGAAATTGGATCAGAAGGCAAAGAGCACAATATGATTGTGTGTCTCAAATTCAATATTGTTGAATGTATCAGGGGAAGCTACAACGAAGGATTTGTGGGACAAGTTAGGGACTTTGTACCAATCTAAGTCTCTAGTGAATAAACTGCTACTACAGAAAAAGCTGTATAACCTGAGGATGAAAGATGGAGACTCGGTGATAGAGCATCTGAATGCATTTAATACTGTGGTAAGTCAATTACAATCTGTTGATATTAAAATTTTAGATGAAGATAAGTGCATTAGTTTTTTTTGTTCTCTACCAGATTTGTGGGATAGTCTGGTTATTGCAATAGGTAGCAATGCAACTGCCTTGCAGTTTGATGAAATAGTCTCAGCCTTGCTGACGGAGGAGATGAGACGAAAAAATATGGAGAGCCAGAATGGTGATGCCTTGTCTGTATGAGGATGGTCCCAGAACAGAAACAAAAATAAGTCATTGAGTGGGAGATCTAAATCTAGAGATAGATCTAAATCTCTAGGAAAACCTGTAAAGGTGGTGTGCTGGAAATGTGGAAAGGAAGGCCACTTCAAAAGGGACTATAAATCTAAAGCTCCTAACAAAGGAAAGGAATCTGATGAGGCTCCTTCTGCAGAGGCGAAAACCACCTCAGATGAAGGTGGGGATGTGTACTTGGCTTCTTCAAGTACACATGTAGATCATGAGGCATGGTTGAATGACTCAGGTGCATCCTTTCACTTCATTCCCCATAGAGAGTGGTTCCGCGAGTATGAGAAATATGATGGTGGTGTTGTCTTCTTGGGGGATGACAGGAAGGCTAAAATCATTGGTCATGGAAAGGTAAAGTTGAAGTTGCAAGGTTGAAGAGTTAGAACACTTCCGAGTGTTCTACATATTCCTGCATTCGCCAGAAATGTAATTTCTGTAAGCAAGCTGGATGATGCAGGTGTAAAAACAGTGTTCGAGAAGGATACTTGCAAGATGGTTCGTGGAGCACTGGTATTGATGCGGGGAGTTCAGATTGTAATTTTGTACAAGCTACAAGGTAGCACGGTTGTTGATGGGTGCAACAGTTTTGTGGTTGTTGAAAGTGGAGCAAAAAATGTAGTGGTCTCTGGAGAGAAGACCATGTTGTGGTACCAAAGGCTTGGACATATTGGAGAGAAAGGCCTTCGAATACTTCATGGTAAAGGTATGGTAGAAGGTATGAGTAATAGCTCTCTGGATTTTCATTTCTATGAAAATTGTGTATATGGGAAGCAGAATTGGGTGAGCTTTCCCTCTGGTGGTAAGATGGCAAAGCAAATATTAGAGCTTGTGCACAGTGATGTGTTTGGACCTGTGAAGGTTCCATCACTAGTTAAGTCTATGTACTATGTATCATTTATAGATGACTTCTCAAGGAATACATGGATATATTTCCTTAAAAATAAACCTAAAGTATTTGACAAGTTTAAAGAATTTAAGGCTCTTGTGGAAAATCGGACAGAGAAGAAGATAAAGGTGCTGAGGACAGATAATGGTGGAGAGTTTTGCAGCAAGGAATTTGAAGAATTTTGTAAGAAGTGTGGTATAGCATGGTAGAAGACTACTCCATATACACCTCAGCAAAATGGAGTTGCAAAAAGAATGAACAAGATGTTGATGGAAAGGGCAAGAAGCATGCTCAGTGGTGTCGGGTTAGGACGGGAATTTTGGGCAAAGGCGGTGGATATTGCATGTTACCTGATCAATATGTCATCTTCATCAGCATTGGAGGATAAGACTCCACATGAGGTATGGACTGGTAAGAAACCCTCTTTTTCACATCTGAGGGTATTTGGATGTGATGCATATGTACATATTCCAAAGGAGGAACGAACCAATTTGGATAGTAAATCTGAAAAGTGAATCTTTATTGGGTATAAGGATGCTTTAAAGGGCTATAAGCTTTGGAAAGAGGCCATGGTTGATGAAATGGCATCTTTGCACAAAAATGAGGCTTGGGATCTAGTGGAGTTGCCAGCTGGAAGGAAACTCATTGGCAGCAAATGGGTTTTCAAGAAGAAGACAAATGCAAAAGGAAAGGTGGAGAAATACAAAGCTCAGTTGGTAGCAAAAGGTTATTCCCAAGTGCCGAGAATTGATTTTGGTGATATTTTTTCTCCTGTTGCCAAGGTAACTTCTATTAGATTACTTTTATCTGTTGCTACTACTTTTGATTTTGAGGTCGAATAGATGGATGTGAAGACAACATTTCTTCACAGGGATCTAGAAGAGGAAATACACATGAAGAAACCTGAAGGCTTTGCAGTGAAGGGTAAGAAAGAACTGGTATGCAAGTTAAAGAAGTCTATGTATGGGTTAAAACAGTCACCAAGGATGTGGTATCAGAAATTTCATACATTTATACGGGGACTTGGCTTCACCAAAAGAAAAGCAGATCACTATGTGTATTTTAAATTAATTGGTGACCGTGTTATTTATCTGGTCTTGTATGTGGATGATATGTTGCTCGTTGAAAATGACAAAGAAATTATCCAGGATTTGAAAACCCAATTTTCCTCCAAATTTGACATGAAAGATCTTGGTGTTGCAAACTATATTTTGTTCGTGGAAAATAAAAGATATCGGGCAAAGAGGAAGCTCTGGTTAAACCAGAGGAAGTAAGTCGAGACAATATTACAGAGGTTTAATATGCAGGATAGTAAACCGGTGAAGGTTCCTATTCTTGTAGGTGTGACGTTATTTGTTGAACAGTGTCCCAAGACACAAGAAGAGGAAGAGGACATGTCCCGTGTTCCATATGCAAGTGGAATCGGTAGCTTGATGTATGCAATGGTTTGTACTAGACCAGACATTGCACATGCAGTGGGAGTATTGAGCAGGTTTATGTCAAAACCAGGGAAGGAGCACTGGACAACAGTGAAGCGGGTTTTCAGGTATTTGCATGGCACTAGTGATAATGGTTTTTGCTACCAAGGAAGATCAGGAATGGACAAAATGTTTGATATTCGTGGATTTATTGATACAGACTGGGCTGGAGATCTGGATAAGAGAAGATCTACATGTGGGTATGTGTTTAAACTATTTGGAGGTGTAGTCAGTTGGATGAGTAAGAAACAATCTGTAGTGGCACTATCAATACAGAGGCAGAATACATGGCAGCGACTCATGCAAGCAAGGAAGCAGTTTCGCTGCAGATATTGTGTTCAAGTATGGGGTTAGTACAGGGAGCTATAAGGATAGACTGTGACAGCCAAAGTGCAATTTTCTTGGCAAAGAACCCCACATATCATTCAAATACAAAGCACATTAATGTTCAGTATCACTTTGTGAGGGATATTATAGAAGACAAAAAGGTGTTGCTGGTAAAGGTGGACACTTTAAAGAATACTGCAGATACATTGAAAAATCTGTGAGCTCTAAGAAGTTCTCTTGGTGTAGAGAGACAATGGGCATTTCAGGGCTAGAAAAATGACTAATCTCTCTTATGGTCCCCTAAGGAAAGAAACAACAAGTGGGAGAATGTTGGGTTGTGTTATATTCTTTCCACAACTAGCCCACATAGTTAGCCGAGGGTTAGAGGGGGGGAGGTCACAAGAGGTTTGAGGGGTACCCGTAACCCCACTTTGGTTTTGGACCCTATGTTAGGTTGGGCGGACCCACCTATGGTTTTGTGCATGATTTTTGCACATGTTTTTGGATGCGATGGTTTTCGGTCCATGGTTTTGGACACGATGGTTTTTGTTCCATGGTTTTGGACACGATGGTTTTCGATCCATGGTATTGGATGCTTCAGCATGTATAAATATGTATTATAACATTGAAAGGAACATAATGAAAAATCAAGCTGGTAGTCCCGGTTTTGGAATCCAGGGGAAATCTCTGTGTATATGTGTTTTATGTGTTAAGCTCTCTCATTGTTTATTTTCTGTGTTTTAGAATTCGTATGCAGGTAATTTCTGTACGGGGTTAAAACCTACAATATTGCTCATGTTCTTCTCGTCTCCTCAGATTCTCATGAATCGAAGAGTGACCCTCCCATCCTGGTTGTTCAGAAGAGTCCTTCTCCTATTCCTGCAGAGCATGGAGGGAATCATATGATACCCCCACCAAGTAGTTTTGTCGTTTCTTTTGATTGGAGTCAATTGACTGCATTCTGCCTCCCATCTTATATGCCTTTCCAGATCACAGTACAAGCCTATAATATGGTAATACATGGCCCTAAATTAGATGAAGGTGTGTATGTTAGCATCATGTCTTCTACTACTTGGCAAGCTTTGGGTTCCCCACATCTTGTGCCTGTCACCCATAATATGTTGGATTTCAACGGAGGAACCAGTCGACCCTTAGGTATCCTTCCGAAGTTCCCTATTACTTTGGGAGGAAAGGCAGTCTATATAGATGTGATGGTAGTCCAAGGTCCCTTAGATTTCAATCTTCTCCTTGGACGCGACTATGTTTATGTCATGGGAGCTCTTGTTTCTTCGCTTTTCCATGTGGTTTGTTTTCCACATGAAGGGAGAATAATGACCATTGATCAATTGTCGCTCATTGGTCACTAGGTGCCTCCTATGCAACCGTCATCCCCTATTTGTTCTGGTTTGCAAGAAGTACCCTTCCTGCCACAGGTCAATTATGTGGCTACCTGTTCCATCTCCACATCCGCTGATGATCACACAGATGGCCGAGTACATTATGTACTGGGGGCATTAGAATCCGATCTATCTTTGGTACCAGTTGACATGTATTCCTGCCAGAGCGTGGTTCTCCCGTCTAGTGATGACCTCTTAGGAGCCATGTTCTTGTATGGTCCATGAACAGATGTGTGAGCATAGTTCCTTATGTTGTGTCATGCTCATTAAAAAAATGAAACAAGGAATGTGAGCATAGTTCCTTGTCTTGTGTCAAGCTTGTTAAAAAGTGAAACAAGGGGTCTAAGCTTAGTTACTTGTCTTGTGTCAAGCTCATTAAAAAATGAATCAAGGATTCTGAGGACAGTTTTTCCTGTATCTACCTCGTTAAAAAATGAAACAGATATCCGAGGATAGTTCTTTTATTGTGTCAACCTCGTTAAAAAATGAAACAACTCCCTTTTCCAAATCAAGTCTTTGATTAAGATCTCATAAAATCTCAGCCGATTCTTTCTTGTATCTCGAAAGTGAACCTTCATTCCATCCACCTAGCTGAATGAAATGAAGCCTGGAGGGAATGTACCTCGAATTGAGTCATTATGTTGGGGGCATGCAAACTTAACTCAAGCACAATTTGTCTTTGTTTCAAGCATGTGTAAAAATGAAACCAAACTCAAGCATAGATTTTTCGTTTCAAGCTTGTGTAAACATGAAACTGAATTCAAGCAGATTTCCCTGTTGGAACAATTTACCATGTAAACTAACACAAGTATTTAATTATCAATCCGGGCTTGTAAGCTTGGAAGCATGTCCAAAATATATGGATTTCAATTGTAGTCAATTTTAGAAGATGAAATATAAAGGTTGAAAGAAATGCAATTATAACCTAAATTAGAAATGCATATTACAAATATAAAGTTCAACTAAATAATTTCTAATTCAATATGTAATAAGCAGGAGAAGTGGCTCCTAACTTAGGAGAACCAGATTGACCTTATTCTACAATACTACTTCATGAACAAAAATCAAAACCACTAATGAACAATAGCTCAAGATGCATAAAAGAATAATAGAAGAGGCTCCTAACTAAGGAGGTCCTTGTTGTTCTTCATTATAAATTCATTCATCATTAATGCCATTGTTAGAAAACTGGAAATTCAGAAAATCACTTAAAAGCAAGAAAGATGAATTCTAGTTTCTAATCTTTAATCAAATAGAAGAAGAGTTTAAATTAAACACTAGTTTGACCCTTCATATGCAGATTAGAGTTAAGATTAAGATTCATCAGCAATCATAACATATCATCATACACCTAATTAACTGATTAAACATGAAACAAAACTAGTTTAGGAAATTGCAACTAAATTAACCAGAAAGTGCACTTAGCTCGATATGGGGGCCCTCCACCCTTGCCTCACACACTAACATTACTTCTCAGCTATTGAAACTCATTCAAGCATTTACCATATAGAACAACATAAAATAATATGGAACTGGTCTCTTTGAATAACTCACAAAGTTCAGAAATCTCAAATTGAAGTTATACAAATTCTACATGTTCATGCCTTCAATGTTCTTGGCTTGAATTGAGAAATATGAAACAAACTTAAATAAAATGTCTCTAACAGTTATGTCTATCCTTATCCTATCTATCCAAGTCGATCTCATCCATCTAATCACTCAAAATTTGGAAAATCCCATAAAATCCTAAATTTGGCCTATTTCCTAATGACATCCTGAATGACTCATCTTGTTTGACCAGCTTTGACCGGGCCTGTTTAAGCTCGGTTTGACCGAACCAATAGAAACACATCCATTCTTAGTTCCCAAGATTTCTAGAAATGTGCTCATTTTGTGCCTAGGTGTCCTGCAAGTATGACATCAATGAAGCCATTATGAGAATTTTTAATCTTATCCAAAAATGCACTTAAAATCCAATTTTTGTAAAAACATCTAAAAATTGCAAAAATTAATTTATATACTTGGATATGCATATATTGGTCAAAATAGGGTGTATATGGATGGTAAATGTATGGATAACATGGAAATTAAGTGTATTTAATTAAGCAAAATTTGATCAAAATTGAGGGCCAACATCTCCCCCTTGCTGATGTTCAAGCATGTCCTCATGCTTGCCTCCTCCGTTTCTTTGATATTATGTCCTTGTATGCTGACTGACTTGCTGATGTACCTATGGATCCGACCCCTAAAGATGAAGCTTCCTATTGAGATGCTTGTAAAAGGATATTTATGCCTTCAACTTTTAAAATCAAATCCATACGTGTTTCAAAAATCGAATTTTAACCTTCTCTGCTTGTAATTAACACCATACTTGCAAATCAAATCTTATTATGCCTTCAGAGATCCTTATATTCTGAAATAAACAAACCTCCTTTTTTTTCTTTTTTTTAAATCAATTTTTGAAAAATATTGTTCTTTGTCCTTCAAAGTCAATTTTAAAAATGAATCTCTGTTCTTGAAAATCAATTTTTTAAAAATGCTCTTCTTTGTCCTCAAAATCGACTTTAGAAATGAATACTTTCCTTCAAAATCAATTTTTAGAAATGAAAATTTTTGACCTCAAGAAATCAAATTTGTAAAAGAGTCTCTAACCTGAAAAAAAAAAATAAATAAATATATATATATATATATATAAAATAAAAAATAAAAAATAAAATAAAATAAAAATAAAGATAAAAATAAAAATAAAAATAAATAAAAAAATAAATAAATATTGATTTTAGAAATGAAAATATTCTTTGCTTCCTCAGGAATCAAAATCTCTGCTTTTCTAGAAATCGAAATCGATTTCTTCTCTGTCTTCTTAGCACTTGTGTTCACTGCTGGTGTGGAGAGAAGGCTTTGTTTCAACCCCTTGAAAATGCTTTTCTGGAAAATACCTTGTATCTTCAATACCTCAGAAATCAATTTTTTTTTTAAATACCTTCTTAGAAATCGATTTTTTTTAATACCCTTTCTCAGAAATCGAAATTTGGAGCTGGAGAAATCGATTCTTGGAAAATAGAAATGAAAATCAACCTACAGGGTGATCACAATTTTGCTCAGCTGCATAATCCTTTTTATGACTAGGCATTCATTTTCAACTTAGCAATTATTTTGCCCACGCAATCTACAAAATAAGGGTTGAAAGAACGAGGAAAATATCCCAAATAACAATGAATTTGAGAAAATTTTCCACGTGTAGCCTAATTGGGTTCATTCTAAAGAAAACCCATGTTTTCATTTTTCAAATTTCATTTTCATTTGCTCAGAAAAAATGACGAAAAATAGTGTCTTCTTAAAAATTTCGAATTTTTAAAACTGTAGTTGAATTCAATCTTTTCTAGAAGATATGGTGCATGAATCCTTTTCAATTTCCTCGGTTCTGCTGCAAAAAGAATCCACTACTTTTTTTTTTTAAATTTCTCACTGTGTAAAGAGATATAAAAAAATATATCTTAATCAATGTCTCACTGCTTCTGAACTCCATGCTCCAATCTCTATTTTCCAATGCTTTGTTATGAAAATCTCCTCTCAAAAATTTTACTGTGTATACAAAATCTCACTTGAAAATTTCACGTATATATATGAAAAATTTTCTCACTGTGTAGGAAAATTTTCATTGTGTATACAAAATAAGACTCTGTTTTTCATATATATAACCATACATGAGGAAATTCGAAACTCAAGTTAGATTACCTAATCCCGAAGCAAACTCATAATTAGCTCTGAGTTAATGACTTATATTCATGTTTTTAACAAATCCATTTTGATTAGAATTCTTCTTCAACAACTCCGAGGATCATTACATTACATAGGTGGCAAGATTTTGATTTTATAACTGCAGTTTAACTCCTTACAAAATGACATATATCAAACACCAACTCGAGCTTATCCACCTCTAAAATTCATTCAACTACTGAGAGAAATCCGGAAATGATTTCTTACCTTGTTTCTCTACGGAATTCTTGGAGTTTGTTGGGCACTAAGTCAATTTAGGACGAGGAAATCTTGGCTTTCAATCTATGCGTTAACACCAATGTTCCTCTACTTATTTCTCCATGGCTTGCTTGGCTATTTATACTTCGTATTTCTCCACGGCCTCTCTATTTCACTAGCTACTTATTTCTCCACGGCCTATGCAATTCTCCCTCTAATTTTTGCGTCTTTTTCTCATACTCTTCTTCTCATGTGGCTGTTGTATGCGTAGATATGAATACACAACGTTTCTTGAGCTTCATTCTAGTTGTAATGGTGGAAAAAAACCTCAATATTGAGTTGGATTTGCGTTTTAGTGGTGGAAAATAACATTACAAATTTTTTTGAATGTGTTTTGACCGTTTTTACTTCTCCAACTCACCTTCTGACCTGTGTACCTGTAGCTGCCCATGTGTCATTATTCTGACTATTTTTTTCTACCTTGTGTATGATACAGTGTATGTGTTTGTCTTATCACCATAAGCCATGTTTTATGTCCCTCATTCTTCGCTCATTACTTTCTTGATTTCGTAGCATGCTCACCTTTTGATTGTATATACAATGATATATATGTCTTCATTCTTTTTTATGACTTCACTTATTTCGTTGCATGCCCACCTTTGATTGTATATGCAATAATTCATATGGAATTTCATCTTCTTTGCTTTGACATATTGCAGTTTGATTTTTGTTCATGAAGCTTTGTCATTTTTATATGCTCACTTCGTAATTTGTTTTTTAAATGACCATAGGATAGGTCATTTTAAAATCAAATTTCCTATAATGACACTAATAGGGCAAACAAAATTTCTAAGGCAAAGATATTAAGTCCTCATTCTTCAATAAAAAGTGCTTATAAAATATGTTAAAGGATATGTAGGGATGTAGGATATGAAATGATTTTTTTTTATTTATATAGAATATATGGTAGGGTAATGGATAGGATTATTATTATGATGAAGTTAATGGAATATAGATAGGATAAATGTAGAATGGTAAATGTAGTGGAATGCATATCAAGTTAAATTAGTTTTAACAGTTTCTAAAAAAAAAAAAAATCAAAAATCAAAGGTTCTAAGAGAAATTTTTTACACTTACTCTACTTCTACTCCCATAATAGCTTGATGTCAATGCTAACTGATGATGTCCTTTGTTGGTTAGTCTTTGATTCTTGATGATGGTTCTTCAAAGATATTTTCTGATGGAATGTAAACACTAGTATTTGCTTATTTGTTTCCGCATCTGATATTGACTCAAGTCCCTTTTATTGAGTATTGATTGTTCAGGTCCCTTCTGCAATGTTATTTTGAATGTTGTTTCAGGTCCCTTCTGCAATGCAGCTGCTCAAAACTATTTGCATAGTTTTATTATGAATCTTCCCCCTTGCTTATTTTAAGACTTGTCCTCAAGTCTTGGAATGCTGGAGGATGATTTCTGCAAAATAAACTAAAGAAAAGGTAAAATAAATTGGGGAATTCATATTGGCCAAACAAGTTGGTTTTCTAATATGAATTTGAGTTTGTGTTGTGCCAGTTTCCTAGATTTTCACAACCAAACTCCTTTATTATTTTTTATATTTTTCTATTTTTTTAATTCTTTTCATTTTTGGATGGAGGTGGGGTGTAATGAAGTAGGGAAGTATGGAAAGATTATGAAAATAATATAGGTTGAAGTCTTGATCTAGTAGTAGATGGATATATAGATAGATAATAGGTCTGGACTTCAACATGCATGATTGCGGAGCTTAACATACAATATGGATGATGGATGAAATCATGAACAATATGGCTTATGAAAGGCTTCTTAAGCAATTGATGTGACTTGTAATGGTACAAAACTTGATTTATTCTTCTAATGGTTAGATTCATGCATTTTGTCTCGATCTTGATTCATGTTGTGGGGTTTGTTGGTGTTGTTGGTCAGCAACTGAGAGCAAGCTTCAAGAGTTTTGAATTTCTTTGAATGGACTCAACATCAGGTGAATTCCACTTTTCTTTGATTTGAACATTTGTATTCATATTCTGAAATATGATTTTTTTGAAAATTTACTTTAAACGTCCTTCATCCATGGAGTTCACTCCTTAATTCTTCTTATGACCTGCAAAAACATAGCATTTTCCTGCAATACAATATTAGATGATGGAGGAACATAGGTGTACAGTCTCTCTTCTTCCAAGAAATATGTAAAATAATTACAATAAATGCTTGAAAAACAAGTCCAATGATGATATACAAAGAAAATATATGTGTTTACCCCTTGAGGAATGGTGGCCAACCTAAACCTCCTAGCGGTATCTTGTTCACAAAATATTTGTTTTATGTCCAATTAGAGTGATTAAAAATCAAAGATAAATTGAATTCATTTGGCTACTTCCAGTATAAATAGGTTTTCAAAATTATTTAAAATGATAGGTTAAAAATGATGAAGAGTAACATGTTTGATAGAGTTGCTTGTGAATTGTTTACTAGACCAACAGTCACTATTTAAAGTGTAACTTTTTTGTTAAAGATCAGATTGATGTGATTCCACTTGGAGATTAAATTGGATTAATTTTTTTATATCAAGTAGAAACAGGTTTTTAAAATCCTTAGGTTTGATATGAAAAAAATTCTGATGAACGGACCTAAGAGGTAGAGTTTTAATATGTTGATTTTAAGACATGTAGTCACTCAATGTGGCATAACTTTTTCATTTGACCTCCAAATGAGATGATTCAAATTTTTTATTGATATATACTTGAATATATATCTCCCATATAAACATTTTTTGAAAATAATATTATTTGGTATGTTAAATATGCCAATGAACAATCAAGGCCTAGAATTGTCACCATGCAGATTTTTTGACAAGCAGTTAGTATTTTGAACATAACTTTTCCATATGATATCGGATTGAGGTGATTCAAATTTATTTGGAAACTATATTTCAAAGGATATCTTCCCTATAAATATCATGTTAAAATGTTTCCATTATACCCCTCAAATAAATGTTGTACTAACTCTGTCCTCAAAATTTTCACTTGAGACCTAGTTTTTATTTTGATCATATCATTTTGATTTGTGATCCAAATTGAAAATTTCAAAATGGATTTAAAAACTAGATTTCAAGAGATACCTTATTTAAAAACATGCTTTGAAAATGATCCTAGATGGTTACCCAAAATAGGATTGTTCTTACTGCATTTTGCCATAAAAATCCTTCCAAATGAGTATTGAACAATGATTTGAAGAATTATTCATGAGAGTTTGAACAAAAATTCTTATTGTGAACTCATTCTACCTATTTATTTATTTATTTATTCTATTTTATCCTACTCTATTGTATAAAAAAAATCATTCTCATAAGTATAAGAGAATTTCCAATGCATCCATTTGTGTAACAAGATCATAAATAGACTCGCATCCAAGTTTGAAAAATATACCTTAATGAATGCTTGGACATGAAAAATTAATTGATCATAAAGATTTGATGCTAAAGAATGTTGAAAAATGGAGTGGTGTTGTGGCCTAATAGTACTTGAAACCAATTTTTGAAATGATATTTGTTTGTTTGGTTCTCCTTAATTATCATATAACAAATTTATTCTTGTGGAATGTGTTCAAAATCATGAATGCACAAGGGATAATATGCTAGATATTCTTGAATTTCTAGATTTATTTTTTGAACTTCATTACATGTGATCCATAACTCATTAATTTCCTTACAAAGATAACTAGAAGAATCTTCTAGGTTCTCTTCTTGTGGATCCTCTTCATGGATGCTTTGTTCATCTTCTATCTTTTGAAATGAAGATTCATCCCTAGTGACCATTCTAAATTGTGGACAAGGGTTTAAGAAGATCCTTGTGGTGGCATACCCTCCTTCTCTAAATGACTTCTTTAACATCATGTTTTGTAGATCTTTGTTTTGCAAATGGATTTTGTAGTTAGTGAGTTTTTATTAGTGGTTGGGGGTTTTGTTTTGGGATCTACCTTTCTCATCTCTATATCTAGGCATAAAGAAACATAACTAAAAAAACTTATTTTTTGTTGTTTTTGTTATATTTTGTATTTTTTAATCTTCCTATTTGACTCTGGCTAAGTATGTTTCCATGAAAACGGTGCTCAAATGTTGGGTCAATTTACTATGTAAACTAACACAAGTATTTAATTATCAATCTGGGCTTGTAAACTTCGAAACATATCCAAAATATATGGATCTCAGTTGTAGTCAATTTTAGAAGATGAAATATAAAGATTGAAAAAATTCAATTACAACCTAAATTAGAAATGCATATTACAAATATAAAGTTTAACTAAATAATTTCTAACTCAATATGTAATAAGCAAGAGAAGTGGCTCCTAACTTAGGAGAACCAGATTGACCTTTTTCTACAATACTACTTCATGAATAGAAATCAAAACCATTAATGAACAATAGCCCAAGATGCATAAAAAAATAATAGAAGAGGTTCCTAACTAAGGAGGTCCTTGTCGTTCTTCATTATAAATTCATTCATCATTAATGCCATTGTTAGAAAACTAGAAATTCAGAAAATCACTTAAAAGCAAGAAAGATGAATTCTAGTTTCTAATCTCTGATCAGACAGAATGAGAGTTTAACTTAAACATTGGTTTGACCCTTCATATGCATATTAGAGTTAAGATTAAGATTCGTCAGCAATCATAACATATAATCATAGATCTAATTAACTGATTAAACATGAAACAAAACTAGTTCAGGAAATTGCAACTAAATTAACTAGAAAGTGCATTTAGCTCGGTATGGGGGCCCTCCACCCTTGCCTCGCACATTGAAAGTAATTCTCAGCTACCAAAACTCAATCAAGAATTCACCATATAAAACAACAGAAAAGAAGGTGGAACTGGTCTCTTTGATTAACTCACAAAGTTCAGAAATCTCAAAATGAAGTTATACAAATTCTACATGTTCATGCCTTCAATGTTTTTCGCTTAAATAGGGAAATATGAAACAAACTTAACTAAAATGTCTCTAACAACTATGTCTATCCTTATTCTATCTATCCAAGTTGAGCTCATCCATCCAATCACTCAAAATCTGGAAAATCCCATAAAATCCTAAATTTGGCTTATTTCCTAGGGATTTCCTTAATGACTAGTCATGTTTGACCAGCTTTGACCGGGCATGTTTAAGCTCGGTTTGACCGAACCAATAGGAATACGTCCATTCTTGTTTCCCAAGCTTTCTATAAATGTGCTCATTTCGTGCCCAGGTGTCATGCAAGTATGACATCAATGAAGCCATTACGGGAATTTTTAGTCCTGTCCAAAAATGCATGTAAAATCCATTTTTTGTAAAAACATCTAAAAATTGCAAAACTTAATTTATATACCTATATATGCATAAATTGTTCAAAATAGGATGTATATAGATGGTAAATGGATGCATAACATGGAAATTAAGTGTATTTAATTAGGCAAAATTTGATCAAAATCGAGGGCCAACATTCCCCATGGTTCAAGCTTATGTAAAAATGAACCCATGCCCAATTTACATCTCGTGATTGTCATTTTTATCAGCTAATTTCTTCTAGATGAGCCTTGGTTGTTTCATTCCATCGCCACCATCTCTTTGGATGATCATATGCTTTCACTTGGTTGATTTTCCTTTCCTGAGGAACCACAACAATGAGTGGTTTTGCTAGCTAGCCTCTTGACCTTTTAGTGTTTTGAGCAGTTCCCCCTTAACTGAAACCTGTTGTGTTGGGTCCCTATAATACTAGTGATTACCCCATTACTATTGTAGTTATACCCCTTATTTATATTGTTGTGCCCCTATTACCCCCATATTGTTATTTAT
The DNA here is from genome assembly GCA_031772625.1 of Pinus tabuliformis. Taxonomy (NCBI): domain Eukaryota; kingdom Viridiplantae; phylum Streptophyta; class Pinopsida; order Pinales; family Pinaceae; genus Pinus; species Pinus tabuliformis. The sequence goes on from CM062816.1 coordinate 196,413,854, forward strand.
GTGCCCCATAGAATCCCTCTATTGTTATTTTTGTGGCTTTATATTATTATTGTTAGGTCGGCTGGATTATATTGTGACTCCTTAGACTCCTATATATAGAAAGGAGGTTTTGTCATTTGTATCATCGGAGAATTTTTCATTTATGTAATGTAAAGGAGGTTGCCCCCTCGAAGAGGCTGAATTCTAAGGCGTTGATCTTTCTTTTCTATCTTTTCTTGAGCTGGTTTCATAACATTTGGTATCAAAGCTTTCAATTCTAGGGTTTCGCTGCTCCAAACAGTTCATCGTGGCATTTTTGCTATAACTTTTTTTCTGTGACGTTTCAGAAGTCGCAAAAAAAACCCATTTGAGAAGAAATCGCGCTGAACCTTGGATCCGAATTTCAGATCTTTTCGCGCGATATTTACGGAGATATGCTCTAATGAAGTTGGTCTTTTTGCAGACTCCTGAATTACATTCAAAACAGGTGACCTAGGGAAAATCGTCATAACTTTCTCTCTGGGGATTGGATTGAAATTTCATAAGAAGGTACAGAAAGAGGACGGACTGTAGTTTCTTGTATATCATTTTCAGAACCAAAGGTCGAAAATTGTACATGTGGCACTTCATACAAGTTCACTCTTCCGGAAAGGTCTATAATCAGGTCATCTTGGGAGATTGTGCATAACTCTTTCTTGGAGAATCCAATTTGGATCAGACTGGTGGCATTGGAAAGAGGACACAGAGAGCTACTATAGGTCACAATTTCAGAACTAGATGATTGGAAAGTACAGAGATACATCAGAGGCAATATCAAGCTCCTACAAAGTGAAAAAAGGTGTGTAGATTTTTTTAAATTTTTGCTTAAGCTTGGTTTGAAAATTTATTTTGAAGGAATTCAAAGGGCATAGTAGAGCATTATTATCGATAACTGATGTCCCGAGGAAAGAAAATGCAAACACCTAGTAAGGAACTTGAAAGCTCTAGCATGACTCATGAAGAAGAGGAAGAAATGCAACATGATATATCAAAATTACAAGACCAAGTGCAACAACTGTCCCTTGCACAAAAAGGAACAGAATCTAAGATGGATGGTTTAAAGAAAGATGTAGAAGCTAAGATGGATGGTTTAAAGAAAGGTGTAGAAGCTAAGATAGACTGTTTAAAGAAAGGCGTAGAAGCTAAGATGGATGGCATGGAAGCTAAGGTGAATGGCATGGACGCTAAAATTGATGGCATGGATGATAAGATGGAAGAATTGAAGATAAATATGAATAAGTTGCTACAAGAAATGGTCACTAAGGGTGAAAGAGTACTAAAGGAAACTCATGATGAGAACAAAAGAAATGTTAATCATGATTCCATAGACTCTAATGTTGGATCAAAGACTCACCATGTTCCAAAAATCGATATGAGGAAGTTTGATGGCAAGGATCCCGCCACATGGATATTACAGATGGAGCAATTCTTCGATCTCAATAATGTGCAAAACACACAAAAGGTACATATGGCAACTTTATATTTGGAACCAAATCAGTTTGTATGGTATCAATGGCTTTGTTCTCGTAAACAATTTATCACTTGGGCAATTTTTACGGAAGAATTGATAGCACATTATGAGGATACAAAAAGCAACACATTTTTTAGCCAATTGATAAGTCTCAAACAAAAGGGTTCAATAATGGAGCACATTGAGGAGTTCCAAAAATTGAACATAAGGGTAAAAGATATTCTAGAGGAGCATAGGATTGATGTGTTCATAGGGTCTTTAAAGGATAATATCCAACATGATGTGCGCCTTTGGCAACCTGATTCATTAGAGAAGGCATTCAGGTTAGCAAGAAAAATGGAAAGCAAAATTATGGCAACTAGGAAGCATACCATTCACAACTATAAAGACGGAAGTGTTGTTGCCCATAGTCTTCCACAACCTACAAGGTTGACACCACAACAATTGGAAGAAAAAAGAGCAAAAGGGCTTTGTTACAATTGTGATAGCAAATACACAAAAGGTCATAAGTGTGCTGAGAAGAAATTATTCTACATAGATTGTGAAGAGGAAGAAGAAAAGGAGCAAGAAAGGTCAAAAGAAGAGGATATATTCCAAGAACAAAGCCTAGATGAAGAACAAATAAATCCGACCATATCTTGTAATGCATTGGCGGGAATTACCACTCCTCAAACCATCAAGATAGAAGGACAAATCAAGAAGAAAAAGGTAATAGTGTTGATTGATTCAGGAAGCACCCACAATTTTATTCATTGTAGGGTAGCAAAAGAATTGAATTGCTTCCTATATCCAGCACCAGAGTGTCAAGTGATGATTGCAAATGGAGGAACAATAAATTGTTCTGGAAAGTGCCATAATATCAAGCTATCCATGGGAGAATATGTATTGACTAGCCCAATGCTTTCCATTCCAATGGGAGGTGCTGATGTTGTACTAGGAGTCCAATGGCTACAATCCTTGGGTACAATAGCTTTTAATTTTCAAGAACTTTTCATGAAATTTTCTGTGGAAGGAAAGGAAGTTGAATTAAGGGGTATTGCAGGGAAACCAGGAAAGATAATCAGCTCTAATGGCATGACAAAGCTTCTAAAAAAGGAGCAAAGAGGTGTAATTGCACAATTATGTTCGCTAGATGTTTCCACATTGGAATCATCTATTTCTCCAGATCTCCAAAAAGTCCTGGACAATCATTCCAAGGTATTTGAGACTCCCAAAGGTCTCCCACCTATGCGTGATCATGATCATGCTATTCATCTGATTCCAGGAAGTGTTCCTCCAAACATCAGGCCGTACAGATATCCATATGTCCAAAAAAGTGAAATTGAACGTATGGTTGCAGAAATGCTAGAGGCTGGTATAATTCAACCGAGTCAAAGTTCTTTCTCAGCTCCAGTAGTATTGGTGCACAAGAAGGATGGATCATGGCGCATGTGTCCAGATTATAGGGAGCTCAACAAGCTCACTATTAAAGATAAGTTCCCCATTCCTGTCATTGATGAATTACTGGATGAATTGCATGGATCAATTTACTTCACCAAGTTGGATCTTCGTTCGGGATATCATCAAATCAGAATGAAGATTGAAGACATTCCGAAAACAGCATTTAGAACTCATGAGGGTCATTATGAATTTTTGGTCATGCCTTTTGGCCTTACCAATGCACCTTCAACATTTCAAGGTTTGATGAATTCAATTTTCAAACCATTCCTTAGAAAATTTGTGTTGGTATTTTTTGATGATATACTAATCTACAGCAAGTCTTGGAAGGATCATGTTGAACATGTTGACAAGGTGCTACAACTATTGGAGGAGAAACAATTATATGCAAAAAGATCCAAATGTTTCTTTGGAGTCCAGGAGGTGGAATATTTGGGTCATATTGTATCTCATGAAGGAGTTAAGGTAGACCCTAGCAAAATTAAAGCCATTAAGGAATGGAAAATCCCCACATCCATAAAGCATCTGCGAGGATTTCTTGGGTTGACAGGGTATTATCGCAAGTTCGTTAAGAATTATGGGAGAATAGCAGCACCTCTAACAACATTATTGAAGAAAGATTCATTTTCATGGACTCCGGAAGCAACAAAGGCCTTTAAACATCTTAAAGAGGCAATGTGCCAAGCACCGGTCTTAGCTACACCGGACTTCACAAAAACCTTTATTGTGGAATGTGATGCTTCAGGAAATGGAATTGGTGTTGTTCTAATGCAAGATGAAAGACCCATTGCTTTTGAAAGTCGTCCAATCAAGGGAAAGTTTTTAAGCAAAGCTATTTATGAGAAGGAAATGTTGGCAATACTCCATGCACTTAAGAAATGGCGACCCTACCTAATGGGAAGACACTTCAAGGTAAAAACGGATCATGATAGCCTTAAATACTTTTTAGAACAAAGATTATCCTCTGAAGAGCAACAAAAGTGGGTCACAAAGATGTTGGGTTATGACTTTGAAATCATCTACAAAAAAGGGAAGCAAAATGTGGTGGCAGATGCACTCTCAAGAAAGGATGAGGATATGGAAGCATTGTTGTGTGCCATTTCTATTATCCAACCAGATTGGATAAACGAAGCAAAGGAGGAATGGAAGAATGACGAAGAAGTGTGGGCACTTATTCGAAAGCTACAACAAGATTCCAGTACTTCTGATACATTTAGCTGGCAAAATGATTCGTTATGGTACAAAGATCGCTTATACCTCTGTAAGAATTCCCAGCTAAAACAAAAGATTCTTATGGAATTGCACACTTCTCCCTTAGGAGGGCACTCAGGATTTTTAAAAACTTACCACAAGGTTAAGAAGGAATTTTTTTGGGATGGCCTTAAATCAGATATTCAAAAGTTTGTGGCGGAATGTTTGGTTTGCCAACAAAATAAAGTTGAAACAATTAAGACACCGGGTCTATTACAACCTTTATCCATTCCAAGCCAACGTTGGGAGGAGGTTTCAATGGATTTTATCACAGGTTTACCCAAGTCTGAGGGAAAGAGTGTCATCATGGTGGTAGTTGACAGACTTACCAAGTATGCACACTTTTGTGCATTATCACATCCATTTAAAGCCAGTACAGTTTCTACTGCATTTATGGAAACAGTTCAAAAGCTACATGGAAACCCAAAGATTATTGTAAGTGACAGAGATCCCATTTTCACTGGAAATTTTTGGACAAAATTATTTTCTTGTCTTGGTACTCAGTTAGCTCATAGCTCATCTTATCATCCTCAATCTGATGGGCAAACTGAGATAGTAAACAAATGTTTGGAAGGATATCTTCGTTGCTTTGTATCTGATAAACAGACACAATGGGTCAAATGGTTGCCTCTGGTTGAATGGTGGTATAACACTTCCTTCTATACAGCAACAAAAATGACCCCATTTATGGCACTTTATGGGTACCAACCACCATCAATCACATCATATTTAAGAGAAAATTCTAAGGTTCAGGCAGTGGAACATCACATCGAACATCAACAACAAGTCCTCCAACTCTTAAAGGATAACCTCGTGTTGGCACAAAATAGAATGAAACAACAGGCAGATCAACATCGCAGTGAAAGAAGTTTTGATGTAGGTGATTGGGTATTCCTACGGCTACAACCATATAAGCAAATGTCCCTAAAGCAAGCTAAGAAGGATAATAAATTATCACCAAAGTATTATGGTCCGTACAAGGTGTTGGAAAAGATTGGTACTATGGCATACAAATTGGAGCTTCCTGCAGCTTCTCGATTGCACCCAGTTTTCCATGTTTCATGTTTAAAGAAGGTTATAGGCGACAAGCTCCCAGTTCAAACAATATTGTCAGAACTTGACGAGGAAGGAAAAATTATATTGGAACCGGAAGCAGTCATAGAAACAAGAACTCGACAGCTACGAAATCAATCAATTTCAGAGTATCTTATCAAGTGGAAGAACTTATCCGCTGAAGATTCCACATGGGAGGATGAGAATTTTATGCAGAAGTATCCAGAACTACTCAAGCATTGAGGACAACACTTTTTTGAAGGAGAGGGGCATGTTGAGTCCCTATAATACTAGTGATTACCCCATTACTATTGTAGTTATACCCCTTATTTATATTGTTGTGCCCCTATTACCCCCATATTGTTATTTCTGTGCCCCATAGAATCCCTCTATTGTTATTTTTGTGGCTTTATATTATTATTGTTAGGTCGGCTGGATTATATTATGACTCCTTAGACTCCTATATATAGAAAGGAGGTTTTGTCATTTGTATCATCGGAGAATTGTTCATTTATGTAATGTAAAGGAGGTTTCCCCCTCGAAGAGGCTGAATTCTAAGGTGTTGATCTTTCTTTTCTATCTTTTCTTGAGCTGGTTTCATAACATGTTGCTACCCTTTATATCACTTGTGCCTCCAGGACAAGTCACCTTTAAGCTCTTTTCTTACTCGTAAAAATTGAAAAGATTGCCGAGTATTTTTTCCCTTTTAGACTCATTAAAGTAAATAAAAGTAGGGAGTCCTCTTTGAGCTCTTTTCTAACTATAAAAATATGAAAAGATTGTCGAGTATTTTTCCCCTTTTAACTCGTTAAAATAAATAAAAATGGGGAGTTTGATTTAAGCTCTTTTTTAACTCTCAAAACACGAAAATATTATCGAGCTCTTGTTGTTTTGACCTCGTAAACAATTCTGAAACGTTGTTTACCCAGTATACGTTTACCCATTTTTCGAGTTGGGATAAACTATTTACGAAAAAGGAATAACTTATTCAAACATGACTGGGAGGTTCTCTCAAGTATTTTTTTCTACCTTTTCGGGATCGAGAGACAAATTTACGAAAAGGGACCTTTGGAGTTTTCTTTTCTATGTCTTTTTCAAACTCTCTAAAAAATGAAAAAAGATGTCAAGTTTCACCTAGGACTTGTCATTATGACGAGATCGAGCTTATCCTTCCTAGGGCTCGTTAAAATTTACTAGGTAGGATCCATCCGAAGGATAGGCTTATATTACAAGCATATACCATCCCCTTCAAGCTTGTATTTCAAAAATAACTCAGGTACTCACCAGAAATAGTGGGGGGAAATTGGAAGTATTTTATCAATTGTATTCTTCACTTGAGGCAGCATGTCGCTCTTGAACATCGACACTCATTTGTTGTTCGTGTCACGTTTTGGGACATCCTCACTCTGTCACTTTCCTTCCCAAGTTTGGTTTATCCATTTTAACCTATCATTTGATCTCTACCACGTCATCATCACCTTTAATCCTATGATGTAAAATGCTACCAAACTATGGAGTTGTGTCATCCACATGTTCAAGAGAAGTCTTCTTGCCCGTACATTGTCTGATCATCTATCACATTCTTGGATTACTCTCATTCATTGTGTTTCTCATTTCGTGCCGATGATGAAGGATCCATTATGATCTTCCTTCGATGAATTTCTTCCTGCCAACTTCAGCTCATTATCTAGGAAGTTGATCTAGAAACTCTTTTCCAGTACCTTAGAGCTTGCATGCCTCAATGGAAATTTCTTCGACTCGACAACAAGTTCTCATCATTGGCCCTCGATTGAGTGACTTCATAGGTGTTCGACTTCATTTCCTTATTCACACTTCGTGAATTGTATTGATATTACCGTGAGAGCCATTGACATTATGGGTGGTTTCTCTCGCGCTTGTTAATGGTTCACATCATTGGCCAGTAATCAAGTGATTTTCTAGCATGTTCAACTTCAGTACGTCTATTCACATGTTAGAATTTATGCTTTGATTGGGTCATGTTGGAGTGCAAGACCCTGGGCTTAGATCACAAAATTCCAGGCTGCGAGGAGTGATGAGTCATTCATGATGACATACATGATTCTTTAGTCGAATGGCTGGAACCATACCGTGGGTCTTTCATTTTGATCCTCTCTATGCAGATGGTTGTGCCCATGTTGTGGATCTATATCATATAATCCCATCATTCGGATGGTTGCATCCATGCCAAGGATTCATGCACATGATCCTTTTCTTGATGGATAGTTGTGCCTATACCATGGATTCATGTATTGTTATATGCCTCTCATGTTTATCAGGCATGACTATCATATTTCATATATGCACATGTATGTTTTAGTTGCAGGTCTTCCGATGTTGGTATTCCAAGTCCTCGCCCCATCTTAAAGCATTTCAGCATCACTCTTAGCTCTGACTTCATGCTTTAGGGGGCATCTGTTACAAAGTAATTTTTCACTCTCCTGTCACTCCCCATTCCTGATCCTGGAGAACCCTAGTAGTGAACATTGTGTTATACTTTCACCATGAAACCCATGCCCTTGCATCCCTTAAAGTTTGAAGAAAGTAGTCCCCACTCCCTTCAGAACATTTCCAGAGAATCCTTATTAAAACCCAATTTTTAAGATCATCGCTCTTTCCCAGTGTCTCACCTGCACCGATTTGCAGAGTTTAACATTGTGACTTGCGCCGATCTGCACTACTGTTAGCCCAATATGTTGGAAATAATACTGAGAGGGGGGTGAACCAGTATTATCAAATTCTTTTCAATTAATTTATTCTTCAGATATTGATCATTAGTTTGTATGTCAGTACCATATGATAATGAGCAAGAACAGATAATCACACCAAAGAACACCAGATATAAGGTGGAAACCCAATGTGGGTGAAAATCATCTGCTGCAATATGTCTCTATCTTCTTTCAATTAGAAACTTCTTTTACAATGATTTTGTACTGGTGCAGTCCTTTACCAGTACGTAGGCTGCAACATGCAGAGCTCTACAACCCTCTCTCGTTTTCCAGTCTCTCCTGGAAGGGAGCTACAACCCCCTTAGCTCTTTTACTTCTTTAAGGACCACGTTTCATTAATTTTCAGACTGGATCCAAGAAGATCAAATAATCATCAAATACATGAGAATCACCCAATCTCCTTATACAATCAACCAATGAATCACCCAACTTCTCAGAATGTTGTAAACATAAAAGTAATACCAGAAATCTAAACCCAGAACTCTACAGCAATAGATAAAAGGCAGTCAATAATTATATCAAAAGGGATCCGCAACTTCACCAATAGCAGCCTGCGGATATCCGTAGTTCTTCTGTGCCTTGACTGCGCAAATCCGCACCTGATCCGTCTTGTGCTCTGCGTACCACCGCACTTAGCCCTTCTACGGCACTGCGTGCCACTACTCAGATCCGCACCTGCACTTTCTGCCCGACAATGTGCCTCCACACTGATCCTTCTACTTCTCTGCATACCCACGCATTGAACCTTCTGTCAGGCTGCGTATCTCTGCACCTGCGCCTTCTGATGCGTTGCGTACCTCCACACCGTGCCTTCTTCTGTCCTGCGTACCTCCGCACCTGAGCTATGGATCGCCTGCGGACCTGCAAATAGACCCTAATTAACAGTCCACAAATGTACCACAAATTGTCAGATCCACCGATGTGATCACGCACCCAAGAGATCACGCCCTATCAACAGATCCTCCTTTCACATTACAGATTTCACTTTGATTTAGATCTAGATTTTAAAATCGATTACCCAAAATTTCAGATCTTAAGATATTCAAATTTTCACAAGTGACTAGCCAAGTGATCTCCTTTTCTTTTTATAGGCAAGCCCTTATTCACACCATGGGACAAAACCATCAAAAACCAATACAAGGGATCCAAACCGGGGTTCAATACTTTAGATCCTATACCACGGACCAAATAGTATCATGATCGGCGGGCTAAATACCAAGGGCCAAACATAAGAAACCCCACGTGTGCGCTCTTCTTTGCATTGGAGTGAGTGAACTGGGATCCACACCTTCTGAACGAGAGCACCTACGGATATGTCCGCACTTCTTGGTCGGCGTACCTGCGGTCCGCACCTTTTGAACACTGCACCTGCGAACCCCTTATTTTCAATCATTTTGAGAGCCTGAATAGAGTTTTGCCACTTGAGTGGGTTGCCATCAAGTACAACACCTGTGCCATAGTGCCAAACCTGAATCATAATGCCAACAATCTCCCCCTTTGGACTTGATGGCAACCCCAATATCCTCAAAGTCATTCTCCCCCTTTGACATCAAGGGCAAAGGGTGGACCAAGGTATTCTCTTCCTTTGCTGTCCATACTCCCCCTGAGTGCCTGCTTAAATTTCTGAATGAGCTCCCCCTGACTATAGACCAGATCTACAAAAGAAAAATTCTTCAAGAAGAACCATAATCCACCAAACACCATAAGTGACCTTGACAAGAGAGATAGAGACATAATAGCAGCAATAGTCATATCAACATCCATGTTCTCCTTCTGTACTTCCTCCAAGATCTTCTACCATAATGCCAACAATGCATTATTAGAAGAATATATGCTCCCCCTGGACCTGTGCCATTCTATCTTCGACCAATCTGTAGCCCAGCAAATGTACGCATATACCCCATATGAAATGTGCGTACAACCAACAATCTCTGAAACAGATGAGATTCAACAACAAAATGATGCATCAACAACCCCCAGCTTTTGCCTGAGGTATTCAAAGGTCTCCCTGGGCAATGGTTTGGTGAGTATATCCGCAACTTGTTCCTTGCAAGGAACATACTCCAACTTGACCTTTTGTTCAAGCACTTGTTCCCGAAGAAAATGATATTTGATAGGTATATGCTTGGTCTTTGAATGCATGCCCAGATTCTTTGAAATGCTGATAGCACTTGTATTATCACATAGAATGGAGATAGGTGGTGTACAAGTGATTTGAAAATACTGCAAGGTCTGCATCATCCAAAGGAGTTGAGTACAGCAAGATGCAGCAACCACATATTTTGCTTCAGCTGTAGATAAAGCAATCGAACTTTGTTTCTTGCTGAACCAAGATTCTAATCTGGAACCCATAAAGAATGCACCACCACTTGTGCTCTTCCTGTCATCCACGCTTCCAGCCCAATCTGCATCTGTATAAGCATGAAGTGTGAGATTTGTATCTCTAGGATACCATAAGCCATAGTTTTGAGTTCCTTGAAGATAATTGAAAATTCTCTTCACTGCCTGAAGATGAGTTTCCTTTGGATTTGCCTGAAATCTTCCAACTATTCCCACTGCATGCATGATGTCTAGTCGGGTACCTGTCAAATAAAGTAGACTTCCAATCATAGATCTATAGGTTGGCTGATGCACTACTGCTGACTCATCATTTGCACTGAGGCTGCATCCTATAACCATGGGGGTACATACTGTTTTTGCATCTTCCATGCCATATTTCTTCAAGATATGCTTGAGATACTTGGTTTGAGACAAAAAGATACCGTCTTCATTTTGTTGGATTTGAAAACTAAGAAAGTATGTCAGTTCTCCAAGCAAAGACATTTCGAATTCTTTCTGCATCACCAAGGCAAAGCTTTGACTCATAGCTTCTTCATTGCTGCCAAAGATAATATCATCTACATACACAACAAGTATTAGAAATTTGTCATTTTCAATTTTTATATAAAGATTGCTATCTGCTAATCCTTTTGAAAAACCTTGTTGATGAAGGTATTTGTCCAAACGGTAGTACCAAGCCCTTGGAGCTTGTTTAAGACCATAGAGAGCCTTTTTCAGTCTGCATACAAGATTTGGATCATTCCCAAGAATGAAACCATCTGGCTGCTCAATGTATACTTCTTCTTCTAAGTCTCCATTCAGAAAGGCTGATTTCACGTCCATTTGAAATACTTTGAACTTCTGAAAGCTTGAGAGAGCAAGGAACATTCGGATGGCCTCAAGTCTTGCAACAGGAGCAAAAGTTTCTTCAAAGTCTATTCCTTCTTGTTGAGCATACCCTTTACAAACAAGTCTGGCCTTGTTTCTAATTACTTCCCCATTTTCATTCAACTTATTTTTGAAGATCCATTTTGTCCCTATGACATTCTTATATTTTGGTCTAGGAACCAACTCCCAAGTGTTGTTCTTTTCAATCTTCTCAAGTTCTTCATCCATTGCCTTGACCCAGCATTCATCTTTGCATGCCTCTCTTACATTTTGTGGTTCAGTGGAGGAGAGTAATGCCAAATAGCTTGAAGCTTCTGCAATTGTTCTTCTTGTTTGTACGCCTGCCTCCTTTTGCCCCAAGATTTGAGATTCTGGATGATTCTTTTGAACATACCTAGATGTAGTCTTCTCTTCTATCCTTGTCTGTTCCTCTGGTGCCTCTTGAGGTTCTTCTTCATCTTCAGTCTAATTTGGAGAGTAGTCTTCATCCTCTTCGATATTTTCATAATTTACTTGCCTAGGAATGTTTCCTTTTTCATCAACCACCACATCAATGCTGTCAACAATTCTTCCAAGTCTTTTATTGTAACACTTATATGCTTTGTTGTGGGGAGAATAACCAAGGAGAATGCCTTCATCTGCTCTAGGTTCAAGTTTGCCAAGTTGTTCATCATTATTCTTAATATAGCATTTGCTTCCAAAAATTTTGAAATGCTTTACCGAAGGAGTCTCACCATACCAGAGCTCATGAGGAGTTTGAGTGCTGTTCACTCGGACATTTTCTTTGTTGAGAATAACAACCGCAGCAAATGCAGCTTCACCCTAGAAGGTTGAGGGAGTTCTAGACTCATCAAGCATAGCACGATCCATTTGTTGAACCGTTCTATTCATCCTTTCCACCACTCCATTTTGCTAAGGAGTCCTAGCTGTAGAGAATTCCCTTCTTATTCCATGTTCTTCACAGAAATCAAAAAATTCATTTGAGGTAAACTCCCCTCCTCTGTTAGACCTGAGGCACTTAATTTTGTAATCTGATTCGTTTTCAGCCAAGGCTTTGAAAGATTTGAATTTTTCGAATGCTTCGTCCTTGTGTTTCATAAGTCCCAACCAAACCATCCTGGAGAAATCGTCAATGAATAATATAAAGTATTCTTCTCCTCGAGGTGACCTTGTCCTAAATGGACCACATACATCTGTATGGACTAGTTCAAGAGGCCTGCTGGCTGATCCTTCCTTCTCAGGGAAGTTAGTTCTGGTTTGCTTACCAAACTGACATGATTTGCATATGGTGTTGTCTGGAATTTTGATATCTGGAAGACCACGAACTTCTTGGTATTTGCATGCTTTCCTTATTTTTGAAAAGCTTAGATGCCCAAACCTCTGGTTCCATAACTAGTGTTCACCATCCTTTCTCAAATAGCATTGTTGTTGTCCTTCTTCAAATATGTATAGATTATTTGGAGCTCTTCTGCCTTTGATCACTGTTTTTCCTGTATCAATATCACAAACACTACATTCATTTGATCGAAATATTACCTCGATTCCTTGATCGCACATCTGACTGACAATCAGTAGATTATGCTTCAAGCTATCAACATACAAAACATTTCCAGCTTTGAGCTTTTCTTTCAACTGAGCAGTACCTTTTCCTTTTATGGCTACAGGGGTATCATTTCCAAAAGAAACTTTCTTTCCCTTTTCTAAAGCAGTATATGATTCAAGTTTTTCTTTATCACCTGTCATATGCTTCAAACATCTGCTGTCGATGTACCATTGATTTTCTTGTCCTTCTGCATAAAAAGCTATCCCACATCTTTCTGGTTGTGGTTCCTTTATTCTCCATGTTTTGGTACTTGAGGCTTGTTCCTTTGTATGCCAAAACCTGCCCCTACATTCAGAATCTTCATGACCAAAGTTATTACAAATAGAACATTCAATTTCATTTTCAAGGGCCGAAAAGTTGTTATAAGTCCTTTTCATGATCCCAGACATATTTCCTTGTTTTTGAGATTCTCTAGTCATAATTGTTTTATAGGCAATACATTGAGCTACTTTGTGGCCAAAGTTATGGCAAGAGAAACATTGCCCATTGAAGAAACTTCTGTGATTATCAAATCTACCTGCCAAATGATTGTAGTTTCTATTTTCATCCATTCTTGAGGCAAATTGAGAAGATTTTACCTATGGCTGGTTGTAGCTTTTGTTCATCCTTAAGGTGGATTGCCCCTGATTTACTTGGTAGTCTTTGTTTATTCTTGATGTGATTCGTCCCTGTTTTACCTGGTGATCTCCATTGGGTTTTTTCTCATTCCTTCTTGCTACATTGAGATAACTCTTTGAGGTGGATCCTTGAGATGTTTCTCCATTATACCCCAGACCTGTCTTGATTAGTGGAGAACGTTGTACATTGATAATCTCATCCAGAGTTTCAGATCCTTTAACAAATTTAAGATTAAGAGCCTTTGTTTTCTCAATTTCTTTTCTAAGGCCAGCAATTTCACATTCTAACTTCTCAAGAAATTTTTCTTTTTCATCAAGTTGAAATTGCAGAGTATCAATGATCACATTCTTTTCTTCTAAACATGTCTTGAGTCTAGAAATCTCTTCATAAAAGCCATCCACATCTATAGCATCCATGTAATCATCATCTTCAAAAGCCATTAAAAGTTTATAGTTATTACCTCATTCATCTTCATCACTATTTGATAGTCCATCACTGTCTTCATAAGTGTAATAGCTTTTCTTATTTGCATTATGTTTCTTGTTCCATCTAACAGGTTCCTTCCCCTTGTCAATCTTATCCTTATGAGGACATTTGGCAGCATAGTGACCTACTCTTCCACAAGCAAAACATTTGAAAGGTGACTTACCTCTGAATCTTCCAGTACCCCGTTGAATATTTCTGACAAAATTTGATTCTTCTTCTTCTTCTGACACGTGTCCTGACTCATAGTAATCTCCTTTGCTTGAAGCCTTGAAGGCAGCTTCTCTCCTATCTGATGGACCTCCTTTCCTCATTTCATAAGCAGTTAGAATTCCGTGCAGCTGTGACATTTTAAGGTTTTGTAGATTCTCTTTTTCTTCTATTGTAGAAACTTTAGATTCAAACCTAGGGGACAAAGATCTTAGAACTTTTTCAACCACAACAGCCTCTTTTATTTCTTCACCCAAATTTTTCATACAATTAACAATCTCATCTACACGAAGAAAATAGCTAGCCACACTTTCATCATTGTACATCTTGAGATTTTCATACTGAATTCTGAGGGTTGGAATTTTTTCTCGTTTTACCTGATCATCTCCTTCATAGCTCAAAACAATCTTGTCCCATATTTCTTTTGTGGATTTATACTGCATAACCTTCACAAATTCTGATTGAGATAGACATCCTAGAAGAGTATTGACCACCTTTGCATTTGTTTCATATTTCTTCTTCTCAGCCGGATCTGTAGGAGTTGCTGATGGAAAATCATACCCTGTGTCTATGATATCCTAGACTTCTGTACCAAGAGATTGAAGATAGGCAGTAACTCTTACCTTCCAATATACGAAGTTTGTCCCATCAAAAATTGGTGGCTTCATTGATGCTTCCCTCTCGTAGTTGCTCATGATGATAGAACTTCCTTCAAGAGATCAAGCTTCTTCAGAAGGACCTGCTTTGATACCAATTGTTGGAAATAATACTAAGAGGGGGGTGAATCATTATTATCAAATTCTTTTCAATTAATTTATTCTTCAAATATTGATCATTAGTTTGTATGTCAATACCATATAATAATGAGAAAGAACAGATAATCACACCAAAGAACACCAGATATAAGGTGGAAACCCAATGTGGGTGAAAACCACCTCCTGCAATATGTCTCTATCTTCTTTCAATTAGAAACTTCTTTTACAATGATTTTGTACTGGTGCAGTCCTTTACCAGTACGCAGGCTGCAACATGCAGAGAGCTACAACCCTCTCTTGTTTTCCAGTCTCTCCTGGAAGGGAGCTACAACCCCCTTAGCTCTTTTACTTCTTTAAGGACCACGTTTCATTAATTTTCAGACTGGATCCAAGAAGATCAAATAATCATCAAGTACATGAGAATCACCCAATCTCCTTATACAATCAACCAATGAATCACCCAACTTCTCAGATGCTATAAATAGAAAAGTAATACCAGAAATCTAAACCCAGACTCTGCAGCAATAGATAAAAGGTAGTCAATAATTATATCAAAAGGGATCCGCAACTTCACCAATAGCAGCCTGCGGATATCCGTAGTTCTTCTGTGCCTTGACTGCGCAGATCCGCACACGATCCGTCTTATGCTCTGCGTACCACTGCACTTAGCCCTTCTGTGTTACTGCGTGCCACTGCTCAGATCCACACCTGCACTTTCTGACCGACAGCGTGCCTCCACACTGATCCTTCCGCTTCTCTGCGTACCCACGCACTGAACCTTCTGTCGCACTGCGTATCTCCGCACCTGTGCCTTCTGATGCGTTGCGTACCTCCGCACTGTGCCTTCTTTTGTCCTGCGTACCTCTGCACCTGAGTTGTGGATCGCCTGCGGACCTCCAAATTGACCCTAATTAACAGTCCACAAATGTACCACAGATTGTCAGATCCACCGATCTGATCACACACCCAAGAGATCATGCCCTATCAACAGATCCGCCTTCCACATAATAGATTTCACTTTGATTTAGATCTAGCTTTTAAAATCGATTACCCAAAATTTCAGATCTTAATATATTCAAATTTTCACAAGTGACTAGCCAAGTGATCTCCTTTCCTTTTTATAGGCAAGCCCTTATTCACACCATGGGACAAAACCATCGAAAACCAATACAAGGGATCCAAACCGGGGTTCAACACTTTAGATCCTATACCACGGACCAAAACCATAGGATCATGATCGGCGGGCTAAATACCAAGGGCCAAACATAAGAAACCCCACGTGTGCGCGCTTCTCTGCATTGGAGTGAGTGAACTGGGGTCCACACCTTCTGAATGGAGCACCTGCGGATATGTCCGCACTTCTTGGTCGGCGTACCTGCGGGTCCGCACCTTTTGAACACTGCACCTGCAAACCCTTTTTTTCAATCATTTTGAGAGCTTGAACAGAGTTTTGCCACTTGAGTGGGTTGCCATCAAGTAAAACACTTGTGCCATAGCGCCAAACCTAAATCATAATGCCAACACAATACCCACGTCGATCTACTTTTGGAAAGTTTTTATAAAAGGAAACGAAGTTTCATGTCTAGAAACTTCTAGTGGCGATGTGCTGGATGTTTGTTTGGTTGGATAAGGGCCAAGAACTCCATGTAAGGTTCTTTCCCCATTAAAAGTGGACCTTCCCAAGGAGATAGGACCTTCTTCCACCTTGAGTGGATCTCATTCTTATCCTCCTCTCCCTATATAAACCACTTCCTCTTACCCTTTTTAGTTACAATACAATATACAAACTAGCTGCAAAATTATGAAATCTTTAACTTTTGGTAGAAGAAGATTAATATTTGATGACAAAAGACTAGTCTTTGGTAGCTAAAGCATGAGGAGAGATAGTTAGAGCTTGGAAGCCATTTCATGTCAAGCTAGAGGAGGAAAAGAGTGATGAAAAGGCATGTAGCATGACTTGGATATCACAAAGGAGATCTCCAACGCCAAGGCTTCAGTTGTATTTCTCTTTGAAGTTTATTTTAATACAACTAATGGTTTATTTCTTATATCAAGTGTAATATTACATTTGATAGCTTAGAACTCCTTAACCTTTTAAGTAGATTGGATTTGATTTTATGCTATCAGATTTGTCATTGTTTCTTGCATGTTTGTTTCAAGTATTTGAATGAAAGGAAGTTGGAGCAAGGAAACAAGATCAACATCAAGTGGATTAGCACTATAATAGGTAGGCCTTTTTATTTTATTCTAATCGTAGGAAATTTCCATTAAATTGTCTTGTTTGCGGCTAGACCAACTCTTGCACTAGAGGGATCATCTCTGTCCGCAGAGAGGATTTACCTACACCACAATGTGGTAGTCCCATCTCCGGTTGATTTATTGCATTCATTAATGAAAAATTCATTCCTTTGATTTTCATGTGTAAATATACTGATGTATATGTGGATTTTATGGCTGATATTCTCATGGTATTTATGTCCCTATTATGCTAGTTATATGTATGTTTTATGTCAAAATCTATGTATGGCTCTCAGCATGTTTTTACTTGTAGATGAATGGATAATTTATCTATGGCCTAATAGATGATAATGGTGCAAATTACATGAAGGAAAAATGGCTCATATCGATTCTCAAATAAGTATGAGATCCCTACACTTAAGTATGTTGTTTACACCTGTAGGTTACATGTTGATGACATGTTTGACTATTGTTTTTCATGGCTAGTAGGGGTCTAATTAAGGTCTTGTTTAAAAAAAATTGCATCATTGTTTCCCTATTATTTGATTGATCTTAAGTTGTCATTCCATTTTGGGCAGTGACTTGGGCTCTGGGCCTAAAATGGTGCCTCAAATCCCGGGGTCGCTAGAATAATATTGGAAAATTGGGTCTCTGGACACTGGTAGGCAAGACTGTTAGAGCGACCGTGGGTTTCTGGACACTGTCATACCTATAGCATGAGAGCGACTAAGGCTTAAGATGTCTAGAACATCAATATGACCCAGGCATAGGATGTCTAAGTGGCCGACATGTATCCTGAGGTTTATGTTGCTGATTTGGATAGGTTGGTCAATGTTTTATGTCGATTCCACTTCCTTAAGGTCACATAGGAGGTCGAATCAAATCATAGTAGACTCTCATCGCATGTTTACCCTAGTTGGCTGGTTACTTGGGTAGATGTGTGAGGAGGGTGTTACAGAGTGTTATCAGAGCATGGTTCACACCTCGGACTAGATGGGTGGTGTGTGTTGGTTATGCATGCATGTTAGTCGCATGTGTGTCTCTTACACTTACATTCCATGTGCTTGTTGCATTTTCTTGATGTTGATGATGATGGTCGTAAGGTTTTCAAGAGGAACTTGATGATTGATTTTGTGGAATGCATCATCATGAGTATATGATTGGTTTCATATGGTTATATGTCACTTACATGTTGATTATATGTCACTTGACCACATCCTTATATGTCTGGTGCATTCCTGAATGTTTTGATTACATGCATCAGTCTTGTAGGTTGATTACAAGGATTGATCGTTTATGCTTTACTGCATGCATCTATGCGTATGTGTACTTGATTTAGCATTGCTTATGCATGTTGATGATTGCATGCGGAAATGTGTCCAATGGAGTAATGTTTTTTGTCATTCATGAGGTCATAGCATGCATTGTTTATATGGCGCATTGATGACTGGACCCTAACTAGAGTGATGATTATGCATTGATGCACTTACTTTTTATATGTCTATATGTTGTTATGATTATGTTATACATGTATCATGCTAATTTGATGATATTGCAGGCAAGGTATCCTCCCTAAATTATACTAAGGTACGTTGATTTATTTTGATTTGGTTTATATGTCATATTATGCATTGCAGGAAAGAGACCAAATGGATACCAAGGTGGTAGACTACATAGAATATCCCAATGAATTAGATGGGAAGAGTGGTGTGGGGCACTCTTCTGATTTGGAAAACACATTGAGAATCTTGAAGGAAGAGATAGGGAGTTGTAAGGTAGATAATGACCGGATCATACAGGCATAAGGAAACAAATAAAGGTTAATGATATACTCCTTCAGAGTTTGTCACACTTGCAGCGACAAGGGCCACTTCAGATCAACCATGGACATGAGGATAAAACTAATGGGGCATATGGTAGTAGGTCTCCTGGTAGATACAGGTTAGATAGATCTAATACGATGAGAGATGGCAGGTTGTTGGACACTCTAGATAGAAGGAGTGATGAGCATAGGTACTATTATAGTTATGGTTCTAATATACGTCATGGTCATCATTATTATCATCCTTACAGGAGGAATGATATGGGATACTTACCATATGATTTAAGAAAGCAAAGACACCTACTTTTGATGGAGATGTGAAGAAGCTGGAATATGTGGAGTCTTGGATACTTGGGATGAACAAATTCTTTTAGCTATATGATTACAGATAACATGAAGGTCAGAGTAGTGATCTTCAACTTGAAAGGGAAAGAAGACATTTTGTGGGAATATGTTAAGCGGGTCAGAGACATTAGGACAAATGACCTGAGTTGGCAGGAATTCAAGAGGCTTTTTCGGAAGAAATACTTATCAGAAAGGTACTGTGACAGTAAGGCCAAAAAAATCTATGAGCTAAAGATGGGATCAATGACAGATGAAGAGTACATGACCAAGTTTCTGGAGCTATTTAGGTATGTACTGTATCTTACTAATGAGAAGGATAACATTCAGTGATTTGTCAGTGGTTTTCCATTAGCATTTAGATATCAGATTGTGTATGATGCACCTCGGTCACCTGAGGAATTTATTGGGAAATTGAAGCATTTCTATGAACAGTAAAAGTATAAGAATGAATCTCAGCAAGGATGGAAGGGAAAATACAAAGGTAAAGGTAAATGGTAGCCTAAGAGGAAAAGGCCTCAGAATGCAAATAAGAAAGAAAATATGGTACCGAAAAATAGGTTTAATGCGACTAGACAGGGACATGAGTCGCACCAGCATCATAGAGGTGTTGGTACTGGTCGCTTGGAGTGTTGGACATGTGGCAAGGAACTCCTTAAGAGATATTTCCATAGAATCAGGGTGGTAGGCTTCAGATATACAATTCACAGGGCGCGCTGACTATTGGGGATGTAGGGTCGAGCATTCCTCGTATTTATGCAGAAATGGACAACATGAAGGAAAAACACCAAACATCTATCATTGAGATGGATGGTAAGCTTTGTGATCAGTTTATTTCTATTTTGATTGACCCTGGATCTAATTATAGCTACGTTAGTCCTGACTTGGTGGATAAGTGTGGTTTGAGTAAGGAATTGCATGCAGAATCTTGGTTAGTATAGTTGGATACAGGTACAAAGAAGCGAGTTCATCACTAGGTAAGATCTTGTGCATTTGATTTGAGTGGTATTCCTCCCGCAGCACATTTTAATGTATTACCGTTTGGATCATACAATATGTTGTTGGGCAATGGGCATGGACTGGTTGTATCTTCATAGAACCAAGGTAGGCTGTTATGACAAATCCATTGAATAAATTTAGGCTTTTGTGATCCATAACAAGTTTATTGAGAAGAGTTTTCAACAAAAATCATATCATAATTCATTTTTCGACGCGTTTCGAACCAACGAGTGTGGTTCATAATCAGGACAAGTTGAAGAACTAGATCATCATTGCATGTTAAATACAGGGAGCAGTTCATCCAACAACTATATTTGACTAGGAAACAGCGATATTGGACCAATGGCTATATTTGACTAGGAAACAGCTATATTGGACCAATGGCTATATTTGACTAGGAAACAGCTATATTGGACCAATGGTTATGTTTGACTAGGAAACGGCTATATTTGACTGGGCAACTAGACTGGACCAAGGGATAGGGACGCAGAAAAAATAATTAGTTAATTAATTTGTAAGTTAGTTTCGTTATACTTATTACCATATTTGAATAAAGGTAATGTTTGTATTTAACTATCAAGAGTATGAATCAATTAGTTATTAATAGGCCTTTTTTCTTATTAAAACTATATAAATAAAGTTACCATAAAAACTACTTGTTTGTATTTAGCTACCAAGATCAATAACCTATTAATAGATCCATTTATTAAAACTATCTAAAACTCTTCTCAATAAAATCCATTGAATGTGTTGATGATAATGGGGAACCAGGAGTCTTGCAGGGTAAGAAGAAAACCACATCAGTTAGGATGGTGATATCTATGCAAGAAAAGTGTAGCCACAAGAAAGGATGAATGTTATTTGCAGTGCATATTTCTAGTGATAAGGGTAAGGAGGTTGAGGATGCAGATGTGTTGAGAAGGTACCCAGTTTTGCAGCAGTTTCAGGATGTATTTCCTGAGGGCATTACATAGTTTCCACCTCACATGGAGGTACACTTTTCTATTGAGTTAGTGTCAAGGGTAGCTCCAGAATCAAAAGCACCTTATAGGATGAGCACGCCTGAGTTAGTTGATTTAAAGCTACAGTTGAAGGAAATGTTAGACCAGGGATACAATACGCCAAGTGTATCACCTTGGGGCACACCGGTCTTGTTTGTGACGAAGAAAGATGGAACTCTCAGATTATGCATTGACTATAGGTAGTTGAACAAAGTGACCATCAAGAATAGGTACTCATTTCCGAGGATTGATGACTTGTTTGATCAACTGAAGGGAGTAGCAGTGTTCTACAAGATCAACTTGAGATCAAGATACCATCGGGTATGCATCAAAGAGGAGGACATTTACAAGACATCTTTCCGGACCAAGTATGGGAATTATTAGTTTGTTGTAGTTCTATTTAGCTTAACTAATTCTCCAGGTACATTTATGTTGTTGATGAATAGTTTGTTGTGTCCATATTTGGATCATTTTGTTATTTTTTTCATTGATGATATATAGTATATGTTGAGCATTTAGCAGCAGTGTTGAGGTTGTTGAGAGAGCATCAGTTGTATGCTAAGCTCAGAAAGTGTAGTTATTTCAGAGTGAGGTACATTACTTGGGGCATGTTGTCTCCAAGGATGGCATTGCAGTATATCTAGAGAAGATAAGAGCCATCATGGAGTGGGTAGCTCCTAAGAGTGTGGGTGAGGTGAGATATTTCATGGGTCTGGCAGGCTATTATATGAGGTCTGTCAAGAACTTCTCACAGATTTCTTATCTTATTACATCATTGCAAAGGAAAGGTAATAAGTTCTAATTGATAGAGGAGTAGGAGGCTAGCTTTGAGCAGCTTAATCAGTTCTTGACACATGCACTAGTGCTACATATTGTAGATCTGGACAAAGAGTTTGTATTATGCACAGATGCTTGCAAGAGAGGACTTGGTGGATTCCTTATGCAAGATGGACAGGTGGTATGCTATGAGTCATGGACACTAAATGAGCACAAGAAGAACTACCTGACACATGATCTTGAGTTAGAAACGATCATACATGCATTGAAAATGTGGAGGCAATATCTTCTTGGCAGGAGGTTTTGTATTGATAAGTGATCACATTGGATTGAGGTATTCGTTTGACTAGCTGAATCTGAATTCCAGGTATGCTAGATGGTTGGCTGCGATAATTGAGTTTGATTTTGAGATAAGGTACATCAAAGTTAAAGAGAATAGGGTGGAAGATGCTCTCAGTGGGCGGGTACAAGTAAATCACTTGGCATTTATGAGATCCAATGGGATAGATCTATAGTATAGGAACTTGCAAGCAGGTCAGCAGGATGTTAGGTATATGGAAATTGTGCACAAGTTGTAGCAGGGTGTTTGTACAAGTACGGGTGATACTACAGGTATAGGTACAGGTGCAAGTATAGGTACATGTAGTAGTATAGGTACAAGTGGCAGTATAGGGACAGGTACAGGTGCAGATGCACAAAGTATGGATTATTGTCTTATAGAGGATGGATTGGTCAGATTCAAAGATAGGATATATGTGACAGATAGCAGTGAGCTCAAGAAGGTGATCTTGAGATAGTTTCATGCGAAACCTTATTCAAGTCACCCAAGTAATCAAAAGACGTTGACAGGAGTAACAAGATATTATTATTAGCTGAATCTGAAGAAGGATGTAGCAGAGTTTGTGGCTAGGTGTTTTGATTATCAGTTAGTAAAGGTAGAGTGTAAACATTCAAGTGAACTACTATAACTGATCGTGATTCCATCATGGAAATGGGAGGTCATTTCCATGGATTTCATCACAGGGTTGTCGAAGACAGTGAGACACCATGATTCCATCATGGTTGTTGTGGACATGTTGAAAAATGTTGCACACTTCATTCTAGTGAAGTCAACATTCTTAGCTAGTGACATGGCATAGGAATTCATCAGAGATGTGTTTAGGTTACATCGTGTTCCAAAGAAAATTGTGACATACAGGGATGCAAAGTTCACTTCCAAGTTTTGGAAGGATTTATTTGCAGGTTTAGGCACATAACTAGCCTTCAACATGGCTTATCATCTGTAGACAGATGAACAGACAGAGAGGGTCAACAAGTATTGGAGGACATGTTGAGGATCTATGTGATGCATCAACAGCAAAAGTGGGAAGAGTATCTCCCCTTGGTAGAGTTCGTATACAACAAAAGTTATCAGGAGTCATTGAGGATGAGTCCTTTTGAGTCATTGTATGGGTAGAGTTTCAATACTCCTGCCAGTTAGAGTGATCTGGTTAATAGGGTGTTGATTGGACCAGAGATGTTCGTAGACATGGAACAGGAAATTCAGGTTATAAAAAAAATCTAAAGGCAACACATGATAGGAATAAAAGGAATGCAGATCGGAACAAGATGTTCAGGGAGTTCCGGGTTGGGGAACATGTGTACTTGTGCATCAAACCGAAGAAGAGCTCCTAGTGGATTGGATCATGTGTCAAGATGGCACCACAATCTTTTGGACCCTTCAGTATCAGTGAGAGGATTGGACTAGTAGCCTATCGACTTTCACTGCCTCTGACAGTGAAATTCCATGATGTGTTCCATGTATCATTGGTTAAGAAGTATGTTAAAGATGTTGATCATGTGATTGATTGGTTTGTATTGCAGGTGGAACCAAATGGAGAATTCCAGTCGAAGCCTCAATGTATATTGCAGAAAAAAGTGCTCATGTACTGGAAACGAGCAATCGAGCAAGTTAAAGTTCAATGGAAGCACTTTGGGCCTAATGAAGCTACATGGGAGATGTCGAATCAAATGCAGGCTATGTATCCTTCCATGTTTGTCGATTGAGGCAAAGAAGTTTTGGTATTGTGTTTTGGAATATGTCTTGGTATTTGTTCGGTATATGTTTTGATGATTTTTCTATATGTACATATGTATATGGATGTAAATATCACCATGAGATTTGTTAGAAAGCTCCAATAAGCTATATGGGTGGCATGTATTATGATGTCATGTTATTATGTTGTTGTGCTTGTTTTATTTCAGCAGGGTGATCATTGTAAATACTACATCGAGCTATGTTATAAGGCTCCATGGGTAGTATGTTTGTTTTTCAATAGTTTTGTTGAGGTCTTGGTGTGGTCTAACACCAAGGATGGTGTCCCCCAAGGGGGAGAGTTTTGTAACAACCTTGGAGAAAATTCCATGTAATAAAAGTAAATAAAGGCAAAATAGTAACAATGGTTGATGGGACACTTACTCCAAGCTTAATGTTGGGCAAGACAACCTAGGGGGTGTTCATTTGGTTTATTATGGCTAAGGAAGTTGGCAATGGCTAAGGCTTTGTGAAGTCAAAATGGCATTTTTGGCACATTTATTTATGAAAATAATGGAAATTAGGAGAAAAGGGAGGTGAAAGGTCACAGGCTTCATGTGAGGAGAAAATTGAAGGAAAATAATGGGAAATGAAGAAAATAGAGGCCTCATTATAAAAAAGCTTCTAATGATCAGTTGGTAACCTTTTTTCAGTTGATTTTTGGAGCTCTCTCATTATTCTCTCTCTATCTCTCACTCTTAGACACTTAGAGTTTTCTTGGAGAAATTTTGGCATTGGAGCAAGAAAGGCAAAGAAGGTAAGAGGAAGCAAAGATCAAGCAGGGAAAGGCAGGATCAAGTAGTTATAGCAGGGTTCATTGTAGTTATCAATTTGCATGTGTATTTTCCTTGCTAGATTTGGCATGCATGGTATTGCATGTGGTTCTTTTCTATCATGGCATGGGTTTATCCAGGTGTAATAGTGTTTTCAACCTATCCTTGCCATTTCTGGATAGCCATGGTGGCATGGTGTGATGGCGTTCTCATGTTTTGGTTGAGCTGGATTTCTAGATGGATTCGAAGCCGAGTGGGGTGGATCTTTGAATGATAGAGCACATGGCCTAGTGGTTCCTGAACCAGACTGTGGATCACGGTAAAGCACATGGCCTAGTGACGCTTGAGCCAAATTGTGGGTTGCAGTAAAGCCAGGATTGTGTTGCCTCGGTGGGCATAGGAATCCTTGCCGGTAAATGGCAGGATATAGGATAAAGCCAAGAGGTGGTTTTCTCTCCGTTGGGCCTAGAATCTCAGGTTTGGGATATGTAGTAAAGCCTAGAGAGTGGCTCTCAGTTTAGGGCCTAGTGATTTGGGTTTGGATTGCGGTAAAGCCTGAGAGACTAGGAGGCAAGAAAATTCCTCATGGTGTAGGTTGAGAAATCCAGTGGCATCCATGCTTATTTGTCCTAGTGATCAAGAGAATATCATGGTAAAGCATGTTATTATGTGTTCATTGTGTTGGCCTAGTGATCCAGGATGGATTACAGTAAAGCCTGGTTTCTATTGATGAGGGTGAGGTGGTTTAGCCTCGGTATTCCCTAGTTGGTTCTTTGGTTTGAGTCCCACATTCATGCTTGTAATATGGCATGGCGGTGAATGGTTGAAGAGATATTTGGCTAAGCCATTCTATGGTTAGGTGGAACGGGGTAGTCCCATCTCCAGTTGGTTTATTGAATTCATTAATAAGAAATTCATTCCCTTGATTTTCATGTGTAAATGCGTTAAATTATATGTGGATTTTATGGTTGATATGCTTATGATATTTTTGTCCATATTATGTTGGTTATATATATTCTTTACGATACCAGCTATGTATGTCTCTCAACATTTTTTTACTTGTAAATGAATGGATAATTTATCTACGGCATAATAGATGATAATGCAGCAAATGACATGAGGGAAAAATGGTTCATAGTGATTCTCAGATAAGCATGAGATCCCTACACTTAATTTTGTTGTTTACACCTATAGGTTACATCTTGATGACATGTTTGACAAAATGCCTATTATGGCTAGTATGGATCTAATTAAGGTCTTGTTTAAATTATTTATTTTGCATCAATGTTTCATTGTTGTTTGAATAATCTTAAGCTAGCATTCTATTCTGGGCAGTGACCTCGGCTCTAGGCCTAAAGAAGTGGCTCAAATCCTAGGATCATTGGCATAACACTGGAAAATTGGGTCTCTAAATGCTGGTAGACAAGCCTGTGAGAGCGAATTTGGGTTTTTGGATGTTTTCATGCCTATAGCATGAGAGCGACTAGGGCTTAAGATGTCTAGAACATCAGTGTGACCCAAGGACAAGATTTCTGAGTGGCTGACATGTCTCCTCGAGTTTTTGTTGCTGATGTGGATAAGTTGGTTGATGTGTTCCATCGATTCCACTTCCTTAAGGTCAAATAGGAGGTCGAATCAAATCATAGTATCCTCTCGTCGCATTTTTACCTCTGCAGGTTGGTTACTTGGGTAGATGTGTGAGGAGGGTGATACACTCTTTTCCTTTGCCAATTTCCATAGCCATTAATTAACCACAAGTGATTCCCACTATAGTGTTTTTCCTCCATTCAGCTTGGAAAATGTGTCATGTTCTCACTTACTATAAAATATGTTTCTAGTTGTCCAAAGTGTAAATGAACATAGAATCTTGCATTCATCTTCCAAGCCACAGGAGGAATTAAAGCCTACATCAGACCCTCTATATTTGGAAGTTCTATGAACAAGCTTTCCAACAATATGTGGAAGTCTAAAAATGGACTCCTGGATCAAAAGATATGGTTTGTTGAAGTTCAAGGACTTAGGAAGGAATATCGAAGATCACATATCGAAGGTCCAAAGGTATCGGTGATCGCAACATCAGAGCATCAGCCATATTGGTGATCACAACATCATAGCATCAGCATATCAATGATCGCAACATCAGATCATTAGGAATATCAATGATCGCATATCAGAGGTTAGGACTATCAGTGCGTCGCATATCATAGTTCCTGAATATCGAAGCATTGTCACATCGAAAGGTCAGAGAATCATAGAATTGGAACTTCTTAAGGTGACAACCTTTGAAAATTTGTGATATGCATAATGTGCTGATAGTGTTAAAAATTGTCAGGAACACCAACAAAGGATTAACAAAGGATTTCATCACAAAACCAAAGGTGGGCGGGCCCTTTTCTCTCTCCTCTAGCAGGACATGTGGTGGCATATGATTGGTCGTGATAAGCTACAGTGGCATCTGACGTCAGTATTGTTAAGCTCACATGGAATGTAAACAGTTATATGAAAGATAAGCATTATATTACCTTTACTATTCACAAGATATTCATTTATAATACATTGTACATCACTGGTGGATTCATCTTCCAACGTCTCTTGGACTCTAGTGGTTGTTCATATTCCACACCATCCCATATAGGATTAGGTGTCCAACATTCCCCCCCTTAATTCGAAGGGGTATGTATGAGTCCAAGAAGAGAGTTGTAAAACAAAATGTACAAAATGCATGACAGCACTAGTTTGAATTTTCTCTCTGAAATGTTGGTATAAAGGGGGTGGTTTAACGATGACCACCAACACTGGAACGCTTAGTGTTGTTACCGGAACTCTTCCAAATCTGGAAAGAAGTTGAAAACTTCTGCAAGAGGAATCCCTAATTCTTTGGAGAGGGAGACCTTCAACCTGAAAAAGGGAGGTATACAACCTGCAATGGTTTAAGATGACCACCAACACTGGAATGCTTAATGCAATTCTTGGAACTCTTCCAAAACTAGCAAGAAGCTTAAGTCTTCTGCTAGAGGAAGTGTCCCCAGTTCTTTTGAAGAGATGTCTCAACCCTGCATAGATGGTTTAAGGCTGATCATCAACTGAAGGCATGCTCAGGGGCATCTTTGTCTTTGGCTACAACTCTAAATCTGGTATGGCAGGTTGTGGCTCAGGCTCTCTTGATGTGCCTTTGAAGCTTGTAGATTACCATCACTTTCCCCCTGTCAGATAGAAGGTGAGAAGATGAAGAGATCTCAACTGCAAGACTTTTCAATATTCGAGAACAAATCCTGATGTATGAGCGAAATATCTTCTTGGTTGTTGAAGCCCATTGCTAAGAAGTGATCCATCCAAGATGAATCTTTGTTCTTGCAAGAGGTTTGTTTTTGAAGCATCTATTTGAAGAATGACTGGTTTTATGGCAGTGATTACATGGATGAAGATCATCAGTGATCTTTCACATGGCCAACTCTATCACAATGTTGGCATTTAACAATTGGTTTTTGTTGCTATGGAAGAGGAGCAGAATATGGAACAGCTAAAGGTGAATTGTCATGAAGGAATCCAACACTTTGACACTGAATGGACTTTGAGTAATCTGGAATATGAAAGCAAACCTCCTTATCATATCCAAGACATGTTTTGTGCTTGTTATGGATAAGCTCTTCCCAAGGTCTGATGATGGCTTGGGAAGTGCATACTAAACTTCTGCATCTGTATGTGATGTTGTTGCTTCATTGGGAACTGTATATGAATCAACTTGCTACTTATGGGAGTCTGTTTCAATGTTTTGAACAGAAACAAGTTCAGAATGATGACTCCATTGATGTAATTCTTCCTGTTGTAGTTGTGATTCAATCTACAGAAACTCTATCTTTTCATTTGCATTTTGTAGACAGGTTTGAATGTCCAAAAGAGAGGCTTTGCTAATTTTGACTGTGCTGTCAATAGTGGACCTAATTAGAGTTTTCAATAACTCTAGTATTCTTTCAATCTTAGCCATTTTTCTTAATAGCTGGAAAATAAAGATTGTGAGCTTCAATTGTATCACTATATACCAAAGTCTTCTCTAGAAATTATGCACTATCTTCTTCTACACACAATATGAAGCCTTGATGGTAGGCTTTGGAGCAACGACTAGGACCAACTTTTCTATGGCAGCAACTCAAAACTAGATAATTCATATATATAAAATCAACCCATCAAAACAAGGAAACTGAGGGTTTTGATGCCATTATCTCTCTTGTGGGTCATCGATGCTTTGAGTCCTTAAGTTACAATATCACACCATTTTCCATTATATAAAGGGATGACAGGCATAACCCATTTTACTCCAACCATAATCATGGATATACAACATCCTGCAATTCACAAAATAACATTAACAATGACCATTGTTTTCACTACTGTTCTCATCTTAAGATGGAGATGTCCATTGTTTCTTTATCAGACTTTTGTCCTTTTCATACAAAACCCTGAGATGGAATCCAAACCCATCCATCCAGAAATCTACGTCATCTTCAACAGCTATATATGGTATGTCCCAACACCTTAGTAATTTTGAGACAAAATTGACGTCCACAGTTTAGATACAGTTTGGCAATAATATCTCATAATATTATCATTTTTCTTTTTCGATGATAAGACGACGAGTCATTAGAGGGAATCATTAATAGAAAAGGGTTTGCAAAGAGTGGACAACCTGTTGATTAAGTGGCCAATCAAACTCGCAACATAATTTCACACTATAAGTGATCAAAATAGTGAGGAACAACTGCACTATGAGCTAAAAAAGGGAGAATACCCAAAATTGTACTTTACAGTACCTGATCAATGGCTATGAATACAAACAATATCATCAAACTAATCTAAATTTCTCGCTCCTTTTTCACTCAGTGTCCTTTCACTAAGCTCATTGATCCTTTCAACACCTTGTCGCGTAATTCACTGGACCTCAATCTGGAAGGATTTCTAGCCTCCAGCAAAGTATGTCAAACTCAATAAGCTTCACCTAAAACCTTGTTACTGAAATTGTCAAGAAAAGTGTCCTCGAGCCATTTTTATTGAGGGGTTTTATGACTCTGTAGAATGTTGAAGTTGCAAAGACTCATGCATAATGGGCATAAGCATAGGCTTCCAGTGTAGGAGGAGAGGAGAGAGGTAGGGTTGTGAAGCTTAATGGCAAGCTACTCGCTACAGATTGACCAGAAAATGCTTTCCATCATCAATTTCATCGATTTATTGCTCTCATTTGAAGCAAAAAGGTGTCGGCATTGCAAAGGCTGTTAGTATTCACCACAACTCGAGGTATGTCATCTTTTCCTTCTGTCAATATTGAACAATTTCGTTTCCTCTAATTCATATGTCACTAAGGATCCTTATATCATCAACAAAACCCATTGAAAACATTAGTTCTAGAACCCAAACGCAAAAGCCTCCAGCATGGGGTCAAATCAAGGATCACAAAAGTGATTTTGAGCATTTAGTCTACTCCAGATGTGGAGATTACATGTCGAATAGGCAGCTGAACATGCTAGAGCATTCCAATAGCAACAAAAGAAGTAATGTTCAATATCGCACAACCCTTAATCATGTGAGTTGCG
This sequence comes from Pinus tabuliformis, assembly GCA_031772625.1. Classification (NCBI taxonomy): domain Eukaryota; kingdom Viridiplantae; phylum Streptophyta; class Pinopsida; order Pinales; family Pinaceae; genus Pinus; species Pinus tabuliformis. The sequence goes on from CM062816.1 coordinate 196,444,318, forward strand.
TGTGCCTTACACTACAACACTAGCCTGGCGTGGCTGATAAAACTAAATGTTATAGCCAGGAATATACTAGTGACACCAGTACACAGAAAGGTTGTAACAGTTCCTTCAAGGGGTAGTGGTGACAACATGTAGCAAGAATAGTAATGGCAATTTTGACACGCAAGAAGGCAGAACTGACATTTATAGAGTCCACAAAACAAGTGGCTCAAATTAGAGCAGGGCCAGAGTTCTCTTGCAACTCTGATACCATGTTAAACTCACATAGAATGAAAACATCCATATGAAAGATAAGAATTAGATTATCTTTATTATTCACAAGATGTTCATTTATAATACATTGTACATGACTTCTGGATTCATCTTCCAACATCTCTTGGACTCCGATGGCTATTCACATTCCACACCAACCCATAGAGGATTAGGTGTCCAACAATGATGTGGCGGTACGAAAGGACACGTGGCAGGAAGTTTTGGCATTTTGTGGGGGCCTACAGCGAGAAATTTGAGTGATGTTAGGTGTAGGTTTTGTGCATATTTTGGACACCTTTCTCCCCATCCTTGACCATTTCACCTCTAAACCTGTGGACTTTATATCATAATTACCGTTTTCTCGGTTATAAGAATCCATTTTTGTTCTGACATATTATTTTTCCATTTTTATTAAATATGAATGAGGTGATATCTTTTTGATGGCTAACCAAGGTAATTATGGAAAAAAATTCTCTGTCTCTATTTCTTTTAGGTGATGCTTCACAGTCTACAGCCAAAGGATGAATAGCGATGTGATAATTCACAAAGGTGTTTTGAGTACTTTTTGTTACACATCAAATTGTTGTTACACCTCAAATTATTTTTACACCATGGGATGTTGACTACACCACAACTATCTAGGATTGTGGGTACTATTCCACTGGACAATTGTCATAAAGATTGTATTATCTATGGGTGGCTAAGGAGTCAAGGAAGTTGTGATTTTGAGAAATGAAGTAACAACAATAGGCCTTGTATTTAGAATCTGTTGTAATGATTTCTATTTTCTCTCGATATTGATCAGCATGAGAATCGTCATATTCTCATGACTGATCTATTTCTTATTTTGGACATGTAAATCTTATAAAGGGGACTCGATTCCATGTAAACAGGATGGACAATATCGTTATTTTTCTTTTGTAATTCATAACCATTTTAATACAAAGGATAGCATTTCTGATGTTTTTACAGACATGGTGTTGAGACTTTACTAATTTGCATCTCATCCCTACGCACGGCTAGGGAGGAAGGGCCCTCCTCTTTAGTAGGGATTGCGAAAGCAGTAGTAGCATAGTGGTAGATTAATTATTGTTCCTTTCAGTAAGTGTGAAATTATTTCTGTTGTTGTGTAATTTACAGAATGGGTTTATTTCTGTTTCCATATTTCTGATATGTTGTCACACAGGATTAATTTGAACATAACATTTAGCGAGTTGGCTTAGTTAGTGGTGTGGTGTGTAGTGTGACTTTTCCTTGGTAACACGAAGTGTGATTTCATTTTTGTAGAATGCTTTTTTCTTTTTTCTTTTATCTTTTTCCTTTTTCCTTTTTCCTTTTTCCTTTTTCCTTTTTCCTTTTTCCTTTTTCCTTTTTCCTTTTTCCTTTTTCCTTTTTCCTTTTGCCTTTTTCCTTTTTCCTTTTTCCTTTTTCCTTTTTCCTTTTTCCTTTTTCTTTTTCCTTTTTTCTTTTTTCTTTTTTCTTTTTCCTTTTTTCTTTTTTCTTTTTCTTTTTTTCTGATGAGTGTTACTTTCTATAATTAAATTCAGTGACATTTTTTCTATCTTTTATTTTTACTCTTGGTTGAAGTGTTTCGACACAGATAATGCATACTCCTTTGAAATAAATAGACCTACCATGGGCTAGCAATTAATGGTTGTGATTCAATCATATTAATAGTGATTAAATCGGCTCATCATCTTGGCGTCGTTGCTGGGGAAGGAAGTCGACGATGCAATCAACCAAGTGTTTTTTGTTAACAGAGTGTTTCTAGTGCACAGGTGTTGGGTGGTAAGACAAGAGGTAAGAACCTACACATCACTCTAATATACCTAGAAGGGCTCACCCATGTGGTTACTAGGACACTTAGGTTGTGTGAATTCCTTGATTCTTTAGATGTGCTCTTAGCTTTACAGGTGTTGGGCAGTAAGACGAGAGGTAAGAACATGTGCATCGCTCTAATATACTTGAGTGGGATCACCACTATATAAGTTGAGACACTTAGGCTTGAATAAATACGCATAGGGTCCATGTGTAAAGTGTAGGAATAATAGAGATCCCAAGACACAACCACTCTAATAAATCATAGGAAAAATGGGTCATAAAAGAAATAAGAAGAGCACAGATTTAGGGAGGAAAACATTTATTCATGAGCTAATCTCAAAAGAATAAAAAGAACATTCAAATTCTCAGAGGGATGCAAGGAAAATAGGGCCACAAAAATTTGTTACTCCAATAATAAGAACAAAAGCATTTGGTTCCTTTGTCTCCGAACCATATCATCCTAAAACTAGTGTAACCACTCCAAAAACTAAGTATCCAAATCAAGAGAAACAGTGGAAGGCTAGTGATCAGGACCTTAGGACTGAGGGTTAAGGGAAATCAGTGGGGAACACCAGGATCCTGAGAGGGAAAAGAATTCATTGAATTATCAATATCCCAATTCGGGCAACGTAGTGAAATAACTAGCCCTGAAGCAGCTTGAGCCATAAATTAACAAATCTTCACCCACAAGACAGTCACCAAAACGATCTGAAGAAGACCCGTCACATCAAGGATCAGGAGGATAAACAATGGGGGACAATAATGAAAAAAACACTAAAAGAGATTCCACCATTACCACCTTTCAGTTTCCAATATGGCATATCAGAGGCAAGGCTCCCATGAAAGACATTCCTTTGTCATCTCTCCCATCCTTTCAAGGGATGACTATAGAAGACCTGACACCTTCTTGTTTGAATTTGATGTCTTGTGTAGGAGCTATGATTATATTTCAGATGCTCAGAAGGTGGAATTATTCCCTGCTACTCTAAAAGGATCATAATTGAGATGGTTCATGGAATTAGGCTCTGCTACCGTTCGGACGTGGAGTGACGTGAAAGAGACATTTCTATCTAAGTATCAGGATTATTGCAGAACCAAGGATTTGTGGGAAGAAATATTTAGGATGACACAAAAGGAGGAAGAAAGCTTGGAGGACTATGTGAATCAATTCCATTACAATTTGTAGAGATCTAAACATAGTGACTTAGATCAAGAAATCTTGAAGACCATATTCATAAGGGGAATGAGAGATGACTGCTTTGATACCTTGAATCTACTAGGGAAGGGGGACATATCTAAGTAACCATTTCCCGAGATAGTAAAGCTTTGATTGAGATGCTCTAGAGGATTGTCGAAGGGGAGAAGCATGGTACAAGACTCCTCTGCCCGAATAAAGAAATTTGCAAACGGTAGTGTGACCAAGGCGGAAATCAGAAACTTGTTAGAGAATCTTAAAACCAATCTTCTCAGTACCCTATCTTCTCAAGTAACGATGGCACAAGTGAAGAAAGCACAAGATGAGGTTGATGCAGCTTTAGCCGTGTTTTACCCAATATGCAAAGACAAGCATTCCCAAAGGGAATGTACGGTAAACAACATTTTCTTTTGCAACATCAGTTATCTAGAGCATTCCATAAGTCATTGCCCGAACCTTCATAGATTGAAAGTCATGCTTAAGGAATCAAGCGAGGAGGTTCAGTCTTCCTACTTCATTGGATCCAGGAAACCTTGGCAATCGTGACCCTCAGGTATGTCTCAAGACTTCTATTATTTCAATCCATGGAATAATATACATAATGTTCAACAATTTCCATGGTAGTACTCTACCCCTCCTCCGGTACAATATCCTTCACCTTGGAATCAGTAGTCTCCCTCAGCACCTTTCCAATGCCCTTCATCACAACCATATCCTTGGACTTAGAATTGGAGAGGAAATTCCCTAGGGCCAATTCCTCCTATAATACTAGTACAAAAACAGTTGCAGCTACCACCTCTTCAAACACATGTTGTTACACCTTCTATATGACCCCAATTACCTATGCAACCTAACCCTAACTCAAATAATAAGGTAGCCCAGAACATTGAATCCTCGACAACCTTTTAGACTTATTGTATCACTTATGTCAGGTATAACAAAATCCATCTTCGGTTAGGGATAGTGGTTAACCCAAAACTCTCCCCTGTTATAACCGAAGAAGAATGTGAGTAACCCACGGGGGGTTCTACAGATTTTAAATCTGTTGTCACACCTATAATAGTTGATTAGAAAAGGATTGTTGCACCTGTAACAACCAGTTCGAGTAAAGTCGATACACCTGTAACAGCGGATTTGACTATAACACCTAAAGACCCTCCATATCCTCGAAGGCTAGCAGAAACTAGTATGACTTCACACCTGGAATTGGATTTTCTCAAGGAGTTGAGAAACTTACACATACGGATTCCTCTACTACATGCTATTAGAGATGTGCCTGTTTATGAAAAAACAGTAAGGGGTCTATGTGTTAAAACTGGAAGGAAGCCTAAGGACCCTACTACTATTCATGTGATGGGAAAGTTGTCTAAGTTGATGATTGATCAACCCCTTTTAACCAAATACAATGATCCATGGAATCTTACTGTCAATGTTTACATAGATGGCAAGCCCATTACCAATACATTGATTGATTTAGGGGTAGCCATTAATGTACTGATGAAAGAACTATTCATCACCTTAAGGTTATAAGGACTAAGACACACACCTACAGTGTTGGAATTAGCAAATAGGTCCCATGTCAAACCTGAGTAGATGTTAGAAGACGTAGTGATTATAGTAGATTCTTGGCAATATCCTGTTGACTTCCTTATTTTACAAACTAAATCAAACCTAGGGGGGGCATACTTTAATCTTAGGAAGGTTGTGTCTAGCCATTGCAGATGCATTCACAGGATGCAGGTCTAGGTCTATGATGATTTTTGATGACCAGGCCACCAAGAATCTTAGCCTTTACCCCCAACAAAACCAGATAGGGATTCGATAAATTGCTTTTGGGATGAATTTGAACCCGAGTCAAATCACTCACAACCACTTCTCACCCTCGCGAATGCGTATTACTTTAAGAATGAAATGGAAGATGATATCATAAGTGGTTTTATTAGTAATTCACTTTCTATTACTTCCATTGAAGACTCGAGGGAGGAAGATGTTGTAGAAGATTTGAGCCTTGAACAGATGAAGACTACTCCAAGTATTAACAATAATCCTATTGAAATAGAACCAAAAAAATGTCTTAATGTCAATCCAAACTTGACTGTTGAGCAGAATAGATTGTTGTTACAATTGTTACAAAAATACAAAAAGGTCTTTGCATGGGATTATAGGGTTATGAAGGGTATCCATCCTAGCCTATGCACTCACCGCATCTATGAGACAATCACAGTGATGCATGAACCCAACATTGAAGGAGGTAGTAAAAGAAGAATTGCAGAAAATCCTGAATGCCAACTTCATTTATCCCATTTTTGACAGTCAATGGGTGTCTCCGCTTGTCATTGTCCCAAAAAAGAATGGAAAATGGAGAGTCTGTGTGGATTATAGCAAACTTAACAAATCCACTTAAAGGAACATTTCCCCTTGCCATTTATAGACCAGGTCCTTGATAGCTTGTCCAGAAAGAAATTTTTCTCATTCTTAGATGGGTTTAGTGGGTACAACCAAATACAGATTGCCCCGGAAGACCAAGATAAAATGACCTTTACCTGCCCTTGGGGAACTTTTTCATACAAGGTTCTTCCTTTTGGACTCTGTAATGCACCAACAACTTTCCAAAGGGTGATACTGGAAATTTTCTCGAGTCTATTGAATGACTCTCGAAATTTCCATGGGTGACTTCACACCCTAGGGGTACACCTTCGCAACAGCATTAGTTAATTTGGAAAAAGGTATTAGAACGATGTGAATAGACTAATGTTGCTTTGAGTACAGAGAAACGTCACATGATGATGAATGAAGGGATCGTGCTAGGACATCTTATTTCAGCTGACGGATTAAAGTGGACCCTGCTAAGATAGAGGTAATCTTGAAAATCCCAATCCCCAAGACACAGGAAGAGGTACTTAGTTTCTTGGGTCATGCAGATTATTATAGGAGGTTTATAGAAAAAAATTCAAAGATTTCTCCTTTATTTTCGTTACTTATGAAAGATGCAGAGTTTGTATGGAAAGGAAAATGCAAGCAGGCCTTTGCGAAATTAAAATATTGTGTATCAGTAGCTCATGTTTTGCGGGGTCTGAACTAGAATCTGTCATTCCATATAGCTATGGACACATCTGATATTGTTGTGGGAAATGTTTTGGGCCAATTGGAGGACAAGAAACCATATGCCATTTATTATATAAGAAAAAACTTGACTCCATTTGAACTCAATTACATAGTGACTGAGAAATAATTCCTTGTAGTAGTGCATGCCATCAATAAATTTTGGCACTACATCACATGATATCAAGTGTTTGTACACACTGACCACTCTGCAATTCATTTTTTGATGAAAAAACTAGTCACTAATGGTAGGGTTACATGATGGTTATTGTCGTTACAGGAATTTGATATAGCTATCCTAGATAAACCTGGGAAAGATAATGTGGTGGTTGATTTTCTTTATAGGATGAATGTTGGTAGTGAAAGCATGCCTATTGAAGATTCTTTTCCGGATGAATATATTTTTTCTATTTCAATTCACTCACCATGGTATAAAGACATAGCTAATTATCATGCTACAAGAAAAATTCCCCAAAACCTATCCTACAGGGAAAAGAAAAGGATTATTCAACAAAGTGTTAGATACTCATGGATGGAAGGAAATCACTATCACACTGGGCCAGACCATCATATCAGACAATGTGTAAGGGAGGATGAAATTTTTGATATCCTTTGAGCTTGTCATGAGGAACCTTGCAGAGGATACTTTGCAGATAAGAGAACATGATACAAGGTTCTCTTAACAGGATACTATTAGCCCACAATATTCCAGGATGCTAAGAAATTTGTGAAGGGATGCGACAGCTACCAGAGAATGGGTCAACCACTCCAATCAAATGAGATTTCGTTGCAACCTCAAATAGTCTTAGAACCATTTGAGAAATGGGCCCTAGATTTTTTAGGACCAATTATCTCGTCATCTCAGCAGAAATCCTACATTCTGATCTGCATAAACTATGTCACAAAATGGGTTGAGGTGAAAGCATTAACCAAAGCTACAGAGTAGGTTGTTTCATACATCTTGTTTGAAGATATTTTTTTCCGCTTTGGAGTACCCAAAGAAATAGTGACAGATGGAGGACCACAGTTTAGATCTCATTTGATTCAGAACCTGGTTGAAAAATACAAAATTTGTCATAGGATCACTTTTCCTTATCATCCACAAGAAAATAGCCAAGTGGAAAGCATCAACAAGGTTATTGATGGAATTCTTACCAGGATCGTAGCTAGCCATCGAAGAAATTGGGTTGATAAACTTCCGGGAGCGTTGTGGGCATACCGGACTATAAGGAGGAATATTACAGGGTCCCCACCATATGAATTAGTGTATGGTAAAAATCCTTTGTTTCCTATAGAATTTGAAATTAAGACATTAAGAACAATGCTACAAGTAAATTTGGATCTGCCAACAGCACAGAAACAACAGTTGAATCAACTTAATGAACTAGATGAGAAACGGTTAGTTTCCATTCAGCAAACAAACATTGTCCAACAGCAAAGAGCTAGGTGGCATGATAAATTCATTAAAAAGAAGAAATTTCAAAAAGGAGATTGGGCTCTATTATATGATTCAAGATTTAAGGATTTTAAAGGGAAGCTTTGCACCAGGTGGCTAGGTCCTTATGAATTTGACACAGTCTTCGACAATGGGATTGTAAATTTAGTAACCATTGGCAGTGCTAGGACACCATTATTTGCTAATGGGCACCATCTTTGGCTTTATCACAAACCTGCTTCAAAGGAATCATTCATCAACATTGTCACAGATTCTAATCTTCAGATTATGAAGACAGGGGATAATTCCTAATTCCCCTGTGCTGCCAATTTCTTAATTCTCTAATAAGTGTAACAGTCGAAAACCAACTTCTGTTGGCAACGGTTACACCCAACAATAAATATAATAAAATATAATAAAAAACGAGCAATAAAAACATATAAATAAAAATTTGACTGTGAAAACCTCTTCTGGGGCACAGAAAGACCGATTGTGACAGCTGAAAACCACTATGTGGTAGCTATTGCACATTTCTTTTTCCTCTGTAACAACATTAGGTAACTCATGCATATTCCATTTTTATGTTGTTACAAGTTCTATTAGAATATGTTTATAAATTCTTTTTGTAAGTATTTTAAAGAATCATGTAAATAAGAAATGGTTGTAGAAATAGCGTGGAAATTGGGTTTGTTGTTACATGTGTAACAACTTTCAACTTGTAAGCAGTCACATCAGCGATTTCGTCAACCGCAATATAAGAAAGAGAGAGTATTCGTCAATGCTATGCTGTAGGAGCAATTCATACAACTGGAACATCATCACTGGAATGAATTATATCGCTAATCCTTGTCACCAATCCTTTCTTGCCACATCATGTCAAGTAGGTCATACAAAGGTATATCACTTCTACCCTCTATTTAACAATCATGGCAATTAATATGATATCTCTTTAGAAGGCCGAGGATGAACATCACATTAAACTCGGGGCAGAGGATGAGTCATTTCGTAATCTATGATCTTGAATTTAAAGCCGGTAATCATTATTAAAACTTTGTCATCATTATCCCTTTATTTAAATCATGCTAAGAATTAAAACACATTTAACACCACATCTCCATGATTCGGACCAATAATGAAACCATAATGTGTGCATTATGATCCTCCCTAACCCTAAATCCTTGTTTTATTGACTATTTCACTTCCCTAACATCAACCTCACTGAAGCATTTCACCTTCATTCCAAAATTCTTAGAGCAAGAGAAGAATACAAAGTGTTGGGATAGAGATGGGAGGAGCAGCAATCCGACAAGAGATAAATACAACTAAAGCATTGGAGAATTTCCCTGAGGCACGTCGGGTCTTTAAGGAAGCGTGCTAGTTCAAATTTTTAGAACGGCTCAAGGGATCAAAGGAGTTGGTGACCATAGAATTTTCTTGGAACCTACATAGAAAACAGATAGTAGTTCAGGGGTTAAAGCTATAAGTGACAGAAAGAGGACGGATTGAAATTTCGTAAGAAGGTACAGAAAGAGGACGGATTGTCGTTTCTTGTGTGTGTGTTTCAGATTCAAAATTTGAAACAGTGACTCGTGGCACGTTGTACAAGTTCGCTCTACTGAACCAGTCTAAAAGCAAGTCACTATGGGAGATTTCACATAACTCTTCCTTGGAGAATCCAATTTGGCTCAGACTTGTGGCATTGGAAAGAAGACACAGAAGGCTACTACAGGTAGCAATTTCAAAACTGGATGATCCGAAATTACAGAGATACATCAGATTCAATATCAGGCTTCTATAAAGTGAAAAAAAGGTGTGTAGTTTTTTTTTTATTTTTGTGTAAGCTTGGTTTAACGGAATTCAAAGGGCATAGTAAAGCATTATTATCGGTAACTGATGCCCCGAGGAAAGAAAATGCAAACACCTAGTAAGGAACCTGAAAGCTCTAGCATGACTCATGAAGAAGAGGAAGAAATGCTACATGATATATCAAAATTACAAGAACAAGTGCAACAAATGTCACGCTCACAAAAGCTAACAGAAGCTAAGATAAGTGGCGTGGAATCTAAGATAAAGGGCATGGAAGCTAAGATGGATGATTCAAAGACAGATTTGAAGAGAGACATGGCAGATTTGAAGATATATTTGAAGACAGACATGGAAGAATTGAAGAAGTTGCTACAAGAAAGGGTCACTAATGGTGAAAAGGTAGTAAAGGAAACTCATGATGAGAACAAAAGAAATGTTAATCATGATTCCATAGATGCTAATGTTGGATCGAAGAATCACCATATTCCAAAAATCAATATGAGGAAGTTTGATGTCAAGGATCCCGCCACATGGATATTACAGATGGAGCAATTCTTCAATCTCAATAATGTGCAAAACGCACAAAAGGTACGTATGGCAACTGTATATTTGGAACCAAATCAGTTTGTATGGTATCAATGGCTTTGCTCTCGTAAACAATTTATCACTTGGGCAATTTTTACGGAAGAATTGATAGCACATTATGAAGATACAAAAAGCAACACTTTTTTTAGCCAATTGATAAGTCTCAAACAAAAGGGTTCGATAATGGAGCACATTGAGGAGTTCCAAAAATTGAACATAAGGGTAAAAGATATTCCAGAGGAGCATAGGATTGATGTGTTCATAGGGTCTTTAAAGGATAATATCCAACATGATGTTCGCCTTTGGGAACCTGATTCATTAGAGAAGGCATTCAGGTTAGCAAGAAAAATGGAAAGCAAAATTATGGCAACCAGGAAGCATACCACTCACAACTATAAAGACGGAAGTGTTGTTGACCCTAGTCTTCCACAACCTATAAGGTTGACACCACAACAATTGGAAGAAAAAAGAGCAAAAGGGCTTTGTTACAGTTGTGATAGCAAATACACTAAAGGTCATAAGTGTGCTGAGAAGAAATTATTCTACATAGATTGTGAAGAGGAAGAAGAAAAGGAGCAAGAAAGGTCAAAAGAAGAAGATATACTCCAGGAACAAAGCCTAGATGAAGAACAAATAAATCCGACCATATCTTGTAATGCATTGGCGGGAATTACCACTCCCCAAACCATCAAGATAGAAGGACAAATCAAGAAGAAAAAGGTAATAGTGTTGATTGATTCAGGAAGCACCCACAATTTTATTCATTGTAGGGTAGCAAAAGAATTGAATTGCTTTCTATATCCAGCACCAGAGTGTCAAGTGATGATTGCAAATGGAGGAACAATAAATTGCTCTGGAAAGTGCCATAATATCAAGCTATCCATGGGAGAATATGTATTGACTAGCCCAATGCTTTCCATTCCAATGGGAGGTGCTGATGTTGTACTAGGAGTCCAATGGCTACAATCCTTGGGTACAATAGCTTTTAATTTTCAAGAACTTTTCATCAAATTTTCTACGGAAGGAAAGGAAGTTGAATTAAGGGGTATTGCAGGGAAAACAGGAAAGATAATTAGCTCTAATGGCATGACAAAGCTTCTAAAAAAGGAGCAAAGAGGTGTAATTGCACAATTATGTTCGCTAGATGTTTCCACATTGGAATCATCTATTTCTCCAGATCTCCAAAATGTCCTGGACAATCATTCCAAGGTATTTGAGACTCCAAAAGGTCTCCCACCTATGCGTGATCATGATCATGCTATTCATCTGATTCCAGGAAGTGTTCCTCCAAACATCAGGCCGTACAGATATCCCTATGTCCAAAAAAGTGAAATTGAACGTATGGTTGCAGAAATGCTAGAGGCTGGTATAATTCAACCAAGTCAAAGTTCTTTCTCAACTCCAGTAGTATTGGTGCACAAGAAGGATGGATCATGGCGCATGTGTTCGGATTATAGGGAGCTCAACAAGCTCACTATTAAAGATAAGTTCCCCATTCCTGTTATTGATGAATTACTGGATGAATTGCATGGATCAATTTACTTCACCAAGTTGGATCTTCGTTTGGGATATCATCAAATCAGAATGAAGATTGAAGACATTCCGAAAACGGCATTTAGAACTCATGAGGGTCATTATGAATTTTTGGTCATGCCTTTTGGCCTTACCAATGCACCTTCAACATTTCAAGGTTTGATGAATTCAATTTTCAAACCATTCCTTAGAAAATTTGTGTTAGTATTTTTTGATGATATACTAATCTACAGCAAGTCTTGGAAGGATCATGTTGAACATGTTGACAGGGTGCTACAACTATTGGAGGAGAAAAATTATATGCAAAAAGATCCAAATGTTTCTTTGGAGTCCAGGAGGTGGAATATTTGGGTCATATTGTATCTCATGAAGGAGTTAAGGTAGACCCTAGCAAAATTAAAGCCATTAAGGAATGGAAAATCCCCACATCCATAAAGCATCTGCGAGGATTTCTTGGGTTGACAGGGTATTATCGCAAGTTTGTTAAGAATTATGGGAGAATAGCAGCACCTCTAACAACATTATTGAAGAAAGATTCATTTTCATGGACTCTGGAAGCAACAAAGGCCTTTGAACATCTTAAAGAGGCAATGTGCCAAGCACCGGTCTTAGCTACACCGGACTTCACAAAAACCTTTATTGTGGAATGTGATGCTTCAGGAAATGGAATTGGTGCTGTTCTAATGCAAGATGAAAGACCCATTGCTTTTGAAAGTCGTCCAATCAAGGGAAAGTTTTTAAGAAAAGCTATTTATGAGAAGGAAATGTTGGCAATACTCCATGCACTTAAGAAATGGCGACCCTACCTAATGGGAAGACACTTCAAGGTAAAAACGGATCATGATAGCCTTAAATACTTTTTAGAACAAAGATTATCCTCTGAAGAGCAACAAAAGTGGGTCACAAAGATGTTGGGTTATGACTTTGAAATCATCTACAAAAAAGGGAAGCAAAATGTGGTGGCAAATGCACTCTCAAGAAAGGATGAGGATGTGGAAGCATTGTTGTGTGCCATTTCTATTATCCAACCAGATTGGATAAACGAAGCAAGGGAGGAATGGAAGAATGACGAAGAAGTGTGGGCACTTATTCGAAAGCTACAACAAGATTCCAGTACTTCTGATACATTTAGCTGGCAAAATGATTCGTTATGGTACAAAGATCGCTTATACCTCTGTAAGAATTCCCAGCTAAAACAAAAGATTCTTATGGAATTGCACACTTCTCCCTTAGGAGGGCACTCAGGATTTTTAAAAACTTACCACAGGGTTAAGAAGGAATTTTTTTGGGATGGCCTTAAATCAGATATTCAAAAGTTTGTGGCGGAATGTTTGGTTTGCCAGCAAAATAAAGTTGAAACAATTAAGACACCGGGTCTATTACAACCTTTATCCATTCCAAGCCAACGTTGGGAGGAGGTTTCAATGGATTTTATCACAGGTTTACCCAAGTCTGAGGGAAAGAGTGTCATCATGGTGGTAGTTGACAAACTTACCAAGTATGCACACTTTTGTGCATTATCACATCCATTTAAAGCCAGTACAGTTTCTACTGCATTTATGGAAACAGTTCAAAAGCTACATGGAAACCCAAAGATTATTGTAAGTGACAGAGATCCCATTTTCACTGGAAATTTTTGGACAAAATTATTTTCTTGTCTTGGTACTCAGTTAGCTCATAGCTCATCTTATCATCCTCAATCTGATGGGCAAACTGAGATAGTAAACAAATGTTTGGAAGGATATCTTCGTTGCTTTGTATCTGATAAACAGACACAATGGGTCAAATGGTTGCCTCTGGCTGAATGGTGGTATAACACTTCCTTCCATACAGCAACAAAAATGACCCCATTTATGGCACTTTATGGGTATCAACCACCATCTATCACATCATATTTAAGAGAAAATTCTAAGGTTCAGGCAGTGGAACATCACATCGAACATCAACAACAAGTCCTCCAACTCTTAAAGGATAACCTCGTGTTGGCACAAAATAGAATGAAACAACAGGCATATCAACATCGCAGTGAAAGAAGTTTTGATGTAGGTGATTGGGTATTCCTACGGATACAACCATATAAGAAAATGTCCCTAAAGCAAGCTAAGAAGGATAATAAATTATCACCAAAGTATTATGGTCCGTACAAGGTGTTGCAAAAGATTGGTACTATGGCATACAAATTGGAGCTTCCTGCAGCTTCTCGATTGCACCCAGTTTTCCATGTTTCATGTTTAAAGAAGGTTATAGGTGACAAGCTCCCAATTCAAACAATATTGCCAGAACTTGACGAGGAAGGAAAAATTATATTGGAACCGAAAGCAGTCACAGAAACAAGAACTCGACAGCTACGAAATCGATCAATTTCAAAGTATCTTATCAAGTGGAAGAACTTATCCGCTGAAGATTCCACATGGGAGGATGAGAATTTTATGCAGAAGTATCCAGAACTACTCAAGCGTTGAGGACAACACTTTTTTGAAGGAGAGGGGAATGTTGGGTCCCTATAATACTAGTGATTACCCCATTACTCTTGTAGTTATACCCCTTATTTATATTGTTGTGCCCCTATTACCCCCATATTGTTATTTCTGTGCCCCATAGAATCCCTCTATTGTTATTTTTGTGGCTTTATATTATTATTGTTAGGTCGGCTGGATTATATTGTGACTCCTTAGACTCCTATATATAGAAAGGAGGTTTTGTCATTTGTATCATCGAAGAATTGTTCATTTATGTAATGTAAAGGAGGTTGCCCCCTTGAAGAGGCTGAATTCTAAGGCGTTGATCTATCTTTTCTATCTTTTCTTGAGCTGGTTTCATTTCAATTGGAGAAGAAGGGTAGGGGAATGTACATATCATCACTCCCTCAGCTATGGTGAGATGTTTCCTTGTACATTATCAAGTACATTACCTGCGAAGGAAGGGAAATAATTGTGTTTAACTACCATTTTGCACTGCTAAACCACCTGTGTCACGGGCAGCTGGTTAACCTTCCATATTTCTTGTTATAAAACATCAGGCACATGTTTGTGGCTGTAAATAATGTTTCAGACCCAGAAAATTGCGCCACCAATCACTGTCTTATTAAATTGATCATACTAGATGCATTGCAACGATAAGGCAGAAGCTGGGAAGAATTCATGAGTATAAATACAAGGACCTCCCGCAAGAGGTGAACTGAAATCCTTGATGCCCCAAAGGAAGCAAGGGAGACTAGAGAATGATGCCAATCTTTGGAGGGTTGGATCGAGAAAAGATCATTGAAGAAGCTGATAGGTGGCAGGATACCGAAGAAAAGGGTAAAAGTTAGTTCACAGTCGAAACCTTCACCTTCATCTAGCAAAGAATCGAGCAAGGACACAAAAAAGCAGAAAGAAGGAGAACAACTCCATCCGGAAGAAGACCCTCTGCCAGGTAAGGATGAGGCTCAGTTTTTTCTGCTTAAAATCAAAAATTTAGAAGAAGAAAATGAAATTAAGAAATTAGAAAGAAGTGGAGCAAAAGCAAGGGTCCCAGGCCTGGATACCCTGGTAGAAGCAATGGACAAAATGAGGGCGGATTTTGTACGAGGTCCCGTGTATGATGCATGCACCATAAACCTAGCAGAAACCAAATACAAAGTCTGTGTTGAAAGCACTTGATGGAAACTCAGACCGAACCATGGGAAGTTGTTACACAACAACGCATTGATGACGTTGCTAATACACAAGAACTGGCAGTTGAAATAGAGCATCCCATGGGTAGCAACCCAGGAGCTGATACACAAGAACCCATTGATGACACGCTTGTTACACAAGAACCAGAAGTAGAGGCAGAAGCTACCCAGGGACGAAAAGAATAGGCTACTACACAAGATCTCGTTAATGATGATGTTGTTACACAAGAACCAGCAGTCAAAATAGAGCATCTCAATCCTCGGGATGTTGTTACACCCCCAAGTGATATTGCATGTGAAGGAACACAAGGTCCTGAATCAGGATAGTGCTTGGAGAAAATTTTATTGATATCATAGTTGCATAAGTCAAAACAGCATGCACTCTTATTACAAGAAGGAGTGATCTCATTGGCGGCACACCAGAAAGTACTAAACTCAATCAAGGAGAAATGGGTTGAGAAGGAATTGGCAGAAAAATTGGAAACATGGGGAAAAGAGGTAGCTATGAAGAAGAAAGAAGAGTAGTTGCAGCTGTTGCAGTAGCAGGTTTGGGATTTAACGAATGATAAACACAACCTGCATGAACTTGCCCTAAATTTGTTAGGGTGTAGAAGACCCTCTCCATCCTACCCAGTTTTTCTATGGGAACGATTTTTCTTGTTTCAATTGAAGGTGGTCTATGAAAATAGACCATATTTGGGTAATTCTACCTGAACCTTTTTGGACATTTTTTGTGCCTATGATTTCCATGATCAAAGCTTGCTTTGCAAGCTTTTCCTTCATAATATAATTTGTGAGCATGTTAGTACATGCATGGTTACGTGTATTCTTTCTTACATGGGCGATCTGTAGTTACGCACCTTTATTTATTTTATGAAAAATTAGATAGAATGGCACATGTCCATGAAGACAGTGGACACGAATGAAGAGAAGGCAACATTAATGATCTGGGCTTAACCAGGTATGGCTGCAGAATTAAGACGAATTTTTATGAAATTTTTTAGTATTTCGGATGTCAAGGAACAAGTACCCCTCTACAGGTGAAGAATTGTGAAGCTCTGCATCAATCTTTTATGCAAATCAAGAGTCGTGCACTAATAGGGTTCCATAAATACATAAAGGTTAGTAGTGTAGGACTACAGGAGAGTGACCCATTTGGTTTTTAAAATTTGGTGGTTGTTGTTGTATAGTTCCTAGAGTATGCCCAGATTATGGATCAATTTGGCACCTTTTGGATAGGACTCAGGTTTAAGTATCCTTTGATTTGGATGTCAATGGAAGAGTACCAACCTCAATATCAACTATGTGATTATGAGGAGGAATCTTGGCCACATCAGCTAATGGCCACTCAAGGCTACAGGTCTACTGAGGAGGACACCACTAACACCTATAATCTAACAAAACTGCATATGAAGTATAGCAGCAGGCTCTGAAGTATTTTTGCATGAGGACATGCAATTGCTTCAGCTTGGGGGAGATGTTGGGTGCAGGTTTTGTGCATATTTTGGACACCTTTTTCCCCCGGCCTTGACCATTTCACCCTGAACCTGTGGACTTTATATCATAATTACCTTTTTCCTTGTTATAAGAATCCATTTTTGTTCTCACATATTATTTTTCCATTTTTTTTAAATATGAATGAGGTGATATCTTTTTGATGGCTAACCAAGGCAATTATGGAAAAAAGTTCTTTGGCTCTATTTCTTTCAGGTGATGCTTGAAAGTCTATGGAAAAAGGATGAACAACGGTGTGATAATTCACAAATGGGTTTTAAGTACTTGTTGTTACAACTCGAATTGTTGTTACACCTCAAACATTGTTGTTACACCTCGAATTGTTGTTACACCATGGGATGTTGACTACACCGCAATTGTTTAGTACCGTGGGCACTATTCCACTAGATAGCTATTGTAAAGATTGTATTATCTATGGGTGGATAAGGAATCAAGGCAGTTGTGATTTTAAGAAATGATGTAAAAACAATATGCCTTGTATTTAGAACTTGTTGTAATGATTTCTATTTTCTCTCGATATTGATCAGCATGAGAATCGTGAGATTCTCATGTCCATTCTCATGTCTTATTCGTTTCTTATTTTGGACATGTAAATATTATAAAGAGAACTCAGTTCCATGTACATGGGACAAATAGTATCATTATTTTTCTTTTGTAATTCATAACCATTTTAATACAAAGGATAGCATTGTTGATGTTTTTATAGACGTGGTGTTGAGACTTTACTAATTCACATCTCATCCCTACGCCATACTAGGGAGGAAGGGACCTCCTCTTTAGAAGGGATTTCAACAACAGCAGTAGCATAGTGGTAGATTAATTATTGTTCCTTTCAGTAAGTGTGAAATTATTTATGTCGTCGTGTAATTTGCAGAATGGAATTATTTTTGTTTCCATATTTCTGATATGTTGTCACACATGATTGATTTGAACATAATATTCATCTAGCTAGCTTAGTTAGTGGTGTGGTGTGTGGCTCGCCTTTTCCTTGCTAACATGAAGTGTGGTTTCATTTCTGTAGATTTTTTTTTTCTACATGATTGTTACTTTCTGCAATTAAATTCAGCGACATTTGTTCTATCTTTTATTTTTACTCTTGGCTGAAGTGTATCGGCATAGACAGTGCATACTCCTTCAAAATAAATAGACCTACCCTAGGTTGACAATTAATGGTTGTGATTCAGTCATATTAATGGTTATTAAATCGGCTCAATAGGTGACACATGTCACCACTCATGAGGTGCTACGTGGAGCGATGACGTCATATCGGAGGTCAGCAATCAGAAGATTATAATATTGCACTACTATAAAAATTGCAATATGGAATTTCTCTGATAAGCACGATACATGGAGTTAAAGGCATATCGGTCAGCAGCTACAATATTGAATGTAAGAATAGAGGATTTGGTCTCAGGAGTAATCACAACTGTGAAATATCATCGGCTCAAGGCAACAAGGACCACGATCCATAGGAAAGAGTGTTGGGTCTGCCTTGAGATGATACAAGCCACCTCTGTGCTCTGACACACATCTTCAATGAGATAAATGTAGGTATGGGACTTGGGAAGCAATGTCCAAGTTACTTGAGAATTAATTTCTCAGCATGGAGCTCCACGTAGTTAGGCAATGAAACACTACCAAGTCAATCTTTGCTTTTGCACAGTGACAAGAAACCAACAATTGATTGCTTCCAGCTCCAAAAAGTGCGGAATTCCAACAGTTAAGGTGAAAGTGACAAGTGAATTGGCAGAAAAAATAAAGAGGAACACCATGGCAAACATGTGGCCTGATCGAAGGCCATCATAGGAATGGCAAGGAGATATTCCTCAACCATCATTCAATTTTCTTTATGTCTATTATTCTATAATTTTTTCATTTTCAAGAAGGGAATCAAATCCGATTGTAATCATTTTGGGCAGCAGAAACTTCACACATCGAGACGGTTATTTGATTAGACATTTATTTTTTAACTACTTTTCAAATCCCCCCCCTATAAATATAGGGAAGAAACACTTAAACGAGGTTCCCAATTTTTGCATTCTAGAGGCCCGAATTCTGCTTTTGCAATTTTTGAGCTATGTTTGCAGAGAGAGTGGTTCCACTTTGGTTGAATTTTCTTGTTCATAAGGTGCTTGGGCATATACAATTGTTAAATGTGATGGACTAGTGATTTGGACTCCATCTTCAAATATTAATGAAGCAGTTTGGTTTATTCCAATCAGAGCAATGTGCGGTATGTTTTCCCCTTTGTATATGATTTCATGTATGTCTTTCCTCTTCTGAAATTGTGTTATGAAGCTGTCGGTTTCACTCTCTCATGGTTGTATGTATGCTACTAAGTAGTGATAAGTACCTGTGTAAACACAGATTTACTTGTGTTATTTGATAGCCTGCAGTACCTGTGTAATCACAGATTTACTTGTGTTATTTGATAGCCCATAGTACCTGTGTAATCACATATTTACTTGCGTTATTTGATGGCTTACAGTACCTGTATTTAAGCACAAATTTACTTATGATAATTGGTGACAAATGTATTCATGAGGCATAGATCTTGAGACCTTAATTTGCTCTCCACTTTTTCTTCATTTTCACCTCCTCATTCTTCCATATTTCTACTGGAGATTTTTGCTTAGGATTTTGTGTTATGTCCAGCCCTCTACATCAATTTCCCTCCTTTCCTTCCTCTTGTTCATATATACTACAACAACAATGTTAAATTATGTACTGTTGTGTGTCGACCACCAGAACCAATGCATTTCTCTTTGAGATTATCCATATCTACAAGTTTTTATTTCAAACTATGTGTTTTCTTGAGTTTACCTTGGCGAAGGGATATTGAACCAATTACGTGACAAATGGGGTATAGAAAAAATCCCTTAGATAATATTCAAAAGCACTCCTCTCAGATGCCCTAGGTGCTGGTCTCCTATCAACCCAGAGGTTGTCTCTAGGAGGCTTTTATATCTTCTGAAAGCAATTGTGTGACAAGAGATATAAAAAGCTACAACATCTTTCTGGCGTCATTGTCGAGGAACGAATCAGAATATTTTTCCCTAGGTATGACAATTTTTACATTCCCTCTATTAGGTGAGCAAGGGAAGTATGGGTTGAAGATCTCTCACCTTGGAAAATCCACTATTTGAATCTTATTGTAAACACCCTGGCAACTCCACTGTCTATATCAATTATCAGGTATGCAGTAATTGTTTTACCTCAAGATTTAAAATGTTGCATGCCTGTTTTAGTTGTTGAATTTCAGGAGAACAATGGCATAAGGTCTAGTACTTAGTTGGGCTAATATCATTGGAAGGTTGACCTCACTTGGGTGAATTGAACCCTATGCATAAGAAGGAGTTGTATAC
The DNA here is from genome assembly GCA_031772625.1 of Pinus tabuliformis. Classification (NCBI taxonomy): domain Eukaryota; kingdom Viridiplantae; phylum Streptophyta; class Pinopsida; order Pinales; family Pinaceae; genus Pinus; species Pinus tabuliformis. The sequence continues at coordinate 196,464,579 of CM062816.1, forward strand.
AAATAAGACCACTATGTGAGTGTTTAATTTCCAGTTTTTAGAGTTTGTAGTTCTACATTTCAGTTTTATGAGGAAAGGACTCCCAGAAAATAAAGTTCCATGGATATTTTTTGGTTTTATAGATTCAATATATTTTTGACTCCATGCCCAATGGTGAAGGCTACTAATCTGCAGGTTCTCGACACCTTGCCAACAAGGCACTGTCCCTAATTGGAGCTAATATTGTCACTTACTACAAAATGTGTTTCCAGTTGTCCCAAGTGTAAATGAGAAGAGAAGCTTGCAGTCATATTCTAGGCCATAGGAGGAATCAAAGCCTACATCAGACACTCTCCATTGGAAAATGCTCTGTACAATATTTCCAACGATATGTGGAAGTCCAAATATGGACTCCTTAATCAAAAGATATGGTCTATTGAAGTTCAAGGATTGAAGCCTTAGGATGGAATATCAGAGGTTTGATATATCAGATCGCAAATCAGAGGTCCAGAGATATCATTGATCACAACATCAGAGCATCAGCCATATCGGTGATCACAACATCAAAGCATCAGGCATATCGACGATCGCAACATTAGAGCATCATGCATATCGACAATCGTGTTATCACCTAGATTGAACCTCAGGCTGAAGAAAGGCAACGCCAGGGTAACCACAAACCACGCATAACCAAGTAGCTAGCCCTACTAGGCCGGGAGAGGGCTCTCTCCGTAAGGAGCTCAGTCAATATGACTAGATCAAGTAAAGGATATTAAGCTACATATAGTAGCATGAAATTTTTGATTTGATTTTGGAAGGGGTTTTGTCAGATTAGGAGGAGCTAGACAGTTTAGGTCTGGGAAACTAGGTCAGAATTGTAGGGTGTCCAATGGGGCAAGGTAGGCATAGGCTTTAGAAATCAAGGGCTTCATGGGATGAGATGTTTTAGACTGGTGAGAAGCTAAGAAGTGCATGTGAAAACCATGGATCCTTCCTATACTCCGGAAAACATGAAATGGTGAATGGTTTCCCAAGGCAGAGCACTGATACAATGAATTCCGCCTATCAACTTGAAAACTTTCAACGAGAATCAATGAAATGATTAATGGAATACATAAAACATATTAAAACATGATCACAAAAGAAGAAACTATGCTAAAGCTCATACCACATGGATCCCATAAAAATAGCTGCAATTCTTATTAATCTCTTGCCAAACTGCTTACAAAAGGTGTACAATCAAGGTCTGAGCATCCAGCTGAGTCCAACACTTTACAATGAGAAAGAAGAAGAAGATATAGACATGATTTCAACCTCCACCCATCCTCAGGGCTCGAATCCCTAAGATGAGGAGCTAATCTAACTGATACTGAACAAGAAACAGGAATATAGGCATCATTAACAACTTGCCTCTAAAAGTGAAAAGCTGATTCATTTGAGCTCAAACTAACTCCTAGAGAAATGAATCTATCCTCTATCACTAATTTTCTATCATAATTACATGCCAAGTCATAATTTACAATGGTAAATCAACCACCATGAGAGAGAATCCATGATTACAGTCAAAAAATTGGAAAAATAGCAACCCTGAGCAAAACTGCCGAAAGCACAACACCACTGGCCAAAAGCGTAGTGCCACTTTCAGGTCCCTTTTGCAGGCCTTCTCGACATCCAAATTGATCCCATGATAGCTCATTGGAAAGCTTGTCGACCCTATGTTCCATAACATATTTAATTTTTCAATTTGGAGTTCATTTTCCCTGTCAAAAGCTCAATATTCCAAGACTGGTCAAAATGTGCAGAATGAGGCTGCGAAAACGTAGAGTGATATTGCAGTCAACTTTTGAAGGTCTTCCTCAACTCCAAATTGAGCTCATGATTACTCATTGAAAATATCTATATGTCTGGTTATCATTTTACTCATCAAGAAAGTCATTTCATCACTCCAGCTAGGAGAAATATTGATTCTCCTAAGCTCACTCCAGAAGTGCATCGACTCTCTTGAGGCAATTGTATTTTTGACATTTCTCTAAAAAAAATGACACCTATGTAAAACGTGAAGGATTTTTTTCTTCCTTGGTCTATATGGAAAAAAAACCTCTCTCATGTTTTCCAAATTATTTCTTTTTTGGTATAAAATATAGTTTGAAGAAAAATCGGCCCTATGTGTGGCAAATGATTTATCCCTTGGAATGACTTATTGAAAAATGATGGAGACACGATGTGCATGAGTTGGAATGGCCTCATACTCACTAAAATGACCTCCCTTTTTCCTCATATACTCAATTGTCTATGATTTCATAGCCAACCCTAGCTTAATGGGTGAGGAAATTAGGGTTTATTGCTTGTGGAAAATGATGATTTGGACACCCTTAGGAAAAACAACTCCCTTTGGCATGCACTTAACCCTTTGAAACTTTACCCTTTCACTTGGCTATTTCCTTTGAAAATTTGATCTTTTGATGTTCTGGCATCTTTGAAACACTGAGTTAATAGCTTGGGATGGTGAAATTATTACATTTGAAAGACATAAAATTACATAATGAAATAAGCATTTCTCTTTACAAATCATCTTCACATGGTGAAGGGATCTTATTTGATCACCCTTTAATTGTTGGTCTTATGCAATGGAATGGAACCTTGGCAACCCTAATGACCTAATGAAATCTTGAAAAACCTTAAAGACCTAATGAGACCTTGAAGGACTGAATTTCAAGATGACATAATGACCTCATGACGAATACAAATTGTTGGAAATAATACTGAGAGGGGGGGTGAATCAGTATTATCAAGTTCTTTTAATAAATCTTCCTTATTTATTCTTTGAATTATTTTTGCATGTCAGTACCATAAAATAATGAGCATGAACAAAGAAAACAGATAGTCACACCAAAGAACACAAGATGTAAGGTGGAAACCCAATGTGGGTGAAAACCACCTGCTGCAATATGTCTCTATCTTCTTTCAAATTAGAAACTCCTTTTACAATGGTTTTGTACTGGTGCAGTCCTTTACCAATACACAGGCTGCAACCTGCAGAGAGCTACAACTCTCTCTCGTTTTCCAGTCTCTCCTGGAAGGGAGCTACAACCCCCTACTTCTTTTCTTTCAAGGACCACTTTTCATAAATTTTCAAACTGAATCAAACAACCTTCTGAATCACCCAATCACCAAATCCATACATATACAATGATATTATGAGAGTTATCAACCAGATCTAGTACATAAAGATAAGTCATTAATCATGTTGTTATCTGAACTCAATACCAGTAACAAAACATCAGTTATGCACCCAAAACCCTGCAAAATAGTCAAAGGCAGTTAAAACAAATTTTAAGCAGGGATCGCAACTTCACTGGTATAGATCTGCGGATATCTGTACTACCTCCGCACTTGCGCCTTCTGTGGCACCGCGACCACCGCACCTGCGCCTTCTGTGCCTCCGCACTGCCTCCGCACTGCGCCTTCTGTGGCGCCTCTGCACTGCGCCTTCTGTGGCGCCTCCGCACTGCGCCTTCTGTGGCGCCTCTGTGGCGTCTCCGCACTGCGCCTTCTGTGGCGCCTCCGCACTGCGCCTTCTGTGGCGCCTCCGCACTGCGCCTTCTGTGGCGCCTCTGTGGCGTCTCCGCACTGCGCCTTCTGTGGCACCTCCGCACTGCGCCTTCTGTGGCGCCTCCGCACTGCGCCTTCTGTGGCACCTCCGCACTGCGCCTTCTGTGGCACCTCCGCACTGCGCCTTCTGTGGCGCCTCTGTGGCGTCTCTGCACTGTGCCTTCTGTGGCGTCTCCGCACTGCGCCTTCTGTGGCGCCTCTGTGGCATCTCCGCACTGCGCCTTCTGTGGCGCCTCCGCACTGTGCCTTCTGTGGCGCCTCCGCACTTCCGCAGCTGCAGCGCTCGAGAGATCACCCTTCACAGATTCGCTTTCAACTTCCCTTTCATAGATCAAACTTTTAAAACAATAACCCAATATTTCAGATCTTAAGATATTCGATTTGCAAGAATGAATTAGCCAAGTGATCTCCTTTGCTTTATATAGGCTTAGGCCTTTCACAATACCACGGGCCAAAACCATAGGATCAAAAAACTGTTGGACTAATACCATGAACCAACCATGAAAGTACGTGAGATCAACACTTTTGACAAAGTACCATGGTCCAAAACCATAGGTTCAAATACCAACGACTAACTACCATGGACCAAAGGTAAGTTCTCCAACATATACGCGCTTTTCCTCATAGGTTCAAGTACCAAGGACTAACTACCATGGACCAAAGGTAAGTTCTCCAACATATACGCGCTTTTCCTCATAGGTTCAAATACCAAGGACTAACTACCATGGACCAAAGGTAAGTTCTCCAACATATACGCGCTTTTCCTCATAGGTTCAAATACCAAGGACTAACTACCATGGACCAAAGGTAAGTTCTCCAACATATACGCGCTTTTCCTTGCATGAAAGTGCGTGAACTTTTTCTCTACATGAAATAAACTTTTCTCTGCATAAAAGTGCGTGAAATTTTCTCTACACGAAATAAACTTTTCTCTGCATAAAATTTATTATCTGAGATGAGTGGGTTGCCATCAAGTACAACATATGTATCATAATGCCAACAATCTCCCCCTTTGGACTTGATGGAAACAACAACCAATCACTCTCCCCCTTTGACATCAAGGGCAAAGGGTTATGCTCCCCCTAAGAACATGCTCCCCCTGACTATAAACCAGATCTGCAAAGAAGAACCATAATCCATGACCATGAAAGAGATAGAGACGTATTGCAGCAATATTCAGACCAGCATCCATGATCTCATTCTGTACTTCCTCCATAATGCCAACAATGCATGATATGCTCCCCCTGAACCTGTGCCATTCGATCTTTGACCAATCCGCAACCCAGCACATGTACGCATATACTTCATATGAACCTTGCGTACAACCAACAATCAGAAGAGATTCAATAACAAGATGATGCATCAACAACCCCCAGCTTTTGCCTGAGGTATTCAAAGGTCTCCCTAGGCAATGGTTTGGTGAGTATATCAGCAACCTGTTCCTTAGAAGGAACATACTCCAACTTGACCTTTTGTTCAAGCACTTGTTCCCGGAGAAAGTGATACTTAATTGGTATGTGCTTGGTTTTTGAATGCATGACTGGGTTCTTTGAAATGCTGATTGCACTTGTATTATCACATAAGATGGAGATGGGTGGTGTACAAGTGATTTGAAAATCCTGCAAGGTCTGCATCATCCAAAGGAGTTGAGTGCAGCAAGATGCAGCAGCAACATATTCTGCTTCAGCTGTAGACAAGGCAATCGAACTCTGTTTCTTGCTGAACCAAGATACTAATCTGGAACCCATAAAGAATGCACCACCACTTGTGCTTTTCCTGTCATCCACGCTTCCGGCCCAATCTACATCTGTATAAGCATGAAGTGTGAGATCTGTATCTCTAGGATACCATAAGCCATAGTTTTGAGTCCCTTGAAGATATTTGAAGATTCTCTTTACTTCCTGAAGATGAGTTTCCTTTGGATTTGCCTGAAATCTTCCAACTATTCCCACTGCATGCATGATGTCTGGTCGGGTACCTGTCAAATAAAGTAGACTTCCAATCATAGATCTGTAAGTTGGTTGATGCACTGCTGCTGATTCATCATTTGCACTGAGGTTACATCCTGTGACCATGGGTGTACATACTGGTTTTGCTTCTTCCATACCATATTTCTTCAAAATCTGCTTGAGATACTTGGTTTGAGACAAGAAGATCCCTCCTTCATTTTGTTGGATTTGCAAACCAAGAAAATATGTCAGTTCTCCCAACAAGGACATTTCGAATTCTTTCTGCATCACCAAGGCAAAGCTTTGACTCATAGCTTCTTCATTGCTGCCAAAGATAATGTCATCTACATACACAACAAGTATCAGCAATTTGTCATTTTCAACTTTTATATAAATATTGTTGTCTGCTGATCCTTTTGAAAAACCTTGTTGATGAAGATATTTGTCCAAACGATAGTACCAAGCCCTTGGAGCTTGTTTGAGGCCATAGAGAGCCTTTTTCAATCTGCATACAAGATTTGGATCATTTCCAAGAATGAAACCATCTGGCTGCTCAATGTATACTTCTTCTTCCAAGTCTCCATTCAGAAAGGCTGATTTCACGTCCATTTGAAATACTTTGAAGTTTTGAAAGCTTGAGAGAGCAAGGAACATTCGGATGGCCTCAAGTCTTGCAACAGGAGCAAAAGTTTCTTCAAAATCTATTCCTTCTTGCTGCGCATACCCTTTACAAACAAGTCTGGCCTTGTTTCTAATTACTTCTCCATTTTCATTCAATTTATTTTTGAAGACCCATTTTGTTCCTATAACATTCTTATCCTTTGGTCTAGGAACCAGCTCCCAAGTGTTGTTCTTTTCGATCTGCTCAAGTTCTTCATCCATTGCTTTGACCCAACATTCATCTTTGCATGCCTCTTTCACATTTTGTGGTTCAGTGGAAGAGAGTAATGCCAAATAGCTTGAAGCTTCTGCAATTGTTCTTCTTGTTTGTACACCTGCTTCTTTCTGTCCCAAAATCTGAGATTCTGGATGATTCTTCTGAACATATCTGGATGGAGTCTTCTCTTCTATCCTTATCTGCTCCTCTGGTTCTTCTTGAGGTTCTTCTTCTTCATCATTTTGTCTTTGAGGATGGCCTTCATCTTCTTCGATATCTTCATGATTTACTTTCCTAGGAATGTATCCCTTCTCATCAACCACTACATCAATGTTGTCAACAATTCTTCCAAGTCTTTTATTATAGCACTTGTATGCTTTGCTGTGTGGAGAATAACCAAGAAGGATGCCTTCATCTGCTCTAGGTTCAAGTTTGCCAAGTTACTCATCAGTATTTTTAATATAGCATTTGCTCCCAAAGATTTTGAAGTGCTTTACCGAAGGAGTCTCACCATACCAGAGCTCATGAGGGGTTTGAGTGCTGTTCACTCGGACATTTGTTTTGTTGAGAATAATAACCGCAGCATGTGCTGCTTCACCCCAGAAAGTTGCAGGAGTTCCAGATTCATCAAGCATAGCACGAGCCATTTGTTGGACAGTTCTGTTCATTCTTTCCACCACTCCATTTTGCTGAGGAGTTCTAGCTGTAGAGAATTCTCTTCTTATCCCATGTTCTTCACAGAAATCGAAAAATTCATTTGAGGTAAACTCCCCACCTCTGTCGGATCTAAGACACTTAATTTTGTATCCTGATTCATTTTCAACCAAGGCTTTAAAGGATTTGAATTTTTCGAATGCTTCATCTTTGTGCTTCATAAGTCCTAACCAGACAAACCTAGAGAAATCGTCAATGAATAATATCAAGTATTCTTCTCCTCGAGGTGTCCTTTTCCTGAATGGACCACATGTATCTGTATGTACTAGCTCAATAGGCATGCTAGCTGATCCTTCCTTTTCCGGAAAGGTAGTTCTAGTTTGCTTTCCAAACTGACATGATTTGCATATGTTGTTGTCTGGAACTTTGATATCTGGAAGACCACGAACTGCCTGATATTTGCATGCTTTCCTTATTTGTGAAAAGCTTAGATGCCCCAACCTCTGGTGCCATAACTAGTGCTCATCATCCTTGCTCAGATAGCATTGTTGTTGTCCTTCTTCAAATATGTATAGATTATTTGGAGTTCTTTTACCTTTGATCACTGTTTTACCTGTATCAAGATCACGAACAAGACATCCATTTGATCTGAATATCACCTCGGTTCTTTGATCACACATCTGGCTGACACTTAGAAGATTATGTTTCAATCCATCAACATACAAAACATTTCCAGCTTTGACCTTTTCTTTTAACTGAGCAGTGCCTTTTCCTTTTATAGTTGCAGGAGTATCATTTCCAAAAGAAACTTTCTTTCCTTTTTCTAGGGCAGAATATGATTCAAGTTTTTCTTTATCACCTGTCATATGCTTCGAACATCCACTGTCAATGTACCATAGATTTTCCTGTCCCTCTGCATAAAATGCTATCCCACATCTTTCTGTTTGTGGTTCCTTTATTCTCCATGTTTTGGTGCTTGAGGCTTGTTCCTTTGTCTGCTGAAACCTGCTCCTGCATTCAGAATCTTCATGACCAAAGTTATTGCAAATAGAACATTCAACTTCATTTTCAAGAACCGAAAAGTTGTTATAGGTCCTTTTTGTAATCCCGGTCATACTTCTTTGTTTTTGAGCTTCTCTAGTCATGATCGTTTTATATGCAACACATTGAGATGCTTTGTGACCAAAGTTATGGCAAGAAAAGCATTGTCCATTGAAGAAATTTCTGCGGTTATCAAATCTTCCGGCCAAACGATTGTAATTTCTATTGTCATTCATTCTTGAAGCAAATTGAGAGGATTTTACCTGTGGCTGGTTGTAGCTTTTGTTCATCCTTAAGACAGATTGCCCCTGATTTTCCTGATAGTCTTTGTTTGTAATTGGTCCCTGCTTTACTTGGTGATCTCCATTGTGCTTTTGCTCATTCCTTCTTGCTGCATCAAGATAACTCTTTGAGGTGGATGCTTGAGAAGTTTCTCCATTATAGCCCAGACCTGTCTTGTTTAGAGGAGAGCGCTGTACATTGATGATCTCATCCAGAGTTTCAGATCCTTTGACAAACTTAAGATTAATAGCCTTTGTTTTCTCAATCTCTTTTCTAAGACCAACAATTTCGCCTTCTAACTTTTCAAGATATTTTTCTTTTTCATCAATTTGAAGTTGTAGAGTATCAATGATCCTATTCTTTTCTTCTATACATGTCTTGAGTCTAGAAATTTCTTCACAAAAGCTATCCACATCTATAGCATCCATGTAATCATCATATTCAAATTCCATTAAGAGTTTATAGTCATTACCTCGTTCATCTTCGTCACTATTTGATAGACCATCACTATCTTCATGAGTGTAGTAGCTTTTCTTATTTGCAATCTGTTTCTTGTTCCATCTAGCAGGTTCCTTTCCTTTATCCTTATGAGGACATTTTGCAGCATAATGACCTACTCTTCCACAAGCAAAGCATTTAAAAGGTAACTTACCTCTGAACCTTCCAGTTCCCCTTTGAAGATTTCTGACAAAATTTGATTCTTCTTCTTCTTCTTCTGGCACGTGACTTGCTTCATAATAGTCTCCTTTGCCTGAAGCCTTGAAAGCAGCTTCTCTTCTGTCTGATGGACCTCCCTTTCTCATTTCATAAGTAGTTAGAATTCCGTGTAGCTGAGACATAGTAAGAATTCGTAGATTTTCCTGTTCTTCTATTGCAGACACTTTAGATTCAAACTTGGGAGACAATGATCTTAGAACTTTTTCAACCACAATAGCCTCTTTTATTTCTTCACCCAAGTTTTTCATGCAATTAACAATCTCATCTACCCGAAGGAAATAGTTAGCCACACTTTCATCATTATACATTCTGAGATTCTCATACTGAATCCTGAGGGTTTGAAGTTTAGCACGCTTTACCTGTTCATCTCCTTCGTAGCTCAAGACAATCTTGTCCCATATTTCTTTTGCGGATTTATATTGCATAACCTTCACGAATTCTGTTTGAGATAAGCATCCCAGCAGAGTATTGACTGCTTTAGCATTTGTTTCATATTTCTTCTTTTCGGCCGCATCTGTAAGAGTAGCTGAAGGAAAAGTGTAGCCTGTATCTATGATATCCCAAACTTCTGTACCAAGAGATTGAAGATAGGCAGTAACTCTTACCTTCCAATAATTGAAGTTTGTCCCATCAAAAATTGGTGGCCTGATTGATGCTTCCCTCTCGTAGTTGCTCATGATGAATGATCTTCCTTCAAGCGATCAAGCTTCTCTGAAGGACCTGCTCTGATACCAATTGTTGGAAATAATACTGAGAGGGGGGGTGAATCAATATTATCAAGTTCTTTTAATAAATCTTCCTTATTTATTCTTTGAATTATTTTTGCATGTCAGTACCATAAAATAATGAGCATGAACAAAGAAAACAGATAGTCACACCAAAGAACACAAGATGTAAGGTGGAAACCCAATGTGGGTGAAAACCACCTGCTGCAATATGTCTCTATCTTCTTTCAAATTACAAACTCCTTTTACAATGGTTTTGTACTGGTGCAGTCCTTTACCAGTACGCAGGCTGCAACCTGCAGAGAGCTACAACTCTCTCTCGTTTTCCAGTCTCTCCTGGAAGGGAGCTACAACCCCCTACTTCTTTTCTTTCAAGGACCACTTTTCATAAATTTTCAAACTGAATCAAACAACCTTCTGAATCACCCAATCACCAGATCCATACATATACAATGATATTATGAGAGTTATCAACCAGATTTAGTACATAAAGATAAGTCATTAATCATGTTGTTATCTGAACTCAATACCAGTAACCAAACATCAGTTATGCACCCAAAACCCTGCAGAATAGTCAAAGGTAGTTAAAACAAATTTTAAGCAGGGATCGCAACTTCACTGGTATAGATCTGCGGATATCTGTACTACCTCCGCACCTGCGCCTTCGCCACGACCACCGCACCTGCGCCTTCTGTGGCGCCTCCGCACTGCGCCTTCTGTGGCGCCTCCGCACTGCGCCTTCTGTGGCGCCTCTGCACTGCGCCTCCGCACTGCGCCTTCTGTGGCGCCTCTGTGGCGTCTCCGCACTGCGCCTTCTATGGCGCCTCCGCACTGCGCCTTCTGTGGCGCCTCCGCGCTGCGCCTTCTGTGGCGCCTCTATGGCGTCTCCGCACTGCGCCTTCTATGGCGCCTCCGCACTGCGCCTTCTGTGGCACCTCCGCACTGCGCCTTCTGTGGTGCCTCTGTGGCGTCTCCGCACTGTGCCTTCTGTGGCGCCTCCGCACTGCGCCTTCTGTGGTGCCTCCGCACTTCCGCAGCTGCAGCGCTTGAGAGATCACCCTTCACAGATTCGCTTTCAACTTCCCTTTCATAGATCAAACTTTTAAAACAATAACCCAATATTTCAGATCTTAAGATATTCGATTTGCAAGAATGAATTAGCCAAGTGATCTCCTTTGCTTTATATAGGCTTAGGCCTTTCACAATACCACGGGCCAAAACCATAGGATCAAAAAACTGTTGGACTAATACCATGAACCAACCATGAAAATACGTGAGATCAACATTTTTGACGAAGTACCATGGTCCAAAACCATAGGTTCAAATACCAAGGACTAACTACCATGGACCAAAGGTAAGTTCTCCAACATATACGCACTTTTCCTCATAGGTTCAAGTACCAAGGACTAACTACCATGGACCAAAGGTAAGTTCTCCAACATATACGCGCTTTTCCTCATAGGTTCAAATACCAAGGACTAACTACCATGGACCAAAGGTAAGTTCTCCAACATATACGCGCTTTTCCTCATAGGTTCAAATACCAAGGACTAACTACCATGGACCAAAGGTAAGTTCTCCAACATATACGCGCTTTTCCTTGCATGAAAGTGCGTGAACTTTTTCTCTACATGAAATAAACTTTTCTCTGCATAAAAGTGCGTGAACTTTTCTCTACATGAAATAAACTTTTCTCTGCATAAAATTTATTATCTGAGATGAGTGGGTTGCCATCAAGTACAACATATGTATCATAATGCCAACACAAATGGCATGATAAAAATAAATTTATGGATGATGTACAATCAAAAAGATATGAAACTATGCCAGAAAGTAATCACATTTAGAGAAGAGTGATGTTTTTGGAATAGGACTACCATCAGCGACTAATTTTTTGCAAGAACTAATGGAATGATAATAAAAAAATCTGAATCAGACCCTTAAAATGATATGAAAAGAGGATTTTGATCACTAATGGAAGGATGCAAATACTGGTACTAACATCGGCCTTATTGGGGATGGAAGCTCCTTGGAGGTGTCAAGAACACCGCAGACCAAGTGCCTAACCATGTGGACCAATACGGTCAAAAAATTTAATTGAAATGTATGACTGAAAGCTCACAACTTGACAACACAAACTAACTTTGAAACTGACTGAACCATGCACACTTCTGTGAGCTTATTAATCACACCCTACTCTAAGTGATCCATTCCTCACCTAATCAAGTGAAATGAAACAACCAATGCAACCAAGTAAACATTATGGTTGTTGTTGTTCTCCGCAAGTGCTTGCTTATGAGCAACAAGAGAGAACTACTTAAATGCAACTCCCATGAAAACTTGTAAACAAATCCAAATTTTCCCAGATTGAATAATATGGATTCTCTATCTGACTCCAGAAATACTGCATAAGGATCTTGAAATTCATGTGCACTAGGACTTGTCACTTAGCTAATCCAATTGATTACTTTTCTTCTCCTCATACCATGAATGTAAACTTTCATATGAGCTTTGTGATGAGACTCCTGCTAAAATGACAAAGAAACCGGCTACCAGATCAAGTTTGTATCAATACCTTTTTCAAGCTCAAAATTAGCTAATGGAGAATGACTTTCATTGCAGACATCATCCAACACATCAGCTATTGGATCGTGAAAAACTTGAAAAGACTGTTGCAACCTATTTTCTATTGGTTCCAATGAGATTGCACGATTTTCTACAGGTTTCTCATTTGAAGATATACTATGCAAAATTCCCTTCAAAAACTGAAATGATTCAAAACATAATGGTACAGAATCATCTTGCATCATTTGATCATATGTTCCAGCTTCCAAGTCTTCATCTGCAACCTGACATTTAATGGCATTCGGGAGCTAAAAATCTAGATATGAGAAGTCTTGAACAAGGATTTCATTGCCCTCTAGATGGTCCAGATCAAAACTTATCGACGATTGATTTTTTATTGCACGAAATTTATCTCTGATGAACTGAAATGAAGTAAAACAAAGAGGCAAAGATCCTTCACTTCAAAATTTTCTGCACTTTCCTCCTCACTTCCATAGCTGATATGCGTTGGCTAATCACTGAGCTGCTGAAAGTGAACTTCCTCCTTCCACCAACCAGCTATTGATTTGTCTGCAAGACTAGCTTCTGTTTGGAGAGCATAATAATCATCATACTGATCAAACCTAGGAAAATCATCAGTATAAAACACATCATCAAGCATATATGTCAGATCAACGGATCTATATTTTGCAAGATGATCTATAAAACAATCATTATCAGATCTATGACAATTGGGATAAGAAAGGAAATGTTTTGGATCAGCCACGTGTTCTTCTTCAATCAGCGAGCCATGGTCTTGGACATCATACTCATTCATTGTGGTGATCTTTTGCATCATCTCTTCCACTGCACTTACCAAAATGTCGAGCTTTACCTCTAAAGATGTTGATTCCTCTGAATCTATGTTCTTCATCTCTTCTTCCTTCAACTTTGCCCTTCTGATCAACAAAATAGCCTCTACATCTACTGCACTATTTTGCATCTCTTCAAGTGTTGCAAGGTTCCTTTCTCTCAGCTGAAACTCCATTTCTGGATCAAACGCATCAGGGTAGTGTAAGAGAGTGGATCCAAGAGGAGGTCTTATATTAACAGGCATCGAATAATAAACTTGGTTAAATCTAGGAAAAAATTGTTTTACTCTCTCCCTTGGGTGTCTTTTCAGCTCGTTATACTCTTCTAGAATCAAGAAAGGGTTCTGTCTGACCACCCACTTGTCAAGGAAAACCTTGACAAATTGTTGGAAGTCTGAGATGCTCGCATTAGGCAGGATTTTGAACCAACTCTTGACTTTGCCTTGCAAAGAAAGAGAAAAAAGCCTAATACTAACATCCTCTTCATCAACTTTAAAAAGGTCAAGAAAAGACTCAAAATTCAGTACATGTCTCTCAGCAATGATGTTGTCACATTCACCATCAAATCTTGGTAGATATAGGTAATGATTTTTAGCGAAAGCGTGGGATATAGGAGGTAAAATCAGAGGCTTGTATCTATCTAGAATTTTACAAGGTATAGAAGTATATACAAAAGTTGTAGAATCAGTCTTGGTCTCTTTAGGCTCATCAATTTGAAGATGGTCATCATAAAATTCGGAAGAAGGGTCTTGATCAACATCAAAGGCATGTGAATATTTTGTATTTGCAATCTTCAAAGGGAAAGAATCAAATGCAGGTCTAGGATATTTTCTAAAATACAGTATACTTTGAAAAGCCTTCTTGACGTTCTCGGGAAAAGAGAAGAAATAATTTATAACAAAGAACATAATGTCTTGGATGAAATTCCAACTTGAATACCTAATCTTTCCATATTGTCCTTTCATGTTTTTGCTGGTCGGGTTCATCCTCCAATGGAGTCCTTGGATCTAATCTCGAAACTGATTTACAGTCACCAAGTGAATGATTTCAACCTTCCAGTGTCTGATCGTCATCCACCATCAAAATCAGATCTAAATATGAACTTGATACATTTTGCTGAGGAACATAAAACTACGTACCCAGTATGGTCACCACTATGTTATCACCTGGATTGAACCTCAAGCTGAAGGAAGGCAATGCCATGGTAACCACAAACCACGCTTAGCCAAGTTGCTAGCCCTACTAAGCCGAGAGAGGGATCTCTCCGTAAGGATCTCAGTCAAGATGACTGGATCAGGTAAAGGATATTAGGCTACGTATAGTATCACGAAAGTTTTGATTTGATTTTGGAAGGGGTTTTGTCGGATCAAGAGGAGCTGAACAGTTTAGGTCTGGGAAACTAGGTCAGAATTGCAGGGTGTTCAATGGGGCAAGGTAGGCATAGGCTTTAGCACTCAAGGGCTTGATGGGATGAGATGTTTTAGACTAGTGAGAAGCTAAGAAGGGAATGTGAAAACCATGGATCCTTCCTAGACTACAGAAAACATGAAATGGTGAATGGTTTCCCAAGGCAGAGAACTGATACAATGAATTCCACCTATCAACTTGAAAACATTCAACTAGAAGCAATTGAATGATTAATGAAATACATAAAACATATTAACACATGACCACAAAAGAAGAAACTGTTTTAAAACTCATACCACATGGATCCCATAAAAATAGTTGCGATTCTTATTAATCTCTTGCCAAACTGCTTACAAAATGTGTACAATCAAGGTCTGAGCATCCAGCTGAGTCCAACCCTTTACAATGAGAAAGAAGAAGATATAGACATGATCTCAACCTCCTCACATCCTTAGGGGTCGAATCCCTAAGATTAGGAACTAATCTAATTGATACTGAACAAGAAACAGGAATATAGGCATCATTAACAACTTGCCACTAAAAGTGAAAAATTGATTCATTTGAGCTCAAACTAACTCCTAGAGCAATGAATCTATCCTCTATCACTATTTTTCTATCATAATTACATTAAAAGTCAATATTTATAATGGTAAATCATCCACCATGAGAGAGAACCCATGATTACAGTCAAAAAACGGGAAAAATAGCAACCCTGAGCAAAATTGCCAAAAGCGCAGCGCCACTGGCCAAAAGTGAAACTCCACTTTCAAGTCCCTTTTGGAGGCCTTTCGGACATCCAAATTGAGCCCATGGTATCTCATTGGAAAGCTTGTCGATTCTACATTCCTGAACATCTTGAATTTTTCATTTTGGAGTTCATTTTCCCTATCAAAAGCTCAATCTTCCAAGACTGGTAAAAATGTGCAGAATGAGGCTACCAAAATGCAGAGTGATATTGTAGTCAACGTTTTAAGGTCTCCCTCAACTCCAAATTGAGCTCATGATAGCTCATGGGAAATCCCTCTATGTCTAGTTATTGCTTGACTCATCACGAAAGTTAGTTGGCCATTCCAGCTAGGAGAAATATTGGTTTTCCTAAGGTCACTCCAGAAGTGCATCAACTCTCCCGAGGCAACTTTATTTTTAACATTTCTCTAAAACCATGACACCTGTGTAAAACGTGAAGGATTTTTTTCTTCCTTGGCCTATTATGGACAAAAACCTCTCTCACTCTTTCCAAATTATTCCTTCTTTGGTCTAAAACACAGTTTGAATAAAAACCAGCCCTATGTGTGGCAAATGATATGTGCATTGGAATGACTTATTGAAAAATGATGGAGACATGATGTGTATGAGTTGGAATGGCCTAATACTTGCTGAAATGACCTCCCTTGTGTCTCATATACTCAGATGACTCTGATTTCATAGCCAACCATAGCTCAATGGGTGAGGAAATTAGGGTTTAATGCTTGTGGAAAATGATGATTGGACACCCATGGGAAAAAACAACTCCCTTTGGTATGCACTTAACCCTTTGAAAATTTACCCTTTCACTTGACTATTCCTTTGAAAATTTGATCTTTTGGTGTTCTGGCATCTTTGGAACACTGATTTAATAGCTTGGGATGGTGAAATTATTACATTTGAAAGACATAAAATTACATAATGAAATAAGCATTTCTCCTTACAAATCATCTTCACATGGTGAAGGGATGTTATTTGATCACCCTTTACTTGCTGGTCTTATGCAATGGAATGGAACCTTGGCAACCCTAATGACCTAATGAAACCTTGAAAAACCTTAAAGACCTAATGAGACCTTGAAGGACTGAATTTCAAGATGACATAATGACCTCATGAATGATACAAATGGCATGATAAAAATAACTTTATGGATGATGTACAGCCAACAAGATATGAAACTATGCCAGGAAGTAATCACAATTAGGGAAGAGTGATGGCTTTGGACTAGGACTACCATCAGCGATTAATTTTTTGCATGACCTAGTGGAATGATAATAAAAAAAATTATGAATCGGACCCTTAAAATGATATGAAAAGAGGATTTTGATCACTGATGGCAGGATGCAAATACTGACACTAACATCGGCCTTATTGGGGATGGCAACTCCTTGGAGGTGTCAAGAACAATGTAGACCAAGTGGCTAACCATGTGGGCCAATCTGGTCAAAAACATAAATTGAAATGCATGATTGAAAGCTGACGACTTGACGACACAAACTAACTCTTAAACTGACTAAACCATGCTCACTTCTGTGAGCTTATTAATCACATCCTACTCTAAGTGATCCATTCATCACCTGATCAAGTGAAATGAAACAATCAATGCAACCAACTAAACATTCTGGCTGTTGTTTTAATTCTCCGCAAGTGCTTGCTTATGAGCAAAAAGAGAGAACTATTGAAATGCAACTCCCATGAAAACTTGTAAAAAGATCCAAATTTTCCCAGATTGAATAATATGGATTCTCTATCTGACTCCAAAAATACTGCATAAGGATCTTGAAATTCATGTGCACTAGGACTTAGCTAATCCAATGGATTACTTTTTCCTCCTCATACCATGAATGCAAACTTTCATCTGAGCTTTGTGACGAGACTCTTGCTGAAAATGACAAAGAAACCGATTGTTGGATCAAGTTTGTATCAATACTTTTTTCAAGCTCAAAGTTAGCTAATGGAGAATGACTTTGACTGCAGACATCATCCAACACATCAGCTTTTGGATCATGAAAAACTTGAAAAATCTATTGCAACCCATTTTCTATTGGTTCCAATGAGATTGCATGATTTTCTACAGGCTACTCATTTGAAGATATACTATGCAAAATTCCCTTCAAAAACTGAAATGATTCAAAACATAATGGTACGGAATAATCTTGCATAATTTGATCATATGTTCCAGCTTCCAAGCCTTCATCTGCAACCTGACATTCAATGGCATTCGGGGGCTGCAAATATAGATATGAGAAGTCTTGAACAAGGATTTCATTGCCCTCTATATGGTCCAAATCAAAACTTATTGACGGTTGATTTTTTATTGCATGAAAGTTGTCTCTGATGAACTGAAATAAAGTAAAACAAAGAGGCAAAGATCCTTCACTTACTTCTAAATTTTCTTCACTTTCCTCCTCACTTCCATAGTTGATATGCATTGACTGATCACCGAGGTTGCTGAAAGTGAACTTCCTCCTTCCACCAACCAACTGCTGATTTGTCTGCAAGACTAGCTTCTGTTTGGATAACATAATCATCATCATATTGATCAAACTTAGGCAAATCGTGAGTATAAAACACATCATCAAGCATACATGTCAGACCAATAGATCTCTCTTCTACAAGTTGATCTATAAAACAATCATTATTAGATCTATGACAACTAGGATATGAAATAAAATGTTTGCATTAGCCACTTGTTATTATTCAATCAGCAAGCCATGGTCTTGGACATCATACTCATTCCTTGTGGTGATTTTTTGCATCATCTCTTCCACTGCACTTACCAAAATGTCGAGCTTTACCTCTAAAGATGTCGATTCCTCTCGATCTGTGTTCTTCATCTCTTCTTCCTTCAACTTTTCCCTTCTAATCAACAGATTAGCCTCTACATCTACTGCATTGTTATGCATCTCTTCAAGTGTTTCAAGGTTCCTTTCTCTCAGCTGAAACTCCATTTCTAAATCAAAGGCATTCGTGTAGTGTAAGAGATCAGATCCAGGAGGAGGTCTTATATTAATAGGCATCGAACAATAAACTTGGTTAAATCTGGCAGAAAATTGTTGTACTATCTCCCCTGGCTGTATTTTCAGCTGGTTATACTCTTCGAGAATCAAGAAAGGGTTTTGTCTGACCACCCACTTGTCGAGGAAAACTTTGAAAAACTACTGGAAATCTGACATGCTCACTTCAGGCAGAGTTTTGAACTAAATCTTGACTTTGCCTTGCAAAGAAAGAGCAAAAAGCCTAATACTGACATCCTCTTCATCAACGTTAAAAAGGTTAAGAAAAGACTAGAAATTCAGTACATGTCTCTCAGCAGTGATGTTGTCACATTCACCATTAAATATTGGTAGATATAGGTAATGATTTTTAGGGAAAGCGTGGGATATAGGAGGTAAAATCAGAGGCTTGTATCTATCTAGAATTTTACAAGGAATAGGAGTATATACAAAAGCTATAGAATTAGTCTTGGTCACTTTAGGCTCATCAGTTTGAAGACGGTCAACATAAGATTTGGAAGAAGGGTCTTGATCAAGATCAAAGTCATGCGAATATTTTGTATTCGCAATCTTCAAAGGGAAAGAATCAAATGCAGGTCTGGGATATTTTCAAATACAGTATACTTTGTAAAGCCTTCTTGACGTTCTTGGGAAAAGAGAAGAAATAATTTATAACAAAGAACATAATGTCTTGGATGAAATTCCAACTTGAATACCTAATCTTTCCATATTGTCCTTTCATGTTTCTGTTGGTCGAGTTCATCCTCTAGTAGAGTCCTTAGATCTGATCTCGAAACTAATTTAGAGTCGCCAGGTGAATGATTTCAGCCTTCCAGTGTATGATCGTTGTCCACCATCAACAATTAGATCTAAATATGAACTTGATACATTTTGCTAAGGAACATAAAACTATGTCCCCAGTATGGTCGCCACTATGTTATCACCTGGATTGAACCTCAAGTTGAAGGAAGGCAATGCTAGGGTAATCACAAACCATGCTTAGCCAATAGATAACCCTACTAGGCCAGGAGAGGGCTCTCTCTGTGAGGATCTTAGACAAGATGACTGGATTGTAGGTTTTAACCCCATACAGAAATTACCTGCATACGAATTCTAAAACACAGAAAATAAATAATGCGAGAGAAAAACACATAAAACACATATACACAGAGATTTCCCCCTGGATCCCAAAACCGAGACTACCAGCTTGATTTTTCATTATGTTCCTTTCAATGTTATAATACATATTTATACATGCTGAAGCATCCAATACCATGGACCGAAAACAATTGCGTCTAATACCATGGACTGAAAACCATCACGTCCAAGAAACATGTGCAAAAATCATGCACAAAACCATAGGTGGGTCCACCCAACCTAACATAGGGCCCAAAACCAAAATTTTCTGGGGCACTGCCCCGGACCCCATAAAGTGGGGTTACGGGTGCCCCTCAAACCCCTTATTAACTACGTGGAAAGAATATAACACAACCCAACATTCTCCCACTTGTTGTTTACTTTCCACAGGGGGCCACAAGAGAGCTTAGTCATTTTTCCAGTAGCCCTAAAATGCCAATTGTCTCTCTACACCAAGAGAACTTCTCAGAGCTCACAGATTTTGTCAATGCGTCTGGAGTATTCTTCAAAGTGTTCACCTTTACCAGCAACACCTTTTTGTCTTCTATCATATCCCTCACAAAGTCATACTCAACATCAATGTGCTTTGTCTTTGAATGATATGCGGGGTTCTTTGCCAAGAAAATTGCATTTTGGCTGTCACAGTCTATCCTTATAGCTTCTTGTACTAACCCCATACTTGAACACAATCTCTGCAACCAAACTACTTCATTGCTCACATGAGTGGCTTCCATGCATCCTACCTTGTAGTTGACAGTGCCACTACAGATTGTTTCTTACTCATCCAACTGACTGCACCTCTAAATAGGTTAAACACATACCCACTTGTAGATATTCTCTAATCCAGATCTCCAACCCAGTCTACATCAACAAAGCCATGAATATCCAACACTTTGTCCAATCCTAGTCTTCCTTGGTAGCACAAACCATAATCACTAGTGCCACACAAATACCTGAAAACCCGCTTCACTGCTGTCTAGTGCTCCTTCCCTGGTTTTGACATAAACCTACTCAATACTCCCACTGCATGTGCAATGTCTGGTCTAGTACAAACCATTGCATACATCAGGCTACTGACTGCACTTGCATATGGAACACGGGACATGTCCTCTTCCTCTTCTTGTGTCTTGGGACACTGTTCAGCAGATAACCTCACACCTACAAGAATAGGAACCTTCACCGATTTACTATCCTGCATATTAAACCTCTGCAATATTGTCTCAACATACTTCCTCTAGTTTAACCAGAGCTTCCTCTTTCCCCAATCTATTTTAATTTCGATGCCCAAAATATAGTTTGCAGCGCCAAGATCTTTCATGTCGAATTTGGAGGAAAATTAGGTATTCAAATCTTGGATAACTTCTTTATCATTTCCAATCAACAACATATCATCCACATACAAGACCAGATAAATAACACGATCACCAATTAATTTAAAATACACACAGTGATCTGCTTTGCTTCTAGTGAAGCCAAGTCCCTGTATAAATGTATCAAATTTTTGATACCACATCCTTGGTGACTGTTTTAACCCATATATAGACTTCATTAACTTACATACCAGTTCTTTCTTACCCTTCACCACAAAGCCTTCAGGTTGCTTCATGTAGATCTCCTCTTCGAGATCCCCGTGAAGAAATGTTGTCTTCACATCCATCTGTTCTACCTCAAAATCAAAAGTAGCAGCAACAAATAAAAGTAATCTAATAGAAGTTACCTTGGCAACAGGAGAAAAAATATCACCAAAATCAATTCCCGACACCTGGGAATAACCTTTTGCTACCAACCGAGCTTTATATTTCTCCACTTTTCCTTCTGCATTTGTCTTCTTTTTGAACACCCATTTGCTGCCAATGGGTTTCCTTCCAGCCAACAACTCCACTAGATCCCAAACCTCATTTTTGTGCAAAGATGCCATTTCATCAACCATGGCTTCTTTCCAGAGTTGTCCATCCTCTTAATCCACTGCTTCCTTCATAGTTCTGGGATCATCATCAGTAACAGACAAAGCAAAATTTGAACAGAAAGCAGATGGACTATACCTTTCTAGCTGCCTTCTTTCTCGAACTGATTTCTTACAGCCAAAGTTTGTGGCTCTTCATCTTCTGATTCCTCCTCTGTTGTAGAGTCTGATTCTTCCTCCTTTAGCTCAAGCTCTATCGTCTCAGGTTCCTTTGGTTGGACTTCATGTTCAATAACATCTTTCACCTCTCTAAACACCACATCTCGGTTGTACATAACCTTCCTTGTTACTGGGTTCCAAAGCTTATAACCCTTTAAACCATCCTTATACCCAATAAAGATGCACTTTTCAGATTTACTATCCAACTTTGTTCTTTTCTCCTTTGGAACATGTACATATGCAACACATCCAAACACCCTCAGATGTGAAAGAGAGGGTTTCTTACCAGTCCATACCTCTTGTGGAGTCTTATCCTCCAATGCTGATGAAGGTGACCTATTGACCAGGTAACATGCAATATCCACCACCTCTGCCCAGAATTCTTGTCCTAACCTGGCACCATTGAGCATGCTTCTTACCCTTTCCATCAACATCTTGTTCATTCTTTCTGCAACTCCATTTTGTTGAGGTGTATCTTCTTCTCTGTCTGGTTTTCCACTAGAGCCTTAAATTCTTTAAACCTATCAAAGACTTCAGATTTCTTCTTAAGGAAATATATCCATGTATTCCTTGAGAAGTCATCTATAAATGATACATAGTACACAGACTTACCCAGTGATGGAACCTTCACAGGTCCAAACACATCACTATGCACAAGCTCTAATATATGTTTCGCCCTCTTACCACGAGAGGGGAAACTCACCCTATTCTGCTTCTCGTATACACAATTTTCGCAGAAATAAAAACCCAGAGAGCTATTACTCATACCTTCTACCATACCTTTACCATGAAGTATTCGAAGGCCCTTCTCTGCAATATTTCCAAGCCTTTGATGCCATAGCATGGTCTTTTCTCCAGAGACCACTAGATTTTCTGCTCCACTTTCAGGAACCACGAGACTATTGCACCCATCAACAACAGTGCTACCTTGCAGCTTGTATAGAGTTCCAATCTGAACTCCCTGCATCAATACTAGTGCTCCCTGAACCATCTTGCAGGTATCCTTCTTGAACACTGTTTTTACACCTGCATCATCCAACATACTAACAGAAATTAGATTTCTGGCTAATGCAGGAATATGCAGAACACCCGGAAGTGTTCTAACCCTTCCACCTTGCAGCTTCAACTTTACTTTTCCACGACCAATGATTCTAGCCTTCCTATCATCCCCCAAGAAGACATCACCACCATCATATTTCTCATAGTCACATAACCACTCTCTATGGGGATTGAAGTGAAAGGATGCACCTGAGTCAATCAACGATACCTCATGATATACATGTGTACTTGAAGAAGCCAAGTACACATCCCCACCTTCATCTGAGGTGGTTTTCACCTCTGCAGAAGGAGCCTCATCAGATCCCTTTCCTTTGTCAGGAGATTTAGATTTACGGTCCCTTTTGAAGTGGCCTTCCTTTCCGCATTTCCAGCACACCAACTTTACAGGTTTTCCTAGAGATTTAGATCTCCCTCTAGATTTAGATCTCCCACTCAATGTCTTATTTTTGTTTCTGTTCTAGGACCGTCCTCATATAGACAAGGCATCACCATTTTGGCTCTCCATATTTTTCCGTCTCATCTCCTCCGTCAACAAGGCTGAGACTATTTCATCAAACTGCAAGGCAGTTGCATTACTACCTATTGCAATAACCAGACTATCCCACAAATCTGGTAGAGAACACAACAAACTGTTGCACTTATTTTCATCTGAAATTTTAATATCAACAGATGTTAACTGACTTACCATAGTATTAAATGCGCTCAGATGCTCTATCACCGTGTCTCCATCTTTCATCCTCAGGTTAGATAGCTTTTTCCGCAGGAACATTTTATTCACCAGAGACTTAGATTGGTACAAAGTCCCTAACTTGTCCCACAAAGCCTTTGTTGTAGCTTCCCCTGATACATTCAGCAATACTAAATCTGAGACACGCAATCGTATTGTGCTCTTTGCCTTCCGATCCAACTTCTTCCATTCTTCATCGGACACTCCCGTTGGTTTACTACCTAGATCTACCACGATCCACTGATATTTATCCACCAACAGATCCTCCATCTTGAGTTTCCACAACTCAAAACTCTGACCATTAAATTTCTCGATCTCTATCTTTCCACTACTCGCTATCTTCTTTCACCACCAGAATCTATCTCACAGATCTCCCACTAAACAAGGTCTACCACAGGCCCAAGCGAAATCCCTCAGCAACAAAGGCGTCCCCTTGAAGCCAAATCTGCTCTGATACCAAATGTAGGTTTTAACCCCATACAAAAATTACCTGTATATGAATTCTAAAACACGGAAAATAAATAATGTGAGAGCAGAACACATAAAACACATATACACAGAGATTTTCCCCTGGATCCCAAAACCGAGACTACTAGCTTGATTTTTCATTATGTTCCTTTCAATGTTATAATACATATTTATACATGCCGAAGCATCCAATACCATGGACCGAACGATTGCATCCAAAAAAACATGTGCAAAAATCACGCACAAAACCATAGGTGGGTCCGCCCAACCTAACATAGGGTCCAAAACCAAAATTTTCTGGGGCGCTGCCCTGGACCCCATAAAGTGGGGTTACAGGTGCCCCTCAAACCCCTTGTTAACTACGTGGAAAAAATATAACACAACCCAACATGGATCAAGTAAAGGATATTAGGCTACGTAGAGTAGCACGAAAGTTTTGATTTGATTTTGGAAGGGATTTTGTTGGATCAGAAGGAGTTGGACGGTTTAGGTCTGGGAAGCTAGGTTAGAATTGCAAGGTGTTCAATGGGGCAAGGTAGGCATTGGATTTATCACTCAAGATCTTGATGGGATGAGATGTTTTAGACTAGTGAGAAGCTAAGAAGGGCATGTGAACACCATGGATCCTTCCTAGACTGCAGAAAACATGAAATGGTGAATGGTTTACCAAGGCAGAGCACTGATACAATGAATTCCACCTATCAACTTGAAAACATTCAACTAGAAGCAATGAAATGATTAATGGAATACATAAAACATATTAACACATGATCACACAAGAAGAAACTATGCTAAAACTCATACCACATGGATCCCATAAAAATAGTTTCAATTCTTATTAATCTCCTACCAAATTGCTTACAAAAGGTGTACAATCAAGGTCTAAGCATCCAGCTGAGTCAAACCCTTTACATTGAGAAAGAAGAAGAAGATATAGACATGATTTCAACCTCCTCCCATCCTCAGGGGTCGAATCCCTAAGATGAGGAGCTAATCTAACTGATACTAAACAAGAAACAGGAATATAGGCATCATTGACAACTTGCCTCTAAAAGTGAAAAACTGATTCATTTAAGCTCAAACTAACTCCTAGAGCAATGAATCTATCCTCTATCACTATTTTTCTATCATAATTACATTCCAAGTTATCATTTACAATGGTAAATCATCCACCATGAGAGAGGATCCATGATTATAGTCAAAAAACTAGAAAAATAGCAACCCTGAGCAAAATTGCCAAAAGCGCAGTGCCACTGGCCAAAAGCGCAGTGCCACTTTCAGGTCCCTTTTGGAGGCTCAATCATCCAACACTGGTTAAAATGTGTAGAATGAGGCTGCCAAAATGCAAAGTGATATTGCAGTCATCTTCTGAAGATCTTCCTCAACTCCAAATTGAGCTCATGATTACTCATTGGAAAGCTCGTTGTGTCTAGTTATCATTTGACTCATCAAGAAAGTCATTTGAATACTCTAGCTAGGAGAAATATTGATTTTCCCAAGATCACTCTAGAAGTACATCAACTCTCCTAAGGCAACTGTATTTTTGACATTTATCTAAAACAATGACACTTGTGTAAAACATGAAGGAGGTTTTTCTTCCTTGGCCTATTATGGACAAAAACCTCTCTCACATTTTCCAAATTATTCCTTTTTGGTCTAAATCATAGTTTGAAGAAAAACCGGCCCTATGTGTGGCAAATGATTTGTCCCTTGGAATGACTTATTGAAAAATATTGGAGACATGATGTGTATGAGTTGGAATGGTCTCATACTCACTAAAATGACCTCCCTTATGCCTCATATACTCATATGCCTCTGATTTCATAGCGAACCCTAGCTCAATGGGTGATGAAATCAGGGTTTAGTGCTTGTGGAAAATGATGATTTGGACACCCTTGGGAAAAAACAACACCCTTTGGCATGCACTTAACCCTTTGAAACTTTACCCTTTCACTTGACTATTTCCTTTGAAAATTTCATATTTTGATGTTCTGGCATCTTTGGAACACTGATTTAATAGCTTGGGATGGTGAAATTATTACATTTGAAAGACATAAAATTACATAATGAAATAAGCATTTCTCTTTACAAATCATCTTCACATGGTGAAGGGATGTTATTTGATCACCCTTTACTTGTTGGTATTATGCAATGGAATGGAACCTTGGCAACCCTAATGACCTAATGAAACCTTGAAAAACCTTAAAGACCTAATGAGACCTTAAAGGACTGAATTTCAAGATGACATAACGGCCTCATGACTGATACAAATGGCATGATAAAAATAGCTTTATGGATGATGTACAGTGAAAAAGATATGAAACTATGCCAGCAAGTAATCACATTTAGGGAAGAGTGATGTTTTTTGACTAGGACTACCAACAGCGACTAATTTTTTGCATGACCTAGTGGAATGATAAAAAAATTCTGAATCAGACCCTTAAAATGATATGAAAAGAGGATTTTGATCACTGATGGTAAGATGCAAATACTGAAACTAACATCGGCCTTATTGGGGATGGCATCTCCTTGGATGTGTCAAGAACACGGTAGACCAAGTGCCTAACCATGTGGGCCAATATGGTCAAAAACTTAAATTGAAATTCATGATTGAAAGCTGGCGACTTGACAAAACAAACTAACTCTAAAACTGACTAAACCATGCTCACTTCTGTGAGCTTATTAATCATACCCTACTGTAAGTGATCCATTCCTCACCTGATCAAGTGAAATGAAACAACCAATGCAACCAAGTAAACATTTTGGCTGCTATTTTAATTCTCCGCAAGTGCTTGCTTATGAGCAACAAGAGAGAACTATTGAAATGCAACTCCCATGAAAACTTCTAAAAAGATCCAAATTTTCCCAGATTGAATAATATGGATTCTCTATCTAACTCCAGAAATACTACATAAGGATCTTGAAATTCATGTGCACTAGGACTTAGCTAATCCAATGGATTACTTTTCTTCTCCTCATACCATGAATGCAAACTTTCATCTGAGCTTTGTGAGGAGACTCCTGCTAAAAATGACAAAGAAACCAGTTGCCGAATCAAGTTTGTATCAATACTTTTTTCAAGCTCAAAGTTAGCTAATGGAGAAGGACTTTGACTGCAAACATCATCCAACACGTTAGCTATTGGATCATGAAAAACTTGAAAATACTATTGCAACCCATTTTCTATTGGTGCCAATGAGATTGCATGATTTTCTACAGGCTGCTCATTTGAAGATATACTATGCAAAATTCCCTTCAAAAACTGAAATGATTCAAAACATAATGGTACAGAATCATCTTACATCATTTGATCATATGTTCTAGCTTCCAATTCTTCATTTGCAACCTAACATTCAATGGCATTCGGGGGCTACAAATCTAGATATGAGAACTCTTGAACAAGGATTTCATTGCCCTCTAAATGGTCCAAATCAAAACTTATCGACAATTGATTTTTGATTGCATGAAAGTTTCCTATGATGAACTGAAACGAAGCAAAACAAAGAGGCAAAGATCCTTCACTTACATCAAAAAAAATTGCACTTTCCTCCCCACTTCCATAGCTGATATGCATTGGTTGATCACCGAGCTGTTGAAAGTGAACTTCCTCCTTCCACCAACCAGCTGCTAATTTGTCTGCAAGACTAGCTTCTGTTTGGAGAACATAATCATCATCATATTGATCAAACTTAGGTAAATCATTAGTATAAAACACACCATCAAGCATACATGTCAGATCAACAGATCTCTCTTCTGTAAGCTGATCTATAAAACAATCATTATCAGATCTATGACAATTGGGATAAGAAAGGAAATGTTTTGGATTAGCCACTTGTTCTTCTTCAATCAACGAGCCATGGTCTTGGACATCATACTCATTCCTTGTGGTGATCTTTTGCATCATCCCTTCCACTTCACTTACCAAATTTTTGAGCTTTAACTCTAAAGATGTCGATTCCTCTGGATCTATGTTCTTCATCTCTTCTTCCTTCAACTTTGCCCTTCTAATCAGCAGATTAGCCTCTACATCTACTGCATTGGTTTTCATCTCTTCAAGTGTTGCAAGGTTCCTTTCTCCCAGGTAGTTTAAGAGAGGGGATCCAGGAGGAGGTCTTATATTAACAGGCATCGAACAATAAACTTGGTTAAATCTGGAAGAAAATTGTTCTACTATCTCCCCTGGTTGTCTTTCCAGCTAGTTATACTCTTCTAGAATCAAGAAAGGGTTTTGTCTGACCACCCACTTGTCGTGGAAAACTTTGAAAAACTGTTGGAAATCTGAGATGCTCACATCAGGCAAGGTTTTGAACCAACTCTTGACTTCGCCTTACAAAGAAAGAGAAAAAGGCCTAATACTGACATCCTCTTCATCAACTTCAAAAAGGTCAAGAAAAGACTCAAAATTCAGTACATGTCTCTCAGTTGTGATGTTTTCACATTCACCATCAAATCTTGGTAGATATAGGTAATGACTTTTATGGAAAGCGTATGATATAGGAGGTAAAATCAGAGGCTTGTATCTATCTCGAATTTTACAAGGTATAGGAGTATATACAAAAGTTGTAGAATTAGTCTTGGTCACTTTAGGCTCATCGGTTTGAAGACGGTCATCATAAGATTCGGAAGAAGGGTCTTGATCAAGATCAAAGGCATGTGAATATTTTGTATTCGCAATCTTCAAAGGGAAAGAATCAAATGCAGGTCTAGGATCTTTTCTCAAATATAGTATACTTTGTAAAGCCTTCTTGACGTTCTTGGGAAAAGAGAAGAAATAATTTATAACAAAGAACATAATGTCTTGGATGAAATTCCAACTTGAATACCTGATCTTTCCATATTGTCCTTTCATGTTTCTACTGGCCGGGTTCATCCTCCAGTGGAGTCCTTGGATCTTATCTCAAAGCTGATTTAGAGTCGCCAGGTGAATGATTTCAGCCTTCTAGTGTCTGATCGTTGTCCACCATCAAAAATTAGATCTAAATATGAAATTGATACATTTTGCTTAGGAACATAAAACTACGTCCCCAGTATGGTCGCCACTATGTTATCACCTGGATTGAACCTCAAGCTGAAGGAAGGCAATGTCAAGGCAACCACAAACCACACTTAACCAAGTAGCTAACCCTACTAGGCCTGGAGAGGGCTCTCTCCGTAAGGATCTCAGTCAAGATGACTAGATCAGTTAAAGGATATTAGGCTATGTATAGTAGCACGAAAGTTTTGATTTGATTTTGGAAGGGGTTTTGTTGGATCAGGAGGAGCTGGACAGTTTAGGTCTATGAAACTAGGTCAGAATTGCAGGGTGTTCAATGGGGCAAGGTAGGCATAGGCTTTAGCACTCAATGGCTTGTTGGTATGAGATGTTTTAGACTGGTGAGAAGCTAAGAAGGGCATGTGAAAACCATGGATCCTTCCTAGACTACAAAAAACATGAAATGGTGAATGGTTTCCCAAGGCAGAGCACTGATACAATGAATTTCACCTATCAACTTGAAAACATTCAACTAGAAGCAATGAAATGATTAATGGAATACATAAAAGATATTAACACATGATCACAAGAAACTATGCTAAAATTCATACCACATGGATCCCATAAAAATAGTTGCAATTCTTATTAATATCTTGCCAAACTGCTTACAAAAGGTGTACAATCAAGGTCTGAGCATCCAGCTGAGTCAAACACTTTGCAATGAGAAAGAAGAAGAAGATATAGACATGATTTCAACCTCCTCCCATCCTCAGGGCTCGAATCCCTAAGATGAGGAGCTAATCTAACTGATATTGAACAAGAAACAGGAATATAGGCATTATTAACAACTTGCCTCTAAAAGTGAAAATCTGATTCATTTGAGCTCAAACTAACTCCTAGAGAAATGAATCTATCCTCTATCACTATTTGTCTATCATAATTACATGCCAAGCCATAATTTACAATGGTAAATCAACCACCATGAGAGAGAATCCATGATTACAATCAAAAAACTGGAAAAATAGCAACCCTGAGCAAAACTGCCAAAAGTGCAGCGCCACTGGCCAAAAACGCAGCGCCAATTTTAGGTCCCTTTTGGAGGCCTTCCCCACATCCAAATTGAGCCCATGATAGCGCATTGGAAACCTTTTCGAGTATACGTTCCAGAACATCTTGAATTTTTCAATTTGGAGTTCATTTTCCTTGTCAAAAGCTCAATCTTCCAAGACTAGTCAAAATGTGCAAAATGAGGCTGCCAAAATGTAGAGTAATATTGAAGTCAACGTTTGAAGGTCTTACTCAACTCCAAATTGATCTCATAATAGCTCATGGGAAATCTCTCTTTGTCTAGTTATCATTTGACTCATCAAGAAAGTCGTTTGGTCACTGCAGCTAGGAGAAATATTGATCTTCCTAAGGTCACTCCAGAAGTGCATCAACTCTTCTAAGGCAATTGTATTTTTGACATTTCTCTAAAACCATGAAACCTGTATAAAAAGTGAAGGAGGGTTTTCTTCCTTAGTCTATTATGGACACAAACCTCTCTCACTTTTTCCAAATGCTTCCTTGTTTGGTCTAAAACATAGTTTGAAGAAAAATCGTCCCTATGTGTGGCAAATGATTTTTCCCTTGGAATGACTTATTGAAAAATGATGGAGACATGATGTGTATGAGTTAGAATGGCCTCATACTCACTGAAATGACCTCCCTTATGCCTCATAGACTCAGATGTATCTGATTTCATAGCCAAACCTAGCTCAATGGGTGAGGAAATTAGTGTTTAGTGCTTGTGGAAAATGATGATTTGGACACCCTTTGGAAAAAACAACTCCCTTTGGCATGTACTTAACCCTTTGAAACTTTACCCTTTCACTTGACTATTTCCTTTGAAAATTTGATCTTTTGATGTTCTGGCATCTTTGGAACACTTAGCTAATAGCTTGGGATGGTGAAATTATTACATTTGAAAGACATAAAATTACATAATGAAATAAGAATTTCTCTTTACAAATCATCTTCACATGGTGAAGGGATGTTATTTGATAACCCTTTACTTTCTGGTCTTATGCAATGGAATGGAACCTTGGCAACCCTAATGACCTAATGAAACCTTGAAAAACCTTAAAGACCTAATGAGACCTTGAAGGACTGAATTTCAAGATGATATAATGACCTCATGACTGATACAAATGGCATGACAAAAATAACTTTATGGATGACGTACAGTCAAAAAGATATGAAACTATGCCAGCAAGTAATCACATTTAGGGAAGAGTGGTGTTTTTTGACTAGGACTACCATCAATGACTAATTTTTTGCATGACTTAGTGGAATGATAAAAAAATTCTGAATCAGACCCTTAAAATGATATGAAAAGAGGATTTTGATCACTGATGGCAGGATGCAAATACTGACACCAACATCGGCCTTATTGGGGCTGGCAGCTCCTTGGAGGTGTCAAGAACACCGTAGACAAAGTGCCTAACCATGTGGGCCAATACGGTCAAAAACTTAAATTGAAATTCATGACTAAAAGCTGACGACTTATTGACACAAACTAACTTTGAAACTGACTGAACCATGCTCACTTCTATGAGCTTATTAATCACGCCCTACTCTAAGTGATCCATTCCTCACCTGATCAAGTGAAATGAAACAACCAATGCAACCATGTAAACATTCTAGCTACTATTTTAATTCTTCACAAGTGCTTGCTTATGAGCACCAAGAGAGAACTACTTAAATGAAACTCCCATGAAAACCTGTAAACAAATCCAAATTTTCCCAGATTGAATAATATCGATTCTCTATCTGACTCCATAAATACTGCATAAAGATCTTGAAATTCATGTGCACTAGGACTTAGCTCATCCAATGGATTACTTTTCTTCTCCTCATACCATGAATGCAAACTTTCATCTAAGATTTGGGACAAGACTCCTAATGAAAATGACAAAGAAACCGGCTGCCAGATCAGGTTTGTATCAATACTTTTTTCAAGCTCAAAGTTAGCTAATGGAGAAGGACTTTGACTGCAGACATCATCCAACACAACAGCTATTGGATCGTGAAAAACTTGGAAAGACTGTTGCAACCCATTTTCTATTGGTTCCAATGGGATTGCATGATTTTCTACAAGCTGCTCATTTGAAGATATACTATGCAAAATTCCCTTAAAAAACTGAAATGATTCAAAACATAATGGTACGGAATCATCTTGCATCATTTGATCATATGTTCCAGCTTCCAAGTCTTCATCTGTAACCTGACATTCAATGGCATTCGGGGGCTGCAAATCTAGATTTTAGAAGTCTTGAACAAGGATTTCATTGCCCTCTAGATGATCCAGATCAAAACTTATCGACGGTTGATCTTTGATTGCAAGAAAGTTGCCTATGATGAACTGAAACGAATTAAAACAAAGAGGCAAATATCGTTCACTTACTTCAAAATTTTCTGCACTTTCCTCCTCACTTCCATAGCTAATATGCATCGGTTGATCACCGAGCTGCTGAAAGTGAACTTCCTCCTTCCACCAACCAGCTGTTGATTTGTCTGCAAGACTAGCTTCTATTTGGAGAACATAATCATCATCATACTGATCAAACTTAGGCAAATTGTCAGTATAAAACACATCATCAAGTCTACATGTCAAATCAATAGATCTCCCTTCTGCAAGCTGATCTATAAAACAATCATTATCAGATCTATGACAATTGGGATTAGAAAGGAAATGTTTTTAATCAGCCACTTGTTCTTCTTCAATCAACGAGCCATGGTCTTGGACATCATACTCATTCCTTGTGGTGATATTTTGCATAATCTCTTCCACTGCACTTACCAAAATGTCAAGATTTACCTCTAAAGATGTCGATTCCTCTGGATCTATGTTCATCATCTCTTTTTCCTTCAACTTTGCCCTTCTGATCAGTAGATTAGCCTCTACATATACTGCACTGTTTTGCATCTCTTCAAGTGTTGCAAGGTTCCTTTCTCTTAGCTGAAACTCCATTTCCGGATCAAAGGCATTCTGGTAGTGTAAGAGAGCAGATCCAGGAGGAGGTCTTATATTAACAGGCATCGAACAATAAACTTGGTTAAATCTAGCATAAAATTGTTGTACTGTCTCCCTGGCTGTATTTTCAGATGGTTATACTCTTCTAGAATCAAGAAAGGGTTCTATCTGACCACCCACTTGTCGACGAAAAATTTGACAAACTGCTAGAAATCTGAGATGCTCGCATCAGGCAGGGTTTTGAACTAACTCTTGACTTTGCCTTGCAAAGAAAGAGCAAAAAGCCTAATACTGACATCCTCTTCATCAACTTCAAAAAGGTCAAGAAAAGAATCAAAATTCAGTACATGTATATCAACAGTGATGTTTTCACATTCACCATAAAATATGGGTAGATATAGGTAATGATTTTTAGGGAAAGCGTGGGATATAGGAGGTAAAATCAGAGGCTTGTATCTATCTGGAATTTTACAAGGTATAGGATTATATACAAAAGTTGTAGAATCAGTCTTGGTCTCTTTAGGCTCATCAGTTTGAAGATGGTCAACATAATATTCGGAAGAAGGGTCTTGATCAAGATCAAAGGCATGTGAATATTTTGTATTCACAATCTTCAAAGGGAAAGAATCAAATGCAGGTCTAGGATCTTTTCTCAAATACAGTATACTTTATAAAGCCTTCTTGACGTTCTCGGGAAAAGAGAAGAAATAATTTATAACAAAGAACATAATGTCTTGGATGAAATTCCAACTTGAATACCTGATCTTTCCATATTGTCCTTTCATGTTTCTGTTGGTCGAGTTCATCCTCTAGTGGAGTCCTTAGATTTGATCTTGAAATTGATTTAGAGTCGCGAGGTGAATGATTTCAGCCTTCCAGTGTCTGATCGTTGTCTACCTTCAAAAATCAGATCTAAATATGAACTTGGTAAATTTTGTTGAGGAACATAAAACTATGTCCCCAGTATGGTCGCAACTATGTTATCACCTAGATTGAACCTCAGGCTGAAGGAAGGCAATGATAGGGTAACCACAAACCATGCTTAGCCAAGTAGCTAGCCCTACTAGGCCGGGAAAGGGCTCTCTCCGTAAGGATCTCAGTCAAGATGACTGGATCAGGTAAAGGATATTATGCTACGTATAGTAGCACGAAAGTTTTGATCTGATTTTGGAAGAGGTTTTGTCAAATCAGGAGGAGTTGGACAGTTTAGGTCTGGGAAACTAGGTCAGAATTGCAGGGTGTTCAATGGGGAAAGGTAGGCATAGGCTTTAGCACTCAAGGGCTTGATGGGATGAGATTTTTTAGACTGGTGAGAAGCTAATAAGGGCATGTGAAAACCATGGATCCTTCCTATACTCCAGAAAACATGAAATGGTGAATGGTTTCCCGAGGCAGAGCACTGATACAATGAATTCCGCCTATCAACTTGAAAACATTCAACTAGAAGTAATGGAATGATTAATGGAATACATAAAACATATTAAAACATGATCACAGAAGAAGAAACTATGCTAAAACTCATACCACATGGATCCCATAAAAATAGCTGCAATTCTTATTAATCTCCTGCCAAACTGCTTACAAAAGGTGTACAACCAAGGTCCGAGCATCCAGCGGAGTCCAACCCTTTACAATGAGAAAGAAGAAGAAGATATAGACATGATTTCAACCTCCTCCCATCCTCAGGGGTCGAACCCCTAAGATGAGGAGCTAATCTAACTGATACTAAACAAGAAACGGGAATATAGGCATCATTAACAACTTGCCTCTAAAAGTGAAAAACCAATTCATTTGAGCTCAAACTAACTCCTAGAGCAATGAATATATCCTCTATCACTATTTTTCTATCATAATTACATGCCAAGTCATCATTTACATTGTTAAATCATCCACCATGAGAGAGAATCCATGATTACGGTCAAAAAACTTTAAAAATAGCAACCTTGAGCAAAACTACCAAAAGCACGGTGCCACTGGCCAAAGTGCAGCGCCACTTTTAGTTCCCTTTTAGAGGCATTCCCGGCATCCAAATTGATCCATAATAGCTCATTGGAAATCCTGTTGAGTATGCTTTCTATAACACCTTGAATTTTTCAATTTGGAGTTCATTTTCCCTATCAAAAGCTCACTCTTCCAAGACTGGTCAAAATGTGTAGAATGAGGCTGCCAAAATGCAGAGTGATATTGCAATCAACTTTTTAAGGTTTTCCGAAACTCTAAATTGATCTCATGATAGCTCATTGAAAATCTCTCTGTGTCTAGTTATCATTTGACTCATCAAGAAAGTCATTTGGTCACTCTAGCTAGGAGAAATATTGATTTTCCCAAGGTCACTCCATAAGTGCATCAACTCTCCTGAGGAAACTGTATTTTTGACATTTATCTAAAACCATGACACTTTTGTAAAAAGTGAATGAGTTTTTTCTTCCTTGGCCTATTATGGACAAAAACCTCTCTCACATTTTCCAAATTCTTCCTTGTTTGGTCTAAAACATAGTTTGAATAAAAATCGGCCCTATGTATGGCAAATGATTTGTCCCTTGGAATGACTTATTGAAAAATGATGGAGACATGATGTGTATGAGTTGGAATGGCCTCCTACTCACTGAAATGACCTCCCTTATGCCTCATATACTCAGTTGTCTCTAATTTCAGAGCCAACCCTAACCAGGGAAAATTTTATGAACCCCCCCTAAATTTATAAATATAATAAATGGGCGAATCTCCATGGTATATAAGAAAAATTGAAGGCGATTTTATCAATAATATAATATGTATATATAATTTTTTTGGCGAATCTCTCACTAGGCATGGCGAATATTTTATTCAATTATAAAATCTTGGCGAGTCTTTCACTAAATAATAAAACTTTGTAAAGTCCTAGTGAATCTTAGCATAGGCTACATGTTGGTCTAATTCCCCCATTTAAATAGGCTACATTCCAGGTGAATACCATGGGTCAATACCATGTGCCATTTTGGTGAATACCATGGGTCAATACCATGTGCCATTTTTATTTTTATTAATTCTAATATTAGGGTTAATAATGTTTTTTTGCATGGTATTAGTAACAATCTAGTCCATGGTATTTGTCCCATAGTATTTTGGCCATAGGTTTCACCTAAATATAACCCATTTTTGAGTGTTCGTAAATATAAGGTGACTTATGGAGTAAATATAAAAAAATACCATACCTCTTTTACAAATATGGTATTTGGCCCATAGGATTCACTTAAATAAAAACTCTTTCTTGAGCCTTCATAAATAGAACTAGGGTTATGGACTAAATATAAAAATAGGTTTTATTTATTTACGATACGTCTAGTTTATCTATATTTTTATTTATTTACCATACCTTTTGAGTAAGTATAAAAAGACGTTTTATTTATTTACCATACCTCCACTTTACTTATATTTTTATTTGTTTACACCCTTACATGTATATAAGGTGACTTATGGAGTAAATATAAAAAATGTTTTATTTATTTACCATACCTCTCATTTATTTATATTTTTATTAATTTACCATACCTCTTTTATAAATATGGTATTTGGCCCATAGGATTCACTTAAATAAAACCTATTCTTGAAAATGGGCGAATGGAAGGTTGTAAGTCCTAATTTCAAGGGCTAAATTTACCTTTTTTACCCTCTCCCTTAAAATAAGGTGGGCTATTTGAGGTGATTTGTAAAAATGTACTATGATACAAAATATTCGTCCACTAAAAATTTAAAACCCCTTAATTTCACCAAAGGGCGAACTTTCGCCCCTAAAATTATCCTTGACCCTAACTCAATGGGTGAGGAAATTAGGGTTTAGTGCTTGTGGAAAACGATGATTTGGACACCCTTGGGAAAAAAACAACTCCCTTTGGCATGCACTTAACCCTTTGAAACTTTACCCTTTCACTTGACTATTTCCTTTGAAAAATTTATCTTTTGATTTTCTGGCATCTTTGGAACACTGAGTTAATAGCTTGGGATGGTGAAATTATTACATTTGAAAGACATAAAATTACATAATGAAATAAGCATTTCTCTTTACAAATCATCTTCACATGGTGAAGGAATTTTATTGATCACCCTTTACTTGCTGGCATTATGCAATTGAATGGAACCTTGGCAACCCTAATGACCTAATGAAACCTTGAAAAACCTTAAAGACCTAATGAGACCTTGAAGGACTGAATTTCAAGATGACATAATGACCTCATGACTGATACAAATGGCATGATAAAAATAACTTTATGGATGATGTACAGTCAACAAGATATGAAACTATGCTAGCAAGTAATCACATTTAGGGAAAAGTGATGTTTTTGGACTAGGACTACCATCAGTGACTAATTTTTTGCATGACCTAGTGGAATGATAAAAAAATTCTGAATCAAACCCTTAAAATGATATGAAAAGAGGATTTGATCACTGATGGCAGGATGCAAATACTGGCACTAACAGATCGCATATCGAAGGTCAGGCATATCGGTGCATCGCATATCGAAGGTCCTAAATATTATAGCATTGACACATCGGAAGGTTGGCGAATCAGAAAATCGAAACTTCTTAACGTGACAACCTTTAAAAAGTTGTGATATGCATAATGTGTCGATAGTGTTAAAAACCGTTGGAAACGCCGACAAAGGATTAACAAAGGATTTCATCACAAAACCAAAGGTGGGTGGGCCCTTTTCTCTCTCCTCTATCAGGACATGTGGTGGCATATGATTGGTCCTAATAAGCTACAGTGGCATTTGACATCAATATGATGTGGCGGTATGCAAGGACACGTGGCAGGAAATTTTGGCATTTTGGGGGGCTTAAGGGGAGATATTTGGGTGACATGTGTCACCACTCATGAGGTGCCACGTGGAGTGATGACGTCATATGAGAGATGCAATCGGAATATTAGAATACTACACCACTGTAAAAATTGTGATATGGAATTTCTCTGATAAGCACATTACATAGAGTTAAAGGCATATGGGTTAGAAGTTGCAATATTGAATGCAGGAACAAAGGAGTTGGTCTCAGGAATAAAGGAGACTGTCAAAGATCACTGGGTCAAGGCAGCAAGGACCACAATCCATAAGAAAGACGGTTGGGTCTACCTTGAGGTGATACAAGCCATATTTGTGCTCCTACTCACGTCTTCAATGAGATAAATTGAGGTATGGGACTCAGGAAGTAGTGTGCAAGTCACCTGAGAATTAATTTCTTAGCATGTAGCTTCCCGCAGTCAGGCAATGAAGGACTGCAAGGTTGATATTTGTTTCTACGTGGTGAAAAGAAACCGACAGTTGATCGCTCCCAGCTCTGGAAAGTGGCGAATTCAAGTAGTTAAGGCAAAATAGATAGGTGAACCAGTCAAACAAATAAAGAGGAACATCATGGCAAAGACGGGGCCTGATCGAAGGCCATCACACAAATGGTAGGGAGATATTTTCCTCAACCATCATTCAATTTTCTTGATGTCTATTATTCTATAATTTTTGCATTTTCAAGAATGGAATCAAATCTTATTGTAATAATTTTGGGAAGCAAGACCTTCAAATGTCGAGACAGCTATTCGATTAAATAGCTAAATTCGGTTGATATATTTTGTAACTATTGTTCAACGCTCCCTTTCTCCTTATAAAAAGAGGGAAGAAACACTTGAACGAGGTTCCCAATTTTTGCATTCTAGAGGCCTGAATTCTTATTTTGCAAGTTTTGAGCTTTGTTTGTAGAGAGAGTGGTTCCACTTTGGTTCAATTTTCTTGTTCATAAGGTGCTCAGGCATATACAATTGTTAAATGTAATGGACTGGTGATTTGGACTCCATATTCAAAGATTAATGAAGCAGTTTGGTTGATTCCAATCGAAGCAATGTGCAATATGTTTTCCCCTTTGTATATCATTTCATGTATGTCTTTCCTCTTCTGAAATTGTGTTATGAAGTTGTCGGTTTCACTCTCTCATGGTTGTATGTATGCTGCTAAGTAGTGAGAAGTACCTGTGTAAACACAAATTTACTTGTGTCATTTGATAGCATGTAGCACCTATGTAGTCATGAACTTACTTGCATTATTTGATAGTCTATAGTACTTGTATGTAAGCATAGATTTACTTATGCTAATTGGTGACAAATGTATTCATGAGGCATAGAGCTTGAGACCTTAATTTACGCTCCACTTTTTATGCATTTTCACCTCCTCACTCTTCCATATTTTTGTTGCAGATTGTTGCTTAGGATTATGTGTTATGTCCAACCCTCTATATCAATTTCCCTCCTTTCCTTCCTCCTGTTCATCTATACTACAATAACAATGTTAAATTTTGTATTTTTGTGTGTTGGCCACCAAAATCAGTGTATTTCTCTTTGAGATTATCCATATCTACCAGTGTTTATTTCGATCTATGTGTTTTCTTGAGTTTACCTTGGCGAAGGGCTATTGAACCAATTACGTGACATATGGAGTGAAGCAAAAATCCCTTAGATAATCTTCAAAAGCACTCCTCTCGAATTCCCTAGGCACTAGTCTCCTATCAACCCAAAGGTTGTCTCTAGGAGGATTTTATATCTTCTGAAAGCAATTGTGTGACAGGAGATAGAAAAAGCTACAACACATCCCATGATATTGGTTTTATTTTATTTACATGGAAAACCAACCTGGGGTTGTTACATAAATAAACACATTTTGTGGTTCTCGACCTTACTATGGACTTGGATTCCATAATATACAAACCGATACTTTTTAATGGTGTACAAATTGCCTCAATTAAAGCTTGTATGAGAAAGTTATGCCACCTAGAAGTTGACCTATTGAAATTGAGCACCATAGTTCGAGAGGATGCCATGTTAGCCCCCATTATTCAGGGAAAAGGGGCTACCCATGTGATAGTGATGAAGAAGACTCTACAGGGGTCTATATTGTAACTCTATTTAAGACTTTAAGGATTCAAACTTAACCACTAGTAGGCTATTAGGTTGTGTAATAATTGGGCCACTAGGAGGAAAAAGGATTACATTCTATTCGAGTGCATTTTGTTCCATAAATAAATAGAATATATAAGACTGGGTAGAGAAAGAGAAAACAAAGAGGTTTTTTATACTATAGTATCCCACAGGCCATAGGTTCAAATCATTTATACTTGCATCCATTTTCATTCAGAGAAGGAGAGAGAACAACAACATCACCTTCCAGTTGGGTCTTATCCCATCAAGGTTTCCTAGATCATATCTTGTGCTCATTGTGGTTTGTGAGTTTTAATTATCTAATATATGTTTTCCATATTTTATATTTTGCATGCATAAGCATAATGTAGTAATTAAAAAATCAAAAAATATGAGGAAATATTAACCCTCATAGTGTATTTTTATTTTCAAATATATTTTAGAAGATTTGTTATCAAAACTTGTCTAGTAGAATATCCACAACAATCTATAGATCATATTGGAATTAGAGCTAGGTTATTTTTGGTATATCGTAGGGAGCCATAGGGGATCCATATCAATTAATTCAAGATTCATAAAACCCTAATGATTGCTGATGAAACTATTAATAACCCTCAAGATCCCAAAGGGGATAGGTTTGCATGGTAGGAAGCACAAGTTGCAAATATAAATTGTAATGTGAGCCTCCTCGTAGTGGCATTGACTAATAAGCTCAGGCTATCTAGAGAATATGGAAGTTTTAACATATAGTATTAGAAGGGATATCATGGATAGGGAAGAACCAATGAGGGAATCCAAGAAATAACCCAAAAAGTATCAACCCAATTCGAGTGTCATGAATGATTCACAATCCCTTTCAAGATGGAAATGGAGGATGAAATAAAACCATACCAACGTGACACTGATGCTTTGAAGTTAAATCATCGTTTGTAGCAGTTAGAAGTTTATTTTATTGTTCATCATATATAGGAAGAACAAAACGTCACATGGAGACCTAATGGGAAAGTCACATGGAGACCTCAAGGTTGGAGGGAGATCCTCTAGAAACTAAGTGGGAAGATTTCAAAAGTCCCATAAAGTCACAATTTTAACCTATCAGGTATATAGAGGACCAATGGATATTGTGGCATTACTCCAGGAAAATACAAGGGCAATGTGTACATGAGTATACCACATAAGTTAGCCTAAAGATGGCCATAATGTTAGATATCTCCCCAAAAAACACAAACATATTCCTCAGGTATCTAGTAGGCCTACATAGCCATCTGCGGAAGCAATTAATGATGTTCAAACACAAAATAGTTTTCAAGGCTTGTGTTTAGGAATAATACCTAAAGAACATAGGCTAGAAGAAATGGAAATCAAGTGGATCAAAAAAGTTGGCCACAACTTCGAGTAATCAAGTGGAAATTATCTTGGACATGGATGAGAATATTATTTACACATCATTGAAGAAGGGGGTGAATTTGAGTAGCCTTTAGCAATAGGAAGAGAAGGCAATGATCAGACTCTTCCACATAAAGATATAGTTCAAGAAGACAAAAATTGATGCTCTATTCGACTTAGGATCATAGGAAAATCTCATAGCGTCGTCAGATCTAGTCAATATATTTGGATTGGAGACTCATGACCATTCTAGCCCATATCCATTGGGATGGGTCAAAAAGGAGGCAAAGATAAAGGTAACCAAATAGTGCATAATCAAATTTTCTATGAGTGTTGACTTTATTGATGAAGTATAATTAGATGTAGTTCCACTAGATGTATGTGTGTTGTGT
Source organism: Pinus tabuliformis (assembly GCA_031772625.1). Lineage (NCBI taxonomy): Eukaryota > Viridiplantae > Streptophyta > Pinopsida > Pinales > Pinaceae > Pinus > Pinus tabuliformis. Next base: position 196,506,190 of record CM062816.1, read on the forward strand.
TTGAAAGTCCCTATATGTACATCCAAGGTGTGATATTCAAAGATCAAACCAGTACCACCTCATCAAGGACGAAAAATCCTTCAACATCAATGCACACAATGGCAAGTCAATTATCTCACCAGTAAGTGCCAACCAAGCTAAAAAGTTGATCAATTCTAGCAAGAAGTATGTTATATTGTAATTAAGAGAAAATGATTTTGTAGAAAGGTCCATGAGAGTTGATCATCCTTCAAGGGGTGTACTAAGGAACATAAATAGAAATTGGAAGATTTGTTGCAAGCATACAAGGGTGTGTTCCAAGAGCCTAAAGGGCTATTCTCAAAGAGGGAAATGGCTCACAAGATCCTATTTTTATTGGACTTTCTGTTGCCAAAAATTCGGTTGTACATGTAATCTGGTATAGAAGAAAGTGAGGTAAATAAGTAGTTACATTAGCTACTAGAACAAATTGGAATTAGAACAAGTACCTCACCATGTTGGTCACCCATCACCATAGTGTCAAATAAGGTTGGAACTTTGCAAATGTGTATTGATTACAAGGAATTAAAAAATTTATGCTCAATAATAGGTGCCCCATATCTAGGATGAAATATTTGTTGGATCAATTACAGTACAAAAAATACTTCACCAAGATAGAGTTAAAGTCAGGATATCATCGGGTTTGAGTCAAAGAAGAAGATAACTAGAATATTTCCTTCAAAACCAGAAAGGTGTGTATGAATGGTTAGTCATGTTGTTTAGCCTATGTAATGCACCAACTACATTTATGAGGTTAATGAATGATATATTGCACTCTTTTATAGATTCATTTGTTATTTTTTATTTGGATGATATGCTAGTATATATTGCTACCTGAGCGAAGAACATCTCACATTTGATGCAAGTGCTACAGACATTGAAGAAGCACCAGGTACTTGAAAATCTCAACAAGTGTGATTTTTCACAACACTCTTTGGTTTATTTTTGGTATGTGATATTTGGATGAGAGATGAAGATAGATCCTTCAAGGCTAGAGGCCATCATTAAGTGTCCAGTTCCTAATAATGTTTTGGATGTCAAGAGTTTCATTTGGGAAACACGGTACCTAAGGAAATTTATAGCCCCATTTTTAGCAGTAGTAAAACCATTCCATGCCATAATAGTGAGTGGTGCGAGTTTATAGTGGGGAAATGGTTAGAAAAGCACCATTTTTTGCATTACCAAACTTGAATGATCCCATTGAAATGGAGAAAGATGTGAATGGGTATGCTATGGGAGTGGTCTTGATGTAGGGACAAAGGCATGTATGCTACCAATTTGAAATATTTCATGGGGTGGTTCTTAAATACACTACCTATGACAAGGAGCTATATGCCCTGGTGCAAGCTATGATGTTATGGAACCAACTCACAAAAAGATAGAAAAGATAGATCAATGCCTTATAATTCAGCCTCTTCGAGGGGGCAACCTCTTTTACATTACACAAAGGAACAATTCTTGGATGATACAAATGACAAGGCCTCCTTTATATATATAGGAGTCTAAGGGGTCATACTATAATCAGAGCCGACATAACAATAATAATGTAAGGGCACAATAATAACAATATGGGGACTACATGGGCACAAAAATATAATAAGGGGGTTGTACTAATAACAATAAGGGGTTACACTAGTAGTATAGGGACCTAACATGCCCCTCTCCTTCAAAAAGTGTTGTCCTCAATGCTTGAGTAGTTCTTGATGCTTCTATATAAAATTCGCATCCTTCCATGTGGAATCTTCAGTGGGTAAGTTCTTCCACTTGATGAGATAATCTAAAATTGATCGATTTTGTAGCTGTCGATTTCTCAGTTCTGTGAATGCTTCAGGTTCCAATATGATTTTTCCTTCCTTGTCAAGTTATGGAAATATTGTTGGAACTGGGATTTTCGCCAACTTTTGAATGAGTTCCCACCCTACTTCGCCATTCTTTTGTTCATCCCTTGCTTTGTTTATCAAATTTGGTTGGATAATTATACCAAGCTCTACCATTTCTACAACCATATGTTCAATTTCACTCCTTTGGGCATATGGATATATATAAGTCCTGATGTTTGGAGGAACACTTCCTAGAATCAAATGAATAGCATGATCATGATCACAAATACGTGGGAGACCTTTGGGAGACCTTAGTCAGTTACGACTACCTCTCATGGAAATGGTCATACATGAATGACTTACGTAACGCAGTTGAATCCCAAAAATGATATCTAATATAATGCACTGCGTAAACCCCCTAATACTTAAATTCAAAAAAAGTGGAGGGATCTCTACTTGAATGGTTCATGAAGCACAATACTTGCTAAGGTTTTGCAAATGGGGTAGCAAGCTAAGTGGGCTTGATTGTGGGGAAAAATCCACAGTCAATCGTGCTTGAGCCAGAGGAGATCTGGGATGGGTGACCTCCCGGGAAGTCCTGGTTACCGGGTGCAAGCCTCGGAAGTGATGATTGACGCTATGTGATTCATTTCACTAGTTTCAATCCCACTTCTTCACCCTTGTGAGCATCACCTGATGCAATGAGTGCTAAGTGAACTATTCAAAAATCATGAGAAATTAGTCAGTTACAACTACCTCTCATGGAAATGGTCATACATGAATGACTTACTTAACGCAGTTGAATCCCAAAAATGATATCTAATATAATGCACTGCATAAACCCCCTAATACTTAAATTCAAAAAGAGTGGAGGGATCTCTACTTGAATGGTTCATGAAGCACAATACTTGCTAAGGTTTTGCAAATGGGCTAGCAAGCTAAGTGGGCTTGATTGTGGGGAAAACTCCACAGTCAAGCGCGCTTGAGCCAGAGGAGATCTGGGATGGGTGACCTCTCGGGAAGTCCTGGTTACCGGGTGCAAACCCCGGAAGTGATGATTGATGCTATGTGATTCATTTCACTAGTTTCAATCCCACTTCTTCACCCTTGTGAGCATCACCTGATGCAATGAGTGCTAAGTGAACTATTCAAAAATCATGAGAAATTAGTCAGTTACAACTACCTCTCATGGAAATGGTCATACATGAATGACTTAGTGCTAAGTGAACTATTCAAAAATCATGAGAAATTAGTCAGTTACAACTACCTCTCATGGAAATGGTCATACATGAATGACTTACTTAACGCAGTTGAATCCCAAAAATGATATCTAATATAATGCATTGCATAAACCCCCTAATACTTAAATACCTTGGAATGATTGTCCAAGACTTTTTGGAGATCTGGAAAAATAGATGATTTTGATATGGGAACCATTAGCGAACATAATTGTGAAATTACACCTCGTTGTTCTTTCTTTAGAAGCTTTTTCATTTCGTTAGAGCTGATTATCTTTCCTGGTTTCCTTGTGATACCCCTTAATTCAAATTCCTTTCCTTCTGAAGAAAATTTCATGAAAAGTTCTTGAAAATTAAAAGCTATTGTACCCAAGGATTGTAGACATTGGACTCCTAGTACAACATCAGTACCAACCATTGGAACGGAAAGAATTGGGCTATTCAATACATATTCTCCCATGGATAGCTTGATATTATGGCACTTTCCAGAGCAATTTATGGTTCCTCCACTTACAACTGTCACTTGCCACTCTGGTGTTGGATATAGGAAGTAATTCAATTCCTTGGCTATCTTACAATGAATAAAATTATGGGTACTACCTGAATCAATCAACACTATTACCTTTTTCTTCTTGATGTGTCCTTATATCTTTATAGTTTGAGGAGTGGTAATTCCAACCAATGCATTACAACATATGTTCGGATTCATTTCTTCTTTCTCTAGGGTTGGTTCCTCGTGAGTATCCTTTTCTTTTGAAGTTTCTTGATACTTTTCTTCCTGATATTTCACTGATTGAACCATCTTCTTCTTGATATGTACTTCTATCTTGAGAGTTTGAGGAGTGGTAATTCTGGCCCTTGCAATACAAGATATGGTCGGATTCATTTGTTCTTTCTCCAGGGTTGGTTCCCGGTGTATATCCTCTTCTTTTGAAATTTCTTGATCCTTTTCGTCATTAGGAGGCCTTTATTGTAGCAGCTTTCTGCCACCTTCCTTCAAACCTTCCATGTCTTTCTTCAAATCTTCCATGCCTTTCTTCCAATATGCTTTCATACCATTGATATCAGCTTCCATGGCATAGATTAAACTATTTATCTTTTGCTTCTCTAGAATATCATTTACCCTTATATTCAATTTTTGAAATTCCTCAATGTTTTCTGCCATTGAACCCTTTTTTTTTAGATTTATCAATTGGCTAAAGAATGCGTTGCTCTTGTTATCCTCATAATGTGCTATCATTTCCTCTCTGAAAATTGACCACATGACAAGTGGTTTACAAGAACAAAGCCCTTTATACCATAAAAATTGATTCGGTTCTAAATAATTAGATGCAATACATACCTTTTGTAACAGTGGTACACCATGTAGATCAAAATATTTCTCCATCTATAGTATCCAATTTACCGGATCCTTGCCATCAAACTTCTTCATCTCGTTTTTTCTTGATTTTAGGAGCTCGATCTTGAAACAACTGTAACTCTGTAATTTCGGATCTTTAAGTTCTGAAATTTCGGCTTATAATAGCCCTATGAGTCCTCTTTCTAATTCCACAAGTCTGATCACAATTGGATTCCCGAAGAAATATTTATTCCCAATCTCCCGCGATGACCTAATTATAGACTAGTTTAGTAGAGTGAACTTGTACGACGTGCCACGTGTCACTGTTTCAACATTAGGTTCTAAAAATTATACCCAAACAAAATACATTTCGTCCTCTTTCTGTAACTTGTTACGAAATTTCAATCTGATGCTCAGAGAGAAAGTTATGACGATTTTCCCAAGGTCACCTATTTAGGATGTAATTCGGGAGTCTACAAAACCCTAACTTCCTCAAATCATATATCTAAAAATATAGTGAGCTAAGATCTGAAATTTGGACCCGAGGTTCTAACCGATTTCTTCTCAAATGGGTTTTTTTTTTAGCTTCTGAAACTTCATAGTGAAAACGTTATAGCGAAAATTCCACGATGACTTGTTTTAGATGAAATTTTGGAGCTTGCAAAAACCCTAACTTCCTCAGATCATATCTCCGACAATATAGCGATACAAGATCTGAAATTTAGACCCGAGGTTCAACACGATTTCGTATCAAAATGGTTTATTTTCGCTTCTGAAATGTCATAGATGAAAAGTTATAGTGACAATGCCACGATGACCTGTTTGGAGCAGCGAAACCCTAGAATCCAAAGCTCTAATACCAAATGTTATGGAACCAGCTCACAAAAAGATAGAAAAGATAGATCAACACCTTAGAATTCAGCCTCTTCGAGGGGGCAACCTCCTTTACATTACACAAATGAAAAACTCTTGGATGATACAAATGACAAGACCTCCTTTCTATATATAAGATTCTAAGGGCTCATACTATAATCAGAGCCAACATAACAATAATAATGTAAGGGCACAATAATAACGGTGGGCTTCTATGGGGCACAATAATAACAATATGGGGACTACACGGGCACAAAAATATAATAAGGGGGTTGTACTAATAACAATAATGGGTTACACTAGTATTATAGGAACCTAACATGTGAAGAAGTGGAAACATTATCTAATGGGAAAAGAGATAGTGATCCCCACATATCACTAGTAATTACAGTCCCTACATGCCTAGATTAAGCTACAACATACTAGGCATTACAAGTGGAATGGGTTTCTATAGCAATTAAATTTAATGATGAAGTACAAGAATGGTAGCATAAACAAGTAGGTTGACATGCTTTCAATGCAACCCACATCAAAGATTGTATCTTTGGGAACACTAAAACACATGGATCCTTTCAGCCATGATGCATACAAAGAGGCATATACAAAGCATGAGGACTTCAAGGAGGTGTTTTATTAGTTGCAAAGTTAGACTCATGTGCACAATGGTGATAGCACAATTTGTTGAAGAATCAAGGGAAATTAAGTGTAGTGTGATTCTTCTTGACTTGATAATGATTTGTGGAGTCTTTTTACTTTTTCTTGTTAACTTAATCTTCTTCTTATTATTATTAATGCATGAATGTGTACTTCATCAAATTGCTACCAAAACATAAGAATAAGAACACAAGATGTTGGCTCTCTACCAGGGCCAAAACCTCTCTTCTCTTGAGAGGAAAACCCTTCGGTAAATTTCTCTTATTGAAGCTTCTTATTGATCAATGCTAAACCCTAGACCCTTGAAAATAATATCCTCCAAGCACAAGTCAAGTCCTTCCTCCTTTCTGCACTTTTTTCCCCGACACTTCCTTCTTTCGTCACTTTGTCCTCCTTCCAACTGTTGTTTGATCTTGTTTCACTTGGTCTAAAAGAGATACCTTTGATGAGACCCTTTACTTATGATGACCCCTTCCTTCTCTTCACCAACCAACAAACTTTTATGATTGTAATGGGAGGGTTGTTATGAAAGCAAAGACAACCTCATTCTCTTCGCACGTGTGACTGTATTCCTTGTGATATTGACCTCTTCCTTCTTCACTTGAGAGAGATCCTTCTTCGCTTGAGTGAGAGGCTTTATAGGCCTACTTATATTTTCCAACCAACGAAGTTATGTGATTGTGATAGTAGTGTTGACCGCAAGAAGAGGCTCTTTCCTTCGCGCGTGTGACTGTAATAAGCCCTAGAACAGACCTCTAAGGCTCGGTGTTTCTTCCTCCTTCTTCGCTCTCCTTGGAGACCCTTTTCTCATCATTTTGTTATCCTTTACTTGCCTCCTTAATTCGTTGATTTCATAGATATGAGTGTGTTCTCTTTTGAGGGAGTGGACAACCTCTATTTATAGAGGTATGTCCCTCCTATAGGCTGACTTGTTGTCTTTGCTTTGGATAGCTTCTTTTGATGGTGCCACATGCTTGGAGGAGACTTGACTTTGCTTGGAGGTGACTTCTTTGACTCTAACACATAAGTATACCTATAGTAACCTACCCTTAAGGTCTTCAACATAATTCTTTCGACTCTTTGACTAACCTATAGAACATTAACATGTGTTAGACCTATTTCAATGAGCAAGAAACTCATTGACGTATATTATAAAAATAATATTTCTTCTCTTGAATAAATATAAATATCAAAAGTACATATATGAAGACCGAACCTAGTTACATTTCCTTCAACACACCCTCTTAAATAGGGAGGTATTCATACAACATTACAAGGGTGTTCGGCTATGTTTCAATCTTAAAGAATTCACATAAGAGAAACTGAATTGGCAATCCATTTGTTATAGCATCATAGTAATCAACATTGTTTCCACAGCAAGGCCTTCACTGATAGCTCTATATCTCAATAGATCAGAACACAATTTTGGTGAGACCAATGACTTATAGACACCTTAGTCATTATCTCTCAAGGTACATACCCACCCGAGTGTTCACTGAGTATGACTTTCTAGGACTATTCTTATCTTGGGTTCCCAGCCCTCAAAGAATATCGATCCTCTTGCCTACTCTTATCTTGGATTCCCTACACATCCTCAAAGAGTATCAGAATTCAAATTATTACCCAATCCTCCCATTCTTTCTTACCAAGTGAGACAAGAATGGTGTGTCTATCTCTCCCTCTCAATTGAGGAAGACATGCCCAAGTATCCTATGACAAGCTACTTGTCCAAGTTCCTTTGTAATTGGGAACTTGTTATAAATCCTTCTTAGCTAGGGAATTGTTCATTCATCAGCAATTTCTTCTTCTTGGGTCCTCCAATTTCTTGATCTCTTTCTTTCCTTTGATGTCATGAAGTCTTTGTTCGAACTTCTTCTTGGTATGGCACCATCCATCGATCACTTTCCTTCCTGGTTTATCATGTCATTTCTTACTTCGTGGAAAGTGGTCTTCTTGTCATATATCAGGTTCTCTTGTTATTTGGTTGCTCCTTGTCATCATGTATATGCTTCATACTACTCTTCACATGGATGCTTCATTGTACTTTCGTGTTCCCATGCTTTGATCTAGTAGAACTTCATGACTTCATCCTGATATTGCTTCAACATTAAATGGTGTTTTGTTGGATGGCTTCTTCATCGTGATATCTTTGTAGAGTATATTCAGTTATCTGCACCTTTCATATCTCCAAGGTTTTCACAGGTGTCAATGGTTCTTTGATCTTTTTCTTCCTTTGTTAGAGTTGTCATGCCTTCTTTCGAGAGATGTCTTCAATTGATCTTTGTTAGATAGTGATTCATGGTGTTCTTCTCATGCTTGATCTCTTTCTTCATTTGATTCTTCTTGGATAGATTGGTCTACCACCTTCTACTCCTTGTGGGAGCACTTCTTCATTGCTTACTTCTTGGACTAGTCAGCATTTCTTCTTGCTTCTTAGCCAACAATCTTATACTCCTTATATGAGTATTTTCCTTTCGTTGCCCTTCATTGCATTGTAGTACATACCTTCGAGCATATCATTAGTGAAAGAGATTCTTTCATTCTTAATCATGTCATAGAACTATTCTCATGACTTAATAATATACATATGATGACATGACTTAACTTTGATGCATACATACCTCATCTTGATTCTCCTTTGATCATCTTAGCCTCATTTGGTTATCCTTGGTGTTACTCTTCTTGCTTCATCTTAGCTTTCCTGCATATAATCCTTTTCTTGAATCCCATGAATGGGATTCCCAATGAGACATCTGCTTTTGTTTATGAATCTTCTTTTGAAGATTCCATCATAGGATCTTGAAAACCCTTACCCTGCAAATGTTTCCTTCCTTTTGATGATGGAGGTCTTCTAATATTCTTAATCATGATCAATTTTTATTTCATTTTGTATGAGGTCCTATACTAGGTATGCTCCTTCTTCATGAATATCTTGAGCTATATCTACCATGCTCCTATAATCTAGAAGATATTTCTAACCATGGGTTTTGTTCTATTTATAAATTCTCCTTCTACATGAATATTTTGAACTCTTATGTACATCATGCTTCTAGATTCTAGAGGATGTTTCTAGCCATGCAATTCTATTCTATTCCTACATGCTCCTATACTACTCAAAACATTGAAAGAAGACTTTAGGTAAAGGAGTAGACTTAGTCATAGTAGAGATCTGGAGGATCTTCCTTCTTTGGCTTCTTGTCTTCTTCTTTCATTTCCTGAGTCACGTGAGCTTCTTCCCTTTTTCTTTTGTTGTTGTTGTCCTTCTTAAGTTTTGGATAAATCCTTTTGTAGTGTCCATATTATTGGCATCCAAGGCATTGGATTTTGGAAATATCTCTATTGTTTATTCTCGTGGACCAAATTTGCCAAATTTTCCCTTTCTCTTGGTTGTAGGTTTTAACCTCGTATAGAAATTACCTGCATACGAATTCTAAAACATAGAAAATAAATAATGTGAGAGCAGAACACATAAAACACATATACACACAGATTTTCCCCTGGATCCCAAAACCGGGACTATCAGTTTGATTTTTCATTATGTTCCTTTCAATGTTATAATACATATTTATACATGCCGAAGCATCCAATACCATGGACCAAAAACCATCACGTCCAATACCATGGACCGAAAACCATCGCGTCCAAAACATGTGCGAAAATCATGCACAAAACCATAGGTGGGTCCGCCCAACCTAACATAGGGTCCAAAACCAAAATTTTCCGGGGCAGTCATAAAGTGGGGTTACGGGTGCCCCTCAAACCCCCTGTTAACTACGTGGAAAGAATATAACACAACCCAACATTCTCCCACTTGTTGTTTTCTTTCCATAGGGGGCCACAAGAGAGCTTAGTCATTTCTCCAGCCCTAAAATGCCCATTGTCTCTTTACACCAAGAGAAATTCTCAGAGCTCATAGATTTTTTCAATGCATCTGCAATATTATTCAAAGTGTCCACCTTTACCAGCAACACATTTTTTTCTTCTATCATATCCCTCACAAATTGATACTGAACATCAATGTGCTTTGTCTTTTAATGATATGCGGGTTCTTTGCCAAGCAAATTGCACTTTGGTTGTCAGAGTCTATCCTTATAGCTCCATGTACTAACCCCATACTTGAACACAATCTATGCAACCAAACTCCTTCCTTGCTTGCATGAGTGGCTGCCATGTATTCTGCCTCTGTAGTTGATAGTGCCACTATAGATTGTTTCTTACTCATCCAACTAACTGCACCTCCAAATAGGTTAAACACATACCTACTTGTAGATCTTCTATGATCTAGATCTCAAGCCCAGTCTACATCAACAAAGCCATGAATATCCAACATTCTGTCCAATCCTGATCTTCCTTGGTAGCACAAACCATAATCATTAGTGCCACACAAATACCTGAAAACCCGCTTCACTGTTGTCCAATGCTCCTTTCCTGGTTTTGACATAAACCTGCTCAATACTCACACTGCATGTGTAATGTCTAGTCTAGTACAGACCATCGCATACATCAGGCTACCGACTGCACTTGCATATGGAACATGGGACATGTCCTTTTCCTCTTATTATGTCTTGGGACATTGTTCAGCAAATAACCTCACACCTGCAGGAATAGGAACCTTCACCGATTTACTATCCTGCATATTAAACCTCCGCAATATTGTCTCGACATACTTCCTCTGGTTTAACCAGAGCTTCCTCTTTGCCTGATCTCTTTTAATTTCCATGCCCAAAATATAGTTTGCAGCACCAAGATCTTTCATGTCGAATTTGGAGGACAATTGGGTCTTCAAGTCCTAGATAATTTCTTTGTCATTTTCAACCAGCAACATATCATCCACATACAAGACAAGATAAATAACACGGTCACCAATTAATTTAAAATACACACAGTGATCTGCTTTGCTTCTGGTGAAGCCAAGTCCCTGTATAAATGTATCAAATTTATGATACCACGTCCTTGGTGACTGTTTTAACCCATACAGAGACTTCTTTAACTTGCATACCAGTTCTTTCTTACCCTTCGTTGCAAAGCCTTCAAGTTGATTCATGTAGATTTCCTCTTCCAAATCCTCATGAAGAAATGTTGTCTTCACATCCATCTATTTTACCTCAAAATCAAAAGCAGCAACAATAGATAAAAGTAATCTAATAGAAGTTACCTTGGCAACAGGAGAAAAAATATCACCAAAATCAATTCTCGACACCTAGGAATAACCTTTTTCTACCAACCGAGCTTTGTATTTCTCCACTTTTCCTTCTGCATTTGTCTTCTTTTTGAACACCCATTTGTTGCCAATGGGTTTCCTTCCAGCCGGCAACTCCACTAGATCCCAAGCCTCATTTTTGTGCAAAGATGCCATTTCATCAACCATCGCCTCTTTCCATAGTTTTCCATCCTCTAAATCTAATGCTTCCTTCACAGTTCTGGGATCATCATCAGTAATAGATAAAGCAAAATTTGAACAGAAAGCAGATGGACTATACCTTTCAGGCTGGCTTCTTTCTTGAACTGATCTTCTCACAGCCAGAGTTTGTGGCTCTTCATCTTTTGATTCCTCCTCTGTTGTAGAGTCTGATTCTTCCTCCTTTAGCTCAAACTCTATCTTCTCAAGTTCCTTTCATTGGACTTCATGTTTAATAACATCTTTCACCTCTCTGAACACCACATCTCGGCTGTACACAACCTTTTGTGTGACTGGGTTCCAAAGCTTATAACCCTTTAAACCATCCTTATACCCAATAAAGATGCACTTTTCAGATTTACTATCCAACTTGGTTTGTTTCTCCTTTGGAACATGTACATATGCATCACATCCAAATACCCTCAAATGTGAAAGAGAGGGTTTCTTACCAGTCCATACCTCTTGTGGAGTCTTATCCTCCAACACTGATAAAGGTGACCTGTTGATCAGGTAACATGCAGTATCCACCGCCTTTGCCCAGAATTCCTGTCCTAAACCGACACCACTAAGCATGCTTCTTGCCCTTTCCATCAACATCTTGTTCATTCTTTCTGCAACTCCATTTTGTTGAGGTGTATATGGAGTAGTTTTTTGTCGTGATATACCACACTTCATATAGAATTCTTCAAATTCCTTGCTGCAAAACTCTCCACCATTATTTATCCTCAGCACCTTTATCTTCTTCTCTGTCTGATTTTCCACGAGAGCTTTAAATTCTTTAAACCTGTCAAAGATTTCAGATTTCTTCTTAAGGAAATATATCCATGTATTCCTCGAGAATTCATCTATAAATGATACATAGTACACAGACTTACCCAGTGATGGAACCTTCACAGGTCCAAACACATCACTGTGCACAAGCTCTAATATCTGTTTCGTCCTCTTTCTACCTAAGGGGAAACTTACCCGATTCTGCTTCCCATATACACAATTTTCACAAAAATAAAAATCCAGAGAGCTATTACTCATACCTTCTACCATACCTTTACCATGAAGTATTCGAAGGCCCTTCTCTCCAATATGTCTAAGCCTTTGATGCCACAACATGGTCTTCTCTCCAGAGACCACTAGATTTTCTACTCCACTTTCAGGAACCAGAGAACTATTGCACCCATCAATAACAGTGCTACCTTGCAGCTTGTATAGAGTTCCAATCCGAACTCCCCGCATCAATACCAGTGCTCCCCGAGTCATCTTGTAGGTATCCTTCTCGAACACTGTTTTTACACCTGCATCATCCAACTTGCTTACAGAAATCAGATTTCTAGCCAATGCAGGAATATGCAGAACACCCGGAAGTGTTCTAACCCTTCCACCTTGCAACTTCAACTTTACTTTTCCACGACCAATGATTCTAGCCTTCCTATCATCCCCTAAGAAGACATCACCACCATCATATTTCTCATAATCGCAGAACCACTCTCTATGGGGAGTGAAGTGAAAGGATGCACCTGAGTCAATCAACCATGCCTCGTGATCTACATGTGTACTTGAAGAAGCCAAGTACACATCCCCACCTTCATCTGAAGTGGCTTTTGCCTCTGCAGAAGGAGCATCATCAGATCCCTTTCCTTTATCAGGAGCTTTAGATTTACAGTCCCTTTTGTAGTGCCCTTCCTCTCCACATTTCCAGCACACCACCTTTACAGGTTTTCCTGTAGATTTAGATCTCCCACTCGATGACTTATTTTTGTTTCTGTTCTGGGACCGTCCTCATACAAACAAGGCATCACCATTCTGGCTCTCTGTATTTTTCCATCTCATCTCCTCTGTCAGCAAGGATGAGACTATTTCATTAAAATGCAAGGCAGTTACATTGCTACCTATTGCAATAACCAGACTATCCCACGAATCTAGTAGAGAACACAACAAACTGATGCACTTATCTTCATCTGAAATTTTAATATCAACAGATGCTAACTGACTTACCACAGTATTAAATGCGTTCAGATGCTCTGTCACCGAGTCTCCATCTTTCATCCTCAGGTTATATAGCTTTTTCCACAAGAATAGTTTATTCACCAGAGACTTAGATTGGTACAAAGTCCCTAACTTGTCCCACAAAGCCTTCGCCGTAGCTTCCCCTGATACATTCAGCAATACTAAATCTGAGACACACAATCATATTGTGCTCTTTGCCTTCCGATCCAACTTCTTCCATTCTTCATCGGACACTCCTGTTGGTTTAGTACCCGGATCTACCGTGATCCACTAATCTTTATCCACCAACAGATCCTCCATCTTGAGTTTCCACAACTCAAAACTTTGACCATTAAATTTCTCAATCTCTATCTTTCCATTGCTCGCCATCTTCTTTTACCACTAGAATCGGTCTTGCATATCTCCCACTAAACAGGTTCTACCACAGGCCCGAGCAAATCCCCTCAGCAACAAAGGTGTCCCCTTGAAGCCAAAATTGCTCTGATACCAAATGTAGGTTTTAACCCCGTACAAAAATTACCTACATACGAATTCTAAAACACAGAAAATAAATAATGTGAGAGCAGAACACATAAAACACATATACACAGAGATTTTCCCCTGGATCCCAAAATCGGGACTACCAACTTGATTTTTCATTATGTTCATTTCAATGTTATAATACATATTTATACATGCCAAAGCATCCTACACCATGGACCGAAAACCATCGCGTCCAAAACATGTGCAAAAATCATGCACAAAACCATAAGTGGGTCTACCCAACCTAACATAGGGTCCAAAACCCAAAAAAATTGGGGCGCTGCCTCGGACCCCATAAAGTGGGGTTACGGGTGCCCCTCAAACCCCCTGTTAACTACGTGGAAAGAATATAACACAACCCAACATTGGCCATGGTAGAAAATTCTTGCTCCTTTGATCCCACATCTTCCTTTGCTTTGAGTAGTGTTTCCTCTATCTTGCATAGAGACCACATTTCACTTAGTGGGGTGGTTCCTTCTTGGCATATATTCTTGATATTATGTTTCCCCAATCCTCAGGTAGAGCATTGAGTACTATTATTGTCATTTTTCTATCAGACGTGACTTCCCCTAGCTCTTGAAGTTGATCCCTCATCTCAGAGATCTTCATGAAGTAGGGATCTATTCCTTCCTTTGACATTTTCATCTTGTACAATTCATTTTGTAGAGATATCACTTCTTCAACTGTGGTTACCGAGAATAGATCTACTAGTTTTTCATAGATTTCTTTTGGTGTTTCAAGTTTGGAGACATAAGGAATGAGAGTGTCTTTAATGGATTCTATTAGAATCCTTTGAGCTCTTGTCTCATCCTTATTATACTTGGATAAGGCTTGAGTTTTCTTCTTAGTAGGAATAGTGACATTCCCTTTGATGTGTTCTAGGAGTTCATTCTCCTTGAGAAGTAAATCAATTCTCTTCTTCCATGCAAGAAATTTATTGGTACCTACCAATTTGTTGCTTTCCTTACAAAAATAGATTGATGTATATTCGAGAGGGTACATATACTTACTTGATAGATTTTGAAATGTAGTAGACTTGCTTTCTCCTTGAATACTTGATGGCTTGCCTTCCTTAGATCTTGATGTTCTTCAAGTTGCTTTTCTTCAAGTGGACTTGCTTGATGACTTATAGCTTGATGTAGGTCCTTCTTTGATTTTCTCTTCTTGTGGATGCCTTTGAGTAAGGCTCTTCTTCTTGCTTTGTAGTCTTCCTTGATGAATGATAAATGGTATACCTTCTTTTCCTTGAAGTTATTGAGACTTCTTGGCTAGATGCTTCAACTTTTGTAAATGTCCTTCCTTGATGAGTGTCCTTGAGATGCCCTTTCTTTGATGTGTCACCTTAGCTCCAATACCATGTTGAAGAATCAACGGAAATTAAGTGTATTGTGATTCTTCTTGACTTCATAACAATTTTTTGAGTCCTTTTACTTTTTCTTGTTATCTTAATCTTCTTCTTATTATTATTAATGCATGTGTGTGTACTTCATCAAACTACTACCAAAACATAAGAATAATAACACAAGATGTTGGCTCTCTGCCAGGGCCAAAACCTCTCTTCTCTTGAGAGGAAAAACCTTCGGTAAATTTCTCTTATTGAAGCTTCTTATTGATCAATGCTAATGTTGGAAATAAGACTGAGAGGGGGGGTGAATCCATATTTACAATTCAATAACTTTTCATTTCACAATCAGGTTTATATACGCTACTTCAATGAAGAGAACTTGCATGTGTCTGCAACTATGATTAAGGAAACTAGCGTATACCCAGAGAATTTATGATTTATTTAATTCATCATATGTTTATCTTTAATCAGTGCATCAGTACTTTATTATATAGTAACTATGTGCAGTAATAACATAATAAACCATCGCACATAAGCAACACACATGAACACCAAGATTTAAGGTGGAAACCCAATGCGGGAGAAAAACCACCTATTGTTGTCGTCTTTGTCTTCTTTTTAATATAAATAAAATTTGCTTACAATCTTTTACTGGTGCAGACTCATACCAATACGCAAGCACCCACCTCAGAAGGCTACAACCTTCTCTCGTTTTCCAGCGTCTACTGGAAGGGAGCTACAACCCCCTAGCTCTTGTACTAGCTGATATGTTTGCTAATACGTAAGTGCTGGCCTACAGAAGGCTACGACTTTCTCTCTTCCTCCAGGGACCACGTTTCATAAATTTTTAGAGTGGATGCTCTTGGTACACAACAACACAATATGAAGGCCTCGTTTCATCAAATTTCCGTACTGGACCCATCAGAAACTTTGAATCTCAAACTCTATAATAATAACTGCATCAAGAATAATCAGTCAACCTGAATAGTCAGATCATTGTCTCCAAAACACTGTATTGAACCGAGAAAGATGTGTCATCATTGAGAACCAACTACAACCTTTAAAATCATACATCATAATGAATAGGCTACTTCAATGAACCCAAACTACATGTATATGCCACTTCCTTTAACCAAACCTGCTTATACCTCCAAAACCACTGAATCATAAAAACTTTTGAATCAAATTTATACCAACCAGTAACATTCTGAACATCTATTGTCAAATTACAGAGATCTAGACAGTCAGCAACAAAGATCACCCTTCTCACTTAATCAATCAACCAATCAGACTCAATATCCTTATGCATTCAATTCTACTTTCAGATCTAAGAAGACATCATTGACAGACAGAAGTAAATCAGTAGCATTGATCAGATAGATCAATCATTTCTGAATAACAGGCTTTTCTTTTGCATACGCTACTTGGAAGCTTCGAACCAGCATGTATATGCGCCTTTACTAAGGTAACCAACGTATAGATATGTAAATACAAAGTTACAACTTCGTTGTTATTCCAGACTTCAGACATACCTAGATCTTGACATTTAAAAAATAAAACATGTGTAAGCAATCAGATCTACCCAACCAATATCAGATCATTCAATGATAAGTCATTCCAGGTCTCATGATCCTGATCCAACATTGAATTCAAGGTGTACAAAATATTTTATATTATATCATAATAATAGCACCTGCAACATAAAATATACTACAGATAGAATTATTTCTAAGAAACCCTTTCACTTTCACAATTGACCCTTTCATCTTCTCCTCCTTATATATTTTTTGGCCTTTCTCAATACCTCAGACCAAAACAACACTTAGAACCTATGGTATTCTTGGACGGGATCAAATAGTCGTTACTCTACTCAATATTGTGGGCTAATACCATGGTATTGACCCTTGGTATTCTTTAATCTTGTATTTCGTTGATTTTACAACCCATGTGCACTTTTCCTCTTGTGAAAGTGCGTGCATACGTATACGCTATTTTTGTTATGTGAACCCACGTGTATACGCTTCTTTGACAAAGTGAACCTGCGTATACAACTTAAACTACCTCACAACATTCTTTTCCTTCAACTTCTTAATTCTGATCAATAGACCTTTGTTCCAACTTCATGTTCTTCTGTAATAATACCCTGTTACCTCTGAATTGACCTGTTACAATGTGAGTTTCCCTTTATCAAATCTGAAATGACCTGTGAGTGGGTTGCCATCAAGGACAACATTTGTATCATAATGCCAACAGCGAAACCCTAGACCCTTGAGAAGAATATCCTCCAAGCACAAGTCAAGTCCTTCCTCCTTTCTACACTTTGTTCCCCAACACTTCCTTCTTCGGCACTTCATTTCCCTGCATTTCATCCTTCTTCCAACTGTTGTTAGATCTTGTTGCACTTGCTTTAGAAGAGATACCCTTGATGAGAGCCTTTCCTTATGATGATCCCTTCCTTCTCTTCACCAACCAACGAACTTGTATGACTGTAATGGGAGGGTTGTTATGACAACAGAGACAGCCTCCTTCTCTTCGCACGTGTGACTGTATTCCTTGTGATATTGACCTCTTCCTTCTTTACTTGAGATAGATCCTTCTTCGCTTGAGTGAGAGGCTTTATAGGCCTACTTATATTTCCCAACCAACGAAGTTATGTGACTGTGATAGTAGTGTTGTAATGACCGCAGGAAGAGGCTCTTTCCTTCGCATGTCCGATTGTAATAAGCCCTACAACAGACTTTTAAGGCTCAGTTTTTCTTCCTCCTTCTTCACTGTCCTTGGAGACCCTTTTCTCATCCTTTTGTTATCCTTTACTTGCCTCCTTGATTCATTGATTTCATAGATATGAATGTGTTCTCTTTTGAGGGAGTAGACAACCTCTATTTATAGAGGTATGTCCCTCCTGTAGGCTGACTTGAAGGCCGACTTGCTGTTTGTAGGCCGACTTGTTGTCTTTGCTTCAGATAGCTTCTTTTTATGGTGCCACATGCTTGGAGGAGACTTGACTTTGCTTGGAGGTGACTTCTTTGACTCTAATACATAAGTATACCTATAGTAACATGCCCTTAAGGTCTTCAGTATAATTCTTTTGACTCTTTGACTCACCTATAGCACTTTAACATGTGCTAGACCTATTTCAATGAGCAAGAAACTCATTTACATATATTATAAAAATAATATTTCTTTTCTTGAACAAATACAAATATCAAAAGTACATTTATGAAGACCGAACCTAGTTACATTTCCTTCAACGCAATTAATTACCATCTCTACAATAGGTTGCTCTATAGGAAGGATATGTGTTCCTAAAGATGAGCAACTGCAACTAATCATGGAGGCTCACATATCCAAGGTTGTAGGGAACTTTTTTGTAGGGAATATAGTGGAAATCTTACATAGGTATGTGTATTAGCCCAGGATGCAAGAAGAGGTAACTAGGTTCATAACAGGATACATGTTTTTTTGTACCAACAAGATTAGTAATAGAAAAATAGGTCTATATCACCCCTTTCCTATACCCACTCATCCCTAAAAAATCATTTCCATGGAATTTGTGGGAGGTTTAGCAACAACCAAGAAGGAATATGATTTCTTGTTCATGGTAGTTGGAAATTTCATCAATATGTGTATTCTAATACCCTATAAAAAGACCATCGGTGGGAATGAAGCAACTAACTTGTTCTTTGGCCAGGCCTGGGTGAACTTTGGGATACCAAGGAGCATCATTTTATACAAGGACATAAGATTTCTCAATGCAATTTAGACTACATTAAGGGAGAATATGGTATGTGTAGTTAAAGAGTTCTACAACATTCCATCCATAAACAGATGGGAAAACAAAATCAATTAATAGGACTTTGGTGCAGTTTTTAAGGGGTTGCAATTAGAAGCATCTAAAGACTTGGGATGAAAATATTGTATACATATAATGTTCTTATAATGGATAAATCCACATTTCTACCGATAAATACCCATTTGAAACTTGTTTTGGATGTTTTCCACCTTCGCCTTTGGATATTGCATATGGGAAATTAGTAGGAGTGAGAGAGGACCTTAGATGGAATTTCTTAAGGGAAGAAAAAATTGTTGCGAAGGTCAGGAAGATCCATCTACAAGTACCAGATATCGTATAGAAATCACAATAAAAATAAAAGGCCAAGCATGATCAACGTAAATCATAGGATTCATTCAAGGTGGCAGGCAGAGTATGGTTGCAATTCAACAAGGAGAGACTAGTACGTGGTCCTGGTGAGAAAATAAAGGCTTTATGATATGGTCCCTTTGAGATACTAGAGAAGGTGGGAGATAATTCCTATAGACTCAGTCTACACCCATACATGTGCATTTACTCAGTAATGAATGTAGAAAATCTTAAACTCTATGAGCCAGTTTGAGGCCTTAAATCACTGCTTTTTGTGGTGCCAACCTTATAATTAACCATTATAATTTGAGAGGATGTCACATCAAACCCCTTTAATTATGGAAAATGGGCTAGCCATGTGATCATGATGAAGAATAATCTAGAAGATCTGATATTGTAACTTTAGTTAAGAGTTGAAGGAATCAAACTTAACCATTAGTAGGCTATTGGGTTGCATTATAACCGAGCCACTGGGAGAAAAAGGGGTTCCATTCTATTCGAGTGCATTTTGTTTCATAAATTAACAAAGTAGTTGGGGGGGGGGGGGGTGTTATATATTATAACATTCAATGGGCCATCGGTCTCACTCCATTGCACTTTCATCTATTTTCATTTAGAGAAAGAGAGAGTAAAGCAGCCTCACCTTCCAGCTCATTTTTCTCCCATAAAGGTTTTCCGAATCATATCTTATGTTCATTATAGTTTCTTAGTAGTGTTTATTTCTTCTCTATTTTCCATATTATATCTATTGTGTGCATAAAAATAACACAAAAACTGATAAATCAAAAAATCCAAGGAAATGTTAACCCTCATAGTGCATATTTCATACTTTCAAATATATTTAGTATATATGTTGTGACAAATCGTCCATGGCAATTTATAAATATGAAAGAACACTTCAACAAATTTATCAATATTTTATCATTCTTCAATCACTCCAACACTTGCCTCAAATGTAAAATGTACTTTTACTTTATCCTATCGAACGCAAGTATATCATTGAAATACATAACTATGAAGCTGCCCAAGGATGGTTTAGTGTTGGGTGCATTTTTCCAACCCAAATAGTATGAAAAACCATTCATACAACCCTTAGTCTTCAAGGCTATTTTCCACCCATCACCTTCTTGAATTCTTATTTGGTGATATCCTCTCTTCAAATCAATATTGGTGAAGTACTTTTCACCACTAAATAATGCATTATGTTATGAATTTTTGCAATGAAAACCAATATTTGATGGTGATCATGTTGATCTCCTTGAATTAGTTTGCATCCCCCAATCTCTTCCTTTGTTTAATGTTATTACAACAAGTATTCCACATTGACTCAAAGTATCCTTAATTAGTCCTCAGTCCAATAACTCTTGAATTTGTATATTGAGCTTCTTGCTCTCTACTAAAGTCAATATATAGGTTGACTTATTTTATTCACTTAAACTTGGAATTAATTGAATTTGATAGAAATACTCCTCATTTGGGGTATAGATTCCCTTGGAAGCTCATATGGTATAACTCCTTAAATTTAGTGAGTCACTTCTTGTCCACCACTAGTACCTAACTCCTCTCTAACTCAAATTTGGCAATCTTTGGCAAA
The DNA here is from genome assembly GCA_031772625.1 of Pinus tabuliformis. Classification (NCBI taxonomy): domain Eukaryota; kingdom Viridiplantae; phylum Streptophyta; class Pinopsida; order Pinales; family Pinaceae; genus Pinus; species Pinus tabuliformis. Next base: position 196,527,133 of record CM062816.1, read on the forward strand.
GTTACAAAACAACATTTCTCCTGCAAAAGTACAAAAACAATCTTTGATAAAATTACAAAACAACATTGGCAGTGTAGATAATTTCCAATTTGAAGGCGTTTATAAAATCAATTTCTCTTGTGACAAGTGTTATATTGGTGAAACAAGACGATCACTAAAAGTTAGGATCAAGGAACATGATGTCGATATTAAGCATGAAAGAATAAAAAATTCCACATTAGCAGAGCATGCCAAGACCACTAAACATCATATATGTTTGGAAGACACCAAGATCATCACTAAAAAAAAACATTATTACAAACGTAGAATTAGAGAAGTCCTTGAAATAAAAAAGCATCCTAACAACATAAATAGAGACAATGACGTGGACACTAATAGTAGTTGGTTTCCCATACTATGAACCATAGATAGTCTAATATAGACCCTTTTTTTCTCGCTCATTTCCAATCCTTTGCTTCGTTATTTACTTACCTCTTGTTAACCTATATGCTTCTCTGCTCCCCTTTTGTGCCTCTCTCCTTTCTTTTTCCCTTCCCTTTCCCTTCTTTTGATCCCTCACTCATCCCTCCCCATCCATCATACCCTTCATATTTTTCATTAACTTCTCATTACTTATTTTCTTTAATATCAACGATCCTTAAAATCTTACACCACTAATACAACTTTTATATATATATAAACTAAATATCCTTATATATTTATTATTTATGTTCCACATTTAATATTATTTATTTAATTCAATTAAATTATACTCATAGATATTTTATTAATCATTATATATAACACATTCTCCCTCTATTTATATAAATATATATATTCTATATATTTACATATAATAATTAATTATATTATAATTAAACCTATTCATATATATTTATGTAGATTATATCTACATTTCCCTTAGACGACTTTAAATGTCTCCTAGACTTACCTATTCACTATTTATTCTCATCTGCTCTTTATATAATCTTCACATGTCTTGACAATAGACTAGGATAGTGGCTCTGAAATGTCGACAACAAGACTCATATATGTGAATCTTCCTGTATCAACAAACAACATTTCTCCTCCTCTTTTCAAAAATTATTTGGTTGACCACAACATTACTTTGTTGTTGTTGTTGATGTCCCCTTTTTCGTCCTTTGTGGGAAGAAATCTAAATCGTCTTCCAAACTTCTCTAATGAAAAGGCATTCTTCATTGAATTATGAACAACCTTCCTATCAAATTGTTATGGCCTTCTTAACAAAGGATGGCATGCATCCATTGATAAAACATCATATAAGGCCAGGTCTTAATAATACCTCATGAAAAATTGCCAAGAACCATCCTGACACAATGACATGATGTCCATGACACAATTAAGAGACTCTATATGCATTTGGGCATGGTGTACATTTCAAATTTAGTGTTTGCAGTACCTCAATAAACACAAGGTTTTTTCAATACTTCCCATCAACAATTTCTAAACAACACATACCTACAATTTTGCATTTGGTTTTAAAGAAAACTTGTTGTTGCCCTAGAACCTCTTTAAGTTGTACGTATGGCTTCAACAACACTTGTTAAAACATGAGATTTTTTCCATGTTCTTTATGCAACAATATCCCTAACAGTAGACCCAACAATGCTCCTCGACTCCTTGAGTTGTGTTTTCCTCTTTATCTTGTACCAGTGTTTGAGTCTTTGGACACTTGTAAGCTCAATCCCCTTGTATTCCACACTTAAAGCATGTTTTATTGAACTTTCCTCCTCTTGTTGTAGGAATTGCTGAGTGTGTAGGCCATTCATAATTTCCATGGAAGTTTTGATTATAATGTTTTAGAAGTCAAAGAATTTCTCAATTTCTCCAATACAACTAATTAATTCTTCTCAATTTATGCTTCTCCAATAGGTAACTTGATTTCCATATTATTTCAATCTCTTAGAATTTTAAGGCCCTTATAATTGTCTCCTCTTGAAATTTTGTTCCATCATTTTCTTGTTTATGGACTCATGATTCTTGCTCATCATTCACATCACAAAGATCTATTGCAACATCTATTGTAGGGATTGACTCAGTCTTTCTCTTTTACGAAATTAAGAGATTACTTTATAGGATGATATTAAAAATAATATATTATTTAAATTAATGAAAAATTAGTTGTATATTTGAATTGAAAAATAATATATTATTTAAATTAATGAAAAATTAGCTGTATATTTGAATTGAATACTATAATAATGGATGTTTAGTTTGGACCAATTAGTTAATTTTGAATATTATAATAATGGAATAGGATATTATAATAATGGATGTTAAGTTTTTGTTACGAACTTAGGAGATTACTTTATAGGATGATTTTAAAAATAATATATTATTTAAATTAATGAAAAATTAGCTGTATATTTGAATTGAATATTATAATAATGGATGTTTAGTTTATGGAGTATGCCGTAAAATGCTTCTGCTTGGCTAAGAGCTCGTCTTCCTCGGACGTAAGGAAACATTAGAGGCATCTGGCAGGAGTGAGAGCCTGCTCCCGATTACGGACCACCAGCATATGCCAGGTGGCGTGGTTTTCCTATTTAACAGTGATGAGTCAAACCAGCATTCGCGGATAGCAGCCAGAGATGGCTGTCCTCACTGTTGGTTTGACACCTGAGTTGATAGGTTTTACCACCTTCGGAAAAAAAAAAAAAAATGGATGTTTAGTTTGGATCAATTGGTTCGGAAATTAAAAGATTACTTTATAGGATAATATTAAAAATATTATATTATTTAAATTAATGGAAAGTTTATTTTGGGTTAATTAGTTTGAAAATTAAAAGACTATTTTATAGAATAATATTAAAAATATTGTATTATTTAAATTTAAGGAAAAGTATGATTAAAAAATGTTAAAGGATGTATCTAGTTGTTTTATGTCTTTGGAGTATTTTTTAGTATATTTTTAGTAGAATTTGCTGGAATTTGGTTGGAATCACAAGTTTGAGTTGTTAGCTCTCCACAATCTATTTGCCTTAGATGTTTTCCAAGAAATTGAATCAATTTATGCATTCAAAAAAAATTTAAACAACAAATATCAAAATCAGTCCAAAAATTGTTTCACCAACCAAAACTTTCAAAATGTTGAATAGTTAGACAATGTTAATTAATTTACATAATACAATCACTAATTACACTACCCCAATGGGCGAGAAAAATAAAATATTATAAAAAGTTAATTTACTTTTTAGGGTGTTGAATAATTTATAAAATATTTTGAGTTAATAGAATTTGTTATCACGTAAGTCTAACTCTTCTAGATTTTCTAACTTTTCTGAGTTTTGGCCTTTTTCAAGGCATATTTTTCAGCCATTTTTGCTTTTTATTTTACACAATCTAAGTGTCTTAGGGTGTTAGAATTCATTTATGCATTCAAATATAATTTAATCAACAAAGAATTACAATATCGTGAAAAAATGGAATATAGAAAAGTTAGACAACACCTTTCTTATCTTTGTGATAGAAGAAGGCTCTACTCTAACTCTTCTAAGTTTTGGCTCTTTTTCAGTGATATTTTCTAGTTAATTTTTCCCAAATTTTGAGAGGAATTTGATGGAATCACAAGTTTGAATTGTATAGTCTACACATTCTTAGCATTACACATTCTTAGCATTCCATGTGGATTTTTTTAGGGAGTTGAATCTATTTATGAATTCAAAAACTCATTTTAAACAACAAAAAATCACAATCTTGTCAAACATTGTATTATCTAATTATGATAAAAAAAAAAAAAAAAAACTTATAATAATTAAAATCTTCTCATCAAAAATGTCATTTCTTAAAATATTTTAGGTACACTACATTAAATCTCAATTTTATAATATTTGTTGCAATATTAATCTTAGTCACACCTTGATTCATTAAAATTATAATGATTTAAAAATGTTTTCTTCACATTTTTCTAATTGAGCCTAGAAGCGCTCTATGGCCAAGTACATTTAAATATAGTAAAATAATACTTTAAATTAACAAATTAAAAATAGTAATAACAAAAGAATTCTGGATTTCTTTTGACTCAGTTACCGAATAATCCACAGTAAGAACCATTTTCTGCCAATGTTTCAAATCCCAACCGGGATGAAAAAATGTTCTTAACTACTTTAATATGGAGATCATAGGAAATTGTATTATTGATATTACATGATGTGTAATCGATTATACATTCAGTTTACATGTGATACTTAAACAAAAAAATATTAATAACCAAAAATATTTTAGTGTCAACCATAAGGAAAATATTTCAATGTCCATATTAAATAACATAATTATCTACTATATAGATAAAAATAAAGTAATTTATATTTTAAAAATTCTTATATTTTCACTTTATATAACTAGGGGATGTGTAATTTATTTCATTTTAATATGGAATTGATATATAAGATTTTAAAAATATCAATAACGAATAAATGTTTAATGTTTAAGATGGATTGTAAATAAAATGTTTAACGATGGGTTATAAATAAAATGTTACAATAAGCAAGTTGAGTAAAATAATTTAACATTAAATATATAGAGCGAGATTGAAAGAATTATTATTCCATTAATAGATGTTTTCTAATTCAATGCATGAAGGAGATTTTGTTATTCTTTCAATGCTTAATATGGATTTGATATGTAATATTTTAGAAAATATTAATAATAAAAATAATTAAATGTATGCTTACAAGAAAAAATATGAGGGTCGTGTTTAACATTTTAATATGAGAACCAGAATTACAAATAAAATATTTCAATGTCAACTACATATATATTATATCACCCTAGATCCATCTAAACTCTGGATCTACCAAGCGCGAGATTTGATTCCTCTGCACTTGGTAGATCCGAAGTTTTGATCCCTCAACGCTTGGTAGATTCGGAGTTAAGATGGATCTAGGCAGGTTTCTAAAAGCAAACCAAGTAATTTTTTATGTTTTATTAGGATCTAATAAATTAATGGTAATCTTGCTAAATGTCATTGTGGTATAAATCAAAAATGATTTTAATAAATGGTAGTCATTGTGATCACTATCATTATAATGAAACCTTTAATATAAAAAGATAATGTTTTTTTTAACAATAATGACCCAATGACTAAGCAAGAGCCAAGATGTCCCATATTGACCACGGACGGAGTGAAAACTCCATGGGGGCCTACTCCTTGAGCCTAATCAATACAGGCTAAGCAAGTCATTTCGGGGAATCAAACGTGGGTGGTGAGGGAGTTAACAACCCACCTCAACTACTCGGTCTACCCTTAGAAAAGGACAACACATCTTATTAACATTAACTAACATCTTGTTTAAGGGAAAGCTTATCCATCTTGGTCAATCAAAAAACCAACCAAAAACTTGGAATGAGCCAAGATGAATGGATTTGCAGAAAAACTACTTATACTAATACGACCTAGACTCCAATTTCTCAGCTAGATTTTGTTAGTCACTGATTTTTTCCAACCACTTATTATAATAGATTAGCTTTGTTCACCTATTTGTAGTATCGCCTGTTGTTTGGGTGGTGAAGGAGCTTTTCATCGACTTGGTTTTACTTCTTCATCAAAAATTCCTATCCAATGTGGTGGTGTGTTACATACATGTTGCTTTGGTTATATTGTTGGGGAGCCTGATATTGGATGATTCGTGTTGTGATGACATTTTTTATTTGCATCTGGATATCCCTACTTTTACTTTAGGTTGGAGTTAAGTGAGTCCCTTTGGAGGTTTTTTATTACAGTTGGGGAGATTTGTAGGGAACATATTAAGAACATTCTTCCTAGGTATTCGTGAATCATGATGCATTATCTTTGGTGGTGGTAGTGTTTATTATCTGATTTGTGGAGACTGAATGGTTTGAGTATATCTCTAGTCCATTATTACTTTGGTTTTTCTCTATCAACAGACTTTGTGGTTTCTTTCCTGAATTTTTAATTTTCTATTTGTTGTCATTATTTGTCTTTGGCCACCTTCGCTTCCATGGGTACATTTAAGACTCCTTAGACTTTCTACTTGTTTCCATTTTCAACATTTATTGACAATAATTATATTGGGATGGTGGCGGGAGGTTGTCATTACATACATGATTGTTCATTTACTTTTGGGATCTCATACTCTTTTGTATGTTTAATTTGGAGACAAGTGTCACCGGATGCAGTTATGTGACGACAGGTGTCCTTTTTAGGAGGTTCAACAGACATATTTTTTTAGGTAAGGTGATGTTGAATGATATCGTAAGTCACAACTCCATCGACATTGACGATTTATTATAACTAATCAAGTTGGTGGAGATTAATTACAATTCAAAAAAGGAGAATGAGGGTGTGACTCTATCAGTTGTTGAACACCTTTAGAATATCCTACTTCATTTGTTGAGGGTTTAGATTCAAAACCCTACCAATCAACACATCATCGTCATTCCTAAGGGGAAAAATATTAAAGTTGCTAAGGATTTTCCAAATATCGAAGAAGTCACCTTTGGGAGGGACATTACATTTGACAGGGTTTTGGGATTGTGTAAAAGGGCGTTGGTTGTTAGATGGGATTTCAAGAGGGTGGAACTGAAGTATATGGATATGTGGGTGCACAATAGTGGAAACAAATTCTGGAATATTGTCCAAATATCAGTGTTTTGATGAATAAATGGTATATGATTAATTTTTTTAAATATACACATGTGGAGAAGGTTTTGTAGTAAATTTGGGTACATGGCAAGTGTTATCTCTATATCACCATGTGGCATGTCGGCTTCAATCCATTTTCAGAGGTTTTGGGGAGGAAGGTAGTGTGGGTGAAGCTTCCCAACCTCCCCATTGAGCTCTATTCTAGAAAGTCTTTGGCACAGGTTGGTAATAAGATAGGAATATTTATATTTGTGTATGGTCATATCTTGGTGGTGTCAGATAAATGAGTTTCATGGATACTTATGGAGATTGATTTCTTGAGGGGCTTGAAAGCTTAATTGGATTTCAAATGGGATGGAAATTCACAAAGGAAAAGGTTAGATTATTGAAGGATTCCTTTCCATTGCATGGGATGTCATGCAACGGATCACCTCCCTAATATTGGTCCTCATATATTTAATTGGAATCATATTAAGGAGTGGTCATCGAGTCCTTGGCAATAGAACTCAGTCCATAATTCTTTGAGTAGGAAGAGGGAACCTACCTCTTTGCATTTGGATTTACCAGGTATTGATACTCAGTCTTTCTCTTTTATGCCTAATGTTGATCTCCTTGAATTAGTTTGCATCCCCCAATCTCTTCCTTTGTTTAATGTTATTACAACAAGTATTCCACATTGACTCAAAGTATCCTTAATTAGTCCTCAGAAAAATAACTCTTGAATTTGTATTTTGAGCTTCTTTCTCTCTACTAAAGTCAATATATAGGTTGACTTATTTTATTCACTTAAACTTGGAATTAATTGAATTTGATAGAAATACTCCTCATTTGGGTTATAGATTCCCTTGGAAGCTCATATGGTATAACTCCTTAAATTTAGTGAGTCACTTCTTGTCCACCACTAGTACCTAACTCCTCTCTAACTCAAATTTTGCTATCTTTGGCAAAATTACAAAACAACATTTCTCCTGCAAAAGTACAAAAACAATCTTTGATAAAGTTACAAAACAACATTGGCATTGTAGATAATTTCCAATTTGAAGGCGTTTATAAAATCAATTTCTCTTGTGACAAGTGTTATATTGGTGAAACAAGATGATCACTAAAAGTTAGGATCAAGGAACATGATGTCGATATTAAGCATGAAAGAATAAGAAATTCCACATCAGCAGAGCATGCCAAGACCACTGAACATCATATATGTTTGGAAGACACCAAGATCATCACTAAAAAAAGCATTATTGAAAACGTAGAATTAGAGAAGTCCTTGAAATAAAAAAGCATCCTAACAACATAAATAGAGACAATGACGTGGACACTAATAGTAGTTGGTTTCCCATACTATGAACCATAGGTAGTCTAATATAGACCCTTTTTTCTCGCTCATTTCCGATCCTTTGCTTCGTTATTTACTTACCTCTTATTAACCTATATGTTTCTCTGCTCCCCTTTTGTGCCTCTCTCCTTTCTTTTTCCCTTCCCTTTCCCTTCTTTTGATCCCTCACTCATCCCTCCCCATCCATCATACCCTTCATATTTTCATTAACTTCTCATTACTTATTTTCTTTAATATCAACGATCCTTAAAATCTTACACCACTAATACAACTTTTATATATATATAAACTAAATATCCTTATATATTTATCATTTATGTTCCACATTTAATATTATTTATTTAATTCAATTAAATTATACTCATAGATATTTTATTAATCATTATATATAACACATTCTCCCTCTATTTATATAAATATATATATTCTATATATTTACATATAATAATTAATTATATTATAATAAAACCTATTCATATATATTTATGTAGATTATATCTACATTTCCCTTAGACGGCTTTAAATGTCTCCTAGACTTACCTATTCACTATTTATTCTCATCTGCTCTTTATATAATCTTCGCATGTCTTGACAATAGACTAGGATAGTGGCTCTGAAATGTCGACAACAAGACTCATATATGTGAATCTTCCTGTATCAACAAACAACATTTCTCCTCCTCTTTTCAAAAATTATTTGGTTGACCACAACATTACTTTGTTGTTGTTGTTGATGTCCCCTTTTTCATCCTTCATGGAAAGAAATCTAAATCGTCTTCCAAACTTCTCTAATGAAAAGGCATTCTTCATTGAATTATGAACAACCTTCCTATCAAATTGCTATGGCCTTCTTAACAAAGGATGGCATGCATCCATTGATAAAACATCATATAAGGCCAGGTCTTAATAATACCTCATGAAAAATTGCCAAGAACCATGCTGACACAATGACATGATGTCCATGACACAATTAAGAGACTCTATATGCATTTGGGCATGGTGTACATTTCAAATTTAGCGTTTGGAGTACCTCAATAAACACAAGGTTTTTTCAATACTTCCCATCAACAATTTCTAAACAACACATACCTACAATTTTGCATTTGGTTTTAAAGAAAACCTGTTGTTGCCCTAGAACCTCTTTAAGTTGTATGTATGGCTTCAACAACACTTGTTAAAACATGAGATTTTTTCCATGTTCTTTATGCAACAATATCCCTAACAATAGACCCAACAACGCTCCTCGACTCCTTGAGTTGTGTTTTCCTCTTTATCTTGTACCAGTGTTTGAGTCTTTGGACACTTGTAAGCTCAATCCCCTTGTATTCCACACTTAAAGCATGTTTTATTGAACTTTCCTCCTCTTGTTGTAGGAATTACTAAGTGTGTAGGCCATTCATAATTTCCATGGAAGTTTTGATTATAATGTTTTAGAAGTCAAAGAATTTCTCAATTTCTCCAATACAACTAATTAATTCTTCTCAATTTATACTTCTCCAATAGGTAACTTGATTTCCATATTACGTCAATCTCTTAGAATTTTAAGGCCCTTATAATTGTCTCCTCTTGAAATTTTGTTCCATCATTTTCTTGTTTATGGACTCATGATTCTTGCTCATCATTCACATCACAAAGATCTATTGTAGGGGTTGCCTCCATTTCTAGCAAGGATAATTTTCAATAGCTTAATGATTTCAGTAGCAACACCTCTTCATTATCCTAGAATCCAAAGTGGTATTGCTCATCTTCTATATGCCATATTGCTATTTAAATGTGAAATTTTCTTTTTTCACATTTCTATCTGGCAATTTCATTTTCTTTAAAACTAATTTTCATCCTAGATGAATATATCTAATAAAATTGTCTTTAATCCAATCATTCTTACTCACTTGCAATAACCAAACTTAATTTTTGCTCTAAATTAAAGGCAACGCTATAACAATTATTATAGTACACAATAATCTAATTCAAAATAACAAATAGAAGTATAATGGAAAACAAAAATCCTAACTAAATAAATTTATATCATAATTTTTTTATTTTTTAAATATATATTTTTAATATAACAATAAATAATTAATATCAATTAAATTTATCTAAGTGATTGAAACAAATGACTATTATTTCTCCACCTATATTTATTTTTTATAAATAACATATTGAACTCATATCAAATATATCTTGATAAATTCATTTCTTATAAATAACATATTAAATTTCATATCAACTATATCATGATAAATTCATTTCTTATAAATAAGATATTAAATTTATATTAAATATATAGTTACCATAACGTCTAAACTTCCAAATTAATACCAAATACATAAACGCCCAATGTCATTATACATTTGTTTTCAAACCTATTTTACAATCTAACATCAAAATTCATAAATGCCAAATGTCATTATACATTTGATTTGAAACATATTTTACAACATGGAGAAAGAAAAATTATACATTTGTTTTGAAACATATTTTACAACCAAACACCACCACCTAGAGACCAAGCAAAAAAAATAACAATTGTATTCAAATTTTAAGATCAAACCATTAATGCTGCAGAGAGCTCCTCCTCATACAAAATACTGGTCGACTACCCTTTTCAAAAGTGCTCCTCATACAAAATACTGGTCAACTACCCTTTTCAAAAGTTCAGTATGTCCATGCCTATCTCAGCTTGGTTCCACTTCCACCACTCTAGGGTTTTGATCCTGTAGTTACCTTGCAGTGGAATCCTCTTGATAGCAGAATAGATCCTGTGGTTACCCTGCAGTGAAATCTCCTCCTCCCAAACTTGATAGCAGAATAGATCCTGTGGTTACCCTGCAGTCAAATCTCCTCCTCCCAAACATGATAGCAGAATAGATCCTGTGGTTACCCTGCAGTCAAATCTCCTCCTCCCAAACTTGATAGCTAGCTATTTTCCTCCTCCCAAACTTTCTAGCAGAATAGATCCTTCGGCTACCCTGCAGTGAAATCTCCTCCTCCCAAACTTGATAGCTAGCTATTCTGCTCGGGGCGCGATTTCTTCCATTGATAATAAAAAATAAAAAAATGATATGCCTAAAACATCTGCCTGCGCTTCATAAGGCGGTATGTATCAAAGCACAAATAGTGTATAATGCGAGCTTCAAACGGCTGCTGCTCCCCAAAAAAATGCCGATTAATACCCTTTTCAAAAGCTCAGTGCGCCCACGCTTGTGTCAGTTTGTTTTTATTTCAATCACTCTGAGGTTTGATCCCCTGGTTACCCTGCAGTGGGTTCTCCTCTCAAATTTCATAGCCCTTCACTACACGAAGCATTCGCCTCCTCTTCACAAGGAGGTACGTAACAATAGCAATTTGGAGCAGCCCTGCAACAGCTGCCAAAGCCACCCCCGTCCTCTTCCCCAGATTCGTCCTGTCTGCACTATAAACAGCGGGTTCGCCATGTTTAGGTGGTAGTGGAGGTGTAGAGGGAGCAGGAGGTCCTGGCAGAGGAGGAAGGAGCAGTAGTTGAGGAGTAGGAGGAGGATTTACTGATGGTGGAGAAGGGGAAGGCGGAGGAAGTGGTGGTGGTGGCGGAGGCGGTGGTGGCGGAGGCGGTGGTGTTGGAGGAGGAGGCGGAGGCGGAGGAGGAGGTGGAGGCGGCGGCGGCGGTGGCGGAGGAGGAGGTGGAGGCGGCGGTGGCGGAGGAGGAGGTGGAGGCGGAGGAGGAGGCGGAGGAGGTGGCGGAGGAGAGGCCAATAGGGTTCTACCACTGATCCGTGAAGACATCCATAAGATGGATATACACACAAAGAATCCCAGGTGGAGAATACCTCTCGGACTCAACATTCTTCCCATTTGCTTCTCTGCGAGCAAAACTCTTAACAGATGATGAATCGCTCCCCTGTTGTAACCATCTGCACAAATGGTTATGTTTTGGATGGATACGCAATGAATATATATCTGGTTTTTGTTTTGGATGGATACACAATGAATATATACCTGGATTTTTTTTAGATGGATACACAATGAATATGTATGTTTGTCAAGAATCAGTCCTATTTGTCTCTCCGGCCGAACTGGTTGTGGCTGAGCTCCCGAGGAAAGGTAACCCGACAATTTAATTCAGTTGATCGATGGTTTAAAACGTGGCAGTAGCCTACAGATTCGCCGCGATTATCGCCGGCTTTTGCTTGGTCAAATACATGCCACACCCCATTAAAAACAAATGACTATTCCAAATATAGTTATTCTGACATCAATTTTAGTTATTCTAACATCAAATGGCCCATCAAAATCAATAACGATTATTTAAACAGTAAATTTTAGTTATTTATCACATCACAGACCCGTGAAAACCGGGTCTATATCGTAGTGGGTTAAAAAGCTGTAGACATTAAAAATCATATATTATTTAAATTAATGAAAAATTAGCTGTATATTTGAATTGAATATTATAATAATGGAATAGGATATTATAATAATGGATGTTAAGTTTTTGTTACGAAATTAAGAGATTACTTTATAGGATGATACTACAAATAATATATTATTTAAATTAATGAAAAATTAGCTGTATATTTGAATTGAAAAATAATATATTATTTAAATTAATGAAAAATTAGCTGTATATTTGAATTGAATACCATAATAATGGATGTTTAGTTTGGACTAATTAGTTAATTTTGAATATTATAATAATGGAATAGGATATTATAATAATGGATGTTAAGTTTTGGTTACGAAATTAAGAGATTACTTTATAGAATGATTTTAAAAATAATATATTATTTAAATTAATGAAAAATTAGCTGTATATTTGAATTGAATATTATGATAATGGATGTTTAGTTTGGATCGATTAGTTAGGAAATTAAAAGATTACTTCATGGGATAATATTAAAAATATTATATTATTTAAATTAATGGAAAGTTTATTTTGGGTTAATTAGTTTGAAAATTAAAAGACTATTTTATAGAATAATATTAAAAATATTGTATTATTTAAATTTAACGAAAAGTATTATTAAAAAAATGTCAAAGGATGTAATCTAGTTGTTTTATGTCTTTGGAGTATTTTTTTGTATATTTTTAGTAGAATTTGTTGGAATTTTGGTTGGCATCTCAAGTTTGAGTTGTTAGCTCTCCACAATCTATTTGTCTTAGATGTTTTCCAAGAAATTGAATCAATTTATGCATTCAAAAAAAAATTAAACAACAAATATCAAAATCAGTCCAAAAATTGTTTCACCAACCAAAACTTTCAAAATGTTGAATAGTTAGACATTGTTAATTAATTTACATAATACAATCACTAATTACACTACCCCAATGGGCGAAAAAAAATAAAATATTATAAAAAGTTGATTTACTTTTTAGGGTGTTGAATAATTTCTAAAATATTTTGAGTTAATAGAATTTGTTATCACGTAAGTCTAACTCTTCTAGATTTTCTAACTTTTCTGAGTTTTGGCCTTTTTCAAGGCATATTTTGCCATTTTTGCTTTTTATTTTACACAATCTAAGTGTCTTAGGGTGTTAGAATTCATTTATGCATTCAAATATAATTTAATCAACAAAGAATTACAATATCTAGAAAGTGGATTTTTAAATCAAAATATAGAAAAGTTAGACAACACCTTTCTTATCCTTTTTTTTTCAGAGAAAAAAGCAGAAATGCATTATATTAAGACAATATAAAAAAGCATAAATGCATTATATTAAGACAACACCTTTCTTATCTTGTGATAGAAGAAGGCTCTACTCTAACTCTTCTAAGTTTTGGCTCTTTTTCAGTAATATTTTCTAGTTAATTTTTCCCAAATTTTGAGAGGAATTTGGTGGAATCACAAGTTTGAATTGTATAGTCTACACATTCTTAGCATTCCATGTGGATTTTTTTAGGGCGTTGAATCTATTTATGAATTCAAAAGCTCATTTTAAACAACAAAAAATCACAATCTTGTCAAAAATTGTATTATCTTAACTCTGGATCTACCAAGCGCGAGATTTGATTCCTCTGCGCTTGGTAGATCCGAAGTTTTGATCCCTCAATGCTTGGTAGATCCGAAGTTAAGATGGATCTAGGCAGGTTTCTAAAAGCAAACCAAGTAATTTTTTATGTTTTATTAGGATCTAATAAATTAATGGTAATCTTGCTAAATGTCATTGTGGTATAAATCAAAAATGATTTTAATAAATGGTAGTCATTGTGATCACTATCATTATAATGAAACCTTTAATATAAAAAGATAATGTTTTTTTTTTAACAATAATGACCCAATGACTAAGCAAGAGCCAAGATGTCCCATATTGACCACGGACGGAGTGAAAACTCCATGGGGGCCTACTCCTTGAGCCTAATCAATACAGGCTAAGCATGTCATTTCGGGGAATCAAACCTGGGTGGTGAGGGAGTTAACAACCCACCTCAACTACTCGGTCTACCCTTAGAAAAGGACAACACATCTTATTAACATTGACTAACATCTTGTTTAAGGGAAAGCTTAGCCATCTTGGTCAATCAAAAAACCAACAAAAAACTTGGAATGAGCCAAGATGAATGGATTTGTAGAAAAACTACTTATACTAATACGACTTAGACTCCAATTTCTCAGCTAGATTTTGTTAGTCACTGATTTTTTCCAACCACTTATTATAATAGATTAGCTTTGTTCACCTATTTGTAGTATCGCTTGTTGTTTGGGTGGTGAAGGAGTTTTTCATCGAATTGGTTTTACTTCTTCATCAAAAATTCCTATCCAATGTGGTGGTGTGTTACATACATGTTGCTTTGGTTATATTGTTGGGGAGCCTGATATTGGATGATTCGTGTTGCGATGACATTTTTTATTTGCATCTGGATATCCCTACTTTTACTTTAGGTTGGAGTTAAGTGAATCCCTTTGGAGGTTGTTTATTACAGTTGGGGAGATTTGTAGGGAACATATTAAGAACATTCTTCCTAGGTATTCGTGAATCGTGATGCACTATCTTTGGTGGTGGTAGTGTTTATTATCTGATTTGTGGAGACTGAATGGTTTGAGTATATCTCTAGTCCATTATTACTTTGGTTTTTCTCTATCAACAGACTTTGTGGTTTCTTACCTGAATTTTTAATTTAATATTTGTTGTCATTGTTTGTCTTTGGCCACCTTCGCTTCCATGGGTACATTTAAGACTCCTTAGACTTTCTACTTGTTTCCATTTTCAACATTTATTGACAATAATTATATTGGGATGGTGGCGGGAGGTTGTCATTACATACATGATTGTTCATTTACTTTTGGGATCTCATACTCTTTTGTATGTTTAATTTGGAGACAAGTGTCACCGGATGCGGTTATGTGAGGACAGGTGTCCTTTTTAGGAGGTTCAACAGAGATATTTTTTTAGGTAAGGTGATGTTGAATGATATCGTAAGTCACAACTCCATCGACATTGACGATTTATTATGACTAATCAAGTTGGCGGAGATTAATTACAATTCAAAAAAGGAGAATGAGGGTGTGACTCTATCAGTTGTTGAACACCTTTAGAATATCCTACTTCATTTGTTGAGGGTTTAGATTCAAAACCCTACCAATCAACACATCATCGTCATTCCTAAGGGGAAAAATATTAAAGTTGCTAAGGATTTTCCAAATATCAAAGAACTCACCTTTGGGAGGGACATTACATTTGACAGGGTTTTGGGATTGTGTAAAAGGGCATTGGTTGTTAGATGGGATTTCAAGAGGGTGGAACTGAAGTAGATGGATATGTGGGTGCACAACAGTGGAAACAAATTCTGGAATATTGTCCAAATATCAGTCTTTTGATGAATAAATGGTATATGATTAATTTTTTTAAATATACACATGTGGAGAAGGTTTTGTAGTAAATTTGGGTACGTGGCAAGTGTTATCTCTATATCACCATGTGGCATGTCAGCTTCAATCCATTTTCAGAGGTTTTGGGGAGGAAGGTAGTGTGGGTGAAGCTTCCCAACCTCCCCATTGAGCTCTATTCTAGAAAGTCTTTGGCACGGGTTGGTAATAAGATAGGAAGATTTATATTTGTGTATGGTCATATCTTGGTGGTGTCAGATAAATGAGTTTCATGGATACTTATGGAGATTGATTTCTTGAGGGGCTTGAAAGCTTAATTGGATTTCAAATGGGATGGAAATTCACAAAGGAAGAGGTTAGCTTATTGAAGGATTCCTTTCCATTGCATGGGATGTCATGAAACGGATCACCTCCCTAATATTGGTCCTCATATATTTAAGTGGAAGCATATTAAGGAGCGGTCATCGAGTCCTTGGCAATAGAACTCAATCCATAATTCTTTGAGTAGGAAGAGGGAACCTACCTCTTTGCATTTGTATTTACTAGGTATTGATACTCAGTCTTTCTCTTTTATGCCTAATGTTGATTTGTGTTCATCCACTTTAAGAGATACATCCTTAAATGATGATTCTAAATATCCCACTGAGTTGGGGGGGAACATTGGGGATTTGGACATTTTTACCTGTAAAAACCCTTTGATTAAATCAGAGGCTTTGGGATGCTCATCAATTTTTCAATCCAAATATCTCTTGAATCCTTGTACACACGCTTTTCCTTCTCTAGTTAGCAGGACAGAGGAGACATCGAACCCTAACATTTCTATGATGGTTGTGGCTTATCTTTCAAATCAAACTTACTAGATACAATTTGGATCATTCTCTAATCCATTTATTCCAAATTCTTCAGCATTTTATTCTCCACAATTAGCGGTTGACCTATTTGTTTTGTCTCCTCAATCAAATCTATACTATCAGTCAGCGCTTGTTCCCCTGTTGATATATACTTATTCTTTTTGTCACCTTCTAAAACTCCTCCACCTAACCTCGCTAAGAATGTGACTATCTGTAAGAAGAAGAGAAATAATAAGCGAGATGAAGATTTGAATTGGTCAGAGAGTGGTATAACCCCCACTATTGCTCCTCTAGATTTTGGTGAGGTAACTCCCATGGCTCTTAGAGAATTGCCCTTACATTTTCTATCCATATGATCATCATGTCTTTTAACATTCGAGGTTTGGGCAATGCCTAGAAGAAAACTTCCTTGATACATATGATTCAAAATCATAAGCCTTATGTGATCTTGATACAAGATACCATGGTTCTAGCAAACAAGGCTCATCCATATTTTTTAATTTTGTGTCTTGGATGGAATTTTTGTGATGTTGATGCCTATGGAATTTATGGTTGTCTAGCTACTCTCTGGGATCCTTGAATTCCTAAATTCCCTACATTTAAATCATGTGTCAGCATCTATCTTTCAGGCCTATCTCGGGTATTTCTAGAGAACTACATATCATTAGTTGTTATGGGTCATACAAGGAGCGATTGTTTTTTTGCAATCATCTGATACTAAGTGGGAGATGATTAGTTGGTGATCTAATTTTGGGAGGGGACCTGAACCTCACAACTTATGTTTGTAAAGTTTGGGGTGAAAATAGTTACATGTATCCTATGGTTGATTATTTTCTAAAGTTATTTAGCTAGTATAAACTTTTGGATGTTGTCCCATACTCGATGCAACCTACATGGAATAACGGAAGATTTGGGGTGGACGGTATTACAAAACAACTTGATTGTTTGCTGGTGAAGGTTGACCTTTTAGAAGTTTTTGGAACTGATGAGCCCCAATATTGCAACAATAATTATGCAACTCCTAAGGCTACCAACTTAAATTATCAACCTGAGGTTCGTATAAAATTAAGAGAAGTCGACATTGTATGTGCAACAAACACTCTTCCTAGTCTGACTCCCTTTGATGCAAGTGAAAGAAGGCAATGAAATGGATTCAAATGAGAAAATATCTAGGTAATCCATCAATCTTAAGTTGCAAAAAGATAAATAACAATAAGCAAATCTATTTTATTCTTGTTGGAAAGTAAATTTAGACTAATTGCATAAATCAACATTCAAGAAGCAAACAACGTGAGAGTTAAATGGCGACCAAACCAAGCCTCAACTCAACCAAAGTGGTCCCAAGGCATTCATAGGCTCTAAATATACATATACCATGAATGTGGAGTGAATCTAGGCAAGAAATATCTCGAAAACAAACTACTACAAGATGTTACAGGATTGCTACAAGATTGTTGTTTCTCGAGTTAACTTGCCAAATTCCCAAACAAATCAAATGAAAATGAGATGGGATAAAAAAAAATATTAATTAGGATGTCCTAGGACTCCAATCCAAGTGGAATCACTCAAAAAATTCCTTGTTAAAATGTGTTAAAAATTAGCAGAAAATTACTACTCGAAAAACTAGAAATTTCTAAATTAGTGAGCTAGTTAACCTACCAAATGCCTAACCAAATCAAGTGAAAATGCTATGGGGTATTTTTTTCTATTAATAATAATATTATTAGGAATAAATCCAAGTGGAAACAACTCGAAATAGATTCATTGACACATGCTAAAATTTAGCAGAAAATTACTACTGAAAACCAGAAAATTTCATAGCAATGAAATAGTGAGTTGATCTAAGTACCCAAATGCTTAAGCTAATAAAGTGAAAATGTTGTGGGGTAATTTTTTTTATTAATTTGGATGTTTTTAATCTTAATCCAAGTGGAATCAACTCGAAATGAGCTCATTAACACGTGCTAAATTTAGCATAAAAATATTGTTATTTTGCTACAGGATACTTCTAGAATTGTGAACTAGTAAACCAATCCAAGTAATTAAATGATGAATATGACTTTGTAAAGTTGTTATAAGGATGTATCATACTTGTAGATGTATGAATGACCTGAAAACCACTTAATTCAATCATTTAACCAATCTAACCTACAACAAATGAAGCATGAGTATTAAGTGCAGAAATAGGAAATGCAAGAATTAGAGATGAAAGTGAACAAAACATTCAAAGAAGATAAAGAAATCGTACAACAGGGCTTTGAGGCTCCTGGGATAGCTAAGCTTGAGGATACTTAGATTCCTGTGAAGGAAACCAAGCCTTAGAAGTTGAAAATGACACCAAGCTTCTTTATTTGAATCAATCCAAGTACATCCCTGCTAGAAATTAAAGTAGAGCTATTAAATAACAAGTTTTCTCCACAATAAGACTAAGAAATACATGCCCCTAGAGGAAAATTCGAATTGGTACTTATATAAATTGATGGGGAAGCCTCCTTGAAAGGAGGCAGCTTTCTGCTCCAAAATTCCTCAAAAAGTGGATCTAGTTCCCAACAGTAGGAATCTTCATTTAATGACAGGAAACACATTCCTAGATTTTTTCAATCATTGGAGATCCAGAAAATGTCAATGATTCATGATATTTTATTCATTTATTGGTCCATCCTATAGCATCTTGTGGTAGGGAATAAGCCCCTAAATTCTCTCATTCAGAATTTACTCAATATTCTGCAAAAATAAAATATTAGGCACATAATATGCATTTATTTTTAAACCTTTCTAATGAACACATTAGCTAAAAAATGCAAAGAGAGAGGTTAAAAGTGCTAAAGAATAGTCAAATGGGCCTTAATTATATCTAATTTGGAGGCCCATCATACCCCCTACTGAATTTTTTGCTCATCCTCTTAGCAACTTAGTCACCTAATTATACCTCATTCATGCCCTAGGTGGCCTTTCATGTCCTTCTTGTAGTTGTGCATCCCTTTCCTCCAGCACTTCCCTACCTTCTTGTATTAACATATTCTTCTTGTAATTCTTTAGTCTTGGCTTCCTTCCTTTAAGATTGACTGGTGTGCCCAAGTGCTAGAGTGGCAACCACCTCTCTCTCAGTATTTCCCTCTGAAACACTTGCTTTCTTCTCTTGTATTCTCCTTTTTTGGGGGTTCTGGAAGGTTCCTTAATGACCTTTGGGGTCCCTTGTTCCTCTCTTTCCCATTCTTTTATCATCTCCTCTTATTTTTCTTTTGGCACTTTTTCTTCTACTTCAGCCTCTTCCTTTACTTCAGCACCCTCTTCTCCTTCTTCTTATTGTTTTTCAGAACCATATTTGGTTGTCTTTGATTAAAACCACCTCCCAAGGCTCCTACTATAGATTCTTTCAAAGTTTTGCAAGAGAGTTATGTTATCAACTACCAGTTTTAGAGAAATTTAGGGCTTTCTAAACAAAAGTCAAAGGAGTAATGCTCTTTTTTGGTTAGAGGAAAGAAAAATGGCATTATTAACTCAAAACAAGTTCATTGCCCCACTATCATGCTCAAATTCACACTTCAATTTCCTTTCATTTTTAGAGATCTGCTACAGGATTCTCTGTGGAAGAAATTGATTGATTGCACAAACTTCTTGTTCATAAAAGGTGAGGAAAATCAACTACTTACCCTTCCCTTGGAGATTCAATAATAAATCTAGGGTTTTATGGCCAAAATTGCTTAGATTGGGCTCCTTTACACCTCTCGAGACAACCATGTAGCACATAGTCTGCATCATGTAGCACATAGTCTATATCTTGTAGCACACAGCCTGAATCCTGTAGCAGTTAATATTCGGTCTTGTAGCCTCTCTATAATGGACTATGGCCCCCCTAGCATAGCTAGCTTGACTTCCAATAATGGTAGTGGACCTCTTTACCATTTTGAGGAATGAACTTTTGGTGCAAATGAAGCTCAAGTCCGCTTTTATTCCCCTTTTTTTGTGGTGGGCTTAGCGCGTTTTATTAGTTGGCCCCCACCAACCAACTTCAAACTTCTATCATAGGTCCAATGTCCCACCCTTGTATTCATCATTTTCTTTGGTTTTATTGTTTACTCCACATACTCCAACTTCACTACTTGAGGGTGGTCGAGACTTCTGAGCCACTTTGAGCCTACAAAACCTTCTCTCTCGTGCATTGAAAACAAGTTTTTTTACCCATGACATGCTCAAGAGGAAAGGTGAAGAATAGTTCATACATGTTCCTACCTGGTGGCTGCTTATTGTTGGTGTTGATCTTGTGGTGCTTGCATGACATTTTGGACATAGATGAAATTTTTCTTGAGCATCTTCTAAGAGGTAATTTCCCTGTATCCCTTCCTTTCTACAATTTTTTTCAGAAATATATAAGAATTTTATGTTTTCTTCTAATTGAAACTTTGATGATGTGGGTCCTTTTTCTTTCATGCAAGTTCTCTTGAAATCAAGTTTTGTTGTTGGTTGCATGATCAAATACACTTTGGAGTTTTGTATTTATGGTCTTTTGCTTCAATTCTTTACTACTTCAAAAATCATTGTGTTTGATATGCTACATTCATGCTTCTTATGCTTTGATGATGATCTTGCAGCACCCTACAGAAGGTCCTATAGGTGCTTAGGTTCTTGCTTTTTATGGTGCATTCTTCTCTGAAATCAAGACTATGTTTTTTCCATGTTGGTGGTGATCCTGTAGCACCCTACAGGATGTCCTGTAGGTGCACAAAAGCTTCATTTTGTTGGTGTAACCTCATGGAATCATATCTGTGTTTTTTTCATATGCTAAAAGTGATTTTGTAGCGGCCTATAGGGTACCTTGTAGTTGCATAGAACTTCTTCCCACAAAGTATCAAGATGAAGGAAGTTTAAAGAAATGGGGTAGCATCAGCTATAGGATGGCCTAGCAGTTGCTACAGGATTGTCTGGAACCTTTTTATGTATTTTTCTATTAGACTAATGGGAGGAGAACCTTATTATTTGGGATGGGTGAGTGAAGGTCATGATGGAAATAAATATATATGTGAAAGGATGATAGGTACGGGGATGGAAGGACAAAAAATTTAACCTTTTCCACTAATTGGTGGCTTCCTACTATGGTCTTGTAGGGTATGTGGAGACTACTATAGGATTGTGTGTCTTCCTGTAGCAGTCACATAGACCCTTCTAATATCACATTATCCTTCAAATAAAGCCTCCAATAGCACTAATAATTCATGATCAATCTAAGGACAAGGATTAGAAGCCTCTGTTGTGGTGGAAATGATGGAAGAAGGGGTGAAAATGGGTATTTTTTTATGGACAAAGGTGGATATTTAGGTGGAAGAGAGGACAAATGGTGTGGAGGATGGATGATGAAAGTGTGGTGAATCCCTCCTTTTGTTCCTCTATGAAAAACATAAGATCTGGCCCCTTTTTCTATGTCGATCACAATCATGTAGCAAATATGGACAATCATGTAGCAATATAGGACAATCCTGCAACAAAATTTTTTAATCCATATCTATCAAATGGTAGATTGGATTCACTTGAAATATTTTGAGAATGTTTCCATCATATTGTTGTGGCCAGCAACACCCCCCCCCCCTTGTTCATTTAAGTGTTGTCCAAAATACTAAATGAATGGGGACCCTCAGTTAAATTTTAAAGAAAAAAGCAAGAGTTTCCTTTCTTCAAAATAAGGTTACCATCCTAAGCTTAGAAAGGTCTTTTTGAGTATTTTTAACCTAAGTCTACGATAAGGGAAATATCTTCAAAGCCGCGTTGCAAAAAAGATAGGAAATGCCTCCATTTCTCTATAATATTGGTATGCGCAGGACTCTCGTGTTAAGCATAATATCGCATCGCAATAAAGTAATACTCATAAGGAAAAAACTTCAAGATTTACCGATCTGCGATAACACCGATCGCAAGATCGCATATCGCAAAAATGAGCTGGAAAGATTTGGCAAACATTAAACTTCTGCGACCTGCGATGTTGCGATCGCTGCGATATTATATTCGCGCGATCTGCGATGGTGCGATTTGCGATGGCGCGATCTGCGATGTTACGTAAGCAAATCATAAATCACTTCATCGCGAATCCTTCGGGCACGCCATTCAAAGAAAAGCCACTTACCATAATCTGACTCAAGATCATGCGCTTTTAATGATAGTAAAGGAATTAGTTGTCAGCTATTAAATGAAATGAAGACGCGTGCTTTTGTAAAGAATTACTTCACGTAAGGTGGCATATTTGATATATCTGTTGCATTTAAAACTCTCCCATCACCTTTCTTGATCAGTCATTTCCATTTCACTCGTAATCTGCAAGAACGAAGAACTAAGACGATTCAAAGCCAAACGCAGGAAGAAATGGGAAAGAAAAATAAAGCTCAAGGCTCTGAGGTGAAGGAAAAGATGAAGGAGATGGCGCCTTTGTATACAGACACAGCCTGTAACAGAGACGCAGGGATATCGACATGGGAAAGCATGTACAGACTGCTTGAAGAAGAGAATCCTAGAATAATGAAGGTTGCTGCTGTCGCGGGCTCACAACGCTCTTCCGAGGCATCCTTAGAGGAGCTAGCATGTTCATTTCTTCATCGGATAGCAGCAAGGCCCAAAATTCTACCATATACGGATATGATCAAGTGGATACTTGACAATGCAGAGATGAACAACAGACAATTCAAGGTTCAAGGACATGGGCTCATCGGATCATTCGCTGCGTAAGATTTAAAGCTTATGTATCATCTTCCTGAACCGCAGGCGACTTACAATGCACAATTCGTTAAGAAATTTGTGGCAGAGAACCCAAACCTAGCAGAGACCACCAAAGATTGGTCCAGAAAAGAGGAGCCGCTCAAAAAAGACAAAAACGATGCTGCCACAAATGCCGATATTATGGATTGGGCCAAGATCTTTTCTGATAATCTATACATGGCTATTATCAATTACCGGTCTAAAAGATCCTTGTCTCAAAGGATCTATCCTCCTTTTTATCTGTCTGCATATGTTATGGATTCTATTTGTTATGTGTCTAAATTTCCCACTATGGGTTGGAAATGGACTACCCAGGACCCATTACCTATCCATGTTTATCATAAGATGTTATGGGATTCTCAGTTCGTCCCACACTTCTACCAGATTTGTCACGGGCTTATCTTACCCTTGTATAGAATGATGTATGATGAAGACACCCCGAGGTGCTCACCCGAGGCACAGATAGATATCATCCCCATCGCAAGATGGTTCGGGGAAGAATGGTTCACCTATATTAGAGTGTTTGGAAGCACTGTACCTCCTCATGTCCTGCCTCTGTATATCCCCGATAAACTTTTGGCTCGGGAAATTGCATATCAAACCTGTTCAGAAGGCGGCCTGACCAAAGACCTAAAAGACAAAAAGAAGGCCATATGGCCTCAGTTTCCTGCGGAACAAGCAGCGGAGACAGCGGTCACACAAGCAAGCATTCTTATCGAATGTGTAAATGAGAATTTACACAGAACCAATTTAATCGAAGAGACCACCCCGGGGTACCTACCAAATAAGCTACGACTGGAAGCAGAATGGAAGCAGAAGGCACAGGAAAAGGGAAAAGTGATCCAAGCATTAAACAGGTTAAATTGGGAGTGTTACTGGGCATACTTGGTCAAGCCGCATAGTCAATGGATGACTGTGAAATGCATCATAAACGCGGCCGAAAAAGTAGTGCCAGCTCTCATAGATTCTGTTTTCGCAGCCCAGCTCAGCGCAGAAGTCAGCCAGCCGACTCTCCTCAAGCCCATGATGAACACTTGCAGCTTTAAAGACCAAGTTCAGAAGTAGCCTTATTTTAGAATGTTTTTTTTTCTTTAAAATTAGATTAGAAAAAGGACGGTCATTTGAAAACCGCATCCTAAATTTTGTAAAAACACTATTATTAGAATTAGGAAGTAGTATTTTAACCCTTCTCATGCATTTAGAGAAGGGTCCAGAAATTTGTCAAAAAACTTGTCCTCGGAACATGCACTTCTGCACCCTCAGAGGAGGTTTTGATGAATGGATGGATCGAGATTTATTAATGTTTTCATTTGATGTCTACTACTGATGTTGCACTTTTGTACTCTTAGTAGATGTTAGAACAAGTAGAGATAAATCGTTTTTGCTTGAAGCTTATGAGTAGGATTAGTCATAAATGGTACTTTTATCTCTTGGCCATTTCTGCTTATATTCTTAAAGTGATATACAGTTTTCAGTTGTTTATATGTTACTGCATGAATGTATGAGTTACCATTTGGCACTTCTGTACGGTGGAGTCATGTATTTATGTCTGATATATGAATAACTTATTATGCGATATGTTGTTCACAACTGTTTTGCCTAACTTCTTATGCAAAGTGGTTTATCTTAATTGATTTCTATTCTTATGATAGCTGAATGATCTTTATTACCAGTTATTGTTTGAAATCTCTTTAGATCGCATAATAGAAGAAATACACCCCCGGTTAGCGTAGATTAGATGTGTTGTTTCTCATTAGATTACAATAGCATAGAGTTAGTTTAAAATTTGAATTAAATTAGCTTTAAGTACTCTTAGATCAGCAACATCCAACTCTGCACACACACACATACACCCTTAGATTGGGAAACTGGTCCCATTATCCCCAGTCGGACCCGCTATACCAAACAGATAAGGAGCTACCAACCAAGGTCCGGACCGGGTGGGTATCCCCCTTATTGTCGACCCGATTTTCGGGGCTTCAACACATACTTATTCATCTCACCATAAACAATATTGACCAATGGATGCACAAATCTCGAGAAAAATTAAAAATGGTCGTAGGTGACCACAGTCTATTTCTCAAAACATGAGCACTTGAATTTGCTAAAATTTCTTGAGCATGTTACAATCATCCCTATGCATCTCCCCATGAAACAACTCAGCCAATGGATGCACAGTTTTCGAGATATGGTAAAAACAATTTCTACCCCGTGTTTTTTTCAATCTTGTAGCAACATAGAACTTTCTTGTACTAACTTAGGATAGTGAGAAAAATGAATGGGAAAGGCTTGGAAATGGCCGGTGAAGGTTGTGGATGGATGAGAGTGATGTGGGGAAGCTTCATGGTTCCTCTGAAGATGCATGTATTGGGATTAGAGCCAAATGTGCAAGTTGACCTGTTTATTCTATTTTTGATTATTTTCCTACACATTCATCATGGTAAGAAGGATATTTCCTATGTGTATTTTTCTTTTTATCTTATTTTTTTCTTTTTCCTTTTTTTTCCCTAGGCCTACTAGCTGACTTAATGAGGTTTTCAACTAGCAAGTCTACCTAGGCGCCTCAAAAGAGGTTTTCAACTAGCAAGTCTGCCTAGGCGCCTCAGAAGAGGTTTTCACCTAGGATCTTTTTCTTTTTTTAATCTTTTTTTCTCTTTTTTCCAACCCATTGACCGCCTCATGGATATTTTCAATCAATGAGCCAAACTCAAGCACCTCAAAGGAGGTTTTCACCTAAGATTTTATTTTTCCTCTTCTTTTTTCTTCTTTTTTCTCTTTTTTCCTTTTTTATTTCTTTTTTCCTATCCTATTCTACTTGAAAAAGGAAAATATCTTTTAAG
Organism: Pinus tabuliformis; assembly: GCA_031772625.1. Lineage (NCBI taxonomy): Eukaryota > Viridiplantae > Streptophyta > Pinopsida > Pinales > Pinaceae > Pinus > Pinus tabuliformis. The sequence goes on from CM062816.1 coordinate 196,553,324, forward strand.
TATAGGAATAATTCCAATGGAGCCATGTGCATAACAAGATGAAAGATAAACTCATGTGTAGGCTCAAAAGATATGCTTTGACATGTACCTGAATATGAGAGATCAACTGCTTTGACTGAGATGACATCACGAATAGTTGAAGAAGAGTGTGTTAATGCAACTTAATGATTGTCTAGAATTGGGTTTCAATATAATTGTGATGCCCTTGGTTCACTTGAACATTTGGATCATTTTGTATGCCTTCTTTTTCCATGCCTTTCAAATATTCTACTATATTTAGATTACTCCCTTTAACACATAAAGGATCTGATGATAAGCATAGTAGAAATTCTTCAATCTCAAGCTCCAATGGTTGCTCTCCATCAAATGTAGTACATGGTTCTTCTGGATCTCGTTCTTTTGGATGTAGTCTTCAATGAAATCAAGAGAATCTAATTTTGGAAATACTCTTCTTGATCTAAGATGAATACCATTTAAATCAAGAGGAGTTGTTTGGAAGTGTTGTACCTCAACATTGTAAGTGGGTTGAGTTACTTTATTGTTTAGGTTCGGAAATGGTTGTGCAAGTAATTGATTGGGAGTGGATATGAGATGGATGTGGTTGAGGTTGTGGTTGTGCTAGAGGTGGATGGTAGGGATAGCATGGATTTGGGTATGGAGGATATTGAGGAAAATATTGAGGATATTGTGGACTTCCCCCATAATGTCCTTACCAACCTTGTTGCCAAGATTGGTTTTAGGGTTGAGATGGCCAAGGTGTTGATTTTTGTAGCTTGGGAGGTACTCCAAGCCTTGAGGATCAAGGGCTTGGAGGAAGGATCTCCACAGGTGGGCTTGTGGGATAGAAATCCAAGCTTGGGGTTTTGCACCCATCAATTTTGGGGAGAAAACTATGGAGAGATTTCGACATGTGATGGATGAGGATCATAGTACTCATCGAGAAGAATCTGACGCATCAAAGATCATCTGATTCTAAGATGTACAAATTGAGATATGAATTTTTGAATTTTGTATGTGGGCTTGGTTAAGGTTGGCCTAGTGATTGGAGGCCTTATGACAGCTAGACAGGCCCTCTTGGATGTTATGTTGGAGCCACACCTTGATATATAAATAAGAGGTGTGTAAGGTTATTTGGATCATCCTTGTGCACACAAAGCAACTTGATTAGGAGGATAATCTATGTTTTAAGGGTCGCAAATCAGAAGACGACTTCAGCGAAGGAGAGAGGAACCAATTTTGTGTTCTCTTGTAACTTTTTGGAGGTCATGAGGATCTATTTTGTGGGCTGAATTGAATAGGAGAGAGATAAGTAGTTTTGGTACCTATTTGTGTGGGAAGATCTTAGGAAAATAAGGACGCATACTTATACAGTAGCCTTTAGGGAGGTCAAGCCCTAGATTTCTTATTAGAGGAGGTTCATAAAGCTATACAGAGGGCTAGAATATGACCTACCAGTGAATAGGAGGAGAGCCTCATACAAAGGGTGGCACAGAAAGAGAAGTTGTTATGGGCTAGTTTAGGCGTAGGAATTCTTCCATGAATAGGTCAAGAGGGTGACATACCTATGGTGACTACGTCGCAATATTGTAGTGGTTGTTTTGGAGGCTAAACAAGCCTAAAAAGGGTGCAAGAGTAGACATCTAGGAGAGAGAGTTACCAGACTTGGAGAAGGGAGAAGGCCATAGTAATTGTGGTATTTTTGGTCACATATGGTGGGATGTTGTGGGCTTCAAAAGTTCCCTAACTAGTGACCAGAATTTAGTCAATGAATAGAAATATAAAGGTATGTCACTTCTCCTTTGTTTCCTTATGTTCGGTCAAGTGTTCACCTATTTGGATTATGGATTTTGGTAGCTTGTAGTAGCCAAACAAGGAGGGGTAGACTTGGAGGTTAGATTCCCTAACCAGTGGCAGTTCTACAGTGATTGTTCATCGGTGTATTGGACACTTGTTGGACAGGGAGCACAAATATTGGGGGACTTTTGTAGGAGTTTTTTAGGCGACTATAACATTGTGCTTGCATCCCTTGGCAAGAGATCAGCAGCAACATGTTGCAAATGTTCTATTGATGATGTCCTAGGATAGGGCTAATTGATGGAGTTTGTTGGCATCCAAGAGGAGGGTTTCCTAGGTGTGAGGATGCCTTAGCCAGAGGTAGATGCTATAGCGAGGATTGATCACTTGTGGTCTATTGGAAGGAAGCATGAGAGTGTTCCAAGTGTGAACGTGGATTGGGAATTTATGGTCTACTGGAGGAAAGCGTGATAGTGCCCAAGTTGGAGCCCTGTTTTCACAATATTCATGGACCTAGATGGTTTCTAGAGTGGAAGTTATTGAGCTCAAGGGTTGACAAATCAGAGGAGCAGTTGAGTAGCTCTAGACTTGTATGTGGAGAAAGACTTCTACAGCAAATGATGGGCAGTCCTCCTAGCTCATGTTTATTGTGGGAGATGGACATTTTTCAATTATAGGTGGCAGCCCTTTGTGCCCTATGTTGCTCTTCATTAAAGCAGCATAGGAAGACCATAGTGGGTTGAAGTCCCTTAGTAGCTGAGGAGAAGCAGTGGGTAGTTTAGATTTGTTCACAAGTGGAGTTGTGAACAACTCGACAAGAGTCTCGATGTGTTGTTCCCCTAATGGACTAAGGCACAACTAGTGAGCAGATTGATAGTCGAGGTTCAGTGACCAGATGGACTTAGAGGATTGATAGAGGTAGGAGCTACAAATTAGTAGCTGAAGGACCAGGTAGGTACAGGGTATGATCGAGGGGAGCTGTGAAGTCGACTACATCAGCCAGATAGTCAGAGTGCCTTTTTGAGGGTAGGTTGGTTGTCGATGGATTGACACTCAGCCCTCATTTTTTATATTGTATCAGTGGATGTATGAGGGAAATTATCCCTAGTACGGAAGCCCTATAATTTTGTATTATATGTTGAATAATATAACAAAGTTGGGTTAAAATTGTAAAAAAATGTCCATATTTTGTGCACTAGTAGATTTACTATTGTTCATATTTCATTGTGCAAAGTAGTATCATTGTGATTCTTGGTTTGGTAGCATTAGAGACTCTAAGATTCTATCCTAGACCCAAAATCGTGGAAAAACAACATAGTATCAATGTGTATCTGGGCTGCTTTTTGGGATAGTGAATCAAAGTGTGCACAGCGAAGCAACTTAGAGGGAGTTATGGGTATCTCGATCATGGAGTAGAGAGTTCAATTGAAGACATGGAGATGTGATCTCAATAGAGGACATGGTGAGATGGGTTGGGAGTTTTGGTGGATCAGTGGTAGATCTAGTGCACTTCAGTATGTTGTGTGGAGGTTTGCAGATCGTGGAATTCCTATGTCTTTTCATGGATGGTTGGGACAACTCAAGGTTTTCTTTGGCTTGGACAAGATCAGGTCGATTGAGATGGGTTGATGTGATGGACTACAGATTGTCATGCTAGAGTCTTCATCAGATCGTGATGTTACATATGAGATTAAATGGATTTGCATGAGTGGTATTTAATCGAGGATGAATGCTTGCAGGACTGAGCTAGTGGAGATTGTGTAGGCTTAGAGGGAGTCTAGCCTTAGAGAGAGAATCTTTATGGAGGTTTTGGATCTGCAAGTTCAGATTTGGTGAGGTAGTGACACTACTGAGATTACTGGATTCATTCTACAGGGTATGTTGTAGTGATGGATGCCAGATGGGCTAGTGTCACCGGAGATGATGATGGTTACTTCCTAGTCTTGGAAGTACCTCCATCGCTAAGAGGGAGTGTTGATTTTTGTAGCTTGGGAGGTACTCCAAGCCTTGAGGATTGAGGGTTTGGAGGAAGAAGCTCCACAAGTGGCCTTGTAGGGTTAAAACCCAAGCTTGGGGTTTTGTTCTTATCGATGTCAGGGAAAAACCAATGGAGATATTTTGATATGTGATTGTTGGCTTAAGGGGGCCTGACCCAGGTTCAACATTATTTAGCCAAACAAATCCTACACTACTGGCCCTTTTGGCATCAGCTTGAGGAGCGCAAACCGAATTCTTACCCGAAGCAGTATGGGGGATGTTGGAACCACGTTTCCGCACCCTTGAGATGGTTGTGATGCCGTTTGATTCTTCTATCCCTGCCTTCATGCAGGTGATCTAGGTCTTGTAAGACAAACCATCTGTTCCGGCTTTCAATACCTTTGCGAAAGTACACGATCAACCTTTACACAGCTCTAACCTATAGCTCAGGTACTTTTGTGCTGCTATAGAAGCGTGCCATGCAAATTCCTCAATTATCCTAAGTGATTTGCTTATCTTTTCGAATACTTAAAGTTATCACTACATAAGCAGATATTCGTGATTGTGTTCAATTATTCGATGTAATTGCATTCATTCGCGCATCATATAAGCATAATAAAGGAAATTCATACACAACATATCCAAACCCATTAATAGAACAAATATACAGAAATTGCAGAATACCTCCTTTTATTAATATCTTCCAAGTTTATAGATTCTGTCCCCCCTATGCACACAGCTGCAGGGGTCTGCACACTTAGCTGTGGACTTCTACCCTAGGCCTCTGCGCACTCAGCTGCAGAGCCTCTACCTACACTACAACTCATGACTTAGACTTCTTTCTCTAAATCTATGACTCTCTTCCTCGTGTTATCCTCTTAACTACTTAGAGCTTAGCTCTTTTTGTACAATCCCATGGTCTATGTACCATGGGTAGATCTCTTACAGCCGAATTTACTTTACAAAACTAAGGGTGGACTATCCTTTGTGACACATAATACCTTCACGCTCCACGACTGCAAAATGAGGAGTCTTTACAATAATATTATAAAAACTTCACTAAAACATGGGCTTTTAGCCCCAAAACTTCCCTTGGGGGATCCCGCTCCTAACAGGCCCCCAACACAAACATCGTGACTCGCCCTCGAGTCACTCAGTAGGCAAAGAGATCTTTGCGCGAAGCTCGTCTAGCTCGACCCTGATGACCGCAACTTCGGCTATGCACTGAGCTGCTACCTGCTTCACATCTTTGACTATCTTCTCAGTTACTGCCCTTGCTTTGTTAACCTAAAGTTTTTATTGCATCGCTTGCAAAGTCGCAAGCTTGCCTTCAATATTTCTCGTCACTGCATAAGATTCCTCCAGCCAGGGCTTTAGTCGCGCCTTTAGCACTGCTTCCTTGTGCAGGGTTGCGTCCACCTGTTCCTTTAGATGCTTGGCTTCCTGCAGCTTGGCTAACCTTTGTGTCAATGCGACGATTCGCGATGTGCCCTTAACTTTGTCATAGCATTGTTGGAGTTCCCGTGCTTCCGTCTTGAGCCTCTAAATATTTGCTTTCTCCTACAAGCCAATCAGGAGCTCAAACAACTGTGTGCAGTATGCTACTGTACTCTCCATTATCGCGACTACTTCTGTGACACCGGCCACCCATTGTTCCTTGACCTCTGGTGGTGTTGAAGGCTGAGCCCTCAACTAGAGCTCTATAATCTACAAGTTCAGCTCCAACTGTACCCGCACCATCTCCGTCTAAGTGTCTCGCACCCCTGTGGCTAATTTACGGATGCGGACCTCAACTAGCTCCTCCTCCAAAATGGCCAATTCCGAGACCATTCTGCAGGCCTTCTCTACGACCTATATGATCTTCTTACTCTGGATGGTCACCTCGGCCTCAGCGGCGATGGCAGCATTCCTTTGTAAGGCCATCTGCTCATTGTTTATTCTCTGCTCACTGATCACTTCGAGGGTGCGGTGCTCGTGGGCTCTCAGCTCAACAATTACTCCATCCTACAAGGAGTGGAGTGCTTCACGTGGGAGTGCTGCCAGGTTCAATCCTACTCCCTTCAAGGCGCTAACAGTGGGTTTGTAAGCCTCATTTTCGGTCGTTAGTGCTCCATCTGGCAGCACTAGCACACTAGAAGCCTTCGTGCGCAACATATCGGTAGCCTTTGATGTGCCGATAGCCAAGATAGTAGACGCCGCACCAAATTGCGACACGCAGGCCTGCAACTCCTGCAGTCCAATCTAGATGGCCCCTAGGACGATCTGCTGCTGATTTTCAAATTGCTACAGAGCCTCTGTGGTGACATCTCTGACTGTGTCACCGATGTCATATAAGTCTCCCTCCGTTAGTGTGATGGGGTCTAGCGAGGTCTTGGTCGCATTAGACTTCTTTTTGGACCCTCCCTTTTTTGGCTCTCTCGGGCGCTTAATACGGCTATATGTCTCTTGAGGGTTCGCACCGTGCTGCTTTGTGTCCTCTTCTTCAGTTGCAAGTGAAGGCAACCGTGCGCCTTTGTCAGAGCCCCACTTTGTGCCTCCCATTTGTTTTCCTGTATGCTCTGCCTTGGCCTTCTCAGCTCCTTCTTCCTCTTCTTGACCAACTACACCATCTTCATCTTGGCCTCGTCCTTCTTCTTTTGTGTGACGGACTTGCTTCCACCCACCACCAATTCCATGGAGGTGCGCGACTCCACCAGCCATTTATCCAACACCGCATCAATGGAATCATCTGTGGCTAGGTATGGCAAGTCGTACCACTTGACTAAAACATGGGCTTTTAGCCCCAAAACTGCCCTTGGGGGATCCCGCTCCTAACAGGCCCCTAACACAAACATCGTGACTCGCCCTCGAGTCATTCGGTAGGCACGAATATCTTTGCACGAAGCTCATCCAGCTCGACCCTGATGACCGCAACTTCGGCTGTGCACTGAGCTGCTGCCTACTTCACATCTTTGAATTTCTTTTCAGTTACTACCCCTGCATTGTCAGCCTAAAGTTATTGTTGCGTCGCTTGCAGAATCGCAAGCTTGCCTTCAATATTTCCCGTCACTGCATAACCTTCCTCCAGCCAGGGCTTTAGTCACACCTTCAACACTGCTTCCTTTTGTAGCACTGCATCCACCTGTTCCTTCAGCTGCTTGGCTTCATGCAGCTTGGCTAACCTCTGTGTCAACGCGACGGTTTGCGATGTGCCCTTAACTTCATCATAGTGTTGTTGGAGTTCACACGCTTCCGTCTCGAGCCTCGGGATGTTTGGGTTCTCCTGTAAGGCGGTCAGGACCTCAAACAACTTTTCAAACAACTGTGTACAGTATGCTACTATACTCTCCACTGTCATGACTGCTTCTGTGATAGCGGCCACCCGTTGTTCCTTAACATCTGGTGGTGTTGAAGGCTGAGCCCTCAATCGGAGCTCGATAATCTTCAAGTTCAACTCCAAATTTACCTACGCCATCTTCGTCTGAGTGTCACGCACCCCTGTGGCCAATTTACAAATGTGGACCTCGACTAGCTCCTCCACCGGAATGGCCAATACCAGGACCATTCTGCAGGCCTCCTCTACGACCTATATGATATTCTTACTCTAGTTGGTTGCCTCGGCCTCAGTGACAATGGCAACATTCCTCTGTAAGGTCATCTGCTCATTGTTTATTCTTTGCTCACTAATCACTTGGAGGGCGCGGTGCTCGCGGGCCCTCAGTTCGGCAATTACTCCATCCTGAGTGCTTCGCGCAGGAGCACTGCCAGGTTCAATCCTACTCTCTTCAAGGCGCTAACAGTGGGTCTGTCAACCTCATTTTCGGTCGTCAGTGCTCCATCCGGTAGCACTAGCGCACTGGAAGCCTTCGTGCGCAAGCATATGGGTAGCCTCTGATGTGTTGAAAGCCAAGCTGGTAGACGTCGTACCAACTTGCGACGCAGGGGCCTGCAACTCCTGCAGTCCAGTCTGGATGGCCCCTAAGACGATCTTTTGTTGCTTTTCAAATTATTGCAGGGCCTCCGCGGTGACATCTCTGACTATGTCACCGATGTCGTATAAGTCCCCCTTCGTTAGTGTGATGGGGTCCAGGGAGGTCTTGGTTGCCTTGGACTTCTTTTTGGACCCTCCCTTTTTTGGCTCCTACAGGCGCTTAATACGGCTAGATGTCTCTTGAGGGTCTGTGCCGTGCTGCTTTGTGTCCTCTTCTTCAGTTGTAGGTGAAGGTGACCGTGTGCCTTTGTCAGAGCCTCACTCTATGCCTCCCTTTTATTTTCGTGCCTCCTTTCTTGTCTACTCGTCCTTGGCCTTCTCAGCGGCCTCCTTCTTCCTCTTCTCAACCATCTGCACCATCTTCAACTTGGCCTCGTCCTTCTTATTTTGTGTGGCAGACTTGCTTCCACCCATCGCCAAGTCCGTGGAGGTGCGCCACTCCATCGGCCATTTATCTAACACCGCATCAATGGAATCATCTATGGCTAGGTACGGCAAGTCGTACCACTTGACTAAAACATGGGATTTTAGAACCAAAACTGCCCTTGGGGGATCCCGCTCCTAACAGGCCCCTAACACAAACATCGTGACTCACCCTTGAGTCGCTCAGCAAGCATGGAGATCTTTGCGCGAAGCTCATCCAGCTCGACCTTGGTGACCACAACTTTGGCTATGCACTAAGTTGCTGCCTACTTCATGTCTTTGACTGTCTTCTCAGTTACAACCCCTCCGACTTCATGTCTTTGACTGTCTTCTCAGTTACAACCCCTCCGTTGTCAGCCTAAAGTTGTTGTTGCGTCGCTTGCAGAGTCGCAAGATTTCCTTTAGTATTTCTTGTCACTGCATAAGCTTCCTCTAGCCAGGGCTTTAGTCACGCCTTCAACACTGCTTCCTTGTGTAGCATTGCGTCCACTTGTTCCTTCAGCTACTTGGCTTCCTGCAGCTTGGCTAACCTTTGTGTCAATGCGACGGTTCGCGTTGTGCCCTTAACTTTGTGTCAATGTGACGGTTCGCATTGTTGGAGTTTGCTCACATCTGTCTCGAGCCTCTGGATGTTTGGGTTCTCCTGCAAGCCGGTCAGGACCTCAAAAAACTATGTGTGGTATGCTACTGCACCCTCCACTGCCGTGACTTCTTCTGTGACAGCGGCCACCTATTTTTCCTTGACCTCTGGTGGTGTTGAAGGCTAAGCCCTCAACTGGAGCTCTGTAATCTACAAGTTCAGCTCCAACTGTACCCGCGCCATCTCAGTCTGAGTGTCTCGCACCCTTGTGGCTAATTTACGGATGCGGACCTCGACTAGCTCCTCCAAAATGGCCAATTCCAAGACCATTCTGCGGGCCTTCTCTACGACCTATATGATCTTCTTACTCTGGCTGGTCACCTTGGCCTCGGCGGTGATGGAAACATTCCTCTATAAGGCCATCTACTCATTGTTTATCTCTGCTCGCTGATCACTTGGAGGGTGCGGTGCTCGCAGGCCTTCAACTCGACAATTACTCCATCCTGCAAGGAGTGGAGTGCTTCACGTGGGAGCGTTGCCAGGTTCAATCCTACTCCCTTCAAGGCGCTAACAGTGGGTATATCAACCTCATTTTTGGTCATCAGTGCTCCATCTAGCAACATTAGTGCACTGGAAACCTTCGTGCGCAACATATTGGTAGCCTCTGATGTGTCGATAGCCAAGCTGGTAGACATCGTACCAACTTGTGACACACAGGCCTACAACTCCTGCAGTCCAGTTTGGATGGCCCCTAGGACGATCTACTGCTGCTTTTCAAATTGATGCAGGGTCTTCGCGGTGACATCTCTGACTATGTCACCGATGTCGTATAAATCTCCCTCCGTTAGTGTGATGGGGTCCAGCGAGGTCTTGGTCGCCTTGGACTTCTTTCTAGACCCCCCCTTTTTCGGCTCTCGTGGGCGCTTAATATGGCCAGACGTCTCTTGAGGATCCGCATTGTGCTGCTTTGTGTCCTCTTCTTTAGTTGCAAGTGAAGGCAACCGCATGCCTTTGTCAGAGCCCCGCTCTGTGCCTCCCATTTGGTTTCCTACCTCCTTTCTTGTCTGCTCTACCTTGGCCTTCTCAGTTACCTCCTTCTTCCTCTTCTCGACCAGCTGCACCATCTTCAGCTTGGCCTCATCCTTCTTCTTTTGTGTGGTAGACTTGCTTCCACCCACCGCCAAGTCCGTGCAGGTGTGCCACTCAGCCGACCATTTATCCAACACTTCATCAATGGAATCATCTGTGGCTAGGTATGGCAAGTCGTACCACTTCTACGCAGGGTCCTTCCGCCCCCTGATTGAGATCCAATGGAAATCCACTTTGAATTTTGCATAGCTCTGCAAATTAGCATATACTGTGGGTGACAATCGCGGTTTGTGATTGATAGCCATCCTGATATTCACTTCCATCAGGATCCAGAAGATTTTTTTGTCTCGAACTCGCTCCGCGTCCTTGGTTGCCCATAGTGAAGCGTACTTCGCTACTTCAGGGAGGTTCGGCGCGACCGAGGGGAATTGGCTTTCTTCCAGCAGCTCCCACGCTACAAGCACAATCGAGAGTAAGAGCCACGCGTAGCGGAACGTCTTGCTCTGCTCATGCGCTTGGCAGCAATTGGCCAGGAACTCGCCGTGACAGTAGTCTGACCAGTTAAAATGGACTCCTTCCGCGCACTACTGTGTGAGCGCAATAACAAGTACCGGCACCTCGTCGGCGAGACACTTCTGCATCACCTTCCCTGCAAGGATCTGTGTTTCCATCTTCACAGCAGGTTCACAGATGCTGGAGATTGCGTACCCACGCGACTTCTTCACCAATTTGAACTTCTCTTTCATCAATTCTGCAAGCACCAGCTTACTGCCCTTGCCACCAAATATCATAGCTAGATTTTTTCCTGTATACTGCAGGCATGTGATGCAATGAATCAACATATCGGTGATGGGTATAAACTCCTCCAGCCATAGACACCCATCATGCACCAATCACAGCAGCTGCTTGATGACTAAAACTGTCACAGGGGTGCGGTTATAGTGCGGCACCCAGAGCAGGTTGAGTAATCCTGCCTTCTCTACCCCTATGAGCCACTTTCTCAGCTCCAATGCAGTCATCCCCATTTTTGTTTCTATGATGCAATGCATCAAATGTTCGGTTGCCAAGTGCGGGAACTTCTCATGGTCCGCCAAGTCCCAGTCTTCGAGCTTCAAAATCAACACCCGTGCCAAATGCGGACAGTCAAAAGTGATCTCATCTGGTAGCAATGGGGTTTGCAGTGGAGTCTTACTTTCATTAATGTCCTTGGTGACCTTGGACTTAGGCTTGCGCGGAGGGACATACTCCAGAAACCATGTAATAGGGTTCGCACCCTGGGCTTCAACCTCCTATATTTCCACTCCCACATCCTCATCGTCCATGGGGGTGTCTTTGATATCCTCCTCTTCTAGCTCTAGGTTTATAGCCTTACCTTTCTCCTAGGCAGTGGGCTTAGTTGGGTTTCGTCTCGGCGACGCACGCACCAGGATGGCTGGTTGCTTGCCCTTCTTATCTTTCATGGTCTCCTTAGTTGGGGTTGGCTTTGGTCTCGGTGTTCTCGGGGATTTATGGACCTTCGCTAGTACTTCAGCTATTTCTGGGGCAGCTTCTTCGACCTATTTCTCCATCTCTTGTGCTGGTTCTTCTACCACTTGTTGTGTATTTATAGCTTCTGGGGGTGATGACATAACACTCTCTATCAGTACTCGCGACGTCTCAGGCAAGTTCACAAATGCAAGGGTCTGTTTGAGAGCTGCGAAAAACTCTGGGTCCATAGGAATCTAAGAGCTCAATAGCTTAATACTAAAAATGCCAAGTGTTTCTTGCTAGACAGCCACTTGTAATTGATAGGGCAATTTAAATTCAAATCTGACCATTCCCCCCGAAATCGGTTCATTAATGCTAGATTGGCAACAGATTTTCAAGGATCTAAGCCATAAATTTCATCTTAAATGTCGATCGCCCGCTCCATTTGGCCTCACTTCTATCGTCTTTTCATGAACAATGACTTTAACGATCACTTTCCAAGTGACCTGCACGATTTCTCCCTGGGTAGTGTAGCTCCCTCTGCATTGTCGCGAACCCAATGACACATCCTTTCTTTGCACCATCTTCCAATCAGGTACATACCGTCACAATATCTCATCAGTCCCCATCTTGTATACTTGCCCAGGAATGATAGAGAAATCTGCCGCGTGCACTGCTAATTCCTTCTTCTGCTAGACAGAGTATCCTTCTAGTGCAGTTCTTGTTGTTAGGAAGTGTATTATATCCTCAAAATGACCATCCGCGACATGCATTGCAAATAGTTGCGCGTCGGGCAATCCTTTTTCCAGCTTAGTAGGTTCCTCCCTAATTTTGATGTGCGACAAATGGTATGGTCCCACGTTCAATCATCTAGGCTTTACAACAACTTCAAAGTCATACTCTTGGAACAATAAGAGCCATCTGCAGATGCGCCCCACCAACACAGGCTTATTGACCAGGTGCTTCAGCATGGAGTGATCCATATACATCTTAAAATGGCCTCCTAGCAAGTAGTGCCGGTACTTCTGGAGCACATACAGCATAGCTAGCCCCTTGCGTTCAGTGGTAAAATAGTTCTTTTTTGCTTTGTATAATCTGCAGCTTGCAAATGTGATAGGATGGTCCAAGCCTTCTCTGCCATCCTATGTTAGTACTACCCCCGGTGCTATACATGACATGTCGACATGTACATGAAACTCTTTCTTCCAGTCTGAGAAGACTAAAATCGACGCGGTAACCATATTTTATTTCAATATAACCAAGCTTTTCTTACAGTCATCGTTACAGCAGAACGTGGCATCCTTCTTCAACAATTTTTCCATCGGCATAGTGATCTAGGCATATCTTTTGATAAACTTTCTGTAATATCCCGTATGTCCCAGAGTGGTGCGTAGCTATTTCACACTCCTCGATGCTTCCAAGTTCAGTATCACCCTGATCTTTGCGGGGTCTACCATCAGTCCTTGTCTGCAAACCACATGCCCTAATAAGTTCCAAAAAGGAATGAAAAACAAACACTTCTTGAGATTGAGCGCGATCTGGTATCTTCAACAGGTATCCAACATCAAGTGCAAGCTTGCTACGTGGTGCTTAACCAGCCCAAATACAGTCCAGTCATCAAAATATACCTCTAGGAACTTATGAATAAACTCCTTGAATGCCACAACAACCACGTGCGAAAAGATTGCAAGCACATTCTTCAATCCAAATGACATCACAGTGTATTGAAAACAACCCCACTCAGTCGCGAAGGTTGTCTTGCTCCTATCCTCTAGCGCGATTTTGATTTGGTGGTACCCAGAGAACCCATCAGTAAAGGAATATCCTGGCCACCTACATTGTCCAACACTTCATCCGTGAACGGAGTTGGGAAAGGATCATGCACACAAGCATCATTTAGTTTTCTAAGATCCACGCATATCCTTATCTCATCCTTTTGTTTCTTCTCTTGCACCACCATAGGGCTTACCCAATTTGATTCTTCCACAGGTTCAATGATGCATGTAGCTAGCATCTTGTCTAGCTCTAAGCGAACCTTCTCCTTGTATTTCGGATTGAGGCGGTAAGGCCTCTGCTTAACTGGCTTCTTATCGGGCTTTAACATGATCTTCATCACTCCTAGGTCTTTGATTATTCCTTTCAGATCCGTAAACTTGGTAGGGAATAAGTCCTAGTATTCGCAGAGAAATTCAGTGACCTTATCCACCATCGTGTCGTCCTAGTATTCTCCAGTCTTCGCGAATTTGGGTTCTGCCTCTGTACCAATGTTCGCTTGTTTTGTTTTCACCGGTCCGATTATATCAAGGTTCTCAATCTATGGTCTTTGAACCTCACGATGGCATTCTATTTCTGGAATGTTAATCTTTCACGGATCCTCATCCTCATCTTCAGCAATTACATTATAACATTCGAGCGCGTGACTCAGCTGAGTAGCCCATTCAGGTTGAATTAGGTCTAAAGGATCCTGCGGTATCCTAAAGATGGTTGCTTTCACCTCTTGTAGCGCTTCATCAATACTTTCAAACTTGTCCTCAAAACTGAATGTCGTCATGAATCTTTCGCGTAGGATATCCCAGTCACCTGTCCTATGGCAGAGCTCTATTTTTATATACCAATTCATTAGGATAACATCCAGGGTATGACAAAACAGGTGCACCCACTCAGGTTGGGGCTTTTCTCCATAAGCCTATGTCCATCTGGCCAAATGCACGTGTGGATCATTTTTCCCATCGTACTTATATGTCAGTCACATCTTAGGCTTCCCAAATCATGTTCTCATCATCTTCCTACATTCACGCCAATCATCAAAGCTTCCCTTGTGCGTACCCCACCATCTTGATGGCGTAGCGTGCAGTTCCCAGTCTAAGGCTTGGAAGCGCTTCTTTTCTAGTACCTCCCTTTAAAATGCATCCAAAAATATATCTACCTCATTCAAACCATCATAAGTAGGTAGAGTTCTTACCTCTGACGACACACAACACGTCATCATGTTGCAATTTAGCGTAGTTACTTCATGTAACCGATTCTACCAACGTTCTATTTCTACGTCAGAGTCCGAAGTGCATGAACTCTCGTGATCCCACGAGATCTGTCCATCCGCGGTGGGATTCACCCAATCTTTGTCTTGCATTGTTATCTTATAGATACAGTCTAGGTCATCATCACTCTCATAGTCGTGGACTAGTTCCGTATAGCGTGATCCTTCAGCAAGATCTGGGGGTATTATTATGCGCAGCGATTTCTTCTCAAAGATCATCTTTCGCTTCTTCAGATTGATTACCCCATTCATATCAGTAGCCCAGTCAATTCCTAGGAGCATAGGGTAGGAATCGTTGTCATCCATTATTTCTATTACTTCAAAATCAGCCAGCATGTTCGCTCCCTCAATATCCATGGTCACCCCCTACAGCCGCCCCATGGGGATGAATTTCTGTTGATTTTCCATCCTTAGCTGAATTGGAGACCATTGCAATGTAGGTCTCCCCATTCACTCCCAAGTTTGTTTTGGTAGGAGATTCGCATCTGACCCCAGGTCCAAAATGACCTAATCCATTTCATACTCTCCTATCTGTGCGTTCAGTCTCATCTCCTGTCCCGTCCCTGTTTTATGCTTGTCAATCTTTCGTACTACGCACGGCTCACATGGTGTGGTTCCATTGCATCTATTGATGAGTTCTTGTAACCCTTTCACAGCCTTACTGTCACGCAGTAACTTCATACGGGTTTCCAAGAAATTTGTGAGCATAGAGGGGTCCATCTCGGGCTCAGGCTTATCCTTGCTTCCTAAGGTGGAGGCCTCAGCAAAGCTCTTCTTAGCTTCCATGGAGGTTTCATGAGTGCACTCCAAAAAAAAACTCAGCCTCTTTCAACGGGGCTTTTCGAACCCATGTACTGTCTTCCAGTTGTTTCCCCTTGTCATCTCTCGTCGCAATTGTACTTCTAAGTACTATATTTACGTTTGGATCTTCATCGTGCGGCTCAGATCTCATCATCTGAAGGTTCTGAGTCGGCAGAGGTGGTAGTGCGCCTTTTTCATTGATCCAGGTGGCTCTAGAGACACACATGACCAAGAGGCTTATGAACTCTCGAAAATCAAAGTGTTCAAAATGACTTCGACCTAGGACCAGAGCGTACATCTCATCGTCCTGATCGTGGAGGTGCCAACGGTTCGTCAATCTGAGCTCATATGAGGGAGAATGAGCCAGTCAAATTTCTAATCAAAGTTGCACTGTGGGCTAGGTTTCAGTCCTACAATTTGACGACCCCGAGGCATGAAACATAGCTCCCGAAATCAGTCGAAATTGTGGCCTCGTTAATTTTCCCAATATCCCTTATGTGCTAAAGAATTGAAAAAGTATACCTTATTTTTAAATAAAAATTAATAAAAAAATATTATGGTGGCAGGCCACCACCCCCGCCACGCCCAAATTTCCCACATAACAAAAATTGAAATTTTTGGGCCGATGAGCCATCACCCTCACCGTCCCTCCCGCAACCTTACACCATAAAAATATATTTTTATGGGCTCGGGCCTCCAACCGTCATCGCCTAACCCAAATTAATGCACATTGTTATGGGGTGGGCAGGCCACCTCTGGTGGACCCGGCCCACACCCTGAAACCCCTTACAGCGTGCCATAAAACAATTAGTTGGGGACCGGCGGGGGTTGAACCCGCACGGCCCAGGTGGGTTGGCCCCCGAGCGGGCGGCCCCATAAATGGTACCACCACCATAAACCAACCAATAAAACAAACAAATGCACCAAAGTTAATGCACCCAATGAACCTTCATTAATGCTCCATAACAAAATACACGCATGCCTAATTCGAGATGGTCGGGATTTCATCCCCCAACCTCTCTCCAACCAAACACTAAACTTACCAACACACCAACGGCCCTTTTGTTGACAAATCTGCCCAAACATTTACATAAACTCAGTTGTCTTCAGTGCACCTAGGGGGGAGATGGAGGATCGATCTAGTTATGATATCTAAGACAATTAATAAGGTATTACAAACTCATGTGCATGGATTTGCCTATGTTACTTTATGCAATGGATTGATAAGATTGCAAAATAAATAGACAATGTAGCAGTTAAAGAAGCATAATAGACAACACACATAAACATAACAAGTTTAATAAGGAGTTCACTCAATACTCCTGGGCTACATCTCCTAGTCCAGCCTTCAGTGGTGGCCTCTCTATTATGTCTTTAGAATAGAGTTTTACAAAAGTATGAGCTCAACTTGAATCTCAACACACAACAGATACAAAAGCAATAGTTTTTCTTGAAACTCTCAAGCCTCTCTGAGTACACAAACTCTCTCTATCACTCTCTGTCTCTGTCTTTGCTCTGTCTTAGCACTACCTTCAATATTGCCTGCCTTTGTTTCTGTCAGTCTATGGCTTTAAAGCCAATCTGCGCTATCTGTTCATTTCCTCTTCTCGGCTTTCTATCTCCCGACCTTTGTCCGCTCGAATCCCTCTTCTAAGCATTTTTAATCATGGCATAATGCCTTTATGGGAGGTGGACACCTGTTCTGCAACAGATGAGTGCATCGGGCCTTTGAAATCCCTGAAACGGCCGCTTTCTGTTAACATAGAGAAATGCATTCAAAACTGTGAAAATCCGCCAAAACAAAGTACATCTGGACTTCAAATATTCATAAATGCGTCCTATTCTCCTATCGGGTCCGCCTTTAGGCCGCTTATCGTATCTCCACCATTGATCTGGGAGATCCAGATCCAATGTATGTGGTTCATTTCGGGCGGCTCTGTCGTACTTTCTCTCTCCTCAACCTGGACATGTGGTAGCCGGTGTGTGGGATCGGGCGGAGCCCGGCCCAAACCACTTACTGCCTTTGGGTCCTCCCGAAATCCTGCCTGTTTTTTTATTTCCCTTTTATATTAAAAATGCGTTAAAACATTAAAATCCCGTAAAAATGGCTTTGGGCGGATTTGAAATATTATGCATTCTCATTCACAAACCCTTTCGGGTCCACTTTTCATCACATCGACGCTTCCCTTTGTATTTCGTTTAATAAATGAAATACACGAAAATACATTAAAAACACCATTTGGCGGATCTCAAATCTTATGCAATAGTGTTTATATTCCCATCGGGTCCGGCTAATCGCATCGCATATATATGTGTGTATAACCACTCCTCTGTGTAACTCCGATTGCGATATCGCGATGCGATTGATCGCAATCGCATATCGCGATAACCCTGGGCCGTTTGGTGAGTGCTCTATTGTTGTTTACTGATGCGATATTGCGATGCAACGTGGGCTGTTGATCTGCACGCTTGATCGACGATCCTTGTTAACCCCACTAATCGCTATCGCAATACATATATGATATGCACCGATAGCCTTTACCGATCAAATCTGGATCGTTGATTGGCCAGATCTGACGACTACTGTGCATTCACTATTGACTCCATTGATAGCTCTGTTTTCACCGTTTTCCTATGTTTTTCACCTCCCGATAGTGTCTTTTTGGATTTTTAAAAGGTTTTCCTTATGCAATAGTTTTGATCTTTTGAATGATTTTGAATACTTAGAGAGTATTCTAGGATCCATTTGGATCATGCCTTCCCACTAAAAAAGGCTTTTGGACCACCAAAATTTGGTTTTCAAGCATCAATCAAGTGAGGATACAGCTTCCTCACTTGTCCAATCTCTATCCATTTTTCACTGCTTGGTTTTGAACCTTTGAGTCCAATTCTCAGGTACTCAACATCCCCACTATGCGTAGTTCTCACCTTCCTGTCCAGAATTGTATCTTCTTGCAACTCATTGAGATATTCAGGCAACAGATCATCAATAGAAGGCAACTGAATTTGCTCTTTGGGATCTTCAATCAAAGAAGGTTCAAATAGTCTCAAGTTCTTTGCATTAACTACTGAATAGATGTGCATGTAAGCTAGCAAATCAAGGCAAAAAGTGTTCTCACCAATTTTCTCAAGTATCTTGAAAGGCCCATACCTTATTGGCTTCAGCTTTATACCTTCACCTTGCATTCTGTCTTTGCTGATGTATAGCCAAACTTGATCACCAACTTGGAAGTTATGCTCAATTCGATGCTTATCATGCCTTGCCTTGTACTTGGCTTGGCTCTTTTCCAGCTATTCCTGCACTACCTGGTGAATTTCTTGGATCTATTCAATGAACTTGGTTGCTTTGTCCACATCACTATGTCCATCAACTATTATGTCTTTACTAAAGACAAAATCCAAGGGAGACCTTGGTATAAAACCAAAACAAGTCTCAAAAGGAGATCTTGGTGTAGAAGAATGTTTAGCATGGTTGTAAGCATGTTGCACATAACATAAATGTTCATCCAAAAGCTTAGGATGCTTGCTGCAATAGCCCCTGAGCAACTGGATCACTATCCTGTTGACCACCTCTGTTTGGCCATCTGTTTGTGGATGAAAGGTTGTGCTCTTCTTCAGTCTGGTGTCCATCAACTCCCATAGACTTGACCAAAACTTCCCAACAAATCGGGAATCTCGATCAGATACAATAGAAGTGGGTAACCCAAAATGCACCCAGACATGGTGAAAGAACAACTTTGTTGTTTGTTCAGCTGTAATCTGTTTGTTACATGGTATTAAAATACACATTTTTCTAAACCTGTCCACAATAACATATAAATAACCATGACCTTTTCTAGATTTTAGCAGTCCCCCAACAACGTCCATGGAAACACTCTCCCAAGGATGAGAAGGAATTGGAAGTGGAGTGTACAAGCCTAGTTTTATATTGTTGGGCTTGTTTTTAGCACACATGGTACACCCTTTAATATATCTAGAAACTGTTTCATGCATTCTTGGCCAATAGCAGAATCTTTGCAGCGGTGCAACGGTTTTACTTACACCAAAATGACTTGATATTAGAGAAGTATGTGCTTCTTGAATTATGTTAACTCTTTCAGTTTGAGGAATGCATAACTTTCCCAAATGATACAAGAGTTGGTCCTTAACATGATAATCCAATTCTTCTACTTGTTTTCCATGACTTAAAGTTGCATATACATCTTTAAAATCTATATCTTGAGCATATTGTTCAATGTAGCTTTCATGCAATACTGAGTTATGCTTAAGTATAGTAGATGCATTTATGATTGGTCTTGACAACATATCTGCAACTTTATTGTGCATGCCTTTCTTATACCTAATGACTAGATGAAACTGTTGTAGAAAACCCATCCACCTATAGTGTCTTGATTGCTGCAATTTAGTTTGTAAGTGTAAATATTGAAGTGGTTGATGATCAGTATGTATAATTGTTTCTTTGCCCAATAGGTAATGTTTCCACTTTTTCACACTCTGCACTAATGCATACAATTTTTTATCATATGTGGGATAATTAACTACTACCTAATTAAATGTCTCAGAATGATAACATATGGGTTTACCATGTTGCATCAACACTTCTCCCATGGCATAGTCACTTAGCATCTGTTTCAATCTCAAATGGTCTTTGAAGATCTGGCAATGTTAGTACTGGTGTTGCACTAACTTTTTCTTTCAAGGTGTCGAAGGCTTTCTGTTGTTTGCCTCCCCACAGCAGATTTGGGTTTAGGCCAAATTCACAATGACTTCAACCTTAGAGGGATCTATCTTCAATTCACCACCCCCTACTATATGACCCAAATAATTCAAAGATGTTTTGCCAAATTCACATTTTGATAATTTAACATAGAGATTTTCTTTTTTCAAAACATCTAGAGTCTGCTTTACATGCTTCAAATGTTCTTCCCATGTTTTATTGAAAACAAAAATGTCATATAAATATACAAGTACAAAATCATCAATAAAAGGTCGGAGTACATCATTCATAACTCTCATGAAGGTGGCAGGAGCATTAGTTAAGCCAAAAGGAATAACGATCCACTCATACAGCCCTTGCTTTGTTTTGAAAGCAGTCTTCCATGCATCTTGTTCTGCAACTCTGACCTGATGGTAGCCACTACGAAAGTCCAACTTGGAAAAGTAAATAGCTTCTTTCAACTGATCTAATAGATCATCTATGCGAGGAAGGGGATAACGATTCTTGATCGTTATTTTATTCAGTGCTCTATAATCAATGCACATCATCCACGAACCATCTTTCTTTCTCACCAACATGATTGGAGATCCGCATGGTGATGTGCTTGGCCTTATGAACTCTTTCTAGAGTAGCTCCTATACCTGCTTCTTGATCTCTGCATTCTCTAGAGCGGATAACCTGTACATTCCGATGTTAGGCAATGGAGCATCTTGCTGCAACTGAATATCAAGTATTATTTCCTTTTTGGGTGGCAAACCTTTAGGTTCTTGAAATAGGTATCATATTCTGAAACAACTTTTTCTAAATCAGCTTGTTGTTTAGCATCACAGCCTTCAAATACATTGGTTTTATCAGGTTTCTTTTCCTTTACAACCATTAGTAAAAATTGCTTGCATGAATTTACAATTCTTTTCATCTGCCCTGAGTTAATGAGAGTGTAGTTATTTTTGAGCTGATGAGCTCTTACAATATATTCTATTCCATCTTTTGTGAGTTGATACTTATTTTCAGCTCTATAGAAAATGGCTTTCTATCATACAAGGACTTCCTAAAACAATACCACATATATCCAATGGAACTATATCTAACTCAACCTCATCTACAAATGCTAACCCAAAAGCAAACCTAAGTTTGCATTGTCTAGTCACTTGTAGCTTTGTTTTATCACATACCCAACCTAATGGATATGGCTTCTTGTGAGGTGTGGTTAGTAGTCCTAATTTCTTTACAATTGCTTCATAAATAAAGTTTACTTGTGAGCCACTATCAAATAAAGTATCAATCTTTTGATGCTTGGAAAAAACTCTAATATCAAAAGGCTCATGTCTTTTCCTCTCATTTTCTTCATTATCATTAGATTATGCAGAATTACTAGTAGATGCTTCAGAATTTTTACCTTTTATACCTGTGGCTGTGATTTTTGTTTCATCACTCGAGTCTGACCCCAAATCTTTTTGTATAGCAGCAGTAGTCTTCTTCTTCTTGCCATCGAACTTCTTGGGTTTCAACTCCGGATGCAAAGACCAACAATGTTCATCATCATGTCCATCCTTATTGCAATGAGTGCATGAAGGTTTGTCTTTCTGTACAGCGTTTGTCTTCCTCTCTTTCCATTTTTGCTTCCTCTTTTCCTTGTTCTTGTTTGCAGTGGGTTTTGATGATCCCCCAATCTCTGGGTTCACATTCTTGCCTCTAGCCTCTAGATGTGTAGCCAGAATAGATACCTCATCTATGCTAGTAGGGTTAAACATGAGAATGGTGTGCCTCAAATAGTTGTGTAAACCACCTATATACTTCAGCAAAGTTTCAGGTGAGTCTAGAGAAATGCCTAGAATTAAAGCTCTTTTTCTAAATTCCTAGGTATAGCTTTGTACACTTTGCCCTTTTAATTGGCAAAGAGTTTGCCAACTCATCATAGCTTGTTGCATATAAGCTAGTGGATAGAATTGTTTTTTAATGGCAGAAACAAATCCACTCCAGGTAGAAATAATTTTACCATGCTTCTTCAAATCAGCTTGGGTCCTTCCTTCCCACCACACTAGGGCAGTTCCTCCAAGGCGAATACTGGCCAGGTGAATATTTCTCCTTTCTGAATCGATGTTCTGCACCCTAAAATATACATCAATTTGTCTAATCTAGTTATATAGCTTTTCTTCATTTAATTCTCCATCATATATTGGTAAATCAAATTTTACATCTAATTTAATCAAAGATGTTTTCTTCTTTTTTATTTTTAGGGCTATCAGGAGGTGTTGTTAGAGGAGGCTCTTTTCCTTTCCCTTTACCTTCAAAATGGCCATCTAGAAGAGGACCCTCTGTTCCTTTGTCTTGTTTGGAGGTCGAAGTATCTTCACTTCGAACTTTCTTAAATTCTTGATACATCTCTTCTACCATGGCTCTCATGGTCATGAAACTATCCATGAACTAAGAGTCTAATTCCAAGGGATTTTCTTTTGCCATTTCCCTCCTAGGATAGACTCTTCCTATTTCTAGGTTAGCTTCAACCAATTCTCCTTCTCCTAATTTGAGCTTTGACCTAGTTATCATTCACCAATCCAGCACAAGCTTGTCTAACCTTAGAAACCTAAAGCTCTGATACCACTTGATTTGGTGATGAGATGTAAGACAATTAATAAGGTATTACAAACTCATGTGCATGGATTTTCCTATGTTACTTTATGCAATGGATCGATAAGATTGCAAAATACATAGACAATGAAGCAGTTAAAGAAGCATAATCGACGACACACATAAACATAACACGTTTAATAAGGAGTTCAACCAATACTCCTGGGCTACATCTCCTGGTCTAGCCTTCAATGGTGGCCTCTCTATTATGTCTTCAGAACAGAGTTTTACAAAATTATGAGCTCAACTTGAGTCTCAACACACAACAGATACAACAACAAGAGTTTTTCTTGAACCTCTCAAGCCTCTCTGAGTACACAGACTCTCTCTATCACTCTTTGTCTCTGTCTTTGCTCTGTCTCAGCACTGCTTGCCTTTGTTTCTGTCGGTCTGTGGCTTTAAAGCCAATATGTGTTGTCTTTTTATTTCCTCTTCTCAGCTTTCTGTCTCCCAGCCTCTGTCCACTCGAATCCCTCTTCTAAGAATTTTCAATCATGGCATAACACCTCTAGGGGAGGTGGCCACCTGTTCTGCAATGGATGAGTTCATCGGGCCTTTGAAATCCCTGAAATGGTTGCTTTCTGTTAACACAGAGAAATGCATTCAAAACTGTGAAAATCTACCAAAACATTGTTCATCCAGACTTCAAATATTCATAAGTGCATCCTATTCTCCTATCTGGTCTGCCTTTAGGCCGCTTATCGCATCTCCACCGTTGATCTGGGAGATCCAGATCCAACGGTTGTGGTTCATTTCGGGCGGCTCTTTCGTACGGAGGTTAACCACCCGATGAGGGTGGTTTTCTCTCTCCTCAGCCTGGACACGTGGCAGCCGGTGTGTGGGATCAGGCGAACCCCGGCCCAAACCACTTACTACCTTTGGGTCCTCCCGAAATCCTGCCTGTTTTGTTATTTCCATTTTATATTAAAAATGCGTTAAAACATTAAAATCCTGTAAAAATGGCTTTGGGCGGATTTGAAATATTATGCATTCTCATTCACAAACCCTTTCGGGTCCACTTTTCATCGCATCGATGCTTCCCTTTTTATTTTGTTTAATAGAGGAAATATACGAAAATACATTAAAAATGCCATTTTTCGGATCTCAAATCTTATGCAATAGTGTTTATATTCCCATTGGGTCCGGCTAATCGCATCGCATATATATGTGTGTACAATCGCTCCTCTGTGTAACTCTGATTGCGATATCACGATACAATTGATCGCAATTGCATATCACAATAACCCCAGGCCATTTGGTGAGTGCTCTATTGTTGTTTTCCGATGCGATGTTGCGATGCAACGTGGGCCATCGATCTGTGCACTTGATCGACGGTCCTCATTGACCCCACTAATAGCTATCGCAATACATATATGATATGCGCTGATATCCTCTGATAGCCTTTGCCGATTGCAATTTTCCGATCAGATCTGGACCGTTTATTGGCCAAATCTGACAACTACTATGCATTCACTGTTGACTCCACCGATAGCTCTGCTTTCACCGTTTTCCTGTGTTTTTCGCCTCACGATAGTGTTTTTTCGGCTTTTTAAAAGGTTTTCCTTATGTGATAGTTTTGATCTTTTGAATGATTTTGAAGACTTAGAGAGTATTCTAGGATCCATTTGGATCAAGGAACTATGAGCGGGCACGAATTTCGAGACTGAGGAGGCAAAATCTTGGCTCGTAGTTTGAGGCAGCATTTTGCAGGAGGGGTGAAAATTCACTTTGTCAAATTTTATATGGTTTCAGAACTTCTCGACACCAGAAACGCAATGGCACTATTATCCATCATAGTTCTGAATTTTTCGGTCATTTTTCAGTATGCAGGTGGAACCATGACTGCTGCAAAAACAGGGAGCGAAACCATGATCCCTGAAATTTTCCCGAGGAGGTAATTTTTCTCCATGTCAGAATATTGTCAAGTTTATAGTCGTTTTTCATGGTTTTCCGTAGGGATCACAATGGCGAGGTTAGATTCACCCTTTGAGTTGTAGATTTCCAGTACACCCATGGAGTAGAATCTTTGAGGAATCTGTGGGGATCTAAAAGATTCCTTGAGCCCCAGGTTCTCAATTTCTCAGAATTCAAAAATTGGATAGTCAATTTTGCACTATTCGATGCTACAAATCTGATGGTGCATTCAGATTGTTCATTTTCTCATTTTGTTTTCCATCCACTTTTCTAAGTGGAATGTAGGTGTCAGCATTCATGTGCGAGCAGTCATTTTCATGCAATTGATGTTGTGAGATCGATGGTCCGAACAAATTCAGCAATTTGACATCCACTTCTTCAAATGGCCCTTAGTTGTGAGGGATATGCAGTGTGTTCATGTACTTCTTTTGCTATGCATTGTGTTACACAGATCCCTGTTTAACACTTGATGTGGGATCTTTTTTATTACTTGTTTTCATGATTCCTGCTTGATGTGACGCGGAATCGTCTATGTGATGTACTTGTTGTCATGATTTGTCATGTTATGATTTGAGATTCCTTTGTTGTATGTTGATGGGATACTTAGGTTGTCATTATGCATGTTTGCATTGAGATCCCTTTTATGCCATGTTGGCGGGATGCTCATCATGCATGAGTTTGTGTCATACTGATAAGAGTCTTTTGACTAACAGTTCCTGTAGTGGAACATCTCTTGGAGCCACTCCTGTGTGAGGGAATATTCCTTGTATGATAGCGACATCACCTCTTATGTACATCACTACTATTGACAGCACTTAATGCAGCGGCCTACACCATCTTGACACCGGGGCCCGGAGACGTAGTCCCTCCTGGACAAACTCCGTTATCAACGGCTTATGTTTTTATGTTACTTATGATTGTCATGTTCCTCTTCTTTATAGCATGCACATGTATTTCACTTATGTTCTTTTAAAAATGCAATTTAACACATCACGAAAGTAAAAGGTCTTGGAAGGGTCCTTCGTCACACTGAGACCTGGATCAAGCGGTATCAGAGCGGTCTTTGCATTGATGTGAATTGCAGCGTGAATAAAGGAACGTGCAGTGACAAAGGATGAAAATCAATGTACGAGACCATGTTCAACATTTCCAAAAGGGTGGAAATCATGTATGAAACTCTACAGAAAGAGACAGAGGAAAAGGAGTGATTGCAGCTTCAGTTGCAAGCCACGAAAGAGGCCCTAGAAGAACTGAAGCACAACAAACATAATCTTCAAACAGAGAACACTAAATTGAAGATGCGTCTATATGAAGAGAAAGAGGAAAAATATAGTTTGCTACGATAGTTGCAAGAAAAGTACGAGGCCTTGGAAAAGTTGTAGCATGACCCATGTGAGGTAAAAATTATTTCTCTGAATTCATGTATGTTTCTTGATGATGATTTCATTGTTTTTTAAAAACATACCACAAGGATTGGCTCCAAACTATTGAAGAGAATGGGGTATGAAGGAAAAGGCTTGGGCGTTAATGGCCAAGGCATTGTCAACCCCATCAAAGTAGAGGAATTACCGTGTTGAACAGGACTTGGGTATTTCAGAAAGGAAGTTGGGGAATGCGCCACGACAGTTAGAGAACCACCAACAACAGATGATGAGCAACCCTCATTAGTTCTTTCCAAATCGACAAAGGAGGTAAAAGATGTTGATTTACTTTCAGTTTCATCGTCACATAGTATGATTTCTATTGGAGAATTGGAGATCCCAATTACAAGGACAAACATGAGGCTCCTTGCTAGGACGAAGCACGAGAAGGAAGAAGAAATTGGTGTTAATAACCAAGGCATAACTCAACCATTGGAGGTTGTACAGAGACCTCAACTTTCAGGCTTGAGATACATCGAGAGAGACTGCTTGAAGGTGTCATATGCTTCCGAGACATCGTTGAAATCGTCGAAGAAAGAGAATGATGGGAACACATCCCCATCATCCCATGGCAGTTTCCATTGCAGGGAAAGAGCTGAGAAAAGCTCTCATCGCCATACTTACACCAGAGACAGCAAGGAAAGGTATAACTAGTTTCGATATTCGAATGTTCATTTCGATCATAATCATGTTTTTAATGATGAACGTAAAACATGGCATCGAAAAACATGTACCTTTTGTGGATTACACAACCATACATTTTCTAAGTGTTGGAAAAGAATGGCAACACACAAAAGGATGAGGCGTGAAAGACCCTCACAACAGCAAGTAAAGAAACATATTAAACAGATCTGGAGGAAGAAGACCTATTGCAGTCATTGCGACAGAAGTGGTCATCAAAGAGCCACATGTTGGAGGCTCCATCCAGAGTAGTGCCTTAAGGACAAAGTGTTGATGCATGAACTAGGTGAAACGATTGTTCAACAAGAAAAACCGCCACAAGGAGGTGACCCATTCACATTGATAAGTGAAAAATGGTTTTTAATATGTTGTCTTGTCATGATCATGCTTTTGTAAATCATTTGTTGCATTTCAAAATGTAAAAGTGATGACGTGTTTCCATCACTTGCTAAGCAACAATGATGTCTAGTCTTATTTTGAGTTGCATGATAAACTGTGAAAGTGATGTCGTGTTTCCATCACTTTTCAAAACAATAGTGTTTGAGCTTATTATTGTAAATGATGTGTTGCAATGATGATGTGTTTTCCATCCCTTGTTGAGGCAACAATGATATGTTGGCCTTGTTGTCGTAACTGGGGTCTTGCATCCATCTTGATGTAAACTTGACCATCGAGTATGTGTTATAAACTCGTGGAAAGTATGGAACATTTGGGTCATTAGTTGGTCATGAAATTCAAGCATGTAATTTGCAAAACAATGTACTATAGGTTGCAGAGGTAGCAGGTGTCGGCTCGTCGCTTAAGGCTCTGAAGAACAAAGGTGAAGGAGATGGAAGCGAGACCTTTTCAGGACGCTTGTGATGCAGGCAAGGTACAGAGAAGTTGCAGATTATTTTTCATGATTTTGGAGGACCAAAAGCTCCTCAGTGGGGAGGATTGATCCAGGTGGCTCCAGAGACACACAAGACAAAGAAGGCTTATGAACGCTAAAAAATCAAAGTGTTCAAAATGACTTCGACCCAAGACCAGAGCGTAGATCCCGTCGTCATGATCGTGGAGGTGTGAACGGTTCATCAATCCGAGCTCGTATGAGGGAGAACGAGCCAGTCAAAGTTCTGATCAAAGTTGGGTTGTGGACTAGGTTTAAGTGTCCTAAAATTTGACCGACCCCGAGGCATGAAACCTAGCTCCCGAAATCAATTGAAATTGAGGCCTCGTTAATTTGCCCAATATCCCTTTTGTGCTAAATAATTGAAAAAATATACCTTATTTTTAAATAAAAATTAAAAAGAAAAATATTATGGTGGCAGGCCACCACCCCCACCAACCCCAAAATCCCCACATAACAAAAATCGAAATTTTTGGGCCGACGGGCCATCACCCCCGTCGGCCCTCCTGCAACCTTACACCATAAAAATATATTTTTACGGGCTCGGGCCTCCAACCATCATTGCCCAACCCAAATTAATGCACATTGTTATGGGGTGGGCAAGCCACCTCCGGTGGACCCAACCCACACCCAAAAACCCCTTACAACACACCATAAAAACAGTTAGTTGGGGATCGGCGGGGGTCGAACCTGCCCGGCCCATGTGGTCCGGCCCCCGAGCGAGGGGGCCCATAAACGGTACCACCACCATAAACCAACCAATAAAACAAATAAACACACCAAATTTAATGCGCCGAACAAACCTTCATTAACACACCATAAAAAAATACATGCATGCCTAATTTGAGAGGGTCGGGATTTGATCCCCGACCTCTCTCCAACCAAACGCTAAACTTACCAATGCGCCAACTGCCTTTTTGTTGAAAAATCCGCCCGAAAATTTACATAAACTCAGTTTTCTTCAGTGCGCCCGAGGGGGGAGATGGAGGAACCATGAGCGGACATGAATTTCGAGACAGAGGAGGTAGAATCTTGGCACGCAGTTTGAGGTAGCATTTTGCAGGAGGGGTGAAAATTCACTTTGTCATATTTTGACAAATTTTATATGATTTCAGCACTTCTCGACGCCACGAATGCAATGGCATTGTCCGTGTCTCCATCATAGTTCTACATTTTTCGGTCATTTTTCAGTATGCAGGTGGAACCATGACTGTTGCAGAAACAGGGAGCGGAACCATGATCCTTGAAATTTTCTCGAGGAGGTAATTTTTCTCCATGTCGGAATATAGTCAAGTTTACAGTCGTTTTTCATGGTTTTCCGCAGGGATCACAATGGCGAGGTCATATTCACCCTTTGAGTTGCATATTTCCAACCCACCCATGGAGTAGAATCTTTGAGGAATCTGTGGGGATCTAAAAGATTCCTTGAGCCCCAGGTTCTCAATTTCTCAGAATTCAAATATTGGATAGTCGATTTTGCACTATTCAATGCCGCAAATCTGATGGTGTGTTTAGATTGTTCATTTGCTCATTTTTTTTCCATCCACTTTTATAAGTGGAATGCAGGTGTCAACATTCATGTGTGAGCAGTCATTTTCATGCAATTGATGCCATGAGATCGATGGTCCGAACAACTTCAGCAGTTTGACATCTGCTTCTTCAGATGGCCCTTGGTTGTGAGGGATATGCAGTGTGTTCATGTACTTATTTTGCTATGCATTGTGCTGCACAGATTATTGTTTGATGCTTGATGTGGGATCTTGTTTATTACTTGTTTTCATGATTCCTGCTTGATGTGACGCGGAATCGTCTATGTGATGTACTTGTTGTCATGATTTGTCATGTGATGTTTTAAGATCCCTTTGTTTTATGTTGATGGGATACTTAGGTTGTCATCATGCATGCTTGCACTGAGATCCCTTTTATGCCATGTTGGCATGATGCTCATCATGCATGAGTTTGTGTCATACTGATAGGAGTCTTTTAACTGAGAGTTCCTGTAGTGGAACATATCTTGGAGCCACTCCTGCGTGAAGGAATTTTCCTTGTATGATAGTGACATCACCTCTTATGTACATCACCACTATTGACAGCACTTAATGCAGTGGCCTACACCATCTTGACACCGGGGCCCAAAGACGTAGTCCCTCCTGGACGAACTCCATTATCAACGGCTTATGTTTTTATGTTACTGATGATTGTCATGTTCCTCTTCTTTATAGCATGCACATATATTTCACTTATGTTCTTTTAAAAATGCACTTTAACACATCACGAAAGTAAAAGGTCTTGGAAGGGTCCTTCGTCACACCCAGACCTGGATCAGTCACGTATCCTAGCTATCAGTGTAGGACAATCTTTCGTTTCATGATCAAACAACGTGCAATACTTGCATGACGGACGCGTTGGATTAGTGCAATCATGGGCATAGTGTCCTATTCCTCCACAATTGTAGCAAATCAACTATCCTCGACCTCTACCAGGTCCTCCTCCACCTCAGCCTCGTCCGCGCCCCTGAAATCTTGTCTGCGCCATCCCTACATTCTAATCAAGGGAACGCATTTCGGCCTGAACCTTGTAGGCGGGAGTTCTATCCATCATCAATTTATAGCTCCTACAAGTACGCTCATCATGTCCTATCGACCTACAAATTTTTTAGAACAGTTGTTGCAGTGCTTGCACATACTTCTATAGCAAGTGACAGTTATCCGTGGCATGTTTTCCAGCTACCTAACAGATAGCACACCATAAGGCAGGCCCCGCGCTAGGTCCTTCTTGAGATTCTGGCCTTAAAGATATTGGTCCTCCTCCTGCAAGGTAATTTCCAAAGACCGGGAAATGGTCTTTTTCATGACCCTAACTCTTGCATTTTAAGCACCATACCTCCTCACGTACCTCTAGCCAAACCGTCTTGTCCTGATTCAGACTTTGCATCTCAAGGCACAGGTTCTTTAGTTGCGCATGGATTTACTGAACTCCTAGATTATGATCTTGCATCAAATTCTCATGTAGTCTCATGTAAATCGCCAAGGCCTCTGCCTGAGTTGTTATCTTCTGTTGTGACAATGCACTCCTTAAGTGTGGTAGTAGAAGCCACAAACCACTCGCAATGTTGTCCATCTGTCAAATTCATGTTGGCTTCACAGATTGTACATTTCAGCCTCTCATCTAGTTCCCAAGGCATCTCGCCTAGTTGCATCACGATCTCTTTGAATCCCACAATCGACTGCGCCTCATATTTAGGCCTACTAAATTCCCTATTTAGTGTTGCCTGGATGTCCGCTACTCTAGCATTCAGGTTATCTTTAGAGTACTTAATATACCAAGTTAGCGCGTGATCTTACCAAGCACTAACTAGTGTCACCTTCTTTATATGATCATCTGTAACACCCTAAGCTTCCCATACAACCTTCACAATGAATCAGAATTGGTCTGAGTCCTCATTTCCCAAGCCTTTAAACAAAGGAAACTTTACTGTATTTACCATACTAAACCGTCGTGGAGGTGGAGGTGGTACGGGTGAAGTTGGAGGCGATGGCAGTGAAGTCGAAGGTGGTGTGGGTGGAGGTAGTATTCGTGGGAATCCTTGTCTTATTAACTGAATAGCACTTTGCGGAGAGACCTTCGTTATCCCTTCTTCATCCCTTCGCAAAGGTGAAATCAAGGGGCTATACTTCGGACCCTGTTTTCCTTCGTTCCTGTAAGTTTTTCCACTTCGCGTAGTCCCTAACATCAAGGTCGTTGCACAACCCATTTTTCGCACAATATCATTTTAATCCAAGTATTCAAATATTTTACGTACTTACCTCATGGTCCTTTGAAAAAGTGTCGTTCCACCTCGCTATAGCTGACTGAGGTGTCGACTGCGAATTCAGTCACAAATACTCCTATGACGCGATCGAGCCAATGATCGACTGCTTGTGCAATCTTATCCTTCGAAGCTTCCAACCTTCGAACTAGCTCTGGGGTCCACACAATAGGACCGTCAAGCTTCCACCTTCCTTGGCTATTTGCTAGCTTCGTGATCCACTCGTATAGCTCAATAGGGAAAGAACATAAAAATATTTCATGGATCTCTGTGTACGGGTATCGGTCCAACCACTGTTCTTTTGACAGTCGCGAGTTTCTATTCTCCTGTGCCACGAATTCGTGGATCTTTCTATCCAACTAGTCTCCAATCTCCTTCTTTGTTGGATTCCAGTGATACGACATCACACATATCTTATGCAGATTCTGGTCCTGGCAATGGAACCATTTGTTGGCTTAAGGGGGCCTGACCCAGATTCACCGTTATTTAGCCAAACAAATCCCTACACTATTAGCCCTTTCGGCATTAGCCCGTGGAGTGCGGATAGAAGTCTCACCCAAAGTAGTATGGGGGGATGCTGGAACCAAGTTTCTGCACCCTTGAGATGGTTGTGATGTTATTTGATCTCTTCTATCCCTGCCTTCGTGCAAGTGATCTAGGTCTTGTAAGACAAACCCTCTGTTCTGGCTTTCAATACCTTCGCGAAAGTACATGATTGACCTTCACGCAGCTCTAACCTATAGCTCAGGTACTTTCGCACTACTATAGCAGCGTGACGTGTAGATTCCTCAATTATCCTAAGTGATTTGCTTATCTTGTCAAATACTTAAAGTTATCACCGCGTAAGCAAATATTCGTGATTGCATTCAATTATTCAATGTAATTACATTCATTCACGCATCATATAAGCATAATAAAGGAAATTCATACACAACATATCCAAACCCATTAACAAAACAAATACATAGAAATTGCAAAATAACTCCTTTTATTAATATCTTCCAAGTATTATAGACTCTGTTCACTCTGCACACACAGCTGCAAGGGTCTGCGCACTCAGCAGTGGACTTCTACCCTAGGCCTCTACACACTCAGGTGCAAAGCCTCTACCTACGCTACAACCCAAGACTCAGGCTTCTTGCTCTAAAGCTATGACTCTCTTCCTCGTGTTATCCTCTTAACAACTTAGACCTTAGCTCTTTTTATACAATCCCATGGTCCGCAGACCATGGGTAGATCTCTTACAGCTAACTTTACTTTACAAAAGTAAGGGCGGACTACCCTTTGTGACACATAATACCTTCGCGCTCCGCAACCACAAAATTCGAAATCTTTACAATAATATTACAAAAACTTGACTAAAACATGGGCTTTTAGCCCCAAAACTGCCCTTAGGGGATCCCACTCCTAACAGTGATGGATGAGGATGATATTACCCATCGAGATGAACATGACAAATTGAAAATCATCTGATTCTGAGTCGTAGAAATTGAGATATGAATTTTTGAATTTTGTGTGTGGGCTTGGTTAAGGTTGTCCTAGTGATTGGAGGCCTTATGATAGCTAGACAAGCCCTCTTGGACGTTATGTTGGAGCCACACCTTGAGATATAAATAAGATGTTTGTATGAGGTTATTTGGATCATCCTTGTGCACACAAAGCAACTCAATTAGGAGGAGAATCTTTATTTTAAGGGCCACAGATCAGAAGATAGCTTCAGCGAAGTAGAGAGGAACCAATTTTGTGTTCTCTTGTGACTATTTTGAGGCCATGAGGATCTACAGTGTGGGTTGAGTTGAATAGGAGAGAGATGAGTAGTTTTGGTACCTATTTGTGTGGGCAAATCGCAGGAAAACAAGGTCGCAGACTGGTACAACATCTTGTAGGGAGGTCAATCCCTAGATCTATGATTAGAGGAAGGTCATAAGGTTGTACAAAGGCTATAAGGATCCCTACCAACCAACGAATAGGAGGAGAGCCTTATACAAAGGGTGTCGCAGCAAGAGAAGTTGTTATGGGCTAGTTTAGGCATAGGAATTCTTCCATGAATGGGTCAAGAGGGTGACATACCTATGGTGACTATGTTGCAGTCTTGTAGTGGCTATTTGGGAGGCTAAAAAAGCCTAAAAAGGGTGCAAGAGCATTCATCTACAACAGTGAATTACCATACTTGGAGAAGGGAGAAGACCACAGTACCTTGTGGTAGTTTTGGTCATAGATGGTGGGTT
This sequence comes from Pinus tabuliformis, assembly GCA_031772625.1. NCBI lineage: Eukaryota > Viridiplantae > Streptophyta > Pinopsida > Pinales > Pinaceae > Pinus > Pinus tabuliformis. Next base: position 196,586,748 of record CM062816.1, read on the forward strand.
TTTGTGGGCTGCATAAGTGCCCTAACCAGTGACCAAACTTCAGTCCATGAACAGCAATATAAAGATATGTCACTTAACCTTTGTTGCATTATGTTGGATCAAGTGTTGACCAGTTTGGATGATGGATCTTGGTAGCCTATAGTATCCAAATGAGGAGGGGCGGACTTAGAGGTTAGATGCCCTAACCAATGGCAGTTCTATAGTGATTATTTGTTGGTGTATTGGACACTTGTTGGACAGGGAACATAGATCTTAGAGGACTATTGTAGGAGTTTTTTGAGGAGACTACAACAGTGTTCTTGCATCCTTTAGCAAGAGATTGGCAGCAGCATGTTGCAGATGTTCTCTTTATGGTGTCCTAGGAGAGGAATGATTGTGGACTATATTGGCATCCAAGAGGAGGGTTTCCTAGGTGTGAGGATTCCCTAGCCATAGGCAAATGCTACAGTGAGGATTGGTCACTCATGGTCTATTGGAGGGTAGTGTGAGAGTGGGCCAAGTGTGAACGTGGATTGGGAATTTATGGTCTATTAGAGGACAATGTGATAGTGCCCAAGTTGGAGCCCAGTGTGCATCATCTTCATGGACCTAGATGGTTGCTAGAGTGGCAATTTTTGAGCTCAAGGATTGATGAACTAGAGGAGTAGTTGAGCATCCCTAGACTTGTATGTGGAGAAGGATTTCTACATCAGATGATGGGAAGTCTTCCTAGCTCGTGTTCATTATGGGAGATGCAAAGCTTGTAGTGATAGGTGGCAGCGCTCCATGCCTTATGTTGGTCTTCATTGGAGCAGCACAGGAAGACCATAGTGGGTTGAAGTCCTTGAGTAGCTGAGGAGTAGCAATGGACCATTGAGATTTGTTCACAAGTGGAGCTGTGAACGACATGACAAGAGTCTCATTGTGGTGTACCCATGATGGACTAAGGCACAATTAGTGAGCAGAATGATCACTAAGGTTCAATGGATAGATGGACTTCGAGCATTTATAGAGGCAAGAGATGCAAATCAGAAGCTAAAGGACTGGGTAAGTATAGGTATGACTGAGGGGAGCTGTGAAGTCGACTACATTAGCCAGATGGTCAGAGTGTCTTGTTGACGGTAGATTGGTTGTCGATGGCCTAACACCAGGCCCCATTTTTGTATCTTGTGTCAATGGATGTATGAGTGCCATTATCCCTGGTATGGGAGCCCTAGACCGTTGTATTATATGTTGATTAATATAATGAAGTTGGGTTAAAAATTGTAAATAGCTATCGATACTTTGTGCACCAGTATATTTATTATTGTTTATATTTTGTTGTGAAAAGTAGTATTGTTTTGATTCTTGGTTTGGTAGAGTCATAGATTCTAATATTTTATCCTAGACCCAAGATCATGGAAAAACAACACAAATTTTCCGTGGAAAGGGTGTGTTCCAATTACTTTTAGATGGTTGTGAATAACCTTGAAATTGTGAATTGGGTTCTTGCATCATACTAGGGTGACTAGGCTGCTATGGTCTTCTTGGAGCTACATAATAGAGTTGTTTTGGTGATTGACTTTGTTATGCAACCAGCTCACAAAACAAAACAAAAGAGAGATCAAAGACTTAAAAATTAGCCTCTTTGAGGGGGAAACCTCCTTTACATTAAATAAATGAAAAAAATTTGGATGATACAAATGACAAGACCTCCTCGGTATGTATAGAAGTCTAAGGGGTCACAATATAATCAGAGCCTACATAACAATAATAACGTAAGGGAACAACAATAACAATATGGGGTCTACATGGGCACAACAATAACAATAGGGGGATACACTAATAATAACAATAAAGGGGCTACAATAGTAATATAGGGACCTAACTCCAAAATTGGGTGTACTCGGGAAGATGTAGGCAACTCCAATTTGTATGTCATAGTACCAATCTTTTGTAACACTTTGTAAGGACCATACTTCGGTGATAATTTATTATCCTTCTTAGCTTGCTTGAGATACATTTGGTTGTATGGTTGTACCATTAAAAATACCCAGTTGCCTACATCAAAACTTCTTTCACTACGATGTTGATTTTCCTGTTATTTCATTCGATTCTGCGCTAGAGTGAGGCTATCCTTTAAGAGTTGGAGAACTTGTTGTTGATGCTCGATGTAATATTCCACTGCTTGAACCTTATAATTTTCTCTTAGATATGATGTGATGAATGGTGGATGATATCCATAAAGTGCCACAAACGGGTTCATTTTTGCTACAGTATGGAAGAAAGTGTTATACCACCATTCAGATAGAGATGACGACATGAATCATTATATTTTTTTATCAGATACAAAGAAACAAAGATATCCTTCCAAACATTTTTTCACTATTTAAGTTTTCTCGTCAGATTGATGATGATAATATGAGGTATGATCTAATTGAGTACCAATATAAGAAAATAATTTCGTCCAAAAATTTTCAGTGAAAATGGGATCTCTGTCACTTACAATAATCTTTGGGTTTCCATGTAGCTTTTGAATTGTTTCCATAAATGCAATCACAATTGTATTGGCTTTAAAAGGGTGAGATAATGCACAAAAGTGTGCATACTTCACCATGATGACACTCTTGTTGGAATAAGGAATTACTGAGAGGGGAGGGGCGTGAATCAGTATTAGTGATGTTCTTTAAAAATTTAAGTACAAGTATTTGATTCTTTTCACTACGGTCAGTTACTTGTGAGAGATTTCATGCACAATAAAAATGAAGAGAAATATAAGACATTCACATGTACATACAATCCATCATATGAGCAGCATACACATATTGACACAAGTATTTTTATGTGGAAACCCAACAAGAGAAAACCACCGATTTGTTTGTTGTTATGATGTAAATTAAGGACCTACTTAATTACATCAATTTTTTTGTGAGCACCCACTCACAGGAGGCACCAAACCCCTTTAAGATAGAAAGCCACTACTTTCCAATAGGCACCCACCTCTTAATAAAGCATGCCACTAGCTGCTCAAGCCAAGATTCTACTTTTCATACAATTTTCAAACTAAAAACATAGGCGAACAAATATACATAGAAAAACAAATATGTTTTTCTCGAGTATCAATTCCCTTCCTTCAACTCCCCAATTTTCCTTCGAACTGTACTCTTTGCTAGCTCAACCAGCTCAGGTCTCGACCTTGTGATACACCTTTACTCAGTGACACTTAGCTCAGTCACACACCCACTGCACTGCACTCTGTGACTCTCAACAATTCTGCATTCCCCCACTTTTCATAACTACTCTCCATGGTTTTGTTCCTCTCCTACGTTGTGATCGATGTTGTCTCTACAACACATCTCCTGGAAGCATACTTATGCATGGATCTCCATGTTGTTGTTCCATCAGAGTGTAATACCACTGCAATTGCATTAATCACTAAGAATGGGATCCAACTATAGCTGCATTACAATTAATGCAAATAATGAACCCAAAACAACAAGGCTCTTTCATGTTGTTGTATCTTGTGTTCTCAGTCACGACAATTGATTTAATGTAGAGGATGGGCATCTGAATTCAATTCTATAGGTAGGCTTATTCCACTCAATGTCAGTGATTCTTCAGCAAGACTCACTTTGTGCTTCACACTGCCCAAGTGTGTACTCCTAAAAAACTCTCCATTCTCTTGTTGCATCCTAGCACCTGGCCATTGTAACTAGATTAAATTTGAGAATGGGCTCTAGTAATTCTGCCATGCTGAGAATTAATTCTCAGTCCACCTGCATACTCAAAGATATCCTCCATTTAAAGTTTTCTTATACAAATGACATGGATTTCTTGAGCTTGGTCTAATCTCCATTACTATCATTTATCTCTTCGTGGCGTGAGGAGAACTTAGGCTTGACTATGTCGGACAACATTACCATGTGATATGTCGAGGTCCTTGTTTCCTTGTATCTCATTTTTCATGTCGAATCCATTTACTTTTGGTCTATTATTAGCTATCTGAGCCTTAGTTCATATGACCCTACGCAATAGACTTGAAATACATTATGTTTAGTGAAAAAACCCTCAGGTATAACACACAAAAACATTGCATAACCATGACCTGGGCATGACTTCTAATGTAGGTCAGGAGGTCAAGAATCGACCGACTCTGTTTGCTTATGCACCTGCATTTATTTCAACCCCAACTTGCTTGTAAGCCCAACTTAAAGCCTTTTCCACTGCTCTGGACTCGTTTTATCAATTCAATGTTGAAGACCAAATACACGGGAAAATATTCACAAAACATCCCCTTCATGCAAACTTTGAGGTTCTACCACATCATCATCTTTCGTCATGCTAACATCATCTATACCACATGGCACCTTTTGTATGGTGACACATGTCGCCTAGATTTGGCCCATTAGGCTACCCAAGAATGTTGAATCTTCCTACCACATGTCCTTCATAATGCCACATCACGATGACGTCATCTACCAATTTTCCTGTACCGGGTGCCACATAGGTCGGGGGTCAGGAGTGTTTTCTTTCTAATTTTTCTACGCGGCCCCGACCTCTGACTAGGCCCGACTTCCAACTTAGAGATGGTTGCACATAGGTCGGCGGTCAGGGGGTCAAGATGTTCTCCTGCTAACTCTGCCACACAGCCCCGACCTCCTACTAGGCCCGACCTTGGTTCAAAATCTTCCTAAGTCTGGAGGAATGATATTTTCTATCTGCAAACTTCAACTTCCTATAACTCTTGATCCAGATGGCCTTTTCCAAACTTCAACATACCATTGGAAATCTCTTCCATAACATTATCTAACTATGCCACTTTTAGGAGAAACTAAGATGATCTATTAATACATAATCCCCTCCATACTCTAGCACTTCTAACCATCATAATCATCTTGTTATGGATTCTCCACTAAGCATGCTACTATGATGATTCTCTACAGAGCACTGCAACAACCATGGGACCCACCCTGAACAACATGCTCATTAATTCTAATATATGTGTCCTCAGACCTCAATTCTAGTCCGATTAACATCATTATCAACATACTAAGTGCCACCAACCATTTAGACAATGCCAATTTTCCAGCAATATCCCCCTTTGGCACTAATGGCAACAATGTAAGCTCCCCTTGAAACCAGACATGGCATTTTTCATCATTGTTCTTCTCCCCCTTTGGCATAAATGGAAAAGGGTGCTCTTGAAAACTCCCGCTGAACCACTGCAGCCTACACTTCAATTGATCCCACATGTTGAGTAGTTGCCAATACACATTATAATTGAATCATTTGGGAGGAGGATTCACAACCCCTATTTTTTGCCTGAGATACTCAAAGGGTTCTCTTGCCAGTGGTTTAGTAAATATGTTTTCAAGTTGGTCTTTAGTGGCCACATAGTTAAGTCGAACAACGCTAGTTGCAACCTGTTCTCTTAAGAAATGGGACTTGGTAGAGATTTGCTTGGTCTTTGAGTGGATGGAAGGATTCTTAGAGATATTGATGCCACTAGTATTATCACTACTAGGCCCTAATTTTGTTATCCTTTTGACACCTTATTCTACTATTTCCATTATAACCTACCCTATTTTACCCTTTTTGACACCTAGAAACCACTCTATATTGGTTAAACTGTGTTATTTTATAAATGGAGGTAAGAATCACAATAAAGATTGTTTTTACATATATTTGGTTAGTCTAAGTAGATGTTAAAAAAGTTTATTCTTTTTGACTCACTAATTGACTGATTTATTGATAGTGTTCCTAAATATAAGGATGGCAACTTGAATACATTGACAGATCGCTAATGACCCAGCATCCAACTCAAGAACATATCGAGCAGCCATTCAGTACTTAGTTATGTACTCTATTCAGTACTCTACTCCATATTTGGTACCAGTCAACCAAAGGGAATCTCGAAGGTGGCTTCTTCTATTCGTGGTTGTGGTGTTAACTTCTTCAAACCTAAAGATAGTATTACAGTTGGACCAGTGCAGATACGATATGTGTTAAGTCTCCATTTTTATTACTTCAATACCCTATATCGTCCTCTATTTTTTACCAACTTTAATTCAAAACCTACTCACCACTTGCCTATCTTCTTCAAGAACATAAATTTTATCATCCTTATGTATATGAGGTAATTTATATTTAAAGCTTGATTTTTATGATTTCTTGTTAGTAGGAATGAAATAGTTGATTATTTGTACTCTCTAATTATTTGGATTGACTCAAATATATCTTAAGACCCCAATCATGCATTCATCTGGTACCAAATGCATTCATCTGGTACCAACTATGCTCGTCTGGTACCAACTATGCTCATCTGGTACCAACTATGCTCATCCAGTACCAACTGTGCTCATCTAGTACCAACTGTGCTCGTCTGGTACCTACGTCCATCATGCACTGACTGTGTTCATCCAGTACCAGATCTGACTCTTCAGCATCAATGGTTCAGGTGAGATTCCTTCAATGAGACCGAGGGAACTAATGGTTAGTGCATTACTTTTTATGGAAAATCGATGATATGCTTCATCACTCATGCACTGTGTGTCATGAGGATGAAGCCAAACATGTAAAAGAAAGTGATTTGTATATTTTTGCAGTGATTTGATCTTATCTTTTAACATTGAATGTAATGGCCATTCTTCTATAAGAGAAGTCTCGTAGATGATAGGAGTTATTCAGTCAGTCAATGAGCTACAGCTAGTAAGAGTTATACAGTGAGTAAGACAGAGTTTCAACTTTATTGTTATGATGGAGACTTGATTTTGTAATCTTTTCTTTTGAAATCAATAATATGAGCAGAAATTGATGGATTTGATGTGTTAGTAGATTTCCTAGTTCTGTAAATTCTTCCAGCTTTTCTTAGTAGCTCGGTAAGGACCCACCAAAGCCATCAAGGCAAGTTTTAGTTACAGTTATTGTGAATATTGGTTTTTTTATGTGTGAGAGTGATTTAGTATTATAATTTAATTTTCAGAGTGATTGACATAACTCCAATTTTGATAATATGCAAGTAATCTTTTTTTTGAGTGATAACACATTGATTTTATGAATGCAAACTTATTTCTCAGGTTGTAGGTTTAAGTGTTGAATTCTAATTTGAAATAACAGGAAGAGATAAGAACGGAGATCTCACCATTCACCTACATGTGTTGTTATGTGAAGACTCTTGTCATACCTAACATTTCCTGTACAAGAATGTACAGCTCGTTAGATTAGGAATGAATGTTTGTTTTGATGATTTATTGCAGTAAGTTAATGGAAATCAGCTACTACAGGAAAAAAAAGTCGAATCCATATTTTAATTTCATGAGCCTGTAAATGGATAGACTTCTTATCCAAGCAAGAACATTTAGATTACATGCTTATTAAGATTTTATTTCTGAGTTTTTCTTTCAAATTGTGTGAGGAAGTTAGTATTGGTTTTGAATGTTTTTATCTAAGCTATACTCATCAGACATAGGAACTTATCTATTATCGGCACATATAGTGTATCATCTCTATTGATTACGAATCCCTAGTTGATAATTTAATATTGTGGTGATATATCATTCATATAATTGCCCCAACATTTTTGGCATCGTTGTCAAGGAGATGTAAACGGTAATAGGTAATGATTTATTTTTTTATGGTTTTTGAGTGATATGGGGGACAAACTAAGGGCGAAGAGAAGATGGTAAGATGTGAGTGAAGAGCCACGGATCCACTATGGTGGGGTTGCTCCAAAGCCTAGTTGTCTCTAATTGACTCTCTAGTTTCTTTTTCATATGCATAGAATTATAGGGAGGATCTAAAGCTTCCTCTTTTATTTTTCTTTGCAAGTATGTTTTCCTTTAGATTGATTCATGAAAATAAGAGAAGCCTAACTTGTGTGAACAGATAACATGGTGACAAAAGGATCCTAGTAGCACGGTGGCGCTTCGAGTACATGATTTGTTTGCTTGCATTTGTTTTAAGTATGTTCTCTTCTTCTTCTTCTTCTTCTTCTTCTTCTTCTTCTTCTTCTTTTTTTTTTTTTTTTTTTTCAGCTGGTTCACGGATACCCTGGTCAGTGGGTCCGCTACGTCCAGGTTCGAGAATGCTGGGTGGACCCCACCCGAAGGGGGTCCACCCCTCGGTCACCACAGACCTAACCCCAAGAGCTTTCGGGTTTCGACCCTGTGACCTCCCATTGGCGAGGCCCCGACTTGACCGATTGTGCTAACCCTTGGGGCTAAGTATGTTTTCTTCTTATTTATTTATGATTTTTAATAAGAACTCCATACACTAATCCAGGTGCATGATAGGAATTAGCAACCAGCAAAGCAGTATGCAAGGATGATCAATATTTTGGGACAACTCTCTCAAATACTAGCGGCAGCTGAGATATCTGCTTCTAAGTAAGAAAAAATATTGATAGCAGTCAAGAACTTATATGCCTCTGCAGAAGTGATAGAAGAACAATAAATACATGAACCACATCCACAGGAAGATCTTCCCCTTGCCATATTGTTGAATAAATTAAAGAATCATGGACCACATCCAATGGAGAGCAACAATTAGAACCTGAGATTGAATAATTTTTGACATGCCTATCTACATATCCTCTAAGCACACAAGTGGATAGTCATCTCATAATAGAATATTTGCATGGCATGGTAAAGGAGGATATGCCAAATGAGCCAAATAACGAGGTAAACCAAGTGCATTTTCATTTTTTTGAAAGTTGGATTTAATCAATTGTAAGTCCATACCACTCCTTGGTTATTCCTTACTTCTTCACATCATCATTAAAATAGTTGGTTCTCCATACTCAGGTATGCATTGAAGATTATATTTTAAACTTGAGTATGAATGCATTTTTACACCTATTACGCACATGGTTATATTGGAAATATTCCTATACTTGAGGAGAGGAATTTCTTTCTCTCAAGTAGAGTAGGGTAATAAATAAATAAATAAATGTTGCATATAGTAGTTAGTTTAGTTATAACATAGAGTAAAATATCTTTCTCGTTTGTTTTCAATAAGTATGGATGTTAATAGCTAAAAATTACTTAGTTGAAAATGGGAGATCTATGTTCCCATTGCATATTTATGTTGGGGTCTCTTTCAGCTGCATATTATTTTAATGAGGATTGCCACATAGTCTTATTTCCAACTGGGGAACATGGTTCAACTATTACTTTTCTTTCCAACTTATTATTTCTTTTCAGTTAGATTTGTTTCTAGTTTTTCTTTTCAATAAAGAAAACTATGACCATTATGTTTGGAATTGTAGGTAAAGTTGGAAATGACTGCATAGAAACATCATCTAGTATTGCATACCAATTGTTTAGTGCCATGTTTCATCTAACTAGTATCGATAATTCTGGTATCAATTTTCTATTTTACAAGAAAAAGAAAGATCCAAGGGTATTGTTCATTTGGGATGCTTAAATACTGGAAGAATGTTTTTTTTTAAAGCGAAAAAGACATCTTCATCAACGAAATGGAACACTTAGGGGAGTGTTTGATGACATCTTTCATTTTTCCTTAAGCTATTATAAAGGATTCATTCATGTTTTATCTGTTTCACAAATATGGTATAAGCAATCATTTTCATAAAATTTGAATTGAAGGATAATTCCAAACTATTCATAGTTTCTATTTCTGTTTTTAAATCTCATTTTTCTTATTGATATAGATTTCTAATTATCAATACAAGACAGTTGCTCAGAATATAGTTACCAACGTATACAACGGGATTAAAACAAAGTTATGAGGTCTATAAAATGATACCGATGAAAAAGAAACTTGAATACTATAATAGTAACACCAAAGCATGATCTCTGAGCATATTTATTAAGCCTTGCAAGAGAGTTAATGAAGTCCTTGTTCATAGTGGAACACTACCTTAAAAGTGAAAAAATATATGAAAACTATGATTAATTAGTACTTTAGGTGTCTTTTGGTTATTCTTTGGTTAGCCTCATCCATATCACATTAAAAATGGCTCATTCATGTTATGTCCTTTGAGTACCGATAAGTACATTCTGCGTCTAAGATATTATGTAGGTAATCTAAGTCACTCTGAAAGGTATCATCCTATGCCTTTAAGGGGATTTCTAAAGCTTCTCCCACATCTACCAATTGCAAAAGAAATATTCATAAGCTAAACCTAAAATGGTAGGAAACATGGGACTAGAGCCTTCAGCGTAAAACAGGTTTAAGAGGTTAACCAGTCGATCCTATGGATGCCAACTAGCAGCGGGTATTGACTTATGATACCACTAGGCAAACCCATAGGGGCTATGGACACTCGCAGGAAATGGGGCATTCTGCCTAAAGAAGTGTCAACTGAACCAAGGCTTTTGTCTATATGTATGATGGTTACTTTATAGTATTACAATAAAAAAGTAGCATGTGTGGATGAAGTCAAGGGTAAAAACCAACTCCATAAATTTTGTATTGAAGAATGGCCGTAAGGTAACCTTGAGTCCTCTATCATTAATTTTTCATACTATATCTAAGATTTAATTGTCTCAGAAGTGGGACTTATGATTACAAAGAACTAAAACTCAACTACAAAGCTTATCGGTAATACTTGGATGACTATAAGACTTTGGGATTTGCTTAGTAATAACTAATTTTTCATCGGTTCATCATTTTTTGTGATCATAAAAAGCCTCGTACCTACAAAGAAGAAGAGCCCCTTAAATTTATGAAAGATTTCTTTTCTTAAGCATAAAATTGTTAAAGATTGATGAAATATTATGTAATGAGTGACTTGAAATTTCTTTTATTCATGGTGTTAATTTAGCATCACTTTAATAAGTTTGAGATGAATTATTTTTGTTTAGTATTCATCTCATTAGCTCCATTATTTTGTTTTTCACAGTCCTTTGTATTGATTCATCTCAAAAATCATCCTCACTTCTTCAGTACCTTACCTTGCTTACATGAGAACATGCAAAACCTCAGGCATGGGTAAGTGGTTGTTTGGACCATTTTCAACATCTTCATTTCACTTTCTTTAGCTTCCTTCAGCACATCATTTTGGCACTCATCAACTCTAGCTCTTTCAGATCATTTAAGACCCTCAGCCTTACTTTGTCCCATTTTCTGACACTTCCACTGCACTTTCAAAATTCTTGTACCAGTGCGTTGTTTGTAGTTTTCCAACAGAAAAAATTCACATGCAACATCAATAATCACTAGCACTTACTTCAGCTTGACCCTCAAGACATGCTAAGCTACAAAGATAAGCCTACAAGATTCCAATTTGAAGACTATGAACCTGGGAATCTTATGAAACTTCATCCAACACTAAAGTAGTTTTTTATGTTCATCCGGTACTGGGAAGTAGTTTCTTGTGTTCTTATGGTATTGGAAGGTAGTCTCTTGTATTCATCCGGTACTGGAAAACATTTTTCATCTAGTACTAAAAAAAAAATCTTGTGTTGATCTGGTAATGGAGGTATGAGGATAGTGTTTTATTTTTGCTACTAAGATTCATTTTAACCATATGATGAATATATAATTACCTCATGAACCTTTATTACCATTAGTTGTTAAACCCCTATCCTAACTCCTAAAGTACTCACCTTTATTCCCCTGTTTTGCTAAGAGAAGAAAAAAAACCTTTTTATGATATGATTGAATGGGGTAATCATGGGTGTCATTGGATGGATGCCAATCATAATTTGATCAAATGAATTATATGTTGAATATATCATGATAGAGTTTCTACCTTTGTGGGTTGTTTAAATAGTGATTTTACCACTACTTCATAACCATAAACTGAATAATTACGATGAATGATTACTAGAACCATGACATTGACTATGTCATACTGATGTACTCAACCATGTTTCCTCCATCATGGCTAAACTGCATTTGAATGAAATTTGTTTATCAATAAATAGAGGAATATCAGTCGTGCAAAGAAAAATTTGAGCAAGCTGGTTGGATTCCGTTTCTGAAAAATTTCAAGGGATACCATGAGGGTGTTTCTCATGCCTTCACTCAAAGTTATGATGGCGAATATGTTCAGCTAGGAGGTCTGCAATTAGAGATCACAGAAGCTACTATAGAAGAGACTTCAGGTGTGAATATATTAGATCCAAACAGCTGATGTTCAGGAAAGTTGAAAGAAGACTCCATTTGTGAAATTTTGAGGAATGGTTCAATACTTTTTGCATGAGGACATGCAATGACTTAGGCATGGGGGAATGTTGAGTCTCTTTTTTATTCCTTTAATACACTATATTGTCCTCTATTTTTTACCAACTTTACCTCAAAACCTACTCACCACTTGCCTATCTTCTTCAAGAACATAAATTTTAGTATCCTTATGTATATATGAGGTAATTTATATTTAAAGCTTGATTTTTATGATTTCTTGTTAGTAGGAATGAAATATTAGATATCATTTTTGGGATTCAACTGCGTTAAGTAAGTCATTCAAACGTATGACCATTTCCATGAGAGGAATGAAATAGTTGATTATTTGTACTCTCTAATTATTTTGATTGACTCAAATAGATCTTAAGACCCCAATCCTGCGTTCATCTAGTACCAACTGCGTTCTTCTTATACCAACTGTGCTCGTCTGGTACCAATTGTGCTCATCTGGTACCAACGGTGCTCGTCTGGTACTTGCGTCTATCTTGCACTGACTATGTTCATCCAGTACCAGATCTGACTCTTTAGCATCGACTCTTCGGGTGAGCTACCTTAGATGAGATCGAGGGAACTGATGGTCAACGCATTACTTTTTATGGCGAATCGATGATATGTTTCATCACTCATGCACTGTGTGTCATGAGGATGAAGCCAAACATGTAAAAAAAGTGATTTGATATTATATTTTAACATTGAATGTAACAGTCATTATTTTATAACAGAAGGATCGTAGATGATAGGAGTTAGTCAGTCAGTCAGTGAGCTAGAGCTAGTAAGAGTTAGATAGTGAGTAAGACAGAGTTTCAAATTTATTGTTATGCTGGAGACTTGATTTTGTAATCTTTTCATTTGAAATCAATAATATGAGAAGCACGTGATGGATTTGATGTGTTAATAGATTTCATAGTTCTGTAAATTCTTCCATCTTTCCGTGGTAGCTCGGCAAGAGCCCATCGAAGCCATCAAGGAAATTTTTTATTACAGTTATTGTGAATATTAGTTTGGTTTATGTGTGAGATTTATTTAGCATTATAATTTAATTTTCCGAGTGATTGATATAACTCCAGTTTTGATCATATGCAAGTAATCTATTTTTCTAAGTGATAACACATTGATTTTATGAATGCAAACTTATTTCTCAGGTTGTAGGTTTAAGTGTTGAATTCTAATTTGAAATAACATGAAGAGTTAAGAATGGATATCTCACCATTCACCTACATATGATGTTATGTGAAGACTCATGTCATACCTAACATTTCATGTACAAGAATATATGCCTACTTAGATTAGGAATGAATGTTTTTTTTTATGCTTGATTATAGCAAATTAATTGAAAATAGTTGTTACTGGAACACATAGTCGAATCCATCTTTTCATTTCATGAGCTTGTAAGTGGATAGACTTGTTATCTAAGCAAGAACCTTTAGATTACATGCTTATTAAGATTTTATTTCTGTGTTTCTCTTTCAGATTGTGTGAGGAAGTTATTATTAGTCTTGAATGTTTTTATCTAAGCTATACTCATTGGGCATAGGAACTTATCTGATATCGGCACATATAGTGTATCATCTCTACTGATTATGAATCCCTAGTTGATAATTTAATATTGTGGTGATATTCATTCATATTGTTGACACCTAATCATCAAGATTGGGTGAATATAATGTAAATAAATAAATAAGTAATATGAACAATCATCGGGAGATGAAGTGAACAGTCTCCCTCATGTATATAATAAAGACCAACCTAAAGGAATAACATGAATTGAATTTTGTGGAGTTACTACCTGGCCTGACATGGTATCAGAGCCAGCTCCATTTTTGGCATAGTCTTGTAACTCCCTTCTGCTAGTTTCTTGCAGTCTGTCCACTGTTGCGCTCTCTGTCCCCTCCACAGTCACTGCCACTGTCTAAACGCTGCATTATCTGCATGGCTTCTGCCATAATCATCTTCTACCATCTTCTGCGCATAGACCAGTCTGCCCTCTAACGGTTCTTCTCGGTGGTCTAGCTGGAATTGCTGGAAATTTAGTGGTATTTTTTACTATCTTGATATCAGAGCGCCTCTTTGCTGCTCGGTCCACTCCGGCCTCCACTTCTTGAAACTGAGCTTCCGTAATAGTTATCACTGGCTTTTCAGACTCTGGTCTTCCAATATCTATATTCATTTTCATATTTGCATCTTCCATAATTCTGATTTAGTGAGCTCACTTCTAAAATACCTGGAGAGTGCTTGTTTCGGTTGTTTTTTATATATATTTCACATTTGGATCTCAATAAAGGAAAAAGGACAGCGTTGTATATATTTTCATTGTGATACCTTGTTCGAATGATGCTTTTTGTAAGTTAACATTGTCTATGGTATTAGTTGACCTACAAGTTAATGTTGTAAGTTAACGTTGTCTCCGTCTCATGAATAGTGTGGTTGTTGGGATACAAATTGGTATATTGGTAAAGTGTTGCGTTGATTTGAGCCCAGGTCTCCACGGCCACAACGCGGAAATCATCATACTGCAGAGGACTTTGCAGTTATAGGCAAAGAGCCAAAAGATGAAGTGCAAATCTACACATGGAGGGATGCTACACTCCGAGAGCTAATCGATCTGGTAAAAGAGGTCGCACTGGCAGCAAGGAGAAGAGATACAAAACTATCATTTGCATTTGTGTATCCTGACCAAAAAAAAACGTACCTCTGTTGGAGTGCTGTATATATCTTTGTTGAATGCGCTATAAAGTTTTGTATTTACGTTGTCCAATTCAGAGCGCTGTCCAGTTGAATGCACTGTATAGTTTTGTGTATTTACAGTCTTGCGTATTGACATTTGAATTTTCTGTCCAGTCATATCAGAAATATATTTTTTCCCATTAGGAGTAAAAATTTGCAGCAGAAGTTTTTGTTACAGTATGCATTCAATCATATCCATTGTGGGAATAGTTCTCACTGGCAAAGAGAACTATCCTGAGTGGTCCTGGATGATAAAACACATGCACATTTTCAATGAGTTGTGGAAAGGAGTGTGTGTTGGAGATGGAGACAAATAGCCAAAACAGCATACATCAAACAAAAAGCTCGTCACTTGGGAAAACAAGAACAGCAAAGCTTATGCATTAATCGCAGCATCTGTAAATGAAGAGGTGAGTCGCCATATTTCACCATTTTCAACTACTTTTGAAGCCTTACAAAAGCTGAAAGAACTCTATGACTCACATTCTACACTTGAAGTTGTTCAACTCATGATTAAACTCTTCACTCTTGAACTGAAAAATAATGATCCTCTTTCTCTTGCATCTGAAGTAAAGTCTATAATGCATGATATCAAATCCACTAAGGTTGAATTGGATATTCCTCTTATCGCTTTTGTCAAGGCACTTTATCCTACTTACTCCAATTATCTTGAGTCATTGCAAGCAAATGGAAATCTCAAAGATATCACCTTTGACTCTCTTATGAAAAAGTTTACTGAAAGAGAGAAATCTTTTGGAAAGAAGATAGCCCCTAAATCTTCTGAAGAGGCTGTGTGCCTTGCTCATAAAGAAAAGAATCCTACTAAAAATTCTTCCAGAGGAAGAGGTGGTCGAAGAGGAAGAGGAAGATATTTCAGAGGCAAGGGGGCAGACACTCTCAAGGAGAAAAGGCAGATTTACACTGCATACGCTGCAAAAGAAATGGATCACATGATGCATCTACATGCAAACTACCATGGGACAAAATTGAGCAGCAAAGAAACCAATATAAAGGTAAAACTGATGATACAGACAAAGGTAAAGCACATGAATCCGCTCACTATGTTGTGGCACAATGTAATATTGGAGTAAATGAAGATTTATTTAATGCTTCACTTGCTTCTTGGAAAACTGATTGGTTGCTTGACTTAGAAGCAACTTGCCACATGACTCATAGAAAAGATTTTTTTGAAGAATTTACTGACAATGTTGATGGAGCAGTATACTTTGTAGACCAATCAAAAATCAAGCCATCAGCACTTGGCACAATCAGGCTTAAATTGCCTGGTCTTCCATACTTTCTTCTGCACCATGTTCTATGTCTCCCACAGCTGAAGAGAAACTTGTTGTCCTTGGTTCACATCCGCCAGCAAGGTCACTCCATTCATATGTTTGATGGCAAGCTTGAGGTGAGAAAAGCATCTGACCACCCACTTGTCATGAGGGGAATAGAAGAAGAAAGGCTTATCAAACTGCAAGGTACCTCTGCTTGTACACAACATTTCTCATACAATTATCACTATGAAGAAGGTACACTTCCATCAAGTTTATTATGGCATGCTAGATTTGGACATTTGAACTATGACAGCCTCCGCTTGCTGAATAAAAATGGTGTTGCTAGTTTGCCTACAATTCCTAGGAAATTTAAGCAACGTGATGCTTGTATTCTAAGAAAGCATAGCAAACAGTATTTTCATGATTCACATTCAAGAGCACATATAAAACTTGAACTCATTCATTCAAATTTATGTGGTCCAATTCATGTTCCTTCTGCAAATGGAAATAAATATATGATGACATTTATTGATGACTACACCAAAATGTGTTGGGTTTATTTATTGAAGAACAAATCTGATGCTTTTCAAACATTCAAGAACTTTCATAAATGGATTGAAAATGATGCACAATCTCATATTGGTTCTATTCGCACTAATAATGGAAAAGAATACACATCAAATGAATTTGAAAACTATCTTTGCCAACATGGGATCAAACATCAAACAACTGTACCTTATAATCCCCAACAAAATGGTGTACCTGAAAGAATGAAAAGGACAATCTTAAATATGGTACGATCCATACTCTTCTTCAAAAATGTAAAGATAATGTTTTGGGCTGATGTTGTTCTATGTGCTGCATATATAAAGAATAGATGTCCATCTAATGCTATTAGAAACAAGACTCCATATGAAATGTGGTATGGGCATGTTCCTTCAGTAAAGCATCTCAAGGTCTTTGGTTCCACCTGTTATGCCTTGATACCAAAGGCACATAGAAACAAACTTGGTGCAAGAAGTTGTAAGTGTATCTTCCTGGGTTATTCAAACACCTCCAAAGCATATCATCTCTATGATGAAGTAAATAAAAAATGTGTTATATCTAGAGATGTAATTTTTCTTGAATCATCCAAAATTGACAATGTTGTTGAGCGGCAACTTGATCGCTTGGATAGATTCAAAAAATCAAAATCATTTCAAGAATTTGATAATCAGATTCCAAATCTTGAATGGGGGATTCCTATACTAGATCAACATGTGGAATCTTCTTCTGAAGAACACTCTCCCCCGCATGAAACTCCAACAACAGATGATGCTTTAAGTGATGCGATTGATATAATTGGGAGACTCAATCTTGATTTAGTCCCAACTCAATCAATGGAGCAGCCTGGACCATCTAAGAAAGGTCCCCCAAATTGGCTGACAAAGACACTTGAAAGTGTTCATCTTGATGACGTTGGAAAGATAGGAACTAGAAATTCAAACCGGCAAAATGGAGGTGATGTAGATTACTCTAATTCACCTGTTGATATGGATGTTTCTTATGATTGTGAGTTAAACTTATCTACAGATTTTGAACCAACTTCCTTCAAAGAAGCTGCTTCTCATGATGAATGGAAAGAAGCAATGCAAAAGGAGTATGATGCCCTCATAAAGAACGACACTTGGAAGCTGGTTGATCCTCCATTAGGAACCAAACCAATTGGCTCCAAGTGGGTCTACAAGAACAAGTACAAAGTTGATGGCTCACTTGACAAGCACAAAGCTAGGCTTGTGGAAAAAGGTTTTGCACAGAAGGAAGGGGTCGATTATGAGGAGACTTTTCCCCCACAGTAAAATGGGCTACCATCCCGACGCTCTTTGCCCTAGCAGCTCAGAACGGTTGGAAAGTCCATCAAATGGATGTAAAAACTACTTTCTTGAATGGAGATCTAAAAGAGAATGTTTTTATGTCCCAGCCTGAAGGATTTGCTATGAAAGGACATGAACATAAAGTATGCAAACTTGTGAAGTCCTTGTATGGCCTCAAACAAGCACTGCGAGCCTGGTATGAAAAACTAACTGAGCATCTTCTGAAACTCAATTTCAAACATTATGATCTTGATGATGCAAATTTATTTGTCAAGAAAGTTGGAAAAACAGTTGTATATCTTGTAGTATATGTAGATGATCTTTTGATGACAGGGAACAATGAAAGCTACAGTGCATCCATAAAGAAGGAGTTTTGGAAAAGTTTTGATATGACTGATTTGGGCTATGTTCATTACTATCTTGGTATTGAAGTAACCCAACATCCGAAGTCCATATTTCTTTCTCAAAAGAAATACATTGGAGATCTGTTGAATAGGTTTGGCATGACAAAATGCAATCCTCTTACTACTCCAGTGGAAAAAAATTTAAAGCTTACATCTATTGAAGGAAAAGAATTTGAGGATGCAACAAAATATAGACAGCTTGTAGGAAGTCTCAACTACCTAACTACTACCAGACCAGACATTTTGTTTGTTGTTGGAATCCTCTCCAAGTTTATGCAAAAGCCTTGTGAGGGAAATTGGTTTGCTGCAAAAAGAGTTCTAAGGTACTTGAAGGGAACTCAAGACTTTGGAATCAAGTATACACAGGTGGACGACTTCAGTTTGATTGGATACTCTGATTCAGACTTCGATGGAGACAAAGAAACTGGGGTATCTACTTCAGGATATTCTCTGAGTCTTGGATCAGGAGCTATCTCCTAGAGATCACGCAAACAATCAGTTCCAGCAAATTCCACAACAGAAGCAGAATACGTGGCAACAGCTGAAGCAACAAAAGAAATTGTGTGGCTCAGGAAAATTCTTGAATATTTGCAGGTAAAACAAGTACAATCAACTCCACTCATGATTGACAATACCTCTGCAATAAAGTTGGCCAAGAACGAAAAGTTCCATGATCAAACGAAGCACATCAATACCAAATATCATCTGATTCAACATCATGTTGAGGCCAAAACAATCCATCTCCGTCATTGTTCCACTAATGAGCAAATTGCCAACATCTTCACCAAAGCACTTGGAAGAGAAAAGCTTGAACGATTCAGAATGATACTTGGACTCACCAACATCCCTTCAGATTAAGGGGGGGGAATGTTGACACCTAATCATCAGGATTGGGTGAATATAATGTAAATAAATAAATAAGTAATATGAACAGTCATCGGGAGATGAAGTGAACAGTCTCCTTCATGTATATAATAAAGACCAACCTAAAGGAATAACATGAATTGAATTTTGTGGAGTTACTACCTGGCCTGACACATATAATTTCCCCAACAATATGGATGAGTGATCTTTTGAATTTGGCTTATCTCAATTAAGCCTAGATCACACATGTATTTACTTTTCTGAGTTATTTCGTTGTAACCATCTTCAGGTCGTAAACTCTTTAAGAAGGCCCAACATTAACATGAGAGGTTACATAAGAACGAAACTGTAGCAAGGAGATTGTGACTGTAAAACACCATATGACTCTGTTTTTATTAAGTTTGGAATGCTTGGACTTATGTTTTATTGAAGGCTTTAATATATAATTGATTTCGGCTTTTATATTCGTGGATTCATGTGCTTATAATCTGTGAGTTATTGAGGTAAATTAGCTTGTCTCAGGTCGTGGCAAGGGCCCACCACAGACCTCAGCCAAGTTCTATATTAATTCCAGTTAGATAGGAAGTATGCTTGTTAGCTTTAGTGAAATTGTACTTAAAATTTATGCTTATTTTTTCAAATTCCAAAATTTTTGTACTTATGAATGTAATTGAATTACATGTGAAATCTTTTGTAGATCTGAATGCTATGTCAAGAGGTAACTGGTTAGATGCTTGTTCTAAATTGTGTGAGTTTGAAAATCATTTCCATAGGGATTATTTGAATTCGTAGGTTTCTTTGTTGATCTCAAATATTGATAAGTTTGAAAGAGCAGGCTTCAACTTAGATCGAATTTCTGAGGAATGAGTTTTTCATAGTCTTAGAATGAATTCTCTGATCTGAATGAAACAACTCGATTGTCTATGGATCTATAATTTTAATAAGAAGTCCTTGTAGTTGATGTTCATCATTCTTAAATTTTCATGAGGTTAAGCAGTAGCAGTGTGCCATTTGTTTTATTTCTCAAACAATTTTGAATATCGAATTAGGAAGCAGTGTGCCATTTATTTCATTTCTTAGTAAATTTCGAATAGATTTATCGAATTAGGAAGTTGCATGAATGATTTTGAGTTTAATAGCATTGTTGAGTTTGCTTTTCAATTTCTAACTTGACCTTGGCGTTAGTTTTGTGTGGAAAATTTTGAACAAAACAGAGTTTAGTTTACGATGATTGTTAAGTTTATTTCCAGAAGAATATTTAATTAGTTGTGTGGTTATCAAATATAAATTAGAAATTAGAATTATGTGTGTGACATTGAAGAGTATAATAGGTTCCTTCACTTCTAAAAACTTTAGTGTAACAATTTTAAACTAGGAACAGACTTTGGTCGTTTGGTACTTAAATTCGTACTAATCGAGCATAGGATAATCAATTTAGATCTGAACCATAATGCCTTGTAACTCGAAGATTACGAACTCCGAATTGAGAGTTCTAAATTTAGGGAATTAAAATGACATATCAAAACCCTAACAGTCACACATGATTGGAATGGGATCAGTTAACTCTACCTTAATGCCCCTCAAGGTTTGCTTCATCCATAGAATTTGTGAGCAACAAGTGAAAACTGCAATATACTCTGCTTTAGTAGTTGATAAATAAATGGAGTCTTGTTTCTTGTGGACCCATGACACTAATTAGTTTCCCAAAAATTAATGTTGCACTAGAGGTGCTCTTCCTGTCATCAATATTTCCTGCCTAATTAGCGTCAATATAGGCCTTCAACTTAAACTCTCTGCTTTTAGCGTACCACAGTCCATAATATGTCGTCCCATGAGATATTTGAAAATCCTTTTGACAGCGATGACATGACTTTCATGAGGGCAGGCTTGAAATGTGGCCACAAGACCCACTTCTTGCATGTTGTCTAGTCTTGAAGATATGAGATACAACAAGCTTCCTATCATTGATATGTAGTCAGTCTGATGTATCAGCAGTGTCTCATCTTCTTTTCACAATTTGCATCTTGTAACCATGGGTGTGCTAACTGGTTTGCAATCTTACAACCTGAACTTCTTCAGAGTTTCTCGTAGGTATTTGGATTCGGAGATAAATACCCCATTTTTTATCAAGAAATTTGCAATCCTAAGAAGGAAAATTATCCTATCATGGACATCTCGAACTCTGTCTTCATATAGTTTGTGAATTGATGTCCCAATTCTTCCATATAATTACCAAAGATTATGTCGTCCAAACACACTACTACAAATAGTAGATGGTCATCTTCAAATTTTATATACAGATTTCTACCTATAGTGCATTTTTTAAATCCTTGTTGCTAAAGGTATCGATCCAGTCATGCATACCAGGCTATAGGAGCCTGTTTGAGTCCATATACAGCCTTTTTTAATTTGCAAACAAACCCTTCATTTTTGGTGAGCGTGAATCCTTCTGGCTGCTCAATATAAACTTCTTCTTCCAGATCTCCATTGAGAAATTTTGATTTCACATCCATCTGATATACCTTAATGTTTTTATAACTTGAAAAGGGAAGAAAAATTATGATAGCTTCTAGTCTAATTATTGGTGCAAAGGTTTCCTCGAAATCTATCCCCTCTATCTGGGCATACCCTTTGCAGACCAATCGATCCTTGTTCCTAATTACTTGACACTACTCATTTAGCTTATTTTTTAAGACCTATTTTGTACCTATGACATTTTTCTCTCTAGGTCTTGGAACAAGTTCCCAAATGTCATTCTTCTAAATTTAGTCAAGTTATTCATTCATAGCTCTCACCCAAGACTTGTCCTCACTTTCCTAACTGAGATTTTTAGGCTCAACCTGAGATAGCAGAGAAATATTTGCACAAATTGAAATACCAAAAAATTTCATCCTGGTCTAAACATAAAGTCTTTAATCTCTAAGAATTTGACTCTTAGGATGTTCTTTATGTACATAACTAGAAGGTATTTTGGGCCTTGGACTTGTGCTCATTTCTACGTCTTCATTATCTGACTATGTTTTATCATGATTTGAGGGGCTGATGGTTGAACTATGTTTTCCATATGAGTTCATGTTTTCTTTGGATGAATCATGTTATGAATTGGTTGCATCTACTACTACATCAATGCAATCCTCAACCCTCTTTTTCCTTTTGTTGTAACACTTGTATCGTTTACTTCAAGCAGAGTACCCAAGTAATATACCCTCATCAGTGCGTGAATAAAACTTCCCGTTATTTTTATTGTTCCTTTTGATAAAGCATTTTCTCCCAAACACTTTGTAGTGTTTAACTTATGCAGGTATTCCCTTCCATAACTCATACAGATTTTTATCACTTTTAGGCCTGAGTTTTGTTTTGTTTGATAGGTACAATGTTGCTTGTGTTGCTTCTCCCCAAAATATGTGAGGTACATCTACTTCATCCATCATAGCTTTGGCCATATCTTGGATTGTTCTATTCTTTCTCTCAACTACTCCATTTTATTGTGGAGTTCTAGCTGTTAGTGTCAGTAAGTTCTACCTATCCCCAGTGATCAAATATGCTTTTACCAAGTTTTGTTAGGAGTCTCAAGTCAAATTTTATCATGCCACTAGGTTTTCATAATTAAATTTGGCCACTGGCTAGTGTGTCTAGGTCTGCTATTGCTCCTTCAAGATTTCCATGTTCAGTCACTGCCATCACTCAGTTGGATGTGCCATCATTGAACAAATCATCATCATCATTTCAGTCATGTCACCATGGTCTTCATTCAGCTCAGTGTCTCCACTAGGTCACTAGGGTTAGAGTCATCAAAGACTATCATTTCATTCAATAAACCAGGAAATGAAGTAGTGGTAGGGTTTGATCAAAAATGTTTTATTTCAAAGTGAAAATTGTTACACATATGACGTAATAAGCTCTAATGCTCCAAAACTACATGAAAAAGTTCCAAGCTACATAGTTTATATCAAAAAGCAAAATGAAAATTATGATGGGCCACCCTACCATTACAAAATTGAGTTCTATGGCCTATAAAGACCATTTTTCTCTCATTACTGATCCGAATTGGATCCATGAAAATTATCAAAATGCTATGATTGTATCAAATCAGGACAAACTTCAAAAGCTTGTGAACAAAGAGCTATCAGGAAGGACCTCTGAACAGTGGTAGTTTGTAGCAAGCAAGGAACGACAAGGATCTCGATCAAAGCGCGCTGACCGAGGCCCATGGAGACCGCGTCAGACGCAAACTGGCAGTTAGGAAGTCCAGATCACAAAACGGAGGTCGTTTCTGATGCGCTGGGCAAAACCCCTCGAGAAGGAAAGGCCCCGAGTGCTCGGTCGCATGGGAAGCCGGGAAACCATAGGGAAAGCGCTAAAGTGAAAGGCAGGTCCCGCGCTCTGAAACCGGTGGAATATCGGAGGAACTTTCGGCGGTAAGCGAATTTGGCAGAGAACGAGCGATTCCACACATTGCATGACGCGTGTCTAGCTGATGAGAGAGAAAATAGCCTCTCATCGCGGGCTAACGGTTGAGAAAGTCAACCACGCGATAAGAGCGAACACCGTAGGATTGGGGGGCTCCAGATATAATGGCGGAGTTTGTACCCGATGAGAAACCGGATCTAGAGGGAGAAATAAGCTGCGACATATAAAAATCCGAAGTCCGATTTGACCACTGAGTTGGCGAGTGAATCATTACACAATGTAACCGAGATATCGAACAGTTTGAGGAAGAGCTGGTGTAGTTCGTGAGAGGAAAAGTGGCCACTTCCTTGCGAGACGTTACATAGTGGCGATGACGCAGAGGCAAGGAACTCCAAGCAGCAGTAGGAAATCCGAAGGGGCAGAAGAGGAAGCGAACAGTCATGAGACAAATTGGCTTTAAGCGATGAACAGATAGAGAATGAGAGAGAGCGCGAAGTGAAAGCAAGCGAGCACTGTAAGGAAGAAGGAGACAGTGAGACAGAGAGATAAAATAGAGAATAAGCAAGAAGCATAAAACAAAGAGTCGAGCTAACCTGTAGAATAAGGTAGCATCAAGCAAACGGAAGACTTGAGAGGTTCGAGCAATCCTTGAGAGGATATTTGTTGGGAACTGAGTACCAAATTGGACTCAGCCCATTCAAGACCAGTTGAGGTCGAGACTTTGTAAGGAAGAGTCTGTGCACTCTAGTGGCTTGGGGAATCCAGGAACCACCCTACTAAGCATTATCTGTTTCAGGAGACTCAAATTGAGATCCTCATTGTAAAAACTTTGCTTTAAAGACACAATAAGAAAAGGCCATCACTGAAAGCTGGACGGGAGACGTAGCCCAGGAGGATTGGGTGAACTCCTTGTTAATTTGTTGTGTTCTTGTACTTGCTTACTGTGTTTCTCTTACTATTTTCCATTTTCCAGTGTCTGTGTATTTTTCAATCTGATTGATCCATTGCCTAAGATAACATAGACACACACCAGCATGAGTCTGTAATACCTTCATTCATTAATTAATTAACTGAGATCACTCGTGAGTGATTTTCAAATCATGTGGTATCATAGCTTTAGGCTGTAAAGGTTAGAGAAGCTTGTGTTGGATTTAGTTGTTGAATGCTAACTATATCAAAGCTCAAATTAGGAGAAGGAGAGTTGGTCGAAACTAATCCTGAAATTGGGAGAGTCTATCCTTGGAAGACAATGTCAGAAGAAGGTTCTGTGGGGCCAGACCCTCAATTCATAGATAGTTTCCTAGCCATAAAGGCCATGGTAGAGGAAATGTATAGGGACTTTAGAAAACACAAGGATGAAGATTCATCGAGATCCAAACAAGAAAAAGGAGAAGATGAGTCTCACTTCCATGACCACTCAAAAGGCAAAGGGAAAGAAGAAATCTTTCTCACACCTCCTAATAGCCCTGAACATAAAAATAAGGCATCTTTGATTAAACAAGATGTTAAATTTGATTTACCTATATATGATGGAGTTGAATGCAGAAAAGCTAGACAATTGGATTAGACAAGTTGATGTTTATTGTAGAGTGCATAGTATCGACTCAAACAAGAGCAAGATTTAGCTGGCAAGCCTATGCCTTGGAGGCACTACCTTGGTTTGGTGGGAAGGTAGGACCCAAGCTAACCTGAAGAGACATGGTAAGACTATCTCTGTCTGGAGTGAATTTGTTTCTGCAATCAAAAATCAATTCTATCCATTGGCCTATATGCATCAAGCCATGATGAGTTGGCAAACTCTTCGACAGTTGAAAGGGCAAAGTGTACAAGGTTACACCCAAGAATTTAGAAAGAGAGCATTGATTCTAGGAATGTCATTAGACTCACCTAAGACTCTGTTGAAGTATATCGGTGGTCTACATAGCTACATGAGGCACACTATCCTCATGTTTAATCCCACTAGTATATATGAGGTATCTGTACAAGCTACTCATCTGGAAGCTAGAGGAAAGAATGGAAGTCCAGAAGTTGGGGGATCATCCCAACCCACTGCAAGTAAGAATAAGGAGAAAAGAAAGTAGAAATGGAAAGCAAGGAAGGCTAACACTACACAAAAAAGCAAGGCTTCATGCACTCACTGTAAAAAGGATGGGCATGATGATGAGCACTATTGGATTCTGCATCCAAAGCTGAGACCTAAGAAGTTCGAGGGCAAGAAGAAGAAGATTGCTACAGCTATTCAGAAAGATTTGGGGTCAGACTCAGGAGATGAAACAACTATTGCAGCCACAGGTATAAAAGGTAAGAATTCTGAAGCATCTACTAGTAATTCTGCACAATCTACTATTGATGAAGAAAATGAGAGAAAAAGACATGAGCTTTTCCATATTCGAGTTATTTCCAAACATCAAAAGATTGATACTTTTTTTTATAGTGGCTCACAAGTAAATTTAATTTCTGAAGCAATTGTAAATAAGTTGGGATTAATGACTACACCTCACAAGAAACCATACCCATTAGGATGGTTGAATAATAAAGCACAACTAAAAGTGACTAGACAATGCAAATTCAAGTTTTCTTTTGGGTCAGCATTTGTAGATGAGGTTGAGTTAGACATAATTCCTTTGGATATATGTGGAATTGTTTTAGGAAGTCCTTACTTGTATGACAGAAAAGCTATTTTCTATAGAGCTGAGAACAAGTATCTACTTGCTAAAGATGGAATCGAATACTTTGTAAGAGCTCACAAGCTCAAGAATAATTATACTCTCATAAACTCAGGGCAGATGAAATGAATGATAAATTCATGCAAACAATTCTTACTAATGGTTGTAAAGGAAAAGAAACCTGATAAAACCAATGTATTTGAGGGTTGTGATGCTAAACAGCAAGTTGATTTAGAAATATTTGTTTCAGAGTATGATATCTTGTTTCAAGAACCTAAAGGTCCGCCACCGAAAAAGGAAATAGTGCATGATATTATTTTGCAGCAAGATGCTCCATTGCCTAACATTGGAATGTACAGGTTGTCCGCTTTAGAGAACGCAGAAATCAAGAAGCAGGTGCAGGAGTTGCTTGAGAAAGGGTTCATCAGACCTAGCACATCACCATGTGGGTCACAAATCATTTTGGTGAGAAAGAATGTTAGGAAACCAGCTCAAGAAAAAGATAGAAAAGATAGATCAACGCCTTAGAATCCAGCCTCTTTGAGGGGGAAACCTCCTTTACATTACATAAATGAACAATTCTTGGATGATTCAAATGACAAAACCTCCTTTCTATATATAGGAGTCTAAGGAGTCACAATATAACCCAGCCGACCTAACAATAATAATATAAAGCCACAAAAATAACAATAGAGGGATTCTATGGGGCACAGTAATAACAATATGGGGATAATAGGGGCACAACAATATTAATAAGGGGTACAACTACAATAGTAATGGGGTAATCACTAGTATTATAGGGACCCAACATGCCCCTATCCTTCAAAAAAGTGTTGTCCTCAACGCTTGAGAAGTTTTGGATGCTTCTGTATAAAATTTTCATCCTCCCATGTGGAATCTTCAGCGGATAAGTTCTTCCACTTGATAAGATACTCTGAAATTGATCGATTTCGTAGCTGTCGAGTTCTTGTTTCTGTGACTACTTCCGGTTCCAATATAATTTTTCCTTCCTCGTCAAGTTCTGGCAATATTGTTTGAACTGGGAGCTTGTCTCCTATAACCTTCTTTAAACATGAAACATGGAAAACTAGGTGCAATCGAGAAGCTGCAGGAAGCTCCAATTTGTATGCCATAGTACCAATCTTTTGCAACACCTTGTATGGACCATAATACTTTGGTGATAATTTATTATCCTTCTTAGCTTGCTTGAGGGACATTTGCTTATATGGTTGTAGCCGTAGGAATACCCAATCACCTACATCAAAACTTCTTTCGCTACGATGTTGATCTGCCTGTTGTTTCATTCTATTCTGTGCCAACATGAGGTTATCCTTTAAGAGTTGGAGGACTTGTTGTTGATGTTCAATGTGATGTTCCACTGCTTGAACCTTAGAATTTTCTCTTAAATATGATGTGATGGATGGTGGCTGATACCCATAAAGTGCCATAAATGGGGTCATTTTTGTTGTTGTATGGAAGGAAGTGTTATACCACCATTCAGCCATAGGCAACCATTTGACCCATTATGTCTATTTATCAGATACAAAGCAACGAAGATATCCTTCCAAACATTTGTTTACTATCTCAGTTTTCCCATCAGATTGAGGATGATAAGATGAGTTATGAGCTAATTGAGTACCGAGACAAGAAAATAATTCTGTCCAAAAATTTCCAGTGAAAATGGGATCTCTGTCACTTACAATAATCTTTGGATTTCCATGTAGCTTTTAAATTGTTTCCATAAATGCAGTAGAAACTATATTGGCTTTAAATGGATGTGATAATGCACAAAAGTGTGCATACTTGGTAAGTCTGTCAACTACCACCATGATGGCACTCTTTCCCTCAGACTTGGGTAAACCTGTGATAAAATCCATTGAAACCTCCTCCCAACGTTGGCTTGGAATGGATAAAGTTTGTAATAGACCCGGTGTCTTAATTGTTTCAACTTTATTTTGTTGGCAAACCAAACATTCCGCCACAAACTTTTGAATATCTGCTTTAAGGCCATCCCAAAAAAATTCCTTCTTAACCCTGTGGTAAGTTTTTAAAAATCCTGAGTGCCCTCCTAAGGGAGAAGTGTGCAATTCCATAAGAATCTTTTGTTTTAGCTGGGAATTCTTACAGAGGTATAAGTGATCTTTGTACCATAACGAATCATTTTTCCAGCTAAATGTATCAGACATACTGGAATCTTGTTGTAACTTTCGAATAAGTGCCCACACTTCTTCGTCATTCTTCCATTCCTCCCTTGCTTCGTTTATCCAATCTAGTTGGATAATAGAAATGGCGCACAACAATGCTTCCACATCCTCATCCTTTCTTGAGAGTGCATCTGCCACCACATTTTGCTTCCCTTTTTTGTAGATGATTTCAAAGTCATAACCCAACATCTTTGTGACCCACTTTTGTTGCTCTTCAGAGGATAATCTTTGTTCTAAAAAGTATTTAAGGATATCATGATCCGTTTTTACTTTGAAGTTTCTTCCCATTAGGTAGGGTCGCCATTTCTTAAGTGCATGGAGTATTGCCAACATTTCCTTCTCATAAATAGCTTTGTGTAAAAACTTTCCCTTGATTGGACAACTTTCAAAAGCAATGGGTCTTTCATCTTGCATTAAAACAGCACCAATTCCATTTCCTGAAGCATCACATTCCACAATAAAGGCTTTTGTGAAGTCCGGTGTAGCTAAGACCGGTGCTTGGCACATTGCCTCTTTAAGATGTTCGAATGCCTTTGTTGCTTCTGGAGTCCATGAAAATGCATCTTTCTTCAATAATGTTGTTATAGGTGCTGCTATTCTCCCATAATTCTTAACAAACTTGCGATAATACCCTGTCAACCCGAGAAATCCTCGCAGATGCTTTATGGATGTGGGAATTTTCCATTCCTTAATGGCTTTAATTTTGCTAGGGTCTACCTTAACTCCTTCATGAGATACAATATGACCCAGATATTCCACCTCTTGTACTCCAAAGAAACATTTGGATCTTTTTGCATATAATTGTTTCTCCTCCAATAGTTGTAGCACCCTGTCAACATGTTCAACATGATCCTTCCAAGACTTGCTGTAGATTAGTATATCATCAAAAAATACTAACACAAATTTTCTAAGGAATGGTTTGAAAATTGAATTCATCAAACCTTGAAATGTTGAAGGTGCATTGGTAAGGTCAAAAGGCATGACCAAAAATTCATAATGACCCTCATGAGTTCTAAATGTTGTTTTTGGAATGTCTTCAATCTTCATTCTGATTTGATGATATCCCGAACGAAGATCCAACTTGGTGAAGTAAATTGATCCATGCAATTCATCCAGTAATTCATCAATGACAGGAATGGGAAACTTATCTTTAATAGTGAGCTTGTTGAGCTCCCTATAATCCGGACACATGTGCCATGATCCATCCTTCTTGTGCACCAATACTACTGGAGCAGAGAAAGAACTTTGACTTGGTTGAATTATACCAGCCTCTAGCATTTCTGCAACCATACGTTCAATTTCACTCTTTTGGGCATAGGGATATCTGTACGACCTGATGTTTGGAGGAACACTTCCTGGAATCAGATGAATAGCATGATCATGATCACGAATAGGTGGGAGACCTTTGGGAGTCTCAAATACCTTGGAATGATTGTCCAAGACTTTTTGGAGATCTGGAGAAATAGATGATTCCACTGTGGACACATCTAGCGAACATAATTGTGCAATTACACCTCTTTTTTCTTTTTTTAGAAGCTTTGTCATACCGTTAGAGTTGATTATCTTTCCCAGTTTCCCTGCAATACCCCTTAATTCAACTTCCTTTCCTTCCACAGAAAATTTCATGAAAAGTTCTTGAAAATTAAAAGCTATTGTACCCAAGGATTGTAGCCATTGGACTCCTAGTACAACATCAGCACCTCCCATTGGAATGGAAAGCATTGGGCTAGTCAATACATATTCTCCCATGGATAGCTTGATATTATGGCACTTTCCCATGCAATTTATTGTTCCTCCATTTGCAATCATCACTTGACACTCTGGTGCTGGATATAAGAAGCAATTCAATTCTTTTGCTACCTTACAATGAATAAAATTGTGGGTACTTCCTGAATCAATCAACACTATTACCTTTTTCTTCTTGATTTTTCCTTCTATTTTGATGGTTTGAGGAGTGGTAATTCCCGCCAATGCATTACAAGATATGGTCGGATTCATTTCTTCTTTATCTAGGCTTTGTTCCTGGAGTATATCCTCTTCTTTTGACCTTTCTTGCTCCTTTTCTCCTTCCTCTTCACAATCTATGTAGAATAATTTCTTCTCAGCACACTTATGACCTTTAGTGTATTTGCTATCACAACAATAACAAAGCCCTTTTTCTCTTTTTTCTTCCAATTGTTGTGGTGTCAACCTTATAGGTTGTGGAAGACTAGTGGCAACAACACTTCCATCTTTATAGTTGTGAGTGGTATGCTTCCTGGTTGCCATAATTTTGCTTTCCATTTTCCTTGCTAACCTGAATGCCTTCTCTAATGAATCAAGTTCCCAAAGGCGAACATCATGTTGGATATTATCCTTTAAAGACCCTATGAACACATCAATCCTATGCTCCTCTGGAATATCTTTTACCCTTATGTTCAATTTTTGGAACTCCTCAATGTGTTCCATTATTGAACCCTTTTGTTTGAGACTTATCAACTGGCTAAAAAAAGTGTTTATTTTTGTATCCTCATAATGTGCTATCAATTCTTCCGTAAAAATTGCCCAAGTGATAAATTGTTTACGAGAGCAAAGCCATTGATACCATACAAACTGATTTGGTTCCAAATATAAAGTTGCAATACGTACCTTTTGTGTGTTTTGCACATTATTGAGATCGAAAAATTGCTCCATCTGTAATATCCATGTTGCGGGATCCTTGCCATCAAACTTCCTCATATCAATTTTTGGAATATGGTGGGTCTTTGATCCAACATTAGAGTCTATGGAATCATGATTAACATTTCTTTTGTTCTCATCATGAGTTTCCTTTACTACCCTTTCACCATTAGTGACCCTTTCTTGTAGCAACTTATTCATATTTATCTTCAATTCTTCCATGTTTGTCTTCAAATCTATCTTCAAATCATCCATCTTAGCTTCCACGTCATTCATTTTAGCTTCTACACCTTTCTTTAAACAATCCGTCTTAGCTTCTACGCCTTTCTTTAAACCATCCATCTTAGATTTTGTTCATTTTTGTGCAAGGGACAGTTGTTGCACTTGGTCTTGTAATTTTGATATATCATGTTGCATTTCTTCATCTTCTTCAGGAGTCATGCTAGAGCTTTCAGGTTCCTTACTAGGTGTTTGCATTTTCTTTCCTCGGGGCATCAGTTACCAATAATAATGCTCTACTATGCCCTTTGAATTCCTTCAAAATAAATTTTCAAACTAAGCTTAAGCAAAAATTTAAGAAAATCTACACACCTTTTTTCACTTTGTAGGAGCTCGATATTGCCTCTGATATTGTAGGAGCTCCAACCTGAATAGGTTCTTGACACACATGAGAATGGCACCTACGTGGCCGCACGATCAAGGAAGTCCTCATCAAGTGGAAAGACACCTCTCTGAAAGATGCAACCTAGGAACCAGCTATAATCCTTCAGCAGTTTCCGCAGCTTTAGCCTTGAGGACAAGGCTATTCTTATGAGGGAGGGCATGTTAGGGTCCAACCCTAACCCCCTTATTTATGTAATAGGATCGAGTCATAGTTATAGAGTCAATAAAGGCCATATTAATAATTGTAAGTGGTTAACCTGCATTTAATGAAGGGACCACAGTTAGTTGCAAATGGGCCATGGTATTAGATAGATGATATTAATAAGAACCATGGTATTACCCCATGGTATTGCATGTATGAATCCTATATAAAGGATAGAGACTCCCCTCAAGGAGCATGGTGTCTTATTTTGTAAATGAGCTCAGCTCTATTGGAGGTTGCCCCCTCGAAGAGGCAAGTGAACATTGCTTTCTGAATAATAGAATACTTGTTGTTATTTCTCATTGTTCTATGTTCTCGGTATATTTCTTCACGTATTTGGTATTCTGGTATCATCTTGTAGGTTAAGAGCATAACATTCTTCTTCACTCATTTTTAAGCTTTCAAACCTCATTCTAGTTTGGCATGCTTTACTTTATAATCTCCTTCATGACTCTGATTGAGCTTCACCCACACTTCCTTGGCATACTTCCAGTGCATAATGGCATTCATGGCTTTAGCATTATTTCCATACAATATTTTACCATCTGCATCAGTGGTAAATACATCAGGGACATCATAATCTACTAATACAAAAATCCAAAAATCTACTCCTGGGGACATAGGATAAGCTTCCATCCTAACTTTACAGAAGGCATAGTTTGTCCCAGCAAAGGCTGGTATCTTGCTTGAGTAAGCATCTTGATTCTCTTGCCTAGAAATAATTCCTTATGGATCTACCTTCTAGTGGTAAGAATATTCCTTAAAGAACTTGGCTCTGATACCAATTGTTGGAATAAGGAATTATTGAGACGGGTGGTGAATTAGTAATAGTGAGGTTCTTTTAAATTTTAAGTATAAGTCTTTTATTATTTTCACTTATGTTTAGTTACTTGTGAGAGCTTTCATAGACAATAAAAATGAATAGCAAGATAATAAATTCACATGTACATAAAATCCATCACATGAGCAGCATACACATATTGACACAGGTATTTTTACATGGAAACCCAAAAGGAGAAAACCACCAATTTGTTTGCTTTGATGGTGTAAATTAAGGACCTACTTAATTACATCAATTTTTTTATGAGCACCCACTCATAAGAGGCACCAACCCCATTTAAGATAGAAAGCCACTACTTTCTAAGAGGTACCCACCTCTTAAGAATGCATGCCACTACCTGCTATAGCCACTGTTATACTTTTGATACAATTTTCAAAATGAAAACAGAGGTGAATGAATATACATAGAAAAAAAAATATAGTCTGCTCTAGTATCAGTTCCATTCCTTCAGCTCCCTATTTCTCCTTCAAATTGTTCTCTTTGCTATCTCAACTAGCTCAGGTCTCGACCCTGTGATACACCTTTACTCAGTCACACACCCACTACACTTCACTCTATGACTCTCAACAATTCTGCATTGCCCCACTTTGCATAAATGCTCTCCATGGTTTTGTTCCTCTCCTACACTATGCCCGATATTGTCTTTGCAAAATAGTGCCTAAAAGCATAATTTTGCATGGCTCTCCATGTTGTTGTTCCATCAAAGTGCAAGACCATTTTAATTGCATTAATCACTAAGAATGGGATCCAACTATATCTACATTACAATTAATGAAAAGAATGAACCCAAAATAACAAGGCTCTTTCATGTTGTTGTAGCTTGTGTTCTTAGTCACGAAAACTGATTTAATGCAGAGGATGGGCATCTGAATTCAATTTTGTAGGTAGGCTTAGTCCACTCAATGTTTGTGGTTCTTCAGTAAGGCTCACTCTATGCTTCACTCTGCCCGAGTGTGTATTCCTAAAAATATCTCCATTCTCCTGTTACATCCCAACACCTAGCCACTGTAACTGTATTAAATTTGAGAATGGGATCTAGTGATTCTGCCATGCTGAGAATTAATTCTCAGTCCACCTGCATACTCAAATATATCCTCCATTTTTTTTTCTTGTACAAACAACATGGATTTCTTGAGCTTGGTCTAATCTCCATTACTCTCATTTATCTCTTCATTGT
The DNA here is from genome assembly GCA_031772625.1 of Pinus tabuliformis. NCBI lineage: Eukaryota > Viridiplantae > Streptophyta > Pinopsida > Pinales > Pinaceae > Pinus > Pinus tabuliformis. The sequence goes on from CM062816.1 coordinate 196,620,796, forward strand.
GTGAGGAGAACTTAGGTTTAACTGTGTCAGACAACATTAATATGTGACAGGTCGAGGTCCTTGTTTCCTTGTATCTCAGTTTTCCTATCGACTCCATTTACTCTAGGTTTATTAGTATGTTATCTGAGCCTTGGATCATATGACCCAATGCAGTAGACTTGCAATACATTATGTTTAACACAGAATCCCTTGGATGTATAACACACAAAAACACTGCATAAACATGACCAAAGCATGCCTTCCAATGTAGGTCAGGAGGTCAGGAGTCAGCCCACTTTGCTTACTTATGCCCCTGCATTTGTTTCAACCATGACTTACCTATAGGCCCGACTTAAATCCTTTTCCATTGCTCTAGGCTCATTTTATCAATTCAATGTTGAAGACAAAATACACTAGAAAATATTCACAAAACATCCCCTTGTCTCAAACTTTGAGGTTATGCCACATCATCATCTTATGTCATGCTAAAATCATCTAGACCATGTGGTACTTCTGTATGATGACATGTCACCTAGATTTGGCCCATTATGCTACCCAAGAATGTTGAATCTGCCTACCACGTGTCCTTCCTACTACCACGTCACGCTAACGTCATATGCCATGTTTCCTGTATCGGGTGCCACATAGGTCGGGGTTCAAGAGTGTTCTCTTCCCAATTTTTCTATGCGGACCCGACCTCCTACTAGGCCTAACTTCCAACTTAGATATGGTTTCACAGAGGTTGGGGATCAGGGGGTGGGGATGTTCTCCTGCCAACTCTACTACATAGCCTCGACCGATGAATAGGCCGGACCTTGGTTCGAAATCTGCCTAAGTCCTAAGGAATGAGATTTTCTATCTGCAAACTTCAACTCCCTATAACTCCTGATCCAGAAGGCCTTTTCAAGACTTGATCATACCATTGGAAATCTCTTCCAAAAAATTATCTAACTATGCAAATTTCAAGAGAAACTAAGTTGATCTCTTGAGACATAACCTCCTCTGGACTCTAGGTCTTCCAACCATCATAATCATATTTTTATGGATTCTCCACTAATACTACTACTAATATGATTCTCTACAGAGCACTATAGAAACCATGGGACTCCCCCTAAGAAACATGCTCATTAATGCTAACAAATGTTTCCTCTGACCTCAATACTAGTCTAGTTGAAATCAATGCCAATATACCAAGTTCCACAAACCATTTAGACAATGACAATTGTCGAACAACTCTTTACTTCAAAATTGGGTAAACTTGTGATAAAATCCATTGAGACCTCCTCCCAACACTGACTTGGAATTGATAAAGGTTGTAATAGACCCGAGGTCTTAATTGTCTCAACTTTATTTTGTTGGAAATTTACCAAAAATTCTGCCTCAATCTTTTGAATATCATATTTAAGGCCATCCCAAAAGAATTCCTTCTTGACCCTGTGGTAAGTTTTTAAAAATCCTGAGTTCCCTCCTAAGGGGGAGGCGTGCAATTCCAAAAGAATATTTATTTGAGTTGGGAATTCTTAAAGAGATATAAGTGATCTTTGTACCATAATGAATCATTTTTCTAGATAAATGTATCAGATGTTTTGGGATCTTACTGCAACTTTTGAATGAGTTTCTACACCTCTTTATCATTCTTCCATTCATCCCTTGCTTCAGTTATCCAATTAGGTTGGATAATAGAAATGGCATAGAGAAATGCTTCCAAATCCTCATCCTTTCTTGAGATTGCATCTGCAACAACATTTTGCTTCCTTTTTTTGTAGATGGTTTCAAAGTCATAACCCAACATCTTTGTGACCCATTTTTGTTTCTCTTTTGAAGATAATATTTGTTCCAAAAAATATTTAAGACTATCGTGACCTATTTTTACCTTGAAGTGTCTTCCCATCAAGTAAGGTCGTCATTGCTTTAATGCATGTAGTATTTCCAACATTTCCTTCTCATAAATAGGTTTGTGTAAATACTTTCCCTTGATTTGGCGACTTTCAAAAGCAATGGGTCTTCCTTCTTGTATTAAAATAGCACCAGTTATATTTCCTGAGGCATCACATTCCACAATAAAGGTTTTTGTGAAGTCTAGTGTAGCTAATACCGATGCTTGGAAAATTGCATCTTTAAGATGTTCAAAGGCCTTAGTTGCTTCTAGAGTCCAAGAAAATGCATCTTTCTTTAGTAATGTTGGTAGAGGTGTTGTTATTCTCTCATAATTATTAACAAACTTGCAATAATACCCTATCAACCAATCTGTTGGCATTGCATCTCATCACATCATTTGCACGTCTCCACTATCGGCACATTTGACCTCTGTGGTTTTACATAAACCCCGGGGCCTAACCCCTCCATCCTCCCTCATTTTCTCCCTCCCGCTCCCTTCTCCCGCTACATCCCCTTTCCTGCCATCTCTGATATCATCCTCTCTCGCATCTCTTCCCAACCCTTCCCCCCCGGTATCTCCCTGGTACTCTCTTCGATCCCGATCGAAGGATAGAGGGTTCGATGCCATTGGTTTGGACTCTGAAGCCGCCCCTGTCACTCATAAGAATTCTCGTGGCCGACCCTCTCGCATCACCAAAGCTAGACACACTGCTGACGAAGAAGTCACCCCCGGGCGACAACAAACCATTTTCAGGGCCCTTAGAGCGAAGAATGGCCCCCTCTTTCACCCTACATGAAGATCATATCCTTTAACTGCAGAGGGTTTGCTAGTTTGGCCAAAAAACTAGCACTCAGGAGACTGCTCATCTCGTCACAGTCGGATATTATATTTCTTCAAGAAACCCTCTGTTCAGCTGAACCTCTAATCCATACTCTCAACTCCTGGCTACCCAATTGGACCTTTCATGCACTGGATGCGTCCGGGAGATCCGGAGGTTCAGCTATTGGGATTAATAACAAAGCAATGGAGATCAGAAATATTTGGGGAGGCAGAGGATTCATTGGATTAGACATTTTTGCTTAGTCCATTGAGATGGACATTCGCATCATCAATGTCTATGGCCCTTGTGTAGACAGAGCCAATTATTGGAGAACCTTACTGGAATCTGAACTTCTACAGGCAGATAACATTATACTTGGAGGCGACTTAAACTTTTCATTGGGTTTCTGTGAATCTTGGGGGCACTCGGCGCAGGTAGACTCCTTATCAGACACTATTTCCAATCTACTCGAGGATCATCAGTGGGTGGACATTCCTTCTGCCAGGTTACAGTATACTTGGACAAACAACCGTAGTGGAGAACAAAGCTTGGCCAGAAGACTTGACAGGTTCCTTATCAAGGAGTCACTACACAACAGACTTCCCTGCATACGTCAATGGGTTGGAACTGGTGGCATATCCGACCATCGACCAATTTTCTTGGAAATGGCCGACATTAATCATAAGATCAAGAGCCCCTTCAAATTTAATTCCTCTTGGTTAAAGGACCCTTCATACATACAGTTGGTAACTAACTATTGGCAGACCAACCCTATTATGGAAAATGAGGGTCATACAGAAGGCTTCATAAGGAAATTATCCGAACTTAAGAGGATCTCTAAAAACTGGGCACATCAGAAGCGTATCCGTGATGACAATACTCTGAGGGAGGCTGAAAGGGTCATCGCTTCGCATGAGGACACATCAGATGGCACCTTCCCCACTCCTGAGAGCAAAGAACAGTACTCCTCCCTCATCGCGAAGCGCTCACATATTCTGAAGGAAAGAGAAGAAAGTTGGAGGCTTAGGAGCAGGGCAATATGGCTCACCGAGGGAGATGATAACACGAAGTTTTATCATAAATTTTCCAATGGGCGCAAAACCATCAATACTATTTGGGAATTGCGGGATGAGCGGGGGCAGACAGTTTCATCTCAGAAGAATCTGGCCAGGCTAGCAACAGAGCACTTCAGAGGTATATACAAAGCTCCTAGAGATGTAAACATCATGGAGATCATGAGGGTGGCTGAACATTTCCCCAGGTTTGTACTACAAGAAGACTCGGAAGATCTACTGAAGGAAGTAACTATGGAAGAATTGGAGGCAACTATAAAATGGTTTAAAAAAGATAAAAGCCCAGGTCCAGATGGGTGGACCATCGAGTTTTACATTGCTTTTTTTGAAATCCTGGGGAATGACCTTCTCAAGATTGTGGAGAACTGCAGAAGGAGTGGCAGAATATCCTCAGCCATCAAATCCACTTTCATAGCACTTATCCCTAAATCGAACAATCCTGTCTCTTTCAATGATTTCCGACCCATATCCCTCTGTAATTGCCTATACAAGATCATTGCCAAGATCATAGCCAATCGCCTGAAGCCTATTCTTTCTCGTCATATATCTCCAGAGAAATTTGCCTTCCTTCATCACATACAGATTCACGAAGCTATTGCTACAGCACAAGAACTCATGCATTCAATGCAACTCAAAAAGCAGAAAGGAATGATTCTAAAGGTGGATCTATCCAAGGCGTTCAATAGAACAAACTAGCTCTACATCAGACTACTGTTGACCCATCTTGGCTTTCCCTATGATTATATCAAATGGATAATGAGTTGTATTACTGATGTATCCTACAGTGTGCTTCTCAATGGCGAAGCTACATCCTTTTTCACTTCGGAGAGGGGCCTCAGACAGGGATGCCCTCTCTCGCCCCTGCTATTCTTACTTATTATGGAAGGATTAAGTAGGATTATTACAACTGCTTGAGATAGAAATCAACTGACTGGCATTAAAATCACTGAAAATTTTTATCTCACTCATCTATTATTTGTTGATGATATTCTGATATTCTTAAATGGCAGTATTGGGGACACCACAACTCTTCAGAACTTAATCATTCTTTTTCAACAAGCTACAAGAATGGTGATAAATGACAGCAAATCCATGATTACTACTGTCGGATGCACTCAACATGAGTTCACCTTCGCAACATAGCGCTTCTCGTTCACCTCTTTGAACTTGACAGAAGGTATAAAATACCTGGGATTTAGACTAAAACCTCTCGGTTACAGGATCGCGAACTAGACTTGGCTCATTGCGAAAGTGGAAAAAAGACTACAGGTATGGTATCATAAATATCTCTCTCGGGCAGGCAGATTGATTCTCATTAAAGCAGTAATTGAAGCCACTCCAGTCTACTGGATGACCTTGGCCTGGATACCTAAAGGTATTTTGAGTAGATTACAAAGTATATGTTGTAGATTTCTATGGAAAGGACACCAACCAGGGAAGCTATTTGCCTGGGTTAAATGGGACACCATTGCAAAACCCAAAAGTTGGGGAGGGTGGGGCATAAAGAGGCTTGATTTATTTTCCAGAGCATTAGCGGCCAAGCTCGGTTGGCAACTCCTCACCACAAACAGTCTCTGGTCCCGAGTTGCACAAGTGAAATACATCAAGCCATTGCATCTAATGGACTGGTTCCGTCAGCAGCATGAATCAAGACATAACATATCTAATATCTGGAAAGCGGTTATCAGCTCACTACCACTTCTACGTGAAGGAATTACAGGGCGCATCAAGGAAAGTAATGCTGTTCGAATCGGCTTGGACCCATGGGTTGGTTGTTGCAATGCCCATAGATTATCTGCAGGCCTTTTAAGATACCTACATAGCAGAGGAGTAACACACATCAAGCACATCGACGACAACGGCAATTCTTCCTTTCTTCAGCAGGCATGGGTATCAGCATGAGCTTTGGAGATACCAGTTCAGTGGCATCACGAATGGCAGGATTACACGGATGCCCTTACCCAGGCACATATCAGACTCACAGATGGACCGGACGAGATAATCTGGGCCTTTGCAAAACACGGAGTATACACCCCGAGACAAGGTTATATAAGGCTCATGGAATCTTACAAGCCACAGGACATCCTCCCAACCTGGAAAATGCTCTGGAAGCTCAAGGCAGCACCTCGTACACACTTATTGATGTGGAACATTCTCTTCGACAAGATCCCTACCGGGACCAATCTAATGAAGAGATCATTTTATGGTCCCTTCTGGTGCCACTTGTGCCACAAGGAAGAAGAAAGTACAGAGCATCTCTTTTTAAACTGCAATACAGCTAAGGAATTTTGGCAATCCATCATCACTCACTATCCAAACTTAAAAAACTGGCAAGGGCACAATCTCATGGATGCTTGGAACATTTGGTGTCAAAATCACTCAGGAAAATTCAATAATATGCCACTGCTTGTATGCTGGGCATTATGGATTGCACGTAACCAGGCCATCTTCAATTTAAAGACCCCCCATTGGCTTGTCATTTTACACCACACTATCGCTGATTTTGATTTGCTACCCCAAGTGGAAACCAATGCCCCCCGCCGCACCATCAGACCTGAAATCATAGACAAATCTAAGCCCTGGGCATATTTTGATGGCTCTGCTCAGGAAGCAGGTTGTGGGGGTGGCGCCATCCTTTACCTCAATGAATCGCACTGCTACAAGATCCAAATTAACCTAGGCAGAGGCACCAATAACTTTGCTGAACTGTGCATAGCAAAACATATTATTCACTTTGCATTACAAAAACAGTGCAGACACCTGCAACTTTATGGAGATTCTAAAATTGTTTGCAACTGGCTGAATGATGCATCACATTGCTATGCATTTTCATTGAGGCATATATTAGATGAAGCTAAAAGACTAATTACATCTTTTGAATCATTTGTCTGTCGACACATCTACAGGGAACAAAACTCAGATGCAGATCAACTATCCAAAGAGGCAGCGCACAAACAAGGAAATGACTGGTTGATACAGGAGGAGATAGACGGAACTTTCTACCAGCATTATCATAGACCTTTTGATGATCCTATAGAAAATGGGCTATAAGGCCCACATATAAACAAGCTCTGTTTTTTTGTATTATCATGTATATATATCCACTGTTTGGACATGAGTAACAACTCTTTTTTTGGTAACGTACAGTTTTTTGTTGCTCTCTGCGTAGAGCAGGACTTAATTTTTTATCATCTTTTAGTTACAACTAGTACATACTTTGTGGACCCCCTGCGTGGAGACATTACAGACAATCCTTAAGATCTATAGATTGTGAACTTGTCAGGCTCCTTAGCCTTCATATGAATATGCATTTGGCATCTACAAAATGTAATTTCTTTATATTAATAGAAATTACGACTTTTTCCCATGGGAAAAAAAAAATACCCTATCAACCAAATAAATCCTCGAAGATGCTTTAGGGTTGTGGGGATTTTCCATTCCTTAATGGATTTAATTTTGTTAGGGTCTACCTTAATTCCCTCATGAGGTAAAATATTACCCAACTATTCCACCTCCTATACTCCAAAGAAACATTTGGAGGTTTTTTCATATAGTTGTTTCTCCTCCAATAGTTTGAGCACCCTATCACTATGTTGAACACGATCCTCCCAAGACTTTTTGTAGATTAGTATATCATCAAAAAATACTAACACAATTTTTCTAAGGAAGGGTTTGAAAATGGAATTTATCAAAACTTGAAATGTGTAAGGTGCATTAGTAAGGCCAAAAGGCAGGACCAAAAATTCATAATGACCTTCATGAGTTCTGAATATTTTTTTTGGAATGTCTTCAGTATTCACTCTAATTTGATGATATCCTAAACGAAGATCCAACTTGGTGAAGTAAATTGCTCCATGAAGTTCATCCAACAATTCATTAATGAAAGGAATGGGAACTTTATCTTTAATAGTGAGCTTGTTGAGCTCCCTATAATCTGGACACATATGCCATGATCCATCCTTCTTGTGCACCAATACTACTAGAGTAGAGAAAGAACTTTGACTAGGTTGAATTATACCAGCCTCTAGTATTTCTGCAACCATACGTTCAATTTCAATGTTTTGGGCATAGGGATATCTGTAAGGCATGATGTTTGCAAGATCACTGCCTGGAATCAAGTGAATAGCATGATCATAATCACGAATAAGTGGGAGGAATTCGGGAGTCTCAAATACCTTGGAATGAGTGTCCAATACGTTTTGGAGATATGGAGAAATAGATGTTTTCAATGTTTAAGCCTCTAATGAGCATAATTGTGCAATTATACCCCCATTGTTTTTTCTTCAAAATCTTTTTCATGTCATTAGAGTTAATTATCTTCCCTGGTTTCCCTGGGATACCCCTTAATTCAATTTTCTTTCCTTCCCAAAAAAAATTCAAGAAAAGTTTTTGAAAATTAAAGGTTATCGTCCCCAAATATTGTAATCATTGGACTCCTAGTAAAACATAAGCACCACCCATTGGAATGGAAAGCAATGGAATATTAAATACATATTCCCCTATGGTTAGCTTCATATTATGGCACTTTCTAGAGCAATTTATAGTTCCTCTATTTGCGACCATCACTTGACGCTCTGGTGTTGGATATAGAAAGCAGTTCAATTCCTTGTCTATCTTGAAATGAATAAAATTATGGTTACTACCTAAATCAATCAGCACTATTATCTTTCTTCTTGATATATCCTTCTATCTTGAGACTTTGAGGACGTTTAATTCCTACTAATGCATTACAAGATATGGTCGGATTCATTTATTCTTTCTCTAGGGTTGGTTCCTAGTGTATATCCTCTTCTTTTGATGTTTCTTGTTCCTTTTCTTCCTCCTCTTCACAATCTATGTAAAATTATTCTTTTCATCACACTTATGACCTTTAGAGTATTTACTATCACAATTATAACAAATCACTTTTTCTCTTTTTTTCTCCAATTTTTGTGATGTCAACCTTAAAGGTTGTGGAAGACTGGGAGAAACAACACTTCCATCTTTATAGTTGTGAGTAGTAGACTTCCTTGTTGCCATAATTCTGCTTCCAATTTTTCTTGCCACCCTGAATGCATTCTCCAATTAATCAAGTTCCTAAAGGCAAACCTCATTTTGGATGTTATCCATTAAATTCCCTATGAAGACATCAATCTTATGTTGCTTTGGAGTATCAATTACCCTAATATTTACTTTGTATAAGTCATAAATGTGCTACTCCATTTAACCCTTTTGTTTGAGATTTATCAATTGGTTAAAGAAGGTGTTGCTCTTTGTATCCTCATAATGTGCTATCATTTCCTTCATAAAATTTGACCAAGTGACAAGTGGTTTACGAGAACAAAGTCATCAATACCATACAAAATGGTTGGGTTCCAAATATAAAGATGCAATACGTACCTTTTGTGAGGGTTGCACATCATGTAGATTAAAATATTGCTCCAACTATAGTAACAATGTTACCAGATCCTTGCCATCAAACTTCCTCAAATCAATTTTTGGGATGTGGATGGTCTTCAACCCAAAGTTAACATCTATAAAATCATGATTAACATTCCTTTTATTCTCATCATGAATTTCATGGAATACCTTGTCACCATTAGGAAGCATTTCTTGTAGCAACTTTGTCAAAATTTCCATTTCAGCTTTTAAACCATCCTTCAAACCTTCTATTTTTGCTTCTAAACCATCATTCAAACCTTCCATGTCCCTTTTTATTTTTGATTCTAAATCATCGATGTTCCTTTTTAAACCATCCATCTTAACATTCATCATCACTTCCAATTCATTTTTGGTTACTCTATGTGAGAGTGAAATTTGTTGCGCTTGATCTTGTAATTTTGATATATCATGTTGCATTTCTTCCTCTTCTTCATGCATCATATTAGATATTTTTGGTTGCTTACTAGGTGTTGCTATGGGGTAAAATGCACAGGATGAAAACTACCCTCAAAGGCCTTCCCGGGACCTTCGACAGACTATAATATTATCTACAAAAGCTACCAAGTTACACACATGTTCATCTATCAAACATAAATTGACAGGGTATGGAAAGAGGATCACCTTTAGCTCCTTCTAGATTTTCTTGGGGATCTCTATGCGGCAAGAAGAACTCCTTCAAGGCCGACTCCAAGACAATTCCAACAAAGGACAAGGAAAACCAATCACAGCATACACTTCTGAAAACTAATGTAAGAATGCACAACAAACATGTATTAGTGTATAACTTAACTACTCATCTCGACAAGCATCAGAATGAACAAATAAATGAACAACATTACCGACACTATGGAGTAGGGAACACAACTGTAGTTCTATATTCAGAATGGAAGAGTGATTACAACCATCTGTTGTATCAGCCTTACTTACCCCTTCTTCCTCTCTCTCTCCCCCTCTTTCAGCTAGCTTCTTCAAGAATATGACAGTTCACAACAGCTATATGGGCTATCCTTCCAAATGCTCTGGCCCCTTTTACAATGGCCCTCTCAATGCTTATGTAGTAATCGATTTGGAGTTGCCAAGCTCCTCCTAGAGTTCATTAGGGAAAAAGCCATGAACCTACCCTGTTTACAAGCTTTTTCCCATTTTCCTTCATTCTCAAACTGGAATTTCTCCAAATATCTTGATTTTTGGAGTTTCCTTGCTTTTCTTGAGCAAATTTAGGGATAAATATCTAGATATTTGTGAGTAGATTCGTTGGCTTGACTCATTGAACTTCTCTTAGGTTCACTAACGCTCCCCCTAGTCTAACAACTTGAGTTAGCAGGGTGGCTAACGCTCCTCTATGCTTGGTAACAAGCTTTATAAAGCAGGTTAGTAGTGTAAAGCCAGTGTTAGTGTGGATTCAAGGCTTGCAATTGTGGTCTTTGCTTCAGTCATCTTGTCTTTCACCTCTGAGTTGATGAGGAGGTCATTTTGTCCTATAACAGGTGTATCAATTTTTTTTTCAAGTAATATTGGAAATAATGATATATATTCTTCGCTATTCTCTTTGAATCGCTTCAAACTGATTTTTCAAACAAAAGTTATGCAATTTTTAAAAATACACACCTTTTTGCTTGTTTTTGGGAGATTGATCTTGAAAATTTTGTATATCTATAATTTCAGCTCTCTAAGGTATGAAATTTGGTCCTATGGTATAACTCTAAGTCTTCTTTCCAACAACACAAGTCATACCAATATTGTATTCTTCAATATAAAGTTATGACAAATCACCCATGATGGCTTGATTATGGACAAGTTCAGTAGAGCGAACTTGTATAGGATTCCACGTGTCCATGTTTCAACCTTCAGCCATGAAATTTATACATGAGAAACCAAATTCCATTTAATTTCAGGAAAATTTTACAGAATTCAAATCTTATGCTTGAAATGAAGTTTGTGACGATTTTCCCTATGTCACCTATTTGAGATTGAATTCTGGAGCAAGAAAAAACCCTAACTTCTTCGAACCATATCTCAAAAAATATAATGAAATAAGATCTAAAATTTCTACAATAATTTCACCAAGATTTATGCTCCATGTTATCAAAATTTCAGCTTCTGAATCTTTGTATAAAAAACATTATAGTGAAAATTCCCAGATGACATGTTTGAAGCAGCATAACCCTAGAATCCAAAGCTTTGATACCAAATTTTATGCAACCAGCTCACAAAACAAAAGAAAAGATAGATCAACAGCTTGAAAATTATCCTTTTCAATGGGGAACTCCTTTACATTAAATAAATTAACAAATATTGGATGATACAAATGACAAGACCTCCTTGGTATATATAGGAGTCTAAGGGATCACAATATAATCAGAGCCTACATAACAATAATAATGTAAGGGCACAATAATAATAATAGTGGGCTTCTATGGGACACAACAATAACAATATGGGGTCTACATGGGCACAACAATAACAATAGGGGGCTACACTAATAATAACAATAAGGGGACTACAATAGTAATATAGGGACTGATCTAAATTGGATCCATAGAAAGACTGTCAAGAACCATAACTGAATCAGGGTGAACAAATCTCTAATAAAATCCAAAACAGTATCAAAAACACCCTGAACCAGTGGCTATGGCAGCCGACGTGGAACGACGAGGACCTCGGTCAAAGCGCGCTGACTGAGGCCCATGGAGACCACGCATGAGGTCAAAGTAGCCCCTAGGAGCCCCGAAATGGACAAAGGGCGAGGTTTTTGATGTGCGATTAGCGCTTAAGCGAACAGGGCCAAAATGGGAAACCTCGAGCACCCGGTCACGTGGGGGAACCGGAGGACCGCGAGCGGGAAAAGGTAAAAGCGCTAAAGTACAAAGGTGGGACCCATGCTCTGGAAACCTGCGGTTTTGATCAAGGCGCCCTTGAACGGTAAGAGGTTTTGGACAGGAGTGGAGCGATTCCATACACCGATCGACGCGTGGCAGGCGGAGGTGAGAGAAAATTGCCTTTGATCGCGCGTTATCAGTCGAGCAAGTAAATCGCGCGAAACGTGCGTATGGCGTCGGATCTGGAGGGCCCATATCGGATGGCTGAGATTGCGTTGGATGGAAAGAAGCGGAATCAACAGGGAATTAAGCCGCATTCTAAAGGGATTTGGAATCCATTTGACCACCACGGTGGAGGAATAACGCATCCACAGCGTAACTGAAGAAATAAACCGACAAAGCATGCTGGCACCATTTAGAGGAGGAAAAGTGGCCACTCCCTGAGCGTTCATGATGATGCCGAATGCAGGGAACTCCAAGCGCAGTTGCAGAAGGTGAATCGACGCAGGCAGAAGTGGAAACGAACAGGCATAGGGATCGAATGGCTAATGCCATGAACAGAGACAGTCGAACCATTTACAGTTGATTTGGAATACGAATTGAGAGAGTCCAAGTGACTAAGAGAGATAGTGAATAGTGAACCCTGAGAGGAGGACTAAACACAGAGAACAGTAAAGCCAAGCAGAAGAGACAAAGGGCTGAGCTGACCACGGGTAGCATCGAGCACCAGAGAGCTTGAAGATTCAAGCCTTCCCATAGAGGAATCTGTCCAAACTGAGCATCACATTTTGCTCTTTCCACTGTAGACCAAGGGTCATAGAGCTGGTAGGAAGAATAAGAGTCTGTGTACTCTGAGTGGCTTGGGGAATCCAAGAACCACCCTACCAAGAAAAATCTGCTTCAGGAGAACTCATATTGAGTCCCTATATTGTAATTTCTCTGCTAAAAGACACAATAAAACAAGGCCGCCACTAAAGCTGGCCCGGAGACGTAGCCCTGGAGAATAGGTTGAACTCCTTATTAAAATTGTTTGTGTCTTTGTGTTGCTTACTGTATTTCTCTGTTGTCTTTCCATTTCGTTCTTTGTGTATTGGCAATCTGATCGATCCATTGTTTGAATAACACAGAACACACACACCAGCACATGAGTCTATAATACCTTTAGTTTAATAAATCTTTAACTGATGGCACTCATATGGTGAATATCAGATCAAGTGGTATCATAGCGGTAAGGTTGTAAGGTTAGACAAGCTTGTGTTGGTATAGCTATGAATGCTCACAAGTTCAAAGCTCAAATTAGGAGAAGGAGAGTTGGTGGAAACTAATCCTGAAATTGGGAGAGTCTATCCTTGAAAGACCATGATAGAAGAAAGTTCTATAGGGCCAGACCCTCAATTCATAGAGAGTTTCCTAGCTATGGAGTCCATGGTTGAAGAAATGTACCGAGACTTTAGAAAGCAAAAGGTGGAAGATGCATCAGGCTCTAAGCAAGAGAAAGAAGAAGATGAGTCTCACTTCCATGACAACTCCAAAGGAAAAGGGAAAGAGGAAAAATTTCTCACACCTCCTAATAGCCCTGTACATAATAAGAAAGCATCTTTGATTAAGTTAGATGTTAAATTTGATTTTCCTATATATGATGGAGAGTTAAATGCTGAAAAATTGGACAATTGGATTATACAAATTGATGTGTATTGCAGGGTACAGAACATAAACTCAGACAAGAGTAAGATTCAGTTGGCAAGCCTACACCTAGGAGGCACTGCCTTGGTTTGGTGGGAAGGTAGAACCCAAGCTGATATGAAAAGCCATGGTAAGACCATCTCTGTCTGGATTGACTTTGTTTCTGAAATCAGGAAACAGTTCTATCCATTGCCCTACATGCAGCAGGCCATGATGAGTTGGCAAACTCTTCAGCAGTTGAAGGGGAAAAGTGTACAAGGGTATACTCAAGAGTTCAGAAAGAGAGCATTGACGTTGGGTATCTCACTAGACTCACCAGAGACTCTTTTGAAGTACATTGGTGGTCTACACAGCTACATGAGGCATACCATCCTCATGTTTAATCCCACTAGTATAGATGAGGTGTCTGTACAAGCTACTCATCTAGAGGCTAGAGGAAAGAATGGAAATCCAGAAGTTGGGGGACCATCCCAACCCACTGTAAGCAAGAGCAAGGAGAAAAGAAAACATAAGTGGAAAGTAGGGAAGGCTAACACTGCACAGAAAGCCAAAGCTTCATGCACTCACTATAAAAAGGAGGGGCATGATGATGAGCATTGTTGGATTCTGCATCCAGAGTTGAGACCTAAGAAGTTCGAGGGCAAGAAGAAGAAGGCAGCTGCAGCTATTCAGAGAGATTTGGGGTCAGACTCGGGAGATAAAACAACCATAGCAGCCACGGGTATAAAAGGTAAGAATTCTGAAGCATCTACTGGTAATTCTGCTCAATCTGTTGTTGATGAAGAAAATGAGAGAAAAAGACATGAGCTTTTCCATATTCGAGTTATTTCCAAAAATCAAAAGATTGATACTTTGTTTGATAGTGGCTCTCAAGTAAATTTGATTTATGAAGAAATTGTAAAGAAATTGGGATTATCAACTACACCTCACAAGAAACCATACCCATTAGGATGGTTGAATGATAAAGCACAACTACAAGTGACTAGACAGCAAACTCAAGTTTTCTTTTGGGTCAACATTTGTAGATGAGGTTGAGTTAGACATAATTCCTTTGGATATATGTGGAATTTTTTTAGGAAGTCCTTACTTGTACGATAGAAAAGCTATTTTCTATAGAGCTGAGAACAAGTATCTACTGGTTAAAGATGGAATCGAATACTTTGTAAGAGCTCATAAGCTCAAGAATAATTATACTCTCATAAACTCAGGATAGATGAAAAGAATGATTAATTCATGCAAACAATTCTTACTGATGGTTGTAAAGGAAAAGAAACCTAATAAAACCAATGTATTTGAGGGCTGTAATGTTGAATAGCAAGCTGATATAGAAAAGGTTGTTTCAGAGTATGATGTATTGTTTCAAAAACCTAAAGGTCTGCCACCCAAAAAGGGAATAGTACATGATATTATTTTGCAGCAAGATGTTACATTGCCTAACATTGGGATGTACAGGTTGTCTTCTTTAGAGAATGCTGAAATCAAGAAGCAGGTGTAAGAGTTGCTCAAGAAGGGCTTCATCAGGCCTAGCACATCACCATGTGGGTCACGAATCGTTTTGGTGAGAAAGAAAGATGGCTCATGGAGAATGTGCATTGATTACGATAACAATCAAGAACCGTTATCCCCTTCCTCGCATAGATGATCTCTTAGATCAATTAAAAGAAGTTGTTTATTTCACCAAGCTGGATTTGCACGGTGGATACCATCAGGTCAGAGTTGAAGAGAAATATGCATGGAAGACTTCTTTCAAAACAAAGCAGGGATTGTATGAATGGCTAGTTATGCCTTTTGGCTTAACTAATTCTCCTGCTACTTTCATGATATTAATGAATGATGTACTCAGACCTTTTCTTGATGATTTTGTTATTGTGTATTTGGATGACATTCTGATTTTTAGTAAAACGTGGGAAGAACATTTAAAGCATGTTAAGCAGACATTAGATGTTTTGAAAAGAGAAAAAAATTATGTTAAACTCTCAAAATGTGAATTTGGCAAAACATATTTAAACTACTTGGGTCACATAGTAGGGGGAGGTGAATTGAAAATAGATCCCTCTAAAGTGGCAGTCATTGTAAATTGGCCTAAACCCAGGTCTGCTACAGAAGTGAGAAGATTCTTAGGAGCAGCACAATATTGGAGGAAGTTCATCTCTAACTTCTCCACGATTTTAGCTCCCTTACATGCTTTAACAGGATTGAATAAGGTGTTTCAGTGGGGAGGAAAACATAAAAAAAAGCCTTCGACACATTGAAAGAGAAAATTAGTACAGCACCTGTACTAGCACTGCGAGATTTTCAAAGACCATTTGAGATCCAAACTGATGCCAGTGACTATGCCATGGGAGAAGTGTTGACACAGTACGGCAAACCCATATGCTATCATTCTGAGACTTTTAATCCTGCAGTAGTTAACTATCCTACATATGATAAAGAATTGTATTCATTATTTCAGAGTGTGAGAAACTGGAAATATTACTTAATGGGCAAAGAGACAGTAATACATACTAATCACCAGCCACTCCAATATCTACACTCCCAAACTAAGTTGCAACAATCAAGACTTTACAGGTGGATGTGTTTTCTACAACAGTTTCACTTAGTCATCATATATAAAAAGGGCATACATAACAAGGTTGTAGACATGTTATCTAGACCCATTATAAATGCATCTACCATACTTAAGCATAATTATGTACTACATGAAAGCTACATAGAACAATATGCTCAGGATATGGACTTTAAAGATGTATATGCAACTTTGAGTCAAGGCAAAAGAGTAGAAGAATTGGACTATCATATAAAGGACCGACTCTTATACCATTGTGGGAAACTCTGCATTCCACAAACTGAGAGGATAAAGATAATTAGGGAAGCACACACTTCTCTGATATTAGGTCACTTTGGGGTAAGCAAAACAGTTGCAAAGCTACAAAGAATCTGCTATTGGCCGAAAATGAACGAGACAGTTTCTAGATATGTAAGAGGGTGTGCCATGTGTGCTAAAAGCAAGCCTAGCAATAGAAAAATAGGCTTGTAAACTCCATTTATAGTCCCTTCTCACCCCTAGGAAAGCGTTTCCATGGATTTTGTAGGAGGACTGCCTAAGTCTAGGAAAGGTCATGATTATCTATACGTTGTTGTGGATAGGTTCAGCGAAATGTGCATTTTGATACCTTGTAGTAAACAGGTCACAGCTGAACAGACTGTAAAATTGTTCTTTGAACATGTATGGGTTCATTTCGGACTACCCACTTCCAATGTATCTAATCGAGACACTCAATTTGTGGGGAAGTTTTGGTCTAGTCTGTGGGAACTGATGGACACCAAGTTAAAGAAAAGCACAGTTTTTCATCCACAAACAGATGGCCAGAAAGAAGTAGTAAACAAGATTGTGATCCAGTTACTAAGAGGATATTCCAGTAAACATCCTAAGCTCTGGGATGAACACTTGTGCTATGTGCAGAATTCTTACAACAAAGCCAAACACTCTTCTACATAGAGATCTCCTTTTGAGACCTGCTTTGGTTTCACACCAAGGTCTCCTTTGGATTTTGTTTCTGGTAAAGATACCATTGTTGATGGGCACAGTGATGTGGATAAGGCAACCAGGTTCATTGAACAGATCTAGGAGATCCATCAGGCAGTACAGGAACAGCTGGAAAAGAGCTAGGCCAAGTATAAGGCTAGGCATGATAAGCATCAGATGGAGCATAGTTTTCAAGTTGGAGACCAAGTCTTGCTATATATCAGCAAGGACATGATGCAAGGTGAAGGTAAAAAGCTAAAGCCTATCAGGTATGGACCTTTCAGGATACTTGAGAAGATTTGTGAAAATGCGTTTCGCCTTGATCTACTAGCTTACATGCACATCTACTCAGTTGTAAATGCAGATTGCTTGAGATTGTTTGAACCTTCAATGATTGAGGACCCTAAAGAGCAAAGTAAATTACCTTCTGTTGATGACCTGCTACCTGAATACCTCAATGAGTTGCAGGAAGACACAGTGTTGGACAGGAAGGTGAGGACAACGCACAAGGGAGAAGTTGAGTACCTCAGGATTGGGCTCAAAGGTTCAAAGCCGAGCGACGCAAAGTGGATTGAGATTGGACAAGTGAAGAAATAGTATCCTCACTTAATCGATGCTTGAAAACCAACTTTTGGTGGTCCAAAAGCTTTTTCAATAGGGAGGCCATGATCCGAATTGGATCCATAGAAAGACTATCAAGAACCATGACTGAATCAGGTCGAACAAGTCTCTAATGAAATCCAAAATAGTATCAAAAACACCCTGAACCAGTGACCATGGTAGCCGACGTGGAATGACGAGGACCTCAGTCAAATCGCGTTGACTGAGGCCCATGGAGATCGCGCAGGAGGCCAAAGTAGCCCCTGGGAGCCCCAGAATGGAGAAAGGGCGAGGTTTTTGATGCGCGATCGCTAGGCGAACAGGGCCAAAATGGGAAAGCCTGAGCACTCGATTTCGTGGGGAACCGGAGGACCGCGGACGGGAAAAGGTAAAAGTGCTAAAGTACAAAGGCAGGACCTGTGCTTTAGAAACCAGCGGTTTTGATCGGGGCACCCTTGAATGGTAAGAGGTTTTGGATAGGAGCGGATCGATTCCATACACCGATCGACGCGTGGCAGGCAGATGTGAGAGAAAACCACCGTTGATCGTACGCTATCAGTCGAGTAAGTCAACCGCGCGAAATGTGCATATGGC
Organism: Pinus tabuliformis; assembly: GCA_031772625.1. NCBI lineage: Eukaryota > Viridiplantae > Streptophyta > Pinopsida > Pinales > Pinaceae > Pinus > Pinus tabuliformis. Next base: position 196,639,190 of record CM062816.1, read on the forward strand.
GTCAGATCTGGAGGGCCCAGATCGGATGGCTGAGATTGCACCGGATGGAAAGAAGCGGAATCAACAAGGAATTAAGCCGCGTTCTAAAGGGATTTGGAATCCATTTGACTTCCACGGTGGAGGAAGAATGCATCCATGGCGTAACTGAAGAAACGAACTGACGAAGCATGCTGGCACCACTTAGAGGAGGACAAGTGGCCACTCCCTGAGTGTTCATGATGACGCCGAACGCAAGGAACTCCAAGCACAGCTGTAGAAGGTGAATCAACGCAGGCAGAAGAGGAACTGAACAGGCATAAGGATCGAATGGCTAAAGCCATGAATAGAGACAGTCGAACCAGTTAGAGTTGATTTGGAATTCGAATTGAGAGAGTCCAAGTGACCAAGAGAGGCAATGAACAGTGAACCCTGAGAGGAGGACTGAACACAGAGAACAGTAAAGCCAAGCAGAAGAGACAGAGGGCCAAGCTGACCACAGGCAGCGTCGAGCACTAGAGAGCTTGAAGATTCAAGCCTTCCCATAGAGGAATCTGTCTGGACTGAGCATCACATTTGGCTCTTTCCACTATAGACCAAGGGTCACAGAGCTGGTAGGAAGAAGAAGAGTATGTGTACTCCGAGTGGCTTGGGGAATCCAAGAACCACCCTGCCAAGCAAAATCTGCTTCAGGAGAACTCATATTGAGTCCCTGTATTATAATTTCTCTGCTGAAAGACACAATAAAACAAGGCCACCACTGAAGCTGGACCAGAGACGTAGCCCTGGAGAATAGGGTGAACTCCTTATTAAAACTGTTTGTGTCTTTGTGTTGCTTACTGTATTTCTCTGTTGTCTTTCCATTTCGTTTTTTGTGTATTGGCAATCTGATCGATCCGTTGTTTCAATAACATAGAACACACACACCAGCACATGAGTTTGTAATACATTTATTTTAATAAATCTTTAACTGATGGCACTCATAGGGTGAATATCAGATCAGGGACCCAACATGGTAAGCTTCACTATCCTCATGGTAAACTTCCTTCAACCTTGGTAATGATGGGAAATATTTAGTAGCATGTGATTCTGCATGGAATATAACACAAATATCAACATCCTCTTTTTGCTTATTTTTCATTCTTAACATTTCTACTTTTTCACCTAGATTGCTAAGAAATTTTGTTTTAAAGTTATTAAGCAAATTTCCAAGTTCAACTTGACTTACTGATTTCGATGTTGATTTACTTACTCTTGCTCTTCCTCTTGATATGTGCTTGCAAGTTTCACAAATTTCTTCAAATGATAATTAGTATAATTCACCTCTAGTCATGAGATCAAGGAGATCAATCCACTCATCCCTGATTGCTTTAAGTAAGAGGGTTTTTAGTGTGTCAAATCCTAAATGATGTAATTTTGCCCTCTTAAAATTATACATAAATCTCTCTATTAGATCCTCAAGGCTCTTGTCTTTTGTTTGATTCATTATAAAGATTTAATTTTTAAGATCGTGATCTTTATATTTTTTTAGAAATATATTTTGTATATCATTCCATGATCTAATGAGGTCTGTCATAAAACAATTGACCAAACATTGATTGTCATAATATATTGCGTCTAGGGGGACGATGGCGAGGGTTTACGAGAGGGATTTTGCGGCCAAGCTCTGTGAATGTGCTGGCTCGTGCAATAATGGAGGATGCGGAAGGGACAATCGCAGTCCCTGTCAAAGGAATGGAGAAGCTACGAAATTTTTTGCAAGCCAGAATTCAGATCTGCAGTTCTGTGATGCAGATCAAGAAAACCAGCGGTCCAAGCAACCGCCAACGAGACCTGATCAGGCACCATTTCCCTTGATCCGAGGCTTGGTGCATAGATCCAGCCTAAAGCACATCCCTACAGCCATCCGGTTGACAGATCAACCTCTATTTTGGTCAGATCTGGGATTTTTTTTTCGGGGAGATCGAGATCTTGGAGCAGCAGTCAGTGCAGTATATGGGATCGACGTCGCTGCTCTGAAAATGGAATTCTGATTCCAAAAACGCGCCATCAACCTGATGGATCTGCAGATGAGAGAAAGCTCTAACAGGAGGTCCGATCTGGGAAACGGAGCATCAGATGGTGCCAAACATTGTAGATTCGGGGTGGATCTACCAGATCTGGCCAGATCTAGGCAAAATACAAATCCAGAAAACTGGATCTGATCAAGGCAGACACAGAGGATCTGAAACAAATCTTCATCAGATCAACAGAAGGCAGACACGTTTGTGTGCAGATCTGGGAACGGATGAGTGATTCGGAGCTAAAAAAAGCGATCCAGGACAAACTGGGAATTCCAGTTGCATTTCAAATCTTAATATTTGCTAGGATATGTCTACAGGATCAACACACACTCCAGCATTACAAGGTTGCAAAGGACTCAACTATTATCCTCAATCACCGACTGCGAGGTGGATCTAAGGGATCTACTTCAAAACCTACAGGCACCTATCGCGATGTAGCCAAAGGGAAAGAACCTCCAAAGGGGAAAGAATCCACAGCTGTTAATATAACCCCAGGGCAGTATATCGTGGATCAAGTGCCAGAGAGTCCCTCCATCTTGTTGGATACTCCAGAGGTAAAGTGCATATTCTCAGATCTAAAAAAAAATGTTGTTATTTGTAGATTTAACGGTTTCTGGCCTCGAACGGATGCTTTGTACCAATGGATTCACACGGTCTGGACAAAAAACTGCCAGATCCACCTATGCTCGAAGGGTTTCTTCATAGTAATCTTCCTCGTAGAAGGAGAAAGGGAAAAAATTCTCAATGAAGGACCATGGTTCTGGGGCAGCGCGGGATTGTTTGTTACCCCATGGTTCCCGGAATTTGATGCTAATACTATGGTGGTATCAAGGATGCCAGTATGGGTAAGGTTGCATAATCTTCCGATACATTTTTGGCACTACAAAACCTTATCAGCCATAGGGAATACCCTTGGAAGAATGTTAAAGATTGATTCAGAGAGACATATAAAAGGAATCTTTACTTTTGCTAGGATATGTGTCAAGGTAGATCTTAGCCAAGGATTACCTAAAAGCATCTTTCTGAACTTCAACAATTCTCAGTGGAAACAACCTTTGGACTATGAGAATACAGCATTCAGATGCAGGGGATGTCAACAAACAGGTCATCTGTTCAATGCATGCAAAAGCCTCAACAAGAGCAAGCCACAACAAAGGAAGCCCAAAGGATGGCAGAACATAGATGATGTCGTAAAGAAGAGAGCTGCGGAAAAGAAAGCCCCTTCGGTAACAAAAGACGAAGAAACAGAAGCAGAAGAGGATGATACCACCATAGAGGAAGTTGAAATAGAGAACCAGAAGGAAAATATAGCAGACAACAAGGCTTCACAGTCCCACTCAAATCAGGCAGAGACCCAGCAAAATCAGGCTGAGATGATAAGCGTGGATCAAAGTATGGGAGGCATCAAACGGCAACATCACTCAGATACTTCAGACTCAGACAAAGAAACAGGGCCTCCGAATGTATCAACACAGTTAGTCATTGCTTCGATCGAGCCCACTCAAGGAGAGTGGCGCAAGGTCGAAAAGAAAAAGGGGAGAAAAACTTGAAGCGTGAGTTTTACTCACAGCCGGAATTCAGGTTTTTACCCCTTTTTCTTTCTCTTTTCTCTTTCCTTTTCTTATTCTTTGTGCACGTTAGTCTTCTAACGTTGCGTGGGGTGCGAAAGCACTCGGGCCCATGTGGCAACTTACGGAATGCTTCATTGCATCTGCTAGTGTAACTTTTCATTAATTTTTTAATAAAAAGTTACCATTTTTTTCCTTGGAAAAAAAAATCATTCCATGATCTAATAGAATTTGTCTTGGAACTTATAAACAATTTAAGAGCTCTATCCTTCAATGTTGCTGGAAACAATCTCAATTTTTGAGTGTTTCATAAGTAACCATAAGATCTGCAAAGTATTTCAAATTCAAAGAGAAATGTTTTTGAATCCTTTCACCTCATACCATAGAATTAGGGAAGGAAATATGGAGGGATGTTCTTCATATGAACATTGATATCAGTATCTTGAATGAGAAATCCTAGAGGATTTTCATCATTATCATCATCTCCATCCATTTATTCTACCTTATCTTCCACCTCTTCTTCTTCTACCTACAAAATTAGATGGTTATGGGGCTTGTACTACACCATGTCATTCTAATGGCAGGTTTTTTGGTGTTGGAGAAGTATTTTTTTATTTATATAATTTTTTTGAATGAGAATTCTAATCCAATGCAAGATTCCCAATGCATTTTTTTGTTTTTGTAGAGAATATGAATGCAATAAACAAATAAGGAATCATTCAAATAATAAGAGAGTTCTTTATTTGTCACCCTCCCCGACAACGGCACCAAAAAGTGATGAGCCTTAGTATTGCACCAAAAATTTTGCAACTCCCAAGGCTACCAACTTAAGTTATCAACTCGGGGTTCGTACAAACTTAAGAGGGATCGGCATTGTATGTGTAGCAGACAACTTCCTTTGATGCAAGTGAAAGAAGGCAATGAAACAAATTCAAATGATAAAATATCTATGTAATTCATCAATCCTAAGTTGCAAAAAGGTAAATAACAATAAGCAAATCTAGTCCACTTGTGTTGGAAAGTAAATCTAGACTAATTGCAGAAATCAACATTCAAAAAGAAAGAAATGTAAGAGTTAAAGGAGACCTAACCAAGCCTCAGCTCAACCAAATTGGTCTTAGGGAATTCATAGGAAATAAATATACTTCTACCATGAATTTGGAGTGAATTTGGGCAAGGAAGATCTCGAAAACAAACTGCTACAAGATGCAACATGATTGCTACAAGGTTTTTGTTTCTCGAGTTAACTTGCCAAATTCCCAAACAAATCAAATGAAAATGAGATGGGGTAAATTTTTCTATTGATTAGGATGTGCTAGGACTCCAATCCAAGTGGAATGACTCAAAAATACCTTTGTTAACATGTGCTAAAAATTTGCAAAAAATTACTACTCTAAAAACTATAAATCCTAGAATCAGTGAGTTAGTTAACCTACCGAATTCCTAACAAGATCAAGTGAAAATGCTATGAGGTAAAAAAATTTATTAAGAATAATATTATTTGGAATCAATCCAAGTGGAATTAACTCGAAAGATATTCATTAACATATGCCAAAATTCAGTAGAAAAATATTACTAAAAATCAGAAATTTCAGAGCAATGAACTAGTGAGCTAATCTAAGTAACCAATGCTTAAGCTAATCAAGTGAAAACGTTGTGGGGTAAATTTTTTTATTATATTGTATGTTTTTAAGCTTCAATCCAAGTGGAATCGACTCAAACTAAGCTCATTAACATATCCAGAATTGTAAACTAGTAAAACAATCCAAGTAGTTAGACGATGAATATGACTTTGCAAAGTTGTTTTAAGGATGGATTGTACTTGTAAATGTATAAATGACCAGAAAAAATAATTATTTCAATCATTTAACCAATCTAACCTAGAGCAAATGAAGAATGAGTATTACGTGCAGAAATAGGAAATGCAAGCATTAGAGATGCAAGTGAACAAAACATTCAAATAAGATAAATAACTTGTACAATAGGGATCTGAGGCTCCTGGGATGGCCAAGCCCAAGGATACTCAGAGTCTTATGAAGGAAATCAAGTCTTAGAAGCTAAAAATGACACCAAAATTCATTATTTGAATCAAAGTACATCTCTACTAGAAATGAAAGTAGAGCTACCAAATAACAAGTTTTCTCCACAATAAGGCTAAGAAATACATGCCCCTAGAGGAAAATTCGATTTTTTACTTATACAAACTGATGGGGAAGAGTAGGAAGCTTTCCCCTCCAAAATCCCTCAAAAAGTGGATCTGGTTCCCAACAATAGGAATCTTCATCTAAAGAAAGGGAACACATTCGTAGGTTTTCTCAACCAATGGAGCTCTAGAATTTGTCAATGATTTCATGATATTTTATTCATTTATTGATCCATCCTGTAACATCCTTTGGTAGGGAACAAGTCCCTAAATTCTCTCATTCAAAGTTTACTCAATATTCTGGAAAAAAATAAATAATATCAGGCACATAATATGCAATTGTTTCTAAACCTTCCTAATGAACACATTATAGCTAAAAATTATGTTATCAAATGCAAGGAGAGAGGTTAAATGTGTTCAAGGATGGTCATATGGGCCTTAATTTGTATCTAATTTGGAGGCCCATTAGGAACTAATAGCTATTGGACTCGACATGCGTCTATCTCTGATCATAATCTTATTTTCCTACAGTGGAAAGATGGCATTAACCTATTAAATCATCCTTCCAAATTCAATCATGCTTGGCTGGAAAAGGAGGACTTTCAGCAGGTTGTAAGAACATGCTAGAAAGGTTGTAAGAAGACTAAAGAGAGTGGTTAAAAAATGGGAAAGGAGAAAAAAGGAGAATTTCCAAGGAGTTATTGAAAATTGATATCAAGTTGGAGATACTTGATTATCCCAAACATCCTAGTTTTCTATCAGAAAGAGCTAAAAAGGAAGCATTGGAACTTGATAATTGAAAAAGATACGTCCTTGGACTACAAGAAGAAGAATGGCATTTAAAGAGTAGGGCTATATGGGTCACTGGAGGGACCAAAACACTAAATTTTTTCATAATTTTGCATCAAAAAGGCATAAGGAGAACACTATATGGGAGTTGCAAGATGAAGCTTGGAATTCACTACATACTTAGGATCAGTTACAAACTAGAGTTGTTAGATATTCTAGACAGTAATTCTTCTAGATCAAATATTGACATTGATACACAATTGAAGGTGATCAACTCATATCCCACCTTTTTCTCTCCTATGGATTCAAGAGACATTGATAAGCTCGTCAGTAAGGAAGAATTAAAATCATTCTTGAATACTTTTGCCAAAAAAAAAATCCTAGGTCTATATGGTTGGACTATGGATCTTTTTATCCACTTCTTCGACTTGATGGGGGAGGACCTAGTACAATTGGTGGAGGATTCTAGTTAGTACTGGGTGGTCCCAGGCTCTTTAAACTCAACGTTTATTGCTCTTATTCCTAAGACCTCAAATATTGTTACTTTTAAGGATTTTCAAACCATTTCCTTTGTGTAATATTATATATAAATTTATTTCTGAGGTGATTTCCATCACACTAAGAGATAAACTATCCGGCTCTATCTCACTGCAAAATTTTGGTTTTCTCAAGGGGAGGAAAATACAAGATGCCATTGTAATCACACAAGAATGTTTACACATGGAAAAAAAAACATCTAAGTTCCCCTATTTTTAAATTGTACCTTGTAAAGGCATATGATTGCATTGATTTTGGTTTTCTGCGATTGAATCTCACTAAGATCAGGCTCTCATTTGGTGTTGTTCAATGGATTATGGCTTGTGTTATCTCTATTCAATTTTTTGTCATTATTAATGTGCCACATCTATGTTTTTTAAGGAGATCAAAGGACTGCACCAGGGGTGCTCTTTATCTCTCTTTTTATTTATCATTGTCATAGAATGTCTAAGTTGTCTTATTCCATAGGAAAAAGGGATGGGTTAGATTGTTGGAATTTAAGTTCCACGGAACATTTCTATCTCCCGTTTACTTTTTGTAGACTATGTCCTACTATTTGGGATGGGAAAACTCCTTGAATGGAGGTGATAATATAAGATTATTGATGTTTTTCGCAAGGCAATGGACCTAATGATCAGCAGTGATAAGTAATTTTTTATTGAGCATGAGGTCGACGAGGAGGTTCTTCAGGAAATATATGATATTTTTTGTTTCAAGGTGATTAAACTTACACAAAGTTTCACTTATTTGGGGTTTTTCATCAAACCAAATAAATATTTGGTATAAGATTGGAGGTGTTTGATAGAGAAATTTGGTCATAAGTTGATGAAATGGCCAAATAAATGGTTGAAAATTGGAGGTAGACTCACATTGGTTAAGGTTGTTCTCTAGAATATACCAGTCTATTGGATCCACATTGTTAAGATACTTGCTTCATTTTCCAGAAAATTAATTCCATCATTGTTGGTTTTATTTGGGGTGGCAATACAGAGCATCATAAAATTCACTTGGCTAAATTGGAGGATTTATCAAGGCTGAAATCAGATGGAGGTTGGGGGTTAAAAAACCTCCTTTGGTTTGGATGGGAATTTGCATCCAAATCACTATGAAGATATCTATTTAAAGAAATATTTGCAAAGATAAATATTTTTCTGAGATGATGGTTGAGGACTGGATATGAGCTCCTAAAATAGCACACATAATGCATATTTTATTTCGTGATGCATGTTATTAGTCAAACATTGGATAGCCGAGAATAAAAAATGGAAAAGTAGAGATGGCTTGAGGGTTAGGATTGGAGAAGGATTCATTTGATCCTCCTCTCTTACTTTGCCTCAAATTTTCATTAATATATTACATAGTAGAGGTTATTACTATATTAATCATATTAAGAAGAAGGATTTGGAGCAAAATGTTGGCACTATTTGGTTGACAACTAATGACCTAAGATTGTCCAAAGACTTGGCACATATGTGGAAGGAATATACTTTGGATTTACAACAGGTGGGAGTTTATCTAAATTCTGAGGAAGATATCCTTATATGGAACGGAAATATTGAAGGAGAGATCATAGTTAAGAAGGATTATTGACATATAACATTGATAATGATATGCCCATCCCTTATCTAGTTGAATCAAAAAATATGGAATTGGAAAATCCCTATGAAGCTAAAGTTTTTGAGTGGATTTGTTTGAGGAATAAAGTTCTAATTTGGGATAACCTTTGTAAAAGAGGTTTCTTTGGACCAGGAAGATGTGTTATTTATATAGAGGAGGAGGAGAATATATCACACTTATTTCTTAAGTGTCCATTTTCTTTGACTATCTAGCATTTTGTGTTGAAGGAATTTAATCTCGTCTTTAGTTGGAATGGGAAATCATTGGGACCTACTTTAAATATTGGTGCGGTGTACATCCATATTAGGAAGAACTTCCTATACACATAACATGGAGAATTTGGACAACCAATAACCATTTGATATTTAAGGATAAAGTTCTTGTTATTAAAATAACACTACCTATTAATAAAAGAGCCTGTGATAAGATTATAGGATATTTTATGGAGAATGGACCTAGGACGTATTCATATAAGGCTAGGGTTATAAATTATTTGATGACGATGGTTTATCCCTCTGCATTTTTTGATGGGGCTACTTTCTCAAACACCAGTGGATGTGGAGGTGTAATCTTCTTGGAGCAACAACACTTTTATAACCTATATTGGAGATGTGGATAGATCTAATACAAAAGTAGAGCTTACAACTTTGTGGGGAGTTTTAACATTTGCAAAACTCTTAGGCTTGGAAAATCTACAAGTATATGGGGATTCAAAGGTAGTGGTGGAATGGACCAATGGGAAATATAACCTGGACATTGCAACTCTTGGGCACTGGAAACAAAGGGTTAGACACTTATTAAGTGACATCAGGATTGGACCTATCTATAGGGAATTGGATGGACAAGTGGATGCTATCTCAAAGAAAGGACTGATTGCACAATTGGGGTCTATCTATGTGGAAAAATATGATGTTGGTAGCATATTAGTTTTTGGATAGTTTCCTCTCTACTAATATTTTTACTTTTCGTCTATTACTATCCAATCATGTATGTGAATATGTTTATAAACAATAGTTTTTGGATCAATTATTTGGATTTATGAAGGAAAAAAATGAAATATAGATATAACATAAACACAAAGTTACAACGAAAACAGAACTTAAATTCATTAAAAATAAAGTACTGAAAATTGTATACATGCAAAACAGAAATAAACTAGCTCAGGTGATGGTAGCTTATGTCTGAGAAGAGATGTGGCAGCTACATGCCTTTTGAACTATGTTACAATGAGTCTTAGAAGCCTTTTTATCAATGAGAAATAATGGGAAACCCTAAACATCCAAAAACCAAACCCTAGGAGATGAAGCGCCAAAATCTTGTGGGCCTCATTAGGGTTAGTTGGAATGTCAACTTCCTAGGGTCGTAAATTTGGCATACGATCTCCATTTGGTTATCATAATAACATCATTTAGGCCCTCAAATTGGCTTTGGAAGTTTAAGACCTGAAAAACTACCAAAAATAGTAAGGTGTGCTATAATTAAGGAAACTGAAAGAAACAATTGTGGGGATCCAAGTGGAATAGGTGAGTGGACACCAATATCCACCTGGATCAGTCCTTCCCCCTTAGGAAGAAATAGACCCCATTGCATTGAGTGCCTCCATGAGATAGGGAAACTTATGTTGAACTTGATCCCTGGTGAGCCACTTTCCCTGGTGCACGAGTTGGCCAAATTTGACAACACGATACAGTAGGATCTTCTGTTGGTGAGTGTTCTTTATCTGTGTGTCCATAATTTGATCAGTTGTGGCTTTTTCCATGTAGTTTGGGTTGAGATTTGTTGGTGTTAGTTGTTCTTCAATGTCTGATGTGTCCAACAATGGTGGAAAGTATGGTTGAAGGCAGTCCACATTGAACATTGGGTGTAGGCCAAGGAATGGGGGAATGTTGAGCTCGAAAGCATTGTCTGCCACAGCCTTGGTGGTGGTGTAAGGCTTGTATCGAAGAGGTCGGGACATTCGATGGGCTCCTACCATGCATTCTTTCTACAAATGAAACCAAACTTTGTCACCCACCTCAAACTGTTTATGGGATCCCAAAATGTACCCACACTTGTTCAAAGAATAGTTTGGCAGTGTCCTATATTTTGATACTCTTCTTGCAAGCCGCCAATATAGCCATCTTAGAAAAATTTTCCATGACTACAAATACATATTCATTACCGTTCTTGGTAGAAGGGAGGCCTGACATATAGTCCATGGAGATGTATTCTCATGGTTGGCTAGGAGTAGGCAGAGAAGTATATAGGCAGTGTTAGATCTGATATATTTTCTAATGTCCTATAGTAGTTTTGGCAAATAAAAATACTTTTTTAGTACGTCCACAGTTTTCTCCACACCAAAGTGTCTTGCGACCCAACTACAATGTGATTCTGAAATCAGCTTGGCACGCTCGTTGGAAGGAACACGAAGGTGGCCCAAGTAACATAGTAATGCATCCTAGAGGTGGAAATCTAGAACTTACTTGACATCCACTAACATATGGTATGTGGTGGTGAACTCTGGATCATTTGTGTATAGTTGTGTCCATCCGAAGGTCTCATGGCCATAATATTTGAGAATAGTATTCAGTGTTGCAACTCGGGGTTGACAGACAATTTGAAAGATGATTGGTGTTTCCCTTTTTGCATTTAATGTTCAAATGGAATTGTTGTTAATATTTGGACCACCTATGATGGTGATCATTCTGCAACTTCCCTTGTGTTTGTATAAACTAAAGAGGTCGGTGATCTGTGTGGATGACTGTATCCTTCCCCATAATGTAATGTTTCCATTGTCGGCAAGCATCGATCGTGGAGTACATATCTTCATCATATGTGGGATACTTTTGAATTGTATCGGAAAGTGTCTCATTATGATAGGCCATCCGATATCCTTGTTGGGTGAGGACTGCACCAATAGCATAGTCAAAGTTGTCTGTCTCAATCTCAAATGGTTGTTGCAGGTTTGGCAATGTGAGTACTGGTGCAAAACAAAGGCAGTGCTTCAGCTCAATAAACACCTTATATTGGGACTCAGACCAAAACAAACTTTTCTTTCGCTCTGCCCTTGGTAACGTGACTCAAAGGTAAGGTGATATGAGATAATCCCAACACAAACCTCCAATAAAAATTGGCAAGGCCCAAAAACCTGCAACGCTCTGTTAGGGTGGTCGAGGTTGGCCAATCTTCAATGACTTGGATCTTAGTCGGCTCCACATGCACACCTTGCTCATCAATTTTGTAACCCAGATATTGGACTTGGCTCATGCCAAAGGTGAATTTCTCCAATTTGGCACATATTTTGTGCTGCCATAGGGTTTGAAGGACTTGTTGAATGTGTTGCAAGTGTTTTTCCCAACTCTTACTGAAGATGAGGATGTCATCCAGATATGCAACCATGAAATAGTTGGTGAAAGGTTGCAGGATGTTACTTATTAGCCTCATAAAAGTTGCAAGGGCACTTGTCAGCCCCAAAGCCATGATCAACCACTCAAAAAGGCCATCCTTATATTTGAAGGTGGTATTCCATACATTTGTGGGTTCTATTGGAACTTGGTGATAGCCAGACCTCAAATTCATCTTGCTGAAATACTTGGAAACCTTGAGTTGGTTAAGAAGGTCATTGATTCATGGGATTAGATATATTTTCCTGACATTAATTTAGTTTAGTGCCCGATAATCAATCCATAGCCGCCAATTTCCATCCTTCTTATGTATAAGTACAATTGGGCTCCCACAAGGAGAGGAACTTGGTTGGATGTTCCCTTTTTGCAACTACTATTGGATCTGCTTCTTGATTTCTTCATTTTCCTTAATAGAGCAGCAGAACATCAGCCCATTGAGTAGGAGTGCTTCAGGAGTTAGATTGATTGAATGCTTGACCTGACAATGCAAAGGTACCCTTGTAGATGAGGAGAAGTCCATGTATTCTTCCATGACCTTGTCCACCTGCTTTTGTTGCATGAGGGAACCCTTCCCAGGGGCCATCGATGTAACCAATATATTCCCCTTTCTTTGAGAGTGAATCAGAAACAAAAGAATTTCTCAGTATGGGAGATAATCTTACTACATTGCTTAGCAGAGATCAAATAGATGGCAGTAATCGGGGCTACCTCTGGGATCCTATATAACTTATTTCCAAAAGTTATAATAATAGTGTGAGGCCTAGACTCATACACATCATGACGCATCAATAAGTATGGTTGGCCTAATAATACATCACAAAATTCAAGATGAGCAACATCACACAGTACCTCACATGAAGGGCTTGATGTTGTGAGGAAGGTGGTAGTGTTAGTTCACGCAGAGACATCCTCCTTGATGGATCCATTGGATGGTGTATGGTTGTGGGTGTGGTGTGGTCGGTAGGACCAAACACTTAATGAACTCTATAGAAATTAGGTTCTTTTGGTTCCCACTATCGGCAAGGAACTACAACAGAGTACCCTTCACCCACATCTATGAGTGGAAGAGACACTCCCCCTCCTCTGGATCTACAGTCTCAATCTTCTGGACCTTGGTGGTGGAAATTGTGGCACTGGGCTCTACGTCAATAATTTGCTTCCACTTGTCAGGTTCTGGATCAGAATTAGAACATGCATTAGATTCTTAAGCTTTTAGCTTGGACACCAATGACAGCTTAACACGACACTCATTTGTGTTGTGAGTGGGGCTCTTGTAGAAATCGCATCACTTTCCCATGACCTCCTTCATCTGCGTGGTCCCATTCTTTGCTTGTGGCTTCAATGGTTTGTCCTAGGACAATTCACCTTGGTTTTGTCCTTTTTTTATGGTTTGGGAGTGCTCTTTCCCTACTTTGGATTCACAAATCCAAATTTGTGCTTCTTTAGTTTAAATTTGTGTTCAATCTTGGTAGCATATCAGAATGCTACACTAAGAGAGGATATGTCCAGGAACTCCATTTCCTCCTGAATGTATTTGTACAGGTAGTTGTGGTATTTGAGCACAAGATGTCGCCTCAAAGTCCTTGATACCTAGCTTTGTGCGCAGAGTATGAAAAATATTTATGAACCCATGCACATCTTGGTCCCTTTGTTGTCATAGTGTGATCCATTGTATGTACTTGTCCTCATAGTTCCCCACAAGGTAATATTGTTCCTTGACAGTGTCTTAGAAAGTGTTCCAAGTGGGTGCGGCCAAAAACAGAGGGTGTTATTTGGCGCTTTTCTCACAGTAAGTTTCCAACCAGTCCTTAACATGGGGGGAGGCCTTAAGTAGTGCAAAAGTGATATTTTCCCCTTCAAAAAAAATATGGACTAAAAAGTAACCCTCCAGAAGATTCAACCATTTATCTATAACATCTGTATCTATTTGACCTTCTAATATAGGGATATTGAAGTTAACTTGTACCTTGAAAGGGGCAGTGCCTCCAAATTGATTGTTGGATGAAGATGTGTCGCCTATGGGCGGATCCGCTAAAGGATCTGGTCAAATTTTTCCATCATCTTGTTCCTTTGCCACTTGAGAGATACTTTGAGCAACATCTTGATAGGATCTCCTGCTCCCTTGTCTTTCTTTTCTTCAACCGCGGGAGGTCATCAGTGTCGACGAGGGAAATCTTGAAAAGGCTCAACTAGTTCAAGTCCCAACTCCTTATACCCCAACCTTGTTGGGGACATGCACAGAAAAATAGAGAAAAAGTAGACTGGTCTGATACCACTCATCCATATTTATTAGGGAACAAAATGAAATATAGATTTAAACATAAACATGGAGTTACAGTGAAAACAAAACTTCAATTCATTAATAATAAAGTACTAAAAATTGTATACACGCATAATGGAAATAGAGTAGCTCAGGGAATGGTAGCTTATCTATGTGAAGAGATGTAGCAGCTACATGCCTTCTAAAGTATGTTAAACTAAGGCTCAAAGGCCTTTTTATCATTAATAAATAAGAAGAAATCCTAAACAACCAAAAACTTTACCATAGGATATGAAGCTCAGAAATCTTGTGGGCCCCGTCAGTGTTAGTTGGAACATCAACTTCCTGGGGTCATAACTTTAGCATGTGATCTTCATTTGATTATCATAATACCTCATTTCAAATATCTCCAAGAGGAGACCTAAAAAAAATGGAAAATTAGTGTTTCACTTTTCTAGTCTCTCTGTTTTCCCAAAAAAACATTTTTTAGGCCTAAAAAAAGCTCTGGAAGTTTAGGACCCAAAAAACTGCCAAAAATAATAAGTGTTCCTACAATTAAAGAAATTGAAAGGAACAATGGTGGGGTTCCAAGTGGAATATGCAGGTGGCCACCAATATCAACCTGGATCAATCCTCCCCCCTTAGGAAGCAATGGTCCCCATTGCGTTGAATGCCTCCATGAGAAGGGAAACTTCTGTTGAACTTGGTCCCTGATGTGCCATTTTCCCTAATGCAGGAGTTTGCCAGCTTTGACAACCTAATATAGTTGGATCTTCTGTTGGCGAGTGTTCTTGATCTTTGTGTCCATATTTTGATCAATTGTGGAATGTTCCATGCATTTTGGGTTCAGTTATGTTGGTGTTAGGTGTTCTGTAATGTCTAATGTGTCTAACAATGGTGAGAAGTATGGTCGAAGGCAGTCCACATTGAATATTGGATGTAGTCCAAGGAATGGGTGAAAATTGAGCTTGAAATCATTATCTTTAACAACCTTGGTGATGGTGTAAGGCCCATATCAGAGAGGTTGGAGCTTCCGATGGACTCCTGCCAAGAGTTCTTTCTTCAAATGGAACCAGAATTTGCTGCCCACCTAAAAATATTTATGGGATCCCAAATGTACCCACACTCATTCAAAGAAGAGTTTGGAAATGTCCTCTACTATGATACTCTTCTTGTAGGCCGCTAATGTAGCCATCTTAGAAAATCTATCCATGACTAAACACACAGTCATTATTCTGCTTGGTAGAAGGGAGGCTCGACATACAGCCCATGGAAATGGATTCCCAAGGTTGGTTGGGAGTAGGCAGAGGAGTGTACAGGCCTTGTTTCTTGATGGTTGGCTTGGCCATGGCACAGGAAGTGTCAAATCTGATATATTTTCTAATATCCTATCAGAATTTTGGCCAATAAAAATACTTCTATAGTACAGCCACAGTTTTCTCCACACCAAAGTGTCCTGCGACTCGACTCTAATGCGCTTCCCAAATCAGCTTGGCATGCTCGCTTGATGGAATATAAATGTGGCCCATGTAGCATAGTAATACATCTTGGAGGTGGAAATCTAGAACTTTCTCACCATCCACTAACATCTGGTATGTGGTAGCAAACTATATCATTTATGTAGATTTGCAGCCATCCGGAAGTCTCGTGGCCACAAGGGTTGAGAATAGTAGTCAATGTTGGAACTATGGGACGACTGAGACAATCTGCAACATGATTGTTGTTGCCCTTTTTAAATTTAATGTTCATATGGAATTGTTGCAGATATATAGACCACTTCTGATGACAATCATTCTGCAGTTTCACATGTGTCTATTTAAACTGAAAAGGTTGATGATCTATGTGGATGATCGTCTCCTCCCTAATGTAATGTTTCCATTTTCAGCAAGCCTAGATGATGGAATACTTATTTTTATCATGGGTCGGGTACTTCTAAATTGTATTGCAAAATGTGTCATTGTGATAGACCAGCAGATTCCCTTGTTGGGTGAGAATTGAACCAATAGCATAGTTGGATGCATATGTCTCAATCTCAAATGGTTGTTGTGGGTGTGGTAATGTAAGTACGAGTGCAAAGCAAAGGTGGTGTTTCAGCTCAATGAACGCCTTCTATTAGGACTCTGACCAAAAAAAATTTACTTTCACTATGCCCTTGGTAACTTGACTCAAAGGCCAAGTGATATGAGAGAATTCCAACACAAACCTCCGATAAAAATTGGCAAGGCCCAAAAAGTTGTGAAGCTCTGTTAGGGTGTTGTTGTAGCGGCTACAACACCCTCAAAAATTTTGTCCCGCATCCACTTTTGGAGCCTCCTTTGAGAGTTTTACTTGATTCCTGCATGCACTCGGGTTCACCCCATGAGCTCCTATGAGTCTTCGCACCCACCTTGCTTGATCAGTCGATAGACAACTTTTGCATGTTAATGTCAATGTAATAATTGCGACCATGTTCTAGTCATTTACAAGGTCTTTGCTTCGTGTGTACATGTTGTGTTCACTATGTAAACATTCGTCGCACTCACACACAAGGTCATATGCATTGTCGCTCAAGCGTTTTTGCAGTCGTCCAATGATCAATCACAAGCATCGCACTTGTCGCTCACGCCGTCAGTTAATTATGTTGAGCATGTGTGTCTGGATGGTTTGAGTCGTCTCATCATCAAGTCATGTAAGTGTGTGTTTGCAAGTACTTGTATGCACCTTTTCACTCGTTCACACACTTAGTCGTTTTACTGAAGTTATGATGATCAGATTCCCCTCTGACAGCCGAACCTTCACCTTGCCATCGACTTGATCGACTGTCTCCAAAACAGTGCAGAAGCACCAAGCAAGCCATTTCAACCTACGCTTCCTGCAAGTTGATTAATCAACCTTCCTGCTCGTCAACTGGAGAATTTGACACGGTAGTCACCCTAGGGCTGAATCCCCTAAAAAATTGTGCAGAGGTTGCAGACCTTGTGCGCTTCGCTGACTGAGAAAATTACGCAGATAGGCTGAGAAAACACCCAATGCTTGTCCATGTCTCCCTCAGAAAATTGCATAGTGTTTCCAGCCATCCCACTAGTCAGGCAACCGGCTACTCACCCTGAAAACTGCACAGATTTCGTGAGCAAGCCCTCTACTGCCTAGCAGCCCACTCAGCTCAGAAACTACGTAGAGCTAATCAACATGCCAACCTCCCAGCATCAACACAATTTTTCCCACCAGCAGCCCACTGCCAATTCCCTTCAGGAATTGTGCAGTTTTTGCTGCCAAGCTCCTAGTAGCTAACTGTTAGTTCCCTCTAGGAATTCCACAGTTTTTGATGCCAATGTCCCAGTAGCAAGTTTTCAGTTCCCTCCAAGAATTGTGCAATTTTGGCTGCCAGGCTCTCGCTACCCGCTCCTTCCAAAAATTGCACAAATTTTGTCTGCCCAGCCTTCCCGCAGCCCAGACTGCTCCTCTCAAAAATTGCGCAGATTTGTCCTCTAGCTAAGCCAGACCCCACAGACAGTCACTGACGATCCAGATTGTCGTCACCATCTCTCAGTGAATTCTGCATAGTTTTCACCAGCAGTGCCCGGAGCCTCCAACTCGAAGCTTGCCTTGCGCAGTTTCGCAACCTTGTCTCCTCTCCCAGTCACCTGCATCCGAAACGATCATGCATCATGGTAGACTAGGAGATTTATGGATTTGATTTTGTCTCGTCATGAGTGACTGCAGACATAGGTACACAAACAAACATGGTGTGACAACGGACGGGATGAACAAAGGGAGTACATGCAGAAGGACATGTTTTCCAACGGACAAATAAACGATGAATGCAAAGAAATGTGCTCGCGACGGACGATCATGCAAGAGATGTGTTCACAGACGGACAAGCGAACATGCATGTGTTCACAGACATATGGATGGACAAACATGCACTTTTCACAAACGGACGAACCTGTCAAGCATGCAAACATACAAGCAAGGATCAACGTGCAAATGCAACATCAAGAAAACCTAATGACCATCGAAGACCCCACGCACCTTTTCATGTGGAGGTGAAGCTATGACACACCATGAGGACATCCATCACCCAGCAAAACTACAGCTCGACATGTACACCAGAAGCAGCACGAATGTACCAGCACTGTCATGTTGAGTCTTGTCATGAGTCATGTCGTCCACATCTCTACTATGGGCCATCCTATCAATCAATGTAATGTAATGTGGAAGTCCAAGAGACCCACTTGTCATACGAAGATTCATTTAGAGTCAAAAGGTCATGGAAGTCAAACAGTCATGAGGGAAGTTGAACAGCCACAAGGCTCAGTTTCACCCTTGGCTATAAAGACCCCCTCATTTGTACATGCAAAGGAATTTTCACCTCGGCTCCTCCCACATAGCCTTGAGAGTCTGTAATATTTTCTTTAAGGAGTAAGTAGTGGCTCCAACACCCTGCCCACAGGGTTAGTGATGTATGGTGTAATGATGTGTCTTGGGACTTTCGCTTAATTCAAAAGCCTGCTAATAGGCCAGCACATTTTCACATGTGTTGTAATTTTTGTAAGACTAATCTTGAACATTTGTAATACATGTTGCTTTAACCTGTGTTTAACACTTGAACTCATTTAATTGTTGTAACACATATATATTAATGAAAATGTGTTGTATGAGCTGTTAACGTTGTCCTACCCATGTTGGTTACCTCCCCGGACATTAGACAGACCTTTCATGTAAACTTTCTATAACGACCGTCGCACTCGCGCAGACTCCTCCACTACGTGTTGTACGTGTTATCTTTCCTTGTTTGTTGCGACTGCCGCTTTCTTGTGGACTACTCCTCTGGAATCTTTGCACGTCCTGTTGTGTTGTGTGTTACTAACAGAGTTGGGGCTTCCTCCCATCCGACTTGGGACTCACTCTCACCCTCTCCCTTTGTAGTGAAATAACCGTTGACACAATTAACACTAGCAATCATTAGGCACGTGAAGCTCACTACTCGAAGACAAAGCACACCACTCTCCTGTGCTGACAAGCAAGAGCTGAGGAAAACATTTAATATAATGGAAATTGGGCCATCATACCGAATGGGACTCCCACACCAAACGGTATGAGGTCTAGTTGGTACTTCATACCAGGGTGACCCCTTGAATGTTGGCGGGTCTAGCACCGTCAACATTTCTGGCACTAGAAGGAGGGCCGCCAATTGTTTATGGTTGAATGTCCTCTCACACTCACTCATCATTCACCTGGTCAAGGCAATAACTCGCACTCTCTCTCACCTACGCGCGACTCTGAAGTTGGTTACTTCTCACCTCCCAAGACTAAACACGAAATTCCATATGATCACATTCGCTCGATTTGTCCCATCACCCGTGAGTTCGTGAAAGTGGTCATACTGATCCTAAGCATACAGCATATTCCATACACATCAAGGAAGCCAAAAACCACTCCCACAGGGGTTGTTGTATCATTAGTGGAAGAAGAAATTCTCACCACTCTTGAAGTTCTGGTAGAAGTTGTTGAAGAAGGAGAGGAACCTCTAGTCTTCCTACAGGGGGAACGATACACCCTCATGATATTGGGCTCAGACTCCGGTAGAGAAGGTGGAGGGGAAGGCAGTAGAGGAGGCAGAAGTGGAGATGAGCCAACAGAATCAGAGTCGAAACCGTCAGATTCCAAAGAAGAGGAGGAGAAAGAAGAAGAAGAAGATATGGATGACCATAATTTGGAATGGATGACTCAGGGACCATTGGCTCTCTCGGTACTTTGCACAAGATGCCAAAGTGGGTGGAGAGAATTAGCATCAAGTTCAACCCTGATAGCACAATGAAGGCAGAAGACCATTTGGACAACTTCTACCTGTAGTTGCAGACCCTTGAGGTACGGTACGATAACGTAGCATGTAGATTGTTTCCATGTACCTTCGACAGTCACACTGCATGGTATCATAGCCTTCCAGCCAACTCCATACAAAACTGGGGTGCGTTCAAATGCTTGTTTCTTGAAAAAATTGTTGATGACAAGACCCCATCCATGTTACTCAAAGAATTGGGAATCTTGAAGATGGAGGGGAAAGAAAAGGTAAAACAATTTAATCAAAGGTTTACGTGCATATTAAACAAGGTTTAAGTGGACACCAAACCTCATGACTCCATCGTTATTGATTACTACACATCCGCACTGCCGACCAGCGTTGTGCAGTTCATCAAGTGAGCTACGAAACCAACACTAATGGAAAACTGTGAAGAGGCTATTGTTGTTGAGAAAGACCTGCACACTATTGGAGTCATCAAGGATGATGAAAAAGGAAAGGACTCCAAATACACGAGTAGGAAGTCCCAAGCGGTGGCGAGCAAAGGTAGAGACAAGGAAACAAACGATATTGAAACCCTCACCCGCCTTGTCAAGAACTTGACAACAGAAGTGTCTGAGCTTAAACAAGGGAAATCGAACACGTCTAAAAGAAACCATCCGCCCAGACAGAAACAAGGAAGCATGTCATTAGGAAGCAACCAATACCTGCAAAAACTACGCAAATCTCTATGTTCCAGCTCAATCGGTGCGCAAATTCTGAATTATGTTCATTCCACGAAGATCATCTCCAAGAGAATTCTTGATCAAAATGGAGGCGAGTCACAAGCTTTGTATGTAGTCATACATTTGACATAGAAAACAGTATGTAGTAACAACCGAAAGACACAGATAATGACGAAGATGTTCTACCTGATGAAGCCTCAAGTTCTAGGCATGTGGTGAACATGTATCAGTTCTCACAAGCAGTGTTGAAGACGAACACCGAGAAACATCCTTGAAAGAAAAACGATCATTACAATCTTAGGAGTAAAGGGGCTCCCCTTACAGTTGGGGAAGTGCAAGAAAATATGAGACTATTGATGAGGAAGTTTGATCCACCAGCCACCCCAAAGAAGAAAACACAAAGCAAGTCCGGGAAGACAACGGCAGATAAAAGTACATCCATGAGCAGCAAACTGCAGATAACTCCGCCGAACAACATGAACATCAGTATTACCCCAGACACCTCGATGATTCTTCCCCCTCTAGACTACAACATTGTGGATGAAATGAAGAAAACTAGCACGAAAATCAGTTTGTTCGAGCTAACTAAGATCCAAAGTTAGCAAGACATTTTGTTGCACGCATTGGGATAGACAACAATGGACAGTGCATCCTCTACTAGCAAGGGAGAAATCACACCTCCTAGATCACTTTCGACTATGTTAAACACACTCCAGATGTAAGAAGCAAACTCAGGTTGCCCTCCGTTCTTGCTCTCATTTGAAATTTTCAACTGTAATGTTCACAACTTCTTGGTTGATTCTGGCACGATAGCTAATGTTATGCCGCTCTCCATCGCTAAAAATATCAATGCACAATGGAGAAAGACATTTGCGCAAATCATCCAACTTGATCGAACATCTGTACCAGCAATTAGTGAACTCCGAGATGTGATCATCTGACTCTCTCACGACAGTCAATTCCACCAATGCATCAACATTGTTGTTGTGGACATACTGGAAGCATACGGTTTACTACTCAGTAGAGACTGGTCGAGAAAGATGAATGGATATTTTTCTATGGACTAATCGCACATGCGACTTCCGTACAAGGGAAAAAACAATCAAATCCAGGTGATATCGAAGAGGTATATGAGGCACAATGTCACTCACATCAATGGCGAGAATGAACTGTTGGCCTTCGTAGAACTCATGTTTGGCAACTGACTCGTCGAAACAACATTGGGGTGTTATCCTACACGTCCATCTCCAACCCCACCAGACACACAGTTGGGTCTCCTTCCTTGCCCAACTGATGGAAATGAAGCATGTACAGTACATTGTACCAATAGTAGCAGTAGCAATAGTGCAAGCGTGTCGAACAGTTTGTGTACAGATGAGTTTTGGACCATGTACTTCGACGGATCAAAGAAACAGGACAGCTCAGGAGTTGGGTGTGTCTTGATCGACCCAAATAATAGGAAGCATTTGGTTTCAAGTCGCTTGGATTTCGAGTGCATGAACAACATTTCTGAGTATGAAGCACTCGTGTTGGGCTTGCATAAATCCATCAACCTCAACGTGGTCGCGCTCAAAGTGGTAGGTGATTCAGAGATGGTACGGTAGGTACGTAACACCATACATTACTTTTCATTGCATCTCAAAAGTTACCAGCAAGAGGTATGAAGACTAATCTCTAACTTTCAAGCATTTAACAGCATTGTTGTACCATGTATAGGTAATGCAGTTGTCAATGCTCTAGAAAACACAGCCTCTAGAATGTCACCTATTAGGGATAGATTTACTATTGAAATTTTATACAAACCATCTATCCTAGATAACACAACTAACTTACGCATATTTAATGATGATCAACAAATATTGCATTTCATGGCCAATGCTAACATCTTCAAAGATGAAATGATAGACAATTATGAGCACCAACAGTCTCTACAAGCAAAAGCTAGTAACAGGAAAGGCCACCTTATCACGAAGGGTGTGGCATCGTTTGAGAAGCGACTTGCAAGAACTTTTTCAGGGGTCGGGGAATAGCAAAACCCACAGTTCCACCTTGATGCACGAACTGATCAACTTGAGAACAGAACAAGATCTGAAGTTTGTCAATCTCGGCTTATGTTGCACATAGCAAGATCGGAAAGCCTTTGTTCACCTGTTCAAAAAGTACCAGGATGTGTTCACGTGGACGTATGATGATCTGAAAACTTATGACACGCGAATAATCCAACACATTATTCCGATCAAAGAAGGGGTTAAGCCATATCAGCAGAATCTGAGGAAAGTACATCCGTCAATTAAACCCCTCATACAGAAAGAGCTCACCAACTTGTTGGATGCATGGATCATATACAAATTTTGTCATTCTACCTGGGTTTCAAACCTTGTTCTATATGTAAGAAGTCCAGGGAAATCCGCTTATGTGTTTATTTCCGGAACGTGAACCGCAACTCGGACAAAGAAAACTACCCCGTGTTGTCTATGGACCACATTCTGTAAAAAGTATCTGGGGAACAGATGTTTTCCCTATTCGACAATTTTTCAAGATACAGTCACCGATCTTGACAGAATCAAGACTACCTTTTCTACCAAGTGGGGTATGTTCGCATACAAACGAATGTCGTTTAGGCTTGTGAATGCAGGCACAACCTTTTAATGTGCCATGGACATCGATTTTCATGGAATCATCAGACAGAGCATAGTGGTATACCTCGATGATGTGACTATGTTCTTAAGGAAACATGAGGACCACATACGCCATCTGAATAAAAAATTTGAGAGATGCCAGAAATACAGGATTTCCTTGAATCCAAAAAAGGGTGTATTCGCAGTTTCTGAGGGGAACCTTCTTGGACACATTGTTGCAAAAGTGGTATCAAGTTTGATCCAGACTGGGTCCGGACTATTACACAAATCCCTCACCCAGCCAACAGAAATCCATGTAGTCCTTCTTGGGCAAGATAAACTTTCTTCGGAAGTTCATCTCGGATTATGCGTAGATAGTCAAACCCATGCAGGATATGATCAAGAAATATGCAGTCTACAGCTGGGGAAAGATGAAAAAGTATGCATTCACCCATATCAAGTAGGCTATTGCAGAAGCTCCTGCACTCTACAGCCCATACTTCAAAAGAGATTTCCTATTATACACCTTCACCTCCGATAATTCTCTCACTGCAGTACTCACTTAGAAGGACGAGATGAACGACGAACATCCCATCTCCTTCATGAGTGCAAGCATGCAAGGACTAGAGCTCAACTACCCCACTATTGACAAACAAACATATGTAGTTTACAAGGTGGTGAAATACTTCAGACCTTACTTGTTGAAGAACCACTGCATAGTCTACATCCCACACCCATCAGTCAACACACTGCTTGTACAACAAGAACTGGGTGAGCGACATGCGAACTGGATGACAAGCTTGCAAGAATATGATCTTGACATCAAGCCAGTTCACATGGTCAAAGGACATGGGCTCTGCAGACTTGCAGCTCAAGTAGTACACTCGTCGGAGGAGGAAGAAGAGCTCGCCGGCTAGGAGCAAGAAGTTGATATGTATGATGTAGTGCGAGCAACACCCACTAAAGACGGAACCTCTTTGTACACAGATGAGCACTAGTACCTTAGGCATGGCACCGCACTTTTCCATCAGACAAAATAGGGCATTTCACCTCAAAGCTTTAGCATATCAGTCGGTGCAGGGAGCTCTTTACAGGAAGCACAACAATATATTTTTGCTCAAGTGCCTGGAGGCACATGAATCAGAGAAGGTATTATAAGATCTACATGACGGACCCACTGGGGGTCACTTTGCGGGAAACACCACTGCACACAAAGTTATGCGAGTCAGTTTCTACTAGCCCACATTATTCAAGGATACACACACTTATGCCCGCAAGTGCCCGACCTGTCAGCGATGCGCCGACAGAGCACGAAGGTCAGCAGCCCCACTGCACCATGTTGCAGCGACCGAACCATTCCAACAATGGGGCCTGGATGTCATTGGGGAAATTTTCCCACATCGGTCAAAATAGCACCACTACATTCTAACAACAACTGATTACTTCACGTGGTGGACAGAAGCAGTTCCGCTCAAACAAGTGAATGAACAGGAGGTCATCAGCTTCCTCCAATGGAACATCATCTCACATTTTGACGTTCTGGTATCACTTGTTTTTTATAAAGCAACGAAATTTTCATCTTTGAAAATTTATGATTTTGCATTACAAAATGGTATTGTGCTGGAGCACTCATCTAACTACTACCTACAAGGAAATGGTCTCATAGAATCCACAAATAAAAACCTCATCCGTTTAATAAAAAATATTGTTTACTCTGAGAAACGTAACTGGCATTTTGCCTTGACGAATACGTTATGGGTTAACCACGTAACCCCCAAACCCTCTCTGAATACCTCACCGTACTTCCTAGTCTATGGTAAAGAAGCCATCCTTCCACCCAATATCTACTTATCCCAAGAATCCCAAGGCAAGCCTTGCCGTCTAGTTCAACGTAGGATGTATACACTCTAGAAGCTTCAAGAAGAAAGGATGAAATCAAAAGAAAAATTTACACTCCACTAGAACTGTATCAAGAGATGGTTTGATAAGAAGTCTGCAGGGAAAGCTAACTTCGGTGTTGGTGACTTTGTCTTGAAATGGGATAAGTCCCATGAAGACAAAGGCAAGCATACGAAGTTCCAGTCCCTGTGGATTGGTCCCTACACAGTCCATGAAAATCTTGGCCCACACATGTATCATCTGTAATCGCTTGACAGGAGGATTGACAACCTTCCTGTCAACGGCCAAAATCTCAAGCAGTACTTCTAGTAGGTCAGGCTGTGCGCTGCGCCATGTACATAGTATGCTTGCTACTTGTTGTTTTCGTTTTGTTTGCCTTGCTTACTATTTTTGTTTTTGTTTGTTTGGTTTGCTTAATACCTTACTATCTTTGTTTTCTGGAAATAAGTGCTGCCATCTACTAAGTTCTAGCTTTTGAATGAGTATGTGGCTGAGAGATGAAGAGACTTGTGACATTATAGCACTTGGCCAGTCTTGTGTCTATCTTCTTTGTGCTTGGTTGTAACCTTCAGCCAATGAAGTCTTGATGGAAAATACGAGTCGTCTGCAAGGGGAGTTTTGGTCCAACCATGAACTTGTCTCCACATTGGGAAGCCTCATGCATGTACTCAGGTTTCTGCTCTGTGTATTCAAGCTCATCCAACTAATAGAAATATAGAAGGGGAAATCTAAATGAGCAAACCTATGTCAGAGGTCTTGCATGCTTCTCTGAAGGAAAAACCTCTTCTACTCTCAATAAGTTGGGAACCCTCTTCCACCCAAAAAATAAATAAGTTCTTATGCACAGTCCTCTTAAAAAATACAAAGGCGAAAGAAGAGAAAGGCTTCCTGCGCAGAGAGGTGAAGCATGCAACTCCACCGGGGCACTGACTAGGCTCATTGGCAGCGAAGCAATGTGTGTGTTATTGTGTGACTCCATCGGGGTACTGCCCAGGCCTACTGGTAGCGAAGCAACACCAGAGATGAAAACTCATACTCTGGAAATATTCAACTCACGAGCTAAACTACCCTTCCCAATTTCGAAACATTGTGATCAAGCTGAACTTTTGTTGTGTTTGACTGAGTTGGCAAAAGGTGAACCATGTATTTCCATGGGGTAAGTGGGGAAGTCGAAGTAACTCGCACAGCAATTCAACATTCCCCAAAAGACTAAGGTCGTGTGTTGTCAATGAACCTGTTAGGTCCCTATAGTACTAGTGTAACCCCTTATTGTTATTAGTACAACCCCCTTATTATATTGTTGTGCCCATGTAGTCCCCATATTTTTATTATTGTGCCCCATAGAAGCCCACTATTGTTATTATTGTGCCCTTACATTATTATTGTTATGTCGGATTTGATTATATTATGACCCCTTAGACTCCTTTATATAGAAAGGAGGTCTTGTCATTTGTATCATCCAAGAATTGTTCATTTGTGTAATGTGAAGAAGGTTTCCCCCTCGAAGAGGCCTATTTATAAGGTGTTTATCTATCTTTTCTACCTTTTTGTGAGCTAGTTTCATACCATTTAGTATCAGACCTTTGGATTCTAGTGTTTCACTGCTCCAAATAGGTCATCGTGGAATGTTCGCTATAAATTTTGCGCTGCGACGTTTCAGTAGCTAAAAAAAAACCCATTTGACCCAAAATCGTTCTAAACCTTGATTCCAAATTTCTGATCTTCTCTCGCTATATTTTTGAAGATATGATCTGAGGAAGTTAGGGTTTTTGAAAACTCCAGAATTCCATCTCAAACAGGTCATCGTGGAATTTTCCCTATAATTGTTTTCTGTGAAGTTTCAGACTCTTAAATTAAAACCCATTTAAGCCGCAATTTTCCTTAAGCTCGGACCCGAATTTCAGATCTTGGTTTTCTATGTTGTCAGATATACATTCCAAGACATTTAGGATTTTTGTAGACTCCCGAATTACATCCTAAACAAGTGACCTTGGGAAAATCATCATAAATTTCTCTTTAAGCGTCAAATTGAAATTTCGTAGGAAGTTTCAGAAAGAGGATGGACTGTAGTTTTTTGTATATCAGTTTTAGGTCCTAAGGTTGAAACACTGACACGTGGAACTTTGTACAAGTTTTCTCTACTGAACCAGTCTATAATCAAGTCATCGTGGGAGATTCGACAGAACTCTTCCTTGCAGAATCCAATCCTGATCAGAATTGTGGAGTTAGAAACAGGACTCAGAGGGCTACTGCAGGACACAATTTCAGAACTGGGAGATCTGAAATTACAGAGTTACAATTGTTTCAATATTGAGCTCCTAAAAACAAGAAAAGGTGATATGAGGAAGTTTGATGGGAAGGATCTGGTAAATTGGATACTATAGATGGAGCAATATTTTTATCTACATGAGGTGCAACTGTTACAAAAGGTACATATTGCATCTTCATATTTAGAACCGGATCAACTTTTTTGGTATAAAGGGCTTTGTTCTCGTAAAGCACTTGTTACGTGGTCAATTTTCACAAAGGAAATGATAGCACATTATGAGAATACAAAGAGCAACACCTTCTTTAGCCAATTGATAAATTTCAAACAAAAGTGTTCATGGCAGAGCCTATTGAGGACTTTCAAAAATTGAATATAAGGGAAAATGATATTCCAGAAAAGTAGAGGATTGATGTCTCCATAGGGAATTTAAAGAATAACATTCAACATGAGGTTCGTCTTTGGGAACCTGATTCGTTGGAGAAGGCATTCGGGTTGGCAAGAAAAGTGGAAAGAAAAATTATGGCAACAAGGAAGTATACCCCTTACAACTATAAATATGGAAGTGTTGTTTCTCCTAGCCTTCCACAACCTACAACATTGACACCACAACAATTGGAATAAAAAAGAGAAAAAGGGTTGTGTTACAATTGTGATAACAAATACATTAAAGGTCATAAGTGTGTTGAGAAGAAATTATTTTACATTGATTGTGGAGAGGAGGAAGAAAAGGATCAAGAAACGTCAAAAGAAGAGGATATACACCATGAACCAACCCCATAGAAATAAGAAATGAATCCAACCATATCTTGCAAAGCATTGGCAAGAATTACCACTCCTCAAACTCTCGAGATAGAAGGACATATCAAGAAGAAAAATGTTCAAGAAGTGAAAGATCACATTGAGCATCAAGAAATGAATCTGACCATATCTTGTAATGCATTGGCACAAATTACCATTCCTCAAACTCTCAAGATAGAAGGACATATCAAGAAGAAAAATGTTCAAAAATTGAAAGATCACATCGAGCATCAAGAAATGAATCCGACCATATCTTGTAATGCATTGGAAGAAATTACCACTCCTCAAACTCTCAAGATAGAAGGACATATCAAGAAGAAAAATATTCAAACAGTGAAAGATCACATCGAGCATCAACAACAAGTTCTCAAAATTTTAAAGGATAACATCACTTTGGTGCAGAATCGAATGAAACAACAGGCAGATCAACATCACAGCGAAAGAAGTTTTTATGTAGGCGATAGGGTATTTTTATGGCTACATCTCAAGCAAGATATTTATGAGAAGGAAATGTTGGCAATACTACATGCACATAAGAAATGGCGACCTTACATAATGGGAAGACACTTCAAGGTAAAAATTGATCATGATAGTCTTAATTACTTTTTAGAACAAATATTATCTTTAGAAGGATAGAAAAAATGGGTCACAAATATGTTGGGTTATGACTTTGAAATCATCTACAAAAAAAGGAAGAAAAATGTTGTTGCAGATGCACTCTCAAGAAAGGATGAGGATGTGGAAGCATTGTTTTGTGCTATTTCTATTATCCAACCAAATTGGATAAACGAAGCAAGGGATGAATGGAAGAAGGATGAAAAAGTGTGGCCACTCATTCAAAAGTTGCAGAAGATCCCAGTTCCAACAATATTTCAAGAACTTGACGAGGAAAGAAAAATCATATTGGAACCTGGAGAAGTCACAAAAACAAGAACCCGATAGCTAAGAAATTGATCAATTTCATAGTATCTCATCAAGTGGAAGATCTTACCCACTGAAGATTCCACATGGGAGGACAATAATTTTATACAGAAGCATCAAGAACTACTCAACCATTGAGGACATCACTTTTTCAAGGAGAGGGGCATGTTAGGTCCCTATACTACTAGTGTAACCCCTTATTGTTATTAGTACAACCCCCTTATTATATCGTTGTGCCCATATAGTCCCCATATTGTTATTTTTTTTCCCCATAGAAGCCCACTATTGTTATTATTGTGCCCTTACATTATTATGGTTATGTCGGCTTTGATTATATTTTGACCCCTTAGACTCCTATATATAGAAAGGAGGTCTTGTCATTTGTATCATCCAAGAATTGTTCATTTGTGTAATGTAAAGGAGGTTG
This sequence comes from Pinus tabuliformis, assembly GCA_031772625.1. Lineage (NCBI taxonomy): Eukaryota > Viridiplantae > Streptophyta > Pinopsida > Pinales > Pinaceae > Pinus > Pinus tabuliformis. The sequence continues at coordinate 196,668,965 of CM062816.1, forward strand.
CCCCCTCGAAGAGGCTTATTTCTAAGGCATTTATCTATCTTTTCTATCTTTTTGTGTTCGCTATGTAAACATCCACCGCACTCACACATGGGGTCATATGCATTGCCACGCAAGCGTCATCGCGGTCATCCAACGATCAATCACATGCATCGCACTTGTTGCTGACACTGTTGGTTAGTCATGTTGAGCATGTGTGTTCGGATGGTTTGAGCTGTCTCATCGTCAAGTCATTTAAGTGTGTGCTTGCAAGTATTTGTATGTAACTTTTCACTCACTCACACACTTAGTCGTTTTGTTGAAGTTATGACGATCGGATTCCCCTCTGATAGCTGGACCTTCACCCCGCCATCGACTTGATTGACTGTCACCAGAACAGCACAAAAGCACCAAGCAATCCATTTCAAGATGCGCTACCCGCAAGCTGATCAATCAACCTTCCTGCTGGTCAACCGAAGAATTTGACCTGGCAATCATCTCGAGATTGACTCCCCTCAAAAATTGCAGAGAGGCTCCATACCTTTCCCGCTCTGCTAACTAATAAAATTGCACAGACAGTCCAGACAGACACCCAATGCATGTCCCCGTCTCCCTCGGAAAATTGTACAGTTTTTCTAGCCATCCCACCAATCAATCAGTCAGCTGCTCATCCAGAAAAACTGCGCAGATTTCATGAGCAAGCCTTCTGCTACCCAGCGACCTGCTCAGCTTAGAAACTGCACAGAGATAATCAGCAAGCTAGCATCCCAGCATCAGCGTATTTTTTCTCACCAGCAGCCTGCTGCAAGTTCCCTTCAGGAATTGCGCAGTTTTTGCTGCCAAGCTCCTAGCAACCGACTGCCAGTTCCCTCCAGGAATTGCTTATTTTTTGTTGCCAAGGTCCTAGCAGTCGGTTGTTAGTTCCCTCTAGGAATTGTGCAATTTTTGCTACCAGGCTCCTACTTCCCACTCCTTCCAAAATTGCGCAAGTTTTGTCTGCCCAACCTTTCTCCTCTCAAAAATTGCGTAGATTTGTCCTCCAGTTGAGCCAGACCTTATGGACAGTCACTGCCGATTCGGATTGCCCATCACCATCTCCAAGTGACTTATGCACAGTTTTCACCAGCAGTGGCCAGAGCCTCCATCCCAACTCGATGGTAGACTAGTATAATTATGGATTTGATGTCATCTCGTCACGAGTGACTGCAGACACAGGTACGCAAACAAACATGGCGTGATGACGAATGGGATGAACAAAGGGAGTACATGTAGAAGGAAATGTTCGCCAATGGATGAACAAATGATGCATACAAAGAGATGTGCTCATGACGGATGATCATGCAAGAGATGTGTTCACGGACATAAGGACGAGCGAACATGCATGTGTTCGCGGATGGACGGACGGACGAACATGCACTTTTTGCAAACAGACGAACCTGTCAAGCATGCCAACATACAAGCAAGGAGCAACTTGCGAATGCAACATCAAGAGAAACCAATGACCATCGAAGACTTTGTGCACCTTGCCATGCAGAGGTGAAGCTATGACACACCATGAGGACATCCATCACCCAACAACATTTCATCTCGACATGCACACTAGCAGCAGCGCGAATGTACCAGCACTGTCTTGTCGAGTCTTGTCATGAGTCATGTCATCCACATCTCTACTATGGGCCATACTGTCAATCAATGTAATGTAACGTGGAAGTACAAGAGACCCACTTTTCATACGAAGAGTCATGTAGAGTTGAAAAGTCATGGAAGTAAAACAATCATGAGGGAAGTCGAACATCCACAAGGGTTAGTTTCACCCTTGGTTATAAATACCCCCTCATTTGTACATGCAAAGGAATTTTCACCTCAGCTCCTCCCACACAGCCTTGAGAGTCTGTAATATTTTCTTTGAGGAGTAAGTAGTCACTCCAACGCCCCGCCCATGGGGTTAGTGATGTATGGTGTAACGATGTGTCTTGGAACTTTCACTTAATTCAGAAGCTTGCTAATAGGCCAGCACGTTTTCACACATGGTTGTAATTATTGTAAGACTAATATTGAACACTTGTAATACATGTTGCTTTAACCTGTGTTTAACACTTGAACTCATTCAATTGTTGTAATACTGTTATGAAACTAGCTCACAAAAAGATAGAAAAGAAAGATCAACGCCCTAGAAATCAGCCTCTTCGAGGGAGCAACCTCCTTTACATTACACAAATGAACAATTCTTGGATGATATAAATGACCAAAACCTCCTTTCTATATATAGGAGTCTAAGGGGTCACAATATAATCAAAGCCGACATAACAATAATAATATAAGGGCACAACAATAACAATAGTGGGCTTCTATGGGCACAATAATAACAATATGGGGACAATAGGGAAGAACAATAACAATAACGGCTACAATGACAATAGTAATGGGGGAATCACTAGTATTATAGGGACCTAACAAATACATATATATTAACGAAAATTTGTTGTATGAGTTTTTAACGTTGTCATGCTTGTGTTGGTTACCTCCCTAGACATTAGACAGACCTTTCACATAAACTTGATATAACGAACGTCGCACTCACATGGACTCCTCTGTTGTGTGTTGTACATTTTATCTTTCCTTGTGTGTTGTGACTATCGCATCCGTGTGGACTGCTCCTCTGGAAGTTGCGCACGTCCTGTTGTGTTGTGTGTTCCTAATAGAGTTGGGACTTCCTCCCATCCAACTTGGGACTCAGTCTAACCCTCTCCCTCTGCAGTGAAAGAACCATTGACACAAGTAACACTAGCAATCACTTGGCACGCGAACCTCATTACTCGAAGACAAAGCAGACCACTCTCTTGTGTTGACAAGGAAGAGCTAAGGCAAACATTTAAGATAATGGCAACTAGGCCATCATACCGGATGGGACTCCCACCCCAAATGGTGTGAGGTCTAGTCGGGACTTCATATGAGGGTGATCCCTTAAATGTTAGTGGGTCCAGCACCATCAATAGGTGGTTAGGGCTAGCTAATCCTAAATGACTTGGATCTTAGTCAAATCCACATACACACCTTTCTCATCAATGATGTAACCCAGATATTGGACCTAACTCATGTCGAAGGTGCATTTCTCCAATTTGGCACATATTTTGTGTTGCCACAGGTTTTGAAGGACCTACCAAATGGGTTGCAAATGCTCTTCCCAAATCTTGCTGAAGATGAGGATTTCGTCCAGATATACAACTAGGAATGAGTTGGTGAAAGGAAGCAAGATGTCATTCATCATCCTCAAAAAAATTGCGGAGGCATTTACCAGTCTGAAAGGCATGACTAACCACTTCAAAAATCCTTCCTTAGATTTGAAGGTGGTCTTCCATACATCTTTGGGTTCTATTGGAACCTGGTGATAGACAAACTTCAAACCGATCTTGTTGAAATACTTGGCCCCCTTGAGTTCGTCAAGAAGTTCATCGATCTGTGGGTTTGGATACTTGTTCATGATAGTGATTTTGTTTAGTGCTCAATAATCAATGCAAAACTACCATGTTCCATCCTTCTTATGTACAAGCACAATCAGGCTCCCACAAGGTGAGGAACTTGGTTAGATGTGCCCTCTTTGCAAAAAAATCCTAGATAATTCTCTTGATTTCTTCATTTTCCATAATGGAGCAGCAGTATATCATCCTGTGGGGTAGGGGTTCTCCAAGAGTCAGATCAATTGAATGCTTGACCTGACAGTGAAAAGCTACCCCTGTAGGTGAGGAGAAGATGTCCCTATATTCTTCCATGACCTTCTCCACCTACCTCTGTTACATTGGGGAACCCTTACCAAGGGCCATGGATGTAGCTACTATCTTCCCCTTGCTTTGAGAGGGAATCAGAAAGAAAACAAATTTCCTAGTCTGGGAGATGATCTTACTACATTTCTTAGCATATTTCGAAGAGATGGCGATAAACAGGGCTACCTCCACGATCCTCTATAACTTATTTCCCAAAGTAATAAAACAATGCGAGGCCTAGACTCATACACTGCATGATGCTTCCGCAAGTATGGTTTTCCTAATAACACATCACAAACTTCATGAGGACAACATCACATAGTATCTCATCCTTGAAGGGCTTGATGTTGTAAGGAAGGGGGTACTACTAGGTAACATGGAGATCTCGTGCTTGATGGAGTCGTTCAATGGTGTATGGTTGTAGGTGTGGTGTGGTCAATAGTCCCAAATGCTTAACAACCTCTGTAGAAATGAGATTATTTTGGTTCCCAAAATCGATAATGAATTACAGCGGAGAATACTTCACCCACATTTATGAGTGGAAGAGATGCTCCCCCTCTTCTAGATATTCAGGCTCAATCTTCTTAACCTTGGTGGTGGAAACGGTGGAACTAGGCTCTATATCGATAATCTGATTCCCCTTATCATTCCCCTTATCAAGTTCTGGCTCGGAATCATAACATGCATTAAATTTTGAAGCTTTTATCTTAGCCACCAATGACTTCTTGTCACGACACTCATTTGTGTCATGAGTGGGGCTCTTGTGGAAATCACACCAATTTCCCGTGTCCTTCTTCATCTTCGTGGTGCCATTTTTTCTTGCAGCTCTGATGAGTTGTCCTAGGTCACTCCATCTTGGCTCTATCCTTTGTTCTGCGGTTTGGGGATGCTCTTTCCCTGCTTCTGATCCGCAAATCCAAAGTCGCGCTTCTTTTTTAATTTTTGTTCAATCTTTCCAACATCTCGGTATGTTGCACCAACCGAGGAGATGTCCAGGAACTCCATTTTCTCCTGAATGTATTTGTGTAGGAAGTCATGGTACTTTAGATCGAGATGTCGCTTAGAGTCCTTGATATGCAACTTTGTGTGCAGAGTATGAAAGATATTTGAACTCATGCACATCTTGGCCCTTTTGTTGTCATAGCGTGGTCCATTGTATTTACTTTTCCTCATGGCTCCCCACAAGGTAATATTGTTCCTTGACAACATTTTGGAAAGTGTTCCAAATAGGTGCATCCAAAAATAGAGGGTGTTCCTCAGCCCTTTTCTCACAGCAAGTTTCCCACCAGTCCTTAACATGGGGGGCAGCCTTAAGCAGTGGAAAAGTAATCTTTTCCCTTTCAGAAAAACTATGGATTGAATAGTAACCCTCCAGTAGATTCAACCATTTATCTACAACATTTTTTTCTATTTGACCTTCAAATATTGAGATATCAAAGTTAACTTGTACCTTGAAGCAGGCAGCGCCTCCGAAGTCACTGTGGGATGAAGATGTGTCACCTGTGGGAATCCACTGAAGGATATGGGAAAACTTGTCCATCATCTCATTCCTCTGCCACTCGAGGGCTTCTTCAAGCAACATATTGATAGGATCTCCTACTCCCTCGTCTCCCTTTTCTTCATCGTGGGAGGTCATCGGTGTCGGCAAGGGCAGTCTTGTAAAATCTCAACCAATTCAAGTCCTAAATCATTATACCCTGACCTCGTTGGCGACATGCACAAAAAAATAGAGAAAGAGAAAACCACTTTCATACTAATGATCTGTATTTATGATGTAACGAAATCAAATATAGATATAAAAATAAACACAGAGTTATGGTGAAAGCAGAACTTCAATTCATTAATAATAAAGTACTGAAAATGTATACATACAGAATGGAAATACATTAGCTCGGGTGATGGTAGCTTATCTCTTAGAAGAGATGTGGTGGCTACATGCCTTATGAACTATGTTACAATGAGGTTTGAATTCCTTTTTATCATTAAGAAACAATGATAAATCCTAATCATCCCAAAACCTAACCCTAGGAGATGAAGCGCCAAATACTTGTGGACCTTATTGGGGTTAGTTGGAACATCAACTTCCTGAGGTCATAACTTTGGAATATCGTCTATGTTTGGTTATCATGACACCTCATTTCAAATATCTCCAAGAGGACCCAAAAAACCTCTTTTAGGCCCTCAAAATGGCTCTGGAAGTTTAGTACCCGAAAAACTACTAAAAATTGTAAGTTGTGCTACAATTAAGGAAACTAAAAGAAAAAACAATGGGCGTCCAAGTGGAATATGCGATTGACCACCAATATCCACCTAGATCATTCCTTCCCCCTTAGGAAGTAATTCTCCCCATTGCGTTGAGTGCCTCTATGAGATGGGGAAACTTCTACTGAACTTGGTCCCTGGTGAGCCACTTTCCCTAGTGCAGGACTTGGCCAGCTTTGACAACCTGATTGTTGGCATTGATGTTATGATCAGTTGCTTGGTTGGTATTGATGTCAACCTATTAGAATGATGATGGAGTTTTAATTGATTGTGATGAGGTGGTTGACGAGTGTTGCAATGAGATTGTTGGCATTGATGTCAACATGGTAGAGTGTGAAGCTTGCTGGTATGAACATGCTATGGTTGTTGGATTGAATTTGGTTTTTTCTTGGTTGTTGTGACATATATTTGTGTTGAAACTTATTATGTTACAAGTGATTTGATGGCCTCGTTGGTTGGTTGGCTGCCTAGGTCTCAATGTAGATTATGCTTGTGTTGAGATGAGGTTGATTGATGGATTATGCTTGTGGTGTTTCTCTATAGATAACCCTGACCTTCTACAGTTGAACTTCATGGTTGATGCCACTTGACATGGTTTCTGCTATCATGTGTTGGTGTTTGTATTTATGGTGACTACATCATGGATGGACTCTTCAGGAAGTTACAAATATGTTTCTACGGTTTTCCATAGCATGGACAAATGTTATAGGTGTTGGAGAGCTTGTTGCAAGTGTTGGAGTAACAGTGGAACAAGTTGAGGCGAGTTATGAGCATAGGAGGCAAGTTTTTAGTGAGCTTAAGCCCTGGAATCAGGAACATAGGCTTATGGGAGTGTCTGACACCACAGACGCTTGAAAATTGTGTCATGGGAGAGACTGGGCATGTAGATGAGTTTTCTCTGGGTTTCTCGCACTCCTCGAATGTTTCATTTCGTTTTTATGATATATATTCTTTGAGAATCTTCATGGAAGACTTCATTTGACTAAATCAACATTTCCTAATGTGTATTTAAGTGTGAATTCCTTAAATGGGATAAGTAGTGGAGGAGTAGAAGGAGAAAATCGACCATTTGAAGCAAGAATTAGAGCACATCTTTGTGTAGAGAGCAGAGGGTGACCTCCTACAACATGTTATGTTGCAGAGGTTGATTTTAGTGATAAGAGCACATAGAGATATCATCTTCTTAGATCATGGAGTGAGGAGATTCATTGTGAGGGCAGAAATTGTTGTGGTGAGGCAGAATTTGTTCTGCTAAATGTAACAGAGTTTTTGGAGGTTTTGCAACAAAAGAATTTCAGAGGCAAATGCTAGAGCTTCAAGCATGTTTCTTCTACAGGTTTTGAGAGTTTGATGGAGGAGATGATGAGGAGAGCATTGCTCCTTGATTATCACTATTTTATTTGTGTATGCAGGGGCTGAGTGTTGATTTACATAGTTGTAGCAGTTCATAGTTATATTGCTTATCTCTTATTATGTAGCTTATGTATTGTGGTCATGTGTTGAGTTTGGTGTGTGCATGTTAGAGAGATCTTGAGAAGTTGATTGAGAGTTAAGAGTGCATATGTTGATGTATTAGGTATATATGTTTTGAGATAACTATGATGTATTGACTTGTTCAAATAAATAAGTTGTTATTGTCTTGTGCAGGGGTACTAGTTTGAAATATTCCGAAATGTGGCCATTTTGATCAGCAGATCGAGATAGATTGGTGAAGAAGGGATAGGTGTTCCTTGCCTATGGGTGTAGGTAGCCAGTAAAAGGAAGAATCATTCTCATTGTCAAATGGTGGTTGGGTGAGGATTTTAGGGGATAGGAGTCTCCAGTGGATAGGAGTTCACTTAGTCGATGTTATATGAGAAATTTCCTTGCTAGGCATAGCTAGCGACGATTTGAATTGATTTGCATGATTAATAAAATTAGAAGCAGAGCAGCAGCAGCGTAAAAGGGTGGTTTTTTCCCTGGAGGGGGGTTTTCCACCAGAGATCCTTGTGTCCCTTGTGCATGAGATGTTGTGATTATGTTATGGTTTTCATATGTTGATCATGGTATTTTCCTTGTTGGTTAATGCATTATATGAGCTAATCTTATAATGGTGTAATGTGTGATTCTGAATTAGTAATTGAAAAAAAAAATTAAATATACATTGTCACTACTGATTCACCCCCCCTTCTCAGTAGTGAGCACATTTTAAACACTAATATAATTGGATCTTCTATTGGTGAGTGTTCTTGATATGTGTATGCATGATCCGATCATTTTTTGCCTACTCCATGCAGTTTGGGTTGAGCTCTATTGATGTTAGTTGTTCTGTAATGTCTAATGTGTCCATCAATGGTGGGTAGTATGGCCGAAGGCAGTCCACATTGAACACTAGGTGCATCCCAAGGAATGGGGGAATGTTGAGCTCAAAATCATTGTCTCCCATAGCTTTGGTCATGGTGTAAAAATGGTATTGTAGAGGTCGGAGCTTCTGATGGGCTCCTACCAAGTGTTCTTTCTGCAAATGCAACTAGACTTCGTCACCCACATGAAACTATTGTGGCACACATTTTGATCATGTTGGAAAAATATGACCTAGATTATCCACAGTATCTTTTTCATCATGTCGATGTTTCGAACCCCAAAGGGGATCCATCATCAGGACAGAAATTGATAGATTGAGAGAAGAAGAATTTGCCGATCATAATAAATAAATAAATACCTTAAATTAAAGTAGAAGCCGACCAATTTATAAGACTAAAATTTTTATATATATTATTCAATTATATTTGTTCTATTTCATATTTTAATTTAACCTAATAAGAAATACTAAATAATAAAACTGATTAATTCTAATAAATATTATAAGATTATTATTTAATTGTTTTTTAATTATAACCTAATATGGATTACCAAATATGATTTAATTTATTTTAAATTTAGTTTAATTTTAATTTTAATTTAATTTACATTTTTGTAATCTAATTAAATGTAAATTAGTTTATTTTGATTTTAATTTTTACAAAATAAATAAATCTAATTAATTCTTTATTTTATTTTTATTTACTAAAATAAATGAATAAATTTATTTTAATTCATTAAATATCTATTAAATAGTAATAAATAATTTAATTTAATGTATTATTTGTTTATTTAATTTACAGATTAATCAATTTAAAGTTTTTTATATTATTATTGTTAATGTTTAAAACCTATGCCATTAATTAATTCTAAATAAATAAATAAATGAGTTTATTATTTTATTATTTTTATAATTAATCATCTATATTAACTTAAAATATTCTTAATAATTATTTATTTTATAATAATCATTTATTTGTTTATTACAATTAAATAATTATTATTTCTTATTATTAAAATTTTTATTTTATTTAATTTTATTTAAATTTTATTATTATTATTATTATTTATAATTTATTTATTTTTAACTAATTAACTAAGAGAGGTTAGCAATAAAGGAAGGGAAGAGAAATATGAGTGATACTATACCTGGAAAGAACTGGAAGGTTTGATATGTTTAATCAAGGGGAGCTAGTTTCCACTAATCTCATTCCCATTGTCCCTGTTGAGGTTATGTGGAAGCTTCATAATTTCAATGGCTTCTCTGATTTCTCTTTTGATAGTGATCTTCTCTTGCAATAATTCTAGCATTTTCCAAACACACATGATGCTTGGTTTTGGAGGAGTGTTCCACAAGGGCTGATGTACGAGATCTCCCATTCTTAATATCAGCATCGTGCTCTTTAAGTCTTGTTTTCAAAGATCGCCCTGTCTCTCCAATATAACTTTTGCCACATGAGCAATCAATCTTATACACACCCTTGAGCTGTTGATGATCAACGTTATCCTTAACTGACTTCATTTTCTGCCTAATCATTCCACATGTTGTAAATTGAGTGAATATGTCCTTCTTCCTTAAGATCTTAGCAATTTTATCTGTAACCCCTTGAATGAATGGAAGGTATACCTTCCCGCAATTTTCTTTCCCATAGTTTTCTCGGGGACCCTTGGAGAGGACCTTTTCTTGAGCCCTTTTTATAGCTTTCTTGATATTAAACTCCTTGTATCCTATATCCTTAAAAATAGAGATTAAGTGCTTAATTTCTTCATTAAGGTGATCAGAGTCAGAAATTCTAAAAGCTCTAATAGCAAGAGTGTTTAAGACGCCAAATTTTTGGGATGGATGATGGTATGAATCAGCATGAAGATAGCTTTTTGTATGTGTTTTGTTCCTAAATAACTGGTGTCCCAAAGTACCATCCTCCTTTCTACTAACCAGGACATCTAGAAAATGAATTTTACCATTTTCTTTAAGCTCCATAGTGAACTTGATTTCGAATGATATCGAGTTTAGATGATTAAAAAACTTCTCACGTTACTGCTTGTACTTGGCATTGGACTTATACAAGATATCATGCACCTACTGGCGGATGTGTTGGATGTGTTCAATAAACTTGGTTACTTTATCGGCCTTGAATTGTACATGTGCAGATTTGGTTTATGTAGTCCCATGAGGCATGGCAACATCAATCGAACACAATGGTTGAAATCCCAAACCCACTTGAAAGGGACTATGACCAGTTGAACAATGGAGAGCTTTGTTATAACTGTGTTGCACATAGGGAAGGCTCTCATCCCAAGTTTGTGGATGCTTGGCGTTATACATGTGTATTAAGTGTACTATCATCATGTTGAAGACCTATGTCTGGCCATCAATCTGGGGATGGAATGCAGTCGACTTGGTGAGCTTGGTGTCCAATAATGTCTAGAGGCTTGACCAGAATGTGCTCAAGAACCTCCTATCTTGATATGATAAAATGGTCTAGGGGATCCAAAAATGTACCCACACTCATTCAAAGAAAAGTTTGGTAGTGTCCTCTACTATGATACTCTTCTTACAAGCTGCTAATATAGCCATCTTAGAAAATTTGTCTATGACTATAAATACACAGTCATTATCGTGCTTAATAGAAGTGAGGCCTGACATATAGTCTATGGGGATGGATTCTCATGGATGGTTTGGAGTAGGCAGAGGAGTGTATAGGCCTTGCGTCTTGGTGGTTGGCTTGGTGATGGCATAGGCAGTGTAGGATCTGATATATTTTCCAACATACTATCAAATCTTTGGCCAATACACATGTAAAAACCAACCCACGCAATGTAAAAAATATAATACACATGTTTGAAAATGAGCTCTTTTTATCATGGCATATAATTTCACACAACAAAAACAATATTTAATAGAGGGAGGCTAGCCTTTGATAAAAATTTATAAACTGCTAGATAATGGCTAGCTAATAGCTAGCCAGAATTCTCCTCTAAAAAATAATATTTACTAGTCATCCATGTGTCTTAGACTCAGTAAATTTAATAAAATATTACATTACATCCATTAGTTTTCCCATTAAGGGGTCAAATTAAGTCAAATTCACCTTAAGATTGCAACATACCCTCTCCTTGTGGTCCAAAAGTTGAAGAATGGTCCATAAGTACTCCATTGTCCCTATCAAATCTCTAACATCCCTCTAAAATGATTAGCTTGAAGTTAAAATTGGTCCATGGTAACTCAAATTCCTTTGAAGATGGGCTTATTTTGTCCATAAGATGAATTTTGACTTTTCAAGGCGTAACAACTTGTCCCTTTGCTAACTTCTTGGTCCAAGATGCTCAATCATTCCACCTTTGACTCCTAATAGCTACCTTATTTTTTCCAATAGCCAGTTGAGTTGACTTTTCATGGATAGTAGAACTCGACTTGCCACCAGTTTCTCCTATCTCAAATGCCTTGATGACTATGCCAATCGTTCTACCTACTCTGGCTACTATTTGCTCTGATCACCTATGATGAGCCCTATTGGCTCCCAAATCCCACGGCATTTCCACATTATCACCCTTGCTACCACATCATCATGCCCAAGTGGAATATATCTAATTTCCTTCGGATTCTTGGAAAACTGAGACTTGGGTTTTGTCCCTCTCTTTCTGTAGACCAATTTTGACATAATACATGTCAAAAACAACCCAACATTTCCCTTGTTCTACCAGCTAGAAATTTGTAGTACATGTTGACCAGCTTTTACCATTCATATATTAACAATACCTCATTGTTTTTAAAAATTGAATGTGGCATGTCATCCTCTTATCAAATTGAACAAAATGGGACCATGTTAACTTTTTTACTTCCATGACCACTTGCATTAGGAAACGTCAAAAGTTGACTTTGTGAGACTAAAATGTATGTGAATTGTCTAAGGGATATTGCACTAAGGCTAAGGCCACATACAAACTAAATAAATATATAACCATATGGTAATACATAGGTGCACCCTTAAATAAGTTGGATTCACCAATACATTGGTGATCACTTCTACAAAAGAAGGCTCCCCTAAAACCATGAGTCCTCAAGTAAGCCCATCCAAGGCCCTCTAATTCTATCCAAGATGAAAGGAGACATAAACTAACCCAAGGGAACTAGCCATGGTCTCACCAAACACAATATCTAGGACACCTAATATAGGGCCTCATATGGTTGTTACAAAGCTTTAACTTGTGAAATTGGACTTACAATGGTGTGAAATGTGCTGCAAAAATATATGTGTACCCACGTCGACGTTGGTCAATTAAATTATACTAGAATTTTGTCACATTAAATTATCAATCTAGGTTTGTAATCTTATGAAGTGAAATGCAAAATATATCCTAGTATTTAGTTTCTAATCTAATGTAATAAAATTTGTGTTGCAAATGGATGTTAATTTGTGAAAGCACTTGACAACTAGCTAACTCAATATAATCATGGTTCTAAAACACTTATAGATATTCATAACCATGTAGGGAATTTGATATTTTGAAAACAAACTTATTTAAGAATTTGGATTATATTTTTTTGTGGCTTCAAATAATAATGCCTATTCACTCAGAAGATAAATGTGATTAGCCTTCATTAAATTGACACACATATGCAAATAAAATTCACAATTTCAAATTAACTTAAAACACAATACAAGAAATGAATTGTTAACCTAAGTGATCACTTATCCTCTGGCTATTAACTCTACTAAAACTATTATTAAATCTTTAAACAAAGTATTATCTCTGTAAACATAAACTACACTAAAATCATAGTGAAACGAGCAAAACTATACTAATAAAAAGAAATAAACTCATTCAAATAAGAGGCAGCATGCCCACGGGTCGTAGAATAGACGGTGATGGGGTGTACTATTAATTCACTCTATGATGTGAAGGTCACTAGTTTGAAACTCCGTGCGCAAAAATACAATCATGTTAAGAGTTGATGTGGTGTAGGTCAGGTGCGTTCCCTAATTGATTTTGATAGCTTAGATGCCCTTGCATTGTGTTTCTTAAGCCAAAGGTTAATCATGTAGTCATCTCTAGAGGACACAGACAACTTGACAAACAAAAAACAAAACAAAAAGAGGTTGCGTGGGTCTTGCCACAGCGAGCCCTTGTGGTTGGGTCGCATGCACTAGAGAAACTTCAGAACCTGATTGTTAACTTAAATCACACATGCACTTATACATAGAAAATATGTAACTCCCATGGATTGAGATTATATTAATGGTATAATTTTTTTACAAATAAAACTTAACTTGTTCGTCCTCAAAGAAACTGTGGTATTTATAGAGTTTAAAGATAACAACCGAGTCATAACCTTATTGTTATAATTCGAAATAGAGTAACAATGACTCAAAGTTTCATTGCAATGTTTTAGAACAGAGTAACAATGATTCATATTTCATGGATCTTGGATATCAAAATATTGAACACTATGAGCATCATATATTGTCCACAATACTCTGCCCTCGATCCTTTTCCAGAATGCCATGACCCTCTACCATTTTTCTTTGTTGTCACGATTCCACGGTGCTCTACCATGATGCCACGTGAACCTATTACATAATCTATCATTACTTTCCTTGTTGATTGAGGTGTTGACCGAGCTATGGTGGTGACGTGATTGTGTTATGGCTGCACCCGATAGGTGGATAAGCTTCCTAAGACTTTTTTCCACATCCTCTATCTTTTGGGTTCACTTTATGGTGTCTCAATTATGACAACTTCTTATTTTTCTATGGAACTAGAGAGCAACTATGGAATATGTCAATTTTTGCAACTTTACATTTTAACTTGCTTTTACGAAGAAAACATACAAAACTATACAAAAATTGGCATATTTCCTTTAAAAATGCTTACTTCTAACATTGTAGATCATATAGAATTTGTATGCATAGATGATTGCATTAAAGTATGAAAATTATAGTTATGATGGCTTCTAATAGATAAAATGGTCAAAACTAGGTCAACAAAGTGATAAAAAGAGCTAATTCTTTCACCTCATTAGCTGGCATGAGGGGTAACAACTAGCTCCAACTCCAAGACACATGACCTACCCGACAAGACGTGAGAACATCAAAATATTCCATCTGTCACCTGAAAAGCTCACCGAGTAGACATAAAATATAGGGAGAGAGTAAAACTAAAGTCTTATCCCTTCCTAATAGGGCAATAAAATAAAACTGAAATGGAAACAAACTAATAAAATTGCATAACTAATGGAAATGGAAATAGAAATTAAAACACCAAAAATTACAACTAAACTAAAGCATCTAAATTACATAAATAAAAGGAAATCACACAAGCAAAAATGATAACTAGCAAAGGTTAGGAAAATTCCCCTCATAGCATATGGTTACACGTTTTTAGTACAGTTTGAGGTGTTGCTCATTGAAAAGCAGTGGAAGGTTCTCACCATCTAGATGACCAATGTAGAAGGAATTATCACCGAAAATATCAACAATAATCTAAGGACCTAACCATAAACTTTCAAATTTACCATGGTATTTGGTTTTTCACCCTTTTTGTTCCATTAAAGCACCAAGTCACCAATTCAAAAATCTTGTCTATGAGCCTTCATGTCGAATTCATTCTTCGTGACTTCCTCACTCTTGACAAAATGATCGACAGATTATCTCTAGCTCTCGTCAAACTCAATCAGCTATGAAATTATTTCCTACATTGCATTAGGATCAGTGGAAGAATATTGTAAAATATAGTACATGAGAAGTTTCAGATGAATAGGAAAGGTTATATCCATCCTATATACCAACTCAAATGGGATTTTTGCATTTGAGTCTTTCTTGGTGATCCTATCAACCCATTAAGTGTATTTAATATGCCTATCCCATCTCCTTTTATTCTTGCCAATAGTTTTATTTATGATATGCATTAATTTCTTAATGCTAGACTCGGCAAAACGATTCCCTTAGGGATAGTAATATGAAGAGTGAGACAAGATAATGCCATAATAGAAACCAGAATATGATACTCATGTGGAACTAAATTCCTTGGTAATATTTGTCATAATCTTCAGAGGGACACTGAAACGAATGATAATATTATCTTAAGAAAACTAACTATGACCTCATCAGTTTCATTCTTCGTAGGTATGGCTTCAACCTATCTAGTGAAATATTCATTAGTGGTCAATATCCATTTATGACTATTACTCAAGTTCTCCTAGAATTCAATGATAAAATAAAATCCCTATTGTTGGAATGGTGCCTCTACTACAATTTGTGGCAAAGGTAAAGCTGCAAAATTTTTCTTTCTTGTGAAGCACTAGCATGATTGATACTCTTTAACAAATTATTGAACGTATGTAAAAATAGATGGCCAATAGTAGCCACCCCCACAGATATTATGCATGGTTTTCCTATCCATCTGATGGGCATCACATAATCCTTGATGAAATTTCTTAAGCAAGATTTGAGCTTCCTCTAGATTAGCACATCTTAAATTAAGCCTGTAATGATTTCTCCATCCTAATCCTTGATCTATGAAATAATAATTTTAGGCCTTTAACTTCAGAGATATACATTTGTGCTCATGAAGGTATCAATGACTACTCATGTGATTTATATAATATATTCTATCTTTTTCCTATTCAATATTCTCTAACTCTTGGGTGGTCGCATTAATCATGGCATAACTTTCATATTTAATCCTGAGAGATTCTTCATTTCCCTAAACCATGATCTTGATTATTCCTTGACCCTTAACCACTTTAGTGAGTCTAATCTCTAAATTATATTCCTAATTCTTAGTTACCCAATTTCCTATTGTTTGCAATGTTGGATAGTTGGCAATGTTAGGATGGAAGGTGGCATCAAGTGTGTTGGCATTGATGTCGATTGGGCTAGAATTGATGTTAGGTGCATATTTTGTTTGGCATTGATGTGTACGGAGTGTTAAGATCAGGGGGAGTATTATGGCTGTTGTATTTTTAGTAGAGAACCATCTTCCATTCATTGCATTATTTATTAGAGAACCATCGTAGTAGCAGGTTAAATAAATAAGTTATAAATCTTATATCTATGGTGGTTAGGAGTCCCACGCTCTGAAGGAATTTCTACCTCAGGAAATAAATATGGATTCTCCTAGAAGTGGAATTTTTCTATAGTGCTCGAAAAGAGATTTCCAATGGTATGTTGAAGTCCAAAGAAAGGCCTCCAGGATCAAAAGATATGGTCGGTCAAAGTATGCATATCAAAAAAGGTCAACAGGAGGGGTTCCAAGGCTCATGGTTTCACCTCTCCCATGTGTTTTGTGTGAAATTTATTTGTTAATGAAATTTCAGATTTAAACGGATTTTGGAGTAAGGTCAGGTTGCGCAGCAAAATTGCAAATTAGAAATATCCCCGACCCCCGACTAAGTGGTACCATTTACTTAGGTGTATAAGCCTAGTTGAACCTTTCGCCTAGTTAGTAGGTCGGCCCATTTTGGAGGTTTCAGCAAGAGTATAAAGGACTGGCCCCCAACCTATGTGGGACTAGCAACAAGTGGCCGTTAGGGTGGCAATATGATGTTATCTTAGATTGACGTGGCAGCAAAGGAAGAGGACACGTGGCATGTGTTTTTATTATTTTCAAGAGGCCAAGTGGGCCAAATACAGGTGACACATGGAACCACCTAGGACAGGTCATATGGCCTTGATGATATTATCATGATGCAAGCATGATGTAATATAATGATGTGGAAAGTTCTCTAGGTTCACACCAGCAAGTCGATTTAGTGAAAATATCAAAAATATCAAAATAAAATGACCCTAAGTCAACCCTCCAATCGAGTCAGGACTTTGGGCTAGTCAGGTGGTCAATTGTTCGGGTAGGTTTGATGAGATTGTAAAGGAGTGTATACCTTTGACCCTCTAACTCTCAATGTACATTATCGAGTTAAGCACTCTTTCTATTTAGCACGTGGTTCTAGCTCCTCAGGCACATGACAACAAGTCCTAAAGGGTGTAGGAGTTTTGATAGGCAAGAAAATTAAGTCCCATAGTTATTTTCCTGTGGTCTCAGCTCTTGGTCATCTGCATTAAAGGGATGAAGATTAAAAAGGGTTCAACATAGTCTGAATGTGGCAAATTTATAGTTAATAGATTTGTTGAGAAGAATAGACAAAGGATGCTAAGAGGACCAAAATTTGCAGTGAGTTAATGGAGTTTGGTTCAAACAGAATTAGCTATACCTGAGTGTCCCTCACGCCATGGAGAAATAAACAAGAAAATAGCCATGGGATCAATGGAGATTTGACTCCAGCTCAGTCAGCCATGTTGGAGTATGTTTTGAGCTCTAGGAGCCTTAATTAATAAGCATGGAAAGCCACACAAATGTTCAGAGAATTAAACAGACGGAATTTAATTGTGGTACTCCTTGAGTGTGAAATACAAATGAGATTTAATTCTCAACATGGCAAAGCACCAAAGACCATTCTCTAATTCAATACAGTTATAGTGGCTAATTGTTTGGATGTAACAGTAGAATCAAGAGCCTTACAGGAGTACACACTCGACCAATGTGAAGCATTGAGTGAAAAATGTTGAAGGACCATGAACACTAAGTGTGAATGTTAGCACAAATTTCATCTATCCCTATGTAATAGTTGAACAAAACATAGGATTGTAGTTGTGCAACATGGGAAATGTAGCATTGGTGTGAGCTAAGTGAAGAGATTTGTGTGCGTGAGAGCTCTATTGGTAAATGGAAAGAGTGGCTAAGTCGAAGATGGTCGAGAGCTACTTATTTTGCAAAGAGTATGGGCTGAGAATGGAAGGTTGAGTATCTATTGTTGAACAAGGGTTGAGATAGTGTGAGGATAAAGCAACAGAGTGTCGAAAATGCTATTGAGGTTAAAAATGCTAGAGAATTGGTTACTACAGAGAGCCAAGAATGAATGAATAGTTGTTATAAGGTTGAGTGAGATCCAAAACTAGAGAGTGTTTATTTCCATATTGAATGTGGGTTGGAGCCTACAAAATAGGAAGTTGAAGCTTCCATCTTAGTGGATATCTAAAGAGAACTTGGAGGTTTGTGTCTCCTACAAGTTGATTCTTGCAACAAATCCATGAAGTTGCAAGTTGGTTCTTGCAACAAATCCAAGAAGTCGGTGCTTTAGTTGATGCTTCTAGTAAGTTGATCAGGTGTCTACAGAAGAAGGGAGTTGATCCTTCCTGCTAGTGGGAGCTATCAAACAATCTAAGGGAGTTGGTGCTTCTTGTGGGTGGGTGATCACAAAAAAATGTGATGCAAATAGAGTAGGAGCTCATATTTTGCATCTGTTGTAGTGGCTACAACCACCCTCCAAAATTTTGGCTCGCATTCAAATTTTGGAGCCTACCTTGGATCCTGCGATCAATCATCCTTGGTTACTTGTTGGTAAGCTGATGATTTCAAGCTCCCCTCCTTGATCTTAATAGTTGCTCATGTTCACATATTTATGTAGCATGTGGCATCTTGGGCATAGAGATTGTTTTTTGTCATGCAAAGGGAATTTTGTTTCGCTTCAAGGTAAATCTTGTGCGTAGGAGTTGTTTTCATTACATAGATATGTTTCACACTCACTTCACGCACTCTTGTCACGAAGGTTATTGCATCAAGAAAAGTATGTCTTATGCATTATGGATGGTCTATGTTGTGTCACTAAGTGTCCGTGTGTGATCAAAATTGAGTCCTATCACTATTTACATATGTGTCACTGATCTCACACTTAGCCATTTCCCAAGCAACCTAACCTCGTTCAGCTTCCCGGAACTTTGCACTTTGCTTATGCCATCGTCAAGATTCTTCCCTTACCTACTGAAACCTCGCAGCCCACAGAGACCCCAGCCAACAATTCTCTTTGGAAATGCACAGAGCAGTTAGGAAGCCAGCACTGCTCTTAGAAATTGCGCAGAGGTGTCCTCCCAAGACACCCATCCCGCAGCAGCATCCTATGCCTCAAGAAAAATGCACAGTGTTGTCCAAGCTCCCATGTTTGTCTTGCATGCAGAAACTGCGCAGATGGGCTTCCCAGGCCTTCATTCCAAAAGTATTCACTACCCCCTAATATAGTGCTAACCTATCGCTCAGTGACAAAAGGAAAAGGTGACATGTTGAGATCACTCCCAATGAGTTGAGGAGAAGGAACCAGATACCAAGTAATGGGAAAGATCAGGACCGCATGCAAATTCCTTAGAATGCATGATCATCTCGAGGGTAAGTATGCTAAGCAAAGAACACCTTTCAAAGCACACCTCCTAGTTGAGTTTGCAAGGCTTCTTCTCATTGTCATATCATCATGTCCTCAGTAGCATGCATGTGCGCAAACACAAAAGGTCATTTCATGTGTTTCCTCTACATGTCTTGCTTCCTTTTCGCTTGTCTGGCCAACTATCGTCTTCAGCATGTTGATTGCTATGTCATGCTTACGATCTCGTTCTGGTGATGTTGAAGGTTTGTGTTTGAGTTGTGTTCGTTATGTAAACATCTATCGCACTCACACATGATGTTGTAAGCATTGTCGTGCAAGTTTCGTCATGGTCGCCCGAAGTGTCGCATTTGTCGCTTTCATCATTAGACAGTCCCACAGTCAGTCACACTGAGCATATGCTGTCTTGTTGGTTCGAGATGTTTTGTCTTCAATTAATGTTGAGTGTGTGTTCACAAGGTCATGTATACACAAGTTCACTCGCCCACACACTTAACCATTTTGGCAAAGATCTATCGACCGGACCACCCTCCATCAGTCGGACCTCCACCGAGCTACACTACACAGTCTCAGCCCTCAGTGACCAAGCACTACTGCCTAGAATTGCGCAAAGCTTGAGGCTGCCTCCCAAGCAATATGCACTGCACAATACTGGAATCGACCTGGATGACTGTCACCCAAAACAGTGTATAAGTTTCCCAAGGAGCCATCTCAATTTTCACTTCTGGCAAGCCAATCCATCAAGCCTCTCGTTGGTCAATCAAAGAGTTTGACCGAGCAATGATCTCGAGCTTCACTCCTCCCAAAAATTGTGGAGAAGTTGTCAGAATGCCTGCCTCTGCTGATTGAATAAATTGCGTAGACAAGAGGGATAGGAACCCGCTACCTGTCGCTGCACTATCTCTGAAAATTATGTAGTTCTGTCAGTCAGTCTCCCTGTCAGCTGGCCTGATGATCCTCCTGAAAATTGTGTAATTTTCTTGCACTGTCCACCAGCTGCCCGACACCCTGCTCAGCCTGGAAACTGCACAGACATGTTTAGCATGACTACCTCCCAGGTTTGCGTAGTTTTGGCCAGCAAACTCTCGCAGCCAGCTCGTAACCTCCCCTAAAAATCTGCGCAGATTTCACTGCTAATGTCCTCTGCTGCCCGCACTGCCTTCCCGGAAAAAATTATGCAGTTCTGCCTCCTAGCTGAGCCATATCCAGCAAAATGTCACTGTTGTTCCATACTTCTCATCCAAGCCCCCCAGTGACCTCTGCTCAGTTTTTATTTACAATGCCATGGAGCTCTGCATCTTGTCCTAACATGTGCTCTGCACTATTTCAGAGCCTTGTCCTCTCTCCTGGTCACCTGCATCCGAAAACGAAAGATGATGCATCATGGTAGACTAGGAGATTTATGGATTTGATGTCGTCTCATCATGAGTGGTTGTAGATATTGGTACATGGATGAGAAATGGCATAACAACGAACGAGATGAATAAGGAGCGCATGCCACGAGACTTGTTCGCGAACAGACGAACACGCGAAGCGTACCAAGTAGCAAGCGAAGGAGACACATGCACATGCGTGAACTATCAAGTGAACACCAAGACCATTGAAGACTCTGCAGACTCTTCCATGCGGAGGTGAAGCTATGGTACACCATAGGCACTCTCATCACTCAGAAAATTGACATGAACAACACAACCAGCATGTGCATACTTGCAGCTTCATGTTGAGTTGTTTCATGAGTCGCCTCGGTCACATCACTACTTTGGGTCATAACTGTGTAATCAATGTAATGTAACGTGGAATTCCAAGAGACCCACGAATGAAGTCAAAGATTCATGCAAGTCGAAGAGTCATGTAAGTCGAACAGTCATGAGGGAAGTCAAACAGTCACAAGGGTCATTGTCACCCTTGGCTATATACACCCTTCATTTGTACATGCAAAAGACTTTTCACCTTGGCTCCTCCCACATAGCCTTGAGAGTTTTTAGTCTTTTCTTTGAGGAGCGAGCAGTGGCTCCAACGCCCCGCTATTGGGGTTAGTGATGTAAGGGTGTACGGATGTGTCTGGGAACTTTCACTTAATTCAAAATCATGTTAACAAACCAGCACGTTTTCACACATGTATTGTATTCGTTTGTAAGACTATTCTTTGGACGCTTGTAATATATGTATCTTTAACTTGTATTAAGACAATTGAACTATTTCGGTTGTTTTAGTGCTTATGTTGTTGGAATGGTGTTGTATCAATTGTTAATGTTTTCTCACCCATGTGGACTATTCTGCCTGGCACTTGACAGACTCATTCTTGTAAACTTGTTATAACGACCTTCGCACTCGTGTGGACTATTCCGCTAGGTTTTGTACATGTTATCTGTTCACTTTGTGTTTGTGACTGCCGCATCCGTGTGGACTATTCTACCAGAAGTTGCGCATGTCTTGTTGTGGTGTGTGTCTCTAACAGATTTGGGACTATTCCCTCTCGACTTGAGACTCACATTCACCCTCTCCCTCTGCACTGAAAGAATTTTGACACAAGTGACACTGAGCACTCACCAGACACACAAACCTCGTTGTTTGAAGACTAAGTATACCACTCTCATGCATTAATAGCAAGAACTAAGGAAAATCTTTAAGATAATGGCAACCGATCCATCATACCAAATGGGACTCCTACACCAAACGGTTTGAGGTCTAGTTGGGACTTCATACCACAGAGATCACCTGAATGTTGGCGGGTCCAGCACCGTCAACATTTCTAGCGCTCAAAGGAGGGCCAGATGACAAGTTGAGCCCTCACAATCTATTTTGAATCTTCGTATACTTATCATGACTAATCACAGAATTTCTCCTCTGGAGTGTATGTCTTATGGAAATGACTTTGAAATCTTGGAGGAGCACTGAAATTTCTTGTCACAATACACATATGATGGTGGAGGCCATGTAGCCTCGATTAGACACGTGGTTAGCGTTGTCGGCTCCTGTGAAAGGTGTTGGGTGTGGGATCCCCCAAGGAAAGTTTTGGGGCTTAAAGCCCAAGTTTTGACTAGGTCTGATGTAAATACTCCGCGATTTGTGGGCGCGGAGCGCAAAGTTGTAATTGAGTCATAGGGTTGTCCGCCCTTACTTTTGTAATGTAACGTCGGCTTGAGAGTTTTACCCATGGTCTGCAGACCATGGGATTATATAAATAGAGTGAGGCTCTAAGTTGCAAAGAGACATCAAATCTTATCTAATCTAATCAAAAGAAAAGAATGAAGAAGGAGCATTGAGTCTGAGTGGAAGTGTAAAGTTGTGTCCTCGGGTCATAGAGTAGGAGAAGGCTCTGCAGCTGAGTGCGTAGAGGCCTGTAGTCCGCAGCTGAGTGCGCAGACCCCTGCAGCTGAATGCACAGGGTGAGTCGAGTCTATAACCATTGGAGAAATAATAAAGAGGAAGTTTCTTATCATTTTATGTATATTTTTCTTGTTTTATGCATTAAAGTATATTGGGTATGAATTGCAAGTTTACTGTTTATTTATTGCACGAACTCATATGAATGTGTTGAACAAGTGAATATAAGATAAGTATCTGTTTACGTGAAGTTAACTAACGGTTATAAGAAGATAAGTAAGATCTGTGGTGTACTTGGGGAAATAGCGTAGATCGCTGCCTTAGCAATGTGAAAGCATCTCAGCCCTTGGTTAGGGCTACGCAAAGGCAATTCTAACATATCGCAAAGGTCTCACAAGTCAAGGAGGTGCACGAAGACATTCCTAGTTGGACTAAGTCGAGCCCTCAGACATCTCAAGGGTGTGGAAACTTGGTTCCAGCATCCCCCCATACTGCTCCGAGTGAGACCTCAATCCACGCTCCGCGGGTTGTTGCTGAAAGGGCTAGTAGTACAGGGATTTGTTTGGCTAATTAACTCCAAACCTGGGTCAGGCCCCATCGAGCCAACAAAAGGAATGAAATCTTTGAAGATTACATGACTTGTGCGTTGTTCGCATACATGCTTCGAGGGCACCAGCAGCATTGTTGTGCCATGCTGCCCAAAAAATCTAATCACTCTTTCCATCATCTAATCGCAGAGATAGATCGTGCTTTCAATCATTTTGACCGTAAAGAACTCAATAAAGAAATTCTGAAATTACGGAAAGCACCTGATGAATCTGTTGAACAATTTCACACATGCTTTTGTAATCTTGCATATCGATTTCCTGAAGATGAAATTCATTGGGAATTTCTCGATGGAATATTTAGGTATATTATTTACATATCCGAAAATTTGCAATTCTTAGAATCATTCAAATATATCCCAACTGTTGAAAATGCAACAAGATGATGGAGCTTAGTGGAAAGGAGTCGCCTTCACTGAGTGAGCCCGCAGGCTATTTTTGGTGCAAAGTCTATTTTTAGACTATGTCTATTTTTAGAAATATGGATCATGGTCTATGAGTTGCAGGATGCTATTTGTGGATGATTGGTCATGTTGGTAAAAATAGATGTACTTCTATTTTTAGACATATGGGCAGATTCTATTTTTAGATTACCATGCTAAAAATAGAACAGTCGAATATTATTAGCTCTTAATAATATTTGGACTATAAACATTATCTTATCCTCTTGGAGCACTTCAGTTTGAGCTACAGATGTGGCACATGTAGCTGTCAGAAGGAAATACGCTTTTCTTATGAGTCAGTTGAGCTATTCCATGGTGGACTTCAGTTAGAACTCATGTGGTTGAGTTTGGTGGAGTTGATTGTGGAGTTGATGGAGTTGTGTTCAGTTTGACTTGGTTGAACTAGTTGTATTGTAGTCTAACTGCAGAATACACTAGTGATGAGTGATGTGAATTAATTATTAATTAATTCAATAATTATTAACTCATAAAGCAACTAAAGAATACATCAGTTAACTCAGTGCATGGACAGTTCAGTGGAGACAGGTGTTAGAGGTTGAGATTGCTATCAATTGTGATTATAGTTGTGCATGCGATCTTGCACAATCAGTGGGATTGAGTAATGCCAATGAGGATTGCGTGGTTCAGCCAAGGAAATACGAGTTTTCTTCAGCCATTCATCATTATTCTCATGCAGGATTGCGCAGTGGAGGCAGGTAAACAGTGGAGGAGATTTGAGGCATCAGATCTGAGCTAGTTTGTGTGTAACAGGTGGAGATAGTACTGAGTACTTGTGAGGAGTATTGTACTATGTATTGTTACATGTTCTCAATCATTATAATATATAGATAGTGTGGGGTTTTCAGCTGTATGCTTTCCCCAGGTTACATACTGTGTTAATGTGCGCATGCGATTGATGTTTCATTGTTTTTTTATGCTGCTAAATTGATGATCAACGTAGAGGAGGTTATGTATTATGTATGCATTCCGCAATAGTGTATAATCGGGATAATCTCTATGAATAAGTGTCATATTATTCAAAATTTCTACACCAACAGACCTCGGTGTTAGAGCTCCTAAATCTAAGATGGACAAGGTCTTCGTCACAAGTGATTTTTTGTCCTCTTCTCATCAAACATCTCTAGCTCCGTAGTGCGAGGTGGAAGAAGGTGCGCACACATCTTTTGAGCTGTCACATCCTCCCACCCCACCTGCTCTCAACGTCTGCACAAATTTGGTTTGAAACCATGTTGGTTATCACGTGGATTCGTTCCCTCAACCTCCATCCCCGCGTTCCATTGATCCTCTGGATTGTACTATCTTATGTTCTTTCGTTCCGGACTCCTCATTTGTTTTGAACGAGGATCAAGTTGTCAACGGAGTTGGCGTTGTGTAGCCAACCTATGCTATCATTCATGATGAGTGTGGGCGGGAATTTGAAGAAGGACCTGCGGTGAAGGATGACTCCCTTTCATCTGCGCCTCATCCACCCTATCCTGAAATCCCTTGTGATTATGCCACTTTTGATTTAACCTATGAAAACTCATCTCTGGATGTTTCTACTTCCGATCATCCACAGGACACATCAAATGTCAGCATGTCATTACATTGCGGAGAGGACACATCTTCCTCTAAAAATTGGTCCCATTTGTCATCTTTCATTTTTTAAAACACAGAGGGTGAACATCCTTGTTTCTCATTTTCCCCTCTGCATGATTCATCAAATCATGAGGATGCCAACGAACATTCTGAATTTTTTTATCATGGTTGTCGTGATCTATGTACTTCTTCATTTGATCACAATGTTGATTCACTCATTTTTATTCTTTCTAAGCCACTGGTCTCTGATGATCTATCTATTGACAAACTGGAAATCCTATAGGATGTCGAGGCACTTCAACCTAGGCTGATGGTTATGTCAGGCCCTCGCTGTCCTGAGGTTAGTTCCACTTCCGATCAAAAAATTTATGAAACACCCAAGGCTCCTCATTACTCTCTGCTTCTCATTGAAGATCAACCCAACACCCAAATTTCACTTCCTACACTCGAATCACATGATCCCATCGCTCAGGCCTTGGAGGAATCTTACACAACGAGTGTGCTTGTAGCATAATTTTTTGGTCTTTCTCATGTTCGCTCGTATTTCATAGTCCAAAGAGTGTGTATGTTTATCATCTATATGCAGTGTGTCGCAACAGCATGGTACATCTACAGAATGTTTGTTTTGTGCATTCGCTCTTTGCTTTTCTGTGGATATTTTAGAACTCAGAGCGTGTTGGTATTCACTGACCTATCTTTCTTATTCACCAGTTTATATGCATATTTTTCATGCCTTCACCAAGATGGACCAGCCAATGTGTCGGTGGCTGCATTGGAAATATCACTTCACGTGAGTAGGCCCATGCACTGTTTAGCGTAGGAGTAGGAGCAGTGTTTTCTTTCTTGCTTTGCTTTGCTTCCTAGCTTGCATGTTTGCTTTGCTAGCTTACTTGGTTTGGTTTGCCTGCTTGCTTTCTTGGCTTACTTGTTTTTTCTTTCGCTTTACTTCTGCTTTTTTATTTTTGCTTCCTTTGCTTGCCTGTACCCGTAGGTTAGCCTCTCATGAAATCGTATTTGCTCTTGAGACAAGCTAGTCAAATCTAAGAGGACTTGTACAGCTAGCAACATCTAGTTATATGTTGTCCTCTCTCTTTATGAAGAGCTTGTTTTCTTCAGTCGATGATGCCTTGATGGAAAATATGTTCTGTTCAAAGTGAGTCTTGGTGAAAACACAATGCTTTCATTGTTAACTAATACCGCCTGCTCTAATTGGTTCTTTTGGGTTAACCCTTGTCAACTCAGTCAAGTGGAGTAAGGTGACAGGAAAACCTTAACAAATATGTCAGAGGTATATATAACATACTTCTCTGAAGTAACAACCTCTTCTACTCTCAATAAGTCGGGATCCCTCTTCCGCCTTTGAAATAAATAAGTGCCTATGCACAGTTCTTTGAAAAATGAAAAAAAAAAATGAAAATGAACAAGACGAAAGAAGAGAAAGTCTTCCTGCACAGAGAGGTGATGCTAGTAACTCTACTGGGGTACCGACCAGGCTCGTTGGAAGTGGAGCGATGCTTGTGTTCTTGTGTGACTCCATTGGTGTCCTGTCCAGGCCTACTGGCAGTGGAGCAACACCAGAGGTGAAACTTAAACTCTGACAGTTATATTACTTGTGCATCAATCTACCCCTCATCCCTGTTATCACTCAGGTTGTCCTTCTGGTCGGCATCAAAAGGATACGGCCGAGGTAACCACAGACCAATCTTTGGACTGCAGGTTCTAGCCCACCTCCAATCAGAGAGGGCTCTCTCTTTTTTGATTTAGCTTTGTTGATAATGTTTTTAGTCTAGTTATTGAGTTCAAGGGGTTTTGTTTTGTTCTTGGTGGGAAGGATGATGCTTTCAAGTAAAGAGGCAGGGACAGCATGAAAATTCTAGAACCATTGGGCGTGGAGTCAAAGAGTAGGACTGTTGGTGCGTTTTCTTGGTCACAAGAGGGAATATGGAGCAAGCTAGTTGCGTATGAAACAATCATTCAAGGTAAAAGGGATGGATTAAAGGCTAAGGAATGAGGGGCAATTTAAGAATCTCTCATTCAAATTAGTAGAAAGAAGACAAATGAGCCCTATCTAGGAGCAGTTAAGAATTCTTAGATAATAGTCATTTATATATGAAAATAGGTCAAACATGATCCATAACAGAATTCATATTTATGCCTAATTCAAGAGGAAAACATTAAGAAGCCACAGAAACTGAGCATAGAGTGCAACCAGGCAAGGTCTGAGCCAATCCTTTGTTCTGTGACTTGAGCATATGTGAAATTGAAATAACAGAGATAAGGAAAACTTATTGATTCATATAGCAGCATAAGAATTCCACATTCAATTCTTCAAACCATTAGACACAGAGCAGACAGTCGTTCCTCCAAAGCTTTTCAGCAATCTTTGATTAAGTAAAACATCTCTGATATCCAGTGCGAGTCTCTAATGAGGATGATCAACCAACCAACCCTTTAAACAATACAGAGGGTCGGTATATATAGGGAAAATTATCAAAACTAACTTATTACAGCTGACCTAAACAGGTCTGAAAAAAATGATTACTGTTAACCTAATCTTATCCAGAAATAAATGCATGAAAATATCTTTGGGCTGCGCTGAGGGCAGCTGTATCAAAATTGAGTTAATGTCTGTCCTGGGTAGCCTGGTGCAGTCCTTCTATAATAACTGTGATTTGTACTTTATCTCCACCTCTAACTTGGTTTTGCTGCTGTTTTGTTGGCATTAATGTGCACTAATCCCGACCAGATAGGCTTTTAAATGGCCTTAACTGCTTTGCTGACTTTGATGAAGGTTTTTAATTTTCACCTGATTTGATGTTGCTGAACTGATACTCTCTGCCGCTTCCTGATACTCTTTGGCGCTGATCCTGGAGTCTTTAAAATATTTTGAATGGTTTAGACTATCCCATCGATCCTTCATGGTAGCTGCTCAGACTTCTTTTGCTTTAAAAAGTGTGTTTTCCCGTTTCTGAATGCTTCGCGAAGAAAAACGAGTCATTTTGTGCCTTCCGGGCTTGCTGGGGGCGGCGTGATGAGGGGCTTTCCATTTTGGCCCATTTCCCGTAGCCATGCGCGATATCGCGCATGAAAAACTACCTCAGAATCTAAATCTGGGCTTCCTAAGCATGATTTTCGCCTTTCGCGCCTTTTTGAGTGATGACGTCAGCATGACATCAGCGGGTGGGACCCAGTACGGCAGGTGACATGGCGGGATGACGTCAACTGATGACATCATCAGTACGGCGGGTGATGTGGCGGTACACAGTGGCAGTGACGTGGCAGGGTGACTTGGCAGTGCAGTGGCAGGAGGCCGACGCAGGTTGATGACATCAGCGATGACATCACTGGGCGGAGGACGTGGCGCTGACGTCACCAGGGGAGGGCGGTTTGGTCGTTTCGGGCGCACCGCCTTTGCACTGGAGCGGTTTGGGAGGAGGGGGCTCCGCCACACCCGGGAGAGCGACACGTGGCGGAAGTACGGCGGGAAAACCGCCGAACTCCCGGATGCTAACCATCGGCAACTTCGAGGATGAAAAGGCCCGCCCGCCGTTGATCTGGGGCGCGGGTGATCGGGCGGTGGCGGGACAGGCCAGGTGGCGGAGGGATAAGGGACGGGGCCCGTGCGCACATTTAAATATTGATATAGCGCCGTGGGGGTTTAATAACTTAGGAAATGTGGGTTTTTTGGGGGTTTTTAAAAGTGAGCGGGGCAAATGTGTTGCGGGCGAGACCTTAGGATAAAGGGGAAACATGGGTTTTTCAGGTTTTGGGGTTAAGGGAAAAGGTTATTAGTTTGACCAGAGGTCAAACTAGCTCTAGCTAGGACACGGATGGGCTAAAAACAGCCCCAGATGGACTGCTTTTTCCCGGTTTTTAAGAAAATATGGCTATAGTGCCAAGGGGGGAATTTTATAATATTTTTTTGGGTTTTATATAGTTTTTGTAGGGGAAGGGGAGATAGATGGGGAGCTATATAATAGAATTAGTAGTTAATATGGAGGTGACTAGAAAGTGCTAAGGGTGTGAATCTTAGGCTATTTTAAGGGGGAAAAGTGACTTATAGAGGAGGAATGAACAATCATTGAGTGAATCAGATCTTCACCAAGGCAACTGATATGGAGAATGATGAAACTAAGAGGAATCAAGTAGATCTTGACCTCTTGGGGGAAGTTAGTGAGTGATTTTGGGGATAAGGGAGAATGGGGAAGTTAGAGATATCCAGCTTGAGCTCCTCCAGATGAAAACTGCCTCCAACTTGTGATCTGAAAAGATATAACACTTTGAGACACAAAATTTATCACATATCAACATTCTGCAACCTCAAAAACTACCTACCCAGCCTACTTACCTAGCATTTTTTCTTCCTTCATGAAGGGTGCACTTAGACTTGCAGACCCTGCTT
The DNA here is from genome assembly GCA_031772625.1 of Pinus tabuliformis. Lineage (NCBI taxonomy): Eukaryota > Viridiplantae > Streptophyta > Pinopsida > Pinales > Pinaceae > Pinus > Pinus tabuliformis. The sequence goes on from CM062816.1 coordinate 196,698,889, forward strand.
TACAATTTTTCTTTTTGACTGCCCTCCTATCTAAATCTATCCTTATTTCTTCCAAGGGCCCAGATTAAGCAGTTGGAGTCCTTTGTTTCTCTACCTAACTACAAATCTACCAAGATTAAGCTGTTTGGATAGATATCAATTCTCTATATTCTAAAACAAGAAATTGAAACCTAGGGAAGCCAAGATTAAGCTGTTTGGACTTCCCTTAACAGAACATTCTTCAAAAATGGTTAAGTCATCAAAATTGGAATACAGCAGTGGCATTTGGACTGGCACACTTTCATGGCCTCTTCTTTGGCCTTTTTCTGGAAATATGGAGCTTTGCAGGATGCAAAGTATGACATATTTGGTATGTAAAACTGTCAATCATGAAAGATGAACACCTGTTGCAACAGGAGGCTAACGGTGGTTCCACTTGGGGATGGATTTTCATTGTGAAAAGCCAAGAACAGCAGGTCAGACTGCCTTGATCTTCTATTATTGCTGTGGATTGAAAAACTTCTTTATGCTGGCTGTTTATAGTGTGAAACTTTGAAATATGAGCAGCTCCCTCCTCAACTGAATTACTGTAAACTGCATAGCATTGCCTGCCTTCTTCTGCGTGCTTGATGTTATGTACAGTATTGCTTGAGCATTGTGCCTTTGAAAAACAGAGACCAAAAGTGATGTGTTTTCTTTAGCTCTGGTCTAGAAACAGTTGCTGATGTGAAATTTAAAGAATGCTCCTCTCTTATTGATATTGTTTGACTAAAGACTGCAAGCTGCCCACTGTTTGCTTTCACCATAAATTTTTGTGGTATGACAGTGCTACTATTGCTGTTTTACCGAGTTAAATGTAAAGACAGAGCTTTAAAGAATGGAATATTGGCAATTGGCTATGTCTTCACAAACATTACTGCTACTCCTCTAACACTCAGATTGCTTACACATAAACTAAAAAACAGAGTGCTGATATATACAAATATCAATGTACAAAGGATATATACAGAGCTGGATTGTATCCCTTTAAAAGGGATCATGGTAATGTTTCAGCATTCGGCCATTCACAGGGCCTTCTTCAGCTGTGCTGCCCTCTACAGATTTGAGAAAATATGTGTTATTTCCCTAAACAGTAGAAATAATGAATGGCCCTTTCCATAAAAAATCAAATTTTGCATGTTTTCCCTTGTCTTCTGTTCGTGAATCGTTTGGTTCAGCCTGAATCTCCTGTAACAGTCTGATAGTAGGGATGCCCAAGATTAAGGAAACCTGGCTTCCATGCCATATACTAGCTCATAAGGGCTCATCCCAATGGATTTCTTTGTGGAAAGTTTGTCTGCCCATAAGGCATTTGTGAGCTTTCTATGCCAGTTCTTCTTGTTTTCTTCTAGCACTTTCTTTATGATATTAATCAGGCTCTTATTAGATGACTCAGCCAGGCCATTACCTTGGGGGTAATAGGTTGTAGAATGCCCCAAGGTGATGTGAAATTTGTGGCAAAAATTGATCATTTTTTTGGATTTAAAAGCAGCGGCGTTATCAGTAATGATCTTCTCAGGGCAGCCAAATCTAGAAAGGATGTTGCACTCAAGGAATTGGATAATGATGGTGTCATTGGCTTGTCTGCATGGGATGGCCTCAACCCACTTGGTGAAATAGTCGGTGGCTGTTAAAATCCATTTGTGCTGGCCTGAGGAAGAGGGATGGATTTCTCCAATGAAGTCAAGACCCCATTGTTGAAAAGGCTTTTCAGTTGAGATGGGTCTAAGGGGCATGGGCAACAACTTTATTTTGCCTTCAAAGATTTGGCATTTGTGACATGAAATGGAAAACTTCTTTACATCTGCAAAAAGAGAGGGCCAATAAAAACCAGCCCTTAGAATTTTATCAGTAGTGGATTTCCAATACAGATGCCCTCCATAGTCACCTGCATGGAAATCTTTCATGACATTGTTAGTTTCATTCATGATTAAACAATTAAGCAGTATACCTTCATGATTTTTCCAAAATAATGCACCATCTATGACACAAAACTTTGAAGCCTTCATTCTTAAAAATCTTTTCTTAGTTCTGGACAACCCTGGGGGAGCAAACAGGTTTAACAAAACAAAGCATATATCAGCATACCATGGGGATTGCAAAAAGGTTTCACTGATCTGTGGAGTCGCCAGCTCCTGTTCATTGTCCAATTGGTTAATGTCTAAGGCTTGAAAGTTTGTTTCGGACATTAGTTTGGCTAAACCTTGTCCCTTTATGAGCTTGGTTGGTTTTATTTCTATGTCATACTCAAGGATGTTTGCAATCCATTTGCCTCTTTTACCCTCTAATCCCTCTTGGGTTAATATGTCTTTTATAACAGCATTCGGGACATAGGCAATTACATGTGAATATAAAATGTACACTCGGAAATCTTTGATTGATTTGACTAGGGCATAGGCCTGCTTCTCCATGATTGGGTATTTCAAAGGGGCATCTCTTAAGGCTCGGCTGAAAAATGCTATTGCCTTTTCAGCTCCCTGATCATCCTTTTGCAGAAGAACAGCAGCTATGGTGTGATCAGATGCAAAAGAAAATATGATAAAGTCCCTATCAAATTGTGGGCTTATAAGGACAGGGGCTTGGGTTAAGGCAGATTTTATGCCCTCAAAGGGTTGTTTGGTTTCAAGAGACCATCTTACCTTGGCATCCTTTTTTAAGATGTTGCTTAACAGTCTTATCAACTCAGCTAGATTTGGAATAAATCTCCTTAGGAAATTGATCTTTCCCAAGAATGCTTGCAACTCTTTTATGTTTCTTGGGTATGGGATTTGGAGGATGGCTTGGATTCTTTCAGGATCAATTCTGATCCCGTCCTTTGATATGATATGGCCAAGGAGTTTGCCTTCTTCAAGGCCAAAGAGGGATTTTTTGGGGTTCAAGGAAATGCCATATTTCCTGCATGTCATGAATATTTGTCTTAAATGTTTCAGGTGCTCTTGATCAGATTTAGAGAAAGGGGTTAGATCATCAAGGTAGACAACTAGGAAATCATGTATTTCTTTGGCAAATGCAATATCCATTGCCCTTTGAAAGGTAACCCCGGCGTTTTTAAGTCCGAATGGCATCTTTACATACTTAAATGTTCCCCGCGGTGTGGTAAAGGCTGTCTTGTCTTGGTCATCCGGGTGAACCAGTATTTGATTGAAACCTGAAAAGCCATCTAGCAAAGAAATTCTAGATGATCCCACTACTCTCTGCAGAATATGATCCATTTTGGGCAATGGGTAGTGGTCTTTTAGGGAGACTTGGTTTAAATTTCTTAGGTCTACGCATAGCCTAATCTCTCCTGTCTTTTTTCTTGTAGGAACAAGATTGGATACCCACTCAGAAAATCTAATGGGTGCTATGATACCTGCTTTAAACATTCTTTTCACTTCCTTTTCAATCAAAGGGAGAAGCATGGGATTGATTCTCCTCAGTTTCTGTTTGAAGGGCTTTTGGTTTGGTTTTAAGGAAATGGTGTGTTGGATTACTAAGGTGTCATAGGATTTCAAGTCCTCATAACTCCAAGAAAATACATCTTGGAATTATTTGAATAAATCAATATATTTGGGCTTTTGATCAGATGGCAGATTTTTGGATAATTTGATCATTTTGGGATTCTCTTCTGTCCCAATGTTGTGTTCCTCTATAGCAGCGTTCAGGGGTTGCATTTTTGGTTTCTTGGGAACACCATTAGCATAAAACATGTCTTCCAACGGAGTGAGGCCAGCAGGGAGTAAGTTGTCTTTCAGATCAACGATCTCGGCCTCTGTTTCGGCTATTTCCTCCAAATGCATCAGTTTCAGTTCTTCTATATTTGTTTTATCAAAAACAGTTGGGTTCAGCATTCGTTTGGCTATTATAGGCGTTACAGCCTGCTGATTTTCATTGGTTTGCTGTTGTTCATCTGTCATAGCATCCATGTCAATGTTAATATTTGAAAACTCATGCTCAAGGGTGAGGAAATTATTAATCTGGGCATCGTTCTCGAACACTTGCCAATCTTTAACATTATTTGGGACAGCGGGCCTATGTTTTATTTCAGCAGTGAAATGATGATTTGGTTTAAAAGGAAGCTTGCATGTACTAGCAAAAGTGGCCAGGCTGTGTGCATGAATGTTATGCTCTCTTGAAATCTTGGCAAGCTTGGATTCAATGAATGTGTTGAGTATACTGGTGGCAGCAGTCCTATAGGCCCTCATTCTATTGTCATTGGTAACAAAATTACCTCTCATCTGTTGTATGACTAAATCAGAGTCACCTAAAATGGATACTTTTGCAGCTCCTAGAGCTTTGAGCAGTTTAAGGCCTAAGAGGAGAGCCTCATACTCTGCCATGTTATTAGTGCATTTGAAGTTTAGTCTGTAGGCATGGCCTTCTGCATGGTTGTTATGTGTATTGTGAACCCAGACACCTGCCCCTGCTCCTAACTTGTTGACAGAGCCATCAAACTCTAAATACCATACGATTTCTTGCTCGTATTTAGTGTCAAGAGTTTCAGTCATTCTTGCAGCGGACAGATTTGAATTTTCTGTTTGGGGAGGTTCTTCTTGTAAGCTGGTTGCCTTGATAGTTTTGACAGTTATATCAGTACGGGCAACTGATTCTTCGTTGATGGGTGTGTTCATTCCTAAAGCCAACGGCTTGTCATCAATTGGAGGACTTTTTTCATCATTAAATAAAATAAAAGAATCCATATCAGAATGGATTGAATAAATGGGAAAATTTTCAGGCTGGCTCTCACTAGTTACCACATATTTCATCAGTGTTTCTCTATACAGTCTCTTTGGTTGCCCAAAGAAAGATATAGTGGCATAAGAGAGATCTAATTGGAGGGATCCTTGGAGTTTTGCCCCACAAGATCTTGACAGTAACATGCCATACTTTGGTGGAATGTCAGCAACCACCACATCCATGAGGATTGTCTTGTTAGGAAATTGGACTAAGGAGATACACAGGTCTTTGATGAGGCCTAAACACTTGACTTGACTTGAGTCAAAGGAGAATAGCTCTTTGTAGGGTCTCGTAACATCAAGGTTCAGCTATTCCATTACGGCTTTAGGCATAAGGTTGTGTGAGGCACATGAGTCAAACATGGCATTGTGCAGGACTTTGTCATGTATATGTAAACTGACATAAAAGGGCAAGACAAATCCATATGTTGATTTTCCATTAACTTCTGGACCAAACAACAGCTCAGGTTGATCATCAAGAACATTCATATCATCCTTTACCTCCGGCATTTGAAGTGACCTTTGAATTTGTTGCCTATACACATCATGTTTGGCCAGTTCGGATAAGGGGACGGATATCTTCAATTTACCTATTTCTGCCTCTAAGTCAAATGATTTTTCAGATTGGGTTTTAGTAATGTGAGAAGCAGGTTTCCCTTTTTCTATTGGAGTATCAGCAGCTTGGTCTTCTTTATCAGTGTTATGGGAAGTGTTTGATTGCGGCTTTTCTGTTTTAGGAGGGATTTTTGGAATGTTGTCCACATTTTCTTTCGAGGAAGAAGGTGGCCGAGGTTGGTCAATAGAAGGTTGCATTTGTGTTATGTCCTCTACAGTCACTTGATGCGGGTTTGGGACAGGTATATCAGCTGGTTCTGTTATGACAGCCTTGCCTCTAGTCTTGTTGGGTTGTTTGCCATCCTTTGGTTTGTTAGGTTCAGGAATGTCAATGGTCCTAGTTCTCAGCTTATATTGTTTGTGGACCTCATACACAGCAGTATCATAGCCCTGTTTAAAATCAAAAGACTCACCAGACTTAGTCTGAAATTGATTAAAGTCATGCTCATCTTGGTCTTGTTGAGTTAGGAAAATTTGTTGCTCAGGCCTCGAATCCACCAGGTTCATGTGAGTGTCCTCTGGGGGTTCACTAGATGTAGATGCTTCTGCATAATTTTCATGAAAAGGTGGTCTTATATCATGGTCTGGACTAGACCTACCAGCATTTGTGTTCTGCGTTTTCCTGAAATTTGGGTTCCTTATTGTATTGGGATGTTTTCCTTCCCATGATGATTTCCTTTCAACACTTTCTACTCTGTCTCCCAGCCTTTGCATGCCATTGATAATAGCATCGAGTTTCTGATCTAAGGTTGTGGGTTCTTCTTTGAAAGTGGTTCTTCTCTCCATTCTAGCTCTATTTCTTTTAGCAATCAGGTTGGCCTCTACGCTAACAGATCCATTCTGCATGTCTGCAAGGGTTTGAGGGGCTCTTTCTTTTAACTGGTAGGCCATATCTGGGTCGAATCCATCAAGGAATTTATACAAGGCAAGGTCAGGTGGAGGTCTCAGGTTCTGTGGTATTGCATTATAGACATTATTGAATCTAGCACAGTAATCTAGGACAGACTCTTGAGGGCCTCTTTTTATTGTATCGTACTCAGCAAGTATGTGCAAGGGGTCTTTCTTTTTCTCCCATCTGTTGGTAAAGGATTGGAAAAGCTCATCCGGGGTGGTTATGGAATTTGCAGCAAGTGATCTGAACCAAGTTCTTACATCACCTGTTAGACTTTGAACAAAAATTTTCATTCTCGCACTATCATCATCTATTTCGTAGTTCTCAAAGTAGTCTTGCATTTTCTTTGTATGCTGAAGGGCTGTGCAAGTGCCAGTTCCATCAAAATATGTGATTTTAGTTTGATAATCCTGAGGCATAGCCCCAGGGTTTGCAAGTAATTGCAGGGGTGCATATCTATTGGCCATGTTTACAGGGACGACTGGAACAACAGGGGTAAGTGGAACAACTGGGACAATTGGTACAATAGTAGTGGTAACGGGAGTATGTGTAGTGAATGGAGGTGTGGAAGGAGTGCTTTGGGAAGTAGATGATGAACAAGGCGAAGTAGGGGTTGAACGAAATAAGACTTTGACAGGGGTTGGAACACTGCTTGGGCGAACTGCTTGAGGACTATTATCAGCAAAATCGTCTCTTTGTTCTCTCTTCCTAAGGATTTTTGGGATCAAGTTCGGATTTTCAAAAGCAGCTGGTGGATTTGCGTCTAGATTTGACCTAGTATAACGAGAATTCTTTTTGGGAGCCAGATTCTGAATTTGTTTTGGTATTTTCTGCGAATGTTTTTTAGAATTGGCAAGGAACTAATTAAATTTCGGGGACAGTTATCTGTAGTTTAAAACTAGCATGAAGATTGGCTGAAGCAGCATTTATTTACTCCTGTAACTGCAAAGCAAGAACAGTTTCAAAGGCTTGCTGGCTGACATTCAGACTTCATCTGTAGTCTTAAGGAACAGACAGCATTGATTTTTGTTCTTCCGGAGTTTTCCAACTTGATTTGTGAAAATAACTGAGGATGTCGCCAGTGGAGTCGCCATTATGTTATCACTCAGGTTGTCCTTCTGGTCGGCATCAAAAGGATATGGCCGAGGTAACCACAGACCAATCTTTGGACTGCAGGTTCTAGCCCACCTGCAATCAGCGAGGGCTCTCTCTTTTTTGATTTAGCTCTGTTGATAATGTTTTTAGGCTAGTTATTGAGTTCAATGGGTTTTGTTTTGTTTTTAGTGGGAAGGATGATGCTTTCAAGTAAAGAGGCAGGGACAGCATGAAAGTTCTAGAACCATTAGGCGTGGAGTCAAAGAGTAGGACTGTTGGTGCATTTTCTTGGTCACAAGAGGGAATATGGAGCAAGCTAGCTGCGTATGAAACAATCATTCAAGGTAAAAGGGATGGATTAAAGGCTAAGGAATGAGGGGAAATTTAAGAATCTCTCATTCAGATTAGCAGAAAGAAGACAAATGAGCCCTATCTAGGAGCAGTTAAGAATTCTTAGATAACAGTCATTTATATATGGAAATAGGTCAAACATGAGCCATAACAGAATTCATATTTATGCCTAATTCAAGAGGAAAACATTAAGAAGCCACAGAAACTGAGCATAGAGTGCAACCAGGCAAGGTCTGAGCCAATCCTTTGTTCTGTGACTTGAGCATATGTGAAATTGAAATAACAGAGATAAGGAAAACTTATTGATTCATATAGCAGCACAAGAATTCCACATTCAATTCTTCAAACCATTAGACACAGAGCAGATAGTCGTTCCTCCAAAGCTTTTCAGCAATCTTTAATTAAGTAAAACATCTCCGATATCCAGTGCGAGTCTTTAATGAGGATTATCAACCAACCAACCCTTTAAACAATACATAGGGTCGGTATATATAGGGAAAATTATCAAAACTAACTTATTACAGCCGACCTAAACATGTCTGAAAAAAATGATTACTTTTAGCCTAATCTTATCCAGAAATAAATGCATGAAAATATCTTTGGGCTGCGCTGAGGGCAGCTGTATCAAAATTGAGTTAATGTCTGTCCTGGGTAGCCTGGTGTAGTCCTTCTGTAATAACTGTGATTTGTCCTTTATCTCCACCTCTAACTTGGTTTTGCTGTTGTTTTGTTGGCATTAATGTGCATTAATCCCGACCAGATAGGCTTTTAAATGGCCTTAACTACTTTGTTGACTTTGATGAAGGTTTTTAATTTTCACCTGATTTGATGTTGCTGAACTGATACTCTCTGCCGCTTCCTGATACTCTTTGGCGCTGATCCTGGAGTCTTTAAAATCTTCTGAATGGTTTAGACTGTCCCATCGATCCTTCATGGCAGCTGCTCGGCCTTCTTTTGCTTTAAAAAGTGTGTTTGCCCCTTTCTGAATGCTTCGCGAAGAAAAACGGGTCATTCTGCGCCTTTCGGGCTTGCTGGGGGCTGCGCGATGAGGGGCTTTCCATTTTGGCCCATTTCCCGTAGCCATGCGCGATTAGCGCTAGCATGAAAAACTGCCTCAGAATCTGAATCCGGGCTTCCTAAGCACGATTTTCGCCTTTCGCGCCTTTTTGAGTGATGACGTCAGCATGACGTCAGCGGGTGGGACCCAGTACGGTGGGTGACATGGCGGGATGACGTCAGCTGATGATGTCAGCAGTACAGCGGGTGACGTGGCAGTACACAGTGGCAGTGACGTGGCAGGGTGACTTGGCAGTGTGGTGGCAGGAGGCCGACGCAGGTTGATGATGTCAGCAATGACATCACTGGGCGGAGGACGTGGCGCTGACGTCACCAGGGGAGGGCGGTTTGGCAGTTTCAGGCGCACCGCCTTTGCACTGGAGCGGTTTGGGAGGAGGGGGCTCCGCCACACCCGGGAGAGCGACGCGTGGCGGGAGTACGGCGGGAAAACCGCCGAACTCCCGGACGCTAACCATCGGCAACTTTGGGGATGAAAAGGCCCGCCCGCCGTTGATCTGGGGCGCGGGCGATCGGGCGGTGGGCGGGACAGGCCAGGTGGCGGAGGGATAAGGGACGGGGCCCGCGCACACATTTAAATATTGATATAGCGCCGCAGGGGGTTTAATAACTTAGGAAATGTGGGTTTTTTGGGGGTTTTTAAAAGTGAGCGGGGCAAATGTGTTGCGGGCGAGACCTTAGGATAAAGGGGAAACATGGGTTTTTCAGGTTTTGGGGTTAAGGGAAAAGGTTATTAGTTTGACCAGAGGTCAAACTAGCTCCAGCTAGGACACGGATGGGCTAAAAACAGCCCCAGATGGACTGCTTTTTCCCGGTTTTTAAGAAAATATGGCTATAGTGCCAAGGGGGGAATTTTATAATATTTTTTTGGGATTTATATAGTTTTTGTAGGGGAAGGGGAGATAGATGGGGAGCTATATAATAGAATTAGTAGTTAATATGGAGGTGACTAGAAAGCGCTAAGGGTGTGAATCTTATGCTATTTTAAGGGGGAAAAGTGACTTATAGAGGAGGAATGAACAATCCTTGAGTGAATCAGATCTTCACCAAGGCAACTAATATGGAGAATGATGAAACTAAGAGGAATCAAGTAGATCTTGACCTCTTGGGGGAAGTTAGTGAGTGATTTTGGGGATAAGGGAGAATGGGGAAGTTAGAGATATCCAGCTTGAGTTCCTCTAGATGAAAACTGCCTCCAACTTGTGATCTGAAAAGATATAACACATTGAGACACAAAAATTATCACATATATCACATATAAACATTCTGCAACCTCAAAAACTACCTACCCAGCCTACTTACCTAGCATTTTTTCTTCCTTCAGGAAGGGTGCACTTAGACTTGCAGACCCTGCTTTACAATTTTTCTTTTTGACTGCCCTCCTATCTAAATCTATCCTTATTTCTTCCAAGGGCCCAGATTAAGCAGTTGGAGTCCTTTGTTTCTCTACCTGTCTACAAATCTGCCAAGATTAAGCTGTTTTGACAGATATCAATTCTCTATATTCTAAAACAAGAAATTGAAACCTAGGGAAGCCAAGATTAAGCTGTTTGGACTTCCCTTAACTGAACATTCTTCAAAAATGGTTAAGTCATCAAAATTGGAATACAGCAGTGGCATTTGGACTAGCACACTTTCATGGCCTCTTCTTTGGCCTTTTTCTAAAAATATGGAGCTTTGCAGGATGCAAAGTATGACATATTTGGTATGTAAAACTGTCAGTCATGAAAGATGAACACCTGTTGCAACAGGAGGCTAACAATCCCTAATCAAAACAACTAAGTTGACTTGGCTTGGAATATGTGTTGGTCGATCAAGAGAGTGATAGGGACTACATTTCACAAAAGCTAGTGTGGAAGCCATTACAATCAAGGAATAGAACAATACTTACAAAAGGGTTAGACTCGCTTTTCACGAAACAAGGTCCATACAGGGAGTTGGGGTTCTACCAGTGTATCACCAATGTTGTAGTGGCTACAACCACCCTCCACAATTTTGGCTCACATGCAAATTTCGGAGCTTACATTGGATCCTTCGATCGATCATACTTGGTCACTTGTTGGTAAGATGATGATTTCAAGCTCCCCTCCTTAATCTTAAGAGTTGCTCATGTTCACATATTTATGCAGCATGTGTCATCTTGGGCATAGGGATTGTTGTTTGTTATGCAAAGGGAATGTTGTTTCGCTTCAAGGGAAATCTTCTACGTAGGAGTTGTTTTCATTACATAGATATGTTTCACACTCACTTCACACATTCTTGTCATGAAGATTGTTTCATCAAGAATGTCTTATGCATTTTGGATGGTCTACGTTATGTCACTAAGTGTCCATGTGCGATCACAGTCAAGTCTTATCATTGTTTACATTTGTGTCACTGATATCATACTTATCCATTTCCCAAGAAACCTATCCTCATTTAGATTCCCGGAACTTTTTACTTTACTTCTGCAACCATAAAGCTTCCTCCCTTGCCTGTTGAAACCCCGTAGCCTGCAAAGACCCCAGCCAGCACTGCTCTCCAGAAATGCACAGAGCAGTCATGCAACCAGCACTGCTCTCAAAAATTGTGCAGAGGTGTCCTCCTAGGACCCCCATCCTGCAACAGTTTCATGTGCCTCCAAAATTTTGCAGTGATGTCCAAGCTTCCTTGTCTGTCTTGCATGCAGAAACTATGCAGATGGGCTTCCTAGGGCCTCATTTCGGCAGCAGTCACTGCATGCTGAAATAGCGCTAACCTATCGCTCAATGACAAAAGGAAAAGGTGACATGCTGAGATCACTCCCAAGGAGTTAAGGAGAAGGACCAAGAGACCAAGTAATGGAAAATATCAGTACTGCATGCGAACTCTGTCGAATGCATGATCATCTCGAGGGTAAGTATGGTAAGTAAAGAAAACCTTTCGAAGTACACCTCTTAGTTGAGTTTACAGGATTGCTTGTCATTTTCATATCATCCTTTCCTCAGTAACATGCATGTGCGTAAACACAAAAGGTCATTTCATGTGTTTCCTCTACATGTCTTGCTTCCTTTTCGCTTGTTTGGCCAACTGTCATCTTCGCCATGTTGATTGTTGTGTCATGCTTGCGACCTCGTTCTGGTGATGTTGAAGGTTTGTTTTTGAGTTGTGTTCGTTATGTAAACATCTAGCACACTCACACATGATGTTGTAAGCATTGTCATGCAAGTGTTATCACGGTCTTCCGAAGGTCTATCCAAAGTTTCGCGCTTGTCACTTTCATCATTAGACAGTCCTGCAGTCATTCACACTGAGCATATGTTGTCTATTTGGTTTGATATGTCTTGTCGTCAAGTCATGTTGAGTGTGTGTTCACAAGTTCATGTATACACGAGTTCACTCGCTCACACACTTAACCATTTTTCCAAAGATCTATCGATCGTACCACCCTCCATCGGTCGGACCTCCACCAAGCTACACTGTGCAGTCTCAGTCTTCAGTGACCAAGTACTACTGCCTAGAATTGCACAGAGCTTGAGGATTCCTCCCAGGCAGTCTGCACTGCGCAATCCTAGAATCGACCTGACTAACTGTCACCCAAAACAACGCAAAAGTTTTCCGAGAATCCATCTCAATTTGCGGTGCCCACAAGCCAATCCATCAAGCCTCCCAATGGTCAACTGGAGAATTTGACCGGGAAGTGACCCCAGGCTTCACTCCTCCTAAAAATTGTGTAGAAGTTGTCAGCATGCCTGCCTCTGCTAACTGAAGAAATTTCACAGACAAGAGGGACAAGCACCTACTGCCTGTCACTGCATTGTCTTTGAAAATTGTGCAATTCCGTCAGTTAGCCTCCCTATCAGCCAGCCTGCTGCTCCTCCTGAAAATTGCACAGTTTTCCTGAACTATCAACCAAATGCCCGACACCCCACTTAGCTTGAAAACTACACAGACACATTCAGCATGAATGCCTCCCAGTTCTTCACAATTTTTACCAGCAAGCTCCGATAGCCCGCTCCCAACCTCCCCTGAAAATCTGCACATATTTCACTGCCGGTGTCCTCTGCTACCCACATCGCCTTCCTGGGAAAAATTGCATAGTTATGCCTCCCAGCTAAGCCAGATCTCGCAGAATGCCACTGTTGTTTCAGACTACTCATCCCAACCTCCCAGTGACATCTATGCAATTTTTCTTGACAGTGCCCCGAAGCTCTGTATCCCGGCCTGACATGTGCTCTGCGTTGTTTCAGAGCCTTGTCCTCTCTCCCGATCACCTGCACCCGAAAACAAAAGATGATGCATCATGGTAGACTATGAGATTTTTGGATTTGATGTCATCTCATCATGAGTGATTGTAGATACAGGTACATGGATGAGACATGATGCGACAACAAATGGGATGAAGAAGGAGTGCATGCCAGGAGACTTGTTAGCGAACGAACGAACACATGAAGCTTACCAAGTAGCAAGCGAAGGAGACACATGTGCATGCATGAACTATCAAGCGAACACCAAGACCATTGAAGACTCCACACACTCTGCCATGCGGAGGTGAAGCTATGTGATTTGATTTAGAATATTAGATTACAGTGTTAAGATCCTCCTCAGATTATAAACAAAATTCTTTCATTGTGCTTAAGGATTCATGAATTTTTTTGCAAGTGAAATGAAGAGTTTTTATGTTAATTTTATGAGAAATTTAGCATAAATAAGAAACTAAACAACATCATAAACATGTACAGAACATCATCAAAAACACATTACAACAAGCACATGATAAAGGAGTTCACCCCTCCTAGGCTACATCTCCTTGGTCCAGCTTCCAATGGCTTGGGCCTCTCTATTATGCTCAAAAATGTAAAAATTTGTGTTTACAATGCTCAAATGCTTCTGAAACCTACTCCAATCAGTCCAGAATACTCAAATATGGTTATTTACCTCTTTTTTGCATCCAATTTGGTGGAAAACTAAAGAATTTATGGCTTTCCCTTGTTTTCCCATTATTCGCTCCACAAATTTCCCCATTTCCGGCATGATCATACAAGTTAGCCAAAAAAAAGCGTTAACTGGGTGAAAATTTTACCGCGCGGTGGGCCATAATCTGCCGGCACCAACTATCTTATCGCAAGTCGCAATCAGCGGAGTCCTGTGGGCTTACGGTTTATGAACAAGGCAGGCGATGTGCTATTGCGATATTGGCGAACCCGACAGGAAATTAAACTGCAGCTTATAACCCTATCGCATTCGGGATATCGCAATCGGTGGAAAACCAGTGGTCTTATACATATGCAGGACTTGTCCTGTTGCGATATGTGATTTCAATATCGCATCGCAACCCTGATCTTGTCGAGGGCCGACTCTACAACACCTTCCTTCACCGATGTGTGATTTGTGAAATGTGGGACTTCTCTTTTTCTGTGAAATGCGATCTGTGATCCATCGCATCGCAACTTGGGGGCTTATCCCTTAATGCCTTATCGCATTGCACCTTGGCTACTCTAGGGCCGATTTTTAACGTTGACCTGCCTGCAACATGCGATTTGCGATATGAGGGAGCCAATGGAGACCTGCCACTTGGCGCCTCCCCATTCACTGAAGCCCTTGCCACATCATCTTTCCCTGCCACCTGTCCAAGTCGAACCTGAACTTTGACTTGCTCTAACTTCTTCATACGAGCTCGGATTCGAGTGACGTTCACATCATTGGAATTAGAATGACAAGCTCTTCGATCTGAAGCTAATTTTATCAATATTCTAACACTTTGATTTTTGAGCACCTGATCACTCCTCCCCACTGGAAGCCTTTTGGACCCCAAAAGATCACTTTCAATTGTCTAGTAGGTGAGGGTACAATTCCCTCACATTTCCAATCTTGATCCACTGATCACTAAATTGGAACTTGTGATTTGCACAATGCTTGGTGTGCCTTGCTTTGTACTTGCCTTTGCCCTTTTCAAGTTGTTCTTGCACTATTTGATGTACCATTTGGAGTCCTTCAAAGAACTCTTTGGCTTTGTCCATGTTACTATCAATAGAAACATCCTTCTTACCAAAATGATACAAAACATTATGATGCAAATGGTAAAAAAATTCCTCAACTTGATTCCTTTGACTCAAGCTTGAATATACATCTTGAAAGTATCTATTTTTCTGAACATAACTTTCATGTAAAACAACATGATGCTTGATGAAAGTAGTTATACAAATTATAGGCCTAGAAAGTACATCAACAAACTTGTTGCTTATACCTTTTGACCGAGTGAAATAGTAGATAAAAACCCATCCAATGGAAGTGCCTTTGTCACTGCAACTTAAACACTTTATCATTGAAAATTTTTGAATGAAAATAAATGGACTTACCACATTGCATAAAGACTGTGCCCATGGCATAGTCGCATACATCAACCTGAAACTTAAATGACTTTTTCAAGTTTGGAAAATCAAGTATAAAGGTTGAACTGATCTTTTGTTTTAAAACATCAAATGCCTCTTGTTGTTTTCCTCCCCACTGGAAGACCTTTTTCACAACTACCAAAGAATGCAAATGAGCTACAATAGAAGAAAAATTAACAAAATATTTCCTCCAACATTGGTTTGTTCCCAAAAAACCTCTTATCCAAATGACTATATTGAGCCTGCTTGCATAAATTAAGAGCAGAGCAAAGGCGTATGTGGCTTCATGGGGATGTCTAATTCTTTCACCTGTGTCTACAGGAATGGAGTCAATACCACCACAGACTGTTACGGAATCAGCCTTGGAGAGGTCTAACTTCAACTCACCTTCTCCCCATACCATGCAGACTGCCAAAAAGCCCTTGGGAACCTGAACACGCTTGGAAGAACCAATTTCACGGCTCAAGTACATCAAAGAAGTTTTATCCAACATATTCTTTGACATCTTCATAAACAAATTTTATTGACATATGACATCGAGTAATTTTTTCTCACACATTACATGTTCATAATTAAATTTTCTGAAAATGAAAATGTCATCCAAGTAGACGATCATGTCTAGAAATGGCTTCAACACATCTTGCTTAATATGCATAAAAGTAGTAGGAGCATGGCAAAGACCAAAAATCATAACAATACATTCAAACAAACCTTGCCTAGTTTTGAATGTCATCTTCCATATATCTCCTTCAACAACTCTACTTTGATGAAAACCACTTCTTGAATCCCATTCAACGAAATGCTTATCATTATTCTTGAGCACCAAAACAAGGGGTGCACCACATGGTAAAGGAGTGGGCCGAATGATCCTTTTATTAAACAATCCCTGGATTTGCATCTTAATTTTTGTGCTTTCCATCATTGACATCTTGTACATGCCAATGTTAGGAAGAAGACACTTTTGCTGCAACTACAACTCATGTTGGATTCCTCTCTTGGAGGCAATCCCTTTGGTTCATGAAACATCTCATCATATTGGTTAACTACGTCAACCAATTCAGATTTAAAATTCGAATCACAACCGTCAAACGCTTCATAATCAATATCATTCTTGGGTTTGATCATGAGAAGCACAAGATTCTTGCTCGAATTCACCAGTCTTTTCATCTGCCCTACATTAACAATCGAAAGATTTGTTTTCTTGCTGTGAGCTCTCACAATATATTCTACTTCATTTTTTAATAACTGATATTTATTTTCAGATCTATGGAAGATATATTTTATGTCATAAAGGTACGGACTACCCAAAAAAATGCCACATATATCTAACAGCACAACGTTAAGCTCCACTTCATCTATGAATTTTGCAGTGATGGCGAATCTCAGTTTACACTTTCTCGTAACCTACAATTGTGCATTGTCACATACCCATCCGAGCACATACGGTTTATGATGTGGAATGGTTTCCAGATTTAAACTCTTGGCAATGTTTTCAAAGATAAGGTTGGCTTGAGAGCTGTTATTGAACAGCGTATCTATCTTATTATGTTTTGAGATCACCCTTATATGAAAAAGTTTGATTCTCCTCTTTTCATTTGGATTTTGATTTTGTGAGTCTGAAGAACTAGTTTTGGCAATGGATTATTTTCCTTGAAACCCCATGGCTGTGATTTTAATTTCATCACCTGAATCGGATCCCAAATCCTCTTGAGTGACGGCAGCTACCTTTTCTTTTCCTTTGTTGATGAATTTATTTGGTTTCATTTCAGGATGAATCTTCCAACAATGAGCTTCATTGTGACCCTCTCTAGAACAATGTTTACATATTGTTTTCTCTCCTTCCTTTTTAATGGATGCATTTTTCTTCCCCTTGAAACCCTTTTCTTTCTCTTTACCCTTAAATGGATTTTTACTACCTTATTCTAGGGTGTTTTTCCCTCTTGCCTCAAGATGAGTGGCTTGCACACACACATCATCTAGATTATTGGGATTAAACATTAAGATATTATGCCTAAGGTAATTGTGTAAACCCCCTATGTATTTCAGCAATGTGTCCTGTGATTGCAAATCTACACCTAACATCAAAGACCTTTTTCTAAATTCTTGGGTGTAATCTTGCACATTTTGACCTTTAAGTTGTCTAAAGTTCTACTAATTCATGGTGGATTTCTACATATAAGCTAGAGGGTATAATTTTCTTTTGATTGCAGTAATGAAATCAATCCAATAAATTGAGATCTTACCGTGTTTTTTAATCTCCTCTTGGGTCTTTGATTCCCACCATACTAGTGTTGCACCCTCCATTCTCAAGGAAGCTAACTGAATCCTTATGCCATCCTCTTGAAGGTTTTGAATCCTGCAATAGACCTCCAACGGACAAATTCAATTATCAAGCTTCTCTACATTCACTTCACCATTATACATGGGCAACTCGATTTTAACATCAAGTTTTTAAAAAGGTGATTTACCTGTTCCTTTTGAAGAATGATGATGAGTATGAGTAAGGGTTGTGTAAGTGGAAGAGGGTGAATATGCTTGTGAAGAAGAAGATGAAGAAGATGGTGGAGAGGGTGGAGGTTTGCCTCCATTTCCATTACCTCTTCCTAAAGAGCCTTCTCCTTCATGAGACATGATCTCTGGAGTCTCAACTGCAACTTGAGGCTGAACTGGTGTTGGAGATTGTGGCAACCTTGATCTCCTTCCCCTTGACCCAACTTTATGGCTTCCAACCATCTTTCCTTCACCTCTTTTGAGTTTTAACCTTGTAAGCATGACATAAACTTGAAAGCAATTAAATGATTATTTCACAAAGAAAACCTAGTGTTGTGACACCAAATTGATCTAATTTAGAATATTAGATTGTAGTGCTAAGATCCTCCTCAGATTATAAACAAAATGCTTTCATTGTGCTTAAGGATTCTTGATTTTTTTTTGAAAGTGAAATGAAGAGTTTTTATGTTAATTTTATGATCAATTTAACATAAATAAGAAATTGAATAGCAGCATAAACATGTACAGAACATCATCAAAAACACATTACAACAAGCACATGATAAAGGAGTTCACCCCTCTTGGGCTACGTCTCCTTGGTCCAGCCTCCAATGGCTTGGGCCTCTCTATTATGCTCAAAAATGTAAAAAAATTGTGTTTACAATGCTCAAATGCTTCTGAAACCTACTCCAATCAGTCCAGAATACTCAAAAATGGATATCTACCTCTTTTTTGCATCCAGTTTGGTGGAACATTGAAGAAGTTATGACTTCCCCTTGTTTTCCCATTATTCGATCCACAAATTGCCCCATTTCCAATATGATCCTACAAATTAGCCCAAAAAACGCACTAACTGGGCGAACATTTCATTGTGCGACAGTCCATAATCTGTTGGCACCAACTATCTTATTGCAAATCGCAATCGGCAGATTCCTATGGGCTTACGGTCTGTGAAAAAGGCGGGCGATGTGCGATTGCGATATCGGCGGACTCGACGATACATTAAACTGCAGCCTATAACCCTATCACATATGGGATATCGCAATAGGCGGAAAACAAGTGGTCTTATACATATGTGGGACCTGTCCTGTTGCGATATGTGATTGCGATATCGCATCGCAACCCTGATCTTACCGGGGGACGATTTGGTAACACCTCCCTTCACTGATGTGAGATTTACAAAATGTGGGACTTTTATTTTTCTGCGAAGTGCGATTGCAATCTACGATCCATCTCATCGCAACTCTGGGGTCGATCCCTTAATGCCTTCCTGCCTACCCTATCGCATCGCACCTTGGTTGTTCTGGGGCACTTTTTAATGCCAACCCGCTGCGACATGTGATTTGTGATATGTAGGTGCCAATGGCGGACTTCCATTTGGCACCTTCCCATTTGTTGAAGACCTTGGCACATCATCTTTTCCTTCCATCTGTCCAAGTCAAACCTGAACTTTCACTTACTCTAACTTCTTCATACGAGCTCGGATTCGAGTGTTGTTCGCATCGTTGGAATCAGAATGACGAGCTCCTCGATCTGAAGCTAAGTTTGTCAAGATTCTGACACTTTTTTTTATCCTAATTTTGAGCACCTAATCACTATTGTACACCACAGGCACACTCATCACTCAACAGCACAGCATCTCAACACGAATAGCACAACCAGTATGTGCATACCTACAGCATCATGTCGAGTTGTGTCATGACTCGCTTCAGCCACATCACTACTTTGGGTCATAACTGTGTAATTAATGTAATGTAACGTGGAAGTCCAAGAGACCCACGGATGAAGTCAAAGAGTCATGTAAGTCGAACAGTCATGAGGGAATTCGAACAGTCACAAGGGTTAGTTTCACCCTTGGCTATATATACCCCTCATTTTTACATGCAAAAGACTTTTCACCTTGGCTCCTCCCACATAGCCTTGAAATTCTATAGTCTTTTCTTTGAGTAGCAAGCAATGGCTCCAACGCCCGGCTATCAATTTTAGTGATGTAATGGTGTATGGATGTGTCTGGGAACTTTCACTTAATTCAGAAGCCTGTTAACAGGCCAACAAGTTTTCACACATGTATTGTATTCATTTGTAAGAATATTCTTTGGACACTTGTAAAGCATGTTGCGTTAACCTGTATTAAGACAGTTGAACTATTTCAGTTCTTTTATTGCATATGCTATTGGAAATGTGTTGTATCAGTTGTTAACGTTGTCTCACTAGTGTGGACTATTCCGTCAGACACCCGACAGGCTCATTCTTGTAAACTTGTTATAACGATCATCGCACTCGTGTGGACTATTTCACTGGGTGTTGTACATGTTATATGTTCACTTTTTGTTTGTGACTATCGCATCCATGTGGACTACTCCGCTGGAAGTTGCGCATGTCCTACTATGTTGTGTGTCTCTAACAGAGTTGGGACTATTCCCTCTCGACTTGAGACTCACTTTCACCCTCTCCCTTTGTAGTGAAAGAATTTTGACACAAGCAACACTAAGCACTCACCAGGCTCACGAACCTCATTGTTTGAAGGTTAAGTATACCACTCTCATGCGCTGATAAGCAAGAGATAAGGAAAATATTTAAGATAATGGCAACCGGGCCATCATACAGGATGGGAATCCTACACCAAACAGTGTGAGGTCTAGTTGGGACATCATACCGAGGAGATCCCTTGAATGTTGGTGGGTCCAGCACCGTCAATAGCATCATAATATCTAAACAGATTGGTGATTTTTCCCTTTTGGGTTCCATGTTAAATCCTATGTGTTCCATGTGTTTGTTGCTAATGATTTTGTTGTGTATGTCTATGGGATGGTTTCAATTTGATACACATGTAATGATGGTGGTCGCTCACATGAATGATTGTCGAGTTTGAAATGAAAAATATAAATTGGCATTAAAAGTTAAATTAGCCTTAATATTGATTCACCCCACCTCTTGGTATTAAACTTTGACCCAAACAATCTTGTTTCGATAAGCTATATTTTACTCTAGGTTGAGGAATTAATGCCAAATCCTTGAATAGCACATGAAGGTACAAAAATTATTTAGGGATTTAACTAATGTGTAAGCCTACTTTTTCTTTATAGCATCTCGCTCCTAAATGCTATAGGTTGTTCATATCCTTCATCACTCTTGTAGAAGGGCTCCAACAATGGGGTCGTTTAAAGAAAATGAAAATATGATGAATTCCTTATTGTAATTCGAACTTACTAAGATTGGAAAGTTGATGAAAGCATCCTTAACCATCTGAAATGAAATCCTACTCACTTCATCCCACTTGAAGTGGCTTTCTTCTTCAACAATTTTTTCATAGGTTTTGTGATCTCTATGACCTTAGGAATAAACCTTATAAGGTTGAATTTGCGAAAAATGATTGTAATCCTTTTAAGTTCCTTGGTTGTTGGATCTATTGGATGGCCTGAAATCTTTCAGGGTCTACTTTAACTTCTCCTTTCAATACGATGTGACAGTGGTTTCCCTTCGATTATCCCAACATGGTCTTCTCGGGATTTAATGAGATATTTTATTTTTTGCATCTCTCAACAACCTCACTTATATGACTTATGTGATATTTTCAGGTTTTTTAGAACACAGTGAAATCGTCGTGATAGACCTCAATGATCCTTTTAATATTGTCTCCAAAGGCATAATCCATTACCTTATGCAATGTGGAAACCACATTTTGCAACCCAAAAGGAAATCCCCATGGATTTGTGAATGTCATCTTCAATTTATCCTCCTCTTTCACTAAAACTTGGTTATACCCTGAGAATATTGCAAGTATTATGTATTGCAAGGTCAATGATTCCTTGTCTGAGAATTTTCTCTAACTCTTGCTTCACCAAAGGTGTTAGCTTGGGAATTATTTGTTTCTTTTTTCGCCTAAAAGGCCTAACACCTTCAGTTGGAGAGATGCATATTATATTGATCATCTTTATATGCTTTTAGCTCATCATATGACCATGCAAACACATCCCTCAATTCCATCACCAACTTCTTAACTTCTCTTTCTCTTTAGGGTGATGTACTTTCCGACTTTGATCATTATAGGACCAGCCTCTATTCCCACATTAATCTCTTCATACTCCTTAGGGTTGATTGTATCCATTTGTCCTTTGAAAGCATCATCTTCAGTGAAATGTGCTTCTAGTGGACATAAATGTAAGGGGGTATTATAAAGGGAAATTGTTCAACTGAATACTCACCCCTCAAATTAGGTTCATTACCCTCAAATTCTTTCTTCCCTTTGAGAAACTTGACAATTTGATCATCAACATCAAACACTTGCCAATTTTATAGATTATATGGAATGGAGGGTCTATAAATAATTTCTATATGTCTACCCTACTCCAATTCTAGACAAGGTTTCATGATTGAAGCCATGGCTGCTAATGAATCAACTATCAAATGGTATGTCACAATTTGGAGAAGTGAATGTTATCCTAGCATTATTTCAATAATTTGAGGATGCACTGTCAAAGTTCATCTTCCATATGCCATCCACATCCTCTTATGGAGCAATATTGGTAGCCAAAATAGTGTAAGATCACATACTATCTTCTAGGAACTTAATCTCATTTTATGGTTTCCTAGAATCTTCCACAGGATTCATTCGGTGTGTCTCTCTATACAATCTAATTGGTTCACCATTGGGAGTAGGTGAGGTGATATATGATAAATCCATTAAGATCACACCTCCTACAACCACCATCCACTTTCTAGAAAGCAACATACCCCAAGCCGAAAGAAAATCTATGACCACTCCATACTCAAGAAAACATTTGGATGTGTTGTGAGATGGAGTTGCAAATCCTTAACCAAACTTATAGATGGGATTTTATAGGAGTCAAATTCACATATTTCTGTATGGACTTGAATTTCTCAATTATAGGGAGAAATTAAACCAACCTAGATTCATCTTAACTTCGGATCTACCAAGCGGGATTAAATCTCTTGATATGCAATCCTCCTTTAGAGTGAAAAGAGATTTGATCCCTCTCAACGCTTGGTAGATACGGAGTTAAAATGGATCTAGGTTGGTCCTATCCAAGATGAAAGGAGCCAGAGATGAACCCAAAGGGACTAGCCACGATATGACCAAACACAAGGTCTAGGACACCTAATACAGGGCCTCACATGGTTGTTACAAGGCTTTAACTTATGACCTTCAGCTTACAATGGTGTGAAATGTGTCGCAAAATATATGTACACTCCTACTGACATGAGGGGTAACAAGACCAAGGATAAGAGGTATATCATTACTCAATTGGAAAATATTGGAAATTCCCAAGCAAGTGGGTAAATGGGGTTTTAAGAACATTCATCATTTTGCAAAATCTCTATCTATTAAAAGTGTCTAGCAATCAATTATTGGTAAGGGATTATGGTGTTATGTGATCACTTAGAAGTAAATTGAACCAACTTCAGCTGAGGACTAAATAACATCCACTAGTAACACTTGTCAAAACGGTTCAATAATTTGGAAGTCAACAATTGTAGATTTTCCTCTTATTGGGAGATAGTCGATATTGAAGGTACATGATGACCATAGGATAATATCATGTGAATATCCTTGGGTTGGTTGTGGTGTAGATTATAAATTGTTATAAAATCTTATAAATAATATCAAGGGGGGAGGGATTTTTTTTGTTTCTCAAGTTGTTGATGCAAAACTTTCTACCATTTGGAGCCAAGAATGGAAGTCCATGAAGCAAATTGGACTTAGACGAGAAGACGTTGTTTATGGGATGGTTATGTTTCTCAACTAAAAACTAGCCATGCAAGGATCAAAGAGGAAGAGAATGAGTTATTATATGGTCAAAGAACATGATTGGGGGTTATTATACTCCAAGGCTTTGTTACAAGGTTTTAAGTGAGGTACAAACATTGGACACCAATATGTTAGTGGGAGAAACTTTGTAAGTATAAATGCCCTTTAAAATATTACATTTTTATGTGGCTAACATTAATCAATAAGGTACTTTCATTGGATTATTTTGAAAAAAAGAATGTCTAGTCCTAGAATATCTTCCATGTTAAGGGGAGTGGAGAATCTAACTTTCATTTGATTAGTACATGTCTTTATGTTATTTAAGTCTGGAAACATGTAGTTCACAACTATATTATATATCAAGCTTGGAATGAAAATTCAATAGAAGAATGTATGAGGAATTGGAATGTGAATTTGGTTGTAAAGATATGTAAGGCATTATCTTTGATTGTATCCTAGGGGATATGGTTATTAAGGGACACTTGTATATTTGAAGGTAGATACATTATTCCAACACGGTGTACAGTCTGTATATCTAAATATATTTTCTCGAATAAAAGCTCCTACTAGATAGATTGTGGAGGAGGTCGTTTATAGGTCGGTGCTTAGATCCATTTTGATGGAGCTAGTAAGGGAGAGATTCAAATTTGCAAAGCAAGGTGTACAGCGCACTTGTCAGATTCATATTGGTTGAAATTGGATTTGGCCGAGGTTCCAACAAATATATAAATTTTATGACTTTGAAACTCTCCCTTATGCTAGTTGTAGACAATAAAACTTAGAAAATTGAGGTTTTTGACAACTTACATTTGGTAATTAAATAGATGGAAGGCATCTATCACTATGAAAAAATATATTACACCCTTGTATTGGAAAAGATAGACATCGTAAAATTAGTTTTTAATGTTATTTCTTTTCCACATGTTTTCAAAAAAGGAATGCTTTAGTAAATGGATAGTCACAAGCAAGGCTTCCAATTGTTTATGGTTATGGGATGATATGGAAGTATAAGGAACTACTTAATATTTTCATCATCTTACCTTTTAGCATTACTTGAAACTATAGTTTTTAAATTTGATCTAAGGATTTAACGAAATATTTTAGATCTTGTATTTTGTAATAATTTGGATTGTTCTATAGACTTGGACTTGGACTTAGTTTATGGAAGTTAAATTTGCAAATTAGTTCGAGAAAAAATCATGTTTTTAAAAAAAGATGTTTTAAGTCCTCACCTATCTTCTTCTTCTGCTATGGATTATGTAAACAATGTGATGAGGTAATTTTCTTGAGTTTTGAATCATTTTTAAAAAATAATATGAAATATTAATTTCTTTTATAATAAAATTACAAATTTATTTTAACGAATTATATATTTATATATATATATAATAAAGTTATAAACTTGTTTTAATAAAATTATATCTAAATTTTAACTTTTAATTATATTTAGGTATTAATGATTGAAAATAAATAAGTTAGATTCTAATGAAACAAAATATAATGTATTCTATTGAGAATGTAATTTGACGTAGTCAAATGCTAAACATTACATCCACTTGGAGTAGCTCAATTGGCAATGGTTGTGGAAATGAAGTCTCAAGCCTTGGGTTTAAATCTTCTGCTATTTTGATTTTTGTTTTTTGCAATATTAATTTTTTTATTTTTATTCTTATTTTATTAGAGACGTGACATAGATTCTTACACATTCCCTGATACAAGGTTGTAGATTTTTGTTTTTTTGGCAATATTACACATTCCCTCATACAGGGTTGTTAATTTTATATTTTTATTATTATTTTATTAGAGAAGTGACAAACATTCTTTATAGTTTTGTGTTTTTTGCACTATTTTTTTTTATTCTTATTTTATTAGAAATAAAGATGTGATATACATTCTTACACATTTACACAATACCTCATACAAAGTTGTAGATTTTTATTCTTATTTTATTAGAGACATGACATACATTCTTACACATTCCCTCATACAGGGTTGTAAAATGCCAGGGGAAAAGATCCAAAAGTTGAATAAGGTACAATAATTATAAAGATAGTCTCATACAAATAAAAAGTTGAAGTTAACTTCAACTTTATATAAATTTATAATATTTTTTGAAAGGCTATTTATATGATTTAAATATATTTTTATTTACATATAGTTATTAAAAATATTATTATTAAATTATCTTTTAAACTTTAGTATTATTTAAATTATTTTTAAACTTTAAAATCATAATGTCTACTGAATTCTGGAGAGACTGTGATTGGGTGTCATTCCTCACCCCAATCAGGGTGATATATTGGAAATGATAAAGATAGTCTTGCCAAACTTACAAAAAAACAAATTAAATCATAATAATAATAAAGATAAATCACATCCACTTTATAAGAAGTACATTCATCAAGGAAGTACATTCATCAACCACTAATGCATTTGATAAGAAATGCATTAATCAACAAGTGTTGGACATGATAGAAGATATAGTCCAGCCAAACTTACAAAAAAAAACCTTTAAAATCATAAGAATAATAAAGATAAATAACATCCACTTTATAAAAAGTACATTCATCAACAAAATAGATTCATCAACCACTAATGCATATGATAAGAAATGCATTAACCAACAAGTGTTTAACTCCAGTGGGATAAGTGCCAACCACCTAGGCTGAACTATAAGTTTCTGATATATATAAATGGTTACATATATCCAGAAAATTGCTAGCTCCTTTGTAAAACAAAAAAACAAAAAATTGCATATCAACCACTAATGTATTTAATCAGCTAATGGCCCAAGAAAAAAAAAAGTGCATATCAACCAGTAATGTGTTTAATCAACTAATGGCCTGAATTAAGCTGCACAACTTCATTGTTCCAATTCCTCTTTCATAACTGTAGGTAGATTCAGATGCAAAAAGAAAATCAGGCGCTGATAAAGAATCATACAAATGCTTTGGAGTGTGCCGCTGTTAACAGCTACTGATTTCAAACAATGACCCCATCAATTATGCACATAAGCTATGTTGAATAAACTGGATGAAAATTTCAGATCCAAATCTTCAAATGAATTCGATTTCATATTTGTACGGCACTTATTTGCAAATGCCCATAGAATGAATCAAAGATGAGTTGCAAATTTCAAATCCAAATCCTCAAATGAGTTCAATTTCATATTTGTACAGCACTTTTTGCAAATGCCCATAGAATGACACAAAGAGTTGCAAATGTTATGGGATGTGAGTTATTTTGGTTGAGATAGAAAACAATCAAGAGAGAGCTGCTTTAGTGGAGGTTTGTAATGCTTCTTATTTGTTCTTGGACACAGCCATTCACCAGCAGAGTGCTGTGATCGCTCTTGATGTAAAACAACATTTCCACAGTCTGATAGAGGTTCTCTTAAGGAACTTGTGTTGCTGCTGCATGTTCTTCTTTTT
This sequence comes from Pinus tabuliformis, assembly GCA_031772625.1. NCBI lineage: Eukaryota > Viridiplantae > Streptophyta > Pinopsida > Pinales > Pinaceae > Pinus > Pinus tabuliformis. The sequence continues at coordinate 196,725,690 of CM062816.1, forward strand.
GCTAAAGGCGAAGATACATGCAGGTTCTCTTGAAATGAATCCTTCTTGTGTGCTGCCATATTCATATCTAAACCTATTGTATGAAAACTAGGAAATTCTTTCCTACTTTCAACTCTGTTATTATTTTCTGGTCCGTCCTCTGTTTCAGAATCTACAGCAACTGTGCTTTCTATTTCAGAATCTGCAGTAGTTAGCGACGTGTCCACATTGTGATCAAATTCTTCCTTCGTATGGACAGCTTCATTTAGGTCAAATGGTTTTGCTTTGCCTTCCAAATCATCATCTTCTTGCTTGTTCTCTTGCAGTGAATCCTCCTTAAATGCTGCCATACTCATATCTAAACCTGGAGAATGACAATTTTGAAATGTTTTCCTCTTTTCAACGATATTATTCGTTTCTGAGACATCCTCTGTTTCAGAATCTACAGCAACTGCACTCTCTGTTTCAGAATCTGCAATGGTTAACCATTTGTCCTCCTTATCGTAATCAGATTCTTCCTCCATGTGGAAAACTTCATTCAGGTCAGATGGTTTCACTTTGCCTCCCAAACCATCATAACAATCACCATTATCATCCTGCATTGTTCCTAAGCTTATAAAATTAGCTATAATGCAACACATACATACTGAAAATGAAACATTTACATTCATGAAAATCTTCTGGCTCAAGCAACCAAAAGCAGATATAACAACTAAAGGATATATAATTATCACCGGCAATACCTGATGAGAAGCGGCTGTTTTCTGTTTTTTCTTTGTCTCCGAGGCCAAAAGCACATGGTCCTCTTCCTCCACTGCTTCCCAAATCTTCCTGGAAAAAACCCATTTCTCCTTCTCTTTGGGCACCTCACATTCTCTTTTTCTACTCTGATGGTTTAGAGTCGTTGAAGGGTCTTTTACACTCTTCTGCGGAGACGGCCCTCTAGCTCCAATTCTTTCATCAAGGGAATCTTCTCTGGGAGGAGGCTCTGCTCTGTGCCGCAGGATCCAATCCCTCAGGTCCAGCTCCGGAGGCTCTAATTAAAGGCAACCCAATACAATCGATGAGCACTAATTGGTATGGGATTAACCCTTACCAGTTCGTAAGGAGCATCGATGATTCAAGAGAGAATCCAAAGTTCAAATGTCATGGAACCCTTCCCATTTTAAAGCGCGTTAGTCTACTCTGTTAATTCAAAGATGGGGTTCATAGCTCCCCGTAGATTAGACACAAAAATGTTTGAATATAATTTTTATTTTTAAAAGGAATGAGCACTGAGAACCATATGAAACTGGACTTTAGTAATAAAAATAAGAGCAGTAAGTTCTTACCAGAGGGTAAGGATAGACCTGGGGTATCAGAAACCTAGCCATTCAAAAACAGGTGCATTGGGTTAGAGAGATCTGCATTAAAGTGGAAAAGAGAAAAGAAAAGACCAGAGGAAGGGGTTAAAATAAAAATACAGACCCCAGTCTCCGTCTCATCCGAGTTGCCAAGAGCAAAACCCTGAGAGTCCCATGGTAATCCCGAAGAAATGTCTGAAGAATCGGATAAGCATAAGGGCAAAGCACCATCACGTCCAGTAGAATCGTCCAGGCTTGAAACAAATTCTGGATTAACAAGGATTGCATAATGAAATATCAATAGTCCAGTTGAGTAGGAAGGAAAGAACGACGGGGCAGGCAGCCAACATTTCGAAGGACAATTGCATACCTGATGCAGTATTTGGACGACTCCAATGGACAGGAGAATGTTGCGAGTGCTCGGGGAACATTATTATTCCTATCGTCTGTCCAATGTCGGCACCTGAAAAATCCCAAGCTGCTAACCCATTGCAACCTCCCTCTGCAACTCCCTCCTGCTTGCCTTTTCCTTCCCTCCGTTTTTTTCGTGTTCAAATTCAAATTTCCACATATCCATCCATCATTTAAAAAACATTTAGGTGGATCACACGACTAGAGGGGTCAAGTCACTTGGATTCACATGACTGTTCAAGGTTCACTCGTTTGGAGAATCTTTTGGGGATTCATTCTCGCTATTATCGCTTTCAATTAATTAGCATATACTATTTAAAGATTTTAACCATTTTAGAATGTATATTTCTACAGCGGCCATTACTTGATGTTGTTGAAAGATTAAATTCAACCATATTTTCATATATGTTAAAATGATTTACTTTAATTATATATTTGTATGAGTTTTTTTAAGGGGTTGAATCTATTTAAATATTTTAAAGTGTATTTTAAACAATAAGAAATATGATCTTTTATGAAATTGTATTGTGGTATGGTTTTCAAAGTTATTTGGTTTATTACTTTGATTTTGTGGTGTATCTATATAAATTAAATGGTTGATAAACTTGATAGGCATCAATTCATGATAAACATCAAAACACTTACTTCATAATATATCTCACATTGTTACCCCGATCGGGGTGGAGAAATACGATCAATCCATGGCAGTGATGGGATGGGGAGGTGGTCGGCAGACGCCACATAGCATGGCGATCATTAATAGAGCAGCGGCGAAGGGAGGTGGAGCAGTACGCATACCAAGGAAAGAAGCAGAACGAATTATGGCAATGGCAGGGGAAAGGTCCGGCGGCGATTATCTGCAGCTACAGAAGCTAGGTGGTAGAACCCATTTAAGAAGTGATGCAGGAGGAATATCAGACAACCGGAAGTCGGAGAAGGTGGCGAGGGAAGGAGTAGTCTGGCAGAGAAACGCGAATCAAAGACTCAGGCGTCGTCAAAGTGCTATGGCGAAGGGAGGAAGAAGGGGAAGACAGGAGAAGGAGGGAGAAGGGAAGACCACCTGGAGGGAGCAAGAACAGATAACGGTGGCGACTGATAGTTCTGGAGAGAAGGAAATGGAGATAGGGAAGGAGGAATGCAGGGCGAGGGTGACTTTCGAAGTTGGGCAGAGCAGCAGAACCAACAACAGAGGCAGGCCGGGTAAAAGAGGTAAAGGAAGGAGACGCAGGGGACGAGGAAGAACGAGGCAGGATGAATATGGCGAAATGGAGATTCCAGCACCAGAGCAGCAGAAGAGAGGGCGGCGCTCTATCGGGCAGGCAGCTCAGGCAGCGGAGACAGCCTACAGCAAAGGAACAAATGAAGACATAAGGAGGATAATTGATGCGTTGGAGAACAGAGTGTTGGAAGAACCCTCGGATCCTGAAATGGAGGAGTGGAATACCCAGCTGCCGGACCCTGGGAACACGAGAGGGAGATTAACGCTGTATAAGCAAGCATTACATATGTACTGGGTGATGAAGCATCTGCTCGCCAGAGCCATGGAGCAAGTTGCAGTTGAGATGACAGAGATTGCCCAAGGGGTGCCGGATATGAAGAAAGAGATGGCCAGTCTGCAGTTCATGACTCGGAAACAGGACATCAAAATAGAGGAAATTCGAGGTATGCTGAAGGACCTGACAAAGGCAAAGCGAGATGAGGAGATTAAGCAAGAAATTACGGTAGATTGAAGTGTCTGCCCAGTTACTCTTTTTTTGAATTTGCTTGCTGTTATAAGCTGTAGTGAACCAATGTGCATGGTAGTTTGTCAGGTTTTTGAATCTAGACAGCTAGGGTCAAATTGTAGATAGAATACTGTCATGATTTTTGATAGACTATGTTTTTACGCTGGATAAGTAAACTTCTTCAGACAATATTTTTGAGGGACCAACAGACTCGGTTTCTCTATGGGGCGGGTTGAGGTTGCCTTTGCTTGTATAGTTTAAATTCGTTGTATATAATAGAAAAGGAAACGTTGTAGCTTACAAAATATATATATATATATATATATATATCTCACATTGTTAAAATATATATATATATATATAGGCTCAATTCTCTTTGAGCTTATAGGAAGTGATCTCTGGTACATGTAACGGCCCTAGTGAAAATTCCATGTAATAAATGTAAAATAATAACCACATATGATGTGTCACTTATTCCAAACTGATGGAAAGGCAAAATGGCATTTTTGGTACAATTATTTATGAAAATAATGGAAATTAGGAGAAAAAGGATGTGAAAGGTCACCGGTTGCATGTGAGGAGGAAATTGAAGGAAAATAAATGCCTCATTAATAAAAGGGCTACTGAGGATCAGTTGGCAAGCTCGTAGTCAATGTAAGCTCTTGGCTCAGACTTGGTCAGTTCAATGTTGGAGTTCTCTCTCATTATTCTCTCTCTCTCTCATATTCTTGGAGACCTAGAGTTTCCTTGGAGCACTCTTGGAGGGTGTGACATACGTGGATTCTTGGAGCAAGAAGGCATCAAGATCAGTAACTACATCAGATTTGCTTGCAGGTACCGAGTTGCCTGTAAGATTGCTTCACTAGTTTTGGCATGCATGGCATATGCATGTGAATTCTTGGTCATGATCTGTCATTGGCATGGAGGATTGCATGGATTGACAGTGGATTACCTAGCCTTGCCATTTCCTGGATAGCCATGGTGATTGTGGGTTTATTTTCATTATTGTGTTTTTGGTTGGTTCTCATGTTTCCTTAGCTTGGGTTGAGTTATTAGTCTTGTAGCCTTGGTTGGACAAATGCTCTGGAGCCCTGGAACAGCTTGGGTTGAGTTACTAGTCCCGTAGCCTTGGTTGGACAAACGCTTTGGAGCCCTTGGTGGGTTGAGCTACTAGTCCTGGAGCCTTGGTTGGAAAAACACTCTGGAACCTGGTAAAAGTTGTGGGTTGAGTTACTAGTCCCAGAGCCTTGGTTGGAAAAATGCTCTGAAGCCCGATAAAATCTTGCACAGAGATTGATCTAATAATGGTTTTGTGATGTCCGACCATGAGGTGGAATCATTGTTTGATGGGTTGAGGTGGATGGCCTCTGGAAGCTCTGGATGAGTTTTGATTGATGTGTTCTATGAGATTTCACATTCATGCTTGGAATATGGCACGTGGGTGAATCGTTGAAGAGATTTGGCTCAGTCATTCTATGTTCGATGGAACGTGGAAGTCCCATCCCGGGTTGGATTTTGCATCATCAATAAGAGGTTATTTCTCCTTGTATTTCTATGAGCATTATACTGGATTATAGGTGGTCTATATGGTTGTGATTTCATTGATATTTTTGTCCCTACAATGTTGGTTATGCATATGTTTTATGACAACAGTTATGTATGGCTCTCATCATGTTTTAATTGTAAATGGATGAACAATGTATCTATGGTCAAATGGATGGAATGGTGAATCTCAGATAAGTATGAGACCCCTATGCTCAGATATTTTATTTACACATGTAATTTACATATTCGTGATATGTTTGACGAAATGCTTGTCATGGCTCGTAGGGATCCAGTCAAGGTTTCATTCAAGCATTTGCTTTAGTACTATCATTTCCATGTTATTTTACTGTTCTAAAGGTGTCATGAAATGATGGGCAGTGACCCGGGCTCTGGGCTTGAAAAAGTGGCTCAAATCCCGAGGACGTTAGCATAGCACTGACAAATTTAGTCTATGGACACTGGCAGGCAAGCCTGTGAAAGCGACTTTGGGTCTCTTGGTGCTGTCATGCCTATAGCATGAGAGTCACTGAGGCTTAGGTTGTCCTGAAGCTGATGTTGAATGGTTGTATGGTGTGTTTCTATTGGTTCCACTTCCTTAAAAAGACTTAGGAGGTCGAATCATATCATAGTGGCCTCTTGTCACATGTTTACCTCGGCTAGCCGATTGCTTGGGTAGATGTGGGAGGAGGGTGTTACAATACAAATATTTTGTGGACATAGGAGTCACAGATCTCTAGGGTCTGTGAACCACATAAAAAATTATAATTAAACTAGCCTAAATCTGTCTTAACTCTGGATGTACCAAGCGTCAAAAGAGATCAAATCTCTTGAGATGCAAACCTCTTTTAGAGTAAAAAGAGATTTGATCCCTCTCGATGCTTGTTATATCTAGAGTTAAGATGGATCTAGGTTGGTTATGAGATGTGTTCTCGTGCACAGTATGGTAGAGATGTTGTAATGTCTTGTCCAATCCTTTTAAACAAAGATTTGATCCTTCTTAGCGCTTGGTAGATCCGGAGTTAAGATGGATCTACGTTGGTTATTGTGACGAGAGGCACTCTCTAGCCCACTATGGAAGAGATGTTGTAATGTCGTGTGTTGTCATGTTAAACATTTTGACTCAATCAAATTACATAAAATTAAAATAAATAATAAAAATTATAATTATAATTAATAATCAAACGAGCCTAGATCCATCTTAATTCCCATCCACCAAACTTGGGATCATATCTTGAGGTGCAAACCTCTTTTAGAGTAAAAAAAGATTTCATCCCTCTCGACACTTGGTAGATGGGAAGTTAAAATATATTTAGACTAGTTATATTAGTAATTATAAAAAGAATTAATATATAGGTTAAACATATATACATTTAAAAAAAACATGTAATAGGACTCTTAACCATGGAGATTTACCTTCACTTTACCATGGAGATTCATAATCCATAAATAGGCTTTGTTATACTATCATGGGTCAATATCATGGCTTATCAATACCACATGCCCAAAAAATCACAAATCACTTCATATGACATTTGTTTTAATTAATCAAATTAATTAAAAGGGAAAAAGAGACATAATTACTTTTGAAATAAATCTCAACCCCTTATTTGTGTATACTACTATGAATATTCTAAAATATTCTTTGGATATTAAATCTCTACCATCCACCTAATAATTGATAATTAAATTAAAATTATGAAAGCCCTATTTCAAAAAAAGACACATCTAAGAGTAATTTTTATTTTCTTTTTTACTAAACATATTGTTAATTTTGGCTTAATGTGGCCATAAATAAAATCATGAAAGCCTTATTTCAAAATAGACACATCTAGGTGTAATTTTTATTTTCTTTTTAACTAAACATATTGTTAATTTTGGCTTAATGTGACCATTATTAGTTAGCATATCATGGCACAAGAGGCACTCTACAGGTATGCAAACATTTTTACATGTCAACCAATATGTTGATTGCACCTAGAGACACTATACAACCGATATGTGTAGGTGTAATGTAAGAAAGTATGCAAACATTTTTACATGTCTACCAATATGTTGATTTTTGATTGCACCTAGAGACACTCTACAACCCAATATAGAAGAGATGTATAGATGTAATGTAAGAAAGTTCATTTTTTACATGTCGTCCAATATGTTGAATTTATGTTAATATGTAATAAAATGTCAAAAGTAATATAGAGCCCAGTCTCCAAGATCTTGAGCTTTTTAGATAAAAGAAAATTATAATATACTTACCACATGAAAATATGTATGTAGTAGTGATAAGTTAAGATCCATTTTACCTTATAAATTAAAATAATGATTCTGTAGCCATATTTAAATTTAATTAATAAGTATATAAAAAACTTTAAAACTTACAATATAAAAATATTTTCACTCCTTTTTAGATAAAAGAAAATCATAATATACTTACCACATGAAAATATGTATGTAGTAGCGATAAGTTAAGATCCATTTTACCTTATAAATTAAAATATGATTATGTAGCCATATTTAAATTTAATTAATAAGTATATAAAAAACTTTAAAACTTACAACATAACAATATTTTAACCATGGAGATTCACGCTCAGTTTACCATAAATATTATTGACTTATAAATAGTCTTTGTTACAATACCATGGGCCAATGTCATGGATAATCAATACCACATACCTAAAAACCATCTCTCATTTCACTATCAAAATCAAAAATATTTTATAATTGTTTTATTTGAATTTAATTTTATAACATTTTTTTAATTAAATCTAAAAGAAAAAAGAATATAATATTATTGACTTATAAATAGTCTTTGTTACAATACCATGGGCCAATGTCATCAATAATCAATACCACATACCTAAAAACCATCTCTCATTTCACTATCAAAATCAAAATGTTTTATAAAAGTTTTATTTGAATTTAATTTTATAACATTTTTTTAATTAAATCTAAATGTAAAAAGAATATAATTATTTTTGAGGTATATATAAACCCTTTGTCACATTAAATTATATGAGATATAAATAAATATCAATTTTACCATATAAATCAAAATAATAATTTTATAACCATATTTAAATTTCATTAACAAACACATAAAAACTTAATATTTACAGTGTAAAAAGATTTTTTAAGTATGGATATTTACCTCCACTTTACCATGGATAATATTAATTTGTAAATAGTGTTTGTTATAATATCATGGCTCATCAATTACATGTCCAAAAACCATCTCTCATTTCACAATCAAAATATTTTATAAATATTTTATTTTAATTTTATTTTATTACATTTTTTGGCGGAGAATTAAAACATTTTGACTTAGTGAAAAACAAAAAACAAAAAAACACATTAATTATAATTATTAATAATTAAAGTAGTGTAGATCCATCAAGCTCCTAGAGGAATCAAATCGCTTGAGGTGCAAATCCTTCCTCCAGTTTTACACTCAAAAAAAAGGTTTGCACCTCCGAAGATTTTATCCCTCTAGAATCTAGGCTGGTTAATAGAATTTGAATTGAGTGGGACAATTAACACACTGATTATGATCTCATGGTCTTTATCTTTCATCAAGAGAATTGGGAGAATTGGTAGACGTTTATTTAGGATAGTTTTGTTTTTTTATTTTATTTTTTTTAATAAGAAGGAGAATGGATAGACATGTTGTCTATTGTTGAAGAGGTTTGAGATCTAGTTGGATATACTATCTCTATACTCTTGAGCCTAAAGCAACCACCCACAAGCATACTAAGCAAGTGACTTTTATCTAGAATAAGTTAAGGCAAAGTGGAGTGATATTTATCGAGAATAAGTTAAGACATAGGGGGCTTAGGTTTGTAAGATAGATGGTTTGCCTATAATCATCTATTTAATTGGCATTGTAAGATATTGGTTCTTAGTCTCAAATAAAAGTACCAATACCAAGGGGGGAAATATTGTATTCAACTAGATGATTTTTTATTCTTGAATAAATGATTTATTAAAGGTTATAGATGTGTTCATGTAATAAAGTTAATAAAGGAAAAGTAAGATCAAGGTCACGGGACGTTATTCTAAGTTGAATGTTAAGGAAAAAATCCTAGTGGGTATTCATTTGGTTTATTATGGCTAAGGGAAATTAGCAAAGCAGAGAGGCATTAATTGACATTCTATTTATGCAAATAAAGGAAATTAGGAGAAAAGGAAGGTGAAAGGTCATTGGTTGCATGTGAGGAGGAAAAAAGGCATTAGAGCATCACTTTGGGGCCTTTTGTCAATTTAGTTTTGGAATTGGTTTTAAAGAGGAGAAGAGCACCAAGAGGAGAAATCAAGTAAGCAAGCAAAGGAAGGACAAGAAAGCAAAGGAAAGCAAGGAAGAGTTGGATGAAGCGGCTTCAACATGAATACTTGCAGGTAACAGGTTGCATGTGTGATTTCCTAGATGGTTTTGGCATGCATGGTACATGCATGTGTATGTTTGGTTCATTCGTTGTCATTGGCATGGGTTTTGCTTGGTTTTACAATGGTTTTAGCCTTGCCTTTCCATCTACGGATAGTCGTGGTGTGATGGGATTCATTCTTTGTTGAGCTTTGTATTGTCATAAGGTTTTGGATCTGGCTGAGATGGTATCAAGAAAATCCCAAGGGTTCGGGGTGGAGATGGTTTTCTCTGAGAAGCCCTCAACAGGTGGGTGGAGACAGGGAAATTCGTAAAGGGATGGTGAAGAAATTTTGAAGCATTCAAGCTTGGTTTGGTTTTGTGATCTTGGGACCGGTTTAGGTGAGATCACAATAGTGTGAGGGTGGAGGTGGTTTAACCTATGGATTCCATTAGCTGTTTATGTATTGGTTTCTCCCATGGTATCCCACATTCATGCTTGGAATATGGCACAGGGGTGATTTACTGAAAGAGAGATTTGGTTCAACCCAATATACAATCTGGTGGTACATGGAAGTCCCTAACTTGGTTGGTTTTTTCATATGTTAATAAGAGTTAAGTTCCTCTTGTATTTTACAAGTAAATGTACTTGTTATAATGTGGCTTTGATGGTTGTTCTATCATTGTTATTATGATGGCTATAAGCATGGTTTCATGACAGATTCTAATTATGGCTCTTAACATACTTTAATTGGTAAATGGAGGGTTACTGAATGCATGACCTAATAGATGTTATTGCGGCTATTGTGAGAGGGCATCAGACCTTCTTGATGATTTTTAGATAAATATGACACCCCTATGTTCAAATATGCATTTATGACCCGTAGATTACATGTTTATAATGTGTTTGACAAAATTCCTGTCATGGTTAGGCCTGGTTAGGTCAAGGTCTTGACGAAGTTTTGCATTAATAGATTTTTCCTTGTGTCACTCATAAAACAGAAAGATCTATCAGGTTCTGGGCAGAGATCTAGATCCTAGCTTTGAAAAAGTGGTTGATATTCCAAGGTCGTATGCACACAACTGGGAATTCTAGAATGCATTCGCTGGGAGGTAGGGTTATCCATGCAACTGGAGGATTACAGTTGCTAGCTTGCCTTGTTATGCAAACTAATGGGAGTCCAGATCACTAAAAAGGCAATTTAACTCAGTGTTTGGGCACCTAGGTTGGTTGTTTGGCTCCTAGGGGTCTTGTAGCTCCTGAGGAAGGTCAATAAAGTTTCAAGTTGTCAATTCCACTTCCTTAACTGTACTTAGGAGGTTGATTCATGTCATAGCAGCTCTTATCTCATATTTACCTCGGAAGGGCAATGAAAGTGGGTAAATATGGGAGGTGTTACAAATTGGTATCAGAGCATGGTTCAAACACTTGGACCAGATGGGCTAGATGCATGTTGTTATGCATGCATTGTCATGGCTATGGTTGTCATGCATGATGTCATGGTATGCAGTTGGTATTGTCATACATGATGTCTGCATATTGATATGATTATGATTATACATGTATCGTGTTAATTTGGACTGACTTTGCAGATGAGATAAGCCTCCCCTAAAAGTCATTGAGGTTTGATTATGGTTATGGTATCTCTTTGGTTTATTTGGCGTGGCATGCTTGTAGGAAGAAGAGAATTAAAGAGGACAGGAAAAATGGTGGACTACAGTTCATGTGACTCTCCCTATAGATCATTTGGGTAGCAAGGAGATGAGTATTCTCCTGATATAGCAGATACATTGAGGAGTTTGAGGGCAGAGATCAAAAGTTGCAAGGAAGACAATGACAGGTTGGTTGAGGCTTAGGAAATACTTGCAAGGGCTTAGGAAAAGTAGACAGAGGTCAATGCAATGATCCTTCAGAGTTTGTCAGACTTGCAGAGATAGGGACAACTGAGGATTAGTCAAGAATAGGAAGAGAAGACTAATGGGGCATATGGTAGCAGGTCTCAGTCATGATACAAGTTGGATAGAGGGGACACAGTCAGAGGTGGCAGATCATTGGGTACACCTGACATGAGGACTGGTATGTATGGGTTTCATTCTTTTTCCTCGTCTAGGAGACATCATCATCGTCATCACAACCATACTCCTTATAGTAGGAGTGAGTACCTGCCTGAGGAGTTTAAGAAAGTCAAGACACCTACATTTGATGGAGAGATGAAGTCAGAAGATGTAGAGGCATGGTTGTTTGGGATAAAGAAATTCTTCAGATTGCATAACTATTCAGAGAACATGAAAGCCAATATAGCTACCTTCAATCTCAAAGGGAAAGCATATATCTAGTGGGAAGATGTGAAGCATACCATAGGCATTCGAGAAGAAGAGTTGATTTGGGATGAGTTTGAGAGACTCTTCAAGAACAAGTACTTATCTGAGAGATATTATGATAACAGAGCTAAAGATTTTATGAGTTGCAGATGGGTTCTATGACAGATGATGCGTGTACTAACAGGTTCTTGGAGTTGTTGAGATATGTGCCTTACCTAAAGGATGAGAAAGCAAGGACTTAAAGGTTCATTAGTGGGTTTCCAACAACATATAGAGACTGGACTAAGTTTGATGAGCCTTGGTTGTTGGAGGAAGCCATCAAGAAACTAAAGCAATTTTATGAGCAATCAAAGTGTAACGTTGAGCCTAAGAATGATTTGAAGGGGAATGAGAAAGTTAAAGGGAAGTGGCCACCAAAGTGGGGAAGACCTCAAGACACATGTGAGAAAGAAAATGTTACTCCTTACAAGAATTTTAATGCAGTTGAGAAGGGACATGGGTTGCAGCTTGGAGAGTAGCAGAATAGAGGTGATGGTAGGGGACCATTGCAATGTTGGATTTGTGGTAAAGATCATTGCAAGAAGGATTGTTCCTTGTACCAGGTTGGTAGGCCTCGGATCTACAGTGCACAAGAGGCATAAATAGTTGGGGCCGTTAATCATAACATTCCTTGGATTTATGCAATTGTGGACAACAAGCAAGCATATCAACAAGCATTTATCATTGAGATGGAAGGTAAGCTATGTGATCGAGTTGTTTCTATTTTGATTGACCCTGGATCCAATATAGTTACGTTAATCCTGACCTGGTGGATAAGTGTGGTTTGAGAAAATAAGTGCATGCAGAGTCTTGGTTGGTGTAGTTGGCTACAGGTACTAAGAAGAGAGTTCATCATTAGGTAAGACCTTGTGCATTTCAACTAATGGTATGCCTACATTAACACATCTAAATGTGATTCCATTGGGATCATATAGTATTCTTTTGGGTATGGATTAGTTGTATCTTTGCAGGACTAAGTTGGATTGTTATGACAAGGTTATTGAGTGTCTGGATGATAATGGGGAAAAGAGAATCTTGAAAGGAAAGAAGAATCCTACATCGGTGAGGATGGTCACAGCTATGTAGGCAAAGCATAGTGACAAGAATGGATGTGTATTGTTTGCAGTTCATATTTCTAGTGACGAGGGTAATGATGTTGAGGACGTGGAATTCCTCAAAAGGTACTCTATATTACAGCAGTTTCAGTATGTATTTCCAACAGGAATTTTAGAGTTGTCTCCCCACAGGGAAGTGGACTTATCTATTTAGTTGGTACTAGGAGCAACACCGGGATCAAAGGCACCTTACAAGATGAGCACTCCAGAGTTAGTTGAATTGGAGTTTCATTTGAAGGAAATGCTTGACAAGGGATACATTAGACCAAGTGTGTCACCTAGGGGTGCACCAGTGTTGTTTGTGAAGAAGAAGGATGGTACTCTCATATTGTGCATTGATTACAGTCAGCTGAACAAGGTGAACATCAAGAACATGTATCCATTTCCAAGTATCGATGACTTGTTTGATCAGATGAAGGGAGAAACGATGTTCTCAACAAAAAACTTGAGATTAGGATTTATCAGGTATGCGTCAAGGAAGAGGATATCTACAAAACTAATTTCCAGACCGGTATGGGCATTATGATTTTGTTGTGGTTCCTTTCAGTTTGACTAATTCTCCATCTACTTTCATGTGCTTGATAAATAGTGTGTTGTGTCCTTATCTGGATAAGTTTGTGATAATATTCATTGATGATATATTGATATATTCTAAGAATGAGGAAGAGTATGCAGAACACTCAGAATCAATATTGAGATTGCTAAGAGAGCATCAGTTATATGCCAAGCTTAGTAAATGCAATTTCTTTGAAACAAAGGTACATTACTTGGGGCATGTTGTTTCCAAGGAAGGAATAGCAGTGGACCCTAAAAAGATCAGAGTTATCATAGAGTGGGAAACCCCTAGGAATGTGGATGATGTTAGATCATTCATGGGGTTAGTAGGTTATTATAGGAGGTTCATCAGGAACTTCTCACGGATTGCATATCCTATTACATCATTGCAGAGGAAAGGAAAGTAATTTGAATGGACGGAGGAATGTGCAACTAGTTTTGAGTAGTTAAAGCATTGCTTACAAATTCTCTAATTTTAAATATTGCATATCCAGACAAAGAATTCGTGGTGTGTACAGATGCTTGTAAAATAGGAATTGGTGGAGTCTTGATGCAAGAGGGACATGTGGTGTGTTATGACTCAAGGAAACTAAATGAGAACGAACATAACTATGTGACTCATGATCTTGAGTTGGCAACTATTATTGATGCCTTGAAGATGTGGGGGAATTATCTTCTTAGCAGGAGGTTTATTTTGATGAGTAACCATAGTGGACTGATATATATATTTGACAAAACTAATTTGAATGCCAGGTAGGCTAGATGTGTGGATACCCTCAGTGATTTTGAATTTGAGATCAGATACATTAAAATAAAGGAGAAGATGGTTATAGATGATCTTAGTAGGAGAGTGAAGCTAAACCATGTTGCAGTTGTGAGCTCTTGTGGGACAAATTTATAGGATCGAATATTACAGGCAGGAAAACATGATGACAGGTATCAGCAACTTAAGCACAGGTTACAACAGGGTCCAGGTGAACAGGATGTGGATTATCATCTCACAGTAGATGGGTTGGTTATATTTATGGATAGGATATATGTGTCGGATGACAGTGAGCTCAAGAATCTTATCTTGGGGGATGTTATAGTCCATTTTTTCACATCTGGTCAATAGGCCTTCAACTTTATCAATCAACATCCTTTGACCTCCTTTTCATAATCCATGCACAAAGCCCTAAGCATGACTCATTATAATCCCAAATTTTATGCCTGAGAACACCTTATTTCAGTCATTTTAAGGACCAATGCTCTCTAGCCTCCTACTGGAAAACATTGACTACTAGGTTGCTCCACTATGTCCTGCGTTGATCACCTACAAGTTGCTCCACTATGCACCTGCATTGGTTCTAGAAATTTGGGAAAAAGAGAGAGAATCCTAAAGCCTCTTCTTCTATAAGCTTCCAGGATCTGTTGTAACCATTTACCTCAGATAAAAGTCTTGAATCCTATCCTATCCTACCTTGGATTTTTCATCCCTTATCCCTTAAGCTCATCCTCCCATCAAGAGTGGATCTCAAGCCTAGATTGGTAAAAGGATAAGAATTCATGAACTACCTCCTTCGCCTATATATTTACTGCCATCCATAGGCAAGGGGTTGGATTTTGGAAAGTTATTCTACCCTTATGTTATTGATGTGAGAGATATCTTTCCATGAATTAGGGTAATTAAAGGTGCACTTTGTGACAAGAAAAGGACAAGTCAACTTGGAGGAGCTCTTTTACAGGATCAACGCCTATTTTTTTGTTGTAACTCACTCCATCTCTATTAATGCAAAGAGTTCTTTGTTTTCCTATATATGATGTTATGGTTTCATATATTTCAATACCATGTTGGTCTATTGAATAAAGTGATTAGATGATGCTACATAGATTTCGTGGATTGTTGGCTTGTGTTATCTGACTGTGCATGTTCTAATAATAGCTATCAAAGCTAGGATTGGCATTCAAACCAAAGAAGGAGTGAAGCATGTGACAGATTCTAGGTAGGCTTCATCCTGCTATCTATTACTTTAATTAACACATTAGTGTCTTTGTCTCTCTATTGTTCTAGGTCAATCCACCTGGCCTAGGGAAGATACTTCTATCTGCACTCATAGATTTCGCATAACAAATTAGCGACCATACTAGGGAGCGGTGTATTCATTTGGTGGTTTCTTTGTCCATTGTGCTTGTATCACCTCTTTTCTATACCTTTATTGTCTTATATAGTCAATAACATATCTAGGAAGACCTTTCATTGAGTTTCAATAGCAATCCTTGTGCTAAAACTTTGCATCCCTAGACCAACGCACCCTTCGGTCCTCTGATAGAGCGTTGCACCTTAGTCGAGCCTTCTTTGTGCCTGTGTTTCATAACACTAGTGCCTCCTTTGCATCTATGTTGGCCCCTATTCATGCACAAGTTTGTCTTTGCCTTGATTTTCTCTTTGATCTAGCCTTGATTCCAGCTACTCTTCCTTGAGTTTTGAGTGTCTTGTGGTCCCTCTAAAGCCCTTGTTTGGTTTGTTTTTGTTTTGATACCTTTGGTAAGGATTTGTTTAAAGATTTTCCTTTGTTCTTATCATTAGGTTGTTTGCAAACTGATTTTGTTTGATCATTGAGTGCTTAGAAGAATTGGTGTTCTAGTCATTGTTCTGAAATGCTTATTTGAATTAGTGATTAGACTTTGCATCTTAGTTTTCTTCATTTTCGAAAATTAAGTGGCTTGAAAAGAAAAATCTTTGCATTGGCATTTAGGGTTTTGTGTGTGCATTGAAATTGGAACAGTTGCATTGAAAAGGGAATTGCATTTTGCACATTGTTTGTTGCATATTCTTTGTCTCTTCCCTTCCTTAAATATATTTTCATTGAATGAGAAAGATTCCATTTCCTCATGCTAGTTTGCATTTTAGGATATTCAGGTGACATTCATGGTGAGCCCCAAAACTGAAACTTAATTGAAGATAAATAGTAAAATTTATTGAATCAACCTAAGGAGAATTTGTAACATTAATGCAAACATTTAGAGGTCTAGGTTAGAGACGTGTTCTAGATTCCTTAAATGTAGGATCTGTCATTGTTTGTCAGCATTGTATCCCAGTGGGTGAAATCCCATTCCACGTACATGAGTGTGTATGATCATTCTCCATGTACCTTTGGGTATATTGGACGATGCTCCACACATGTAAAGTATATGGGAACGTTCTCATCGAACGGTTACACATTAGACAACACTACTGCAGACTGCACTTCCACATATTGTCGAGTATATTTTGGAAGTCCCCTATAGGTTTCTATCCTCGCCATAGGTAATCAAGTTGGTTGCCTTGTATACCGTGATACACTGAACACAACAATCGGGGAGATTTCCTGCACCTACGTTAAGTCCTTGGTTCGCCAAGGCGTATATTGCAGTTCACCGTTGCTTGGTAATCTTGTATGTCTAGATTACCCTCTTCTTTATTTATTTTTTTGTTAATTTCTAAAATTTATTATCCAACGTGGAAGAACAAAATCCCCCACTTCATCATTCGTGTAGAATGCAAAATAAGCCTCCACTTCCACCAAAGGCTACTCCTGGACGTTTTTAGAAGCATAAGAAGACACAAACTACCGAATCAAGAAATTTGGGAACTAATTTTGGTCCCCCTTTTGAATCTGATCAACCAGAATCATCTTTCCCTTCAAGTATTGAGCCCAAGATCACCTCTACCCTTACTAGTGAATATGACACAATCGAAACAGAAGTCCCTGAAGCCTTATTGCCTAAGGTCATCAAGCCTGACCTTCCTGAGTATGATAATTTACTTCATGAGCTTGTTGAACCCGAGGAACCTCATCTATATTCACCTGTTATGTCAAGTCCTTCCCCTTCTCTTCATTTGTCTCAGACAGAACCTCCAACTATATATCTTGGACCCGACGGTGAACCTCTTACATACGGACTTGTGAGTATTGAAGAGATCTCGCTAGAAGAGCCTCGTCTGTAGACTTCCTTTTCATTTGAGTGGACTCCATTTTTATCAAATTGATCCTCTTCCTCCTCTTCTAACTCCAACACAATCTCCTTTACATGATTCTTTGGACTCACCCACAGATTTCTCGTGGAAGCCTTCATTGGGATTGTTAACCATGATTGGATCCAATTTGATCTCCCAACTTGTGTATACCACCATGGTTGAGACTTCAAAGGTTGCTTCCTAATCCATGTTTGCAACATCACCAGAGGCGCATCTGTATGGTGGCCCGTTCGTCCCACCAAGTTAGCAGTTTTTATTTGGTACCTTCTCTGGTGAAGCTTCCAGTCCTTGGACCTCTCCCATGTCATCCATTTCGGGAATTCCATCTGGCACTTCTCTTATGAATGCTACACATCCCGCTCCTTCTCCTTCGCCTACACCTACGATTGAATAGAAGGTTGGCCCTTATGTTAGTGGGTGAGGTTATCTTAAACAACCTAACTCTCCTTATGTCGGATGCCCTCCATTTGGATTGCAGTTGCCTCCATCATTCCCTCCTCCTATGGCACGAGTGCAACCTATTGTTGGTTAAAGTGTAAATTGGTAATCAACCTTATTAAAACCATCCTTATCCTGGGATGGCTACCAGTGTTTGGAAACCTACTTTGCCCGTCCAACCTTTTTCATTTTAGGACTGATTTTTGAATCCTCAACCTTGTCTTCTTCATCTCAAATTCCTACCCATCCATCTGTACCTCAACAAGTTCAAATACATGTAAGTAAACCTTCATAGTTTTTCGTTACATCTCAACCTATTCCTTCGGTATCTGGTACCCCTCAGGTTCCACTTACCTAACCTTTACAAGGTACCTTACAATCCCAACCACTTGGGAAAGGTACTCCTCAAATTCTGATAGGACATAATGTGTATAGTATGACACAGCCCCAATCAAACCCACCTTATTCCGAGACAATGGAAAATCCCACAGGATAATAGTCTAGACCTTATCAGGGTGTTCCTCAAGTGCCTTTTCAAGGCCAACATATCCAAACCCAAACATTACAGCCTTTTCGAGGTTATCCTAGAGTTGGTCAACAAGGTTATGTGTATGCTAGTTACCAGAATCCTCCTCATTCTATTGCCCAGGTTCTTGTTTTTTAGAACCCTCCTTATCCAGGAATGCAAGTACCTGTTGTACATGCTATTCCTTCTTATCCAGCCTATCTTCCACCAGATTTTAATAGGAAATTACCTTTTGTGGCAACTCTCAAATTGCCAAATTTGACTCGGCTTACCAATGATCCCATCGCTCATTCACCTTGGTGGTCGATAATTCCCACCAAATTGCCATCTGATATCCCAAAATTCAATGGGAATCCTGGAGAAGACCCATCAACCCATGTCATGACGTATCATATGTGGTGTTCTTCGAACTCCCTTAATGATGATTCCATACGATTACGTCTTTTCCAATGTACTTTTACGGGTCCTGCAGCTAAATGGTACATTGAATTACCTAGAGCTTCATTTCATGATTTTAATTCATTGGCTACCACCTTCCTCACACATTTCCATTTACCCATCTGGTATGAAATTGGAATGAAACTTCTGACCAACTTCAAACAAACTAGATCCACTCACATTTCATATCACATTCACGAGTGGTGGTGTCGTTGCCGGTTGGTTAAGACCTATGTTCTAGATCAATTGCTAGTGGAATGGTTTATAAAATCCCTGTTGTCACGTGCTTCTATCAAAGATATCACACTTACATTTGCGTGTTATCGCAATCAAGGCAATAGTGGGTAGTAAATCTATGCCTTGATTGCGATAACGCTCAAAGGTAAGTGCGATATCTTTGTCAGAAGCAAGTGTGTGACCTTGCAGTGAGTCACGTGAGGTGCACGGGGGTTCAAACACACAAAGGGGTAAAAGGGAGTGTGTCTCTTAGAAGCCTGTAATAGTACACAACCTGAAAGGAACACACAAGATGAATGACATCACAAGATGGAAAGCGAACTAATCCAAAATCCAAAGTGACGGGTTAAACCAACAACACGACTTCAACAAGATTCATGTAATCATATACAAAGTAGCTCATACCCAAATGTGTAAGTTAAACAACATACATTGTTAAAGTAACCAGAATAGTCGAACTACAATAACAAAATATGCATGAAGACGTGTTGGCTTTGTTTTATATATACATATATATATAAAGTGAAATTTCCATCCATACATACACCATTGACAGTCACTAGCCCCAATAGTGGAACATTACAGTCAACACCGCCTGCTCCTCCAAAGAGATGTACTCGCTCTGCACTGTTGAAAGTGGCAACAAGAAATGCTAAAAATAGAAGTGCTATAAATAGCAGTTTGGGTACCAGTGTTGGACATAACAACAAGGAATGAAAAATGGAAGTGCTAAAAATAGCATTGTTATATTTAGTATTTCGGGTTAGATTCCTATTTTAGTTAGTCCCTGAATTAAAATTCGAATTTAGTCTCACCAGCTGTTTGAAAAAAATTAATTAATTCATCTTGAGTTAATTAGTTGGAGAAAATCAAACATGAATTCTTGTGAAGACATGCAATCATTATCCCTTTGATTGAGGAAGTTATCCCTTAATTAAGGAGATAAGGATGAGTTGTAATTAGTTAGCTTAGTTAACTGAGTTAAGTCTAGTTAAATTAGTTCCAAACAGTTTGAGGAACAAATTGTGAGTTCAGTTAGTTATTGCATGCATGCATGCAACTAGTGTTCTCTAGATAACTAAATATTCTCTCATAAAGAACTCATGCATGTCAGTTCAGAGAAAGACCCAGTTGAGATTAAAGGAAGGGACAATATACTATCAATTGGAGGAATTTTCCTATAAAGGAAACTCATCCATGCAGAAGGAATTATCTCCTTCAGTATTGTGCAGTTATTTCAGAGGTCGGTGTTGTGTGTGAGGTGAGAATCACACAGGAGGCAACTGGAGGACCCAGGAGAAACTATGCAAGGAAATAGGAGGCTTGGAGGACTGAAGGAAGGCATATGTGTTGTCTATTCTATCTATGAGCAGCAGTGAGGGATTGTACTGAGAGCTGGATAGTTTGTGAGCTAAAGCTTTGTGTAATCCTGAGATATTTCCACTTGTATGATAATACAAATAGCGGGGTTTTTAGCTGAGGCTTTCCCCAAAGTATTCTTCTATGTTTCATGTGTGATTGAATCTTCTTCTCTGTTATATGTGTTCTATTTGATCTTGCTCAAAATTGATTAAGCTTCCGCAAAGTTTGATAGTAGAAGTAGATCAAGTATTTTGCTTTAGTATATTACATAATCAATTTAATCTATAGTGAGAATTTATACATGGTATCAAAGCTAGCTGATCCATAGAGAAATTTCTACATGCACTGTGGAGAAGCCAAGGATCGTCACAATACTCTCCAAGCCTTCTCTAAGCAATGGCTAGCTAAAATCTTGGCTCCCAAAAGCATGTTCTATGAGTTATGAGGTTTTATATATAACAAAGGGTGGAGTCACCCTTGACATTCCCCTTTGACTCTTGGACTACCCTCATGACTCTTCACATTACAACAATGACTGTTCACATTCCACTAATGACACTTGGAATTTCACTTACAATACATTTATAATAATACAATTTCCACATATACCCATGTGGGACAAAATAGGCTTAAGTCAGCTTGACAAGACAAACAACATCACTCATGGTCTTGGGGAAAGACCAACTCAGTAACCTCCTTGCGGTGATCTTTGGTGACGAACTGATACCAAGCTTGGTATTGCTCTATTGTGTCCCCATACTATTTGATGGCATCTTGTCGAAGCGGACCCTTGCCTCCATGGCTTCCGGGTATATGGTTTTGAAACCTCTGTCTAGCTCATCCTGAAGCATGTGCAACACTGTCCTGAGTGTGGTTGGACCACTGATGTACCTTTGCATGTTCTCTACATTGATCTGCAAGTCATTGTTGGTGGTTATGTGCATTAACTACTCTAAGTACTTGTCGACATCCAGCATGACTTGGCTCTTCCTCCTAGCCCGTGTGAGGGTTCTGCTGGAAGGGATCTTATGTGTTCGCACTATGACATCCAAACTCCTAAACAATCGTGCATATGAAGCCTCAATGCTAGTGATGAGCGGACGGAGTTGCTCATTATTCTAGATTTGTATGTGAATCTATGCTTTGTCAAGCTCAAACTGTGGCCTCATCTTCTTGTGCAAGTAAAGTGGGGCTCCGTTGTATCGCATGGTCTATTCTTGCATGTGCGCAATAGCAGTGTGAATATCTTTGAGTGTTTGGGTTATTTATGCGCACCGTTGCTGAAATCCATATAAATGGACGACCGCTTTGTGCACAGTGACAAATATTCTATACATTGTCTGCATGGTGGCATCCAAAGTTGATATCTCCTCCACTATTGCTTTCTTCATCTTTGTCATGGCGGATCCCGCGGACTGCTCTGCTCTCTGCCTGGCCTCTTGCAAGTCCTTCGCCATTCGATCATTCTCTACTACCAAGAACTTGACTGTTGAACTCGTGGCTTCTGCATAAGCCTTAGAAGCCTCGACCATGGCAACTAGATGTCTTCTAACATCTAGCACAATCACCCTTTCTTATTTGTGCGCAAGTGATGTATGATCATTTGGGAGCTTCTTTCTTTGTGCCTGTATAATCCTCTGTTGTGTCTCATCAAATGCTAGATTGTACACATTTGTCTCCAGATCATCTTCAAGGAGAACAACTTCTCCTTGCTTGCTGGGGACTGGTTGTGGTTCTGAAGGTGTCAAAGATTGTGGTATGACCTCGGATGCCCTCAGCATGAGATCAATGTCTTGGTCCTCTAGCTTTGGTTCTGTCTCCATTTCTGTTACCTCAACCAACTACTCAATTTGTTGAGCAAGTTCCCAAACCTGCACCTGCTCACCCTATTCATCATCTGTTGGTTGCTCTATTGCTTCAACTTGTATCTGCATAGTTTTCTTTGTCACTGCATGTTGTCCTTCTTCTTGATCCTATTTTTTCCTTTCTTTACTATCTCTCCTCCTAAGTTCTTGTTATGCTTTTAGGTTCTTCTCTGTCTCCTACAATCTCCTTTCTATCTCTTCAAATATTTGCTTCTCCCTCTTTCTTTACACTACTCTCCTATCGCGTTGTTTCCTCTTTTCTTCTATCTCCAAAACTACTCTCTCAACAAGTGGATCTCTTTGAACTTGTAGCTTTGGTCAGCCTCTACATTATCGACAATCTTCCTCTTACCTTTGTCTTGTGTCATTTTGCTACTCATTGTTGTTGTTGTTGTTTCTTCCTGTGGTGCGGTTTCCTACATTGATTCTTTCCATTCTACAACCATACCGACCAGTTCATTGAGCCTAGAGGAGTTATAGAAATATATCCAAGGATCTTCCTCTGGCCAATGACATGCTTTGTAGACCCATGGGAAGTATACCTTCATGTAGTGTTGCTTGCATATGCAGTGTGGATCATACAGATTGAATTTCTTGGTGCTGAACCCAAACTTCTTCAAGTCCTCAGCCTCGACATCTGCATCCTTCAAGGTACGTATCTTGTACAACCCAATCCACAAAGGAAGAGTGGGTCGTGGTGCCTTCTTCCTCCTGTGAAGTCTTGCTGACAACCCTGTGGAGATATGGTACGCAACCTCTTGCATGACCAACTTGTTCGTGGAAAATCTCGGTAGCTCATGCGATGGCTTCTCTGTGCCAAACATCCTAATGAAGGTGCCACCAGGTGAGGCATACCAATTTGCAATGTTGAGTAATGCTTGCATCGCTTCTTAGGACACACAAGGCTGGTCATGGTCAAATATCATCATGTACATTAGGGTGATGAAGTGGTCAAACAACCTTGTCATGACTCCATGGTAGTTGCACTTAGAGAGAAACTTGCAATAAATATTCACAACTTATTTTGATGGTGTCCATGTCCAACCCATGCCAGGGAACTATTGTTGGGAACAGATTACATCAAGCAGGTATGCGGAAATACAGAATCTTGCTTGTCCATCCTTATGCGAATTCTTGGCATTTTACACTTGAACTTTTAGCTGAAGAGACAACATGTTCAACCAGTTGAACGACCTTCCTTCATTTCCAAACTAATCCAACCTAATAACCCAACTCTCTTAACCATACAAGCGACATGTGAATATGACCAAGATTTGGTAAGCCTTCTTGAGTGACTTCATCTTATAGACCTAGTTGGGTGGTGTCCTGAACTTTGATGGCTATTTTACCAAAAGCATCAAGATATCTCTTGAGTTCACATTGTTGTTGGGAGTGAAGAATAGTGCATCCATGTAGTTCACCAGCTGCGGCAAGTGATACATATGATGTTAGTTTTCCTTCCTGAAGGTGGAAAGCTATGCTCCACTGGCACTACTCAGTGTCATCGTCTTAGGATTAGTATGTGAGACAACCTAGTGAATGATATCCACACATGGGAAGGTGGGTACCTGCATGCAACCTTGTACAAGCCTGACTTATGAATGTTGACATAGACTTGACGATCTTCCAAATCTTCCTTGAAAGTGTCTACAAATATGTCCTTTATCTCTTGCCATGTCATCTTCATTTCCTTCTATATGAACAACTACGTGTCTGCGTAGACGGGCAAGTTTATTGGCACTGGTTCAACCACATCTCCAGTGTTGTTCTCTATAGTGTCCTTTGATCCATTTCTCTTGGAAACCATGATGCTTGTACTGCTGAGAGACTCTTCAACAACTGATGTACTTTGAGACAGAGCGAGGACTCATGGCAAGAAAATGTCAGTTTAAAAACACAATGCACTTCACGGATCAATCATGCTACACATCGGGTGACTGCTGGGCAAGATTGTGCAGTGGTGACTTCGGGAGGCCAAGGATTGTCATTTGGAACTGTGCAATGCGCAGTTCAATCCGGCTTGATTGTTGGCTGGGATTGCGCATTGTGCAATCCCAATGGGCAAGACTGGGCATTGACTCCCAGATTAGCGCAGAGCATTGCTAAAGGCCAATGATAGGCAACCTCTGCATAATTCCTGGGGCCAAGGCATAGCCTCGAGTTCAAGAATGCATAGAGCATGCTGGTGAAAGTAAGATCTAAGCCAAGGCAGCCTAGATCTGCCCAAGGCCGACTTGAAAAAGAGTAGATTTGAAAGTGAAATCAATGGATGGTGCAAAAAGGAGTGAATGATCATGCATGCAATCAAAACCAATGCAGGAATCAGTGAAATGGAAGAACAACAAAGCTGGTGGAGAGGGTCGCCGCAATGACGATCGTTAGTGAAAAACGGTGTTATGCATGCGATACTTAGGAAAGACAATGAAAAACTTGAAACAACACTTCTACAAGTTAAAACAAACTAAAACGCCATCGATCGTTCAAAAAAACATGCAAAACAACACTCACACAAGCCAAGGAAATAAAAGCGACAAAAAAACAACAAAAGACTTGAAAAGAAAAACTTACCCGGAAAAGTTGCACCAACTATGCCAAAGGTTCCTAGATGCCTCGGGAATGACAGAAATCCAAGAAGAGTGTGTATAATGAGCTCTGGGGTGTCGTTTAAATAGATTTGGAAGATTTAGGGTTTATGACTCGCGTGCCACAAATCTAGGAAAAAGTGACACTTGGCGAGAAGTTTCTAAAATTGACTTTCCATGTAGCTCCTAGTGCTAAAGATAGATCCCTAACTTTTAGGGATGCTTTTTCCTTCCTTTTTTTTTATTTTTTATTTTTTGCTTTATCAGGAAAAGGCTTCCATGCATGCATGGGAAGATTGCGCAATTCTTGAGGGAACCGGGCAACTTGCCAGCACATGCATTGGACAACAAACTAAGGAATGTTTATGTGCAATTCCTCGGTTGAGTGGCTCTGGCTGCCTCTCATGCTCTGCGCAATTTCTCAACTGGAGACAAGCTACCAGTTGGGTCAACACATTTCCTGAGCCGAAGCCCAGTGCCTGGATTTTCTGCATAATTTCTCTGAGCAAGGCTATCGAACTACTTTGCGCATTTCTGGAGAGTAGTGTTGACTGTCGGGCTACTCTGCGCAATTCCTGAGAGCAAGCTTGGTTTCCCTCTGGGATTGTGTAGTTTTTCAAGACAACGCAAGAACTGAATGTGAACCAAGTCATGGGATTAGCTTGTGGTTCGTTAGCATAAACAAGTTAGCAAACACAAGCTGTAAAGCGAAAGATAAATTCAAATGAAACACAAGTACCTGAGTAGTGTAAGACATACTGCTAATATGTTGACGAGGGAGGCTCCAAAACAAAGTGAAGGAAAAATTTTGGAGGGTGGTTGTAGCCTCTACAACACACTCTTGGTAAAGAATATCATGTCATTGATGGCATCATTGGTTATACCAGTTCGCAGATAGTGAGCAAACCATCTAGTGCTTCTCTCACTACTTCTGCCCAGAACTCTTCATCCAATCCTCCAGTGGCTTCTTCTTCTAAGATAACTGTGATTTCATTTAATAAAGGAAAATCTAATCAACAACCAGGAAGAAAGAAGAAAGGGAAAGGTAAAAAAAAGAAAGATTCTTCACCAAAGGATTAAAAAACAAATCAGTCCTCTGATGAGAGATGAAAGCCTCGCTACCCATACTTGATTTGCAATGAGGAGCACTTTATTCGCAATTGTCCTCACTAAGCAGTAGTGAATTAGTTTATGAAATATTCCACTTCTCCCGCTGTGTTGACTAGCCCGTTTCCCAACCAGGAGACCAATATGGTTGCTCGGGACCCATCTTCCTCTAACACAGTTTTAATTCTCTTTTCCAAAAAGCATAAATCTGATGTTATGGTGGCTACTCAGAGCAACGACTATGGTAATTTGAATCCTCCAAATGGTCATGCTACTGATCAACCTGCCAGTTCAGCATCACCTCCATTTGATTCTCCTCCACCCACAGAGTTAACTATTAAGCCTCCGAAGGGCATTGTGCATAAGTCTGCTTTCAACCCTTGTGCCAAGGTTGCTCAAAATTATAACGTAGTTGAGGACTTGGCTCAATCCCCATCAACTATGTTGACCCTCAAGGCATTGCAAAACTACCCTGCCCAGAAAAAGGCTTTGATTTCAGCTATCGGATGTGTGGATCCTTCCTATTCCAACTTGGTTGTTTTCAATAATAAAAACTACACCCCTCGCCTTCCAGCTCAATTAGCCTTTATCATTCAGGTCATCGTCCATGGTAAGAGCATTCATCATTCTATTGTGGATGAAGGAGCCTTGACCCACATCATGTCTATGTCTTCCTCAAAAGTGATTGGTTCACCTCAACTGAGTCAATCACCTACCACATTGAAGGCTTTTGATGGGAGAACATATAAGCCTTGTGGAATTCTGAATTCATCACAAGTAGAATTAGGGGACAAAATTGTATCCATATAAGTGGAAGTTATTGATGGATCTCTTGATTATAATATTCTATTGGTTCGTATGTGGGTTTACACCATGGTCACATTCGTTTCGACTTATTTCTGTATGATTTCCTTTCGTCATAAGGGCGGATTTGTGGCCATTGACCAACTCACCTTTTTCGCCTTTGATTCTCATGTTACTAGAAGTGTCTCGCTTGTAGGGGAAACTCTACATTGTTATCAACATGTCGAGGTTGGATTCTTGAAGGATTCCTCGCTCATGGGAACCTTTTTTCTTCCTCCTCCTCCTCTTCTCCATATCTCATCTTCGGTTTCTTATATCAATATGATATCATCTTCTACTTTCCAGATCGATCCATGGATTGTACCAGATGAAACTAGCATCCATAGTTTTGGTGAATGAATGTCGCTTAGCCCTATTGAACTTCATTACGAAGCTATCTATTCGGCTTCTGTGACTCATACCTTTTGTTCGATCAATTGGTTTGTTCGATCATTGGATTATGGCACATCTTCCTATCCATTCTCTGACGTATTCTCTACTGATGAAAGAATCATGGAGATCATGATTCCAGACGATGCATCGTGGACGATCATCACCATCATTCCTCCTTACCAGATTCCATTAAGGATAATATCATTGATGTGTATCAACCCAATTTCATCGAGTCTTTTACGAGTTCTACTTTTGTCCATGAAGTTGATTCCGAGAAGAATCTCTTGAATATCAAAGATACAATACCTCTTGATATCTTTGTTAAACTGGGTATTGTTGAAAATCTACACATTGGTGCATCTTGCTCTCCATCTGAGATTGAGACCTATAAAGCCCTATTTCAAGAGTTCCATGATGTCTTTGTCTAGACTTGTGAGTAAATGCTCGGTATCAACCCAAATATAGTAGTCCACGACATTAAAACGTATCATGATGCTAAACCAGTCTTGCATCTTTTCCATCGGTCAATCAAATGAAGGCTACCGTGATAAAGAGTGAAGTTGAAAAATCCCTTTGTGCTCGTTTCATCTACCCCATTCCTCTCACTGATTAGGTATCGAATATTGTCCCTGTCATGACGAAACAGGGCACAATCTATGTATGTGTCGATTATCAGGATGTGAATCGCGCCTGTCCAAAGGAAAATTACTCGACCCCGTTCATCGACCAAATTATTCACGACGATGTCGATTGTGAAATCTATTCGTTCATGGATGGTTTCTCTGAATATAATCAAATCAACATTCTCCCAGCGGATCAACCTAAGACTGCATTTATTTGTCCCTGGGGAACATTTGCCTATCAGAAACTCCCATTTGGTATGAAGAATTTTAGGGCCACATTACAATGGGAAATGGATTACACTTTTCATGATATTAAACATATTGTGCAAACCTATTTGGACGATCTCCCTGCTCATTCCAAGTATCGGGTTGATCACCTGATGCTTCATAGGTCCATTTTCTTACGATGTAGACACTATAGTATTCAACTAAATCCACACAAATGTTTGTTCTGTGTTAGTTCTAGTTGGATCCTCGGTTTCTTTTTATTTCAAAACATGGAATTCGTATCAATCTTATGAAATTACAGGAAATCATCGACTTGCTTGCACCTTCTTCACTCATTCAATTATAATGCCTTCAAGGGAAACCTAACTTCTTACAACGATTCATCCCGAATTACGCTGAGTTGACCAAAGGATTCATTTGACTGCTTAAGAAAGGGGTTCCCTTCCATTGGGATAACATGGCTCAGAAACCGTTTGATACCCTGAAAGATGTTCTGATTCGGGCATCTCTATTATATCCCCCTGATTACCAGCACGGTTATTCCCTGTATCTCGATGCTGCCATTTCTACTATAGAAATGGTATTGGTGCAAGAAGACATGTAGGGACATAACACCCTATATATTATATGAGTTAGAATCTCAATGATATCAAGATCAGGTATACCCACGTAGAAAAGTTTCCTTTGGCAACCGTTCAAGTCATTCAAAGGTTCCACCATTACATCTTGCTCCAGAAAACTACAGTAGTTTCAAATTGCAACCCTATGACATACATTTTGTCACATCAATTGGGGGGGGGGGGGGGGGGGGGGGGGTGGGGGGGAAATACTCTAAATGGATCGTTATCGTGTAAGAGTTTAACCTGTAATTCATCAAATACAAGTCAAAGAAATCCTTAGTTTTCGTTGAGCTTATGTGCGACCTTCCTTCCCCTGATTTTGAATCGGCATTTGACGATTTTATACTTGACGAGTTGTTGTTTATAATTTCTTCATCTGACCCTTGGTATGGAGACATTATGATTCATTTCTAGACCCAGACTTTCCAATCTAATACCTCTCACTCTGAGCAGCGACATATTTGATACCAATCCAAGAATTACATCATCATTGGCGACACCCTTTATCGATGTGGTATTGATATGATTTTACGAAAGTTCCTCACTCATGACGAGGTCGAGAAAGTACTCAATGAATGCCACTCAAGGGCATGTGGTGGTCATTTATCTCGCTATGTTACCGCATAGAAGATATTACACGTTGGTTACTTTTGGCCTACCCTTTTTCGAGACTGTATTCTTGTTGTCCAGAAGTGTCACGCATGGCAAATTTATGATCGTAAGGCTCGTGCTCCGCCCACTCCATTGCATCATGTTATATTCGTTGGACCGTTTGCGAAATGCGGTATCAAATTTATGATATGTAACCCTCACTCTATCAGGGAGCATGGTTATATCATTGTTGCAATAGATTGTTTTACTAAATGGGCTGAGGTGATGCCTACATTTAACAACACTGGTGAAATGACTGCTTATTTCTTTGTCAATCACATTATTGCACGATTTGGTGTTCTGCAAGCCATAGCTACGAATCATAGAAAGCATTTACAGAATTATATGATGACCGAACTAACTTTTAAGTTGGGACTTTCCCATGAGAGTTCCACTCTCTACTATCCTCAGGCTAATGGATAGGTTATGGCTATTAATAAATTTCTCAAAAATATGCTTCAATGTATGGTAGGGGTCGATAAATCAGACTGGAATTTTCCCTTTTATGCTTCCTTGTGGGCATACCAAACCTTAGTAAGGAATGCTACCAGATTTACACCCTTTTAATCGGTTTATGGTCTGGAAGAAATCCTTCCAATCGAATGTGAGATTCCATCATTGAAACTAGCGATTGAACTTCTTCCTACCACTTATGTAGCAAAGGAACATCTTTACATCTGACCTGATTAGATGATACACAACGTGATCCCGCAATAGTTAATGAAGCTTGTAAAAGACGTATCAAGACGCAATACGACAAAAGTGTCACGCCTCATGTCTTCTCAAAAGGAGACCTTGTTCTTTTATATGGCTAAGAATCTAACAAGTTAGACTCAGGAAAGTTCCAACCTATGTGGTCAAGTCCATATATTATCAAGCGTGTCCATGCAAAAGGGGCCTATGAGTTAGCCGATTTTGATGGAATTCCACTGGCGCAGCCTAAGAATGGGTTGTACCTAAAGAAATAGTATGCTTAATCTCATGCGTAGTGACACTGTGTACATATTGTCTATAGGTGTGTTGAGTGTGTTTGTGGTGTGTCTCTTTAGAGTTTCCTAAGGTTCCTGTTGATTCTTTTTAAGTTTGGTTTGCATATGTCAGCATCCCTTGAACCGTACTTTGGTTATCCTGATGGTGCTAGTTGTAGTGCTCGGAACCTATCCTTCGCAGCGTGGCTATCTTTGCTCAAAATGGTGAGTTAGTGAGTCTGTAAGGCATTTATATTTTTCGCTCTACTGACAATATCATTGAGTATAACATAATGGTTGAGTTGTTGTCTGATGCTATTTCACATGGTATCCGTTGTTTAGCCGTCATACTTGACTCGCAACTCGTGGTACTACAACTTGGTAATGTTTATTCAGTTAGAAGTCCTACCATATTACGTATGTTTTTAAGGGTTCACCTTCTAGAAATACCTTTCTATTTCATACAATATGAACATATTTCTAGAAATATAAATACATTGACATATGCACTTCCTAATCATGTTTTAGGTAGACATTTGCAATGAATGTAAATAAATTTCAATACACATCACATCATTGAAAGTAAAATAGGAACACAAAAACACTGAAGATATATATATATCTATATATATATATATATATAGTTTGTTTTACAAAGTTTGTGGCCGAGATACATATGGCCACACGACCCGTATACAAAACTACATGCAAATATGTAAGTAGACTAATCAAAGTGTTCATGATAATAATCCATTGCACGAGTTATCTTGCAAAGTAGATGATCAATACAGCTAGGCACTCCGATGGTATGTTGTTGAAGTTGCAATGGAACCTAGTCAATCGCTTCTCATCTATCTTGTGAGCCAACCCCTCCATGTGGTGCTCCACCTCAGTTAGGATCTCAGCTACATTTAGATCTCATAGTGCATCATGTCTTACTGCAGCAACCTATACTGGTTTTGCTACTGCTTTTGGTTGTTCTCCTGCGTGACGAAGATATGAAGCACCTTTTGGTTGAACATGCCCAATATATGCATGAAAAATCAATAGTTTAAGTCTCAGAAACATCAAAAACACAAAAAATTGTAAAACTTTCAAAAATTCAAATGGTTGAAATATCTTACCTATAACATCCCATCACTCACCCTCAGGAATCACGAGCTCAGGGTCATTGCAGAAATCGTACGGATAATCATTAACCATAATGAATTGTCTGCGCAGCCACCCAAACAAGGCTGGTGTGAAGTTGATCATCGATGGACTTGCATGTCAGGACATATGATCTATCCAACTCCTCATCTATGGGACCCTCGAATCAATGGGATCAAGCGTAATCTGCTGAGGTTGTGGTAATGGAATCTATTATAGGGAAAAAGAGACCAAGATAGAACTATATCAAAAGTTTTTCAACTTTCCCTCTCTTGCTCTAGTAAGTTGTTTTTTCATATTGACCAATACTCCCTCACTCCAGTTGAAAATTTTTTGCTCTAAGAACTCCACACCGTATTGCATGTATGATCTGCTAGCTACATGAAGTATTGAGCTACCCGCCAATCTGGAAATAATAAACAAGATCGTTCTTAAGGGAAAATTGGTTACATCTTTTATATTGATCTTTCCATCTTTAGTTGGTTTAGATCAATGTTTGTAGTAAGTAGTGATATAGTCTTTCACTATTTCTCCACCCCTTCTCCCACCTAGGAGAGAGATGGGGGCACCTCTCCTGGATAAATCAGTTAGAAAATATATGTCCTCTACTATGATCTCGAGAAGATGTTCCCCAAATTGGAATGCCTATGCTTGCACATCCCATGCATGAACAAGATATTCTAGTAGCTCCATTTGTTGCCTCATACCATGAAGCCAGAAGAATTTCAACAATCCACAATCCTTTAGTGCCTGGATGGTAACTGGATCATTAGCTGCATTTAAATCATGTTCTTCATGTTCTTCTCTAGATAAAAACCATTTTATGCTAATGAAGACCTGAAACATCGAAGGAAGACTCATTAGGATCCTTTCCATTAGATTTGCGCCCAGCGTACCCCCAAGGAAGAAGACAAAGTGTTGCACCCCTGCCTGCAGTGTACCATCACTTAGGTGCAACACATTTTTCGAATCCCTATTCTTGCGTTGGTCCTAGGGAAATTTTTTTGAACCCCAAGTGCCCTAAAAAATACCAAAAACTTACATGAAATCATAAAATGGGACCATGAATTGAAAGAGAAAGGTCTTAGCTCCTACCTAGAAGTGGCAACACTTGAAACCATCCACTAGATTGAGCGTAATTAGCTGCAGAAGATCGAGGGAAAAAACTACTCAGAACTCTCACTGTTGAAGGTAAATGTGAAACGGTAAATATGAATAGTCATTTTGGATATTTATCGTTGTTTTTTCCATTATTTTATTCACATTTAATGTTTTGACCTGGGAACAACCTATTTTTACCATGAAACATGTATTTTTAATCTGTTTTGTGATGTTCTAAGCAGGTCGACAGTTGTTTGACAGATTGTGCCATGTTTTGAACATATTATTTTAACCAAGGAGTATACTTTTATCACTTTTTCAGACTCTATAAACTTACAAAAAAGGAACCCCTTGGAGTCCTCTTTCATCTTTTTCAGACTCCTAAAATATGAAAATATTGTCCAATCCTTGTCTTTTCGGACTCATTAAAGTAAATGAAAAATTGTCTACTCTGTATAAGTTTAACCCTTTTTCAGACCGAGATAAACTAACTATGAAAAAGGAATACCTTGGTTGGACATGGCTAATAGGTTTTCTTGGGTATTATTTTCTTCCTTTTCGGACCTAAGGGACTATTTATGAAAAGGAACATCTAAAATTTTCTTTTCCGCCTCTTTTTCAAACTCTCTAAACATGAAAAAGATGTTGAGTTTTACCTTCGTTGGACTCGTTAAAACATCAAAAAATGATGGACATGTCATTCATGATGGGGACGAACCACTTCTTCTCTTGGTTCGTTAAATACTCTCAAAGGGATTCATCTGAAGGATGGACTTACAGATCGAGCATATGTTATCCTCCTCAAGCTTGTTAAAAAATAAAGAGGTACTGACCAACAATTCACTCTTGAACATGACACCCTTCCACTTCATCTCCGTGGCTATTGGGTTGGGAAATATTCTTTTCTTTTGGTTTATCATACCATTTCAAATCCTTTGCTTTTGGTTTTGGGTCAATGTTTCCAACTTCATTCAGTGTTTTCATTGTGTTCAAGAGAAGTCATTCAATTAATATTTGCTATAATAATCTTCAACCTTCATTCCATGTTTGCCTTTCCTGATCCAGTTCTGTATCAGCATCATTCTGATAATTCTGCCTCAAATCATCATACCCGTTTCGTGTCGTTCATGGGGGATACACCAAGGCCCTCCTATGGTGGGTCGCTTCCTGTCGACATCAACCCATTATCCAGGAAGTTGACTTAGAAACACCCCTTGGTACGTTGGTACTTTCATACATTAATGGCAAGTTTCCTCACTCTCGGTGACATGTTTACATCATTAACCTTCGACCAAAAGATTTTGTGTGGTGTTTGACATAAACTCATTTATTCACACCATATAGATTGTACTAGAGTACCTTGAGAGCCATTAACATCATCAGTGGTTTCTCTTGTTTCTGTTAACGAATTACACCATTGGTCGGTAATCAAATGGTGTCTACCATGTTTAACTCTAGCTTATTGATTCACATGGTGAGACTCATACATTGGTTGGTCGTGTGAATGAGATAGAAGACCCAAAATCTAGTTTCATCCATCTAGGCTGGGATTTCAGGAGTAATACAAGATCACAATGTATAATGGCTATGATCGTATCGAGAGTCATCCAGCCATGGGTCCACCATCGTTCATCCGTGGACATGTCTTCTGATCATTGTACATGTAATGATTAGCTTATGTATTGAGTATGGGTATTCATCCCTCAACAAATATATCATAACGTAAATGGATTGTAACAGATGATGATCTCGCGGGTTGTTCTTGATCCCGACTTGTCACAAGGTAAATCACTTTAGTCATCAGTTATCATTTCTAACTTTACGCTTTAGGGGGGAATTTGTTATAAGCCATTTTATCACATCTGGTCAATAGGACTTCAACTGGATCAATCAACATATCTTTACCTCCTTTTCATCATCCTTGCACAAATCCCTAAGAATGACTCATTCTAATCCCAAAGTCTGTGCCTGAGAACATCTTGTTTTAGTCATTTTAAGGACCAATGCTCTCTGGCCTCCTATTGGACAATGTTGACTACCAGGTTGCTCCACTGTGGCCTATGTTGATCACCTATAGGTCGCTCCATTGTGGCCCGCGTTTATCACCTATAGCTTGCTCCATTATGCACCTGTGTTGGTTCTATAAATTCGGGAAAAAGGGAGAGAATCCCAAAAACTCTTCTTCCATAAGCTTCCATGATATGTTGCAACCATTTACCTCAAATAAAAGTCTTGAATCCTATCCTATCCTACCTTGTAGTTTTCATCCCTTATCCCTTGAGCTCATCCTCCCATCAATATTGGATCTCAAGCCCAGATTGGTAAAAGGATATGAGTTCATGAACTACCTCCTTCACCTATATATTTATTGCCATCCATAGGAAAGGGGTTGGCTTTTGGAGAGTGATTATACCCTTGTGTTGTTGATGTGAGAGATATTTTTCCATGAATTAGGGTGGTTAGAGGTGCACTTTGTGACAAGGAAAGGACAATTCGACTTGGAGGAGCTATTTTACAGGATCGACACCTATTTTTGGTTGTAACTCACTCCATTTCTATTAATGCAAAGAGTTCTTTGTTTTCCTACATATGATGTTATGGTTTCATATATTTGAATACCATGTTAATATATTGAATAAAGTGATTAGATGATGATACATATATTTTGTGGATCGTTGGCTTGTGTTATCTAACTGTGCAGGTTCTAATAATAGTGATCGGAACTAGGATTGGAGCATTCAAGCCAAAGAAGGAGCAAAGCATACGACAGATTCTAGGTAGGGTTCATCCCGTTATCTATTTATTTTAACGAAAACATTAGTGCTTTTGTCTCTTTGTTGTTATAGGTTAGTCCAACAGGCCTAGGGAAGATACTTTTTTCTGCAGTCGTAGATTCCGCATAACAGGGGAGTTTCATGTCAAGTCACCTGGGATATCGTAAGACATCGACAAGTGTTAAGAAGTTCTACTCTTTTATAAATTTGAAGAAGGAAGTGGTGGATTTTGTTGCTAGATGTATGGACTATCAACAGGTGAAAGCTTAGTGTAAGCACCCAACTAGTTTATTACAACCTATTCTGATTCCAAAGTGGAAATAGGAGGTCATTTCCATGGCTTTCATTACAGGTTTGTTGAGGACATCGAAGCAACATGATTCCATCATGGTTGTGGTTGATAGGTTGAGCAAGGTAACTCACTTCATTACAGTGAATAATGCTAATTCAGCCAGCGAGGTAGCTCAAATATTCATCAGGTAGATAGTGAGATTGCATGGTATTCCTATGAAAATCATATCCGATAGAGATGCCAAGTTCACTTCCCAGTTTTGGAAGGATTTGTTTGCATGTTTGGGCACAGAGTTGGCCTTCAGTATAGATTATCATCCGTAGACAAATGGACATGCATAGAGGGTCAACAGGATCCTAGAGGACATGTGGAGGATGTATGTTATGCATCAGCAGAGGAGGTGGGAGGAGTATCTTCCACTGGTGGAGTTTTCTAACAACAATGGTTATCGGGAGTCACTAAGGATGAGTCCATTTGAGGCACTCTATGATCGAAATTGTAATACTCCCATCAACTGGAGTGATACAGTGAACAAGGTACTTATAGGATTGGACATGCTAGCAGAAGTGGAGCAGGAAATGCAAGTTATCAAGAAAAATTTAAAGGCAACACGGGATAGAAAGAAAAGTTATGCATATCAGCATAGGGCATTTAAGGAGTTTCAGGTTGGGGAGCATGTGTATTTGCGCATCAAGCCCAAGCGGAGCTCCTTGAGGATTGGTTCATGTGCAAACTTGGCACCTTGGTATTGTGGGCCTTTTGAGATCCTTGAAAGGATTGAACAAGTGGCCTACAAACTTGCATCGCCTCCGACAGTGAAAGTCCATGATGTTTTTCGTGTTTCATTTCTTAAAATATATGTAAAATATGTTGATCATGTGAATGACTAGTTTATATTGGAGGTGGAGCTAGAAGGAGAATTCCAGTCGAAAGCTTAGTGAAAAATGCAGCGGAAACAACTCATGAATCGGAACTGAGCAATCGAGCAAGTTAAAGTGCAGTGGAAGAACTTTGGGCCTAATGAAGCTATATGGGAGATGGATTACCAGATGTGGGCTATGTATCCTTCATTATTTTTTGGTGGAGGCAAATGAGGTTTTGGTATATGTATATATTTATGTATGCTAGGAATTGTAAATACAACAATGAGTTGTGTTATAAAGCTCCAATAAGCGGTACGATTGTCATATTGTCTTGTTTGTCATGATGGTTTTTCTTTGAGCAAGCTGTTCATTGTAAATACTACATCAAGTTAAGTTATAAAGCTCCATGGGTAGTATGTTTTGGTTTTCAGCAGTCTTGTTGGTTATAGGTGTCATTGAACATTGAGGACAGTGTTCCCCTAAGGGTGAGGGGTCTATAACAACCCTAGGTTAAAAGTTCATGTAATAAAGTTAATAAAGGAAAAATAAGACCAAGGTCATGACACACTTATTCCAAGCTGAATGTTGGGAAAAACATCTTAATGGGTGTTCATTTGGTTTATTATGGCTAGCAAAAATTGGCAAAGGCAAAGAGGAATTATTTGACATTTTATTTACGAAAATAATGTAAATTAGGAGAAAAGAAAGGTGAAAGGTCACAGGTTGCATGTGAGGAGGAAATTAAAGGAAGAAATGAAGAAATTAGAGGCATCAGTTTGGGGCCTTTTGTGAGTTTAATTTTGGAATTGGTTTCGGAGAGGAGAAAAGCACCAAGAGGAGAAAGCAAGTAAGTAAGCAAAGCAAGGACGAGAAAGCAAAGGAAAGCAAGGATCAAGAAAGGAAGAGTTGGATGAAGTAGCTTCAGCAGGAATACTTGCAGGTAACAGGTTGCATGTGTGATTTCCTAGCTGGTTTTGGCATGCATGGTAAATGCATGTGTGATTTCCTAGCTGGTTTTGGCATGCATGGTAAATGCATGTGTGATTTCCTAGCTGGTTTTGGCATGCATGGTAAATGCATGTGTGATTTCCTAGCTGGTTTTGGCATGCATGTGTGTGTTTGGTTCATTTATTGTCATTGGCATTGTTTTTTTTCCTGGTTTGGAAGTGGTTTTAGCCTTGCCTTTCCATTTATGGATAGTCATGGTGTGATGGGATTTATTCTTGGTTGGGCTTTGGATTGCCGGAAGGTTTTGGATCTTGGTGAGGTGGTCTCAGGAAAATCCCAAGGGTTAGGGGTGGAGATGGTTTTCTTCGGGAAGCCCTTGATAGATGGGTGGAGACAGGAAAATTCCTCAAGGGATGGTGAAGGAATTCTGAGGCATCCAAGCTTGGTTTGGTTTTGTGATCTCAGGGCCGGTTTAGGTGAGATCACAACATATGAGGGTGGAGGTGGTTTAACCTCTAGATTCCCTTGGTTGTTTATGTATTATTTTATCCCATGAGATCCCACATTCATGCTTGGAATATGGCATGAGGGTGATTGGTTGAAAGAGATATTTGGTTCAACGCAATCTACGGTCGATTGGTATGTGGAAGTCCCTGATTTGGTTGGATTTTGCATATGCTAATAAGGGCTAAGTTCCTCTTGTATTTTATGAGTAAATGTACTTGTTATGATGTGGCCTTGATGGTTGTTCTATCATTGTTATTATGTTGGTTATAAGCATGGTTTCATTATATATTCTAATTATGGCTCTTAACATACTTTGATTGGTAAATGGAGGGTTATTGAATGCATGACCTAATAGATGTTATTGCAGTTATTGTAAGAGGGCATCAAACCTTCTTGATGATTTCCAGATAACAATGAGACCCCAATGTTTAGATATGCACTCATGACCCGTAGATTACATGTTTATAATGTGTTTGACTAAATGTTTGTCATGGTTAGGCCTGGTTAGGTCAAGGTCTTGACCAAGTTTTGCATTAATGGATTCATTCTTGTGTCATTAATCATTCTGGAAAGTTCTATCAAGTTATGGACAGAGGTTTGGATCTTAGCCCTAAAAAAGTGGCTCATATTATGGGGTCACATACACTAAATTGAGAATTCTAGGTTGTAGTCTTTAGGAGGCAGGGTGATCCATGCGACTAAAGGATTAGAGTCATTGGATTTCCTTTTATGCAAGTGACTGGGAGTCAATATCACTAAAAAGGCAAGTTAACTCTGGGTTTGGGCACTTGGACTGGTTATTTGGCTCTTGGGGGTCCTATAGCTCCTGAGGAAGGCCACTAAAGTTTCAGGTTGTCGATTCCACTTCCTTAATTGTACTTAGGAGGTTAAATCATGTCATAGTAGCCCTCAGCTCATGTTTACCCTAACAAGGTGGTGAAAGTGGGTAAATGTGGGAGGAGGCGTTACAATTAAGTGCCAAGTGATTAATATTATATCGAAGTTCTACTCAATCAGAGATTGTGCCCTCAAAAAGGAAAGTAAATATTACTTGTTATTTAAAATATTAATAAAGGTTTATCTATTTTATTAATTCAATAATATGTTTTTCTTTTCTTTTCTTTTCATTGTGACGTTTCTATCAATATTTCTTTAATTTTTCTATTTCAACTGTCAATGTACATCACAAGTATTATCAAAGCACATCTTGTGCTATCATGTGCCCAATTTTTAGTTTTTTTTTTTTAGGTTGCAGACGTGTTCCAATGACTTTAAACATAATTATTTGTCATTGAAAGTGTAGTTGGGAAGAATATGCATAGTGAATACATACAAAGTCACTTGGTTGGATGCCTTTGTATACCTTTGTTGGATCTTGGTGAGAGTAACACATTAGATTGAATCTGCATATAAATTTGATCTTCCACATGCCCTTTGTTATAATGGAAGCTCCCTAAGCATACATGAAACCATCCCTTG
Source organism: Pinus tabuliformis (assembly GCA_031772625.1). Classification (NCBI taxonomy): domain Eukaryota; kingdom Viridiplantae; phylum Streptophyta; class Pinopsida; order Pinales; family Pinaceae; genus Pinus; species Pinus tabuliformis. The sequence goes on from CM062816.1 coordinate 196,765,071, forward strand.
ATAACCTTGCCAGTCATCTTGTTGCTATAGCACACTAAAAACTTCACTTAATGATATCATATTGTTGCTATAAAACACTAAACATTTTACTTAAGGAGATCACTCTCACATACCAAGAAAGCAAGAAATAAAACTAAAGGTACGATTTATCCTTCTTTCTTAACATTATGAAAGACCAACTAAGTACCATTGTTGGGAACCTTGAAGTATATTAAAGTAACAAGCCCTCGCACCAATTTGCTCTTGGGGTCTACAAAACCATGGCCTATGTAGCACATGCAACAAAATACCTACATATCTAGTAATATTAAGACTTTAAGAATTCTATTTGTACAATTATACATATGCAAGTGAATACTCCTTTGGGAGCACTTGACTAAACCAAACCATTATAGGATATCTCTCTCAAATGACTCCTTTTGTGACACTAATTGTGTTGATACAACTATTTGGTACTATTTGAGTGGACCTAGAGAGCTCAAGTGAAATCGTGCCCTTACTAGTGTCTTATCTCAATGGCATCCTCTCACGACATTATGTTGCAAAATACTAAGAGGAGCAATGAATCAATGTTTCATTACATTTAACATTTTTTTATCTTTTAAAACATCTGATGCACATATATCATTAAACACAAACCTTTATAATAAACACTTATACATTTTTTCTTTGTAAATATTTTGTAAACTTCCTTATACAAAGTAAGCACCAACTTACAACTTTTTAAGGCACTAACCTATAGGAGATATCAATCTCATAGCAAGGCATCAAATTAGAAACTTTGTACGCACCAACCTACAAAAGTGTAGTACCTTACAGAAGTAAGTTGGTGCCTACAAATTTTTGAGTTGGTGCTCAACTGAGGGGATTAGAGTCTTACCCTTACTAATGGCTTATCTCAATAGCATCTTCTCACGTCGTTATGTTGGAAATACTAAGACGGGCAGAGTGTTTCATTACATATAACATTTTTTATCTTTTAAAACATTTGATGCACATAAATCATTAAACACAATTTTTTTATAATAAACACTTATACATTTGTTCTTTGTAAATATTTTGTAAACTTTATTGTATAAATTAATCACCAACTTACAACTTTTGTAGGCACCAACCTATAGGATATTTCAGTCCCCTAGTTGAGCATCAACTTAGCAACTTTGTAAGCACCAACTTACAAAAGACTCTAATCCCCTCGGTTGAGCACCAACTTAGCACTTTGTAGGCACCAACTTACTTCTTCAAGGTACTACACAACTTCTCCTACTTCATCAATTTGTTCCTTGGATCTGTCAACAACGACAACCTTTATGTTGCTTCATAATATTGGTCTTCCATTACATTAGTCATATGTGGATCCTTCACTATGTTGATCTTTTTATTTTTCTCTTCCAGGCTTCACATTCCATGCAACAAGATTCTCATATTTGATATCTTACTACTCTAAAGCATTGTGTCTTTCCAAAGGCAAAATCTCATTCATTTAAGCACACTACTCCTATTATATTATACTAGTGTTTAAAAGTTGTAGCCTACTCCAAGCTCGTGTGTGGTTTCTCAAACCAACTCTCTCACAAATATGCAACAATGTGAATTAAGTGTGAGCCTTCAATACTAGGGTATGGCTTCCCAAATCTTCACACAATACAATACAATGTGTGTGTAGTATGTTACCCTATACCCATGTATGGCTTCCCAAGAAAAAGAAAAAAAAATAGAAACAAATGTGAATTCCCACTTGGGTCACCCCACACGAGTTGTTGCAACAACAAAATATACTAGGTTTGCAACACCACTCAAATCTCAATCAAGCATTGCAACAAAGTTCTACTTCAGCCTATAACAAGTAAATACTTCGACCTATATTAAGAGAGCTAATTTGGGCTTGTTCCAAGGCCAAATTCAGCTTGTGGCCTATGGCTCGACCCCTTTAAAAACACACACACAGAACTAGGCTTCAGCATCAACAATAATAAATCCATAAACTTTCCCTATTGCCTAGAAAAACTAGGGTTTTTCCTCTACATTTTTCACAACTATGCAAAAATCAATGGTCTAGGACTTGGCCTACCCTAAATCTCATGTTTTGAAAAAGGTAAACAATCAACCTTTTATAAGGGCTCGCCTTGCTTCAAAATGAGTGTAAGTATTGCCTAAATTATCTAGAAACTCAAGTTTGTTATAATGTTATATCCCCCATAAGAATCACAGCCAAATAGAAAAAAGATGATCCTTCTTTAGCTCGAATTTTCCATATCTCCTTAGCTCATCAACTCCTAAGCTTAGCCCACTTCCTTCCTTAGCTAGTTTTTTTTCCTCAACTTGGATCATGTGGTCATTATAGACCTTATTCTTTGCTCAATCACCGATTTTCCTCCCTCAAATTAGCCACACTGTGGTATTTATACCAAACAAGCGGGGGTCAAGGGTCTAACTTGTGCAACTAGTAGAATATATAATGAATATTCAAAAAAGTATTCCTCCTCAACTGTGAGTAGTTAGAGGGTGTGCCACGATGTGCCACATATTGTTGGAAAGGTATCGATATATACTATTTGACTATGTAACTTTCTTCTTCATTTGGACAACCTTTGACATCAATATCAACCATTTTCAACACATTAATCTTGTTGATATACTTCCTATTAAAAATCCAAGTTATCTTCACACCAAAAAAAGCACTCACACATGTAGCAAATATTAATACACTAATGTTTACATTTTTAAAACTCTGAAAAGGGGAAAGAGTCAATGGATCCAACTAACATGGCCATTCGAGGCAATATATTAATGCAAACAAAACAAATTACATAGACATTTATCGTAATGGATCATAGACAAATGGGCCTACATGCTCTTTAAATAAAGTTGATGGACCAACCAAGTTTTAAGCCATAGATTAAGTGTTATTAACATCAAGGGGGTGTTTGAATCGTCAAATGTTCATGTGAAGGACATGATTGTGATCATTCAACAGGAAAATTACTAAATCGTGGTAAAGAAACACACTAAATGAAAACAAAAAAACTCTCATAGAATTTCTTGCATACAACCACACTAAATTACAATTTCAAAATATTTTTTTAACCTTTTAACTCAACAAAATTATAATGATTTGTAAATGTTTCTCTTAAAGCATTTCAAGCACATAAATAAAATGTTAAAGCAAACCAAGTAATTTCTTACCTTTCTAAATTTTCTCAATGGATGTTAACCATCATCATTGTCAAATTTCAAACTTTTGTGGTTTTCTGTTGCAGATAAAGGAATTGGATTTTCCACAATAGAATTTGAATCTTGTCGATGTTTCAAATCCCAAAGAGGATGCTTTAGGAAAGAAGAGTCAATACGAAGGATTAGGAATAAATAAAGAAAGGATATAAAATTAAAAGAAAAAACCGTAAATGGTTGGCTAAAAATTAAAGTAAAACCTAAACTAATATTACTAGCAATTGCTCCAAAAGGTGCAAAGAAAGGCCGATAGGGTTGTTAAATTGAAATTGTTGAATTGGAAAAGCTGTACTTTGTTTTGAAATAATAATTGTTGTATTAGATTTAGGTCATTTAGTGTGTTTGTGTTAAGTTGGTGATATCTAATTAAAATAATAATTGAAATATTGAGATGATGAAAATCGACTGAGATATAATTTACCACTTATTTTACCAATGAAAGATTTAAAATCATTATGAAGAAATATTGATTTTCTAGAATGGGCAATTTCTACTAAGAGGAAACAACAGGTACATATTACTTTTGCCTCATTTTAGGCGGTCCATATCATTTAATGAAGGGAATTTAATATTGTTTTTTGCCTATATCTGACATGGAGACATTCCAAATGTATGTTGTATTCTCATTCTCATTTGTATTCCTTATTATTGATGATTATCTCATTCAGGAAATTATCTGTAATTGTTGTAAATCAAGACAATGTATTATTACTCTACATAAAGTTGAACTCAACCCAAATGATGACAAATTAGAAGAGTCCTACTATTATTGTATATTGGTTGCTTCAATAGTAGGCTTTGGATGACATTGTTTGCTTAAAGAGATATTTGCTTAATGTACCACAACCAATTTCCGTAGGTTCTTTCATAGAGCCTAACATTCTACATATGCATTTGTGGAGTAATTAAGAAATAATACATGGCCCCATCTCCATGGAGTCCCATAGTTTGTCTATACATATCAAACAAGCCTTAGTGCCATATGCACATTTTTCGTAGCAATGAGAAATGAGATCTTCCTGTCACCTAGAATATAATATGTGGCAGCTATTGAAATGATGGTTCTTATATTGTTAGCAATGGAAACTTTTATAATTCTACATCATCTAATGGATCCGCAATGCATGGAGCTTTTGTATGAACTCTTTAGTATGCTATTCACTTAATGTTTTACACTACCAACAAAATAATTTGCCACTTCAAAGGTAAGTGGAACATATTTCCACTCATAAGTAAAGATACCCTTATTATTTACAATTATGCATATGGTGTCATTTAGAAATCATTTACCTAGGTTTTATGTTTTCTTCATTATTTAATAGTAAGCTAAAAAACACAGCCGGTAACCTAAAAAAAAAACAAATTAAAAAGTTTTAGTATTCAACCAAAAAGATAACGACGATCCTAACATATTTTAAGTAGACATGATGCTTAGTTTTCAAGGAATGATCTGCAAGGGCTGAAGTACAAGATATTTCATTTTTAATGTCAAGTTCGTGCTCCTTTAGTCTTCTTTGCAATGAACATTGGGTTTCTCCAATATAATTTTACCACATTAACACTCAATTTTGTAGACTCCCTTCAGCTAATGTTGTTCAATTTTGTCTTCATAGATCTCATTCTTTGCTTGATTGTTCCCACAGTTGTGAAATGAGTGGATATGTCCTTCTTACCAAGAATCATTGCAATCTTATCGAAGGGTTACTATAGCATGTACGACAATCATCGTTAGTTCACATTTCATCGTACTGGTAAATTTCATATTAGACATTTAGTTATCTTACTTGTTTGCCTAATTCACAAGGTCCCTCACCTAATTCTATGGTCTTATCACTGTTTAATATTTCGATTGCTTGTTTTTATCTGGGCTTGAAAACACATCCATTAATGTCATCAATATTTTGTAGTATATTTCAAATTATAAGTATTATGGGAAGTAATTAATATGATATACAATTCCTTCAAATTGTAATCGCCAATGGATTTCGTGTCAGAGAAAAAGAAAAAAATCCGTGTACTTTCATTTGCGCAACGACCTTCCCAGCACGTGTATGGATGTCTGCATATCCCTAATCGTATGTGTACAAATATTGGGCATTGGGATCATAGATTTTATTGTGATTGTCAAGGGGGAAAGGTACGACATCGCATTAGCATTATCTCAATATTGACTTTAAAGGTCTAATGAAGCTTTAAATGTTTGATGCAATGTAATCAATTTATTTTAATGTTTAACTAGTTATTGAAGGTATCTAATTTTGTTAATTTTGTATTAGCTTTCGAGCAACATATTGCTTTCGGCCACATAAATATATTAACTAGTTATTTAAGGTATCTATTTTTTTTTTGTATTCAGGCTTCTGTGACCCATAATGAATTAAGAAAAGTCTTTCGGTAGAAAGCAAAATCCTAGCAAGGTCCTAGTGCCAAGAAAGATACCAAGGATCAATTTTTTGGGGTTCATATTCCTTTTATCCAAGGGACCACTGACAAGATTGCGAGGATCCTAATGAAGCATAAGGTGGCTTCAACCTTTAGGCCTTTAAATACCATTTGGAGCTCCCTTAGATCTGTAAAAGACCCAATGGACCCCAAGAATATGAAGGGTGTTTACATTATCCCATGCTCTTATGGGACTCCCTATATTGGTGAGATTGGTCACTCGATTAATCAAAAGATTCGTGAGCATGCCGCTGACATCAAACATGGTAGGACCCGCTCCTCTGCTTTGGCAGAGCATGCAGATAAATCTAAGCATCACATATGCATTGAGGAGACCCAAGTCGTTGCTAGGGTTAGTCATTTCCATCATCGTAAATTGAGGGAGGCCCTAGAAATTGAAAAAATACCCAATAATTTGAATAGAGACGATGGTTGGAATATTAGTAGAAATTGGGTCCTTGCCCTGTCCTCCTAGTTTTTTAGGTTTCTTTTTGGGATTTACTTTGTTTATTTGTTTATCTATATAGGTACTGGTGTCCTTTTTATAGTATTTGTTGTTGATTTATTCTTCATTAGAGTTTATTTTCTTGATCTTCGTGTTTTCTTAAGTAATTTATCATCCTATTTGTTCTTAACTCCTTTTAGTATTTTTATTATTTGTTTAATGAGCCTCAGCCCTATATTTATTTATTGATTACTTTTCTTTGTATATATATATATATATTCATTTTTATTATATATATATATATTTCTTTTAACTTGTGTATATTTTTGTTTTATTTTATTTATTTTCAATTAATTATTTCTAATTTAGTTTATTTTATTTATATTAATTATTTTTATTTATTAAATGATCTTGTTTCGATTAGAGTCTTCACAATTTTTTTATAATTTTTGACTTCCTTCTTAGTTTGGAGTTTGACTTTGATTTTTTTATTCTTGTTAGTTGTTTTAATAGTTTTCATTTTTCATTTTATTTTATTTTTCGATTATTTCCCACTAATAATATTTTTTAATAATATTTGATTTTAATAAACTAATTTAAATATTATTTTTCAAAAACTGGCCGTTTTATATAGTTGTTACTTATTAATATTTGTTTTTAATAAATTATTATATTAATATCATAGTTTAAATATTATTTTCAAAAACTAGCCATTTAATATAGTCGTTATTTAATAATATTTATTTTTAATATATTAATACATTAATATCATAATTTAAATATTATTGTTCAAATATAATCATTACTTGAAATTATGGTCTCTACATTGCTCTCTATTTAAACCTTCACCATGGTCTGCCTCTTCATCCAATCCTAATGATAAATTACACTTGTTGGTTTGAAATGCATTGACCAAAAATTTATTCACGATTCAATCCGGACCCTATATACAGTTTAAATATGAATGAACAATAAGCCATTAAAGTAAAATATAGTTCGCATTATTTTGGATTTTGTCGTAAAAACTTTGCGCCACTCCCCATTTTATCCTCATTATGCACGGATTACAACCAACTTTATGGTATACAAACAAAATGAAACATTGTACTTTTGTGAAATCCCCTTTCTTCTTTATATCGCACAAGAAAATATATTATGAACAAGGTTAGACAAAAGTAAGATATGAAGAATTCGTATCATGTTATTGTTGAAAATATATTATGAACAAGGTTAGGAAAACGTAAGATGGGAAGAACCCGTATTATGCCATTGCTTTGCCATTTTGACACTTTATAAATATTTTAAGCACTTTCAAGTTTTTATTCTTGTAGTGCACTTTATTGGCGTGTTTGCTTGTTAAATATTTTGAAAGTTGTTAACTAAAAGGGATGGTTAATTTGTGTTTTTATAATAGTTTATTATAAACTTATATTATATGGTAAAATTTATAGTTGTATAATTGTTATTATAAATAGTCATAACATATTTTTTAGAGTTGTCTAAGAAGTAAGATACTCTTTATATTCGTCTAAATGAAATGTTGCCAAGGAAGTTGATAAGTAAGATTTATGGTTATGTTCTATGCAAGGTCAATTTTGTCTACTTGTATTTAAATTATATTTAGCGTTGATTTATTTTTTGGTTTGTTATTTTAATTGTAATATGTGACATTACTTTGTGATTTAATAAAAAGTGATGGGTAGATATTTAAGTGATTAAGCTTATATTAATGTTTAATTTATTGATTATGCTATTAAAATTTAATTTTATTAATTACATTAATAGATTTTGATTTTATTAATCACATTAATATAATTTGATATAGTTTTTAGTTTATGTTTGTAATTTTGAAATTAATTTGTAATTTAAAATAGAATGTTAAATAATTTTGATTAATCTTTAACTTTACTTCTTCTTTTTTTGGTTAGCAAAATTATGGTGATAGTTTCTCTCATTTCTTTTTGAGCATAGAAAGAAAATGTGAAAGAATTATGATAATTTTGATAATTTCATGTCTTTGTATAATTTTGTAAACCATAGATTTTAATAGAGGTTCTTCATCATAATTTACATTTTTTTTTTAATTTAACAATTATATTAAAATGAGATTAAAATCGTCTTTTAATTTATTTTTAAACATTGTAAAGTTGATCAGCCATGTGTATTTATTATTATTAGATTAATATTTTTTTTCTTATAATAATAATAAGAAGTCAATGATTTATGAATTCTCTTTATTTGTAAAATAAAAAATCTGAACTATATATTACACCTCTTTCAATTTAAACTTATAACCTTTAAAAAAACCACATATTCTTAAATATTATTATACTAATAGATTATTATATTAAAAAAACTATTATAATTACTATGTTGTCTACATATCAAAATATAAATATACTTCTAAACTTTATTTTACATAAAGTTATGGTTTAATGTAGATTGAAGGGGCAACAAAGTGTGACACATGTTCAAAGTTATGATTTAATTGTGGGTCAGAACAGTTATATGAAAATTTATTTTTTGGTAGATTTAATAAGATAACATGCATTTTTCAGTTCATATTTTATTTAATTACATAACGCTAGCACCTGACATTAACATCAATACACGTTTGTGCTATTATATAAGACGTCACATATAGCTTTTAAGACATTGATATTGAGAATTATATATTACTAATTTTCTTTAATATAACCCCATTGGGTGGAAACTTATTTATAGTTATCACACCAAGGGTCAATTTCACACTATAATTGTTAATCTACCCGGTTCACTCATACTTAATAAATTCTATGGTACAATCGACTACATGACAAATTCTTTGGGTAAAATGCTCCAATTTTGCACACAAGAGTCAACGACTTTGTCACATTATGTATTTATTATTTTTACTTTAATTTAACTATATTTAAACTAAGCGGCATGAACTAGCTATTATGAGCCATTGCATGGGGAGGCAACATGTACTCGATGATTGAGGTGGTTTTCCCCCTCGCTCTTTATCCAAGGATGTTCTCAATAGTTCCCAACTTGACACATGTCACAATTTTGCTAAAATTTCAGAAAGTAAGATCCTTACAACCTCTTCCAATGTGCTAGTAAGAAATAAGTCTATCTGACCACAAAAATTAGACTTTAAATTCAAGAAAAATGTGGGAGTATGTCTAAACAACTCACATGTCATTACAAGCTAAGTAGTCACCATGGGACATGTTGGAGGAAGAATCCAATACATGATATGCCATGATATCATTTGCAAATTTTTAGGGATGTGACCCTTAACAACAATGTTAAAATGGTAGGTTGATGTTGAGAGGAGCCGTCAACATCACAGTAGGTGCAATTTTTATTTTCGCTACACTTGTGTAAAATGTAGAGAGGACATTTTTCAAGTAGGATCATACTTTTTCTAATTTACTTGAATGTACATTCTATGTTAGGTGGAGGGTTTGATCCATACAAGGAATACTTCTCAAAATCCCCTATCTAGATAAGACTTTACTACTTGCTACCGAATTTCTAGGACAAAGAAACTTTGACATGCATTAGAAATAGATTAGGTCATTTGTCAAATCTCTAAAGGCTACAAGGCTAAGTGAGGAAGAGACTAGCTAATTGTAATTTTTATTAATATAAAATTGTATGTATTTATTGTTTTTTACTCTAATTTAAGTACATTTGAACTAAGCGAGAGTAGCTACTATGTAGCTCTTGTTCATATGTGGGAGTTGTGTCATACCTTTCAAAGTTCAATAATTAAACTAAGCAGCAGGGAACACTAATTATGCGACCTTGTTATATTGTGTGTTACAATTGGAATAACTAATCCAGATCTTGGGGGGAGGCCCCCAAGATCTAAAATAAAATGAAATTCCAAAAGAAAAGAGGAAAACACATAATAAAGAAACCACAAATAAACTTTTTATTATTATTAAAACATGTAATAACTATAAAGACTACATTATGGTGGACAATCTGTCCTTTTACAAAATGCGACTTGTTACTTATAGCCTTTTTTGGTTACAATACCACAAGTAAATTCCATGGGTGGGTAAATACCATGGGTGAATGAATATCATGGGTGGACGTCACTTACAATATCATGGGTAAATTCTATGAGTAGATAAATACCATGGGAGGATGAATACCAAGGGTGGATGACACTTACAATACCATGTGTGGATAAATACCACATGTGGATGAATACCATGGGTGGATGCCATCTTCCATTCAGATCATTCATCTCTCCTTAAGAAGCAATGATCCCCATTGCATGAAGTTCCCTCCTGAGAAACCTGTGTTGAATATGAAGAGTCACTAAAGAGAATGGTTTTGTGGGGTTAAGCCATAACCGTGATGAACAAAGATCTAAGGATAGAGATACCATGTAATGCTTGCGACCAACTGTGATACTAATAGTGCGCAACCCAGTAAATGGACTTCAATGAAGTGTGGGTTTGAGGATGACCCATAACCATGAAAAATAAAGATCTGAGGATAGAGATACTATGTAATGCTTGTGACCAACTATGATACTAACAGTGTGCGACCTAACAAATGGACTTCAGTGACAAGGATTTTGTGCGGTTGACCCATAGTTGTAATTTTGATTGTTGATGAAGTAGCATGTGCCTACATAGCTTGGGATGGGAGGGCATGTCTCTAAGAAACCCAAGTCGGATGCTGCTATTCTGAAACTAATGAATGTGAAGCAGGTTCCTACTAAAGTGGGGTGCGAGGATACATCTCCAAAAGGAACCCGCTCTGAATGTTGCTCCAGATATCAAAACTAATTTAAAATTGGCATAACTCAGTAAATATAACTCATAATATTTATAATAACTTGTTGTTGGAAATAGACCCAACTTGTCGAATTAACTACGTGGAAAATATTGCTCTACAACCTACGAGATCTGCATTCCGCGCGATCTGAAGCCTGCGAGCGCGCCCACGCTCTGCGCGTCCTGATCCTTGCGTGCGTGTTCGTCGAGGGCTTTGCTTCAAGCTACGGCCGGTCTGACTGGATCTGCTGGCTCTTCATGGAGGAGCTGACTCCCCTCAGGGGTCTTCCTCCCCTCCTCCGCCTTCCGCCAATGAGGCCTTCAGAACCTTGTTGGCCTCTCTGCCCAAGAAGAAATGCGTGGAAGCTGCTAAGTTTGTGAAAAAACTAGAAGATATCCCCGAGATCGCCCTTCCGCCTGAAAGTCCGATTCAGGTAGCCTTGTCCCTGGCAGATCGTGCTCTGGTCGGTCAGTTTACAGGACTTTGGCCTTCCTCGAAAACAACTGAAAACTGGGTCACTAGGAATTGGGTTCCTCTGATAAAAAACAAGGTAACCTCTTACTTCCTCGGAAGAGGATATTTCTTATTTGAATTTTCTGCAAAAGAGGACAAAGATCTCATTTTCAGGAATGGCCCCTACTTCATGGGCCCTCAAGGTCTGTATTTAAATAAATGGACGCCAGACTTCGATCCGACAGTGGATGTGCCTACAGCGGTCCCGGTGTGGGTAAGACTCCCCAATCTTCCTGTTCACTGCTGGAACTGGGACTCTCTGAAACATATAGGAAACACTCTTGGGAAATTTATAGACAAGGCCAACAGCAAAGATCAGTACGACTGTGCCAGAATTTGTGTGGAGGTAGATCTGGAGGTCGGACTACCAGAAGCCATCAAAATAGTTGTAGGTCCCTGGACTCATGTACAGAAACTAGACTATGAACAGCTGCCGTTCAAATGTCGGAAGTGCCACGTCTACGGACACTTTGCCAGAGACTGCCCGTCCAAAGGGGTGGAAGAAAAAGGGAAGGAAGAAGGATGGAATCAGGCAAAGTGTTCCAAAACTTCACACAAGAAGAGTGCAAATGCAAATGCAAAAGCTCCCCAAGCGGGCCCTGCTCAGAAACCATCCATGGAAAGCCAAGGGAACAAATTTGAGATCCTTGGATCTGAAATCATGACCACGCAGGAGACAGAAATCCCAAAGGAGATCTCTCCATCTAAAGCCTCCCCTCCAAAAGTGTACCAGAGAGATCCAAAGGGAGGATATCAGAAGAAGAAGAGGAAACCCAAGAGTCCGAGGAATCAGAGGAAGAAGGGGAAATAGGTGAATCACAGTCTTCCCCTAGAAGATCTACAAGAGGACGCATGTCAGCAAAGGAAAAAAGAGAACAAGAAACTTATAAGGACAAGCTTCAGGGCAGCCAGCCAATGCTAGAGAAACTCCTAGCAAAAACCCCGAAGATGAAGAGGATCCAAACCCAGAGCTCCAAGGGAGCTCATCACAGCAAAAGTAAATGATGAAGATAGTCTTGTGGAATTGTAGGGGAATGGGCACTAAAGCCAAGGAAGAAGCAATGAACAGTTTAATAAGACTGGAAGCCCCGAACATCCTTCTCATCTAGGAGACTAAATTGGAGGATTCAGTCTTCCTCCAGGCAAGCAAAAAAATTTGGAAGAAAGACGGAGCGCAAGCAACCTTTGCCCATGGAGCATCGGGAGGACTTGGGTCGCTCTGGAATCCTAATAAGTTCTCATTAATCTCTGAGTACCTGAACACTCATTGGATTTTTTTAAAAATGCAGCATTTAGAATCTAAGGAAATTATTTGCCTGTTCAATGTATATGTACCTAACAATGCAGGTGAGAAAAAATTATGCTGGGACTCCATCAAAAACTTGGCAGATCTAGAGAATCTGGAAAATGAAATCATAGCCGGAGACCTCAACCTCACCCTCCTCTCGTCAGAAAAATAGGAGGCAGTATCATCAGGGATCTGACAAGAGAATTAGCGGAAGACCTCATGCAAGATTGGGATCTGATAGACATTAAGCCGACTACTAGTAAGTTCACTTGGTCAAATAAGAGAGTTGGCCCGGGTTACATAGCGGCAAGACTTGATAGATTTTTGGTTCAAAGCTCCTTCCTACTCCTTGGATTAGAAGCTAGAATGCGCATTCTTCACAACAGTGTATCAGATCACAAGCCCATTAGCCTAGAGCTGCTGACCCCCAAGGATCTGGGGCCTATACCTTTCAGATTCAGCTCTCTCTGGACCAAAGAGACAGACTTCATGGAAAAGGTCAGAGACTACTGGAAAGATCCAGTCAAGGGATCCGCCTTTTTTGTTTGGGAGGAAAAACTCAAAAGGGTTAAAGCCATGCTGAAAATTTGGGCTAAGACCCTACCCAACCCTGCTTTGGAAAGGAAAAAAATACAAAGTGCTCTAGAAAACCAACATCTCCATCTTGAAGCAGCTGAAATCACTAAAGATGAGTTGGAAAAGGAGGCCAAGCTTCAACAAAGTTTCCACAAGGCCTGTCTGGCAGAAGAAGAATATTGGAGGCTCAAGTCCAGGATTCTTTGGATTAAATTTGGTGACAAAAACTCCTCCTTTTTCCATAAACAAGCCCAAGCTAGGAAAGGCCGCAATTCCATCACTGAAATAAAAGAAGACAACTGCATACTGAAGGACTTTGTCAGCATAAAAAAGGTAGCCTTAGAGCACTTTGAGAAGTTGTATAGGGAAGATTTAGGAGCTAATCAAAACGATATTCTGTTGGACATTGTCCCTAGACTTATCACCTCCAGAATTAACCAGGCACTTGAAGGCAAAATCACGCAAAAGGAAGTCAAGGAGGCCCTTTTTGTAACGGATCTCGATAAACCTTCGGGGCCGGACGGTTTTACGCCTATATTTCTCCAGACCTGTTGGCAGATTGTTGAAAAGGAGTTCTTTAAAATGATTCAGAAGTCCCAAGACTGTCAGAATATTGGAGGCTGCACAAATTCAGCCTTTCTCACCCTCATACCCAAAGAAAAAGGAGCAAATTCTTTCAGCAGATTTCGCCCAATATCCTTATGCAATATTGGGTACAAAGTGATAACCAAAGTGATAGCTAACAGGTTGTAAACAATCCTCCCCAAAATCATCCCGGATAATTAAGGTGGATTTATACATGGCAGGCAACTGGTGGATAATTTTGTTCTGGCTCAAGAGGCGATTCACTCCAGCATACACCGAAAGGAAAAAGGTATGGTTATTAAATTAGATCTAGCAAATGCTTTTGATCGTGTTAGACATAGTTTTTTGTTTGATGCGTTGTAAAAACTAGGGTTGGGTCAAAATTTCATCAAGTGGATTAGAGCCTGTATTTTGGAGCCTTGGATTTCCCCCTTGGTGAACGGTAGGGCTGCTGAGTTTTTCAAAGCCTCTAGAGGGCTGAGGCAGGGGTGTCCCCTTTCACCCCTCCTATTTGTCCTACAGGCTTCTGTCCTTAGCTTTTATCTAGAAAAAAGCAGCAAGACCAAGACATCGCTGGCCTGTGCATTGCAAGAGGGGTAAAAAGCATCAATCACGCCCTCTTCGCTGATGATACATTACTGTTGGGGGCTGCATCTCCTCATTCAGCAATTAAATTCAAAGAAGTTATGGAAGACTACTGTAAGGTCTCGGGCAACGTTTTAAACAATGGAAAATGCCATATCTACTGTTGGAATATTCCTGCTTCAACTGCAAGCTCCATTTCCAGATGCCTCGGATTTTCAGCCTCAACTTCTTGGTCCTCATTTAATTATCTTGGACTGCCCACCTTCCACAAGAGGGCCTTGAGCAAAGATTGGTATCCCCAGTTAGACAAATTCAAAGCAAAAATGCAGGCCTGGGGATCCTCTTGGCTCAACATTGCCGGAAAATCAGTGCTCAGCAGCCTTCCGTTATTCAAATTCTCTGTTCTCTTGGTGCCTGTGGGAATCATCAAAAAGATGGAGGAGCTAATCAGAAAGTTTTTCTGGAAAGGAGGCAAACAAAACGAGAAGTTAATTTCCTTAGTCAATTGGGAAATAGTCACCAGACCAATTCAGGAGGGAGAACTGAACTTTAAAGATCTCAATGTTCAAAACTTAGCCATGGGAGCCAAATTGATTTGGAAAATCATAGCTCCAAATCCAGGTTGGGTTCAAGTTTCACTGTGGAGGAAATACTTCAGAGGACCGAGACTTAGATGTCTGGATCAGCCCAAAAATCAACTCAAAACTCCTTTCAGCATGTTCATCAGCAGAGTTGGCTCGCTGATAAGAAACCATTCCTTCTAGATACCAGGAAATGGAAAACGTATCAATCTGTGGAATGATAGTATTCTAAATAGACCCCCACTGGAAAAATCGAGAGAAATGACAGAGTTGAAATGTTGGATGTCAGAGGCTAGCATCAACACACTGTGGGACCTCTCGAACTGGAAGGGTGATGTTTGGACGGGTTGGAAACAACTCCCAGTTCCACCCGCCTTACAATCAGAACTGGCAACGTTCACCACGAAGATGCACGGGCTGGCTCCAATTCATGCTCGCAGGCAGGACGTGAGAGGCTGGGGCGCAAATCGGGCAGGTTACACGGTAGCTCAGGGCTACGCTAAATGTCTAGAGCGGCCTCACGTGCCTCCCAACCCTGCCCCCTGGGTAGGCATTTGGAAACTCCCTTCAATTCCAAAAGTTGACCACTTCTGTTGGCTCCTCTGCCATCAAAAAATTCTAACCGAAGAGAGGCTTCAGAAAAGGGGCATCTTTGGGCCTTCTAGATGCATGCTTTGCAAGGAAAACTTAGAATCCGCCTTCCACCTCATGATCGAGTGCAAGTTCGCAGCTTCCATATGGCAGGAGCTTCTTGTTTCCTGGAAGTATAAGTTCATCTTCCCCTCCTCAGTTTCGGATCTGTTTGCAGGCTGGATGGCCAGATATCCAGGACCATTCCCAAAAAATAAAACAATCAGGACAACGTGGAGTGCTCTGCCTAAATTCATCAGCTGGCAAGTCTGGCTGGAAAGGAACAGAAGGATATTCCGAAATAAGGAACAGGACTTCAAAATAGTTGCCAACTCAGTGAAAAGTCAGCTAGTTGAGTGGCTGGAAGACAAAGGAGATGATTCAAATCTAAGCCAGCAGGACATAGATCTGGGAACTGCCCTCAATTTCAAATTTCAAAAATCGAATAGCTCTCCTCCAACTCTCAAAGAATGGCAAATCAGGAAAAACGAAGAAGATTTTCAATCCTGGCTGTCCAAACAAACACTCCCCTCTCTCTTCTTTGATGGGGCAGCCAAAGGGAATCCAGGAATTGCTGGAGTTGGAGGGCTCATCATAAACCCAGATGAAACATCTTCGCACAGATTTGCTTGGGGATTAGGCCATTCCTCAAGCATACAAAGTGAAGCAATGGCCCTTTTTCAAGGAATCAAACTCCTCAAAGAATTGGGCCTCAAGGAGGTAAATGTCTTTGGAGATTCCCAGGTTATCATCGAAGTAGTGGCGACCAATTCTAATCCAGCGGACCTGCAGCTAGCAAGGATAATTACAAGGATTAAAGGCATGGCAAAGTCCCTGAATCTGAAATACTTTCATGTTTTGAGAACAAATAACAAAGAAGCAGACATTGAGGCAAACAAGGCAGTCCATTTAGGTGCTGGTACTATTCTCAGAGATAAGGAAATCCTTTGGGATCCAATCCCCTAAAGAGTCATGTTTTATTGCATTCTTTTGAAATAGTTTGTTTGTATTTTTCAGCTCGGGAAATCAACAGCAGAAGTACACTATATTAAATGTAAAAAGAGGAGCCTGATAAGAGTAGGCGTTATATTCCTCTTGCTGGAAAGTCATGCAGAAATCTGCTTCTCCTTATGTAACCGAATTTGTGGCTCTTAGCCAATCAGTTAATGAAATCCCATAACTATTTTTGTAAAAAAATAAAAATAACTTCTTGTTAGAAATAGAATGACCATTCTGCATCTTCCCATGTGATTGAAATCCCTATTATGACACTCTAGAAACTCAAATTCGCGCTGCAACTGTACCGTACTCACAAAAATTTTGAAAAAATAAAAAAAATAGTTGATTTTAAATCAGTGATATCTCCCTCATCCAGACTCCGATTCGGCCGATTGCTTTTTTGAATTTGGGTATTTTTCACAATGAATCCATATCTGTTATTTGTTTTTGTAAATTTTTCATCAAAAGTTTCATATTTGATCTCAAAACTCACAACCCAAAAAATTCACGCAAAAAAAAAAAACTTCCCGCTTTGCCTAAGAAAGTGTTATGTGGAGGTCGTAGCACGTGCATGAATTTTGTTGAAGATTGTTGCAAAACTTTGAAACTGAAATATGCATCAAACCCTCATTCCCATGGAGCCGTAACCTGAATCTGATACCACTGATCTGGATCCTAGGTGGAGGCCCTCAAGATTTAAGAAAAATGAAATGCTAAAAGAAAAGAGGAGAACACACAATAAGAAAACCATAAAGAAACTTTTTATTATTATTACTAAAACAGATAATAACTATAAAGGCTACATTGTGGTGGACAATCTGTCCTTTTACAAAATGCGACTTGTTACTTATAGTCTTTTTTGGTTACAATACCATAGGTAAATTCCATGGGTGGATATCACTTACAATACCATGGGTAAATTATATGAGTGGATAAATACCATGGGAGGATGAATACCAAGGGTGGACGCCACTTACAATACCATGGGAAAATACCATGGGTGAATGAATACCATGGGTGGATGTCACTTACAATACCATGGGTAAATACCATGAGTGGAGGTCATTTTCAATTCAGATCAATAACTATTAGATAGGAATAATTTAATTTTATATGATAGGTTTGCAAATATAAAATAATGTATTTATTCTGAGGAGATTTAAATCAATAGAATAACTTAAAAAAACTAACAATGTATTGATGATAAATTGATTAAGTTATTTTTTTCAATATATATATATATGTGTGTATGTGTATGTGTTTTGAAAATAATTTAATTGAGTTAGCACATTCTTATATTTCTCTCTATATTTAGGTATATATTTATTTATCTTTTTTCCTATCAAATTTACAAAAAAAACATGCCAAACATTGTTCTTCAATTTGAGGATGATACTCAAGGTAAAGTAAATTCTACAAAAGCTCGAAGCTTTGTCAACACAGGGCTTAATACCAACACAACAATATACTCATTGAGAGCTCAATATATCACTTGCAGGAGTTAAATCTAGGTGGGGAGGTGATGTCGATCTAGTCCTTCCTAATTCCCTGCTTAGTTGAATTGCCTCCAAACACAATTACAAACAAAACCCCCTTCTTCAAAATCAACTAAAACCATGTAAACCCACTTTTCTTAAATATTATACAAATCCCATTTATATGTGCTCGATCTTCAAGATCGAGTCGGGAGGTTTCAAGTTATCCCTTTACAACACACCCAATTGGGTTAGGGTCGATTACCCTTCAATAAGCCTAGGTTATTCGACTATATAAAATGTTCAACAAGCAAGGGTTGACTAAGGGTCGAGTTGACTTACTCTAACTTAATTTCTTATGTGAGTGGGGTCTTGACTGGACCCTACTCAGTTGGAAGCTTCAAACAATTAATGAAACTTTGCCTGTGGCCAACTACTGAATTCCTCAAACTCTAGGCTGGGAACAAAGATTTAATGATTTTGCTTGTTTTAATTTCATATAGAATATTCCCTGTACAAATAATCACGATACCACAATAGAGTACACACCGAGGAAATCGACCTATGTAAATCGCTAATGCCGGATAATGTAATTGCTGAGGGAGTAGTTGCTTTGACTGTGCACCCAATAATATATAACTTATGTCGAGCCTGGAACAAAACTTAACAAAGATTTGTAACAAATTTATAACACAAAACTTGGAAACAATTTGAATCAAAACAGGGCATTAGTAACCATGTAAATAAAGGCAAAATCTCTTCAATTAATTATATGCCTTTCTTTAGAAAAACACGCTGAAAACTACACTTGCACACTCAAACTCTTCTTTAGCTAGTTGAACCCTCTCATTGCTCTTATAGTCTATTTTTAATACAAATGAATAATTAATTTAGATCCACTAGTTTTGGATATGAGTTCTAAATCTACAAATATATAAACAAATAAACCTGTCTATAATATCTCTTAGATATCAACTACAACAAACTCCTAATTTATGCAAATACATAACAATACCAAGTAAATATTAATTTTCCTAAGTATTTCAACTAATTAAATAATTCAGGAAACCCACTTCCTATAGTAAATGATTTTATGACCATTACGGTCAAAACGAATTTATTGATGGTGATGCCCCTACATCAGATTCCCGGGGAAAGAAAGTCTTCATAAGAGTCCCCACAGTGGTACCATACTTTAAACTTTATACCTTTGTCATCCAAGTAGAATATTCACTTGGTTGATCCTTCCACTTGATTAAATACTAATAATATTCCTTTCCTTTGGTTTTTTTCATCAATTTATGATCCAACACTACTTCAATCTCCTTTGGCACTGCTTTTGGCAGCTGACTTTCCCATTCACTAGTTTGATTTTCATCACTAATAGTTGCATCATTTGAAGTGCTGTTTGCTTATTTAAAAGATACAAATAAGCTACATTGAATATAGGTGAAATGCCAATATCTTGAGGGAGTTTTATTTTGCATGCATTGGAGGAAAACTTCCTCAAGATTTTACAAGGACCAATCCTCTTCATCTTAAGCTTATTATATGTTCATGGTGGAAATCTCTACTTCCTCAAATGTACCATGACTAAGTCACCAATTTGAGAATATTGTTGTCTCCTTTTCCTGTCCACTTGCGGTTTATATTTGCTGCTAATTTCGTGTATTTGTTGCTTCACCCTTTCCTGCAACTCTTGCATACTAATTGCAAAATATTCTCTCGTTGCACTTCTAAATTCTAGATTACCCAATTTTCTTAATTCATATACACCTCTAGGGATGCATTCCATGTAAAATTTGGAATGGGATCATACCCGTACCCTTGTTGGGTGAATCATTATAAGAAAATTTAGCTTGGGCGAGTACTTGATCTCATTGTTTGGGATGATCACTCACGAAATTGCTTAAAATATTTCCCAAACTTTGATTTGCCACTTTTGTTTGACCATCGGTCTGCGGATGTTATGCTGAACTAGAATTTAAATTGGTTCCTAGCTTCCTCCATAATGTCCTCCAAAAATGGCCCACAAATTTGGTATCCCTATCTGACACAATGCTATGAGGCAATCCATGTAACCTTACAATTTCTTTGAAAAATATTTTTTCCACATTGGTCGCATTAGTAGTTTTGGTACATGGAATAAAATGTGCCATTTTTTAAAATTTGTCCACAATAATAAAAATCGAGTCATTACCTTGTTGGGTTCAAGGCAATCCTAGAATAAACTCGATGATGATTAAATCCCAATGTCTGTTAGGAATGGCCAATGGCTGATATAACCCAATATTTTGACTTCTTCCTTTCGACTGCTAACAAACCCTGCATCTATCCACAAATCTCTTCACATTAGCTTGCATGCCTGACCAATAATAAAATTGGTTTAACACAACAAAAGTTTTATTAGCTCTGAAATGTCCAACTAATCCTCCACTATGTTTTTCATGTATTAAATTATTTCTCATGGAGCATTTTAGAATACAAAGTTAGTTGTATTTAAATAGTAAACCACCTTGAATCATATAATTGGACCATTGTGTTGTATTTGTGCTCACGATATTTTTACGTGTTGCAAATGCTTCCGTGAAATCAACATCGTTTTCATACATTTCTTTGAGCTCATCAAAGCATGTAACATAAAGCTGAAATTTTTGTAGAATTAAATTAATTCTACTTAAGGCATCTACTAATTTTTTTAATGATCCATTGGTGTGCTTAATTGCAAAAGTAATTTTTTGTAAAATCTCCACCCATTTAGCATGTCTCTGATTGAGTTTAGGCTATATGTTTATAAACTACAATGCATGATTTCTAGTGAATAAGACAAACTCCTTAGGCATGAAGTAATGTCGCCTTTTTTCAAAGGTTGCATAACAACATAAAATTCCTTATCATATGAGGAGTATTTTTTCTTGGTTTCATTTAATTTCTCACTGAAATAAGCGATTGAGTGTCCCTCTTGGCTTAAAATTGCTCCAATAGCACTATCGTTGGCATCCGTCTCCACTTGAAATGATTTTTGAAAATTAGGCAGTGCTAAAATTGGTTGTTTTGTGATCTTTTGCTTCAACAATCTGAAATTTTTATTAGTTGCTACAACCCAGTTAAATGGCTGATTAATTCCTTAATGGTCTCAATAATTGGTGCACACTGATCACTGAAGATTTTAATAATTTTTTGATAAAAACTAGCAAACCTGTGAAAAATCTAACCTCATACACATTTCATGGTATTGGCTAATTTACAATTGTCTGCACTTTATCCAAATCCATCTTTAACCCATATTTAGAAATTACAAAACCAAGATAAACTAACTCCTCCTTCATAAAACTACATTTCTTTAAATTTATCAGCACTTTTTCTTTTTGTAGCATGCCCAAAACTGATTTTAAATGTTGTAGATGTTCTTCTCTTGTCTTGTTGTACACTAAGATATGATCCAAGTAAACAATGAAAAATTGGCATGTAAATTCTTTCAAAATTTCGTTTATTAATCTCATAAAAGAGTTGGGTGCATTGGTCAGACCAAAGGGCATCATAAGCAATTCATACAACCCATGATTTGTTTTAAATGCATTTTTCCACTCATCTCCCTTTCTAATACGAATTTGATGATATCTGCTTTTTAAATTAATTTTTGAAAAGAATTTTGTTTCACTTAAGCTGTCAATTAAATCCTCAATTCATGGAGTGGGAATCGATACGTGAAGGTAATGTTATTAATTTCCCTTGAGTCGGTACACATTCTCCATCCTCCATCTTTTTTGGACTTAATACCATTGACACTGCACAAGCACTCAAGCTTTCTTTAATCAAACCCTTTTCCAATAATTCATGAACCTGTCCTGCGAGATCTACATTCTGCGCGATCTAAAGCATGCGAGCGCGTCCACTTTTTGCGCTCTCTGAACCTTCAAGCGCGTCAGCCGAGGGCTTTGCTGCAGACTGCGGTTGGCCTGGCTGGGTCTGTTGGCTCTTCATGGAGGATCCGACTCCCCCACGGGGGCCTCCCTCTCCTCCTCCGCCCTCCGCCGTTGAGGCCTTCAAAACCTTGTTGGCCTCTCTGCCCAAGAAGAAATGCATGGAAGCTCCAAAGTTTGTGAAAAAACTAGAAGATATCCCTGAGATCCTTCTCCCACCAGAAGGACCGATCTAAGTAGCCTTGTCTCTGGCAGATCGTGGTCTGGTCGGTCAGTTTATAGGACTTTGGCCTTCCCTGAAATCAACTGAGAACTGGGTTGACAGGAACTGGGCACCTTTGATAAAAAACAAGGTAACCTCTTACTTCCTCGAAAGAGGATATTTTTTGTTTGAATTCTCTGCAAAAGAGGACAAAGATCTCATTTTTAGGAATGGCCTGTACTTCATGGACCCTCAAGGCCAGTATTTAAATAAATGGACCCCATACTTCGATCCGGCGGTGGACATGCCAACAACAGTCCCGGTGTGGGTGAGACTCCCCAACCTTCCAGTTCACTGCTGGAACTGGGATTCTCTGAAACACATAGGAAATACCCTTGGAAAATTTATAGACAAGGCCAACAACAAAGATCAGTATGACTGTGCCAGAATTTGTGTGGAGGTCGGACTACCGGAAGCCATCAAAATAGTTGTAGGTCCCTGGACTCGTGTACAAAAACTAGATTATGAGCAGCTATCATTCAAATGCCGGAAGTTCCGCGTCTACGGACAATTTGCCAGAGACTGCCCGTCCAAAGGTGTGGAAGAAAAAGGGAAGGAAGATGGATGGAACCAGGCAAAGCGCTCCAAAACTACTCACAAGAAGAATGCAATTGTTAACGCTAAAGCTCCTCAAGTGGGTCCTACTTAGAAACCATCCATGGAAAACCAAGGAAATAAATTCGTGATCCTTGGATCTGAAATCATGAACACCCAGGAGACAGAAATCCCAAAGGAGGCCTCTCCATTAAAGCCTCCCCCTCTGTACCAGAGAGATCCAAGGGGAGGATATCAGAAGAGGAGGAGGAAACCCAAGAGTCTGAGGAATCAGAGGAAGAAGGGGAAATAGGTGAATCACAGTCTTCTCCAAGAAGATCTACAAGAGGACGCAAGTCTGCAAAGGAAAAAAGAGAACAAGAAACTTATAAGGACAAGCTCTAGGGCAGCCAGCCAACGTTAGAGAAACTCCTAGCAAAAACCCCGAAGATGACGAGGATTCAATCCTAGGTTTCCAAGGGAGCTCATCACGACAAAAATAAATGATGAAGATAGTCTCCTGGAATTGTAGGGGAATGGGCACCAAAGCCAAGGAAGAAGCGATGAAAAACTTAATAAGACTGGAAGCCCCGGACATCCTTCTCATCCAGGAGACTAAATTGGAGGACTCAACTTTCCTCCAAGCAAGAATTTTTTTTTGGAAAAAAGACGAAGCGCATGCAACCTCTGCTCGTGGAGCTTCGGGAGGACTTGGGATGCTCTGGAATCCTAATAAGTTCTTATTAATCTCTGAGTTCCTGAATACTCATTGGATTTTTTTAAAAATGCAGCATTTAGAATCTAAGAAAATTATTTTCCTCTTCAATGTATATGGTCCTAACAATGCAGGTGAGAAAAAAATATGTTGGGACTCCATCAAAAGCGTGGCAGATCTAGAGAATTTGGAAAATATAATCATAGCTGGAGATCTCAACCTCACCCTCCTCTCGGCAGAAAAAAGAGGAGGTAGTATCGTCGGGGATTCGGCAAGAGAATTAGCGGAAGACCTCATGCAGGATTGGGATCTGATAGACATTAAGCCGATTGCTGGTAAGTTCACTTGGTCAAATAAGAGAGTTGGTCCGGGCTACATAGCAGCAAGACTTGATAGATTTATGGTTCAAAGCTCCTTCCTGCTTCTTGGATTAGAGGCTAGAATGCGCATTCTCCACAGCAGTGTTTCAGATCACAAGCCCATTAGCCTAGAGCTACTGACCCCCAAGGATCTGGGGCCTATACCTTTCAAATTCAGCTCACTCTGGACCAAAGAGGCAGACTTCATGGAAAAGGTCAGAGACTGCTGGAAAGATCCAGTCAAGGGCTCCGCTTTTTTTGTTTGGGAGGAAAAACTTAGAAGGGTAAAAGCCATGCTGAAAAATTGGGCTAAGACCTTGCCCAACCCTGCTGCTGAAAGGAAAAAAATCCAAAGTGCTCTAGAAAATCAACATCTCCATCTAGAAGCAACTGAAATTACCAAAGTTGAATTGGAAAAGGAGGCCTAGCTTCAGCAAAATTTCCACAAGTCCCGTCTGGCAGAAGAAGAACACTGGAGGCTCAAGTCCAGGAGTCTTTGGCTCAAATATGGTGACATAAACTCCTCCTTTTTCCATAAACAAGCCCAAGCCAGGAAAGGTGACAATTCCATTTATGAAATAAAAGAAGATAATTGCACCTTGAAGGATTTTGCCAGCATTAAAAAGGTAGCCTCAGAGAATTTTGAGAAGCTGTATACGGAAGACATAGAGGCTGGTCAAAACGATATTCTACTGGACACTGTCCCCAGCCTTATCACTCCCAGAATGAACCAGGCACTTGAAGATAAAATCTCCCAAAATGAAGTCAGGGAGGCCCTCTTTGCAATGGACCCCGATAAAGCCCCGGGACCAGACGGTTTTACTCCTAGATTTCTCCAGACCTGTTGGCAGATTGTTGAGAAGGAGTTCTACAAAATGATCCAGAAGTCCCAAGAATGTCAGAAAATTGGAGGTTGCACAAATTCAGCCTTTCTCGCCCTCATCCCTAAAGAAAAAGGTGAAAACTCTTTCAACAGATTTCGCCCAATCTCCTTATGCAATATTGGGTACAAAGTGATTACCAAAGTGATAGCTAACAGGTTGAAGAAAATTCTCCCCAAAATCATCCCGGAGAACCAAGGTGGATTTATTCATGGCAGGCAGCTTGTGGACAACTTCGTTCTGGTCCAAGAGGCGATTCATTCCAGCCTCCATCGAAAGGAAAAAGGTATGGTTATTAAACTAGATCTAGCAAATGCTTTTGATCGTGTTAGGCATAGTTTTTTGTTTGATGTGTTGCACAAACTGGGGTTCGGTCAAAGTTTCATCAAGTGGATTAGAGCCTGTATTTCGAATCCTTAGATTGCCCCCCTGGTGAACGGTAGGGTTGCTGAGTTTTTCAAAGCATCCAAAGGGCTAAGGCAGGGGTTTCCCCTCTCACCCCTCATATTCGTGCTATAGGCTTCTATACTTAGCTTCTATTTAGGGAAAAAATAGCAAGATCAAGAAATTGTTGGCTTGTGCATTGCAAAAGGGTAACGAGCATCAACCACGCCCTCTTCGCTGATGATACCTTGCTGCTGGGGGCTGCATCCCCTCATTTTCCAATAAAATTTAAAGAAGTGCTGGAAGACTACTGTAAGGCTTCGGGCAGCGTATTAAATAATGGCAAATGCCATATCTACTGTTGGAATATTCCTGCTTCAAATGCAAGCTCCATTGCCAAGTGTCTAGGCTTTGCAGCGTCCACATCTTGGTCCTCATTTAAATATCTTGGATTGTCCATCTTTCATAAGAGGGCCTTGAGCAAAGACTGGTATCCCCAGATAGACAATTTCAAAGCAAAAATGCAGGCCTGGGGATCCTCCTGGCTCAACATTGTCGGAGAATCAGTGCTTAGCAGCCTTCTGCTATTCAAATTCTTTGTTCTTTTGGCGCCTGTGGGAATCATCAAAAATATGGAGGAGCTAATAAGAAAATTTTTCTGGAAAGGAGGTAAACAAAATGAGAAGAGGATACCCCTAGTCAACTAGGAAATTGTCACCAAACCGATTCAGGAGGGAGGACTGAATTTCAAAGACCTAAGTGTTCAAAACTTAGCCATGGGAGCCAAATTGATTTGGAAAATCATTTCTCCAAATCCAGGTTGGGTCCAATTTGCACTGTGGAGGAAATACTTTAGAGGATCGAGACTTAGATGCCTAGAATAGCCCAAAAATCAATTCAGAACCCCCTTCAACATGATCAACAACAAAATTGGCTCACTGATAAGAAACCATTCCTTTTGGATTCCAGGAAATGGGAAACGCATTAACCTGTGGAATGACAATATACTAAATAGACCCCCGCTGGCAGACTCGGGATCCATGACAGAGCTGAAACGATGGATGACAGAGGCTAGCATCAGCACGCTATGGGACCTCTCGAATTGGAATGGTGATGTTTGGACGGGCTGGAAACAGCTCCCAGTTCCACCCGCCTTACAAATAGAACTGGCAATGTTCTTCACGAGGATGCACGGGCTGGCTCCTATACATGCACGCAGACAGGACGTGAGAGGTTGGGGCTCGAAACTGGCAGGTTACGCGGTGGCTCAGGGCTACGCTAAGTGTCTGGAGCAGCCTCACGTGCCTCGCAATCCAGCTCCCTGGGTAGGCATTTGGAAACTCCCTTCAATTCCAAAAGTTGATCACTTCTGCTGGCTTCTTTGCCACCAAAAAATTCTAACTGAAGACAGGCTACAGAAAAGGGGCATCGCTGGACCTTCAAGATGCTCACTTTGCAAGGAAAGCTCGGAATCCGCCCTTCACCTCATGATAGAGTGCAAATTCGCAGTTTTCGTCTGGCAGGAGCTTCTTGGTTCATGGAATTATAAGTTCATCTTCCCCTCCTCTGTTCCGGACTTGTTTGCGGGCTGGATGGCCAGATATCCAGGCCCAAATCCAAAAAATAAAACAGTCAGGGCAACTTGGAGTGCTCTGCCTAAATTCATCAGCTGGCAAGTCTGGCTGGAAAGGAATAGAAGGATATTCCGAAATAAGGAACAGGACTTCAGAATAGTTGCCAATTCAGTGAAATGTCAGCTAGTTGAGTGGTTGGGAGACAAAGGAGATGATTCTAATCTAAGCTAGTAGGACATCGATTTGGGAACTTCCCTTACTTTCAAATTTCAAAAATCGAAAATCACACCTACATTTCTCAAAGACTGGAAAATCAGGAAAAACAAAGAAGACTTTCAATCTTGGCTGTCCAAATAAAATCTTCGCTCTCTTTTCTTTGATGGGGCAACCAAAGGAAATGCAGGCATTGCTGGAGCTGGAGGGCTCATCATAAATCCAGATGAAACATCTTCACACAGATTTGCCTAGGGACTAGTCCATTCCTCAAGCATACAAGCTGAAGCAATGGCCCTTTTTCAAGGAATTAAACTTCTCAAAGAGCTGGGCCTCAAGGAGGCAAATGTCTTTGGGGATTCCCAGGTTATCATCAAAGCAACAACGACCAATTCTAATCCAGCGGACCTGCAACTCGCAAGGATAATTACAAGGATTAAAGGAATGACAAAGTCACTGAAATTGAAATACTTTCATGTCTTGAGATCAAATAACAAAGAAGCAAACATTGAGGCAAACAAGGCAGCCCAGTTAGTTGCCGGAACTATTCTTAGAGATAATGAAAGCTTTTGGGACCCAATCCCCTAAAGAACCGTGTTTTACTGCATACTATTGAAAAAGTTTGTTTTCATTTTTAAGCTCGGGATTTCAGTAGCAAAAGTTCACTATATGAAATGTAAAAAGAGGAGCCTGATAAGCGTTGGCGCTATGTTCCTCTTACTGGACAGACATGCAGAAATATGTCACTCTTTTTGTAATCGAATTTGTGGCTTTTTGCCAATCAGTTAATGAAATCCCATAACCGTTTTGTAAAAAAAAATAAA
The DNA here is from genome assembly GCA_031772625.1 of Pinus tabuliformis. Classification (NCBI taxonomy): domain Eukaryota; kingdom Viridiplantae; phylum Streptophyta; class Pinopsida; order Pinales; family Pinaceae; genus Pinus; species Pinus tabuliformis. Next base: position 196,792,875 of record CM062816.1, read on the forward strand.
AAGTCATGAACCTGTCTCTTCACTTCTTCATTTTCTTGTGGTGTCATTTGATAAGCAACTTTATTTGGCAATGTATATCCTAGAATTAAATTAATACGATGTCTGATACTTCTAATAGGAGGTAGAATGGTCGGTAACTCCATAATAATATCAACAAACTGATCCAACAAATTTATAATTTCCTTTGACAAAACATTTAAATTTATGCTAGTAAGAATTCCTGTGACATTTCAGTTAAAGCAAAGTGAATATATATATATATATATATATATATATATTTCGCAATAACTCTTTTCCACTCATAAGCAACATGGTGGGGCCTGCCTCTTCTTTAATTTCTTCATTTGGTAAAGGTAGCAATACATGCTTTGGTTCATCCTTCTCAAAAGTGTAAGTATTTTTTTTGCCATCAAGTATGGCCTTCCTGGCATATTTCCATGGCCTCTCCAATAACACATGGCAAACGTCCATTGGAATTATATCACAAATAAATTCATCCTTATATTTTCCAATTTCAAAATCTACTTTACACTGCTCATTAACCAACACCTGGTATCCTTTTTGTAGCCAAGATACTTTATAAGGATGAGGGCATGTGGTTCTTTTTAAATTTAATTTCTCTACTATTTCCACAAAAAACAAAATTATCAATTCTTCCTCTATCAATGATAAGTTTGCAGCATTTTCCCTTTGACTTAGATATGGTTCAAAATACAATTCTTTTTTGAGTTGGCTCCTTGACTTCCTTTCACCTTTGATAAATGCTCTCTTCATTAATAAAGATTTTCCTACTTCTTGCACCTCTTCAATAACAGTTGGGTTTTCATTTTATTCCACTGCTTCAGCAACATGTGCACCTCTCTCACCTGTTGGTGTATTCTCAGGGCAGTCCCAAGACATATGCCTGAGTTTCCCACATCTAAAACATCTAGGTTTATAGTCTCTTCCTTAACCTTTGCCTCTAGGGAATGATATTATCCCTCTCAAATCACCTCCTCTTAGTGATTGATAGCTGGAACTTTCTTCATCTTCTCTTCTTGCAGACTTAATTATTTCTCTCCCAATCTGTTGTCCTCTGCCTCTTGCAGGACCCCTTCCTTGGCTTATCTGATTTTCCTTCCTAACAACTTTTTCTTCTGCCTTCAAGGCAACATGATATGCATCTTCAATAGTCTTCAAAGAAAATAACCCAATTTCATCTAGAATATCAAATCTCAAGCCATTAATATATCTAGCAATTTTCTCAACATTATCTTCTACACAACCAACTATAATATTCAATTTATAAAACTCTTCAGTATATTCTTTAATTGACACAGACATCTGTTTAAGGTTCAATATCTGCCTAAAAAGATTTATTTGATATTCTTTAGGTAACAATTTAAATTTGAGCTTTGCCACCATTTTGTCCCAGTCTTTAATTTTAATTTTCCCTTTCCTCTTTTGTTCAACTTGTACTTCAACCCACAAGAGTGAAGCATGACCTTTCAATATGGTTACTGCATACTTAACTCGCTTATCCGCTTCAACATCTTCATAATCAAAATACTGATCAAGAGAATTTATCCAATCCATTAATTCAACAACATTTAAATTACCTTCATAGAACGAAACTTCCATATTTGGCTTGATATTCATTTTAGCAAACATCTTCATCATATTTACACCTTCTTACTTTTATGTTTCTTCATCACTGGAAGAATCTTCTCCAACATCATTGACATCTCCCATGTCAATTTCTCTCCTTTGAGCAGTGTCCATAGTTATTACTCTCTCTCAAACTGTTCTTACTTAAGCTTGTGAAGTCGCATTTGCTACAAGTCTCCCTCGACTTGCTCCTCGATGATCTGTCATCCTTCCTTTTAATAAAAAAAATATATGCTATGATACCATAAATTTGATGCCAACATAGTACTTCCTAATGCCTCACTTAGTTGATTTACCTCCAAACACAATTACAAACAAAACCCTCTTCTCCAAAATCAATTAAAACCATGTGAGCTCACTTTTCTTAAATGTTATACAAATCCCATTTATATGTGCTACAGTTCTGTGGGTTCGAGTCCAAAGGTTTTAAGTTATCCCTTTACAACATGCTTGATTGGGTTTGGGCCGACTACTCTTCAATAAGCACAAGTCGTCTAACTATACAAAATTGTTCAACAAGAAAGGGTCGACTAAGGGTCGAACTGACTTGCTCCAACTTAATTTCTTATGTAAGTGGGGTCTCGACTGAGCCCTACTTGGTCGGAAGTTTAAAATAGTTATACGAAACTTTTCTTACGACTAAACACCGACTTCCTTGCACTCTAGGCTAGGAACAAAGATTTCACGATTTTTCTTTATTTCTCCTGGTTTAATTTTATATAAAATATGTCATGTAGAAACAATCCCAATACCACAATGGAGTACATGTAGAGGAACTCAACTTGCGTAAATGACCAATGTTGGATAATTTAATTGCTAAGGGGATGGTTGCTTTGACTGCACACCTAATAATATAGAATTTATGTCGAGCTTGGAACAAAATTTAACAAAGATTTATAACAAATTTATAACACAAAACTTGGAAGCAATTTAAATTAAAACAAATCATTAGTAGCCATGTAAAAAAAGGCAAAATCTATTTAATTAATTCTATGCCTTTCTTCAGAAAACACACTAAAAACCACACTCACACATTCACAGTCTTCTCTAGCTAGTTGAACTCTCTCTTTGCCTGCAAAATCTATTTTTAATACAAAAGAATAATTAATTCAGATCCACTAATTGTGGGTCTAAGTTCTAAATCTAGAAATATACAAACAAATAAAGTTGTTTATACCATCTCTCAGATATAAGCTACAACAAACTCCTAATTTATGCAAATACATAACAATTCCAACTAAATACTAATTTTTTGAAGTATTTCAACTAATTAAATAATCACTTCCTGTAGTAAATGAATTTTTGATCATTAAAATCAAAATGAATTTACTGATGGTGATGCTCCTGCATCAGGAAGATAACACTTCTTAGGAGTTAAATCTTGATAGGGACGATAGCATTCCTTATAACCACTTAGAGTAAACTCCTCTTTCTCTCTCTCTATTACTATATATCTATAGAGAGGGAGATTAGTCGAAGTGGTGTGTGTATCTATATATATATATATACACCAATTCGACTAATCTCTCTCTCCATAGATATATAGTAACATAGTCAAATTTGTTGCACACTAATGTACTCCACCTATGGGATTGGAATCAAGAACGTGCTATTTGGAACAATAATTTTTTTGTTCACTTATATTACCAAACGAATTTCACATTTGTTGTAGATCAATATATTTTATTATTCAATATTCGAGATGATTTTACAAAGCTAGGGCGGTTTTCCTTTATAGGAGTTGACTGGACACAAGCCTTAAAAGACACATCCTTTTGAACTAATGTCTCTTCAAAACTAATTAATTAACTTAGCTTAATTTTAATTTATTTACTAATTTATTAATTAATATTTTAATATTTTATCATTTATTATATCTATATCTCTCTCTCTCTCTCTCTCTCTCTCTCTCTCTATATATATATATATATATATATATATTCGAGCTATGAAAATTTAATTCATATCATTGCCTCTCCCTTAAAAATGTTGTGTCCTCAAAGCATAGGCAATGTTGGGTGTTGCTAAAGAAAACATTTTGTTTACCATGATGAGTCTTCCTCTGGTAGTTTCTTCCATTTGATAAGGTACTCCTTAACAGTCTTGGATCGTAAGGCCTTCTCTTTGATAGCGAGTATGCTTTTAGGTTCTAAGACGATTCTTCCTTCTTCATCAGTCTTGGGTATCTCTGTTTGGGTTGTTTGATTTTGCTCCAGTACTTTTTTGAGACTTGATACATGGAATGTGTTGTGGATTCGACAATTGTTTGGTAGCTTCAGTCCATAGGCCACGCTACTTATTTTTTTGATTATTTTGTATGGTCCATAATATTTAAGAGATGACTTATTTTTCCCTTGTTGTTTTAATGATAGCTGCTTATAGGGCTGAAGTCTAACAAAGACCCAATCTCCTTCTTCAGACTCTCTTTCGGTGCGGTGCTCGTTGGCTTGTTGCTTCATTCTATTACGTGCCACTGTTAGATTTTCCTTTAACAATTTAATAATTCTTTGGTTTCCTTCTAAATGGTCCTTTGTTGCATGTACCTTAGAATCGAGTAGTGTAAAATCCTTCCACCTGGGTGGTTCATAGCCATATAGGGCTTGGAAATGCGTCATTTTAGCTGAAGTACGATAGGTGGTATTATACCACCATTCTGCCAGGTGTAGCCACTGAGACCATTGTTTTTTTTGTTGGTGACAAAACAACGAAGATATGTTTCCAAACATTTATTTACTACTTTTGTTTGACCATCTGTCTCAGGGTGATAAGCCAAACTCATATGGAGAGATATTCCTACTTGGTGGCAAAAATCTTTCCAAAAATTGCGTTTAAATTTTGCGTCTCTATCACTAACAATAACCTTGGGAAAACCATGTAGTTTGTAAATGTTTTTACAAACACATCTGCAATTTGCTTAGTTGTGCCAATTTTTTTAATTTCCATGAAGTGGGCATATTTGGTGAGTCTGTCGACTACGACAAATATCTTGTCCTTACCCTTAGACGTAGGTAGTCCTTCAATGAAATCCATCGAGATTTCGTCCCATTTTTTATTTGGAATATGTAATGGGTGTAATAAACCAGGGGTCAGGATATTTTCACTTTTATTTCTCTGACAAACATCACATTTCGTGACATATTTTTGGATTTCCTTACTCATACCCTTCCAATAGAATGATTGTCGAATGTTGTAGTAAGTTTTGAAGAATCCGACATGCCCAACTGCAGGAGAACTGTGAGATTCCTTTAGAATTTTCATTCTAAATTTGGATGTTGGGGTTAGGTAAATTCTACCTTTGTACCATAATATGTCATTTTTCCATTCAAAATTGGCATATTGACTGATATTTTCAATCATAGAACCATAATCCAAATCCTTGGCATACTTAACTCGTATTTCGTCTAACCACTCAGGAACAACTACCAAGGCAGTGCATGTTGTGTTGTCATCATCCTTACGTGAGAGTGCATCAACTACGAAATTTTCCTTTCCCTTTTTGTGTAGTATTTCTAGGTCGAATGCTGAAAGTTTCTCCATCCACTTTTGTTGTTCTGTTGACAATGTTTTTTGTTGAAGTAGGAATTGAAGACTATTGTGATCAGTTTGTATTCAGAACTTACTTCTGAGCATGTACTGTTGCCATTTAGTTAAGGCATGTATGATGGAAAGCATCTTCTTTTGTTGAGTTGATTTCAAGCTTTCACGTTTGTCAAGATTCATGCTCTCGAAGGCTATAGGTTGGTTGTTTTGATTTAATATTGCTCCAATTCCGAACCTTGAAGCATCACATTCAACTATGAATGGTTTGGAGAAGTTTAGAGTTTCCAGTACCGGTGTGGTTGAAATTACTTCTTTTAGATTTTCAAAGCATTTGTTTGCCTGGTTATTCCATTGAAAAGCATTCTTTTTTAACAAGTTGGTCAGGGGCGTCGTCAAATGTGCATAGTTTTTTATGAATCTTCTATAATACCCAATTAAACCTAGAAATCCTCTTAGTTTTGATATGTTCTTGGGTTTGGGTCATTCTTTAATTTCTTTGATTTTGTTGGGGTCCACTTTGAATCCTTCCCTGGATATAACGTGTCCCAGGTATTTAGCTTCTCTTTCCCCAAAGGTGCATTTTGATAACTTGGCGTAAAATTGATTCTTCTCTCATACAGAAATTACCTCCTCGAGATGCTTGAGGTGCTCCTTCCACGTCTTACTGTAAACGAGAATATTGTCGAAGAAGACTAATACAAATTTTTGCAAGTATGGATGGAAGAGTTCATTCATGGTTGCCTGGAAGGTGGTTGGCGCATTCGTTAAACCAAATGGCATTACCTTAAACTCATAGTGTTCTTCGTGAGTCTTGAATGCAACCTTTTCGACGTCTTCTAATCTCACTCAAATTTGGTAGTAACCTGATCTCAAATCTAATTTTGAGAAATATTCTACGCCATGGAGCTCATCTAGCATCTCATCAATGAATGGAATCATAAATTTGTGTTTAATAGTAATTTTATTTAATCCTCTGTAATGTATACACAACCAGAAAGATCCATCTTTCTTCTTGACCAATAATACTGGTGCAGCGTATGGACTTCTAATTTTCGTAATGACTCCATGCTTTAACAGATATTGTATTAATAGTTCTATTTCTATTTTATGATGATGGGGGTAGTAATATGGATTTACATTTACTAGTGTTGAATCTGGTTTGACTTCAATGATATGTTCAATTTTCCTTTCAAGAGGCAATTTCATCAGTAGATCTTGAAAAACCTTCTCATATTTCTGGATTAGGGATGAAACTTCAGACTGTTGGTGAACCCCTTCCATCAATAATAACTCTAACTATTGACATTGTGCAACAAATATTGAGGCTCCCTTGCGAATAAGTTTTTTCATTTGTTGAGCAAAAATGACTTGGGTAGGTGGGGCTTGGAACCCGAACAACTTATACTTCCTTCCATCCATTTTGAACTTAATGAACTATTTTTGGTGATTTTCCGAATACGTCCCTAGTGTTTGCAACCATTGTACTCCTAAGATGACGTCTACTCCTCCTAAAGGGACTGTATAAAAACTGGACTCCATTTCGTATTCATTCAGTTGCATTTTAACTTTATGGCACTTTCCTACTCCATCTATTCGTTGTTGAAAATAGCAACAAGAAATACTAAAAATAGAAATGCTAAAAATAACATTTCAGGATATACTCCAACTCTGTTGGAAATAACAAAAAATAGAAATGCTAAAAATAGCATTGTTATAAATAGCATTTCAGGACATATTCCAATTTTGATTTGTCCTTGAATCAAAATTGAGAATTAAAATTCGAATTTAGTCTCACAAGCTGTTTGAAAAATAATTAATTAATTCATCTTGAGTTAATTAGTTGGAGAAATTCAAACATGAAGTCTTTGTGAAGACATGCAATAGTTATCCCTTTGATTGAGGAAATTATCCCTTAATTAAGGAGATAAGGATGAGTTGTAATTAGTTAGCTCAGTTAACTGAGTTAGGTCCAGTTAAATTAGTTCCAAACAGTTGGAGGAACTAATTGTGAGTTCAGTCAGTTAATGCATGCATGCATGCAACTAGTGTTCTCCAGATAATTGAATATTCTCTCATAAATAACTCATGCATGTTAGTTCAGATAGAGACCCAGTTGAGATTAAAGACAGGGACATTGTACTATCAGTTGGAGGATTTTTCCTATAAAGGAAACTCATCCATGCATAAGGAATTAACTCCTTCAAGATTGCGCAGTTATTTCAGAGGTCAGTGTTGTGTGTGAGGTGAGAATCACACAGGTTGTAGCTAGAGGACCCAGGAGAAATTGCGCAAGGAAAAAGGAGGCTTGGAGGACTGAAGGAAGGCATATGTGTTGTTTATTCTGTCTATGAGCAACAATGAGGGATTGTACTGAGAGCTAGATAGCTTGAGAGCTAAAGCTTTCTGTAATCCTAAGATATTTCCACTTGTATGATAATGCAGATAGCGGGGTTTTTAGCTGAGGCTTTCCCCATAGTATTCTTCTATGTTTCATGCGTGATTGAATCTTCTTCTCAGTTATATGTGTTCTGTTTGATCTTGCTCAAAATAGATTAAGCTTCCACAAGTTTGAGTGTAGAAGTAGATTAAGTATTTTGCTTTAGTACATTGCATAATCAGTTTAATCTACAATGAGAATGTCTACATGGTATCAGGGCTAGCTGATCTATAGAGAAATTTCTACATTCGTTTCCCATCTACCCAAGTCATTTCTGTCCAGAAAAAGAAAAAACCTTTTTGCAAGGGAGCCCTAGTATTCTTTGCACAATGTAAACAATTAGAGTTATTATCGATGGAAGGGGTTCACCAACAGTCTGAAGTTTCATCCCTAATCCAGAAATATGAGAAGGTCTTTCAAGATCTACCGATGAAATTTCCTCCTTAAAGGAAAATTGAACATATCATTGAAGTCAAACCAAATTCAACACCAATAAATGTAAAGCCATATCGCTACCCCCATCATCATAAAACATAAATAGAATGATTAATACAAGGTTTGTTAACCATACACTACACCAATAGCATTGTTCAGGAAGAAATATGGATCTTTCTAGTTGTGTATAGATTACAGAGGATTAAACAAAATTACTATTAAACATAAATTTCAGATACCACTGAAACAATATTTTTTCTGTTCACTTATATTACCAAACAAATTACACATTTGTTGTAAATCAATATATTTTATTATTCAAATTTGAGATGATTTTACAAGGCTAGGGCGGTTCTCCTTTATAGGAGTTGATTGGCCACGAGCCTAAAAAGACACATCCTTTTGAACTAATGTCTCTTCAAAACTAATTGAGTAACTTAGCTTAATTTTAATTTATTATTATTTTAATATTTTATCATATATATATAATTCACAACAACATTATGACACTAACTGTTTTTGTTTTTGTTACAGAGGATTAAACAAAGTTATTATTAAACATAAATTTCCAATACCACTCAAACAATATTTTTTCTGTTTACTTATATTACCAAACGAATTACACATTTGTTATAAATCAATATATTTTATTATTCAATATTTGAGATGATTTTACAAGGCTAGGGTGGTTTTCCTTTGTAGGAATTGACTCGTCACGAGCCTAAAAAGACACATCCTTTTGAACTAATGTCTCTTCTTAACTAATTGAGTAACTTAGTTAAATTTTAATTTATTTACTGATTTATTATTAATATATATATATATATATATATATATATATATAAAATTCATAACACCATTATGGCACTAACTATTTTTGTTTTTGTTTGCTTATTATTATTATTATTATTGTCAAGGTTGAGCCCATGGTGGGGCTAGTCCATTTATTTGATGAAAGATGTAACGATCAACCCATAATTGGATACTTATCACCAGGATTGTGCGAGACTCGGTCGAGTTTGGACATCTCTTGGGAAGTTTAATTCCCCCAAAGTGGCTTCCATCCTCAACCCTTCCCCATGATGTTTGAACGCACGACCTGGCGTGGACTAAACCCCACACAAATCAATTGGTCTACACCTCAATATAACACTAACTAAATTCCAAATAACATTGGCAATAGTAAATGGAGTGTACACTTCATGCATCCCACTTAAGAAATTCAAACTAAATATTTATCAATACAAGAAAAAATGACACTCTCTTCGAAAATTTATATATATATATATGTGTGTGTGTGTGTGTATATATTTTATTTTTTATTTTATAATAAAATATTACATTTATATAAACATAATATATGTTTATATTAATAGTTTTTGTTTTGATTTTTATTTAACTAACCTAGATCCATCTTAACTATGGATCTACAGAGCGCTAAAAGGGATCAAATCTCTTTTCACTCTAAAAGAAATTTGCACCTTAATAGATTTGATCCCTCTTAAATATATAGTTAAAATAGATCTAGGACAATAGTATACATATAGACACAAAAATTCAATGGACCTTAGAACCAAAAAACCACCAAAGATTAAATTAACTATTTTACTTTAATTTAATTTTATTTTTTTTTTAAATAATTTAACTTAATCAAAATGTTTATAACATTACAACATCTCTACCATCCAAAATAAAAAAACATACATCTATCCATTTTAAAATATATATTAATATTTTAAAATATTAAAATCCAAAAGACAAACAACAAAAAAATCACTCGAAGTCCCTCGCCCTAGGTAATAAATAGTAATGAAAATAATTCCATATCCCTCGCCCTAAGTAATAAATAGTAATGAAAACAATTCCATAATCCAAGGTAATGCAATGGGCGACCACCTGGCCTAAGAGACCTGTTGGACTTGCTTTTATAATAGGAATTCAAAATAGGAGATCGCCAACCCATAATGGCGGTTGAAGTCTCTTAGAATTTGGATTCATACTCTCTATTTGGGACCAACTCCTGGCGAGGTGTTAGGAGCGCTCAAGCTCAACGTTTCGCCACAAGCGGAAGCCTAGGTTGCCTTGGTCTCATAATCAGGCAGCAGCGTCTTCAACACGGTCAGAGCAGTGTTAGCGGGGCTTTTACAGCACATTTAGTAGGGTTGAAGCTAGCTGACGCTGAACTTCAACCCCAACAGGTAGTGTGACTGGATTTCCTTCCTCTATGTTTGGCTACATCCTCTGTTTCAACTTTCTTCAAAATCAGTCAAATATGTAAAATTTTGCTGAAAATTCCCCTCTTAGAAAACTATGCATCTCAAGAATTAGTACCTCGTTGGTCATTGCCCTTAAATTCGAGCTAACAGACCCCGTTAAGCTATGATATCTCTAATTATCCAGCAAACATCACAACAGATCCACAATTCCTGATACTTAGACAAGCCCATAAGAAAACAATTTGCTTAAGTCTATCTTCCTAGTGTTTTCTTACCTTAAGAAAATGACACTCCCTGGATCTCCAGACAATTTGTCCCATTGTTCTTGCCAGCAATAATATCATGGCTACTCTTCTATTCTTAATAGCCAATACGCTGTGTCACCTCCCATATCTTTTTATAAGAATATGTTATAGTTCTTCTATCAATACTGACATCCCTATTATATTCTGAGGGTCTTCCCTAGAGTATGTGGTTGGCATTTGTCTGAAAGACATCACAAAATGCACGCTGAAAAAAGCCAAATATTGATCTGATACCTAAATATTATGACCCTCTTTCATCCAACCAAGCTTGTAAGGCTTCGGCCCTCGGGAGACTTCTTGGCCAAATTAAAACGACAGACTACGTAATTTCTCTCCAAATTTGCATTGGCACAAGGATCAACAACAATGGAGCATTCCCTACCTTGTACCTTGTACTTTATGGGAATACATACTTTCTTTGCCACAATTCTTACTTCTTCTACTGGTTTGAAGCTGTCACGCCTATGAGTTGAGATGTGTGATGAGCTAGGTGACATGACTTTCGGTTAAAGGCGACGAGTTGGGCGGTCGGTTAAATGCGCCCAAGTCACATGTGATGAAATGCGACAAAGGCACGAGTCATGTGCGACAAGAGGGCGAGTTGTGACTAGCTAGCACGAGAGTCGAAATACCGAGAAAGGCAAAAAACGACTAAGCGTTGGATGAGTTTATAAGAGAGGCGGAAAACCAAGCAGTTGGATGGAGTCGACCCATAGTTGGGCAAGCCAACTTGAGGATGGGCGAATCGACGTGTTTGGTGGCCGAGTTATAGGCCCAGGTCGACCCATTGACATCCATGGAGGAACTGTATAAAAGGGCGGAGGACGCATGGAGGAGACAACCATCAATGCCAGTCATATTCCAAGCGCACCAAGCAAAATTGGCGAGCAAGGAAGGACGAGCATAGTGCAGGTCGAGGTGCAGGCGGACATAGAGGGCCGAAGCACTAGGCGAAAAAACAGAAAACCGAATAGCAGAACGACAGGCGGACCGGGGGGTGAGGCTGCTTAGGCTAGCCTGGCGGACTGTTGCAGGGCGAGCTGCCGCGGGCGCGCCTGCTCGAAGTCTAAACGAATGGGTGAACAATCGGGATAGTGGAGAGTTGGGCGTGACAAGGTTGGGCGAGCTAGACCCGAGGTGCGGGTAGGTTGCACGAAGGCGCGAGCGCCCTTGCCCACGAGTTGGGGCGGTGTAACATGAAGTCGCCGGGTGAGGTGACACGACGAGCCGGGCAAGGTGACACAACGAGCTGAGCGCGGTGACACGACGAGCTGGGCGAGGTGACACAACGAGCCGAGCAAGATTGCACAATAAGCTCGGGCAAGCTTGAACGATAACTTGGAGCAAGGTTGAATGATAGCTGGGGCGACGCTGAACAATAGCCGAGTTGGAAAGTGAAGTTTGGTAGTTTTGCCAAGGTGAATTTGGGGTTGCCTTGTAAAGGTTGATATTGTACAAACACTTGTAAAACTTATATATTTGTATATTGTTGGGCAAGCTCTAATCAGGGAGTTGCCCCTCCCTTTGAAGAAATATTGTATTGTTGTACTTTTATATGAATGATGATAAAGATGAATGTTTTCGCTGTGTAAAAGAATGATGAATGCTTAGTGAAGTTGAAAAATATTCTAAGTATTGAATGTTAGGCGTAGTCCGTACTCGAGAGTATTGTTAAAAAGAAATTGGGTAGCAGTGCCGCACCTGCCTATGTGCAGTTGAAAGACTATTGCTAGGATAGGGGCGTGACAGGTGGTATCAGAGGCACTGAATACTTGAAGAGAAGTTGATCCCACTACACTTCGTGAGGTGGTATTAGAGCTTGATTCAGTTGAACCAGATTTATAGGAAGTTTGACAGGGGTAAGAAAAGGGCCAAGTTGAACGATACAAGAAGTATATGGTCGCTACTAGATCACAAAGGAAGCTGATGGCAAGTCAAGCGGAGGAACCTCAAGTTATGACGAGGGAATCTAGCAGGGATATTGAATCAAACCTTATGGATCGAGTGGTGGACAGAATGGAGGAATTAGCTTCTGAAGTAGCTTCGATGAAGGCCAAAAATGCTGAATTTCGGGATAACTATACGAAGTTGAAGGAATATTTTGAAGACCTCAAAATCCGATACGAGTATACATAATGGATATATGCACAAACAGAGAAAGAAGTCAAAGAGATTGGAGCTGCAAGGGACCAAGGTTTGGCAAAATCTTGAAGTTGCAGAAAGATCTTGGAGATGCTCGAAATGAGGTAGTGGTTCTGAAGAAGGCAATTGGGCAAAGTTTTGGTGGAGTTGCTCATGTGAAGGTCAAAGAATTTGATTCTTATGATGGGACAAGAAGTGCGAAAACTCTTGGTAACTTTCTATGGGATATGGAGCAATACTTGGAGTGTTTGGGTATGTCTGATGATGAGGCCAAAGTGAAGGTAGCTGCTCAATTCTTGACAAAGGATGCTAAGATGTGGTGGCGAAGAAAGATGGACCAGATTGCTAATGGCGATGCTGCGGAAATCACTTTGTGGGATGACATGAAGAAAGCTTTGCAAGCTCATTTTAGTCCACAAGACGAGACATGGGATGCAAGGATGAAGATAAAATACATAAAGAAAACAGGGAGTCTACAAGCATATCAACGAGAGTTCTCAAGTGCAGTTTTGGAGTTACCTGATATGGCGGAAAGGGACAAGGTGTTCAATTTCATTATAGGATTGAAACCTTGGGCACGCAATGAGGTGAAGAGGCAAAAGATTAAGACACTTGAAGAAGCTTTTGCAGCAGTTGATCGCTTGGTAGAACATTATGATGAAGGAACCGAAGAGAGAAAAAAGAAGACTGATAAGTCGAAAGAGAAGTCTACAAAAGAAGAGTCTTCAAGATTGTATGATAATACGAAAACGAAGAAGCCCTTGAAGTGTTGGATATGTGAAGAACCACATATGGTGAAGAATTGTCCTTCAAGGCCGAAAGAGGCAATGATGGCACAATCCAATGTGAAGAAGAAGAAAGAAGAAACTTCCGTTGGAGTTATGCAGATTTTGGGAGCTGCAGTGGCTACGGAAGTGATCTCACGAAGAGATCCCAAAAGGAACCAGTTGGAATATGTGGAGATGAAGATTGGGAAAGGCATTGTTCTCACTATGGTGGATAGTGGTGCAACTCATAACTTCATGAGTGAAGATACTGCGAGGAAGATTGGGCTGAAATTTATACCAGTTCAAGCACAATTGAAAGCGGTGAATTCTCCACCTGATTCTGTGATTGGTGTGGCTGAGAAGGTCGATGTGACACTAGGTGAATGGACAAGGAAGGTCGATTTCACAGTTGTGTGGATAGATGACTATGAAGCTGTACTGGGCATGGAATTTATGAAGCAATTTGAAGCTATGATAGTTCCACACATGAAGAAGTTGTACATTTATGATGGGCGTGAGGAAGTACCCATTGGTATACCAACCATAGGGGCTACGACAGCTGAATGTAAGTTAACAACGATGAATGTGGAGGAAGTCAAGCGAGATGAGGAAGTCTATAAGAGGTTGTCTTCTACAAAGGAAAAACTTATGGAGCAGTCACAGGTGATTAGAGCGTTGTCTGATAGTATCTTGGATCTATCAAGCAGACTAGAGGCAATGGAGAAGGATGAGGATGCTAGACCGGATGATCAGACAGAGAGTCGGGAAGCATACTTGCAGAGATTAGAGGTGGAAGATCCTGATAGATGGATTGAGCTGATATGCGAGGAAGAGGGAGAGCCTTCAGGCTCCACTTCCTCCCCCTCTTCTTAGACTATCATGGGGATGAGGCTCATTGTTAGCTGCTCATGGCAGTGAGTCTCCAACATTTTGAGCAAACATCTGGGGTGAGATGGACACGATTGGTAGCAGTGTGCAGTGATGAGTCATGATGATGTAGGGGCATGCGTTCTTATGGAGGCGATGTATGGTTGGATTAGCTACCCAACTAGTCACCGACATGAGGGGTACCGACACATGATTTTCTTGCAGAGTTTGGCATATCGATGGCACGAGGCAGGTCAGAGGTGGACACATCTGGATACCCATACACATATTTGTGTGGATTTATAGTCTTGGCGATGGAGGTTGCTGGGATGATGTTGTCGAGGACGACAACCGTTTAGAGTGGGGGAGTATGTCACGCCTACGAGTTGGCGATGTGCGACGAGCCAGGTGACATGACTTTCGGTTAAAGGCGACGAGTCGTGGCGTGACGAGTCAGGCAGTCGGTTAAACGCGCCCGAGTCACATGCGACGAAATGCGACGAAGGCACGAGTCATGTGCGATGAAGTGCGACAAGAGGGCGATTGCGACAAGCTAGCACGAGAGTCGAAAAACTGAGAAAGGCAAAAAACGACTAAGTGTTGGACGAGTTGTGACAAGTTTATAAGAGAGGCGAAAAACCAAGCAGTTGGATGGAGGCCACCCATAGTTGGGCAAGCCGACTTGAGGATGGGCAAACCGATGTGTTTGGTGGCCGAGTTATATGGTCGACCTGGGTAGACCAACCCATCGACATCCATGGAGGAACCGTATAAAAGGGCGAAGGACGCATGGAGGAGACAACCGTCAACGCAAGTCAGATTCCAAGCATACCAAGCAAACTTGGCGAGCAAGGAAGGACGAGAATAGCGCAAGCCGAGGTGTAGGCGGACATAGAGGGCCGAAGCACTAGGCGAAAACAGAATAGCAGAATGACGGGCGGACCAGGGGGTGAGGCTGCCTGGGCGAGTCGGGCGGACTACCATAGGGCGAGCTGTCGCGGGTGCGCCTGCCCGAAGTCTGAACGGACGGGTGAATAGTTGGGCAAGTGGAGAGCTGGGCGCGACAAGGTTGGGCGAGCCAGACCCGAGGTGTGGGTAGGTTGCACAAAGGCATGGGCGTCCTTGCCCATGAGCTAGGGCGGTGTAACACGAAGGCGCCAGATGAGGCGACACGACGAGCCGAGTAAGGTGACACGATGAGCCGGGCGGGGTGAGACGACGAGCTGGGTGAGGTGACGCGACGCGCCCGGCAGGGTTGCACATTAAGTCGGGGCGAGCCTGAACGATAACTTGGAGCAAGGCTGAACGATAGCTGGGGCGAGGCTGAATGATAGCTGGGTTGGAAAGTGAAGTTTGGCAGTTTTGCTAAGGTAAATTTGGGGTTGACTTGTAAAGGTTGATATTGTACAAACACTTGTAAAATTTTTATATTTGTATATTGTTGGGCAAGCTCTAATCAGGGAGTTGCCCCTCCCTTTGAAGAAATATTGTACTGTTGTACTTTTATATGGATGATGATGAAGATGAATGTTTCCACTGTGTAAAAGAATGATGAATGCTTAGTGAAGTTGAAAAATATTCTACGTTTTGAATGTTAGGCATAGTTTGTACTCGAGAGCATTGTTAAAAAAAAATTGGGTAGCGGTGCTGCACTTGCCTATGTCCGGTTGAAAGACTACCACCAGGATACGGGCGTGACAGAAGCCATCTTTTGAATCATCAAAAACTCTATATTCTTGGCTAGATGCTCTTCCTCTTCAAGTTGGCTGAAGTCTTGCCCACTCACCAAGGCATGAAATGCAAGCTAATGGGCCTTTACTACTATCCTCATCATAAGAGGAGATTATGCGGAGCATGTCTTAGCTCACCAAAGTCGTATCATGGTAGGTAGAAGAAAGAACATCATATGCAAAAAAGTAGGTATAAGGAAACCTCTATCTTTGTCTTCGCATTGGTTCATGCATCTATAGTACAATATGTAATCGATTGTCACAATAACTTTAACATGCTTATGAACTGCATTCTATGGCTTTATTTATATTTATGGTCCAATAGGACTTTACAAATATCATGTTTATATTATTCTATGTTATTCCCCATTTCCTCCCAAAACAATGCATTATTAACAATGCATCTAATTTTCTACTAATGATGAAAATAACGTTGTTTTTTTTGGAGAAGGTTGTTGTTTCCATCATCGCAATTGTGACAAACACTTTTGGTTTTTAAGCATCCACATATAAATAGTAAACATAATAGAAGGACGAGACATCAAAAGCCAAGTTTTCAAAATATCGCAGTAACTTAGAAATTGTCTTTAGCTACAATTGC
This sequence comes from Pinus tabuliformis, assembly GCA_031772625.1. NCBI lineage: Eukaryota > Viridiplantae > Streptophyta > Pinopsida > Pinales > Pinaceae > Pinus > Pinus tabuliformis. The sequence continues at coordinate 196,809,562 of CM062816.1, forward strand.
TTAATGATATCAAATGGATTCCAACAAGTCTCAACATAAATATTATAAATAACCTTTACATAAATAGTAATAAGACTATAATTGTGGGTAGAAATCTCTGTAACATGTTGGAGAGGGTAGGGGTGGCAGGTGTGGGGGAATCATAAATGATATTGATGGAGAGCTAGAAATTGCATTTGCACAGGGAATAGAGATTGCATCCAACAATGACGTGGAAGCTCTACCAAAAATCTCAGTAACTTATTGGAGAGGGTAAAGGTGGCAGGTGAGAAGAGGATTGTAATTGATCTTGAAGGTCAGCTAGAAATTGCATTTGCATGGGAATAGGTATTGCATTCAATAATGAAGTGGAAGCTCTAGCCTTCCAAGGTTTAACCATTTTGAAAGGCAAAGTAATTCAATGAACATCAATAGTGAGGGACCCGCTATTCTAGGAAATAATTCCCAGAGTCTAGGGTTAGAACTTAGGTCATTGGTAAAATGGACAAAAGAAACACTACTCAACTTTCTAGATTCATTTATCATGCCAAAGATAAAAGAAATGGATGGAGGAGGAAAATACCTTTGACTAGTTAGATGGCCTATCTTGTCTCTCACACTTTGTCTAGAGAAATTCTTGAATGCTTGAAGCTTCTCTCACCATCTACAAACAAATGAAAAACAACTTTCCTCAAACCATTTGAAGCATTAAATATCAATGACAATATTATAAAAAAACTCTTAATTAATTGATCCTAACTAACATCAACTGGTTAATTACTACTTAGATCATAAAGTTAACAATCAATAATCAAGTGAAGTTCACCATAAATTGAAGTTTGTGGGGGCGGCGTGTAGGGATCTTCATATATTACTCAATGTGAAGCAACAATTACAATGATATACCTAATTTGTTGCCGACACCTTTGTCATTAGAGTTTAGATTCCTTTGGCTTGAACCACTTAATGACTTTTACTCTAGTTCAGAACTTCTCACCACACACACACAGACACACACACTCAACAGATTGCACAAGTTTGGGCTTACAAATGGCATGGTCAAAAAGTTTGGGGTACCCCTATTGAAAAACGGGTAACAGTCCTCAAGGTAAACTAGATTCTATAAAAGCTCGAGGCTTTGTCAACATAGGGCCTAAGGCCATTACAATAATACTCTCATTAAGAGCTCAACATAGCACTTGCAAGAGTCAAACTTGGGTGGGGGGGATAACACTCCTTACAACCACTTAGACCAAGCTTTATATATATATGGTAGGGGTGGTAGGTGTGGGGGGAATCATAAATGATCTTGACGGAGTGTAGAAACTGCATTTGCACAGGGAATATAGATTGCCTCCAACAATTAGGTGGAAGCTCTAGCAAAAATCCTTGTAACTTGTTGGAGAGGACACAGGTGGTAGGTGAGAAGGGGATTGTAATTGATCTTGAACGTCAACTTGAAATTGCATTTGCATGGGAATAGGTATTGCATTCCATAATGATGTGGAAGCTCTAGCCTTATTCCAAGGTCTAACCATTTTGAAAGGAAAAGGATTTTGATGAAAATCAATAGTGGGGGACTTGCTATTGTAGGAAATAATTCCAATGACTAGGGTTAGGTAATTGATAGAGCGGACAAAAGAAACCCTACTCAACTTCTAGATTTAGTTATTATGCCAAAGATAAAAGAAATGGACAAAGGAAAATATCTTTGACTATCCTGTTGGGCTGTCTTGTGTCTTGCAATTGTTGAATTTTCATGATCTTATAATTTGATAATGACTTCCAATGGTTTCTTCATTAATTTATCTAGTGTCACATTCATCATTAAGCAATTATACGTAGAAAATCTCAACAGTGAAACAATAATGACAGTAGGATCATGAAGTGTTAATTTTAGATAACAATGGTATGCTTTATGCTTGCTACAATTACTTCAATGTTCTTTTATCAAACCAATGACAATTTCCAATAGCAATCACATTAACCATCACATTGATAGTAACTGTAGATAGAACATAAACAATAAATGCAAAGGACAAGCCAAGACAAGAGAACACCAGAATTTGGCAAATGCCAGGGAAAAACCCCAAGATGGGGAAAACCCTTTGATCAATTCTCCTTATTATTATATCAAATGTTCAATAGAGAGAGAGTACAGTAAAATCAAAATTGACTTGCCAATAGATGATCAAAACCATTGTCCAAAACAACCTTGTCAAATATGCAATCCAGCCCTCAGTCAACAACAGTCAAATCAACAGTGGAGTGTGCCCTAACCAGTCAACGGTTAATGTCAAAACAGTCCCTTAGCATATCGATCAAAGGAGAGAGAAACTCTACCTCAAAGTCAACCCAAAACAGTGCCAAAATAGTGAGTCAAACCTGGTCAAAGTCTGCACTTCTAGCCACGGTCAAACTTGCAATTTATCTCTGCAGTCAAAGTACCTAGATCACCTCAGTTTCTATGCCAAATAGTACGGCCTGCCCAAACAAAAGGATGCGTAAGAGATTAAATTGAAATTCTGCCCAGAAAGTCAAAGTCAACGCTGGTCAAACTATAGGAAAACTTCAGATTTCTGGCCCTATAATTTTCATCCTCCTTTCTACCACACGTGTGAGAAAATCAACTGCCCAATGAGGTGTACGAACCAATTAGACGAGGAGAGAGAAGAATGTGTGAGTTGATGAGGTGCCAAATGAGGTTTGAGGTCATCCTTATTTATACAAGTCGTTGAGGGTCAAGAGACATGTCACTTGGGGTTCATGAGCCTACATGATGGTGTAGCCGACCTTGACAATTTGAACATGTGTAGGCTTCACTTCAAAAACATGTTTTTCCTTGTCCGATTTGGGTGATCTTTAGGTCGATTTTGGTCATCTAGAAAAGAGGAATTCAATGCAATAATTATCTCCATCAAATGAATTGACCAAAGTGGAATTTGGCTGTAGTTGCCAATTTTAACACTCTCTCAACTAGGGTGAATTCCACCTGCCAATATCTGACCATCGATCATCATGCCATACTGTCATCATGTACCATCTCTGCATCTCATCTCAACTTTGCTGAAAACAGATATATATAATGAATAAGAATCGATCGAGAGTGAGTCACAAGCCTTTTCCACTCTCCACTAACAAAAGTTAGTCCACATAACTAGGGGTAGAACCTCAATCGGACTTGATCCCAGATCAAGTCGTTGAACATCATACATCCTAGACATAGGGAGTATGTCAGTACACGTTGCATCCATCTGAAGTGCTATGGTCTCTATCCTCTTTTCCCAACTCATTGGCCAGGTGAGTGGTACTTCCTAAGGGTCCTAGACTACATGGGTAGGATTTATGCTGGGGTACCTCCAGGAGAAGGTGAACCACTCATCCTATGCATATATTATCAATCACATGTGTCATCAATTGTAGGGGAAGGTGAACCACTCACCCTACACATGTCAACCATCATAGGGGAAAGTGAACCTGTTGATTTTAGGTAACAATGGAATGTTCTATGCTTAAGAGCAATTTACTTCAATTTCTTTATTAGCCCACAATATCCAGTTTAGCAATCACATCAACATGAGTAAAATGCAGATAGAACATAAACATAAACAGTAGAAGACAAGCCAAGACAAGAGGACACAAGATGTGGCACCAGCCAGGGACAAACCCCAATGTGGGGAAATCCTTGATCAATTCTTCTTATATTCTTCAATAGTTCAACAGAGAGAGATAGTACAATTTACAAATCTGATAATTTATGACAGCTGCAAAAAGCCCTGACCAAAAAAGTCAACGTTGGTCAAGCAGGGCAGAATTCTTCCTCTAATCAGCGCGGTCAAACCGAGTCAACTGGGGCCTCCAACCACAAGTCTAATCAGCCCAAAACACTCTGAAAAATTCCAGTCAAATACTGGTCAACGAAAGTCAAACTGCAGCCAGACCTAGGGCAGTCAACACTGGTCAAATGAGAGGTCAGATCACCTCAATTTCATTGCCTAGATTTGCGGCCTGCTAAGGAGAAGATACCTCACCCAATCCGTAGTCAAAACAGGTCAACGCTAGAGGTCAATGCAGTTAAACATCAATCCTGTAGTTCGGTCAACACTGGTCAACACAGTCAAACAATCAAACAGAAAATCTTCCTCCTTCCTTCGCATGTTTGATAGACAGTTGCCCAGATTTGCATACCCAATCACAGGAGGAGAGAGAGAGAGATGATGATAAAATGACTTGAGGTCTCCTCCTTTTATATGCAACGTTTAAAATGAGCTGGGGGTTTGAATGCCTGTTTTGCTTGTTGGCAGACCTTGACAATTGGTCCATAATATAAATAAATTCATATCTTCATTTGTACATGTCGTAATTGGATGATCTTTAGATCAATCCTACACCTCTTGGAGAGAGGAATCTAAGAAAAATATCAGCTGTCATAAATAAGATGATCCATGTGGAGTTTGGCCCTAGTTGCCAATTTTAACACTCTCTCTCAACTAGGGAGAACTCCATCTCTAATCCATCTACTAGTTGGTACTATCTCTGCCATCAATGCACTGCTCTGCTGAACTATGAAGAAGAAGAACTGATTGAGAATGTATCATACCATTCTCTACTGACCCGAAGTCAGTCCCAGATAAAAGAGAGTGTCTCATATTACTCTTAGTAACCGGAAGTCGGTTCCAATCAAAAGAGAGTGCCTCATACCACTCTTACTGACCGGAAGTTAGTTCCAATCAAAAGAGAGTGTCTCATACCACTCTTACTAACTCGAAGTCAGTTCTAATTGATCCCAGATCAATATCGGTCATCCTAGCATAGGGAGTACAGTAGTACTCAATGCGTCCATCGATAGTACTATGGTCCCTATCCTCATTTCCCTATTCATTGGCCAGATGAGAGGTACTTCCCATGAGTCCCAGACTACATGGGTAGGATGTCTCAGCAGGAGAAGGATGAACCACTCATCTTGCCTACATGTCGCCACGGGGTATCACAGGGGAAGGCTGAACCACTCACCCTGTACACAACAAACCACTAGGGGAAGGCTGAACCACTCACCCTATGGTTGCTCATCGCTCCAAGAAGTACCCCAAGCCCCCCGGAGCTCCTAGAGCTCAATGTCCATATCATACAGGACCCTCAGAAGAGGGTCTCTCCACGACTCCAAGTTGTTCTCGGAAGGCTAAGAACTTGACCTTCCCCAGGGGCTTTGTCAGAATATCGACGACCTGCTCATCAGTCCCAATGTGATGGAGCCTTATTGCTCCTCGTTGTACCATATCCCGGATAAAGTGGTACATGATATCTATATGCTTGGAGCGATCATGAAACATGGGATTCTCTGATAATCAGATCCCACTCTGGTTGTCACAGAGGATCATAGTGGTATACAACACATGTCCAAACAACTCACTGAAGATCTTCCTCAACTAGACAGCGTCATAGGAGGCCATACTAGAAGCTATGTATTCGGCTTCAGCGGTGCTCAAGGCAACCGATTTCTGCTTCCTGCTCATCCAGGGTATTGAAGCAAAACCCAAAGAAAAACATCATCCAGAAGTGCTCTTGCGATCCACCACACTTCCAGACCAATCAGCATCAGGATAACCATGCAGCCTCACATTTTTGGCAGTGTATCTCAATCCATGAGTGACTGTGCCCTGAAGATATCTCAGAAGATTCTTGGCACCAATCCAATGTATATGATGAGGCTCAACCATATATTGGCTCAACGTGTTAACTGCAAAACATATGTCCGGACGGGAGTTCACCAAGAACATTAGTGCTCCTATGAGTTGATGATACTTAGAAGCATTTCCCAATTTAGGTTTGACAACACTACCACATAACTTCTTAAAGTTAAGTTCCATCGGGGTAGTCACTGGCTTGCAGTCCACCATCCCAAATCTTTCCAATATCTTCACAACATATTTTTCTTGCGATAGGAAAATTTCTCCTGGCTTTTGCCAGACCTCCAACCCTAGGAAGTAGTGCATCAGTCCTACGTCCTTCATCTCAAATTCAAAAGCCAACTCCCTTTTACATTTGTGAATGAGAGGGTCTGCACCTGTCAGAAAGAGGTCGTCCACATAAAGTACCAGAATGAGAGGTTTATTGTTTTCAACCTTAAAGTAGAGGTTTGGATCGGCTTCACTTCTAGTGAATCTCAGCTTCATCAGATAGCTATCGATCCTCTCATACCAAACCCAGGGTGCTTGCTTCAAGCCACAAAGAGATTTCTTCAACCTGCATACATGAGATTCCCGGTCATGAACCTCAAACACCTCGGGTTGTTCCACATAGACTTCCTATTTGATCGAACCATGCAAGAAAGCGGTCTTGACATCCATCTAATGTAGGTTCCATCCTTGCGAGGCAACAAGGGCTATGATCGAGCGGATGGTGGTGTATCGGGTAATAGGTGCAAATATCTCATCGTAATCTACACCTTCCTTTTGAGAGAAGCCTCGAGCAACAAAGCGAGCCTTGAACTTTTCTGCACTTCCGTCAACTCCATGCTTGATTTTGTAGAACCACTTCGAGGTGACAACCGATTTGTCCTGGGGTTTAGGAACCACATCCTAGACATCATTCTTCATAATTGACTCGTATTCTTCATTCATAGCATCTTTCCATACTTGTTGCTTCACAGCTTCTTCAAATGATGAAGGCTCATTTTGAATGATAGTGCTCATGGTGGTCAAGTGTCCTTGATACCTGTTCGACTTCTTGCTTTCATGCAAAGTCCTCCTTGGTGCAATATGTCTCTCGGCATCTTCGAGAGTCTCCCTAAACCATGAGGGTCTCCTCTTGGAGGAGGAGGGTTCCTGGGGAGGAGGATCAATAGGATCCATGGGTTCATCAACATCATGCATCATTTCGTCCTCTTTTTCACCTTGTTTTCCGGTGTCAACTTCTTTGTCCTTCCTTGGGATAGGAAGGTTGTTGATCTTGCTGAGGGCCATATCTTTGTCAAAGGTGACATCATGACTTATTTCAAATTCCCTTTGACCAACCACATAAATTCTACAACCCTTAGAATTTTCACTATAGCCCACAAAGATTCCTTTCTTCCCAGATGCACCCAATTTGCTTCTTTTCTCATTTGGCACATGAAAATATATGGGACTTCCAAAAATTCTAAAATGAGAGACATCAGGTTTCTTACTAGTGAACATTTCTTCCCTTTGACCAACCACATAAATTCTATAACCCTTAGAATTTTCACTATAGCCCACAAAGATTCCTTTCTTCCCAGATGCACCCAATTTGCTTTTTTTTCTCTTTCGGCACATGAAAATATACGGGACTTCCAAAAATTCTAAAATGAGAGACATCGGGTTTCTTACCAGTGAACATTTCTTTGGGAGTCTTGGAGTCCAATGCTTAATGAGGGCATCGGTTTTGAACATACACGACGACATTTGCAGCTTCGGCCCATAGAAACTTCAAAAGCCTTTGATCATGAAGCATGTCACAAACAACTTCTACAGTAGTACGATTCTTCCTTTCAGGCACACCATTCTGCTCAGGAGTGTATGGTGTTGTGGTCTCCCTCTTAATGCCAACGTCTCTGCAATAATAAAGGAATTCATTTAATTTGTACTTAGTTCCATTATCAGTCCTCAATATCTTGATTTTCTTCTCGGATTGGTTTTCAATCATGGCTTTGAAGTGTCGGAACCAGGTGAACACTTCATCCTTCTTCTTCAAGAAGTAGATCTAGGCCTTGTGAGAATAATCATCCGTAAAGGTGAGATAATATAAGTATCCTCCCAAAGAGTTTACGGGCATCATACCAGGTATGTCGGAGTGGATCAATTGCAATATATCTATGGTCTTGCTATTACTAGAGGGGAATGGTCCCCTTGTAAGTTTTCTTTCGGCACATCTCGGACATACACCTTCATGCTCTAATTTGAACTCAGACATACCTGTCATCATCTGTCTCACATCCGGTAGAGCCTTATAATGAAAATGGGCAAACCTCCGGTTGTAGAGATGTGTCGCAAGACATAGCTCCCAATGGACTTCCTCCAACTCGATACAAAGTGTCAACCCTAAACCCAAGAGTAAAAGCATCTTTAAAATTCCTTTTCCAAACACGTACCTTTCCATCGATGAATGCCACCTTGTATCCTTTGTCTTCCATTGCCGAAATGGACAACAGGTTCTTCTTGAGATCATATACATATAGAACTTCTTGTAAATGAATTGTGTTACCTTGATTCAATTGAAGGGTAACATTCCCTACTTCCTTCATGGGATAGGTGGCATCGTCTCCAAGGATAATCTCCAAGTTTGTCTCCTTCTCTATCAGATTAGAGAGAGCTTCCTTGTATCTGGTGAAGTGCCTTGAGGCACCACTATCAATTATCCAATTCCCCAAAGTATCCGGAGGAGAGGCAGTGGAAAGGGCTGATATAAGATAGTACTCTTTTTGCTTATTGTTAACAACATTGGATTCTTCATACCTGGAGTTCCTTGCTTTCTTGGAGGGTTGACCATTTCCTTGATGTCTCGCATTCCTTTTTCCTTTGCCATTGAACCGGCCATTCCTTTGATTGTTGTGGTTGAAGTTGCCCCTAGGGTGATTGTGATCATCATCATTGGATGTGTCCCTTCTATTTGGACACTCCCTTGCATATTGGCCAAATTTATTGCAAACAAAGCACCTGGCTGTTGAAATTTCTAAGTCTGACACGTCAGAAATTCCTACTGCATTATCTGGTTTATTTCACCTACTTGTTTATTCCTTAACAAGTTATTCATTCATATAAATATTGATAATAAAACAACTGCAGTCTCAACTCATATACAGATCATCAACTGAAATAATAGACAAACACATAAGGGACACTGTTGTTTTTTGACAATTGTCCCTGGAAAAAACCCAATGTGGGAAAACCGGTGCAACAGTTCTGAGGGTTTTATTATTAAGCAGCTTTCTTGAGTACAACTAGGGTGCCAAATTGGCTCACCCAACAGAGATGTCTACACGGCAGTAATACCTCTTCTCGGAAGCATATATTCAGCTTCTCAACACTAGTTTGCCCCACAAAAATCCTTCTGACGCTTCTCCAAGGCTCTGCATCAGACCTTCTAGCCTTTGCGTAGCTCTAGAACCCTTTGCGTTAGCCTTCTGCCTCTCTGCGTCAACTCTCTGGCCTTCTATGTCACCCACGCAGGCCCCTCAGCCTCTGCGCAGTCTCTAGCTCCCTCTGCGCGGCTCCTGCTACCTCTGCGTAGCCTCCTCAATCACTGCGCTGGCCTTTGGCACTATCTCTGCCTCTCTGTTATGTACTCATTGCCCCTCGCTGCAACTCAGATCACTTGTTCGAATTTTCTCAGCAACCCCGCTCCAGAAAATCGAATTGACTGATTAACTTGGTGTATCTCCAACTGACCCTCAAGCCTCCTCTTATACTTTCCCTATTGAGTTTTCAATGACTGAGATTAAGTCCCTAATCAATGACTAAGATTAGATTTGGCTTGATCCATGTCATTTAGAACATTCTCACCTAATTTTATATTAATACCCATTAATATTTTAATTTTCCTAAGTTTAGACTTAGGAATCCCATTAAAAATATTAATCATTTTAATATCTCTCTAACCAGTTGAAAGCTCCCCAAACCATTTTTGGGTCTTGGAGATCTCATGTGCTTTAGCCTCTCCACCAATTTTCATGGCTAGAGCACATCCGATGCTACCCCAAATCAACACTTCCCTTCCTTCTACCCTTAGGTCCAAGCTTTCCATTGAAATGACCTTTAGACCCTGCATTATTTCTTCTTTTGGCATGAGCGGAGAATGCAGTGGGGTTGCTTCTATTAGAAGGCATTTCTTGCTCCACCATTCTTATTTCTTCTTGAATGCATCTCGACATCAATTCTTCAAACCCTGGAATTAGATCATTATTGAAAATAGTGGTTCTAAATATATACCACTCGAATGGGAGTCCTCCAAGGGTAGTGATAGTAAGTTCCCTGCTAAGAATGACCTCTCTAATTGAAAGTAGATCATTCTTGATCTTAGTGATCCTTAAGAAGTAGGATTGAATATCCCCGTCCTTGCGCTTCTTAATATCCTTCAACTTATTTTTGAGAAATAAAATTTGATTAGCATGACTAACCTTGAACATGCAGACCAACCTGTCATAGATTTCCTTGGAGGTGTTCAAATCGGAGATGTAGGCCACCAGACGCTTGTCAATGGAATCTCTGATAATCTTCTTCGCTTTGACTTCAACCTTATTGTATTTGGTCTTTGCAGCAGCCGGTGCATTTGAAGGAGGCTCAGGGATTTTACCCTTCACATAATCCAACACTTCTTGTTCTTCCAAGGTCAAATCAAGAGACATCTTCCATCCATGATAATCAGATTTTTCACGGAGTTTGTCTTCAGCCGGGAAGTGGGACGAGGAACCCATTGAGCCTTTTGTCCTTGGCCAATTGTCTTCGGTGATTTCTCTTTCACTCTGGCTTGGGCTTTGTCTTCACCTCAACTTTGATACCATGTTGATTTTAGGTAACAATGGAATGTTCTATGCTTAAGAGCAATTTACTTCAATTTCTTTATTAGCCCAATATCAATATCCAGTTTAGCAATCACATCAGCATGATAGTGAAATGCAGATAGAACATAAACATAAACAGTAGAAGACAAGCCAAGACAAGAGGACACAATATGTGGCACCAGCCAGGGACAAACCCCAATGTGGGGAAACCCTTGATCAATTATTCTATTCTTCAATAGTTCAACAGAGAGAGAGATAGTACAATTTACAAATGTGATAATTTATGACAACAACAGAAATCCTTAACCCGAAAAGTCAACGCTGGTCAAACAGGGCAGAATTCTTCATCTAATAAGCTCGGTCAAACCCAGTCAACTTCGGCCTCCAACAACAAGTCTAATCAACCCAAAACAGTCTGAAAACGTCCATTCAAACACTGGTCAATGAAAGTCAAACTGCGGCCAAACCTAGGGCAGTCAATGCTAGTCAAATGAGAGGTCACATCACCTCGATTTCAGTGCCCAGATCTGCGGCTTGCTAAGGAGAAGATACCTCACCCAATCCATAGTCAAAACATGTCAATGCTAGAGGTCAACGCAGTCAAACAACAATCCCACAGTTCGGTCAACATTGGTCAATGTAGTCAGACAATCAAACAAAAAATCTTCCTCCTTCCTTCGCACGTCTGAGAGATAGCTGCCCAAATTTGTGTACCCAATCACAGGAGGAGAGAGAGAGATGATGATAAAATGACTTGGGGTCTTCTCCTTTTATATGCAACATTGAGTATGAGCTGGGGGTTTGAATGCTTGTTTTTCTTGCTGGTCGACCTTGACAATTTGTCCATAATATAAATAAATTAATATCTTCATTTGTACATGTCGGAAGTGGATGATCTTTAGATCAATCCTACAGCTCTCGGAGAGAGGAATCCAAGAAAAATATCAGTTATCATAAATAAGATGACCCATGTGGAGTTTGGCCGTAATTGCGAATTTTAACAGAATCACTCAGCCTATGCTCTCATATGTCATAATGGGGTATCAAAAGGGAAGGTGAACCACTCACCTTGTACACAACGTACCTAAGGGGAAAGTGAACCACTGACCCTATGGTCGCTCATAGCTCCAAGAAGTACCCCAAGCCCCTAGGAGCCCACAGAGCTCAATGTCCAACTCAAGTGGGACCCCCATGGGAGGGTCCTTCCACGACTCCAAGTCTATCTCGGAAGGTTAGGAACTTGACCTTCCCCAAGGGCTTTGTGAGGATGTCAACAACCTGCTCATCCGTCCTGATGTGTTGGAGCCTTATTGCTCCCCATTGTACCATATCCCGGATAAAGTGGTACCTGATATCAATATTTTTGGAGTGGTGGTGGAACATAGGATTCTTAGGCGAATCCCAATTTGGTTATCGTAATAGATAATGGTGGTGTCCAACATGTGCTCAAATAGCTCATTGAAGAGATACCTCGACCAAACAACTTCATAACAGGCCATACTAGCTACAATGTATTCGACCTCGACGATGCTTAAAGCAATCGATTTATGCTTCCTGCTCATCCAAGAAATCGAAGCAGATCCCAATGAGAAGCAACATCCTGACATACTCTTTCTATCCACCACACTGCCAGCCCAGTTAGCATCAAAATATTCACGCAGCCTCAAATTCCCGACAGTGTATTTCAACGCATAATTGATTGTGCCATGAAGATATGTCAAGAGATTCTTAGCAGCAATCCAATGTATGTGATGAGGCTCAACCATGAATTGACTCAAAGTATTTACAACAAGGCATATGTCTGGTCAGGAGTTCACTAAGAACATCAGGGCCCCCACAAGTTCTCTATATGCAGAAGGGTTTGTCAATTCGGGCCTAGCAACACCTCCACATAACTTTTTGAAGTTGAGTTCCATTGGAGTAGACACAGACTTCCATTCCACCATCCCACATCTTTCTAGCGGCTTCACAATGTATTTTCCTTGAGAAGGGAAAATCTCGCCTGGCTTTTGCCATACCTCCAGGCCTAGAAAGTAATGCATCAGCCCTAGGTCTTTCATCTCGAACTCGGAAGTCAACTCCCTCTTGCATTGATAAATGATAGGGTCTGCACCAATCATAAAGAGATCATCAACATAAAGGACCAAAATAAGAGGCATGTCCTTTTCAATGTTGAAGTATAGGTTTGGATCAACATAACTCTTTGTAAATCCCAACTGTGAAAATTCCAATATCGGAATCCTATTGCAGCAACTGGAAATTATTCTCCTAATTGTTAATTTTATTTAACAATTTATTTGCTATTTGCTACGACAAATACTGAATAAATCACACTGCAACCTTCACAAATATAATATTGCAGAAAAATAAAACGCTGGAAGCATGCCGTAGGTGGATTGTTTTGGCCTCAGCATGATGTCGAATAAGATGATATTTTGTATTGATGTGCTTGGTTCGATCATGGAACTTTGGGTTCTTGGCCAACTTTATTTCAGAAGTGTTGTCAATCAAAAGAGGAGTTGAATGCACTTGTTTCTCTTGTTTCTCCTGCAAATCTTCTAGAATTTTCCTGAGCCACACAATATCCTTCGTTGTTCAATTGCTACCACATATTCTGCCTTAGTTGTAGAATTTGCTAGAACTAATTGTTTGCGTGACCTCCAAGAGACGGTTCCTGATTCAAGACTCATAACATAACTTGAAGTAGAGACCCCAGTTTCTTTATCTCCATTGAAATTTGAATTAGAGTATCAAATCAAGTTGAAGTCACTCACCTGTGTATACTTGAGTCCAAAGTCTTGAGTTCCCTTCAAGTACTTTAGAACCCTTTTTGTAGCAGACCAATGACCCTCACAAGCATTTTGCATAAACCTGGAGAGGATTCTGACAGCAAATGAGATGTCTGGTCTGGTAGTAGTCAGGTAGTTGAGAATTCCTATGAACTTTCTGTACTTTGTTGTATTCTCAAATTCTTTTCCTTCAGTGGATGTGAGCTTTAAGTTCTGTTCCATTGGAGTACTCAAAGGATTGCACTCAACCATGCCAAATCTGTTCAACAGATCTCCAATGTACTTCTTCTAAGAGAGGAATATAAATTTTGGATGTTGGGTTACTTCAATACCAAGATAGTAGTGAACATAACCCAAATCTGTCATTTCAAAACCTTTCCTTAGTTCCTTCTTTATGGATGCAATGTAGTTCTCATTGTGCCTTGTTATCAAAAGTTCATCTACATACACCACAAGATATACCACTGTTTTGCCGACTTTCTTGACAAACAAAGTTGCATCATCAAGATCGTAATGTTTGAAATTGAGTTTCAGAAGATGCTTAGTTAATTTCTCGTACCAGGCTCGCAGTGCTTGCTTGAGGCCATACAAGGATTTTACAAGCTTGCATACTTTGTGTTCCTGACCCTTTGTTAGAAAGTCAGAAAGGCAGATGTTAATCAAGGTTGTCATTGATGTCAATATGGCATTATTGGGATGGCAAATATTCTTGTGATGCATAATATGATGATGTCCTTGCTCATGATGACAAGTCCCTCTTGTTTGATAAGGATGCCATTAATGAAGATGCCAAGCTATTAATGATGCCATTAATATGTCAAGCCACTAATGAAGTCCTGGAACTAACTATGATGTTGCCAAGTGCATTAATGAAATCCTTGGAGTGTTGAAGATGATAAAACTCTAAGCATTGTTGATGAAGTCCTAGAATTGTTGATGTAAACCCTATACTACATGATGCCTTAACCTTAGAATTGTTGATAAGATGCTCTAGATTTTGTTGAAGCAAAACCTAGTAGATAAAGCATGCCCTAATATGCTCTTGGTGATAAGTTGAAGAAAGCTTGGCCATAAAACTGGAAGTTTAGTGTGCAGTTATCAAATCTTTAGATTAACATAAACTAAAACTGTGCGAAGGTAAATTCAAGGGTGAAAACACTGCATTCTGTCAGCAATAAAAAAACAGCAGATACAAGGAAGCTAACTTCACATAAAATATACATATCAAGATGACATGGATGAAGCATATCATGATGACATTATGACCCTAAATATTAATGTCTACTTGTTTTTATAAATCCTAAACATTAGTTCTAAAATATTAATTCCTAAACACCTACGCAAACATCATACACCTATACCATTACCATGTACATAAAATTACTTTGTTTAATGGCAGACAAACATGGCACACATGTTTCCTATGGCCATACATGGCAGACAATGTATAATTGCAGCATGTACATGATACAATGGTAGACAAGGCCTTTTACATGGAAAACAAGTCTTTTGATGAGATACAACTCTCGCATGGCAGACAAGTTGTTTGCATGGTTCTTATATCATCCATCTTTCACATGGCAGACAAATGTGATGCATGTGTGATACATCACATGGCAGACCAATATTTGACATGTCCTCTTCAAGTTGTCGTGCTACTAATAAAGGATACTATGAGACTACAGGTCATAAAAAAAAGAGGGACACCAAGTTTATGTATTTAAATATCTTTCTCTTCACATGTCGGCTTCCTCCTTCCAAATACTCCTTGTTGGCTCACCTTTAAAAACCAATGGACATGTCTCTTGAAGAGTGACAGAGTATATAAATAAAAGTCATTTGACCTTGTTGAAGAAGAACCGTGTAGCAAGTGTCATAGGAGAGCGAGCAAACATTTAAAAGAAGACCTTACATCTCGCAGAAAAATTAAATCGTGAAGGAATTCAGAGATATTTTTGCAGACCTGTAGAGAGGATGTTTTGCGGATCTGAGGAGATGCTTATTGCGTACCTGGCTGTGGAAATGTCTTAGTATTAAATTTAAAGAATACATATTTCAGACTCATATTAATATCTTAGACCTCGGACCTGTGTGCTAACTGGTGGCACTGTATTCATATCTGCAACACATTTCGACCTTTTGTGACAGACCTGTGATTCAGCCTTGTCTGTGGATTGCAGAGAACTTTTGGTTGTGTAAATTTTGAACCTGTAGCTAATGCCAGTGACAGAACTTTCAGATCTGTGGTAACACTTTTGGAGAACAAATTTCGACCTGTTGTGACACCTTGAAGAATTTTATTGATGACAGAGTATTGGGATTATTTTACAATGAAATATGTTTTCAGACCTTGGCTCGAGGGACATTATTGAGATTGTTTTTGCAGTGGAGTCATTTTTGCAGACCTGTGGAGGATATATGTTGAAAGCTGATTTGTGAAACTATTTCTACCAATGGACTGAAATAATTCAGATCTAAGGCATACAATTTTGGATCTTTGTTTGACTAAAAGCAGTCTCTTGAGACTAACCTATAACACTTGTTGTAGATCCTTGGAGTAGTTATTGAAAATGTTGGAGCAGTCTCTTGCAGTTACTTGTTGAAGAAGTCTAGGAGTCATTCATGGTGTTGTCTTGAAGCAGTATTGATACCTGGTTGAAGGAAAGGTGTTTGGATGTCATGAAGAGCTGTGGAGACACCTTCTAAAAATCATAAAGTTGTCATTGATGACATAACGTGGAGACTACAGCGAAGACGAATATTGATAGGGTTTGTTGAAGAAAACATTGGGAGCCGTGAAGTATAACCAAATACATCTGGACAAAGTGAAACTAAGGGTTGGAGCCCAAGAGGTTGGAGCCTCGAAAAGACAAGGTTGGTGCCTTGGAAGATAGGGTCGGAGCCCTAGAGGATCGGTGTCCTCAAGAAACTAGGTTGGAGCTTGTACCAGAGAAGGGTTGGTGCCCTAGGGTTGGAGCCTCTAAACGCAAGGTTGGTGCCTTGAGAAGATAGGGTTGGTGCCCTAGAGGTCGGAGCTTCACAAAAAGTCCAAGTTGGTGCTTGGCAACAGGTTGGAGCCTGGGAGATTGAAGATCGGTGTCTTCATCTGGGGTTGGAGCCCTATATACATTGTACTTGATTCATTGTAAAGATTATATTAATAAAAGCATTTATTCCTATTGTTCATTTTGTGTTCTAAATATAAGTGATCTAACTGGTAAAAGTAACAATTGAAAAGAAATATTGATTCACCCCTCCTCTTAGTGTTTCCAACAACAAAAATATTTTCTTTATGCTGATAATTACTTGTGATAATCTTATGTTTTCTTATGTTCTTTTTTTGTCTTTAGTTCATCAAGCAATTACCAAAACATTAACACAAAGATCACAGACACCAGATGTAGGTGGACAACCAGGGAAAAACCCCAAGCTAGGGGAAAACCCAGTCAACAACTCTTCTTTCAATAGTTTCACGAGATAATCCAAGATTCTTGACCTAGACATAGACTTCCTCCACACCAAGTCAGCCCTTTCTTCCTTCTGTAGATGATAACCTTTTTAGCAACAACTTCGACCTAGCAGCAACAACTTGTAGTAGCAACAAAACTTCGATCTAGCAGAACTTCAACCCAGTAGTAGCCCAGGAAAATTTTCGACCCAACAGTTAGCCTAGCAAAATCTTTGACCTAGCAGAAACTTCGATCCAACAAAATTTTCGACCAAGTAAAAACTTCGATCTTCCAGAAGTAACCCAACAAATTCACACGTGTGAGAGAGATGTTCCAGAAATTCGACCTTTCAACAATTCTTCTCCTTCTTCTGCAACTTCGTACTTTTTCTGATCCTTCTCTTGGAAATCAAACTTGTGTGAGTGAGTGTCCTCTAAATGAATCGAACTGTGCCAATATATATGCTTCTGGTGAGGTCGAATTACCCTGTTTGAGGCCGACTTTGTGTGGAGGTGACAAATAACTTATTTGACTCAATATTAAATCTTTTTACATGATTCAAAAGTCCAAGAAGGGTCTCTTTAAATGGACAATGACTCAAATGACTCGGTATAAATTCTAGAAGTCCTCAATGGGGACTTTGCCCTAAAACATGATGACCCAAGCATGAAACCCATGCCGTAATAAGTCATATTAATAATAATAATTAAAATATCTTTTTTCTTTCTTCTGATAAATACATTTCATTATGACTCAAATACAATTATGAAGACCAAACCTAGTTACATTCTTCAACACTCCCTCTTAACTAGGGAGGTATTCAGACATATACAAGTACATAGAAGATCTCAAAACACATGAACCATGAAGAGTTTAGGCACTTATGGTGCCACAGACTAGATTCCTGAACAGGGCAATCGAGCGGTGGGACTAAGATGGACTAAATCATTTAGCTTCTCTAGGTACCATTAGGCTTACTTGCTAACCATCAACCCAGGGAACTAGGTGTTGTTGACACAACGAATTTTCGTGTGCCAACAAAGGGGAACCAACCCGATCGCAGACCTCGATTAGATCTACTTGCGTTTGGAATGGCTAGTTCCGATGGGTTTTAAAGGATCCCGTAAACTGTTATAGGTGTTGAAAGATTGCTCCCCAGAGGAAGACTTCCATTAAATCAACAAAAGAAACAACTAACCTATATGTATCAAGTCCTATCTATACTGATTCTACCCACTTTTGCTAGTCCTAACTATTCTAATCTATCCTGCAGGAGCGTAATAAAAGAGATTAAACATCATATATAGATTCCAAGTCCAAATGAATCAATTACTAAATTCACCGATGAACAAGACTGTATTTAAGCTTGATTGCAATCTAATTATTCATACAAGAATACACATTCCTGTTCCTACAAATAAAAATTGCAACTGATGTTTAATATAGCTTCGAATCGGAGGCTGCTCATGAGTTAACCATGATAATGAATTATATTCGAATAACCAAGACTAGTCATAAGCTATCTGTTATCACTGTGCACAAAAACAAAACATATATATCCTCATGCCAGTCACAACACCCTGATTCCAAACATAAAAGAAAAAGGAAAATGAATCTAAAAAAAGGCTTCTTCTTGATCGAACCAGTCTTCTTTATTAGCATAGTAAAATGGATCTGTGCTATCAGGAGTACCTTTACTTAGTATAGAGCGTGCCTCCATTATACAATGTGGTGGTTCCATATCCCTTTCTTGCGGAGTATGTCTTTGCAACACCGACATTGATGATGCAAAGGTGTCATCTAGAGTCCCCAAAGCAACACAAGAACCCTTATACCAACATCTGTTCTACTTCTTGTCTTCTCAGAATTTTAGGATGTCCTACCCCATTCTGTCCCAAAACCACGACACATGGCAACAAAATCCAGCTGGTAGAGGTATCATGTGGACTAGGCGTACTGTTCATGCTATGATCATTTAAAGGCTGTGTTGCTTTCTCGAATTTCATTACCACCTTCCGATCCCTTTGCATCTCGAAGACTTCTTTAGAGTTTAGCTATATGTTGTCCATGTGTATTTAACTCTCTATGGTTGTGATTGCATTTTCAAATCAACTGAGCATTCAGGCCAGCGATCAACAATGACTTCGTACTCATTCAGAGTTTCTTCGATGTGTTCATACGTTTCTTCGACAGATTGCAAGGTAGAGTGCTGTGCGGTTGTTTCCGTCCATCAAGCCTTATCAAACTTGCACAGATCCAACAGACGAAGGCGTTTTTCTAGGATCCACAGAACACTGTACATATGAAACAAATCTCTGAGCCCGTACCTCCTTTTCTTAGACAGGTATTTCAGGATGTAAGATCCTTTTGCAAGTCAGCAATTGCAATTGAAAGCTCTGTTACAAGAGTGGAAGGGCTGGAGGGAGGATAAGCAACAAGAAATCACCATAGTCTGTTGCGTAGCTCCCCACTGTGTATGCCTTCCCTGTTGCTTGTCATAAATTCCTCTGTTTCGGCTAGGTCTCGCTTGCATCTTTTCCCTGCAGCCATTCCTGATGCTTATGCATCAGCTCGTCGACCTCGCTTTTCTTCTCTTGGTCCTCGCCTGCAGAAATAATTAACATTAGCTATGATTATGAGAGATATGATAGAAACACCCAAAACAAACCTTGCCTTCATTAAAACTTTCATAAAGAGACATACTCTGTAACTGGGAGCTATATGAGTCCTTCCGGCTCTAAATCTCAAGAGGGTGCGATGATTTTTTGGGGACTGATGATTAAAAACGGATTGCAACCATAATTAATAAACCATTGAACTGTTCAGCTTTGAGGACATAATTCCATCTGACAACTACGATTATCATTCGGAGAGACGAAAGATCAAACTTCTCAAGGGACCCATTCAAATTTGCCCCCCGAGCAGGTTTTGATAGGGTGGTGGTTGTGGCCACAACAAAATGGCGAACCGCTGGGCGAACCAGTTATCTCTGTTACCAAATAAACTTTGATCCATAGAACATTAGGGTGTTAAGATAAACTCGAAATGCAAACTGTATAGACAGACAGGCATGGGTTCCACTTCAACATTAATTGCTTTAGGCGGGATAAAGACAAATAGCTTCTACTTACTGATAGGGTTTTGACAGGAATTCTCCAATGGTCGTATTATGGGATTTATTGACCCTCCTTTACCTGTTTTCTACTTTCAAAATCCTTCCGGGGCCATCACCGGTTTGTCAATACCTGTTTAGGTGTGTACCTCAGCTCTTTATCACGCATCAAGCTTGACGAATATATGTAGATATGTTTATCCGCACTTTATGTAAGAATTTTTTAGTGCTATACTTTCGTATGATCGAATGGGGCGCAGTCATGGATCATGCCATATTTTTAAACTGCTTAAGCAAGGTTGGGCTTGTTGTGTCAACGGTACTCTGAGTCCAGCAACAGTCCCTACTCCAACCAGCTTCCCAAACAACCTGTCCTTCCAGATTGGCACAAGGACTCGACATTTCATTTTCTTTTAAATAAGTCCTTCCAGTTTCGGGCACAAGGACTAGAGCACAATTAAATTTGCCACAGGATATACGACAGTGAGCTTAGCCCATGAAAGGAGGTTTACTTGTAGATGACAAATATTGGAATTTTAGTGTGGTGGACGGAACCAATGGAGAATGACTGCAAATCTCATAGGCAAGTATAGGCTAGGTCTAGGTGGGATTTGTTGGACACCTAATCCTCAATGGGTTAGTGTGGAAGCCGAATGGACAAAAGGAGTCCAAGAGACCTTGGGATGTGAAACCCAACGGTCACAACATGTACTATAAATGTAAATTATTTGTTAATAAAAATTGTATTGTCATGTTTTATCTTTCCTATTTTGTGGTTGCCCATGTGTGTTTAACATGGTATCAGAGCGGGCGAATTCTGGCCCTGCTCATATTTGAGTCACTGTTTACTTGTGGCCTTTTGTTGTGTTTCTCTCACCAGACCTATGCATTGACCATTAATATTATGTGGGTCGTGAACTCTCGGTGCAGTGATATTGCTGGTTGATTAATTCATGTGCTGGTGTTGAATTCATTGTATATATTTGTGCTGGCATATGTATAATTTTTTGTGCGTTGAATAAATACCACAATATGGTGTATGGAAAGCATTGAAATAGTGTAAGGCAGATGCGTTTGTCCATATTTAAATATGCAGCGTATGCCTTGGACTGTGGAATGTGGTTATAAATATGACCTCTGCTATGTGTTGAAGGCCATGCAAAAATGTTGAGAGTTTCCTGGCGCGTTGGCTCTGCCATCCCTGACATTCCTGACCTCTGAAATCCGCAGGTCTCTATTTTTGGTCTCTGGCTGTCCTGTCTGTCCATAAAACGTTCGCTGTTCATAAACGTTTGCTCTTTGTCTGCCAGAAGGTAACTGTTTGCTGTCCAACTGTTAAACGTTTGCTCTCTGAACATACATTGAATTAGAGCCTGGGCGCCCAAAGCTTGTCAGCGCTACCCATCCTCACGGGATTAAAAGTTGTCAGATCTGCAACTTATATTTCATATGACTTCTGTATTTTCCATTATGAACTCTAAGCTAATTCGACGACCTGAATTGTCTTAATCATGATCGAACCCTGAATTTTCTTAATTATATATGCTCGAATTGTGCATAACAATGCCCCTCAAACCTACCATCACTCAGACCTGTCACTCTATCATTGTTTAATCCTAACGCTCCACTGCTAGTGACTGAAACTCTAACGCTCCATATCCTGCTCTCTCTGTTTGTAGCACACCTCATACGCTACCATATGAAATCTGTTTGAGCATTTCCATAAGCTTCATACGCTAGTTGTCACAGTCGTCTGCAATAAATAAATGTGTTTTATAGTATCTGGTTACCATAATCAAAACTTTGCAGTTTCTCAAAGACTCGCAGAGAATTTCGTCGTGTCCTCTAGCCGTTAGTTGGTGCTGAGTTTTCGAACGGTTATTATTATTATCAGTTGCTCGGGTTTCCATACTGAAAACAAGTTTTCTGTTCCATAAAGATCCGTAGAATCTGCATCCAGAATGAGATGATGAGTTCATCGTTCATTATCCATGGTGGCGCAGCCGTCTGCAATAAATAAATGTGTTTTATTCGGTGCAATTCTTCCTGAGGGTCCTCAAGTCCAGCTTTCGTGGGTGTTCTGCTGCTGAAGACATTAAACTACCACAGTCATTTCCAGATTTGATGTTGGGCATGTACACTTGCAATGGTTGAGTTTTGGGCTTGCAAGGCTCAATCACCATGACCGTATAGAGGCTGTGGGTCATTTTCTGCTTGTTGGGCGTAATATTTGTCTACAAGGAAGTCGATATTAGTGATATATGGACCACATTTCTTGTCCTGTCGAGCGTGGGTCATTTCTGATATTCCAACCCAACAACAACGTTTGAATGTGAAATAATACATGAGGATTATCCGTCCTTTGGGATCGTAGAAATTGTAATGTTTCGCCGATGGAAGGCCATCCAAAAGTTTCAATGCCCCTTCATCTATCTTATCTGCGCGCCAGCCTGTCTGGAAGGAATGTAATCTGAAACGACAAAGATCCAACACGACACGAACTTCAGCTGTGACGACCACGCAGCAAAAGCATTTATAGCAGGGGAAACTCTTGCAAACTAGGAAGGCCATAACGAGTTACCGCAGTTAGAGGGTTCTCCTTCCAAGGGCATAAGCTCCGCTCAGGGCCCTGAACCCGAGTTTTTTTTCCTTGTCGGTATTGCTCAAGAAAGTTCGACAGTTCTAAATCACTGGGAGGCCATCAGGATGTCCATAGGATTGAGCGAACTGCAAGCAAATCGAATTCCATTATGAATAGCCCGCAAAGAGACAGCTTTCAGTATCCTGTTGTTGTAGGACAACAACTTACTCATGCTATATTTGCCTCCAGTGGCAGAGTTTCTCACTTTGAACAGTGGCCTATCAAATTGACCTCGAACTCTTTGTCTACTTCAGTGAAAAGGGCCACAAATGACATCAAATTGGTCTCAACCTCTCTATCTTCTCTCTTCAGCACAATACAACAAGGGCGTCGAGGTGTTTACCTTCAGTGAAAGTGAGCCGTATCTGTTTAAGATCCAGACCCAAGAATCATTCGTTATAGTTTAATCGTTCTGCAATATAATCTATTGTTTATACATTTGATTGGAGAGCTTGGTCCAAATCTCCTTTTGCCAACATAGATTTAATTCCCTTCTCCTTCAATAAGACAAGAGGATTGAGGACAAATTGGTGAAGGTTTTGTGTAGATGAGGGTTTCTCAAGAACAGAGATGCCACATATATATTGATGATGCCTAGTTACAGTGATTAAGGAATAATAAGGTTGTATTGGTACAATAAGCAAGGTTTCACAGTTATAACTCTATAGCTGCAACAATCACTTCACCTTTGATACAATGTTTTAGCATTCAAGTGCAGTGATCAAATACTCATATATTGTACTGATCATTATCAAATACACAATTTCAGTGATATCATCATAGCATCAAATTTAAAGTATTCAACAGTAACGTAGTTTCATCATCTTATTTTTATATGGATTGTAATTGGTGCTTGCTGGTTGCACACTGATCATTTGCTGCACATGATATTGCTAGTGGATATTACTTTTCTGCATTGAGTAGTAGTTGTGATCAGTTTTTAAGGTGTAAATCTGACATTGAAGAAAAATGGCCAGAACCAATGAAGTATTAGAGTTCCTCAAAACTCTGATGTTGTCTACTACTCATGATACATTAAAAGTCAGCAAAGTTTCTCTCACAGACATTCAGGTCTGTCTACAAAATGCACAAGAGAAAATTGATTTTTCGCAGCTCGAAACTCAGCGACAGCAAGAAGAACTAAAACAGAGGAGTCATTCTAAACATGTTTCTGTTCAGAACATTGAGACTGCAACCCATCAGAATCAAGTCAATAATGTTACAATTGGTTCAAATTTTGTACATGTAGATGTAGAAACTCAGTCTGCAGTTCCCAAGCCCATCATCAGACCTTGGGAACAACTTGTCCACAACAAGCAAGAACTGGTCTTGGATATGACAAGGACTTGTCCTTTCATATTCCAGACTATGCCAAGCCCATTCAGTTTCAGAGTGCTGGATTCATTCATGACAGTTCTCCTGCTCCTCATGATAGTTCACCTGCTCCTCATGACAGTTCACCTCTAGCTGTTCCAGATTCTGCTCCTCTTCCACAGCAACAACAACAACAACAACAGATTGTGAAATGCCAACGCTGTGACCGAGTTGGCCATCTTAAAGATCACTGTTTTGATCTTCATCCATGTAAGCACTGTCATAAAACCAGTCATTCTTCAAATAGATGCTTCAGAAACAAGTCTCCTGTAAGAACAAAGATTCATCTAGGATGGATCGCTTCTTGGCAATGGGCATCAACAGCCAAGAAGATATTCCAATCACATGTCAGAACTTGTTCCAGAGTATTGAACAGTCTTGCAGTTGAGTTTTCTCCATTATCTCACCTTGTATTTGACAGGGGGGAAATGATGGTCATCTACAAGCTTCAAAGCCACATCAAGCGAGCCTGAGCCACAACCTGCCACACCAGTATCAGAGTTGTAGCCAGAAACAAAGATGCCCGTGAACATGCCTTCAGTTGGCAATCCGGGACACTTCCTCTAGCAGAAGACTTCAGCTTCTTGCCAGTTTCGGAAGAATTCCAGGAACAAAATTGAGAACACTTCCTCTAGCAGATGACTCCAGCTTCTTGCCAGTTTTGGAAGAGTTCCAGGAATTGCATTAAGGATTCCAGAGTTGTTGGTCATCCTTAAACCATCACAGGTTGAGACTTCCCCTTTTAGGTTGAAGTTCTCACTTTTATGCTGGTGAGACCTCCCTTTCATGGTTGAAGGTTTCCCTCTTCAAAACAATAGGAGCACTTCCTCTAGTAGAAGACTTCAGCTTCTTGCCAGTTTTGGAAGAGTTCCGGGAACCGCACTAAGCGTTCCAGTGTTGGTGGTCATCCTTAAACCGCCACCCTTTATACCGACATTTCAGAGAGCACATTCAGCCTAGTGCTGCCATGCATTTTTGCACATTTTGTATTACAACTCTTCTTGGACTCATACATAACCCTTTGGATTAAGGGGGGGAATGTTGGACACCTATTCCTCAATGGGTTAGTGTGGAAGCCGAATGGATAAAAGGAGTCCAAGAGACCTTGCGATTTGAAACCCAACGGTCACAACATGTATTATAAATGTAAATCATTTGTTAATAAAAATTGTACTGTCATGTTTTATCTTTCCTATTTTGTGGTTGCCCATGTGTGTTTAACAGGATTTTTTTTTAAAAAATGCAGCGTTCCGCCATGCCAGTCCAACCGTGGTTACACATTTTTTCGTTTTCTAAAGATGTCCCTACATGCTTCAGGTATCCAGATTATCAACAGAGCCTACCTAGTTCCCAACAGATGCCAATGAGTGGCTTTGATTTGAATTTTACTGCTGATTTTCCAGTTCTCATGGGCTCATCGAAGGTTCATTCAACTTGCAAGGTAATAATGAATTTAGGATTTGCAGACTCATCAGCAGGTTAATGAGGGAAGCAAAAGCTGAAGGTAGTGAATGAGGGTGATCAGAAGAGAGTTATAAAAGGTGAAAACGAGACTGAAAGACCGAAATTAATTGGCTGAAAAGGACTGGAATTCAAAATAGAAGGAAGATAAACTTTGTGGAAAAAAAAAAAGCTATCAGCAAAACAAAGTGAATCCTAACCTACTCAGGAGGTAACCATCATGTGGTGACTACTGGAAGTATCTCTTAAGATGTTGGCCATTTTTTTCTTACGGACACGAGATTGGCTACCCAGCGGGTGTGCCTGATAGGAAGAATGATTTTAGCGTCCAACATTGTGTTTAATCCTTTCTTCACTAACGGTTCCAGGCTTGGATGCATCTTACGAAGCTTTTGTTGATAGGGTTTAACATCCTTTTCCAAAGGAATTACATGCTGCATGATGCCAGTATCGAAGGTTTTTAAGTTGCCATATGTCCATGCAAAGACATCCTTGTACTCTTTAAACAGCTTAACAAACACAACCTTTTCTTGTGGGGAGCATCCTAAGCCCAAATTGACATTTTTTGGGTCTTTTTTGGTTCCAAGGTTGACCGACTCATACTTCATGGATGAGCTATGCGTTTTGCAGTTAGTCAGCTTTTTAAATTTATCATGTAGGTCATAAAAGTGCTCCATCTTGACAACTGACTTGGGAATTATATTGGACTAATCTTTTTCCTCATCTTCACTCTCATTCATAAGCCTGTCATGCTCCTTTTCATCAATGAGTGCATTTTTGAATGTCTTTTCGCAATGCAGGAACTCAAGGATTTGCTCGTCACCTTCGAATACCTGCCAATTTGAGATGTTATCAGGTACGGATGGTCTGAAAATCAATTCAACATAATATTTATTCTTGTTTAATCTAAGGTCAGGCAAAAGTTTTGAAGCCATACCAGCCATCAAATCGACATCTTGGTTTTGCCCTCGAGGTATGTATGTGATATTAAAAGAATCAAAACTGTCAATTAAGCTCCATACCTCATGTTGGTATCTTACCAGGTGTGGCGAATTGCAATGTATCCTTTTCCTTACCTGGTCGACAATTATCTGTGAGTCACCAAAAACTTTAAGATTTTTTACCTTCATGTCAATGGCTTTCTTCAGGCCCTGCAGCAAGCCGTGTTGTTGGTGCACACAAACTCCAACCGGCTGGCCATCAAATGTTGGTTCCCTTGTGGGTCAATGAGAATGCTCCCAACACCTGCGCCCTCTATGCAGTTAGAGCCATCAAAGTAGAGTGTCCAAAATATAGAATCTAATGTTACATCAATTGAACTGCTTTCTACGAAATTAGTCCTATCATCTACTATAATACAGGATAGTTCATCAGTTGGACTACAGGATGATTTGTTCTCCTGTGGACAGGATGATTAGTTCTCCTATCGAGGCATCCTACCCATGCAGCCTGGGACTCATGGGAAGTACCTCTCATCTGATCAATGAGTAGGGAAATGAGGATAGGGACCATAGTAGTACTATCGATGGACGCATCGCTGTATCTACCGTACTCCCTATGCTAGGATGACCTCCATTGATCTGGGATCAATGAAACTGATCTGGGATCAGTATGAGTGGTTTGAGACACTCTCTTGTGACATTGATCTGGGATCAGTATGAGTGGTTTGAGACACTCTCTTGTGATATTGATCTGGGATCAATAAAACTGACTTCGGGTCAGTAAGAGTGATGTGACACACTCTCTTCAGATGAAACTGACTTCGGGTCAGTAGAGAATGGTATGAGACATTCTCGATCAATTCTTCTTCTTCATGGTTCAGCAGAGCAGAGCAGAGCTCAGCAGATCAAAGCAGAGCAGAGCTCAGCAGATCAGAGCAGAGCAGAGTAGTGCAGGGCACTGATGGCAGAGATAGTACAGTCGGACATATGGATCAACGGATGGAGTTCTCCCTAGTTGAGAGGGAGTGTTAAAATTGGCAACTAGGGCCAAACTCCATGTGGGTCATCTTATTTATGGCAGCTGATATTTTTCTTGGATCCCTCTCATCGAGAGGTGTAGGATTGATCTAAAGATCATCCGATTTCGATAAGTATTCATGGAGTTATGAATTTATTTGCGTTATAAGACAATTCGTCAAGGTCGACCAACAACCAAATAAACCCCACATGTGCTCACCGTTTTAGTATAAATAGAGGTGGCCTTCAAGTCATTTCAACACACTTGGGATCTCTTCCTCTCTCTACTTGTCTTTGGGTTTTAGTAGGAGGAGAGATCCTAAGGAGTAATGTTGCCCTGATCCAGAGGGCAGAAAGCTGGAACTACCGAAAAAGCCGGAAAAGCCGAAATAGTCGGAAAAGCCGAAACTGCCGGACAAGCAAGAACTGTTGGAAAAGCCGGAAAAGTCGGAAATGCCGGAATTGCCAGAAAAGCCGGAACTACCGGAAAAGCCAGAACTGCTGGGACTGCCGGGAACAACTGGAACTGCCGGGAACAATCGGAATTGTCGGGAATAGCCGGAATTGCCAGAACTGCTGGGAACTGTCGAAACAACAGGAGCATCTGTCTTAGAAGGAGAGCAGCATGCAAGGGACAAATAACTGACATTGGGATAATTGTATGGTACTTAGCAGCAAATACACCAAGCATGCAATGTTACAACTAGGATGCAAGGGACAACTAGCATGCAACAAGAAGCATGCTAAGGACAACAAGCATGCTAGGGACAAGAAGCAAGCAAGGTGCAGCCAACACATAGGTCAAGATGGCAACATGGTGCAGCAATGGCACATAATGCAGTACAGTGATGCGTACAATCATGATTAATTAAGCGTGATGAGATGCAGCAGAGTGATGATGGGTGCAACATGGTGCAGTGCGGTGAAGTGCAGCATGATGACTAAATGCAACACAACGATAGGTGAAGGAGTCACCTTGGAGAATTAGTTGAAGCAACATGTCTTCAACTGATCTCATGTATCATCTTCTTGGAGATGATCTATGCTCTTATCTAGATAAGTCAAAGTGTTGACTTCTGTTGTAAACGTACTATCTCTCTCTCTGTTGAACTATTGAAGAACATATAAGAAGAATTGATCAAGGGTTTCCCCACATTGGGGTTTGTCCCTGGCTAGCGCCACATCTTGTGTCCTCTTGTCTTGGCTTGTCTTTTGCGATTTATGTTTATGTTCTATCTGCAGTTTACTTTAATGCTGATGTGATTGCTAATTTGGAAAAGATATTGAGCTTACTGTGAAAATTGAAATAAATTGCTCTAAGCATAGAACATACCTAAAATTAACACCTGTCCATTCCATTTTTGTTTTTAACATCAATAAATAATCCCAACACATTTTGGTGTAGTCATCAATAAATGTCATAATATATTTATTACCAGTTGCAGAAGGAACAAGCATTGGACCACATAAATCAGAATGAATGAGTTCAAGTTTTCTATGTGCTCTGGAATGAGAATCATGAAAAGATTGTTTATTGTGCTTTCCTAAGATACAAACATCACATTGCTTAAGTTTCCTAGATATTGTAGGCAAACCAGTAATGCCATTTTTCTTCAACAAATGGAGGCTGTCATAGTTCAAGTGTCCAAATCCAGCATGCCATAAAAGACTTTATGGAAATGTACCTTCATCATAGTGAGAACTGTATGAAAATTTTTGTGCACGAGAAGAGGTTCCTTGCAGCTTCAAAAGTCTTTCTTCTTTTATCCCAGTCATGACAAGTGAGTGATCTGATGCTTTTCTGACCTCAACCTTGCCATCAAATATGTGAATGGAGTGTCCTTGCTGGCGGATGTGGACCAAAGACAACAATTTTCTCCTCAACTCCGGGAGGTATAGAACATCATGTAGAAGAAAGTCTGGAAGTCCAAGCAATTTGAGCCTGATGGTGCCAAGCCCTGATGGCTTGAGTTTTGACTTGTCTGCAAAGTATACTGCTCCATCAACATTGTTAGTGAATTCTTCAAAGAAATCTCTTCTGAAAGTCATGTGGCAAGTTGCTCCTGAATCAAGCAACCAAGCATCTTTCCATGAAGCAAGTGAAGCATTGAATAAGTCTTCAGTTACTCCAATGTTGCAATGTGCCACAACATAATGAGTGGACTCAGGTGCTTTTCCTTTCCCTTTACCAGGTGTTTTACCTTTTTCTTCATTTCTTTCCTGCTTGATTCTGTCCCAAGGCAGCTTACATGTGGAAGCATCATGTCCATTTCTATTGCATCATATACAATGAAGATCAAACCTTTCTCCTTGGAAATGTCTTCCCCTTGCCTCTAAAATTCTTCCTTCCTCTTCCTCTAGAAGAATCTTGTGCATGATTCTTCTCTTTTTGTGCAAGGCACACAACTTCTTCAGAAGACTAAGGAGCTGTCTTCTTCCCAAAATCCTTCTCTCTTTTAGCAAACTTCTTCTCAAGGGAGTCAAAGGTAATCTCCTTAAGTTTGCCACTTGCTTGCAATGACTCAAGATAATGTGAATAGGTGGGATATAGTGCCTTGACATAAGCTATGAGAGGAATATCTATTTCAACACCAGTGGCTTTTATGTCATGCATAATGGATCTTACTTCTGATGCTAAGGCAAGAGGGTCATCATTTTTCAACTCAAGATTGAACAACTTGATCATCAATTGAACAACTTCAAGTTTAGAGTGTGAGTCATACAATTCCTTCAACTTCTTTAAGGCTTCAAAGGCATTTGAAAATGGAGAAATATGATGACTCACCTCTTCATTTACTGACACTGCAATCAAGGCATAGGCCTTGCTGTTCTTATTTTCCCAAATGGCAAGTTCCTTGTCTGAAGTAGGTTTTTTAGGTGCATTGTTTCCTACTTCACACACCCCTTTCCACAATTCATTAAAGATCAAAGTGTGTTTTATCTTCCTGGACCACTCATGGTAGTTCTCTTTGCCGGAGAAAACCACTCCAACTATAGAGATAAGTGAATGCATTCTCAAAAGAACTATATGCTTTCAAAAAAATTCACTTTTTGTTGTGCATATGAATAATCACACCACCATAATATATCACTACTTATATATATATATATATATATATATATATATATCTTCACTCCATAAATACTCATATCACTCCATATGTATATATATGCCCCTTCTAAAAAACACTCAATAAATTTATATGCCATCACATCACAACATGTGCTCATTTAAAATAATGCTTTCATAACTTACATATCCATGAAACATATGTTGGAAATACTGAGAGGGGGGGTGAATTAATATTTCTTTTACAATTGTTACTTTACCAGTTTAGATCACTTATAAACAGAACACAAAATGAACAATATAGAATAAATAATTTTATTAATCAGAAATAACGAGGACTCCAATCCTCTTCTTTACAATAAATCAAGTACAATAATGTTTAGGGCTCCAACCCTAGATGAAGACACCAATCTTCAATCAACCAGGCTCTGACTTGTATGATGCTAGGCTCCAACTTGGTCTTTATGAGGCTTCAACCCTATCTTCCACAACGCTTAAACCTGTCTTTATGAGGCTACAACCTCTAGGGCTCAAACCTATCTTCCACAAGGCACAGGCTCCAACCTAATCTTCTTGAGAACTCCTATCCTCTAGGGCATCAACCCTATCAATCTACTTCAGCTCTTCAATGTAGGTTGAATGGTTCTTCAAGGCCTCCCAAAACTTCTGCAACAAGCCTTGACAATATCTTTAAATTTGCCTTCAATAAATGCCCTCGCTTAGCCCATCAATGACAACTTTATGATTCTTAGAAAGTGTCTCCACAACTCTTCATGATACCCAATCAATCTTCTCCAAGTTTACTCCATGAGGGCTTCAATCATGCATCATGAGGTTAATGATGTCTCCAAGAATGACTCCAAGATCTGCCTGTACAAGTGTCTTCGAGGCTCTTCAACAATGCTTCCCAGCAAGATGTCTTTAACAAAATGTTCCAAGAATGCCTTGATGATGCTTCAACAATGCTTGCTCCAAGATACTCTACAAGATCTGATTCAATATGCTTCAAGAGGCTGCTCCAATATCTGGTCCAAGATCAGCTTAAGTCTGCGCAATAGGTTGTAGGTTTTAACCCTGTACAAAAATAACTTGCAAACGAATTCTTAAAAGCAGAAAATAAACAATGGTGAGAGCGTAAAACATAAAATAGATATACACATAGATTTTCTCCTTTATCCCAAAACTGGGACTACCAGATTGATTTTTCATTATATTCCTTTCAATGTTACAGTACATATATATATATATGCCGAAGCATCCATAAACTTCAATCCATTAACCTTGAATTAGAACATAACCGTAGTTCCCTTGACCAGATCTACAAAATACCATGGACAGAAAACCATTATGCCCAAAACCATGTGCGAAATCCATGCACAAAACCATAGGTAGGTCTGCCCACCTAATATAGGGTCCAAATGTTTTTTTCTTGGGGTGCTGCCCCAAACCCTATGCAAGGGGGCTGTCTCCCCCCTTGTGACCCCCCTGCTACGCCCGGCGCAACGTACAAAGGCAACTACCACCCCCCTTGTGACCCCCTCGTGCGTGGGGTAGTCGTGGAAAGAATATAATACACACCCAACATAGGGCTTCTACATGTTGCTCCAATGATGTCTTTAATACGCTTCAGCAAGGGTGCTCCAAAATAGGTCTTTAATTATATCTTCTAGCTCTTCAATCTTGTTCCAAAGAACAGAAGAGGAGGGAATGCTCTAAGTCTGGCCTCAAACTCTCTTATACAATATGTTTAATAGTTCTTCTAAGTCTACTTCAAGAGTGTTACTAGGTTGTCTCAAAAATGCCAAATAGACTGCAACTTAAGACTGGTCTTATGCTTTAATTTAGTCCAACTCTGCTCACAAAAGGCTACTGTGAATGTCCTCAAACTTGCTCCAATGATTTTGCTTCTGGGCTCTTCAAAGTCTGATTCAAAAGGCTAAATGAAGATGCTCTAAAAGATTGAGATAGGACTACTCCAACTCTGAGAAGATAAGTTCACAAAAAGATCACCACAGATCCAAAACAAAAAAAAGCTTCTTCACAAATCCAAGAGACTGTCCTGTACTCCAAGCTTGTCAACCAGAACAAGTCATAGGTCTCTTCAAGTTCAGATCCAAACAATGTCAGAGGTCCGAGCTTCTGTAATGATCTTGCACAGATCCGAGTTAATTTGCACAGGTCCAAGGTCTGTAGTAGTCTGAAATTTGCAACAGAGGAAGGGACGAGTTGCAGGCCTATAATAGGCCGAATTTCAGATCAAATTTCAGTGATACAGAAGCTGAAATTTCAGGCCTGAATTAGGCCGAAAATGCAGTGCTATAGAGGGGCCAAGATCCTTTACAATAAGGCAGAGGTCTGTTATGTTTGTGCACTGGTCCGAACCACAGATGTATGCTATAAGGCCGAGTAAAAAGCTTCCACAGGTCCAAAAATTCCACCATAGATCTGAAAATGCCACCATAGGTCTAGAAAAAATTCCACTGCAGATTTTAGTTAAATGCTACAGGTTTGTAATATTTTTTTTTACCCAAAAGCGAGTTCTGTCCAAATAGTAACTCAGAATTTCAACCACAGAAATTAAAAACAATTAATGGTCTTCAAATTTCATTCTTCTGCTTCAGGTCTGAGTCTTTTTTCTTCTGTCCTTAACCGAGTTACAGAGCTGGAATGAGAAGCACAACTTGGCATTTATAGTTGTTTTAATATGAACTATCATGACTTTTTTTGGAGAGCTGACATGAAGGTGCTGAAGCAGACCTTTATTTTGTTTTAAAAAGTTGAATTAAAATCATTTGATGTCGCATTTTGTTTTGGCAGCCAAAGAGAGGAATGAACCTTCTTGTATATAAATACATATAAATACATATTTTAATTCTTAACTGAATTATGACAAGCGTTTAGAGGGGATGTGAGTTAAGAGTTTTGTATAGTAGCTAGAGAATGGGATTTTGATAAGAAAAAAAAAGTTGTATTAAATAAATAGGATTTTAATAGGAAATAGGAATACGGTAATAGATATAGAAATAGGGATTAGGGTTTTTAGAAATTTGGAATCATAGGGTTTTTAATAGGGTATACATTTATGACATGATATATCTAGGGTTAGGGTTTTATAAGATAGAGTTAGGGATAGATCTTCAATTAGGGCCATGGTCAAGAAAAACTAGGGTTTCATCAATTTCATCAATGCCAGGATTTCATTATTTAGGATCTAGGGTTTGCTCACCTATGGTTTGCAAAACATCTAGGGTTAGGGCATCAACAAGGGCATTTGCATAGACCCAGGGATTCCATTCAACAATGACGTCATTCTATTGACATGAATGACAACTTTGACCAACGGATAAACCGATGCTCCTCGTGTGTTTCGCGACATGGACTAACTGCCTCTCGTGGATCCTTATCTCTGGTGGTGCGATTGTTGATTAATACATGCGGGTTTTGGTCTAACGACAATCGTGATTCCCAACAAGTGGTATCAAAGCGTAGGTCACAAGTTTGATACACACCCGACTCACGTTGGGGGGGAGATTGTTGGACATTGGATAAACCAATGCTCGCCGTGTGTTTCATGACATGGACTAACCGCCTCTCGTGGATTCTTATCTCTGGTGATGCGATCGTTGACTAACACCTGCGGGTTATGGTCTAACAGAAATCGTGATTCCCAACACCATAATACTTTCATAACTTACTTATCCATGCATGCCGCGACCTTTAATTTTTAAATCCATTATACCATGTATCATGGCATTTAAAAAGAATTAACATCACTAACATCACAACCCTTATATCATGCATCACGACCTTTTTTTATTTAAAAACTTAACATCATGACCTTTTTAAAAACTTAACAAACTTATCCAATAACACATCACATAAAAAAGTGACTATTTAATGCATCTCAATTCATCCCTTCAAAAATTTCATCGCAACATACCATATGGCTCAACAAGAGTTTGACCAGCGTTCAGGAGTTTTACCAGCGTCCAATGCAGGAGTTTCGACCAACGTTCAGATGAAGAGTCTCCAATTCAATGCGAGGCAACGACCAAATGCAGCAGAAAATATTCAATGAGGGATTGAATTCATAACCACGGCACAAAAATTAAACATCGCATAGAGCAACAACCCATTATCACAAATCAAGCTGCTCCTTCCGTGAAAATCTACAGTACTCGTACTAGTCCAGCCGCTCCATCAAAGCTGACAACCATAGAAAACCAATGCACGGTGACAACGTATCAATTACAATGCTGTAGTATGTAGTCCACTACTAAGGTAGAGAATCCGTAGAGTATTCAGTGCACAGAGTCGGGATCAAAGGCAAATTTTTTGTCAAGGGAGAGAGGAGATACATGGAGCAGAAAACTAAATTTGGGAGCTGGCTCTGATACCACGTCAGACCAGGAGTAACTCCACGAATGTAATTGTTGTTTTGCATTAAGATAGAACATGGATATACACATGGAGAGGGAGACTATTGAGTTTCATCTCTCAATGTCTCTTCGTCTTCCAATTCCATTTATTTTTCTATTTACAATATTTACATAGATTTAGCTAATCTCAAAGATTAGGTGTCAACAATTATTCTTATAAAAAATATCAAAAATGTTTTAAATATTGAATATCTTCACTAAATTGTGGTTTATATTGCATTTATTTATCATTTTATTGGAAAATCACCACAAAAAATTATATTTGGGGAAGCCTTAAAGCCTTGAGGCTGTGTGACCCTCCCTTAATTTCTCTATATTGCTATACTAATTGCATTTCCAAGTTTTTGAAGCTAATTACATGTCCTGGAATCATTCTATGGCAATTGGAAACGATTAAAGGCAAACTGTTGCCTTGGGATATCTCAATTTAAGATGAAATATCTTGTATTCATCGTATTTGACCTAAGGAGTTTTTTCAGTGTTTATTATTTACTTCTAGATCACATATTGGCTGCCCAAAATGATTTTGAAAGTCTTATCATCATTTTTGGTCAAGTCAATTTTCAACCCTCATGATTGTGGGTTATTTTCTGGGTAGTTGAGTTGCAGATTGAATATCTCTCAAAATACTTACCCAAATTTAGTGTTCTTGTGCTCATTGGAAATGTCTTTTATAGTACTAATGTTAATTTTAGTTAACAATGGTATGTTCTATGCTTAGCACAATTACTTCAATGTTCCTTTAGCAGCTTAATGAAAATTTCCAATTTAGTTTTCCAATAGCAATCACATTAACCATAAATCACATTGAGAGTAATTGTAGATATAACATGAACAATAAAATGCAAAAGACAAGCCAAGACAACATCAGATTTGGCGGATGCCAGCGAAAATCCCTTTGATCAATTCTTCTTATTATTATATCGAATGTTCAACAGAGAGATAAAGAGTACAAAAGTCAAAATTGACTTGCGAAATCAAAGTCAAATCAACCTTGTCAAATCTGCAATCAACAACTGTCAAACTTTGTCCTAACCAGAAATTCAAAGATGGTCAATGCAGTAGTGAAACGTCCTGTTTGGAGCTCGGTCAAAGACAGTCAAACTCAGCCTTCAGAAGTGGTCAAAGTCAGCCCAAAACAGTCACAAAACTAAGTTGCACTGAAACGGATACAAGAACGGATATGGATATGACAAATTTTCAAAAATTCCGGATATGATACGGCAAGGAAACGACACATACACACACACACACATATATATAAGAATTTCATATTGCCATTCATCTTTTAGAATCTAGATTCTATATCAAAAAATACATAATCATCATCATGAATTCAACATAAACAAATCATCATCATCAATTTAGCATAAACATTGTAATCATCATTAGTGATTATTATAGCATTCAACATATTATCATCATCATTAGTAATGTAATCATAAATGCTACAACCTTTGTCCTTTCGGGTTCAACTCCTTCAAAGAACATGTCATGCATGGCAGATGATATCTATCTTCTTTGCATGACAATTAAAAGGCCCATGGGATCATTGGGATATTCCTTCAAGACCTATTTGAACATTTCAATCTTCTCAACGTCAGCTTGGTCTTTTGACTATATGCAGGCAAAAGATTAGCTAGAGAAGATTTGTTATATTGGAGGGCTTTATGAAATCAAGAGAAAAATCAATGACATTTAACAAAACCTTAACTAAACTGAAAATTAACAGCTCAAATAAATCTCTTTACGAAGGCATCCATCAAACCCTTCTATTTGCATTTTTGAACATCTATCTTTTTCTGAGTAGTAAGAATCCTTGATAAAGATATGGAGTGTTGTTGTTTCTAAAGATTTAGAAGAGACATTATGAGACTGTGTTTATAGTGAGTTTATTTGCGAATCTGATTTCTTCATTTTTATTATTTATTTATGGATATACAAATTTTCACGCTTTTTAACATTTTAAGGGTAGATTCCGGTCCAAATTTCATGGATCTGTTTTCGGAATTTCGGAAACGGATCCAAAAAAATTTAAAACCCTTGGAAACCTATCCAATTCCAAATCCGAAGTTTTCGATTTTTTGAAACGACACAAAAACTTTTTTTATGACATTTTGGACAAGGATCGTATCCGTTTGGGATCCGTGTTTCTGGTAACCTAGTCACAAAATCAACGGTCAAACTTGGTCAACCTAAAGTCAAACCTGTGGTCAATGCAGGTCAAACAACCCAGAAAATCTCGGTTTCTTTGCCAAACAATACGACCTGCCAAAAATGAAAATTTCCCACAAAAATCGTAGTCAAAGGATGAGTCAAAGATCTTGGTCAACGTTGGTAAAACCCTGCAACAACTCTGAAATTTTGGCCCTGTAATCTGCCCAGAAATTCGTCCTCCTTGTCACACGTGTGAGAGAAAGCATCTGCCCAATGAGGTGTACGAACCAATTAGATGAGGAGAGAGAAGATGTGTGTGATGAGATGATGTGCCAAATGAGGTTGGAGGTCTCTCTTATTTATACAAGTCGTTGAGGGTGAAGAGACATTTCCATTAGGCTTCATGAGCGTACATGATGATGTGGCTGGCCTTGACAATTTGCATAGGTGTGGGCATAAATTCAAAAACACATTTCTGCTTGTCCAAATTTGATGATTTTGAGGTCAATTTTGGTCCTCTTAAAAAGAGGAATTCAATGCAATAATCATCTCCATAAAATTAGTTGACCAAAGTCGAATTTGGCCCTAGTTGCCAATTTTAACACTCCCTCTCAACTATGGAGAATTCCACCTGCCAATCTATCCATCGTCATCGATCATCATGCCATCTTGTTGTCATGTACCATCTCTGTATCTCGTCTCTACTTTGCTGAACAATGATATAGATAATGAAGAAGAATCGATCGAGATTGAGTCACAAGACCTTACCACTCTCCATTGACAAAGGTCAGTCCAGGGGTAGAACCCCAATCAGACTTGATTCCAGATCAAGTTGCTGCACACCATGCATCCTAGACATAGGGAGTACAACAGTACACGATGAGTTCATCTGTAGTGTTATGGTCCCTATCGACTTTTCCCAACTCATTGGTCAGATGAGAGGTACTTCCCATGAGTGCCAAACTACATGGGTAGGATGTATGTTGGGGCATCCCCAGGAGAAGGTGAACCACTCATCCTACGCATATGCCATAAGAGAATGTGAACCACTCATCCTATGCATATATCATCAGTCGTAAGGGAAGGTGAACCACTCATCCTATGCATATATCATCAATCGTAAGGGAAGGTGAACCACTCACCCTAAACACATGTCAACGATCATGGGGTATCACAGGGGAAGGTGAACCACTCACCCTATGGTCGCTCATAGCTCCAAGAAGTACCCCAAGCCCCCAGGAGCTCCCGTAGCTCAGTGTCCAACTCAAGCGAGACCCTCATGGGAGGGTCCTTCCAAAACTCCAAGTCTCTCTTGGAAGCCTAAGAAGTTGACCTTCCCCAAGGGCTTCGTGAGGATGTGTGCATCCTTCTCATCAGTCTTGATGTGTTGGAGCCTTATTTCTCCTCGTTGTACCAAATCCTGGATAAAGTGGTACCTGATATCAATGTGCTTGGAGTGGTCGTGGAACACGAGATTATTTGAGAGGCGAATTCCACTTTGGTTTTCGCGATTGATCACAATGGTATCCAACACATGCTCAAATAGCTCACTAGAGAGCTTCCTCAACCAAACAGCTTCGCAACAGGCCATACTAGCAGCGATATATTCGGCCTCGGCAGTGCTTAAAGCAACCGATTTCTGCTTCCTGCTCATCCAAGAAATCGAAGCAGATCCCAATGAGAAGCAACATCCTAACATGCTCTTTCTATCCACCACATTGCCAGCCCAATCAGCATCAGTATATCCATGTAGCCCCAAATTCCCAACAGTGTATTTCAGCCCATAGTTGATTGTGCCAGGGAGATATCTTAAGAGATTCTTAGCAGCAATCCAATGTATGTGATGAGGCTAACCATAAATTGACTCAACGTATTTTCAACAAAGCATATGTCTAGACGAGAGTTTACCAAGAACATCAGGGCCCCCACAAGTTGTCGATACTTGAAAGGGTTGGCCAATTCGGGCCCAACAACACTTCCACATAGCTTCTTGAAGTTGAGTTCCATCGGAGTAGACACAAACTTGCAATCCACCATTCTCCATCTCTTTAGCAACTTCACAATGCATTTTCCTTGAGGAAGGAAAATCTCGCTTGGCTTTTGCCAGATCTCTAGGC
The DNA here is from genome assembly GCA_031772625.1 of Pinus tabuliformis. Lineage (NCBI taxonomy): Eukaryota > Viridiplantae > Streptophyta > Pinopsida > Pinales > Pinaceae > Pinus > Pinus tabuliformis. Next base: position 196,848,624 of record CM062816.1, read on the forward strand.
CTAGGAAGTAATGCATCAGACCTAGGTCCTTCATCTCGAACTAGGAAGTCAACTCCCTCTTGCATTGATTAATGAGAGGGTCCGCACCAGTTAGAAAGAGATCATCTACATAAAGGAACAAAATGAGAGGCATTTCCTTTTCAACCTTGAAGTATAAGTTCGGATCAACACAACTCCTTGTAAATCCCAACTTCATAAGATAGCTATCAATCCTTTCATTCCAAACCCTAGGGGCTTGCTTCAACCCATAGAGGGCTTTTTTCAACTTGCATACATGTGTCCTTGTTATGTAAAAAATTAGTTTATTATAGGTTATTGTTTAATTTTAGGTTTAGTTAGATGAAAGGGCACGATCATAAGATCATGCCCTTTCCCAAAGGGTGTCCGTGGCGGTATATAAGCCAGGAACCCCATTGTAATCAATCATCATCTGTCTATTCATTTATTAATAAAATATTTTTATATATATATTTCTGTTTATCCGGAAGTTTTATACTCCATCTGGTATCAGAGCAGGTCAGTTCTCTGGACACTCCGCTGCACAGTTTCTTTGCTGCTTTGCCATCTGTTGTCTTTCACCAAGTCGCTGTTCATCAACCCCACCTGATATTCCTTGCCAGTCTGCTATACTCGTCCCCACCATTAACCCGTCGCCGCTCCCAACAGCATCGTTCCAACCATTCGTTGTTCATTCTATCGCATCTCATTCATTCTCCACGTCACCTGTTACCCACCAATCGATTGATCCCCAACCGTAATCCGTTTCTCCGCACTGCCCCAATCCCCTTCGCTCGCCTGCTGTGTTACGACCTCCGTTAAATCAACGTGCTGTCAGCTCTGCGTTACGGTTTGTTAAATCAACGTGCTGCCAGCTCTGCGTTACGGTTTGTTAAATCAACGTGCTGCGGTGTTACGGTAATATTCGGTATTTTTTTGAATAGGCAAGGGGTTACGCCAATAGACGTGCCGGTTAAAAGTTAAATGATATATATATATAATTTTTTTTTTTTATAACGTGATTTGGTTATATATATATATCATATTTTAATTATATATATTATATATATAATTTAATTAAAAGTTATATAATTTATAACTTTAAATTTTATATATATATATATAATAATTAATAATTATAAATTATAATTATTATAATTTATAATTAAAAAAAATATATATTAATTAAATTAAATTATTAAATTAATTTAATTAAATTATTTAAAAAAAAGAAAAAAGAAAAAAAAGAAGAAGAGGGAAAACCCTTAAACTGGCAGATAAATACACGCCCCCGCAAACCCGCTCAATGTCGACAATGACAATGGCGGATTTCCAGAAAAGGTTGTTGGAGGCAGAGCAAAAGATAAATAACAACCACGACGAGGTCAGTAAAAGATTAAATGAAGTCGAGAGCAAGCTGGGGGAGCAAGCGGACAAAATCAAAAATCTTGAAGATACGACAAATCGAATAGAGATAAAAATGGAAAGTCAACATGTCCAAACAGAAGTAAACTTCAAAGAGGTCTTAACAATGCTAAAAGTTCTGTGTAAAAGGTCGAATTGTACGCCCGAACAACTACTGAAAGAAGGTGAAGAGAATCAAGAACACGTCTCGTCGGATTCAACTAAGTCCACAGACTCTCATGACAAGGTTGAATCCCCAAAAAAATCAGCGACACCCCACCAAGAAGCAAGTAACACAGTCTTTACAAACAAGCAACTCTGGGATAACTTTACCAATCAACACTCTTTTTTCGCTCAACCAGTAGCAACATACCAGCGAAGGGCAAAAGTCGAGATGCCTAAATTCGATGGAAACGAAAAAAATAATGTTGCATGGATAAATAAAGCAGAAGAATACTTTGAGATATATGACATCAATGACGATGACGACAAGCTCAGGCATGCATCCATGAAAATGGAAGGAGAAGCATACAACTGGTATATGTGGTGGAAAAACACAACACACGTCATTAGCTGGAGAAAGTTTAAAGATGCATTCTTCAAAAGATTCCAAGGTGTAAAGGAAGAAGAATTCTTTTCAAAACTCATCAAATTACGACAAAAAGGAAGTGTGGATGAATACACTCAAGAATGGGAAACCTTAGTAACACGAGTACCTGGGTTATCAGAATCTCGTTTGATTCAATCGTACGTCTCAGGACTTAAATCTCATTTACAAGCAGAACTTGAGATGCATGACATTACATCTATAGAAGTAGCAAGACGAAAAGCAAAAACAGCGGAAAAGAAATTCGAACCAATATTTTGGTCAACAACGGAGAAAGCTTATGCAAGACGAAGGATACCCCAGTATGTGGACTCAAATAATACAAGATATCTTCCACCACATCGTCGTGAGGATGAAAAATCTAATGTGGAAATGCAAAGGATAAAAGAGGGTAAATGTAAACGCTGTGGTGAGAAGTGGGACCCCAAACATAGATGTGCTAAAGGAAAAGAACTAAAGAACCTATATAATTGTGAAGCAACCAATGATTCAAACAGTGAAGATTATGACATAGAAGAAACAGAAGACGCCCTAGAATTCTCACCAGAATTAGATGACGGAAGTACTCTGCAAGTGTCATTATCAGCCATGACAGGTATATCACAACCTCAGACCTTGAAGTTAAAAGGACACATAAAGAAGAACAACGTAGTGGTTCTCATCGACTCTGGAAGCACACACAATTTTCTAGATACGACTGTGGCCAAGAAACTCAATATCTTTTCATTTCCCTTACCAAACATGAAAGTGATGATAGCTAATGGTAAGAAGATTGAAAAGGTAGGGAAATGCCATAAAGTCAATTTGCAGATTCAAGACTTTAAATTAGAGTCTCCGTTCTTCATGGTACCATTAGGAGGAGTAGATGTAGTCTTAGGCATCCAATGGCTACGAACTTTAGGTACTTATGCCGCCAACCATCAATTACAATTTATAAAATTCAAATGGGGAGGTCAGAAGTACAAACTACATGGATTCCAAGCACCAGAAAATCATGTTGTATCACATCTCAGATGTTGAAGCTGAGTCGAAGAAGAGCACCTACTTATGCAGTACAATGTCATCAATTAGAAATGTTATCTGCAAATATGACCAGAGAAGAATCACCAGAGATACAAGATCTGATTCGGAAGCATGAAAAAGTATTTCAAGACCTACCTATGAAGATGCCGCCTAATAGGGAAATTGAGCATACAATAGAAGTCAAGGCAAGACCAAACCCTGTTAACATCAAGCCATACCGATATCCACATCACCAAAAAATGAAACTTGAGAGATTAATCTAAGACCTTTTAAAATGTGCAACCTTGATCATCTTAGAATATCTGATCAAGTGGAAGGACTTACCCGAAGAAGACGCTTTCTGGGAGAATGAATCATTCTTCAACAACATCCGTCGTTACTTATGCTTTGAGGACAAAGCATTCTTTCGAGAGGAAGGCAATGTTATGTAAAAAATTAGTTTATTATAGGTTATTGTTTAATTTTAGGTTTAGTTAGATGAAAGGGCACGATCATAAGATCATGCCCTTTCCCAAAGGGTGTCCGTGGCGGTATATAAGCCAGGAACCCCATTGTAATCAATCATTATCTGTCTATTCATTTATTAATAAAATATTTTTATATATATATTTCTGTTTATCCGGAAGTTTTATACTCCAGTCCTTCGATCTTGTACTTCGAATCCCTGTGGTTGTTCCAAGTAAACTCCCTCCTTAAGTGAGCCATGCAAGAAAGTATTCTTAACGTCCATTTGATGTAGGCTCCATCCTTGAGTGGCAGCGAGAGCAATAATAGATCAGATAGTGGTATATTGGGCAACTGGTGCAAATATCTCATCATAGTCCACTCCTTCCTTTTGAGAGAAGCCTCAAGCAACGAACTTGGCCTTATATTTTTCAACACTCCCATCAACTCCATGTTTGATTTTGTAAATCTATTTAGAGGTGACCACAGACTTGTCCATGGGTCTAGGCACCATGTCCCAGACATCATTCTTCATGATCGATTCATATTCCCATCCATCACATCCTTCCATACTTGGTGCTTTATGGCTTCTTCAAACGTGCATGGTTCAACTTGAACAATAGTACTCATAGCAGCCAAATATTCTTGGTACCTGTTCAGCTTCTTACTTTCATGAAATATCCCCGTTGGAGTAATATGTGTTTCAACATCTTTGAGAGTATCTTTAAGCCATCGAGGTTGTTTCCTTGAGGTAGAGGAGTCACTAGGTGGATCAATAGGATCCATCGGACCTTCAACATCGGGCATAGGCTCATTTGTCAAAGGTTCATCTTGTTTTTCCGCAACATCATCATTGTCCTTCCTTGGAATGGGAAGTTCTCTGGCTTTCCTAAGGACATTATCTTCATCAAAGGTGACATCACGATTTACTTCCACATCTCTTTGACCACACACATACATTCTATATGCCTTCGAATTTTCACTATAGCCAACGAATATACTCTTCTTCCCAGATGCTTCCAACTTGTTTCTTTTCTCTTTAGACACATGAAAATACACGGGACCACCAAATATTCTAAAATAAGAAACATCAGGTTTCTTACCAGTGAATACTTCCTCGGGTGTCTTGAAATCCAATGCTTGATGCGAGCTCCTATTTTGAACATATAAAACAGTGTTGGCAACTTCTCCCCATAAGAAATTTGGTTGACCTTGATCATGGAGCATGGCACAGGTGGCTTCCATGATTGTTCGATTCTTCCTTTTAGCAATGCCATTTTGCTCAGGAGTGTATGGAACAATTGTCTTCCTCTTAATGCCAGCGTCTCTGCAAAAGTCATTGAATTCATTTGATTCATATTCCGTTCCATTGTCGATCCTCAATATCTTGATCTTCTTCCCTGTCTGATTTTCCACCAAGGCTTTGAAAGAATGGAACCATTTGAACACTTTGTTGATTTGGGGTAGCATCAGATGTGCTCTAGCCATGAAATTTGGTGGAGAGGCTGGGGCACATGAGATCTCAAATACCTAGAAAGGGTTTGGACAGATTCTAAACAAATCAGAGATATTAAAATAATTAATATTTTTAATGGAGTCCCTAAGTCTAAACTTAGGGAAAATAAAATATTAATGTGTATTAATATGAATTTGTGTTAGAATGGTCCAAAAGACATGGACCAAGCCAGATCTAATCTTAGTCATTGATTAGGGACTTAATCTCGACCGTTGAGATGTCAACAGGAAAAGTATAAGAGGAGGCTTGAGGGTTACGTGGAGAATACACTAGAGTGATCAGTGATTCTATTCTCTAGAGCGGGGTTCGCTAAGAGAGATAGAATCAGTGATTGGGAGAGCAACTAAGGGGCATTGAGTACATAGAAACAAAGAAGGCAGAGATTGTTCTGGGAGAGCAGCGCAGCAACCAAGGAGAGTGACGCAGAGCCAGCAAGGGCTCACGTAGGGCCACGTAGAGGCAGCCAAGTGCTGCGCAGAGCACCAGAGAGGCCAACGTATCTGATGCAGAGGCCTAGAAAGTTGACATAGGGCCTCCCGGGGCTGACGTAGGCCAAGGAAGGCTGACGCAGGGCCAGCGTGAGACAGAGAGGGGTTGCCGCAATCCAGATTGGGCAGATGCTGGGGTTGTAGAGCAGTTTTGTGTTGAGGAGCTGCCAGAAGGATTTTCTGGGGTTTCAGCCAGGAGATTCTCTCAAACTGTGAGGTATAGCTGCTAAGGAAATTCTTTGTTGGGTAGGCCAGTTTCGGCGCCGAGATTGTACTCTGATATTGCTTAATAAGAAAACCCTCAGATCGCTCCACCGGTTTTCCCGCATTGGGTTTATCCGGGGACATTGGTCCAAAAATAATGGTGTCATGTGGTGTGTTTGTTCTTGTTTCTTTTAGTTGCTGATCTGTAATATGTTGAGCATTCACTGGTGTTTATTTTCAGTATTTACTTTGTAAATAACTTGTTAAAGAAAAATAACAAGTAGGTAGGAATAAATCAGAAAAAGTGCATGAAGGGTTTCTAAACTAAGTAAACTTAGAAACTTCAACACACTTCATCCTTTTTCTTTAAGAAATAGATCCATGTTTTGCGTGAGAAGTCACGCACAAAGATTGCATAATATAGGTATCCTCCCAAAGATGTTACAGGCAACATACCAAACAGGTCAGAGTGGACCAATTGGAGAATATCGGTGGGCTTGCTTTCACTAGAAGGGAATGGTCCCTTTGAAAGTTTCCTAGCTGCACAACCCTGACAAACACCTTCATGGTTCATATTAAACTCGGGCATACCTGTGATGATCTTCCTTACCCTAGTAAGGCTTTGTAATGTAAGTGGGAAAACCTCTGGTGCCATAGCTCAGATTGAAGAGAAGTGTCACTGGCCAAAGCTCCTAAACGACTTCTTCCAACTTGATAGAGACCATCAACCCTAAATCCAAGAGTAAATGCATCTCTAGGGTTTCTTTACCAAGTATGTACCTTTCCATCAATGAATGCTACCTTGAAGCCTTTATCTTCCATTGCAAAAATAGACAACAAGTTCTTCTTCAAATTGGGCACATACAACACTTCTTGTAGATGAATGGTTTGACCTTGATTCAAGTGAAGAGTGACAACACCTATCCGTTTTACAGGGTAGGTGGCATTATCTCCAAGTATGATCTTCAAATTAATCTTCTTTTCAACCAAATTTGAGAGGGCCTCCTTTTACCCAGTGAAGTGCCTTGAGGCTCCACTATCAATCAACCAATGATCCAAAGTATCCAAAGGAGAGGCAGTAGATAGAGCGGAAATAAGATAGAATTCATCTTGTTTTTCTACAACATTAATTTCATAATATCTATTTTTTATCGTTCTTTTGGGAGGTCGACCATTTCCATTTCGAGTAGTGGGAGCACTCCTCTTTCTTTTGTTGTTGAACTTGTTGTTCCTTTGATTTCCATTGCCTTTGAAATTGTTGTGGTTGTTGTTGTCATCATCCCTTGGAGAATTCTTCTTGTGAGGGCATTCTCTAACACAGTGACCGAGCTTATTGCAATTGTAGCACCTTCTTTTTCTTCCTTCTTTGAATCCCTTCTTGAATCCTTGACCCTGTCTTCTTGGACCAACATTACTCTTCCTCTTTGCATGAGCGGAGAAAGCCTTAGGTTCATTACCATTTGAGGGCTTGTCTCTTTCCATCATCTTAGTCTCCTCTTGAGTGCTTCTAGCCAATAACTAATTGAAACCAGGTATCTTGTCATTGTTGAGAATGGTGGTGACAAATACATCCCATGGTCTTGGAAGACCTCCAAGAATAATGAGTGAGAGCTCCTTGTCAGAAATATTTTCTCCAATAGATAACAAGTCATTATTGATTTGCGTTATTCTCATGAAGTAGGATTGAATAGATTCCCGTTTATCCATCTTGATATCCTTCAACTTGTTTTTGAGAAAGAGGATTTGATTTGCATTGTTCACTTTCAACATCCCAACCAGCTTACCATATATCTCCTTCGGAGTTCCCAAATTAGAAATATAGGCAATCAAATGCTTTTGAATATAGTTAACCAAAATTTTCTTTGCTTTGACCTCACCTTTTCTGTACTTCGTCTTAGCAGCAGCGAGTGCATTTGAAGGAGGCTTCACCACCTTTCCCTGCACATAGTCCAATACTTCATGCTCCTCCAAAGTTAGGTCCAAAGTCATATGATAATCAGATTTGTCATTGAGCTTGTCCTCAGTCTTGAAGTAAGATGAAGAAGCCATTGAAACTGGTCCAATAAATCTCTCTTGGTGATTGCTTTTCCCTCTCTTGCTTGGGCTTTGTCTTCACCTGGGCTCTGATACCATGTTAATTTTAGTTGACAATGGTATGTTCTGTGCTTAACACAATTACTTCAACATTCCTTTAGCAACCCAATGACAATTTCCAATTTGGTTTTCCAATAGTAATCACATTAACCATAAATCACATTGACAATAACTGTAGATAGAACATGAACAATAAAATTTAGAAGACAAGCCAAGATAAGAGAACACCAGATTTGGCGGATGCCAAGGAAGAACCCCAAGATGGGGAAAACCCTTTGATCAATTCTTCTTATTATTATATCAAATGTTCAGCAGAGAGACAAAGAGTACAAAAGTCAAAATTGACTTGCGAAATCAAAGTCAAATCAGCCTTGTCAAATCTACATTCAACAATTGTCAAATTCTTACCTAACCAGAAATTCAAAGATGGTCAACGCAACAACAAAATGTCCTCTTTGGAGCTTTTTCAAAGGAAGTCAAACTCGACCTTCTGAAGTGGTCAAAGTCAGCCCAAAACATCAATCAATGGTCAAACTTGGTCAACTTGTAGTCAACCCAGTGGTCATGTAGGTCAAATAGCCCAAAAAATCTCGGTTTCTCTGCCAAACAATACGGCTTGCCAAAAATGAAAATTTCCCTCAAAAATCGCAGTCAAAGGATGAGTCAAAGTGCCTGGTCAATGCTGGTCAAACCATGCAACAACTCTGACATTTCGGCCCTGTAATTTGCCTAGAAATTTGTCCTCCTTGCCACGTGTGAGAGAAAATCAGCTACCCAATGAGGTGTACAAACAATTAGATGAACAAAGAGAAGATGTGTGTGATGAGATGATGTGCCAAATGAGGTTGGAGATCTCTCTTATTTATACAAGTCGTTGAGGGTGAAGAGACATTTCCATTGGGCTTCATGAGCGTACATAATGATGTCGCTGACCTTGACAATTTGCACGTGTAGGCATAAATTCAAAAACACATTTCTGCTTGTCCAAATTTGATGATCTTTAGGTTAATTTTGGTCCTCTCGAAAAGAGGAATTCAATGCAATAATCATCTCCATCAAATGAGTTGCCCAAAGTGGAATTTGGCCCTAGTTGCCAATTTTAACAACTAACATCCCCTATCAAGTTCTTTGAGTTTCAGGTCCACTAAAAGCCATTTTCAGGCCTTTTAAGTGGCTCTTTCATCGCTGGCCTAGTGCACTTTTTAGAAATACAAAAGTTCCAGGTCTGAACATTAAGTATAATATCTTCTTATAGCCATATAGAACATGTATAACAACACTATTTTGTCTTATATTGTGCTAAGAAGCATACTCAATTTGTGGCATTTTCAAGCTTATTTTCTTGGCATAATGAGTATTGTTCTTTGCTAGAATGCAATATTGGTTTGTTGTTACATCATTAATTAGATTAGAATTTGGTTATTAAACTAACTACTACCTCTTCCATGTACTTCATCTAGGCACTGGCCTATTATTTCTTTGGTTGAGTTGTTGTGTATAAGGATATCACCCGTGGCATTTAGTGAGAGTTGGCCTTATGCGAGAAGAATACACTGAGGTGACATTAGTTGGCTTACCGTGTAGCAGTCTTGGTTGAACCTTTCCAACGCTGCTAGTTTGTGTGGTAACATAATGTAACCTATCGTGCCTAGAAGGTAGGCCCCCCTCTATCTCAGAGACTAATATTTTCAAATTGAATATGGGGATCGTTGGGGATTTGTGGAAGGATTGTTGATGGGGATTTAGTTCCCCTTTGTTGCAGTATGAGCTTGTTAGCTTTATTCAGTATTACATCATTGACATCCACTATCTTTGGTCCCAAATGTAGGATGGGTGACTTTTGATTTGGAGGACAGATGGGTTTGTCATCTTCCATTCCTCTTTCCTCTAAGTTGTGTGTTTTTGATGGGTTGGTGTGTGTTACTCCTCCTTTCGGTAGGGGTACCTATAGCCATATTTTCTTTTAACGACACCATTGTAAGTCTAGAGAGATGCAAGTTTAAAGCCTGGTAGGCCATGTGATGATTATGTGTCATGGTATCCTAGGCCTATTGTGGTTGGCCCATACCCGATCCCTCTAGTATCCGTTCTCTACTCCCTTGATCCTGGACAAGATTGGAGGACTTGGGATGGATCTCTTGGGATACCTGTTTTAAGGGAGCCATTGGTTTTGTAGGGGTGATCACACTATGTAGTGCCAGGGCAACCCATGGTATAAGTGCACCTATGTCTTTTCCACATGGCCATGTGTCATAGAGTCTATATGCATTTCTTCGGCCTTTGTGGAGTATTCATTTTACAGTTCTCAATATGGTAATCTCACAGTTCTCAACATTTCACATTTCCTGAGGCAATTTGTGGATCCCAATGCACTGAGTCTCAGGTAAAAAAATCAACCTGGGCTTAAACTGTTCAGTATAATATGTACTTGACATGCCACATACAAATTTTGGTAAAAGGTGGAGGCGTCAAGCAAATATTCCCATTTATGGGTGGTTGTACCCTCTCCTTTGGCACATGTGGGTAAAAGGTGGCAAATCAAGGTGCATACTTGACATGTAGAGACACATGTTATGTCAAAAGTTATGTAAATTTTCATCTAGACGGAACCCATGTGTCAGATTCCTCCAACCACTGAGGACCTTGGAGATCTAGCAAATCACCCAAGGAACGTTGAGTTTTCAAGTCAATTGGGTAAAGGATATTGGATATCAAGCCTCATCAACTAAATCAACCCCCCCTTAAGTAGCTATCTTTTCTTCTAAAGTAAACATTGAGGTTGTTAGGGTCAATCAAGTTGAATGTTGGACCCCATATGGACACAATCTAGTTGTTGAAGGTGGAGTGAGCCCTCATTCAAGCAAATCGATGCCTCATGCAAGCAAATCAACCCTCTTTATTAGTTGTTTTTTCTCATTAAGCGAGTTGACCCCTTGTTGTGGGAAAATTGTATTGTAAAGAAATATTTTCCTCATGAAGTGACTTATACTCTAGGTTGTAGAGGACAAGTCAAATAATTATTTTCTTTGGGAGAGGGTCTTCAACTAGTTGTTACAAAAAAAACTATATAAGGCTAGTCCATTCTCCCATTTTGGGTTGTTGAATTGTAAGATCATAATGTCATAATAAAACTATTATTTTTGAGCACAAACATTTTCTTGTGGGTTGAATTTTTGATTCTTCTTCCTCTTAGTTGTTGGTCTGAAATTGATCTAAGACAATTAATAAGGTATTACAGACTCATGTGCATGGATGTGCCTATGTTATTTTGTGCATCAGATCGATAAGATTGCGAAATACACATGCAATGAAGCAGTTAAAGAAAACATAACAGGCAAACATATAAACACATCAAGTTTAATAAGGAGTTCACCCAATACTCTTGGGCTACGTCTCCTGGTCCAACCTTTAGTGGTGGCCTCTTTATTATGTTTTCAAGCAGAGTTTTTACAACAGTGAGCTCCATTTGAGTCTCACTCAACAGATACAAATCAACAACACTGTACTTGGATCCCCCAAGTCTCTAGAGTACACAGACTCTCCTTATTGACTCTGGACCTCTATTGGTCACAGCGGTATGAGCCCAATCTGAGACTCATACATGACAGGCATTACAAAGGAGTGCGCTTGAACCTCTCAAGCCTTCTCTGGAGTACACAGACTCTCTGACTCTCTCTGTCTCTGTCCCAACTCTGGCTCGATGCTGCCTTTGATTCTACAGGTCAGCGCAGCGTCTTCTGTCTGCATTCAGCTTACTGCCTATTGCTTTACTTGCTTTACTCTTTGTCAGTCTGTGGCTTTAAAGTCATCTGCTTCCTGACTGCTCATTTCCGCTTCTCGGCTCTCTGGCTCCCTGCCTCTGTCCGTCCGAATCCCTTCTTTGGGCATTTACAGTCACTGCATAATGCTTCACAGGGAGGTGGCCACCTATTTTGTAACGGATGAGTGTGTCAGGTTCACTGGAAATGTTTGAACGATCATTTTTTCCGTTTACTCCAAGAATGCCCGCCAAACACGACCTTCCGCTAATGCATCGTCCTTATCGGACTTCAAATCCTATACAACTCCGCCTGTTGACCCCGTCAATTCCGGTCATCCATCGGAACACGTCTCCGCCGTTGATCTGGGGGCCCCAGATCCTACGGTCATTGTTCATATCAAGTGGCTAAGTAGCATGATGTTTACCCGTCCGATGTGAACAGTTTTTTCTCTCTTCCGCCAGACGCGTGGCATTCACTGTATGGCATCGGGCGGAACTCGGTTGAAACCGCTTACCGCTCGAAGCCCCTCTGATATTCTGTCGGTTTTGTGGAAACCTGCTTCCGATGGAATCAGAATGATATCCACTGCATTTTATGATTTTTCGGGTCCGGGTGCTTGTGGCCTTTCCTTCGTTGAGGGGTTTGCCCTGTGATTTGCTAATTTGCGATAGCATGCGTTACCATGGGCCGACGGTCCTCGTTGCTCCGCGCTGATCACAAATTGCAACTGTTATGAGGATATCTCCAATAAGCTTGATCTTTATAAGACTTTTAATCCTTGGCATGATTTTTGAAGAGTTCATGAAAACTTAGAGAGTGTTCTAGGATCCAATTTGGATCAGCTATTATTGAGATTGTGCTTCATAAGATAGATACACGTATGCCAGGTTACGCAAAATTTATGGATTGATCCATTGAGGGCAATGAGTCACGTGGATGAGAGGATCAATGTGCTAGTTCTCATCTTCTTTTTTGGTGATTGGGTGTTATTAAATCCATTCCTAGTTGGATTTTAGGAACTAGTACAACTATCTTAGACTAGAGTGGGTGCGATAGTTTTTTTGACTTTGATCTCATTTCCTAGTCCAAATCACAAGGATGACCTAGAAGGGGTTGTGATTGCAATCCGACACTTGGAAAAGATAAATTGCTAAGCCAAGGGAAGCCTCACTGCAACAACCAATATATTTTGAAATCCAAAACTTTTTCAATTTTATGTTTTATAAAATAAAAATACCAAAAATATTATTACTAGCTTGTGCTTAAATTATCATCTTAAACTAGCTAGTGGATCCTTGTGGTTTGAGGCTTAAATTTTATATCTTATCCATACACCCCTCCCACATTTGGTGATACGCTGACATGGTATCTGCTCCTTGTTTTTAACTGTGATAGCATTACACAGTCCACGTTATCAACATGTATACCATTACATAGTCCACAGTCCACCTCCCATTCATACCATTTCATAAACCACTTCTGCGACATATAGTGGTTCGAATCCCTGTCATTAACGCATATACCATCGTCATACATTGACACCCTACCACCAGTTCACATCTCCCATCACTTCCTCCCACTGCGTAGCGAAACCCCCATACGTTGAATACCAGTGTTTGAATTTGCTCCAGTTTTAATTGTGATTTATGTGCGGTTTTGTTAATATTTTACTCCCGACACATACCATCCCAATCCGCTCCAAACACTGTTACGTTATTGCGTTTGTTATATGCGTTTTGTTAATACCATAAGCCCACATATCATAAGCTCGCATACCATAAGTCATAATCCTCCTCCCTCATATAAGCCCTCCCCCACACACTCCCTCTCCCATATAACAACTACCCCAAATAATACCTCTGTCCCATATATATCAGATTGCAATTTTACACCAGAACTACATTTTTTTACCACTAGAAGTGCAATTTTTTTATATATTGGCGGCAGAGTACATTTTAAATGTATTCATTGATATCTATTATTGGAGTAGTTCTCTTTAGGAAAGAGAACTATCCTGAATGGTTGCGGAAAATAAAACACACTCTCATTTTCAATGAGTTGTGGAAAGGAGTTTGTGTAGGAGAAGGAGATAATGAACCTGCAAAGCCCACCTCAGATAAGGAGATTTCCATTTGGGAAAACAAGAACAACAAGGCCTATGCCTTGATTGCAGCATCTGTAAATGAAGAGGTGAGTCACCATATTTCACCATTTTCAAATGCTTTTGAAGCCTTACAAAAGTTGAAGGAACTCTATGACTCACACTCTAAACTTGAAGTTGTCCAATTGATGATTAAATTGTTCAGTCTTGAATTAAAAAATGACGACCCTCTTGCTTTAGCATCAAAAGTAAGATCTATTATGCATGATATCAAAACCACTGGTGTTCAAATAGACATTCCTCTCATAGCTTATGTCAAGGCACTATATCCCACTTATTCAAATTATCTTGAGTCATTGCAAGCAAGTGGAAACCTCAAGGAGATTACCTTTGACTCCCTTGAGAAGAAGTTTGCTGAGAGAGAGAAAGCTTTTGGGCAGAAGACAACTGCTTAGTCTTATGAAGAAGTTGTGTGTCTTGCACATAAAGAGAAGAATCATGCACAAGATTCTTCTAGAGGAAGAGGTGGCCAAAGAGGTAGAGGAAGAAGAAATTTTAGAGGCAGGGGGGAACAATTTCAAGGAGAAAAGTCTGATCTTCATTGCATACGTTGCAATAGAGATGGACATGATGCATCCACATGTAAGTTGCCTTGGGACAGGATTGAGCAGGAAAGAAATGAAGCCAAAGGTAAAACCCATTACAAAGAAAAAGGTAAAGCACTCGAATCTTCTCACTATGTTGTGACACATTGTAATATTGGAGTAACTGAAGGCTTGTTTGATGCTTCACTTGCTTCTTGGAAAAATGATTGGTTGCTTGATTAAGGAGCAACTTGCCACGTGACCTTTAGAAGATTTTTTTTGAAAAATTCACTGACAATGTTGATGGAGCAGTATACTTTGTAGACAAATCAAAACTCAAGCCATCAGGGCTTGGCACAATTAGGCTCAAATTGCTTGGTCTTTCAGAATTTCTTCTACATGATGTTCTATTCCTCCTGGAGTTGAGGAGAAACTTCTTGTCCTTGGTCCACATCTGCCAGTAAGGACACTCCATTCATATGTTTGATGGCAAGGTTGAGGTCAAAAAAGCATTAGATTGCTCATTTGTCATGATGGGGATAGAAGAAGAAAGACTTCTGAAGTTGCAAGGTACCTCTGCTCGTGCACAAAACTTCTCATACAGTTCTCATTATGATGAAGGTACATTTCCATCAAGTCTTTTATGGCATGCTAGATTTGGACACTTGAATTATGACAACCTCTGTATGTTGAAGAAAAGTGGTGTTACTGGTTTGCCTACAATTCCTAGGAAACTTAAGCAATGTGATGCTTGTATCTTAGGAAAGCACAACAAACAATCTTTTCATGATTCACATTCAAGAGCACATATGAAACTTGAACTTATTCATTCAGACTTATGTGGCTCAATCCCCGTTCCTCTTGCAAATGGAAATAAATATATGATGACATTTATTGATGACTACATCAGAATGTGTTGGGTTTGTTTATTGAAGAACAAATCTGATGCTTTTCAAACATTCAAGAACTTTCATGCATGGATTGAAAATGATGCACATTCTCATATTGGTTCTATTTGCACTGATAATGGAAAAGAATACACTTCAAATGAATTTGAAAACTATCTTCGCCAGCATGGGATCAAATATCAAACAATTGTGCCTTATAATCCCCAACAAAATGGAGTAGCTGAAAGAATGAACATAACAATCTTAAATATGGTACGTTCCATGTTGTTTTTCAAGAATGTAAAATTGATGTTTTGGGCTGATGCAGTTCTATGTGTTGTGTATGTAAAGAATAGGTGTCCCAGTGTTATCGGAACCGAACCAGTTCTGACAAAACCGGTCGGTCTGTCCAGTTTGGAGGCAAAACCGGTCCGAACCGGAAATGATCAGTTCAGTGACTGGTTCCGTCGGTTTGCGGGGCCCACCGCTGCGCAACCAGTCCACTAAAAAAATGTGTTTTTTTTATTATTATTGGTTTCTCTATTTTCTAAACCTAATCTAGCCCCCCCCTAAAGCTATTTAAACACCCCCACCCCCTCTATTTTACTCACACTATTCATTCAAGTCTCTTGTAATTCTTGCGCTGAGTTCGGTGAGGAGAATTTGGAGAATTTTTTGCAGATTTGAAGAGCTGATTGGAGTCTTGGAGAGCTGTTGGGTTGGAAGATTTTTGGGCTACTTCAAAGATTTATTTTTTTCTTAGAAATCTTTGGGTTTTCTTCAGTGGCTTTTGTTGCTGGTGGATTTTTTGTTTGTTTGTTGGGGCTGATACATACCTGATTTTCTCCAAAATATTTAGAGGGTAAATCAAGGAAATTTCTACCATATTTTTGTTCTATTTTTTTCCTAAAATCAACTATTTTTTTCCCATAAAATTAAAAACCGTAGTGTTTTTTATGCAGATTTGTTGGGGCTGCTCCAGAATTGATTTTGGAGTTGATTTTTTTAGCGAATTAAGAGGGAAATTCAAGGTATTTTTTTCAACCCATTAATGTTTTATTTTTCTTCAATTTTTTTTTCCTCCCTTCAAATTTTAAAATCCCAGTTTTTTTATGCAGAATTCAAAATTTCATATTTTTAATTTTTTGTTGGAAAAAAATTGTGGCTATTATTTTCTTCTATTTTTTTCTCAACAATTATTGTAATTTGCAGGGTTATTTTGAGAGATTTCGTTGGCAAATATACGAGGGAGATTTTGGAGCTGATTGAAGAGTTTATTTTTAGATTGGTTGGAGCTTCTTCTCTTCTCAAAATTTACAGATCTTCTCTAGGTATTTCATTGTTTCTACTCTTTTATTTTTCTCTAAAAAAATGTCATAAAATTCTAAAAACCATAGGGTTTTCTATGCAGATTTTTCTTTTCTTCCCCATGGCCCCCAAAAACAAGAATGATCCAGCTTGGGTTCACTGTCATTTAAATGAACAAGGGGTAAAAGTCTGCAACTATTGTGGGAAAATGGTAAAGGTGGGGGGATCCATAAAATCAAAGAACACCTAGCTCATTGGAGAGGGCAAGTAAAATCTTGTGAAAATGTTTTTGATGATCTCAAAGCAGAGATGCAAATTTTAATTGAAGCCTACAATGAAGAGAAGGGGAAAAACAAAAGACTTAAAAAAGATATAGGCAAAAGTCAAAAGGATGATGCTATGTTTAGCGACTCTGATTTTGAAGAATATGTGTCCAGTTTTGAAGATTCCTCTAGTTTCCCTGCTAAAGTTGGAGAGGGTAGTTCAAGTGGTATAAACCTGAAGAGGACAACAATTTGTAAAGGGATTGACTTCTTTGTACCCTGCACCACCCCTGGTTCTCAACCAACCCTTCATGCTAAATGGAAGAAAATAGAGGAGACTGCATATGAATGGATTGCTAGATGGTGGTATGATGCAGACATACCTTTTAGTGCTACTAATTCTTCATATTATCAACCCATGATTGATGTTATAGCTTCATGTGGAACAGGCTTGAAAGGCCCTAGCTTTCATGATATCAAGGGGCCACGTTTAGAAAATGTGGTCCAAAGAATAGAAGAGTACTTTACAGAGTTCAAACAATCATGGACCAAAACAGGATGCACAATTATGTCTGATGGATGGATTGATGGTAGATCTCACACCATACTAAATTTTTTAATTGCTTGTTCAAAAGGTACTATGTTTCGCAAATCTATTGATGCATCTGATTAGGTGAAGGATGCACAATTGCTATTTCGTCTTTTGGATGAAGTACTTATGGAAGTAGGGGCTGAAAATGTTGTACAAGTTATCACAGATAATACCTTTAACTATGTTGCTGTGGGAAAGCTGTTGGAGGAAAAACACCCCACCATTAGGTGGTCTTCATGTGCAACCCATTGTTTGGACCTCATGCTTGAGGATATTGACAAAATTGAGTGGGTGAAGAAGTGTGTGGAAGATGCAAAATCCATAACCAAGTACATCTACAACCACTCATGGGTTTTGAACCTTATGAGAAAGCACACAGGGGGTAAAGAGCTTGTTCGATCAGCCATCACACGATTTGCAACCAACTTCCTTTCGTTGCAATCCCTTGTTCAACAAAAAGCAAACTTGAGGAAGATGTTTTCATGTGATGAATGGAATTCATCTCAGTGGAGCAAAAAGGCAGA
Source organism: Pinus tabuliformis (assembly GCA_031772625.1). Taxonomy (NCBI): domain Eukaryota; kingdom Viridiplantae; phylum Streptophyta; class Pinopsida; order Pinales; family Pinaceae; genus Pinus; species Pinus tabuliformis. Next base: position 196,866,421 of record CM062816.1, read on the forward strand.
AGGGAAATAGATGGTTGACCAAGTATTTGACAAAAGATTTTGGTCAAAGGCAGAGGAGATTGTGCTATTTAGTGAGCCTCTTGTCAGAGTTTTGCGGATGGTGGATAGTGATAAATCTGCTATGGGTTTTGTTTATGAGGCCATGGATCAGGCCAAGGAACAAATAAAGGCAGCATATGGGGATAAAAGACAAAAGTACATTCCTCTATGGAGAATCATTGATGAAAGATGGAACAAACAACTCCATAGACCTTTACATGCAGCCGACTACTACTTAAATCCAAGGTATGTAATTTTGAATTTCAATTCTCATTGCTTATAAGTTATGAGTTTTAACTTTTAACTTTCATCTTTTTGCTTTTAGTTTGGTTGACTTGATGAATATGTTTTTGTTTTATAAATTTTGAAGGTACCATTATACTACAAATTTTGAGGCTAGTGGGGGGGTTTTGGGGGGATTTGATTTCAATTTAAATTTTGCAATTGTTGAGTCTAAGTTTCAACTTTCAAATTCTTTTGCTAATACTTTTTTTCCTTCAACTCTTTTTGCAGCCTATTGGTGGCAACAATTTGGTAGTGAATGCCCTCAATTGCAAAAAATTGCTTAGAATTTTGATTCAGACATGTAATGTTTTAGGGTGTGAGTGGAATTGGAGTGTGTTTGAGCGTATACACACTAAGAAGAGGAACAATTTGGAGCAAAAGCGGTTGAATGACATGGTTTTTGTTCAGTACAACATTAGGTTGAGGCGCAATCAATTGTTGAATAAAACCCCTAAAACAAGCAACACTGTCTTGTGTGATGTTGATCGAACATCAAAATGGGTTGTGGAGAGTCAAGCGCCAGCATTTGACAATGCAGACCTTTCTTGGTTGGACTTGGACCCACCTCCACAGGACGCAGAGGCAAATATATCAGAAGCACCAGTAGCAGCTTCAGGGCCCGGGGAATCAAGCATAATCCCATTGCAGACTTGGATGCTACTCATTCTTCAGATGAGGATGAGGAGGATGATGATTCTGATGATGATTGATGATTTGATCATTGATTTTCTATAGTTGTAGTTTGAGCCTTGTAGTATTGTAGGTTGTAGTATAATACTATGATCTAGCATGTTATTTTGGACTATGAAGGCCTTTTAGAGCCTGCTTCTTGATGTTTGTAACATTTTTGGTTCAACAATATTTTGCACTGAGTGCTATTTTGGTTATATACACTATTACTTGCTATATAAATGAGAAATTTGCATATTTGTGTATAAATGGTTTGGATTCATATGGATGTATATGATTATATTTGTTTTTTCTTTAAAATATGGATATTTTATGTGTTTTTGTAAGCCGTTTTTTTTTGTTATTTTATTTTATTTTTCTCTTAAATCCCGATTCCGGTTCGGTTCTCGGTCCACAAGGTTTTTTGGTTTGATAACCAATTCAGTTTCGATAACATTGAGGTGTCTAATGCTATTAGAAATGAAGTCCTTATGAAATGTGGTATGGCCACATTCCATCAATAAAGCATCTCAGGGTCTTTGGTTCCACCTGTTATGCCTTAATACCTAAGGAACAAAGAAACAAACTTGGTGCAAGGAGTCGTAAGTGTATCTTCTTTGGGTATTCAAATACCTCCAAAGCATACCGTCTCTATGATGAAATTAATAAGAAGTTTGTTGTATCTAGAGATGTGATCTTTCTTGAATCTTCCAAGGCTGACAATGTTGTTGAGCGGCAACTTGATCACTTGGATAGATTCGAACATGCAAAGTCGTTTCAAGAATTTGATAATCAGATTCCACATCTTGAAGGGGGGATTCCTATACTGGATCAATCTATGGAATCTTCTTCTGAAACACTCTCTCCCCCACATGAAGCTCCAACCACTGATGACAATTTGAGTGATGTGATTGACAGAATTGGGAGACTCAATCTTGATTCAGTCCCAACTCAGTCAACTGAGCAGCCTGGGCCATCTCAGAAAGGTCCTCCAAAATGGTTGACAAAGACACTTGAAAGTGTTCATCCTGATGAGGTTGGAAAGACAGGAACAAGAAATTCAACCAGGAAAAATGGAGGTGATGTAGACGATTCTGATTCACTTGTTGATATGGATGTTTCTTATGATTGTGAACTGAATTTGTCTACAGATTTTGAACCATCTTCCTTCAAAGAAGCTGCTTCTCATGATGAATGGAAATAAGCAATGCAAAAGGAGTATGATGCTTTGATAAAGAATGGCACTTGGAAGCTGGTTGATCCTCCATTGCGAACCAAACCAATAGGCTGCAAGTGGGTCTACAAGAATGAGTATAAAGCTGATGGCTCACTTGACAAGCATAAAGCCAGGCTTGTGGCAAAAGGTTTTACATAGAAGGAAGGGGTCGACATGAGGAGACTTTTGCTCGTGTTGATTTGGGGTAGCATCGGATGTGCTTTAGCCATGAAAATTGGTGGAGAGGCTAAAGCACATGAGATCTCCAAGACTCAAAAATGGTTTGGGCAGATTCTAATTGGTTTGGGAGACGTTAAAATAATTAATATTTTTAATGGAGTTCCTAAGCCTAAACTTAGGAAAATAAAATATTAATAGGTATTAATATAAAACTGGGTTAGAAGGGTCCAAAAGTCATGGATCAAGCCAAATCTAATCTTAGTCGTTGATTAGAGATTTAATATCGGCCGTTGATGGACCAATGAGAAAAGTATAAGAAGAGGCTTGAGGGTCAGTTTGAGGACACACTGAGGAAGACCAGTCAGTTTGATTTCCGGAGCGGGGTTAGTTGAGAAATTCAAACTAGTGGTTCTGGAGAGCAGTAGGAGGCAACAAATACGGAAGAGAGAGTCGGGAGCAACACCAGAAGACCAACGCAGAGGTTGGAGAGGCAGACGCAGAGGCTCTCAGGCAGACACAGAGGCCCTTAGGCAGATGCAGAGGTAGCAACAGACTGAGCAGTCACTAGAGGGCCTGCGTGGGTGACGCAGAGAGGTCCAGTGCTGATGCATAGAGGCAGGGGCTGACGCAGAGTGTCTGGGAGCTATGCAGAGGTCAGCCAGGCTGACGCTGAGACTGGGAGAAGTGCTGGATTATTTTTCTCTCTGTTGGGTAAGCCAGTTTGGCACCCTGTTGTACTAAAGAATTGCTGAATAATAAAATCCTACCTTGTTGCACCGGTTTTCCCACATTGGGTTTTTCCGGGGATTGTTGTCCAAAATATCTGTGTCAATGTGTTGATTCTTGTGCATGTGTTTGTTTCTGTATTATGGGGTGATATCTGCAGCAGGATTTATTTTAATGTTTATTGAAGGAATTTCATAAATAACTTATTGGAAAATAAGTAGGTAAAGTAAATTAGTTGTTATAGTGATAGAATTTTCACAGCGCGCACAACAAAATTGGCTACCGTTCGGACACTCTTTGCCTTGGCAACTCAGAACGACTGGAAAGTCCATCAAATGGATGTAAAAACTGCTTTCTTAAATGGAGATCTAAAAGATAATGTTTTTATGTCCCAGCCAGAAGGATTTGTTGTGAAGGGCCAAGAACACAAAGTATGCAAGCTTGTGAAATCCTTGTATGGCCTCAAACAAGCACCGCGAGCCTGGTATGAAAAGTTAACTAAGCATCTGTTGAAGTTTCTAAGTTTACTTAGTTTAGAAACCCTTCATGCACTTATTCTGATTTATTCCTACTTGTTATTTTTCTTTAACAAGTTATTTACAAAGTAAATATTGAAAATAAACACCAGTGCATGCTCAACATAGTACAAATCAACAACTAAAAGAAACAAGAACAAACACACCACATGACACCATTATTTTTGGACCAATGTCCCCGGAAAAACCCAATGCGGGAAAAGCGGTGCAGCTATACAATCTGGGTGCCAAAACTAGCCTACCCAACAGAGAATTTCCTTAGCAGCTATACCTCACAGTTTTAGAGAAATCTCTTGGCCAAAACCCCGGAAAATCCTTCCGGCAGCTCCTCAGCACAAAACTGCTTTGCAACCCTAGCGTCTGCCCAATCTGGACTGCGCCAGCCCCTCTCTGTCTCACGCTGGCCCTGTGTCAGCCTTTCTTGGCCTGCGCAGCTTTCTGGGCCTCTGCGTCAGACACACTAGCCTCTCTGGTGCTTTGCGCAACACTTCGCTACCTCTGCGTGGCCCTGCGTGAGCCCTTGCTGGCTATGCGTCACTCTCCTTGGCTGCTGCGCTGCTCTTCCGGCACAATCTCTACCTTCTCTGTTTCTCTGTACTCAATGCCCCTCAGCTGCATCGCACGATCACTAATTCTATCTCTCTTAGCAAACCCCGCTCTAGAGAATAGAATGACTGATCACTATAGTGTATACTCCAAGTGACCTTCAAGCTTCCTCTTATACTTTTCTTGTTGACATATCAACGGTCGAGATTAAGTCCCTAATTAACGGCTAAGATTAGATTTGGCTTGATCCATGCCTTTTGGACCATTCTAACACAGATTCATATTAATACACATTAATATTTTATTTTTCCTAAGTTTAGACTTAGGGACTTCAATAAAAATATTAATTATTTTAATATCTCCCGATCTGTTTAGAATCTGCCCAAACCCTTTCTGGGTATTGGAGATCTCATGTGCCCGAACCTCTCCACCAAATTTCGTGGCTAGAGCACATCCGATGCTGCCCCAAATCAACACTCCCTCTTAGCATGACTGTGCTCTAGCAATTTCCACCGAGTATTACTCTAATCATCCGGCATCGGTACCTGTGCTGATGCTAGGCCTTCTTGCCCAACATCCTCTGCACTGCTGCATCCTGTACTGCTGCCCATGGTTTTGCCACTGCCACTGTTGCATCTGTACGACAGCTCCCTCTGCATTCGTGTTGCTGGTCCTTTCTCCCAGCACTGCATCTGCATTGCACCTCCTCTCATCATGCTGCATCGTGCTGCCCACTATTGCACTACAACTCAGTTACTGACAAGTAAGTAACTGATCTCCCAATCTGACCTCCCTGTTGGGCTAGAGACACCCACTGATGCTGAAGCTCCCTCTACCGCTGACAAGTGCTCCTTATCTCTGACCTCTGCGTTGCAGCAACAACTCCTTGCATCTCGCACCGTTGCACACCTCTCTGTGCCTTCCTGCACTGGTGCAACACTCCTGTGTCTGTCGCACTTCTGCAACCTGCTAGCTCTGTGCTGTCTCGGGACTCCTGCACTGTAGCTCTCTCTGCCACTCCATCCACATCCGTCTCTACCCACTCAGCCAGTCCTGCTACTCCTCGTCGGGGCTCCTGTAGCAAGGTCTAATCCAAGACGCTGGGTACCTCAAGGATCCTGGCCCTCATTGCCTGTAGTCTGCCTAACTACAGTTCGATGTCTCCCCACTTCCGCTCAAGTGGCACATGTGCACTCATGGCACAATCATCGTCTGTCAAAACTTCCTTCTCTGCTCGTGCTGGCACTGCCTTAGTCTCGGAAGACTCTCCCTTACTCTTCTTCCTTGGGCACTGGGTCGCATAATGACCCATCTCCCCACAGTGGAAGCACTTGATCTTGGAGAGATCTTTCTTCTTTTGCTTCTCCTGCTTTCCCTCAGATGCTAGGGCCACATCCTCCTCCTCTTGCTTGACCTTGATCCCTTTGCTGCTGCTACCTGTCTTTGACTGTCGTCTGATCTCTTCCTAGCAAAGAGCTGCCCACATCTCGTCCCAAGGTGGGAGAGTCCCTCTGCCCAGGATACTCTGGACAAACACTTCCCAATCTTCTGAGACAACATTTAGGGTTATCCTCACCATAAGTTCCTGATTTGGTGTCGCTCCTATAGCAGTCAGCTGGTCTCGGATCTCATTCAGTCCTCTGACGAAGGTGTCAATTGATTGACCCTTCTTCATCTGATACGACCTCATCTGGTTCTCGAGCAGCATTTTTCTCTGCATAGAAGTATGCTGGTACAGGTTCTTGAGAGCCTCCCACATCTCAACTGCCGTTTCCTTCTCGGCTATATGTGGTACCACATGATCCTTGACCTCGTCAAGGATAATGCACTTGGCCCTCGCCATCGCCTCTTATTACTTGTCATTATCATTGGGGTCGACTGGGATAGCTATAACCTTCAAGGCGAAGTTCTTGACACGATTCCTGTTAAGCACTAATAAGATTCTAGCCTTCCAGACTGCGAAGTTCGATGCTCTGTCCAGTCTACCCTGGTCTCTTACCCCATGTAGTGCCATGATGCTCCTCTACTTCTCTCCTTGAAGTTCTCTATTCGACTCCTCTGAGTCTCTACTTCCTGTTTGGAAGTTCTCTTCTGGACTCCCTCTTAGTCCTGATTTCCCTCGTGGAAATCCTTCTGCCGCTTGTTGAGATACCCCCTACTTTGATCGTCTTGTGCAACTGCACCGCTGATCTAGGTTCCTCGGCTAGAAACCCTCGGTAACAACTCCTCTGGCCTTGCTCTCCCAAGTATTGTTCTAACTACAGTACCTCACCAACACCACTCTGCAATATTTCTGCAGCCTTCTAGACTCCAACAACTGCCTCTCTGTGAACTGTGTTAGCCCCTCTCTGGCTCATGTTTGCTTCGCGTCAACCTAGATGGGTCTGCGTCAGCCCTGGGATGCCCTGCATCATCCCTCTGCGTCAGCTACGCTAGCCTCTCTGAGGCTCTGCGTAGCTCCCTTCTTCTTCTGCGTGGCTCTGGCTGGCTCTGTGTCACACTTCTTGGCTTCTGCGCTGCTAGAAACGACTTCTGTCACCTCGGGACAACTGTTTTTTGCTGCTATTGCTCTGCTCAGCTGATGTCTTTTAGTCCTCCTGTGATCTGCAATCACGCTCTGATACCATGTTGAAGTTTTGAAGTTTACTTAGTTTAGAAACCCTTCATGCACTTTTTCTGATTTATTCCTACCTACTTGTTATTTTTATTTAACAAGTTATTTACAAAGTAAATACTGAAAATAAACACCTGTGCATGCTCAACATATTATAGATCAATAACTAAAAGAAACAAGAACAAACACACCACATGACACCATTATTTTTGGACCAATGTCCCCGGAAAAACCCAATGCGGGAAAACCGGTGCAGCTATCTGAGGGTTTTCTTATTAAGCAATATCAGAGTACAATTTGGGTGCCGAAATTGGCCTGCACAACAGAAAATTTCCTTAGCAACTATACCTCACAGCATGAGAGAAATCTCTTGGTTGAAACCCTGGAAAATCCTTCTAGCAGCTCCTCAGCACAAAACTGCTCTGCAACCCCAGCGTCTGCCCAATCTGGACTGCGTCAGCCCCTCTCTGTCTCACGTTGGCCCTGTGTCAGCCTTACTTGGCTTGCATCAACTTTCTGGGCCTCTGCGTCAGACACGCTGGCCTCTTTGGTGCTCTATGCAGCACTTGGCTGCCTCTGTGTGGCCCTGCGTGAGCCCTTGCTGGCTCTGCGTCACTCTCCTTGGCTGCTGCACTGCTCTTTCGGCACAATCTCCGCCTTCTCTGTTTCTCTGTACTCAATGCCCCTCAACTGCATCTCTCGATCACTAATTCTATCTCTCTTAGCAAACCCCACTCTAGAGAATAGAATGACTGATCACTCTGGTGTATCTTCCAAGTGACCCTCAAGCCTCCTCTTATACTTTTCTTGTTAACATATCAACGACTGAGATTAAGTCTCTAATCAACGACTAAGATTAGATCTGGCTTGATCCATGTCTTTTGGACCATTCTAACATAGATTCATATTAATACACATTAATATTTTATTTTCCCTAAGTTTAGACTTAGGGACTCCATTAAAAATATTGATTATTTTAATATCTCCCGATATGTTTAGAATCTGCCCAAACCCTTTCTGGGTATTGGATATCTCATGTGCCCGAACCTCTCCACCAAATTTCGTGGCTAGAGCACATTCGATGCTACCCCAAATCAACAACATTTTCTGAAACTCAACTTCAAACATTATGATCTTGATGATGCAACTTTGTTTGTCAAGAAAGTTGGAAAAACAGTTGTATAATTTGTGGTGTATGTAGATGATCTTTTGATGACAGGGAACAACGAGAGCTACATTGCATCCATAAAGAAGGAATTGAGGAAAGCTTTTGAAATGACTGACTTGGGCTATGTTCACTACTATCTTGGTATTGAAGTAACTCAACATCCGAAGTTTATATTCCTCTCTTAGAAGAAGTACATTGGAGATCTATTGAACAGGTTTGGCATGGTTGAGTGCAATCCTTTGACTACTCCAATGGAATAGAACTTGAAGCTCACATCCATTGAAGGAAAATAATTTGAGGATGCAACAAAGTATAGACAACTTGTAGGAAGTCTCAACTACTTGACTACTACCAGACCAGACATTTCCTTTGCTGTTGGAATCCTTTCCAGGTTTATGCAAAAGCCTTGTGAGGGACATTGGTTTGTTGCAAAAAGAGTTCTAAAGTACTTGAAGGGAACTCAAGGCTTTGGACTAAAGTATACACAGGTGGATGACTTAAGCTTGATTGGATACTCTGATTCAGACTTCGATGGAGACAAAGAAACTGGGGTATTTACTTCAGATTATGCTATGAGTCTTGGATCAGGAGATGTCTCTTGGAGATCACGCAAACAATCAATTTCAACAGATTCCACAGTTGAGGCAAAATATGTGGCAACAACTGAAGCAACAAAGGAAATTGTGTGGCTCAGGAAAATTCTGGAAGATTTGCAAGAGAAACAAATGCATTCAACTCCTCTCATGATTGACAACACTTCTGCAATAAAGTTGGCCAAGAACCCAAAGTTCCATGATCGAACGAAGCACATAAATACAAAATACCATCTGATTCGACATCATATTGAGGCCAAGACAATCGATCTACACCATTGTTCCACAAATGAGCAGATTGCAGACATCTTTGCCAAAGCGCTTGGAAGAGAAAAGTTCGAAAGATTCAGAATGATGCTTGGACTCACCAACATCCCTTCAGATTAAGAGGGGAATGTTGACACCTAATCTTTGGGATTAGGAAATTCATGTAAAATAATGTAAATAGAAAATAAGGAGATTAGAAATATGAAGAGACATTGGGAGGTGAAGCCCAAGAGTCTCTCCCTCCATTTATATATCCATGAGCAATCTTAATGCAAAAACACAATTGACATTGTGGAGTTACCTGCTGGCCTGACAAACACATATATTTCACAAAGGTATTTCTAGCATTTTGCAGATTTGGAGCTGTTTACAACAGATTATACATCAGATTTGGAAAAATACTACATACTAGGGGCATTTCCAAGTAAGTATAAATCACATACACCTTTAGGTTATTTCTAAAATTGCTAGCCCCAAGGGTTAGCTTAATTGGTCAAGTTCCTGTTGCTAAAGCACCTCGCTATTGGGAGGTCACAAGGTCAATTCTCCTCGACGCCCTTGGGTTTAGGCTCTGCTAATAAGCCAGTTGGATGTGGTCCCTTCGGGTGGATCTGCCTGGATATTTCTTCGGAAAAAAAAATAGTTCATTTCTAAAATTGCTTTTATAGCATATCTTTTGTATTCTGGGGTTAATAGAGACATATTCCAGCCATCACAAGTATTAAATATTTGCTGGAATAATTTTTTGGGTTTCAACTCAAGGGGGATTCGACAAATCTTTGCAAGTAGTTTCTAGGTAGCTGGAGACTCCATTTCGGTTGCAGATCTGAAGCTTTATGTGATAAATATTGTTATACTATTTCTTCCGTAGCTTCTCCTACCCCTATATCTTTGATCTAGAGTGTCTCCACACTTGTGGGTGCCCCCCCAAAGGGCATTTATCTTACCTTTTTCTGTGTTTTCTCTACATTTTGCAGATCTGGAGATACAGAACACCAAGCTGTTTTATTAGTCACATCCGGTTACCAAATGTACAACTCACAAAAACACTTATATTTGGTAAGGGTATTTTTTGTGCACTTGTTTGTGTTTATAATAACATATCCCATGTTTTGAATGATTTCTATTTGCTGGTGTGTGTTATTTATCATTATCAGATTAACAATGAAGTAACAATTAACTCCTCTCTTCACTCTAGACTCCATGATTAGGCACTGATATTTTAATTTCTTTGGTGAAACATCTTATGTAGGGAATCCTCCCATATCCTTTCAGTAGAGTTGGGTTTAAAGAGTGGGGACTTGTGCCGAGGTCATAGTGGGCACTTGTCCTGTGTACCATCACATTAGCGTCTTGTGAGGACCTTGATGAGACCTTTATTTTGGGCAGTAACCTAGAGAGAGAGATTATTACATATTTGACTATGATGTACTAACCTAAGAATATTTATTATTTCCAACACAGCACTTTCAGTTATGGACTGTTGTGTTGCATCGATGTTTTTTTGTTAAAGTTACATTGTAAATTTTGAGTTTCATTTGCCTTTTTCTTGTTTATAAATTTTAATGTGGCTTTGATGTTTAATGACTTTTGACAAGTGCTCCTATATATGTTTTTCTTGGTGTTTTTATAACTGTATATAGAGGTATGTATTAAATAATTGTTTTTCTTATTTTTCAACTGCTTTCTCACTGAATGTTCACTTCTTTAAAGTTTAATGTTACTCTTTAAGCTTACCAACTCATCATTTCACTCTTATGGGATTCTTGTGTCAAAGTGCAGGGCTTTCAACATGCAGGCATTGAATTTACAACAAACTCAGCTGAAATATGATTGGGAAATTCAAGATGCCCATTTCTCATCTCTCACAGAAGCTTTAAGCGTGCCTGTACATATATTAATTTCATGGTACACTTTTTATGAACAGGAAGTATAGAGATGAGTCTAGAGTTCAACAGTTATGGTTAGGATCAATGTTCTTTTTCCAATTTTAGAGTTAACAAATAGCTGATGTATTTATGTGAATTATATGAAGTTTAAATGATGCGATGAGGCGAGGCTTGATTGATGAATAATTTGTTGAGGAGTTTCTAAATCGCTAGTGGCTCTGGACTCTGGACTTTATCAAGAATGGTTGTGAGGGGGGCTCTATGCACTAACAAATTGGTTTGTGTTGTGGAGTTATCTTGTTTGGGCTTAAAATATTTTGTGTGTTGGAACAGAACAAGACATGATCTCTCCTAGATGATACTGACCAGTACAGGCAAACACATGATATATGTTGTTTCGGGATTACACTATTCCTTTATCCATAGAATTCTTTTATGCTCAATTTAACATTCTGACTTCTTTAATTTAGAGTCTAGACTGCTAAGAGATTGCTGTAATGGCATGTGATCTTGAGGAAATAGTATTGACATCCATCCTGAGGGCACAGGAGAGGTAAATTTCAAAGTTTTAATATTTAAGGATTCATCAAAATAGGCCTTGGTTGTTTCAAAAGTATATATAGATAAAGACATACCTGAATAAAAAATTCATTATTTGTAGCTATAGAATTAAAAATTGCAAACATAGACCAATAGATTGAGTATGGCACAATATCCTTCTATAATTCTAATTTTTGGGGTATAAAGTTGGTCTTAGATGTTATTTATCTGTTTATTTTTATTTTTTGTTGCTTATGAATTTTTGATGTTGGATCTTGTTACCTACGATTTTGTGGGTAATATCACTAAGAGAATTTTTTTTCTGCAAGATGGTCTTCAGTTGGCAGCCAGCAGCCCCTCCGCTACCTGAGCCAACCATGTGGTCCCTCACCCATTTTCCATGATCGTATGTTTGAAGGTGGGCCTCCCGAACCTAAAGGTATGCCTTGTCATTTGGTAATTGAGTATTATAGTTTGCTTATCATGGACACTTATGGGCGTGGATTAATGGTGGGATTCGACGGAAAGAATGTGCTAGGTATATGCTCTTGCCCCCTAGACCCCTTTTGGATGTTAACCTTGGATTTTAGTCCCGTGGGATCTCTTTTACTGACCCCTTGGCTTTAGGGATTGTATTTCATGGGAAACCCTAATCTTGGTTGCGTCATCCTGCTCCCTCATCCACATACATTACTCCCTTTCCGCTCATTATAGCCCCATTTATCATTTCTCCCACCTGGGTCGACATTCCTCCACTGGGTCCACATAGGGTTAGTTTGCCCACACCTTGGGTTGGGCCTGTAATAATGCCCCAGAGGTTGATGCAGCTGAAAATAAAAGTGAAAGCATAATTGGTCACATTCAACAGGAAAATGTACCACAAAATGCAAAAGATGGCTGGGACAAACATATTTAGCACATGGGCAAAAACCAATACATGAGCTCTACCCCATCATCATGGCCATCACCCTGGTTCCTATATGCCCTAGATGAGTCTCCTTTATCATTTAGGAACCCATGATTGTCTCAACCCCTAGTGGGCAATGAACCGCCCTACCTTAAAAGGGGTATCCATTGTTATATCTCACACATCATGCTCTTACCCTTTGAGCCTCAAGAAGTTAATTAAAGAAAAATCATAAAAGGAAAAAGACATTTAAAGAAGGGTGGACAAATCAAGGTTGGGACACCTCATGTACCATGATTGCTCCCTCTTATACATTATATACACAAGTGTGGACTTCCCTTTTACTAGGTACCCTTATACCCCAGCATGTGGCACAGGGCTGCCCCTTTTCATTCCCTACTCCATTCATCTCTTTACCACATGCCACGACCTTTTAAAGGATGTACCTTGGACATGTTATCCCCTTAAGAAGTAGAAACCGCCTAATAGGATACTTGGTTAACCCCATTTGGTGCTTGGAGACATTAGCACATGCCAAAGCCCATTATGGAAGGGCATTCAATTATGAAGTCCCCTCCTGTTATCCATGGTTTTTAAGCTCTTTTAATCGATTTCCTTGATGACTTGTTATACTGGAAGGCTAGGGGACGCATTGGATCTTATGCAGGATTGCAGATGGTCTCCATCTTGGGTTTGGTCTCCCTATACGAGGTCCTAACCCTCTAGAGGGCTACATTGGCACATGTAGGGTGTGCGTTGAGAGCCATGGGACTCCACAACAGTAGACAATACTCCATGGATTCCCAGAGTTGTTCAAAGGTTGCTCGAGATTCACCTATTGGACGAGAAAGATGCACCTGGTTCATCTTTGCCCAGCCAGCCCCACAGTTGTACCATGCACTTGGCAGATGACCAAGACTTGTATGCTGATGTGGCATCATTTACACCATCATCTGAGCCCTTACAGATGGTCTACATGCATCTTTGACTAACTTGGAGACCCATGAGGTCACTTGTGTGCACTCACAACCATTAGGAGCACCACATGTTTATTATGTGGAGAACATGGGGCTAACCCCTTGTCCATTACTTTTGGAAGTTCAATTCATCATTTTGGCACTTATGGACTTCATCAGGCCTCTTAGAGAGCCCAACGACATGCATTATTGATTATTCGACCTCTTGGGAGGCTTGTTTATCCTATGGGATCTATACATAAGTGATTATTTATCCTTCATAAGTGATTCTCTATATTTCGGGTCTCCTCCCATTGATGAAAGTTCGTAAAGAGTAGGAGCTTTAGCTGTGGTGATAGTGGGCTTTAACTTCATTGTTGCTCTTGACCTAGCAAGTGCCCCTCTAGGACCCCTTGCTAGTTTGAGCAGTAATAGATCCTTCACAATGTAGGATTTCATATGGGTACATGCATCATAGATAATAGAAAAATATAACTTGGAGAGATTAACAAGTGTTGCATGCTTTAATTACACATGGTGCTGCGACAAGTACATCTACAAGAGCTCGAGGTAGGCTATCCCAAATAAATATACCACTCACTCATCTAACCATCTCTCAATATATCATTATATAACACCATAAGTTGATAATGGTGATTTAAGCACCTAACTGCTAAGATTAAAATATCACATTGGTCACATGTCACTGACATATAAAGTGACTATATCACATATGTTTGAACTTTGGGATGCTTATTATGGTGATTGTCTAAGGAACAACAGTAAGTAGTGTTCTACCTTCAACATGTGGGTGATGGCAATCCACCAAGTATTGTGATTGCCTGTTGAATAACAAGAGGAATGTTCTACCTTCAGCAGGAGGGTGATGGTTTAGAGAAGTGGGCACCATGACTGGTTAACCAAGTGACCTGGTGGATAGGAGCTGACCCATATGTGGCCTTAAGTTTGTTGAAGAATGTAACTAGTGTCGGTCTTCATAATTGTAATTGAGTCATGAAAAATTATTTATAAAAGGAAATTTTTATTGACTTATTAAAGCATGGAATTCATGCTTGGGTCAATGGTCAATAGGTCAAAGCACCCATTGAGTGCTCTAGGATTTATTATGTAAGAAATCCTTCTTGGGTTCATGGTGTCAAAAGAAAAAAAGTTGTATTTTGTCATGTCCAACCTTCCATCCATCAAGTCGGCCCTTAACTTCATCTTCTATAAGTCGACTCCTCCTATTATTCATGTCGGCCTCATTTACAGTTAGAAACAACTATAAATACCCAAATGAACTCACCTCAACTATGACATGAAAATAAGTTCGGATATATAGCACAGGACGACAGATCATCTACATGATTGAAGTATTGGGAGATTACAAGATCGAGGCATTAAGTTATTGCAATACTGAAGCATGGCATGAATACAGGACCGAAGCATGACAAGACTGCAAAATACAAGACCAGAGCTTGACAAGACTACAGGACCAAAGCTTGGTATGATTACAGGACCAAAATATGGTATGACTACAAGATCGAAGCATGATATGACTACAAAATCGAAACATGATGTGTCATTTTTGAACAAGGTTGACTCGATGGATGGAAGGTGTCCTTGGTCTAGGTAATAAGGGTCTTGGTCATCTCAACTTGATTTGAATCTACTATTGGAAGAGTTTGACTGGGTTTTCCCCTACCTAGGGGTTTTTCCCTAGTTGTGTGCCTACATCTTGTGTCCTCTTTTGTTTATTGATTGGCATTAGTCTTGATGATAAGAACAAGATAATTTGGAAGAAGAACTAATAATTAAATATCACAAGATAATGTCATAATAAGAGAAATCAGCTCAAGTAAAATTGTAAGTTGTTGCCTTAATGGATTTCTCAACATAGTATCAGAGCTAAGGTCAGTGAATAAGGCAGTTAAAAGATAATTTATATAAAGACAAAGGTTTCTAGACTAGTCTTGAAGGAGAGTTGATTAGAGGGAAAAATAAATTACAAGAGATACATTTCTATGCATATTTATGAGTCTATACACCTGCAACTAGGCCGCATAATAGAACATGTAGACCAAAGAATCAAAGCAACATTTCCTTGAAGGTCCGAGAACAATAATCAAGGTTAGATCCATAAAAGTTTTGTATCAATCTTAAATTCATAAGTTACCAATTTTTGTACATTTGAAATTGCCTTTGGTTCGGTGTAAAATCAAGATGCCCAAATCTTGTAATTTGAAGTCTAAAAGTAGACCTTGAATCCAACAATTAAAAGAATAAAGACTGAAATGTTTAGAAGTTGATACAAAACCTTTGCCACTCCTAAGTTAAAGGCATCAAGACACTTGTAAAGAAAAAGGGACGAGAATCTGTAAATATATATATAAGATCCGAACTTCATTAATGACATAAAAAGCCGACTTTGTGAAGCTTAGTTAATGAAATAATAGGATCTATTGTGAGTAGTCAACTTCAGTGAAGCTTGAAAAGGGATAGAGTCCTACAGATGTCTAACCAAATAGAAGAAGACATTTGTTAAGTAAAAGGAAGCAATATAAGTTTTGAAGAGACCTACATAAGTAAGGCCGAGACCTATAAGTTATAAAGAAGCCAATCTTCGCTGTACAAGACATTGAAGAAAAGAAGAATTTAATAAGTAATCTTAACATCCCTGTCTCATGAAAGGAAGAAGTCTACAAACTAGTTTGTCTTACACCAACTTGTAGATTTTGAGGATCTCATCAAAAGTCAAGTATTGTTTGTCTCTGTTTCTTTATTCATCTAACATTATGATTACAATTTGCAAGTAGAACAATAAGCTCAATAAAGCATCAAAACTTTCAAGCATAGAAGGCTGAGGTACATAATCTTCACTTGTTAAAAGGTCTAGCATGAAATGTTTTAGGATTTGGTTACTCATATAATTCTAGGATTGAAATGAAGATTGTGAATATGTAGGATTATAAATCCTAGACAATACATATAAGAAACCCTCATTGTATTTGCACATCTTCTCTATGAAACCCTAACTCATGATATCTAAGATTTACAGATCCTTTTCTTGGAATTTCTAAGTCTAACAGTTAGAAATTTTTCCTGTACTTTCTGATTTATTTCTTCCTACTTGTTCTGTTAATTAACAAGTTATTTACCATGTAAATACTGAAAATAAATACAAGTACAGTCTCAACACATACAGATCATCAATTGAAAGAAAAACAAGCACACAAGTGACACCATTATTTTTGGAATAATGTCCCTGAAAAAACCCAATGTGGGAAAACTGATGCAGCTATCTGAGGGTTTTATTATTAAGTATTTTAAAAATACAATATGGGTGCCAGAAATGGCTCACACAATAGAGAATGCCCTCGGCAGTAGTACCTCTTAGTCGGAGACAGATATCAGCCCTAATCTGCCCCACGAAATCTCCCAGCGTCAACCTCTAGGGTTTGCGTCAGCCTCTCTGGCCCAGTGTTAGCCCAACTAGCCTAGCGTCAGCCTTTGGAGGCTCTGTGTCAGCCTATGGAGGCTCTGCGTCTCCCACACTGGCCCTCCTCAGGCTCTGCGCAGCGCTTGGCTGCTTCTACGTGGCTTGTGGCTGCTTCTGCGTGGCCTCTAGCTGGCTTTGCGTCAACGCTCCCCTGGCTTCTGCGCTAATGCTCCCGGTACTCTCTCTGCCTCTCTGCTACTGCATTCACTGCCCCTTAGCTGCAACTCTGATCACTCCTTTGATTTCCTCAGCAAGCCCTGCCTTAGAAAATCGAATTCTTGATCAACTCGGTGTATTCTCCAAGTGACCCTCAAGCCTCCTCTTATACTTTTCTCGTTGACAATTCAACGACCGAGATTAAGTCGCTAATCAATGCCTAAGATTAGATCTGGCTTGATCCATGACTTTTGGACCATTCTAACTCAGTTTTATATTCTTTCATATTAATATTTTATTTTCCCTAAGTTTAGACTTAGGGACTCTATTAAAAATATTAATTATTTTAATATCTCCCAAACTAGTTAGATTCTGCCCAAACCATTTCTGGGCCTTGGAGATCTCATGTGCTTTAGCCTCTCCACCAATTTTCAAGGCTAGAGCACATCTGATGCTGCCCCAAATCAACACTCCCTCCTAGCGAGGATTGTGCTCTAGTAATACTCCTCACTGAGTATCACCCTGATCATCCGGCATTGGTCCTTGTGCTGATGCTAGGCCCACTGCCCAACATCCTCTGCATTGCTGCATCATGTACTGCTACCCATGGCCCTACCACTGCCACTGCTGCATCCATACAACAACTCCCTCAGCATCCGTGCTGTTGCTCATGGCGTTGCCACTACCACTGCTACATCTGCACTGCATCCCCTCTCATCATGCTACTCATAGCACTGCCACTACTAACTGCTGCACTGCAACTCAGTTACTGAGAAGTAAGTAACTGATCTCCCGACTCTGACATATCTGTCAGGCTAGAAACACTCTTAATGCTGAAGCTCCCTCTGTCACTTCATCTGCATTTGTCTTTACCGACATCTGCCAGTGCTGCTACTCCTCTTCGGGGCTCCCGTAGCAATTTATAATCCAAGAGGTTGGGTACCTCGAGGATCTTGCCCTTGCATCACCTGTAGTCCGTCTGACTACAGCTTGATGTCACCCCACTTCCTTTCAAGTGGCGCATGAGCACTCATGGCACAATCATCATCTGTCTCCACTTCTTTCTCCACCCTTGCTGGCGCAACCTTGGGTCTCAAAAGCCTCTCCCTCGCTCTTCTTCGTCGGACACTGGCTCACATAGTGACCCAGTTCCCCACAGTGGAAGCATTTGACCTTGGAGAGGTCCTTCTTCTTTCGTTTCTCCTGCTTTCCCTCAAATCCTAGGGCAACATCCTTTCCTCCTTCTTGATTCTGACCCCCTTGCCGCTGCTTCCCGCCTTGGTTAGCCTTCTATCTCTTCTTGACGAAGAGCCGCCCATAGTTCCTCCCAATCTAGAAGGGTCAACCTGCCCAGTATGCTCTGGACAAATACCTCCCAATCCTTTGATATTGCGTTCAATGTGGTCCTCACCAACATCTCCTCATCCAGCATGGCCCCTATGGAAGTCAGTTGATCCTGGATCTCCTAAAATCGACCGAGGAAGGTGTCTATCTGTTTTCCCTTTTGAATCTGGTATGACCACAACTGATTTTCTAGTAGCATCTTCCTCTGCACAGAAGTATGCTGATACAATTTTATCAAGGCCTCCCACATTGCATTTGATGTGTCCTTTTCGGCAATCTGTGATACTACATGGTCCTTGACCCGGTCAAGGATGATGCTCTTGGCCCTTGCCATTGCCTCATTGTACTTTTCGTTCTCAGCCAGGTCAACTAGGATTGCTATCATTTTCAAGGCAAAGTTCTTGAGGATTCCTGCCTAGAACAGACAAGATCCTGGCCTTCCAGACTAAGAAGTTTAAGGCTCCGTCTAGTCTGTCCTGATCTCTTACCCCATTCACTGCCATTTCGCTGCTCCTCTTTCGACTCTTCCGAGTCTCTCTACTTCCCTCCTGAATGTTCTCGGTGTGACTCCCTCTGAGCCTCGATTTCCCTCCTGGAAACCCCTTTGCCAATGTCAAGATGCCCCCACTCCGATCGTTAGTGCAACTGCACCACTGATCCAGATTTCTTGGCTAGAAATCCTCGGCAGCAACTCCCTCCTCCTTGGTCTTGCCCTGTTAGGTACTGTTCTGACCACAGTACCCCACCAGCTTCACTCCGCAACTTACCCACAACCTCCTATGCCCCAGAAAACTAAAGGTTAGAGCCTCTAGGCTCTGCGCAATCCCGGCACCAGCAAAATCCGCACCTCCTGGCCACGAGCGTCAATCCTTCCTGACTGAGAAAGATGACCGGGCACTGCGTAGGTCAGGTCTGCTCCTCTTTGCCACTGCGCTGATCCTCCTCCTGGCTCGAACTGATGATGTAAGTACTGCGTCACCCCTTCCTTGCTGTTTTCCGCTAGGAACAACGTCTATCACTCGGGATAGCTGTTTCTGCTGTTGCTTGCTCTGCTCGGATGTGCCCTCAATTATCTGGTGATTTGCAACCATGCTCTGATACCATGTTGGAATTTCTAAGTCTAACTGTTAGAAATCCTTCATGTACTTTCTGATTTATTTCTTCCTACTTGTTCTGTTAATTAACAAGTTATTTATCATGTAAATATTGAAAATAAATACAAGTACAGTCTCAACACATACAAATCATCAACTGAAGGAAAAACAAGCACACAAGTGACACCGTTATTTTTGGACTAATGTCCCTGGAAAAAACCGAATGTAGGAAAACCGGTGCAACTATCTGAGGGTTTTATTATTAAGTAGTTTCAGAATACAATTTGGGTGCCAGAAATGGCTCACTCAATAGAGAATGCCCTCGGTAGTAGTACATCTCAATTAGAGACAGATATCAGCCCCAATCTGCCCCACGAAATCTCCCAGCGTCAACCTCTAGGGTTTGCGTCAGCCTCGTCAGCCCAACTAGCCCAGTGTTAGCCTTTAGAGGCTCCGTGTCAGCCTCTGGAGCCTCTGTGTCCCCACGCTGGCCCTCCTCAGGCCTTGCGCAACTCTTGGCTTCCTCTATGTGGCCTCTGGCTACTTCTGCGTGGCCTCTAGCTGGCTCTGCGTCAACCCTCTCCCGGCTTCTGCGCTGATGCTCCCGGTACTATCTCTGCCTCTCTGCTACTGCATTCATTGCCTCTCAGCTGCAACTCTGATCACTCCTTCGATTTCCTCAGCAAGCCCTGCCCCAGAAAATCGAATTCTTGATCAACTCGGTGTATTCTCCAAGTGACCCTCAAGCCTCCTCTTATACTTTTCTCGTTGACAATTCAACGGCCGAGATTAAGTCCCTAATCAACGGCTAAGATTAGATCTGGCTTGATCCATGACTTTTGGACCATTCTACTTCAGTTTTATATTAATTCATATTAATATTTTATTCTCCTTAAGTTTAGACTTAGGGACTCTATTAAAAATATTAATTATTTTAATATCTCCCAACTGGTTAGATTCTGCCCAAACCATTTTTGGGTCTTGGAGATCTCATGTGCTTTAGCCTCTCCACCAATTTTCAAGGCTAGAGCACATTCGATGCTACCCCAAATCAACACCTTTGCAAGATAAAATGAAATAATTGCTCTTTAGAACTAGTTAGGGATTGTATTCAAAGATCTTTAGGAATTCATTATCGTCCCACTCTTGTACTTGTATATTTTGGTAGTACTTGTCAAACTAATGTTGTAGGTACATATAATTTTGATCTTATAAAGGAGTTCTTCAAGAAGAAGCCTCCATCTACTCACAAAAGGAAACTAAGAAGCTTTGTTGCAGAGGGAGTCCTTCAATAAAAAAAAGGGTTTGTTAAAAAATCAACTCAAGGTATGTTCAAAATCACATGTCTTCCTTATATAAAAAGGGTACGATTATTTTTGGAATCTACTCTATATTACTAACCCCCTCATGTCTAGGGTTTTGAATCATTAAGATTCTTGTTAGGGTGATTAATCATTACATTGAATCTACCGTCATTATACTATCTCGGTATTTGTTCATTTCTGTGAAACCCTAGCCTTTAGGGTTCACTGTAAAACCCTAGCCTCTTGATGCTAAGGGTATATCAATGCTAGTAATGTTGAAACCGTAGTCCTCTTAGGGTTATTGATAAAATCTAGAACCTATAATGAAATCTCTATCCTTTTGATGTTTTGGATTTTGGTATTGTTATGGCAAAATCCTAGTCTTTTAGGGTTTGTTGTTATTGTCCTAGTTATAAACCGAAACCCTAGATCTTTAAGATTTTGATAAGTTAGGGTTTTCTATTAATAAGAAGATTTCCTAGATTTTAGGGTTTAGTGAATTATAGTTTATGAGCAAGACCCTTGTATTAGCTAAAATGAGGTCCTAGGAATGAAACCCTAGGTGTGTATTCTTCTGCATAATCAAAACCCTAGCTTGATTAAAATTGTTGCATATCTAACTTTGATATATTGATGTTTGTATCTAGGGTTTACCCAAGTAAGTATTGATATGTCTCTAGTGTATGATGATGAAACCCTAGAAATGTATATGATAGTATATGATCTAATTTTATTAATAAAATCTAGGGTTTGCATCAAAACCCTAGTAGAGTTTGTCATGAAATTCTAAATGCATATTGTTGAAACCTTAGATATATAGTACTATGAATGGTTCTAAGGCTTTGTGTCTCGAAAATGGAGTCTAGGGTTTATGACAAAACCCTATCAAGAAGTTGAAGTCTAGTATGTAAAAGGATGCGACCTTTGCTGATTGTGAACCTATCTAGGTTTTAGATATCTGAAGACTTCTTTTTAACTCCCCCATAATTTTCCAACTCATTTCCACAACATTTAGCATGTGTGGATATTTATTTTTCTCCATTTATTTAATTTCTGGCTTAATTAATTGTCAGATTTCCCACTAAACTTAGGAAAAGTGGGTTTTGAGGGTTCAAAACATATTTTTAACCCGTCAAAGTGTGTCATAGTAGAAAGTTGAGAGTGAGAGGTGCAAATTTCATTACCCATACCCCATACAATTTCTCTAGACATCACTTATTACATTACAACTATAATTTTATTAGCAATTTCCGCAGTGCGGAAAATCTAAAAAATTTAAAAATAACTACCTAGACCTAACCAAATTCCACGATTTTTTTTGTGTGATCTAGTATGGTAATATACATCGACTCTAAACACTAAGATGTGTTAGGGGCTCAACCTTCAAACCTTCACCCCGACTTTGGGGTAAAAAGTGAGTGAAAAACCCAGAAAATTAACCGCCTTTGAAAAAGAAGGGATAATTAACCAGATAAAAAAACGCTCCAAGGTGTACTCATTTTCTAATCGAGTCCCAACATCCTAGGCCTGTTACAGACTCAAAACTCATCATTACTAGTATCACTTATTACAATTCCCCGTAAGGTGTGGAATCTGGGTACAAGAAAGATGATGAGAAGATAGAAGTAGAATTAAAAACTCTGTTAACTGATGATATCTGATGGTACAAGTGTCCTCTGGATCATCCTTGGGCATGTAGTCTTCATATAATCATCAGGTGCCACTCCAGCGGTCAACATTTGCCTCCATATGGGGATGTATGGTAGATATGAACTGATACTGTGCAAGAACCTGGAATCTGCATCAACCGACAAAAGACATATATCAACAATATCCATTCAAAATATCATCAAATGGAATCAAGTACAGAAATGAAGAAATTGAAATTTATTCTAAGAGCATATGCTAATTTATTCATGAAATAAAACTAATTAAACAAAAATGACAAGGGATAAGGTTAGAAGTATGATACAAAAAGATGCCCCATAGCATCAGATGTCCTTAATGAAGTTCATGCTGAGAACCTGCTGACTTTCAGGCAGATCCATGGGTTGCTTTTCTGATGTGCCCTCTCCAATTCTGAATATTTGAAGACTTTGATCAATCCCAACACTGTGTTGTACATGGCCATCAGCTTTACCAAATTCTTTTCGCTTTTTTCTTTTCTTCTTAATAGATTGTGATGTTGATGTTGAGGTGATCAAAGTAGACCTTTTTGCCCGATCTTGAAGATTCAAAGTATCCAAGACTTCTTTGACTTGCCTTTATCCATTTTGCTTCTGCTCTGACATGGGTGATGGATCAATCTCATAAGTATAAACCTGATTCCCCTTAGTTTCCTTACTATCCAAGTCTCCATCAATTAGCCATTTTTCAATGGAGTAAATGACCTCCTCATAATGAGATGAAGATTGCTTCAGTGGACCGGGAGGCTTATGATTTGTTTCATTATTCTCTTCCCATTCCTCATTTAACCTAAGTTGGAATTTTTGTACTTGTAATCTTTCCATTTCATCCTACCTATTCTGAAAAGTGACTTGATTAGCCTTCATGACACTTATTTCCTTGGCATGATTTGTTTCCACGGTGTTGATTAATTGCATTTGTTTTTCTTCCATGGTGAACAACCTATTTTGAAAACTGGTCATTTGATTAGAATGATTGAGTTCCATGGCTTTTATTGCTTGTGCATGATTTTCCTCCATGGTCTTAATGAGTTGAACTTGGTTGAGTTGCATATCCTTAATCATTCAAGTCAACTCCTTGATGAGATCCTTATCATTCTCATCAGTTTTTGCTTTGATCTTTCTTTCATCTCCATATTTTTCTTCAAAGGAGTCAATGATTGATTCTAGAGAATCAAAACTGTTAGCAGGTAATTCTATGAACCAATCCATTGCATTTCCATCTAATGAAAAGATGAAAAGTCTCATTTTAACATCCTCATGGTTAATATCATGGCACCATTTGCTCACACAAAGGTGGAAATTCCTAAGGTGAGTTTCAGTACTGATGGCATTGTTACCTAGAAAACTAGGCAACTCTTCAATATGTTAGTAAAATGTTAGTAAAATCACAAGGGGCGAACAAATCATTCATGATGTCATGCTCACTTGACCTTGAAAGAGAAAATGGATACCAGAGAGAGGCTCCTGTCCAAGATTAGCAAGAAATCTACAAGAAGCAAGCTTCAAGCAGAAATCCTTGTAGAAAATGAAATAAGTGGAGTCGCCACTTGAACAGGAATCTAACTCTAAAATCCAACATGCAAAAACCAAAAGTTAGTCGTATTTCCCAGGTACAAGAAGACTTGTCCCTGGCAACGGTGCCAAAAATGTTGACCTTGCTGCCTACACCTACCTACAAGTTAGTGAGAAAAGCCTTCAACCCCACAAGGTGTGGTTGGTGGTAGGGAACTCAGAGAAGGGGTTGTCACACTAATCCCGACCCTCTCTGTTTGAGCTATCTCTTAGGTTAGCTAAGGGGGGTGGTCCCTAATGAATAGTTAAGTTAAAAATATGTGAGTTTCTAGGAGAATTGTTAAAGTTAAATAGATTATTTCTTTAAGATTTATAAGCAAAATTGATATGAGAAATAACCATAAATACATAAGATAAGCATGAAATACATAAACAACCGGTGCCTTCAAAGTATTGCTTTTTAAGAAATGAAATTGTATTTGCTTAGAATGAAGTGAAGTGCTTTCAAATGGAAAGCCAAAATAATCCTGAAAAGTGAAACAATAAATTGTTAGCACAAGATATTATAAATGCTTTTGAGATGAATAAGTCTATAAATCAAAGCATGGAAGTTATCTTGCTCAAAAGGATACAAAAATAACTCAAATGTTAGACCAAGATGACAACATGCAATTAAGTTTGCAACCCAAAATAATAGTACTTGAAAGTGAAATCAACCATTTATGACAATAATTAAACCACAAGATGAGTCAATTTCCAAGTACAAGAAAAATTAAACTTGTTGCAAAATTAAAAGGAATTACAATGCTTGCATCCAAAGTGCCTCTTGAAATAAGATTTGCATGTGAGATTTTAAACCATCAAGATAGCAAGAAATTTAAGAATTTTGCAAACAAAACAAATATGATGGAATGAGTTCTTGGTTTATTTTATTAATTAGTGTTGAGGCAAAGTTACAATTGAACTCTAGTCCTTAGACCTTATCCTCGCCCAAATGTTTGGATCTCACAATGAGGAGTCAATAGAGGTAGAGGGTTTCTAAAAGTCTATTCAACCAACTTAAGTTGGGGGTAAGTTTTAGTGTGGCTTGGGGCCTTCCTATACTAAAATGCCTAAATGAAGTGCAAATTGTGTTAATTCCTCAAATTAAACTAATGCTTCATGCAAATGCTTCAAAGAAAAATAGTTTGCAAAACTTGAGAGCATATGCATGTGGGAATTTAAATACAAGGTTAGTAAAATTTTGCATGTGGAGTGAAATGTGTTGATTTTAAGCATGCATAATATGAAATTAAAAGCTAGAAAGGTAAGAAAAACTAAAAGCAAGATTAGGCTACCCACAAGAATCCCTCCTCTAAATGAGAAAGGGGGATGCCATGGGAAAAATCCCAAGCTCCCTCCAACATTTTTTTATTATCTTTTATTAGCGCTTAAAGCGGGTAAAAATACCTCTAAGAAGGCATCCTACAATACGAGAGACATCTTTA
Organism: Pinus tabuliformis; assembly: GCA_031772625.1. Classification (NCBI taxonomy): domain Eukaryota; kingdom Viridiplantae; phylum Streptophyta; class Pinopsida; order Pinales; family Pinaceae; genus Pinus; species Pinus tabuliformis. The sequence continues at coordinate 196,891,636 of CM062816.1, forward strand.
CAAAACAAAGCTAGACTCTCTTCCCAAAAAATATAGCAACAACAAATTTGAAGATGGAAAAAACTCCCCAAAAGAGATTCACAAGGCTCAAAAGGCCCACGGCCTTGATGAGTTTGCAACTCTCTTCTGAGTGCTTATGGCTTCCTTAGAAATTAGTCTTTGGATAGCATGAGGGGGTCCTGCATACACACGAGTGAGTAGTTTTCCAAAGCTTCTCCTCAAGCTCTTTGCTGCCCAATGCTCAAGCCTATAGGCGGCAAAACACAAAAAAAAAAATACCAATTGTCAGTGTAAAATTAGGAAAAAGAAACCAAAACTAAACTTATAATTTAATTTATAAAGTACTAGCTCAAGTAATGGGAGTGAACCCCCATACTTGCCTAGCTTTATAAATGACTCTTGAATAGGAGAAATAACTTTGAAAGAAATAAAATCAAAGAAGTATTTTGAATTTTAAATGGATGATCAAGTAGCTATAGATTAAGAAAACTCTCTTTTGCTCTTCGTTGGATGAAAACTTGAAGTGAAAAAATGGCAGAGTCTTGGATCACTGTGATTCTAGGAGTGAGTTGATATAATTGAGATTTCTCCCACTTCCAGATGGATTCCTGCATACAATACAAAAAATCTTTCCCACACACTTGAACATGTATTAGTTTGTACAAGATTAGAGCAATATAATGAATAAGATAAACTAAACATTCCTCCTAAAATGAATTGGCAAGGCTATCCTTAAAATACTACTCTACATCAATGATATGTGCAAGACAACTTGCATACATCAATCCAAATAAGATAGCAAGCATAAACTAATATTAATTCAACATGCGAAAGAAATTAAACACAATAGAAATAGTATGAAAAGACATCACCTCATAACGCCAAGATAACACCAGCTAGATATCCCCAAAGTTTTGATTGTATTAAGAAAGTATGCAAGTACAAAATGGCAGAGTTTCCTCAAGCCCAATAGCTTATTACATGATACAATATGAGAGCCGATGGCTCTATTATATAGAGAGTTGGGAGCAAATCCCAATGAAGAATGACAATGACAAATGGCATTGGAGCCAATCCCAATGTAGAAGTGATTAAACAAGTGGCATGAGGTGACAATCCCAAAGAGAAATTCGAATTTGTTGAATGGAGCTCCAATGGCCAATGTAAAAATCGAATTCTAGGAAGTGGACATCATTTTCTTCTTCCCTTATGTGACAAATTCGAATTTTATGATAGAATGACAATTGTATATGGGTGGTAACCCGTGTGGGACAATTTCCCACAAAAATCTCTACCAAATATTCTCCCAAATCCTCCCAAATGTGCATTAACTTTACAAATTCGAATTTCCAAGTAAGCAACTTTCTCCTTTAATGCCAGAAATTCGATTTTATTTGAGCACAAGTCATTTCTTTGATTTTAGGAGTCCACATCACCTTGGGACTTCACTTTAACTCCCCCATAATTTTCCAACTCATTTCCACAACATTTAGCATGCGTGGATATTTATTTTTCTCCATTTATTTAATTTTTGGCTTAATTAATTGCCAGATTTCCCACTAAACTTAGGAAAAGTGGGATTTGAGGGCTCAAAACACATTTTCAACCCATCAAAGTGTGTCATAGTAGAAAGTTGAGGGTGAGAGGTGCAAATTTCATTACTCATACCCCATACAACTTCTCTAGACATCACTTATTACATTACAAGTATAATTTTATTAGCAATTACCGCAGTGCGGAAAATCTAAAAAAATTAAAAATAACTACTTAGACCTAACCAAATTCCATGAAATTTTTTGTGTGATCTAGTATGGTAATATACATCGACTCTAAACACTAAGATGTTTTAGGGGCCCAACCTTCAAATCGTTACCCTGACTTTGGGGTAAAAAGTGAATGAAAAAACCTAGAAAATTATTTGCTTCTGAAAAAGAAAGGATAATTAACTAGATAAAAAAACATCACAAGGTGTACTCATTTGCTGATCGAGTCTCAACATCCTAGGCCTGTTACAAACTCAAAACTCATCATTATTAGTATCACTTATTACAATTCCCCGTAGGGTGTGGAATCTGGGTACAAGAAAGATGATGAGAAGATAGAAGTAGAGTTAAAAAACTTTGTTGACTGATGATATCTGATGGTACAAGTGTCCTCTGGATCATCCCTGGTCATGGAGTCTTCATATAATTATCAGGTGCCACTCCAGTGGTCAACAGGTGCCTAAGTCTAAACTTAGTAAATTAATATAATTAAAGGGTATTAATCTAACTGTGGGTGAAACTTCTAGAAGAAGATGGGGATTAAGCCAAAATGATCTGAGCCATTGATTAGGATTTAATCTGGGCGGTTGGTTCTCAACAGAAGGATTATAAGAGGGGACTTGAGGGGCATTTGGAAGACACATGAGTGGAGATCAGAAGATCGAATTTCTGAAGCATAACAGTTCTCGAGAATAGAATTCAAAGTGATCTTTTGCAGTGAGGGGCAGTGATAGTTCCAGTTGGAGATTTCCCCTGATCTGGGAATACTCAACAGAGGAGGCAGAGAGAGATCCGGGAGAGGCAATGCAGAGGCTAAGCTTGCCAGCGTAGGCTGACACAGAGACAGTGCAGAGCCTTGTGGAGGTCTGTATTTTTGCTGGAGGAATCAATTTCTGAAGTCGGAAGTCGGGGCGTGAGACCTGGAGGTGGAATTCAAAGTTCGTGGGAGGCAAATTGATCAACTGAGGGAGTTACATTGTCCCTAGACACTGTGACGCAGAGGCAGCAAGGGGCAAGCCATTTTTGCAGTTGGATCAGCCAGGATCGCCTGTGATAGTGTGAGGTACTTCTCACTATTCTCCTGTCAGTGATATTCTCTGTACTGGATAGCCAACAAGGCATCTGGAGATTGTATTAAAAAAACTACTGCTTAATAATAAAACCCTCAACTACTGCACTGGTTTTTTCGCATTGGGTTTTTCCAGGGACTTTTGTCCAAAAACAATAGTGTAATGTGTTGTGTATTTTTTCTTGCTTAGTTTCTTGTTTTTGCATATAATTTAATTGGTGAAGACTGCACTGTATTAGTTTCGGTGTTTATTGTAGGAAACATTAAATAATTTGTTCAGTAATTAACAAATAGAAGGAACTTAATTAGTTGCTGCAGCGGTGATTCGGGTAATCAAATTTTCACACAATGTACCCTCTTTGGTTCTACCATGAACTGACTAAGGGTATTGACTACGAAGCAAATATTTGGCCTAGTGTTAATCAAATACATGAGAGACCCAATGAGATGTCTATACCAGGTGGGATCGACATCCTTGTCATCTGATGCATTTATCTTCTTCCAGTTGGTAATCATGGGTGTAGACATGGGTCTGCAATCCTGCATTCTGAACCTCTTCAGAATATTTGTAGCTTATCTTCCTTGCCCGAGGAACATCTCTCCATCATTCTGTCACACTTCCAATCCTAGGAAATAGTGCATCAACCCCAAATCCTTCATGTCAAATTCTGCTGCTAGGTTCCTCTTACAGTCCTCTATGAGCCTTGACGATCTTGTCAAAAAGAGATCATCCACATACAAAACTAGAATGAGTGGCTCACCATCTACCATCAAATAGTAAAGGTTGGGATCTGCGTCACTCTTGACGAATCCCATCTGCTGCAAGTGTTAATTCTATCATACTGTGCCCTGGGAGCCTACTTGATTCCATATAGAGCTTTCTTCAATCTGAACACATGCGTGTGCCTCTCATGAGTCTCAAAGCCCTCTGGCTGTTCTATGTACACTTCTTCCTCTATCACCTCGTTCAAGAAGGTTGTCTTGACGTCCATTTGGTGAATTTGCCATCCCATCTGAGCTGCTAGAGATATAACTGACCAGATAGAAGTGTATCTGGAAACTGGGGCAAAGGTATCCTCATAATTTATCCCTTCTTTTTGTGCATACCCCTTTGCCACGAACCTAGCCTTGTACTTTTCCACACTGCCGTCTGCCGCATATTTGATCTTATAGATCCATCTCGAACCTACAATTGATCTGTCTTCCGGCCTTGGCACTACCTCCCAAACATCATTCTTCATGATAGAGCTATACTCTTCTACCATGGCATCTGCCCTCACTTGATGCTGTGTGGTCTCCTGAAAGATGGAAGGTTCTGCAACCTGAGCCACCAGTGCTTGGTACCTGTCAGTTTGTCTGCGTTGTCTCTTGCTCGTCCTAGGAGTTCTAACAAACTCCTCTGCATCTCTTAGTGTCTGAAGAATACTTCTGCTGGTTCGACCACTAGTCGTGGGAGGTTTTGCTAGGTCATCATCCTGCCACTGCTGTTCCATCTGTTGAGAACTCCCTGGATTTCCTGCACTTGAGGAAATATTGGTGCTGGTCACAGTACTTGACCCTTGTGATTGTACTCCTTCCTGTCCCATTGACTGCCCTTGCTGTTGGACCAAAGGAGTTTCTGCTGACTGATTCTGATCACTTGCAAGTATCTCACGAGATCTCCTGAAAGCTCGGTCCTCCATGAACTTAATGTCTCAGTTTACTACTATCTTCCTATTGTTTGGAATGTAGATTCTGAATGCCTTTAAGGTTTCGCAGTACCCAACGAAGAACCCCTTCTCTGCAGTCTGATCCAGTTTGGTCTGTTTATCATTTGGCATGTGAGAATAAGCAATGCTGCCAAAAAATTTGAAGTGGCTAACTTCTGGCTTCTTTCCTGTGAAGACTCCTTCTGGCGTTTTCTTCCCCAATCCTCTATGAGGAGTCCAGTTCTGAATATACACTGTTGTGTTACATGCTTATGCCCATAGAAATCTGGATAGATCTTGGTCATATAACATAGCCTTTGCAGCTCAAACAATGGTTCTGTTTTTCCGCTCCGCTACACCATTCTACTGTGGATTATATGGAGCTATCCATTCTCTGCGCACAAAAATCTGTGAAGTCTTTATCAATGTATTCTCCACCATTATCTGAGCGAAACACCTTGATCTTCTTCCATGTCGCATTCTCCACAAGAGCTTTAAACTCTCTGAAATGATCGAAGACTTCACCCTTGGTCTTCAAGAAGTAGATCCAAGTTTTCCTGGAATGATCAACAATAAAGTGGATAAAATATTTGGCACCGCTTAGAGCTCTAGTGGACATCGGGTTGCAAATATCTGTGTGTATAAGTCCTAACACGTCATCAACTTTGCTGTCACTTCTTGGAAATGTTGGCTTAGCATACTTCCCAAGTACGCATCCTCTACACACATCATCATGCTCTGTGCCAAGTTTTGGAACCCTTATTACCATTTCTTTGAGCATCCTAAGTGCTCCATGGTGTAGATGTCCCATTCTCCTGTGCCATAACTCATTCAGCTCCTTCCCACTGCTACTGTCACTGCCTATTAGTGCCATTGGAGAATCGATTTGTAACTGGTACAATCTGTTACTTCAAACTCCAATCTGTCTTACCTTTTTCCAGCTCGGGTGTTTGACATACACTTTCTTCCCTACGAAGTGAATATCATACCCCTTATCCTGTAACTGGGATACTGAAATCAGGTTCATACCCAACCCTGGAACATGCAATACATCTGTAGCGCTGTTGCTTTCTCGTGACCCCCCTTGAAAATTTATGGTACCTCTCCCTATTGGAGTACATTTCGTTTTGTTTCCCATAGTAATCTGGAAGTCCATCTGCTCCTCTTTGTAGCTAGAGAAATATTGTCTAACCCTTGTCATTTGAGCTGATGCTCCACTGCCTATATACTAGACTCCCTGTGAAGCTGATCTTGCTAAGAAAGCAAATTCGTCCTCCAATATGGAAGACAAATCTAAAGTCTCTTGAATGTTACTTCTGTCCATGGCTATACTTGAAGAATTTAGTGTGGTATTCCTCTTTTCCACCCTGATGCTGGCTCTGCTTTAGCGAACTGCTGCAAAAACCCTCTACATCTAGCTAGAGATATGCTCAATAAGAAAATCTGAGCTGCTCCCTCTGCCTCTAGAATCACTTGTTCAGGAAAAATTGTATTTTTCTGCTCCTCTCTTAGAAAAAACGGTCTTCCTCAAGTAATTCGGCCTTTTGAAAAAAAAACTACAGTGCTCCTTGAGAATTTCGACCTGCTGCCCACACTGAGCAGCAAAATTCCTTCTTTCCCCTTTTGAGCTCTCCAACTGATCAATGAAGCTCTGATACCATGTGAAATTTTATCTATTGCAGCTTTCGGAAATTATTCTTCTAACTCAAAAATTAATTATGCAGTGTATTTGCTACAACAAATAACGAATAAAATCACCACAGCAATTTTCACCATAAAAATATTGTGGAAAATAAAATACTGGAAACTGAGATATTCTAGCACAATAATTTTGACACAGTTATTTTTGGACATTTGTCCCCGGAAAAACCCAACTTGGGAAAACCAGTGCAGCAGATGAGGGTTTTATTATTAATATTTAGCAGCAATTCTGAGTACAATAATTTAGATGCCCAGCTGGCAATCTAATTTGAAGAAAATACTGGCAAAAAATATCGTGAGAATTTTCTCTCACCCCACAACTATTTTTTGCCTCCGAAATCACTCCCCCAACCTCTGCACTGATCTCCCTATGTCACCCTCTGCGCAGAGCTTACGCTGGTCCTCTGGAGATTTCGACCTTCCTTCCTTTGCCTTTTTCGGGAACTGGAAATCTTCCTCTCGGAATGCTATTGCCCTCCACTTCCACCTTCTACTCACACTCTGGTTCTATCTTCTCTGCTGAGCTACTGCTTCTGAGAAAATCGAATTGCCTGGGCAACTGAGTATTTGCACTGGATGATCTCTCCATCACCACATCGACTTCCTCTTATAATCCACTATTGGAGCACCAATGACCAAGATTAACACTTAATCAATGGCTGGGATCATCTTTGGATCGATCTGTGTGAGTTTTTAGAGTATTCTCACTTTATCTCAATTAATACTAATTAATTAACCATATTCCCTAATTTTAGACTTAGGAAATATTTAAAAATCGGTTAATAATCTAATTGAGACACTTCTAGGTGGAATTTCCAAAAACGATTTCTCGGTTTTGGAGATCTTTTGTATTCCAACCTCTCCCCCAAATTTCAAAGCTAGAACACATCCGATGCTACAAAAAATAACATGAACTTGGACTTCAAATCAGGCCTGAACTTGGCCTTCATGACGCCAGGACTTGGCCTTCAAGACACCAGGACTTGGCCTTCAAACTAGGCCTGAAGTAGATCTTCAAATGGCATAACTCAACCCTGAAACTCGACCTTCAAACAATAGAATTTGTCTCTTGAAACCCAACCTTCAAACAACAATACTCAACCTTGAAACTTGGCTTTCACAGGGATAGAACTCGACCGACAAATCAAAACTGCAACTCAATCTTAAGATAGGCTTGAAACGCGACCTCTACAGTGACAAAATTCAGGCCTGAAGATGGACCCGAAGCTTAGCTTTCTCCTCACTAGAACTCAGCGTACTTGGCCTCCAAAGACACATGTACTTGACCCTAAAAAACAAACCTCAAAAAAACCAAAATCCCTTCCCAAGGACAATACCAAAAAGCCTTTAAAAGATGTGCCAAAACCTTTCCATAAAAAGCCAAAACCTTTCCATAGAAAGCCGCTTCAACTTGGCTTCACTTCACTTCTTCTTGGTTCATGAGGTATGAACATTAGACTTGCTCCTTCACTCTCCTAAACACAAAACTGAAAGCTTGAGTCGAGTGGTTAGAAATGCTTCTTCTCATGCCTATTTATAATGTGTTTGGACCTTGGGTTAGGGTCTGTGAAAATTTCTAAATAGAAATCCAACCGCAGTGATTAATATTATTTCTTCTACTTATTATCTCAGAAATAAGTTATTCACAGTGTTCTTACGACAAATAGCGAAATACATTCTACTGCAGTCTTCACAATTAAAATATTGCAGAAAATAGATGCAAAGAAAAATATTGGCACAAACACAATCACAATCACAATGAGACAGTTATTTTTGGACAATCGTCCCCCGAAAAACCCAATGTGGGAAAACGGATGCAGCAGATGAGGGTTTCTTTATTATTCTTCAGCAAAATCTCATGTACAAGTTACAACAAGCAAAACAGAAGTGAGAAAATTTATAGACGCTTCTTGACAAATCTTTGATCCAGGTGAAGTACTCCTCTTCCCTTTGAATCCTTCTGCGTCCCTCTGCGTCAATTTCCCCACGCTGGCCCAACGTCTAGCTATCCACGCAATACCAGTGTCAACCTGCCTCTGCGCTGCCTCTTTCTGTGTCAACCTACTTCTTCGTTGTCTCTCCTTGCTCTGCATCTTGCAATCTTGCACTCTCGAAAGATGCTGATGCCTTCTTATCCTTTCTCACCTCCAACTCTCGCTCTGATTCGATTTTCTCTTACCAAACTTCGACCAGTGGGAAAATCGATCTTACTCGGGGAACTTAGTATCTGCCTTTGGTGTGTTCTCCAAGTGCCCATGAAGCCTTCACTTATAATCCTCTCATTGATCAATCAATGACCCAGATTAGATCCTAATCAATGGCAAGGATCATATTGACTTGATCTTCTCCTTCTTCTAGAAGTTTCATCCATAGTTTAGATTAATACCCATTAATTATTTTAATTTCCTAAGTTTAGACTTAGGGTCCCATTAAAAATAATTAATTATTTTAATAAAACTGTCTCCGGGTGGAATTTCCCAAAACGATTTCTTGGTATTGGAGAATACATGTGTCTAAGCCTCCCTGCAAAAATTTTAGACTTAGAGGACATCCGATGCTACTAGAAATCAACACTCCCTCTTAGCGAGGAATATGCTCTAGTAATGCAACCTGCTGAAGCATTACTCTGTTTTGTAACATCTCCCTCTGCATTGCTGATGTCTGACATGTTGTCCACCAACCGCTGCACAAATGCTGCATCTGTACTGCTACTGACCCTGCCATTGTCAACACTACATCCATACTGCAACTCCCTCTGCCATTGTAACTGAGAAATCACCTGTTTCTGCTACTGAAACAGATTCTCTACCATACCCATCTGCTCTCTGAACTGAATGAAGTTAGCTCTTCCTAGAGCCTTTGTGAGTATGTCTGCTATTTGATCTTTTGTGGGGACAGAGTGTAGTTGTATTTCCCCACGCTAAACACAGTCTCTGATAAAGTGACATCTGATATCAATGTGTTTCGACCGATCATGAAATACTGGATTCTCAGAGAGTTTGATACAACTCTGATTATCACAGTAAACCCTAGTCGCTTCCATCCTTTTTCTAAACAAGCTCACAAGTAGTTTTCTAAGCCATATAGCTTCGCACGTCGCTGTGCTGGTTGCCATATATTCTGCTTCTGCTGAGCTCAGAGCTACCGACTTCTGCTTCTTGTTGCACCAAGATTTCATCCCTGATCCAGCACTGAAGCAATACCTCGAGGTACTGTTTCGGTCTACTGAACTACCAACCCAATCTGCATCTGTGAATCCATTCAATCTGACATCCTCCCCTCGTGAGTATTTCAACACATATCCGACTGTTCCACACACATACCTGAGAATGTGTCTAGCTGCCGCATAGTGCACCTTTTTTGGTTCCACCATGAACTAACTAAGAGTGTTGACAGCAAAGCAAATGTCTGGCCTAGTGTTGATCACTTCCTTGTCTCTTGATGCATCTATTTTCTTCAGTTGGTGATCATGGGAGTAGCCATGGGTCAACAATCCAACATTCTAAATCTCCTCAGAATCTCTGTAGCATATCTTCTTTGCCCAAGGAAAATCTCCCCATTCTTCTGCCAAACTTCCAATCCTAAAAAATAATGCATCAACCTCATGTCCTTCATGTTGAATTCAACTTCAAGATTCTTCTTGCAGTCTTGTATGAGCCTAGATGACCTTGATGAAAACAAGTCATCCACATATAATACTAGAATAAGTGGCTCATCCTCTATCATTAAGAAGTAGAGATTGGGATCAGCATCACTTTTGACAAATCCCAATTGCTGCAAGTAACTATCAATCCAACCATACCATGCTTTGGGTGCTTGCTTGAGCCCATACAGGGCTTTCTTTAATCTACTAACATGAGTTCTCTTTTCATGAGTTTCGAAGCCTTCGCGCTGTTCTATATACACCTCCTCTTCTATCACCCCATTCAAGAATGCTGTCATGATATCCATCTGGTGAATCTCTCATCCCATTTGGGCTGCTAGGGATATAACGGATCTGATAGAGGTGTATCGAGCAACTGACGCGAAGGTTTCTTCATAGTCTATTCCTTCTTTCTAAGCGTGCCCCTTTGCCACAAACCTAGCCTTGTACTTCTCTATACTGCCATCTGCGTCATACTTGATCTTGTAGATCCATCTTGATCCTACAACTGATCTATCTTCTGGTCTAGGTACTACTTCCCAAACATCATTCGTCATGATAGAGTTGTACTCTTCTACCATGGCATCCACCCATACTTGGTGTTGAACAACTTTCTGAAAGCTAGAGGGTTCTTCAGCCCGAATTACTAGTGTCTGATATCTGTCAGGTTGTCTACGCTACCTTTTCTTAGTTCTAGGAGCTCCAACAAACTCCTCTGTGTCCCTCAGTGTCTGCCATACTTCTCTATTGGTTCTACCACTGGTGGTGGGAGGCTCAATCAACTCCTCCTCCCGATCCTGTTGTTCCATCTGCTGAGAACTATCTGGATTTCCTCTTTTTGAGGAGATATTGGTACCGGTCGCTGTACTCAATCCAGGTGTCTGTCTTCTTGCCTATCCTCCTTGCTGCCCCTGCTGCTTCTGGACTAGTGGAACATCTCGTGACTGATCTTCTGCAGGCATCTAACGAGATTTTCTGAAAGCTCTATCCTCCATGAACTTTGCATCCTGTATCACTACAATCTTCCTGCTGCTAGGAATATAGATTCTGTATGCCTTTGAGGTCTCGCTGTATCCTACGAGATACCCCTTTTTTGCACTCTGATCCAGTTTACTGCTCTTCTTGTCTGGAATGTGACAATATGCCACGCTTCCAAATATCCTGAGATGACTGACTTCCGGCTTCTTCCTTGTGAAGACCCCTTCAGGTGTTTTCTTCCCCAATGCTCTATGACGAGTTCTATTCTGGATATACACCACTGTGTTGCAAGCTTTTGCCCATAAATACTTAGGTAGTTCCTGATCATACAACATAGCTTTGGATGCCCCTACAATAGTTCTATTTTTCTGTTCTGCTACTCCATTCTGCTTCGGATTATATGCAGCTGTTCACTCTCTTTCTATGCCCTCCTTTGCGCAGAAATCTGTGAAGTCTCTGTCCATATATTCTCCACCATTATCTGAACGCAATACCTTTATCGTTTTCCCTGTCATATTTTTAACCAGAGCCTTAAAGTCTCTAAATCAATTAAAGACCTCATCCTTGGTCTTTAAGAAATAGATCCAGGTTTTTCTAGAGTGATCATCAATAAAAGTGACAAAGTATTCGCCACCACTAAGAGCTCTTGTGGACATTGGACCACAGATATCTGAGTGTATCAATCTCAATACACATTTTGCTCTATTGTTACTTCTGGAAAAAACTGCTTTAGCGTACTTCCCTAACACGCATCTTCGGCATAATTCGTCATGCTCACTACTAAGGGCCGATACTCCTGTAAAAGTCTCTCTGAGCATCCTCAATGCTCCATGGTGTAAGTGTCCCATTCTCCTGTGCCATAATTCATTTCGTTCTTTTTCACCCTTATAGTTGTTGCCTATCAGTGCCATTGGTGACTCAAGTTGAAACCTATACAATTTGTTGCTTCGAATCCCAATTTGTCTTTTCTTCTTCCAGCTTGGATGCTTGACGTATAATTTCTTTCTTATGAAGTATACATCGTATCCCTTGTCCTGTAACTGGGACACTGAAATTAAGTTCATTCCTAATCCTGGCACATGCAAAACATTGGTGGCTCAGATGTTGGTCCCTACTTCTGTCTGAAATGCTATGGTGCCTCTCCCTACTGGAGTACATTTCATTCTGTTTCCCATAGTAATCTAGAAGTCCATTTGCTTTTCTTGATAGCTCGAGAAATGTTCTCATACTCCAGTCATATGAGCTGAAGCCCTGCTATTAATGTACCAAACATTTGTTGACGTTGAATTTGCTAGGCATGCAAATTCTTCTTCTAATCTGGTAGACAACTCTGAGACACTTTGAGTTCTTGTGCCGATTTCTGATGCTATCCTACCCTAGATATTGCTGCAGGAAAAAAACCTTTCTCGCTGAATCTTCTACTGCGCTGTTCTTTCTGTAGCTGACAGATTTTGATCAGGAAAACTTACCTCTCCGTCGACTCACTCAGAGAGAGTTTTACCACAAAAATCTAATCCTCCTAGCTTGAACTGCACAAACCCCTTGGAGATTTGAATTACTAACCCTGCAGGAATTTCGAATTCCTTTCTTCCTTTAACATTGGGTCTTCCACGTCCTTTCTTCTGCTTTACCTCACCTCTGATACAATGTGAAAATTTCTAAATAGAAATCCAACTGCAGTGATTAATATTATTTCTTCTACTTATTATCTTAGAAATAAGTTATTCACAGTGTTCTTACGACAAATATCGAAATATATTCTACTACAACCTTCACAATTAAAATATTGTAGAAAGTAAATGCAAAGAAAAATACTGGCACAAATACAATCACAATGACACAGTTATTTTTGGACAATCGTCCCCGGAAAAACCCAATGTGGGAAAACTGGTGCAGCAGATGAGGGTTTCTTTATTATTCTTCAACAAAATCTCATGTACAAGTTACAACCAGCAAAACAAAAGTGAGAAAATTTACAGACGCTTCCTGACAAATCTCTGATCTAGGTGAAGTACTCCTCTTCCCTCTGAATCCTTCTGCGTCCCTCTGCGTCAATTTCCCCATGCTGGCCCAACGTCTAGTTGCCCACACAATCCCAACGTCAACCTGCCTCTGCGCTGCCTTTTTCTGCGTCAACATGCATCTTCGCTCTCTTCCTACTCTGTGACTTGCTGTCTTGCACTCTTGAAAGACACTGATGCCCTCTCTTCCTTTTTCACTTGCAACTCTCCCTCTGATTTGATTTTCTCTTGCTGAACTTCAACTAGTGAGAAAATCGATCTTACTCGGGTAACTGAGTATCTGTCTCTGGTGTGTTCTCCAAATGCCCATCAAGCCTTCTCTTATAATCCTCTCGTTAATCAATCAACGGCCCAGATTAGATCATAATCAATGGCAAGGTTCATATTGACTTGATCTCCACCATCTTCTAGAAGTTTCACCCACAGTTTAGATTAATACTCATTAATTATTTTAATTTCCTAAGTTTAGACTTAGGGTCCCATTAAAAATAATTAATTGTTTTAAGAAAACTGTCTCCGGGTGGAATTTCCCAAAACGATTTTTGGGTATTGAAGAATACATGTGGCTAAGCCTCCCTGCAAAATTTGAGACTTAGAGCACATCCGATGCTACCAGAAATAAACAGGGTCAACTTGTCCACTAGCTGGGTCGACTGGTGCAATTGCCAGTATGTATAGTGAATATTAAAAAATTCGTTTCTCCTCAACTGTGAGGAGTTAGAAGGCGTGCCATATATTAATGGAAAAGTCTTGGAATATTCTTTTCAAGCATATATCCTATGCTCCCATTTGAGCTAGGTAATTGGATTAAAAATGCCTTCAAAGATAGAGTATCCAAATGGGGCCTGCTTGTACTTTGGTTGGGTCATCTTGACAAAATATTTCATATCTTCTCATTCCTACGAAATTAGAGGGAGTTCCATATACCATTGGAAATGTCTTGGAATATGCTATTTGACTATGTAATTTCCTCTTTCATTTGGATAACCTTTGACATCAATAACAACCACTTTCAACAATCTCCCCCTTTGTTATTAATGGTTGTACTTTGATATTTTCTTCTTCCAATAACTTCTCCCCTTGTCTGCATTCTCTTGTAAATGGGGCCTACTTCTTTCAACGACTACTCCCCCTGCCTGCATTCTCTTCATACTTCTTGTTAGTTGCTCCCCTTGCCTGCATTGCTTCCCCCTTTGACATCAATAACGAAGGTTGCTCCCTCTAAGTTTCTGCTTCCTTTACTGAGATAAAGGAGAGATCACTCCTAGTTTTTGCCTAAGGTATTCAAAAGTTTCTCTGGGCAGAGGTTTGGTAAAGATGTCAACAATTTGTTCTTTGGTGCCAATATAGTCCATCTTGACATTCTACTTGGCGACTTGTTCTTTGAGGTAATGATACTTGATTGGAATATGTTTTTTTTGAGTGAATGACAGGTTTTTTTGAGATATTGACTGCACTAGTGTTGTCATAGAAAATAACAATGGGTTGATCATGTTCCATTTTGATGTCCTGTAAAGTTTGTTTCATTCAAAGAACTTGGGTACAATAGTCTGTTGCTGCTATGTATTCGACTTCAGCTATAGAAAGAGAAATTGATGACTGCTTTCTACTTGACCAAGAGGCAATCTTCACGAAAAGTGCACTCTCGCAGGTGATTTTTTTGTCATCAATGCTACCTGCCCAGTGAACATCTGTGTATGCTGTTAATGTGAATCTGTATTCTTGGTATACCAAAGCCCAAAATTGAGTGTGCTCTTCAAGTATCGAAATATCCTTTTTACCGCTTACATATTTGATTCCTTTGTTGCTGATTGAAATCTTGCAACCATTCCAATTGCCTGGATAATGTCTGGTCTTAAAACTGTCAAATATAGTAGACTCCCAATCATAAATTTGTGAAGTGTTGAATTGACTACAGGAGATTCATCATCCTTGCTTAACTTGCATCCGGTAATCATATAGGGGTATTCACTGGTGCACATTCTTTCATTTTGAATCGCTTGAGCATCTCCTTGAGGTATTTGGTTTGACCAATGAACATTCCTTCGTTGGTTTGAGAAACCTATAGTCTAAGGAAGAAAGATAATTCTCCAATCATGGACATTTCAAATTCCTTTGATATTTCTTGAGAAAATCCATGAGTATCATCGTTATTGCTTTCAAAAATGAGATCATCCACATATACAAGTGTAATTAATTAGGTGTCCTTTTCAATCTTGATGTAGAGATTGTTGTCAACTATTGGAAATATTGAGAGGGGGGGGTGAATTCGTATTTCACTTTTTCTTACAATTTGATATCAAAAGCATTAACCAATAACATCACATCAAAGGAACACAAGATATATGTATATAAATAATTTAATTATATTTGAGGGAAGCTACAACTTCTTGTTTACCAGCGAAAACTGGAAGGGCTACAGCCCCAGATTTACTAGCTCCCATTGGAAGAAGGCGACAACCTCCTGAAGGAAGCTACAACTTCCTTTCCTAGCACCACCCTACCACCCATAATAATAAAAGATAAAATAAAACTCTTGGGTTCTCGTACTAGGGACAATGACCCAATTACAATAACTTTCAACATTGCTATTTCTTTGAAGCCATGTACAATTTCAGATCTTCTCCTTTGTCATGTTCAACTTGCATGCTGCATTGATTCTTTGTTTAAATAAGAGGGGGTAGAGCTCAAGCTATAATTGGCTTTTGATTGCTTTACATCCCTTACCATTCTTTTGCATTTTGACATTTGGCTTATGCTTTCTCATTTCTTACAATTGCATCAACTTGGGTATATTCAACCCCTTCTTTGCATAGGACATGGCCAAGAGGGAACCATTACAAGCAATTAACAACAACCGATCAAAAGATGGTATGACGGACATCAGGGAATGATGATAAGTGTTAGGTATGAATAACATGGAACACTACAATTATCAAAGGTTCCTATTTGTGCTCCTCCTAGATAGTGAAAGAAAGACCCCAAGGAAGGTCACATTGGACTAGGGACATGTTGTCACCCGGATTGTACAGGAACTGCGACAACCGCCGAGGGCAGGGGCTGTCACTCTGATTCCCTCCCACTCCATTCCAGCTGTCTCCCAATAGCAAGCTATGGGGGGTAGTCCCTATGGAAATGAGATGAAGGAAAACAAGTTGGGAACCAACTTGCTTGGGAGACGCGAATGAGTGGCTTAGCTACTTGGTAAAATACTAGCAAGATTAATGATTAGATTAGATTTCAAGTATAAGACCAGTTCCTTATGGAGTCACAATTCTTGCTTATTATAAATTGAAACCAAGTAACCAGATGGATACCCACTGCTTAATATGATAGACTATCCTATATGATATGCAATTACTAGGATCTATGTGTGATGCAATGATCTTGGTTATTTTTAATTATATGCCTAGTCTAAGTTGAACCTTTCTCTTAACTGTTTTGAGAAACAGTCTTTAGAGTAGACCACGAAATGGAAGCCAACGGGAAGCAGGAAGTGGCCTGATTAACGATACCTCCCCTGTTTTCCACCCACCTAGTGCCTTTGGCGCTGCAAAGCTTGTGACTCTAACGACTACAAGGTCACTGTGTTAACCACTAAGAAGAGTTGAATCCCTCAAGCTAATTGGAAAAGGGTTGCCCTAGGAGTCTATCAACCAAGCTTATGCTTGGAGGTAAATTAATGCAAACTAAGTCCTAAGATGCTTATGCAAGATAGATTGAGTGAAGACTTCTTGAGTTAAGATTGTTTATGTTATTTAAGTACTTAGTGTGAATTATCTTATAGCCAGAGTACTTAACAATGATTAGATAACAATCTTAAGACAAGATAGGTGCTTAAAGATACAAGTGCCAATATTCAACAATATTCCACAAGATGCTTAGAAAATGCCAAATGACCAATGTTGAGATGCTTACTTAGAATGATAACCAATGAAACTTAAGATGCCAAGTGCTTAAGATAGACAACCAAGATATTAAAGCCTCTTAAGATTATGATTTTAACTTAGAGCAATTATCCAATGATTTCTTAACAATGCCTCAATTAGATGTCAAACACAACGATGCCAATTAGATCTCAATGCTCAAACAACTTAGACCATCAATGAGATTAGAGAGTCTTGAGTGTGTTAAGTGCCAAGTTAACAAATGCTAGATTCCAAAATCAACAAGAACACTTCAACAATTATTAGTTCTAGGACATTAGTAAGAAAATGACTTTAAACCATGAAATTTGCCAAACTTATGAGGTAGAAAATTTCCGAATGCCTAGCCAATGTAGATTTATAATTTTCAGACCTCTTAAGATGTTATATGTGATTGTTAGGCAGCAGGAAAGTTGTAACAACAGCAAGGAAAACACCTTAGGTTCAATAGATATCAAGCCAATAGTGACTAGCAATGATTAGTAAAATGCTCAATGACTTGCCAAAGTGAAATATGAGTTTTAAACCACTTTGAGATGCAGTATTCAGTGCTAGATCAGATCTAATATATTTTATAACAGCAGTAAACAAATCAGCAGATCAACAAGGTAATGATGCTAAAACCAATGCCCAAGATGCCCAAAATTAGGGAAAAATTCACCAAAACTGAAAAGATCAAATTTTGAACCCTTTTTGGATGTGCGATTCAGAAAAATTGCAGACTTGATTCAGTAATTTATGCAGTAAATTCCCGCAAGCAAAGTTTTTAGATCTGGGCTAGATCTAAGATGCCCAAGTGGCCAAAATTTATGAAAACTTAGATTTTGCAATTTTGAATTATTTTGACCAACTTAAATGTGATTTTAGGGCCTAATTATCACTGTTATTACTGCTGTAATAAAACAGAGGCAAAATGAGGGTTTAGAGATCAAACCCTAAGCCCAAGGCTTTGAAGATTAACTTGCCCAAGCAGCCCAAAATTTCTCCAACAATCTTGCACCTGAAAACACGAGTTTTTGAGCAAATTTCTCTTGCAAAACCACCAAAGAATCAGTCTTAAAATTTTTAGAGATGGAACTAGGGCAAACTAGGGCAAAAGAGGCCAAGAAAGGCCAATGCTAGGCCTAATAGGGATAGCGTTGGGGGCTAGAAAGGCAGATCAGGGGTCAAAGAGGAAGGAAAAAGCCAAAAAGAGGCGACGCTAGAGGGAGAGAGGCACCAAAGGCTGGATGCTGGGTTTTTTAGGTTAATTTAGGGCCTAAAAGGCCACGGCTAGCCCAAGGGGTAGCTGTTAAGGTCAAGGGATGGTAGCCGTGTGGCCTAGGGCCCATGGCTAGACCTTCTAAGGCCTTAAAGCCCTAACGTTAGGCCTAGAAGTGGAGGCTGAGGCCTCTGAAGGCTACGACTTGCCCTAAAAGGGCAGAAAAGGACGACACAGGGAAAAAAAAGGATGACGCTGGCGAAGAGAAGGAGGACGTTGGCCCTCTAGGGGCTAGATAGGGGCTCGGGAGGCTTGAAAAGTGAAACCCTTGCTTCATAATGTTTTTTCTCCTCTAGATCTGAATTTTGCTGCAAAATCTTCAGTGGGTAGCCCTGCAAAATTTTCTAGAGACTAGATCTTACCCTCAAGGGCCTAGATCTAGCTCTACTTCAACTTGATCTTTTGATTCAACCTGCAAAAATGAAAATAAAACACCCAAACCCCAAATATATACAAAAATTCTTAAAACCCCAAAACCCAAGTTAGCAAAAATAATTTACAAATTATATTTACAAAATTATTTTACAAATATACAAATAAACAAGGGTTTTGAAAATTTATTTTTTTGAGAAAAATGTTTTTATGGCTATTTTCATTGATAAATGGCTAAAAATGCTTCAGAAACCACATAAATATTCAGGATCCAAGGAAAATGATCTTTGCCCATAGTTTGTGAACTTGGATACCAATGACTGAAATACCTGCAAACACTATGTATTTATTTCAAAATAATCATATATTAGCACAACATAGGAAGGCCCGTAGTCAGTGCATATCACAAATCAATGAACATGGACACCTTGAGTTGCACCCCAAAGTCTTTACTATGATAGAAAAAATAGTTCCCAGCGGGACAATAGTTTACACAAATGCTTCAGCAACAATTTCTTTGCCAGAGATCAAATGCTAGAGACTCAAATGACTCTCTAATTTATAGATTTATCCTCCAAGTGGAAAAATAACGGCTAGTTTCTTTGATCCTTGTCAAAATAATCTTGTCCGTTGATAAACACTTCAAGATCTTTTAATCTTGGCTTTTGATTTTTTATTTTTGAGGAATTTTCGAATTTATCATTCAATTCCATTTTTATTAGCTCAAAATTAATTATTTTGAGCTAATTTCCTCAAATATTTGTTTTTGACTTAACCACCAAGGTTCAAAGGTCCAAATTTTCTTGAAATATACAATATTCCCTTGGTGGAGAACCTTTAAAAATTGATTCATTTAGGACCCACGACTTTTTCCACTTGGAGAATTATTTTTCTTAAGACAATTTAATTTTGACTCTATTAATTAATTTTCTAGCTTATGATTTAATTTTATTTTGCTAGAAAAATTAATTAATTTACACGAGGAGATTTAATTATGATTTTACATTTACAACCCTCAAAGGGGGGATACACATTTGGCTTAGACCCTCAAGGCACAACCCATCTGCGACACAATAAGATCTAGTAGACCAAGTGATTTATAAGAAAATAATTAAGCCAATTAGCTTAAATTATTCCCAAATCACTTTTACATCAGACTCGACTAAAAACACTAGGACTCACCTAAGATTCCGATAATAAATTTCACCCTAGCTTTGGGGTTTAAGCTGGAGGGAAAAAACTCTTCTGATTAGTTGTGTCTAGAAACACAAGTAATCAGTGAGGTTAACAAACCTCCTAGGATGAAATTCGTCACCAAAATTATAGGCTTACCTAGGTTGTTACATATACCAAGGTCTTACTAGGATCATTTACATTAAATAATTTGCAGAATCGGTTTAGAATGACATGTAAATCGATGGTATATGACCTGATCTTTGAAAAAAATAAATCTGGCACTTGCACTTCGTTGGAACTTTGACAAAATGTGTGCAACAAGACACATGATAACCACTAAGGTGGAGTAACAAAACAAGTGCATGGCCAATAGCAGTCTATAATCCAATTTCAGTTCGTGATTCATACCATAATGCCTTAAACATTAAATGAAAGTACTTGAATGCAAAAATGGTTAGAATACCTCACAATAGATGACATACCTTCATTGGATGAGTGGGCTAGTTCAAAGAGTGCAACAGCTGGAAAATGGATAAGGGGCATCTGAGGCTGGCTATCTGTGGATCACAGTAGTGCTGCTGGTTGGCAAGCTGCAGGGGAAAAAATTCTCTTAGGGCTACCCATCAATAGAATGGGTACCAATTCCTAATATAATTTATTTTATGTTGTTGGTCATATGTATGTTTTGCCAAGCAATTTTACTGGAAATAGTCAGGAGCTCTAGGTGCAAGCAATGATTCCTTTTTTTTTAAAGTTTACATCCAGTGATATATAAGTCATTCTCTTAGTATTCGTCTTTGGCTCTGTTTGGTGGTTGTGTAGAACTGTGTTTGGTCCTCTTGTGCAATACAACTGCTGGTTATTGTTAAAATTGTGATGAACTTGGACAAGCGACATCTTTTTATAAACCATATTTCATGTCAATGTTTGAGCTGAAATAGTCTGGATTCATTTGGTACAAATTGTCTTGATATGAGAAGCATTTCTTATGTGAGTTTTCAATGATGGAAGTGCTTCTCAAAAAGTCTTTCATTATGGTTCTATTCTAGTCATATGATGGGTTTGGGTTCTTAAGGAGTCAGTTTCTTTAATTTTTGGAGTTTCAAAAGTATCCTTAGACTTATTTTCAAACATTTGCATAATGCAGGTTTAGGAATCCACGGGAGGTTGAACTGATTATAGATATATCTAATTCTGCTACAGTGTTTGATGCTATTCTTGAGAATTATGAAATGATATCTATCAGAGCACAGGTCTGTTCCTTGTTTTACTGAGGTGTTTGAGCATGATAGTTTGTAAATCTTGCATCACTACACTGCTGATACAGTAATGTCTTATTTTTGAAGGTATTGGTGGAATTGAATAAAATAGGTTCAGGATGCTAAAAATACAAGAACAGATATATAAAAGACTCTAGTGTGGAATAGTAAGTTTCTGAATTTCTGCTTTTATCATTTGGGTTGTTTCTTTTGCAGGCTCTTCAGGAATCCTGGAACAATCTGTGGATTTCTCAAGAACCATTTTTAGTATCAGCCATTCCACTTATTGGTATGGCTTTTCCTGGAAATTTCTATTGTTTTCTTCTGGCATTTTTGTTTATTTTCTTCCAGATGTGGAGAGTGCATATTTTATAATGATGAGGATCTGTTCACATCTTTAGAAAACAATATCTGTATGCCTTTTCAAAATGCTGCATATATAATTTCATAGAACAAATAATTGGATCATGGATTGGAAGATTGTTCTCCCATCAATTTGACGGGAGTGACCTGTAGTGGGCGAGAGCAAAAGTAGATAGGAAGTGTGCTGTGGAAATTTCATGCACTTGGGCAATTAATGCAAAACTGAAGTTTCACCTTATTTCTGATACATTTTTTCGGATCTTAGTCTGAGAAGTTTCAGTCTTTAGGGCTGTTCTAAATTAGTGTATAAAGCAGCTATGGAATGATTACAATAGTTCACTTAAAACAGCCCCAAATTTCACGGCAATTCAAGGATAAAAGAACCAAACAAAGAGATAAGTTTTAGCTCCATCCAGGGCAACTTATCAGCCGATAATTAGATCTGAAAATGCACTTTAACATCAGTGGTTACAGCAGTATAACAGTAGTAAATTCAGTTCCTTATATTCTTTCTTAGATGTCAAATCATTTAACAATTTGCCCTTTTACTTATGTCCAATCAAAAAGATGCAAATGACTGTAAATAGCAAAACACAAATAACATATATTGCTGAAGTTTGAATATGAAAATGAATCAAGATAGGGACAGCAGAAAATTTCATATATAACCTCAAGATGAAGTACATAACATTGCCTTTTCTCAAAGCTAGTACCAAAACTCCAACTATACAAAAAACCCTAACTAGGGTAAATCATCAAACCCTAGCCCAACCAAGAAGATCCAAGTGCTAGAATGTCTTCAACACAACCTCTGAGGCAACTTCTCTTGTTTTTCACAAATCCAGCCAAGTATTTTTTTCTCAAAACCCTAATGTCCAATCTCCAATCTTTGAGGGATATATCCTAACTATAGAAGTCCAATATGCTCGAAGAGACTCCAAGGAGACCAAGAAACCCTAGTGCCTCAAGAAAGAGAGAATACAAGTGAAGACCTGGGGGAGAGAGAGAGAGAGGAATACAAGTGAGTGAATTAATATGTTGTGGAAAGACTATTTCATTCCTCTATTTATATGAGAGGTAAGGGAATGCCAACAATACTCTGTTGGCCTAAGCTCTTACAAGCAACCTACATGAGTCCTTGTAGGCCACCAGTGAGATGTACACTCTAGGGTACAAGTGACCATGGTGATGTCATTTGAAATAATGACTACAAGGTGAGCCAAGGATTTTTTTCTCAAAACTCTAATGTCCAATCTCCAATCTTCGACGGATAAATCCTAACTATAGAAGTCCAATATGCTCGAAGTGTTGAGATTTGTAGCTTGGGAGGTACTCCAAACACTAGGCCAGTAGGTTTTGGAGGAATGGGCACACAAAAGTGACTTGTGGGCTAAGAACCCAAGCTTGGGGGCTTTGCACCCAAGCATGTGTGTGTGAAACTGTGATGATTATTGATGGTTTCACCAATGGAGATGATAGAGGACCTCTAGAGCAACCCAGGGCAATGGAAAACATCGAAATCAGAGGTCTAGAAATTGAGATATGAGTTTTTGAAGTTATGCGTGGGATAATATGTCAAGGAGAGCAGGGCGGCTAGGGTTAGTTTATCCCTCTTGTCAAATTCGTTGGAGCCCATACTTGAGGCTATAAATTGAGGACTCGTCGGAGGCATTTCTCATATCCTTTGTGGATCATCCATCAAAGAAATACCTCTGAACAAGACAACGAGACTGAGGTAGGACGCAAGGAGTTAAAGGCACGAGTTTGGGTCTGTTTAGGGTGCAGATTCCCTGGGCAGCAGAGCTGCAGGTCAGAGGCACCCAACAAGAAGATTGGAGGATGTGTCTTGGCAGGTTTTGGAGTGGACTTGCTTGCTGGATTAGGCCGCAGTCTGAGGTATGTATTGGGGTGGTTTTCTGTACTAGTTTGTGTATGGTATATCTCTGTTTAGGCCACAGGAAAGAGCTGCTACAACAACATGTTGGGTGGACTATTCTGAGGGTCAAGAGGCTTTGTTTAGGTCCTCTTCCCTAGCTGCAGTTAATCCTTGGAGAAGTGCAGTTCTTTAGGGATATTCTCCATGAGTTTGGGACTGTTTCATAGTGCTGTTGGTACAAAGTTGCTGTAGGGTGTGTCGAGGAGGAGTCTCAAGCCCTAGATCAGTGTTGTTGATGCGTAGAGTGGACGACAAGGGAGAAAACTAGTGGGATATGATTACACAGTTATTTGAGCAGGAGTTAGGGCTGCTGCTGTGCCCTAACCAGTGCTCTAGGAAGCACATATCCCAAGGCAAGGTGGTAGCAGCAGTGTGTTGCAGATGTCTTCTTGTTTATGGTTGGATGCTAGTGGATGAGAGGTCCTAGGAGAGGACATTGTATTGGATGCTTGTGGACTATTGGAGGGCAGCATGAGAATGGACAAAGTGTGGCCTAGAGTAGCACCTTGATGCACTAAGCTGGCTGCTAGGAGAGGCAGAGTTGGAGCAGCCTAAAGAACAGCTAGGATGATTGTAGAGGCTTGCTTCAAGCCTTAAGGAACAAGTCTCTTGAAGGACTAAGGGATTGTTAGAAGTGGCAAAAGAAGGGCTCAAAGGTCTGATTTGCCAGGAGCAATTTGTAGCCCTTAACTTGCCTTGTGGAGAAGGACATCTACAACAGAAGTTGGGCAGTCCTCCATGCGCTAAGTTCATTGTTGGAGAAGTACATTCAACATTGATAGTGGGAAGCCCTTTGGCCCTAAGTGTGTCTTTATTGGGCAGCATAGGAAGGCACTAGTGGGAAGAAGATCCCAAGAGAGCTAACGAGAAGCAGCGGACAGTTGAGAGTTGTTCATAAACGAAGTTGTGAACAACTTGACAAGAGTCTCGATGTTTTGATGCATTGAAGGACTAACGGTCAGTGGGAGAGCAAGTGGAGCAGAGTTCAGTGGCCTAATGGAGCTGATTCATTGGTAGAGGCAAAGTTGTGTCGCTGCAGATCGGGAGTTGAAGGACCGGGCATATGTGTACAAAGTACGACCAAGGCAACTGTGAGGATCTCTACATTAGCTAGATAGTCAGAGTACTTTGTTCAGGGTAGATTGGTTGTCAAAGGAATGACACCAAGCCCCAGTTGTTGTTGTCTTGTATCAGTAGATGTATGAGGGCCATTATCCTTGGTATGGGAGCCCTAGACTGTTGTATTGTTAGTTTGATTAATATAACGAAGTTGGGTTGTTGTATAAATTTGTAAAAAGTTGTAGATATTGTGCGCTAGTAGATTTATTGCTATATATTGTTCCACTGTTGCAAAGTAGTTTGTTGTGATACTTGGTTGGTAGCGTCAGTGATTGTAAGATTCTATCCTAGACACCAATATCATGGAAAAACAACACAAAGAAACTCCAAGTAGACCAAGAAACCATAGTGCCTCAAGAGAGAGAGAGAATACAAGTACAAGTGAAGATCTGGGAGAGAAAGAGAGAGAGAGAGGAAGTGCAAACTCTCTTCTCTTTGTCACGTCTCATCACAAGAGTGTATATAATTGAGGGAATTAATATGTTGTGGAAATACTCCATCCTTCCTCTATTTATATGAGAGGTAAGGGAGACCAACAATACTTTGTTGGTCTAAGTTCTTACAAACAACCTACATGAGCCCTTGTAGGCCACTAGTGAGATGTCCACTCTAGGGTTCAATGTCCATGCTAATGTCTTTCATAATAATGACTACAAGGTCATGTAGCTACACAAGGCAAGTCCACACCATTTGGCCACCCTCACTTACTCTAGCCAAAGTCCTCGGAGTAGCTAAACTACAATCTTTGATGGTGCACTAGTATCCCTCAAAAGCAACTCGACAGTTTATATCTGTCATGCAAGAAATTGAAAGGACGTTTTTCCTCAAACTCAGAGCAAATAAAATATCACTTAACTCAAGAACATCACCTGAAGACATGAAAATGAAATGGAGCCAACTCCTCTCAGAGGGTATGTGGCATCATCCTCAAGCTCTATAATCATACCTCCTATTATCTGCTAGATTGTACTTAGCAAATAAAAGAAAAAGAACATCAAAGTTGGACAAGGCACTAGTCAAAATTTTGAAATCCAGAAGTCTTGCGGGGAAATTTTGCCCCTTTTTTTCTCTCTTTTCTTTCTCTATGCAATTTTCGTGCCCCATGGGGAATTGTTAAAAATATTGCTAGCATGATGAACTTATGTAAAAGACTTGACTTGGTTACTAAGGAAGTCGCTCCAAAGCGTTTTTTTTTTCACCTAATTAATTATTTTTGCTTTTTAGCGATAAATAATTGATTGAGTTTTTTCACTTACATCCTCCAAAGCTGGAGTGCGTCTTAATAACTAGGCCTTGAGTGTGTTTTCTAAGTCTAGAGTCAACGTATATTACCATGCTAGGCATTTTCTTGAGTCTCACGGAATTGCATTAGGTTTTGATAGGATCGTTTAATAATTAAAAATTTCCAACAAAATAGGAATTTTTAATTAAATTTATGTAACAAATAAAAAACAATACTAGGAAGACTCATATGACATGTAGGTACTCGTCTTTTATGCTGAGAGTACAAATATTATCTTAGTACTCACATTAGGGTCAAAAATATTAATCTTTCCTCATGAAAAATCACTTTTACTCAAAAAGTGAGGAAAAAGACATAACAAATAGGATATTAAATAAGCATGTCTCTAGTCAAAATGAGTCTCTCAAACACTTGAGAGGAGTGAGTAGGCACTCAAGTGGTAGCTAAGCCATGAGTCAAGCGATGTGATTGGGGTCGAGTCAAGTCCCATGAATTGAGGACGAGTTGGCTACCATTTGTTGATTTTTCATAGGATCTTCTAACTAATAATTACTTCTTATGATTTCTTACATTAATGTTTTCTTGCATTCAAATTCATCACAAAGCAATTACATAGAATATCTTCAACAATAGAACAAAATTGACAGTAGGATGATAAAGAGACAGCCAAACAAGAAACACAAGTATTTACCTTGGGTGTAATGTCTCCTTTTTCAGTTTCTTCTATAGTACAACTAGGGTGGATATCCAGGCCAGGCTACGGGAGTAGGACTACATCATCACGGGTCCTGAAGGGACTTTGAGGGATTCTGTGGGATTCGATGGCATTCGCTTGGTATATTCCATCATCTGCACAAGTTGCCTTTTGTTCTGTTGCATTCCGACAAATTTCGTAAAACGAGGTTATTATAGGGTTTGACTTAATTAATTACGCTTGAGGTGGCATCCGAAGAGGAATATTTGATGGAACAAAACGAGAAGATCTATAGGATGGGATTATGAGAAGAGACTTCCAATAGCTAGATGAAGTATGGTGAGCAATTTACCATTTTCCCAAATTAAAAGTGACTTTAATTATTCACTTAATTAAATAAAATGAGGGGAAAGTAATTAATTGAAGGAAAAAGGCCAAAAGCGTCTTAAGTGAAAGAAAATAAGATTAAAAGCTAAGTCACCTGACACGGGGACTCGGGACACATAGGATTCGAGATTCGTGGTGTCGGATTCGGACACGCTGACCCCCCGGAACAGGACACATTATATATTATTTTATTTAATATATATATATATATATATTAAAAATTAGATAATATCATATTTCTTACACAAATTTTAATTAATGATACAAATTTATTGATTTCAAACATAGATCTTCATCTATAGCTATTAGCATGCATAGTACATACAAAATTCAAATACATGTCAATCTATTATCTGTTTCTTATGCTTGGCCCTCTTGCCACCACGAGAAATGTCTAATTTTTTAGTCTTGTTGGAAAATCAGGATCTTTGTCATTAATATCACCCTCTAAGCATTAATATCCAAAGGTATCTTTGTCATTACCTCTGTATCTGTATAGGGATCTTTGTCATTAATATCACCCTTTAAGCATTAACATAAGATAGAACAAGCATAACATGTCAAGTCAAGATTTTGTTTGAGTGATGCGTACATTTTTAGGAGGGTCATGATACAGGAGTTCGACAACCAATGTCACTAACATCAAGCTACATGGAGGGATTGGTGCTCTTGATTAAATACGAGTTCCATACCCTAATACATGACAAAATTCAATGGAAACATTGCAATCCCCCAATCCTAAAATCTTCAAAAACTGATAAGTCTGCTGGATTTTGAATGAAATCTAAAATTCTACTTTCTCCATATGAAATCCAATGAGGCCGAAACCACTCTCAAACATCCTGAGCCATTTCATGGTAATGTTAAAAATTTAAGTAAAAGGATGAAAATGAAGATTAAGGAGAATGTCACTTTTACTTTAAGAATTTAACATTACCATGAACATGACATGTTTCCCAAAATCGCGACACGCTTTTGAAAATCGTGACACGACCTCAGATTCGACGTGTTGGAAAAGGACACGACGTGTGATATGATTTGGACACGAATTCGGACCGAATCGTGTCGGATTCGTTGGATTCGGGATTCGTAGGGGGTTTAGGACGAATCCGGTGACTTAGATTAAAAGTCACTTATATGGAGTCAAAGGGGAGCTTTTAGAATAATATTAAAAGAATCAAAATAAGATACTTCTAGAGGCTTTGAGAACTATCTATTTAGTCTTTAAAAGGAGGAGGAGGAGATCATTTGGCACATCTTGGTTTTGAGTATTTCTCTTTGATGTGGATTGGAGAATTCACTTCTCTACCTTAGTAGCCCAGGACGAAAACCCTCAAGTGATTCAGTGAGAGTGGGCAAGAACCCATATCTCCCCTTGTTGAATTCATCCAGAATTTATAGGTGCACTTATTGATTCTGTAGTCAGTTTTGGAGGGCTTGTGCCACATTGGAGCAGATTTTGGAGGCCAATTTATTTATCTCAGCTATGTCTATGTAATCCCATATTTAGTAATTAAATAAAGTTGAGTTTTTCTTATCAGTTTGTAGCATTTCTAGTTTTCATATTGCAAATCTATTTTATTTTTGCAGCAATTTCATGGTTCTTGTATTGCAATTGCTTGGAGAAATTTATGGTAGAAAATTTTAAGCAATTTCCCCAGAAGTTTAGGCAAAATTATAATTGGGGATAGTACAATGGTATCAATGTTGGGTTTCCTGCCAACCTGAGGGTTTATTGCTGATCCAAATGGATCCTAAGACCCTCTAAGTCTTCATATGGTTAACAACTATCGCAAAAGGAAAACCTTTAAAAAAGGCAGATAATACTATCGGGCATGAAAAACATGGAGAAAACATTGAAAAACAAACTTATCAGCGGTCAAAGCAACTTTGAATCGGAGCCGTCAGATCTGGCTGATCAACGATCCAAATCCAATCGGCGAATCGTAATCGGCGGTGGCAAAGGGAGGCTATCGACAGAGACCACAAGGAATACGCGACAGCGATCAGCGGGGTCAACGAGGACCGTCGATCAAGCGCGCAGATCGACGGCCCACGTTGCATCGCAATATCGCGTCGGCAAACCACAAAGGAGCGGGGCTATATACATATACATATACATATATGCGATGGTCGGACCCGATAACATTATAAACGATGTTTGATATATTTGAGATCCAGAAAAACAGGGTTTTCCTTTGTATTTGCGTATTTCTTTAAATAAACGAAATACAAAGGATAAAGAGCCGATGCGATGAACCGGACTCGAGAGGGTTTCTTAATGCTATTGTATGTTATTTCAAGTCCGATATAAGCGGGTTTTCATATTTTAATGTATTTTCTAATATAAAGGGAAATCACAAAACAGATAGGATTTCGGGAGGACCAAAGGCAGTAAATGGTTTGGGCCGGGCTCTGCCCGATCCCATACACTGGCTGCCACATGTCCAGGCTAAGGAGAGAGAAAACCACCCTCATCGGGCGGTTAACCTCCGTACGAAAGAGCCGCCCGAAATGAACCACAACCGTTGGATCTGGATCTCCCAGATCAATGGTGGAGATGCGATATCGCTACAAAGGCGGACCCGATAGGAGTTATAAGGCGAATTCATAATATTTCAAATCTGATGAACAATGATTTGGTGGATTTTCCCGTGTTTTGCAGCGTTTCTCTGTGTAAACAGAAAATGACCAATTTTGGGATTTCAAAGGCCTGATGACCCATTCCGTTACAGAACAGGTGGCCACCATCCTTGAAAGCGTTTAGCAATGATTGCTAACGCTCAGAGGGGGATCTAAGCGGACAGAGGTCGGGAAGCCAGAGAGCCCAAGAAGAGGAAACGAACAAGCAGTGCCGATTGGCTTTAAAGCCACAGATTGACAAAAAACAGACAGGCAGTGCTGAGACAGAGCAAAGACAGAGACAGAGAGTGATAAAGAGAGTCTGTGTACTCAGAGAGTCTTGAGGGGTGTTGATTTTTGGTATGTTCTATGCTAGAGCAATTTATTTAAATTTTCACAGTTAGCAATCACATCAGCATTACGATAAACTGCAGATAGAACATAAATATAATATGCAGAAGACAAGCCAAGACAAGAGGACACAAGATATGGCGCAAGCCAGGGACAAACCCCACAATGTGTGGGGAAACCCTTTGATCAAATGTTCTTTTATCTTCAAAGTTCAGCAGAGAAAGAGAGAGAGAGAGAGAGTACAATTACAACAGAAGTCAACACTTTGACTTGTCTAGATCTAAGCATAGATTATCTTATATAATAATGAGATCAGTTGAAGACATTCTGAGATCCAAGGTGACTCCTTCACCTATCATCGTGCTGCATCTGGTTCTCTTGCTGTACCACTCATACTGCACCATACTTCACTAATCACGTTTATCATCATGTTGCCCATGTCCATGATCTTATCCATCATCATGCTACCCTCCATGTCCATGATCTCATTCAACTTCATGCTACTCATATCCATGATCATGCTGCCCATATACATCACTCACAGCTGCGTCCTTATAACTGCACTAATATAGATATTTATTGCCATAGCCTGCGTATATATACCTTGCCATTGCCTCTATGTATGTATATTGTACTGCAAATTTGCCTGCGTATATGAGCCTCCATTTACCAGCATTTATGTGTTTCATTTTTAGTGTATTTATGTTTCATTTTCTAGCATATATATATGTCTCATTTGCCAGCGTATATTTGCTGTGGATTTACTAGTGTATATGAGCCTTCATACACAACGTATTACTGTCCATTGACCAACATAGCATATAACTCATACACAGCGTATCACTCAGCGTGTATATGAACTCATACACAACATATCGCTGTTATTGACCTGCATTCCTTCTGGACAACGTATGAACTGCGTGGGTGTCCATAACTATGCGTTTCATATTATGGGTGCTCTCTTGACTGCGTTCATTAAGGCTTCTGGATAGCAATTCCTTGATGACTGCGGCTATCCTACATCACTGCGGCTTCTTCCGTGTGACAACGGAGCATATTAGAGCATGTGTGTGAGGAGTCTTCGTTGCTGCGGATCAGTGACCATCGTATTAGGCTACAGCGGCTAGGTTTGAGATTTCCTCACTGTGGCTACAACAGTTAGGGCTTCACTGCAGCTAGAGCTGTAGTTTATCACTGCATTTATATTACAGCAGCTACCTTCATATTACTACAGCTACCTTCATATCTGTGGTTACCCTTCATGAACTGTGTGGACAGCGTATTAGAATCAGCGTTTAGAGTATGGTAAAATATCCTTTAACTGCGGCTGTGGATAGACCCTTCTTCTTGCTGTGTGTTGCTTCTGCGTTTAAGATCTAGGGCATTATTTGCACATAGGCCAGCGTATCCTTTATGTGTTTTTTTTTCTCTCCAAAAACCCAAGACATGGAAGGGAGATCACACATGAAGAGGATGAGTTCCAAACGACTTCAAATCCTCTTCTATTTATACTAACGTGTAGATGATGAATAGACACGACGTTTGGGCTTCTTGAGCCTACGTAAGAGCTGGTCGGCTTTATAATAATTACATAATCAAAATAAATTCATATCTCCATAAATACTTATCGGAATCGGATGATCTTTAGATCAATCCTACACCTCTCGACGAGAGGGATCCAATAAAAATATCAGCTGCCATAAATAAGCTGACCCACATGGAGTTTTGCCCTAGTTGCCAATTTAACACTCCCTCTCAACTAGGGGGAACTCCATCTGCTGATCCATATGTCCGACTGTACTATCTTTGCCATCAGTGCCCTGCACTGCTCTGCCCATCTTTGCTCAGTTCTGCTGGCTCTGCTCTACTCTACACAACTCTGCTGGCTTTGCTTAGCTCTGCTGGCTCTGCTGGCTCTGCTAGCTCTGCTCTGCTCAGCTCTGTTGGCTCTGCTAGCTCTGCTCTGCTTTGCTCAGCTCTGTTGGCTCTGCTCTGCTCTACTCTGCTCAGCTCTGTTGGCTCTGCTAGCTCTGCTCTGCTTTGCTCAGCTCTGTTGGCTCTGCTCTGCTGAACTATGAAGAAGAAGAATTGATCGAGAATGTCTCATACCATTCTCCACTGACCCGAAGTCAGACTCAGAGTGCGTACCACTGGTCCCAGACCAGTCTCAACTGACCCAAAGTCAACGTCATAGTAGGTACCACTCCTATCACTGGTCCCAGACCAGTATCGCAGTCTTAGAGAGTGTACCACTGGTCCTAGACCAGTCTCAACCGACCCGAAGTCAGCGTTATAGTATGTACCACTCTCACTGGTCCCAGACCAGTACTGCACTGACACGAAGTCAGTCTCGGAGTATGTACCATTGGTCCCAGACCAGTCTCAGCTGACCCGAAGTCAGCGTCATAGCATGTATAACTCCTACCACTGGTCCCAGACTAGTATCATTGATCCCAGATCAATGGAGGATATCCTAGCGCAGGGAGTACGGTAGATACAACGATGCGTCCATCGATACTACTATGGTCCCTAACTCAATGTTACCTGGGAGCGGGAGCGAAAGCGGGGAGCGGGAGCGACATTTTCAGAAGCTCCCTGTTTGGGAGCGAATTCCGGAGCGTTTTTTATATAATATATATATATATATATATTTTATATTTTGATACATATATGTCAACAAAAACATGTAGAATAATGAATTAGATATAAAAAACATAAAAAAACATAGATTGAACCATACAACAACAATCATCTAGAAGTTATAATCTTCATCAACCACGTCCACAAGTTAGTAACATAGTAACATACAACATATTGAGTCTCATGATTCATCAATCTTAAAGTTTCAAGCTTTCAAAATTCAATATATAACATTTATCATCATTGATCACCAAAGTTGTACTTGTAAGCTAAGTGTAACCATTACAACAAATAATATCTAACATGAAATGAAATGTTATAAAATGAAATGAAATGAAACAACTTTCAACTTTCATGATGCTTCATATTCATAATTCATTACTAATGAGTTATAATTTCCAACTTCAAACTTAAATTGTCATATATTGTTTAAAAAAATATCATAATAAATATGAAAGAGTCAATAGTTATAAAAGCTACTAGAAACTAGAAAAGAGAAGTAAATCGATTATCTATTTCTTATGCTTGGGCCTCTTGCCACCACGAGAAATGTCTAATTTTTTAGTCTTGTTGGAAAATTAGGATCTTTGTCATTAATATCCCCCTTTAAGCATTAATATCCAGAGGTATCTTTGTCATTACCTCTGTATCTGTATAGGGATCTTTGTCATTAATATCACCCTCTAAGCATTAACATAAGATAGAACAAGCATAGCATGTCAAGTCAAGATTTTGTTTGAGTGATGCGTACATTTTTAGCAGGGTCATGATAGAGGAGTTCGACAACCAATGTCACTAACGTCAAGGTACATAGAGGGATTGGTGCTCTTGATTAAATACGAGTTCCATACCCTAATACATGACAAAATTCAATGGAAACATTGCAATCCTCCAATCCTGAAATCTTGAAAAAACTGATAAGTCTGCTGGATTTTGAATGAAATCTAAAATTCTACTTTCTCCATATGAAATCCAATGAGGCTGGAACCACTCTCAAACATCCTGAGTCATTTCATGGTAATGTTAAAAATTTAAGTAAAAGGATGAAGAATTTAACATTACCATGAATAGCATATCAATACTAGGGCCTAGACTTGATCATTAAGCTGCCCCACTAAAAAATTATTTGTTTCTTTAAAAAAAATTGCATTTCAAACATTACTACAAAAAAAAAATTGCAAAAAAGGCAAAATGCTCCCAAAAAGGCAGGGAGCGAATTTTTTTTTAGGGAGTGCGCTCCCTAAATCGCTCCCATTTCGGGAGCGATTTCAGGAGCGCGCTCCCTACCCGCTCCCGAGTTGCTCCCGCCCGGAGCGTGGATTGGGAGCGGGATCGGGGGGGGGCACTCCCCCGCAACATAGCCCTAACTTCATTTCCCTGCTCATTGATCAGATGAGAGGTACTTCCCATGAGTCCTAGACTGCATGGGTAGGATGCCTCGACAGGAGAACTTAATCAATCCTGTCCTCACAGGAGAACACATTAATCCTGCTACAATCGCCATGGAGAACACATCAATCCAGGTTGCCATGGAGAACACATCAATCCAGGCCTCACAGGAGAACACATCAATCCTGCTACAATCGCCATGGAGAACACATCAATCCAGGCCTCACAGGAGAACACATCAATCCTGCTACAATCGCCATGGAGAACACATCAATCCAGGCTGCCATGGAGAACACATCAATCCAGACCTCACAGGAGAACACATCAATCCTGCTACAATCGCCATGGAGAACACATCAATCCAAGCCTCACAGGAGAACACATCAATCCTGCTACAATCGCCATGGAGAACACATCAATCCAGGCCTCACAGGAGAACTAATCATCCTGCTACACAAGAGAGCGAATCATCTTGTCCCACAAGAGAGTGAATCATCTTGTCCCACAAGAGAGCGAATCATCTTGTTTCACTGCGTACCACCAGGGGAGGGTGAGTCACCCTGTGGTCGTATGTTGCTCCAATAGAACTGCAAGCCCCCCAAAGCTCCTAGAGCTCAATGTATGCAGCATGCAGGACCCTTTTACAAAGGTCTCTCGACGACTCCAAGTCGTTCGGGAAAATCACAAATTTGATCTTACCTTAGGGCTCTGTCCTGTACATCATCTCAGTGTGATGGAGCCTCCTTGATCATCGACTTACCATATCCCAGATAAGGCAGTAATTGATGTCTATCTGCTGGAGCAATTGTCAAATACGGGATTCCTCAATAATCGAATCCCATCTCTGGTTGTCACAGAGATTCACAGTGGTATTCATCATGTGTACAAACAGCTCACTGAAGAGCTTCATCAACCAGACTGCCTCATAGAAGGCCATACTATCAGCAATGTATTCTGCCTTGGTGGTGCTCAGAGTCACCGACTTCTGCTTCCTGCTCATCCAGGATATCAAGACAGATTCCAAACAACACTGAGAAGTGCTCTAGTGATCCTCCATACTTCCTGCCCACTCATCATTCGAATAATCATGTGGTTTCATATTTCCGGCAGTGTATCTCAATTCATGAGAGATTGTGCCCTGAAGATATCTTAGAAGATTCTTCGCACCAATCCAGTGAGGCTCAACCAAATATGAGCTCACCATGCTAACTGCAACACAGATGTCCGGACGGAGGTTCTCCAAGAACATCAACGCGAATGAGTTTATGAAACTCAGAGGCATTTCCCAAATCTGGTTTGACATCATTACCATATAACTTCTGAAAGTTAAGATCCTCGAGGCAGTCACAAGCTTGCATCTTATCTTCCCACATTCAGAATCCAACTCCCTCTGTCTCCTATAAATGAGAAGGTCTGCACCTGTCAGACATAGGTGCCGGTACGAGAGGTTTATCATCCACAACCTTCGAGTAATGGTTTGGATCGGTTTCACTCTTAGTGAATCTCAGCTGCATTAGACAGCTATCAATCCTCTCATATTATGCCTGAGGTGTTTTTCTTCAAGCCATAGAGGGCTTTCTTCCACCTGTATACATGAGATTCCTTGATCATGATTCTCAAACTCGTCGGGTTGTTCCAAACCTGTGAACCTGCTGCATGAGGGGAATGGTCCCCTTATAATATTTTCCTTCGGTACATTTCGGACATGTACCTTCATGCTTCTTTTTGAATTCAGGCATCCTAGTCACCATCTGTCTCACAGAGCTCCGGTGCTGAGTCAATGGACATGGTCCCCAGTGGACTTCCTGCAACTTGATACAACCCTGAACTCAAAAACATCTTCAAAATATCTATTTTCAAACACGTACCTTTCCATCGATAAGTGCCACCTTGTAACCTTTGACTTCCATTTTCGAGATGGACATCAGGTTCAATCAGGTACATAAAAGAGATTTTGGGGTTCCTTGCTTTCGTGGAAGAGTCGACCATTGTCTTTGATGACCCG
Source organism: Pinus tabuliformis (assembly GCA_031772625.1). Lineage (NCBI taxonomy): Eukaryota > Viridiplantae > Streptophyta > Pinopsida > Pinales > Pinaceae > Pinus > Pinus tabuliformis. Next base: position 196,927,242 of record CM062816.1, read on the forward strand.
CATCTCTGTCATTCAGGCACTCCTTTGCATAAGGGCCGAACTCATAGCCAAGACATCTACCTTTCCTTCCTACCCTTAGCTCTGAACTTCCCAATGAAGTGATGCCATCAGAAATTTTGCTGCGCCATTCTAATAACATTCTCTGCTTCAACTTCACCCTAGGTGAATTATGAGGAACCCATTTATCCTTTTGTCTTGTCCCAACTGTATTTGGTGATTGCTCTTTCACTCTTGCTTGGGCATTGTCTTCACCTCAGCTCTGATACCATGTTGATTTTTGGTATGTTCTATGCTAGAGCAATTTATTTAAATTTTCACAGTTAGCAATCACATCAGCATTACGATAAACTGAAGATAGAACATAAATATAATATGCAGAAGACAAGCCAAGACAAGAGGACACAAGATATGGCACAAGCCAGGGACAAACCCCACAATGTGTGGGGAAACCCTTTGATCAAATGTTCTTTTATCTTCAAAGTTCAGCAGAGAAAGAGAGAGAGAGAGAGAGAGAGAGAGTACAATTACAACAGAAGTCAACACTTTGACTTGTCTAGATCTAAGCATAGATCATCTTCTATAATAATGAGATCAGTTGAAGACATTCTGCTTCAACTGATTCTCCAAGGTGACTCCTTTACCTATCATCATGCTGCATCTGGTTCTCTTGTTGTACCACTCATACTGCACCATACTTCACTAATCACGTTTATCATCATGTTGCCCATGTCCATGATCTTATCCATCATCATGCTACCCTCCATGTCCATGATCTCATTCAACTTCAGGCTACTCATATCCATGATCATGCTGCCCTTCATGTCCATGATCATGCTGCCCATATACATCACTCACAGCTGCGTCCTTATAACTGCACCTAATATAGATATTTATTGCCATAGCTTGCGTATATATACCTTGCAATTGCCTCTATGTATGTATATTGTACTGCAAATTTGCTTGCGTATATGAGCCTCCATTTACCAACATTTATGTGTTTCATTTTCAGTGTATACATGTTTCATTTTCCAGCGTATATATATGTCTCATTTGCCAGCGTACATTTGCTGTGGATTTACCAGTGTATATGAGCCTTCATACACAATGTATTACTGTCCATTGACCAGCATAGCATATAACTCATACACAGCGTATCACTCAGCGTGTATATGAACTCATACACAGCATATCGCTGTTATTGACCTGCATTCCTTCTGGACAACGTATGAACTGCGTGGGTGTCCATAACTATGTGTTTCATATTATGGGTGCTCTCTTGACTGCGTTCATTAAGACTTCTAGACAGCAATTCCTTGATGACTGCGGCTATCCTACATCACTGCGGCTTCTTCCGTGTGACAATGGAGCATATTAGAGCATGTGTGTGAGGAGTCTTCATTGCTGCGGATCAGTGACCAGCGTATTAGGCTACAGTGGCTAGGTTTGAGATTTCCTCACTGTGGCTACAGCAGTTAGGGCTTCACTGCAGCTAGAGCTGTAGTTTATCACTGCATTTATATTACAGCAGCTACCTTCATATTACTACAGCTACCTTCATATCTGCGGTTACCCTTCGTGAACTGTGTGGACAACGTATTAGAATCAGCGTTTAGAGTATGGTAAAATATCCTTTAATTGCGGCTGTGGATAATATACCCTTCTTCTTGCTGCGTGTTGCTTCTGCGTTTAAGATCTAGGGCATTATTTGCACATAGGCCAGCGTATCCTTTATGTGTTTTTTTTTCTCTCCAAAAACCCAAGACATGGAGGGGAGATCACACATGAAGAGGATGAGTTCCAAATGACTTCAAATCCTCTTCTATTTATACTAACGTGTAGATGATGAATAGACACGACGTTTGGGCTTCTTGAGCCTACGTAAGAGCTGGTCGGCTTTATAATAATTACATAATCAAAATAAATTCATATCTCCATAAATACTTATTGGAATCGGATGATCTTTAGATCAATCCTACACCTCTCGACGAGAGGGATCCAATAAAAATATTAGCTGCCATAAATAAGCTGACCCACATGGAGTTTTGCCCTAGTTGCCAATTTAACAAGGGGTTCAAGCAAAACTCTTGCTGTTGTAACTGTTGTGTGTTGAGACTCAAATTGAGCTCATACTTTGTAAAACTCTGTTTTTGAAGACATAATAGAGAGGTCACCACTGAAGGCTGGACCAGGAGACGTAGCCTAGGAGTGTTGGGTGAACTCCTTATTAAATTGTTGTGTTTATGTGTGTTGTCTATTATGCTCTTTAACTGCTTCATTGTTTATGTATTTTGCAATCTTATCGATCCATTACATAAAGTAACATAGGCAAATCCATGCACATGAGTCTGTAATACCTTAATAATTGTCTTAGATCTCATCATCAGATCAATTGCAGATTGATTTTAAACTAAGATCGAGGATTACAGGTGTTGGCATTGATATTTCGCCGGTTTTATTGTTATTTTTCTTGGACAAGTTCAGTCTGTGGGGCCAAATATCATTTTCTTGCAGGAAGCCGAATTTCATATTCCAAAGGAGGCCAAATTCAATTGTTTCTAGGGCCGAATTCATCTTTCCTTTGGGGGTCAAATTTTATATTTGAGGTCGAAACATATAAGAGGAGCCGACACTCTCACTATTGCACTAGTTACTGCCAGGAGCCAAGCTTTGTTTTCTTATGGCCAAGAGAATCACAATTGTTGAGTCAAGCATACCAATAAAAATGCGACGACCTATTGATGGATCTATACGCCATGCGCAGTGGTGGTCAAATTTATGACCATTATTGACGTTGCGTGGAGTTAGGTCTGAGTCAATTGTTTGACTGGGGGCCATACTGAATTGCGTGCAAAGTCACAAATTGCTGCATCTCGTTGGCTTTATTCGTTTAATTGTTTGTAGTGCTAAAATGATTGAGGTTCTAATTGTTGTTTCACAACGTATTTGTTGGACATAATGGGGGAATCATAGTGAGCGAAGCAATGAAAGGAAGAGAGCCACTAAGGTTGTTGATAACGAATATACTTGTTCTTTGAGCCAAATCGAATGACCATCAAAGATTTGTTGCACCCCAGGCTGAATAGATAAAGTGACGTGGATTGAGTCCATTCGCCATCAGATCCTGAACAGTCACCATGGAGAGGGAATCAACGTACCCAGTCTAATTACGTGTATCATTTGTGCACGTATAAGGTAACACGAGCACCGGGTGGAGCTATAATAGTCTTCAAAGATACTCACAAATCGTGGGGGAAGAGGTCTGTCATCAACGTGGAGTCTGTTAAGCAAAATAATTGACGTGCCTAAGCAAAGAGTGCCCTGATCAACCTGTGAATCAATAGAAATGTGCACAAGGATTCAATGACAAAGTTACACGACCCAAGGAACGCCGACTATGTCACATACGATTGGACGACAACACTCTAGTTGAGACATCACCACAAATTCACATTACCATTCAGAAAATTCCTAACCAGATTTTGTTTCCAAGAAGTGAATCAGTTGTAGTGATAGTTCAACCAGGCCACAGTTTTCATAGGATGTGTCCAGTCGAATTTGTTTGTGTTGGCCGAGTCACCATTATTTGACTGAGCTAAAAGACGTGCCAAATTTGTGTGTGATCCAAGTTATTTATTCATTCAGGGTGGAGTGGTAATTACCAGAGACTGATTGACAGTGTAGAAGCCTGTATAATAAGCTATGCAAGGGTAATGGACAACGTATGTTGTAGTGATAAAACAATCAAGCCTAAATATGGTGGTGTGTCCAACACTGTGCATTAGCATGAAGCATTATGTGTTCAAGCTTGCATATGTTATACACATGAGCTTGTGATTTGAAGCCAATACCCAATCAATGGTGACAAAGCGCTCCTAAAAGGAGATGATGGTTTGAATCAGTGATAGACTCATTTCTAGAGTATTATCTCATTCCTTGGAGGTCACAGTGGCTGAGTTCAACATTGTTACAACGCTGAGTTTATGTGTCGTTTATGTGCCGTAGGTAGTCATTGTGGAGAGTTGTTAGCATATATAGATAATATCACTCCTGTCTCAGTTGTATTTCCCTTCAGTGATAGACTCATTGCTAGAGTATTATCTCATTCCTTGGAGGTCACAGTGGCTGAGTTCAACATTGTTACAACGCTGAGTTTATGTGTTGTTTATGTGCCGTAGGTAGTCATTGTGGAGAGTTGTTAGCATATATAGATAATATCACTCCTGTCTCAGTTGTATTTCCCTTTGGTGTGGATTGGAGAATTCAGTTCTCTACCATAGTAGCCCCATGACGAAATCCCTCGGGTGATTCAATGAGAGTGGGCGAGAACCCATCTTTGCCCTTGGTGAGTTCATCCATAATTCACAGGTGCACTTATTGATTCTGTAGTCAGTTTTGGAGGGTCGGTGCCACATTGGAGCAGATTTGGTGGTCAGTTTATTCATCTCAGCTATGTCTATGTAATCTCATATTCAGTGATAAATAAAGTTGAGTTTTTCTTATGAGTTTGCAACATTTTTGGTTTTCATATTGCAAATCTATTTTGTTTTTGCCACAATTTCATGGTTCCTGTTATGCAATTGCTTGGAGAAATTTATGGTAGAAAATTTTAAGCAATTTCCCGAGAAATTTAGGTAAAATTATAATCGGGGATATTACAATGGTATTAGAGTTGGTTTTCCTGCTAGCTTGAGGGTTTATTGTAGATTGATTCTAAACTAAGCTTGAGGATTACAGATGTTGGCATTGATATTTCGCTAGTTTTATTGCTATTTTTCTTGGCCAAGTTCAGTTTGTGTTTGTAGGAAGCCGAATTTCATATTCTGAAGGGGGCCAAATTCAATTGTTTCTAGGGTCAAATTCATCTTTCCTTTGGAAGTAGAATTTTATATCTGAGGCCGAAAAATATAAGAGGAGTTGACACTATCACTATTGCACCGGTTTTTGCTAGGAGCCAAGTTGTGCTTTCTTAGGGCCAAGAGAAGCACAATTATTGAGTCAAGCATACCAATAAAAACGAGACAGTTGATTGATGGATCTATACGTCGTGCGTAGTGGTGGTTGAATTTACAACCATTATTGAGGCCACGTGGGGTCAGGGCCAAGTCAATTGTTTGACCAGGGGCCATAATCAATTCCGTGTAGAGTCACGAATCGTCACATCTCGTTGGCTTTATTCTTTCAATTGTTTGTAAGGCCAAAATGATTGAGGTTCTAATCGTTGTTTCACAGTGTATCTGCTAGACGTAATAAGGAAATCATAGTGAGCGAAGCAATGAAAGGAAGAGAGCCACTGAGGTTGTTGATAATGAATATACATGTTCTCTGAGCCAAATCGGTTGATCATCAAAGATCCGTGGCACCCCAGTTTGAATAGATAAAGTGACGTGGATTGAGTCCATTCGCCGTCAGATCTTGAACAGTCACTAGGGAGAGGGAATTGATGTACCAAGTTTAATTATGTGTATCATCTGTGCACATATAAGGTAACAAGAGCACCAGGTGGAGCTGTAACAATCTTCAAAGATACTCACAAATTGCAGAGGAAGAGGTCTGTCATCAACGTGGAGTCTGTTAAGTAGAACGATTGATGTGCCTAAGCAAAGAGTGGCCTGATCAACCTTTGAATCAATAGAAATGTGCGCAAGGATTTAGTGACAAAGTTACACATGACCCCAGGAACGCCAACCATCTCACATACGACTGGACGACAACACTGTTCGAGAGACATCACCACAATTCGCATTACCATTCAGATAATTCCTAACCAGATTTCGTTGCCAGGACGTGAGTCAGTTGTAGTGACAGTTCATCTAGGCCACAATTTTCAGAGGATGAGTCCAGTCAAATTTGTCTATCTAGGCCAAGTCACCATTATTTGACTGAGCTAAAAGACATGCCAAATTTGTGTGTGAGCCAATTTCTTTATTGATTTAGGGTGGATTTGTAATTACCAGAGACTGATTGACAATGTAGAAGCACGTGTAATAAGCTGTGCATGGGTAATGGACAACGTATGATGTAGTGATAAAACAATCATGCTTGTGTCAGCGTAATGTGTCCAACATTGTGCATTAGCATGAAGCATTATGTGTTCAAGCCTACATATGTTATACACATGAGCTTGTGATTTGAAGCCAATACCCAATCAATGGTGACAGAGCGCTCCTAAAAGGAGATGATGGTTTAAATCAATGATAGACTCATTGCTGGAGTATTAACTCATTTCCTGGAGGTCACAATGGTTGAGTTCAACTTTGTTACAACGTTGAGTTTATGTGTCGTTTATATGCTGTTGGTTGTCATTGAGGAGAGCTTTCAGCATATACAGAAGGCTGTCTACATAATACACCAGATCTGAGTTTTCTGCTTCAGTCACAAGCCATTCATCCTTGACTGTGTGGTCCTTTACCAGGGGTCAAATTATCAACCAGAGAAATGCGTGCTCAGGCTCATTGTTGATATACATTTCAGTTGTGAAGAAGCACAAGTTCCTCTTCTGTGGGAGTACTTATATCACCAAGCATGTGGCTGTAGCAAAATGGGTGTAAGGAGGCCACAACTTTCCTGAGCAAGGTGTTTTTACCAAGTTTTCTTTCACTAAGTATTCATGAATTTCATCTTTTCTGGGAGCTTGTAGAATTGTCTATATGCTCCAGATTGTTTGATCTCATGCTTTATATTAAGTTTAGAGAGTGTGGTTGCTACCAGTCAGTAAGGGTTTGTCGTGAGCAAGGTATAATTGCGCTTAGGGTTTAGACAAAGTGTGTTAGGGTATTTCTGCTGGAAGTTTAAATTGTTGCCATGTCTCTAAAGTAGAATTATTGGTCGGACACTTGAGATGTATGCAACCATCCACTGTATGGTGTGATATTGTTGTCAACTGTCATGAGGGTTTGTTGGTGAGGAAAAAGCATGTTTGTGTGTTAGCTACTGATAGAAGTTGATGGATGATGTACTGAAAGCATAGTTTTGAGAGGAGGGAATATGTCTTGACATGCTAATCAAAGTCATGTATGTATGCAACCATTGCTAAGTCATTTTGATGAGGAGAGAGGGTTGAATAATTTCCGTCCTTTGTTGAAGCCAAATGTGTATTGTTGTTATGCCATGTATGGTACTAGCCAAATGTGAGAGAGCTATGTATTGAGTCAGTTATTGAGCTAAGTATTATTGTATACTGCTTTGAGGAGATTGATGCACTATTGTCAGAGTCGTGTATGAGTTAGCTTGATGTACTTGACATCATTGGGCTAAACCATGGAGGAACTCACAAAACTCTTAAATAAATTGAAAATATTGAATAATAAAAAGATGCAACATTGGACCAAAAACCCAAGTAGAACAACAAGCCATTCTTAAGAGGGGTCCATGCCCTTCTTCAGCAAGAGCAACCCATGGATGTGCAGAAGGGGCAAGAAAGCAGAGACAAATCTTTGCACTTGGGACAGGTCTGAAACACATGAGGGTTGTAGCAAAAGCCTTCTGAAATTGGAAGAACTGGATGCACTCCTTTCCGAGGTGGACTAGTTAGAGGGGAAGAAACTAATTTGGGCTCTAAAACCGGCCATGCTTGCCCTAATACAAAACAAGTTCTTGGAGTACCCTTGTGAAGGGGTCACACTTCCAATTGCCTCCTGTCTTAGTAGTATCATGATGCTGATCACACTTATACCCCCTTACAATGATGACATTATGAGGAGAGTCTTCAAGCTGATAGTAGAGACCTTGTAGGACTTGGATAACACCGTGGGTCCTACCTTTGGGAAGAAGTTCCAAATTTTGGAAATCATGGCCTTGGTCAGAACATATGAAATCATGTTTGATCTAGAGTGTGATGACTTGATTGATCAGATGTTCCAATGCTTCTTCAACATTAAGAAACATCATCTTGACACTATCAAAACAAACATGCAATCCATATTGTCTTCACTTATGGGAGGTCAGGATGCCATTTGCAAGAGCTTGCAGTCTAAGTTGTTGGCCATTTGGAGGAAGGAGCAGATAGTCTCACCTGCTGCTTATGAACTAGCCAAAAGGTTGGTTGAGCAGAACATTAAGCTGTTCAGGAGACAGTTGACCAAGGAGGAGTTGGTCAGGATTGGTAGACCATGTAGTAAGAAGGAGTTAAGGGGGAAGGGTCTTTGCTTCATCTGCAAGGAACCTTGGGATCCTAACCACTCATGCTCAAGTGACATTGAGGAGATGACAAGGGTAGATTAGGAGGAGACTCCTACTGACTTTCAGGATGATGATTCTTCTTCTATAATCAAGTTCATGGGTTTTTACGAGGATACCTCTGAGGAGCATGAATGATCGCAAATTTGTTGCAAGCAACCCATATATGCATCTCGGTGAGATGGAGGAGTATGATGAGCAGTAGATTGTTCGGGAAGCAGACTTGCGAGATGAGCAACTGATGATTCAACATGGAGAGCGCATAGAGGAGTGTGAGTCAGTTATGGAGGATGATATGCACAATGTGCATGATTGTCCATTTTTGGAGAGCCAACTAGTGGCTCATGTTGAGCCGATGAGGGAGGAGGATGAGCAGTCGTCATTTGGGCCAGCGATTGGCGAGGAGAAAATCGATGCACAAGTGGCCAACAAGGTTGTAATACTTGCAGACACTAGTCGTCAGGAGGTGTTGGAGCTTGATAGGATAGTTTTGCAGGAGCGTGGAGTTTCTTGTTAGACGAGGGAGGATATTTTGGAGATTGTGGTGCATCCATCTTTGGGTCTACCCATTGATGAGTTGCAAACAGATGCAGTGGCAAACAACAAAGCTGCAACATTTTTTAGGCAGCAACCCTCTCCAGGAGTACATAAACAGGGGTTGCAACACAATTTGCCCACTCTTGCCCATTTAGAGAGGGGCAGGATTTCTAGACAGGTCTTGTTGATTGACCGGGTAGAGCAACAAGAATTCAGCATAGGCCTGCATCAATAGAGTAGACTTGTTCCATATACATGTGTCCATGCATTGAATTGGCGAGAGATCATGAGTTGGTAATAGGTATCCTATTGGTGGTTTTTATTCAGGGACATAGTGCAACTGGGACCCTTAGATGTGAGCGATACTACATGTTTCCATTGGTAGTGGGATGTGGACTGTCGATTCATCAACTTTCAAGTAACACTAGCCTAGCATCAGCAAAGTGGGGCTGACCTCAGCTTATGCCAGAGGTTGTATTAGAGAGAGGTGATGAGTTGGTATTCTATTGATGGAGCATCATCTATGGCCAAAGACATAGCACAACTTGAGCCATGGAGCATGGACGAGGATGATTAACTATGGTGGCTTTGGGATCCAGGTGGATCCATTGATGGCGGATTTAGTCAATGACTTGTTTGGGATCTAAGTATCGAGGAACCCATTCATTTTGGTTGAGCACAGAGACATGATTTGACTTAGTGTTTTGTATGGGATCCTATTATTAGTGTACAAATGCCTCTGTGGTGGACAAGATATGGATTGCTTGAGGGAAAACAATCTTGGGGTGGGAGGACTTGTAATGTACCCATTTTCAGTTTCCTCTATTGTATAGCCAGGGTGGATTTCCAGGGCCAGGCCACAAGAGCAACACTACATCATTAGGGGTCCCGGAGGGATTTTGAGGGATTTCATGGGATTCAATGGTATTCGCTTGGTATATTCCATCATCTACACAAGTTGCCTTTTGTTCTGTTGCATTTCGATAACTTTTGTAAAACGAGGTTTGCAGGAATCACGATTTCCATTACACCAAAATCTGTAGGTGTTAGTAAACGGACGCATCGCCAACGTTAAAGGATCCACGAGAGGCGGTTAAGCACATGTCGTGAAACACACGGGGAGCGTTGGTTTATCCAATGTCCAACAACTGCCCCCTCAGTGCGAGTTGGGTGTGATTTGAACTCGAGACCTTTCGCTCTGATACCACTTGTAAGAATGACAATTGCCATTACACCAAAACTCGCAATTGTTAGTAAACAGACACATCGCCAAAGTTAACGGATCCACGAGAGGAGGTTAAGCACATGTTGCGAAACACATGAGGAGTGCTAGTTTATCCAATGTCCAACAGGGTTATTATTCGGCCTAACTTAATTAATTACGCTTGAGGTGGCATTTCGGGAGGAATATTTGATGGAACGCCTCAGTGTAATAGCTCGTTGGAACTGGAACGAGATGATATACAGGATGGGATGATGAGAAGAGACTTTCGATGGCTAGATGAAGTATGGTGAACAATTTACTATTTTGCCATTGATGAGCCTTCGTATTGCAACAAGAATGTTGCAACTCCCAAGGTTACCAACTTTAATTATCAACCCGGGATTCATACAAACTTAAGAGGTATGGACACTATATGTGCAGCATATAATGTGTCCTTCCTTTGCTGTCATGATGTAATGGAGTGCATGTACTGAAGTCAAATCCTAAACTAATTGCAGAAAATGAAATGCTCGAAATGGAAACCTTTACCTATTGCAAGAAATAAAGTACATAGAAAGAAACCTGTTCTAATTGCATAAAGTAAATATCATGAACTAAATGTCAACCATTACATTTCAAACAGTTTAGATCCATTAACAGAGTTCATTGGATGTGGCAATCAAGAAAATCATCATTGTATTATCCAATCCATAAATCTGTCCATTAGCACAAATCGCTGAAATGTTTTGCATGGGTAAAGAGGCAAATCCTAAGCGGTCTTTAGTCTTCCCTAATAATTGATTTAGAGCCTAGGGGTCTTGATTCAACCCTAAGGGATAATAACCAAGCTTCTTGAGCGAATCTGGGCAAGTATATACATGTTGGAAGACTGCTATAGGGTTTCCTGTAGTACTACTACAGGAAACAACATATTTGCTATAGGGAGTTATAATTCACCGAATGACCAACTAAATCAAATCCAAATTGGATGGGACGAATTTTGTTATTGACTAGGATGTTTTAGGTCTCCATTCCAAATCGAATCACTCAAAAAAACCTCAGTTAACCCATGCTAAAAAATGACAGAATATTACTAGTCTAAAATCTAGAAATTCGAGAACTAGTGAGCTAGTAAATCTATCAAATGCCTAGCCTAATCAAGTGCAAATGCAATGGGGTAATTTTTGTTATTAACTAGAATGTTTTTGTGATATAATGCAAGTGGAATCAACTCGATTGAAGCTCGTTAGCATGCTCTAAAAAATAACAGAAATTTACTTTTATTTGCCACAAAGGACTTCCAGAAATCTAGATTTGGGAATAAGCAAACTAATCCAAGTAGCTCAATGATTACTATGACCTTCCAAAGCTGTTCCAAGGATGAAATGATGCTTGTGATCCTGCAAAAGAACTTACTTCAACCATTTAACCCAATCCTACGATAAGAAATCATTAACATTAAATGCAGAAATAGAAAAAAGACAAGAACAAGAGATGCATGTGAATAAGAAGTGAAAAGAAGAAAAGTAAATGATACAAAAGAGCTTTGAGGCTCCTAGGATGGCAAAGTCCAAGGAAACTCAGAGTCCTATGAAGGAGACCAAGATTTAGAAGCTGAACATGTCACTAATCTTCATTATTTCCATCAATACAATTACATCCCTGCAAGAAATGAAAGCGCAGCTGCAAAAATATGAGTTCTCTCCACAAGAATACTAATAAAAATCAACCACTAGAGGAAAATTCGACTTGTTACTTATACAAAATGATTAGAAATCATTCCCCATGAAAGGAGACATCTTTCCCCACCAAAATCCCTTGATTAGTGGATCTGGTTTCCAATACTAAGAATCTGCATTAAATGGTAAGTAACACATTCTTAGATTTTCTCAATCATTGGAGCTCCACAATTTGTGCCATAATTCTAGAATATATTATTGATTTATTATTTAATATTTATCCTCCTGTAGTAGGGAGCAAATCCCTAAATTATCTCCTCTTCCAAATCTTCATAATCTGCACAATATTCCAAAAAAATAAATAATATTAGGCACAAATATGCTATTATCCATAAAGCTTTCTAATGAACATATTAAAGTTAAAAATACATTATCTAATGCAAAAAGAGAGGTTTAATGTGCTGAAGGATGGTCTGTTGGGCTTTAATTTATGTCTAATTTAGAGGCCCATCATACGCCCCCGCTGAAAGTGTTGCTCATCCTTTGGCAACTTAGTGACCTCATTGTGCCTCATTCATGGCCCTGGTGGCCTCTCTTGTGCATTCTTCAGTCCTTTCTCTTAAGAATTTTGACTGTAAGTTCTACAAGGACAAGCACAAAAATGTAGTTGTTTTTTTCATGATTGTTTAACAGTCTTTCAAGCAAAAAAACATAGCTTTACTCTTTCCAAGTGAACTCTATTGGCTTGTAGATCCATTTCATTCATATCCTCTCCCTTGAAACCTTCATTCCATTTTCACTCATTTTTCCAAAACTGCTTGTGCATAGAAAAATCACAGTGTTTTTTGAGACCATTAGCCTGCCTTCTTTGAATAAATTTCAACCCCCACTCCGGTTATCAGTTTCCCTTATCACTCCATGCATTTAGTTTTAAATCCAAGCATGATAAAAATTCTAAAATATGGAAATGACAATTTTTTTCAGAAAACACAAATTTAGAGATTTCACAACTGCTGAAATTGCAGAAATAAAACACAACAAAATTATGACAGCCACACACAGAAAATAACACAGTGATTTTTGGTCAATGTGACCCTGGAAAAACCCCCTACAACTCTTGGGGAAAACCAGTTTGAGAGCTCTTCTTTATTTCTGAAAATGCTTTTACAGGGACACTGAAATACACAGTAAAAACAGGGACACTGAAATACACAGTAAAAATTCCAGCAACCACAAATTACAACTTATCTCGATTTTCGTGCTTGAACTCCACCTCGAAAATCGTGCCAATCAGCAAACAACCAAAACAAAAAATTTTACAGCAATAAAACAACATTAAATGCTGTACGACCTGCCTCAAAAAATGTGCCTAGAACTTGTATGGATCATATGAATTTCAGCAATATGGCTGCCTCGAAATTTGTGCCCTTGTTGTTGTCCATCTTCCTTGATTTTTGTGCTTTTTTCCTACTGTATGATTTTGCCTTGGGATGCCTGCCAATAAACGCTGCTGCCCAGATTTGTTGAAATGTCTTCTTGCTACTCTCCTTCACTTCCTCACTACTCAGAAATTTTCTCCTTGCTCTCCCTTCTCTTTCTCTCAAATGCTCATGAAAGAATGAATTGATCTTTTCCTCTTCTCTTCTCTTTTTATTCTCTAAATGACCTTTTGGGTTACCCTAAGATTTAATGGATGAGATTCATTTAGATCTAGGGATGAGAATAAATGTGCATTTAATTCTCACTTTCTATTTTTTAACTCACCCACTTAAATAAAGATCCACTTAGCCTTTTATTTGCATAGTCACTTTTCACTTTCTAATTTTTCATTGATTTTAATAAAGTCACTTTTAAATTAGAATGTAACTTTACCACTTATAAAGTCACTTTTAAATTAGAATGTAACTTTACCACTTATAAAGTCACTTTTAAATTAAATTGACTTCACCAATTATAAAGTCACATTAGGAGAAAAGTAAAAATTAGATTTGGACACTTTTCCTAGGCCAAGGATCAAAGCCTTAGGAAACCACTTGTCCTCTGGTACCCAAATTTTAACACTCCCTCTTATCGAGGAAAGTGTTCCTCACCACTCCCATCTTGTTTCTGAAGTAGACATGCTTGCTTCATGGTAAGGCTTTGGTGAAAATGTCTGCTACCTGCTTATTTGTGGAAGTGTACTCAAGCTTGACAACTCCCTTTTGGACATAGTCTCTAATGAAGTGATACTTGATCTCAATATGCTTTGACCTGTCATGAAAAACTGGATTCTCCGTGAGTTTTATGCAACTCTGATTATCACAGTAAATTACTGAAGGTCTCAATGCCTGACCAAATAGACCAAACAACATCTTGCGAAGCCATATGGCCTCACAACTAGCCAAACTAGCAGCCATATACTCTGCCTCAGCTGAGCTCAATGCAACTGACTGTTGTTTCTAGCTGATCCACGACACAACTGCCGAACCCAACCCAAAACAGCACCCGGAAGTACTCTTCTTATCTGAAGCACAACCTGCCCAATTTGAATCTGTGTACCCTGCCAGTCTCACTCCATCACCCTGTCTATAATCCAGACCAAAATCCACAGTCCCCTGCAAGTAACGAATAATGTGTTTTGCAGCCACCAAGTGCACTCTCCTGGGGTCACACATTAACTGACTCATAGTGTTAACTGCAAAACATATATCTGGTCGAGTGTTGACCAAATACATCAAACAACCAATTAGCTGTCTGTATAGAGTAGGATCCACTAACTCAGAATCAGAAGTGTGAAGCTTCTTCCAGTTAGTGATCATAGGTGTAGACATGGGTTTGCAGTCCTCCATGTGAAATTTGCTAAGAATATCCACAATGTACTTCCCTTGTCCCAGCAAGAAATGCCCCTCCTCTTGCCACACCTCCAATCCCAGAAAATAATGCATCAAGCCGATATCCTTCATCTCAAACTCTGAAGCAATATCTCTCTTGCAGCCCTCAGTGAGTCTCTCTGCACCAGTGATGATCAAGTCATCAACATACAACACCAGAATGAGAGGCTCCTCACCCACCACAATGAAGTATAGGTTCGGATCAACCTCACTCTTTGTGAAACCCAACTGCTGCAAGTATGTATCAATCCTTGAGTACCAAGCTCTGGGAGCTTGCTTCAGGCCATAGAGTGCCTTTTTCAATCCACATACATGGGACTCCTTCCCATGCACCTCAAAGCCCTGCGGCTGCTCAATATAAACCTCCTCCTGAATGAAGCCATTGAGAAATGTGGTCTTCACATCCATCTGGTGGATCTTCCAACCCATCTCTGCTGCAATCAATATAATGGAGCGAATAGATGTATACCGAGCTATGGGAGCGAAGGTCTCCTCATAGTCAACTCCCTCTACTTGTGAGAACCCTCTCGCCACAAATCAAGCCTTGAACTTCTTGACGCTACCATCTGCAACATGCTTTATCTTGTAGAGCCATCTGGAAGTAACAACTGATTTACCTTTAGGCCTCGGCACTACCTCCCAAACATCGTTCTTCATCATAGAAGAATACCCCTCCATCATGGGCTCTCTCCAGACCTGCTGGCTGGCTGCCTCCTCATAACTAGAAGGCTCAGAGTCAACAATGCTTGTTAGTATGTTACCAATGCCATGTAACTACAGAACTGCGTAGGTGGTTTACTCTCTCTAACCTATCTCTTTGGTCCAGCAACTGATGTGGCCTCGCGCAAGGTATCTTGAAGCCACTTGGGCTTCCTCTTCCCTGAGCATACTTCTCCCACCGGAGTGAAAAAATCCTCATCATCATCAGAAGCCTGAACTCCTGAAGGCCTGCCAATTCACCTTATGCTTGAATTTGTGCCTATAGATGCTGATGTACCGTGCGAACTGTCCATTAGCGGACTACCGTGTGAACTGCTCTGTGAACTGCCCTGCATGCTGCCCGAAGAACCACCCACCTGACTCTAAGAGCCATTGCTCACTGATGGACCTGACACTGCAATCGATGTACCTCCTGATCCCTGACCATTGGATCCCTGTGACCAGTGTTACTTGAGAGCGGGAGCGACATTTTCAAAAACTCCTGGTTCGGGAGCAAATTCTAGAGCGTTTTTTATATAATATATATATATTTTTTATATTTTTATATTTTGATACATATATGTCAACAAAAACATGAAGAATTATGAATTAGATATAAAAAAACATAAAAAACATAAAAAAAACATAGATTGAACCATATAACAACAATCATCTAGAAGTTATAATCTTCATCAACCACGTCCACAAGTTAGTAACATAGTAACATACAACATATTGAGTCTCGTGATTCATCAATCTTAAAGTTTCAAGCTTTCAAAATTCAATATATAACATTTATCATCATTGATCACCAAAGTTGTACTTGTAAGCTAAGTGTAACCATTACAACAAATAATACCTAACATGAAATGAAGTGTTGTAAAATGAAATGAAACAACTTTCAACTTTCATGAAGCATCATATTCATAATTCATTATTAATGAGTTATAATTGCCAACTTCAAACTTAAATTGTCATATATTGTTTAAAAAAATATCATAATAAATATGAAAGAGTCAATAGTTATAAAAACTACTAGAAACTAGAAAAAACAAGTAAATTTATTATCTATTGCTTATGCTTGGGCCTCTTGCCACCACGAGAAATGTTTAGTTTTTTAGTCTTGTTGGAAAATCAGGATCTTTGTCATTAATATCACCCTCTAAGCATTGATATCCAGAGGTATCTTTGTCATTACCTCTGTATCTGTATAGGGATCTTTGTCATTAATATCACCCTCTAAGCATTAACATAAGATAGAAAAAGCATAGCATGTCAAGTCAAGATTTTGTTTGAGTGATGCGTACATTTTTAGGAGGGTCATGATAGAGGAGTTCGACAAACAATGTCACTAACATCAAGGTACATAGAGGGATTGGTGCTCTTGATTAAATACGAGTTCCATACCCTAATACATGACAAAATTCAATGGAAATATTGCAATCCTGAAATCCTGAAAAACTGATAAGTCTGCTGGATTTTGAATGAAATCTAAAATTCTACTTTCTCCATATGAAATCCAATGAGGTCGAAACCACTCTCAAACATCCTGAGTCATTTCATGGTAATGTTAAAAATTTAAGTAAAAGGATCAAAATGAAGATGAAGGAGAATGCCACTTTTACTTAACATTACCATAATCGCATATCAATACTAGGGCCATATGCTTGATCATTAAGTTGCCCCACTCAAAACTTAATTGTTTCTTTGAAAAAAATTGCATTTGGAACAGTACTGCAATTTTTTTTTTGCAAAAAAGGCTAAATGCTCCCGAAAAGGCAGGGAGCGCGCTCCCGACCCTCTCCCGAGTCTCTCCTGCTCGGAGCGCGGATTGGGAGCGGGATCGGGGGGGCGATCCCCTGCAACACTGCCTGTGACTGACTCAGCTGCTCCTGAGGATCTGGTGACTCTGGATACTCTAACTCCCGTGAACTCCTGAAAGCTTTCTCCTCCTCGAACTTCACATCCCACCTGACAACCACTTTCCTCTGCGCAAGAATATAAATCTGATAAGCTTTCGAGGTCTCGCTATAACCCACAAAGATGCCCTTGTTTGCAGTGGGCTCTAGCTTGGTCCTGTTCTCCTTGGGGACATAGGAATATGTAAGGCACCCAAAGATACGAAAGTGCCCAATATCAGGCTTCTTCCCAAAAAAAGCCTCCTCCAGAGTCACATTCCTCAAGGCATGATGTGGACTCCTGTTCTGCAAGTACACAATAGTGTTGCAGGCCTCTACCCACAAAAATAAAGGTAACCCCTGATCATGAAGCATGGCTTTGGTAGCCCCTGCAATGGATTTGTTCTTCCTCTCTGCAACCCCATTCTGTTGGGGGTAATAAGGAACTGTGAACTCCTTTCTAATGCCTGCCTCAGCACAAAAATCAACAAACTCACCAAGGGTATACTCCCCTCTATTGTCTGACCCGAGGACCTTGATCTTCCTACCTGTTTGAGTATCCACAAGAGCTTTGAAGTCTTGAAAACGCTTGAAGACCTCACTCTTGGTCTTCAAGAAATAAATCCAGGCCTTCCTAGAGTGGTCATCAATGAATAAAACATAGTACTCATAGCCACTCAAGGATACATGAGACATCCGACCACTGACATCGATATGAATCAAGTCAAGGATCCCAGTCACTCTGCTGTCACTGCTGGGAAAAGGGGATCTGGCAAACTTCCCCATAGCACATCCTCTGCATACATCAAGGTGATCAGAACTGAAATTTGGCACACCAGTGGTGATCTCCCGCAATGTACTCAAGGCCCCATGATACATGTGCCCCATCCTGCGGTGCCAAATCTCACACAACTCTAAACTGCTAGATCTGTTGTCGGTCCTGTCTCGGGTGCTGCTACTCAATGCCATCAGGGGTTGGAATGAGAACTTGTACACCTTGGCATGGCGCACACCAATCTCTCTAGCTGAAGAAGCTGGAGTTCCCTTAGGATATATAAGCACCTGCCCTCTCTTGAACAACACATCATACCTCTGTCCTCAAGTGCTAAGACGGATATCAGGTTCTTCTTCATTCTAGGCACATATAGAACATCTGACACTTTCAAGGGAGGTTTGGGTCCCCTATCAAATGTCAATGTTCCCACACCGACTGCTCTAACAATGCTGTCATCACCAAGTACTACCTCCATATCAGTATCACCCTCTGAAAGCTTTGAGAAGTACTCTCTGACTCCTGTCATGTGGCGGGAAGCGCCGCTGTCAACATACCAAATGCTAGAAGATGCTCTGCTAGTAGCGGGGAATGCACACTCCCTCTAAAATTGTATGGTAGGTGATCTTGCACTAGTGGCCTCACAAGCTATGAACCCAAACTCCAAAGCTCTCTGAGAAGCTCTCTATCTCTGCAGAAGCTGCCATGGGTTTGTCTTTCCCTTTATTGCTCTTCTTCTCCAGACACACAACAGCATAGTGTCCCAACTTTTGACAATTCCAACATTTGACTTTGGAATAGTTCTTCTCCTTGTTTTGCTGCTTGCCTTTACCTTTGCCTCCACTGTTGGAAGCTTGCTTCTTTGCTCTGCCCTTCTTGCCTCTTGCTAGCAATGCCACATTGTCATCCTCCTCCACCTATTTGGCTGCCCCAAGATGGTTCTTTCTGATATCATTTTGAATGCAATCATCCCACAACCTCTCCCAATCGGTAAGGTTTTCCCGTGCAACAATGCCATCCACAAAATTCTCCCAAGTCTTGGGAAGACCATTCAAAACAATCCTCACCAAATCAATGGGTGCAATGATCTCACCTACGACTGCCAACTCATCTCTCACTGAAGTGATCTTTGTGAGGTATGCTGTAGCATTGTCAGTGTTAGCCATTTTAATGGCCTTCAGTTTCTCCTTTAGGACCATTTTTCTGTTTTCATTTGAGCTCTGGTAAAGACTGGTCAAGGCTGTCCACATCTCATGTGCATAAGTCTTTCCTCTCACATGAGGAATGACATGGTTTTTGATTCCTTCCAGAATCAATCTTTTTGCCTAAGCATTCTTTTTGTTAAACTCTGCCAACTATACAGGGTTAGCAGGTACTACTACTGGGTTCTGTGTGGTATTTACCATAATGCCCCAGACTTCTGCTTTCTCAAAGATACTCTGGATTCTCTCCTTCCATGCACTGTAGTTGTTCTACCTATCCAACCTGTCTTCAACTCTTAAACCCAAAGACATGTTTCACTGTCCTACCAAACTGAAATTTTCAAATCTGTGGTAAAGGTTTTTGTTTTTTGTGTAAAAATCAGCTTGCTGTAATTTTCACTTTGCTATCCCAAACTGCACTTTTCAGCCAACCAAGCTCCAATACCATGAAGAAATTTCAACTCCCACTCCGGTTATCAGTTTTCCTTATCACTCCATGCATTTAGTTTTAAATCCAAGCATGATAAAAATTCTAAAATCTGGAAATGACATTATTTTTCTGAAAACACAAATTTAGAGATTTCACAACTGCTGAAATTGCAGAAATAAAACACAGCAAAATTATGACAGTTACACAGAAAATAACATAGTGATTTTTGGTCAATGTGACCCTAGAAAAACTCCCTACAACTCTTGGGGAAAACTAGTTTGAGGGCTCTTTTTTATTTCTGAAAATGCTTTGAACTCCACCTCCAAAATCGTGCCAATCATCAAACAACCAAAACAAAATTTATTATAGCAATAAAACATTAAATCCTGTACGGCCTGCCTCGAAAATTGTGCCCAAAAATTGCTGTACAGACTATACGTGCCATACAGATTTCAGCATTACGACTGCCTCGAAATTCGTGCCCTTGTTGTTGTCCCTCTTCCTCAATTTTTGTGCCTCTTGCTGTATGATTTTGCCTTGGGATGCGTGCCAATAAATGATGTTGCCCAAATTTGCTGAAATGTCTTCTTGCTACCCTCTTTCACTTCCTCATTGCTAAGAAATTTTCTCCTTGCTCTCCCTTCTCTTTCTCTCAAATGCTCATGAAAGAATGAATTGATCTTTTCCTCTTCTCTTCTCCTTTTATTCTCTAAATGACCTTTTGGGTTACCCTAAGATCTAATGGTTGAGATTCATTTAGATCTAGGGATGCGAATAAATGTGCATTTAATTTTCACTTTCTATTTTTTAACTTACCCAATTAAATAAAGACCCACTTAGCCTTTTATTTCCATAATCTCTTTTTCACTTTCTAATTCTTCATTGACTTTAATAAAGTCACCTTTAAATTAGAATGTAACTTTATAGCTTATAAAGTCACTTTAAAATTAGAATGTAACTTTACCATTTATAAAGTCACTTTTAAATTAAATTGACTTCACCACTTATAAAGTCACTTTAGGAGAAAAGTAAAAAATAAATTTGGACACTTTTCCCTAGGCTAAGGATCAAAGCCTTAGGGAACCACTTGTCCTCTGGTACCCAAATTTTAACATTCTTCCCCTTATTCAAGATGGGTTCTTGAATATTTTTTAGTTTGGCAAGGTCTTTCACATCCTTTTCCATCCTTGTGCTACCTTGTCCACCATTTGGACACCTCTGAACTTTTCAAAACACCTTTAGATGATAACTAGGACATCCTATAGTAATTCCTGTAAAAACTACAGAAAACCCTGTAGCGGTTTCTATAATACTATAAGAAACCCTGTAGCAGTTCCTGTAGTACTACAGGAAACCCTGTTTAAACCTGTTTTGAGCATAAATGATAGCCTAAGCCTAGGGTAGGCCCTCAACTTGACTTCCATGCCTTTCTCCCATTTCTATAATATCTTTTAGGCCTTGGACAAAAGCTAGAAAGAGATTAGGGACCTCTTGGAAAGCCTCTTTTCATCACTGCAGTTTGAGTTCTGTTTTGATGGTGAATTCCTTCTTTCCTTTTGTTGCCTTCTTTTCTTTTTAGGCCTAGATGATTGCCTAATGGCCTTGGAGTTCTCTGTTTTGATTAGGTGTCTCTTAGGCACTGCCATTTTGGGTTTTAGCACAATTTGTTCCTTTCTTCCTTCTTGTAACAACATTCTATCTTCCTGTAGTAGTCATTCCTCCTCTTTTGGGGTCTTCTAACTGTATGGGAGTGATGGGAAATGATGTAGAGGGTTTGGAGGATGATGCTAGGGCCCAAAGGGAGTAGTGTAGGTTTGTGAAAATGGAGAGGATGTGCTCAGTGTGTTCTTTTCAAGAATTTTTCAGGTTGAGACATAGAGTAGGGTTTGTTCTTGAAAAATATTAATTTTTTTCTTATGAAATGGGATGGATGAATGATGGATAGATAGTGGATATGAAGTGGATGGAGGGCTTGGAGTGCTGTGGTGACTTGGCCTTTGCAGAAATTTCTTCTTTTAATTGTTGTCCCCATTCCTCGAAATCATCACCCTTCCTAATTTGACTTTTCCACATTGCATGAGTGAAGGAGTGAGCTGCAATTAACTAGTTGAAGGCGGCTGAGACTGCTAACCCATCCTTAGCTTATAAAACCTCATCTCTCATGCATTGACAACAAATTTCTAACTATAATATGCTCAGGAGAAGAGGTTAAGAATATTGCATATCTGTACCTACTTGATGGTTGTTGGAGAGACATGCATGCTGCTGCTGAGTTGATGATTGATCCATGGTCCTCTGGAGGTGATAATTTCCTTTGTTTGCTTCTGCACAGGTCTTCATAGCTTGGTGATTCTAAACCTCTGTCTTCCAGTTACCATGAGCAAGCTATCCTAGTCAAATCCGGCCTTCTTGGAGTGATGGGTTTGTCCATGGGTGATGTTCACCTTCCCTATACCTTATTCCACCATTAGACACCTTTCCCACACTTCATTCTACCTTTCCTACCATCTCCTAAGCTTTCGGCCTATTTCCTGTAGTAAAACAGGGCATCCTATAGTAGAACTAGGACATCTTGTAGTAGTACTACAGGAAACAACAGATTTGTCTTATTTTGTCCATATCTCCCAAATGGTAGAATGGATTGACCTGAAATTTTCTGAGCATGTTGCCATCATCTTTCTGCACCTTCCCATAAAAAAAATTTGGCCAATGGATGCACAAATCTTGAGAAAAATAAAAAATGCTTGAAGTTGATGGAGGTTGATTTCTTGGAAACCATGCACTGGAATCCGCTGAAATTGCTTGGGCATGTTACTATCATCCATAGGCATCTCCCCATGAAACAACTTTTTAAACGGATGCACCAATATCGAGAAACTTAAAAAATGGATGTAGGTGATGAAGGTTAATTTCTCGAAAGCTGTGCATTGGAATTTGCTGAAATCGCTTGAGCATGTTACCATCATCCATGTGCATCTCCCCTTGAAACAGCTTGGCAAATGGATGTATGGTTTACAAGATATGACAAAAATAGTTTTATGCTCTATGTATTTCTATTTCCTGTAGTAAAACAGAGCATTCTTGTAGTAATTCAGGACAACAAAGAAAATGACTGGTAAAAGATTGGGGATGATGAGTGGATCGTGGAAATAGATGAGGGTGATGGATTTGCAATTCTTTGGCCCTTCTGGAGCATTTGAGCAAACGAGGAGAAAGTCAAAATTTTACTTCTTTTGACTAGAATTTTGACCAATTTTTTTCTTTTCTTTGGTGTCAACTTATTTTTGTTGCTTGTAGATGTTGGAGAGCATCTACATTCATCAGAGAGATACATGGAGCAAAGTTTTTTTGTTTGTTTGTTTGTTCTCTATTCTCTTCTAGGCCTACTGGCCGCTTCAATGAGATTTTCAACTCGTAGGTCTGCCTAGGCGCCTCAAAGGGGGTTTTCACCTAAGATCTTTTTTTTTTTAATTTAAATTTCTCCAACCCATTGACTGCTTCATGGAGGTTTTCAATCAATGAGCCAATATCAGGGGCTTCATAGGAGATTTTCACTGGAGATTTTTATTTTTTCTCTTATTTTTCATTTAATTAATTAATTAATTTTTTATTTTTTATTTTATTTTATTTTTATTTTTTATCTACCCTACTCTATTTGAAAAACAAAATATCTTTCAAGTATAATAATACTTCCAATGGAGCCATGTGCCCATCAAGATGAAAGATAAACTGATGTGTAGCCTTGAATTATATGCTTTGACATGTCCCTGGATTTCAGAGACCAAATGCTTTGACTTTGACAATATCAAGCATAGTTGATGAGGAGAGTGATGCTCCATTTTGTTGATTTTCTAGAACCAAACCTCAATTAACTTTGATGCCCTTGGTTTGCTTGCTTATCTGGATCATTTTTCATGTCTTCTTCTACCATGACCTTTAAATCTTCATCTTTTTGCTTATTGTTCTCTTGAACACATGGAGGATTTGATAGTAACTATGAAACAACTTTCCCAATCTCTAATTTTGATGTCTGCTCTTCATCAAATGCAACCCATGATCTTTTGATATTCTCATTTGAATATTCTTCTTTTGGATGTGTTCCTTCAATACGAACCTCCCTACAAAAACCATCGAAAGCACTCTCACTGCTACCCCCCCCGCACCCATACCGCATCGAGAGCTATCACTGCTACTACTGCTATCCACTGTGACTGCATCAAGATAATCTCTTTTTTGTAATATTCTTCCTGAGCTGAGATGAATACCATTGAGATAAAGAGGAGATATTTGGAAGTGTTATACCTTAGCATTGTAAGTGAGTTGAGCTACTTCATTGTGTGGGTTTGGAAATTGTGGTACAGGTAGTTGAGTGGGAGTGGATATTTCAGATGGGTGTGGTTGGGGTGGAGGTGAATGTTATGGATAACATGGAGTTGAGTATGGATGATATTGAGGAAAATATTGAGGATATTGTGGATGGCTCACATAAGTTCCTTGCCAACCTTGTTGCCAAGATTGGTTTTGGGGTTGAGATGTGTTGAAGTTTCTAAGTTTACTTAGTTTAGAAACCCTTCATGCACTTTTTCTGATTTATTCCTACCTACTTATTATTTTTCTTTAACAAGTTATTTACAAAGTAAATACTGAAAATAAACACTAGTGCATGCTCAACATATTACAGATCAACAACTAAAAGAAACAAGAACAAACACACCACATGACACCATTATTTTTGGATTAATGTTCTCGGAAAAACCCAATGTGGGAAAATCGGTGCAACTATCTGAGGGTTTTCTTATTAAGCAATATCAGAGTACAATCTAGGTGCCGAAATTGGCCTACCCAACAGAGAATTTCCTTAGCAGCTATACATCACAGTTTGAGAGAAATCTCCTGGCTTAAACCCCGGAAAATCCTTCCGGCAGCTCCTCATCACAAAACTGCTCTGCAATCCCAGCGTCTACCCAATCTGGACTGCGTCAGCCCCTCTCTGTCTCACGCTGGCCTCGCGTCAGCCTTTCTTGGCCCGTGTCCTCCCCAGGAGGCCCTGCGTTAGCTTTATGGGCCTTTGCGTTAGACACACTGGCCTCTTTGGTGCTCTGCGCAGCACTTGGTTGCCTTTGCGTGGCCCTGCATGAGCCCTTGTTGGCTTTGCGTCACTCTCCTTGGCTGCTGCGTTGCTTTCCCAGCACAATCTTCGCCTTCTCTGTTTCTCTGTACTCAATGCCCCTCAGCTGCTCTCCTGATCATTGATTCTATCTCTCTTAGCAAACCCCGCTCTAGAGAATAGAATGACTGATCACTCTGGTGTCTTCTCCAAGTGACCCTCAAGCGTCCTCTTATACTTTTCTTGTTGACATATCAACAACCGAGATAAAGTCCCTAGTCAACGGTTAAGATTAGATTTGGCTTGATCCATGTTTTTTGGACCATTCTAACACAGATTCATATTAATACACATTAATATTTTATTTTCTCTAAGTTTAGACTACTTAGGGATTCCATTAAAAATATTAATTATTTTAATATCTCATGATTTGTTTAGAATCTGTCCAAACCCTTTCTGGGTATTGGAGATTTCATGTGCCCCAACCTCTCCACCAAATTTCGTGGCTAAAGCACATCTGATGCTACTCCAAATCAACAAGATGGCCAATGTTGTCAAGGAAAGGGTGTGTTCCAATTACTTTGAGATGGATGTGCATAATCTTGAAATTGTGAATTAGGCTTTTGCATCATATCAGGTTGAATAGGCTGCCATGGTCCTCTTGGAGCTACATAACATAGCTACATTGGCAATTGACTTGCTCCATTGCCCTCTTTGTAAACTTTCTTCAACCTTGGTAATGAGGGGAAATATTTAACATCATGTGATTCTACATGGACAACACAAATGTCAACATCTTCTTTTTGCTCATTGTGTATTCTTAACATTTCTACTTGTTTAGTTAGATTGCTAAGAATTTATGTTTTAAAGTCATCAAGCAAATTTCCAAGTTTAGCTTGGCTTACCGATCTTGATGTTGATTGACGTATTGTTGCCCTTCCTCTTGATCTGTGTTTGCATGTTTCACAAATTTTCTTCAAATGATAATTGGTATACATCACCTTTACTCATGAAATCAAGAATATCAATCCACTCATCCCTAATTGTTCTAAGGAAGAGGGTTTTTAGTGTGTTGGATCCTAAAAGATGTAGTTTTTTCCCTCTTAAAATTATACATGATTCTCTCTATTAGATGCTCTAGGCTCTCATCTTCTTTTTGATTTATTCTAAATATTTCCTCTTTAAGATCATGATCTTTATACTTTTCTAGAAATATCTTTTGTATCTTACTCCATGATGTTATTGAATTAGTCCTTAAACTCATTAACCATTTAAGAGCTCTATCCTTAAATGTTGCCGAAAACAATCTCAATTTTTGAGTGTTTAACAAGTAACCATAAGATCCACAAGGTATTTCAAATTCAAAGGAAAAGGTTTCCGGATCTTCTGACCTTAAACCATGAAATTTTGGAAGAAAAGATGGAGGAATGTTCTTCATGTGCATACTTCCATCAGTATCTTGAATGGGAAATCTGAGAGGATCGTCCTCATTGTCATCATCTCCATCCATTTCATCTACATTCTTTGCGATCTCTTCTTCTTCTACCTGCAAAAGTGGATGGTGATGTGGCTCTTACTGCACCACGTGATCAAATGGGGGGGTGGGTTGGTGTTGGAGACAATTTTTTTGTTTGTTTTTAGGATTGAATGAAAACACTAATGCAATGCACTCTTTTGTTTTTGAAATGAAATATGCCAAATGCAAATCTTTTTTTGTTTTTGTAGAAAGTAAAAAGAAATTAATCAACTAGGGAAGAAAACAATATATACTTTGACACCTCCCTAGCAACAACGCCAAAAAGTGATGAGCCTCGGTATTGCAACTCCCAAGGTTACCAATTTTAATTATCAGCCCGGGGTTCGTACAAACTTAAGAGGTATTGGCACTATATGTGCAGTATATAATGTGTCATTCTTTGGCTGTCATGATGTAATGGAGTGTATGTACTAAAGTAAAATCCTAAACTAATTGCAAAAATGAAATGCTCGAAATGGAAACCTTAACCTATTGCAAGAAAGAAAATACAAGGAAAGAACCCTATTCTAATTGCATAAAATAAATATCATGAACTAAATGTCAACCATTACATTTCAAAGAGTTTAAATCCATCAACCGAGTTCATTGGATGTGGCAATCAAGAAAATCATCATTGTATTATCGAATCCATAAATCCGTCCATTAGCACAAATCGTTGAAATGTTTTGCATGGGTAAAGAGGCAAATTCTAACCGGCCTTTAATCTTCCCTAATAATTGATTTAGAACCTAGTGGCCTTGATTCAACTCTAAGGGACAATAACCAATCTTCTTGAGCGAATCTGGGCAAGTATATACATGTTGGAATACTGCTACAGGGTTTCCTGTAGTACTACAACAAGAAACAACAGATTTGCTCTAGGGAGTTATAATTCACCAAATGACCAACCAAATCAAATCCAAATTGGATGGGACGAATTTTGTTACTGACTAGGATGTCTTAGGTCTCCATTGCAAGTCTAATCACTCAAAAAGACCTTTGTTAACCCATGCTAAAAAATGACAGAAAATTACTAGTCGAAAATCTAAAAATTTGAGAACTAGTGAGCTAGTAAATCTATCAAATTCCTAAGCTAATAAAGTGCAAATGTAGTGGGATAATTTTTGTTATTAACTAGAATATTTTTGTGATATAATGCAAGTGGAATCAACTCGATTGAAGCTCGTTAGCATGCTCTAAAAAATAACAGAAATTTACTGTTATTTGCTACAAAGGACTTCCAGAAATCTAGATTTGAGAATAAACAAACTAATCCAAGTAGCTCAATGATTACTATGACCTTCCAAAGCTGTTCCGAGGATGAAATGATGCTTGTGATCCTGCAAAAGAGCTTATTTCAACCATTTAACCTAATTCTACAACGAGAAATCATTAACACTAAATGTAGAAATAGAAAAAAGACAAGAAAAAGAGATGCATGTGACTAAGAAGTGAAAAGAAGAAAAATAAATGATACAAAAGAGCTCTGAGTCTCCTAGGATGGCCAAGTCCAAGGAAACTCAGAGTCCTATGAAGGAGATCAAGATTTAGAAGCTGAACATGTCACCAATCTTAATTATTTCCATCAATACAATTACATCCTTGCAAGAGATGAAAGTGGAGCTGCAAAAATACGAGTTCTCTCCACAAGAATACTAATAAAAATCAACTACTACAGGGAAATTCGACCTGTTACTTATACAAAATGATTAGGAACCATTCCCCATGAAAGGAGGCATCTTTTCCCACCAAAATCCCTTGATTAGTGGATCTGGTTCCCAATACTAGGAATCTGCATTAAATGGCAAAGAACAAATTCCTAGATTTTCTCAATCATTAGAGCTCCACAATCTGTGCCATAATTCTAGAATATCGTGTTTGATTTATTATTTAATATTTATCCTCCTGTAGTAGGGAGCAAGTCCCTAAATTATCTCCTCCTTCAAATCTTCATAATTTGTCCAATATTCTCACAATATTCCACAAAAATAAATAATATTAGACACAAATATGCAATTATCCATAAACCTTCCTAATGAACATATTAAAGTTAAAAATACATTATCTAATGCAAAAAGAGAGGTTTAATGTGCTGAAGGATGGTCAGATGGGCCTTAATTTATGTCTAATTTAGAGACACGGGCCTTAATTTATGTCTAATTTAGAGGTCTATCACCCATATTAAAAGTGACTTTAATTAGTCACTGAATTAAATAAAAAGAGGGGAAAATAATTAATTGAAGGAAAAAGGCCAAAAGTGACTTAGGTGGAATAAAATAAGATGAAAATTCACTTAGATGGAGTCAAAGGGGAGCTGCTTGAATAATATTAAAATAATCAAAATAAGATACTTCTAGAAGCTTGGAGATCTATTTGTTGAGTCTTTAAAAGGAGGAGGAAATTAGTTGGGACATCTTGGTTTTGAGTATTTCTCTTTGGTGTGGATTGGAGAATTCAATTCTCTACCTTAGTAGCCCCAAGACGAAAACCCTTTAGTGATTCATTGAGAGTGGGTGAGAAGCCATCTATCTCCTTGGTGAATTTATCTAGAATTCATAGGTGCACTTGTTGATTCTGCAGTCAATTTTGGAGGGTCGGTGCCACATTGGAGCAGATTTTGGAGGCCAGTTTATTCATCTTAGCTATGTCTATGTAATCTCATATTCAGTAATTAAATAAAGCTGAGTTTTTCTTATGAGTTTGCAACATTTTTGGTTTTCATATTGCAAATCTATTTTATTTTAGTTGCAATTTCATGGTTCATGTTCTGCAATTGCTTGGAGAAATTTATGGTAGAAATTTTTAAGCAATTTCTTGAGAAATTTAGGCAAAATTATAATCGGGGATATTACATTGGGAAAACCCACTTGGGGGAAACACCCAACAACTTTTTCCTTGGAGAAATTATTCAAGTCAACAAAGATACATCTAGTTCAAATGTAAAGTCAAATCTACAGCCCTGGTCACACTTGGTCAAACTTTCCACTAGACAAGTCAAACTGCTCCACAAGAAATTTAGTAAACATTCTAATCTTCTAAATTGAAATTTACAGCTAATAACATACATATGAACTAGGCTATAGCAGATAAAATCACAAATACACATGCACCATCAAAAGCACCAAGAAACTGGGCAAATAAACTGAGCCATTTTATTAATTCATATGGGTAAGCAAGCAAGGCAAGATCCCAGGTGAATATGATGGTACCCAAACGCTGGAAAGGGCTGTACTACCAAATCTGCGTTCACCTAGAAAACTGCTGCTACCACTGGAAAGGAAATGTTGATTTATCCCTCCAAACCATTCCAAAAATTTAGATAAATTAGCCCCAAGCGCTACTCCACCAGCCCAACAAGACCCAGAAATATCTTGTGGACCCAAGTGGCGAAAATGGTCCCGTGGTAAATTGCACCCTCCTCCAATAATTTCTTTTGTTGGCTGCTGAATGGAACTAGGGATTCTTCCCTTAGAAGTGCTCAAAAAATTCTATAAAATTAATCCTAGCCTCCTCTCACCAAACCGACAAAAACCCAGAAAGGGTTTTGGTTGAATCCACCGACCATTGGTGACCCCCAACAAGTGAAAATTGCTCAATTTGGCTAGAAAATGCCCCACAGTTCTGATACTTCTCAATTATGTTGATTTGGGGTAGCATCGGATGCGCTCTAGCCACAAAATTTGGTGGAGAGGTTGGGGCAAATAAGATCTCCAATACCTAGAGAGGGTTTGGGCAGATTCTAAACAGATCAAGAGATATTAAAAAAATTAATATTTTTAATGGAGTCCCTAAGTTTAGACTTAGGGAAAATAAAATATTAATGTATATTAATATGAATCTGTGTTAGAATGGTCCAAAAGACATGGATCAAGCCAGATCTAATCTTAGCTATTGATTAGGGACTTAATCTCGGCCATTGAGATATCAACAGAAAAAGTATAAGGGGAGGTTTGAGGGGCACTTGGAGAACAGACTGAGGGAGACCAGTTAGTTCAATTTCTGGAGCGGGGTTTGCTGAGAAATTGAACCAGTGGTCTGGAGAGCAGTCAGAAGGCAACAAGTACAAAACAACGAGATGGGAGATCAATGCAGAAGAGGCAGACGCAGAGCCAGAGGAAGCCACGCAGAGATAGTAGAGACTGTGCAGAGCCAGAAGGGCTTGCATCATCCACGCTGAGGCTGCAGGAATGACACAGAAGCCCAGAGAGACTGCACAGAGCTTCAGTAGGTTGTCGCAGAGGGTTTCAGGCTGACGCAGAGGGTTTCAGGCTGTAGTAGAGGTTAGAAGGGCCTATGTTGGGTTTAGAAAAGTGTTGGAAGTTTGTCTATCTGTGGGTCAGCCAGTTTGGCACCCTGTTGTACAAGAAAATTGGTGAATAATAAAATCCTCCCTTGCTGCACCGGTTTTCCCACATTGGGTTTTTCCTGGGACATTAGTCCAAAATAACTGTGTTAATGTGTACACATGTTTGTTTTTGTATGACGGTGTGATATTTGCAACAATATTTATTTTAATGTTTATTGAAGGAATTTCATGAATA
This sequence comes from Pinus tabuliformis, assembly GCA_031772625.1. NCBI lineage: Eukaryota > Viridiplantae > Streptophyta > Pinopsida > Pinales > Pinaceae > Pinus > Pinus tabuliformis. Next base: position 196,957,872 of record CM062816.1, read on the forward strand.
ACTTATGATCAAATAAGTAGGGAAAGTAAATCAGTTGCTGCAGTGATAGAATTTTCACATGGTATCAGAGCAAGTAATCAGAGACAGAAAGGGAAAATTAGTTATGGGTCGAGACCACGATGCAAAGGCATCCACCTCTGGGGACTCACGTAGATTTTCAAAAGATTGCACAAGAGAGAGAGAGATTTCGATTTCTCTATGTTGGCTTCCAGGTTGGAAGAAGAAGTGGTGTGCATGACTAGCGTTGCATCATCAGAAGTATGGTATATAGACAGTGGAGCCTCGTGGCATATGACGGGAATCAGGGAGTGTTTCTCAGAATATCGAGAAGAGAAGATGAACTTTCAGATCACCATGGGGAACAAGGCAAAGTGTACTCCAATAGGAAAGGGTACCATAGTTTTTTAGACAGAATCGAGAGAGTGGTTCCGTGCCACAAATGTGCTGCATGTGCCAGGATTGGGGATGAACTTACTTTCCGTGTCACAACTACAAGGCAAGGGCTATGACGTCTACTTCATCAAGGAAAAGGTATACATCAAACACCCGAGTTGGAAAAACAAAGTGCAGATCGGGATCAAAAGTAATCAGTTCTACAAATTACAACTAGAATCTCCAATGGCACTAATAGGTAGTCATGGGGACAAAGACTTGAACGAACTATGGCACAGAAGGATGGGTCACTTGCACCATGGAGCTCCGAGAATTCTCAGGAGCACTGTAACAGGAGTTCCGGACTTGAGTACGGAACGAGATGATGTATGCAGGGGATGCGCTCTAGGAAAGTATGCCAAGGCAGCATTTCCTAGGAGCAACCACAGGGTCAGGAGTGTACTAGGATTGATACACTCAGATATCTGTGGACCTATGTCCCTCAAAGCTCTCAGTGGTGTCGAGTATTTTCTTACCTTCATTGATGACCACTCAAGGAAAACTTGGATCTATTTTTTGAAAACCAAGGATGAGGTTTTCTGTCGATTCAAGGAGTTCAAGGCTCTAGTGGAGAATCTGACAGGTAAGAAAATAAAAGTCTTGCGCTTAGATAATGGTGGAGAATATGTCGATAAGGACTTCACTGATTATTGCGCGAAGGAGGGCATCAGAAGAGAGTGGACAACTCCCTACAATTCGGAGCAGAATGGGGTGGCAGAAAGGAAAAACAGGACTATTGTAGAAGCAACTAGGGCCATGCTGTATGATCAGGATATGCCAAAATTTCTGTGCGCAGAAGCATGCAACACAACTATCTACATTCAGAACAGGACTCCTCATCAGGCATTGGGAAAGATTACTCCAGAGAAAGTCTTCACTGGGAAGACACCTGAAGTCAGTCATTTCAGGATATTTAGGAGTTTGGCATATTGTCGCATACCCAAAGAAAAGAGGAAGAAGCTGGATCAGACTGCAGAAAAGGGGTATCTAACAAGATATAATGAGAATGCTAAGGCATACAGGATCTATCTTCCAGGGAGTAGGAAGGTAGTAGTATGACGAGATGTAAAGTTCATGGAGGACAAAGCTTTCAGAAGATCTCGCAAAATGCCTTCCAAGGAGCAGTCGAAAGAGGATCCATTGGTCATGCCTCTTCAACCAACGGAAGTGAAGAATCCTTCCTTAGATCAGGAAGATTCTTAGGATGAGGAAGAGGAGTGAACAGAAGCACTTGTTGGCAGAGAAAGAACCAGCAGGGAACTTCGTCAGATTCTACGTGATGTAGAGAACTTCATTGGAGAGCTAAGGAACAGTAAAAGGGAGCGAAAACAATCAGACAGGTATCAAGCTTTAGTAGCTTAGGATAGAGAGCCTACCAGCTTCAAGGAGGCAGCTCAGCATTAGGTCTGGCTAGATGCGATGGTGGAGGAGTATAACTCCATAATGGTAAATGATGTCTGGGAGGTGGTGTCAAGGCCTCAAGATAGATCTGTGGTAGGTTCAAGATGGATCTACAAGATCAAATATGTTGCGGATGACAGTATTGAAAAATACAAGGCCAGGTTTGTGGCTAAGGGGTATGCTCAAAAGGAAGGGATTGACTATGAGGAAACCTTCGCCCCGGTAGCTAGGTATACATCTATTAGGACCGTGATATCTCTTGCAGCTTGGATGGGATGGGAGATCCATCAGATGGATGTCAAGATGACATTTTTGAACGGGGTAATAGAAGAAGAAGTATACATTGAACAACCAGAGGGATTTGAAACTCATGAGAAGAAGTCTCATGTATGCAGACTAAAGAAAGCCTTATATGGGTTGAAGCAGGCACCAAGAGCGTGGTATGGTCGAATAGATGGCTACTTGCAGAAGATGGGGTTTGTCAAGAGTGACACGGATCCGAATCTCTACTCCCTGGTCGTAGAGAGCGAGCCACTTATCTTAGTATTATATGTGGATGATCTCTTACTGACAGGATCATCCAGACTCATTGAAGATTGCAAGAAGAATCTGGCCACAGAGTTTGATATGAAGGATCTAGGACAAATGCACTATTTCTTAGGGTTGGAAGTTTGGCAGCAGAAAGGAGAAATCTTCCTTGGGCAAGGAAGGTATGCTACAGAAATCCTGAAAAGGTTCAGGATGGGAGACTATAGACTTATGGCTATGCCAATGATCACCAACTGGAAGAAGATTGATGCATCAGAAGACAAGGATGTCGATCCCACCCTATACCGACAACTCATAGGTTCCCTGATGTGTTTAGTCAATACCAGGTCAGATATTTGCTACGTTGTCAACACCCTCAGTCAGTTCATGGTGGAACCAAAGAGGGCTCACTGGGTAGCAGCCAAGCATGTTCTCAGGTATTTACAGGGAACAATTGATTATGGGCTCTTGTACAACAAGGGGAAGGATATCAGGTTGAGTGGATTTATTGATGCAGATTGGGCAGGAAGCTCAGTGGATCGGAAAAGTACCTCTGGGAACTGTTTCAACATTGGATCAGGAATAACCTCCTGGTGCAGCAGGAAACAAAAGTCTGTGGCTCTGAGCTCGTTTGAGGCAGAATATATGGTAGCAAGCACAACTTCGTGTCAGGCCATATGGCTTAGAAAACTACTGGTAAACCTATTTAGAAGAAATATGGAGGCGACCAGGATCATGTGTGATAATTAGAGTTGCATCAAACTCTCTGAGAATCCAATGTTTCATGATAGGTCGAAGCATATTGATATCCGGTGTCACTTTGTCAAAGATTGTGTCCAACGAGGAGCTGTACAGTTGAGCTACACTCCTACAGGGGAACAAGTGGCAGATATCCTCACCAAGGCCCTTGGAAAGTCAAAATTTGACTACTTCAGGGAAAAGATGGGGATGGTAAAGAACCCCTTTCAGAAATAGTGTGTTAGCAGCACAAATGAAGAGGGAGTTGCAGTGCAGATGCAGTATTGGGAGAAAGGACCAACAACAACATAGATGCAGAGGGCGTTCTAGTGCGGATGCAGTGTTGGGAGAAAGGACCAGCAGCAGCACGAATGCAGACGGAGTTGTTGTACAAATGCACCAGTGGCAGTAGCAGAGCCATGGGCAACAGTACAGGAGGCAGCAGTGCAGAGGATGTTGGGCAGGAAGGCCTAGCATCAACACATGTACCGATGCCGGATGATCAGAGTAATACTCAGTGAGGAGTATTGCTAGAGCACAGTCCTCGCTAAGAGGGAGTGTTGATTTGGAGTAGCATCGTATGTGCTCTAGCCACGAAATTTGGTGGAGAGGTTGGGGCACATAAGATCTCCAATACCCAGAAAGGGTTTGCGCAGATTCTAAACAGATCATGAGATATTAAAATAATTAATATTTTTAATGGAGTCCCTAAGTCTAAACTTAGAGAAAATAAAATATTAATGTGTATTAATATGAATCTGTGTTAGAATGGTCCAAAAGACATGGATCAAGCTAGATCTAATCTTAGCCGTTGCTCAGGGACTTAATCTCGGCCGTTGAGATGTCAACAGGAAAAGTATAAGAGGAGGCTTGAGGGTACTTAGAGAACATACTTAGGGAGACCAGTCAGTTCAATTTCTGGAGCGGGGTTTGCTGAGAAATTGAACCAGTGGTCTGGAGAGTAGTCAAGAGGCAGCAAGTATGGAACAAAAAGACGGGAGATCAACGCAGAAGAGGCAGACGCAGAGCTAGAGGAAGCCACGCAGAGGCAGCAGAGACTGTGCAGAGCCTGAAGGGCTTGCGTCATCCATGTAGAGGCTATAGGAGTGACGCAGAAGCCCAGAGAGACTGCGCAGAGCTTCAGTTGGCTGACATAGAGGGTTTCAGGCTGTAGCAGAGGTCAGAAGGGCCTACGCTGGGTTTAGAAAAGTGCTGGAAGTTTGTCTATTTGTGGGTAAGCCAATTTGGCACCCTATTGTACAAGAAAATTGCTGAATAATAAAATCCTCCCTTGTTGCACCGATTTTCCCACATTTGGTTTTTCCGGGGACATTAGTCCAAAATAACTGTGTCAATATGTGCATATGTTTGTTTCTATATTATAGTGTGATATTTGTAGCAGTATTTATTTTAATGTTTGTTGAAGTAATTTCATGAATAACTTATGATGAAATAAGTAGGAAAAGTAAATCAGTTGCTGCAGTGATAGAATTTTCACAAATTAGGCCCAAATCTCCCTCCAAGAAATCCTCCCTAACTCCTGTGAATTTCTCCCCTCAATCACCAAGCAAATCCCAACCCGAATGCTTTGCAAATTTTGAATCTCTGTAAGTGCACAAAAGCTACCAAAATCCCTACGCAGGCCCAACATAGACAAATTCAACCCTCTAGTTCACAACACTTTCAACGCTGCCAATTCACAAGGGAAAACTTGTCCTCCTTGGGGGAAAATTCCCTGCAAAATTCCCGCCCAAACTCCTTTGTTTGTTGGCTCTTCTCACCCACACAAATTCCTTCTGCGTCCTAGGAGGAACACGCACCAGCTGAAGAATTTCTTGCAATTTCGGCTCCTTTAGAACTCCTGAGATGGACTTCTCTCTACTCTCCTAGGGTGACACTTAGTTCACCGAAGGTAGAGGTGGAATTCCGGCTTGTGAATTTCTTGTGCTAAACACCATCAGTTTGCTTGGCTAAACAACTGAAGGAAACTTGTGTCAAAGCTAGATTGTCAAAAGATACAAATGAAGGCCTCTTCTCCTTATGTATAATTGTTGGCCTCCTTTTCTTCCTTGGTGGCCCCCACTCTTTCTCTCTCCTAATTTGCACCCCTTCCTCCCTCTCTACCTTCCAAGAGTGCGAGTCCCCTTCTTGGCCAAATTTCTCTCTTTTGTGGGCCCCACGTTCCACTAGAGGTGTGATTTCCCTTTTTCCTCCCAGGTCCCAATGCCAGAATTGCCTCCGCTTCCAAAAGTCTTTTCTAATGTGGAAAATCAAAATTGGGGATATTACAAACATTGAGATATAAGGAAAAAATTCATCCTTTTGTTCTACCTCGGAATTTTGGCCTGTTTCCTTCCTCAAGAATTCGGTCCTATTGCCATCTCAGAGATTCGGTCCTACTGCTTTTTTAGAGATTAGGTCTTGCACCATGCCACAAATTCTTCCTTGTATAAACCTTAGATTCATCCTTCAATATGAATAGAATTGATCTGAATTGATTGCTTGAGAAGGAGGTCAAATGGGTATATATAGTGATTGAATGAACCTGAATAAGTGTGTCTATAGGGGTAGGCCGACTTGACTTCTTGGAGGGTTGACTTTATGTTTTTGGAGCCAAAACTTTAATATTAGAAATTCAAAATTCCTTCTTTTTAAAGCCAACATGAATAACATGTCTTACATATATTTGGAGGGCTAAAATATCAATTATGAAGACCGACCATAGCTACAAAATTCAAGTCTCCGTTTGAGCTAGGGAGGTATTCATAATGACTATCCAGATGTTCTCTTGTTGACAAATATCTCTAAGAAAAGGTTCATCATTTATCATCAACATCAATATCATTTGATTACCATAATCTTGGTCAACAACTTTGACACATGGTAAATGAACAACATCAACAAGTTACCATAATTGTGGTTAGGACCTTTGACCTATGGTGTATCCTCACCATAATCTTGGTCAGCTCTCCTGACACATTTTACATCATTAGTATCAACTAGTCACCATAATCCCGATCCAACTGACACATGTTATACAAAGTAGTCTTGGTTCACCATCATTCCAGTGAATATCTTTGACACATGGTGAATCTCCAAAGGCCACACTCTACCCGTGTAACTTTGGCCTTATGCTAAATGGGCTCATTCAACCTATCTGGAGAGTTTTCAGCCTGATGCTGAAAGTCACCTAATCAACTAAGTGATCCTGGGCCTCTAGGACCATTCTTTTTAATTTTGGTCAACATACTTGACGCTGGAAGAATGATTGTCCTGAATTGGACCATTCTCCCTAATTCAAGTCAACATTGTTGACACGGAGAGAATGTTTGTCCCTGATGCTATCTCATCAACACTTTGGACCATTTTTCCTGATCCTGGTCAACCTGACCTAGGGATAATGACTATCCTTGATGTTGCAATTCCATCACTCCCTCTTGCTAAGAAAGACATGCTCAATCAATCCAAGCTTGTCCTTGAAGTATATTGACTTCATCCTGGAACAAAGGCTTTGTCAACAATCTGCTTAACTGAGGAATAGTACTGAAGCCACACTACTTCCTTTTGTTCCATGTCTTGGTACTAGATTTCACTATGCTTCGACTTTTCATCATGGTCGTCACCTGTACCTCATCAAGACAATCCTGCAAGTAGATTTTGAAGCCATACTGCTTCCCAACTTGCCAACCAAGCTGCAATATACTCGACCTTAGAAGTACTGAGTACGACAGATGTCTACTTCCCGCTCATCCAAGAAATCCTAATGGAGCTCAAACTAAAGCAATATTCTAATAATCTCTTTTTGTTTTCTGCACTTTGCCCAATCTGAATTCTTGCAACTGTTTCCTTCACTGGAACCATCACCAAAACTACTTGACACTAAAACAGATCCTACTGTAGCAATCTGGCTGCTCGCTCGGGCTTCTGCCATATTTCTAGTTCTAAGAAGTAATGTATCGAACAAAGATGCTTCATCTCAAAATCAAAGGTCAACTCTTTTTGACACTAAAGTAGAGCTCCCTCTATCATGGAAGCAAATCCTCCTACCACTGCTGTGTGGAAATTTCTAAGTCTAACACATCAGAAATTCTTTGTGCATTATCTGGTTTATTTCACCTACTTGTTTATTTCTTAACAAGTTATTTAACCATATAAATATTGAAAATAAACACAAATACAGTCTCAACCATCTATAGATCATAAACTGAAATAACAGACAAACACACAAGGGACACCGTTATTTTTGGGCAATCGTCCCCGGAAAAACCCAACTTGGGAAAACTGTTGCAGCAGTTCTGAGGGTTTTATTATTAAGCAGATTTCTTGAGTACAACTAGGGTGCCAAACTAGCTCACCCAATAGAGATATCTATCTGGTAGTAATACCTCTCTTCGAAAGCAGATAATTAGCAAGTTTGCTCCATGAAAATATCTCCAATGCTTCTCCGAGGCTCTGCGTTAGCCCCCCTGGCCTCTGCGTCACTCTGAAAGCCCTTGCGTCAGCCTTATGTTGCTCTGCGCTGGCTCTATGGCTTTCTGTGTCACCCATGCAGACCGTGTTAGCCTCTGCGTGGCTCCTGTTGGCACTGCATAGCCTCTTCAATCTCTGCGCTAGTCCTTCAGCACTATCTTTGCCTCTCTGCTATGCACTCACTGCCCCTTGCTGCAACTTAGATCACTTGTTCGAATTTTCTCAGCAAACCCCGCTCCAGAAAATGGAACTGACTGATCAATTGGGTGTATCTCCAACTGACCCTCAAGCCTCCTCTTATACTTTTTCTGTTCAGTCTTCAATGGCCGAGATTAAGTCTCTAATCAACGACTAAGATTAGATTTGGCTGATCCATGTCATTTATTACCTTCTTACACAGTTTTATATTAATACCCATTAATATTTTAATTTTCCTAAGTTTAGACATAGGAACTTCATTAAAAATATTAATTATTTTAATATCTCTCTAATTGGGTGGAACTTCCCCAAACCATTTCTGGGTCTTGGTGATCTCATGTGCTTTAGCCTCTCCACTAATTTTCATGGCTAGATCACATCCGATGCTACCCCAAATCAACATGCTACTCCCTCTATCACATGAGTCCTTATGTTACCGTCAGAAACAAGTCATATAATAACAAGATCAAACAAGAGTCATTAGATATCCATCAAACCAAGAATACCATGCCCGAGGTTTGTACAAAGCATTCTTTAGTGTCTAATCATGAGACTTCTCATGTACCTTAAAGCCCTGAGATAAGATAAGACAAGATAACTTTATTAAAGCCCTGAGGTAGCTCTATGTACACTTCTTCCTTAATTACCATCTCCACATCCACTTGGTGCAATTTTTAAAGCAATAATAATAGTTCTAACAGAACTGTACTTGACAACTAGAGTAAACGTCTTGTGATAATCCACTCCCTCTTTCTAGGAGAACCTTCTAGTCTCAAATCTCTCTTTGTACTTGTCTATGCTGCCGTTTACTGCACACTAGATCTTGTGGATCCATTTGGAATTTGCCATTGACTTCTCTTACTCACAATCAAGGTATACTTCAAACTCGCTGATCTACCTGCTCCCTCTGAACCCGGATCTCAACACAAATCACCGATTCTGGGAGAGTCCTCTTATAACAAGCTTTGCTTCGTTCTTTCATTTCTTCCATCTGCTGCCAAAGCCTTGACAACCTTCGCTATGTGCTGGCAATCCTCACTAGGAGGCCATGGAAGAACAATTATAACCAAGCAAAGATATAAAGACAAGAGGCTAACAAATGGTAAAAACAATAACAATAATAATCAATGAAGAGAGATATAAGTTACTTATCTGTGGAGGATTATAGGAAAATATCGCCCCCCTCTTGATCTTGGCCTTCTTGCATCCATCTTGCAAATTTATCAACCTTGTCCTTGTTATGATGTCATTCCTACCTTGCACGAGCTAGGGTTTCTTCTTTCAGTGGAAACATCAATCTAGGTCCAACTCTAGGGTTTTATCCACAAACCCCAGGGCTTTCACTTCTAAGACTTTCAGTCTTCTAGGATTTACAAACCCTAGCTTTGCAATTTTTCTTTTGCAAGTCCAATAGACTTTGTAATATGCGAATTCTCTTTTCCATATCCAAATGTCCAAAAATGAAGTCCATCATGTCATGAAACAATCAAGGATGTTTCATGACATGATGTTTGTCCTTTAACAATTGTCAAGGACAAATGTAGTAAGTAGAATCAAGGAATGGTATTATGATTGACATCTTACAAGAGAACTAGCTTTATTACAACCAAACTTCAAGAGGCGTGAGAAAGATCAAACTTCCTTCAGGGTCATTAGTAATTCTATCCATAAAGATGATATTCTCAGCCCTTTTTAAACTCGGTTTCTTCAAAACAATTTCAATTATGGAAATGACACTGTCAAGTACCTTGGCTTCTTCAAAATCATTGTAATAGTAGTAGCAATTTTGTCATTGTCCTTTAAGGGAAATATTGTCTCCAAGACTAATGAGGAACTCGACCTCTTTTGCATTATGATTGTCCTTTTTTCCAAAGCTGAATTTTATCCCTTTCTGTGAAATTTTTTGAATCTAACACATCAAAAACCCCTACTGCCATTTTTGGTTTACTATCTCCTACTTGTTCATTACATTAACAAGTTATTTAATTACATAAACCTCGAAGTAAAAACAAATGCAACCTTCACAGATATATAGATCATGCATTGAAGTAAACAAAAACAATAACACAAGGGACAATGCTATTTTTGGACAATCGTCCTCGGAAAAACCCAATGCGGGAAAACCAGTGTAGCATATATGAGGGTTTTATTAGTAAGCAAATTTCTGAATACAACTAGGGTCCCAGAAATGGCTCACCCTTCAGAGAATGTCCTGGACAGTAGTACCTCTATCTGGAGACAGATATTCCGGCAAATCAGTGACCGGATGATCAATCCCACAGTGACTCTCACTGTTTCTTGTGCTGGACAGTGAAAGCTGCTCCAAGCACTACTATGGAACTGTGTCACCCTCTCCCCGCTCAGGATCTGTTGATCAACTCCCAGTCTGCCCCACAGAATCTCCCAACGCTGCCTCTGAAGCCCTCTGTGTCAGCTTCTACGGCTTTTGTGTCAGCCTCTACGACCCTCTGCGTCCTCTGCATTGGCTCCTCAGGCCCTGCGTCAGCCCTTCTTGGGTCTGCGCTGCCTCTTCCAACACTTCACTGCCTCTCTGCTATGTATTCTTTAGCCTCTTGCTGAACTGCCCCTCACTGCAACTGATCACTTGCTCGATTTCCTCAGCAAACCTCGGCCCAGAAAATCGAACTGACTGATCTCTCATGGTGTGTCTCCAACTGACCCTCAAGCATTCTCTTATACTTTTCTAGTTGATGAATCAACGATCGAGATTAAGTCCCTAATCAATGGCTAAGATTAGAACTAGCTTGATCCTCGTCACTTAGAACTTTCTCACCCATATTTTATTAATACACATTAATATTTTTATTTTCCTAAGTTTAGACTTAAGAACCCATTAAAAATATTAATTATTTTAATAACTCCTCATTCGGGTGGAATTTCTCCAAATGATTTCTGGGTCTTGGAGACCTCATGTGCCTTAGTCTCTCCACCAATTTTCAAAGCTAGAGCACATCCGATGATACCCAAAATCAACACTTCCTCTTACCGAGAAATGTGCTCTAGCAATGCTTCACCATAGAAGCATCACACTGATCCTCCGCATCGGTCATCTGTGCTGATGCTTGGCCTACTGCCCCATATCCACATCACTGTTGCTTCCTGTACTGCTACCCATGACATTGCTATTGCCACTGCTACATCTGTACTGCAGCTCCCTCTCAAAACGTTGCATCATGCTGCCCATAGCACTGCCATTGCTAACTGTTGCACTGTAACTCAGTTACTGAGAAGTAAGTGTTGGCTTAGGGGGTCTTGACCTAGGTTCAGAGTTAGTTGCGCTAACCAACAAAGCCCTACACTACTGGCCCTTTCGGCAACAACTTGTGTAGCGTAGGCTGCAGTCTCACCTGAAGCAGTATGGGGGGATGCTGGAACCAAGTTTCCGCATCCAGAGATTAGTGTGATGTCTTTTAGTGCCCTAGATCTGCGTTCGTGCAGATCTATACGCCCCTAGGGCTCGGTACTGCAACTCTATCCTAACAGCGTTTAGACCTTCGTGAAGGTCCACGATTGGTCTTTGCGGACCTTTAACAATTTGTTCATCAACTTACGTGCACCAGAAAACAACCCTAGATCAGAGCTTGTGCAGATCTACTTAAGTTTTTAATAAACATAGCAGATTTTATCACAGTCTTCGTGAGCTTACATAAACACGTTTGCATACATCAATTAACCATTATTCAATAGGATCACGTACATTTAGATCAATATTTCATAACACATTATTTATCAACAGCATATACCATAAGCATAATTAAACAAAATTAAACCACAATACACAAGATTTCTTTGGAATTAGTGTCTTTATTAATTTCTAGTTCAAAATACAGACTCAAAACTTCCATGTGCACTTAGCTGCAGGGGTCCGCGCACTCAGCTGTGGACTCTACCTAGGCCTCTGCGCACTCAGCTGCAGAGCGTTTCTCTCTATCTTACCCACTTCTCTGCACTAAGACTTCTCTTTTATCAATCCATTACATCTCTGATTATCTTCTATTTTTCCTTAGACTCTCTAAGACACACGTATTTATACCTTTTTCCATGCAATCCCAGGGTCTGCGGACCATGGGTGGATCTCAAAACCGACTTAACTTTTACATAAACAAGGGGCTAAAACTCCTTTGACTCCTAACAATCTATGCGCCCTGCATCCACAAATCACGGCCTTACATTATTTACAACAATTACATCAAAACTTGGGTTTTTAACCTCAAAACTAACCGAGGGGACCCATCCCAATAGGCCCCCAACACAAAGATTATGACTCGCCCTCGAGTCACTCAGCGGGCGCTTGATCTTGTTGTGAAGATCCCCCAACTCTACCTAAACTACTGCAACTTCGATAGCGCTCTGCGTAGCTGCTTGCTTGACTTCTTCCACTAGCTGCTCTGTAGCTGGTCCTTCTGCGGCCAGCCTCATCGTCTGCTGCAAGGCTGTGAGCTTCTCCTGAATGTTGGTCGTGACCTGGTAAGCTTCGTCTAACCAGGGCCCCAGCTTGGCCTTAAGCAAGGCCTCCTTCTTCTGTGCTACTTCGACCTGCGCGAGGAGCTGCTTCCCTTCCTGCAACTTGGCTAGGCGCTGTGCTAGGGCAATGGAGAGCGTCGTTGCCCAGACTTCATCGAACTGTTTCTGCAGCTCCCGAACCTCTGTATTCAGTGTTTGCACGTTTGGGTCTTCATGCAGAGTTGTCACCAACTCCATTACCTGCTCAAATAATGTCGAACAGTCAGTGACTGCAGCATCCAAGGTGGCCATCCCTTCTTTTATGGCGGCTCTATGCTGCTCCCTGACCTTGGGCGGAGTCGTGGGCTGCAACTTTAACTACAGCTCAGTTATTTTCATGTTGAGTTCGAATTGAACTTGGCCAACCTCTGCCTTTGCCTCACGCACTCCAGCGGCTAGCTTCCTGATCTTTGCTTTCGACTGTGTGTCCTCGGGAATGTGAAACTCATGCACTGTTATGCATGCCTCTACAACTGCTGACTCCAGTCGGGAACTCTATGCCTGTAGCATTTCCTTTTCTTTCAACGCATGCATTTTCTCAGTGAACATCTGCTCATTATTCACCCTATATTCGCTGATTAGATTGAGAGCGTGCTGCTCCCGAGCTCTCAATTCCTCTATCACCCCTGCATGTAGCGTGTGAAGAATTTCATTGGGGAGCGCTGTGATGTTCAACCCGATGTTCTTAAGGGTGCTTAAGATGATGCGATCATCGACCAACTTTGCGTGTGGGGACCCTTTGGGTAATGCAACAATGCGAAGATCTAGGGTCCTTACCAATTCCGTTGCTTGATTCGTCCCTAGGGCCAGGCTCACTTGTGTTGCGCTCGCTTGACCCGCGCCCACCTGTATCCTGTTAGCCTGGATCTGCAGCTCACGCAGATCCTTTTGGACGCTCCCCAATGTTTGCATATACTGCTGCTCGAACTGCTGCAACAATTCAGTTGTAGTGTCCCGTATTTTGTCACCGATCTCATCAAGATCGCCCTCCATCAATACCATGGGATCACCTTGCGACTTGTCTGATTTTTGCTTTTTCTGGGGACCTTCTCGCTGCTCCTGTCCACGCTTCTTTAGCCAAAACGGGGTGCTCTGCCCCTCATCTCCTCCACCACCTTGTTCGGACTGTTCTTCCTCCTCGGTCTTTGGTGAAGGGGATTTGCCACTTCTTTCTGACTCATGGTGCTCCTGTTCAACCCTCTCGTTAGTAGCGTGCTCTTTCTCCAGTCGAGCCTTCTCTGCGGCTTCCTTCTTCCTTTGCGCGACTAGGTTTTGTGCAGCCTACTTGGCTGCTTCGTTTCTTTTCTGTGCTGCCGAACTTCTCGTGCCCTCACTGGTTCTGACATCTAAGTCTGCGGGGGTGTGCCACTCTGCGAGCCATTGCTTGATCACCTCCTATATGTCAGTATCTGTTACCAAATATGGAAAATCATGCCATTTCTGTTGTGGATCCTTCTGCGCCTGAATGTATACTTGGTGAAAGTCAGCCTTGAACGCGGCATAGGCTGACAACTACGTGTACAAAGTCGGGGACAACCTTGGGCGCTGGTTAATGGCCATGCGGAGGCTGGATTCCATCAGAACCCAGAAGATTTTTGTTTCTGTGACCTGTGCGGGGTCCTTTGTAGCCCATAGGGAGGTGAATTGCGCTGCCTCCAGTAATCCTTCTTCCAGTGGAGGAAACTGGCTATCCTCTAGCAGCTCCCATGCAACCAAAACAATGGAGAGCAGCAACCAAGCATAATGGAACGACTTGGTCTCATCTTGGGCCTTGTGGCAATTCGCGAGGAATTTCTGGCATAGGGACTAGTTGAACCGCACACCCTTTGCGCATTGCGCAGCTAGGGAGACCATGGGCGTTGGAACTTCGTCAGCGCGACACTTTCTCATTACCTTCCCTGCTAAGATTTGCGTAGCAATTTGCACTACAGGGTCATTTATGGAGGTGATTGAGTATCCTCGCGCCTTCTTCACGAGGTCAAATTCCTTCTTCATTCATTCTGCCAAATCCTTTTCTCCTGTCTTTCTGCCAAACAGCTTGGCCAGATTCAATCCCTCGTATGGCAGGTGTGTGATCTTGTGGATGAGCATGTCAGTGATGGGGATAGGCCCTCTTAGCCATAAGCACCCATCGTGCACCAGAGTGAGTAGTTGGCGCACACAGGTTGTGTTGATAGGGGTGCAGTGATAATGGGGCACCCACAACAAGTTCAACAATCTCGAATTCTCCACACTGCGGATCCATTCCACCGTCTCTAGCGTGGTGACACCCGAGTCCGCGTAGTAGACGCACTTCATATAGTTAGCTGTTGCTAAGTGAGGAAACCTAGCATGATCTGCGAGGTCCCAATCTTCCATCTTCAACAGTGGGATCTGCGCAAGCCACGAACCTTCAAAGGTAACCTGCTTAGGCAGCAGGGGTGTAGAAATAGAAAACTTGTCTGAGTCTAGGTCCTTGGTGACCTTCGCCTTCCCCTTGCATGGAGGGATATAGTTAGGCAACTTTTTGATAGGTTCCACCCCCTCAGCATCTATGTCTTCTATGCCTTGTCCTTCCTCCGCCTCCAGATCAACGATCTTCTCGGGCTGCTTGTCTTTCTTTTGTTTTTGTGCCGCAGAGTGCTTCCTGGGCAATTCGTGCACTGGCACCGGCTTTTTCTGTTTATCCTTCTTCGTTTCTGTGTTTCTCTAGCAGGGATTGGCTTCAGCCTCGGAGACCTCGGCGCCGTTGGCACAAGAGCCGCAACTTCCATACTTACCACCTCTGGAGCAGCTCCTTTAGAAGCAACATCACCACCAGTACTCGCAGTCTATGCGGGGCTTGGTCCAAGCATTTTTCAAGGATGAATTTCTGATTCAACTCAGACAACTTAGCAAATGTAGGGCTCGCGATTAAATCCTCCCAATACTAGCGGTTCATAGATGATACACAACACAGCTCAACAAAAACTCTAAGGGTGCAAAGTGTTCTCTATTGGACCGACATGCGTAATTTATAGGTGTTTTCAAATTCGACCGTTCCCACCAAATTTTGACCATTAATGCTGGGTGGCAGATCTTCAAAGATTTTGGCCTTAAATGCTGCCATCCTGCTCCTCTTAACCGTCTTCAGGCTGTCAAATCATGAACAGTGACTCCAACGGTCATTTTTTTGCTGTGCTGCGCGGTACCTCCCTCCATAGCGTAGCTTCCTTCGCGCTAGTTCCTTCGGAGACTGATGCTCCGGCTGTTTCGGCAGTTCCCGGTAGTTCTGGTAGTTCCAACTCTTCCCGACAGTTCTCGCTGTTCACGGCAGTTCCGGCAGTCCCGCAGTTCCGGCTTTTCCAGCAGTTCCGTCTTTTTCGGCTTTTCCAGATTTTCTAGCAGTTCCAGCTTTTTCGGCATTTCCGGCTTTTCCGGTAGTTTCGACTTTTTCGGCTTTTCCGGCAGTTCCGTCTTTTCCGGCAGTTCTGGTAGATCCGATTTTTTTGGCAATTCCGGCAGTTCTGGCTTTTCCGGCAATTCCGACTTTTCCAACAGTTCCGGCTTTTCCGGCAGTTCCTGCTTTTCCGGCTTTTCCAGCGTTTCCGTCTTTTCCGGCAGTTCTGTCTTTTCCGACAATTCCGGCAGTTCCGGCAATTCCGACAGTTTCGGCAGTTCCGGCTTTTTCGGCTTTTCCGGCAGTTCCGGCTTTTCCAGCAGTTCCGACTTTTCCGGCTTTTCTAGCTTTTCCAACATTTTTGACAGTTCCGACTTTTTCGGCAGTTCTGGCAGTTCCGGCTTTTCTGGTAGTTCTGGCTTTTCTGGCAATTTCGGCTTTTTCGGCTTTTCTGGCTTTTTGAGTAATGTAGAGCTTATTCTCCCATGACTCCATTTAGATCTAGGGCATGTTATCTAGGGCAACATATACCCTAGGGCACTCCCTCTAGCTCTTACCTTCATCAAACCCAAAACAGGATGAAGTGAGATCACAAGAGTGAGTGTGTGTGTGTGTCAAAGGACTTCAAGTCCTCTTCTATTTATACTGAAACGTAGAGGTTGAATAGGCATGACTGTTGGGCTTCTGAGCCTATGTAAGTTGCTGGCCGACTTGACAATTTGTCCATAATCAAAATAAATTCATATCTTCATAAATACTTATCGGAATCGGATGATCTTTCGATCAATTCTACACCTCTCGATGAGAGGGATCCAAGAAAAATATCAACTGCCATAAATAAGATGACGCACATGGAGTTTGGCCCTAGTTGCCAATTTTAACACTCCCTCTCAACTAGGGAGAACTCCATCTGCTGATCCATATGTCTGACTGTAGTATCTCTGCGATCAGTGCCCTGCACTGCGCTGCTCTTCTCTGCTTTGATCTGCTGAGCTTTGCTTTGCTGAACCATGAAGAAGAAGAATTGATCGAGAATGTCTCATACCATTCTCTACTGACATGAAGTTAGTTTTATTGATCCCAGATCAATATCACAAGAGAGTGTCTCAAACCACTCATACTGATCCTAGATCAATGTCACAAGAGAGTGTCTCAAACCACTCATACTGATGCCAAATCAGTTTCATTGATCCCAGATCAATGTCACAGGAGAGTGTCTCAAACCAGTCATACTGATCCCAGATCAGTTTCATTAATCCCAGATCAATGGAGGTCATCCTAGCATAGGGAATAGTGTAGATACAATGATGCGTCCATCGATAGAACTACTATGGTCGCTATCCTCATTTCCCTGCTCATTGATCAGATGAGAGGTACTTCCCATGAGTCCCAGATTGTATGGTAGGATGCCTCGATAGGAGAACGAATCATCCTGTCCACAGGAGAAAGAATCATCCTGTCAGTGGATGCTACGGAGAACGAATCATCCTGGCCCACAGTCGCCACGGAGAATGAATCATCCTAGCCCATAGTCGCCACAGAGAATGAATCATCCTAGCCCACAGGAGAACGAATCATCCTGTTCCACAATCGCCACGGAGAACGAATCATCCTGTTCCACAGTCGCCACGGAGAACGAATCATCCTGGCCCACAAGAGAACGAATCATCCTGTTCCACAGTCACCACGGAGAACGAATCATCTTGGCCCAGAGGAGAACGAATCATCCTGTTCCACAGTCGCCATGGAGAACGAATCATCCTGGCCCACGGTCGCCACAGAGACCAAATCATCCTGGCCCATAGGGGAACGAATCGTCCTGTTCCACAGTCGCCACGAAGAACGAATCATCCTGGCCCACAGGGGAACGAATCATCTTGTTCCACAGTCGCCATGGAGAACGAATCATCCTGGCCCACAGGAGAACGAATCATCCTATTCCAAAGTCGCCACGGAGAACGAATCATCCTGGCCCACAGGAGAACGAATCATCCTGTTCCACAGTCGCCACGAAGAACGAATCATCTTGGCCCACAGGGGAACGAATCATCCTGTTCCATAGCGCACCACCAAGGGAGGGTGAGTCCCCTGTGGTCGTATGTTGCTCCAGTAAGTACCCCAAGCCCCCCAGAGCTCCCAGAGGTCAATGCACGCAACATGCAGGACCATTATAAGAAGGTCTCTCAACGACTCCAGGTCATTCGGGAAAGTTACAGATTTGACCTTTCCTCGGGGCTTTGACAAAAAATGTCTGCAACCTGTACATCAGTCTCAATGTGATGGATCCTCCTCGCCCATCGACTTACCATATCCCAGATAAGGCAGTATCTGATGTCTATCTGCTGTAGCAATCATCGAATACGGGATTCCTCAATAATCGAATCCCACCTCTGGTTGTCACAAAGAATCACAGTGGTATTCATCATGTGTACAAACAGCTCACTTAAGAGCTTCTGCAACCCTGCAGCTTCACACGAGATTATACTCGTAGCTGTGTATTCAGTCTCGGCGGTGCTTATAGCAATCGATTTCTTCTTCCTGCTCATCCATGATATCAAAGCAAAATCCAAAGAGAACCAGCACTGAGAAGTGCTCTAGTGATCCTCCACACTGCCTGCCCACTCAGCATTCGAATAATCATGCAGTTTCATATTTCCGGCAGTGTATCTCAATCCATGAGAGATTGTGCCTCGAAGATATCTCAGAAGATTCTTGGCACCAATCTAGTGAGGCTCAACTAAATATGAGCTCACCATGCTAACTGCAAAACATATGTCTGGACGAAAGTTCACCAAGAACATCAATGCGAATGAGTTTATGAAACTCAGAGGCATTTCCCAAATCTAGTCAGACATCACTACCATATAACTTCTGAAAGTTAATATCCTCGAGGTAGTCACAGGCTTGCAGTTTATCATTCCACATTCGGAATCCAACTCCCTCTTACTTCTACAAATGAGAGGGTCTGCACCTGTCAGAAATAGGTCGTCCTCATAAGGTGCCGGGATGAGAGGTCTATCATCCACAACCTTTGGGTAATGGTTTGGATCGGTTTCACTCCTATTGAATTTCAACTTCATCTGACAGCTATCAATCCTCTCATACTATGCCCGAGGAGTTTTGCTTCAAGCCATAGAGGGCTTTCTTCCACCTGTATACATGAGATTCCCGATCATGAATCTCAAACTCCTTGGGTTGTTCCAAACCTGTGGACCTGCTACATGAGGGGAATGGTCCCCTTGTAAGATTTTCCTTTGGTACATCTCAGACATGTACTTTCATGCTCTTTTTGAATTCAGGGATCCCTGTCACCATCTGACTCACAGACCTTCGGTGCTATGTGTCAATGGACATGGTCCCCAGTGGATTTCTTGCAACTTGATACAACCCTGAACTCAAAAACATCTTTGAAAATTCTATTTTCAAACACGTACCTTTCGATCGATGAGTGCCACCCTGAAACCTTTGACTTCCATTGCTGAAATGGACACTAGGTTCTTCTTGCGATTAGGTACATAAAAGAGATTCTGTAAATGAATCGAGTTACCCTCATTCAATTGAGGGGTAACATTCCCTACACCCTTTCCGGGATAGGTGGCATTGGCTCCAAGTATAATCCCATGATTGTTTCCATCTCTACCAAATTAGAGAGTGCACCCTACTATCTGATGAAGTGCCTTGAAGCACTACAATCAATAAGCCAGATTCCCAAAGAATATGAAGGAGAGGGCCAATACAAGATAACACTTCTTTATCTTATCAAAAACAACATTTGATTCTTCATACCTGGGGTTCCTTGCTTTCTTTGAAGATTCGGCCATTTCCTTGATGACCTGCATTACCTGTCATTCCTTTGATAATTGAAGATGTCCCTGGAGTGATTGTTATCTTCATCAAGAGATGTGTCTTTGCCATTCAGACACTCCGCATAATGGTCGAACTTATTGTCACCAAGGCATCTGCGTTTCCTTCCACCCTTAGATCCGGACTTCCCAATCAAGTGATCTTTAGGTAGGCCATCAGAAACTTCCGCTGCAACATTCTGATAATATTCTCTGATTCGACTTCACGTTCGGTGAATTTGAAGGGGGATGAGGAATCCACTGATCCTTTTGTCCTTTCCTAATTGTCTTCGGTGATTGCTCTTTCACTCTTGCTTGGGCATTGTCTTCACCTCAGCTCTAAAACCATGTTAATTTTAGGTATGATCTATGCTTAGAGCAATTTATTTCAATTTTCATAGTTAGCTCCATATCTTTTGCAGATTAGAAATCACATCAGCATTAAAGTAAACTGCAGATAGAACATAAACATAAATCGCAGAAGACAAGCCAAGACAAGAGGACACAAGATGTGGCGCTAGCCAGGGACAAACCCCAATGTGGGGAAACCCTTGATCAATTCTTCTTATATGTTCTTCAATAGTTCAGCAGAGAGAGAGAGAGAGAGAGATAGTATGTCTACAACAGAAGTCAACACTTTGACTTATCTAGATAAGAGCATAGATCATCTCCAAGAAGATGATACATGAGATCAGTTGAAGACATGCTGCTTCAACTAATTCTCCAAGGCAACTCCTTCACCTATCGTTGTGATGCATTTCGTCATCATGCTGCACGTCACCGCGCTGCACCATGTTGCACCCATCATCACTATGCTGCATCTCATCACGCTTCATTAATCATGACTGTACCCATCACTGTACTGCATTAATGCATGCACCTGTCACTATGCTGCATCTCATCACGCTTCATTAATCATGACTGTACCCATCACTGTACTGCATTATGTGTCATTGCTGCACAATGTTGCCATCTTGACCTATGTGTTGGCTACACCCTTTTTGCTTGTTGTCCCTAGCATACTTGTTGTCCCTAGCATGCTTGTTGTCCTTTGCCTGCTTGTTGTCCTTAGCATGCTTGTTGTTGCATGTTAGTTGTCCTTTGCATGCTTGTTGTCCTTAGCATGCTTGTTGTTGCATGCTAGTTGTCCCTTGTATGCTAGTTGTAACATTGCATGCTTGGTGTATTTGCTGCTGAGTACCATACAATTGTCCCAATGTTAGTTAGCTGTCCCTTGCATGTTGCTCTCCTTCGGAGACGGATGCTCTGGTTGTTTTGGCAGTTCCCGGCAGTTCTGGCAGTTCCGGCTGTTACCGGCAGTTCCGGCAGTCTCAGCAGTTCCGGCAGTTCCGGCTTTTCCGGTTTTTCTCGCTTTTCTGGCAGTTCCAGCTTTTTCGGCATTTCCGGTTGTTCCGACTTTTCTGGCTTTTCTGGCTTTTCTGGCAGTTCCATCTTTTTCGGCAGTTCCGGTAGTTCCAGCTTTTCTGGCAATTTCGGCAATTCTGGGTTTTCTTGCAATTCCGACTTTTTTGGCTTTTCTGAATTTTCTAGCAGTTCCTGCTTTTCCGGCTTTTCTGGCAATTCCGGCAGTTCCAACTTTTTCGGCTTTTCCGGCAGTTCCGGCTTTTCCGGTTTTTTCGGCATTTCTGGCTGTTCCAACTTTTCCGGCAGTTCCGGCTTTTCCAGCAATTCCGGCTTTTCCGACAACGTAGAGCTTATTCTCCCATGACTGCATTTAGATCTAGGGCATGTTATCTAGGGCAGTGTATACCCTAGGGCACTCCCTCTAGCTCTCATCTTCATCAAACCCAAAACAGGATGAAGTGAGATCACAAGAGTGAGTGTGTGTGTGTGTCAAATGACTTCAAGTCCTCTTCTATCTATACTAAAACGTAGAGGTTGAATAGACATGACTGTTGGGCTTCTGAGCCTACATAATTTGCTGGCCGACTTGACAATTTGTCCATAATCAAAATAAATTCATATCTTCATAAATACTTATCGAAATTGGATGATCTTTAGATCAATCCTACACCTATTGATGAGAGGGATCCAAGAAAAATATCAGCTGCCATAAATAAGATGATCCACATGGAGTTTGGCCCTAGATTTTAACAGATACTTATATCGCGGTCCCTTGAAAAACCTTTGCTCCGCCTCCCTATAGTTGACTGAGGTATCAATTGTGAATTCTGTGACAAATACTCCAATAATTCGATCAAATCGCTGATCAACAACGCGCACGATCTTGTCTTCAGAGGCTTCTAATAGTCGCACTAGCTTCGAAGTCCACACTATTGGGCCATCAAGCTTTAACCTCCCTTGGTCGTCTGCCAACTTAGCTAACCACTAGTATATTTCGATCAGGAAGGTGTAGAAGAAAATTTCTTTTATTTCCGTATACAAATATCTATCCAACCACTGCTCCTTTGACAGGCGCGGATTTCTGTTTTCCTGCTCTACGAATTTGTGAATCTTCCCGTCCAACCACTTTTCAATTTCCTTCTTGGTCGGATTCCAATGATGCAACATCACACATCTTCTTAGGCAGATTCTGGTCTCGACAACAGAGCCATTTGTTGGCTTAGGGGGTCTTGACCTAGTTTCAGAGTTAGTTGCGCCAACCAACAAAGCCCTACACTAATGGCCCTTTTGACAACAACCTGTGTAGCGCATGCTGCAGTCTCACCTGAAGTAGTATGGGGGGATGCTGGAGCCAACTTTCTGCATCCAGAGATCATTGTGATGTCTTTTAGTGCCCTAGATCTGCCTTCGCGCAGATCTATAAGCCCCTAGGGCTCAACACTGCAACTCTATCCTAACAGCCTTTAGACCTTCGCGAAGGTCCACGATTGGTCTTTGCAAACCTTAAACAGTCTGTTCATCAACTTACGCGCACCAGAAAACAACCCTAGATCAGAACTCGCGCAAATCTACTTAATTATTTAATAAACATAGCAGATTTTATCACAGTGTTCGTGAGCTTACATAAACACGTTTGCGTACATCAATTAACCGTTATTCAATAGGATCACATACTTTTAGATCAATATTTCATAACACATTATTTATCAACAGCATATACCGCAAGCATAATTAAACAAAAATACACACGATTTCTCCGGAATCGACTTCTTTATTAATTTCCAGTTCAGAATACAGACTCAAAACTTCCCTGCGCACTTAGCTGCAGGGGTCCATGCACTCAGCTGCAAAGCCTTTCTCTCTATCTGACCCACTTCGCTGCGCTAAGACTCTCTAAGGCACACCTATCTATCTGCAGAGCCTTTCTCTCTATTGACCTATTACATCTTTGATTATCTTCTATTTTGCCTTACACTCTCTAAGACACACCTATTTATACCTTTTTCCATGCAATTCCAAGGTCTGTGGACCATGGGTGGATCTCAAAACCAACTCAAATTTTACATAAACAAGGGGCTAAAACCCCTTTGACTCCTAACCATCTACGCGCTCCACATCCACAAATCGCAGAGAGTTTACATAATTTACAATAATTACATTAAAACTTGGGTTTTTAACCCCAAAATTGGGCTAGGGGACTCCATCCCAACAGTGAGTAATTGACGTCACCCAAACACTGACATCCTGGTCAGCGGGAAGGCTTTTGATGCTGAAGCCTCCTCTGCTGTTATCTTGTGCTCCCTCTGCTGCCACTGCGCTACTGCAACCTCTTCTGTGCCTCTCGCACTGCTGCAACATCCACTACGCTGCTACAGACTTCTGCACTCTAGCATTGCCTTGTCGCTCCATCACATTTTGCTCCACCCGACACCTGTCATCATGCTACTGTCTTTAAGGGCTCCCGTAGCCGAATGTGATCCAAGAGTTTGGGTACCTCAAGAATCCTGCCCCGTTTGTAGTCCTCTCGACTACAACTCCAGATCACCCCACCTCTTCTTTAGAGGCGCATGAGCACTCAAGGCACAATCGTCATCAGTCTCGACATCCTTCTCTGCCTTTGCTGGAGAAGCTTTTGAGTCAGAAACTTCTCTCTTGCCTTTCTTCCTAGGGCACTAAGAGGCATAATGTCCCAGCTCCCCACAGTTGAAGCACTTGACCTTGGAGATGTCTTTCTTCTTCCTCTTCTATAGCCCCTGCTGTCCCGCTGATGCGAGCGCTGCATCCTCCTCCTCCTCCTTCTTGATTCGAACTCCCTTACCACTACTCCCCGCCTTGGTTAATCTCCTGAGCTCTTTTTGTCGAAGAGCTGCCCACATCTCCTCCCAACTGGGGAGAGTTGCTCTGCCCAAAATGCTTTGGACAAACGTCTCCAACTCCTCGAATACTGCATTCAGGGTAGTCCTCACTAAAAATTCTAGATCTGGAGTAGACCCCACGGAAGTAAGCTAGTCGCAAATCCCTTATAATCTGAGAAGGAAGGGATCTATCTCCTCTCCTTTCTACATCTGATATGACCTCAGCTGATTCTCCAATACCATCTTCCGCTACATGGAAGATCCTTGGTATAAGGTGGTCAGGGTGTCCCACATCTCCTTTGTTGTTTTCTTCTCAGCAATATGTGGTATGACATGATGCTTGACCCTGTCTAAGATCATGCATTTCGCCTTTGCCTAGGCCTCCTCATACCTCTCAGCTGCATTAACGTCAAGTGGGACAACTACTACTTTCAAAGTTTCAAGGCATAGTCCTTGATGCGATGTTTATCCAGGATTGCCAGGATCCTAGCCTTCGAGATGACAAAGTTGGAAGCCCCGTCCAATCTGTTCTGATCCCTCAATCCGTTCACTGCCATCTCTGCTCGTCTTCTCTAGACTCCTTATGAGTCCTCATTTCCCTCTCAGAAATCCTTTGGCCAACCGTCGAATCACTACTCTCTAATCCTCCTTTGCTGATGCAACTCGGAACTAGATTTCTTGGCTAGAAATCTGTCGAGGTAGTGCTTCCCTCTACCTTGGTTTAGTCTCCTTAGACATTGTTCTGCATCGACAGAAACAATGTCCCACCAGCTCCACAAATCAAAATCTGCACAACTCCCTTAGCCCCAGCAACTCGAAGAATCTGAGCCCTTTAGGCTCTGCGCACTCTCTGCGTGGGTTGAATCTGCTCCTCTCGGCCAACTTCGTCAATCCTTCCTGGCTTAGAAAGATGACGTGGCACTGTGTAGGCCTGATCTGCCCTCCCTCTGGCTTTGCGCTGGCCTGGACAACTGACGCAGCTACTGCGTCTTCCTCTCCTGGCTCAGAATGCTGATGTAGGTATTGCGTGAGCCTCTGCGTCACCTTCTCTGCATTGCGTCACCCTTCCTTCTACGTCTCTGGCTCTGGAATAGCGTTGTCTCTCGGGACAGTTGCTTCTCTGCTACAAACTCTCCGATTTCCCGACTGGTGTCTTCAGTCTCCTATGATCTGCAATCCCTTTGATACCATGTGAAAATTTCTGAATCTAACACATCAGAAACCGCTACTGCCATTTCTGGTTTACTATCTCCTACTTGTTCTTTACATTAACAAGTTATTTAATTACATAAACCTCAGAGTAAACACAAATGCAACCTTCACAGATATACAAATCATGCACTGAAGTAAGCAGAAACAATAACACAAGGGACACCGTTACTTTTGGACAATCGTCCCCAGAAAAACCTAATGCCGGAAAACCGATGTAGCATATATGAGGGTTTTATTATTAAGCAGATTTTTGAATACAACTAAGGTGCCAGAAATGGCTCACCCTTCAGAGAATGTCCTTGGCAGTAGTACCTCTATCTGGAGACAGATATTCCGGCAAATCAACAATCAGATGATCAATCCCACAATGACTCTGACTGTTCCTTGTGCTGGACAAGCGAAAGTTTCTCCAAGCACTGCTTTGGAACGGCGTTACCCTCTTTGGAATTTGGAAATATGTCACCCTCTCCCGGCTCAGGATCTGCTGATGAGCTCCCAGTCTGCTACATAGAATCTCCCAGCACTACCTCTGAATCCCTTGCGTCATTTGCGTCAGCCACTAGGGCTTCTGCATCAGCCTCTACGACCTTCTGTGTCCTCTGTGCTGGCTCCTCAGGCCTTTGTGTCAGCCCTTCTTGGGCATGCGCTGCCTTTTCGGCACTTCACTGCCTCTCTGCTATGTATTCTTCAGCCTCTTGCTGAACTGCCCTTCACTGCAATTGATCACTTGTTCGATTTCCTCAGTAAACCTTGCCCTAGAGAATCGAATTGACTAATCTCTCTTGGTGTGTCTCCAACTGACCTTCAAGCCTTCTCTTATACTTTTCCTGTTGATGAATCAACGACCGAGATTAAGTCCCTAATCAACGGTTAAGATTAGAACTAGCTTGATCCTCGTCACTTAGAACTTTCTCACCCATATTTTATTAATATACATTAATATTTTTATTTTCCTTAGTTTAGACTTAGGAACCCATTAAAAATATTAATTATTTTAATAACTCCTCATCCGAGTGGAATTTCTCCAAACGATTTTTGGGTCTTGGAAATATCATGTGCCTTAACCTCTCCACCAAATTTCAAGGCTAGAGCACATCCGATGCTACCCAAAATCAACACTTTCAATGTTCAATTTGACTTCACAAAGGATCTTCTTGGTTGTGTTAAAAGCCAAACTTTTCAAGGTTGAATAATTTCTTTAAAAGATCATCATAACAACAATTAGACTTAGGCAACCCTACAATGTTGCTTGCATATGATCATTCTCATGCCCTTTTTAACTCCCTCTGGCTCAGAGAGGATCTTCCTCAGTGACAACCATATTTCCTGCCATACAATTAATGGCACCAAAACTCTTACTCAGTGTCAACATTAGAGACTACAATTTCAAGGCGGTATTCTATTAAACATATATCAAGGAAATGTTCATCCCACATAAAAACTTCAGGAAGCCAAATATTCACGACATGGTCCAATTTTCCTATCATAATTCAAAGGCTTTCATTTCATTTTGAGAATTCTGAGAGATATACTCTACTTTTGCAATCAACTTTTGTTTGATTTCTTGAGGCATCTTGGTCATTAGTAGCGACAATATTGTCGAACTCCAACATCCATGAAGTCATCCTAATTGCGAACATTTCTTACCTCATTAAGATCTTGTCAAATCATCCTCAAAACCTTAGACAAAAATCTCAACAAGGGGTCTTCCTTCAAAAACAAGAGTATCATCTCTGTAAACTCCGTGTCCCTAAGAGAATTTGACAATCCTTTTGATACTCATCATTATTCCTATAAGGTACAACCACGAATTTCACCACAATAATATTCAAGCATATTTCTTGTAGAAATTTTCAGGTTTCATATAGCCCTCCCTTGTTTCAGTTTCTTTGCATATGGTTTAATGCCCATAGCCCCACATGTTAAGCAAATATATAAACTTAATGCAAATTCAAAGGAAACATTATAGGACTACCATTACCCTTATAGCACGACCCTTATAAGACCCGCGAGTACCCGCGGGTTTTGATGGGTCCTATAGCGAGATGGGCCATTCGCATAGAACCTACGACTTCTACCCGTACACGCCAAAACTCGCATAAAACTCCTCTACCTACATTGAACCTGTGAAGAACTGCATATGACTCGCATAAGACTTATGGAGACCCTCAAATTTTTTTTTTTTCTTTTAAATTTGAAATTTGAAATTTTAATTTTTCATATATATATCTATATATATATATTTTTTTATCTGTATTTTGCTGAGTCTTATAGGGGTCGCCGAGTCAATACCCAAATGAGTCTTATACAAGTATGAGTCATGCAACATTGACCACTACACTTTTAATTTTCATTGATAGAAAATTAAACAAGCAATCACACAAATAGGAGATGTTACCCACCACCCGTGGATAGTGTATATAAGAGAAAATTTTTCTCTGAGATGGTCCTTTGCTGGTAGCCAGCAGCCCCTTGCAACCACCAGATAGCTTGATTTGCCATCAACTCTGCCACCTAAGCCAACCAGGTGGTCCCTCACCCACTTGTTATGATTGTATGTTTGAAGGTGGGCCTCCCGATCCCAAAGGTATGGCTTTTCATTGGTATAGTTGAGTAATTTTCCTTACTTATCATGGTCACTTTTGGGCATGGACTGGTGGGGGGATTCGACGGAAAGAGTGGGCTAGGTTTGTACTCTTGTCTCCATTGCCTGATCTCGTGGTTAGCCTTGTATCCTAGTCCTGTGGGATCACCTTTACTGGCCATTAGCTTTAGGTTTGGCACTACATGGGAAATCCTGATTTTGGTTGCGTGGTCCCTCTTCTCGACACCATGTACATCACTCCCACTCATTTTAACCCCATCCATCTCTTTTCCCATCTGGGTCCACATATGTCCACTGGGTCCACATAGGGTTAGCCTCCCCTTCCCTTTGTCCACCTTGGTCAGGCTTGGAACAATGCCTATATGTTGGTGCAGCTAAAAGGTAAAGAAAAAGCACTATTTGGCCTCTCTGAACAAGAAATGTACCACAAAATGCAAAAGATGGTGAGGACATACAAATTTAGCACGTGGGCAAAAGCCAAACATGAGCTCTACCCCTTATCCATATCTATCACCTTGGTTCCTATGGGCCCTAGATGAGCCCCCTCCATCGTTAAGGAACCCATGATTGCCCCAACCCCTGGTGGGTGATGAATTGCCCCACCTTAAGGGGGTATCCACTGCTATATATTACACATCACGCTCTCATCCCCTGGAACCCCGAGCAATTATGAAGAAAAATCAATCAAAGGAAAAATGCATATGAAGAACGGTGGAAAAGCAAAGGTCGTGGTAACTCATGTACCACTATTTGGTCCCTCCTACACTCATATACCCAAGTGTGGGCTTCCCTCATTACAACTACCTTTATACCATGACATGTGGTCTGGATGATTCCCTTGATCCTCACTTCAATCCATTGCCATATCATTTGCCACCTAGCACTTGAGGGATGTACCATGGACATGTCACCCCCTTTAATGGTTGAAATCACTTAATAGGGTCCTTGATTAACCCCCTATTGGGCTTGGAGACACTTGTACATGCCGAAGCCCACTAT
This sequence comes from Pinus tabuliformis, assembly GCA_031772625.1. Taxonomy (NCBI): domain Eukaryota; kingdom Viridiplantae; phylum Streptophyta; class Pinopsida; order Pinales; family Pinaceae; genus Pinus; species Pinus tabuliformis. The sequence continues at coordinate 196,986,399 of CM062816.1, forward strand.
GGAAGGGCATGCCACCATAAAGTGCCTCATTGATTCCATGACTTGTAAACTCTTTTACTTGATTATTCTAATGATTTATTGTATTGGAGGGCAAGGGGACACATTGGATCTTATGTAGGATTGCAGGTGGGTCTCCATTTGGGGCTTGGTCTCCCTATACGGGGTCCTGGCCCTCCAGAGGGTCAGATTGGCACTTGTAGGGTGAGCGTTGAGAGCCATGGGCCTCCACCATAATAGAGATTACTTCATGGATCCCCAATCTCGCTTATTGATTGCTCGTGTTCCCCCTTTTGGATGAGGATGATGCACCTGGTTCACCATGCCTAGTCGGCTCCACACTTGCACCATACACTTGGTAGATGATCTGGGTTCCAGATGAGGGATTATGTCATCATCCTAGCCCTTACAGAGGGTTAACAAGAATTTTCGATCCACTTGGAGACCCATGAGAATGTATTTGTGCCCCTCACACCCACTTGGGGGCACCACAAGGATTTACTTGGAAAACAAGGGGACAACCCTGTTGAAGAATCTAGGGCATTCAGAATTAAGGTGATTCTTCTTAGCATGATAACAAATTTGTGAAGTTCTTTTACAATTTTTCTTAGCTTGATCTTCTTATTATTATTAATGTGTGTCATTACTTCATCAAACTGCTATGAAAACAAAGAGACAAGAACACAAGATATTTGGCTCTTTGCTAGGGCTAAAACCTCTCCCTCTTGGAGAGGAAAACCCGCACAAAAATTCTTCTTATAGAGATTCCAATTGACGAATACCAAGACCAGGACCCTTGACCTGCTACGCCACTCCAAGACCAAGACACTAATCCTTTTCTCTGTCACTGCTGATATCATCATCATCACAACTGTGTTAGGACTGCTCCTTCAGCTAGGTCCCTGCTGCATCATGACTGCTCCATTAAGATCTTCATTAATGTTGTAACCTTCATCAAGATTATGATCTTCAAGAACAAGATCATGATTGAGATAGGATCATGACTGTACATTAATATAGATTGAGATAACGTGTGCCACGATAAGATCCTTCCATCATCATCATGTTGAGACAGATGATCCTTGTCACTGCTCCTTTTTCATTATGCCGAGGCTATGGTACAGTTCCTTCTCATTATGCAAAGGCTGTGATCCTGCTCCTTCTCATTACACCGAGATAGTGATAGTCACTGAGATCCTTCTTCTACCATGAGACTAGGACTGTGTCTGCACTTTCACTGAGGCTAAGATCTCCTTGCACCGAGATCTACTATAGTGATGCTAAGATTGTATCATTGTAACCCTTCTCCTCACAATGATGCCTAGACTATGACTGCGTATGGAATAAGTGCCTAGATAATGCATTGTTGTGAGAGCACCGAGATACATGTATATATACATATATGTTGAGGTTGCTAGGAGACCAAATACTCTTCACTGTAATGCCGAGACTGTACCTCTGTTTACCCATGCGAAGATTACAATGATACCATTCCATCTGTAGTCCTGATCTACTATCTTCCTGTAATGCGAGGTCTCCTTCCTGCTCCTTCTATCCACTCGAGACCTAGTCTGCCTGCACCTTATACCCATCCGAGGTGCAGTCAGACCCTTAAACACTTGCCCTAATGCAATGCGGATCTACTCCTTCTATACATACGAAATCTCAGAGAGAAATGCGAGTTCTGTCCTTGGCATTTGCGGATACCCTAGACGGGTATTTATAGTTGTTTGTGCCTCCTATATTGAGCCAACTTGAATACATGAACCGACATGTCTATTGCCCAAGCTGACATGACATTTAATTATGTATTTAATTCATTTTTGGAGCCGACATGATGAATTCCTTATTGATTTGCTTGCAGACTTCTTGAGCTTGCTAATGGAGGATTGTTCTTGGTCTTGGAGGGCTGCTTTAGCTTGAATACATTTTACATAAGCTCATGAAGAGCTTCTTCATACATGACTTGACTCTTTGACATAATAATAAAATCCTAAAGACATCAAGAAGAAGTCTTTTGACCTATGACACTTCTTGCTCATGAAACCCATGTAGCAAGGCATACAAAAATAATTTATTCTCTTTTATTACATTATTTACAAAGATCATGTCATTATGAAGACCGAACCTAGTTACACTTTCTTCAACAAACCCCTTGTCCATTATGTTTGAGGTCCAAGGGAGTGAATTTCGAGAGCGAACCCGGGAGCAAAATTTTCGCTCCCTAGTCTTTTTTGCAGTAACATTCCAAATGCAATTTTCTTTCAAAGAAACAAATAATTTTTGAGTGGGGCAACCAAATGATCAAGCCTATGGCCCTAATATTGATATGTGATTCATGGTAATGTTAAATTCTTAAAGTAAAAGTGACATTCTCCTTAATCTTGATTTTCATCATTTTACTTAAATTTTTAACATTACCATGAAATGACTTAGGATGTTTGAGAGTGGTTCTGACCTCATTATGGAGAAAGTAGAATTTTAGATCTCATTCAAATCCAGCAGACTTATCAGTTTTTAAGGATTTAAGGATTGGGGGGATTCCAATGTTTCCATTGGATTTTGTCATGTATTAGGATATGGAACTCATATTTAATCAAGAGCACCAATCCCTCTATGTACCTTGATGTTAGTGACATTGGTTGTCGAACTCCTCTATCATGACCCTACTAAAAATGTACCCATCACTCAAAATAAATCTCGACTTGACATGCTATGTTTTTTCTATCTTATGTTAATGCTTAGAGGGTGATATTAATGACATAGATCCCCATACAGATCCAGAGGTAATGACAAAGATACCTCTGGATATTAATGCATAGAGGGTGATATTAATGACAAAGATCCTGATTTTCCATCAAGACTAAAAAATTAGACATTTCTCGTGGCGACAAGAGGCCCAAGCATTAGCAATAGATAATAGATTTACTTGTGTTTTCTAGTTTCTAGTAGTTTTTATAACTGTTGGCTCTTTCATATTTATTATGATATTTTTTGTAAACAATATATGACAATTTAAGTTTGAAGTTTGATGAATCATGAGATTCAATATGTTGTATGTTACTAACTTGTAGACATGGTTGATGAAGATTATAACTTCTAGATGATTGATGTTATATGGTTCAATCGATGTTTTTATGCTTTTGATATATAATTCATCATTCTACATGCTTTTGTTGACATATATGCATCAAAATATAAGAAAAGTATATATAAAAATATAAAAATCCGCTCCCAAACCTGGTGCTTCTGAAAATGTTGCTCCCGCTCCCGCTCTTGCTCCCCGTTTTCGCTCCCGCTCCCGCTCCTGCTCCCCGTTTTCACTCCCGCTAGTAACCTTGCTTTGTTCTATTGATTTGTGGTATGTGCTGGGTACAAGCATTCCTATATTGTGCTTTAATATTTTATTGAATCATTATTTCATTGTAGATGATAGGAACATTCTATTGATAAGTTTTGGGCTTATCTTAGGTGATCTGATTCATTGTTGTTCTAACGGTTTATTCTTGAGAAATTATATAGTGTTTGCAAGTTCCCCAACCCTTGGGCTCCAAGTTCACAAACTGTGGACACAGACTGACTATGTTTGGATCCTAAATATTTTATATGGTTTTCTAACTTTGCTAAGGCTGTAGTTTGGCATTTATTTTTCGAAATACATTTAGCCATTGTCAAAATCTACAAAAAATTTCATTCTCAAAATTTCTCTAAGCATTGTACACTTGTATATTTTGTAAATATAATTTGTATAATAGATCTGTAAATTATTTTATTTTCTAACCCTTGTTTTGCAGTTGGGGTTTTCTGGGGTTTTGAGATTTTGATTTTTTTGTATATATTGGGGTTTTGGGTTATTGTAAATTTATTTGTGCAGGTGAGATCAAAGGAAGAGAGCTAGATTAGAGCTAGATCTAGGCCCTTGAGGGTAAGATCTAGCCTCTACAATTTTTTTGCAGGGCCAACAGCTGAAGAAATTTTGCAGAAATTGGAGATCTGAAGCAAGATGAAAATTTTAGCGAGGGTTTCAAAGATTTTCAGGGCCCCTAGGCCTAGTGTGGCCCCATCTAGCCTCAACGTCAACCTTTTCTCAGCCTCCATGGCTAGTCACAGGCCTCTACGGGCCTCGACCTACCCTTTTACCCTTGCCGTGGGTGTTTTAGGCCCTTGTAGGGTTGGTAGTAAGCCCTAACGCTCTCGACCTCCCCTCTAGGCCTTGGCCGTGAGGCCTAAAGGCCTTTGTCTCCCTCCTTCCTCCGTCCAGCCTACCACTACCTCTTCCAGCCCTCTCACCCTCTTCTCTTGCCCTTGCCATGGGCTCTAGGCCTCTCCACCTACCCTATACCCTAAGCTGCAACTTTCTAAGGGGCTCTTGGCCCATCTTTAGCCCAACAACAATCTACTTAGGCTTGCCGTGAGGCCTATTAGGCCTCTAGCCCCAAGACACAAGCCTATTGGGAAGGGAAGGCCCCTCCTTGACCTTTATTTGCCTCATCTTTCCCTTGCCTTGTCTCTGTGGGTGAATTTGAAATCTGGTGTGAATATTGGTGGGTTTTCAGGGATATTTTGGCTTAAGTTTGGTGTTTTCAGGTACCAAGTCATTGGAATTTTTTTTGGTAAATTGGGCAAGCAATCTTCAAGGCCTTGGGCCTAGGGTTTGATTTTTAAACCCTCCTTTTTCCTCACTGTTTGTTACATATGTCTGAATACATTCATAGCAGTGATTAAATTTGGTCTAAGTGCTCTAAAATTCACACATAAGTTGCCTAAATGCATTAAGAAATTCATGGTAAAAATTTACTAGTCATTTGGTGAATTGGGCATTGTTTCTTGGGCATAAATCTAACTGATTGGTTGACTGAATATCTCTGCATAACAAGAGCAATCAGATCTGATAATTGCATCCTAAAGAACTAAAAAATCTAATATTCAAATTTGATAGGCTTGTTTTGGCATTTGGGAATTGTTTGGCACATTTTGGCACACATTCCCACATTGATAGCTCACTGTTTTCACACTTTTCTTACTGCTGTCATAAGTGCTTTAAGATATGATATAACACTGAAAATACATCATAAGAAGGTTGGTTAGCTCAAATTTTTATTTGGCAAGTCATTGGGTGTCTCGTTGCTCACATTTGATTCATAATTTCATTACTTGCTTGTCATTGGTGAGTAAAAGTGATTTTGTTTACTGCTGTCCTAAATCTGTCTTAGACTCTTAACAATGAACTAATAGTGGTTTTCATTGTTTCATGCTCTAATAAGTTCATTGTGGAGAAGATTTGTTTAATTGTGTTATTGTGGACAAGGTTGCTTAAGCATTAACATTTGCTTGTCTTGTGTTAGATCTAAGAACAGTGGGCTTTAGATTCATTGTTGCTCTTGACCTAGCAAGTGCCCCACTAGGACCCCTTGCTAGTTTGAGCGGTAATACAACCCTCAAAGGGGGAATACCCATTCGTTATGTTGGAAAATGTAACTATGTTCGGTCTCCATTAACGTACTTGAGTCATCATGTAATGTACTTGTCAAAAGAATAAAGAAAATAATTATAATTATTATTATTATTGTGACTTATTAAAGCATGGCTTTCATGCTTCGGTCACCTTGTTTTAGGTCAAAGTCCCCATTGAGGAATTCTAGGATTTATTTTGAGTCAATAGAGTCATTGTACTTTTAAAGAGACCCTTCTTGGGCTTTTGAATCATGTAAAAAGGTTAAGTATTGAGTCAAATATGATTTATGTATCCTCCACGCCATGTCGGCCTAAAAGACGATCAAGTCGACCTAAGGACCCTATTCGACCTCACATGGAGCCTATAAGTACGAGCTCATCGAATTCATTTGGAGCATCATTCTCTCACACAAGTTCGATATCTCTTGTAGCTGGGAAAAAGTGCGAAGTTCTCTTGTAGCTGGGAAAAGGTGTGAAGTCTGTTGCCAGGAAGCCGAAGTGAATGCAAGTTTGGGGAAGTCTAAGGAGAAAGGAAAAATCGAAATTTTGGTGCCTCTATTTGTCTATTTCGTGGTCTGGATTGGAAGATCGAAGTCTCCTAAGTTTCGCTGTTGCCGGAAGTCGTTTGTTGCCGGAAGCTGTTGCCTAGTCGAAGTTGTTGGAAGGGGTCGAAGATCTGGAGGTTGACTTGGTGTGGAGGGAAGGTCTAGGCTTGGTCTAGGGTGAATAGTCTCAAATAATACTATTGAAAGGAAGAATTATCTTGATTGGGTTTTGCCCTCGAGGGGGGTCTTTCCCTGGCATAGTGCCTATATCTTGTGTCTCTTGTTTTGTGATATTCATACACATATTATGGTAATTGCTTGATGAAAGATAAGATAATAAAGAAGTAAATGAAGCCAACACATTCATAAGTAATTATCAAGAAAGGGGAATCAAACCCTAATATAGATACTTCGATTTTCCAACATGGTATCAGAGCTAAGGTTAGGAAAAGTCGAAGATCACTTTGTTGGCATGGATTCTCTCTCTATGATGAACTACATAAGAATGGGTTTCAACACTGTTGGAAGTTGGATCAAAAAGGTCATCTACGACTTGTTCAACAAGGACAAGAGTCAAGGATTCTTGGCTGCTTTTACAGGTTCTCTTATTGATGACAATGCATGGATCATTGATAGTGTAGCATCGAAACACATGATATGTGAAAGTAAACACCTTCATACACTATCAAAGGAGCCATCTTCTCATGTAGTGGAATTGGGTGACAACAAAAGCTATGTTATTAGAAGCCTAGGGTCAACATCGTTGAAGTTGGATAATGGGTCGAAGCTGCATTCTATATGTTCTAGGTTTGAAAAAGATTGCTTTTTATTGTTTAGAAGATAAAAGGGAAAAAATTGCTTTTGTGGATGGAAAAGTATTGGTTTGGGAAAAAGACTATAGTATTGATAAAGCTAGGGTTATTGGAGTTCGTGAAACTTTTGAAACTAGGTCTAAAGAGATATTAGACCTCATCCATTTCGATGTGTGTGGGCCCATGTCTGACAAATCACTTGCAGGTCATCTCTATTATGTGACATTCATTGATGACCATACTAGAAATCCATGGCTCTACCTTCTCAAGACAAAAGATGAGGTATTTGATAAGTTCAAGGAGTTTAGGGCTGAAATGGAAATAAAAACTCTGAGGTCTGACAATGGTGGGGAATACACTTCTAAGGAATTAATATTGTAAGGGAGTAGGTATTAAGAGGGAGCTCATTGTTCCCTATTATCTCGCACAAAATGGATTGGCCGAAAGCAAGAATAGGTCAATTGAAGAAGGCATTCGAACCATGCTTCTTGATCAAGATCTACCAAAGTTCTTATGGGGAGAAGCAACGATAAGAGTCCTCATAAGAGTCTTGATAATACTATACCTGAAGAATTATTCACAGGAAAGAAGCCGAGTATGGATCACCTCCGAATCTTTGGAAGACCAGTATATATTCATGTTCCGAAAGACATTTGCTATATTCTCAAGGAGTATGAAGGATGACCTCTCAAGACAAGGTTTATCAAGGAACAAAGGTATGCTTTAAATACATTGATTTCTGTATATTAAAAGGATTATTGATTTGACAGTTTATTGCTAACATTATTATGTCCAGCTATATTGAATCATAATGATTCTTGTTTTGGGTGATTCATCTCTTGATAAATCTACCCACCCCACTCAACTGATTTTGTAGAACCCTAGACAGGTTTTGGAAAACCCTAACCGAAGGGTATGCTAATGTGAATGTCTGAAACCCTAAACTACTTAGGGATATTGTGAAATGCTATTTGAAGTTTGATGATGTCATGTTTGGGATTTTGGTATGATCAGGAAAACATAACTTGTTAGGGTTGAATGATAAAGTCTAAAATCTTGAACCTTTGAAGTTTTGGTAATTTTAGGTTTGCTATGTTTCTACATTGAAACCCTAGCTCATTAGGGTTTGGTGGAATGTGTGAGAAATACCCTTATATTGTTTTAGAAATGATTTCCTTGGTATGGGTGTTTTTGTCTGATCAAACCCTAGTCTAATCAAGTTTGTATGTCTAACTCTTATTTGATATTTTTGTGAAGTTGGGTTTGACTAACACATGATATGAAATGTATTTGCATGATGATGAAATCTAGGCATATATAGATATGTTCTTTTTGGTTGAAACCCTAGCTTAGTATAGGTTAGATGTATTAATGTTGTTGGACATATGATATACCTATGAATGAATATGAATTCCTATATATGTGTGTTGACCTAGTCATTGATGGTCATAAGTCTTAGGATTTAATGGAAGTCCTTGTCTGAGATTCTAGGATGATGATGTCTAACTCTTATTTGATATTTTTGTGAAATTGGGTTTGACTAACACATGTTATGAAATGTATTTGCATGATTATGAAATCTAGGCATATATAGATATGTCCTTTTTGGTTGAAACCCTAGCTTAGTCTAGGTCAGAGGTATTAATGTTGTTGGACATATGATATGCTTATGAATGAATATGAATTCCTAGATATGTGTGTTGACCTAGTCATTGATGGTCATAAGTTTTATGATTTAATGGAAGTCCTTGTCTGAGATTCTAGGATGATGATGTCTAACTCTTATTTAATATTTTTGTGAAATTGGGTTTGACTAACACATGATATGAAATGTATTTGCATGATGATGAAATATAGGCATATATAGATATGTCCTTTTTGGTTGAAACCCTAACTTAGTCTAGGTCAAATGTATTAATGTTGTTGGACATATGATATGCTTATGAATGAATATGAATTCCTAGATTTGTGTGTTGACCTAGTCATTAATGGTCATAAGTCTTAGGATTTAATGGAAGTCCTTGTCTGAGAGTCTAGGATGATGATATTTGGAAATCTAGGGTTTGCAACTAAACCCTAGTAGTGGTTAAATTATTTAGTATATAACAATCTGAGATCTATTTATTTGATGATTGTTGAGATTGTGAAAATGGAATTCTACGGTTTTGGAGTCGAACCTTAGTAGAAGTAAAATCTCTGATGTATGATGACAATATGATAATTTGAGATTTGTGTAAGATTGTTAAAAACTGAGTTTTGATTGGGATTGATGGTTGATAAAAAATCTAGGGTTTGCAACCAACCCTAGTGGAATCTAGTCATGTTAATGACTAAGCTCTGATTGATTTTGATTGACTCCTTTATGAAATTTAGGATTTGTATGAAACCCTTGTAAGAAGTTGTAACATATGAATTTTGAAAGGTTGGATGCTTTATATTTGTCTGAATTGTTTCTAGGGTTTGCTATATGTTGTAGTAAGGTATGTCATACCTTTGGAAGAAACATTGAAACTCTAGATGGAATGAAAGTTGTTAAGAAGTAGTCTAGGGTTTGCAACTAAACCCTAGTAGTAGTTAAATTATTTAGTATATAACAATCTAAGATCTATTTATTTGATGATTTTTGAGATTGTGAAAATGGAATTCTAGGGTTTTGGAGTCGAACCTTAGTAGAAGTAAAATCTCTGATGTATGATGACAATATGATAATTTGAGATTTGAGATTGTTAAAAATTGAGTTTTGATTGGGATTGATGGTTGATTGGAAATCTAGGGTTTGCAACCAACCCTAGTTAAATCTAGTCATGTTAATGATTAAGCTCTAATTGATTTTGATTGACTCCTTTATGAAATCTAGGATTTGTATGAAACCCTTGTAAGAATTTTAACATGTGAGTTTTGAAAGGTTGTTGGATGCTTTATATTTGTCTGAATTGTTTCTAGGGTTTGCTATATGTTGTAGTAAGGTATGTCATACCTTTGGAAGAAACATTGAAACTCTAGATGGAATGAAAGTTGTTAAGAAGTAGTCTAGGGTTTATGACAAAGTCCCTAGCAAGATGTTGAAGAGTATATGTCTCTTGTTTGTAATTAAACTTGCGTATCTGATATAGTTAAAATGCTTCCGTGATTCTGATATGACTAACTTCATGCTTCTATAGATTTGGTTGTACTTGCTATCTAAGTTGTGCAGGTACACAATCTTCAACTTGGTGAAGATGCTCGATGTGACAAGCATGATGAGGATGATAATAACTTTGATGAAATGGTTGGAAGCCGCGAAAGATTCTCCAATGACAAAAAGAAGAAGCTCATCTCTCGGAGGAAGCCTGCATAGAAGAGATCTCCCTAAGATTAAGAGGGAGTCCGGATGAAGAGGTGCTTCCTGGTTGAGAGGGAGGGCATAGCTTGGTGTTAATTGAAGAATGAATTTCGGAGGATATGTTGCTACATGAGAAGTAGGAAAGGAAAGTATATAATTGAGGAATCTTTTGTCAAAGATTCGGTTGATAGTCCTACTGAGTTGAGGAGCAACATCTAGAACGACCCCAGAGGTTTGTATTTGATTATGTACATGTGAAAGTATATTATTGATTGGGGTTGTGTTTGTACAGGTAAATATCTCGAAGGTTTTTGATAGCATGTTGGTTACCGATCAATTTGATCGGGAGAGATTTGTGGTCCTTGATTTGTTGGATCAAGGGCTATTGAGGCTTTGTGAGTGAAGCATTGCTTGGGAAGACATCTGGCTAACACTTTGTGTTGATGTCTGGGTCCCGAAGTTGGAAAGGTGGTGTTGGTTATTGAGCTCTGTTTTGGATACACACCTGGATGTTTGGGTTGGTGGTTAGCAAGTAAGCCTGATGGTACCTAGAGGGGTTGAAAGCTTGAGTCCATCTTATTCCCACTTGGATAGATTGCCCTAGTCAGGAATCTAGTCCATGGAATTGCAGTGCCTAAATCGTTGAGAGACCAACATATAGATTGGCCTGGTCAAGAATCTAGTCCATGGCATTGCGATGCCTAAATTGTTGAGAGACCAATGGATAGATTTCCTTGGTCAGGAATCTAGTCAATGGCATTGCAGTGCCTAAAGTTCTTCACGGTTCATATAGTTTGAGATCTTCCATTGTATTTGTACATTATGAATACCTCCCTAGTTAAGAGGGAGTGTTGGAAAATGTAACTATGTTCGATCTTCATTAATGTACTTGAGTCATCATGTATTGTACTTGTCAAAAGAATAAAGAAAATAATAATTATTATTATTGTGACTTATTAAAGCATGGGTTTCATGCTTTGGTCACCTTGTTTTAGGTCAAAGTCTCCATTGAAGACTTCTAGGATTTATTCTGAGTCAATAGAGTCATTGTACTTTTAAAGAGGCCCTTCTTGGGCTTTTTAATCATGTAAAAAGGTCAAGTATTGACTCAAATATGATTTATGTATCCTCCACACCATGTCGCCCTAAGGACCCTATTCGACCTCACCTGGAGCCTATAAATACAAGCTCATCAGATTCATTTGGAGCATCATTCTCTCACAAAAGTTCAATATCTCTTGTAGCTGGGAAAAAGTGTGAAGTTCTCTTGTAGCTAGGAAAAGGTGCGAAGTCTGTTGCCGGGAAGCCGAAATGAATGCGAGTTTGGGGAAGTCTAAGGAGAAAGGAAAAATCGAAATTTTGGTGCCTTTCTCTCTCTGTTTCATGGTCTCCATTGGGAGATCGAAGTCTCCTAAGTTTCACTGTTTTCGGAAGTCATCTGTTGTCGGAAGCTGTTGCCTAGTCGAAGTCACTGGAAGGGGTCGAAGATCTGGAAGTTTGACTTGGTGTGGAGGGAAGGTCTAGTCTTGGTCTAGGGTGAAGAGTCTCAAAGAATACTATTGAAAGAAAGAATTATCTTGACTGGGTTTTCTCTTCGAGGGGGGTTTTTCCCTGGCAAAGTGCCTATATCTTGTGTCTCTTGTTTTGTGATCTTCATACACATAAAATGGTAATTGCTTGATGAAAGATAAGATAATAAAGAAATAAAGGAAGCCAACACATTCACAAGTAATTATCAAGAAAGGAGAATCAAACCCTAATATAACTACTTTGATTTTCCAACATGTTATAGACCCTCAAATAATTTACCCAATTCTGCGACACTATGATCTAGTAGACCAAGTGACTTGTAATAAAATAATTTAGCCAATTAGCTCAATTTATTCCCAAATTTCTTTTACAGAAGAATCGACTAAAACACTAGGACTCACCTAAGACTTTGACGATAAATATCACCATAGCTTTGGGGGCGAGGCTGGAGGGAAAAACTCTATCGATCATTCGTGTTTAGAAACATAAATAAGTTAGTGAGACGAAAAACCTCCTAGGATGAAATTCATTGCCAAAATAATATGCTTAGCTAGGTTGTTATATACATACACGGTCTCACTAACATCATTTACATTCCAAATTTTGCAGAATGCGTTTACAATGACTCAAAAGGCTGAGGGATGATAATCTCGATCCTTTGAAAAATATGGTACAACTGCTTCCTTGGAAATTTGACAAAATGTGTGCAACAAGCATCATGACACATATAAGTGTAAAGACAACAGTTCATTTCCCAACAATACCAGTGATGTGGCAAATGAGTCGAAAATGGTATGGGACACTGGCGACCTTCCATGGTTGACTTCTTGTCTTTGAAAGATAATGCAACATTTAGACAGAGCCCAAATGAGATCCCTTTGTTAGTCATTTAGTGTCAAATGCAACACTAACACATGTTATCACATGTATTTCTCAGCAAATGCAAATTCCTTTATCATATGTCGATATTGTGATTGGACAAACGGTGCAAATATCAATTGTTATCGAAGGAATAGTGGAGCAATTATAACCATTGAAGAAACTAGAGGAGTTCCCGGGGATATCAAGGTTCACGACCTGCAACAGATATGTCTCAAAGATTAGCTTACCAAGGATGGAATTGATGACTTAGAAGTTAATTGTCTATTCTTTGTTCTGACCTCATCCAAGGAAATAATTAAGTCAGGTGTTGAAAATTGGGGTAGCGATGGGATGGATTTCCCCACAAGAACCCAATTACCCCAAAAGAAGCCCATCTTGCCCCAAGGAAGATTTCAATTGGTTAAAGGAAAACATTATTTTTAATGTGTTCTTGGCACTCCTCCTTGATGTGACAACCTTATTTGGGCGAGCAATCATTAAAGCAATTGGTAAATTTATTTAAATATATTTAAGTGTAAATTGAAAGGGTTTTCAATCAAGTCGGCTTTACTAAATAAATCATTTTCATCGGCACTAAAGGCACCCCTTGGTACCTCATCGATTTGTATAAAGAAAGAGCCTCTGAAGAGCTCATTCACCATACCGTTCACATTGCATCTTTGGAGAAAGGTTTCTGATCTAGCTGCAACATAGAGGAGCCTTCTATTGGATAAGTTTTATTGGTTGTTTTCTGCGATCGCTCTGGGCTGAAATAAGCTTCTTGCTAGCCAAGTTGAAGAGACAACACTGTGCATAGTTTGGTGACGTGTTTGTCTTGAGAACATGATAAATGTATTTCAAGCAGGCCGAGCCCTAATCCGATTGGAATCAAACCCATGACTTGGCTAAACTTGAGACACAATTCTGGGCATTATCCATGTATAACAAGCTGAATTTTTGTGTCAATTTAAGGAGGGCCGAGCCCTAGATTTGGTTTGATATGGAGGTTGAAACCATAATAAATGGAGGCCACATTATTCTAAAGTGTTAGCGCAGAGATCCGAGACTTGAGCGATGTATTATGGAGGAGTTTAGACCCTATTCTAGGGCTGTCGTAGGCATTATAGAAAGCCCTAACCAAGGCCAAAGATCTCAGATATATGTGCTCAAGACCAAAGTATTTGATGGCAAAAAAATAGTCTTCCAAGGAGAGGTAAGTTGTCCTATCATTGTTTTATGTCTTGCATGATGGATTAAGTCCTAGTTGAATAGTGTATATGGCAATTTGTGTACAATGTTAAGATCTGGTGAAGAGCCCTAATCTGAATGGCATAAAGGAAAATTTTGTGGGTAGTATATTGTGCCCTAGGGCTTGTGCATTTGACAGTAATATATGGCAGAGGTTGTTCCTGTATGGCAGTGATGTAGGATGTATGGTAGTGTCCTAATCATCAATGATGAATGACAAAATGTTTATAACAATAATCTATGACAATAATGTCATGTATATGAAGTATGGCAGTGTGCTTATGATAATGATGCATGGCATATCCTTGTGACAAAGATGTATGGAAATATGACAATAATTGAGATGATAGTGTCATGAACGTGATAGAGATGTTTGGTAGTGACTTCAAATTTGTCCTTATATCAATTTTGTATGACAACGCTTCTATGATAGATGTGATAGTGCCTCTATGACAATGATGTGTAACAATGCTTCTATGACAGATGTGATAGTGCCTTTATGACAATGATATGTAAGAGTGCTTCTATGACAATGATGTATGACAGTGATGTGCAACAATGCCTCTATGATAGATGTGACAATGCCTCTATGACAAAGATGTGTGGCAATGCTTTATGATAGTGATGTGCGGACAGTGATATGGAGGCAGCTTTGAGGAGGACTTGTAACTGCCTCTTTGATGTATTTATCCACTGTCATCTCATAAGGATCTTCCATGATCTAGGGTTGGCCCTAGGTGGCCTAATGTAATTAATAATGAAAGACTTATGTTTCATGATATTTGTACATTGTATCTCAGTTGAACATTTGATGAATATCTATGAAGAAGAATTTGGTTGGTTTTTCCCCGACTTATGTCTCATGATATTTGTACATTGTATCTCAACTGAACATTTGATGAATATCTATGAAGAAGAATTTGGTTGGTTTTTCCCCCTTGTGGGGTATTTCCCTAGTTTCTCTATTGCATATGCTTTTCTTATATTTTTGTTGATCTTATTGTTTTCTCCACATAATTGCTAATGATGATATGATGTTATGGGGTGAATGTAATGTGAAAATGTTGAAAAAGTTTAAAATTGCAATTATCTACAACAAAGAACAATCTAGCCCTAAAAATTAACACTAGGAAGAGAAGCTGACAGGTCAAAATGAACACCCCATTTGCCATTGATGTCAAAGGGGGAGAGAAAAAACACGAAGATACGGGGAGTTATGATAGAGGAGAAGAAGCACGAAAACAGGGGGAGTTATGACAGAGGTGTTGCCATCAATGAGAAAGGGGGAGATTGTTGAGATACTGTCAATGATGTCAAAGCGAGTGCCAGCCAGGGTTAAAGCCAAGCAAGGTTAAACTCTCAAATGATACATGGATACTGTGGAAATGGTCACAAACTTCTTCACTACCGCTGATTGGTTAAAGCTGGCAATTGTAGGTTGTGCCATTAATGCCTTTGATGACTTGTTCCTGTACTTTAAACTGATCTGTGTGTATTGTAATAATTTGATAATAGTTTGAGTGATTAATTCTGCTAGGTTTCCTTAAAAAATAGCCCTATTTGACCCCTACCCAAGAAACCCAAAAGAAGCAGATCATAATGGTAAGAAGATGGTTTTAATTCCTTTTTCTTAGCAAGTTGAGATGTCATATTGTGGGAAAAATAGTAAAGGATTGCGATCATTGTGGCTATCACATATAGCAATGGCGCATCTAACATTTCCTACAGAAAGAAATAAAAACAAATGTAAACAAATAATTGATGCATAGGTCGTCTCTAATTACAGTTAGGTCGCCCCCATGGTCAAAAGGCATGTTGTTTCAAAAGGGGGTTAATTCATATAAATACAAACCTCAACTCTTCATTTCAATGAACCTATTTGGTCAAGGAGAAACAAAACTCGGATCTGAGGTGAGAAAAGAGGTTTGAACTTAAGGAGCCAAGAAGAGAAGTTTGAAGATAGTTATACTTCTGAGATTTTCGGCCTTGGTCACAATTATAGTTCTGTAATTTTTCATGGGACTTTGATACAAGTTTTCTATTTTGTTTTGTGACACCTTAGAAACAAGTCATCTTAGGATAGTCTTCAAAGAAACAAACCTCAAACCTGTGACACTTTATAACAGATTTTGTTGTGGTATCTCGTGGGATTTTAGAGTATAAACTTCTGAGTTTTTTGTGGCTTTGGAGAAGGCACTCAATGGTCTATTTATGTGGTCTTTTTTGTTGGAACAGGGAACTTTTGGGATCTTTGTTGCAATAATACTTGTGGAGACCTTGTTGCTAGAGCAAACCCCTCCTATTGTTGTTGGAACATGATCCGAATTGGATCCATGAAGAATAATCAAAAGAACCATGGCTATACTAGGTCGGGACAGACATCAGATAATTCAGAACAACGATCAAAAACACCTCTAAACCAGTGGCAGTTAGCAGCTAGCGTGGAACGACGAGGACCTTGGTCAAAGCGCGTTGACCGAGGCCCATGGAGATTGTGCAGGAGGCGAAATTAGCCCCTGGGAGGCCCAGATCGGGAAACGGAGGAAGTTTTTGATGCGTGATTAGCGCTAATCGCGTATCGCTAGGCGAAAACCCTCAAAATGGGGAAGCCCCAAGCGCTAGGTCGCATGGAGAGCCGGGAGAACCGTGGGAAAAAGGCTAAAAGCTAAAGGTGGGACTCGCTCCGAAACCAGCGGTATTGATCGGGGGCATTCTTGAGTGGTAAGCGGAATTGGCGAAAACAAAGTGATCCCACTCAGCGGTCGACGTGTGGCAAGCGGAGGAGAGAGAAAACCGCCACTCATCGTGCCCTAATGGTCAAGCAAGTCAACTGCGCGAAATGAGTAGATGGCGTTGGATCTGGGGGATCCAGATCTGACGGTTGACATCGCGCCCGACGGCAAGACTGGATTTAACGAGGGAATAAGCCACGATTTATAAGAATTTGAGGTCTGCTTTGACCGCCACGGTGGCAGAAGACTCATTCCATGATGTAACTGAAGAATTGAACTGACGAAGTAGGCTGGCGCAGTTTACAGGAGGACATGTGGCCACTCCCTGTGAGCTTGATGATGACGCCGAACAGGGAACTCCAAGCGCAGCTGCAGCAGGCGATCCGACGGAGGTGGAAGAGGAATCGAACAGCCATGAGCTCGAATGGCCTTAAAGCCATGAATAGAGAACAGAAGACGCACGGAGAGGAAGAATCGAAGACGAAAGACAGAGAAGAAAGAAGATAGTGAAGCAAGAAAAAGCAGTAAGAAGACAGAGGGCCGAGCTGGCCAAAGGCAGCGTTAAGCACCAGAGAGCTTGAGGGATTCAAGCCATCCCCGAGAGGATCTGTCAGACCAAAGAGGTCAAAGAGCTGGTAGGAAAAGAGTCTGTGCACTCTAGTGGCTTGGGGAATCCAAGAACCACCTTGCCAAGCAAATTTGTTTCAGGAGACTCATATTAAACTCTTGCATTGTAATTCTCTGCTTAAGACACAATAAAATAAGGCCACCACTGAGAGCTGGATCAGAGATGTAGCCCTGGAGGATAGGGTGAACTCCTCATGAATTTCTTGTGTTCTTGTATTTGCTTACTGTGTTTCTTTGCTGTTTTCTGTTTCAAGTGTCTGTGTATTTGCAATCTGATCGATCCGTTGCATGAATAACATAGACACACACCAACACATGAGTCTGTAATACCTTTATTCATTAAATCTTTAACTGAGGTCACTCATAGGGTGATTATCAGATCAGAACAAAACTCTTTCATTGTTTTTGGAACAGAACTCCACAAATACTCACTACAGGAGCAGACACAAGCAACAAAGACTTCGAACCCCTGTCTAAGTTTGGACTATTACAAAGTTTTGTGTCACTATAGAGCAGACCTTGGTTCCATTCCTTTGACCAACATTTTGGGCCTTTCTAAGATGCTTTCCCAAGGATATCCTAGTGAGAATAGACCTTGGCCTAATGGGCAACAGAACTCAGACTTGGAGGGGCAGACTTTGATGAGTGAAGATGATAGTGAGCATTGAGAAATCTAGGGCATCGAGATTAAGTGATTTCTCTTCTATTCATAACTGCTTGTGAATGCTTTTTACTTAGATTAGGATCTTCTTTTACTTATGTTATTATAGTGTTATTCTTCATCGAACAACTACCAAAGCATAAACCATAAAGAAACAAGAGACAAAATATAGGCTATCAGCCAGGGCCAAAACCTCTCGTACTTGAGAGGAAAACCCAAGCAAATTCTTCTTCTTATATAGACTTCAATTGACAAATACGAAGACCAAGACCCTTGACATATTTTCCATTCCAAGACCAAGACACAAAGCTTTCTTGATGAGATCCTTAGTCAACAATAGTCAACCTTCTGCTCCTTCCTCCTTCTCGGCTTCTTTTCAACTTCAGCTTTAGACCTTCGCTTATTTCGACCTCCTTGATCAGAAACCCTAAATCAAAAACCCTAACTCATGCGTATGACCTTCTCTTATGCCTTGTTTTCCTTCGCTTTAGTAGGAGGTCTCTTGCTTGGTAACTCGACTTGTAATATACCCTTGCTCCCACCTTGAATTAACCTTCCAATAGGTCTGCAAAACTTCAGCCTTTTCTGCAATAGAGACAGTCACTTTACTTTGCACATGTGAGATCAAAGTGACCCAAAAACATATCCAAATGATGCCAAGAACATCGCTCTCCTTCTTTTCTTCTTCGTTGATGATTAGGTTCTCTTCTAAGTGATCTTCGCACACCTTGGTTTTAGACTTGCTTGATTGGTTTTTTGTTTTTTTGGTAATTTTCTGAAATGAGACCGAGTTGCCCTATTTATAGTTGTTTCCTAGTCAAATTAGGCCGACTTGAATGAGGGTGAGCCAACATGTCTTTTGGAGGAGATCATTTATTCCATCTTGTAGCCGACTTGTAGGAGGTGTCTTTGCTTGGTCTTGGAGGGCCTTCTTATACATTTAATGTCTCATACAAAAATGTAACATCCCCAAGAAGGGTCCTTCATACATGACATTGACTTAAATTGACTTTTATGACCTAGATGACTTTTATGAACACTTGAATCAAAATTACCTTTGTGATGGTCTTTCATCATGATATCTTCTAGTTTGCATTAGGATCCTGCATACATATCGACACATCTCCCAAAGATATATATTGTCAAGGGTCCTTTTTTTTCAGACTCCATTAGAGTCTTCATATCTTTCATGGAGATATCCTAGTCAAATCTTCTAAGTTCTTGGTCTTTGGATGTTGATTGCCTTTTTCCATGGTTGCATATTCCACGATCTCTTCCTTCCTTCACATATTTCATTCCCAGGAATTTCCAACCGGAATTCCTCCAGTTGTTGTCAACCACCTCATATTACATATGGGGCCACATTATGTTGATTTCATCTAGATAGTGTGTGAGTCATGCCTTCTTGCATCCTTTTAGAGGAGGAGATCCTTTTTCTTTTGATCATGCTCTTAAGATAAAGCATTGATCCATGTTACCTGCAACCATATGACATGACTCTTCAATATTGAATATAAGCATACATACCTCATTTTCCTTTGGGTCATCCAGACTTCCTGCAGTAACTTCCTTGATTGAAAGAGCTTCAATCCCTTGATCTGCTTCACCTTTTATGTCATCATACCATCATCCCATGAATTCCACAAGTTTGGAATTCTTGATGAAACACTTGCTTCCTCTCTTGATTGGTGAACCTTTCGATGAAGATTCCATCAGAGAATATTGAGGATCTAGAGTATCCCCATCTAGCAGATGTTTCCTTTTGACTGATGTATGATGAGCTTTGACCTGGATGACATTTTTCCTTTCCATAAGTGTCACTTATGTTTCCAATGAGGTTCCCAAGAGCTATATCCTTCCATAGTTGACTGCCATAGATTCCAATTTCAACCATCTTTCATGCTTCTCTATGATGATGTTATGAGCTCTTGCTTTCAATGCTTCTATGATGCCATGATGCATCCCATCATTTTTCTTAGTGAAGCATGATATCCATATCTTACAACAAAAGACTTAGGAACTTGAAAAGAACTTAGGTGAGGAAGACTATCTCAATCGTAATAGAGATCTCTTACTTCCTCATTCTTGGACTTCTTCTTTTCAGCTTCCTCCACTTCTTCGGTGATATGAGCTTCTTCTCTTCCTCTTTTGTTATTGTCCTTCTTGATCTTAGGACAATCCCTTTTGTAGTGCCCATATTCTTGACACCCATAGCATTGAATCTTGGCCATGTCCCTTTTCTTTTTCTGAGAACCAGAGTTTCCAAATTTTCCCTTTCTTCTTGTCATTGTAGCATACGATTGATTTTGCTCACCTGCTCCCACGTCAAATTTGGCCTTTAGTCTAGATTCTTCAAATTTGCACAGTGACCATAGATTTTGGAATAGAGTAGTTTCTTTCTTCCCATAGATACTTGAAGTAAAGGTACCCCACTCCTTCGGTAGTGCATTTAGTACAACTATAGTCATATCTCTATTAGACATGACTTCTCTGAGATCTTGAAGTTGATCCTTGATTTCAGATATCCTAATAAAGTATGAGGCTATTCCATCTTCCCTTGACATCTTCAACTTGTAGAGTTCTTGCCTTAATGAGATGACTTCTCCAGCAATGCTTACGGAGTACAACTCTACCAGTTTGTCATAGATTCCTTTTGAAGTTTCAAGTTTAGATACATATGGGATAAGGGGATCCTTGATGGATTCAATGAGAATCCTTTGAGCCCTAACTTCCCCTTTCAAATACTTTGCAAGAGCTTGAGCATCTTCCTTTCCTAGTTTAGTGATTGATCCTTTGACATGTTCCATAACCTCATTTTCAATGAGATTCAGATCTGTCCTTTTCTTCCATGCAAGATAGTTTGAAGCCCCAACCAATTTGTTGCTTTCCTTGCAAAAATACATTTTGACAGATTCAAATGTGGACATAAATATACTTACTTGATAGGATGCTCCTTCTCCTTGCTGCTTCCTTGATGTTGATGATGATATAGAGAATAGAAAACTTCTCCTTGATGAAGATAATTTTCTTCAAGAATGATACTTGATCCACAAAGAGTGAGATCTCTTTGGATCCTTTGATGGTTATGTCTTTGTTGATTATGATCAATGATGACTTGTTGGTGATGTCTTCAATGGTAAGGACATTGCTTCAATGACAGAGAGATCACCTTCGAATCTTGATGGCCATGCCTTTTGAACTAGCTTCCTTTGAATGAATAGTCTTCAAGATACTTCAACTTCAAACTGATTGAGAGTGGATCCCCGGAATGCTTCTTTGATTCATGATGATATGATCTTGATCTTGAAGTGCCTTTTCTCGGATAAATAAACTTCAAGCTTACCTTGATTCCTAGATTTCTTCAGCTTGAGTAGATGTAAGGTTTTGGCCTTCTTTTCTTGATGATGATCCCAATATTTCTTTGTAGACTTCTTCTTTGACCTAGGGTTAACATGCTTCCTTTGTAGATCTTGACTTCAAGATGATCTTCGCTTTGATGCCTTACTCGAGATTTGATCCTTGAGTGTCCCTTGATAAGATGCCCTTCCTTTACTTAGTCACCTTAGCTCTGATTCCATGTTGAGAAATCTAGGGCATTGAAATTAAATGATTTCTCTTCTATTGATAAATACTAGTGAATGCTTTTTACTTCTTAGATTAGGATCTTCTTTTACTTATGTTATTATAGTGTTATTCTTCATCAAACAACTACCAAAGCATAAACCATAAAGAGACAAGAGACATAGAATATAGGCTTTCAGCCAAGGCCAAAACATCTCGCACTTGAGAGGAAAACCCGAACAAATTCTTATTCTTATAGAGACTTCAATTGACGAATACCAAGACGAAGACCCTTGACCTATTTTCCATTCCAATACCAAGACACAAAACTTCTTTGATGAGATCCTTAGTCAACGATAATCAACCTTCTGCTCCTTCCTCCTTCTCGGCTTCTTTTCAACTTCGGCTTCCTTCTGCTTCAGACCTTCACTTATTTCAGCCTGCTTGATTAGAAACCCTGACTCGTGCATATAACCTTCTCTTATTCTTTGTTTTCCTTCGCTTTAGTAGGAGGTCTCTTCCTTGGTAACTCGGCTTGTAATATACCTTGCTCCCTCCTTGAATTAACCTTCCAATAGGTCTGCAAAACTTCAGCCTTTTCTGCAATGGAGACAGTCCCTTTACTTCGCATGTGTGAGATCAAAGTGACGCAAAAAAAAATCCAAATGATGCCAAGGACTTTGCTCTCCTTCTTTCCTTCTTCTCTGATGATTAGGCTCTCTTCTAAGTGATCTTCACACACCTTGATTTCATACTTGCTTGACCGAAATTCTTTTTCTGAAATGAGGCTGAGTTGCCCTATTTATAGTTGTTTCCCAGTCAAATTAGGCCGACTTGAGTGAGGGTGAGCCGACATGTCTTTTGGAGGAGATCAGTTATTCCATCTTGTAGTTGACTTGTAGGAGGTGTCTTTGCTTGGTCTTGGAGGGCCTTCTTATACATTTAATGACATACAAAAATGTAACATCCCCAAGAACGGTCCTTCATACATGACATTGACTTAAATTGACTTTTTGACTAGATGAAAAAACCTAAAGGTTCACAATGGGAACCTTAACTAAAATAAAATTCCTTGATCATGAAACCCATGATTTAAGTACTACAAAACTATTTTTTTTCTTCTTTTCATCAATTGCATAAAATCACAATTTACACATGTCATTATGAAGACTGAAGCTAGTTACACTTTACAATAGTGAGCAACATATCTTGATGATTAACAAACTTCGACCTCGATCTTGTTGGACACCTAATCCTAAAGGGTTAGTGTGGAATTCGAATGGACAAAAGCAGTCCAAGAGACCTTGGGATCTGAATCCCAAGAGTCACGTATTGTACTATAAATGTGTATCTTATGTTAATAAAAAATGCACTCACTGATTTATCTTTCACATTGTTTTACTGTCCATGTGTGATTAACATGGTATCAGAGCCACTTGTTTTTCTGTGGCCTGTTATGTGCATGTCAGTCCTGGCCCTCTGCCATATTCTTTTCCAGCGCTCCTGACATGCTGCCTCTGCCTCTGCCATATAACGCATCTGTCCAAGCCGTTATGAGACCTGCGTTTTCTGTCCATATACGCTCCATTTAAAAGCGCTGCACCACCTGGGATTTACCATTATTCCCTGACAAAACTGTGTTTAATGATGCGCTGCTCACCTCTGCCATATGACTGCATTTGTTAGAACTGTGTCTAATGCGTTTTTATGTTGGTTTCATATTCTTCTCTGACTGCAATGCTCCCACAGAGAAACGCCCCAAAATTTGTAACGCTTGTCCGTTGATTTGAATCCTGGTGTCAGAGGATTTCATGTATAACCGCCACAATACGCTTCTCCATTTCCACCGAAGCTGGATCTAGATGTATGGCATCTAATAAGGTGATATGTATGGCTGTTCCATCCAATGCTCCGTTGTTTAACACTGCTCAGTTCTTGTATTGCGTAAAAATATTTACACTGCTCCAGTAAGAGGCTTTCCATGGTCTAGTTTAGCAATAGGTTGTCCTCTTACATTCCAAACTAAACCAGATTCTTCATCCCTCTCATTATCGATTTCCTTTTGCTGCCTATGAGCCTCTCTCAATATCTTGCTGCTGATGGTTTGATTTACATACTGTTCGCTCTCCTGCTGCTTCCGAACTTTGCCATGACGTTTCCTGCCAGGTCTATCAAACTGTGCGTCCATTTTCTGTTCAAGTATAAACTGATGTTTCTCTGAAGAGCCTGGTAGAGATATGATGAAATGAAAGAGACAGAGGAATAGTAGTGGGATGGAGCGCAGCACTAGTATTAGCACCAGCGAAACATATATTGCCGAAAACTAGCATATGATGTTGGGTGGATTCGGTTTGGGTTCTTAGGTATACTGTCTCTGCTTAGAACGAAATATTCTGTGCAGAAAATGAAATCCGAATCGGCTTACATTGCTGAGCTGATGTGAAGAATCATACCCAAGTTCAGTTTTCATTTTTGGGGCTCATACCCAAGTTCGTTTTCATTCCTGGGGCCACTGTAGAAATTATACCCAAATCTATTCCATTATTGGGTCATTTAAAAAAAAGCATATCCGAGTGTGTTTCATTGTTGGGTTATTGGGAAAAGAATGCCCAAATCAGTTTCTGTCACTGGGTTGGGTTTAAAATGCCGATAACACCAGCTTCTGCTTTTGTATGGCTAACCAACATGATCAAGCAAGCGGGTCTGTAACTCAGAATATCAGAAAATGGCATGCGTGCTGGCTACAAACCTCTCTCAACGTTCATAGATAGGAACGATTGCGGAGTCCTACAATCAGATATATAAGGCTGTTACGCTTTATAGCTTGGCTGAATAAACATTAGATTTGTGTAGTCTCTGTTGCGATGACTCTGAAATTTGACATTTAAGTCATTGTGAGCAGAAAACGATATCCGCAGATGGCATGAAGCTACGTGTTCTGGAAGCAAATATCTTGGTATGCTTTCTCCATCCAAGGCACTTCTTGCAGAAGCAGCTGTATCGGCATTCACGCGTTTGACATTTGCGAAGACTGCATCGCCTGATCTCGAGGCATAAAGTATCTGGAGGACCACCAGCTCCGGGAAGAGCCAAACTTGTGTACATATTACGGGCGTCGTGGGAATCTCCGTTTGACTGCAATGACGACTTGAATTTGGAGAAAATCCCATCTGTTGACGAGGCGTCAGCGGCGTTGAAGTTCAAGATTCCTGCTACAATACTTTCTCTCTGCATGATACAAGTAAAACAAAACTTCTCATCAGCTTGATCCATATTCATGTGAGTTGTGGCGATTGTACCTGCATCAAAATCAATGGGCTGTAAACGTTCATCGCACAATTTTTCATGCTGATCCACTGGTGCCGCTTTTAATCGATTGCCCGTTCTGTTACATTTAAATATTTTGAAGGAGGGAGGGAACTCTATTATTGTTTTGTATAATTTGGTACGCCGTAGTCTGATGGTAATACGCTGGGTGTGAAAGTTGTTTAAATTATATTTGATGCAAATTTTAACGTGCTTGATGGAGCCGCTTTTGAAAGATTTCAAACTCCTGGGAAATTCATTTCTCAACAGATAAGTCACCTTTAAGGTGATAATTGATTATTTGAAGGATTTGCATGTCACGGGACGCTGTTTTTGTAGAGTTCCTTTCGAGCCAGTTTATTCTCTTCATTTCTTGCAAGAGGTTTTCAGGAAAGGCAATGCAAGCAATGAGCAGTGTTGTAAGTGGTTTTCATCATCTAAAAGATTTGCATTATGAAGGGAAGCTGTTGGAATAGAGAATGCTATTTGAAAAGTTTGGATTTACTTTGATATGATGAATTTTTTATGACAGTGGTAGCACAGTTATGGTATATGAATTGCTCTAGTTTTTTTTACATTGTTGCTTCCATACATTTGCTGGTATATTCTACTTCAGATCTCTGTCAGAGTTGATATATCAGAGGTATATGTAATCCATTCCTGTAGTTGAAGTTCGAATTTCAAGAAGGAAGAAGTCATTTAATTGTGCATCCATACAAAGCGTATCTTGGTATACCTGAGCATTTTAAGGGTGAAACATATCTATTGTATCTGTGTTGGAAGGACTTTGAGCCTCTCATTCTTGCTGTGAAATTTTTACAGAATTTAAAGAACAGAATCTCTGAAAGTCTGGTGATATTTGTATAATTTTGACAGTTTCAAGATATCTCTGGTTGATTTTTCCGTTTAAGCTATAGGGCTCTCTTGTGCAACTTGAAGATATTTAGCAGCTTACATTTTTCTGTGGGATTTGGAGATTTTTAAGGTGTAGAAAAATGGCTAAGCTTGAAAGAATATTAGAATTATTGAGAACTCTAATCATGTCCACTGCTAACAGCACAGTCAAAATTAACAAAGCCTCTCTTTCAGACATTCAAACATGTCTGCAATATGCACAAGAAAAGATAGAGTTTTTGCAGCTTGAATCACAGCTACAGCAGGAAGAATTACAGCAGTGGAGTCATCATTCTGAACCTGTTTCTGTTCAGAACAATGAAGCAGACTCCCATAAACAGCAAGTCAATATTGTTCAAGTTCATTCAGATCCAGTACCCAATAAAGCAGCAGCGGTACATGCAGATGCAGAAACTCAGTCTGCACTTCCCAAGCCCATCATCAGACCTTGGGAACAGCGTGTCCACAATAAGCACAGAACTGGTCTTGGATATGACAAGGACTTGTCCTTTCATATTCCAGACTATGCCAAGCCCATTCAGTTTCAGAGTGCTGGATTCATTTATGACAGTTCACCTGCTCCTCATGACAATTCAGCTTCAGCTGATCCAGACTCTGCTCCTCTTCCACAACAGCAGCAGCAACAACAACAGATCGTGAAATGCCAACACTGTGATCGAGTTGGCCATCTGAAAGATCACTGTTTTGATCTTCATCCATGTGAGCACTGTCATAAAACCAGCCATTCTTCAAACAGATGCTTCAGAAACAAGCGTTCTGCAAGAACAAAGATTCATCTTGGATGGATCGCTTCTTGGCAATGGGCATCAACAGCCAAGAAGATATTCCAAACGCATGTTAGAACTTGTTCTAGAGTATTGAACAGTCTTGCAGTTGAGTTTTCTCCATCTTCTCACCTTGTACCTGACAGGGGGGGAAATGATGGTCATCTACAAGCTTCAAAGCCACATCAAGCGAGCCTGAGCCACAACCTGCCACACCAGTTTCAGAGTTGTAGCCAGAGATAAGATGCCTGAACATGCCTTCAGTTGGCAATCTGGGACTTCCTCTAGCAGAAGACTCCAGCTTCTTGCCAGTTTTGGAAGAGTTCCAGCAGAGTTGTTGGTCATCCTTAAACCATCACAGATTAAGGACACTTCCTCTAGCAGAAGACTCCAGCTTCTTGCCAGTTTTGGAAGAGTTCCAGGAATTGCATTAAGCATTCCAGAGTTGTTGGTCATCCTTAAACCATCACAGATTAAGAACACTTCCTCTAGCAGAAGACTCCAGCTTCTTGCCAGTTTTTGGAAGAGTTCCGGGAACTGCACTAAGCGTTCCAGTGTTGGTGGTCATCCTTAAACCACCGCCCTTTTTTACCAACATTTCATAGAGCATATTCAGCCTAGTGCTGCCATGTATTTTTTGCACATTTTGTATTATAGCTCTTTTCTTGGACTCATACATAACCCTTCGGATTAAGGGGGGGAATGTTGGACACCTAATCCTAAAGGGTTAGTGTGGAATTCGAATGGACAAAAGCAGTCCAAGAGACCTTGGGATCTGAATCCCAAGAGTCACGTATTGTACTATAAATGTGTATCTTATGTTAATAAAAAATGCACTCACTGATTTATCTTTCACATTGTTTTACTGTCCATGTGTGATTAACAGATCTTGTTACATTAAAGATTTTGAAGATTTCTTTAAGCTGTTATGTAACAACATTCTGAGGCACTCCTAAAGATTACTTGGAGCAGTCATCCATGAAGCATTTTTGAGGACTATATGATGAAGCATTTTTGAAGATAGATAGAAGCATTTTAGAGATTTGTAGAAGCATCCTTGAAGATTTGTTGAGGCAACCAACAATATTGAGGCTATCTTTTGGAGCTGTTCTGAAGGCATCTTGAAGTACCTGTTGAAGACACTTCAGGCAGACCTTGGAGTATCACCCTAGAATTCCATTGTTGTAGATATGAAGTTGATCTGGAAGACATGTTGATGTTGATTGTGAAGATCCCTTGGAGATATTCTTGAAGTCTTTGTTGGAGATATCTTTTAGGACTTGTTGAAGAAGATATTGTAATTCTTGAAGCAACATTGAAGCCACCTTGAAGGGTTGAAGTAGGGTTGGAGCCCTAGAGGATTGGAGTCCTCAAGTAGACCAAGTTGGAGGTTGGATTTGTTGTATAGGTTGGAGCCTGATTTGTAAGTGAGGGTTGGAGTCCTCACCCAAGGTTGAGCCTTTGGAGAATTTGAAGAATTTTGTTGTACAGGTTGGAGCCTATTTGTTTGTAAGAGGATTGGAGTCCTCATCATTCTTATGAATAAAATTATTTTATCGCTGTACATCTTGTGTTTTGATTTTATTAATTATCTTAACTGGCATAATTTAACAGTTTTAAAGAAATAATAATTCACCCCCACCTCAGTATTTCCAACAAATATTTGACAGCAAAGTACGCTCTAATTGTATGGGAGCAATAAATATAAAATAATCTTCTATGGTCATTATCAATTTATGTAGGATTTTACTAATTGCATGATCTAATAATATTCCTAGTTCTTTATTTGGTTTGATCCAATAATGTGTAGTATCCTTGAAACAACAAAATGGTTTTTAGCACCACATGGTAATTTTCATACATTAATAATTGATAATGTTGGTATGAACTAATAAATTATATCCTGCATTGTTGTTTGTATTTCATTGTCTAAGTTATTTTGCGATAACATGCATTTTTTGTAGAGAATCATGTCATGCTCGGGCATAAGTTCAAGTAATTATTTGTTGAGTGTTATGTTAAGATGATTCGTTATTGATGATTTTGAGAGCGATTGGCAGGGGAAAAAATGTCGGGCATTAATAGTGTAAGGGCCTATTTATTGAAGAAGATGGATGCCACAGTTGAACATTTACAGGTAATTTATTTAGTTGTTAGTCAAGATTATTTTTAATACAATAAATTCCTTGTTATGCTACTCATTATTTTTATGATAACTATAGAATTGAAGGCAAATGATCATTCTCAGGCCTATGTGATGCAAACTAATACGTGCTTGCTATTTTTCTATAGAAATGTCGTGATATGTTTGAATGCAAGCTTATATATAAATGTTGATTTGAATTTATCAATTATGCTTTTTTGTGAAGTATTTTCATAGTTATTTAATATTATTTAGGACCTGTCAATGAGGCTTTGCTAGTCAATAAAACAAAGATGTTGTTATTTCCCTACCAAGGTTTGGTTACCCTAAGTGACTTGCTTGCCTGTTGTGCGCTATGACACCTATGTAAGTGGTTGTTTGATGCAGGTGGGGTTATGTACAATTCGGGTGAATTTTGTGGGTTAGATAACCCCAAACTTGCCATTACATAGCCAAAGGTTAACTTATTTAAGATGTGAGATGCTTTTTCGATTGTAATATATCAAATAAGATGAATGTCATTTTCTTTCGTTGATTAGAAGAATATACCAAAAAAATGTTAGTTGAAATACGACTTTGAATACAAGTATGCACTCTCTAAAGAATGCTCTCGATGATGGATTTGCATTTCAAAATCCCACCCAATCGCTTGGAAATGCTAATCATAAGAATTTTTTAGCTGAAGCTTTCTTATTCTTTTCTTTAAGTTTATGTATTTAGTATTAAATTTTAAGCAACCACAATGATAAATTTGAAAGTTGGTAAGGTGCTTGATTAATTATAGAAGTTTCAATATGTTTTGGTACTGTTAGCGATAATGTTGCATGAGGCTTTTATTTGTGACGTTTTGTCACAAGGATCAAGCTTGCAAGATCGCATTGCTAGATGTTTTGATGGACAAAGGGGTGCATTTGTGTTTTGGTTTAGAGATGGTGCTTTCTTGTGGTTGCTTGATTGCCTTGGTTGGAGGAGATTCCTTTCTCCTTTGAGATGGATTGTCATGGTTCCTCTATTAGTTTCATTTTAACGATTGCATATCTTGGGTTAATGTATTAGCATGCTAGTGGATAGTCGAAGGCCTATGGGTGCAACTATGCCTGTAGATCACAAAAAAATGAAGTTTTGTGCATGAAATTAGATGTTCACCTAGAGGATGTTAGTTCTACATATGTGTAGTAGATAACAAAAAGATCTGAGAGCAGGGAAGTTTGAATGTTTACTATAATATGAATATGTAGACTGAACTTGTGTTTGCAGGTGACCGGGATACAGATACGTCATTATGTTTGAAGTTTGTATTACAAGAGTTTGACATGATTTGGCTGATTGATATAGATGAGCAGTGTTGGGAGTTTTGACATGACTTATATTGGTATTTGATAATGGTTTTGTATTGGCCTTCTCGTTCTTAGCACATTGGTTGAAGTATTGACAGTTGTATGCTTGGAACCTGCATGATCTATCCTTGGTATATGCATTTGCATCTAGTAACATAAATGACTTGTATTATGATCATGAGAATGACTTAATGAAGTTTGATATTGCGTGATAATAGATGAAGTCAAGACTTGATATGAGCTCTACCTGTCACCTGGTCTAAAGAACTTGATACTGTGATATTGATGATTTTGATATTAATTATGATCTACATTGATTTATGAAAAGCTGAGAAAGTTGGTTTGGTAAAGTGTTATGTTTGCAGAGAGCATTGCATGAAGCAAGCTCCCTGATCCAGATATGTCCACATTGATTGTTATCTGGTGAAGCCAGGATGATGTGTTGATCCAAACCTCTACTTCAGAAATGTTCCAAGGTATGACTTTGGTTTTGGTTTTATATACTGATGGTCTACTCTTGACAGGTGATGAGCCTCTGATGATCTAAGTAAGAGGGAGATGGCTTCTGAAGCTCGAAATAAGAAATCATGGCATGATGAATTGATTTCTGAAATTGGGAAAAGATAATCTATATTGCGAAGCTATTGAAGAAGTATTGGAAAGAGGAAATGCAAATCCTTGGACACTCCGATTAAATTGGCAACCAATAGTTGATTGAAGCATTTTGAACATCTGTCTGTGTATATACATGATATGCATAGAACCTGAGTCGATTCATGATTGAGCCACTTCATACACATTGAGTTGTCGCCAAGCATCCTTCGAGATATTTGCATGAGATGATCTATTCTTGGTCTGAGATATTCTTCCTATGATATATGACTGTATGGATATGCTGATGTTGATTGGGATCGTTATTGATGAGATGAGCACATATGAGTGCTGCCTTAGTATGAGATCTGCCATGATGAGAGGTCTATAGCACGATCGAGGTTGAGTATGATGTTGCTAGCATGGCTAACTATGAAGTAGGATGAAGAAGCATTTGAAGAGATGTTTGAGAAAGTTCTGAATATGACATGGATACATTGCAATGACATAGAGAGGCAGAGAATCCCATATATATAGTTGGGATTGAGATACTTTCATATATTGAGACAATGCAGCTGTACGAGACAAGCCTTGGCTTGTGTTTGACACTTCCTTGAGAGGTAGGATGATTATGGTATCCTTTTGTGATTTATATGATTATTTATGTTCTAACATGATATTTGATTTGATGTCCTGTATGAATAGGAGACAACTGTTACTGATACATGATGATTACTTGATACAAGTACGATGATATGAGTATGATGAGAGCAGCGCTGATCGAGGACACTGAGCCAAGCTCTTCCTCCCTTCTCTGAGCTCCTAGGGTATGGAATTGAGATAGAGGGCTCCTCGGGTTGAGGCAACTTTGGACAATAGGTAATCACCCGTATCTGTTACCCATAGTGTTGGAGTAGTATCTCACCCTATCTTGGTCTTTATAGAGTGTACCCCCATTGGCATCATACCCACAAGCTGGGCTTGTTGGGATTATCCCTCCTTGTCTGGCCAACAGTTGAGGAGGCTTGTTGGGATTATCCCTCACCCAAGCTAGTATTATGATGCAGGTGTTCTACCACATGACTATTGAGGGTCATTATTGGGAAGATCAATAGGCAATAGGATGGGTTGAGTAGTAGCTCCCCTATATCACCTATTGCTCGATATGGGGTCATAGTAGTAGCTCCCCCATGAGATTCCGGGTTGAGTAGTAGCTCCCCGATGTGGTTCTAGGTTGAGATATGCTCCCTAATGATATGCTTTTCAATGATTGATATTTCGGGTAGTAGCCCGTTGACGAATATTCTAGGTAGTAGCCCGTTGACAAATATTTTGGGTAGTAGTTCGTTGACAGGTATTCTGGGTAGTAGCTCGTTGACAAATATTCCGGGTAGTAGCCTGTTGATAAAGATTCTGGGTTGTAGCCTGATGACTAGAGGGTGGTAGCTTAAGCTCCCCTCTGATAACAAATTCTTCTTCTTTTAGATTCAAGAATATTCAACATATGAGCAGGAACAATCAAGAGATAAGCAAGAATAAGCAAGAGATGTACATTGATGATTCGAGATGATGAGATACTTGAGATGGGACGTATGATGACAGGAAGTCATGTTGATCGATGGTCAGATATTGGCAGGTGGAATTCTCCCTAGTTGAGAGGGAGTGTTAAAATTATGCAATTGTGGTCAAATTCCACTTTGGACAGCTCACATGATGGAGATAATGATTGCATTGAATTCCTTTTTTTGAGAGGACCAAAATCGACCTAAATATCACCTCATTTGGACAAGCAAAAGTTGGTTTTTGAATTTATGTTCCCACTCATGTATATTGGATCAGGTTGGCCCTATGCATATGTACAATTGGACAGGTCAACCTCAACATCAAGTGGACCCTCATGGAAGCCTATAAATAGAAGAGACCTCAAGCTCATTTGGACACATTGATCAAGCCATCTTCTCTTCTCTTCTATTGTCTTGGTTCGCATAGGTCTGACAGAGAAAGTTCACACAAGGGTCCGAAACTACAGGGTTGAAGCTCACACGAATCTAGGGTTTCTGTTTCTTGGTCGCTGGCTCGTAACTAAGCATTCTTGGCCCTGGACACACACACAGAGTGGTTAAGGTTGCGTCTGGGAAGCCTCAAACGCTTGCACAGTAGCCTAAAGGGAGCGTCTAGGGTTTCTGAACCAGATCGGGTAGTCTGGTCCCCAAATGCAGACACAAAGTTTTCAAGGGTGTGTCTGGGAAGTCTCAGACACTCGCACAATAACTTGAAGGGTGTGTTTGGGGGTTTGAGGCAAATCTGAGTGTATTTGTCCCTAGACACATGCATACAGTTCACTAGGGAGAGTCCAGGACTGCCATAGTCGCTTGCACAACTCCTCCTCCATGCATCCGAGACTAAAAGATGAAACTTCAGTACTCTGAAGATTCCACTCAGTGACAACAATGTTCAACAATAGGCTACAGACAGTGACAATACATTACAGTCCTCAGAATCAAGGTTTTGAATATAAGCATGTTTAGGTTCATTTCATGGATGTTCTAGTTGTTGTGAAGATATGGATCATTGTACTCTCTTTTGCTGAATCATTTGATGACAATCTATAAGAAGAAGAATTTGCAAGGGTTTCCCCATAGTGGGTTTTGCCCTGGTCTCCAACCAATCTTGGTGTCTCTATGTGTGCACTGTGCATGCTTTTCTTCTATTGTTCCTTTATGTCCGCTGCATTGATGATGATGATATTGTCCTTTATACATAATTGCATATGTTGATGAATAATGGTGTAAATCTGAATAATGTCATGATGTTAAGGGGTGAACTTAATGTGTTAATGAAGAAATGCAATTATCAAAGCAAAGAACAATATAGCCCTAAGAAAATCTAACAACTATGACATTAGATATGGAATTTTATCATTTATAATTAATTGAAGATGTTACCTCTTTACTTTGTCTAACCATGGAGGGACATAATTGTTCTCGGATAAGTGTGCGTTAACCTAGGTCAGAAGGTACTACAAGGAATTAAGGTAGATGGTATAACTATTTCATAACCATACTTAATACTTTCCACAAATTCTCTTACATTTCCATCTCATCCATATAAAAAAGTACACTCTTCACTTGTGAATAGCCTATCAAATGTCAGCAGAAAGGTTTGATGAAGAATTCAAAAGAAAAAAAATCAAGCAAACCTAAGTTAAATAAGACAAGCAAAAAGGTTGAGAGGTGAAGAGCAAATAAAAGCCAGATTAAAAAGTTGTACTACAATTAAAAGGCCTACCCTCTAAAGTCCTAAAGTTGAACGACCATCTAAAGAAAAAAGACTTGAAATTAAAAAATAACAAGTGAACAAAGTGGGGTCGATCCATGATAATACAATTAATCAAGAAAAAAATTGCAAGTAAAAGCCATCCCACACAATGAACAATAAAAGGTGAACAAGGGTTTGCAAAAATGAAGCTCTTCATTATTTGATGGCACTTACCGCATATGACAACAACTATTACAAAAGGGAAGGCTAGCCTTTATCAAGACATATATTATGGCTAGATAACAACTAGTTAGACTCCTCGAGTAATTGTTTTTACTAGTCATGCACAAGTCAAAGACCTAGTAATTTTTTCATAAAATATTTGATTACAATTTTTTATTTTCTCACTGAGGGGTTTACTTGACTTCAATTGCCCAAATTAGTCCAATGATCCCTTTCTCATGGCCTGATATGGTCAAAGAAGGAAATTAGTACATCTTTATTGCTCAACGTTCCACTTGGTTGCCCTTGAAGAAATTCGACTTGGTCCTTTGAGAGGTACAACTTGACTTCAAGTTTCGAATTGGTAATTTGGAGGAATAATTTGGCTTCTAATAGCTACTTTCTCGGTTCATTCCTCAACTTCTTGTTCCATGTAGTCTCCAACGGCTAGTTAGACCACCCAATGGCTAATTGACTTCACAAGTGACTAGCTTGACTTGACATCTTCCCTTTACTATCTTGACATGGCCACTTGATCATTGGATCTCCAATGCCTTTGACTGTTTGAAAGTTTCGACACTTGGGTTTAGCTAAACTGGCCATGATTTGAGTTGGGTCACTCTTAGAATCTTCATATCTTGCATAACATTGCCACATCATTCTTTCCTTACCATGTCATCTACCACTTGTGTTGGTTCCATAATGCCTTGAGGAGTTTGAGAAATCTGCCATGTAAGTATTGATCCTCTCATTTTGCTGATCATGTTTGACATATTGCATGCGTTATTCTACCCAATGCCGACCTTGTTTTTCCACTTGGAAACCTATTTGACCAGTGGACAAAGTTTGACCAAGTTGTAACTAGCCACTGCCACCTTTGTTTGGAAAAAATTAAAATGGCATGGTATATTCTCATCAAACTGAACAGTGTGTGATCAAGTTGACTTTTTGACCATCGAGATCCCTTTGCATTGGGAATTGTGAACTGCTTTTGAATATGTGGAAGTTGTCAAAATGAGACTACCATGCATGAAAGTTGTCTGGGAGATACTACACCAAATCCAAGGCCACCTACAGACTCTATAGAATCTAACCATGTGGTGTGACATAGGTGCACCTTAACGCAGGTTAGAGTGGCCCATACACTGGTGATCACACCTATAAAATTAGGCTCCCATAAAACCATGAGTCCACAAGTAAGCTAACCGAAGGCCCTCCATTCCTATGCAAGATGAGAGGAACCTACAATGAACTACAAGGGATAGCCATTGTATGAACAAGACAATAAAATACAGAGAATGAGAACAAGGCATAGGGCTGGTATAACTAATACAAAAAATCACATAATTGTTACAAATGCTTTAACTTGTGACCTTGAGCTTACAGTGGTGGTGATAAATGCTACAAAAGATTTTGTATGTACCCTTGTTGACATGTGGGGTAATAGTCCAATGTGTGTTGATTTATGTAGCTTGGGAGGTACTCCACAACCCTACGTACTGGGTTTGTGTCAGTTGGCACCACAAAAACACTTTGCTGGCGAAGTACCCAAGCAGTGGGTTTTTCTCCCAAAGTTGTGGGTACGAAACCAAGCATGGTTTGATGATTGGACCATTGTTGCATGTTTGGCGACACCCTTAAAGGAACAAAGGGGTCCTAAGGAAACCATGGAGAATTGGTTCAAATGAGGGAAAATAATTTTTATTTGTATGTAGTGGGCTAAATGACATGAAAATTAGGTCGGCTGGGCTTGAGGAGTGCCCTTTGGAGGGCTAGTCCTTGCACCTAAGGAAACATATAAATAAAAGAGGGGGAGACTCATTTGAATCACTTCTAAGTGCAATCGTTCAAAAGGAAAGCAACCTGAGGTCGCCACAGATGTAGAGGAGACAAATCAAGTGAAGAAAGAAGATATGTTTGGTATCTTTTCTCTGATTTGGTTTGGACATGACTAAGAGAAGGCTGGTCGTGTTCCATAGGAATATTTCTAGGCATAAGAAGGGCATATATCTTTGTGATTCTGGTCGCTATCTTACTGACTCCTTGTAGAGGGCTGAGACCCCCGTGTTATGTGCTAAGGAGGGTCGTAAGGTGTAGGAGAGAGGGCCGCATATAGTCAAGGAGATATGCAGGATTAGGGCCAGGGAAGTGAGATCTGCGCAGGGAAAGTGGATTAATTGAGGCCGAGTTAGCACTGGTGTGTAGCATGTTATGAAACCAACTCACAAAAAAATAGAAAAGATAGATCAACGACTTAAAAATCAGCCTCTTCAAGGGGGAAACCTCCTTTACATTACACAAATGAACAATTCTTGGATGATACAAATGACAAGACCTCCTTTCTATATATAGGAGTCTAAGGAGTCCCAATACAATCAGAGCCTACATAACAATAATGTTGTAGGGGCACAACAATAACAATAGTGGGCTTCTATGGGGCATAATGATAACAACATGGGGACTATATGGGCACAATAATACAATAAGGGGGTTCCACTAATAACAATAAGGGGTTACACTAGTAGTATAGGGACCTAACATGCCTCTCTCCTTCAAGAAGTGTTGTCCTGAACGCTTGAGTAGTTTTGGATGCTTCTATATAAAACTTTTGTCCCCCGATTTGGAATCTTCAGCGGGTAAGTTCTTCCACTTGATGAGATACTCTGAAATTGATCGATTTCGTAGCTGTCGGGTTATTGTTTCTGTGACTGCTTCATGTTCTAATATGATTTTTCCTTCCTCGTCAGGTTCCGACAATATTGTTTGAACTGGGAGCTTGTCAGCTATAACCTTCTTTAAGCATGAAACCTGGAAAACTAGGGGCACTCGGGAAGATGTAGGAAGCTCTAATTTGTATGCCATAGAACCAATTTTGCAGCACCTTGTAAGGACCATAATACTTTGGTGATAATTTATTATCCTTCTTAGCTTGCTTGAGGGACATTTGTTTGTATGGTTGTATTCGTAAAAATGCCCAGTCGCCTATATCAAAACTTCTTTCGTTGCCATGTTCATCTACATGTTGTTTCATTCTATTTTGCACCAAAGTGGGGTTATCCTTTAGAAGTTGGAGAACTTGTCGTTGATGCTCGATGTGATCTTTCACTGCTTGAACCTTTTTCTTCTTGATATGTCGTTCTATCTTAAGAGTTTGAGCAGTGGTAATTCCTGCCAATGCATTACAAGATATGGTCGGATTCATTTCTTGATGCTCGATGTGATCTTTCACTTCTTGAACCTTTTTCTTCTTGGTATGTCCTTCTATTTTGAGAGTTTGAGGAGTGGTAATTCTTGCCAATGCTTTACAAGATATGGTCAGATTCATTTCTTCTTTCTCTGGGGTTGGTTCTTAGTGTATATCCTCTTCTTTTGACATTTCTTGATCCTTTTCTTCCTCCTCTTCACAATTTATGTAAAATAATTTCTTCTCAGCACACTTATGACCTTTAGTGTATTTTCTATCACAACTGTAACAAAGCCCTTTTCCTCTTTTTTCTTCCAATTGTTGTGGTGTAAACCTTGTAGGTTGTGGAAGGATAGGAGCAAAAACACTTCCATATTTATAGTTGTGAGTGGTAGGATTCCTTGTTTCCATAATTCTTCTTTCAATTTTTCTTTCCAACCCGAATGCCTTCTCTAATGAATCAGGTTTCCAAAGATGAACCTCATGTTGAATGTTATCCTTTAAAGTCCCTATGAAGACATCAATCCTTTGCTTCTTTGAAATATCATTTACCCTTACATTCAATTTTTGGAAGTCCTCAATGTGCTCTGCCATTGAACCCTTTTGTTTGAGATTTATCAATTGGCTAAAGGTGTTGCTCTTTGTATCCTCATAATGTGCTATCATTTCCTCCGTGAAAATTGACCAAGTGACAAGTGGTTTACGAGAACAAAGCCCTTTAGACCATAAAAGTTGATTCGGTTCTAAATATAAAAATGCAATATGTACCTTTTGTAACAGTTGTACACTATGTAGATCAAAATATTGCTCCATCTGTAATATCCAATTTACCGGATCCTTGCCATCAAACTTCCTCATATCGCTTTTTCTTGATTTTAGGAGCTCGATCTTGAAACGACTGTAACTCTGTAATTTTGGATCTCCCATTTCTGAAATTGTGTTTTATGGTAGTTATCTGAGTCCTCTTTCTAACCCCACTAGTTTGATCAATATTGGATTCTTCAAGAAAGAGTTATGCCAAATCTCCTATGATGACCTGATTATAGACTGGTTCAGTAGAGCGAACTTGTACAAAGTGCCACGTGTCACTGTTTTGACCTTCAGACTTGAAAACAATACACAGAAAAGTACAGTCCGTCCTCTTTTTGTAACTTCTTACGAAATTTCAATTTGATGCTCAGAGAGAAAGTTATGATGATTTTCCGAAGGTCACCTGTTTGGGATGTAATTCAGGAGCCTGCAAAAACCCTAAATGTCTTGGACCGTCTCTCCGAAATTATAGCGAAACAAGATATGAAATTCGGGCCCGAGCTTCACCACGATTTCGGCTCAAATGGGTTTTAATTTAAGAGTCTGAACCTTTGTAGAAAAAAAATTATGGCGAACATGCCACGATGACCTGTTTGAGATGGAATTTTGGAGCATGCAAAAACCCTAACTTCCTCAGACGATATCTCCGAAAATATAGCGAGACAAGATTTGAAATTCGGACCCGAGATTCAGAATGATTTCGGCTCAAATGGGTTTTTTTAGCTTCTGAAACTTCGTAATGAAAGCGTTATAGCGAAAATGCCACGATGACCTGTTTGGAGTAGCAAAACCCTAGAATCCAAAGCTCTGATACCAAATGTTATGAAACCAACTCACAAAAAGATAGAAAAGATAGATCAACGACTTAAAATCCAGCCTCTTCGAGGGGGAAACCTCCTTTACATTACACAAATGAACAATTCTTGGATGATACAAATGACGAGACCTTTCTATATATAGGAGTTTAAGGGGTCCCAAGACAATCAAAGCCTACATAACAATAATATTGTAGGGGCACAACAATAACAATAATGGGCTTCTATGGGGCATAATGATAACAACATGGGGACTATATGGGCACAATAATACAATAAGGGGGTTGCACTAATAACAATATGGGGTTACACTAGTAGTATAGGGACCTAACATAGAAGCTACAAGTTCCCTAACCAGGGGCCGAAAAGCCACAGTGGTATGCTATAGGAATGTGCTGGAATAGACTTTGGATTTGAGGTAAGTTGGTTGTCTTTTAAGTTGTTTGGTTGCTAGGGATGGTAGGCTATTTCATGTGTTGAATAAAAGTTAGAGGAATAACCAAAGTAAATTGAGGAGGGTTGTTAGAAGAGCCCTAGAACAATGGACAAATAGGTAGATTTGTCACTATGTGTGGGTAGACTTGTTTGGCCCTAAGGATTGACACTTTTGAGGAAGCAAAGGAGCAATCAAGTGTGTTAGTTGTCAAGGCCTAGTTCAGTGAGGTTCAGTAGTCATCCTTGAGTAGTTGTGTGGCATAAGTGGGTAGTGCGTTGAAAGACCCTATGTACTGGTGTCCTTGAAGGAATAAGGAGCAACTAGTGGGCAGATCGATTGGGCCAAAGTTCAGTGACCTAAAGGTGTAGTGTTCTTTGATAGTGACAAATTGTGGAGTTGTAGGAGGGAAGGCAAAGGACCGCCAGATGTGTTCAAGGTACGTGGACTGAAAGGAGCAGTGGAGCGCGCTACATCAACAAGTAGGTCAGTTGTACTTTGCTTAGGGTAGATTGGTCTTCATAGTTGTTGATACCAAGCCGTAGTTGTCTTGTATCAAGACTGATTGTAAGGGCCGTGGTCCCTGGTATGAGAGCCCTAAGATTGTTGTATTAAGTTTGTAATATAACAAAGTTGGGTTAAAAATTGTGTCTTGTGTACTGGTTGTTTCACTGCTGTGATTATTCCGTTGTGCAAACTACAAATGTTGTGGCATTTGGGTGTGTTTGTGTTTGAGATTAGACTCAAACCAGATTCTTGAGTGCTGTGAAAAATCAACAATGTGCTCTTCATTCCAAGGGACATCATCAAAATGCATGGATAAATTGCCAAGTAACATTCCCTTCATCAAGATGTCATCATCAAGAAGGCTCACTTCACCCTCCTAGGACATGCATGGGTGACGTGGAAACCCTAGGATCAATTGTTGGCATCAAAACAAGGTGTGCTAGCCCTCCCAAACCATCTCATGTGGTCTTCACCATTATTTGGGCTTTGGAATAAGGAAATGTCCATCAAACAAGTTCAAGGCTAGCTTGGGGGCATCTTGGGTCCATTTGGGCACATCATTAATCAAGCCTACACCTTTAGCTTCTTGGTTCAACATTTTAGCATTTGGAAGTGTAAAAAGGGGCATACAACCATCTCAAGGAGGCAACATTGGGGTTGCAGTGTCATATGTGCTCTCAAAGTTAGGCTAGGCGTCCTCTCTATTATGCTAGAAAGATGTCAAGCCATCCCTCAAGGGATCTATGCTTCATGTGTGATGAACCATTTAGAAAATACTCTCAAGATCAAGTGAGATCAACATCATTAGGGAAAAAACCTCTAAAGCATCATTGTGGACCATATTCAATGTTAGGGGCACAAAAATATGACACAAAGCTTGTCATCAAATGTCTTTCTAGCTCAATATTTGTAAGCAAGTTAATGCACTTATGTTAGGAATAATTATGCAGTTAGCCCTATTAGGTGCTTCGAAGGACATTTCAGAGGTACGCCCATCAATCCATAGATGCATGTGATAATTGTGGTCTTGCAATGGGAAGGACTTCAAGGAAGATATCCATAGCCATTGTAAAACTAAAAGAGGCCCAACATCTTGAGTATAATTATGATAAGGGGGAGCAGTCATGGAGGCGTGAGTTACTCCTTTCTTTAGCATGCTTTTTGCACTCCTTTGGCGTGCCTTTTACTTAAATGATTTGTCTTTCTTTCTTGAATAGATTATAGCTGACCTAGCCTGCTTTATGCTTTTCCAATGCCCCTGTAGTAGTTTATCGCTTATCGGGGTTGGGACATTCATAAATTTCTTTATTTAGATAGAGCATGAAATGCTTAGGATCTGGGTGACAGCTAATGAGGCGGGGTAGAGCTCTTGCAAGGATTTTTACCACGTGCTTATTCATTGTCCCGACTCCCAACCATCTTTTGCATTTTTTATTTCTTTAATTTGTGGCTTCATATGCTTTTATGTTTCTTTCGGTTGAACCATCCTCTTAGTGCAATTTTCGAGTCCTAACTCAAAGATGAGAATATAAGGTGCCGGACCAAATGACCAATGACAGTCAACCTAAAGAATGAAGGTAGATATAAGGGAAGCATAGAAGGTGGTAAGCATGGATTACATTGGGTACACTATATCAATTTGTGTCCTATTAGTGCCCCTCCTAACAGTGGAAGAAAAGAGCCGCAGGGGAGGTCATACTGGACTAGGGCTAAAAGATAATCTCCCAGGGGAAGTATGGAAACAAGGGTACAATCAGGAGCGGTGAATCATCCAACTTGGCCTGTGATACACATTTTGTAGGCCCCAAACGTTAAATGAAAGCACATGATTATAGAAATGGTTAGTGTCCCCTCTGGTAGATGACTCACCTTCATTCAAGAAGTATGCTAGATGGGAGAGAGCACTCCCAGGGGAAGTATGGAAACAAGGGTACAATCAGGAGCGGTGAATCATCCAACTTGGCCTGTGATACACATTTTGTAGGCCCCAAATGTTAAATGAAAGCACATGATTATAGAAATGGTTAGTGTCCCCTCTGGTAGATGACTCACCTTCATTCAAGAAGTATGCTAGATGGGAGAGAGCACTGATTGGAGCATAGGTGGAGTGCTATGAACTAAAGCTATCCGTGGATCATCATAGGGTTGTTTCCTGGTTGGCTGACCAATGGGGAGAAAAGTTTTCTCCTAAGGGTTACTCACTTTTGGTGGGTTATAGGCCCAACAAGAAGGGGTCGTCGAGGATCACCTTTACTAACAAGATCAACTATAGCTTCATAAATGTAGTCAATACACTTGATAGGGTTCCTAAATGGATAGACAAAGGAAGCAATTAACTACTTACAAAACTAACAAAGGAAGGAGAAGTGTTACCCCAAAACATCCTTCCAAGTTGTAGATATTACCCTTCAATGGATCGACCGTGTTAGCTCGTAGAAGACTTGAGCACTCTTGATCAATCTTTATGCTCCAAATAGTTACCAAGGGAGAATAACTTCAAGAATTGATGGCCAAATCATCTCATTTGGTAGATAATCAACAAAATTGTATTGTCAATATTGAACAATAACATCTAGAAGTGTGAGGGGGAGGCTATTTTTGGAGGAGGCTTCAACAACCCTCATAGACTTGTCTTTCAACTAAGGATCAATGACTACACTCAAGAGGGGATGACTTACCTAAAATCAGCTCCAATGCACAATCTCCTCTTGAAATCATGCCAACAACATCCTCAACTCGAGGGAAATAAGGTCCACATTGCCAAATAGATGTCCAATGGTTAAGTAATGCATCCTCCAATGTGGATGTCTCATCGAACTGTGTGACATGTGGCTTGGAATGTGTGAAAGCTTAAAAGATTGAGCACTCCGAGATTTGTGATGTGGTATGACATGGATAGTCTAGTTGCATGAAGAAGGTGTTGATTTGTGTAGCTTGGGAGGTACTCCCACAACCCCTGAGGTACTAGGTTTGTGAGTGACCCACAAAAAGTGGTTTGTGGGCAATGTACCCAAAGTTGTGGGCAAAGACCCAAGTGGAAAATTACTTGTTTATTCATTGATTGCGCGAGGGCACCCTTAATGGAGCAAGGGGGACCTAAGGCAACAATGAGGTGTCTTGATCAAATGGAGGAAATATATTTTCATGAGTTAGTCGGGGTTTTGACAATAAGTTCAAGTCGACCTAGGGTTGAGTGGTGCCCCTTGAAGGCTAGTCGTTGCTCTCATAGAAGACTATAAGTAGAAATGGATGAGACCTCATTTGATCACCAACTAAGTGCATTTCTTCTCAAGAAAAGACAGAGTAAAAAAAAGCCACATTCCTCAGGAGCCGAGTTGGATAAGGAGCAGAAAGACTTATTTTGGTTTTGTCTTTTGTCTCATGTTCTGGTACAGGTCGAAGGAGAAAGCCTGGTTGTGATTTAATGATGGTTATGTGGTCAAGTTCTATGCATGCAACCTGTGGATTATCATTGGAATAGGGTTCGAATTCTTTGTGCTACAAATCTGTGTTAGGGCCGAGTTTCTATATTTGTTCAAGAGGGCCGAAACTCCTTGTGCATGAGGGCGAGAGGGTATTCTACTTGTTGAGTAAGT
Organism: Pinus tabuliformis; assembly: GCA_031772625.1. Taxonomy (NCBI): domain Eukaryota; kingdom Viridiplantae; phylum Streptophyta; class Pinopsida; order Pinales; family Pinaceae; genus Pinus; species Pinus tabuliformis. The sequence continues at coordinate 197,029,630 of CM062816.1, forward strand.
GTCGAGTTCATGAAGAGTGGAGTGAAGGAGAATAGGGTTCTATACACTAAGTTTTGAGTTGTTGCAAAAGAGGTACGAGGGTCAAGTTTCCTGTGGTTGTGCACACAAATAAGGGACAATACGCACTATTTTTAAGACTGAGGTTTTCTTCATAGGACCGATTTTGTAAGGAGGTTGAGTGGCAGTGTCTTTAAGGAGAATAAGTGTTGTGTTGGAGTGTGTGGATAAGCCTATCCTAAAGGGTTTAGGACAACAGCCTTTGAAGCCCTAAGTACTATGAACAAGAAGCAAATTTGTCACAGTTAAGTGGGTAGTCCTTGATGCCCTAAGGATTGAGCTTTTGGAGCAGCGAAAGAGCAGTCAAGAGGGTTGTTTATGTGATGCCCTAGTTCAGAGTTCTGGAGCAACAAATAGGTTTGTAAGTGAGAAGCGTTGAAGCCTTATATTTTGTCTTCTTTGGAGCAACAGGGAGATAGAAAGAGGGCAGATTTGTAGACCCGAAGAGTTAGCTATCTTGTAGAAGCATGAGAGCAGTTAGAGGGCAGTTTGGTGGAGCCTATATTCGTTCATCTTGGAGTGATTGATAGAGGCAATATTTTTGGCTGAAGATGCAAGCATTCTGAAGTTGCAGAAGTCTTGTGAGTAACATAAGAGGATACACTTGCCAGAATGTTCAAGGTACGTGGAAGGAAAGGGCCGAGTTGAGTGCTCCTTTAGCAAGTCAAGTGTACTATGTTCAAGGGTAGATTGGTGATCATACGTTGTTGATCTCAAGCCGTAGTTGTTCTCGTACTAGGGCTAATTGTAAGAGCCATGATCCCTGGTATGATAGCCCAATGTTTGTTGTATTAAAGTTTGTAATATAACAAGTTTTGGGTTGAAATTCGTTATCATGTACTACATTAATTCACTGTTGTACATTTTCCGCTGTGCTAAGTGCTTGTGTTGTGGCATTTTAGTGTGTTTGTGATTATGTTTTAGACATAGACCTGATTCTGAGAGGAAAAATCAACAGAAGGGCCCTCAAGTGGCTAGGGTGTTGTTACTAGTGTCTAGGGCATTGCGGAGTTGCCTAGCTCGCCTAGGACATTGTGGGGATGCCTTGGGAGTTGTCTCCATCTAAAAATATTGAGAGAGCGACCTCAACTGATGTAGATATGTCAAGAGTCCTGAAAGTTTTAGGGAGATGATCACCTAGGCCAAAGTGTGATAATAGGGTGATCCATGCTTAAGCATAAAACAAGTGTGCTTTCTAGGTATTATAACCTTTACAATACATGAGCAGCACTTCTACATAAGTGTAAAGTGGAAAACCTAGGGTTTGTCTTAGTCATGTGTCCTACTACACTCAGTCCAAGATCCCCATGCGCTCACCTTAGCCATAAATGACTTGCATGAGATGGTTAGTACAATCCATAAGGATAGGGACTATCTTGAAATGGAGATTAGAAGGAGAGGCCGTGTCAAATCACAAAGGGCCTATAACAACCACCTAGATGAATAAACACTTTACATAGATCACTGAGCATGGTCTAATGCAATACATAAAATACAATGACTTTTGGCTGATCATGATACAACAATAAAATCATCCTGATGGCACATCTGATTATGTATAGTGGGCTTTGACATCATCTCAAGATGGACATAGGATCTACTTATATGTTGGAACATATTTGATGAAGAAAATGAGATACAATCATATCAAAATTGAGGGTTAGTAGGAATATTAAAGGTCATAACCTTGTCTTGTTAAGTCTGACCACAAGCTAGTAGTGTTGATTAAATAGGGCCAAGGTATCCAACATTTTTTGCAAACCCGTGGGAGAAGAAGCTAGGAGGAACATATCATCAACAAAAGGAATCAATAGAATCAATACATGATATTGTTGAGAAATCTATGGCATCGAGATTAGGTGATTTCTCTAGTAATGATAACTGCTCGTGAATGCTTTTTACTTCTTTAGCTTAGAGTCTTCTCTTAAGTTAGATTATTATAGTATTCTTCTTCATCAAACAACTTCCAAGGCATAAATAATAAAGAGATAAGAGACACAAAATATAGGCGATTATCTAGGGCCTAAACCTCTCCAACTTAAGAGGAAAACCCAAACAAATTCTTCTTCTTATAGAGACTTCAATTGACGAATACCAAGACCATGAGCTAGACCCTTGACCAAGATTCCTCCAAGACCAAGTCACCTTTATACTTGAGCTTGTTTCCAGACTTCAACTTCGATCTTAGCAACAATTTTATTGCAACCTCACCCCTCTTTACTGCAATTTGGTTCCCCTGCACTTTCTGCAACTTTTCGACCTTCCCTTCAGAAACCCTAGGTTACATGGAGAGATTTGCGCTCCTATGCCTTCGCTATGCTTTCCTTTCCTTCTTAGTGAACTCGACCCTCCAAGTAGACCTTGTTGATACCAATCTTAAATCCTTTGGTATGATTGCAATTTGTCCTATCTGCAGTAGATCGAAACCCTATATCCCTTCGCACATGTGACAGAAAATAGCCCTAAAGCAAATCCAAAATAGCTCGGCTTTTAGTCTCTTGTTCTTTGCTTGGATGGAGGCTCTTCTTTTGTGTTTCTCGCACTTTTTCTTGTTTCAAACCTTGATCGAATTTCTTGTGCTCCAATGAAGGCCGAACTACCTATTTATAGCGGTTTGCCCATGTACATAAAACCGACTTGACTGAGATCATGGCCGGCATGTCCTTTGGTGTAGGTTCATCACTTCATCTTGAGGCCGACTTGTTGGAGGTTCTTGAGCTTGGTCTTGGAGGATCTATTTACTTTTTTCAATGACTTACATACATATGTAACATGCCCAAGAAGGGTCCTTCATACATGATATTGACTCAATTTGACTTTATGACCAATCCTAAGAGCTCACAATGGGAGCCTTAACTAAAATTAAAATTCCTTGATAATGAAACCCATGATTCAAGCATTACAAAAATAATTTTATTTTCTTCTTTACATCAATTACATAAAATCACAATTACACATGTCATTATGAAGATCGAACCTAGTTACACTTTTCAACACTCCCTCTTAACTAGGGAAGTATTCATAATGGTACTCGGTCATTCTCAATATGAAGAATTCTCATAAGAAGAGTCCGATTGGTAACCCATCTGTATAGCATCATATCAACCAACATTGTCACGTAGTAAGGCCTTGACTAACAACTCTATCTCTCCACAAGATCAAAGCTCAATGCTGGCGAGACCAATGATGTATAGACTTCTTCATCATTGTCTCTCTCGGAACATACCCCACTCGGGTTCTCTTAGAGTATGTTCCACTAGGACTATTCTTATCTTGGATTCCTAGTCGTCAAAGAATATAGGTCCTCTACGACTACTCTTATCTTGGATGCCCCAACTCTTCCTCAAAGAGCATCAAATGGCAGATGTTCACCCAATCCTCCATTCTGTCTTCCCAAGTGAAGACAAGAATGATGTGTCTATCTCTCCCTCTTAATTAAGGAGGATATATCTATTCTAATGAAGGAATGTACTCATTCCTATAGAATGAATGTACCTAAGCTCCCTGTTGGCTTAGGAATTTGCTTCCAAGTTTCTACCACATTAGAAACTTGTTTCCAGGCTCCCTCTTAATTAGGGATGTACAACAACTCTTTAGGTGGAGATGATGGGACAACCAGCTACTTGAAGAACTCCTCCTCACGATGTCATGAACTTCTTTTCTTTATTCAGGAGACTTCATGTTTTGGGACTTCTTTGTAGGGCACATACCATCCATCACTTTCATCCACGAGTTAGTCATGTCATTATTCCTTTCATTAGAAAGTGGTCCATTAGTTCTTATTTGACCTTCCTTCATGCCATGCTACCTTCTTCATGTCATGTTTCCTTAAGGATCTTTCATCCTACTACATGGACATCAGTGGTGGAAGATATCCATAACCCTTCCCTTGGTAGTCGTGCATAAGCCGATCTAGATATCATTAAAAAAAATAAGGAATGAGCATTAAATCAATGTTACCTTTGTGATGGTCTTTCATCATGACATCTTCTAGTTCACATCAGCATCCTGCATACACATTGACACATCTCCAAAAGATATATATTGTCAAGGGTCTCTTTCTTTTTTAGACTTCATCAAAGTCTTCATATCTTTCATGGAGATATCCTAGTCAAATCTCTTAGTCCTCAGATGTTGATTGCCTTTTCCATAGTTGCATATTTCATGATCTCTTCCTTTCTTTCTTCACACATTTCCTTCTAGGAACTTCCAGTCATAGTTCCTCCAATTTTGTCAACCACCTCATGTATCATATGAGGACATATTATGTTGATTTCATCTAGAGAATGTGTGACCCATGCCTTCCTGCATCCTTTCAAAGGAGGAGATCCTTTCTTTTGATCATGCTCTCGAGATAGAGTATTTATCCATGTTACCTGCAACCATATGACATGAATCTACAATATCGAATACAAGCATACATACCTCATTTTCCTTTAGGTAATCTTAGACTTCCTTTCAGTTTTCCTTGATTGAAAGAACTTCAATCCTTTGATCTGCTTCACCTCTTTTATCATCATACCATCATCCCATGAATTCCCACAAGATGGAATTCTTGATGAAACCTTTGCTTCCTTTTTATTGGCGAACCTTTTGATGAAGATTCCAATAGAGGATGTTGAGTATCGTCATCTAGCAAATGTTCCCTTTTTGACTCATGTATGATGAGCTTTGTGCTAGATAACCTTTGTGCTAGATAACCTTTTGCTTCTTCTCCCATAAGTGCTTCTAATGAGGTTACCACTAATGAGGTTACCAAGAGCTATATCCTTGCATAGGTGTCTGCCATAGACTTCAACTATCTTTCATGCTTCTCTATGATGATGTCCCGAGCTCTTGCTTTTAATGCTTCTATGATGCGATGATGCATCCTATCATTTTCTTTAGTGATTCATGATAGCCATATCTTACAATAGAGAACTTGAAGACAGGAACTTGAAAAGAACTAGGCGAGGAAGACTATCTCAATCATAGTAGATATCTCTTACTTCTCTTTCTTGGATTTCTTCTTTTCAACTTCCTCCACTTCTTCGGTGATATGGGCTTCTTGTGTACCTATTTTGTTACTATCCTTCTTGAGGTTAGGACAATCTCTTTTATAATGCCCATATTCTTGACATCCATAACATTGAACCTTAGCTAGGTTCTTCTTATTTTTCTGAGGACCAAATTTCCTAGACTTTCCTCTTCTCTTTGCCATAGTAGCATATGCTTGATTTTGCTCACTGGATCCTACATCAGTTTTTTCCTTCAATCTAGTTTCTTTGATTTTGCGTAGAGACCATAGATCCCAGAATGTAGTAGCTTCTTTCTTCCCATAAATGCTTGAAGTAAAGTTACCCCACTCCTCTGGTAGTGCATTTAGTACTACAGTGGTCATCTCCTTGTTAAACGTTATTTCTCCAAGATCTTGAAGTTGATCCCTTATCTCAGATATCCTCATAAAGTATGAGGCTATCCCTTCTTCTTTTGGTATCCTTAGCTTGGAGAGTTCTTGTCGTAGAGAGATAACTTCTCCCGCATTGCTCACAAAAAACGACTCTACCAATTTTTCATATATTTCTTTTGAGGTGTTGAGTTTAGATACATATGGAATGAGGGTATCCTTGATGGATCCTATGAGAATCAATTTGAGCCCTCACTTCTCCTTTCATAAACTTTGCAAGTGCTTGAGCATCTTCCTTCGATGGTTTGGTGATAGAGCCTTTGACATGATCCATTAATTCATTTTCAATGAGATTCAAATCTGTGTTTTTATTCCATGCAAGGTAGTTTGAAGCCCCAACCAATTTGTTGCTTTCCTTGCAAAAAGACATTTTGACGAATTCAGACATAAATATATTTACTTGTGAAGATGCTTCCTCCACTTGTTGCCTCCTTGAATTTTGATGATTATATAATTAATAGGGAGCTTCTCCTTGATGAAGATAGTTCTCTTCAAGAATGATCCTTGACCCTACAAAGAGGGATATCACTTTAGATTCATTGATGGTGATATCCTTGTTGATGATGATCAATGATGACTTCTTGATGCTTCTTGGATGATCTTCTCCAATGGTAAGGTCCTTGCTTCAACGAGAGGAAATTGCCTTAGAACTTCTGAAGATGATGACAACGTCCTTGATCTTGCTTCTCTAGTAAGAAACTTGATTTATAAGTCCTTTTGTCTTTGTGATCTCTTGAGATGACTTGAGGATCCCAAGACTTTTGCTGGTGTAGACTTCTTCTTTGATCTAGGGTTTTGATACTTCTTTGTAGATATTGACTCCAAGATGATCTTCTTAGATTTGCTTTGATGTCATCTCGAGATTTGATCCATGATTGTCCCTTGATAAGATGCCCTTCCTTGACTTTGTCACCTTAGCTCTAATACCATGTTGAGAAATCTAGGGCTTTAAGATTAGGTAATTTCTCTAGTAATGGTAACTGCTTATGAATGCTTTTTACTTCTTTAGATTAGAGTCTTCTCTTAAGTTAGATTATTATAGTATTCTTCTTCATTAAGCAACTACCAAAACATAAATAACAAAGAGACAAGAGACAAAATATAGGCGATTAGATAGGGCCATGTTACCCACCATTTTGTGGGTGATATCCCTAGGAGAGTTTTTTTCTCCAACATGGTCATCAACCGGCAACAAGCAGCCCCTTGCAGCTACCAACTAGCTCATTGTGCCATTTCTTCGCCACCTAAGCCAACCCTGTTGTTCCTCACTCATCTGCCATGTTCATATATTTGAAGGTGGGCCTCCTGAACATAAAGGTATGCCTTGTCATTTAGTAATTGAATGTTGTAGTTTGCTTATCATGGACACTTCTTGTCATGGATTAATGGGGGGATTCGCGGAAAGAATGGGCTAGGTCTGTGCTCTTGTCCCTTAGACCCCTTTTGGATATTAACCTTGGATTCTAGTCTCGTGGGATCTCTTTTACTAACCATTTGGCTTTAGGGATGGTATTTCACGGGAAACCCTAATTTTGGTTGCGTGGTCCCGCTCCCTCATCCGCGTATATTACCTCCTTTCCACTCATTATTACCCCATTCATAATTTCTCCCACTTGGGTCCACATTCCTCCATTGGGTCCACACAGGGCTAGTTGTTAAAATTGGCAACTAGGGCCAAATTCCACCTTGGGGCAATTCATATGATGGAGATGATTATTGCATTGGATTCCTCTTTTTGAGAGCTCCAAGATTGATATAAAGATCATCTCATTTGGACAAGCAAAAGTGTGATTTTGAATTTATTCTCTCTCATGTACAAATTGTTCAGGTCGGCCCTAGCTTAATGTAGGCTCAAGAAGCCCAATAGATGTGTCTCTTCACCCACAACAAAGTGTATAAATAAAAGAGATCTCACACCTCATTTGGACATCATTCACTCACACATTCTTCTCTCTCTTCATCAGATTGGTTCATATAGCTTGAGCATCTTCTCTCTCTCACACGTGCGGCTAGGAGGACAAATTTTCTGGGCTAAAATAGAACTGAAATTTAAAATTGTTGACCAACATTGACCACTATTGTTTTGACCGAATTTGACTGCATTTTTGGAGGCAAAATTTCGCTCTCTTGAGGCTGCATTGATTGGCACGAAAATTGAGGAGTTTGGGACTATTTGACCTATGTTGACCGTGGGGTTGACTATTGTTTGACCGAGTTTGACCAGAGTTTGTGGGACTGTTTTTGGGTTGACTTTGACCCTTGCTGGAGGCCGAATTGGACTGCCTTTGACCGAGCTTCAAAGTAGGTATTTTGCTGCTGATTTGACCAACGTTGACTTTTTGGTTAGGGCTGTAGTTTGACTGCAGAATTTGACAGGGCTGATTTGACTTTGTATTGGGCTATTCTATTTGACTTTTGTACTCTCTCTCAGCTGAACTATTGAATAATAATAAGAAGATTTGATCAAAGGGTTTCCCCACATTGGGGTTTTCCCTGTTGAAGGAAATGTAACTAGGTTAGGTCTTCATAAATGTAATATTGATATTTGTACTAATTCAAGAAAAGAGTCATTATTTTTGTATTGTTTGTCAATGAGTTTCTTGCTCATTGGAAATAGGACAAGCACATTTTGAAGTGCTTTGGAGAGTCAAAGTCAAAATGTAATTATGATAAGACCCTTTGAGGGCATGTTACATCTTGTATGACATCATACAAGGTCAAGGGAACACCTCCAAGCATGGTCAAATCCTCTCCTAGCATCAACATGGTCTCCAAGCAGCAAAACGATGGGTAAAAATTGAATTATGGTACAAACTGTAAGTCGGCCTAATGGACAGTCTAGTCGGCCTAAAAGAGGAGGGACATACCTCTATTTATAGAGGCTGTCCACTCCTCATTTGGACACACACTTCACTCTGAAATCCGCAAGCAAGAGAGGGCTAAAAAGGACGAAGACAAGGGCAGAAAAGGGTAATGAGGACAACAAAGATAAGGAGGAAAAACAACGAAGTAAAAGAAGCCATTTCTGGAGCAGACACAGCCACACGTGCGAGAGAATGAAGGACAGTTTGTGGCCCTAACAACAGTAAGATCACAGTTGGATATTTCTGTTTGTTTGGGGCTGAAATTAGGTCCATAATGGCCTACTACTCCAGTGAGGAAGAAGGACATCAAGCAAAGTAATAAAAGAAGGAGACCGAAGTATAAAGGACTGTTTCTAGGGCTAGAAACAGTCACATGTGCGAGGTGCAACAAGGGTATGACAACAAGCTAAACAGTCTATTGTTTGGGTGAAGAGATCAAGCCTCCAAGGACTCACAAGCCTAGTGAAGGAGTCCATTTCTCTAATGTGAAAAAGACTCTAATTGGAAAACGAAGTGCTGGAAGACAAAGTGCCGAAAGATGTGCCGGAAGTGACAGTGTAGAAAGAAGGATTTGACTTATGCTTGGAGGATATCCTAGTCAAGGCTCTAGGGTTTTTTAGTTTTTCAAATAAGAAGCTTCAATAAGAGAAATCTTACAAAGGGTTTTCCTCTCAAGAGTGGAGAGGGTTTGTCCTTGGCGAAGAGCCAAATTGTGTGTTCTTATTATTTTGTTTTGGTAGCAGTTTGATGAACCACACACATATGCACTAATAATAAGAAGAAGAAGTATTAGCTAGCTAGAAAATGTAAAAAGACTTCACAAATTGTTATCAAGTCACGGAGAATCATCACAACATTACTTTGCCCTAGATTCTCTAACATTTCCTTGGCATCCGCAACATCTGTGTTGATTTGGGGTAGCATCGGATGTGATCTAGCCATGAAAATTGGTGGAGAGGCTAAAGAACATGAGATCTCCAAGACCCAGAAATGGTTTGGGCAGATTCTAACCGGTTTGGGAGATATTAAAATAATTAATCTATTTAATGGAGTTCGTAAGTCTAAACTTAGGAAAAATAAAATATTAATGGATATTAATATAAAACTAGGTTAGAAGGGCCCAAAAGTCATGGATCAAGCCAAATCTTATCTTAGCCATTGATTAGAGATTTAATCTCGGTCGTTGATGGACCAACGAGAAAAGTATAAGAAGAGGCTTGAGGGTCAGTTGGAGGACACACTAAGGGAGACCAGTCAGTTCAATTTCTGGAGTGGGGTTAGTTGAGAAATTCGAATTAATGGTCTGGAGAGCAGCAGGAGGTAGCAAGTACGGAACAGAGAGTCGGGAGCAGCACCAGAAGACCAGCGCAGAGGTTGGAGAGGCAGACATAGAGCCTCTCACGCAGACGTAGAAGCAGTAGCAGACTGCACAATCACTGGAGGGCTTGCATGGGTGACGCAGAGAGGCCCAGTACTGACGCAGAGATGTAGGGGCTAACACAAAGTCTCTGGGAGCTAGGCAAAGGTCAGCCAGGCTGACGCTAAGACTGGTAGAAGTGTTGGAGAATTTTTCTCTCTATTGGGTAAGCTAGTTTGGTGCCTTGTTGTACTGAGGAATTGTTGAATAATATAATCCTCCCTTGCTGTATCGGTTTTCCCACATTGGGTTTTTCTGAGGACTGTTGCCCAAAATATCTGTGTCGATGTGTTGATTCTTGTGCATGTGTTTGTTTCTGTATTATGGTGTGATATCTGCAGCAGAATTTATTTGAATGTTTATTGAAGAAATTTCATAAATAACTTATTGGAAAATAAGTAGGTAAAGTAAATCAGTTGTTGCATTGATAGAATTTTCACATGGTATTAGAACAAGTAATCAGAGACAGGAAGGGAAAATCAATTATGGGTCAAGACCATGATGCAGAGGCATCTACGTCAGGAGACTCGCACAGATTTTCAGAAAATTGCACAAGAGAAAGTGATTTCGATTTCTCTATGTTGGCTTCCAGGCTGGAAGAAGAAGTGGCTTGTATGACTAGTTCTGCATCATCAGAGGTATAGTATATAGACAGTGGAGCCTCTTGGCATATGATAGGTGTTGTCAAACAGAATGTCTAGGCACTGCGACAACGCTCAGATTGGGGACTGTCACCCTGATCCCCAATCTCTCTGTTTAAGCTGTCTCCCTACAACAAGCTAAGGGGGGTAGACCTTATAGAGAAATGGGATGAAGGAGAACCAGCGGGGAATAAACCGGTTCGGGAGATACAACGAGGCAATCAAATACTTGATTAAGGCTTAGCAAGATTTAGAATTTGATTAGATTTTAAATGATTAATACCAGTGCCTTATGGAGTCAATGATCCAAGTAATTGATTATCAACTGCTACTTAGGAAACAAAGATATGAAATCTGTCCATGATAAAAATATTTAACAATCGCTTGAAAACATTTGCAAAATGTTTAACATATAACGAGCATTAAATGATTGAAACAATGACGATCGATTTAAATTTCAAGAGATACCAATACCTTAATCAACCACGAAATTTAAAAGCTAACCAGCTCAGATCCTAGAATTTAAATGATTATGCTCAATGACCCAAATCTAGGAAATTCACCACTTTCAAATAGTTAATCTTTAGATAAAAATTTAAGCACATTTAACTATAGGGAAATGGCAAACACTAATACCACAAAAGCTCACCTTTAGATTTTATCCTTGATGAAATCAATTAGTCTTAGGAAAACTTTTCAATGTGCTAAGCAATACTAAATGTGGTAAATGATTAGTGTGACCTAAATAAATCAAAAGATTCAATAATTTTAATTTTTTTTTATGGGCCAGAGGCCACATAAGAAAATTAAAATCTTGAAATGCGAAAAAATGCTTTGATTTAATTTTTTTTTTTGGTTTGTTTTGAAAGTCCCAAAATCACATGACAATTGAAAATGTTTTTTTTTTTTTTCAAGGTTTTGAGGAGAGGAAGGAAAAAGTCAAATGTCAAAAAGTTAATTTTTTATAAGTTTTATTAATTTTTTAGATTTATTTATTTATTTTTTTATGAAAATAAATCGAAATAAAAAAAAATCAAATCGAAAATAAAAAATCTAATTAAAAGCTAGAATCCAAAAGTCATAAAAAAATTAATCAAATGAAGCCTCATAACCTAGCCTGAAACTAAACCAAGGTACATATCACAAATAAAAGAAAAACCTTAACCTGTATACAAAAAAAAATCGAATTTGTTTTGTTGCTTTGCATGTTTGCATGAGAGCTCGATGGCGGCAGCGAGGGTAGGCAGCGGAAATAAGAGTGTGGATTTCGAATGGCTGCGTGATCGAGCAAAGAGTGTTGAGCAACAAGCTAAGATGAAAGCGTTTGGAGAGGAGGATGCATGACGGAGAAGAGAGGAGCTCAAGTTAGGGGAGCTGGGGATGGAAGTGCTTCGACGAAGCTGGGAGGGGAACGGAAATACGCAGGGAGGTAGCAGCGGATGCCGCGGATGGGTAACAAGCAGGCTTTGATGATGACAGAAGGAGCTTGGGCAACGATGGATTGCAGGTTTGCAGGTAGCACATAGATGGCAACTAGCGAATAGGGAGAAGGACGCAAGTAGGAGGCAAAGGGTTTTCCTGTTAGTCAATGAAGCAACGAAGCTGTAGATTAGAAGACAATCACGCATGAGGAAGAGGAGACATCGTAGAGGAGGTTTTGGGAGCAGAGAGATGGACAGAGTGGAGTTTGAGCAGAGATCTGGTAGCAAGAAAGGCTGCAGATAGGAGGAGAAACGAGGGTTTGATGGCAGTGAATAGATGAAGAAATGGCTGCAGCAATTGGATTGGCTACTGACTGGCAGGTTAGAAAATTCAAATGAACTTGCTGGTGATTGAATGATAGTAAATATTTTTCGAAAAATCTCTTAAAGAAGAGGAAAAACCCAGCAAGAAAAATACCAAGGCACTAAACAAATACGAAAATCTTCTGTTGAAAACCCCAGGCAGCAGAAATGATTTCAAAATGATTTCGAAAGCCTCAGGAAGATAGCCCAATAAAACCCAAAAGTTTCCAGATTAAGATGCTATGTTCTGCTTCAGATTTATTAATTGAAACACCTATGAAACTATTTCCAGATTTAAGATATTTGAAAACCCTTGGACAGTAGGAATAATGCCTCTGCAAGAGCTGGTTTTGAGGCTAGATCTTACCCTCCAGGGCCTAGATATGGATTCAAAATCAAACTTCACCTTCAGATCTGCAACCTTTTCCTAAAAACACAAACATCCAGAATCTCGATATACCACAAAAAATTGAAACCCCAGAAAACCTAAGTCAGAAAAAAAAATTACAGATCTATGCACAGGAGTAGCAGATCTACCAGATCTGACGATTATGAGTCCAACTCTGCTCCCAGCTCTGATAATCTGAGGCTTTGAAAAGCCAGATTTATCAATTTTGCACATAAAATTTTTAAAATTTTAAATCTAAAGGGAGGTGCTTCGCCAAAAACCCTTCATGCATCAACAATGAAATTTTTAATGATAAGCCCGGGATTCAATCAAGCTGGGCTCTTCAGAAAATGCCAATCGGGAGTTGGCTGGTCCAACTGAAAACTTCCACAAACGCCCGATGATCTCAAAATCAAAAATTCCCTGCACAACTCAATTCAACCATTAACGTAGAGCGAGAAAACGATAATAAAATTCAAATCTAATAGAGATACCTGCCATTATATCCAGAAATTAAATTACCATTCAAACCCTAGTGATCAAGCAAGATACCTGTGCTTAAACCACTCTTTAGAAAACTATTATCAATGGCTGAAAAGTAAATCTATGCATGAAAATAACACATCTTACAACATTCCCATGAAGAGTAACACCAACAGAAATTAACCCCAATGTCTTTCTTTATTGCTCATAAAAAAAAAAAATACAAGAGAGCTTTCACTTAGCACATGACTCAAAGATCGAATCTTCTCAACTGACAATTGACCTCCTATTTAAAGATAAATCTCCCAACGACTAGTTTGAGTGATCCTTGTCAAAGTGATCTTGACCGTTGATGAGGATCAAAATTTCTTTTAATGTCATCCGTCGAAATTTTAAATATTGAGGAAATTTTGAATTTTTCAATTAAATGCATTTTAATAAATTCGAAAATTAAAATTTTGCATTTTTTTCCTCAAAATTTTGACTTTGACTTAACCCCAAGGACCCAAGGCAAAAAATTTAGCAAAATAATCAATTAACGTTAGTCCCTGGACCTGTTAAGATTTAATTTTTTAAAGGATCCATGAATTTTACCTTTGGAAAATTTAAATTTACCTAGGACCTAGGACCTATGAGGGGATAAATTATTTTTCTAACCCTCAAGGCATTTTACATCATGATTTTTTTACATTTTTTTTACATCTCAAGGGGGAAAACCCATTTGACCAAGACCCTCACAGACTACCCATTTCTGCGACACAAATATAATCTAGCAGATCAAACAATTTGTAATAAAATAACCTAACCAAATAGTTAGGATTATTCTCAAATCACTTTTACATAGACTCAATCTAGCACACTAGGACTGCCTTAACATTCTGGTGACAAAATCCATTCCGGCTTTGGGGTAAGGCTGAAGGAAAACTCCGCTGACCATGGATTGGGGAGACAAAAAACCTTTCGGAATGTAGATCGTCCTCAAAAAATTAGGTTTACCTAGGCAATTACATACATGACACGGATCTGCTGAGATTATTTACAATTTACACATGCAAAAAGGGTTTACAATATAACATGATCAGGCTGATGATGATAGTCGAACGGCACGGACATGTTGATCAAGCGCTATCCCTTTGCGAAAAAAGGGGGTGTACTGCTATGGGTCGTTGACACGTAGTGGTCAACATCTAGCTCTACTTGGGGACACGTTGCTGCACTATAAGAATGTGAGAATCCAGAATCTGCATCCATGCAATACGCAACAAAACATAAGTAGCGTCCATCCAAAAATCATCATAGAACATTAAGCACAGGAAAGATATAAGCTCTTCATTTATTAACTATCTAGTAACATGAAAAGTAAATCTAATCCTAAAACAGAAATGAAATGTTGAAATGATAAGGTGTAGGGTTAGAAATATAATACAGAGGATGCCCCATGGCATCAGATGTTATCTTTGAAGAATAGCTTGAGCATTTGGTCATTCACAGGTAAGTCAAGTGGTTCGCCATCCAATCTGCTCAAGTGGAATGAATTTGGCCCAACAATGTCTCGAATAATGTATGGTCCCAGCCACAAAATGTCAAACTTCTTATGTTTTCCCGGTTTTTCATTCCTGCGATCCCAAAGGAGTACCATATCTCCAACCTGCAAAGATTTAGATCAAGATGATTTATCAAAGCTTTTCTTAATGTTAGATTGACTTTTACATATATTATCAAAAGCTGTCGTATGAGTTTCATCCAACTCCACAATCTGATCAATTCTATGTTGAACACAATCTTTATTAGTGGAAACATGCTGAAAAAGTTGATAAGCTGGCAATTTCAGGTGCACAGGTAAAGTTACATCCAAGCCATAAACCAATTCAAAGGGGCTTTTACTAGTAGCTTTCTTTTTAGTGATCCTCTCTGCCCATAAAGCATACTTGATTTTGCTATCCCAAGATCTTTTATTATCCCCTACTATCTTCTTGATAATGGTTATGAGATTTTTATTACTTGATTTAGCAAGTCCATTACCATGAGAATAGTAATTTGATGAATGAGATAAAACAATGCCATACTTGAAACAAAAAGATGAAAATTCTGAAGAACTAAAAGCCTTGGCATTATCAGTAGTGATCTTAGCAGGGACACCAAATCTAGTAATGATATTATTTTCAATGAAATCCATAATGACCTTTTCAGTGGCATTCTTAGTAGGGATGGCTTCAACCCATTTAGTAAAATAATCGGTAGCAGTCAAAATCCATGAGTAGCCATTGCTAGAATTTTCATGAAGCTTCTCGACGAAGTCTAGACCCCAATGCTGAAAAGGTGCCTCCACAACGACAGGTTGTAAAGGCAGGGCAGCAAGCTTCTGTTTCCCAGTGAACAGTTGGTAGGCTTGGCAAATCCTAACAAACTTATGCACATCAGAAAAAATCGAAGGCCAATAATAACCAGCTCTTAGAATTTTGTGGGCAGTAATTCTAGCAACATAATGACCACCACAAAACCTCGAATGAAACTCAGAAACTAACTTCTTGGACTCAATTTCATCAACACACCTAAGTACTATGCCCTCAGGATTTCTCCATCCAAGACCATCCTTCATGAGGCAATACTTAGTGGCTTTTAATATAAGAGCCCTTCTCTTATGAGTGACTAAATGGTTAGGACATGTAAGATTTAACAAGTAATAAATAATGTCCTTATACCACTCTTGCTCTCCTAATCTTTGCAACTCAGGCGAAGATAGATCGTTATGACAAATCAAACCCAGAGCTTTTTCATTACCTTCGGTCATCATTTGAGCAAAGCCTTGGCCTTTGACTAACTTGGTGGGTGTAATCTCTAAATCATATTCTTGTATTTTAGTAACCCACCTAGCACGAGTCCCTAAACAATCAGTTTGAGTCAATATATCTTTAACCGTAGAATGTGGGACAAAAGCAATGATTTTGGAATAACCCACGTAAGTCTTGAAATGCTTAAGAGATTTGACTAAGGCATAGGCTTGCTTTTCCATGGTATTGTACTTTAATTCAGAATTTTGAAGCGCTCTACTCATGAAAGCAATAGGCTGCTCGTGACCATCCTTATTTTTCTGCGATAAGACACTAGCACTGGTATCTTCAGAAGCGAAAGAGAAAATCATGAAATCCTTAGAGTAATCAGGACTAACTAAAATAGGGGCTTTTGTAAAAGCGCCTTTGATTTCCTGAAAAGCCTTTTTGCCAAACAAATTTTACATCTTTTTTCAAAAGACTTTGAATAGGCTTAGCTACTTCCACATAATTTGGAATAAATCTTCTAAGAAAATTTGTTTTTCGAAGAAAACACTGAAGGGATTTAAGATTATGGGGAAGATGAATCTTTTGGATTGCCTCAACTCTTTCAGGATCAATCTTGATTCCATCTTTAAAATGATGTGACCAAGTAATTTCCCTTCAGTTACTCCAAAAGCAGACTTAGCTGGATTTAAAGAAATCCCGTACTCTCTACATCTATCAAAAACTTGCCTAAGATGACTTATATGACTAATACCATCCTTAGAAAAAACAGTAAGATCATCTTGATAAATTTCGATAAACTTCCCAATTAAACCCTTGAAGGCATAATCCATAGCCCTTTGAAATGTAGCACCAGCATTGGTTAACTCAAACGACATTCTAATATATTCGAAAGTACCCGATGGTGTGGTGAATGTAGTTTTGTGACGATCCTCTTTTTTAACCCATACTTGATTATATCTAGAAAAACCATCTAGCAATGAGATCATTCCAGAACCATTTACACTTTGCAACATAGTCTCCATGTTCAGCAAAGGGTAATTATCTTTCTTACATGCTAGATTAAGGTTTCAAAAATCGACAGAAAGTCTTATTGTACCACTCTTTTTCCTGACAATCACTAGGTTGGAACACCATGTTGAATGCCTCGTGTGAGCAATAATCCCTGCTTCAATCATCTTTGAAAGCTCCTTTTGAACCAAAGGGGCTAACTTAGGATTTATTTGCCTAAGCTTTTGACGAAAGGGTTTAGCATTTTCATCTTTTAAAGTGATAGTATGCTCCATGACATCATCCCTATAACCTTTTAATTCATCATAAGAAAATGCTAAAACATCCCGATATTCACAAAGTAAATTGGTCAACTTTTTTATTTCTTCAAAGTTAGTACCCTTGCCAATTTTGATAATCTTTGGATCTCTAGAAGTACCAATGTTTACCCCGATGTATTCGCCTAGATCCATTTTATTTTCCTCTTTCATCTTTGTGGCATCATGTCGATCAAAGTGCTGCTCTAAAGCAACCACATTCCTAGGGGTAGGATTTATGATATCTTCATGATCATCAAATCCATCCTCCTTAGAATCTATCTGAAAATTTTCAAACTCATCCAAATTATCAAGAAAACGAATCACTTGTTTCTCGTCATCAAAAACTTGCCAATGCTTTGAGTTATCTGGAATAGAAGGCCTAAATATAACTTCCATTTTTATCTTATCCTTAATCAGCCCGTCAGATAACTGCAAAGTAGAAGTAGCTACAACAAGCTCATTGCTGAATTATTCTGCGCTCTTGGGATGGCCTCAAGGTCAAGGGCATCAAAGTACTCCATAGTATCCCATACAACATTTCAATAACTCTTTAACCTTTGACTTTTACATGTAAATTTATTTTTAATTTGCATGATAATTAAGTCAGAATCCCCCTTGATGCTAATCAACTTAATTCTTAAAGCCTTTGCCAACTCAAGACCTAGCAACAAAGCTTCATACTCAACAATGTTGTTGGTTGCTTCAAATTCCAATAGATAGGCAAACTTGAAAATATGACCAAGGGGTGATTTTAATACTATTCCTGCACCTTTACCATGCCTAGACGATGCACCATCAAAATACATGTACCAAACTTTATCATTGAGATCCCTAATCTTTTTATCAACCTTATGATCGGGAAGAACTATGAAATTAGACAGGATAACATAATTCCCAATGTCAGATTGTTCTTTAATTATCTCATTATGAGGTCTCTTAGGATCTTCAACATGGAATCTTCTCTCGGGCTCTCTCTATAGTCTCACAAAACCAACACCTCTAGGAGAAGGAATCATAGCATATGACCAATTCATTTGAATACTCCCTCCTAGATCAGAGGCCCATTTTCTTGATAAAAGCATACCCCAAGCATCAGGCACATCAACAACGACAATGTCCATAACAATCATAATGTCAGGGTAAACTGATAAATGAACCTGTAAATCCTTGATCAAACTGTGAACTTCAATCTTCTTAGAATCCAGGCACATATATTGTAGTAAGGCCTAAAAACTCTTAAATTAAGCTGTTCCATGACCCTCTTAGTCATGACACAAGCTGACGCACCAGAATCTAGCATACAATTATTCAATTTATATCCATTAACCATCAAAGTGATAAATAAAGGCTAATGATCCTTATAATCCGAATCTAAACTTTGCAAATATATAGGAGCATCCTGATAATCAACTTCCGGAGCTTTCTGTTGAGAAACATTCACTTGAGGAGCTTCAATAGCTTTTAGTAACTTAGCCCGTTGGGAAGAAATTTTCACAATTTCGGAGACATGAACCCAGATTTTTGCATTATTAAACCAACTTCCCAAATCGACATCTAATCTAGAGTTTGAACCCGGCTTAAATATTCAAGGGGGAATTTGATTCCCACTTTGATCCTTATCCCTTCTTTGATAAATTAAACCCTTATCTTTAGCAATTTTCATGATTTGCTCTGGAGAAGGTTTTTCGCCATATAATTTAATCATAATATCATCTTCATTCTCGAAATTATTTATACTAAAAGCTGATGTGGGATGCAGAACATCACCACTGTTTTCCTTAACTTCCATCCAGTCTTTTATAGACAAAGGAAACTCTTTACCCACTACATTTATTTGATTACTTTCCCCAAATATTCCATTATCCAAAATCCTTCTAACTATGGGGCAAGTAGCCTCTTCATGAAGAGCATCACAAGCTCGACAATAAGGCGGAGTATCATCGATCGAATTTGTATGTTCAAGCGGATTAGGTGGTCTCTGCTCACTAGATTGACCTTTTTTCTGCCAATTGTTATTTCGATTATTATTATTATTTCTAGGCTGGAAATTTTGCGTTTGAGCTCTTTCCATCTGGACCAACCTATTTTGCAAAGTAGTTGTTTCCTTAGCATGGTTAGAGGTTAATTTCGATTGGTTAATCTCCATGCTTTCAATTTTTTGCAGTAATTTTTGAACAAGATCGTTATCAGGTTCTTGAACCTCTTTTCCTTTAGGTTCTTTCAATTTCGTTGAAGCCCTATCAAAACCTGGGATTTCAGACTTCCCAGATGCTGCCTTATCCTTTTCAAGCTCTACTGCTAAAGCTTGACAATCCCTATAATCATGAAGTTTAACACGTCTTAACTCATAAGAAGGTTCAGGGCTAAAGGCATCAATATAAAAGTCCCGAAGAGATTTATTAGTAGGTTTATGATCTTGAGGTAATTCCTTAATGATATCATTGAACCTCTTATTAAATTCTTCTGCGCTCTCATTTTCTATCTTTTTAATGATACTGATAGCTTTTACGAGATGTCTCCCTTCTCTCTTATCTCCATACTTTTCCTTAAAGGCATTAACAATTGATTGTAGAGAATCAAATGAATTTTGAGGCTTTTTCGTAAACCAATCTAAAGCATCCCCCTCCAAGGTAAGAACAAAAAGGGTCATTTTTACATCTTCATGATTAAAATAAGCCACCCTTGCATACTTACCCAACCATGAACTAAAAGATTTTAGATGAGAATTAACGCTAATTGCATTATTGCCCTAAAACATAGGCAACTTATCCATCCCATGCTTTGGAATATCATTGGGATAACCTTGAATGTTAGCAAAGTTACAAGGGGTGAATATGTCCATGATGTCGTGCTCGATTGGGCTAGTAAAAAGCAAATGGATATCAGAGAGGGCTTCTTGTCCGAGATTAACAAGAAGGGTATGAGAAGAGAGTTTGTGTAATCGTACTCTGAGAGCCCTTTCAGGATCAGGAGCAATATTAACTAAACTACTTGGATGTCTTCTAGTATACACTCTTGCAAAAGATAGATGAAGTGGAGTCGCCACCCGGACAAAAAGTCTAACATGGAATAACCAAAAAGCAAGGAGCCAAGGACAAGGAACTTATCCTGGTGAGAAGCGAAAGGGATGAGAGGAAGGAAATGAAATGAATGTCGAAGAAACCAAGGACAGAAAAACTCTATTCCCGGCAGCGGTGCCAAAAAATGTTGTCGTACAGAATATCTAGGCACCGGGACAACGCTCAGATTGGGGGCTGTCACCCTGATCCCCAATCTCTCCATTTTAGCTGTCTCCCTACAACAATCTAAGGGGGGTAGACCGTATAGAGAAATGGGATGAAGGAGAACCAGTTGGGAATCAACCGGTTCGGGAGATATAGCGAGGCAATCAAATACTTGATTAAGGCTTAGCAAGATTTAGAATTTGATTAGATTTTAAATGATTAATACTAGTGCCTTATGGAGTCAATGATCCAAGTAATTGATTATCAACTGCTACTTAGGAAACAAAGATATGAAATTTGTCCACGATAAAAATATTTAACAATCGCTTGAAAACATTTGCAAAATGTCTAACATATAACGAGCATTAAATGATTGAAACAATGACGATCGATTTAAATTTCAAGAGATACCAATACCTTAATCAACCACGAAATTTAAAAGCTAACCAGCTCAGGTCCTAGAATTTAAATGATTATGCTCAATGACCCAAATCCAGGAAATTCACCACTTTCAAATAGTTAATCTTTAGATAAAAATTTAAGCACATTTAACTATAGGGAAATGGCAAACACTAATACCACAAAGCTCACCTTTAGATTTTATCCTTGATGAAATCGATTAGTCTTAGGAAAACTTTTCGATGTGTTAAGCAATACTAAATGTGGTAAATGATTAGTGTGACGTAAATAAATCAAAAGATTCAATAATTTTTTTTTTT
Organism: Pinus tabuliformis; assembly: GCA_031772625.1. NCBI lineage: Eukaryota > Viridiplantae > Streptophyta > Pinopsida > Pinales > Pinaceae > Pinus > Pinus tabuliformis. The sequence continues at coordinate 197,050,740 of CM062816.1, forward strand.
TTTTTAATGGGCCAGAGGCCACATAAGAAAATTAAAATCTTTAAATGCGAAAAAATGCTTTTGATTTATTTATTTTTTAAAGTCCCAAAATCACATGACAATTGAAAATGATTATTTTTTAAGGTTTTGAGGAGAGGAAGGAAAAAGTTAAATGTCAAAAAGTTAAATTTTTGTAAGTTTTATTAATTTTTTAGATATATATATATATATATATATATATATATATATATTTTTTTTTTTTTTTAATTTTTTTATGAAAATAAATCGAAATAAAAAAAATCAAATCGAAAATAAAAAATCTAATCAAAAGTTAGAATCCAAAAGTCATAAAAAAAAATTAATCAAATGAAACCTCATAACCTAGACTAAAACTAAACCAAGGTACATATCACAAATAAAAAAAACCTTAACCTGTATACAAAAAAAAATCGAATTTGTGTTGTTACTTTGCTTGCGTGAGAGCTCGATGGCAGCAGCGAGGGTAGGTAGTGGAAAGAAGAGACTGCGGATTTCGAATGGTTACGTGATTGAGCAGAGAGGGTTGAGCAACGAGCTAATATGGCAACGTTTGGAGAGGAGGATGCACGACGGAGAAGATAGGAGCTCGAGTGAGGGGAGCTGGGTATGGAAGTGCTTCGACAACACTGGGTGGGGAAAGGAAATACGCAGGGAGGTAGCAGTGGATGCCGCGGATGGGTAGCAAGCAAGCTTTGACGATGACAAAAGGAGCTTGGGCAACGATGGATTGCAGGTTTGCAGGCAGCACGTAGATGGCAGCGAGCGAATAGGGAGAACGACGCAAGTAGGAGGCCCAGGGTTTTGTTGGCAGTGAATGAAGCAATGAAGCAGTAAATTAGAAGACAATCACGTATGAGGAAGAGGAGACATCGTAGAGGAAGTTTTGGGAGCAGAGAGATGGACGGAGTGGAGTTTGAGCAGAGTTCTGGTAGCAAGAAAGGCTGCAGATAGGAGCAGAAACGAGGGTTTGATGGCAGCGAATATATGAAGAAATGGCTGCAGCAATTGGATTGGCTGCTGACTGGCAGGTTAGGAAATTCGAATGAACTTGCTGGTGATGGAATGATAATAAATATTTTTCGAAAAATCTTTTAAAGAAGAGGAAAAACCCAGCAAGAAAAATACCAAGGCACTAAAACAAATCCGAAAATCTTCTGTTGAAAAGCCCAGGCAGCAGAAACGATTTCAAAATGATTTCGAAAGCCTCAGGAAGACAGCCCAATAAAACCCAAAAATTTCCAGATTAAGATGCTATGTTGTGCTTTAGATTTATTAATTGAAACACCTGTGAAATTGTTTCCAGATTTAAGATATTTGAAAACCCTTGGACAGTAGGAATAATGCTTCTACAAGAGCTGGTTCTGAGCCTAGATCTTACCCTCTAAGGCCTAGATCTGGCTTCAAAATCAAACTTCACCTTCAGATCTGCAACTTTTTCTTCAAAACACAAACACCCAGAATCTCGATATACCACAAAAAAATGAAACCCCAGAAATCCTAAGCCAGAAAAATTAATTTTTTTTACAGATCTATGCACATGAGTAGCAGATCTACCAGGTCTGGCGAGTATGAGTCCAACTCCACTCTCAGATCTGATAATCTGAGGCTCTGAAAAGACAGATTTATCAATTTTGCACAGGAAATTTTTAAAATTTTAAATCTAAAGGGAGGTGCTTCGCCAAAAACCCTTCATGCATCAACAATGAAATTTTTAATGATAAGCCTGGGATTCAATCAAGCTGGGCTCTTCAGAAAATGCCAATCGGGAGTTGGCTGGTCCAACTGAAAACTTCCCCGAACGCCCTAATCAAAAATTCCCTGGACAAAACAATTCAACCATTAACGTAGAGCAAGAAAACGATAATAAAATTTAGATCTAATAGAGATACCTGCCATTATATCCAGAAATTAAATTACCATTCGAACCCATTGATCAGGCAAGATACCTGTGCTTAAACCACTCTTTAGAAAGTTATTATCAATGGTTGAAAAGGAAATCTATGCATGAAAATAACACATCTTACAGCATTCCCATGAAGAGTAACGCCAGCAGAAATTAACCCCAAAGTCTTTCTTTATTGCTCATAAAAAAAAGATTACAAGAGAGCTTTCACTTAGCACACGACTCAAAGATCGAATCATCTCAACTGACAACTGACCCCCTATTTAAAGATAAATCTCCCAACGGCTAGTTCGAGTGATTCTTGTCAAAGTGATCTTGACCATTGACGAGGATCAAAATTTCTTTAATCTTATTCGTCGAAATTTTAAATATTGAGGAAATTTCGATTTTTTCAATTAAATGCATTTTAATAAATTCGAAAATTAAAATTTTGCATTTATTTCCTCAAAATTTTGACTTTGCCTTATCTTCAGGAACCCAAGGCATAAAATTTAGCAAAATAATCAATTAACCTTAGTCTCTGGACCTGTTAAGATTTAATGTTTTAAAGGATCCACGAATTTTACCTCTGGAAAATTTAAATTTACCTAGGACCTATGACCTATGAGGGAATAAATTATTTTTCTAACCCTCAAGACATTTTATATCATGATTTTTTTACATTTTTTTACATCTCAAGGGTGAAAACCCATTTGACCAAGACCCTCACAGACTAACCATTTCTGCGACACAAATATAATCTAGCAGATCAAGCAATTTGTAATAAAATAACCTAACCAAATAGTTAGGATTATTCCCAAATCATTTTTACATAGACTCAATCTAGCACACTAAGACTCCCCTAACATTCTGGTGACAAAATCCATTCTGGCTTTGGGGTAAGGCTGAAGGAAAACTCTGCTGACCATGGATAGGTGCGTCAAAAAACCTTTCGGAATGTATATTGTCATCAAAAAATTAGGTTTACCTAGGCAACTACATACACGACACGGATCTGTTGAGATTATTTATAATTTACACATGCAGAAAGGGTTTACAATATAACATGATCAGGCTGATGATGATAGTCGAACGGCACGGACATGTTGATCAAGCGCTATCCCTTTGCGAAAAAAGGGGGTGTACTGCTATGGGTCGTTGACACGTGGTGGTCAATATTTGGCTCTACTTGGGGACACGTTGCTGCATTGTAGGAATGTGAGAATCCAGAATCTGCATCCATGCAACACACAACAAAACATAAGTAGCATCCATCCAAAAATCATCATATAACATTAAGCGCAGGAAATATATAATCTCTTCATTTATTAACTATCTAGTAACATGAAAAGTAAATCTAATCCTAAAACATAAATGAAATGCTGAAATGACAAGGTGTAGGGTTAGAAATATAATACAGAGGATGCCCCATGGCATCGGATGTTATCTTTGAAGAATAGCTTGAGCATTTGGCCATTCGCAGGTAAGTCAAGTGGATCGCCAGCCAATCTGCTCAAGTGGAATGAATTTGGCCCAACAATATCTAGGATAATGTATGGTCCCAGCCACAAACTCTCAAACTTCTTATGTTTTCCCGGTTTTTCATTCTTGCGATCCCAAAGGAGTACCATATCTCCAACCTGCAAAGATTTAGATTGAGCTGATTTATCAAAGCTTTTCTTAATGTTAGATTAACTTTTACATATATTATCAAAAGTTGTCCTACGAGTTTCATCCAACTCCACAGTCTGATCAATTCTATGTTGAACACCATCTTTATTAGTGGAAAAATGCTGAAGGAGTTGATAAGCTGGCAATTTCAGGTGCACAGGTAAAGTTACATCCAAGCCATAAACCAATTCAAAGGGGCTTTTACTAGTAGCTTTCTTTTTAGTGATCCTATCTGCCCATAGAGCATACTTGATTTTGCTATCCCAAGATCTTTTATTATCCCCTACTATCTTTTTGATAATGGTTATGAGATTTTTATTACTTGATTCAGCAAGTCCATTACCCTGAGGATAGTAATTTGATGAATGAGATAAAACAATGCCATACTTGAAACAAAAAGATGAAAAATCCGAAGAACTAAAAGCTTTGGCATTATCAGTAGTGATCTTAGCAGGGACACCAAATCTAGTAATGATATTATTTTCAATGAAATCCATAATGACCTTTTCAGTGGCATTCTTAGCAGGGATGGCTTCAACCCATTTAGTAAAATAATCGGTAGCAGTCAAAATCCATGAGTAGCCATTGCTAGAATTTTCATGAAACTTCCCGATGAAGTCCAGACCCCAATGCTGAAAAGGTGCCTCCACAACGACAGGTTGTAAGGGCAGGGCAACAAGCTTCTGTTTCCCAGTGAACAATTGGCAGGCTTGGCAACTCCTAACAAACTTATGCACGTCAGAAAAAATTGAAGGCCAATAATAACTAGCTTTTAGAATTTTGTGGGCAGTAGTTCTAGTAGCATAATGACCACCACAAAACCCCGAATGAAACTCAGAAACTAACTTCTTGGACTCAATTTCATCAACACACCTAAGTATTATGCCCTTAGGATTTCTCCATGCAAGATCATCCTTCATGAGGCAATACTTAGTGGCTTTTAATCTAAGAGCCCTTCTCTTATGAGCGACTAAATGGTTAGGACATGTAAGATTTAACAAGTAATAAATAATGTCCTTATACCACTCTTGCTCTCCTAACCTTTGCAACTCAGGCGAAGATAGATCGTTAAGACAAATCAAACCCAGAGCTTTTTCATTACCTTCGGTCATCATTTGAGCCAAGCCTTGGCATTTGACTAATTTGGTGGGTCTAATCTCTAAATCATATTCTTGTATTTTAGTAACCCACCTAGCATGAGTCCCTAAACAATCAGTTTGATTCAATATATCTTTAACCGCAGAATGTGGGACAAAAGCAATGATTTTGGAATAACCCACGTAAGTCTTGAAATGCTTAAGAGATTTGACTAAGGCATAGGCTTACTTTTCCATGGTATTGTACTTTAATTCAGAATTTTGAAGCACTCTACTCATGAAAGCAATAGGCTGCTTGTGACCATCCTTATTTTTCTTCAATAAGACACCCGCAATGGTATCTTCAGAAGAGAAAGAGAAAATCATGAAATCCTTAGAGTAATCTGGACTAACTAAAACAGGGGCTTTTGCAATAGCGCCTTTGATTTCCTAAAAGGCCTTTTTGCGATCTTCTTGCCAAACAAATTTTACATCTTTTTTCAGAAGACTTTGAATAGGCTTAGCTACTTCCACATAATTTGGAATAAATCTTCTAAGAAAATTTGTTTTTCGAAGAAAAGACTGAAGGGATTTAAGATTATGGGGAAGAGGAATCTTTTGGAGTGCCTCAACTCTTTTAGTATCAATCTTGATTCCATCTTTAGAAATGATGTGACCAAGTAATTTCCCTTCAGTTACTCCAAAAACAGACTTAGCGGGATTTAAAGAAATCTTGTACTCTCTACATCTATCAAAAACTTGCCTAAGATGACTTATATGACTAATACCATCCTTAGAAAAAACTATAAGATCATCCTGATAAATTTCGATAAACTTCCCAATTAAACCCTTGAAGGCATAATCCATAGCCCTTTGAAATGTAGCCCCAACATTGGTTAACCTAAATGGCATTCTAATATATTCGAAAGTACCCGATGGTGTGGTGAATGTAGTTTTGTGACTTCCATTTTTATCTTATCCTTAATCAGCCCATCAGATAACTGCAAAGTAGAAGCAGCTACAACAAGCTCATCTGCCGAATTATTCTGCTCTCTTGGGATGGCCTCAAGGTCAAGGGCATCAAAATACTCCATAGTATCCCATACAACATTTCGATAACTCTTTAACCTTTGATTTTTAAATGTAAATTTATTTTTAATTTGCATGATAATTAAGTCAGAATCCCCCTTGATGCTAAGCAACTTAATTCTTAAAGCCTTTGCCAACTCAAGACCCAACAACAAAGCTTCATACTCAGCAACGTTGGTGGTTGCTTCAAATTCCAATCGATAGGCAAACTTTAAAATATGACCAAGGGGTGATTTTAATACTATTCATGCATCTTTACCATACCTAGATGATGCACCATCAAAATACATGTACCAAACTTTATCATTGAGATCCCTAATCTTTTTTCCAACCTTATCATCGGGAAGAACTATGAAATTAGATAGGATAGCATAATTCCCAATGTCAGATTGTTCTTTAATTATCTCATTATGAGGTCTCTTAGGATCGTCAACATGGAATCTTTTCTCGGGCTCTCTATTAAGTCTCACAAAACCATCACCTCTAGGAGAAGGAATCATATCATATGACCAATTCATTTGAATACTCCCTCCTAGATCAGAGTCCCATTTTCTTGATAAAAGCATAACCCAAGCATCAGGCACATCAACAACGACAATGTCCATAACGATCATAATGTCAGGGTAAATTGGTAAATGAACCTGTAAATCCTTGATCAAACCGTGAACTTCAATTTTCTTAGAATCCATGGCACATATATTGTAGTAAGGCCTAGAAACTCTTAAATTTAGTTGTTCCATGACCCTCTTAGTCATGACACAAGCTGATGCACCAGAATCCAACATACAATTATTCAATTTATATCCATTAACCATCAAAGTGATAAAGAAAGGCTGATGATCCTTATTATCCGAATCTTAACTTTGCAAATATATAGGAGCATCCTGATAATCAACTTCCGAAGCTTCCTGTTGAGAAACATTCACTTGAGGAGCTTCAATAGCTTTTAGTAACTTAGCCCTTTGGGAAGGAATTTTCACAATCTCGGAGACGGGAACCTAGATTTTTGCATTATTAAACCAACTTCCCAAATCGACATCTAATCCAGAGTTTGAACTCGGGTTAAAAATTCGAGGGGGAATTTGATTCCCACTTTGATCTTTATCCCTTCTTTGATAAATTAAACCCTTATCTTTAGCAATTTCCATGATTTGCTCTGGAGAAGGTTTTTCGCCATATAATTTAATCATAATATCATCTTCATTCTCGAAATTATTTATACTAAAAGCTGATGTGGGATGCATAACATCACGACTGTTTTCCTTAACTTCCATCTAGTCTTTCATAGACAAAGGAAACTCTTTACCCACTACATTTATTTGATTACTTGCCCCAAACATTCCATTATCCAAAATCCTTCTAACTATGGGACATGTAGCCTCCTCATGAAGAGCATCACAAGCTCGACAATAAGGCGGAATATCATCGATGAAATTAGTATGTTCAAGCGGATTATGTGGTCTCTGCTCACTAGATTGACCTTTTTTCTGCCAATTGTTATTTCGATTATTATTATTATTTCTAGGCTCGAAATTTTGCGTTTGAGCTCTTTCCATCTGGACCAACCTATTCTGCAAAGTAGTTATTTCCTTAGCATGGTTAGAGGTTAATTTCACTTGGTTAATCTCCACACTTTCAATTTTTTGTAGTAATTTTTGAACAACATCGTTATCAGGTTCCTGAACCTCTTTTCCTTTAGGTTCTTTCAATTTCCTTGAAGCCCTATCAAAACCTGGGATTTCAGACTTCCCAGATGATGCCTTATCCTTTTCAAGCTCTACTGCTAAATCTTGACAATCCCCATAATCAGGAAGTTTAGCACGTGTTAACTCATAAGAAGTTTCAGGGCTAAAGGCATCAATATAAAAGTCTCGAAGAGATTTATCAGTAGGTTTATGATCTTGAGGTAATTCCTTAATGATATCATTGAACCTCTTATTAAATTCTTCTGCGCTCTCATTTTCTATCTTTTTAATGATACTGATAGCTTTTACGAGATGTCTCCCTTCTCTCTTATCTCCATACTTTTCCTTAAAGGCATTAACAATTGATTGTAGAGAATCAAATGAATTTTGAGGCTTTTTCGTAAACCAATCTAAAGCATCCCCCTCCAAGGTAAGAACAAAAAGGGTCATTTTTACATCTTCATGATTAAAATCAGCAGTCCTTGCATACTTACCCAACCATGAACTAAAAGATTTTAGATGAGAATTAGCGCTAATTGCATTATTGCCCTGAAAGATAGGCAACTTATCCATCCCATGCTTTGGAATATCATTGGGATAACTTTGAATGTTAGCAAAGTTACAAGGGGCAAATATGTCCATGATTTCGTGCTCGACTAGGCTAGTAAAAAGCAAATGGATATCAGAGAGGGCTTCTTGTCTGAGATTAAAAAGAAGGGTACGAGAAGAGAGTTTGTGTAATCATGCTCTGAGAGCCCTTTCAGGATCAAGAGCAGGATTAACCAAACTACTTGGATGTCTTCTAGTATACACTCTTGCAAAAGATAGATGAAGTGAAGTCACCACCCGGACAAAAAGTCTAACATGGAATAACCAGAAAGCAAGGAGCCAAGGACAAGGAACTTATCCTGGTGAGAGGCGAAAGGGATGAGAGGAAAGAAATGAGATGAATATCGAAGAAACCAAGGACAGAAAAACTCTAACCCCGGTAGCGGCGCCAAAAAATGTTGTCGCACAGAATGTGTAGGCACCGCGACAATGCTCAGATTGGGGGTTGTCACCCGGATCCCCAATCTCTCCGTTTAAGCTGTCTCCCTACAGCAAGCTAAGGGGGGTAGACCCTATAGAGAAATGGGATGAAGGAGAACCAGCTGGGAATCAACCGGTTCGGGAAATACAACGAGGCGAGCAGAACTTTGTGTGAGGCCATATGGCTCAAAAAACTGCTTGTGAACCTATTCCGAAGAAAATTGGAGGCAACCAGGATCATGTGCGATAATCAGAGTTGCATCAAGCTCTCAGAGAATCTAGCGTTTCATGATCGGTCAAAGCATATTGATATCTGATGTCACTTTGTCAGAGACTGTCCAATGAGGCACTGTACAGTTGAGCTACACTCCTACAAGAGAACAAGTGGCAGACATCCTCACCAATGCCCTTGGAAGAAGAAAGTTTGATTATTTCAGGGTAAGGATGGGGATGATAAAGAATCCATTTCAGTAGTAGAAATGGGGGTGATGTTGCAATGCGATAGCAGTCAGCAATAACACGGTGGAACGTGGCAAAGGGAGTTGCAGTGCAGATGTAGTGTTGGAAGAAGGGACCAACAACAACACAAATGCAGAGGGAGCTGCCATACAGATGCAACAGTGGTAGTGGCAGGACCATGGGCAACAATACAGGATGCAACAATGCAGAGGATGTTGGGCAGGGAGGCCTAGCATTAGCACAGGGACCGATGCTGGATAATCACAGTGATACTGAGTGAGGAGTATTACTAGAGCACAGTCCTTGCTAAGAGGGAGTGTTGATTTGGGGTAGCATTAGATGTGCTCTAGCCATGAAAATTGATGGAGAAGCTAAAAAACATGAGATCTCCAAGACCCAGAAATGGTTTGGGCAGAGTCTAACCGGTTTGGGAGATATTAAAATAATTAATATTTTTAATGGAGTTCCTAAGTCTAAACTTAGGTAAAATAAAATATTAAGGGGTATTAATATAAAACTGGATTAGAACGGTCCAAAACTCATGGATCAAGCCAAATATAATCTTAGCTGTTGATTAGAGATTTAATCTCGGTTGTTGATGGACCAACGAGAAAAGTGTAAGAAGAGGCTTGAGGGTCAGTTGGAGGACACACTGAGGGAGACCAATCAGTTCAATTTTTGGAGCAGGGTTAGCTAAGAAATTCGAATTAGTGGTCTGGAGAGCAGCAGGAGGCAGCGAGTACGAAACAGAGAGTCGGGAGCAGCACCAGAAGACCAGCGCAGAGGTTGGAGAGGTAGACACAGAGCGTCTTAGGCAGACGTAGAGGCAGCAGCAGACTGCACAGTTACTAGAGGGCTTGTGTGGGTGACGCAGAGAGGCCCAGTACTGACGCAAAGAGGCAGGGGCTGACGTCGAGTGTCTGGGATCTATGCAGAGGTCAGCGAGGTTGATGCTAAGATTGGGAGAAGTGATGGAGAATTTTTCTCTCTGTTGGGTAAGCTAGTTTGACACCCTGTTGTACTGAAGAATTGTTGAATAATAAAATATGTAGAAATTTCTCATTTCCCACCCTGGTTTTCAGTTTCTCCTTATTTCTCCCATATAGTTAAATGCTCTTTCCCATAACCATACATTTAACAAGCTGAAAAAAATAAATTTGCTGAAAACACAAATTCTGGAAATTTTACAGAATGCTGGAAATTGCAGAAATAAAAATCAGCAGTAATAAACAGCGATTAAAACACATTTAAACACTGAGATTTTTGGTCAATGTGACCCTGGAAAAACCCCCTACAACTCTTGGGGAAAACCAGTTTGAGAGCTCTTCTTTATTTCTGGAAAATGCCTTTTTACAGTAAAAGAAATGTTCAGCAAAAAAAATCAGCAAACAGACTTTTACAACTTATCTCAGCCTTGCTGAAACTCAGCCTTGCTGATACTCCGCTGCTGTTACTCCACTGCTGTTACTCCGCAGCTGATACTCCGCTGCTGTTACACCGCTGTTGATACACCGTTGTTGATACTCCACTGCTGTTACACCGCTGCTGATACTTCGCTGCTGATACACCGCTGCTGATACACCACTGCTGATACTCTGCTGCTGATACACCGTTGCTGATACACCGCTGCTGATACTCCGTTGCTGTTACACCGCTGCTGATACACCGCCGCTGATACTCCGCTGCTGATACACTGCTGCTGATACTCCGCAGCTGTTACACCACCCATAAATCTCCCTTACTCTCTTGCTCTCCTTCTCTCAATCTGCTCATGAAAGAATTGAATCGAATGTGACCTTTTCCTCCTTTTCCTCCCTTAATATAACTCCAAGTGACTTTTGGGTGATCCAAGTGACTTTTGGGTGATCTATAAATCCAATGGCTGAAATAGATTTAGATCAATGGCTGAGATTAAATGCTCATTTAAATCTCACTTTTTATTTTTTAATTGACCCCACTTTAATAAAGACCCACTTAGTCATTTATTTCCAGTCACTTTTCCTTTCTAATTTTTCATTGACTTTATAAAAGTCACTTTAAAATTAGACTTAGTAACTTTATCACTTAAAGTCACTTTTAAATTAGATTTAACTTTATAAAATTATAAAGTCACTTTAGGAGAAAAATTAAATTCTTTTGGACACTTTTCCCTAGGCCAAAGATACCAAATTTCAACAAAATATTCCCTTGCTGCACCGGTTTTCCCACATTGTGTTTTTCCGGGGATTGTTGTTCAAAATATCTGTGTTGTGTTGATTCTTGTGCATGTGTTTGTTTTTGTATTATGGTGTGATATTTGCAGCATAATTTTTTTAATGTTTATTGAAGGAATTTCGTAAATAACTTATTGGAAAATAAGTAGGTAAAGTAAATCAGTTGTTGCAGTGATAGATTTTTCACAATCTGGTGTCCTCTTGTCTTGGCTTGTCTTCTGCATTTGTTTTTATGTTCTATCTGAATTTACTGCCAATGTGATTAATGGTTAATGTGATTGCTACTGGAAATTATTGGATATTGTCTTTGGGCTGCTTAAGGAACATTGAAGTAAATTGAGATAAGCATAGAACATACCATTGTTATCTATAATTAACACTAGTTCTCCCCTTCCCCTTGCCCACACCTTGGGTCAGGCCTGGAATGATGCTCCAACGGTTGATGGAACTAAAAAGAAAAGAATAAGCGTAATTGGCCACATTCAACAGGAAAATATACCACAAAATGAAAAAGATGGCTAGGACAAACACATTTAGCATGTGGGCAGAAGCCAATACATGAGCTCTACTCCATCATCATGGCCATTACCTTGGTTCCTATAGGTTCTATGAGCCTTCTTCATCATATAGGAACCCATGATCATCCCAACCCTTGGTGGGCAATGAACCACACTACCTTAAAAGGGGGTATCCTCTGCTATATCTCACACATCATGCTCTTACCCCTTGAGCCCTGAGCAGTTAATCAAAGAAAAATCACAAAAGGGCAAAAGGCATATAAATAAGGGTGGAAAAGTCAAGGTCGGGGCACTTCATGTACCACGATTTCTCCCTCCTATACATTATATACCCAAGTGTGGGCTTCCCTTTTATTAGTTACCCTTGTACCCTAGCATGTGGCCCAGGGCCGCCCCTTCTGAATCCCTACTTCATTCACCTCTCTATCACATACCACCACCTCTTAAAAGATGTACCTTGAACATATTAACCCCTTTAGAAGTTGAAACCCCCTAATAGGATACTTGGTTAACCCCATTTAGAGTTTGGAGACATTAGCGCATGCCAAAGGCCATAATGGAAGGCCAGACCATTATGAACTTATGAAGTCCCCACATGTGGTCCATGGTTTGTAAGCTTTTTTACTCTATTTCTCTAATGACTTGTTGTACTGGAAGGCTAGGGGACGCATTGGATCTTATGCAAGATTGCATATGGTCTCCATCTTGGGTTTGGTCTCCCTATACGGGGTCCTAACCCTCCAGAGGGCTACATTGGCACATGTAGGGTGTGTGTTGAGAGCCATGGGCCTCCACAGTAGTAGAAAGCACTCCATGGATCCCCGAGGATGTTCAGAGATTGCTCGAGATCCACCTATTGGACGAGGATGATGCCCCTGGTTCACCTTTGCCCAACCAACCACACAAATGTACCATGCACTTGGCAGCTGACCCAAGATTTGTAGGATGATGTGGCATCACCTACACCATTATCAGAGCCCTCATAGCTGATCTACAGACATCTTCGACTCATTTGGAAACCCATGAGGTTATTATTGTGCCCCCTATACCCACCGGGAGCACCACAAGTTTATTGTTTGGAGAACAAGGGGCCAACCCCTTGTCCATCACTTTTGAAGGTCCTATTTTTCATTATGGCACCTATGGGCCTCATTAAGGCTCTCGGAGGGCCTTACGACATGTGTTATTTATCATTTGACCTCTTAAGAGGCTTATTATTTCATTTGTGAGCTAGTTTGGTGGGCTTGTTACCAAAAGTTAGATTATGAGCACATTATTTTATTTTTGGGGCTTATGTAGGCGTAAGAGACTAATTCAAACTCCTCAATAGTGTATAAATACAAGTGAAATGAGTTCATTATTTGATGATCACTTTGGATTGGATCTGTCTTCTCTTTAGAGAATTTCACACTTTTTCATGGAGGATGAATTGGAGCATGGATGAATTTTGATGTTTGGATTTGGTTCATCATATCTCAGCGCTTCTCTATTGTCAAATTGTTGATGGTTGGATATGTTCTATTACATTTAAGTAGACGCTCTTAGTGTTATTCTTATTTTACTTTGTCATTTACATTGGATTGGGAATTTCTCTATTTTCAAGGCTAATTGCTGCATGCATTTACTGCTTAAATTGTGGAATTTTGTCTCTATATAGCATCTCTCAATGTATGGGCCATGTAATTTTGAATGAAATTTCCTAGGGATAATTCTATCACTAAATTCATCTTGATAAGCCATCACCTTTTGCAAGTCGAAGTATAAAGCTGTAAGGTTGCTTCCCCTTGCCCTAGAAGACAAGTGAAGTAGTCTTAAGGCCTCCTTGACCAAGAAACAAGGTCCTCATTCATATTTATCCTAGACTCCATTCTCCCAAGACTAAGGCACTGATCTACCAAGAGGTGGTCACTCAAAAATCAATTCCTTTTCACCTTCTTCTAGGTCTATTCAAGTTGGGTCACCTAGGGAATCACTTTCTTGACGAAGTAGCCAACCAAAATGTTTGATCTCCTAGCCTCTCCTGCGCTAGTGTGTCCTTAAGGCCTCCTCCAATTTTGAAGCCATTCTGACGGTGGAGTTGTGAGATAACCCAAGCCCTAGCTCCGAGATCAAACTTTGCCCTAGTATTCCCAAGGCTAGTGCCTCATAGGATCAATTTGACACCTTTAAGTGAAATTTTTTGCTTTGATCCTTCCCCGTTCCATGTCTGGGTTAAAAACATCATTGGTTGCTAAATTCTTTCCCCTTAACCTAGGCTGGGTCCACTTGGTCCCTTTTGGTCTTGCATTTTTGAAAAGTCAAATCTTGAAGAACCATTTGGGAAGTCAAGTCCAATAAGGATTTTAGGATGGGGAAACTCCTTCATAAGGCACATTCCTCTAACCTGACCCTCAAATCCTTACCTCCTCATCCTAGAAATCTTTGTACCTTGCTTAACAAGCAAGTAAGCTCTATTCTTAAAACCCTTCTAGGAAAGGATTATTAGGGTCACTTCACATCCATTGGTTGATTCATCTTTCAAGAGTGACCTTTTATATAACGGGTATCCTCCCATTTGTGAAAGGCCGTAAAGAGTAGGGAGTCTTAGCTGAGGTGACAGTGGGCTAAGCCTCCATCATTGCCCTTTGATCTAGCTGTTGTCCCTGTAGGAGTCCCTTTTATGCCCTCTGCTAGTTTGAGCGGTAACAGGCCAAAACCTCTCCAACTTGAGAGGAAAACCCAAACGAATTCTTCTTCTTATAGAGACTTCAATTAACGAATACCAAGACCATGACCTAGACTGTTGACCTAGATTCCTCCAAGACCAAGTCACCTTTATACTTGAGCTTGTTTCCAGACTTGAACTTCGATCTTAGCAACACTCTTATTGCAACCTCGTACTCTTTACTGCAATTCGGTTCACTTGCACTTTATGCAACTTTTCGGCCTTCCCTTCGAAAACCCTAGGTTACATGAGGGAGGAGATCATGAAGAGATTTGCCCCCATATGTGTTCGCTTTGCCTTACTTGCCTTCTTAGTGAACTCAGCCCTCCAAGTAGACCTTGTTAATATCAATCTTAAAAACTTTGGTGTGATTGTAATTCATCCTATCTGTAGCAGATCGAAACCATAGATCCCTTCGCATGTGTGACAAAAAATAGCCCTAAAACATATCCAAAATAGCTCGGCTTTTAGTCTCTTCATCTTCGCTTGGATGGAGGCTCTTCTTGTGTGTTTCTCCCACTTTTTCTTGCTTCAGACCTTGACCGAATTTCTTGTGCTCAAATGAAGGCTGAGTTGCCTATTTTTAGTGGTTTTCCTATGTACATAAGCCGACTTGACTGAGATCTAGGCCGACATATCCTTTGGTGTAGGTTCATCACTTCATCTTGAGGCCGACTTGTTGGAAGTTCTTGAGCTTGGTCTTGGGGGATCCTTTTACTCTTTTCAATGACTTACATACACATGTAACATGCCTATGAAGGTTCCTTCATACATGACATTGACTCAATTTGACTTTATGACCAATCCTAAGAGCTCACAATGGGTGTCTTACCTAAAAATAAAATTCCTTGATCATGAAACCCATGATTCAAGCATTACAAAAATAATTTTATTTTCGTCTTTACATCAATTACATAAAATCACAATTACACATGTCATTATGAAGACCGAGCCTAGTTACATTTTTCAACAGATGTAGTGTACAACCGTCATCTGCATGTGTTTTCTTTAAGGAGCTCTTTGTACTCATCAATGCAAATGTTATCAGAATTGGACTGGACTGGTTGGAATCGACTGGTTCAACTAATTGGAGGGAAAAACTGGTGAAATCTTTCATTTTCATCCTTTTACTTAAATTTTCAACATTTCAATTAATTGACTGAAGATGTTTGAGATTGGTTCCGAACTCATCAAATTTCATATGGAGAAAGCAAAATTCTAGATCTCACTCAAAATCCAACAGAATTAACAGTGTTTAAGTATTTTAGGACTGGGGGGATTGCTTGTTTCCATTGGATTTTTTCATGTACTACGGTATGGAACTAACATTTAATCAAAGAGCACCAACTCCTCTATGTACCTTGATTTTAGTGGCATTGATTATTGAAATCCTATATCATGATCCCACTAAAAATATACCCATTGCTCAAACAAAATCTTGAATTGACATGCTAAGCTTTTTCTATCTTAGTTTAATTCTTAGAGGGTGATATTGATGACGAAGATTCGAATATAGGCAAAGATTTTGATGATATGTAGGTATTTGTTGTAACATGATGTTTTTTTTGGATTCTAGAGGCCATCTAGGGCCTGTTTGTTGATGTATTTCCAATTCAGAGATGGATTGCACTCGATGCTATTTTGGTTGTGTGCACCCTTACATGCTATATAAATGAGAACTTTTTCTTATTTACATATAACTATTTTGAATTTATATGGATGCACGTGAATATATATGTTTTTTCTTTAAACTTTGAATATTTTATGTGTTTTTGGTTGACTAGTTTTTTGGTCCGTATTTTTTATCGGTTTTGGCTAGTTCTCACTCTAGGGGGTCTACCATTTCGATGACTTGTCTGGTTTTGATGACATTGATGCAAATTTTATCAGCCCTCCACGTAGACCTTGTTAATATCAATCTTAAAAACTTTGGTGTGACTGTAATTCATCTTGTCTGCAACAAATCGAAACCCTAGATCCCTTCGCACGTGTGACAAAAAAATAGCCCTAAAACAGATCCAAAATAGCTTGGCCTTTAGTCTCTTCTTCTTCGCTTGGATGGAGGCTCTTCTTGTGTTTTTCTCGCACTTTTTCTTGCTTCAGACCTTGATTGAATTTCTTGTGCTCAAATGAAGGTTGAGTTGCCTATTTTTAGTGGTTTGCCTATGTACATAAGCTGACTTGACTGAGATCTAGGCCGACATGTCCTTTGGTGTAGGTTCATCACTTCATCTTGAGGTTGACTTGTTGGAAGTTCTTGAGCTTGGTCTTGGGGGATCTTTTTACTCTTTTCAATGACTTACATACACATGTAACATGCCCAAGAAGGGTCTTTCATACATGACATTGACTCAATTTGACTTTATGACCAATCCTAAGAGCTCACAATGGGAGCGTTACTTAAAAATAAAATTCCTTGATCATGAAACCCATGATTCAAGCATTACAAAAATAATTTTATTTTTCGTTTTTACATCAATTACATAAAATCACAATTACACATGTCATTATGAAGACCGAACCTAGTTACTTTTTTCAGCAGATGTAGTGTACAACCGTCATTTGCATGTGTTTTCTCTAAGGAGCTCTTTGTACTCATCAATGCAAATGTTATTAGAATTGGACTGGACTGGTCGGAACCGACTGGTTCGACTAATTGGAGGGACAAATTGGTTCAGACTGGTGAAATCTTTCATTTTCATCCTTTTACTTAAATTTTAACATTTCCTTTAATTGACTGAAGATGTTTGAGATTGGTTCTGAACTCATCGGATTTCATATGGAGAAAGCAAAATTTAGATCTCACTCAAAATCCAACAGACTTAACAGTGTTTAAGTATTTCAGGACTGGGGGGATTGCTTGTTTCCATTGGATTTTTTCATGTACTAGGGTATGGAACTAACATTTAATCAAAGAGCATCAACCCCTCTATGTACCTTGATTTTAGTGGCATTGATTATTGAAATCCTATATCATGATCCCACTAAAAATGTACCCATTGCTCAAACAAAATCTTGAATTGACATGCTAAGCTTTTTCTATCTTATTTTAATTCTTAGAGAGTGATATTGATGATGAAGATTTGAATATAGGCAAAGATTTTGATGATATGTAGGTATTTGTTGTAGCATGATTTTTTTTTTGGATTCTAGAGGCCATCTAGGCCCTGTTTGTTGATGTATTTCCATTTCAGAGATGGATTGCACTCGATGCTATTTTGGTTGTGTGCACCCTTACATGTTATATAAATGAGAACTTTTTCTTATTTGCGTATAACTGTTTGGATTTATATGTATGCACGTGAATATATATGTTTTTTCTTTAAACTTTGAATATTTTATGTGTTTTTGGTTGACTAGTTTTTTGGTCCGTAATTTTAATCGGTTTGGCTAGTTCTCACTCTAGGGGGTCTACCATTTTATTGACTTGTCTGGTTTTGATAACATTGATGCAAATTTTGTTGGGGAGAGGTTGTAGCCTTGTTTGATGCCAATAGTGCTATTGATAAAGTAAAAAAAACTATGCGCTTTGATATGGACAAAGTTCATACTCTGCAATAATCTTCAAGACACTTGGTACACGAAGACATCTAGGAGTATAAAAATATATATTAAGTATTATATAAAAGAATTGATATGAGATGTGATTGTTACATATGAAGGCCCACTTATATACCTAGGCAGGTGTGCTTTCATGAACGGTCATGTCCTTAGGGACATGCCTCTTCATTAACTAATTACTATTTAACTAACTATTCTTTATTATTCTTTATATGTTTATATTTATATTATTTTTATATGAATTATATTCATAACATTGCCTTCCTCTCCAAAAAGATTTGTCCTCAAAGCTTATTGATGACAGGGTGTGTCCTCTTGTTTCTCTATCTTGTAATCCATTCGCAAGTTTCGAAATTCTTCAAGTTGTGATCTTCATTGATACAAGATGATAAGATCCTTGGAGTGATAAATATAATTGTTGTACTGAGAAGGGATTTGACCATCCTAAATTAATCTTCTATGGAATTTTGTGGTTATTGGATACTTCGTGTGAATTGCTGTTACAAGACTGAATTTCACTGACAATAGTAGTCTTCAGAACATAAGTTCATTGTTTTTGTTATGAGTGATACATGTATGCAGACTGATTGAGTTGTCTGCTCTTGTGATTCAGATGTTGATAACGAGTTCCTGTGGTTTAATTTTCCCTTATCATGCGTGTGACAACTTTCTGATTTACTTTAGGTACTATTGTTGTTGAGTTGGTTACAAAATCTTCATTTGGATGTTTCATCGTTTGAACTGTAACATCTAAATATGTTTTCCCTTCAACTGGTTTGTCATGTTCTTGAGTTCTAATATTGCTTAATAGATATTCGTTCCTTTTTCTTCAACTTGGACAATTATGTTTGAAGACTTTGATACGTTTTTTGTGATGAGTTCTTCTAATTTTTTTTTTAAAGATTTCTTGTCATTTTTAAGTTTCTTAATTTGTGTCAACAAGTTCTCGCTGTGGCCCTTGAGGCGAGTAACTTCTTCATTTTTTTTTTTGCGATAATCTTTTCAACTTCTTTCTGAATATTTTGCATTGCCTTTTGGTTTTCTTGAAGAACTACTTTTGAGATATCTTTTATGTCTTCTGGCGTTACAAAATTTGGTTTCAATGTAACATCCTGTAGTATTATTTTTTTCTTTTTGTAGGAAAATGTCAAAAACTTCTTTTTCGTATTTAGAATGGAGCCTAGGGTTTCCATCCAGGGTGAATCCAACACAACGTCACTTTGATCCTTCCATTGGGATCGAACAGAGAATTTCGATATAAAAGTATAATCCCCAATGTTTAATTGTAAATTGGTTATGCCATATTGTTTTTTATCCCAACGATCTACTTTTTTTATTATATTTGCCTCCGGATCCACCAATTGGTTTGTGAGTTTAGAGTTTATATAAATTTTATTTTCAGCAGGAGAGATAGAAATAATAACATGTTTTCCTGCCAGAGTCCGCTTAATTCTAAATAGCACTAGAGCAACGCTGAGTGAAGTTTCTAAAAATCTTCCTTCATTTCTGACTTAGACTCCATTTTGTTTCAAAAATTATGTGACATTATAAATATATAAAGGATAATAAAAAATAGTTAATTAAATAGTAATTAGTTAATGAAGAGGCATGTCCCTAAGGACATGACTGTTCATGAAAGGGCACCTACCTAGGTATATAAACGGTCCCTCATTTGTAACAATCTCATCTCATATCAATTCTTTTATATAATATTCAATATATATTTTTATCCTCAATGAATGTTTTCGTGTACCAAGTATTTTAAAGATTATTGCAGAGTACTAATTTTGTTCTTAACATTGGTATCAATGCTGTTCGATCCTTTGGTTGCTCAACCATTGCACAAAGCCAGTGTGATATGATCATTAGCCATCAATCTTCGTCAAGTTCATTACTATTGCAATCGGGGCTTTTAGCCACAAAAATATTGTTTGGAGATTCTCGATCTTGCCGTAAGGCCTTTGGCCATAAATAAAAAAAGAAAAAGAAGAAAAAGAAATGAAAACAAATATCTTATATATAGGAAATTAAAAAAAAATGTCAAAGAAAAAAAATCATATATGTAAGGTAGAGAAAAAAGAGAGTTAAAAAAAATAAATGAAAAATAAGTAAAAAAATAGAAAATCAAATTATTTAAAAAAACAAAAAAATAAAAAATCAAATTGACCTACAGTCGTCTTTTCAGCTGCCGTTACCGCCTGACAGGTGGCTAATGCGCCGCCATAACCGTCACCTCAGCCTAGCCTTGGTCACTTCCCATGTGTCCACCAACACCTTTTGTGACCACTGCTATACTTGCCGCCAAAGGCGAAGTACCATTGCAACCACTGCACTTCCTTGACTAGCCACCATTTGAATTTGAAGTCTCTTCTTGCCACTCCGGAGTTCCGTACATAATCAGTTGCCATCCCTCTGTTCGTTGACCACCAATTTAGCCGCTTTGAGTATTGAGGCATAGGGACGAGTTTTTTTGCACAGACTAATAATCCAAACTTAGTAAGATTACCACTCCGGCAAATAATTATCATTGAGAATCTCTGGGGCTGCAAGTAAATCAACCACTTGTAAGAAAATAGTGTTCTCGCGTAGTCATAGACCGTGGGAATCCTAGGGAATATCCACCTTCAAGAAAAAATTGTGAAGAATCACATCTCATATCAATTCTTTATACACTGTTCAATATATATATTTATTATCCTCAATGGATATCTTCGTGTACCAAGTGTTCTGAAGATTATTACAGAGTACGAACTTTGTTCGTAACATGCTCTCTGAAATTGTCCCACCATAGACTCACAAAGCCTCATGATAGTGACAATGGACTTAGAGATGCCAATGTTACATAATTGCTGAAACAATAGGTGTTTGGGTGTTGAAGTCAACAAAAAACAAAAGACTTTAGGAGTCCATTGTCAAGGCTCCTCAATGATAGCTTTCAGGGTAAGACTGTGAGGATGGTAGTTTTTTCTATGCAACATCTTTAACATTCTTAATATTGTTAGTTTTTACATTTTCAACAAATATATGTATGGTTTTTTTGACATTAGTTGTATTTGATAATGAGTCTAGGAAGCTTATTCTATGCTTTTTGTGTAGGTGCTTGCAAAGTCCTTGCTTCAGTATGCAGAAATTAATTCATCTATTGCAGAGGTGATTACTTGCTTAAAAGTTTGAGATATTATTTTGTATTTAAACATGGAAGTTTTCTCTAAAAAATATTGACATCGTCAAACATCCAATATAGAAGGAAAATAATGTGACAAAGCTAATTTTAAGCTTAAGTTTTGTCTATTTTTATTTAAGAAGTAGTTTACTTAACTAATCTTAAGTTTTGAAGAAATGAAAAACAATGATGTTCCCCTAAACTGATAGCTGATGATGGGCTCTTGTTGGGGTGCATCATTCCCTTGAACTTTAATACACTTGCTCCTAGTGTATTTGGTAACAACCAAGGAGAAAATTTGGATTGCTGGATATTCGTCATGGTCAAAACTGCTGTGCTGTTTCAAAACTGCCAAAACTGTATCATCCTTGAATGTAGTAAAACTTCAAAGATATAACAGAGTCTCCACCATAGAACTTCCAAGATAAGCCTTTAAACACCAAATGATACCAAGACACTCACCATGACAACCTAAGTATTAATTTTCTAACCCTAGCACCTGATTAATGACTTCTTTGTAGATCAAATCTACTGAATTAAAAAAAGGCTAGAATTTTAACAATTATAATCAACGGAAGCAAATTAAAATACCAATTCCATAATCATAGGCACACAAGGTTTTCTGCCTTCAAATGAATTCTTCATTCATTAAAATTCAGAACTTACAAAGGCCCCCCTTCCTGGGATAATGAGCCACTAAGGAAAATACATACAATAAGAACTTTGAATTGACCCAGCTGATCAAGACCTCTGCAGATCTTGTTGGCTCATCTGGATCTCCCTTGCTGCACCTTGCACTCTTCCCCGAAGCCTGCTCACTTGAATGGAAGTCCTTCTCCACTCAATCGTTAAGATGTCACTCTCCCTGCGTCTTGTGTTCAAGATGCCTTTTGCGTCTTCATGCTTAACGTAGCCTTTGTTTTAGAAGTTTGAGTTATTGACTAAATCCACACCCCTAATCTCCATAGTGATTAATGGTTAAGATTAGATCCTAATATCACTAGATATCAACGATTGAGATTCATCTAATTCACTAATTCAAATTGTTAAAATTCTATGCAAGTGTGCAGCAGACAAGATAAGAAACAACAAAATTTGATCTAGATATCATAACACTCTGAAGTTGATGCCTCAAGGTTAGCTTCATGCCAGTGTTGCTACTCTCGTACAATCCCACCAAAGCATCATACACTTCTTTGGCAGTCTTCAAACCAACAACATGAGGAATCAAGTGATCCTTTATGGAATCTATCAGGATTCTTTTAACCTTGGCTTCATTCTTCTTATGCTTGGCTTTTTCCTCAGCTCCCTTTGGCTTTGGAATAACTTTCTCCACATGATCCTGAATTTCATTTTCTTCAAAAAAAAGGAGTATCCTAGTCTTCCAAGTTTTGAAATAGGTGGCACCTTCCAACCCGACTTCTACTCTGAGACTTGGCACCATTTTTGACAAAAGATTCAAAATTCAATCAAGCTGCTGAATATTGTCTCTTAGGCTGACTTCAATGGCCGCTCTTTCAACAAAGCTCTGATATCATGTTAAAATTCTATGCAAGCATGTAGTAGATGCAATTTTCTGCCAGATAATTACTTCCTAATGGTTTTTCAAGCAGTATTTTATGCCACTGCTATCATCGAATAATTACACTTTAGAAAATCTCAACAGGAAATGCAGCAGAAACAGTAAGGACCATAGAAAGACAAACATGCACAATAGAGACAAAGACAAACATGCACAATAGAGACAATAATTTTACTCTGGGAAACCCAACCTTGGGAGAAAACCCAACTACTTTTCTTTAGTATAAATTATTCTTCAGCAAGGTTTACAAATCACCAATTTGTCTAGAAATCTGTGCCAATTTACAAAGTCCAAATACTAGTCAAACCTGGTCAAAATAGCAACAACTCTCAATGCTGGTCAAACTAGCCAAAATAAACAGAAGTCAATGCTGGTCAACTAGGCCTGGTCAAAGAGGCTTTTGGTCAACTACAGTCAATGGCCAATCAAAGTCTGTTAAACAGAGATCCAATCAGCTCATTCAATATCCAATCAAACTTGGTCAAACAGAGATCAGATTAGCTTGGTCAAAACTGTCAATTTTTCTTCCTTGTTCATGCTTTCGGCTGTCCAAGAATGATGAAGAGAGCGATGACGAATTGCTCTTGGTTGGAGGTCAAGTGAGTTCATTGCATTGAGAGGTGCTCTACAACCCAGAATAGGGGAGATGTGTAGGTGTAATGTATGTGTGTATGTATGTCAACTTTTGAATAAATGTTGGCTCCAGCCTCCAATTAAATGTTGACTTCAAAAAGAAAAACTAAATGTATAAATAATAAATATACACAGTACAATCTCTCAATCACTTGCTTACTTTGTCTGTGGATATTAATAAGTGGGAGAAGGAGCAGGTGAAAAGCTATTCAGAACGAACTTTTGTCGAAGAGGTAAGGTATCCATTTTATTTTTCTGATTGAACATGCATTTTTGCGTACAAAATAAATGTTCCTACCTCAATCGTCTAAGGAGTCGAATAAAATCGCTTCCACAATTTAGAGATTCATTTTATAAAGAGATTGTAATAGTAATTTTGTTTCAATCGAAAATAATCCTTTTGAAACCCGATTCAGGAAAGACCATTTAAATCCTTGTGAAACCGGTTTGGTATGTAATGTTTTAATTATTTTAAACCCGGTTAATAATGTTCAAACCAAGGTTACTTGGGAGCAGGAGCAACATTTTTAGAAGCTCCCGGTTTGGGAGCGATTCCGGGAGCGTTTTTTTTATATAATATATATATATTTTTATATTTTTTATATTTTGATGCATATATGTCAACAAAAGCATGTAGAATGATGAATTAGATATAAAAAACATAGGTTGAACCATATAACAACAATCATCTAGAAGTTATAATCTTTATCAACCACATCCACAAGTTAGTAACATAGTAACATACAACATATTGAGTCTCAAGATTCATCAATCTTAAAGTTTTAAGCTTTCAAAAATAATATATAACATTTATCATCATTGATCACCAAAGTTGTACTTGTAAGCTAAGTGTAACCATTACAACAAATAATATCTAATATGAAAGGAAATGTTATAAAATGAAATGAAATGAAACAACTTTCAATTTTCACGAAACATCATAGTCATAATTCGTTACTAATGAATTATAATTGCCAACTTCAAACTTCAAACTTAAGTTGTCATATATTGTTTACAAAAATTATCATAATAAATATGAAAGAGTCAATAGTTATAAAAACTACTAGAAACTTGAAAAGACAAGTAAATCTATTGTCTATTGCTAATGCTTAGGCCTCTTTCCGCCATGAGAAATGTCTAATTTTTTAGTCTTGTTGGAAAATCGGGATCTTTGTCATTAATATCACCCTCTAAGCATTAATATCCAGAGGTATCTTTGTCATTACGTTTGGATTTGTATAGGGATCTTTGTCATTAATATCACCCTCTAAGCATTAACATAAGATAGAAAAAGCATAGCATGTCAAGTCAAGATTTTGTTTAGTGACACATGCATTTTTAGGAGGGTCATGATAGAGGAGTTCGACAACCAATGTCACTAACATCAAGGTACATAGAGGGATTGGTGCTCTCGATTAAATACGAGTTCCATACCCTAATACATGACAAAATCCAATGAAAACATTACAATCCCCCCCAATCCTGAAATCCTGAAAAGCTGTCAAGTCTGTTGGATTTTGAATGAAATCTAAAATTCTACTTTCTCCATATGAAATCCAATGAGGTCGGAACCACTCTCAAACATCCTGAGTCATTTCATGGTAATGTTAAAAATTTAAGTAAAAGGGTGATTTTCATCCTTTAACTTTAAGAATTTAACATTACCATGAATCACATATCAATACTAGGGCCATAGGCTTGATCATTAGGCTGCCCCACTCAAAACTTATTTGTTTCTTTGAAAAAAAAATGCAGTTGGAATATTATTGCAATATTTTTTTTTGCAAAAAATACTAAACACTCCCGAAAAACCAGGGAGCGTTTTTTTTGCTGGGAGTGCGCTCTCGACTAGCTCCCGAGTCGCTCCTGCTTGGAGTGTGAATTGGGAGTGGGGGCGTGAGAGCGATTTTGGGAGCGCACTCCCAGCTAGCTCCCGAGTCCCTCTCGCCTGGAGCGTGAATTGAGAGCGGCGGCATGGGGGGCGGGGCACTCCCCTGCAACCCTGGTTCAAACTATCCCCCCAAGAAAATCCACCAAACAATTGAATAAACTCTAAACTATCAACTCTTACTAGGAATGCAATGCACTAAATCTGTGAAACGCCAAGTATGGAAGTATGCGATGAATGAGGAGTATGAATCAATCATGAAGAATGATGTCTGGGATGTGGTTCCTAGAATAAAGGACAAGTTTGTGGTCACCTCGAAATGGCTTTACAAAATCAAACATAGAGCTGATGGGAGTGCTGAAAAATACAAGGCTAGGTTTGTTGCTCAAGGCGTCTCTCAAAAAGAAGGAGTGGACTATGATGAGATATTTGCACCAGTTGCCCAATATACCACTATCTGATCCATTATTGCGCTTGCTGTGCCTCAAGGATGGAGCCTATAGGAAATGGATATTAAGATTGCTTTCTTGCATGGCTCACTTAAGGAGGAAGTCTACTTAGAACAACCTGAGGGGTTCGAAGTTCAAGATCGAAGGACACATGTATGCAGGTTGAAGAAAGCCCTCTATGGGTTGAAGCAAGTCCCTAGGGGTTGGTATGAGAGGATTGATAACTATCTTGTGAACCTGGGATTTACAAGGAGCGAAGCTGACCCTAACCTATATTTCAAGGTTGAAAAGGATAGGCCTCTCATTCTGGTCCTTTATGTGGATGATCTGTTTCTGACAGGTGCAAACCCTCTCATTTATCAATGAAAGAGGGAGTTAGCTTCCAAGTTCGAGATGAAGGACCTAGGTTTGATGCACTACTTCTTAGGCTTGGAGGTCTGGCAAAAGCCAGGTGAGATTTTCCTTTCCCAAGGAAAATATATTGTGAAGCTGCTCGAGAGATGTGGGATGGTGGATTGTAAATCTGTGTCTACTTCGATGAAACTCAACTTCAAGAAGCTATGTGGAAGTGTTGCTAGGCCCGAATTGGCAAATCCTTTCGAATATAGACAACTTGTGGGGGCCCTGATGTTCTTGGTAAACTCTTGTCCGGACATATGCTTCGTTGTAAATATGTTGAGTCAATTTATGGTCGAGCCTCATCACATACATTGGATTGCTGCTAAGAATCTCTTGAGATATCTCCGTGGCAGAATCAACTATAGATTGAGATACACTGCCAGGAATTTGAGGCTACATGGATATACTGACGCTGACTAGGTTGGCAGTGTGGTGGATCGTAAGAACACGTCTGGATGTTGTTTCTCATTGGGGTCTGCTTCAATATCTTGGATGAGAAAGAAGCAAAAATCGGTTGCTTTAAGCACCGCCGAGGCTGAATACATTGCAGCTAGTATGGCCTATTATGAAGCTGTTTGGTTGAGGAAGCTCTTTAGTGAGCTATTTGAGCACGTGCTGGATACCACCGTGATCTTTTGTGACAACCAAAGTGGGATTCACCTTCCAGAGAATCCCATGTTCCACGACCGTTCCAAGCACATTGATATCAAGTACCACTTTGTCTGGGATATGGTACAGCAGGGGGAATAAGGCTCCAACACATCAAGAGTGATGAGTAGGTTGTAGACATCCTCAAGAAGCCCTTAGGGAAGGTCAAATTCTTAGCCTTCCGAGAGAGACTTGGAGTTGTGGAAAGGTCCTCTTATGAGGGTCCCGCTTGAGTTAGACATTGAGCTCAAGGAGCTGCTCGGGCTTGGGGTACTTTTTGGAGCTATGAGCGACCTTAGGGTGAGTGGTTCACCTTTCCCTATTGGTGCACTATGTACAAGGTGAGTGGTTCACCTTCCCCTACGATACCCCATGATGGTAGACATGTGTGTAGGGTGAGTGGTTCACCTTCCCCTACGATTGACATATGCATAGGATGAGTGGTTCACCTTCTCCTATGGCATATGAACATGATGTATGGTTCACCTTCTCTTGCTAATGCCCCAACATACATCCTACCCATGTAGTTCGGGACTCATGGGAAGTACCTCTGATCTGGCCAATGAGTTGGGCAAAGTGGATAGGGACCATAGCAATACCGATGGACGCATCGTGTATTGCCGTACTCCCTATGTCTAGGATGCATGGTGTTCAATGACTTGATTTGGGATCAATTGAGGTTCTACCTCTGGACTGACTTTTGTCAGTGGAGAGTGGTAAGGTCTTGTGACTCACTCTCAATCTATTCTTCTTCATTATTACATCATGGTTCAATAGAGCAGAGATGAGATGATAGAGATGATACATGACGACAGGATGGCATGCTGATCGATGACGACAAATGGATTGGCAGGTGGAATTCTCCCTAGTTGAGAGGGAGTGTTAAAATTGGCAACTAAGGCCAAATTCCACCTTGGGACAACTGATTTGATGGAGATGATGATTGCATTAAATTTCTCTTTTCGAGCGGACCAAAATTGATATAAATATCATCTCATTTGGACAAGTGGAAGTGTGATTTTGAATTTATGCCCACACATGTGCAAATTGTTCAGCTCGGCCACATCAACATGTAGGCTCAAGAAGTCAAATGGATGTGTCTCTTCACCCATAGCGAATTGTATAAATATAAGTGACCTCACACCTCATTTGGCATCATCATCACTCACACATTCGTCTCTCTCCTTCTCTCATTGGTTCGTACAACTATTGGGTTGAATTGTAGGACCGAAATTTCAGGTAGCAAACCAAGTTTGACCAGTGTTAACCAAGGGGTTATTAAGCATCTTTGACTGCAATTTTTGGAGGATCTTTTCTCTCTTTAGGCCGCATTTTTGGGATAAAAAATCGAGGTAATTTGGGCAATTTGACCAATGCTGACTTCAAGGTCGACTGCAGTTTGACCACAAAAAATTACAACAATTTTCTCTCCTTTGACCGAGTTGTTTTGGGTTGACTTTGACATCCTGATCAGGCTGAGTTTGACTAGGGAAGACCAAGCTATTTTGAGGATGATTTATTGCTGATTTGACCAACATTGACTTTTTGGTTAGGGCTGAAGTTTGACTACAATTGACTGCAGAAATTGACCGGAATATTTTGACTTTGAATTGGGCAAGTCAATTTGACTTTTGTACTCCTCTCTCTGCTGAACTTTTGATATAATAATAAGAAGAATTGATCAAAGGGTTTTCCCTACATTGGGGTTTTTCCCTGGCCTCCGCTAAATTTGGTGTCCTCTTGTCTTGGCTTGTCTTTTGCATATTGTTTTATGTTCTGTCTACTTCTATTGTCAATGTGATTAATGGTTAATGTGATTGCTACTGGAAATCTAAATTGAAATTGCTATTGGGCTGCTTGAGGAACATTGAAGTAATTGTTTTAAGCATAGAACACACCATTGTTAACTAAAATTAACACAGTTTGACTGGAATATTCTGATGTACATGCTGATGAATTGAATTCTTTCATAAGGAAAGATTACCAAGTTCCCCCTTGTTGGTTTTTGTCCCAAGAAATTTTGGTGTCTCTTGTTCATTGTCTTTACTGCTCTACTAAAGTTAATGGTTGAAAATGTTCAAATGTAACTAATTAATGATTGGAATGCTCTAAAGAAGTCAAATCGTATCATTGGAAATAGTTATTAGTTTGAAAAATTGTACTAGTCTTGTTTGCACTAGAAAACCAACAACTTCCAGTAATTGTACCATCACCCTAATGGATTAGGTATCCACCAATTTGGAAATGATAAGTTGTGGTTCCTAGTGAGCAACTAGGCATGATTTGAATATCTGCTGTGATTTGAGTTTCCCATTCATGGAAAAGAAAGGAGTTAAAGAGTAATCATTCTGTCATTGGTTTGTCTCTTGAGTTGACACTTGGTGTAGATCTGAATCATGTCTACAATTAAATTCTCATGGATTGTGACCTTAAAATCATAAGTTGTAAAGTGGTTGATTTATTAAATCCACATTTATTGTACTTAGTGTCATGAAAAGAGGGTTGAATATTTAATGAGAAATGGGAGCTTTACTAAGGGTTTTCATGAGTAAAGCTAGTGAAAAGCGAGATTTTTCCATTTCATGGATGAGACAAGAAAAACGAATTTTCTTTGTTCTTTCCATTTCATTGATAAGACAAGAAAATCAGATTTTTTGCTTTTACTAAACAATTGAGCTAAATCTTAAGATGCCCACTCGACCTCGTTCTTTGAGGATTTCATTATTCTTTTGAAAAAATAATCCTTGTGAGTGGAGTAGAGGAGTGCACAACTGAAGGAGGGTATACAACTCATCTAAGTTGTATTTCAGCCATGGAAAAGAGGATAGAGGCACATGACATAGTTATGATCAATACTCTCCATAGGAATCAGCAAGTTAGGTATGGAAATGGTCGCTGCCAACCTATGTTGCACGGGTTCGCGAACCCAGGGGTGGGGTTTTCGAACCCGTCCCAGGTTCTCATCCCCAAGTACCAGATTCGGGTACGGGTTCTTCTGAGAAGAACCCATAAGAACTGGGTTATTCTATGAAGAACCGGGTTCTCCATTAAAAAAATTTGGGTTCTTTTGTCTTGACGGGTACGAAAAACCTTGATGATGGGTACTTGGAACCCCAAAATAGGGTTCTTTGGGGTTCATTTTAGTTTTTATTTTTAAATTTTTAATTAATTTAATGTGCTTCTCCTAATATTCTAGGTTGCTAGTTCTTCATCTTGCAAGAGGAATTGGAGTACTTATGCATTTATCCATTCAATAAAGAGAAATAGATTGGGCTTAAAGAAGGCAAAGAACTTAGTGTACATTCATAGCACACTTCATCTCATTTCTCGAAAAGACCCTGGGTACAAGGAGAGCTTTCAAGAGATGGGACCAATACGCATATGATGCTATGTGTGTGGACGAGGAGATACAACCAGATGGCCTTATTGAGCTACCTCTAGTTGCTATCAATGATTAGGAGCCTCAAGATGAGAGTGATTCATACCCGGAGAGGATGCTAACTAAAGATCTGAGTGATGCCGATGACATGGATGTTGATGACGTGCTTGAGGAAGCCATTTTTCACTATTAGCTATGCCTATTTTTATTTTAGCATTTTAAAATTTCCTAGTTCTTGTTTGGAGATGCCTTAAATCAAATTTTCAATGTAGTATGACAATGGACACGTATCATGATTCTTATTAATATGTAAACTCCAATTTTCACTTGATATCAAACTAGAAATTTTGAAATTTCATTGTGAATGTTGAATGCTCAATGATGTGCATGTTTAAATGTTTAAAGTTTAAATCATAAATGTTTTAGTTTTCTTGTTTAAAGTTGAAAAATATACAAATTTACATATATTATAATTTATAAAATATAACATTTATATATTATATATATATAAATTATAATATACCCCTGACGAACCCATGCACCTTGTTTCAAAAAATGATGTACCCATCCCTGTCCCCGTCCTCGTCCCCGTACCCGTCCCCAAACCCACGTTTCCTGGCAACATAACTGTCAACTAATAAAAAATTGAAGTTGGAATATGTTTGATTTTGATTTTTGGAGGAAACCAATGGATTACAGTGATGCATTTCTGGTAGTCAAAATAATTTTTGAAGGTAGTACCCAAGGTGTTTGAGCTTGATATAGAGGGAACTATTTTCTATTTTATGGCCTCAAATGGATTAAATTGTCATATAGTGATCCAGAAACTCCCACAAAGTTTTATGTTGCAAGGCAGATCATCTCCGCTATCTCTAATGACCAAAAGTCGTATACACAGCGAAAATATTTAAAATACTTCGTAGGCAATGACATCCATTGTAGGACAGTAATTGTAAATTGTATATTGTATAAAGAATTGTTGTAGGATGATTACAAATGAGAATGAGCATCATGTATATATAGCTAGGTAAGTACCCTTTCACGAACAGTCATGCCTGTAAGACATGCCTTTTTATTACTAACTAACTAACCATTAGTTAATTTACTTATTATTTATTATTATTTCTATATGAATTATATTCATAACATTGCCTCTCCCTTCAAGAAGCTTTGTCCTCAAAGCTTACTGAGAACATCTTCTTATCTCTAAACTTTCATCTTTGTTGATACAAGACGATATGATACTCTGAGTGATAGACAAAATTGTCATACTGAGAATGGATCAGACCATCCTAGATTAATCTTTTGGGGAATCTTTTGATCTTTGGAGATGTGTGGTGAATAGTTATCGTATGATTGGATTCTGCAAACTTTAGTATTCCTAGGAACATAAATTTGTCGTTTATTTTCTGAGTGATACTAGTATGTAGCTTGATTGGAAAGTCTGCTCTTGTGATTCAGATGTTGATACATAACTCCTTTGGTTTGGGTTTCCCTTATCATGTTAGTGGTTGATTCCTGATTTTCTTCAGGCGCTGTTGTTGTTGAGTTGGCGACTGAATGTTAAGATTAGGTATGTTCTATGCTAGAACAATTTATTTAAATTTTCGCAGTTAGCAATCACATCAGCATTACGATAAACTGCAGATAGAACATAAATATAAAACGCAGAAGACAAGCCAAGACAAGAGGACACAAGATATGGCGCGAGCTAGGGACAAACCCCACAATGTGTGGGGAAACCCTTTGATCAAATCTTCTTTTATCTTCAAAGTTCAGCAGAGAAGGAGAGAGAGAGAGAGTACATTTACAACAGAAGTCAATACTTTGACTTATCTAGATCTAGCATAGATCATTTCGTATCATGATGAGATCAGTTGAAGACATTCTGCTTCAACTGATTCTCAAGGTGACTCCTCCACCTATCATCATGCTGCATCTCGTCCATTTGTTGCACCTTACTGTGTAGCACCATCATGCTGCCCATGATCATCATGTTGCTCATGCTGCCCATGATCTCATCATGCTTCATGCTACCCACACTGCCCATGATCTCATCATGCTTCATGCTGCCCACGCTGCCCATGATCTTGATCTCATTTATCATGATGTTGTCCGTTGCATCATTTATCACAGTTGCACCATTAAAATCAACACACACATATATACGTCACCTTTTATGTCTGCGTATATCATGTATAGTATCCATGCTACTGATGCGTATATCAGTACGTTACACATGACAACATATTGTTACCCTTACCTGCAGCTCCAGGAATTGACAACGGCTCCATGCCTTGACAACAGTTATCTCTGTGCATATGGACAACGTATATATATTTCATTATTATGAAAATCGTTGAACAACGTGTATATATATATATATATGAACTGCGTCTATATGACAACGGATGGCATCACGTTGACTGTCTTCATGATGACTACGTATTCTCCATGTTGTGCGTATATACTGTTGTCCCATTACAGCGTATGATGCATATTTCGTTCCCATTACAGCGAACTGTGGCTAAGTATCTATATTACAACAACTGCGTTTAGGGCTTCTTGAACAACATGTCACACCCACTATGAATAGCGTATAAGTACAATGTATAACCTTCACTTATAACTGCGTGTAACATGTCCTATTACAACGTGTATATATCTCTATTACTGCTGCGTATACATAGTCATTGCCTGCGTGTATTCTCCATGATCTGCATATACCTGTATCCAAGATTCACATGGATTCTGATTCTTCTTTGACTGCGAGAACAACTGTGGCTTCATATATTGACTGCGGATTTTTGCATGGACTGTGGCTTCATTATTACCCTTACTGCGATAGGGTTTCACCATGAATAGTGCATCTGTTTTCCTTGAACAACGTATCTGGTTTCACCATAGCATATCAGATTTCCTTGAACAACGTTTCACCATGAACGGCATATCAGATATTTCCATGAAAATGCATTGAGCTGTTTGTAGAGTATAGGGCATTGTTGTACGTGTAATCCATGTACAGTGTGTAATATATATTGCCATGCTGCGTATATATGTATCTGTTGCTGCGTTATGTCATTGCCCGTGAATTGCGTGTTATGACTGCGGCTCTTTAGGAGGAGATTATCATGTTGACTGCGGCTTAGGGTAATGTATCACAACAGCTTCCATTTATTGTGGCTCCCTTCTACTGCGGCTCCCATCTACCATGGCTGCGTATATGGCATTACGTTTACTGTGATTGCTGTGCGTTAGAACTAGGGCATCATAGGCTAGCGTACATTTTCATGGTGTCTCTCTCTTGCTCCAAAAACCCAAGACATGGAGAGGAGGAGATCACCTCAATAATGTATATCTGCCAAATGACATCAAATCCTATTTTATTTATACTAAAAATGTATAAGTGAATAGACATGACGTTTGGGCTTCTAGAGCCTACATGAGCGCTGGTCGGCTTGATAATAATTACATAAACAAAATAAATTCATATCTCCATAAATACTTATCGGAATCGGATGATCTTTGGATCAATCCTACACCTCTCGACGAGAGGGATCCAATAAAAATATCATCTGCCATAAATAAGCCGACCCACATGGAGTTTGGCCCTAGTTTCCAATTTAACACTCCCTCTCAACTGGGGGGAACTCCATCTGCTGATCCATATGTCCGACTGTACTATCTCTGCCATCAGTGCCCTGCACTGCTCTGCCCATCTTTGCTCAGCTCTGCTGGCTCTGCTCTACTCTGCTCAGCTCTGCTGGCTTTGCTTTGCTCTGCTCAGCTCTGCTGGCTCTGCTAGCTCTGCTCTGCTCAGCTCTGTTGGCTCTGCTAGCTCTGCTTTGCTTTGCTCAGCTCTGCTGGCTCTGCTCTGCTCTGCTCAGCTCTGCTGGCTCTGCTAGCTCTGCTCTGCTCAGCTTTGCTCAGCGCTGCTGGTTCTGCTAGCTCTACTCTGCTCAGCTCTGCTGAACTATGAAGAAGAAGAATTGATTGAGAATGTCTCATACCATTCTCCACTGACCCGAAGTCAGACTCAGAGTGCGTACCACTGGTCCCAGACCAGTGTCAACCGACCCAAAGTCAGCGTCGTAGTAGGTACCACTCCTACTACTGGTCCCAGACCAGTATCGTAGTCTCAGAGAGTGTTCCACTGGTCCCAGACCAGTCTCAGCGGACCTAAAGTCAACGTCATAGTATGTACCACTCTCACTGGTCCTATACCAGTACTGCACTGACACGAAGTCAGTCTCAAAGTATGTACCACTGGTCCCAGACCAGTCTCAACCGACCCGAAGTCAGCGTCATAGTATGTACAACTCCTACCACTGGTCCCAGACCAGTATCACAGGCTCAGGGAGTGTACTACTGGTCCCAGACCAGTCTCAACCGACCCGAAGTCAGCGTCATAGTATGTACGACTCTTACTGGTCCTAGACCAGTCCTGCACTGACACGAAGTCAGTCTCGGAGTATGTACCACTGGTCCCAGACCAGTCTCAGCCGACCCAAAGTTAGCGTCATAGTATGTACAACTCCTACCACTGGTCCCAGACCAGTATCGCAGGCTCAAAGAGTGTACTACTGGTCCTAGACCAGTCTCAACCGACCCGAAGTCAGCGTCATAGTATGTACGACTCTCACTGGTCCCAGACCAGTCCTGCACTGACATGAAGTCAGTCTCGGAGTATGTACCACTGGTCCCAGACCAGTCTCAGCCGACCCGAAGTCAGCGTCATAGTATGTACAACTCCTACCACTGGTCCCAGACCAGTATCATTGATCCCAGATGAATGGAGGACATCCTAGCGTAGGGAGTACGGTAGATACAACGATGCGTCCATTGGTACTACTATGGTCCCTAACTTCATTTCCCTGCTCATTGATCAGATGAGAGGTATTTCCCATGAGTCCCACACTGCATGGGTAGGATGCCTTGACAGGAGAACTTAATCAATCCTGTCCTTACAGGAGAACACATCAATCCTGCTACAATCGCCATGGAGAAGACATCAATCCAAGCCGCCATGGAGAACACATCAATCTAGGCTTCACAGGAGAACACATCAATCCTGCTACACACGAGAGCAAATCATCCTGTTCCACAAGAGAGCGAATCATCTTGTCCCAGTGCGCACCACCAGGGGAGGGTGAGTCACCCTGTGGTCGTATGTTGCTCCAGTAGAACTGCAAGCCCCCCAGAGCTCCCAGAGCTCAATGTATGCAACATGCAGGACCCTTTTACAAAGGTCTCTTGATGACTCCAAGTCATTCGGGAAAATCACAAATTTGATCTTTCGCTCGGGGCTTTAGTGACCTGTATATCATCTCAGTGCGATGGAGCCTCCTTGCTCATCGACTTTCCATATCCTAGATAACGCAGCATCTGATGTCTATCTGTTGGAGAAATTTTCAAATACGGGATTCCTCAATAATTGAATCCCATCTCTGGTTGTCACAGAAAATCACAGTGGTATTCAAAACAACTCACTGAAGAGCTTCAACAACCAGACTGCCTCACAGAAGGCCATACTATCAACAATGTATTCTGCCTTGGTGGTGCTCAGAGTCACCGACTTCTGCTTCCTGCTCATCCAGGATATCAAGGCAGATTCCAAAGAGAAACAACACTGAGAAGTGCTCTAGTGATCCTCCATACTGCCTGCCCACTCATCATTCGAATAATCATGTGGTTTCATATTTCTGGCAGTGTATCTCAATTCATGAGAAATTGTGCCCTGAAGATATCTTAGAAGATTCTTGGCACCAATCTAGTGAGGCTCAACCAAATATGAGCTCACCATGGTAACTGCAACACAGATGTCCGGATGGAGGTTCTCCATGAACATCAACGCGAATGAGTTTATGAAACTCAGAGGCATTTCCCAAATCTGGTCCGACATCATTACCATATAACTTCTGAAAGTTAAGATCCTCGAGGCAGTCACAAGCTTGTAGCTTATCTTCCCACATTCAGAATCCAACTCCCTCTGTCTCCTATAAATGAGAGGGTTTGCACCTGTCAGACATAGGTGTCGGTACGAGAGGTTTATCATCCACAACCTTCGAGTAATGGTTTGGATCGGTTTCACTCCTAGTGAATCTCAGCTGCATTAGATAGCTATCAATCCTCTCATACTATGCCCGAGGTGTTTTTCTTCAAGCCATAGAGGGCTTTCTTCCACCTGTACACATGAGATTCCTTGATCATGATTCTCAAACTCCTCGGGTTGTTCCAAACCTGTGAACCTGCTGCATGAGGGGAATGGTCCCCTTATAATATTTTCTTTCGGTACATTTTAGACATGCACCTTCATGCTTCTTTTTGAATTCAGGCATCTTAGTCACGATCTGACTCACAGACCTCCGGTGCTGAGTCAATGGACATGGTCCCCAGTGGACTTTCTGCAACTCGATACAACCCTGAACTCAAAAACATCTATAAAAGATCTATTTTCAAACACATACCTTTCCATCGATAAGTGCCACCCTGTAACCTTTGACTTCCATTTCCGAGATGGACATCAGGTTCGATCAGGTACATAAAAGAGATTTTGGGGTTCCTTGCTTTCGTGGAAGAGTCGACCATTTCCTTGGTGACCTGCATTATCAGTCATTCTTTGATCATTGAAGATGTCCCAGGAATGATTGTTATCTTCATCAAGGGATGTGTCTCTGCCATTTGGACACTCCTTCGCATAACGGCTGAACTTATTTCAACAAGGCATCTGCCTTTCCTTCCACCCTTAGATCTGAACTTCTCAATGAAGTGATCTTAAGATGGACCATCAGAATCTTCCGCTGCGCCATTCTAATAACATTCTCTGCTTTGACTTCACCCTAGGTGAATTATGAGGAACCCATTGATCCTTCTGTCTTGTCCCAACTGTCTTCGGTGATTGCTCTTTCACTCTTGCTTGGGCATTGTCTTCACCTCAGCTTTGATACCATGTTAAGATTAGGTATGTTCTATGCTAGAGCAATTTATTTAAATTTTCACAGTTAGCAATCACATCAGCATTACGATAAACTGCAGATAGAACATAAATATAAAACGCAGAAGACAAGCCAAGACAAGAGGACACAAGATATGGCGCGAGCCAGGGACAAACCCCACAATGTGTGGGGAAACCCTTTGATCAAATCTTCTTTTATCTTCAAAGTTCAGCAGAGAAGGAGAGAGAGAGAGAGTACATTTACAACAGAAGTCAATACTTTGACTTATCTAGATCTAGCATAGATCATTTCGTATCATGATGAGATCAGTTGAAGACATTCTGCTTCAACTGATTCTCAAGATGACTCCTCCACCTATCATCGTGCTGCATCTCGTCCATTTGTTGCACCTTACTGTGTAGCACCATCATGCTGCCCATGATAATCATGTTGCTCATGCTGCCCATGATCTCATCATGCTTCATGCTACCCACGCTGCCCATGATCTCATCATGCTTCATGCTGCCCACGCTGCCCATGATCTTGATCTCATTTATCATGATGTTGTCTGTTGCATCATTTATCACAGTTGCACCATTAAAATCCACACACACATATATACATCACCTTTTATGTCTGCGTATATCATGTATAGTATCCATGCTACTGATGCGTATATCAGTACGTTACACATGACAACATATTGTTACCCTTACCTGCAGCTCCAGGAATTGACAACGGCTCCATGCCTTGACAACAGTTATCTCTGTGCATATGGACAGCGTATATATATTTCATTATTATGAAAATCATTGAACAACGTGTGTATATATATATATATATATATGAACTGCGTCTATATGACAACGGATGGCATCAC
The DNA here is from genome assembly GCA_031772625.1 of Pinus tabuliformis. Lineage (NCBI taxonomy): Eukaryota > Viridiplantae > Streptophyta > Pinopsida > Pinales > Pinaceae > Pinus > Pinus tabuliformis. Next base: position 197,088,601 of record CM062816.1, read on the forward strand.
GTTGGCTATCTTCATGATGACTACGTATTCTCCATGTTGTGCGTATATACTATTGTCCCATTACAGCGTATGATGCATATCTTGTTCCCATTACAATGAACTGTGGCTAAGTATCTATATTACAACAACTGCGTTTAGGGCTTCTTGAACAACATGTCACACCCACTATGAATAGCGTATAAGTACAATGTATAACCTTCACTTATAACTGCGTGTAACATGTCCTATTACAACGTGTATATATCTCTATTATTGCTGCGTATACATAGTCATTGCCTGCGTGTATTCTCCATGATCTGCATATACCTGTATCCAAGATTCACATGGATTCTGATTCTTCTTTGACTGCGAGAACAATTGTGGCTTCATATATTGATTGCGGATTTTTGCATGGACTGTGGCTTCATTATTACCCTTACTGCGATAGGGTTTCACCATGAATAGTGCATCTGTTTTCCTTGAACAGGTATTTGGTTTCACCATAGCATATCAGATTTCCTTGAAAAACGTTTCACCATGAACGGCATATCAGATATTTCCATGAAAATGCATTGAGCTGTTTGTAGAGTATAGGGCATTATTGTACGTGTAATCCATGTACAATGTGTAATATATATTGCCATGCTGCGTATATGTGTATCTGTTGCTGCGTTATGTCATTGCCCATGAATTGCGTGTTATGATTGCGGCTCTTTAGGAGGAGATTCTCACGTTGACTGCGGCTTAGGGCAATGTATCACAACAGCTTCCATTTACTGTGGCTCCCTTCTACTGCGGCTTCCATCTACCATGGCTGCGTATATGGCATTACGTTTACTGTGATTGCTGTGCGTTAGAACTAGGGCATCATAGGCCAGCGTACATTTTCATGGTGTCTCTCTCTTGCTCCAAAAACCCAAGACATGGAGAGGAGGAGATCACCTCAATAATGTATATCTGCCAAATGACATCAAATCCTATTTTATTTATACTAAAAATGTATAAGTGAATAGACATGATGTTTGGGCTTCTAGAGCCTACATGAGAGCTGGTTGGCTTGATAATAATTACATAAACAAAATAAATTCATATCTCCATAAATACTTATCGGAATCGGATGATCTTTGGATCAATCCTACACCTCTCGACGAGGGGGATCCAATAAAAATATCATCTACCATAAATAAGCCGACCCACATGGAGTTTGGCCCTAGTTGCCAATTTAACACTGAATCATCATTTGGAATGTCCATCGTTTGAATTGCAACTTCTGCATATGTTTTAACTTCTCTAGATTCTTCTTCTTCCTTACTTGTGATATTGAATGGGTCAGTATTTATTCCTTTATCTTCAACCTAGACTAAAATGGCTGATGAATTCAATACTTCGCCTTGAAGTTGTTCTAGCTTGTCATTCAGTGATTTCTTGTCATTTTAAAGTTTTTTTATTTGCGTAAGTAGGGTTTGGTTATGATTCCTTAGATGTACAAGTTCATTCTTTTATGAATTGTTGACTTTATTCTTGGTAGCCTCATCATCTTTTGAACTTTTGATTTGTTCTAATAATGTTTGGTTAAGGCTCTTTAAACGTAAATTTTCTTCTTCTTGTTCCAATAAACGTTTCTTGAGTTTCTTCTTTGTGGCTTTAGCTTTCTTGACTTGTTCGAGTAGTTTTTCATTGTGATCTCTGAGGCACAAAATTTCCTTTTCTTTACTGCAGATGGCTTCTTCAAGCTCTTTTTGCTTCTTTGATATAGTTTTTTTATTATCTTGAAACATCAATCCTGAAATATCCTTAAAGTCTTCTAATGAAGATGTTATTGATTTTGATTTACTTGTTATATCTCGAAATTGGACTTCCCCTTATAAGGAAACATCAAAACTTGTTTCTATATGTTTAACATGAATGTACCCAAATCCTTAAACCAAGGTTGATTGAGAATGATGCCAATCTTTCTATTATCCATAGTTACAACATGAAATTGAGATATGTATTCATAATGATCTACTGTCACTTCTAAATCACTAATTTTATACTCTTTGGCCAAAAATATTTTTCCTTTCACCAATGCTTGGCTCTAGAATTAATAGTTGGTTTGCCAAGTTAATGTTGATGTAATTTTTATCATTGCTTGTGCTGATAGTGATATTAATTTCTTTTCCTTGGATGCTTCCTTTTAATGTAATTAATCCGTGATCCGTAACTGAAAGACCATTATAGGTGAATCGTCCTTCCTTCATCATTTTCGACTTAGGCTCCATTTTTGCTTGTAGATAATTTTTCATTAGCGACACTGATATGTTCTTCCTTCTCTTTTTTGATTATGAACCTTATCCTTTTTATTTTATTTTTTATTTTTTTAAATTTTATTTTCCTTCCTTTTTCTAATATACATATATATATATTTTAATAATTTATCTATTTAATTTAATTTTATAATATATTTAGATTTATTTATATAACTATATATTAAGTCATATATATTAATTTTATGAAATCGTGTGATTCAACATACGCCTGTTGACCAAGAGTCGCAAGTCGACCCGTAAATGACGGTCGAGTTGACCCGACAGCAGAGCTTCACGACTTCAAGGGGCAGCGGAAAGATGACGACTGGATAGGGGATTGCCGGAAGTCGACGGGTGATAGGTGACGGGTGATGGTGACAACAGACGGGGAAGCAATGACAAGAGAACGCTGAATTGCGCTTCCAGTTAGAGCGACACAAGGAAATAGAAAGGCAACAATATGAGACTCTCGGGCGACTCAAATTAGAGAGTCAGATTGGAGAAATAGTGTCCAGCAGATCGAACAACTTTGAAAAATGCGTAACATTCGAGTTGTTGTGAAGATGGAATAGATATTTTATATTAGATTTGAGTGCAGAGATGTTGAATTAAAGTTTAAATTCAAATATTAGTTTGACAAGAAAGTGAGCTAGACACACCCTTTGCCCGCAAAATCAAAGTTAATGAAATTTTTGTGGAATATAGTGGAAATCAAAATTAATGGGATTTTTAGTGTGTGATATAATGGAAATAGTATAGGTGACGGTGATGGAAGACGAGGAAGTAGTGAAGGGGCTGCGGGGGACAGAGGAGCAGCGACAACAGCGTGGGGAGAAAGGGAGTAGTGGGAGTAGCGTGCGATGTAGGGGAAACAATGGACATTTGTTATTTGAGGATGGTTGCAAGAAATAACAGTGGTAGTGTCGGGTGACAGGGGGAATAAAGAGTCGATAGCGGAAAAAGGGATGGTGTCGGTCAGTAGCTGTTGGAAGATAGGGTGATGATAGTTTGTAGCGACGGAAGATTTGCGGGGGTCGGTTGTCCGACAACTTCATCTTTGGCCAATTTTGCTAGCAGTTGTGGCTACAACAAACTAGCAGTGATTGCAGGGCTGTGTACAACAACCAGGTAAGTCGAGTTTTCTGTCTTAGTGATTTTTTCTTTATGATATATATATATATATATATATATATATATATATATATATATATATATATATATATATATATATAATAGCCAAAGGTCAATTTACGAGTTGGAGAAGCTCCAGATTCTTGTAGAGAAACACCTGAATCGCAACGACACAAGGTTGATGATAGGTTGATGGCCAAGGGTCGGATCAGACATGGCTCTATACCAATTTAATGACCAAAAGTCGTATACACAGTGGAAATATTTAAAATACTTCGTAGACAAAGATATCCATTGTAGGATAGTAATTATAAATTGTATAAAGAATTGTTGTAAGATGATTACAAATGAGAATGAGCCTTGAGGGTCCTATATATATAGCTAGGTAAGTACCCTTTCATGAACAATCATGTCTTTAAGTCATGCCTTTCAATTACACACTAACTAACCATTAGTTAATTTACTTATTATTTATTATTATTATTATATTTATATTTATATTTATTATTATTTCTATATGAATTATATTCATAACACTATCTCATTATTATTAATGATAGTTTGCCACTCGTTGTGATTGCAACTTCTCTTTCTTATTCTTCACAAGGTATTTCATTGTTACAAATTAAATGAAATAATGGGTTTTCACTTGACCAAATCCAAGTATTTAAAAAAAGGTTGGGTGGGGGGGTAGATATTCTTTTACCTAAATCTTTTTATTTAGCAAATGAGGGAATGCTTCCTTGGCAAAAGACTTAAACCATCGTTTAGTAAAAGAATTACAGCTTTTGGTAAACAATAGTTTGTGGTCATCTTTAAACCACCATCTGAGAGCACTTTCATTAATCGCAGAAGACATTGACTTCTAGCTAAATTAGGAATTGTTCTGGGAATTGCTTTGAGTCAAGTTCCTTAGTTGGTGGTCAGCCATAAACCACCATTTAGCAGAAGACTTTAGCTTTTGCTACCCATTTGGTTTGTGGTCTTCCTTAAACCACCATATTCTGAGAGCACATTCGGCCATCGGCTGCTATCCACTTTCATATTTCAGCTCTCTTTATGGACTCGCGTACAACCCTTTGGGTTAAGGTGGTTGGGGAGAGTGGGGAGACGAAATGTTGGAAATCTAATCCTTAGGGAGTATGGTAATACTTGAAGAGGAATATAAAGAGTGACAGATGAAGGTGAATATTGATTGGGAGCGAGAGTCTAATAGACCTCTTGGAAGATGAATCCAAGTGTTAAAAACATTGAATTTATGTGTATATCATTCTAATGAAATGAATCACACATTTGATCTAAATCTGTTCTCTAATTCCATGTGTCTAACAATTACTACCAAAGCCTTAAGATTAGGGCATCTATAGAGGTAAGCAATTTTGGCCTCCTTGGGATTTCATTCTTGCTTAGAATCCTCTTCGAGCTCTGCACACCAACTGGCCTGAGCATTTTACAAAATGTTATGAATAAATATATAGATAATAACATAAAATAATGTAAATGATAATAATCATAAATAATGATTAGTTAATTAATAATTAGGTTGAAGAGTCATGTTTAAATGAGACTTGACTCTCCATGAAGAGACACTTACCTGGTATATAAGAAAGCCTCGCACTCTCATTGTATCAATCTTATTCACACATTTAATATATAATATCTGTATCCTCATGGATATCTTTATATTCCAAGTTTTCTGGAGTAATTAATTTGTAGAAGGAGCTTTGTTCACTTCATTTGGTATCAGAGCAGTCGATCCTCTGGCACTCCACCGCTCCACAGAGCCGTGTTCTCCGATTCAGGTCTTTAACCGTCAAATTCATCAATATTGTTGTCGTTGAAGCGTTTCGCTACAAGAATTTGGAGTTTCTCTATTTCGTTATCAAGAATTTGGATATATATATATATATATATATATATATATATATATATATATATGGAGAGAAATTAAAAAGTAAAAAAAACAAAGATTAAAAAAAATAAAATTCAAAGAAAGAAAAAAAGAAAAAAGAAAAATAAAATAAGTACATATAAAGATTAAAAAAAAGATTTAAAAATAAATAAATAAATATAGTTCGATGTAAATTTTGAAGGAGAACATTCATATATATAAAAAGGTTCTACATTATTGATAAAAAGTGCATGATAAAGTTAAGAGGGAATCTTTCCAAATATATTTAAAACTATACGTAAGAGAAGGAAGAGTAAATAATATTATTTCATTAAGTGGTTTACAAGCCCGTGGTTGTAGAAACCCATGGTATTTTAAAAGTAAAAGAAAAACAAAAGGAATACAAAATCTCTTTATGTGAATGGTAAGTTTTACTTTTTACGTGGAGAACATTAACCGGGGTTTTATAAACCCATGGTATTTTAGAAGTAAAAGAAAAACAAAAGGAATACAAAATCTCTTTATGTGAATGGTAAGTTTTACTTTTTACATGGAGAACATTAACTGAGTCAAAAGTACATAAGTGAACATATATTTTATATTATACCCCAAAGAGGTGAAAAACCACGTTTCACTAGGGTTGTAACTTTTCAAAAAGAAAAGAAAATATTATAAATAAAAGATATATAAATATAATTATTATATTATAAAGGGCTATTTAAAAAAAGTTCAAGTCATAAAATTATTGAAAATATATATAAGTGCAAAGTGGGTATTATTATAAAAGGTTACATAAGGAGAAAATATCATTTAAGAGTTTACGTTAAAGTGAAGTTGAATTAAAGTTTAAAGAGTTATATGAAAGTTAAAAAGTAAATACAAAGGACAATAAGATATTTAAAAGAAGCCAATTGAAACAATATTTTAATATTCTTTTTAAAGTACAAAAGGAAAAAAAGAGCGCAAGTATAAATATATAAAAAGAATACAAAATGTTGCATAAGGAGAAAATATCAATTAAGAGTTTACGTTAAAGTGAAGTTGAATTAAAGTTTAAAGAGTTGTATGAAAGTTAAAAAGTAAATACAAAGGACAATAAGATATTTAGAATAAACCAATTGAAACAATATTTAAATATTCTTTTTAAAGTACAAAAGGAAAAAAAACATAAGTAGAAATATATAAAAAGAATACAAAAGAGTTTTGAAATATTAAGGTATCCATAGATAGATTGGATATTAAAAAAGTAAAAGGGTAAATAAATGTAATAAAAAGAAAAGAAAGAGCCCATATTACATATATATTGAAAAGATTCAAAATTCATAAAACATTATTAGTAAAAAGATAAAATAAAAAATAAAAGAGTTAAAGTGAGTCTATATAAAAAGAAAGGGAGTTAAATTTAAATAAAAAGGGAAAATATCAAGTAAGTCATTAGGAAAACAAAATTTAAGAGGAAGGTAGTGGAATTAGGGTTATTTGGAAAAAAAAGGTATATAAAAAAATATGGGTTTCTTTGCAATATGTCCTTTTTGTTCGGAAGGATACCCTAATTGTCAAGAGTCATTCAGAAACCAATGAAGAAATTTCAACTCTCACTCCGGTTATCAATTTTCCTTATCACTCCATGCATTTTGTTTTAAATCCAAGCATGATAAAAATTCTAAAATCTGGAAATGACAATATTCTTTTGGAAACACAAATTTAGAGATTTCACAACTGCTGAAAATGCAAAAATAAAACACAGCAAAATTATGACAGCGACACACCGAAAATAACACAGTGATTTTTGGTCAATGTGACCCTGGAAAAACTCCCTACAACTCTTGGGGAAAATCAATTTGAGAGCTCTTCTTTATTTCTGAAAATGCTTTTACAGAGAAACTGAAATACACAGTGAAAATTCCAACAACCACAAATTACAATTTATCTCGATTTTCATGCTTGAACTCCACCTTGAAAATCGTGCCAATCAGCAAACAACCAAAACAATTTTTTTTACAGCAATAAAACATCATTAAAATGCTGTACGACCTACCTCGAAAAATGTGCCTAGAACTTGTTGTACGCACTGTACGAATTTCAGTAGTACAGTTGCCTTGAAATTTGTGGCTAAATCTGCCTCAAAATTCGTTCCCTTGTTGCTATCCCTCTTCCTCGATTTTTGTGCTATCCCTCTTCCTCAATATCTATGCCTTTCTCTTGCTGTACGATTTTGCCTTGGGATGCGTGCCAATAAATGTTGCTGCCTAGATTTGTTGAAATGTCTTCTTGCTGCGTTCTTTCACTTCTTCACTGCTCAGGGATTTTCTCCTTGCTCTCTCTTCTCTTTCTCTCAAATGCTCATGAAAGAATGAATTGATCTTTTCCTCTTCTCTTCTCCTTTTATTCTCTAAATGATCTTTTGGGTTACCCTAAAATCTAATGGCCGAGATTCATTTAGATCTAGGGATGAGAATAAATGTGCATTTAATTCTCACTTTCTATTTTTTAACTCACCCACTTAAATAAAGACCCACTTAGCCTTTTATTTCCATAGTCACTTTTTCATTTTCTAATTCTTCATTGACTTTAATAAAGTCACCTTTAAATTAGAATGTAACTTTACCACTTTTAAAGTCACTTTTAAATTAGAATGTAACTTTACCACTTATAAAGTCACTTTTAAATTAAATTGACTTTACCACTTATAAAGTCACTTTAGGAGAACAGTAAAAAATAAATTTGGACACTTTTCCCTAGGCCAAAGATCAAAGCCTTAGGGAACCACTTGTTCTCTGGTACCCAAATTTTAACAATCAAAATGTTGTTTGCATAAAATGTTACAAAACTTTTACCTTCGTCGAACTTTTAAGTGATATAGAAAAACAATCATTAGCAAGAAATATGAAACAATTAATGGCAACATTAGGCAACAACATATTGATTTTAATAAGGAAATGAAGAAAAGAGAATCCACATTGCAAGTTGAAAGCCCATCATCACTCCTACCAAACGATGTAATCCAGTGTACCAAGAAATTGTAGCTAGAAGATCAAGAGAATGGCAAAATAGTCAAATTTCAGCAAATCAAGGAATCGTTACAACAGGGACTTAAAAATCGTGTGGGTATGCATTACAAGGAAGTAATGGAAAAGGTTGAAGAAATCTCTCGCCTCAAGGACCACGTCGAAAAATTACTTGCACAAGTGAAGAAGACTAAGGTCACAAAGAAAGAACTCATGAAACACTTATCAGAACAAGAAGAGGAAACCTTGTTTTTAAAGAACCTTAATAAAAATTTATTAGAACAAATCAGAGATCTAAAAAATGAAAAATTCAAAAGTCAAAACATTGAAAATAAGGTTGTTGAATCAGAAACCAAAGAACTTTTACGTATGAGAAACCATAATCAAAATGTACTCACTCAAATTAAGAAACTTAACGATGATAAGAAAGCATTAAAAGATAAGTTAGAACAATTTACTCAAGAGGAAGTATCGAAATCTCCCGCCATAAGAGTCCAAGTTGAAGATAAGGGAACGAACATCGATCCAATTAATATCATAACTCAAGAAGAATGCAAAATAGTTGAAGAAAAGACGCACTTAGATGTTACAGTTCAGATGATAAACACCCTAAGTGAAGGTCTGTAACCAACTCAACAATGTCCTCACCTGAAGTAAAAAAAAAAAATTCCACACACTTAATAAGGGAAAGTCAAATCTAAAAAGTTCCCTATCGACATCTGAATCATGAGAGTAGACAACTCAACCATGCTATGTATCGGGACCATTCAGACCAGAAACAACAAATTGATGTTCCAAAGAATAGTGATGTAACCTCAATCCAGTGCTATGATGACAAGTCGTTGCAAAATTCCCATGATCAGAATATTCCACAAAAGCTTAATCTAGGATGGTCTGATCTTTTCTCAGTGTGATAGTTTTGTTTGTCACTTAGAAGAGCATACCACTTGTATCGACGAAGATGATGGTTCCGAGACGAGAAGACATTTGAAACCGAAAAAGAGATTAAGCCTTTTTCATCGACAAGCTTTGAGGACAAATCTTTTTGAGGTGGAAGACAATGTTATGAATACATATATAAGAAATAATTAAAATAATGTAAATGATAATAATCATAAACACCGATTCATTAATTAGTAATTAGGTTGAAGAGTCATGTCTAAATGAGACATGACTTTCCATGAAGAGACACCTTCCTGCTATATAAGCAAGCCTCTCACTTTCATTGTATCAATCTTATTCACATATTAATATATAATATTTGTATCCTCATGGATATATTTATATTCCAAGTCTTCTGGAGTAATCAATCTATAGAAGGAACTTTGTTCGCTTCCAACAAGGAGTTGGTACATAGGTAGCTTATTATCACTTGGGTTTATCTCAACTTTTTTCTTGTGGATGCCCTTAGGTTCTCAACATGACCCTTGCAGGATTTGCAACTTTTTATCCCATTTATTCTTCAGTTGCAGTACTTTCTTACAAAATTATCATTGTTCCTCAACTGGACCTTGGGGGTCCACAATATTTTGTCCTCAGCATTTTGTATTCCTTCAATATTATGCCTTCTGCTAGATTTTGTTGTGGGCTTTCATGGGTCCACGACCTGACCCTTCTGGGGCTGCGACTTTTTCCTAACTGACATCCTTCTTCGCAGACTTATTTGGCGTCCGTACCTTACATTCATACTTTATGATCTGATTCAGATGATTATTGGAATTGATATAATTAAATATAGATAACATGCTTTTCATGTCACAAATACACTAGTGCTATTTACAGTCTACCTTCACTAATTTTGGTTTTTTTAAGGTCTTTCTTATCTTAATTTAAGATCTTTATCTCGTGATCTTTTCAATTGCTTTTTGCAGGAATTGAGAATGGAAGACATACACCAATTAGCAACAGATAAGCTATTCTTGTATGGTCAAACTATGAGTTACTAATTTCTGTTATGTTTTTGCTGTGAGCTTTATTCTGCATGACAAAAATATAGTAATGATCATTACCGTTTTTGCTGGTAGTGGCATTGTCAAGCATAATATGGACATGTTTATAATATATAATGGAATAATTTAGGCAAACTGAGTTCGAAAATCATAGAGTGTTGCTAAAAATATGATAGGAAATTGATATGAATCTTCTGGAGTAAATTTTCGATAAATGACAGATAATGTTTTTGTTAAATGGGAAAAGAAATCATATAATGCTTTCTTTTGCATGCTTGTTACTCTTTGGCTGCATGAGTAGCACAACTTGTGATCACGTCATTTGTAATTTCAGTTCCATTTCTGCTATATATTCTGCATGGAAAATCTGCATCATCAGTATAATTGTGGATAAAATAGAATGTTGATACTGGACTCGGACAAATAATGTTGGCTCAACGAATTTTTAATTTACTCAGCAATGAGATATTGATATATTGATATGACTGTATGCTAATATAATGAGAATTTACTTTGACAAGGGTATGCTAATGCAACATTTTTTATGTCTGTCATCATCAGTATAATTGAAGTGCACCTTCTTTATGCATGTGTCACAGGGCAGAGTTGGAACAAGAACTTGTCAGCAGAATCAACATTATTTGTACCAAAGGAAGCATCCACAAGCTACGGTAGTCCCCATGTTTACTTCTTGTGAATATAGCAGTACTGTGCTGATAACGATTCTGACATATTTACTAGAGGCATGGAAAGAACATTGGGTGCTAGTATGATGCATTCTCAAACCTAGTTGAAGGCATCCCTTGGGAGCCTGCTCTTGTGAATTTTCTGCATTGTTTTTAGCATTGTTAGGGTGGTTATAGTATGCTTCATGCATGTTTCCCAACCCTAATTATATAAGAAAATTGTCCTCTTAGATAGTTTTCATGACACTAACTAGAAAAGTCAAGATTATTTATTTTTGTGTCTTAATAAATCTGTTATAACATTCTGAATATCATAAGTTAGATTTCATATCAAGTCTATTATTTTATAGATTTTAATCTTTCACTAGACTTGATTTTTTTTCTTTTAGTTGGCTTGACCTGTTGTACCCATTTTGTCACAAGTCCAAGGAAGTAGTGTGCAAATTTTTTCGAGGATCAGAATCATCAGCTAGCCAATTGTTATATCATTGTAAACCCAATTTCTGCAAGTTATGTTGTAAATGATTGCTAGTATGGCCATTTAATTTTGTAACAACACCTAGGTAAGCCTTTGATTTTGACGATGAATTTCATCCTAGGAGGTTTTTTAACCTTACCGATTATGTGTGTTTCTAAACAGGGATAATCGATAGAGTTTTTCCTCCAGCTTAAACCTGAAAGCTAGGGTGGAATTCTGAAGTGAAAAAAGTTTCTTCTACAGATCAATTACTCCAAAAGACTTGGAATATCAAGATATCCATGAGGATGCAAATATTATATATTAAATGTCTGAATAAGAATGATGATACAATGAGAGTGAGAGGCTTGCTTATATACCATGCAGGTGACTTTTCATGGAGAGTCATGTCTCATTTAGACATGCCTCTTCAACCTAATTACTAATTAGTGCATGGTCCCTCATATTTAGACACCATGGCTAAAGTGTTTGAGGGTGGAAAAAATATTAATCCCCTATTGTGTTAATTAATTAATTTTTTTGGCTAAATTAAAATTAAATACTATGCCAGAAAAGTAATTAATTTAGAGTAAAAAATAATAGAGAAATTAAAATTTTTCCAAGTGGAAAATAAAATAAAAATCGTGGGTCAAAGAAAAGTCAAATTTTGGAGGTTCCCCACCAAGGCAAAAATAGATTTTTAAGAAAATTTAAGCTCTTGGACCTTGGTGGTTAAGTCAAAGTCAAATTTTTGAGAAAATTAATCCAAAATATTAATTTTTGGATTAATAAAAAATGGGTTTTAAGTGAAATTCGAAAATTTCCTCAAAATAAATATTTTTAACAACATAAATTAAAAGATGGTCAAATTATTATCAACGGTTGAGATTATTTTGATAGGGATCAAGCCAACTAGTTGTTATTTTTCACTTGGAGGATTCTCTATAAATAGAAGCCATTTTGCTTCTCAAGTCATAATTATGATTTTGGGCTATCTCTGGATGATGTAAATTTGTAATGCTAGTATTGAGCCATTGCTCTGCTGGGAACATTTTAATATCATAATAAAAAGACTTTGGGGTTCAGTTCATGGTGTTCTTGTTCCATTGATTTATGGTGCGTGCTAGTTATGTGCTAATCCTATAATGTGCTTCATTGTTATATAAATTGATATTTCATTTGTCGATGATAGTTCATTCTATTTGTAAGAATTATTTTTTTTACCTTAGGTGATCTAATTCATCATATGATCTAATGATTTGGTTTGAGAAAAATGATAGAGATTTGTAGGTACATTAGCCCTTGGGCACCAAGTTCACAGACTATGGGAAGGATCCGACCTTGTTTGGGCTCTAGGAATTTTTATATGGTATTCTAACTTTGCAAAAGGGTGTGGCCAATACTTTAACTTTTGAAAAATACATTTATCCATTGCCATTATTCATAATTTAAAAAAAAAAAATTATTTTACAAGCATTGTATATTTATATATAATGTTTTGTAAAATAATTTTGTTAATTATTTCTAGCCCTTGTTTTGTAACAATTGGGGTTTTGGGAAATTTTATTTCATTTGTGCAGTTGAGCTTCAAGTTGATCAAGAAGATTTATGCTGGGGTTTGGAGCTAGATCTAGGCCCTTGAGTGTAAGATTTGGCTTACACTTAATTTGCAGGCCCAATATCTAGCAATTTTGAAGTGAATTTGGGCATTTTTGAGTAAATTGCGGGCTTACGAAATTTTTGTGCCCCATGCCCTCACTGTCCAACCCTTTCTCTTAGTTGTCTGCCATCCTTGAACCTTCCTATCACCTCGGCCTCCCTCCTCATTGAGCCACTAGCCCTCTAAGAACTAGCTGTAGAACTTAGAGGCCCTTCTAGGGCCTCAACCCTCTTCCTTGGCCTAGCCACAGGTCTCCAAGGGCCTCAGACTCCCTTCAAACCCTTGTCGCAGGCCTCCAAGGGCCTCAAATCCCTTCAAACCCTTGCCGCAGGCCTTCCCAAGGCCTTAAGCCTCCTTTGCTCCCCTTTCTCCCTCCTTTGCGGCCTCCTTCCCTTTGCTACTGCCTCCTCACCCTCTTCCATAGGCCTTAGGGCCTCTCTTTTCCCTTTCGACAGGGCTACAAGGCCTCTTCTCCTTCTTCGGCAACCCTTCCTCCCTTAGCGGCAGGCTCTAAGAGGCCTGCCTTAGATGCCGCAACCCTTCCCTTGCCTTAGAGTGGGCCTACAAGGACTCTCTCTTGGCCATTGCCCCATCCAAGGCCAAGCAGTGGCCTCTAGCCCTCTTCCAGCCGTCCTTGCCTCATTTCAATCATCACTTAGGTTATCGTTTTGATTTTATCACTAATACTTGGTGGTTGCAACAATATTAATGAGATTTTGTGCTAACATTTGTGTTTGCAGAATAATAGTCCATTGAAAGAGTTTTGGGCAAGCAAACAAACCATAAACACTCGTTGGTTTGCTTGCTAAAGCCCTCATTTCATCTCTATTTTACTAGCAGTCTCTGATAATTTTGTTTACAGTAATATATAACTCATATAATTGGCATAAAATCACTAATAAGTCATCTAAACATATTAACAAGTCATTGCATCAATTGGGTAATAATTGTTTGGCATATTTCATAAATTTTGATGACTATCACATTGTTTAGAGTAGCATAACAAGATCTGATCATAACAGTGACATTGGCATCTAAAAAGATCCTAAGCTTATTAAGATTTCATCTCTTGTTTCCCTTGTATCATCTTTTAGAATTTTATATTGGCAAAGTGGTTTAATTGGGCTGCCTCATTTGCATTTTTGCAATTATAAGCATTTCATTTGTTGCATTCTAAGTGCTCATTGAATTTCGCTTACTGCTGTCATAAAATTTGAGCATAAGTGCATAAAGGTTCCTAATATTGTTTAATGCTCCATTGATAAGCATAGCACATTGTGAAAATTACATTGGATTGCATTTTTTTTAACAAGTTTGTGCCTTTGTTCTTTATTTTTTTACAACATTCATGGCTCAATCAAGGGCAGCAGGGAAGGGGCAAAGAAAGGGGAAGAATGTCCCCATTGGAGATGCCCCTCTTCCAATTTCATTAGGGTCTGCAAGTGTTCCATCTATTGGAAGTGGGGCTGCAACAACAGCTTCAAATGTTGAAGGAAGACAACAGGCTCAAGATAAAAAATATCCCTTGTGGAAGTATGTCACAAGATAGCGAGGGCTAGACAACAAGTTGAAGGGAGGAGGCAATGTTGCTTGGAAATGCAACTATTGCAACAATCATTTCATGAGCACATATTACTGTGTGAAATCTCATTTTTTGGCTTTACTAGGTTGTGGAATTGCAGCATGTACACAAGTGTCTTTAGCTAAGCGAAAAGAAATGGAAAAAGAGGCCAATGTTGGTATGGCAAAGGTGGCAACAACATCTAAAAAACCAAGAATGACGATCCCATTCCATTGGTGAGGAAAAGTAGCAACAAATTTCCATTTGAGAGCTTTGGTGGGGGACAAGCAGCAAAAAAAAGGCAATGGCACTTGGTCCAATGGACAAGATTTTTTAGAAAGAGAAACGAGAAGAGCTTGATATCACAATTGCATTCTTTTTCTATCAAAACTTCATATCCTTTAATGTTGCACACTCACCTTTATTTATTGAGATGTGTCGAGATCTAACTCAAGGGGCTTTGTCAGGGTATGTGCCTCCTAGGTTAGAGAAGCTTAGAACCACATTGTTGACTAAGGCAAAGAAAGAGGTGGACAAAATGCTCAAGCCTATTAAATCATCATGGCCAACATATGGGGTTAGTATTATTTCTGATGGATGGACAGATCCAACACGCCACCCACTTATCAACTTCATGGTCTCTTCCTTGAATGGTCCAGTTTTCTTGAAATTAGTGGTTGCACTTGGACAATACAAGGATGCCCAATATATGGGTGAGTTGTTCATTAAAGTTATTAAAGATGTAGGTGTTAATTCCTGTGTTCAAATCATTACAGATAATGTACCTATTTGCAAGGCTGTTGGCATCATTGTTTTAAGAAACGGCCGTTTCGATACCGAAACGGCTGGGTTGATCCGAGCCATTACCCTCTGCTGTGACCCAGCCCTTGGAACGGTTCGATTGGCCGAGTCAGCCATGACTCGGCCGACTTGGCCGTTTCCGTTATGACTCGGTCGAGTCACAAAAAAATGCCAGGCACACGTCAAACTGTGATTTAATAAATTTTTAATGGATTTTTAAAGTGTTTTTTGGTTGGTTTGGACTCCAAGCAGTTATATGAATTTGCTAAATGACTTTTGGGGTCCATTTCCCCCTCCCAAACCCTATTTAACACACCCAAGTGCTTTCATTCTCTCACAGCAATCTTATGCATTTGAGTGAGAGTCTTCTTTGAGAGTTAGTGAGCAGTTCTTGAGCTTGTTTTGGAGCAGCAGTGAGGAGTCTTGGAGGAGCATTGTAGCTGGAGTGAGGAGCTTCTTGGGTAGCCATTTGGAGCAGCATTGAGGAGTTGATTCTTGGAGCAAGCTTGAGGAGGCAGTTTGTGCCTGGAGGTATTTTTTTCACCTCTATAAATCTGTTTTTGCTTAGTAAATTTTAGGTGCATATCTAGAAAGCTTAGAGAGTGTTTTTTGTCAAATAAATGAACATTGAATCAAGGTTTTTTTTTTTCATTTTCAGATTGTTTGCTTTCATTTCCTAGTCAAAAAATGGCACCTAGAGCAAGAGATCCTGCTTGGGCATATGTTGAAATGGTTGATAGTCAAATGCAATGCAAATTTTGCCATAGGAAAATTAAGGAAGGTCCTGGGGGCATTAATAGGCTGAAACAACACTTGGCAGGGAGTAGAGGCCAAATTACCCCATGTAACTCACCAGAAATTGGGGAGATTAGGAAGAATTTTTTGGCCAGCTTTGAGAAATTTAAAGAAGATAAGGCTAGGCAAAGAGACATACAGGCTGAAATTGGGAGGAAGAGGGAGATACAAAAAATGATGGCTGCCAACCCCCATTATGATTTTGAGGGTTCTTCCTCTATCCCTCAAACTGATACATCCAACCCTTTCCGATATGTTCCTCCCTATTTTGGTTCTGTTCAAGATAAGGGAAAGGGTAGAATGAAAAAGGGTGATGTGACTATCAAAAGTTATTTCACTCCCTCCTCTCCATCAGATGCACATGGTCCTGAAGTTAGTAAAACTCAAATGCAGCCCACTTTAGATGACCATTGGAAGAAAGAATTGAGGGAGACTGCTTGTGAGTACATAGCTAGATGGTGGTATGATGCTGATATCCCCTTTAATGCTGCTCGTTCACCATATTATGAGCCTATGTTTGATGCCATACATGCTGCTGGAAAAGGCTTCAAAGGCCCTACTATGCATGAGCTAAGGGGGTTTCATTTGCAGAAAGAAATTCAATCCATTAGAGTATTTGCAAGAGTTCAAGGACTCATGGGCAAGAACAAGGTGTACCATCATGTCAGATGGATGGACTGATCAAAGAAACCGTACCATCATAAACTTTCTTGTCTTCTGCCCACAGGAAACCATGTTTTTAAAATCAGTTGATGCATCTGATAAGGTAAAAGATGGCCACTTGTTGTTTCAGCTATTGGATCAGGTCGTTGAGGAGGTGGGGGTGGCTAATGTTGTTCAACTCATCATAGATAATGCCTCTAACTATGTTCTTGCTGGTAAACTGTTAGAGGAAAAACACAAGACCATCTTTTGGACCCCATGCGCTGCACATTGCATAGACCTCATGCTTGAGGATATTGGAAAATTAGATTGGCTCAAAAACACTATAGATCATGCCAAAAGCATAACAAAATTTATCTACAATCATACATTGATTTTGAGCCTCATGAGGAAACACACTGGGGGCAAGGATATTATTAGGCCAGCGATCACTAGATTTGCTACACATTTTTTGACATTGCAATCTATGCTTTCCCAACATAGAAACTTGCAAAAGATGTTTTCCAGTGATGAATGGAATCAAAGCAATTGGTCTAACAAACCAGAAGGCAAAGAATTGAAAAGGAAAGTCTATGAAGAAAATTTTTGGAGAAAGGCAACAGAGATTGTGAAGCTTGCTGAGCCACTAGTTAAGGTGTTGCGGTTGGTGGATGGGGAAAGGTTGGCTATGGGATTCATTTATGAGGCTATGGATCAAGCAAAGGAGCAAATAAAGACGGTATACAAGGATAGAGTGGCAAAGTATGGGCCCATTTGGGCAATCATTGATGAAAGATGGAACAATCAACTCCATCGCCCTATACATGCAGCTGGGTATTTTTTGAACCCACGGTATCATTATAAAGCTAAGGAGTCAGGAGCTTTGAGGGGGGAGGTCAGAGATGGACTGATTGATTGCATTGATCGCATGATCCCATTGGAGTCTGATCAGCTGGAGATACACCGACAGGCCACAATCTTCAGCAATGCTTCAGGTACCTTTGGGAAGAACCTAGCAAAGATTGCAAGAGAAGCAAATGAGCTAGGTAAACAAAAATTTCAATTTTTAAATTCTTAATAGTTTTACTTTTTTTTTAAAAAGTTTGTTAAATCGTTTATAATTTGAAAGTTAGATATAATTTGTAATTTTGTTGAGCTAACTCATTACACTCCTATGTGTTTTGCAGCACAATGGTGGGAGGCCTTTGGTGGCCATTGTCCTGAATTGCAAAGGTTTGCAATTCGTATTTTGAGTCAAACTTGCAGTGCATCTGGGTGTGAGCGCAATTGGTCTGTCTTTGAGAGGATTCACACAAAGAAGAGAAACCGTTTGGATCAAAAACGATTAAATGATCTAGTTTATGTCCAATACAACCTTCGGCTCAGACGAAACCATTTGCTGAACAAAAGACCTGATTCAGATCCCATTGTGTTGGAAGACATTGATCCAACATCAGATTGGGTAGTGGAGAGTCGTCTAGCAGAGTTTGATCCTGATGAGGATCTTGATTTAGATTTAGATATGGAGACATCAGTTGAACTTGAACATGTTGTTCAACTTCAGCCTGTTCAGTTGAATGCAGATCCCAATCCACCAGCCTCAGTCTCATAGCCAGCAAGGACTCCAGTTGTAGGTGCTTCCTCTGCTCAGCCACAACAGAAGCGCAGCCGCATATCTACTCTATCTCAGCTTGCATCTGCTGCAGTTGCACAGCCTGCTAGTGGTACCACTTCTACAGTTGAAGTTGGAAATGATGATGATGATGAGGAGCCATGGGGCCCCCTGTCTGACTCTGATGATGATGATCCAGAGGTTGATCGACATGATCTTGGCTCCTCTGGTAGTAGCTACTAGCCAGTAGTACTAGTACTGGAGTCTGGTCACCGTCACAGTTTACTTTTGTTGTAGAGGCCATTTCTAGCCTCCTTGGTTATGTGCTTTTTGTTTTGAGTCTTTGATCATGTATGACAGTTGACTATGTATTGCCATTGGGTACCATTTTGATATAATGGATTGGTTCATGAGCCTACTTTGATCATATGTTGTCTTCCATCTATATTATAATGCTGTGTGTTTGGAAACATGAATGAAAATCTTTAAAATTATGTTTAAAATCTTTAAAATTATGTTTTTTTATTAAAAAAAATAAATATTTAATGTATTTTTTACAACGACTGAGTCATTGAAATCGAGCCGGCCGAGTCATTACCGTTTCGGAGTCGGAGTCGGAGTCGATCCTCGGCCGAGTTGGAGTCGGAGTCAGAGTTTTAAAACTATGGCTGGCATGATTGTGGAAGCTAAATATCCACAAGTATGTTGGACACCTTGCATTGTCCATTCCTTGAATTTAGCACTTAAATCTATTGCTTTTGATGTGATTTGGATTGGAAGTATTATTGAGGATGCACGACATATTCGCAACTTTGTACAAAATCATACAAATGCCCTCACAATCTACAAGGAGTACACCAATCTATCATTGTTAAGATTGAAGATACATGGTTTGCCTCTTCATTCATCATGTTGAAGAGGTTGAGGGAGGTCAAGACCACTCTTGGTTATTTCAGAGTTTTGGTCTTTTTGGAGAAAGACAGATCAAGCAATCGCAAAAAGAGTGAAGGAAACAATGTTAGATGATGCTTGGTGGGAGAGGGTAGATCTATTTATTAAGATCATGGACCCTATCATTTCTTTGCTACGATTTGCAGATACAGGCCAACCCATCCTAGGAAAGGTTTATGAGGGACGAAATTCCATGACTGAGTCCGTGAGGAGCATTATTTTACAGAGTGAGTGCCCCGAGTATGAGACATCATTAGAGGCCTTCTTCACCACCATACAGGATATTCTTGTCAGCAGATGGGACAAGAATTGCACACCTTTGCATTGTTTGGCTCACTCATTGAACCCAAAATACTACAACCATTAGTGGATGAATGGTGGACCTTCCCGCAGATTCCCTCCTCACAGGCATGGTGAAATTTCACAAGGGGAGGAAGGATGCATTGAGGTGGATTTTTTAGGATAGAGCATCCCTTGATGAGGTAGAAGATGCCTTTGCAGATTTTTCCATTAGCACTGGTCGATTTCCAGGATATGACGTGATTAGAGACATTGGGTTCTTGGTGGGAAACAAATGGGGCAACAAGTCCTCTACAACAGTCAGCCATGCAGCTTATCTCTCAAGTGACTTAATTCATTTGTTGTGAGAGGAATTGGAGCACATATGGGAATTTGTATAGTGTCAAGAAGAGCAGGTTTGAGCAGTCCAGGGCAGAGACAATGGTGTATGTGCACACCAACCTTTGTCTTATTACAGGCAAATGGATGAGTGGTTGAACGGAAAGTGAAAGATGTGGGATGTCTTTCTTGATGATATGGGTTTGGACAACAGTGTTGAGTTGGCATTGGCCAACTTGGATCTTAATGAGCTAGTGCTAGAGCCTGTCACTTTTGATGATGGTGATACTGTAGAGGGGTCATCCTCCACACCTATAGATGCAAAGATGACATTGGATACAAAGGAGGAGGATGCAACAGAGGAAAGCAGTGGTGACCATGATGATGACAATTTCGCTGATTTTGATGATGATGATTGATGACTCATGAGCTACCTACTACCTTGAGGATTGTAGTTGTTTTGTATTTTCTATTTCAATTTGCCATTGGCATTGCTACTACCTATGTAACGCATTTTGATTTCGATGGCTTAATGAGAAAACTGCAGTATCTTGTTTTTCTCCTATTGGATGATTGATCAATATGTCACAATTGTATTTGTATGCATAATGTTACTTTTAAAAACTTACATCTAAACGGAGATCTATGTTTGAATCAATGAATTTGTATCATGAATGAAAATTTGTGTAAGAAATATCTATTTTTTAATATATATATATATATATATTTTAATAAAATAATATATAACATGTCCTGTTTTGGGGGGTCAACATGCCCATGTCCGACACTCGAATCCTCGTGTCCTTCGTGTCCCATGTCCCCATGTCAGGTGACTTAGGTGGGAGGCCTTTGGGAGTCTTAAATACCTTGGAATGATTGTCCAAGACTTTTTGTAGATCTGTAGAAATGAATGATTTCGATGTTTGAACCTCTAATGAGCATAATTGTGAAATTACGCCCCGTTGTTGTTTCTTTATCTTTTTCATACCATTGGAGCTTATTATCTTCCCTGGTTTCTCTACGATACCCCTTAATTCAATTTCCTTTCCTTCCCAGAAAAATTTCAAGAAACGTTTTTGAAAATTAAAAGCTATCGTCCCAAAGATTGTAACCATTGGACTCTTAGTACAACATCAACACCACCCATTGGAATGGAAAGCATTGGACTATTCAATACATATTCGCCCATGGTTAGCTTGATATTATGTCACTTTCCAGAGCAATTTATAGTTCTTCCATTTGCAACCATCAGTTGACACTCTAGTGCTGGATATAGAAAGCAATCAAATTCCTTGGCTATCTTACAATTAATAAAATTATGGGTACTACCTGAATCGATCAACACTATTACCTTTTTCTTCTTGATATATCCTTCTATCTTAAGAGTTTTAATAGTAATTCCCACCAATGCATTACAAGATGTGGTCAGATTCATTTCTTCTTTTTCCAGAGTTGGTTCTTTGTGTATATTCTCTTCTTTTGATGTTTCTTGTTCTTTTTCTTCCTCCTCTTTACAATCTATGTAAAATAATTTCTTCTTAGCACACTTATGACCTTTTGTTAAAATTGGCAACTAGGGCCAAACTCCATGTGGGTCATATTATTTATGGCAGCTGATATTTTTATTGGATCCCTCTCATTGAGAGGCGTAGGATATATCTAAAGATCATTCGATTCTAATAAGTATTTATGAAGTTATGAATTTATTTATGTTATGGACAAATTGTTAAGTCGGCCAGCAACTTATGTAGGCTCAGAAGCCCAACAATGATGTCTATTCAACCTCTACGTTTTAGTATAAATAGAAGAGGGCTTCAAGTCATTTCTACACACTCTTGGATCTCTTCCTCTCTCTACTTGTCTTTGGGTTTTAGTAGGAGGAGAGATCCTAAGGAAAATCCGGAAAAGCCAAAAAATTCGGAACTGTTGGAAAAGCCGGAAAAGAGGGAAAAGCTGGAACTGCCAGAAGAGCCGAAAAAGCCAGAACTACCGGAAAAGCCGGAAATTTGGAACTGCTGGAAAAGCCGGAATTGCCAGAAAAGTTGGAACTACCGGGAACTGCCGAAACAGCCGGAGCATCTGTCTCCGAAGGAAGGCAGCATGATGTATGAGATCATGGGCAGCATAATAAACAACATGATGATATGAGCATGGGCAGCATAATGATGCATGATGATATGAGCATGGGCAGCTTAATGATGAATGAGATCATGAGCATGGGCAGCTTGATGATGAATAAGACCATGGAAGATGCAGCATGATGAGCTGCATGAAGATGAGAGCAGCTCAGTCATCAAGGTTCAACACATGCGATAGTACAACAAGGTGTCATACGGTAATGTGAAGCAAATAGACGAGATGCAACACTATGATAGGTGAACGAGTCACCTTAGAGAATCAGTTGAAGCAATATGTCTTCAACTGATCTCTTGCCGATATCAAAAGTCAAAGTGATTGACTTCTATTGTCAATGTACTATCTCTCTCACTTTCTCTGCTAAACTTTGAAGAACATAAAAGAAGAATTGATCAAGGATTTCCCCACATTGTGGGGTTTGTCCCTAGCTAGCGCCACATCTTGTGTCCTCTTGTCTTGGCTTGTCTTTTGCGATTTATATTTATGTTCTATTGCAGTTTACTTTATGCTGATGTGATTGCTAATGTGGAAAAGAAATTGAAATAAATTGCTCTAGCATAGAACATACCTAAAATTAACATGGTACCAGAGTTGAGGTGAAGACAATGCCCAAGAAAGAGTGAAAGAGCAATCACCAAAGACAATAGGGACAAGACAAAAGGATCAATGAGTTCCACATCTCTCTTCTAAGTTCGCTAAGGGTGAAGTGGAAGCAGAGAATATTATCAGAATGGCATAGCGGAAGATCACTTCATTGGGAAGTTCAGATCTAAGGGTGGAAGGAAAGGCAGATGCCTTGGTTGCAATAAGTTCGACCATCATGCAAAGGAGTGTTCGAATAGTAGAGACACATCTCTTGGTGAAGATAACAATCATTCCAGGGACATCTTCAATGATTACAGGAATGATAAGTAATGTAGGTCATCAAGGAAATGGTTGACTCTTCAAAGAAAGCAAGGAACCATAGAATATCTTTTATGTACCTGATCGCAAGAAGAACCTGGTGTCCATCTCGGAAATGGAAGTTTAAGGTTTCAGGGTGGCACTCATCGATGGAAAGGTACGTGTTTGAAAATAGATTTTTCAAAGATGTTTTAGAGTTCAAGGTTGTATCAAGTCCACTGGGGACCATGTCCATTGACTAAGCACCGAAGGTTTGTGAGTCAGATGGTGATCGGGATGCCTGAGTTCAAAAAGAGCATGAAGGTACATGTCTGAGATGCACTGAAGGAGAATCTTACAAGGGGACCATTCCCCTCATGTAGCAGGTCCACAGGTTTGGAACAACCCGTGGAGTTTGAGATTCATGAACGGGAATCTCATGTATACAGGTGGAAGAAAGCCCTCTATGGCTTGAAGCAAAACACCCCGGGCGTAGTATGAGAGGATTGATAGCTGTTTGATGAAGCTGAGATTCACTAGGAGTGAAACCGATCCAAACCATTACCTGAAGGTTGTGGATGATAGACCTCTCATACTGGCACCTCATAAGGACGACCTATTTCTGATAGGTGCAGACCCTCTCATTTGCAGAAGTAAGAGGGAGTTGGATTCCGAATGTGGAATGATAAACTGCAAGCTTGTGACTACCTCGAGGATATTAACTTTCAGAAGTTATATGGTAGTGATGTCGGACCAGATTTGGGAAATGCCTCTAAGTTTCATAAACTCAATCACGTTGATGTTCTTGGTGAACTTCCGTCTGGACATATGTTTTGCAGTTAGCATGGTGAGCTCATATTTGGTTGAGCCTCACTGGATTGGTGCCAAGAATCCTCTGAGATATCTTCAGGGCACAATTTCTCATGGATTGAGATACACTGCCAGAAATATGAAAACTGCATGATTATTCGAATGCTGACTGGGTAGGCAGTGTGGAGGATCACTAGAGCACTTCTCAGTGCTGGTTCTCTTTGGATTCTGCTTCGATATCATGGATGAGTAGGAAGCAGAAATTGGTTGTTATAAGTACCGCCAAGACCGGATACATAACTACGAGTATGACCTCGTATGAAGTTGCCTGGTTGTGGAAACTCTTTAGTGAGTACACATGATGAATACCACTGTGATTCTTTGTGACAACCAGAGGTGGGATTCGATTATTGAGGAATCCCGTATTCAATGATTGCTCTAGCAGATAGACGTCAGATACTGCCTTATCTGGGATATGGTAAGTCGATGAGCAATGAGGCTCCAACGCACTGAGATGATGTACAGGTCGCTACACTTTGTCAGAGCCTTGGGGACAGATCAAATTTGTGATTTTCCCGAACGACTTGGAGTCGTCAAGAGACCCTTGTAAAAGGGTCCTGCATGTTGCATACATTGAGCTCTGGGAGCTCTGGGGGCTTGCGGTTCTTACTAGAGCAACATATGACCACAGGGTGACTCACCCTCCCCTGGTGGTGTGCACTGGGACAGGATGATTCGCTCTCCTGTGGACAGGATGATTCGCTCTCCTGTGGACAAGATGATTCGCTCTCTTGTGGGATAGGATGATTCGCTCTCCTGTGGACAGGATGATTTGCTCTCCTGTGAACAAGATGATTCGCTTTCTTGTGGGACAAGATGATTCGCTCTCTTGTGGGACAGGATGATTCGCTCTCCTGTGTAGTAGGATGATTAATTCTCCTGTGAGGTTTGGATGGTGTGTTCTCCATGACGATTGTGTAGTAGGATGATTAATTCTCTTGTGAGGTCTGGATGATGTGTTCTCCATGACAATTGTGTAGCAGGATGATAAGTTCTCTTGTGAGGCCTAGATGATGTGTTCTCCATGGCGATTGTGTCATAGGATGATTAGTTCTCCTATGAGAATTGGATTGATTAAGTTCTCCTGTCGAGGCATTCTACCCATGCAGTTTGGGACTCCTGGGAAGTACCTCTCATCTGATCAATGAGCAAGGAAATGAGGATAGGGACCATAGTAGTACCGATGGACGCATTGCTGTATCTACCATACTCCCTATGCTAGGATGACCTTCATTGATCTGGGATCAATGGTACTTGTCTAGGACCAGTGGTACATACTCTGAGACAGACTTCGAGTCAGTAGAGTACTGGTCTGGGACCAGTGGTAGGAGTTGTACCTACTATGACATTGACTTCGAGTCGGTTGAGGACTGGTCTGGGACCAGTGGTACATACTCTGAGACTGACTTTGAGTCAATAGAGTACCTGGTCTAGGACTAGTGGTAGGAATTGTACTGATCCGAATTGGATCCATAAAAGACTGTCAAAGAACCATGACTGTATCAGGTCGGGACAAACTTCTAAGAATTCCAAAACAGCGATTGAAAACACCCTGAACCAGTGGTGATGGCAGCCAGCGTGGAACGACGAGGACCTCGGTCAAAGCGCACTGACCGAGGCCCATGGAGATTGTGCGGGAGGTCAAAGTAGCCCCTGGGAGGCCCGAATTGGGAAATAGAGGTGACTTTTGATGCACGGGCGAACAGGGCCAAAATGGAGAAGCCCAAGCACTCGGATGCATGGGGAGCCGGAGAACCGTGGGCGAAAAGGAAAAAGCGCTAAAAGGACAAAGGCGGGACCCGCGCTTTGGAAACCGGCGGTATTGATCGGGGTGCCCTCAAACGGTAAGTGGTTTTGGATGGAAGCGGAGCGATTCCACTCAACGATCGACGCGTGGCAAGTGGAGGTGAGAGAAAACCACCGTTGATCGCGCGCTAATGGTCGAGCAAGTCAACCGCGCGAAATGTGCGTATGGCGTTGGATCTGGAGGCCCCAGATCTAATGGCTGAGATCGCGCCTGATGGAGGAAGCGGAATCGATCAAGGATTAAGCCGCGTTTTAGAAGGATTTGAGGTTTGTTTAACTGCCATGGTGGAGAAAGACTACATCTACGACGTAACTGAAGAATTTAACCGTCGAAGCAGGCTGGCGCGAGTTAGAGGAGGACATGTGGCCACTCCCCGAGCGTTGATGATGACGCCAAACAGGGAACTCCAATCGCAGCTGCAGAAGGTGAATCGACAGAGGCGGAAGAGGAACCAAACAGGCATGGGAACCAATGGCTAAAAGCCATGAACAGAGACAGAATACACAGTTGGAGTCAGTCGAAGAGAGGGACACAAAACCCCGAGAGATAGAGAAAGAGACCAGAATCCCGAGAGGAGGACAGAAAACAGAGAACAGTGAAGCAAAAGCAGAAGACGGAAGACAGAGGGCCGAGCTGACCAAAGGTAGCATCGAGCACTAGAGAGCTTGAGAGGTTCAAGCCATCCCAGAGAGGATCTGTCCGGACTGAGCACCACATTGGGCTCTCTCCACTGTAGACCAGAAGGTCACAGAGTTGGTAGGCAAAGAAGTCTATGTACTCAAGTGGCTTGGGGCATCCAAGAACCACCCTGCCAAGTAAATTTCTGTCTTAGGAGACTTATATTTAGTCCCTGCATTGTAATTCTCTGCTTAAAGACACAATAAAACCAGGCCACAACTGAAAGTTGGACCGGAGATGTAGCCCTGGAGAATAGGGTGAACTCCTTATTAATTCTTGTGTTCTTGTATTGGTTACTGTATTTATCTGTTGTCTTTCCATTTAATTGTCTGTGTATTGGCAATCTGATCGATCCATTGCTTCAATAACACAGAACACACACCAGCACATGAGTCTGTAATACCTTTATTCAATAAATCTTTAACTGATGTCACTCATAGGGTGATTATTAGATCATGTACCTACTATGACATTGACTTTAGGTCGGTTGAGGACTGGTCTGGGACCAGTGGTACACACTTTGAGATTGACTTCGGGTCAGTGGAGAATGGTATGACACATTCTCGATCAATTCTTCTTCTTCATGGTTCAGCAGAGCTAAGTTGAGCAGAGCAGAGCCAACAGAGGTGAGCAGAGTAGAGCAGAGCCAGTAGAGGTGAGCAGAGGTGAGCAGAGCAGAGCAAAGCTAGCAGAGCCAGCAGAGTTGAGCAGAGCAGAGCAAAGCCAACAGAGCCAACAAAGCTGAGCAGAGCAGAGCAGAGCCAACAGAGCAGAGTAGAGCCAGCAGAGTTGAGCCAACAGCGCTGAGTAGAGCAGAGTAGAGCCAGCAGAGCTGAGCAGAGTAGAGCAGAGCCAACAGAGCAGAGTAGAGCCAACAGAGCAAAGTAGAGCCAACAGAGCTGAGCAGAGCCTGCAGAGCTGAGCAGAACTAGCAGAGCTAAGCAGAGTTGAGCAGAGCAGTGCAGGGCACTGATGGCAGAGATAGTACAGTTGGACATATGGATCAGCGGATGGAGTTCTCCCTAGTTGAGAGGGAGTGTTAAAATTGGCAACTAGGGCCAAACTCCATGTGGGTCATATTATTTATGGCAACTGATATTTTTATTGGATCCCTCTCATTGAGAGGTGTAGGATTGATCTAAAGATCATCCAATTCCGATAAGTATTTATGAAGTTATGAATTTATTTATGTTATAGACAAATTGTTAAGTCGGCCAGCAACTTATGTAGGCTCAGAAGCCCAATAGTCATGTCTATTTAACCTCTACGTTTTAGTATAAATAGAAGAGGACTTCAAGTCATTTCTACACACATTTGGATCTCTTCCTCTTTCTACTTGTCTTTGGGTTTTAGTAGGAGGAGAGATCCTAAGGAAAAGTCGGAAAATCCAGAACTGTCAAAAAAGCCGGTAAAGTCGGAATTGTCGGAAAAGCCGGAACTGCTGGAAAAGCCAGAAAAGCTGGAACTGCCGGAAAAGCTGAAAACGCCGGAAAAGCCGGAACTGCCGGAAAAGCCGGAACTACTAGGAACTGCCGAAACAGCCGGAGCATCTGTCTCTGAAGGAAGGCAGCATGATGTATGAGATCATGGGCAGGATAATAAGCAGCATGATGATATGAGCATGGGCAGCATAATGATGCATGATGATATGAGCATGGGCAACATAATGATGAATGAGATCATGAGCATGGGCAGTTTGATGATGAATAAGACCATGGAAGATGCAGCATGATGAGCTACATGAAGATGAGAGCAGCTCAGTCATCAAGGTTCAATACATGTGACAGTACAGCGAGGTGTCACATGGTAATGTGCAGCAAATAGACGAGATGCAGCGCTATGATAGGTGAACAAGTCACCTTAGAGAATCAGTTGAAGCAATATGTCTTCAACTGATCTCATGCCGATATCAAAAGTCAAAGTGATTGACTTCTATTGTAAATGTACTATCTCTCTCACTTTCTCTGCTGAACTTTGAAGAACATAAAAGAAGAATTGATTAAGGGTTTCCCCACATTGTGGGGTTTGTCCCTAGCTAGCGCCACATCTTGTGTCCTCTTGTCTTGGCTTGTCTTCTGCAATTTATATTTATGTTCTATCTGCAGTTTACTTTATGCTGATGTGATTGCTAATGTGGAAAAGAAATTGAAATAAATTTCTCTAGCATAGAACATACCTAAAATTAACACCTTTAGTGTATTTGCTATCACAACTATAACAAAGCCCTTTTGCTCTTTTTTCCTCTAGTTGTTGTGGTGTCAACCTTGTAGGTTGTTGGTGGCTACGAGTAGCAACACTTCCATCTTTATAATTGTGAGTGGTAGACTTCCTTGTTGCCATAATTTTGCTTTCGACTTTTCTTGCCACCCTGAATGTCATCTCCAATGAATTAGGTTCCCAAAGGCGAACCTCATGTTGGATGTTATCTTTCAAAGTCCTTATGAAGACATTAATCCTATGCTCCCCTCGAATATCAGTGATCTTGATATTCAATTTTTGGAAGTCCTCAATGTGCTCCGCTGTTGAAACCTTTTGTTTGAGATTTATCAATTGGCTAAAGAAGGTGTTTCTCTTTGTATCCTCATAATGTGCTATCATTTCCTCTGTAAAAATTGATCAAGTGACAAGTGGTTTATGAGAATAAAGCCATCGATACGCAATGTGTACCTTTTGTGAGTGCTGCACATCATGTAGATCAAAATATTGCTCCATCTGTATAATCCCTCTTACCGGATCCTTGTCATCAAACTTCCTCATATTGATCTTTATAATGTGGTTGGTCTTGAACCCAGAGTTAGAGTCTCTAAAATCATGATTAACATTCCTTTTATTCTCATCATGAGTTTCATGGAATATCTTGTCGCCATTAGGAAACATTTCTTGTAGCAACTTTGTCAAACATTCCTTCAAACTTTCCATGTCTACTTTTAAACCATCCATGGCGCCTTTTATTTCTACTTTTAAACCATTAATGTCCCCTTTTAGTTCACCTTTGGTTGCTCTTTGTGAGAGCGAAATTTGTTGCACTTGGTTCCATAATTTTGATATATCATGTTGCAATTCTTCCTCTTCATGTGTCATGGTAGAGCTTTCTAAGGGCTTAATGGCTGTAGAATTCTTTTGTTCGGGAGGCATTTTAGAACCAAACACTGATATCTATGCTTCAATATGCCCTTGGAATTACTTCAAATTGATTTTTCAAACAAATTTGTGCAATTTTTTAGTAACAATACACACCTTTTTCTTGCTTTTAGGAGCTCAATCTTGAAAAGGTGGTATCTCTGTAATTTTGGCTCTCCAAGGTCTGAATTTCATCCTATGGTAGCCCTCTGAGTCTTCTTTCCAACACCATAACTTAGACTGAGATTCGATTCCTCAAGATAAAGTTATGCCTAATCTCCCACGATGACTTTGTTATGGAATGATTCAGTAGAGCGAACTTGTATGGAATGCCCGTGTCACTTTTTCAACCTTCGACCTTGAAACTGATACACGAAAAACTATAGTCTCTGCACTTTCAACCACTTTTGACGAAATTCAAATCTAATGGTTGTAGAAAAAGTTATGATGATTTTCCCTAGGTCACATTTTTGAGACTGAATTTTTGAGCATGCAAAAACCCTAACTTCTTCGGACCATATCTCAGAAAATATAGCAACCCAAGATCTGAATTTTTTACACGAAGTTCACCAAGATTTCGGATACACGTGGTCGAAATTTCAGTTTCTAAAGCCTTGTAGGAAAGACGTTATTGTGAAAATGCGAAGATGTCTTGTTTGACGCAGCGAAACCCTAGAATCCAAAGCTCTGATACCAAATTTTATGCAATCAGATCCCAAAACAGAAGAAAAGATAGATCAACCTCCTTTACATCACATAATTGAACAATTCTTGGATGATACAAATGACAAGACCTCCTTGGTATATATAGGAGTCTAAGGGGTCACAATATAATCAGAGTCTACATAACAATAATAATGTAAGGGCACAACACTAACAATAGTGGGCTTCTATGGGGCACAAAAATAACAATATGGGGGTTACATGGGCACAACAATAACAATCAGGGGGCTACACTAACAATAATAATAAGGAGGCTACACTAGTATTATAAGGACCTAACACCATTTCCTAATTGCAAACATTTGAAATTCAGGGCATTAAAAGTCCACTTGTCTCCACCAATAAGATATGATAACAGTCAAAGACAAAGTTAGAAAATTCAAAATATGTTTTTGACTATAAATTTTCAGTGTCAAGAATTATGAATAACATAATTTTAGAACTTCAAAATAGTTTACTTGGTTAGATTTGAGTTCTTTGTTGAATAGCCAATTTTATGTTAATTGTACCATTATTTTCACCATAATTTAGAAGCTTATTATCTATAACATATTGGTCATTCTAATTGGAGACCTTGTGTTTTATTCATTTGTACAATCTTAGACTTCCCCATCTATTTCAAAGTCTTTTTTATGTCGATACCTTGGGCTTAAGTAATACTTAGTTGCTTGTATTGGTTGATGGGGTTGCCTGTTCCATCTTTCATTAATAATTGATTGGTCGAAAATGATCAATATATTTGATTTCCTTCTTGGTTTCTTGAATGGAGTGGGAAAATTAGGGTTATGATTGTGGAGTGTCCATCTTAGGATAGATTTGAAGTTTGGCGGTTTTGGGTAAAAATTCAAAATTTCCTTATTTTGGGCCATTCCTATTATTTTCGAGGGTTCAAAACAATGGGAAGGTGATTACCATGGATTTCCATGCTATAGAGATTGTCAAGAGCTTTCTAACAAAAAATGAGCACCCTAGTTGGAGTCTGTATGAGAAAGTGACACTCTTGATAAGTTGATCATCATTTTTCCCACCTTAGTGCCATGGGGAAGCCATGCTAGCCCCATGTTACTCACACTTGTGGGGTTAGAATGTATGGATTTTCAAAAAGATTCTATAATGATGAGGAAAATCCAAAACCTTTAACGCTATCCCTAACGGCAAAGAGGAGGAGATAAATTTTTAGCTGTAAGGGGAAGAATGAATTTGGTTCCTTTACTAAGAATTTATGTTCCATAGCAAAGAAGCAGAAAATGGTAAGAGGAGTAAGGGAGATAACAAACCGAAGTAGAGGGAGAAGGTTGTTCACGTAGAAGTTGGCAGTAGGCCATGTTACCCCACTATTAGTGTGGGTACATGGGTTTTTTTCATGCAGATCATTCACCACCATTGTAAGCCCAAGGTCACAAGTCGAAGCCTTGTAAAAAACCGTGTCAAGCCATGTATTAGGCATCCCAAACCTAGTGTCTTTCCTTTTGGGTCTGTATTCATTATGATTGGCTGAGCCATGCATCGTCCCTTGATGTTGGAAATATTGAGAGGGGGTGAATCAATATTTCTTATCAATTATTATTTTTAACTTCACAGCGCATTGATTATCATTATTATTTCATCAACATGAATCAATAACACATAAACAATAAACAACACCATTCAACACTGCACAATAATAAGATAGTAGACACAGAGATTTTTAGGTGGAAACGTCTCCGAGACAAAAACCACCGAACGCTTCTTAATATTTCTCTTTAAAGATTTACATCAAGTTTTCAATTCTAATTGAAGGAGGCTTCAACCCCCTGATTTACATGCGTCAACCTATATGAAACTCCAATGCACTGTTTACCAACTGCAATTGGGAGGGCACTCCAACGCCCTAGTTTATAGGTTCCAACCCGAAGGTGCTCCGACACCTTGTGTACCAATTGCAACTAGACGGACTCTTCAACGTCCTTTGCAAGCTACAACCTACCCTAGCACCACCTTGCCACCTTGAAGTGTTCTCAGGCTTCAACATGAAGGTGACTCCAATCACCTGCCTCGTGTTGAGAAATCTAGGGGTAGCTAGAATAAGTGATTTCTCTTATTTTGTTAACTGCTTGTGATGAATTTTTACTTAACTTGTTTAGCTTCTTTTGTTACTTGATCATTATTATGTTCTTATCATCA
Organism: Pinus tabuliformis; assembly: GCA_031772625.1. Lineage (NCBI taxonomy): Eukaryota > Viridiplantae > Streptophyta > Pinopsida > Pinales > Pinaceae > Pinus > Pinus tabuliformis. Next base: position 197,121,009 of record CM062816.1, read on the forward strand.
AACAACTACCAAACAATGAAAGAACAATAAGACAAAAGGACACAAGATATAGGGTATCAACTAGGGCCAAAACCTCTCGTCTTGAGAGGAAAACACACAAGAACTCTTCTCTTCTTATAGAACTTCAAATGACAAATTCTAAGACCTGTGACCCTTGACAAGGACTCCTCCAAGATAAGTCAACCTTCTTTTGATGACCTTTCTCTTCACAAAGTCAATGCTTGGTCAAACTTGCTGCAATACCTCAGATTTCGACTCTCTTCAGATTTTTGACTTGCTACTACAGGACTGCAATTTTTGGCCTGCCTGTACCTTTTGCAATTTTGCACGTGTGGTTAGATGGATGGTTGTGAAGATCTTCTCTCTCCTTTGCTTGATGTAATCTCTCTTCCTTAAGGTTTCGACTTACAAACTTAATTATATTAACACTTGATTTCATCTTCCAAGGATGACTATAATGTTGATTTTGGGTAGCATTAGATGTGTTCTAGCTCCGAAATTTTGTGGAGGGGTTAGAACACATGAGATCTCCAAGACCCAGAAATCGTTTGGAGAAATTCCACCTGGATGAGGAGTTATTAAAATAATTAATATTTTTAATGGATTCCTAAGTATAAACTAGGAAAATAAAAATATTAATGGGTATTAATAAAGATTTGGGTGAGAAGCTTCTAAGAGATGAGGATCAAGTCTGTTCTAACCTTAGCCGTTGATTAGAGACTTAATCTCGGCCGTTGATTCATCAACAGGAAAAGTATAAGAAAAGACTTGAGAGTCATTTGGAGATAAAGCAGGCAGATACTCAGTAACCCGAGGGAAATCGATTCTCAAGGAGAAGGAGTTCGATTTCAGAGGGAGAGTTGTAGGGTGAAGGAAGAGGAGGGCATCTGTAGTAGTCAGAGACTGAGGAGGAGGTGATGCAGGGCATTCGAGAGACAACATAGAGGGAAGAGCAAGGAGACAACACCATTGGAGACGCAGTCCTCACACAGGCTGACGCAGACTGACACAGAGTAACGCAAAAGTGGGTGAAGGGTCTCAGGGTGTTAGAACTTCTCCAGGAGGAGAAACTTTGTCTTAGGTGCTTCTCTGAGAAGTGTCTCAGTTTTTCTGTAGAATCATTCCTTGTAAAGCGATTGTTGTTGAAGATTAATAAATAAACCTTCATTTCTTGCACTGGTTTTCCCACATTGGGTTTTTCCGGGGACAATTGTCCAAAAACAACTGTGTTGATGTGATTGATTCTTGTGCTTGTATATCACTGTTATTTTCTCTATGTAATTATGTGATAACTGTAGTAGAATTTATTTTAATGTTTACTGAAGGGTTTCGTAAATAACTTATTGTGAGAGATAAGTAGGTGAAATAAATCAATTACTACAGTAGAATTTCGTGTTAGAAATTTTCACATGGTATCAAAGTAGAGATCGGGCAACAGGATTGAAGAATCTGCTATGAGTCAGGAGCATGATGTTGGGGCATCAACTCAGAGGGACTCACGCAGATCTCCAGAGAAAGAAGAGAGCACGAAGAACATGGATCACAATTATTCTATGTTAGCTTCCAGACTGGAAGAAGAAGTCACTTGCCTAGCAAGTTCTGCCTCCTCTGAGGTTTGGTATATAGATAGTGGAGCTTCCTAGCATATGACAGGAATATGAGAATGTTTTTCGAATTATCAAGAAGAAAGGATGAGTTTCCAGGTTACCATGGGAAATAAGGCAAAGTGTACCCTCGTAGGAAGAGGTACTGTAGTCTTTCAAACAAAAGCAGGGGATCGGCTTCAAGCAACCAATGTGCTACATGTGCCAGGATTGGGGATGAACTTACTCTCTGTATCTCAGCTTCAAAACAAGGGCTATGATGTTTTCTTCATTAAGGAGAAAGTATATGTCAAACATCTGAGTTGGGAAAAGAAGACTTAGATTGGAATCTGACGCAGGGTTACCTTGATTACCCATAGTATGCATGCCAAACATGCATAAACTAATTTGCCCAGGAATTTGACCCACTAACGAGTCAAATCTTCAAATCAACAATGGATTAGGGCCCCCTTTTCTTAATCTTTCTGTGGAATAATTTATAGACTAACATAGTCTACCTCTTCATTTGTCCATTCTATTGGGACTCATTCTCCTCATAAACCTTAGTTTATAACCTTAAGCCCACATATATAACCAAAACCCCACTATTTATAACTATAGTTATACCAGACTTTAAACCACATCAATCCTTCATATTGGCGCTATTTCATTATAACCCATTTACAAAGGAATCATACACAAAACATACCTTTTCTGCCTTTTATACCACCTCTGCACAGTTATCGATGCATGCTCCTTTATCGCAATCACTAATCGCTCCTCTGTGGTCATATTACACAAGCCTCTATCGCATCCGATATGCGATTAACGCAATATCAGATTTCAAAACATATACAATTGCGCCTATAACGATATCGGGTCCGCCTTATCATTCGCTTCCGCTACGCCACTCCGATCTCCGAAACCCCGATCGCTGATACCTCTGATGGCCGATCAAACAATTTGCATGACAATCCTCCACCGTCGATCTTCCTCCATCAGATCCGACGGTTGACATTAATTTCGGGTCGACAACAAGCACGAGGATTAACCGCCCGATAAAGCGGTTTCCTCTCTCCTCCTCACTGCTACGTGTCACTCGATAAGTGGAATCGGGTGCTCACCCTTCAATACCACTTACCACTTATTCTCAACCCGAAAAACCATTTCCTGTTGTGAAACCACTTCTTCGCAGGTTATCTTCCGCGCTCTTCCACTGCTCAACTCTCTCTGAGCTTAACTCCGCGAATTCTCACTTCGCTACCTCTCCAGAGCTTCACTCTGATCCTTCAATTGGATTCGATGATCCATTGTGATTCCTCCGAATCATTCTTCTCCTCTACGTATTCTACAGAACTCTGCCTGCACACATATATACAGAATTCCAATTCACTCATAAAACAACGTTCAATACTCGAAACACACATTATACAGTTTCAGAATAAACCTTTGTATTATATAAATATAAACAACGATCACAGAATGAGATTCTCTGTCTCTATTTGACCTAATTCTTTTGATTTGTGACCTCTTTTCACATTCTGCCCGTAGGCTTACAACCACACTTTAGCTATCTATCTACCCTATCTAAAACATCTTTCTAACCTCTGTCTTTGCTTTTTAGGCTTACATTTATACAAAAGGACTCTAAAACCAATTCCTGGTTTAGATCCATAAATTCTTCAAGAAAATCCTAAAATCTCTTCCTCATCCTTAAGGATTCTCTCTATTCCATAAAATCATGAACTAACTCCTAATCTGAGTTTTACAATTAATTCTCAAATCCTCTCATCTCTTAATTATCCTAAATCTCTCATGTTCTCCTACATTCGGGAACATTTACAAATATGCTTCACTATATTCAATTAAATACTATTCTCATTAAAATCACTCAAAAGCCTAAATAATTACATTAATTCACACTTAGGAGACTAACTCCCTTGAAAACACAATACCCCTATGTCTACTAAAATATAATGACATTATTGGGCTGAATGCTCCTGCATTAGACTCCCAAAGTAGAAAATTTTCATGATCTCCTGATCATGTGTTCATAAGTTGATAAAAAACCCCAAGGTCCCAAACTTTAGTTGTAGCCTCCCAAATGCCTTGCACTTTTGTTGCTGTTGTACTTCTGCTGTCTTCTGTTCCATCTTCCTCTCCTTGTCAATCAGGTTTGTACTCTGATTGATCATGCCTCCTGCTGTTATCATTCTCCTCTATATGGACTGTTTCATCATCAATTGCCATAATTCTTCAATCTCTCTTTCCAGCACATCCTTGGACTGGTCCATACTTTGCCACTTAATTCTGCCTCTTTCTCTTTGTTTCGGGTTGTTGTTGCTGTCCACTAACTCTTCAAATTGCTATTGGTTACTTTCACTTTGTAGTTTCTGGTTTACTTTTTCTTCTACTTTTGCTCTTGCTACCATTGTAGACATTGCTCTTGCTCTTGCTCCAACTTTGCTTTGACTCCTACGCTAACTGCCTCCTTTCATCCTTACCCTCTTTCATGATTATTTCTGTTTGCACTAAATAATGACTTTCCAACATTCTCTCCAACAATTGAACATTTTTGTTCCATGGATTAAATTCTTCCACATAATCTTCTTCTTTCATTTTTATTTGGCTGCTCATCTGTGCCAAATTTCCTCCAGCATCTGTAACTAAACCTGCACTCACAAAACAATTATTAAAATAAAAAACATAAGGCTTCTGCGCCTTTTCCTCCTTTGGCAACAATTCAATTTGCTGCTCTGTTTTCTCCTCCTCTATCAGCACATCAATATGCTGATTTGAATTTTCAAAAGAATTCATGAGACCGTCAGCTAGTCTTTCCTCCACATCATCTGTTCTAATGATGTCTTCCTGTCCCTGTTCACTGTAGTGAACTTCTTCATTCTCGTTCAATTCTGATTTTACAACCCGAACACTTACTTTTTGGTCTTCTAGCCTTTTTTCCAAAAGACTTAACTCATGCCACAAATTTGCCATCTTGCTTGGAATTTCTCCCAAAAGTTTTGTACAATCCTCACTATCTTCTTCTTTGTCACAAGCATAACTTATTGACACTATTTCTTCATTCTTGATTAGAATAAAATTCTGATCCTCTATCTCTTTGATAGTTTTAGATGTTTGTCCATCACTCTCCCTTTGATCATTTAAGAAAATCAATTCCTCGTTATTCTCTTCAATAGCAAATTTCTTATCATAAGACATAACTGTTTCATCCCCACTGAAGATATTTCCTCCATTAAGCATGGAATTTATGAACTCCCTTTGCTGCAATACTAATAACTCAACTTGATCTTCAATTGAAAGGCAGTCATCATCATACTTTACCTAGCAATTTTCAGCGTTGTTCAAGACATTTCCATAAAATGGTTTGTCTTCTGCAATACCTGCATTCACGCACACCTTGTCAGTTGTAAAACCACAAGACCTCATGACTTCATTTGATGATTCAATCACCAATTCCTCCTGTTGTTCCAAGTCCTTTACATGACTTAGAAATATTTCGATGGTCTTCTCCTCAATCTCATCAAGTCCTTTACTTGATTGCTTGATATCCTTCTCTACTTCCTCTTTTAAAACAGAATTTAGATTCTGCCCGTTTTCTTCCATTTTTATGTCAATATCAGCAAACTGTGCTTCTTTACATGTTTCATCTGTAAACATACATAAATTATTAGATTTAAAATCATCAAACCTTTTGCCTTCACTTGAAGTTTCAGTGTTCAAGTCTTAATCTTCACCCAGAACTTCACCCTGCTTTGGTTCACAAATGGACACTTTCATTTTCAACTCAGCCTCTTTGAGTTTTTCCATTAGCCACCTTACTTTCCTTTCTTGTAGCCTTCTCTGCAACTTATGCCACTTCACTGGCTTCTTCTTTAATACCCAACCTTGTCTCTGACTTTCCTCTAGTATCCTCATCAATACATCGAGTTGTTCTTTCAACTCTGCAATCTCTTTGTCAATTTCCTCTTGACTCATCCTCTTGCCATTTGTCTTGGCATTTTCTTTCTTCATCTTTTTTCTGCTGTGCTCTTCCTTAGAACCTTTGTTATGACTATCAGTAGCCATCTTCTTCTCCTCTTTCTATGAGTTCCTCACTCATTCACTATGAGTTGCACTAAAGCCTCTGCAACAACAAGTCCTCCTTGTTGCAACTTACCTCACCAAGCTTTCCTCTGTACTTGGTCTTTTGGCAAGCACTTGGTTCTCTATCTCTGGAACCTCCTTTGAGCACTTCTCTCTGCTCCTTCTAGGCTTCAACTCATCTGCACCTTCTCAAGAACACAATTGTCCTCTTGTATTTCAATCACCATGAAATACTTGGTTCTGACCACGTCTTCTTCCACTTAAAAAGTCTTACTAGCTTCTTTCATTACCTTGGCAATTCTACCCACATCCTTTGTGGAATTGCCTTTGTGATCTGCCACAATACCTCTGCAGTAACAAGTCTCCTTCTTGCTACATATGCTTTACTAAGCTTCTCTCCTCTGAGCTCAGTCTTTCAGCATCTCTTTTGTTCTTTCCTTTGGAACCAATCGAGCACTCATTGCTCTAGGTTGCTGCAATCTTCTCACTTCCTTATGCTGTCACTTATGTATCAATATAACAACCACATATTCTCCAGTATTTAAATCAAATTAAACAAAACATACCACCTCACCTTCAAGATATTTGCATGACCTTGTTTCACCATTTCTTGCCCTTTAAAAGGGTTGTCCTTTGTTCCTTGCATCTGCAAGTTCCAATATTCTGTTATACCTTACCTCTGTGTACCTATTGTTTGTCAGATTAAAATCTGATCGCCCTTGCCTGCATAAACACCTTTACACATAGCTCTCTTCTAAATTCTTTTACATAGAATTTCTTTGTTCTGTTTAACATCAATTGTTTCAATTACAATTCTGCTTCGATACCAAATGACGCAGGGTTACCCCTGCTTACCCACAGTATGCATGCCAAACATGCATAAACTAATTTGCCCAAGAATTTGACCCACTAACGAGTCAAATCTTCAAATCAACAATGGATTAGGGCCCCCCTTTCTTAATCTCTCTGTGGAATAATTTATAGACTAACATAGTCTACCTCTTCATTTGTCCATTCTATCGGGACTCATTCTCCTCATAAACCTTAGTTTATAACCTTAAGCCCGCATATATAACCAAAACCCCACTCTTTATAACTATAGTTATACCGAACTTTAAACCACATCAATCCTTCATATCGACGCTATTTCATTATAACCCATTTACAAAGGAATCATACACAAAACATACATTTTCCGCCTTTTATACGGCCTCTGCACAGTTATCGATGCATGCTCCTTTATCGCAATCAGTAATCGCTCCTTTGTGGTCATATTACACAGGCCTCTATTGCATCCAATATGCGATTAACGTAATACCAGATTTCAAAACATATAAAACTGTGCCTATAACGATATTGGGTCCGCCTTATCATTCGCTTCCGCTGCACCACTTTGATCTCCGAAACCCCAATCGCCGATACCTCCAATGGCCGATCAAACAATTTGCACGACAATCCTCCACCGTCAATCTTCCTCCATCAGATCTGACGGTTGACATTAATTTCGGGTCGACAACAAGCAAGAGGATTAACCGCCCGATAAAGCAGTTTCTCTCTCCTCACTGCTACGTGTAGCTTGATAATTGGAATCGGTTGCTCACCCTTCAATACCACTTACCACTTATTCTCAACCTAAAAAACCATTTCCTGTTGCGAAACCACTTGTTTGCTGATTATCTTCTACGCTCTTCTGTTGCTCAACTCCGCGAATTCTCAGTTCGGTACCTCTCCAGAGCTTCACTCTGATCCTTCAATTGGATTCGATGATCCATTATGATTCCTCTGAATTATTCTTCTCCTCTACGTATTCTACAGAACTCTGCCTACACACATATATTATACAAAATTCCTATTCACTCATAAAACAACGTTCAATACTCGAAACACACACATTATACAGTTTCAGAATAAACCTTTGTATTATATAAATATGAACAACGATCATAGAATGAGATTATCTATCTCTCTCTGACCTGATTCTTCTGATTTGTGGCCTCTTTTCACACTTTGCCCGTAGTCTTACAACCACACTTTAGCTATCTAGCTAGCCTATCTAAAACATCTAACTTTCTAACCTCTGTCTTTGCCTTTTAGGCTTACATTTATACAAAAGGACTCTAAAACCAATTCCTGGTTTAGATCCATAAATTCTTCAAGAAAATCCTAAAATCTCTTCCTCATCCTAAGGATCCTCTCTAATCCATAAAATCATGAACTAACTCCTAATTTGAGTTTTACAATTAATTCTCAAATCCTCTCATCTCTTAATTATCCTAAATCCCTCATGTTCTTCTACATTTGGGAACATTTACAAATATGCCTCACTATATTTAATTAAATCCTATTCTCATTAAAATCACTCAAAAGCCTAAATAATTACATTAATTCACACTTAGGAGACCAACTCCCTTGAAAACACAATACCCCTGTGTCTACTAAAATATAATGACATTATTGGGCTGAATGTTCCTGCATCAGAATCAGAAGTAACAGGTTGTATAGATCAGTGTTGAAAATATCGGTATCGACAAAATATCGGCGAGGGTCCAGAAAACATCTTATCGGCAATATCGGCGAAAATAGCGGCAAATATTGGCAAGCATAAAAAATGCATAATATATTCATTTTTTTTTAGATTTCTAAACATATAAAGCAATAACAACATGAACTAAACACGTTGGCACATAAATATGAAGAAAGCACTGATATATATGATGTCAAATAGAAATGATACATCAAACTTTAAAGGTGATACCAAATCCTGCTAATCCCTAATAATTGTCCAATGAAGGACTCAAACAAAATAACATCACATATCCTGCTGATCCCTGATAATTGTCCAATGAAGGACTCAAACAAAATAACATCACATATATAAAACTTTAAAAGTATTTCATCATCATGAGTTATAAACTTATATGTAGCAAAAATTGCAAAACAAATAAAACTAGCAGCTATCTATCTGAGACCATTGGCCTTTCCCTTCCAACTTTTTTTCTGTCTTGTTCAACAATTGCTTCAAGAGCTTTTTGTATAACCTTTGCACTAGAAACCATACAAGGCATTATATTTGCATCATGTGCAGAGAGTCTAGCCAGATGGTATTTCAATCGTGTAACCTCTCTTGACATCTTGGTCCCACACAATTTGCATGATATATATGCCCGATTTGCCCCACCAACAACCTCCCCATACTCCCAAAATGGGTCCAAGGCTTTTGGCATATTTGACATTTGTAGTGAACTAATTCAAACCTAGGGCACAAAAAAACAAAAAAATGGCATTAAACCCCCCAACACAAAAATAATAAGTAATAACCACCTCATTTAAAAAAATTACTACATTATTTGCATTTTGCAATGTGAATGAAAAATGGCAATAAGAGGGTGCATAAGAAAGTTGAAAAAAGATGAAGCTTGCTGTCCAAATATGGAGAAAACCCTTGCATTGGCTCATGGGCATGAAAATCATAGCAAATGGAAAAAAACAAAGAAACAAAATGTTGGTAGGCAAAGAGGCAAGCAAGCATAACCCTAAATCTATGAAAAATCATTAACATAGGGGTTTTTAAGAACATACCTGTTAATGGAAGAAATGAAGTTTGTCTCACTATTATTTAATCTTTGAATCACAAAAAAATCTTAGTTGGTGGTGATGATTATTGTTTGATCCTCAAACCCTCCTTGACAACCACCACGAAACTGTTCCCCTTCCTTCTCCAACACTCAGAAACAAAAATGAAGAAAAAAAACGATTTTCCCTTTTTCTAGCCGCGGCAAAACATGCCCAGCAATATTTTACGTCGTCTCGCGATATTTTGCCGAGATAACGACGATATCTCGGAAATATTGCGATATTTTCGGGAGCCAAAAAAATCGCGATATTTTCTCGGCGATATTTCGGCTTGCCGAAAATATTACGATATTTTTGATATTCGGCGATATTTCGTCGATATTATCATCACTGGTATAGATTTCAACTAGAATCTCCAATGGCATGGATAGGCAGCAGTGGGGAAAATGATTTGAATGAACTATGGTACAGAAGGATGGGACACTTACACCATGGGGCTCTAAGAATTCTCGGGAAAATAGTATCAGGAGTTCCAAAATTAAGTACCGAACGAGATGATGTATGCAGACGATGCGCACTAGCCAAGTACGCCAAGGCAACATTTTCCAGAAGCAACAATAGGGCTAAGAGTGTTCTGGGATTGATAGACTCAGATATCTGTAGATCCATGTCCACAAAAGCTCTTAGTGGTGCCATCGCCGAATATTTCGTCACCTTCATTAATGACCGTTCCAGAAAGACTTGGATCTACTTTCTAAAAACCAAGGATGAGGTTTTTGGTCGATTCAAAGAGTTCAAGGCTCTAGTTGAGAATCTGACAGGAAAGAAGATAAAGATATTGTGCTCAGACAATGGTGGAGAATACATCAACAAGGACTTCACTGATTTTTGCGCAAGGGAGGCATCAGAAGAGAGTGGACAACCCCCTATAATCTAGAGAAGAAAGGAAGAACTGGACTATTGTTGAAGCAACTAGGGAAATGTTGTATGATCAGGATATGCCCAAGTTTCTATGGGTAGAAGCATGCAACACGACAGTGTATATCCAGAACATGACTCCTCACAGAGCATTAGGTAAGATTACTCTGGAGAGTGTCTTCACTGGTAAGAAGCCTGAGGTGAGTCATTTCAGGGTATTTGGGAGTTTGGCATACTGCCGTGTACTTGAAGAAAAAAGGAAGAAATTGGATTAGACTGCGGAGAAAGGATATCTTATAGGATGTAGCGAGAATGCTAAGGCATATAGAGTCCATCTTCCGAGGAATAGGAAGATCGTAATTCGATGGGATGTAAAGTTCATGGAGGACAGAGCTTTCAAAAAATCCTGAGAAATGCCTTCCGAAGAGCAGCCAAAGGATCATCCATTGGTCCACCCACTTTGACCAGCAGAAACTAGCGCTAGTATTTCTCCTAAAGACAAAGCCCAAGAGGTGGAGCCTTAGGAAGAGGAGGAGTAGATAGATATACCCACTGCGAGTGGTAGAACGAACCAGGAACTTCAACAGATTCTACGAGATGCAGAGGATTTTGTTGGGGCGCCCAGGAACGAGAAAAGGGAGCGTAGATGGCTAGAAAGATACCAAGCCTTGGTGGCTCAGGTTGGAGAACCCTCCAGTTTTTAGGAGGCTGTTCAACATCAAGTATAGGTAGATGTGGTACCTAAGCCTCAGGACAGGTCAGTTGTAGGGTCGAGATGGCTCTACAAAGTCAAATACGCTGCAGATGGCAGTGTAGAAAAATACAAAGCCAAGTTTGTGGCTAAGGGGTTTGCTCAGAAGGAAGGGATAGACTACGAAGAAACCTTCGCCCCAGTAGCCAAGTATACTTCTATTAGATCCGTGATATCCCTTGCAGCTCAGATGGGGTGGGAGATTCACCAGATGGATGTCAAGACGACGTTCTTGAACGGGGTGATAGAAGAAGTATACATTGAACAACCAGAGGGTTTTGAGACACATGAGAAGAAATCTCATGTATGCAGATTGAAGAAAGCTCTGTATGGGCTTAAACATGCACCTAGAGCATGGTACAGTTGAATTGATGGCTACTTGCAGAAAATGCGATTCCTCAAGAGTGATGCAGATCCTAACTTATACTATCTGGTTGTAGAGAATGAACCTCTAATCCTGGTTTTATATGTGGATGATCTCTTTCTGACAGGATCATCCATGCTCATCAAAGATTGCAAGGAGAACGTAGCCACAAAATTCAACATGAAGGATTTGGGATGGATGCATTATTTCCTGGGGTTGGAAGTTTGGCAGCAGAAGGGTGAAATTTTCCTTGGGTAAGGGAGATACGCTACAGAGATTTTGAAAAGGTTAAGGATGTAGGACTGTAGACCTATGGCTACTCAAATGATCACCAACTGGAAGAAGATTGATGCATCCGAAGATAAAGAAGTCGATCCCACCTTGTACAGGTAGCTCATAGGGTCCCTAATGTATCGGGTCAATACCAAATCGGGCATTTGTTACATTGTCAACACCCTCAATTAGTTCATGGTAGAACCAAAGAGAGCGCACTGGTCAACAACCAAGCATGTTCTCATATATATACAAGGAACAGTTGAGCATGGACTAATGTACACCCAAGGAAATGACATCAGGTTGAGTGGGTTCACTGACGCAGATTGGGCTGGAAGTTTAGTAGATCGGAAAAGTACCATTGGGTACTATTTCAGTATTGGGTGAGGAATGACCTCCTGGTGTAGTAGGAAATAAAGATCCATGGCTCTGAGCTCAACTAAAGTTGAATATATGGCAGCTAGCACAACTTCGTGCGAAGCCATATGGCTTAGGAAATTGCTTGTGAATCTATTCAGGAGAAAGATGGAAGTGACCAATATTTTGTGTGATAATCAGAGTTGCATCAAGCTCTCTGAGAATCCAATCTTTCATGATCGGTCGAAGCACATTGATATCAGGTGTCACTTTATCAGAGACTGTGTCCAACGAGGGGCAATACAACTGAGGTACACCCCAACAGGAGAATAGGTGTCAGACATTCTCACCAAGGCCCTAGGAAGAACAAATTTTGTTTACTTCAAGGAGAAGATGGTGAAAAATCCGTTTCAGTAGTAGAAGCGGATAGTATAAGGAGTTGCAGTGTAGCAGTTAGCAGTGGCAGTGTTATGGGCAGCATCATGCAACATATTCAGAGGGAGCTACAGTACAGATGTAGCAGTGAGTTGCAGTGTCATGGGCAGCAGTATAGGTTGCAGCAACGCAGTGGATGAGTGGCAGTCGGCCTAGCATCAACAATGTAAATGACTGATGCCATGGATCAGTGTGATGCTTCTATTGGGAAGTATTGCTAGAGCACATTCCTCGCCAAGAGGGAGTTTTGATTTTGGGTAGCATCGAATGTACTCTAGCTCCGAAATTTTGTGGAGGGGCTAGAACACATGAGATCTCCAAGACCTAGAAATCGTTTGGAGAAATTCCACCTGGATGAGGAGTTATTAAAATAATTAATATTTTTAATGGGTTCCTAAGTCTAAACTTAGGAAAATAAAAATATTAATGGGTATTAATAAAGATATGGGTGAGAAGCTTCTAAGAGATGAGGATCAAGTCTGTTCTAATCTTAGCCGTTGATTAGAGACTTAATCTCGACCGTTGATTCATCAACAGGAAAAGTATAAGAGAAGACTTGACAATCATTTGGAGATAAACTGGGCAAATACTCAGTAACCTGAGGAAAATCGATTCTCAAGGAGGAGGAGTTTGATTTTAGAGGGAGAGTTGTAGGGTGAAGGAAGAGGAGGGCATCAGTAGCAGCTAGAGATTGAGGAGGAGGTGATGCAGGGCATTCGAGAGACAACACAGAGGGAAGAGCCAGGAGACAACACCATTGGAGACGCAGTCATCACACAGGATGACACAGAGTAACGCAAAAGTTACGCAGAAGTGGGTGAGGGGTCTCTAGGGTGTCAGAACTTCTCTAGGAGGAGGAGAAACTATCTCAGGCGTTTGTCTCAGAAGTGTCAGTTTTTCTGTAGAATAATTCCTTGTAAAGCAATTGTTCTTGAAGATTAATAAATAAACCCTCATTTGTTGCACCAGTTTTCCCACATTAGGTTTTTCTGGGGACAACTGTCCAAAAACAACTATGTTGATGTGATTGATTCTTGTGCTTGTATATCACTGTTATTTTCTCTATGTAATTATGTGATAACTGTAGTAGAATTTATTTTAATGTTTACTGAAGGGTTTCGTAAATAACTTATTGTGAGAGATAAGTAGGTGAAATAAATCAGTTACTGCAGTAGAATTTTGTGTTAGAAATTTTCACATATAATGATGCCCTAATTTCTCACATGTGTGGAAGATGCAACGCTGAAAAAGCAGTCCCAAAATTTCAGTTTTCTTTTCTTATGTAGTCTTCTTTTTCGCTGGAAAGAATACCTTCTTTTTCCCTTGTTCGAACTTGTTTCTACTTCAGATCAACTTGAATTAGTGGTTTCTCAATTGAGGTCGAGGTCTCCCTTATATGTAGGAATTTATAGGGTAAGTTCCTCAGATAGAAACCCAAAGGACACCGCTCACAAACAGATCACAGATCAATACACCAGTATTTTTGACGTGGTTAAAACTCTGAAAGAGGGAAACAGTGCACAGCTTGAGCCAACGCGGCCACTTCAGGCAATTTATTAATGTAAAAGAAAGAAAATTTACATAATCTTCTCTCATGAACGATCAACTTACAAATGACCCTCCATGCTCTTTAAATAGAGATCATGGACCAATCAGGTGTTAAGCCACGGATCAAGTGTCAGTAATATTGAGGAGAGAATGAACCGTCGGATCACTTCATGTCTAGAACATATCGTGACCACCAGATTGTATGTTACAAAAGTACATTGTAAAGAAACACACTTTACCTAACTCTACACTAGACCAAGTTATATTTAACTATTTCCTATGTGTCGGAATATCCTAACATCCCCCCTTAAGAACAACTTGGTATAGGATTGAAGGATGTACAAATATGACACAATAAGAAAAGGAAGGAGGCATTAAAGCCTATCCCCCCTTAGTGACAACTTCTCGAACTCCAACCATAAATCGAAGTTTAGTAAACTTCGCCTCTGTGGGCGCCTTTGTAAAGATGTCTGCAACTTGATCATCGGTTGAACAATATTGCACTTCAAGAACATGGTCATGAATGAGCTTTCTGATGAAGTGCATTTGTAGTTCAATGTGTTTGTTGTGCTGATGTTGGACTAGATCTTTGCATAGTTGAATGGCACTTTGATTATCACACCAAAGTGTAGTCAGATGCTGCTGCTGAAAGCCAAACTCTGACAAAGCCACATGGCTTCCTTACTAGCTTCTACGGCGCCATGATACTCTGCTTCTGCTGAAGAGAGAGAAATGGCACTTTGTTTCTTGCAAGCCCATGTAATAGGTCCAGAACCAAGAGTGAAGACATAACTTGCAGTAGACTTATGATCATCAGGGTCACCAACCCAATTGGAATCAGTGAAACCAAGAAATAGAGAAGATGCTTCTGCATTGTAATGAATCCCAAACTGAACTATACCTCGAACATAACAAAGTATTTTTTTAGCTGCTTTCCAATGACTTTCATGTGGGTTTTGCATAAACCGAGCAATAAGGCCAACATCAAAGGCATGAACTGAGAACGTGTGTGACGTTGATCTGTAGGATCACCTGCAAGAGAACCTTCTGCATCCAGAGTAGTGCGGACCCATTTTGGAAGCTAAGGAGTTGAAGGAGGATCCCAAGAAGGTGGGGGAGGATTGCCATCCTCGCTATCATCATTTGAAGAAGAAATATTTTTAGAAGTAGAAGTGATAGAGAGAGGTGGCACATCCACTGAACTAGGCTCATAGGCCAATATATTTTCAGCAAACTTTACATCTCTTCTAATGATAACATTTTTGGATTTAGGTGGAAGAAGTCTATATCCTTTGACATCTTCAGAATATCCAACAAAAATACATTTTTCACTCTTAGGTTCTAAGGCTTTATGTTTCTCATTTGGAATATGGGCCCATGCTTCACTTCCAAAAACACGAAAGTGACTTACATCTGGTGTAATTGAGCTCCATGCTTCTTCTAGAGTGATATTCTTTAAAACCTTGGTAGAAGTGCGATTTACTATGTAATTTGCATAGTTAATTGTTTCTGCCCAAAAATTAAGACTAAGTCCTTTCAATTGAAGCATACAATTAGCCATTTCCTTTAAGGTGTGATTTTTTCATTTCAGCTACACCATTTTTTTGTGGAGTATATGGAACAGTATGTTGCATTTGAATTCCATGCTCAGTGCAAAAGTTGATGAATTTGTTGTTAACATATTCTCCGCCATTATTAGATCTTAGCTTAAGAATTTGATGTCCAGATTATTTCTCAACAAAGGCCTTAAAGGCCACGAACATGTTAAATACTTCACTCTTGAGTTTTAAGAAGTATATCCAAGTGCGTATGGAGAAATCATCAATGAAAGTTAAGAAATACTTATAGCCAGAGAATGAAACAACTAGAAGTGGACCACATAAATCACTATGCACAAGCTGAAAAGGGGCTGAGGTGTGCCAAGAGGCACGTTTTTCAAAACTATCCTGATGATGTTTTTCGAGTACACATTTGGAACAAACACCATCTCTGCAAGATACCATAGGAAGACCTATCACCATATTTTCTTTACATAGCTTTTGAAAGGAGCGATAGTTTAAGTGACCAAATCACTCATGCCAAATTTTGCTCACTTCATCATTATGAGCAACAAATACCAAGGGAAGAGTTGATGACCCAAAGTTGTTAAACTTATACAACCTTGTAGAATCATCAGCTATTCCAATAGCTAAAATATGTCTAGGATCTCTTAGGTCCTTAAACACAACATCGTGAGGTGAAAATTCAACGGTTTTACCTTCATATGAATGAGTTATCTGATATATAGATAGAAGGTTGCAGGATAAGGTTGGAGAACATAATACATCATTAAATTGACCATTGTCTAGATGAATAGTTCCAATCCCTACAACACTAAGAGATCTATCATCACCAACATATATATTTTTGGTGTTACAATCATTTAAAGAAGAAAACATGGCTTTGTTTTTGGCCATGTGATAAGAAGCTCTAGAATCAATGAGCCACTCATGAAAATGAGAAGAAGAAGATACATTTAGTGCATAACCAGACCGAGATGCTTGACAACCACATGCAGAAAGTGCTATTCCTGAAGATGAAGTTGAGGTTGAAAAGTGCTCCAAATGGATGTTATGCTTCTTCATTGTTGCTTCCAAGGCTTCCATCTTTTTAAAGCATTTGGATTCTAAGTGGCCATCTCGATTACAAAAATTACAATGTCTATCAGTCTTCTTCCTTTTGTTTTTTTTTGCCTTATCATTTTGTTGAATTGATTTTTCATTTTGAGACTGAAAGTTGTTAGGACCCTTGGTTGGTTTAGGACCATTCTTTTTAGGATGCTGCTTCTTCGCATTCTTTGAACTTGGTTGCCACTGGGCGGCTAAGACTTTCCTAGAAGAGTTTCCAAGATTAAGAAGACCAAGATGTAAGAGTTTTTCTTGTTTTCTTATTAAAGAATCACAAAAGACATCAAAAGAGGGGGATTTGTAGTCTTGTCCTTGAGAAATAAAGGCTTCTCTAATAGAATGGAAGGTGGAAACAAACACAGAGTAGGCTGGTCCCAACTTAGTAAAAATGGAATAGATAAGGCTACCATTTTCTTTCTTAACCTTAACACCTTCAAAGAGAAGTCTAAGAGTCTTGAACTTGGACAAAAAATCTTCAATGGAAGAAAAATTATTGGGGTCCAATGTATGCAACTCATTTTCGAGTTGATGGGCTCTAATTTCATTTTTAATTCTAAAAACTTTATTGAGCTGTTTCATTGCTTCATTAGGGTATCAAGTTCTGCAATATGGAATCTAAGGTCTGGAGAAATAGACATCCGTATCAACCCATGTGCTTGATCTTGCCTATTTTCCCATTTGGCTTGCTTATCTTCATCTTTAAGTTTAGGCTCTTGGCCTGAGGCTATTCTATAAAGACCTTTACTTCTAAGTAAATTCTCCATGTAGGACACCCATTGGAAGTAGTTGGTGCTGTCAAGAATAATTTGGCATGAAATTTCCATTTGAACAGAAAGTGAAGTTGTAGATGCTGAAACTAAGTGTTCCAATGGAAAGATCTCGAAAAATTAGGTTGATTAAAAAAACGGCTTTGAAAACGACTTTCGGATGAAGAAGTTATGGCTTTTTGAAGAAAAGTTGTTGAAGATGCCGACGAAGTACATGAATGTGCGGAAGTGAATGATAATGTTATATTTAAAAAAAAAACCCCCCTCTTTCCAAACTTAATCTAATTAGCTCACTTCTTAAATTTTTTTATGTGACTCACTTTTATAAATAAGTGAAAGTCACTTTTACAATGGTACTTTATGAGCTACCCACTAAATTGTAACATAAATAAAAGATAAAGGACTTTAGAATTATAAGTGACTCGCTTTTTATAATGGGTGAGAACACTTTTACATAAAGTAACTTTAGAACATAAGTTACATGTGCTTTTTGAAAAAGTAACTCAACAAAAAAAAGACTTGAACCCAAGACCTCTATTCTCATAAAGTAACTTTGGACTAAGTGAGCTAGTTTAAAAGTTTAGTAATTTTTGGAAAAGAAGAAGGTTTTTTTTTAGTCACTGAAGCTTTGGAGTGCGTGCTTACTTGAGAAAACCCTTTTTGCCTACAAAACAAAAGACCACACAACCAAAAACGGACATGCAAAAAAAACCAAACCTTACGGTTTGAAGTTAGATTTCACTGGAAACTAAATATTTTCTTGAATGTTTCTAATTTTCCGAGATCACACAAAGGCACGACAGAAAAGAGCATACACATGAGAAAAATCCTTCCTTTTTGTTTCTGATTTGCACAAATTGCACAGAGTCGCGGGGCAAGGAGCATATGCAAAAATGAAAGGTGTGGATCCGGTAATAAAAAACAGAGAGATAAATAAACCGAAATAAACAGAAAGATAAATAACTAAAACTGCAAATAAAGACTG
Source organism: Pinus tabuliformis (assembly GCA_031772625.1). Taxonomy (NCBI): domain Eukaryota; kingdom Viridiplantae; phylum Streptophyta; class Pinopsida; order Pinales; family Pinaceae; genus Pinus; species Pinus tabuliformis. The sequence continues at coordinate 197,139,333 of CM062816.1, forward strand.
TATACCTCCAGATCTTAAAAATGACATAGCTAGGGCTACCGGAAACCTTTTTGCGTGAAACAAAAGGGGTTTCTCATTGGAAAAGATGCTCCTAACACAATAGAGTAGTCCTCTCGGCCCGAAAGCGGTCAGAAACAATAGATCTAAGAAACGACAGTCGGATGTAGTTGTATCGGCTTTGGATTTGGATCACCAATGGATGCGGCCCTCAAATAGTTCTGATACCATGTAGGAATTTACAGGGTAAGTTCCTTAGATAGAACACCAAAGGACACTACTCACAAACAGATCAATACACCAATATTCTTGACGTTGTTAAAACTCTCAAAGAGGGAAATAGTCCACCACCTGAGTCAACGTGGCCACTTCGGGCAATTTGTTAATGTAAAAGAAAGAAAATTTACGTAAGTTTCTATCATGAACGGTCACCTTACCTATGACTCACCATACTATTTAAATAGAGATCATGGACCAATCGGGTGTTAAGCCATGGATCAAGTGTCGGTAATACTGAGGAGGGAATGGACCATCGAATCACTTCATGACTAGAACATATTGTGACCGTCGGATTGTAAGTTACAAAAGTACATAGTAAAGAAACACACTTTACCTAACTCTACACTAGACCAAGTTATACTTAACTATTTCCTGTGCGTTGGTATATCCTCACATTATATATAGGCTTATTTTGTGGATGAATAGCCCTCTCATGAGCCCTACTTGTCTCTTTATGATGGCTGACTAGATGTAGCATGGTTGACTTGTCTTGGAGAAGGGCTAATGACACTTTGACTGTGTTGTCGCACAGATTGTCACGACAACGCTCAGACTGGGGGCTGCCACCCTGATCCCCGTTCTCTCCGTTTAAGCCTGTCTCCTGCGGCTAAGGGGGGTAGACCCCATGGGACAATGGATGACAAACTATGGACCAGTTGGGTTGGGAGACACGAGGTGAAATAAGCACTTAATTGATTTTATTAAGTTAATAGACCAGTGCCTTATAGGGTTAATGACTGAATGATTATTTATCAAATGCTTGCAAAAATATGAACTCATTAACAATCATTTACCATCAAATAACTCAAACAAAGATTAACTTTTACCAAATGCGAGATAATTGATAAATGCTCAATGGCTTAACGATATTCCAGCAATTAAATTTCTAAAGAAGGAATGCTTTAAACCACCATGAAATTTAAATGCTGACCAGATTTCAAACAGTTAATCTCTAGATATAAACATTCTAAGCACATTTAACTTCACCACAATAGAAATAAGCCTTTAAAAAAGGATTTCCAAATTTTTATTAGCTTTTTTCAAATATTTTTTTTTAATATTTTTTAAATATTATTATTATTATTATTTTTTTAAGAATAAAACAAAACTAAAATCTTAGTAAAACTAAAATAAATGAAACTTAAAACTATTTTAAACTAAACTAAACTAAATGAAAATTAAAATTATTAAAATTTAATCCTAAAATAAAATAAATCTAAACAAAATATGAACCCATTAAAATCTAAAAATTAATTCGTTTTTATGATTTTTATTTTTTATATTTATAATTTTTTGATTTTTTAAATAAAATTCTAAGATTAAGATAAAACAAAACTAAAAATCTAAACAAAACTCTAAAAAAGGCCTAAGGATCAACTTTTTATGATTTTTGGGAATTTTTTTATTTTTTTATGATTTTTTGATTTATTTTAAAATCAAAATCAAACCAAAACTAAACTTAAAAATACCCATTTCTAAGACTAGAACCTAAACTAAATAAAAGTAAATAACAAAATGAAAAAAGAACTAACACCTAATAGCATCGCATATAAAATATAAACAAAATCGAATTTCTTTTTGTTATTTTTATATTTTTTAATGTTTTTTTTAATAGATTGTAAAATTCTAAATTTAAAATCAAAACTGAATAAAACTAAAATCTTAAAAAAAAAAAAAATCTAAATCCTAACTAAAACTAAAATATTAATCTAAACTAAAATCTAATAAAAATAAAAAGAAACTTTTTTACCTTTTATGAATTTTTATTATTTTTATTTTTTGATTTTTTTGATATTTTTTAAATAAAACTTAAACTATAAATCTAAATTAAAAAAATAATCCAAAGACCAACCTGTTAAAACTTCCTTTTTTTAATGAATTTTTTTTATTTTTTTATGATTTAATTTAAATTTTTTTTTTAAAACAAAACTAACTAAATTAAAAATAAAATTAACTAAACTAAAAACCAAAAAAAAAGAAGGGGCCTAAATCTAATTCTAAATGAAATTTAAAACTAAACAAAAGGAAAGTCGAAATTTTATATTTTTTGTGATTTATGCATATTTTATTTTGTTTTTTGTTTTTTTTTTTTTTAATGGGATTTTTTATTTAAGTCAAAATCAAAGGAAACTAAACTAAAACAAAATTTTAAGATTAAAACTAAACTACATAAAACATACGCATGAAACTAAGCTAAAATGGAAATAGAAAACTTCAAACGCAAAATCTAAAATCAAAAATGAAATCCGTCTATGCGTGCAGGTGCTTGACGACAGAGTAGGGCAGGACAACGAAGAAAAGCGTGAAGGGATTTTTGGACGGTGGCAGATTGAGCAGCATCGATGAAATGAACGCAGGAGTGCTGAAGCTGCGTTGATTTGATGGATTTTTTGCAGGTATGCGTGGAAACGCAGCTCGATGGAGGGAGCAACAATGCGGGCTTGAATTTTCATGCAAATGAAGAGCTTGTATGGCAACGTTTGGACAGAAAACGCTGCGCAGAGAAGAGAAATCCCTGAGCGGTGGCTGCGCAGGTCGAAAATGTAGTCAGATAGGGATGATACGCTGGTCAAAGAGTGAGGAGAAGATCACTGTAGTAGAGGACTAGGCAGCGGGCAAAGAAAAGCGCATGGAGGAGCCGCGTGAGGGACACGTTCAAGTCCAAGACAGCGTAAAGGGAGGCAGCATATAAGTGAGACTGATAAGCTGATGAATGTAGTGGATGCAGAGAAAAATGCGTGGAACAACAAAGAAGAATGGGGTTATATGCAGAATGAGGGACTGAAATCGAAATATATATTCAAAAAAATCGAACTGTATGGTGTGTGTATGTGCGGAAGAAATGCAGCGTGAATGAAGCTGGGAGAAACACAGGTGTTTTGCAGGTATGGAAGCGCTGGAGTTGGAATGAATGGAGGACAGGCTTTATTCCTTCTCGCTTGGTTAAAGTATTGATTCTAGTAACCAATAAGCTAAGAAAAAGATGAAAGGGAAGAAGAAGAAGAAGCAAAATAAGCACAGGGGAAACCAAACAACCATTTCTACCGATGCAACTGATGTTAAGAAACCTTCCAATCAGCCCCGAAAAGTTAAATTCCCTTGCATGTTATGTAAGGTTGACCACCTTCTTAGAGATTGTCCTGGTATTCCCAAGGTATTAAAAGTGTGGTACACAGGCTCACATCGATCTTTGTCGTCAGCTTCTGGAGATCATGCTGGTGACAAATGAAAAAAAGCGTAAAGTCAAATTTCCCTGTAAGTTATGTGAAGGGAATGATCCTATTCACCTTTGTCCTTATATGGATGAAGCCTCAAAAGTGGTGGAAAATCTTACAGCTTCTCAACCACGATTTCTAGCTGGTTACCGGAAGCTTTCTCCTAATCCTCCACTAGTTGATGAAGTGATTGATCAAAATCTGAACCCCATCAATCCCAGTCTCTTTGAACCTGAATCCCATGAGTCTGTTCCCGGCCAACCATTGGTTGAGAAATTGGTTGACCTGATTCCACCTTCAGCTGATCGTACTTTTTCCGTAGAGAGTAGGGATCATACCGCTCAGGTTCTTCTTGTTTCTTCTGATTCTACTGGATTGGAGTCGATTGACAGAACCTTGTCTCCCTTCTTACATGCCTTTTAAGATCATGGTAAAGGCTTATAATAAGGACATCCATCACACTGTTATAGATGAGGGAGCTTTTGTTAGTATTCTATCCTCCTTTGCTTGGCAAGCTTTGGGTTCCCCACAGCTTGTGTCTGCCGCTCCGAATCTGTTAGCTTTTAATAGAAGAACCAGTCAACCCTTAGGGATCCTTCCTCAGTTTCTTGTTACCTTGGGAGGAAAAACTGTATGTATTGATGTTATGGTTGTCATAGACCCTTTGGACTTCAATTTTCTCCTAGGGCGAGACTATGTTTATGCTATGAATGTTGTTGTATCCACACTCTTTCGAGTGATGTGCTTCCCGCATGATGGACAGATTGTGGCTATCGATCAACTTTCATTTGTTGGTCTTGAATTAACCACCAATCAACCAGCTTCCCTAAGTGTTCCGAATGTGCAAGTGGTATATTCCCCGCTATAGGTTAATTATGTGGCAACCTATCCCATTCACGTACCTACAGTTGAATATGAGCCTTTCACTGTCTGCTCAATTGCTTTCGACCTAGATTTGGTAGGTGATATGGTGGATCATTTACTGGGGGCATTTGAGTCTGACACTTGCATTGGGTCCTTTGATCCCTTCCAGAGTGTTGTTCTCCCATCTGATGAGGACCTCTTGGAAGCCATGGTTTCTTGGAGGCCATGATTTGAGTTTGGAGCAGAGTACCTTTTCTTGTGTCAAGCTCTTTAAAAAATGAAACAAGGTCCTCGGGGCAAAGTTCCTTTTCTTGTGTCAAGCTCGGTAAAAATGAAACAAGTGTGAAAATTCTATCACTACAGCAACTGATTTACTTTTCCTACTTATTTCATCATAAGTTATTCATGAAACTACTTCAACAAACATTAAAATAAATACTGTTGTAGATATCACATCGTAATGTAGAAACAAAAATATGCACACATTGACACAGTTATTTTGGACTAATGTCCCCGGAAAAACCCAATGTGGGAAAACCGGTGCAGCAAAGGAGGATTTTATTATTCAGCAATTTTCTTGTACAACAGGGTGCCAAACTGGCTTATCCATAGATAGACAAACTTCCAACACTTTCCTAAACCCAGCGTAGGCCCTACTGACCTCTGCTATAGCCTGAAACCCTCTGCGTCAGCCTACTAAGGCTCTACGTAGCCTCTCTGGGTTTCTGCGTCACTCCTGTAGCCTCTGCATGGATGATGCAGGCCCTTTTGGCTTTGCGCAGTCTCTACTGCCTCTGTGTGGCTTCCTCTGGTTCTGCATCTGCCTTTTCTGCGCTGATCTCCCGTCTCTCTATTCCGTACTTGCTGCCTCCTGACTGCTCTCCAGGCCAATGGTTCAATTTCTCAGCAAACCCCTTTCCAGAAATTGAACTGATTGGTCTCCCTTAGTGTGTTCTCCAAGTGCCCCTCAAGCCTCCTCTTATACTTTTTCTATTGACATCTCAAGACCGAGATTAAGTCCCTAATCAACGGCTAAGATTAGATTTGGCTTGATCCATGTCTTTTGGACCATTCTAACACAGATTCATATTAATACACATTAATATTTTATTTTAATATTAATTATATTAATTATTTTAATATCTCTTGATCTGTTTAGAATCTGCCCAAACCCTTTCTGGGTATTGGAGATCTCATGTGCCCCAACCTCTCCACTCTCTTTTGATGCCCTCCTTAGCGCAATAATCAGTGAAGTCCTAATCGACATATTCTCCACCATTATCTGAGCGCAGGACTTTGATTTTCTTACCTGTCAGATTCTCATCTAGAGCTTTGAACTCCTTGAATCAACAAAAATCCTCATCCTTGGTTTTCAAAAAATAGATCCAAGTTTTCCTTGAGTGCTCATCAATGAAGGTAAGGAAATACTCGGCACCACTGAGAGCTTTGACGGACATAGGTCCGCAGATATCTGAGTGTATCAATCCTAGTACACTCTTGGCCCTGTGGTTGCTCCTAGGAAATGTTGCCTTGGCATACTTTCCTAGAGCGCATCTGGATACATCATATCGTTCTGTACTCAGATCCAGAACTCCTGTTACAGTGCTCCTGAGAATTCTCAAAGCTCCATGGTGCAAGTGACCCATCCTTCTGTGCCATAGTTCATTAAATTCTTTGTCCCCATGACTTCCTATTAGTGCCATTGGAGATTCTAGTTGTAATCTATACAACTGATTACTTTTGATCCCGATCTACACTTTCTTTTTCCAGCTCGGGTGTTTGACGTATACCTTTTCCTTGATGAAGTAGATGTCATAGCCCTTGCCTTGTAGTTGTGACACGGAAAGTAAGTTCATCCCCAATCTTGGCACATGCAGCACATTTGTGGCACAGAACCGCTCTCCCGATTCTGTCTGAAAAACTATGGTACCCTTTCCTACTAGAGTACACTTTGCCTTGTTCCCCATAGTGATCTGAAAGTTCATCTTCTCTTCTTGATATTCTGAGAAACACTCTTTGATTTCCATCATATGCCACGAGGCTCCACTGTCTATATACCATACTTCTGATGATGCAGCACTAGTCATGCATGCCACTTCTTCCAACTTGGAAGCCAACATAAAGAAATCGAAATCTCTCTCTCTTGTGCAATCTTCTGAAAATCTGCATGAGTCCCCTGAGGCAGATGCCTCTGCATTGTGGTCTCGAGTCATAACTGATTTTCCCTTTCTGTCTCTGATTAGTTCCTCTGATACCATGTGAAAATTCTATCACTGCAGCAACTGATTTACTTTTCCTACTTATTTCATCATAAGTTATGCATGAAATTACTTCAACAAATATTAAAATAAATATTGCTGCAGATATCACATCGTAATGCAGAAACAAAAATAGGCACACATTGACACAGTTATTTTGGACTAATTTCCCCAGAAAAACCCAATGTGGGAAAACCACTGCAGCAAGGGAGGATTTTATTATTTAGCAATTTTCTTGTACAACAGGGTGCCAAATTGGCTTACCCACAAATAAACAAACTTCTAGCACTTTCCTAAACCCAGCGTAGGCCCTACTGACCTCTGCTACAGCTTGAAACCCTCTGCGTCAGCCTACTGAGGCTCTGCGCAGCCTCTCTAGGCTTTTGCGTCACTCTTGTAGCCTCTGCGTGGATGACGCAGGCCCTTCTAGCTCTACGTAGTCTCTGCTGCCTCTACGTGGCTTCCTCTGGTTCTGCGTCTGCCTCTTCTGCGCTAATCTTCTATCTCTCTGTTCCGTACTTGCTGCGTCCTGACTGCTCTCCAGACCACTGGTTCAATTTCTCAGCAAACTCCGCTCCAGAAATTGAACTAATTGGTTTCCCTCAGTGTGTTCTCCAAGTGCCCCTCAAGCGTCCTCTTATACTTTTTCTGTTGACATCCGAGATTGAGTCCCTAATTAATGGCTAAGATTAGATCTGGCTTGATCCATGTCTTTTGAACATTCTAACACAGATTCATATTAATACACATTAATTTTATTTTCCCTAAGTTTAGACTTAGGGACTCCATTAAAAATATTAATTATTTTAATATATCCTGATCTATTTAGAATCTGCCCAAACCCTTTTTGGGTATTGGAGATCTCATGTGCCCCAACCTCTCCACCAAATTTCGTGGCTAGAGCACATCTGATGCTACCCCAAATCAACAACAAAGTCATGAGCATAATTCCTTTTCTTGTGTCAAGGTCATTAAAAAATGAAACAAGCTCTTATGAGGATAGTTCTTTACTTATGTCAACCTCGTTAAAAAATGAAATAGGTTCCTATGAGCAGAGTTCTTTTCCCGTGTCAAGCTCTTTAAAAAATGAAACAGATCTCCTTTCAATTAGAGTCTTTGATTAGATCGCGTAAATTCCCAGTCGAGTCTTTCACTTGATCTCAGAAATGAACCTTCATTCCATCCACCTGTTAGTAACCAGTAGTCCACTTGGGTGACATGAAATGAAGCTTGGGGGGCATGTACCTTGAATTGAGTCATTATGCTGGGGGCATGCAAACTTATTTCAAGCATAGTTTTTTCTCTGTTTCAAGCTTGTCTAAAAATAAAACCAATTTCAAGCATAGTTTCCCATGTTTCAAGCTTCTGTAAAATGAAACCATTCCTTGTGATTGTCGTTTTTTATCAGCGTGTTTTCGCCAGATGAGCCTTGGTTTCTTCATTCCATCGTCACTGTCTGCTTGGTTGATTTTACGCTTTCACTTGGTTGTTTTACCCTTTCCTAAGGAATAACTGTGATAAGTGGTTTTTTTAGCAAGCCTCTTAACCTCTGCATGTTCTGAGCAGTTCCATCATGACCGAAACCAATTGCTACCCTTTATACCACTCGTTTCTCTGGGAGGAGTCCTCTTTTAGCTCTTTTCAGACTCCCAAAATATGAAAAGATTGTCGGGCACTTGTCTTTTCAAACTTGTAAAAGTAAATGAAAAGATGTCTATTCAGTATAAGTTTCTCTCTTTTCCGGGCTGAGATGGACTATTTATGAAAAATGAATACCTTAGTCGAACATGGCTAAGAGGTTCTCTTGGGTATTGGTTTCTATATTTTCAGACCTAAAGGACTACCTACGAAAAGGGACATTTGGAGTTTTTTTTTTCGCCTCTTTTTCAAACTCTCTAGACATGAAAAAATATCGAGTTTTACCTTCGCTTGAATCATAAAAAAATCAAACAACGATGGATTCGTCGATCATGACAGGGCCGAACCACTCCTTAGGGTTCGTTAAATATACTAGGAGGGATTCATCCGAAAGATGAACTTACAGATCAATCATATGTTATCTTCCTCAAGCTTGTTAAAAAATAAAGAGGTACTGACCAGTATGGTTGGGAAATTGGGAAAACAAGGGATTCCATTTTGCTAATGGCAGTGAGTCGCTCTTGAACACGACACTCTTCCACTTCATCTCTGTGGCTGTTGGGTTGGGTAATCTGCTTGTCTTTTGGTTATCATACTGTTTTCAGAGCCTCCATTTTAGTTTTGGGTCAATGATGCCAACTCCATTCAATGTCGCCAATGTGTTCAAGAGAAGTCATTTAGTTGATCTCTGCTACAATACTCTTAAGCCTTCATTTCATGTCTGTCTTTCCTGATCCAATTCCATGTCAGCATCATTCTGATCATTCTATCTCAATCATGATACCCATTTCGTGTCATTGATGGGGATACATCAAGGCCCTCCTACGACGGGTCACTTCCTATCGACATCAACACATCATCCAGGAAGTTGACTTAGAAACACACTTTTGGTACCTTGGTGCTTGCATACATCAATGGAAAATTTCCTCGCTCTCGGTGACATGTTTACATCAATGGCCTTCGACCAAAAGATTTTGTGTGGTGTTCGACATCAACTTATTTATTCACACCATATGGATTGTACTATAGTACCTTGAGACCCATCAACATCATCAGTGGTTTCTCTCGTGTCTGTTAATGACATACATAATTGGCCAATAGTGAGATGGTGTCTACCATGTTTGACTCCAGCACATTGATTCACATGGTTAGACTCGTACATTAGTTAGTCGTGTGAATGAGATAGAAGACCGCGGATCTAGTTTCATCCATTCGGGCTGCGATTTCATGAGTTATACAAAGATCACAATGTATGATGGTCATGATCATATAGATAGTCATCCAGTCAGGGGTCTATCGATTGCATCTGTGGACGCATCTTTTGATCATTGTACATGTTATGTTAGCTTATGAGCTGAGTATGGGTATGCCTCCCTCTGCAAACAAAGATGTCATGTTATAAATATATTGTAGCAGATGAGGCTTGCCGGTTGTCCTTGATCTCGACTTGTCACAAGGTAAAGCACTTCAGTCATCAGTCATCATTTTTGACTTTGCACTTTAGGGACATTTTGTTATAGGCCATTTTGTCACATTTGATTAGTGAGCCTCCTAAAGGGATCAATTAACATCCTATTCCCCTTTGTCACCATCTTGCACAAAGCCCTAAGCTTGTTCCCTTCATCCCCCAGAATTTCAGCCCTAAACTACATCATCTGAGCTAGTTTTAGGACCAACGCTCCTTGTATGCCTACTGGGGTGTGATCACCTACAAGTTGCTCCACTGTGGCCTGCATTGGTCACCAGCAGGTTGCTCCCCTTTGCACCTGTGTTGGTTCTAGAAATCCGGGAGAATGATTGGGATTCCAGAAGCTTCCCCTTCTAGAAGTTTCCAAAATTTGTTTTAACTACTTACCTTGGATAAAACATTCGGATCCTATTCTTCCCTACTTTGGAGTTTTCACCACTTATCCTTTGATTCTATCCCTCCATCAACAGTGGATCTCAAACCCTAGATTGGTAATTGGATAAGAACTCCCAACTTGCTCTACTCTATATATTGCCAGCCTTCTATGTGGCTGGGGGTTGGCTTTTGGAGAGTGATTCTACCCTTATGCTACTGTAAAGAGAGTTAGGTTTTCATGCATTTGGGGTGATTGGAGGTACACTTTGTGACAAAGGAAGGACACGTCAACAACTTGGAGGAGCTCTTTTACAAGATCAACTGCTACTTATGGTTGTAATCTCCTTCCATTTATATTAATGCAAAGAATTCATTGTTTTCCTATATGTGAAGTTGTTATTTCATATATTTCAATACCATGTTGATCTATTGAATGAAGTATTTAGATGATACTGCATAGATCTCGTAGTTTCGTGGCTTGTGTTATCTGACTGTGCAGGTTCTAATTTTGGCATTTGGAGCTGGAATTGGAGCTTCCAAGCTAAAGAAGGAGCGAAGTGTGTGAAGGATTTCAGGTAGGGTTCACTCCATCATCTATTTACTTTAAGTAAAAGCATTGGGTTCCTTGTCTCTCTATTGTTCTAGATTAGCCACCAACCTAGGGGAGATACTTTTGTTCGCAATCGTAAATTCCGTATAACATTCATAATACATTGATATTCTTCCTGCATTGCTTTCTTCTATTCTTCTTAATGAGCGACTTCTTCATAAGTAGTTGGTTCCGCTTCGATTAACTTTGTCATGTATGTTGCATATCTTGAGTATCTTTTTGGTCTTTTGCTTTCTCTAAAAGTTCTTTTTTCTGCTCCATGTCGTTTGGCATCTTCAAGTGTAGTTTTTAACCAATTTGGCCTCTTCTTTGTTTCACTAATGATTGTTGTTGAAAACTGGCAGCTCAAGGATGAATTTCTAAAAATAGAAAGTCTCAAGTATGACTTTCCAAAAATAGTAAATCACCTTGCATCAATTGGTAAATAAGTATTGTTGATGGAAAATCCCTTTTGATCATCAATCAATCCTAATAGTTCAATTTTGACTTAATCATCAATATTATCATTAATATTATTATTATTATTCTTGTGATATTATTATATTATTATTAAAAATAAATTCAAGTTTCTCAATCATGAGACTTAATCATGTCTTATGTAACTCCCCTCAATTGATGCATATGTTACTCTCTCTCTCCTAATGGATTTTTTCCTCTCTCTCTTTAATGCTCTTACGCACCTCTTATACTCTCTTACACACTTTAATGACTCATCATAAAAAGATTCCTCGTACACCTCCTTAATGCATAAGTTGCACTTCCCTCATAAATGCATAAGTTACACTCCTCTCCTCTATGGCATAAGTTACTCTCCTATTTTGGCATATGTAACTCCTCCTCAAGGCATAAGAGTTACTCCCTCATGAATTCGACCTCCTTGCTCTTCTTATTTATTTGTGTCTCAGATCCTCACTTGATACACTTACTTGTGCTTGTAAAAAGCGAATTCGAACTTGAGAAAGGGAGAGTCGAAGAGTCTAGAGGAAGATTGAGAGAGAGAGAGAGAGAGAGTCTTGAAGAGCAAGAGCAGATCTTGGAGAGCCAAAGTGATTCATTGTTTGCATCAATTACTGCTATCAGAGATATTCTTTAGATTTGGGTGAATTTCTTCATTCTCCAATTGTACTTTGTATCTCTGTTGAACAATTAATTTCTAATAGAAGAAGAATCTGGTTGGGATTTCCCCTTGTGGGTTTTGCCTTGGTCATTGACCTAACTTCTCTGTCTCATTAAGTTTTTGGCTGTCTTCCATTGTGCATATGGTTTGTATGGTTTATGTTATATCTACAATTACTTAACTTATTTTGCAGCGTAAAGAAGTTCTAGATTTAAGTGATTGTAACAACATAGAACATCAAAATTTCAACATGGTATCAAAGTTTTGGTGAAGACAAGCTCAATTTCCAGCTCTCTTTCTGTTGAAATATTTCTTGTTGTCTTCTCCATTTGCAACTCTGTTTCTGCTGGAATATCTCATGCTGTCCACTCCACTTCCAACACTCTTTCTGCTGAAATATATCTTGTTGTTCGCTCCATTTGCAGCTCTCTTTCTGTTGAAATATCTCTTGTTGTTCCCTCTACTTGCTGCTCATTTTTTGCTAGAATATCCCTTCTCATTTGCTACTGAAATATCTCTTGGTTCCCATTATTTCTTACTATTGAAATCTCATTTGTTGCTCCTTCCTTGCTGTTGAAATCTTATTTGTTGCTCCTTACTTGCCACTAAAATAAGAAGATCTTTTTTGTTGTCCTATTTTCTACTGAAAGTAGTGCCAAAATCAGAGTACTTTCTTGTTTCTGCTCTTTCTAGTTCCTCTTCTACAGATTCTTGTGACAACTGGTTGGTTGATAGTGGTGTTTCAAGGCACTTTACTAGTAAAAAAGAAGTTCTCTCAAATCTAGTTGAGAGGGACATAGATTTGAAAATTATACTACATGTTAGGTCCGTAAAATACTATTGTATTCCTGCATTGTTATTGTTGTGCCCCATAGAAGCCCACTATTGTTATTGTTGTACCCTTACATTATTATTGTTATGTTGGCTTTGAATATATTTTGACCCCTTAGACTCCTATATATAGAAAGGAGGTTTGGTCATTTGAATCATCGAAGAATTGTTCATTTGTCTAATGTAAAAGAGGTAGCCCACTTGAAGAGACTGATTTTGAAGTCATTGATCTATCTTTTCTTCTATTTTGTGAGCTGGTTGAATAACATTTGGTATCAGAGCTTTGGATTCTAGGGTTTCACTGCTTCAAATAGGTCATCGTGGAATTTTCGTTACAACTTTTTTTTCTATGAAGTTTGAAATGTTGAAAAGAAAACCCATTTGAGACGACATCTTGAAGAACTTCATGTCCGAATTTTAAATCGTCACTCGCAAAATCTTCGGAGATATGAACTGAGGAAGTTAGGGTTTTTGTAGGCTCCCGAATTCCATCCCAAACAGGTGACCTTGGGAAAATTGTCATAACTTTCTCCCTGAGCATCAGATTCAAAGTTTGTAAAAACATACAGAAGGAGGACAGACTGTAGTTTGTTGGGTATCGTTTTCAGGGCCAAAGATCGAAACAGTGACACGTGTCACTTCGTACAAGTTCGCTCTACTGAACCAGTGTATAATCAGGTCATTGCAGGCGATTGGGCATAACTCTTTCTTGGAAGAACTTACCTGTGAAAGATTCCACATGGGAGGATGGGAATTTTATACAGAACCATCCAAAACTATTCAAGTGTTGAGGACAACACTTTTTTTTGAAGGAGAGGGGCATGTTAGGTCTCTATAATACTAGTGTATTCCCTCATTGTTATTGGTGTACCCCATAGAAGCCCACTATTGTTATTGTTGTGCCCTTACATTATTATTGTTATGTCAACGCTGATTATATTATGACCCCTTAGACTCTTATATATAGTAATGAGGTTTTGTCATTTGAATCATCGAAGAATTGTTCATTTGTGTAATGTAAAGGAGGTTTCCCCCTCAAAGAGACTGATTTTGAAGTCGTTGATCTATCTTTGCTTCTATTTTATGAGCTGGTTGCATAACACTACATATCCTATAAAATGATTTGGTTTTGTTTCTTTTTATCTGGATCAGGAAGTTTTGTATGTACCTGATTTAAAATTAAGGTGTTGCATGTGTTTGATAATTATGGTTTTGGTATTTGTTGATGCATGTAAAATTAAATAATACTTTTAATTATGTTTATGCATGTGCAAAAAGGTGTTGTCTTGTAAAAAAGTATAATGCATAGAAGGTTATGAAAGAATAACTGATAGAAATTTAATGTTGAAGATAGATTGACTTTAATTCTCTCACATTATATGAGAAATGACATAATCTTATGGGTTTTAGTAATTTTGATATTAGAGTTTATTGACAATTGTGGTTGTAGGTAAGGATCATGACTTTTGCAAAAGATGGATTATGATAGTTTTCTAAACTAAGTTCTTTTGCAGTGATTAAAGATGGATTATATCTAATATCATTGCAGACAATGAAGTCAATATGTATAATTATTTTTACATGCCTTCACTATGGTATCAAGATTTGAAGATCTTTATAAAATTAATGGAAGATCTATCCATGCATTGGTTCATGATAAGTAATCATCATTATAGACTGTGGCACAAAAGATTCACTCATCTTCACTATAAAACATTACCTCATGTGAAAAAGATGGTTTCCGAAATGCCTGAGATTAGAGTGGATCATGATGGGGTTTGCCAAGTGGTGTTCAAGAAGATGCATTTCTTCTACCAACGACATATTGATATGATTGATGGACAGTGGTAACTTATAGAGGTTGAATCAAGAGGGAGCTAACATTAAAAAATAAGTATTTTCAAGTCTTATGTTGTTTCTATATGTCACTGCTCTTGTTTATATTTATCTTTATAGATCATTGATTATTCTTCCAGTGTTATCAGAACTGGTGGAACCGACCGGTCCACTAGTAAGTCTGACTGTTTTTGGCCCAAAACCGGTTTGAACCGGACCTCCAAACCAAAATAGCCAGGTTCGGTACTGAACCGGCCAGTGCAGGGCCGGTTCCATGCAAAAAAAATTTGCCTTTTTATTTTTGATTTTTTGATTTTTTAGTTGGTTGGCCCACTTCTTACTCTCCCCTAGGCTAGCCTACTATTCAAGTATATGGCCCTCGGCCTAATAATCAAGTCTATGTCCCTAGTATCGCTATGCAATTCATGGTAATGTTAGATTCTTAAAGTAAACGTGACTTTTTCCTTAAATTTTCATTTTCATCCTTTTACTTAAATTTTTAACATTACCATGAAATAACTCAGGATGTTTGAGAGTGGTTCCAACCTCATTGGATTTCATATGGAGAAAGTAGAATTTTAGATTTCACTCAAAATCTAGTAGACTTAACAGTGTTTCAGGATTTAAGGATTGGGGGGATTGCAACGGTTCCATTGGATTTTGTCATGTATGAGGGTATGGAACTAGTATTTAATAAAGAGCACCAAGTCCTCTATGTACTTTGATGTTAGTGGAATTGTTTGTTGAACTCCTCTATCATGACTCTAATAAAAATGTACCCATCACTCAAGCAAAATTTTGACATGACATGCTACATTTTTTCTATTTTATTTTAATATCTAAATGGTTATATTGATGGCGAAGACCCCAATATATGCAAGGATTTTGATGATATGTAGGAATTCATTGTAGCATGATTTTTTTAGCTGTTAGAGGTCATCTAGAGCCTATTTGTTGATGTATTTTCGGTTCATAGATGGATTGCACTCGATGTTATTTTGGTTATGTGCACCCTTACATGCTATGTAAATGAGAACTTTTGCATACTTGTGTATAAATGGTTTGGATTCATATGGATGAACATGAATATATATATTTTTCTTTAAAATATGAATATTTTATGTGTTTTTGGTAAACCGCTTTCTTTTTTTTTACGGTTTTTTACTGGTTCCAGTCTGGTTCTGACCAGTTCCCAGTCCAGAAGGTTTTTCAGTTCGATCACCAGTTCGGTTATGATAACATTGGGTGAGATTTTCCTTTCTCAAGGAAAACATGTTTGTGAAGCTACTAGAATGATTTGGTACGATGTAATCCATGTCCATGAATTCTCCAATGGAAATGAATTTCAAGAAGCTATGTGGTGAAGTTGTAGGTCCTAATTTGGAAAATCCTTTTGAGTATTGCCAACTGATTGGGGCACTGATGTTCTTAGTGAACACTAGACTAGACATATGTTTTGCGCTCAATACTCTGATCCATTATATGATTAAACCATCTCATGCACATTGGATTACTGTAAAACATGTGTTGAGATACCTGCACGGGACCACCAATCTCGGTCGGTGATATAAGACTACATGGATACTCAGATGATGATTGGACTGTTAACTCTACCGATAGAAAAAGCACATCTGGGTGCTACTTCAGCTTAGGCTCTGCCATGATATCTTGGATGAGTCAGAAGCAAAAGTTGGTAGCCCCAAACACGGCTGAAACTTAGTACATTGTTGCTAGCATGGCTAGTTGTGAGGTAGTATGGCTGAAGAAGCTCTTTAGAGAGTTGTTTGAGCATGTTTTGGATACAATAGTAATTCACTGTGACGTTAAGAGTGGGATTTGTCTTGCAGAAAATCCTATGTTCCATGACAAGTCCAAACACATTGAGATCAAATATCACTATATCCGGGATATGGTGCAGAGAGGAGCAGGGAGGCTCCATCATATTGTGACTAATGATCAGATAGCTGACATTCTTACCAGGCTTTTACCGAAAGGAAAGTCATTGGTTTTTAGAGAGCAACTTGGACTTATGGACGTGACCCTTCCAGGCTCTAGTCACAATTGATCGAGGACACTGTGCTGCCTTTCCCATCTGTTAGAGCTCACAGGGTTAGGGAATGATGCCGAAAAGCTCCTGAGGATGAGGGACCTCTTGTGTAGTGTGTGCCACAAGAGTAGGCTTCAATATGCATCCAACCCACAGTCTGAGACGTGGGAAGAGCCACTTATTTGGCCAATAGGTGTAGTGAGACTTATCTATGTGACTAGTCTGAGATGCATGTATTCCACCACTTGACATCTAATAAGACTTGGATGTGTGAGATCCTTGCATTGTGTTGACAAGTGGATTCCTCCAAGCAGTGATGAGCCTTGGACGTGCGAGATCCTTGCTATGTGTTGACAAGTGGATCCTCTTAAGCAAAGATGAGCCTTAGATGTTCGAGATCCTTGTCATGTGTTGACAAGTGGATCCCCTTGTTGTCGCACAAGTTGTCATGACAACGCTCAGACCGGGGGCTGTCACCCTGATCCCTGATCTCTCCGTTTAAGTCGTCTCCCGTGGCTAAGGGGGGTAGACCCTATGGGACAAAGGATGACCAACTGTGGACCAGTTGGGTTGGGAGACACAACAAGGCAAATTAGCAATTGATTGATTTTAGAAGTTAATGTACCAGTGCTTTATGGCGTTAATGATTAAATAATTGTTTATAACTTTATCAAATGCTGCAAAAATATGAACTTTGTAATTCCACCATTAACAATCATTTGTCATCAAATAACCCAAGCAAAATGCCAGATATTCAACAAAAGTACAACGCCTTAATAATGATCCAGCAATTAAAATTTCAAAAGATAAATGCTTTAAATAACCACGCAAATTTTAAATGCTAACCAATTATCACTTTCATATAGCTAATCTTCAAATGAACATTTAAGCATGTTTAACCACATAAAAATAATAAATATTAATCCCACATCAAAAATCTATTAGCCTTGGCGAAACATACCAAAATTTGGAAATGTGACAAAAATATGCTAAGACTAAATGCGACACAAAATATTTCAAACAAAACAACTCTTTATGATTTTATTATATATATATTTTTATTATTATTTTTATAAAGTTTTAAGATTAAAACAAAACAAAGTCTAAATAAATAAAACTAAAAATCTAAATTATAAAATAAAAAGGTCTAAGGCTTACTTTTTATGCTTTTTTTTTGAGATTTTTTTTTTTTTTTTTTGAATGTAAAAAATTAAACAAAACTAAATAAATCTAAACCCTAAATAAAATTAAAATCTAATAAACTAAAAGAAACTCTTTATGCTTTTTATAATTTTTATGATTTTTTTTTTATTGTTATATTCTTTAGTTAAATGAAAAAACTAAACAAAATTAAACAAATCTAAAATTAAAACTAAAATTTAAAATCTAATTATTAAAGTAATCTAACTTTACCCTAACTATCCCACACTAACATATATACGTGGACTAAAACAATCTAATCTAAAAAAATAAATCAATCTAATTCAAAACCTAAAACTTAATCGAATTGTCCTTTTTTATTATATAGAGTTCTAACTTCTAAAATTTAAATAAAATATTTAAACTAAAACCTATATAAAAAATTTAAATCTAAAAAATATTAACCCTAAGTTAAATCATGAAACGCATCTAAAAAAAATCAAAATACTTGAGTTCTTGTGCGCAATGTGAACAGGTTCTGGACGACAGGAAGAAAACACGCAGGGAGAAGCTAAGGCAGCTGAGAATTGGGCAGGTATGACGCTGAAAGAGATAGCTGGATGAGAGGCAGCGAAGGACGCAGATTTGCGTGGAGGAGAATGAAATCCGTAGGATTATGGTAGCACGCTGGTTATGCTGAGAGAGCTGAATGCTGCTCGACGGAAAAGTGAAATGTGTGTTTGCAGGTGGAGACTTTGATGAAGTCAAATGGCTGCCACAGCGAAGGAGATGAGGGTAGGCTATGTAAATGCGTGGGAATGGAGCTGGTTTTGGAGCACGCAAATGAAGAAGGGGGCCAGGATAGATGGATGTGAGGTTGCAGAAGATTAGAGCGGGCTATATGTTGAGGCTGGCAACAGGTGAGGGATGGACACAGAAGTTTGAACGCTGCAATGTGAGGATGGCAGCGGCGTGAGAGAGTAACCGTTGAAATGGACGCAGATTTTGATTGATAACACGTAGGTTTGGGAGCCACAATGAAATGGGAACCAGCGTAAATCTGGAGAAATGCAGGTCCAAGGGTTTGGACACTCGAAGAAAAGAAATTTCGAAATTTTTCCCAAAAAAATTTGAAGACCCCAGGCAGTAGCAAACAAACTACCCTGGAAAACCCTTGAAACTTTCCATAAAATCAAAGAGATTTAAATTCTCTGTTTCAGATTTTTCTGCAAGAGCTGATAGATAGAAAGCTGAGCTAAAAGATGACAATGCTGAAACTTGGTAGCAATCCAGGAGGGTCTTCTAAAAAAAAATTCGAAAATTTTCCTACGGAAATGAAACCCCAGCAAGCAGATAGCTGACCCTCTTTAGAAAAATTGAAAACCTGTACCTGCAACCTGAAAACAATGAAAACAAACAGCCAGAACCTGAAAATGTAAAAAATAAATGAAACCCTTAAAAACCCTAAGAACCAACTAAATTACAACATTCACAAATTTATGACTCTAAGCAGCCAGATTTGTCAATAATCCACAGAAATATTTTCAGAATGTTAGATATACTATGAGATACTTCAAAAATTCTCTCATGCATTCAAAAGATAAACTTAAATGATAGACCCAGAATCGAAACTGGCTGGGCTCTTCAGGAAAATGCTTTGCGGGAGTTGGCCGGTTCAACTGAGAACTTCCCCAAACACCTGCTGATCTTCACAATCTAGATTTCCTGCGCAGCTCACTTCAACAATTTTCAGAAATTTTATTACTATCTAAACCCTAGTGAGTGAACAAGATACCTGTGTTCAACATCACTCTTCAACAAGCTATTACCAATGGCTGAAATTAAATTTATGCAGAAAAATGAAATAGCTTACAACATTTCAGGAGAGTAACACCAACAAGATTTCAACCCCAAAGTCTTTCTTTATTGCACAAGAAAAAGGTTACAAGAGAGCTTTTTTCAGCACAAGACTCACAGATCGAATGATATCAAATGACCCCTAACACCCTATTTAAAAGAAAAATTCCCAACGGCTAGTTCGAGTGATCCATGTCAAACTAATCTCGACCGTCGATGAGGATCAAAATCCCTTTTAATCTCATCCATCGAAATTTTAAATGCATTTTAATATATTAAAAAATTAAAACCTTGCATTTATTTTCTCAAAACTTTGACTTATTATTATTTTATTTTATTTTTTAATTTTTTAATTTTAATTATTTATTTATTAATTTTAATTATTTATTTATTTTTTAATCTTTTATTATTTTTATTTAGTTAATTTTTAATTTTTTTATTTTTGGATCATCGAACTTAGCCTTTGGAAAAATCACCTAGGACCTAGGACTTAGGACTTATGAGGGGATAAAACATTTTCTAACCCTCAAGACACTTTACATCATGATTTTTACAATTTTACATCTCAAGGGGGAAAACCCATTTGACATAGACCCTCATAGACCACCCAGTTCTGCGACACAAACATAATCTAGCGGATCAAGCAACTTGTAATAACCTAACCAAATAGTTAGAATTATTTCCAAATTACTTTTACATAGACTCGAAGCACACTAGGATTCCCCTAAGATTCTAATGACAAAATTCATTCCGACTTTAGGATTACGCTGAAGGAAAACTCTGCCGATCATGGATCGGTGAGACAAAAAACCTTCCAGAACATAGATTATCACTAGAAAATTAGGTTTACCTAGGCAATTTACATACATGACTCAGATCTGCTAAGATTATTTACAAGTTACACATGCAGACTGGGTTTACAACATAACATGATTAGGTCGATGATGACTGTCGAATGGCACGGACATGTCGATTAAGCGCTATCCCTTTTGCGAAAAAAGGGGGTGTACTGCTATGGGTAGTTGACACGTAGTGGTCAACAACCCCCAAGTAGAGATGAGACTTGGTTGTGCGAGATCCTTGTCATATGTTGGCAAGTGGCAATCCCCCCAAGTGAATATAAGATGATGGATGAATCTCCCCTATGATGATTCTTCTTCATTAGAGTGAGACATCATTTTTCCAGATTATACAAAGTAGAGATGAACAGAGATAAGCAAAGAAAACAAAGATCTTTATTGCGGAAAGAAATTCTCCCCTAGCTGAGAGGGAGTGTTGAAAATTGGCAGCTCAGGGATGAATTTCTAAAAATAATAAGTCTAAAAATAGAATTTCTAAAAATAGAATTTCTAAAAAATGAAAGTCTCAAGTATGACTTTCCAACAATAGTAAATCACCTTGCATCAATTGGTAATCAAATATTATTGATGGAAAATCCCTTTTGATCTTTAATCAATCCCAATAGTTCAATTTCGACTTAATCATCAATATTATCATTATTATTATTATTGTTACACAGTAATTTGTCACCATCCCTGTTACCCCCTTCTCCCGCACCTTGGAGGACTTATCTGGGACTTGTGAGAAGTGACATGACCTGGAAACACTTGCATTGTATCCCCTTGAGTATGTACTTCATATGCCCTGAAGACACCTTCTGCAAAATACCCATAAAAATAGCCCTTTTTCCATTGGCGCGGTTCCACTGTGTATCACTCGCGCCAATGGGGGAAATCCTCCAAAGAGGGTGCGCCAACTGGAGCTCTGTCTCAGAGTCGCACTCGCGCCAGCCCTGTTGGGTAACGTTTTTAACAAACAAGCTTACGAAGGTTCTTCCTAACCTATTCATGAACTGATTCCATCTTAAGTTAGTTTAGTTGGGCTTCGAATCTCCATAGAAGGGAAGTAGTTCTCCACGTCTCATGGAAGCTTCTTAGTGATAAAGCCAATCCCATGAATCTTGTGGATGACCCTAACTCCTTCTCCTCTATCTATAAAAGCTTGTCCTTTTGCCTTTGACAAGTT
This sequence comes from Pinus tabuliformis, assembly GCA_031772625.1. NCBI lineage: Eukaryota > Viridiplantae > Streptophyta > Pinopsida > Pinales > Pinaceae > Pinus > Pinus tabuliformis. The sequence continues at coordinate 197,160,890 of CM062816.1, forward strand.
AGTCTCCAAGTTTGAAATTCTAAGTCTCAAAGTCTGAAAATTGCCAAGTTCATGCTACAAGGAGCCCTATTCATTCCCATGAGGCTAAATCTTAAGTGAGGAGATACTTATCCAAGTGACCAAGGAGAGAGAGGCTTGTTCCCCATTCCCAACAAGCTTTGCAAGGCATGTGTTGCTGGTCACCCAGCCAAAGGAGGATTTGACGTCAGAACTATGGTTGTATTCTTCTTTGTTGTTTATCAATAATAGACGACTATCATTATGGTTCCACTCTTATTGTCTTTGTAATGATGATTGAGTTATATCCTTTCTGACTGATATATAGTTGCATCTATTGGATTTTATGCTTGTGTTTGTGTCGTTCTTTGCATGTGCAGGTGTCCGTTCACGAGGATCGTGGGGATTGTGACCAGCCGGAGCAAAGGAACGGGAGCGACGACTCTTCTACAAGTACTAGCGTTGGAATCCAGGTAGGCCCTCATCATTGGCCTTTAATTTGGAATTAAGAACCTGCGTGTTAGCGTTGTTTGATTGTTGCTACACCCCATTTGGGCTAGTAGGGATTGCGTCTGTCCGCAGAGGGGATTTACCTCCACAACAATTTGGCGACTCCACAGGGGAGTTGGCTTTTTGTCTTGTTGATTGTTTTGTCTTGTTGTTTGATTTGTTAACTTTAGACAGAGCCTGAAGTACGGCCAGGTAGCCTTCGAAATGCTATTGCTTTGCATTAGCAAAGTAGATCAACGCCACTTCAGTCCATCTCCGGTTTGGTTTACGAGCTGAACGCCTTGGAACTTGCCTTGTTTCTTGGTTGTTTCTTGGTTTCTCCTGCTTGACTAGCTTTCTGGGTTGAGTCCCTGTGTTGCTTCTTGCCCCTTGGTGTACCTGGGTACTGTTGACTTAGCTTTGGCTCGTTTGTTTTTTATTTTTCCATAGCAAACTCGGTTGGCGCTCTTTTATAGCATTACAGTTGCGCCCATTGGCGCCAGTTACACATTGACAACTTGCGCCAATCACTGAAAGGTGGTATTTTCAGCCTGACAGTCGCGCCAGGCTTGGGAACTTTTGAAGTTTGCTTGTTTCTGAGCCTCCTGAGCTTGGTTTTTGTTCTGGGTACCTTTTTTTCGACTACTTGAGTGTGTTGGAGTCTTGTTTGATTGGTTTTGAGTATCGTTTTTTGAGAAATTCTTAATTTGATTTCCTTTGGTCATTACTTGGAGGTTTGCCCCAGTCTTTTCACAATTTTGCATCTTTTTACTTTTGTTTTTGCAAAAAAATTTCCCCCTCATTCCCCGGGGGGGGGCTAAATTGTGTATGAGTGTTGATCGCCTTTGAATGTTTTTATTTTTTGATCTTTGGAACTTTCACCCAATTTTCTTGATTTGCACTTGATTGGTTCTTGGATTACATTAGAATCATCTTGTGTATGAGAATTCTCTTGCATAGATCACACTTGCATAATTAGAATTTTCATTTTCAGGATGTGCATAGATTATATTTGAATATTTTTCAAATGAATTGTGCATAGATTACCTTTACCCTTTGGATGTTTGCCATTTTCTATCGATTTCACATTTCTAGCCCTAGGGCATCTAGTGGCTTTGTGTGTCGAGCCTTCATTAGGAGTTTTGGTCTTCTATTAGTCCAGTCAACTTTCTGATTGCTCCCTTGCACTCGTTTAGTGGTTGTTAATTGTTTTATTGCATTATTTGGGTGACTTGCTTTGTTTTCACTTGAATTCCGCTTTGTTTCACTTTGAGCCTAGATTACACGGCTCATTGGTGTCTTTGGGACTTTTCTCGTTCTTTGGAGGTTTGCTTTGTGATTTAGGGATTTGAATGTGCTTGTATTGAGTAGAATTTGTTTGTTATCATTTCTCAAAGTTTGTTTAGTGCATTTTTCCATCAACATAAAAGAAAAAATCTCTTTTGCTTTGTATTAGTTGATGAGAATAAGAGCTTTTCATTTTGATTAGTGATTACTGATCTTAAAGAAAAGTTTGTTAATTTCCATTAGCTGCATTATGGAAGTTCTTTGTTGTTTTGTGATCATTTCGTTTGCGTGAAAGCTCTCAAACCCTCTAGTAACTAGCATTCATCGAATGAAATGACATATTTTGGCATATAGTTTGCATTTAGGGAATTTTGAGAGATTACATACGGTAAGGCCTGAAAACTGAAACCTAATACAAAATCAACTTTAAAATGAACTGAATGAATCTAACAACGCATTGAAACATAACGCACACATTTAGAGGTCTAGGCTAGAGACGTGCTCTGGCGTTGTTAAACCTAGTCACTTTTGTTTCACTCAAGGTTGGGTGATTCCTCCTTCCGTGACGCAATAGTGGTCTAGTACGAATTTGAACTCCCACGTACCGTCGAGTATATGGGGAGACCCCACTAGGTTATCATCCTTTATCCATAGGAAGCCGTGTCTGCCGCCTTACAGGCCGTAACGCACCGAACACAGCATTCGGGAAGATTGACTGCCGTACGGAAAGTCCTTGGTTTTCACATGACTGCCAAGGTGTATATGCAGTTTTATGGATTGTCTGGTAAACCTTTTGCCTAGTTTCTTCAGAGTAGTCACTTTCGTTCCTTTTCGGACTCCCTAAAAGAAAAGGTCCATCTCAGCACTTGTCACTTTAGGCTCATTAAACATTCGAAGGCGACTAGAGTCATCTTTTTGTCCTTTTCTCGACTCTTAAAAAATGAAAAGGTCAAGTTATGTCCTTGCGTCTTAAAATTTATTCGGCCACGATTCACATTTCCCTGGTTAGATCTTGTTTGCGTTAGTTTGAGTAGGGTCTTTCTTGTTTGTGATGGCAACTTTTCTGGAGTTTACCAACCCAGGCATCCCCTCTGAAGGGAATCCTGGTCATTTCCCTCCTTTTGGAAATGTTGGTGCTCCTTACATGGCAACGTTGTCCCTTCCTGGGTTAACTGTTGGGTTGCCTGTTTGGTTGTTCTTAACCTCTCTGGTCCCTACCGTCTCAACTGCTGGTCAATCAGTTCCTCCACCCGAACAACATCATGTTGATTCTAAGGTGGACTCTCCCCTTATTCGCCTGTTTCTGCATCCTCATCTTCTACTTCGCCTGGTGAAAGTCTAGATTCAAGTAACCAGGTGGCTAAGAAGAAGAAGAAGTCTCCTAGGCGAGAGGTTAAAAGTACAACTCAAGTTGAGCCACCTTCTACTCCTCCGTGGAAGGTCAAATTTCCTTGTAGATTGTGCAAGGATGACCACCTTCTTCGTGATTGTCCTGGCATTCCCAGGATCCTTGAAGTATGGTCTTGTGATCTCGCTCGTCCCTCATCATCCTCTGAAGTTCATGGCGATGCCACCCTATCAACTGACAACATTCAGAAGAAAGGGAAGATTCGAATCCCCTGTAGACTATGTGAAGGCAATCATCCCCTTCACCTTTGTCCGCTCATGGATAAAGCTTCCGTTGTTTTGGAAAGTCTTACAGCTTCTTCACCCCAACTTCCTGTTGGTTATCAGAAGCTCTCTTTTGACCCCCTCCCTGTGGACAAAGAGATCGACTTAGATTCTTCTCTTGTCTGTCCTCCTTCCGAACGTGGTTGCGCCAAGCCTGCTCCAGACCAACCATTGGTCGGAGAGAGTGTCGACTTGGGTTCACCACCTGTTGATTACTCTGTTCCGAAGGAGCATCATGATTCTACTGCTCATGTTCTTCTCGTCTCGTCAGATTCTCCTGAGTCTCAGAACGACCCTCCTATCCTCGCTGATCAAGAGGGTCCTTCTTCGTCTCCTGTAGCGCAAGGGGGCAATCATACGATTCCCCCACCAAGTAGTTCAGTCGTTTCCTTCGACTGGAGCCGTTTGACCACCTTCCGCCTTCCATCTGATGTGCCTTTCCAGATTACAGTACATGCCTATGATAAGGTCATACCTAGCACTGTTTTGGATGAGGGTGCATCTGTCAGTCTTATGCCTTCCACTACTTGGCAAGCTTTGGGCTCCCCCTAGCTTGTGCCGGTCGCACAGAATCTGTTAGCATTTGACGGAGGAACCAGTCAACCTTTAGGGATCCTCCCAAAGTTTCCTATTACTTTGGGAGGCAAAACCGTCTATATAGACGTGCTAGTTGTCCAAGGTGCTTTAGATTTCAGTCTTCTCCTTGGCCGTGACTATGTTTATGCCATGGGGGCCCTTGTCTCTTCACTTTTCCGTGTGGTTTGTTTTCCACACTACGGAAGAATCGTGACTATAGATCAATTATCATTCTTTAGTCCCCCGGTGCCTCCTGCGCAGCTGCCATCCCCTCCTGGTTTTTATCCACCAGTTGTATCTGCCCCACCACAGATCAACTACGTGGCCACTTATCACGTGCCTGTATCCAGTGATGCCGCCGTTGTTCGTAGTGTCCTGGGGGCATTGGGTTCTGACTTTTGAGATGTTGTCCTTCCACTGGGAGTGGCACTTTTGGAAGCCCCGACTTCTTGTTCATTATGATGAAGTTCGGGGGAGCATAGTTCCTTCCCTGTGTCAAGCTCCTTAACAAATGAAACTAGGTGTCCGATGATAGTTTTGATCTTGTGGCGACCTCGTTAAAAAACGAAACAATGTGTCCCGAGGATAGTTTTGATCTTGTGACGACCTCGTTAAAAAACGAAACAAGGTGTCCGAGGATAGTTTTTGATCTTGTGTCGACCTCGTTAAAAAATGAAACTAGGTTGTGCGGAGCATAGTTCACTTTCCTATGTCAAGCTCCTTAAAAAATGAAACTGGGTCTGGTCGAGCATAGTTCCTGATCTTGTGTCAAGCTCGTTAAAAAATGAAACGAGGGTTACGAGGATAGTTTTGATCTTATGTCGACCTTGTTAAAAAATGAAATAAGGGTTCTGAGGATAGTTCTTTTCCTATGTCAACCTCATTAAAAAATGAAACGACTCCTCCCTTTCCAAATCGAGACTTTGATTAAGATTTCGTAAAATCCAAGTCGAGTCTTTCCAAGATCTCGAAAGTGAACCTTCATTCCATCCACTTTGTTGAATGCAATGAAGCTTGGGGGGCATGTACCTTGTTTTGCGTCATTATGCTGGGGGCATGCGAACTTATAACAAGCATAGTTTTTCGTTTCAAGCTTGTGTAAACATGAAACCGAATTCAAGCAGAGTTCTCCATGGTTCAAGCTTGTGTAAAATGAACCCATACCTAATTCACATCTTGTGATTGTTGCTTTATCCGCTAAATTCTACTAGATGAGCCTTGGTCGTTTTCATTTCATCGCCACCATCTCTTTGGCCGATCATATGCTTTCACTTGGTTGTTTTACCTTTCCTGAGGGACCGCAGTTATGAGTGGTTTTGTTAGCCAGCCTCTTGACCATTATATGTTTTGAGCAGTTCCACCATTGTCGGAACCAGTTGCTGCCCTTTATACCACTCGTTCCTCCAGGACGAGTCACCTTTAAGCTCTTTTCTGACTCGTAAAATATGAAAAGATTGCCGAGTATTTTTCCCTTTTTGACTCGTTAAAGAGAATAAAAATGGAGGTCTGCTTTTAGCTCTTTTCTGACCGTCTAAATATGAAAAGATTGCCGAGTTATTCCTCTTGACTCGTTAAACGTAAATGAGAGGCGGTCGTCTTTAAACCCTTTTCCGACCGTGTAAAGACGAAAAGATTGTCGGACCCTTGTCGTTTCAGGTTCGTTAACAGTTACGAAGCGACGTGGTTTCGATCGCTTTTTTACTTTTTCAGATTGGAATCACTACTCACGAAATGTACTCCTCGATTGTAATGGTCGGGCGGTTCTTTCAAGCATTGTTTTATACTTTTTCGGGCTCGAGAGACACAACTTTAAGAAAAAGGACACCCCTGGAGTTTCCTTTTCCGCTGTCTTTTCGAACTCTCTAAACATGAAAAGACGCCGAGTTCTTCCTCTGTTAGGCTCGTTAAAACTTGATGACATTGGATTCCGTCGAAATGACGCCTTACAAGCATATGCTATCCCCGTCAAGCTTGTTGATAAAAATAACTGGGGTACTCGCCAGAAATGGTGGGGAAAATGGAACCACAATCGTTGTCGTGTCGGCAGTATGTCGCTCTTGAACATGGCACTTGTCTGCATTCGTGTCTGGGTGGGGACATCTCATCTTGTTTTTACGCTTACCTCCATGGGTTTGGGTTATCCTGTTTGACCTCTCATCTGCTCATTACCTCGTCACCATGACCCTTGATCATTTGATGTCAAATACTGCCAAGTCCACTGTCGTGCCGCCAATATGTTCAAGAGAAGTTGACCTCTGCAGAATACTCAACCTCCCTCTAATACCTCACACAAAACATCTTATCCTTCTTTGTCTCGTGTCGATGATGTGGGAAACATTATGGCCCACCTTCGATCAAGGTCACTTCCTGTCGACTTCAGCTCATTATCCAGGAAGTTGACCTAGAGACTCCCTTCAGGTGCCTTGGAGCCTGCATGCCTCAATGGCAGGTTCTTCGTGTTCGACGCGAGGTTTTCATCATTGGCCTCCGATCGAATGATTCTACGGGTGTTCGACGCCGACTCACTGATTCGCACGCCGTAGATTGTACCTATAGTACCTTGAGGACCATTGTCATTATTGGTGGTACCTCTCGCGTCTGTTAACAGTTTTCATCATTGACTGGTAATCAGACGATGTTCTTGCATGTTCGACTTCGACTCCCATATTCGCATGCTTGAACTTGTACTTTGTTCGGGTCGAGATGGAGCACAAGACCCTGGATTTTGTCTGTTGAGATCCAGGTTGCGATTTTGTGGATTATTATGATCATTACATGACTCATTCACTGGATGGCTGCGACCATGCCTGAGTCTACTTATCGATCCTTACTGGATGGCTGCGTCCATACCTTGGATCTGGATTTTTATGTACTCTGCTATGAATGGCTGCGCCCATACCACATATATCATGTACTTGAGATATCAGTTGTACTTCTTCATGCAGGTTCTCCGGCGGCAGTGTTTTCAGTTGGCCATGTTCTTGTAAAGCATTTCACCCCTCTCTCTCTCGGGCTTCATGCTTTAGGGGGCATCTGTTACACAGTAATTTGTCACCGTCCCTATTACCCCCTTCTCCCGCACCTTGGAGGACTTATTCCGGGACTTGTGAGAAGTGACATGACCTGGAAACACTTGCATTGTATCCCCTTGAGTATGTACTTCATATGCCCTGAAGACACCTTCTGCAAAATACCCATAAAAATAGCCCTTTTTCCATTGGCGCGGTTCCACTGTGTATCACTCGCGCCAATGCGGGAAATCCTCCAAAGAGGGCGCGCCAGCTGGCGCTCTGTCTCAGAGTCGCACTCGCGCCAGCCCTGTTGGGTAACGTTTTTAACAAACAAGCTTACAGAGGTTCTTCCTAACCTATTCATGAACTGATTCCATCTTGAGTTAGTTCAGTTGGGCTTCGAATCTCCATAGAAGGGAAGTAGTTCTTCACCTCTCATGGAAGCTTCTTAGTGATAAAGCCAATCCCATGAATCTTGTGGATGACTCTAACTCCTTCTCCTCTATCTATAAAAGCTTGTCCTTTTGCCTTTGACAAGTTAGTCTCCAAGTTCGAAATTCTAAGTCTCAAAGTCTGAGAATTGCCAAGTTCATGCTACAAGGAGCCCTATTCATTCCCATGAGGCTAAATCTTAAGTGAGGAGATTCTTATCCAAGTGACCAAGGAGAGAGAGGCTTGTTCCCCATTCCCAACAAGCTTTGCAAGGCATGTATTGCTGATCACCTAGCCAAAGGAGGATTTGACGTCAGAACTATGGTTGTATTCTTCTTTGTTGTTTATCAATGATAGACGACTATCATTATGGTTCCACTCTTATTGTCTTTGTAATGATGATTGAGTTATATCCTTTCTGACTGATATATAGTTGCATCTATTGGATTTTATGCTTGTGTTTGTGTCGTTCTTTGCATGTGCAGGTGTCCGTTCACGAGGATCGTGGGGATTGTGATCAGCCAGAGCAAAGGAACAGGAGCAACGACTCTTCTACAAGTACTAGCGTTGGAATCCAGGTAGGCCCTTATCATTGGCCTTTAATTTGCAATTAGGAACCTGCGTGTTAGCGTTGTTTGATTGTTGCTAGACCCCATTTGGGCTAGTAGGGATTGCCTCTGTCCGCAGAGGGGATTTACCTCTACAACAATTATTATTAGTATGATATTATTATATTATTATTAAAAAGAAATTCAAGTCTCTCAATCATGAGACTCAATCATGTCATATGTAACTCCCCTCAATTAATGCATATGTTACTCTCTCTCTTAATGGATTCATTCCCCTCTCTTTAATGCTCTTACACACCTTTTACATTCTCTTACACACTTTAATGACTCGTCATAAAAAGATTCCTCTTACACCTCTTTCATGATAAGTTACACTTCTCTCTTAAATGCATAAGTTACACTCGTCTCCTTTATGGCATTTACACTCCTATTTTGGCATATGTAACTCCTCCTCAAGGCATAGGAGTTACTCCCTCATGAATTTGACCTCCTTTCTCTTCCTATATATTTGTGCCTCTCATCCTCACTTGATACACTTGTGCTTGTGAAAGGAGAATTCAAACATGAGAAAGAGAGAGGTGGGGAGTCTGGAGGAAGATTGAGAGAGAGAGAGAGTCTTGAAGAGAAAGTGCAAATCTTGGAGAGCTAAAGTGATTTAATGTTTGCATCAACTACTGCTATTAGAGATATTCTTTAGTTTTGGGTGAACCTCTTCATTCTCTCATTTAATTTGTATCTCTGTTGAACAATTGATTTCTAATAGAAGAAGAATTTGGTTGGGTTTTGCCCCAGTCATTGACCTAACTTCTTTTTGTCTCATTGAGTTCTTGGCTGCCTTCCATTGTGCATATGGTTTATATGGTATATGTTCTATCTACAATTACTTCACTTATTTTGCAGCATAAAGAAGTTATGGATTTAAGTGATTGTAACAACATAAAACATCAAAATTTCAACAAGTGTAGGTTGGATAGGTTCACTTGGACCTTCTTCCTCTAGATTTGTAGGTGACTTGTCATGTTGCCCTTCTTCAAATAGTGGTACATCTTCTTCATCAGACTTGAGAGATTTATGCTTGGATCTCTTGTAGGCATGGTTTTCATCAAATATAACATCTCTACCAACTTCAATTCGTCTATCTTCTTTGATGTAGATTCTATAAGCCCTTGATGAAAGTCTATACCCAACAAAGATACCTTTTATACTTGTAGAATCTAACTTCTTTTACTTGTCTTTTGGAATATGAATATATGCGGTGCATCCAAAGATTCGAAAATGGTCTACACATGGCTTCTTCCCTGAAAACGCTTCTTTCGATGTCATATTGTCAAGGATTCTATGACGACTTCTATTTTGTATGTATACTATTGTCATCGCTGTTTTGTGAAAATTCGTGATCTCGAATCCTACTGCAGTAACTAATAATATTTCTTCTATTTGTTAAATTACTTAAACAAATTATTTGCAGTTTTCTACGGCAAATATCAAAATACATACACTGCAACATTCACAAATAAAATTCCGCAGAAAGTAAATACAAGGAAATTACAATCACATATATAACCATAGTGACAGTTATATTTGGACAATTGTTCCTGGAAAAACCCAATGTGGGAAAACTGGTGCAGCATATGAGGGTTTCTTTTATTAATCTTCAGCAATAATTTTTGTACAAGACAAAATAGAGGAAGAGTACTGAGAGAAGTTGACTAGTGAATTTCTCACACTCCAAAACGTTTCTATGACCCCAAAGAGGACCTTCTGCCCCTTTCACTGGCCTTTCTACATCACCCTTTGCGCATTGACTATGTAGGCCCTGCGTCAACCCCTCTATGCTGATGATCTGTGTCTCTCCTTTGCGCTGCTCCCTTTAGATTTGTCCTGCACTCTCAGACTATGGTGATGCCCTCTCTATCCCACCTGCAACTCACTCTCTGATTCGATTTTCTCTTGCTGAACTTCAGCCATTGAGAAAATCAATCTGCTTGAGCAACTGAGTATCTGCTCTAGTGTGTTCTCCATCTACCCATCGACTTCTTCTTATAATCTTCTGTTGGAGCACCAATGACCAAGATTAAAACATAATCGATGGCTAAGATTAACTAGAAATCAATCCATGTCTTCTTCTAGAAGATTCTCACCATGACTTAATTAATACCCTTTAATTAACCAGATTACTTAAGTTTAGACTTTAGAACCATTAAAAACGTTAATTATTTTAATTAAGTCGTCTCTAGGTGGAATTTCCAGAAACAATTTTTGGGTTTTGGAGAATACATGTATTCTAGCCTCTCCACAAAATTTCGTGGCCAGAACAGATTCGATGCTACAAAAATCAACGCTCCCTCTTAGCAAGGAATGTGTTTTAGTGCTGCAACCCACTGAAGCATCACTCTATCTCTGCACCATCTCCTATCACACTGCTGATGTCTGGCTATCACTGCCCACCAATAACTGCGTAAATTTGATATGTGTTGCATCTGTGATGCTGCTAACCTTGTTGAACTGTTGTCAACCACTGCATCTACACTGCAACTCCCTCTCAACTGTCGCTATTGAGAATCTATTGAAACAGATTCTCCACCATACCCATCTGTTCTCTGAACTGGATGAACTTAGCTCTCCCTAGAGCTTTTGTAAGTATGTCTACTACCTGATCGCCTGTGGAGACAGTGCAATTGAACTACCCCAGGTTGAACACAATCCCTAATGAAATGACATCTGATATCAATGTGGTTCGACCTATCATGAAATACTGGATTCTCAAAGAGTTTTATGCAACTTTGATTATCATAGTAAACATTGGTTGCTCCCATTTTCTTCCTGAACAAGCTCACCAACAATTTCCTAAGCTATATGACTTCGCATGTAGTTGTGCTAGCCGCCATATATTCTGCTTTTGCTAAGCTCAATGCTACTGACTTCTGCTTCCTACTACACCAAGAGATCATTTCCTGATCCAACACTGAAGCAGTACCCAAGGTACTTTTCCTGTCCACTGAGCTACTTGCCCAATCTACATCTGTGAATCCGCTCAACTTGATGTCATCTCCTCAAGTATATTTCAACCCGAGCTCGACTGTTCCCTGCACATATCTGAGAATGTGCATCGCTGCTGCCCAATGTACCCTTTTTGGTTCCACCATGAACTAACTAAGGGTATTGACAGTGAAGCAAATGTCTGGTTTGGTGTTGACCAGATACATGACTGACCCAATTAGTTGTTGGTACAAGGGGGGGTCGACTTCCTTATCCCCTGAGGCATCTATCTTTTTCCAGTTGGTAATCACGGGTGTTGCCATGGGCCTGTGATCTTGCATTCTGAATCTCTTCAGAATTTCTGTAGCATATCTCCCTTGCCCAAGGAAGATTCGCCTATTCTTCTACCATACTTCCAACCCCAAAAAATAGTGCATCAGCCCCATATCCTTCATGTTGAATTTTGCTGCAAGGTTCTTTTTACAACCCTCTATGAGCCTCGATGATTCTGTCAAAAATAGATCATCTACATATAAAACCAGAATGAGAGGTTCATTCTCCACCATCAAATAATAGAGATTGGGATCTGCATGACTCTTGATGAATCCCAACTGCTGTAAGTAACTGTCAATCCAACCATACCACGCTCTGGGTGCCGACTTGAGTCCATACAAGGCTTTCTTCAATCTGCATACATGAGTGTGCTTCTCATGATTTTTGAAGCCTTTAGGTTGCTCTATGTACACCTCTTCTTTTATCACCCCATTCAAGAATGTTGTCTTGACGTCCATTTAGTGAATTTCCCATCCCATCTGCGTTGTTAGGGATATGACGGATTTGATAGAGGTATATTTGGCAACTGGGGTGAAGGTCTCCTCATAGTCTATTCCTTCTTTTTGTGCATACTCCTTTGCCACGAATCTAGCCTTATACTTCTCTACACTGCCATCTGTAGTGTAGTTGATCTTGTAGATCCATTTGGAACCTACAACTAATCTATCTTTTGGTCTAGGCACCACCTCCCAAACATCATTTTTCATGATAGAACTATATTCTTCTACCATGGCATCCATACACACCTGATGTTGTGTGGCTTCTTGAAAACTGGAGGGTTCTGCAACTTGAGCCAGCAAGGCCTGGTATCTGTCAGGTTGCACGTGCTGCCTCTTGTTGGTTCTAGGAGCTTCGACAAACTCTTCTGTGTCCTTCAAGGTCTGATGCACTTCCCTACTGGTCCTACCATTGGCGGTGGGAGGTTCAATTTGTTCCTCTACTTGTACCTGCAACTTTGTCTTCTGAGAACTTCCTGTATCTCCTTCCCTTGAGGAGATGCTGGTACTAGTCACTGTACTTGAATCCTATGACTGTCCCCCTACTTGTTCTACCTGCGATCCCTGTTGTTGCTGGACTAAAGGAACATCTGATCACTAATCTCTTGCAGGGATCTCTCGAGATTTTTTGAAAGCTCTGTCTTCTATGAACTTTACATCTGTTGAATAATCCAGGGCAGTTAGAGTTAGAGTGATTCTTCTTGGCATGGTAACAATTTGTGAAGTGATTTTACAATTTATCTTAGCTTGATCTTCTTCTTATTATTAGTGTATATGTTTGCTTCATCAAACTGCTACTAAAACAAAGAGACAAGAACACAAGATGTTGGTTTTCTGCCAGGGCCAAATCCTCTCCCTCTTGGAGAGGAAAACCCGCACACAATTCTTCTTATAGAGATTCCAATTGACGAATACCAAGACCTTGATGTGAAAATTCTATCACTGCAACAACTGATTTACTTTTCCTACTTATTTCTACTTTTCCTACTTATTTCATCATAAGTTATTCATGAAATTACTTTAACAAACATTAAAATTAATATTGCCGCAGATATCACATCAATACAGAAACAAAAATATGCACACATTGACACAGTTATTTTGGAGTAATATCCTCGGAAAAACCCAATGTGGGAAAACTGGTGCAGCAATGGAGGTTTTATTATTCAACAATTTTCTTGTACAACAGGGTGCCAACCTGGCTTACCCACAGATAGACAAACTTCTAGCACTTTCCTAAACTCAGCATAGGCCCTACTGACCTCCGCTACAGCCTGAAACTCTCTACATCAGCCTGAAACCCTCTGCGTCAGCCTACTGAGGCTCTGCACAGCCTCTCTGGGCTTCTGCATCACTCCTGCAGCCTCTGCGTGGATGATGCAGGCCCTTCTGGCTTTGCGCAGTCTCTGCTGCCTCTGCATGGCTTCCTCTGGCTCTGCGTCTGCCTCTTCTGCGTTGATCTCCTGTCTCTCTGTTTCATACTTGTTGCCTCCTGACTGCTCTCTAGACCACTGGTTCAATTTCTCAACAAACCCTGCTCTAGAAATTGAACTGGCTGGTCTCCCTCAGTGTGTGCTCCACGTGCCCCTCAAGCCTCCTCTTATACTTTTTATGTTGACATCTCAACGGCCGAGATTAAGTCCCTAATCAACGACTAAGATTAGATCTGGCTTCATCCATGTCTTTTGGACCATTCTAATACAGATTCATATTAATACACATTAATATTTTATTTTCCCTAAGTTTAGACTTAGGGACTCCATTAAAAATATTAATTATTTTAATATCTCATGATCTATTTAGAATTTGCCCAAACCCTTTCTGGGTATTGGAGATCTCATGTGCCCCAACCTCTCCACCAAATTTCGTGGCTAGAGCAGATTCGATGCTACCCCAAATCAACACTTGACCCTTGACCTACTAGGCCACTCCAAGACCAAGACATCAATCCTCTTCTTACTATAGAGATCATCATCATAGTGCCACAGAGGTTCTTGTAGCTGCACCATTGCTTGTACTTCCACCGAGATCACGATATCAACGAGGTATTTTATACTTGCATGTGAGCTACTCCGAGATAGTGATCATGACCGAGTCCATCATTGCTACTTCACCTTGATCTTGACTGTGTCTAGAATGCTGGAATGAGATCACTGGTAAGTATGTCGAGTCTGTAGTGACACCTAGAGAGTACGCCGAGACAAAGAGTGTTACTTGAGGACCCTTCCATTCACAAGTATGCCGAGACAATTATGCCTCTTATACTTTTTCTGTTGACATCTCAACGGCCGAGATTAAGTCCCTAATCAACGACTAAGATTAGATCTGGCTTGATCCATGTCTTTTCGACCATTCTAATACAAATTCATATTAATACACATTAATATTTTATTTTCCCTAAGTTTAGACTTAGGCACTCCATTAAAAATATTAATTATTTTAATATCTCCTGATCTGTTTAGAATCTGCCCAAACCCTTTCTGGGTATTGGATATGTCATGTGCCCCAACCTCTCCACCAAATTTCATGGCTAGAGCACATCTGATGCTACCCCATATCAACACTCCCTCTTAGCGAGGATTGTGCTCTAGCAATACTCACTAAGTATTACTCTAATCATCCGACATCGGTACCTGTGCTGATGCTAGGCCTCCCTGCCCAACATCCTCTGCACTGTTGCATCTTGTACTGTTGCCCATGGTTCTGCTACTGCCACTGCTGCATCTGTACGACATCCCCCTCTGCATCCTTGTTGTTGCTGGTCCTTTCTTCCAGCACTGCATCCACACTACACCTTCCTTTGCATCTGTGCTATTGTTGGTCCTTTCTTGCAACACTGCATCTGCACTGCAACTCTCTCTGCATCTGTGCTGCGGTTGGTCCTTTCTGCCACTTGTTCCCCTGTAGGAGTGTAGCTCAACTGTTCAGCTCCACGTTGGAAACAATCTCTGACAAAGTGACACCAGATATCAATATGATTTGACCTATCATGAAATACTGGATTCTTAGAGAGTTTGATGCAACTTTGATTATCACACATGATCCTGGTCGCCTCCATATTTCTTCTGAATAGGTTTACCAATAGTTTTCTAAGCCATATGGCCTCACACGAAGCTGTGCATGCTGCCATATATTCTGCCTCAGACGAGCTTAGAGCCACAAACTTTTGTTTCCTACTGCACCAAGAGGTTATTCCTGATCCAACGTTGAAACAGTACCCAAAGGTACTTTTCCGATCCACTCAACTTCCTGCCCAATCTGCATCAGTAAATCCACTCAACCTGATATCCTTCCCCTTGTTGTACAAGAGCCCATAATCAACTGTTCCCTGTAAATACCTAAGAATGTGCTTGGTTGCTGCCTAATGAGCCCTCTTTGGTTCCACCATGAACTAACTGAGGGTGTTGACAACATATTAAATATCTGGCCTGGTATTGACTAGATACATCAGGGACCCTATGAGCTGTTGGTATAGGGTGGGATCGACATCCTTGTCTTCTGATGCATCAATCTTCTTCCAGTTGGTGATCATTGGCGTAGCCATAGGTCTACAGTCTCCCATCCCGAACCTTTTCAGAATTTCTGTAGCATACCTTCCTTGCTCAAGGAAGATTTCTCCTTTTTGCTGCCAAACTTCCAACCCTAGAAATAGTGCATTCCTCCTAGATCCTTCATATCGCACCCTGTGGCTAGATTCTTCTTGCAGTCTTCAATGAGTCTGGATGATCCTGTCAGGAAGAGATCATCCACATATAATACTAAGATAAGTGGCTTGCTCTCTACGACCAAATAGTAGAGATTCGGATCCATGTCACTCTTGACAAACCCCATCTTCTGCAATTAGCCATCTATTCGACCATACCACACTCTTGGTGCCTACTTCAGCCCATACAAGGCTTTTTTCAGTTTGCATACATGAGACTTCTTCTCATGAGTTTCAAAGCTCTCTAATTGTTCAATGTATACTTTTTCTTCTATTACCCCGTTCAGAAATGTCGTCTTGACATCCATCTGATGGATCTCCCATCCCATCTGGGTTGCAAGAAATATCACGGTTCTAATACATGTATACCTGGCTACCGGGGTGAAGGTTTCCTCATAGTCAATCCCTTCCTTTTGAGCACACCCCTTAGCCACAAACCTGGCCTTATATTTTTCAATATTGCCATCCACAGCATATTTGATCTTGTAGATCCATCTTGAACCTACCACAAATCTATCTTAAGGCCTTGACACCACCTCCTAGACATCGTTTACCATTATGGAGTTATACTCCTCCACCATCACATCTAGCCAGACCTGATGTTGAGCTGCCTCCTTGAAGCTGGCAGGCTCTCCATCCTGAGCTACTAACCCCTGATACCTATCTGGCTGTTTTCGCTCCCTTTTACTGTTCCTTAGCTCTTTGATGAAGTTCTCTGCATCACGCAAAATCTGACGAAGTTCCCTGCTGGTTCTTCCTTTACCAACAGGGGCTTATGTTTGCTCCTCTTCATCATCCTGAGAATCTTCTTGATCTGAGGAAGGATTCTTCACTTCCATTGGTTGAAGAGGCATGACCAACGGATCCTCTTTTGAATGCTCCTTGGAAGGCATTTCGTGAGATCTTCTGAAAGCTCTGTCCTCCATGAACTTTACATCTTGTCGTACTACTACCTTCCTGCTCCCTAGAAGATAGATGTTGTATGCCTTAGCGTTCTTGCTATATCCTGCCAGATACCCCTTTTCTGCAGTCTGATCCGGCTTCTTCCTCTTTTTTTTGGGATGCGACAAGATCCCAAACTCCCAAATATCCTGAAATGACTGACTTCAGGTGTCTTCCCAGTGAAGACTTTCTCTGGAGTAATCTTGCCCAGTGCCCGATGAGGAGTCCTGTTCTGAACGTAGACAGTGGTATTGCATGCTTCTGCCCACAGAAATTTTGGCATATCCTGATCATACAGCATGGCCCTAGCTGCTTCTACAATAGTCTTGTTTTTCCTTTCTGCCACCCCATTCTGCTCCAGATTGTAGGGATATGTCCACTCTCTTCTGATGCCCTCCTTAGTGCAAAAATCAGTGAAGTCCTTATCGACATATTCTCAACCATTATCTGAGTGCAAGACTTTTATTTTATTACCTGTCAGATTCTCCACTAGAGCCTTGAACTCCTTTAATCGACGGAAAACCTCATCCTTGGTTTTCAAAAAATAGATCCAAGTTTTCCTCGAGTGGTCATCAATGAAAGTAAGGAAATACTCTGCACCGTTGAGAGCTTTGACGAACATAGGTCTGTAGATATTTGAGTGTATCAATCCTAGTACACTCTTGGCCCTATGGTGCTCCTAGGAAATGCCGCCTTGGCATACTTTCCTAGAGCGCATCCCCTGCATACATCATCTTGTTCCGTACTTAGATCTGGAACTCCTGTTATAGTGCTCCGGAGAATTCTCAGAGCTCCATGGTGCAAGTGACCCATCCTTCTGTGCCATAGTTCGTGCAAGTCTTTGTCCCCATGACTGCTTATTAGTGCCATTGGAGATTCTAGTTGTAATCTGTACAATCGATTACTTTTGATCCCGATCTACACTTTCTTTTTCCAGCTCTGGTGTTTGACGTATACCTTTTCCTTGATTAAGTAGACGTCATAGCCCTTGCCTTGTAGTTGTGACACAGAAAGTAAGTTCATCCCCAATCTTGGCGCATGCAGCACATTTGTGGCACAGAACCGCTCTCCCGATTCTATCTGAAAAATTATGGTACCCTTTCCTACTGGAGTACACTTTGCCTTTCTCTCCATGGTGATCTGAAAGTTCTTCTCTTCTCGATATTCTGAGAAACACTCTTATGATGCCACGAGGCTCCACTGTCTATATACCATACTTCTGATGATGCAACAGTAGTCATGCATGCCACTTCTTCTTCCAACCTAGAAGCCAACATAGAGAAATCGAAATCTCTCTCTCTTGTGCAATCTTCTGAAAATCTACTTGAGTCCCCTGAGGTGGATGCCTCTGCATCGTGGTCTCGAACCATAACTGATTTTCCCTTTCTGTCTTTGATTACTTGCTTTGATACCATGTGAAAATTCTATCACTGTAGCAACTGATTTTCCATTTCTGTCTTTGATTACTTGCTCTGATACCATGTGAAAATTCTATCACTGCAGCAACTGATTTACTTTTCCTACTTATTTCATCATAAGTTATTCATGAAATTACTTCAACAAACATTAAAATAGATACTGCTGTAGATATGACATCGTAATACAGAAACAAAAATATGCACACATTGACATAGTTATTTTGGACTAATGTCCCCAGAAAAACCCAATGTGGGAAAACCGGTGCATCAAGGGAGGATTTTATTATTCAACAATTTTCTTGTACAATAGGGTGCCAACCTGGCTTACCCACAGATAGACAAACTTCCAGCACTTTCCTAAACCTAGCATTGGCCCTACTAACCTCTGCATCAGCCTGAAACCCTCTGCGTAAACCTATTGAGGCTTTGCACAGCCTCTCTGGGCTTCTGCGTCACTCCTGCAGCCTCTGCATGGATGACGCAAGCCCTTCTGGCTCTGCGTAGTCTCTGCTGCCTCTGCGTGGCTTCCTCTGGCTCTGTGTCTGCCTCTTCTGCGTTGATCTCCCATCTCTCTGTTCTGTACTTGCTGCCTCTAGACTGCTCTCTAGACCACTGGTTCAATTTCCCAGCAAACCCCGCTCCAGAAATTGAACTCACTGGTCTCCCTTAGTGTGTGCTCCAAGTGCCCCTCAAGTCTCCTCTTATACTTTTTCTGTTGACATCTCAACGACCGAGATTAAGTCCCTAATCAACGACTAAGATTAGATCTGGCTTCATCCATGTCTTTTAGACCATTCCAATACAGATTCATATTAATACACATTAATATTTTATTTTCCGTAAGTTTAGACTTAGGGACTCCATTAAAAATATTAGTTATTTTAATATTTCCTGATCTGTTTAGAATCTGCCCAAACCCTTTCTGGGTATTGGAGATCTCATGTGCCCCACCCCCTCCACCAAATTTTGTGGCTAGAGTACATCCGATGCTACCCCAAATCAACACTTGACCCTTGACCTACTAGGCCACTCCAAGACCAAGACATGAATCCTCTTCTTACTGTAGAGATCATCATCATCATCATTATTGTTGCTTCACTGAGATCATCATCATAGTGCCACAGAGGTTCTTGTAGTTGCACCATTGCTTGTACTTCCACCTAGATCACGATATCAACGAGGTCTTTTATACTTGCATGTGAGCTACTTTGAGATAGTGATCATGACCGAGTCCATCATTGCTACTTCACCTTGATCTTGACTGTGTCTAGAATGCTGGAATGAGATCACTGGTAAGTATGTCGAGACTGTAGTGACACCTAGAGAGTAGGCCGAGACAAAGAGTGTTACTTTAGGACCCTTCCATTCACAAGTATGCCGAGACTGTTATGCTGCTATGGTGATGACTGTGAGACTGTAAGGAGGCCGAAAATATGGTGGAATGACTTCCGAAATACATACTGTAACAACCCTTCAAAACATTGTAGGTATCCGAGATTCCTTATTGCAATCATCCCTAAGACATCCGAGATCCTGTACCTCTTGTACTTCCTACACCTATCCGAAATCCAAAATCCAAAATTTCAAAGCTTCCTACACCATACGAAATTTCAGGTGTACGAATATATTTTCTATGGTGACCCCAACAGGGTATATATAGTGGTTTGTGTGTAGGTAAGCTGACTTGTATTCATGACTAGACATGTCACTTTAACTGAGCCGACATCACTGTTCTTTAATATATATTTTGAGGTTGACTTAATTGTTTTCTTCATTGTTTTGCAAGCAAACTTCTTCATGCTTGTCTTGGAGGGTTGTTCTTGACTAGTATACATTTTACATATATGCTCAAGAAGAGTGTTTTGCACATGAATTTGACTCTTTGACTTTCCTAAACCTATGGAATGAGCAAGAAACTCATTCATATAATTTATAAAAATAATATTTCTTTTTCTTGACAAGTACAAAGATCAAAGTTATATTGAAAAATACCGAACCTAGTTATACTTTTCTCAACAACATCTCGTCTCACTACAATCTTCCTGCTATCAGGAACATATATTTTGTATGCCTTTGAGGTCTCACTATAACCTACGAGATACCCCTTTTCTGCATTCTGATCCAACTTACTACACTTCTTAATGAAAATGAAATTAACTCAGAAAATATGTAAAGCACACATAAAAACCCAGACACAAAATATTGGCGGAAAAAGGCTGAAGCCTCACGTATTCTCTCTCATTACACACTAAAAAAATTGAATATAGTGTTACAAATAAATAAATGAGAGACAGTGTTCTCAAGATAATGTGTGCTATCTTAGACACTTTTGGTTGAGATAATTTCTCCTTTGGTTGAGATAATTTCTCACCAGACACACACAAATATAGGAGTTACCTAAACTAACTCCTATCTTAGAGGAACAACCCAAGAGTTAGGCACAAATTCCTAACTTGGAATATTTAATTAATTAATTTATTTTTGGATTTATTAACGTTTTATGAGAGAGTCTAACACTTTTCATCTGGAATGTGACAATAGGCCACACTCCCGAATATCCTCAAATGACTTACCTCAGGTTTCTTCCCGATCAAGTCTCCCTCTGGCGTTTTCTTCCCCAAAGCTCTGTGAGGTGTCTTATTTTGAATGTACATTATTGTGTTGCATGCTTCTGCCTACAAGAATCTAGGCAAATCCTGATCATACAAGATGCCCTTTGCTGCCCTGATTATAGTTATGTTCTTCCGCTCCGCTACTCCATTCTGCTATGGATTGTAGGGAGTTTTCCACTCTCTTTTGATACCCTCCTTTGCGCATAAATCTGTGAAGTCTTTATCCATGTATTCTCCACCATTATCTGAACGCAGTACCTTGATCTTTTTCCCTGTCATGTTTTCTATGAGAGCCTTGAACTCTCGAAACCGATCAAAGACCTCATCCTTGGTCTTTAAAAAGTAGATCCAGGTTTTTTTGGAATGGCCATCAATGAAGGTGACGAAATACTTGCCACCGCTAAGAGCTTTGGTGGACATAGGGTCGCAAATATCTAAGTGTATCAATCCCAACACACCATTGGCTTTGCGTGGAAACTATTGCGCTGCTCCCTCTGCCTCTGACAAATCTCAATCTAGAAACTTTTATTCTCTACCGACTCACTTAGAGAATTAATTTTCCACGAAAAAATTGCCCACCTAGCAAATGGACTGCGTAGCCTCTTTGGGGTTTCGAACTGCTACCTAGATAGTTCTTTTCGAAATCCTTCTTCCATCTGCAGCCAAGCGCTTCGTGCTTTATCAGTGCTCCGATACCATGTGAAAATTCGGTGATCCCGAATCCTATTGTAGTAACTGATAATATTTCTTCTATTTGTTAAATTACTTAAACAAATTATTTGAATTTTTCTAGGCAAATATCAAAATACATACACTGCAGCCTTCACAAATAAAGTTTTGCGGAAGGTAAATACAAAGAAAATACAAGCACATATATAACCACAGTGACAGTTATTTTTGGACCATTGTCCCCAGAAAAGCCCAATGTGGGAAGACCGGTGCAACAGATAAGGGTTTCTTTTATTAATCTTCAGCAATAATTTTTGTACAAGACAAAATAGCGGAAGAGTCACCGAGAGAAGTTCACTGGTGAATTTCTCACACTCCACAACGTTTCTCTGACCTCAAAGAGGACCTTCTGCCCCTTTCGTTGGCCTTTCTACGTCACCCTCTGCGCAATGACTGCATAGGCTCTGCATAAACCCTTCTGCGCTGATGATCTGCGTCTCTCCTCTACGCTGCCCCCTCCAAATTTTCCCTCCACTCTCAGACTATGCTGATGCCCTCTCTCTCCCACCTGCAACTCGCTCTCTGATTCAATTTTCTCTTGCCGAACTTTAGTCACTGAGAAAATTGATCTGCTTGAGCAACTGAGTTTTGCTCTGGTGTGTTCTCCATCTGCCCATTGAATTCTTCTTATAATCTTCTGTTGGAGCACCAACGACCAAGATTAAAACATAATCGATGGATAAGATTAACTAGAAATTAATCCATGTCTTCTTCTAAAAGATTCTCGCCATGACTTAATTAATACCCTTTAATTAACCAAATTTCCTAAGTTTAGACTTAGGAACCATTAAAAAAGTTAATTATTTTAATTAAGTCATCTCTAGGTGGAATTTCCAGAAATGATTTCTAGGTTTTTTAGTACAAGTATTCTAGCCTCTCCACAAAATTTCGTGGCTAGAACACATCCAATGCTACAAAAATCAACATGCTTCTCCCCATAGAAATTTTGGTAGGTCTTGATCAAATATCATAGTCCTTATGCATTCTTCAATGGTTCTATTCTTCCTTTCTGCTACTCCATTTTGTTCAGGGTTGTAGGGAACAATGAGCTCCCTCTTAATGCCTACTAATTTTGCAATATGCTATAAGTTCTTTTGAAGTGTATTCACCTCCATTGTCGGATCTTAGAGTTTTTATCTTTCTTTCGGTTAGGGTCTCAACTTCGGATCTAAACTCCTTGAACTTCTCAAATACTTCATCCTTTGTCTTGAGAAGATAGAGCCATGTCTTTCTAGAGTGATCATCAATGAAGGTCACATAATATTGGTGGCCTCCAAGAGATTTATTAGACATGGGCCCACATACATCAGAATGAATGAGATCTAATAATCACTACTTGTAAAGGGTTTCTTAGTATTCTTTCCCAAGGCACATCCCTTGCATACTCCTTCATGGTCCTCCTTGATGTTGGGGATGCCCTTCACCATTTGACTTAGAGAGGGTATTATCCTATAGTGAATATGCCCATATTTTCTATTCCAAGTTCGATGGGACTGATTTCCATATGAACAAGGGCTTGAGGAGATGGAGTTATAACTCACTTTTATTTGTGCCAGTTCTAAACATTGAAAGATATAACTATACAAATTTAGGCAACTTTGGTTGTACGTTTTGCAAATTTCACAATATCCATTCACCACAATGCCTTGGAATCTACTTGGACCAATTATCTATTCATTTTTTTCATCTTCTTTTTTAGAAGAATAACTTGAAACTCACTTCGGCAATCAAACACTTTTTCCGTCATAATTGAGCTCGGTTATAAGCCCTATATCAAAGAGATATAGGAACAAATCATGTACCTCGACCAGGTAATCTTCCTTCATGAATCCCAATAACCCTTGCTTTTTCAAAACTAGAATCTTTTCACCAAATCAAAACTATACCATCTACAAAAGAAACTCTATCTCCTTTATCTTCTAAACAAGAAATGCTAAGTTGCATTGAAATGGATACGAGAACAGATACAAATATGGCAAATTTTCAAAAAATATGGATACGATACGACAAGGAAACAACACACACAAACATATATATATGATAAAATAAAATTTTCATATTATCATTCATTTTTTAGTCTTTAGAATCTAGATTCTATATTTAAAAATACATAATCATCATCATGAATTCAACATAAACAAATCATCATCATCAATTCAGTATAAACATTGTCATCATCATCATCAATGATTATTATAACATTCAAGTTGGCACCTTTGATTAAAATGTCAATACCCACTCACAGTTTAAAGGAATATGAGATTGTTTTTAGAGTCACATCATACTTCATGAAATTATATATTTTTCTAATGAATTTGACAGCACTAACACAGAGGCAACATACTGAATTTGACTTTATAAATAGTATGTTGCACAGTATCTTGACAGCAATATATAATGTAAATTTAATGTACAATGACATAGAAATATTGTTTAGTATCACCGAATATAATGTAAATTTAATCATTGTAAATAACAACGTCTACACATTATAAATTGGATTGTATTCTAGTAGCTACAATAGGGGATGCCCTGAAATTCATAGAAAGAAGTAAGCTGGATTTATTTATTCACGACCTAAGATTATATGACCAAGAATCAAGTTGCCACAATTTAAGCAAGTATTGTGAAATATGATACTAGTAAAGAAATGCTAAGAAATTTAACCTAATGCGAAGAAACTGCTTCCACTAGCCAACTTTGTGGGTAACAACTTTCCTTCTTGATTTCATAGATACCTTATGGGTTTCCATTCCAAATTCCAGGTTTCCATCCTTTAGATCTAGCATTGTTGAAACCTGGTTGGCAAATACCTCTATCATGTCATGAATCCTTTTTCAATATAAATGTTCACTTTTAGATGAGTTGTAATTAATGGATATAAGGTCTGCAAAGAATTCAATTGCATTTACATGCTCTGAACAAACAAACCTGGAATATATTTTTGCAATAAAGTGTCTAGAACATTGGAAACTTGGAAAACTAGAAACCTAGAAACTTGGAAACTTATCCACATTTTCTGGAAACGTATCCAAATTTTCTTGAAACTCCTTTGAAACATTTTCGATCTCAGGCTAGCCATTTCCAAAAAAGTGAAATGTGGCGGAAACGTTTCCATGTCGTTTCGTATGTGTTTTCATATCTAAAACACTGAACAGTGTTTCCGAGAGTTGGGGGCGGTGTTTCCGATAACTTAGAAGAGATGGAAAGTAAATTCTTTTTCAAACCTGGGACATAGTGGATGTTGGTGAGATGTAGCTTTGCTCCACTTTCTAACTCCAATGATGTAGATCCAAGGCCCTTGACTGCATATTTGTTGTTGTCTCCAAGTTCCAATGCGTGTGATGATGATCCTTTTGATAGAGTATGAAATTGTCCACTTTCTCCTATCATGTGTCTTGAGACTCCACTATCAATAATCCATGCATTTCCATCATCAAGTGGACATGTAAGTGCAGCCAAAAATCCTTCACTCTTGACTCTTCTAGTTTAGATTGTAGATAACCCTTACACCAAATCTTCCTACAAGCTTCAAGAGGTTGAGTCCCATCTTCAAATAGCTTGCCATTGAGAGAGTGATCTTTCTTTTAAGACTTCCTTCCTTCCTTCCTTAAAATGATAGCCAACAAAGTGATCTTCAAATAGTCCTTCATTCACCTTAGCTCTGATACCATGTTGAGAAATCAATGCATGTAGATATTAGGGTTTGATTCCTCTTTTCTTGATAATGGTGATTTATGTTGGCCTCTTTTACTTCTTTATTATGCTATCTTTCATGAAGCAATTACCAAATAAAATGTATGAAGATCACAAAAACAAGGAACAAAAGGTATAGACACTCAACCAGGGAAAAACCCCTATCCAAGGGAAAACCAAGTCAAACTCTTCCACTGGTAGATTCAAATCAAGATGAGACAATCCAAGACCTTTTTGGCCTACAAAAGACCTCGTCCAATCACCAAGTGAGCCCTTCCTTCAATTTGATGTATTTTGCCAAAGTTTCCAAGTGTCAGCTTCATAGATGTAGTTTGAATCCAAAATTTCGCCCCCCCAGCTACAAAATTGCGGTCCTGCAACTATTTCAGAAATTTCGGCCCCTAGCTACTCGTCTAGAAACCCTAAAATCTTTGCACGTGCAAGAGAAATGCCCAAAATCTTCAATTTTCCTTCTTCCTTGAATTAGGTCTTCTTCTTCTACACTTCGCTCTCTTTTTTGTCCTCTTTCTCTTCTGGATCGAACATGTGTGAGTGTGATTTCAAATGAGTCGATTTGCCTCTATTTATACTAATTTTGCTAGGTTGAATAGCCCTAATCCATATCGACTTCATCATGACAAGGTTGACTTGGTGAGGAAGTGACAAATGACACTTTTGACTCAAAAATACATTTCTTTACATGATACAAATCCCCATGAAGGGTCTAATAAATGTGGAAAAGACTCTTTTGACTCATGACAACCTAGAAGCCTTCAATGGAGGCTATGACCTAGAAAATAAATAAAAGAGCATGAAACCCATGCTTCAAATTTTTCTTTTTTTTACAATAAATTTTTCTTCTGACAAATACAACTATGAAGACCGACACTAGTTACATTCTTCAACAGTTGGTGAGGTTGACACATTGATTTCTTGTTTTATCTCTCTCTTTGTGCTCTCCACAAGCTCTTCTAAATACTTAATTAGAATTTCATGGGCTTGCCATTGAGATTTTATCACAGCCATCAGAAAGTCCAATTCAGTGGTTGCATATAACAATAATTGCTTTAAATTTGTATTCCTCCTCCATATCATTACCCATGGAATCCAATAGCTCATTCATATCATCTTCTTTATGGCCAATGCGTTTGTGTGCACTAATCTTAGCTATCATGTTTTTGTGTAACTCTTGGACGAATGTAAACAACCCTCAAATTGCATGCAGGATATCTTATGAGACCAAGGATGCTCTTGCATCATGTCCATAGTGAAATTGATCATTAGACTCATCTAAAAACATTGAGATGAGCAAACTCATAATATTTATGATTAATAGGAGGTTGAGGATGAACACCATTTCCTTGTAACTTACCCTATTCTTAATAATAGTGAACAACTTTATCTAGTTTCATAACTTCTCTTCAAAATTTTCTTGTTTAAGAAAAACATTATGAAATTGGTACTTCATTGAAACCATTTTCATAGAAATGACATGCTAAATAATATTTTAGATGATTCCCTTTATTTGCCCAATAATCCTTTTTGGTCTTAGAGGATGGTAAACATCTTATCATCATCATCATCATCAACATCAATTTTGTAACAACCTAATTCAATAAAATTATATACCCAAAAATAAATGAAGAAATTCAATAACAAATAACTTTAAATATAATCAAAATTAATGCTCATATTGACAAATTCCAAATGGAACGTATTCTAGACTCCAACTGCATTTGTGATTCCATAAAATGATAGAAGAGAAATAATGATATAATGGTTAATAGTAAAAATCATTTAGTATATATTTGAATGATAATAAAACGTGGATAAATATTTGAAGTCTCTCCCACTGAAAGTTGTGCCATGAATAATTGAAGTTTCTTCTAAGTTCATTAATCCAAAGTTGCTTGTTACCACCCAAATTGTACTTAATGATAAAATCAATAATCCATAAGGTACAACTGAAAGGGAAATTGTTAGGATAGTGACTAGTCACCAATGTCACCTCAAGAACCTTTCCTCTTCACTTTAGACTTA
Source organism: Pinus tabuliformis (assembly GCA_031772625.1). Lineage (NCBI taxonomy): Eukaryota > Viridiplantae > Streptophyta > Pinopsida > Pinales > Pinaceae > Pinus > Pinus tabuliformis. Next base: position 197,187,871 of record CM062816.1, read on the forward strand.
CTCTCCTTCAGCTCAAAGGGGTATCCATAATAGGATTGCTAAGGCTAAGCAATTAATCACAAGGTGAAGTGAAAGTAGCCTTAATAAAACAGAGTTTTTGGATATTTTTAAGGATTTTAAAATAGGTGATGGAAGTAGAAATCAATGTCAAATCCAAAAAGGGCAATGGAGTCAAGCTAACTCAAATGGCTTATGAGCCCAAGAAGAAACCTTCTTTAGAATTGGCCCGTTTCATTCAAGGATTCAGGCTAAGAGATTAGAACCAAAAAGAAAGAGTAATCCCTCACCCAATCAAGATTAGAAACAGAGGTTTAAGATTCAACAAGAAGGGAACGTCATGAGAATAATATTCTCCAACAAGATCAACTATGGTTTTGATAAGCTTATTTAATACTTCTGGCTAGGCTTTCAAGATGGATAGACAAAGCAAGGCACTAAATAATCACCAAACCGACAAAGGAGGAAGGAATTATCCTAGAACATCTTCCTTCCAATTGGTAGATTTACCTTTCAAATGGATCGGTTTAGTTAGCTTGTAGAAGACCTAAGCATTTCACCACTAATCCTTATACACCAAATAAGAGGTAGGATAGAGAAACTTCAAGAATTGACAAGAAGCATCCAAAAAGAAAGAAACCTTTAAACAACCATATGCTCCAAGAAACATATCTCAATTAAGCTCAAGGAGTGGAAGCTCCAAAAATCCAACATGAGTGATAATGAGGAAGGGTATCTCTTTATGTAGAGTGATTCTCAACTTCCTTTTACAATAAAATAATGATATCTTAGGTTAGATCCTTAGATCTAACCTAGCGAAGGATAAAATAAAATTCGCCTCCAACTATCTAGTCAAAAATAGAATATAAATGAGGTGGTCAAGCCACATGTACAATGATCTCAGCAAAACAACCCCACAAAAGGGACATCTCCATAAGTGAGGGGAGGAGAGACAATATACAATGCTTAGCCTCCAAAGGCCCCCAAAGCATGTAGATACTCAACAAAACTCCTTAAAACGTGCAATTCAATTCTCCTAGGTTTCTTCAAGGTGGGTGTACATGTCTCTAAGGTGGAAAGGGCCCACAAACTATGAGTAAAACCCCTCCACAGGGGTGGCCCTTTCAAATCAGCTCCAACAAGCATTGTATGATGTCTTCAGGATGTAGCAATCCTCCACAAGTCATGTGAATCGTCCCCTCAATTCATGTGAGGGCTCAGCAAGTCCACATGTGTAGTATACCTAGGGGTGGATAATATGGGGTACCTAGGGGTGTACCCAAGGGCATAATGTGATGTAAAAGGGGACCACCATTAGTTAATTAGTAAATAAAACCCGTAAGTGGTTAACCGCATTAATGATTATTGTAAGTGGTTAACCCTCATTATAAAAAATGACCACAATTAATTAGTTAGTTAATAAACGAGCCATAGTTAATAAATAAAGTGGTTAATTTAAGGACCACAAGTAGTAAGGGTTTGTTAGGGTTTTGGAGTTTAGAACAATATATATAGTCGGAGATAGGAAGGGGAGGAAGTTGAGTATTGTATTGACAAGCGTATGGCTTGTGAAGTACTCTCCTTCCTTAAGGAGTGATTGTATGGTGTTACTCTACCTTGAGGGTTTTTTGCAGATCTTAATAAAAATATATTTTTATTCTAGCAACCTCTTGTGCTATTTCTTGGGCATATTTTGCAAGTTTAATATATTTTCAGGTTAGATCTACTACAACATGTGCCAATAGAACCTTTAATGCAATTTGCAGGTGGACATCTCATCAAATGATGTGGTACATGCCTCAAAATGTGCAAACAAGGTGAGGGATCCAAACTCTAGGATGTGGTATGGCATGAGGAGTCCTGGTACATGAAGAATACTCCAAAACTGTTTGACCAACACTTTGGGAACCATGAACTACCTTGAGTTTCGAAGCCAATGCCATTCCCAAACATTTGGATGCTCCAATAAAGGGACTATACATCATTAAGCGCCACATCACATTATCAATCGATATGTCATCACGTCCTCCAACTCATCATAATCCATGAAATTCAGTCAATGCCCTAGCTATCCAAGGCTCACAGTGATGGAATTACAAAAGATCAGGAAGAAATTCACGAGTATCCCTATGCCAAAATAAGGGGTAATGTTATTTATCTCCTTTTTTCTTCAATTTTGAAGCTTCCCATCTCAATTTGTCATTTCTACCCACTTGAAGCTTCAAGCCAACTGAAACCTATTTTAGCCCAAAATCTTCATTCCGAGTCTCTCCAAGGATGCCCATGAGCTGCTTGTATTGATTTTGTGTTCTGAATAATAGGGAAAACCTAAGTACCCTGACACGGGGATTCAAGATTCGTTGGATACACGGATTCGAGTGTCGGATTTGGACATGTTGACCCCCTGGAACAAGACATGTTAGGATACGTTATATATTATTTTATTAAATATATAAATATATATATTAGAAATTAGATATTTCTTACACATTCTTATTAATGATACAAATTCATTGATTTCAAACATAGATCTTCATCTAGATGTAAGTTTTACTGTTTACAAAGTAAGTTAGTAACATTATAGCATGCATAGTACATACAAAATTCAAATACATGTCACATAAATGATAAATCAATGAATCATAAATTCTAAATTCATAAATGATAAATCATAATACATATTCAATTCATCAATGATCCAATAGGAGAAAGACAAGATAGTAAGATAAAGACACTGACAGCTGTAGTTCTCTCATTAAGTCATCAAAATCAAAATGTGTTACATAGGTAGTGCAATGCCAATGGCAAATAGAAATAGAAAATACAAAACAACTACAGGTATACAAGCCTCAAGGCAGTAGGTAGCCCATGACTCATGAGTCATCAATCCTCATAGTCATCATCAAAATCAGCATCATTGTCCTCATCATCATGGTCACCACTGCTCTCCTCTGCATCCTCCTCCTCCCCTGTATCCATAGTTGTCTTTGCATCTTGCTGGTGTGGAGGATGACCCCTCTACAACATCACCATTATCAAATCTAACAGGCTCTAGCACTGGATCATTGAGATCCATGTTGGCCAATGCCAACTCAACACTGTTGTCTAGACCCATATCATCAGGAAAGACATCCCACATCTTTGTCTTTCCCTTCAACCACTCTTCCCTCTGCCTGTAAATAAGACAAAGGTTGGTGTGCACATACACCATTGTCTCTGCCCTGAACTGCTCAAGCCTGCTCTTCTTAATTCCCATATGTGCTCCAATTTCTCTCGCAACAAGAGGATGAAGTCACCTGAGAGAGGAGCCTCATGGCTAACTGTTGTAGAGGAGGGCTTGTTGCCCCATGATTTACCCACCAAGAATAAGGCTTCTTAGCCCCCTGTCTCTAACCACATCATATCCTGCAAATCGACCAGTGCCAGTGGAAAACTTTGCAAAGGCATCCTCCACCTCATCAAGCAATGCTCTATCCTGAAAAACCCGCCTGAATGCATCTTTCCTCCCTTGTGAGATTTCACCATCCATGTGAGGAGGGAATTTGTGGGAAGGTCCACCATTTAGCCGCTCATGGCTGTAGTATTTTGGGTTCAATGAGTGAGCCAAACAATGTAAAGGTGTGCAATTCTTGTCCCATCTACTGACAAGAATATCCTATATAGTACCACAGAATGCCTTTGGTGGTCTCATACTTGGGGCACTCAATATGTAGAATAATGCTCCTCACAGACTCAATCACGGAATCCCATCCCTCATAAACCTCTCCTAAGATGGGCTTTTCTGTATTTGCAAATCGAAGCAAATAAATGATAGGGTCCATGATCTGAATAATTAGATCTATCCTCTCCCACCAAGCATCATCTAGCACTGTGTCCTTCACTCTTTTAGAGGCTAGTTGATCTGTCTTTCTCCAAAAAGACCAAAACTCTAAAATAACCATGGCCCCAAGAGCGGTCTTGACCTCCCTCAACCTCTTCAACATGATGAATGAAGAGGCAAACCGTGTATCAACAATCTTCAACAATGATAGATTGTTGTACTCCTTGTAGATAGTGAGGGCATTTGTATGATTTTGTACAAAGTTACGAATATGTCGTGCATCCTCAATAATGTTACCAATCCAAAGCACATCAGAAGCAATGGATTTCAATGCTAAGTTTAATGAATGGACAATGCAAGTTGTCCAAAACACTTGTGGATATTTAGCTTCCACAATCATGCCAACAGCCTTGCAAACAGGTGCATTATCTGTAATAATTTGCACACAAAAATCAACACCTACATCTTCAATAACATTAATAAACAACTCACCCATATATTGTGCATCCTTGTATTCTCCAAGTGTATCCACGGCTTTCAAGAAAACTGGACCATTCAAGGAAAGACACCATGAAGTTGATGAGTGGGTGTCGTGTTGGATCTATCCATCCATTAGAAACAATGCTAACCCCAGATGTTGGCCATGATGCTTTAATAGGCTCAAGCATTTTTTGCACCTCTTCTTTTTCCTTCGTCAACAATGTGGTTTTAAGCTTCTTCGAACCAGGAGGCACATACCATGATGGAGACCCATGAGTTAGAGCTTGACACATCTCAATAAATAGAGGTGAGCGTGCAACATTATAGGATATGAAGTGTTGATAGAAAAAAAGGGCAATGGTGAGATCAAACTCTTCCCGTTTCTCTTTTTGAAAAATCTTGTCCAATAGACCAAGTGAAATTGTCTTTCTTTTTGCTGCTTGTCCCCCAATAGAACTCTCAAATGGAAATTTGGTGGTGCCTTTCCTCAAAAATGGAAGGGGTCATCATTCTTGGTTTTTTTTATTTTGCAGCCACGTTTGCCTTACCAACACTAAACTCTTTTTCCATTTCTCTCCTCTTTTGTAAAGGAACTTGTGTACAAGCTCCAACTCCACAACTTGGTAAATCCAACAAATGGTTTTTCACACGAAAATATGTGCTTGTGAAAGTATTGTGGCAAAAGTTGCATCTCCAATTCACATTGCCTCCTCCCTTCCCCTTGCTGCTTGGCCCATCATCTCTTGTGACATATTTCCACAAGGGATATTTCTGAATGTTACCTTTAGGAGGAAGTCTTCCCTCAACATTACTTGCAGCAGACTCTGATGATATTAGGGGACGAGGGGCATCTCCAATGGAGACATTCTTCCCCTTCCTTTGCCTCCTACCTGCTGCCCTTGATTGAGCCATGAATACTGTAAAAAAAATAAACAAAACATGCACAAATTTGTAAAATAAATGCATATACAAACTGCTGTAATACAAATGCAAAAAAATAGAGAGGAAATGCACTTACCTGTTGCTTAAATCTCCTTGAAAACGCTCCAAACCCTTGGCTCCTTGTTCCAAACTCCTAACAGCAAACCCACAGCTCACTTCTTGCAAAAAGAATGACACAAAATGATAAAAAGACATAAGCATTTTCACCCTTTTTGGCCGTGCGGGTCTTGATTTGCCGGATTCGTGTCTAGATTTTGTGACACGACGTGTCTGAACGGGACACAATCCGGATTTGATCCAAACCAATTTGCTAGATTCGGACACGTGGCCAAAAAATAACGAATCCGATTTCAGAGGGGAAAGCTAATAAGAAAAGTTAAAAGCCCAAAAACTATGTTGACTGGTAAGGGTTAGTGGGTTAGAGAGTTTGTGTGTAGCTTTAATTTTTTTTTAATAGCTTACCTCAAGTAAACCAATGCCTAAGATGTGCCAATATTTACAGGGGATGCCCGGAGAGTCCCCTGGATTGTCGATGAACGTTTTCCCTTCTCTCTGATGTTGGGAACGCCGCCCCAAATCCCTTTCTTGGATGTGGGGATGTCCCCTGTCACTCCCTCCTTCCTTGGTGTGGGTATGCAACCACAATGCAACATAGGTGAGTATTGTTAGTCTTGTTGTTTTTTGACTGCTAGAATTTGTTAAACTTAAGTACATTAGAACAATTTATGCCTTTTTGCTTTGTGCACGTATGAGTGGAAATGCAAATACTGGTCGTATGTGCAACAATTGTTGATGTATTCTCATTTGAGCTAAGTATGTCCCATTTTCACTTTTTATGATAACTACCAATTTTAGCTATATTGCTGATTGGCGCATGGTCGGAGAAAATCTGTACGGTTGAACAGTGGCCCAGTATGGGGACCCCAGGAAAAAGATTAGTAAAAAAGGGAGTTGTCTTTAGTGCGACTTTTTGAATTTTCCGGTGTCTGAATCTGGCGGAAAAATTTGAGGTGAAATCTTGATTTTTGTTATGTAAATTGGTTTTTTGACAGTATATATGGATTCAGCATCTTCAGAAACCCCTAGGGCACTTAGATTGTGCAAGGGTTACCCATCAAACTTGTGATTTCAATAAATTCCTGCCGGATTTTAGAGAATTTGGACCTGAAAAACTCCCAAAAAGTCATGCTAAAGACAACTCTGTAAAAAAAATGGGAGCTTAGTATAAGTAATAAATGTTTTGGCTTTTTTCTATGCATTTTTTTTCGGGTCAATTTTGCCCAAAATGTGGTAAGAGTTTTTTAGAATTGTAAGTTTGAGTTGTGTGGTCTGCAAAATCCTAGCGTTCTATGGATTTTCCAAGGCACTAAATTCATTTATGCATTCAAAAACTATCTTAAACAAGAAGAATTCACTATCTCACCCAAAATTGTATCTCTGGATTCTAATGAAAATGGCCAAACGTCTGGGCACCATTGTGGTTATTCCGATTCGTTAATTATTTGCACTTTATTATTTGTTTGATGTGTATTGATATGGTTAATTTTGATTCTTCACCATCTTCGACAGTTTTATTTTTTAAAACTCTGAAGAAATTGCATGTCTTTTACTGCAAAATATATATGTTCTGTTATTTTCACATACATTTTTTTTTCCATATTGTGAGATACCCATATTCGAATTTATTTGGTGACTATGCTTCACAACGGCAGCCAAATGTCAGATTTCATCGAGTCTTTGACAAGGAAGCTGGGATTGATTGAAAAGATATCCTCTGAGGCAACCACACAAAATCCTAGTTGCAATTCCTTGAGCAAGGCTGTAGAACCTGATCAAGGTGAGCACAACAGATTTTTGGTCAACTGGTGAAATGATCTGAACAGTTGTTTCCTTTTCATCTTTTGAAAGTCGATTGTGATGCAACAGATTACGTTATCTCTTTTGCTTAGCTGAGGAATATTTGTCCGTTTAAGAGCATTCTGACTTATGTATATGACTGAGCACGAGTTGATCTCTATCAATATATTGAATGTTAGCTTTGACGTGTTGTTGACAACTAGATAAATTGTTGCAGACGTTGATCCAATTACAGATGGTGGAATGCATTGCAATCAGCAAATGGTGGAAAAAGATTATGGCTCTAAATGTAATCCTCAAATCCAGGCTGGACAATATGGAGCTATGCGAACATCCTTTGCTGCAGAAGACTCCATAAATAATAAGATGAACCTATCTGTTCTGAATCACTCTTCTTCTGCCTCAGATGAACAACTGCCCATGGCTTTGCAAAATGGACTGTTGAGTTCCCAGAAGATTCCTTCCAGCCAAGACATGCAGGTTGGGATTGGTGGAAAACATCTGCATTCTAAAAACCAAAATGTCAAACATACTCATGAATGATACAAGGGCTTTGAAATTGCTCAGGGCCAGGGATCTGCCAGCAAGAAGAATGTTGAAGAGTATAGTGATTCACTCAATTTTAAAGTGTGAAAAAAATCTCTCATGTAATCAGCTTCAGTAGGTAGTACAAGAGAATTGTGACTTGTCATCATCCTTTAAATCATCATGTTGGCTGTGTGGTGCTCAAATTATCATCACCTCTGGTTCAAAATGAAAACAGTTCTCTGACAGTCAAGTTTTAATGATCCGAGCTATTACTACTTAAGTCTAACTATTCTTTCTGTCATCAAAACAAGATTAATTACAGTGAACAACCATGGGGATCTTCCGGGGAAGGTGGCATACCCTGCCTCCCCCTGTCCCCTGGGGATTGGAAAATGCAGGGTATGCATCTCTGGTGCATCATTGAGCCAAGGGTATGCATCTCTGGTGCATCATTGAGCTGAGAGGCTTATTCCCGTCATCAAAGTTGAAATTTTGTACATGTCTGCCAAAATAAAAAATTCAAAATCTAAAAAAAAAAAATAACTATACAAAACTTTTAAATAATGTGCACTCGTAAAAAAATTTACACGTGAAAAAATTAGATCCCTCTGGACTCGTGTTTAAGATGGATCTATGCTGATAGTTCTCAAGTTACAAAATCTCATGAATTTATAGTTAAGATGGATTTTAGACAGTTTGCTTCTTCTGTTACATGATCCCAGATGAGTTCTTAGAAATTGAATCATGAAAATAACCCGTCTATCATTTTCCTTCTCCTTACAGATTTTAGTGTTTTAGTCTTTTATCCTCTAATAATTGGCAAATCATAATTCAGTTCACTGAAGTCTGAGAAAATGGGTTTCTTAGGATCAATATTCCTGTAAAGATCGAGCTTTTTTAAATAAGTACAATTAGGCGATTACAACCCTTAATCACAATAATTAGATGGAAGTTTTGTTTGGATGGCCTTGCTTAAACTTTCCAATTTAAGCTGGATTGCTGTTATGCCTTGAATTTCTTTGCTTCCTTAAAGAAGCTAAACCATATTCGGTGATTAAATTTGATTATTTTCTGGTACTTGATGCACACCATGGGCAACAGCTAATAGAATTTGCATCCCAGTCAGGTCTAGCATCCACGAGTTTTCTATTGGGAAATGGACGAGTCACTTCAAAGGACTTTTTTTTATATGTATGAATGAATTACAACTAGGTTATGAATGTATATACCAATGTTGTGAAAAGCGCGAGCGGGATTAAATCGGCGTCGGGAATGAAGCGGAAAAAATCGGAAAAATCGGGAAAAAAGCGGAAAAAAGCGGGAAAAAAGCGTTTGGTACAAAAATATTCATTTTTTTCAATTTTTTTAATATCTAAACCATCTACAACATAAAATAAATACATTGACACATAAATATGATAAGAAAACTAATATATAAGATGTTTAATATCATTTCTAGCGCTAAAATCACACATAACATTGAATCATGTCCTGAATAGTAAGTCTTGACTCCTGAGTCCCAGCTCAGCCTCAAAATATCAACAAAAAATATGATAATGTATCTCATCATGTCATAATGTCATAGACTCATATACAATAAAATGAAAGTCTAATCCTATTGATTTCCTCTGCCCCTCTTGCGAGAAAATGTCACAGCTTTCTCTTTCCCTCTAGATGTAGATGCTGGTGCCTATGCTGGTGGAAATGGTAGTGGAGTCTGATGTGCTCTAGAAGCTGAAGAACTAGAAGTATGAGCTACAGGAGGTAGACCACGTCCTCTACTGGTGGTAGTGGTAGCCGGGTAGGCGGTGTCACCTCCTCCTCCTGCTCCTCCTCCTCCTCCTCCTCCTCCCCCTCCACTACATCCTGCGCTAACCAATCATCAGCAGAATCCATGAGAGGCCTCTCGGCCTCAACCCTCCATGCAACAGTGGTGTCAATCCCATCCAATGAGATGGGATCCACATCAGGTGTCCTCTCAAGTTGCCTCACCCACAATCGAAGACTGTAGTAGACGTAGACCATGTCATTAAGTCGTTGGGACTCCAACCTGTACAAAGATCATGAAATAATAATTAATAATTAATATTATAAAAAAAATATTGTTTATGAATTCAAAAATTTATTTGGAAATTTGCAATATTTTAAATGTTTAAGTGTTAACTTGTTGCGCTTCTTGTTGTGTATTTTTTCAAATACACTCCAGTTGCGCTCACATCCTGAGGAGCTGCATGTTTGGCTGAGGATGCGTACGACAAGCTTTTGCAAAAGGGGTACTCTGCCACCATACATCTTCCACCATGCATCTACAACAAAATTACAAATAAAATTTTAAATAAACATAAGAAAAAAATGGAATTTGAAGAGACAATGAAATTTGAAACAAAGTTACAAACTAAAAAATACCTGGCATTTTAATCATCCTATCAGTGACAGCCATCTCAAAGCCAAATGTGCCACTTGCCATCTTATATGTCTCAATTTGTTTAGAGATCTCTATACGTTGTTCTGGAGATCGCACTATCTTCTGAACACAAGATAAGAATCCATCCATGATCTCAGCATCAAAATCAAACCCACATGCATAAGAAAATGCAGGGTTCAGGAAAAGCCTAGCAGCATGAATGGGACGATGGAGTGTGTTGTTCCATCGCTCATCAATCACTCCCCATAGAAGGAGTTGTTTATGAAACCCATCATCTCCCTTATCATCATAGTAGGCTCGAATGGCTTCTTTGGCCCTATCCATGGCTTCATACAAATAGCCCATTGCGGGCTTCTCACCATCAACCAACCGAAGAACCTTTACCAAAGGTTCAGTAACGACGCACACCTCCTGCACTCCCGCCCAGAAGTCTTCCTGGTATGAAACTAGTCTGCATACGGCCTCTCCTTCTGGTTTGCGGCTCACTGACATAGCACGCCACTCCTCTGAAAGAATCATTCTCTTCACATCCCACATAGAATTCACGAGGGATTGAAGAGATATGAAACTCGTGGCAAACCGTGTAATGGCGGGGCGCACCAACTCTTTGTTGTTGGTGAATCTTCTCATAAAGCTAAGCACAGATGTATGATTATATATAAATTTTGTGATGCTTTTTGATGAGTCAACAATATCTTTGACAGAGGGAATTTTCCCTATGTCCTTTAACATCAAATCAATACAATGGGCAGCACAAGGTGTCCAAAATAAAGTAGGATGCCTGTCCATAAGCATTCTACCGGCAGCAACATAATTTGCAGCATTGTCCATTATGACTTGGACAACATGTTGTCCACCCAACTCCAAAATAAACACATCCAGCAAATCACATAAAGTTCTTGCATCTTTGATTTGATGAGATGCATCAACAGATTTGATAAACATAGTCCCCTTGGGACAACTAACCAAGAAGTTTATAAGGGTTCTCCCCTTTTGGTCATTCCAACCATCTGACATAACAGTGTATCCTGTTTGTGCCTATGATGCCCTAAAATCCTCCAATCTTTGGGTGCAGTCACACTTTTCATCTTGAAGAATCCGGCCTCTGAAATCATGATAAGAAGGGATTTTGTACCCCAGGCCAACACTGGCAATAGCATCAACAGTAGGTTGGAAAAATGGATTATTCCTTACAATGCTGAAAAGAATATCACTCCAGAGGAGAAATTTTGCCATCAACCTGTCAGCTTGTTTTTTTTTCAGTTCTTTTTAGCATTGAACCGATAGATGGTTGTGAACCAGGTGTGGTTCAAGGAACAAAAAATGATGATGCAGCTACCGGATTGACTGATGCTGCAGTAGAACCAGTGCCACTTGGCCAACTTCCTTTAGCTGACCTTTTTAGTTGCCTTTTGAGTTCTTCTTTGGCCTCTCTAGTGTGCTCTAATTCTCCCAATGCTCTCATGGCTCTTTGGATAAGTTCAGGATTTGTATTTATACAGGGCCCCACATCATGTTCAGGGATTTGTGCAAGGTGAAACTTCAACCTGTATAGCCCCCCGCGTATGGCCTTTCCACACAACTTGCAATTTAAGTTTTGTCTATCATTCGGAGCTTTAGGTTCACCATATTCCCAGAAAGGATCCAATTTCCTTGGCATGTTTGTTTTTGGATTTTGAATTTGCAAACCTATGGGAAAACAAGGATTAGGGAATAGGAATTTAGGATTACAATTTAGCATTTACAAAATTACAAGTTACAAATTTCCAGAATCCAAAGTTCCAAACCCAAGTTACCCAACCAAATGGCAAATGCCAAAAACAATGAAAAAACATAAACAATGTTTAAAAAAAATGAAAATAAAACATAAAAAATAAAAAATAAAAAATTGGTTCCCATAGTCATACCAATTTACCCATCCCAAATCAATGAAAAAATACAAAAAATTCTTTAAAAACAATGAAAACAAAAGGAAAATGGTGCCCATATGAAGTTTCTCAACCAAAAACAATGAAAAACAATGTTTTTAAACAAGGAAAACAAAAAAAAAAATTAATCCACATACCGTTTTTATGGAGAAATTGGTGGTCTCCTCTTGAATTTGTCCTACAAGCACTTAGATTTGCTCACAAACCCTCCAGCTCCTCTCTCCAACACCTTCTCCTCCTACGCGCGCCCACAGTCCAAATGAACAAAAAAAAAAACGAAATTCGAATTATAAAGCCTGCTGCTGCCGCCCCCCACGTTTTTTTCGGAAAAAAGCGCCAAAAAAAAGTGCTACTTTTTACCCATAAAAAGCGCGGTTAAATTGCGATTAAATCGCGCTTTTAACAACACTGGTATATACAACGGAGATGATAACTTTCTTTAAATTCATGAAATTTACAATAAAGTATTTTTAATTTTAAAATAGATGAAATTTAAATACTATTTTTTTAATTATTAATATTAAAATAAAATACTTAATCCAACCTGTTAATATTAAATTAAATATTTTTTAGGATTTAAAGATTGGGCATATTTGATCAACATGACATTCTCACTAGAATGTCATAATTTAGTATTTTTTTAATTATTAATATTAAAATAAAATACTTAATCCAACCTGTTAATATTAAAATAAAATATTTTACAGGATTTAAAGATTGGGCCTATTTGATCGACATGATATGAAATTCTCAGTAGAATGTCATAAGTTAGTATAGGTTATTTTTCTATATATCATTAAAACTAATTTTAATTACAAAAGTAGAATATATATACAATATCTTATATTTTTATATATACAAAACAAATTGAGATCATAACTTTATTTAAATTTATGGAAGTTTATGATAAAATAAATGTATTTTTAAAATTGAAAATAGATAAAATTTAAAGATTTATTTATTTATTTATTTTTAATTATTGAAATTAAAATAATATTCTTAATTAAAGTCATTAATATTAAAATAAAATAGTTAGTAAGATTTAAATATTGCACATTTTTTATTAACATGAAACTCTTAATCATAAGTTAGTATATCTTATTCTTCTATACAAAATAAAAAGTGGATATAACACTCATTTTATGATTAAAAAGAAATTACATTTGACTTTTCAAAAATTACAAAAGGTTGGAATATGTAAGGAGTGTTGTATCCTACAAAGTCTAGTATGAACAAAATGGTGGCAATATCGAAGAAAAACATAATGTCAATGAATCTTGTCTTGAAGCAAAATTGAATGTTGATCTTCAAGATGACTCAATAGTATTCAACAAATTGATATTCCCATAAAATATGCTTCATTGTCTCTATGCGAAGGCAAATATGACAAAATCCATTAGAAAGTCCAAAATAATATTCTTAATCAAAGTCACTAATATTAAAATAAAATATTTTGTGAGATTTAAATATTGCACATCCTTGATTAACACGATACTCTTAATCATAAGTTAGTATATCTTATTCTTCTCTACAAAATAAAAAGTGGATATAACACATTTTATTATTAAAAATAAATTACATTTGACTTTTCAAATAACACAAAAGGTTGGAATATGTAAGGAGTGGTGTATCCTACAAAGTTTACTATGAACAAAATGGTGGAAATATCGAAGCAAAGCATAATGTCAATGAATCTTGTCTTAAAGCAAAATTGAATGTTGACCTTCAAGATGACTCAATAGTATTCAACAAATTGATATTCCCATAAAATATGCTTCATTGTCTCTATGCGAAGGAAAATAAGACAAAATCCATTGGAAAGTCCATTCTTAGCTCATTGAGCTTTGGATGGAATCCCTTGATAGACTACCAACCAAGCAAAAATTCGTAGCTTATAAATAATCAAACCAACCAAAGACTGTGGAGTATAGCACATATCTATCCTTTATATCTTTAGAGATCCAATGAGCATTTAGAATTAGGGATAATGGATATCTCTATTGAAGTAACAAATATAGTCATCATGAGTCATATTGGAAATGAATGACTAAAGTTCTAGCCCAATGTCTTCAAAACATCCCATGCATCTCAATGTTCATCTTAAATAACTTAGACTTTGGGATAAAAGCTCTCTTATCCATAATTGAAAGATAATCAAAAGAAATGAGATCATAACTCCGAGAGAATGCCAATCCTTCAAAGAGTGACAGGGAGCATCCCATCCCAATGATAACATCCTTGCTATTGATGGTGTGTACAATTATAATAAAATGGAACCATGAGAGGTTCCAGCCTACATAACAATTTAACAATAAAAATGTAATTGCTCAATATCTAGGGCTTAATAAGACATTTTATGGTTAACATGGGGTTTATATAGGGCTTAACATATTCCTCCCCTTCAAAGAATTCACAACTTTCCATATTGGATTAAAAAGGATTGTGGCCACCGTAATTCTTTTTTAATAATTTGGGTGAGTTACAATTTTGGGGAATTTTTTAAAGCCTATGGAGAAAAAACATTGTTAGGGTTTGACATAAGCTTCATTTAAAAGTATTGATTGAAAAATTATTAAAGAATTGGTTTAGTTTTGTGATGGTAATTGTGATTGTGATTATAGAGAAATTAAATTTAATTTTGATTATCATAGTAATAATTACTTTGGTTCAAAGTAGAAGATTCATTTTGTAAAGACAAAAAGAGGGGAATGGTGGATTAAAAAAGAAAAGAAGAACGGAGGTTTATTTAATTATAAAAAAGGAAGATTTTTTATATTTTTTTATTTTAAAGGAGAAACATTTTGGAGGATCTTGATAATTGATTTGAAGTAAGAATGTCCATAATCCCATAGTGAAAATGACGAAGGGAGAAACTAATGGCATCCATTAGTAGTTAAGGACTATCACAAGGCCCAATTTTGATCGGTATGAATTATGATCATTAGTCAATCAAAATGACGAATTACGTTCATTCTCATGAATGTTGGGATATTGTAATAAGTGGGTTTGTAGAACCAGGTCAGAAAACCTTACGGGTGATGGCATGTGCATAGAGACAAGTGATATAAGATTCAATTTTTCCTAAGTTTGCAATAGTTGACTATCCCAACCAAGCATGGGATACTCTTGAGACAACCTATCAAGGCTTTGACAAAGTAAAAAATTCCAAATTGCAGATACTCGAAAATAATTTTGAAACCCTCCATATGATGAATGTAGACTTTGTAGATCATTTTATGACATAGGTCAAGGACATTGTTAATTAGATTCAAGCACATGAAGAAAACATTTCAAATCAAAAGGTTGTTGAAAAAGTACCTAAGAGCTTTCTTGAAAATTTTGATATGGTTGTAGTAGCTATAAAGGAGTTTAAATATCTATCATAATAGTTTGTAGAACGAATCATAGGGTCTTTGTTCGCAAATGATACAAGAATCAATAGAAGCAATGACACTTTGGAAAGTGCATTTCAATATTAGGCCTTCATTAGCAGAAGAAGAGGTCAATAAAATAGAAGTAGAGGTAGAGGAGGAAAATTCCACTCTCATGGAGGAGACAAGTCAACATAAGAAAAGATAGGACATTCACCTAACTTCCCTCAAAACCAAAGAGGAAGAGGTAGATATTACATTCGAGTAAAGAAGTCTAACAAGTCAAAAGTCCAATGCTATTATTACAAGAAACTTGGTCATCGTGAAAGAGAATGCATGAGAAAGCAAGAAGATAAGAATAGAGATAGAGCCAATGTGACAAGCATTAATGAAGATACATTTGAATCCATGTTCCTTTCATGTCGACCAATTGAAGAATGCACCAATAATGATCTCTGGTTGATGGATAGTGGCTGCAACAATCACATAATGGTAACAAAATCATTTTTTCAAGTTTAGATAATTCTTTCACAACTAAAATAAAATTAAGAGATGATTATCTAGTAAATGTCCAAGGAAAAGCAACAATCTCAATTTTGACCAAGCAAGATGAAAAGAAGAACATTTCAAATGACTTCTACTCACTTGGTCTTAAACATTATTTGGTATGTGTAGATAAGTTAAGTCAAAATGGGTATGAAGTCATATTTAAAGGTCCCACATGCACCATTTTAGATAAGCCACACAATAAGAGACTCATTGCAAAAGTACAAATGGTCAAAAATAAAATGTTTCCATTAATGATGAGAAAGCTTAATTAGTCATAGTCATATGCATAGAATGTTTCAAGCTTAGATGAGTCATGTTTATGGAATCTTATATATGGTCATTTTCCTTTTAAAAGTCTTAGTTATTTACAAAATAAATCTACAGTAAGAGGTATCTCCACGATAAATTTTTAGGACAATCATTGTGAGAATTTCACCCTAGCTAAACACCGTAGATATAATTTTCCAATAGTTTCTTACTACAGGGCCAAAACACCACTTGAACTAGTACACATAAATCTTTGTGGTCCAATGCAAACATAGTCAATAGGAGGAAAATTTTACTTCAACATTTAATGATGTTTTTAGCTAGAGAACATAGGTATATTTTGTCAAGAACAAACCAAAAGTTTTTGGAAAATTCAAAGAATTCAAATTCATGGAAGAGAAACAAAGTAGGAAATACATTAAAATACTCAGATCAAATGGAGGTGATGAGTGTGATTCCAAAGAATTTACACCATTTTGTAAGCAACAAGGAATTGAAAGGTAGTTTAGAACATGATACTCCACAACAAAATGGAGTAGATGAAAGGAAGAACTAGACCATAATGAATATGGTCAAAAATATGATTAAGGCTAAAAAACTATCAAATGATTTTTGTGCAAAAGTTGCTTATTTAGTTTATATACTCAATCGATCTCCAATTGAGAGTGTAAAAGACCAAGTTCCTAAAGAAGTTTGGAGTTGCATGGAATCAGTTGTGGAGCATTTCAAAAATTTTGGTTGTGTAGCACATGCACATGTTCTAGAAGAATTGAGAAAGAAGCATAATGACAAAAGTAAAAAAGGTGTATTTATTGGATCTAGTGATCAATCTAAAGCACAAAGACTATGCAATCTTGTTAATAAAAAGTTTTTAGTAACGAAGGATGTAAATTCCAAGAAGATCAATCATGGAATGATCAATTTAATAAGACACTTGGAATTGAAATTCCTTTTCTACAAACAGATGAATGGGTGGATTATACGGGACAACAAGCACCAAGACCTCCAAGGTTACAGGTGGAAAGAGAATATTTAGGACAAGAATGTTAAACAACACATAGTCCCTCTTCCAACAATGATTTAAATCTCATAATAGCCTCTCCAAGGAACTAGAAAAATAGAATTTTGAGAAAAAATTATGCACAAATTAATGATGAGGAAGCACACGTTGCCCTATTATCATGTCATCCAATGACCTTTGAATACACAATGAAGGAAGAAAATTCGATTAAAGTTATGACTGAAGAAATTGGTGCAATTAAGGAAAACTACACATGGGATCTTGTAGATTTTCCACCAGGGAAATCAAGAATTGAAGTTAAATGGGTTTACAAAACAAAATTAATGACAAAGGGAAATTTGAAAAATATAAAGGCAGACTTGTAAAAGGGTTTGCTCAACAACTTGATATTGATTATGAAGAAAACTTTGCACAAGTAGTAAGGTTAGATACAATTAGATTAGTTTTGGCATTGCAACCAGAAACAATTGGATTTTTTATCAAATGGATTTTAAATAAGCCTTTTTAAATGGAATTTTAGAAGAGGAAGTCTACACAAATCAACCACCAGGATTTGAATTCAAGGGTTAAGAGCACAAAGTTTATAGATTGAAGAAAGTTGTGTATGTTTTAAAGCAAGTTCCATGAACTTGGTACAATTGCATTGATTCCTATTTGTTCAACAATGGGATCAAAATGAACCCACTTTATACTAAAACAAATCGACACGGTAATATTCTAATTATCTACCTTATGTTGATGATATGATATACACAAGAAAATTATGTTGAATGATTTTAAAACAACCATGAAGATAGAGTTTGAAATGATTGATTTTGGTTTTATAAAGTATTTTCTTAGAATTGAGGTTGAGCAATCTACATAAGGTATTTTTATTTGTCAATAGAAGTTGTACTAATATTTTGAAAACATTCAAAATGGATAAAAGTAAACTAGTACACCAATTGCAATAGGTACAAAGTTAAGGAAATAAATGATCATTAGTTAATCTTTGTATGAAAGACAAATAGGGATCCTCACCTACCTTATAGCGATCAAGCTAGATATCATGTATAGAGTAAGCTTAATTTCCAGATTTAATATGGAGTCTCCTAAAGACTCTCATTGGAAGGTTGGTAAAAAGATCCTAAGGTACATTATAGGTACAACAAATTATGGTATTAGTATTCATTAGAGAAATTTTGAGGTCTGAAATGGGCCTCAAAACAAAAATATACAACCAAAATCAATGTTATAAGAACAAATAGGATTCAAGATGATGATGCCAACCATGGGGGATGATTCACCATTTTTGGAGTAAAAAGATAAAAAAAAAAAAAATTAAAATTTAAAAACGACTTTTTCAACTTATCTCCCTACGTTTTTACTCAAATTTCGAGTGGGAGCACTTGTTGGATGCAGAAATTAATTCCTCATCCAAGGAGTGCCCATGTTTCATACTTTCGATGGACCTTGCTACATGAAAAATGAGAAATACATGAAAAATGTGATTGCAATCATGTTTTTCATGTATACCTAATATTTTGTATAGCAGGGGTCATCGAAAGTATGCAACACGGGGACTCCTTAGATGAGGAATTAAATTGATCCAAATTTATGAAGGAAAAAAAAAGAAATACCAACATAAACAGAAACATTGAGCTACAACGAAAACTAAACTTCAATTCATTAATAACAAATACTCAAACTATTTACATGCATAATGGAAATAAACTAGCTCGGGCGATGGTAGCTTATCTATGAAAAGAGACGTTTCGAACTGTGTTACAATGAGTCTTAGATGCCTTTTTATTATTGACAAATAATGGAAAGTCCTTAACATCCAAAAACCTAACCTTAGGAGATGAAGCACCAAAAGTTTGTGAGCCCTGTTGGGATTAATTGGAATGCCAACTTCCCAGGATTGTAATTTGGCCATATGATCTTCGTTTGGCATGCATGATACCTCGTTTGAAATATCTATCCAAGGAAAACAAATTTTCCTAGCAACACCTTACCCGTGGGCTTTGGTATTTTCGTGTTTTTCAAAAAAACATCGTTAACGACCTCAAAATGGCTTTGGAAGTTTAGAACCCGAAAAAATGTCAAAAATAGAAAGTTGTGCTAGAATTAAGGAAACTGAAAGGAAACAATGTTGGGTTCCAAGTGGAATAGGCAGGTGGCTACTAATATCCACATGGATCATAAATTTTTCATCCAACAAGTGCTCCCACTTGGGATTTGAGTAAAACCATAGGGATATAAGTTAAAAATACGAGTTGAGAAAGTAGTTTTTCTCTTTTTTCCTTCTAAACTTTGATGATGTAATCTAATATTATTTTATTATTTCCATTATTATTTTATAATATTTCTTAGGAGGCCCATTTTAGACCTCAAAATTTCTCTATTCTATTTTCAAAGACAATACACTTGTTGGGTACACAGACAATGATCTTGCAAGCAACATTGATGATTGAAAAAAACACTTCCAATTAAGAATTCCAGTTAGGTACAATTTTAACATCATGAACATCCAAGGAACAACCCATTGTCACAATATCTTCAACTGAAGTAGAATATGTAATAGTTACATCAATAGCATGGCATATAGTATTGTTAAGAATACTCTTTAAGTGATCTTGTGCATGAAGAGAAGGAGCCGGCTCCCATATTTTGTGAAAACTGTTCAACCATTGCACTATCCAATAATGATGTGTTTCATCACAAAATTAAACACATTGACACTCACTATCATTTCATTCGCGATTTTTTTAATAGTGACAACATTATTCTATGTTTTTGTAAGTCTCAAGATTAGCTGGCATACATTTTCACCAAACCATCGGCACAAAACTTTTTTTTAATTTCAAGGGTAACACTTAGGCATTGTTTACACTACTAGTTCTAATAGTCAAAATTAAGGAGCATTAGATTGTGTAATATCTCCGACTAGTTAGTGTTATTTAGAAATATCTAGAATTGACTATGTCAAATTAGTTAGTTCTAGATAATTCCTCTGTAGATATTTTGAGAGAGTTATCCTTAGATTGTTATAGAAGAAACTATATGTTTAAATATGCATTTTATGAATCAATGAAGTGTTAGAAATAATGAGGAAGGGGGGAAGAGGGGGGCTCGGGTGAATCAATATTTCTTTACAATTGTTAAATTATGCTAATTAAGATTATTAATAAAATCAAAACACAAGATGTACAACAAGAAAATAATTTTATTGATAAGAATGATGAGGACTCCAATCCTCTTACAAATAGCTAGGATCCAACCTGTATGATAAATTATTCAAACTTTTCCAAGGCTCCAACCTTGGGTGAGGACCCCAATCCCCACTAATCCAAGCTCCAATTTGGTCTACTTGAGGACACCAATCCTGTAATATCAATCCAGGCTCCAACCTGGTTATTCACAATGATCCAAACTTGTGTGAGGACTCCAATCCTTTTGGGCTCCAACCCTCTCAATTCACTTCAGTTCTTCAAGGTGGCTTCAATGCTTCCTCAAGACTTCCAAAAACTTCTTCAACAAGTCGTGAAGGATTTCTTCAACAATGGTATTACTCCAACAATGCCTACTAATAGTTCCAAGATATGCTTTAGAAAATTCCTCAAATAACCTCCAATATACTTCAAGGTCTAACTATTTACAAGGTTAACTTTAGTAGATCATTGAAGGTGTCTCCAAGTTTCTACATGTCTGCACAAAATGAACAAAATTTGATTCACATCACTGTTTAAGTTTTCTTCACAATATTGTATAGGTCTACTTCAAAAGACTTCATCAAAGGTATGCTACAATAATTTTCCAAGTGCTTCAAATGAATGTCCAAGAGAGGGTTTCAAATTATGCTTCCAATGGGACTTCAAAGGATGCTTCAATAGCTGCTACAATTGTTCTACAAAATAGACTCCAAAGATAATTTCAAGGTTTCCTTCAACAATGGCTTCAAGTGTTCAAAGCTACTCCAAATGATGATTCTAGTTTGCTCTAGATGATGCTTCTAGTTTGCTATAGATGATACTTCTAGTCTTCCCCAAATGATGCCTCTAGTCTTTTCCAAAATATGCTTCTAGTCTACTCCAAAGGATGCCTAATTTCCCAACTTTGTTTAAAAAAAATTGTGATTAGTCCACAAGTATGAGTGAAGTAGGGTCATAGGTATGAGAGTGCAAGCCCACAGGTTCAACTGCCATACAGGTCAAATATATGAAATGTCAAGCCACAAGTCGAAATCTCTTCAAGCCACAGGACGAGCTTTCATAGGTCCAAACTATAAAAAATAGGTTTGTAAATGAGGGCTGAAATTCTGTGTTATTTCACGCTTAAATCTAAGCTACAAAAGGGCTGAATTTTGAGCACTTCAGGGCTAAGGACAGAGGTCCAAACTTCATAGTATAGATCAAACAACCACCACAAAAAATATATATAATTTGTTCCAAATGAACTTGTTGACAGTGCTGGACTAGCCAACATGTCAGGGGATCTCCTCAGTAAGAAGTCCCAATTAGACCTCAGACCGTTTGGTGTAGGAGTCCCAGCAGTGGGTCGTACAGTAATGCCTTAACTGCAATTTTGCACAAAGGCAAGTAAGATGTCCCTATTGGTAGAAACAAGGAAGGTGCATGAGAGGTTCTAACACACGGAGAGTGGGATGAGTGCACCCCTTGGAAACTTGTAATAGTACACGAATTGGAAGGGAACACACAAGCGAAGATGCATCACAAGCTGGAAAGAAAGTTTGCAAGAATCCAAAGTGATGGTTAAACCAACAACACATTTCAGAGAGATTCATACATACTTGTACAGAAGAGTCCATACATGCATGCGTAAGCAAAAAAGTACATATCATTTAGAGTAAACAAGATAGCTGGAATACAATACAACATATGCATGAAATGTGTTGGCTCTGTCATATTTAGAAGTGTAACTTCCAGTCATACAATAGATCCATGTCCAACCACTAGTTCTGATAGCGGAACGTTATAACCACAACCGCCTTCTCCTCCAAAGAGATATACTAGCTCTGCGCAATGGAGAAGCCAAGGCTTGTTACAATACTGTCCAATATTTCTCTAAGATACTCCTATCAAAGCTTGGTTGACCAAAAAGCCTCTACAATGAGTTATGAGGGACTATTTATAGCAAAGAGTGGGGTGGCCCTTGACATTCCCCTTTGTGACAGTTCATCTACCCTCATGACTCTTCATCTACTCTATGACTGTTACATCCAACTGTCGACACTTGAACTTACACTTGACAAGACGTTGCATTACAATGCACAAGTACCCATGTGAGACAAAACAACTTGATTAGGGCATCAATAACACTCAGATCATTGTGGTGAGACCAACTCTTTGACATCCTTGTGATGGTCAATTCTAGCGAACTGATGCCAAGCTTGGTCGTCCGTGATGGTGTCTGTGCGCTCAATGGTTACATCTTGCTCAAGCAAACTCTTGCCTCCATTGCATCCAGGTACACTAATATGGCTCCTCCATCCAACTCGTCTGATAGCATGCACATGGTCATCCTGGTGCGACCAGATCGACAACATGTTGTTGCATAGTGTTTGCGTTGATCTCCAAGCATGTGCTGGTGGTCGTGCACATCAACTTGTCAAAATACATGTTCAGCTCCAGTTGTACTTGCTTCTTGTCTTCGCCTCGGTAAGTGTGCCTAATGGTGGGATCGCATGTGTGTGCACAATGACATGCATGCTGCCGAATTCCCTTGCATGTGATCAACCGCATTTCTCACCTTGTTTGCTCTGTGCCAGCTTCTGGGATGGATCCATAACTTATATGGGAGTAGTTTCATTCGTCTATGCATGTTGCACCCCCTATTGTACCTGTTCCCGCTACAACTCATTCTCTTCTCTGTGCATCCCCTGTTCTTCCTTGAGTTGCTGCTTCAACACATGCAACTCCTTCTTTGTTCCGTTCTCTTCCTTCGCATGATATTCATGTCGCGTTGTCACCTCATAACCTCAATGTCCAAAGCTGCTTTCATCATGAGTGGATCTGCTTTGAACTTGCAGCGTTGCTCTGCCTCTATGCTGTCAGCAACCTTCCTCTTGCATTCGTCGCGTGCAGGTGTGTTGCCTTCTGCTATTGTTGATGGTGTTGCTCGCTATGATGTTGTTTCCATTGATCTCGATATCCTCATCCATGAACAACTTGATGTCTTCGTGGATGGGCAAGTTCATAGACACTTGACTGACTGCATCCCCAACTACGCTCTTAATAGTGTCTTTGACTTTGCTCTCCTGGAAGTCATTGTACTTGTGCTGCTGAGAGATAGACAAACACATGTGATGCTTGGAGACATAGCAACACTCATGACAAGAAATCTATCAGCTGAAAACCAAAAAAAACTTGATGAATGACTTGCAACATACCTGTGTGATTGAACGTGAAGGTTGTGTGATTTCGGCCGAGATGTTGGGAGACTGAATGCTAAAGTTGTGCAAGGCACAATCTGGGTTGTCAGGAGGATAAATGACTGCTGGAACTACAAAATGCATAGTCCAGCCTGGCTTGCTAAGGACTGAATCTGCGCAATGTGTAATTTCAGTTAGTAGTGACATGCAACCAGCGAACTCCATTGCGCAGTTTCTCGGGCCAACAGGACATTGCTTCTAAGAATTTCGCAATGCAAGTCTAGAGGTTAGTGCTTGGCCAGGCTTGTGAAATTTCTGGAGGGAAGGGAGAGCCTTTGCTTCTGGAAATGCGAAGTGCTAGCCGGGCAAGGCATGGTCCGGGTCAAGGCAACCCAGTCTGCCCGGCGGGCAACTGAAAACATGAGAAATCTGAATGCATGGTGAGATGAGTGCAAACAAGAGTGAATGATCATTCATGCAAACAATTAGTGCAGATTCAGAAAACGGGAAAGCATGCATGTGTGTGAAACGAGTTTCCGCAACGACGACCGTCCGTACAAAACATAGTCATGCATGCGACAATAGTGAGATGCAAACGAAAACTAAAACGATGTTTATACAATCTAACATACATGCAAATGATAGCAAGCGTTCACTCAAATCAAGAAGACAACACTCACATGAAGTGATACACAAAAAGTGACAGAAACACCATGCAAGACATGAAAAGCGGGCTTACCGCAAAACAATTGAGTTGAATGCGCCAACGACTCCTAGATGCAATATGGGATGTCAGAGCTACAAGGTCAATGTGAAGAATGATCTCTGTAGTGTTCGGTTGATGAGTTTCGATAAAATCGATGTTGTGACGCACATGCCACAAATCTAGGAAAAGCGACACTTGGCGGGAGGTTTTTAAAATGATCCTTGCATGTAACCTCCAGCTGCTAAAAATAGATCCCTGACTCAAGGGATGCCTGTGCATGCTACCTTAAGAGAAGCAGCCCATGCATGCAAATCAATTTTGCTTGGTCCTGGACGGAACCGGTAACCCAACTGCACATGCAACAGTCTGCTCAGCTGAGGGGAAAAAATGTGCATTTCTGGGAGGGAGCTAGGCTGGTTGCCAAGAGGGATTGCACAATTTCTGGGTAGAGAAGCTGACTGTTGCCTAGAATTGCACAATTTATGGGCTGAGCAGCCTTGCTGGGAGGAATTGCGCAATTTTCTCAGTGAACAGTGATAGGGAGATTTGCGCAATTCTGGATCCCAGCAGGCTACCAGAGATAATTACGCAATTTCTGGAGGGAAGACTGGTTTCCCTCTAGAATTGCACAATTTCTTGAGGGAGTTTCTCAGCCTACAGCTGGACCAAGTTCGGAGAAACAACCTGTGAGGGGGATGCAACAAGCTCACACAGACAGGTTGTCATTATGCAAGAAAATCACTGAAGCTTGTGTACTTGACAAGGCAAGACATGTTGTTGTGAAAGGTTAGTAGGGAGGCTCCAAAACGAAGCTAAGGTAAAAATCTAGAGGGTGGTTGTAGTTGCTACAACACTTGGCGACACATTGGTAGAAATCCATCTCTCTGAATGGACCTTGTTCATGAAAATAAAATCTAACACGTTTGGAAGTATTGTTCAGTTCTCAGTTTGTCTTGGTTTTCACACTTGCTTGATTGTAAGATGTAGCATCTGTCAAAATCTTGGTAGACTGACACACATTCCAAACCAAGGAAACACAGTTGTTTCGATTGGGGTTGAGGAGTATATTGGTGCACAAGCAGTATAGTCGTCGGAGTCTTAGTTCCATCTCTGGTATTGCTCTGCTGTTAGCAGGCCTGGACAGTACCCCGGCGGAGTCATGCAGGAACACAAGCATTGCTCCGCTACGAACGACCCTGGTAAATACCCCGGTGGAGTTACTTGCATCACCTCTTTGCATAGGTAGCCTTTCTCTTCTTTCTCCTTATTCATTTTTCATCTTTCATTGTTCACTTTTCAATTTTTTTTCATACTTTTGCATAGCACTTATTCATTTCAGAGGTGAGAGAGGGATCTCGACTTATTGATAAAAAAAGAGGTTGTTCCTTCAAAGAAATAGTTTATTATATACCTATAACTTTCTTGTTAAGGTTTCCTCTCTCACCTTACTCTACTTGATTGAGCTGACAAGGGTTAACCCAAAAACAACTGACTAGAGTAGGTGACACTAGTTACCGTGCAAGCGTTGTGTTTTCACCAAGGTTCACTTCAAACAGTACGTATTTTCCATCAATGTATCATGGACTAAAAGTAACAAGATATTCATACAGAGGCAGGATGACAGATAACTAAGTAGTGATAGTTGCATAAGGCCTCTTATACTTTACCTAGCTTGTTTCAAGAGTCATGCATGGTTTCAAGCGAAACTAACCTATGAAAAAATTCAAGAAAACAAACAATAAAGCCAAGCAGAAGCAGAAGTAGAAGTAAATGCGAAAAAAAAAGTGATTAAGAAAATAAGAAAGCAGAGAAACAAACAAGCAAGCAAGAAAGAAAACAAGCATGCAACCAAGCGAATTGAAAGCAAACACTACTCCTACTCCTAAGCTAACGGTGCATGGGCTTGATCACATGAAGTGATATTTCCAATGCAGCCACTGGTGCATTAGTTGACCCATGTTGGTGAATGCTTGGTCCTTGAACAACCCAGTTGTGTGAACCAGAAAATGTGAAAGATACAACAATGAAAATAGACACACTTCGAGCTTACAAGCATCCAAAAAACAAAAATGAGTGAAAGTGCATGACATGCACTCCATGGACTTGCCATGGTGTTATGATATATTGCATGAAGATGTTGAGTGTATGCATTCCCTTGACCATGACATGCAAGCAAATGTGAGAAAGGTAGATCACTTACATTGCACAAGTGTGCTTGCGATGTAAGATTCCTCCAATGCATGAGCGATGGGATCGTGTAGTTCGAGTGGAGGAAGTGAAATTTGAGTGTTGGATTGTTCTTTAGTGCATACAAATGAGTGATGAGGAGCCTTAGGTGTTTGAACAATTTCCTGATCGAAAGTGAGACCAACCTCAAGACCACGAGGGCCTGACATAACCATCAACTCGGGCTGAAGTGCCTCAACAGTCTAGGGGGTTTGGACTTCATCGATAGATAGATCATCATAGACTAGTGGATTAGACAAATTGACAATAAATGAATCAACATCATGATCAAATGATGAGGTAAAGAGATGATGACAGCCAAGATTAGAAAACTCAAGATGTTGGTTTGCATCCTCATGATTTGATGAATCACACAGAGGGGTAGATGAGAAGAAAGGATGTTCACCCTCTGCGTTTCTGGAAAAAGAAGATGAAAGATCAAGTGGATTTTCAATGAATGATTGGTCCTCTCCGTTGTCAGGTGATGGACTGATATCTGGTGTGTCCTGCGAATGATCAACAATGGGTGCATCCGTGGATGGAGATGCACATGAAAAATCAAGGATGGCAGGATCATCAAGGATGTTAGGAAAAAATGGAGGAGGTACGAATAGACAGGGATGGTCCCCTACTGCCGGTGGATGTTCAAGCTCCCTGTCATGCTCTTCATGAATGCCAACACATGTTGGTTGTGCAACACCAACTCCATCGATATATCGATCCTCGTTCAAAACAAGTGTAGAGTCCGGAATGGAAGAACACAAGACAGTGTCATCCAGAGGATGATCAGAATATGAAGACAGAGGTTGAGGTGTAAAATACATGTGACAAGGTATGGGACTCACAACCAAGTTTGCGCTTTCCTATGAAGGAGCGATTTCAGGAGGATGTCACGGCTCAACAAATGTGTGTTCATGCTCTCCCACATCACTCTGTGATGGTGGGGTTGTTTGATGAGGGGATGATGAAGAGTCACTTGTGATAGCGACCATGTCCGTCTGTCATTGTGCAACTCCATCACCGAAGTATGCTGAGCAGGGTTTGAGCTTGAACTTATTCTTGGGATGGCAATACTTCTTAAGACAATACCTGAATCTATCCCAAAGATAGAAAAATTTCATCTGGCTCTTTGGAGCTTGAAACTGCAAATCATGGAAGTGCTGCCAAAAATCCATAAGCGATTCACGCAGAGCCTTCCGTTGTTGTAATAGTTTTTGGTCAAGATATTCTTGATCAAAATGATAGAAAGTGTCTTCAATGAGATTACAGAAGTGCTCAAGTGAGTGCACGCTGTCAGTCGGTAGGCTACACAACCACTGATGTGGAGACTCGCGAAGTGTGTATGCAAGAAACAAATAGGAATGTTCATTAGAACATCCATCATCCTCGTAAAGCAAGGCAAGGAAGTCATGTAAGAACTTAGGCCAGGCCACTTTGCCTTCACCATCATACGTGAATGTAGACAAGAGATCAAATAACTCCCTCATGATGGTGATAGATTCGGCATGCAAAAAACATCGTGGAGGGAGGAGAGTGCAAGACTCCATGATAGATATGCAAAGGTTCAAAACAGGATGAGAGGACACAGCTTGTCATCTGGTCGTCCTTCTAGTGCCAGAAAGGTTGACGGTGCTGAACCCACCATCATGTTAGGGGATCTCCCCGGTAAGAATTCCTAATTAGACCTCATACCGTTTGGTGTAGGTGATCTGAAATCACCCCTAGGTGACCTCAGGAAATTAATGAAGGTATTACAGACTCATGTGCTAGTGTGTGTGTCTATGTTATCTTAGGCAACGGATCGATAAGATTGCAAAATAAGAAGACACTTGAAATAGTAAGAGATCACAGTAAGAAAAACATAAAAACAACAAAATTTAATAAGGAGTTCACCCATTCCTCCTGGGCTACATCTCCTGGTCTAGCTTTCAATGGTGGCCTTTTTATTATGTTTTTAAAGCAGAGTCTTACAATAAGGAGCTCAATCTGAGTCTCACTTGACAGAGGATGATTAGTAGGATGGCACTTGGAATTCCCAAGTCCTTAGATTTCACAAACTCCCCTTACTGAATTTCGACCTCAATTGGTCTCTGTCTGCTCGATGCTCCCCTTACTCTGATGGTCAGCTCAACTTCTCTGTTCTCTATAATTTTTCCTTTCTTTCTGTGTCTCTCAGCCTTTGGCTTCTTCACTGCTTCTCTGCCTCACTGTCTCTCTCTGTCTTATCTCTATCAGCTCATGGCTTTAAAGCCAGTTCATTTCTTCGCCTGTTCGCTTCATCTTCCCGGCTCTCTGAATCGCCTGCCTTTGTCCGTTGGGACTCCTTTGCCCTGCATCATCGTTGCTGCGTAACGCTTCACAGAGAGGTGGCCACCTGTCTTCTTGCGAACTGAGTGTCAGTTCTTCTTGAACGGTCAATTGTTTCCATTATTTCCTAGATGCCTGCGAAACGGATCCTTCTGTTGACTCATTGGTCAAATCGGACTTCAAATTTTTATGCATTGTAGCTTATTTCTCCCTCGGTTATGGTCATCCATCAGGTTGAACCCTCGCCGTTTGATCTAGAGCCCCCAGATCCTACGGTCTTCGCTTATATCACGCGGTTGAGTTGCTCGACCATTAGTCCGCGATGTAAGTGGTTTTTCTCTCTCCCCACCGGACACACGTCACTCGGTGTATGGAATCGCTGGGTCTTTGGCCAAACCCACTTACCGCCCGAAATGCCTCTAATATTCCACTGGTTTTGAGCGGGGGACCCGCCTATCGGTTTTAGCGCTTTCACACGGTTTTCTGGTTTGCCTTGTGACCAAGCACTCGGGAATTTTCCTTCTCGAGGGGTTTTGCTTTGTGCTAATCGTGTATCAAAAACAACCTCCGTTTCTGGGTTTGAGCTTCCCAATTGCCATTTTTGCGCCATGCACAGTCTCCATGGGCCAATGGTCAGCACGCTTTGATCAAAGGTCCTCGTTGCTCTGTGTTGGCTGCAAATTACCATTATTCAGAGGTTATTTCTGATAGCCATAAGATTTCTTGAAGTCTATCATCCATTCTTAACAATCATGGAATTGTTTGAGGATCCAATTCAGATCATGACCTTCCCACTGAAAAATCTTTTGGACCACCAAAAGTTGGTTTTCAAGCATTGACTAAGTGAGGATACAACTTTCTCACATGTCCAATCTCTATCCATTTTGCACTGCTTGGCTTTGAACCCCTGAGCCCAATCCTGAGGTACTCAACATCTCCCCTGCACATTGTTCTCACCTTCCTATCCATAACTATGTCTTCCTGCAGTTCATTAAGATATTCAGGTAGCAGGTCATCAATAGAAGGCAATTGACTTTGTTATTCAGGATCTTCAATTAACGAAGGTTCAAATAGTATCAAGTTGTCTGCATTGATGACTGAGTAGATGTGCATATAAGCTGGCAAATCAAGGCGAAAAGCATTCTCACCAATTTTCTCAAGGATCCTGAAAGGTCTATACCTTATTGTTTTCGGCTTTTTACCTTCACCTTGCATCCTGTCCTTGTTGATATACAGCCAGACTTGATAACAAACTTGGAAACTATGCTCCATCCGATGCTTGTCATGCTTTGCCTTGTATTTTTCCTGGCTCTTTTCCAGTTGTTCCTGTACTGCCTGATGGATCTCTTGGATTTTTTCAATGAACCTAGTTTCCTTGTCCACATCGTTGTGTCCCTCAACTGTTGTGTCCTTACCAAAGACAAAATCCAAGGGAGACCTTGGTGTGAAACAAAAACAGGTCTCAAAAGGAGATATCTGTGTGGAAGAATGTTTGGCTCGGTTGTAAGCATGCTGCACATAACACAAATGTTCATCCCAAAGCTTAGGATGCTTGCTGCAATATCCTCTGAGTAACTGGATCACTGTTCTGTTGACTACTTCTGTCTGGCCATCAGTTTGTGGATGTAAAGCTGTGCTTTTCTTCAGTTTGGTGTCCATCAGTTCCCACAGACTTGACCAAAACTTTCCCACAAATCCGGTGTCTCGATCAGATATAATGGAAGTGGGTAATCCAAAATGAACCCATACATGTTGAAAGAATAGTTTTGTAGTTTGTTCAGTTGTAATCTATTTATTACAAGGTATCAAAATACATATTTTGTTGAACCTATCCACAACAACATATAGATAATCATGACCTTTGCTAGATTTAGGTAGTCCTCCAATAAAGTCCATGGAAACACTTTCCCAAGGATGAGAAGGAACTAGTAATGGAGTGTAGAAGCCTAGTTTTCTATTGCTGGGCTTTCTTTTAGCACACATAGTACACCCTCTTACATATCTAGAAATTGTCTCATTCATTTTTGGCCAATAACAAAATCTTTGCAGCGGTGCAACTGTTTTACTTACCCCAAAGTGACCTGATATTAGAGAAGTGTGTGCTTCTCGAATTATCTTTACTCTTTCAATTTTTGGAATGCATAGCTTCCCACAATGATATAGGAGTCGTTCCTTATTATGATAATCCAATTCTTCTACTCGTTTGCCTTGACTTAAAGTTGCATATACATCTTTAAAGTCTACATCTTGAGCATATTGTTCAATGTAGCTCTCATGTAACACAGAATTATGCTTAAGTATAGTAGATGCATTTATAATGGGTCTAGATAACATATCTGCAACTTTATTGTGTATACCCTTTTTATATCTAATGACTAAATGAAATTGTTGCAGAAAACCCATCCATCTATATAGTGTCTTGATTGCTGCAACTTAGTTTGGGAGTGTAGATATTGAAGTGGTTGATGATTAGTATGTATAATTGTTTCTTTGCCTATTAAGTGATGTTTCCACTTTTTCACACTCTGTACTAATGCATACAATTGTTTATCATATGTGGGATAGTTAACTACTGCAGAATTAAATGTCTTAGAATGATAACATATGGGTTTACCGTGCTGTATCAACACTGCTCCCATGGCATTATCACTGGCATCCATTTGGATCTCAAACGATCTTTGAAGATCTGGCAGTGCTAGTACTGGTGTTGTACTAATCTTTTCTTTCAAGGTGTCGAAGGCTTTCTGTTGTTTGCCTCCCCACTGAAACACCTTGTTCAATTCTGTTAAAGCATGTAAGGGAGTTGCAATTAAGGAAAAGTTAGAAATGAACTTTCTCCAATATTGTGCTACTCCTAAGAAGCTCCTAAATTTTGTAGCAGATTTGGGTTTAGGCTAGTTTACAATGACTGCCACCTTAGAGGGATCTATCTTCAATTCACCACCCCCTACTATATGTCCCAAATAATTCAAAGATGTTTTGCCAAATTCACATTTTGATAGTTTAACATAAAGTTTTTCTCTTTTCAAAACATCTAGTGTCTGCTTAACATGATTTAAATGTTCTTCCCATGTTTTGCTAAATATCATAATGTCATCCAAATATACAATAACAAAATCATCAAGAAAAGGTCTGAGTACATCATTCATTATTCTCATGAAAGTAGCAGGAGAATTAGTTAAGCCAAAAGGCATAACCAACCACTCATACAATCCCTGCTTTGTTTTGAAAGCAGTCTTCCATGCATCTTCTTCTGAAACTCTGACCTGATGATATCCACTATGCAAGTCTAACTTGGAAAAATAAACAGCTTCTTTCAATTGATCTAATAGATCATCTATGTGAGGAAGGGGATAACAATTTTTTATTGTTATCTTATTCAGTGCTCGGTAATCAATGCACATTCTCCACGAGCCATCTTCCTTTCTCACCAAAACGATTGGAAATCCACATGGTGATGTGCTAGGTCTGATGAACCCCTTCTCGAGCAACTCCTGCACCTGCTTCTTGATTTTTGCATTCTCTAAAGCGGAAAACCTGTACATTCAAATGTTAGGCAATGGAGCATCTTGTTGCAAATTAATATCATGCACTATTTCCTTTTTGGGTGGCAGACCTTTAGGTTCTTGAAACAAGATATCATACTCTGAAACAAATTTTTCTAAATCAGCTTGCTGTTTAGCATCGCAG
The DNA here is from genome assembly GCA_031772625.1 of Pinus tabuliformis. NCBI lineage: Eukaryota > Viridiplantae > Streptophyta > Pinopsida > Pinales > Pinaceae > Pinus > Pinus tabuliformis. The sequence goes on from CM062816.1 coordinate 197,220,358, forward strand.
CCCTCAAATACATTGGTTTTATCAGGTTTATTTTCCTTTACAACCATCAGTAAAAATTGTTTGCATGAATTTATAATTCGTTTCATCTGCCCTGAGTTTATGAAAGTGTAATTATTCTTGCGCTTATGAGCTCTTACAAAGTATTTGATTCCATCTTTAATGAGTAGATACTTGTTCTCAGCTCTATAGAAAATAGCTTTTTTGTCATATAAGTAAGGAATTCCTAAAACAATTCCACATATATCCAAAGGAATTATGTCTAACTCAACTTCATCTACAAATGCTGACCCAAAAGAAAACTTAAGTTTTGCATTATCTAGTCACTTGTAGTTGTGCTTTATCACTTAACCATCCTAATGGGTATGGTTTCTTGTGAGGTGTAGTCAGTAATCCCAACTTCTTTACAATTGCTTCAGAAATTAAATTTACTTGTGAGCCACTATCAAACAAAGTATCAATCTTTTGATGTTTGGAAATAACTCGAATATGGAAAAGCTCATGTCTTTTTCTCTCGTTTTCTTCATCAATAGTAGAATGTACAACATTACCAGTAGATGCCTCAAAATTCTTACCTTTTATACCTGTGGCTGCAATGGTTGTTTCATCTCCTGAGTCCAACCCCAAATCTTTCTGAGTAGCTGCAAAAGTCTTCTTCTTCTTGCCCTTGAACTTCTTAGGTCTCAGCTCCAGATGCAGAATCCGACAGTGCTCATCATCATCCCGATCCTTCTTACAGTGAGTGCATGAAGATTTTCTTTTTTGTGCAGTGTTGGCCTTCCTTGCTTTCCATTTCTGTTTTCTTTTCTCCTTATTCTTGCTTGTAGTGGGTTGGGATGATCCCCCAACTTCTGGGTTCCCATTCTTTCCTCTAGCTTCTAGATGCATAGCTTGAACAGATACCTCATCTATACTAGTGGGATTAAACATGAGGATAGTGTGCCTCATGTAGCTGTGTAGACCACTGATGTACTTCAACAGAGTCTCAAGTGAGTCTAATGAGATTCCTAGAATCAAAGCTCTCTTTCTAAATTCTTGGGTGTAACCTTGTACACTTTTCCCTTTCAATTGTCCAAGAGTTTGCAAGCTCATCATGGCTTGCTACATGTAGGCCAGTGGATAGAACTACTTTTTTATTGCAGAAACAAATGCACTCCAGACAGAAAGAGTCTTACCATGTCTCTTCATATCAGCTTGGGTCTTGCCTTCCCACCAAACCAAGGCAGTGCCTCCAAGGCGTAGGCTGGCCAGCTAAATCTTGCTTTTGTCTGAATCGATACTCTGCACTCTGTAATAAACGTCAATTTTTCTGATCTAATTGTCCAACTTTTATGCATTCAAATCTCCATCATATATTGGTAAATCAAATTTAACATCTAGTTTAATCAAAGATGTCTTCTTTTTATGTTCAGGGATATTAGGAGGTGTGAGAAAGTTTTCTTCTTTCCCTTTTCCTTTTGAGTGGTCCTGGAGGAGAGGCTCTTCTTCTCCTTTATCTTGTTTGGAGCCTGATGAATCTTCATCTTTATGTTTTCTAAAGTCCTTATACATTTCCTCTACCATGGATCTTATGGCCAAGAAACTATCTATAAATTGAGGGTCTGGCCCCACAGAACCTTCCTCCGACATTGTCTTCTAAGGATAGACTCTTCCAATTTCAGGATTAGTTTCGACCAACTCTCCTTCTCCTAATTTGAGCTTTGATCTAGTTAGCATTCAACAGCTAAATCCAGCACAAGCTTGTCTAACCTTAACAACCTATAGCTCTAATACCACTTGATCTGAAATCACCCCTAGGTGACCTCAGGAAATTAATGAAGGTATTACAGACTCATGTGCTGGTGTGTGTGTCTATGTTATCTTAGGCAACAGATTGATAAGATTGCAAAATAAACAGACACTTGAAACAGTAAGAGATCATAGTAAGCAAAATAGAAACACAACAAAATTTAATAAGGAGTTCACCCAATCCTCCTGGGCTACGTCTCCTGGTCCAGCTTTTAGTGGTGGCATTTTTATTATGTTTTTAAAGCAGAGTCTTACAATAAGGAGCTCAATCTGAGTCTCACTTGACAGAGGATGATCAGTAGGATGGCACTTGGAATTCCCAAGTCCTTAGAGTTCATAGACTCCCCTTACTAAATTTCAACCTCAATTGGTCTCTGTTTGCTCGATGCTACCCTTACTCTGATGGTCAGCTCGGCTTCTCTGTTCTCTGCAATTTTTCCTTTCTTTCTATGTCTCTTGGCCTTCGGCTTTTTCACTTCTTCTCTGCCTCACTGTCTCTCTGTCTTGTCTCTATCAGCTCATGGCTTTAAATCCAGTTCATTTCTTCGCTTGTTCACTTCGTCTTCACAGCTCTATAAATCGCCTGCCTCTGTCCGTTGGGACTCCTCTACCCTGCATCATCATTGCTGTGTAATGCTTCGCAGAGAGGTGGCCACCTGTCTTCTTGCGAACTGAGTGTTAGTTCTTCCTGAATGGTTGTTTTTTCCATTATTTCCCAGATGCCTGCCAAATGGATCCTTCTGTCGACTCATTGGTCAAATAAGACTTCAAACTATGCACCATAGCTTATTTCTCCCTTGGGTCTAGTCATCCATCGGGTTGAACCCCCGTCGTTTGATCTGGAGCCCCCAGATCCTACGGTCTTAACTTATATCCCGCGGTTGAGTTGCTCGACCATTAGTCTGCGATGTAAGTGGTTTTTCTCTCTCCCCGCCAGACACGCGTCACTCGGTGTATGGAATCGCTGGGTCTTCGGCCAAACCCACTTACTGCCTGAAATGCCTCCGATATTCCGTCGATTTTGAGCGCGGTACCCGCCTGTCGGTTTTAGTGCTTTCCCACGGTGTTCTGGTTTCCCTTGTGACCGAGTGCTTGGGGCTTTTCCTTCTCGAGGGGTTTTCGCGTATCAGAAATAGCCTCCTTTTCTGGGTTTGAGCTTCCCAACTACCATTTTTGCGCTATGCACAGTCTCCATTGGCCAATGGTTAGCGCGCTTTGACCGAAGGTCGTCGTTGCTCCATGCTAGCTGCAAATTACCATTATTCATAGGTTATTTTTGATAGCCATACGATTTCTTGAAGTCTATCATCCATTCTTAACAATCATGGAATTGTTTGAGGATCTAATTCGGATTAGTAGGAGTCCCAGTAGTGGTTCATACGGTAATGCCTTGACTACAATTTCGAATAGAGGCAAGTAAGATGTCCCTGTTGGTAGCAAGGGTGTGATAGCTGCAGTAAGTCAAGGAAGGTGCATGAGAGGTTCTAACACATGGAGAGTGGGATGAGTGTGCCCCTTGGAAACCTGTAATAGTACGCAACTTGTAAGGTAACACACGAGCGAAGATGCATCACAAGTTGGAAAGCAAGTTAGTAAGAAATCCAAAGTGATGGTTAAACCAACTATACATTTCAGAAAGATTCATACATACTTATACATAATAGTCCATACATGCATGCGTAAGCAAGCAAATACATATATCATTTAGAGTAAACAAGATAGTTGGAATATAATACAACATATGCATGAAATGTACTGGATCTGTTATATTAAGAAGTGTAAGTTCCAGCCACACAATACATCCATGTCCAACCACTAGTTCCGATAGTGGAACGTTACAGCCACAACCACCTGCTCCTCCAAAGAGATGTACTAGCTTTGCGCAGTGGAGAAGCCAAGGCACGTTACAATACTATCCAAGATTTCTCTAAGATACTCCTATCAAAGCTTGGCTGAACAAAAAGCATCTACAATGAGTTATGAGGGAATATTTATAGCAAAGAGTGGGGTGGCCCTTGAAATTCCCCTTTGTGATAGTTCATCTACCCTCATGACTCTTCATCTACTCTATGACTGTTACATCCAACTATCGACACTTGAACTTACACTTAACAAGATGTTACATTACAATGCACATGTACCCATGTGAGACAAAATGACATGAGAAAGCCATGCAAGAAATCACTAACACTCGGATCATTGTGGTGAGACCATCTCTTTGACATCCTTGTGATGGTCAATGGTGGCAAATTGATGCCAACTTTGGTCGTCTGTGATGGTGTCTGCGCATTCATTGGTGACATCTTTCTGAAGCAAACTGTTGCCTCTGTTGCATTTGGGTGCAATGATATGGCTCCTCCATCCAACTCGTCTAATATCATGCGCATGGTCATACTAGGTGTGACCGAACCGACAACATGTTGATGCATAATGTCTGCGCTGATCTCCAAGCATGTGCTGGTGGTCGTGCACATCAACTTGTAAAAATACATGTTTAGCTCTAGTTGTACTTGCTTCTTGTCTTCGCCCTGGTGAGTGTGCCAAATGGTGGGATCATATGTGTGTGCACAATGACATGCATTCTGCTGAATTCACTTGCATGCAATCAACCAAATTGCTCACCTTGTCTGCTCTGTGCTAGCTGCTGGGATGGATCCATAACTTGTACGGGCGTAGTTTCATTCGTCTATGCATGTTGCGCCCCCTGTTGTACCTATTCCTGCTGCAACTCATTCTCTCTTCTATGCAGCTCCTTTTCTTCCTTGAGTTGTTGTTTCAACACATGCAACTCCTTCTTTGTTCCATTCTCTGCCTTCATGTGATCTTCATGTCATGCTCTCACCTCATAACCTCAATCTCCAAATAATCTTTCATCATGAGTGGATCTGCTTTGAACTTGTAGCTTTTCTCTGCCTCTATGCTATCAACAACCTTCCTCTTGCATTCATTGCGTGCAGGTGTGCTACCTTCTATTGCTACTGATGGTGCTAATCGTTGTGATTCTGTTGCCATTGATTTGCATATCCTCATCCATGAACAACTTTATGTGTTCGTGGCTAGGAAAGTTCATAGACACTTGACCGACTGCATCCCCAGTTGTGCTCTTAACAATTTCTTTAACTTTTCTCTCCTAGAAGCTATTGTACTTGTGTTGCAGAGAGACAGATGAACACTTTTGATGCCTGGAGACATAGAAACACTCATGGAAAGCAATTTATCAGTCAAAAACCAAAACAAACTTGAGGAATGGCTTGCAACATAACTATGTGATTGAACATGAAGGTTGCACGATTTCGGCCGAGAGGTTGGGAGACTGACTGCCAAAGCTGCGTAAGGCACAATCTGGGCTATTGGGAGGCTGACTGACTACTGGAACTATGCAATGCACAATCCAACCTAGCCTGCTGAGGACTGAAACTGCGCAATGCACAATTTCAGTCAGTAGTGACATGCAACCGGCAAATTGCATTGTGCAGTTTCTGGGGGCAGCAGGACATTTCCTCCAAGAATTGTGAAATGCAAATCTGAAGGTCAGTGATTGGCTAGGCTTGCGCAATTTCTGGAGGGAAGGGGAGCCTTTGCTTCTGGAAATGCATAGTGCTAGTCGGGAAAGGCACGGTCTGGGCCAAGGCAACCTAGTTTGGCCGACGGGCGACTGAAAACATGAGAAGTTTGAATGCATGGTGATATGAGTGCAAACAAGAGTGAATGATCATTCATACAAACAATAAATGCAGTATTCAAAAAACAGGAAAGCATGCATTTCTGTGAACCGAGTTGCTACAATGATGACCGTCTGTGAAAAATAGTTTCATGCATGCTACAATAGTGAGATGAAAACAAAAACTGAAACAATGCTTATACAAGCTAACATACATGCAAATGAAAGCAAGCTCCCATTGAAATCAAGAAGAAAACACTCACATGAATCGATACACAAAAAGTGACAGAAATACAATGCAAGACATGAAAAGCGGGCTTACCCCAAAACAACTGAGTTGAATGTGCCAATGACTCCTAGATGAAATGTGGGATGTCAAAGCTGCAAGGTCAATGTGAGGAATGAGCTCTGCAGTGTCTAGTTGATGAGTTTTGATAAAATCGATGTTGTGACGCGCATGCCACAAATCTAGGAAAAGCGACACTTGGCGGGAGGTTTCTGAAATGATCCTTGCATGTAACCTCCAGCTTCTAAAAATAGACCCCTAACTCAGGGGATGCCTTTGCATGCAGCCTTGGGAGAAGTAGCCCATGCATGCAAATCTTTTTTTCTTGATCCCAGAGGGAATCGGTCAACCCAACTGCGCATGCAACAGTCTGCTCAGCTGAGGGGAAAAAATGTGCATTTCTAGGAGGGAGCTGGGCTGGTTTCCCAGAGGGATGGCACAATTTCTAGATAGAGCAGCTGACTGTTTCCCAGAATTGCACAATTTATGGGCTGAGCAGCCTTGTTGGGAGGAATTGCGCAATTTTCTCAGTGAACAGTGATAGGGAGATTTGCACAATTCTAGATCCCAGCAGGCTGCCAGAGATAATTACGCAATTTCTGGAGGGAAGACTGGTTTCCCTCCAGAATTGCACAATTTCTTGAGGGATTTTCTCAGCCTACAGCTGGACCAAGTCCAGAAAAGCAAATTGTGAGGGGGATGCAACAAGCTCTCATGGACAGGCTGTCATTTTGAAAGAAAATCACTGAAGTTTGTGTACTTGACAAGGCAAGGCATGCTGTTGTGAAAGGTAGGTAGGGAGGCTCCAAAACAAAGCTAAGGAAGAAATATGGAGGGTGGTTGTAGCCGCTACAACAGATCTGTAAAGTATGACCACCACAAAAAATACAAACCTTGCTCCAAACGAACCATAAAGAAAATATGATAAAAAACAAAAACAAGTGTTCGTTTGTCTCCTTGAACATATTTTAGTTCACAAGTTGTGAACTCCCACTTCATATTAAATTTATTTCTTTCTTGCTTCACCAAGTTAATGAGATTAAATGGGGATGCACGATTTTTATTTATACTAGTTCAAACATAATTTGAAAAGACATGTATTTTAGGATGGAGAGTCGACATGAGCATGTAGGCCGACTTGTGCATAGTCATTTGAAATTTGAATAACCTTTATTGTTTATGGTTCAATCCTTCCATAATGCCTTAATTAGGAGCAAACCTCCCTATATTACAGATGAATCAACCTTCCTCAAGTCCCACAAATAAGAGAATTGCTATAGAGTAAACAACGTATGGTTTTATTCTCAACTATATATATTCTCTTATTCTCTTAACGAATGGCCATTCGAGTTGCCTTGGTGAATTCTCTTTGGTGTATTGTTGAAATGCTCCAATCACGATACTGATCTCAAGAATCATAAAAAACTCTCCTTTGGAAATTGTCCTTATTCAAGTCATATTTGTCTTATGGTCATTCCATTAATTTGCTTCATTTATTATTCATTTCAACCATGGAAATTCTATTATGATCATGCCACTAATTTCCTAGGGCTTCATTTATCATGCTTAGGGCTTCTTCCATGCACCTAGGGTTTCATCACCATCAACATATACATCCTTCATTCATACACCCAGGACATATCAGGCCTTCCTTCAACTACACCAACAATGCTAGGGCTTGACATCCATGACAACCTTATCCAACATGAAGCAATCATCTTCCAAGTTAATCATTTTCTAGATCGATCATCTTATTAGTTAATTATCTTAGTATCTTATTGATCTCTCTAATTTTGTCACCCGTTAGGCTTATGAGTCCTTTCCCTTGACCCGAAACTGAGAGGCAAGACCGCCAAGATAATATAAGTGGCTTATGCAATAGTTTCCCCTTGGTTATCATAATTAACCCTAGGCTTTCCATTTACCAGGAGTTTTAGGAACAAGACCTAATGTTCCTTTAATGAACTAACCAATGAAACCCTATTTCTCCAAATATTAATGTGAATAGAATGAATCCAACATACCCTAATGTTCAAATAGTGAACATGTGAGAAATATTGTGAGGACACTTATTGTATTTATACCTATTGCTTCCATTATAAAGTGGTAGCTTATTTGGGGAGGTTAAGTTAGGTTATGTAGGTTTACATGTAAGATTTGTAAGAGTGATCTTGAAATTTATCCACATTCTCTTTTCTTATACTATGATTTTTTAATCTATAAGGAAACATTGTTTTAAGAAATCACATGTAGGTATCTACTCTAATTTTAGCATGGATATAATTGAATCGATGTCTATACATCACTAAATTAATATGATGCCTTTGCAAAACATTCTAGTAACATTGTTGGTGATGATAAAGTCAAATCACAAAATGCATCAAGATTATACAATTTTTATTAAGTGCCAATATATTAATGGTGTTAATACATTTTTGAAAGTTACTATCAACTTTGAGGCCAACAGTGACATATTTTTGTCAAAATTAATGTTATAATAAACATCAATTTTCACCCGAAATATATGATAGTATCTTTATATTTTACACTGCAAAAACATAATCATCAAATTTGGTTGTAATTTTTCCCACATGGATTTCTTAAAGGTAAATCTCATGTTATTGATACAAACAATATCTTTCTCACATATAGCTTAACATAAATCATTTTAAGCCCAAAGGGGTTGTATCCAATGATGGAAATCTATGAGTTTTTCATTGTTGGGCAAGGTTCAATTCTCATGAGAGCCTATTGTTTTTTGTAAGCTATATGGAAATATTTATATTACGAGTAAAATAATTTTACATTGATAGCGTTTATGTCCAAAAAAACTCTGTGGGAACTCATAAAATGATAAATTGACCATAACTTGTTCCCATGATTCCAAATTTAGCTAAAAAAGAAAAAACGATACACATGGTGACATACTAACTAATTAGTCCATTGAGAGTTCCATGCATTGGATTTTCTAGGCTTAACAAAAGAAAATTGTGTGCACATATAGACTCGAGAGCCATATTGCTTTCCATGACAACATAGTAGAATTAAACATAACATTCACCAAAAAGAGACCAAGTTCCATGCAGGACTACTAGTCTAAGACAATAACCGGAGAAATTACAATAGGGTTGCCTTGAGATATTTCATTTGTTGGTGCATTGATGACAACTGGAGTGCATGGCTATGAACCAGTACCAGAATCAGAGTCAGACACCATGAAGCATTCCACCAGAGGTAGTCTAGAAACTATGTCATCCAAGTTGTATCTTATGTCTCGGAGGATCCTTATGATATCCTCTTGTCCTACAAATAACTGATAATGATCGAATTTATTATCATGGATGACCATGTGAAGTCTCTAATTGTCAGTGTAGAGCCACTGAGTGAATAAAGTGTAGTTGTTGTTTACATAATTTATCCAGGTCCAAATTTCATCTAAACGTGGTGCCACTAATTTCAAAATCTGAGTAATAAGCTTGGTCGCCAAAGTCTTTGGCTTCTAGGTGAAGAATCTCATTTCTATCTTTAGGAGGGATAGTATCGAAATGATGTGCCACAAAATTCCAACTGAAAAGACGTCGACATAGAGAAGAAGAAGCTCCTTCTACACCTCCCTGACTACTAGGTTGGTGGAGTCGAGGTGCCATAAGAACAGTTGTCTGAAACATACCTGGTTGAATTTGGCAAAGCACAGTGAAATTAGTCGGATGGAAAAAAACAGAGAATGTGAGAAACAACTAACCCTATTTACGACAATGTTGGCAGGATATGAGTTTTTGGATGTAGAAACTAGTGAAGGAATAAGAACAGTACTGTAAAAAGACACATCAAGGATGGACTACACATAAACATGAATATATGCTAGGCAAACACCATTCCCTTGAAAATTCTGATAGGACGCAATAGGTAAGAATACCACGGAATGACCTTTGGAGCGATGTTACCAGACAATTATCAAAACCAAAGTGAAAACGTTCTTGGGTACCAAACACCACATGCAAGGACTGGGAAGCTGAATGAGATGTCTACGGAGTCAGGGAATTGAGAGATGCAGAAGGCAATACAAAAACTATTTCAAAGGAAGTACTCATCACTGTATTGTGGACAAATAAAATTAAAAAATATGGGCACCTGCAGTAAGCAACCACAGTGCCAAACCCAAACCAAACTAAATAGGAAATGAAGTGACCAGAGAAGGGTAACTAAGACGGATGCAAAATAGTTTGACAAACCTGTCTAAAATTTGCAGAGAACCAACGAACATAAGATGTAGTCGAGAGCGATGAGAAGTTTGTGTGGGTCCATAGACACAATCCTGAAAATCCACCACCCTAAGGAGATAACCCTACCTTTATAAAGAACCTTCACAGTCTACAAATATAACAGACCAAACAAATGTCTGAAAGAGTAATCATGAAGGAGAGACAAGTGAGTGTTATGGAACACAAATCAATATCTGCATTAAACTCTCCAAACATGTGCGTACTTCCCTAATATGCCTCCATTATCAAACTCATATGTTAGAAACTATGAACCAGAGGTGTGTCGAACGAGAACTTTCCTCCCTCCACCTGCCTCTTTTTAAATTGATTTGACAAAAGTATCGAGGGTTGATTGTATATATGGTGGGGAGGCCACACATAAACCTACTCTGGATAGGTGGTGATTTTATCCTATCTTCCCAAGCTTACCTCCCTCTTGTCCACTATAAAATTGCGCATGTCAATCATGCAAGTTGGCGCCCTTCCCAGCCATAAATGCACCCCCATCGGGGAGGGGTCATGATCCATGCCACCTCGAACTCCAGTTTTCATCAGAGAGGTATCTAGTTGTGTGCACCCAGTCATATTGAAGCCACCTTTGTACTTTAGGGATTACCTCAATAGGTGCCTCATATGAGCATGGCTTGTCATATTGTAGCCCTTGTGAGTAGCTTCCTGTTGGGTCCCTATAATACTAGTGATTACCCCATTACTATTGTAGTTATACCCCTTATTAATATTGTTGTGCCTCTATTGCCCCCATATTGTTATTACTGTGCCCCATAAAATCCCTCTATTGTTATTTTTGTGGCTTTATATTAGTATTGTTAGGTCGGTTGGATTATATTGTGACTCCTTAGACTCCTATATATAGAAAGGAGGTTTTGTCATTTGAATCATCTAAGAATTGTTCATTTATGTAATGTAAAGGAGGTTGCGCCCTTGAAGAGGCTAAATTCTAAGGCGTTGATCTATCTTTTCTATCATTTCTTGAGCTGGTTTCATAACATTTGGTATCAGAGCTTTGGATTCTAGGGTTTCGCTGCTCCAAATAGGTCATCATGGAATTTTCGCTATAACTTTTTTTTTCTACGACGTTTCAGAAATTGCAAAAAAAATCCATTTGAGAAGAAATCGCGTTGAACCTCGGATCCAAATTTCATAGCTTTTCGCACTATATTTGTGGAGATATGATCTGAGGAAGTTGGTCTTTTTGTAGACTCCTGAATTACATTCCAAACAGGTGACTTGGGGAAAATCGTCATAACTTTATCTCTAGGGATCAGATTGAGATTTCGTAAGAAGGTACAGAAAGAGGACGGACTATAGTTTCTTGTATACATTTTTCAGATCCAAAGGTCGAAACAGTGACTCGTGGCACCTCGTACAAGTTTGCTCTACTGAACTAGTCTATAATCAAGTCACTGTGGGAGATTTCACATAACTCTTCCTTGGAGAATCCAATTTGGGTTAGACTTGTGGCATTGGAAATAGGACACAAAGAGCTACTGCAGGTCACAAATTCAAAACTAGATGATCAGAAAGTACAAAGATACATCAGAGGCAATATTGAGCTCCTACAAAGTGAAAAAAGGTGTGTAGATTTTCTTAAATTTTTGCTTAAGCTTGGTTTGAAAATTTATTTTGAAGGAATTCAAAGGGAATAATAGAGCATTATTATCGGTGACTGATGCCCCAAGGAAAGAAAATGCAAACACCTAGTAAGGAACCTAAAAGCTCTAGCATGACTCATGAAGAAGAAGAAGAAATGCTATATGATATATCAAAATTACAAGAACAAGTGCAACAAGTGTCACTTGCACAAAAAGCAACAGAATCTAAGATGGATGGTTTAAAGAAAGATGTAGAAGCTAAGATGGATGGTTTAAAGAAAGGTCTAGAAGCTAAGATGGATTGTTTAAAGAAAGGCGTAGAAGCTAAAATTGATGGCATGGATGATAAGATGGAAGAATTGAAGATAAATATGAATAAGTTGCTACAAGAAATGGTCACTAAGGGTGAAAGGGTACTAAAGGAGACTCATGATGAGAACAAAAGAAATGTTAATCATGATTCCATAGACTCTAATGTTGGATCAAAGACTCACCATATTCCAAAAATCGATATGAGGAAGTTTGATGGCAAGGATCCTGCCACATGGATATTACAGATGGAGCAATTCTTCGATCTCAATAATGTGCAAAACACACAAAAGGTACGTATGGCAACTTTATATTTGGAACCAAATCAGTTTGTATGGTATCAATGGCTTTGCTCTCATAAACAATTTATCACTTGGCAATTTTTACAGAAGAATTGATAGCACATTATGAGGATACAAAAAGAAACACTTTTTTTAGCCAATTGATAAGTCTCAAACAAAAGGGTTCAATAATGGAGCACATTGAGGAGTTCCAAAAATTGAACATAAGGGTAAAAGATATTCCAAAGGAGCATAGGATTGATGTGTTCATAGGGTCTTAAAGGATAATATCCAACATGATGTTCGCCTTTGGGAACCTGATTCATTAGAGAAGGCATTCAGGTTAGCAAGAAAAATGGAAAGCAAAATTATGGCAACCAGGAAGCATACCACTCACAACTATAAAGACGGAAGTGTTGTTGCCCCTAGTCTTCCACAACCTATAAGGTTGACACCACAACAATTGGAAGAAAAAAGAGCAAAAGGGCTTTGTTATAGTTGTGATAGCAAATACACTAAAGGTCATAAGTGTGCTGAGAAGAAATTATTCTACATAGATTGTGAAGAGGAAGAAGAAAAGGAGCAAGAAAGGTCAAAAGAAGAGGATATACTCCAGGAACAAAGCCTAGATGAAGAACAAATAAATCCGACCATATCTTGTAATGCATTGGCGGGAATTACCACTCCTCAAACCATCAAGATAGAAGGACAAATCAAGAAGAAAAAGGTAATAGTGTTGATTGATTCAGGAAGCACCCACAATTTTATTCATTGTAAGGTAGAAAAAGAATTTAATTGCTTCCTATATCCAGCACTAGAGTGTCAAGTGATGATTGCAAATGGAGGAACAATAAATTTCTCTGGAAAGTGCCATAATATCAAGCTATCCATGGGAGAATATGTATTGAATAGCCCAATGCTTTCCATTCCAATGGGAGGTGCTGATGTTGTACTAGGAGTCCAATGGCTATAATCCTTGGGTACAATAGCTTTTAATTTTCAAGAACTTTTCATCAAATTTTCTACGGAAGGAAAGGAAGTTGAATTAAGGGGTATTGCAGGGAAACCAGGAAAGATAATCAGCTCTAATGGTATGACAAAGCTCCTAAAAAAGGAGCAAAGAGGTGTAATTGCACAATTATGTTCGCTAGATGTTTCCACATCGGAATCATCTATTTCTCCAGATCTCCAAAAAGTCCTGGACAATCATTCCAAGGTATTTGAGACTCCCAAAGGTCTCCCACCTATGTGTGATCATGATCATGTTATTCATTTGATTCCAGGAAGTGTTCCTCCAAACATCAGGCCATACAGATATCCCTACGTCCAAAAGAGTGAAATTGAACGTATGGTTGCGGAAATGTTAGAGGCTGGTATAATTCAACCGAGTAAAAGTTCTTTCTCTGCTCCAGTAGTATTGGTGCACAAGAAGGATGGATCATGGCACATGTGTCCGGATTATAGGGAGCTCAACAAGCTCACTATTAAAGATAAGTTCCCCATTCCTGTCATTGATGAATTATTGGATGAATTGCATGGATCAATTTACTTCACCAAGTTGGATCTTCGTTCAGGATATCATCAAATCAGAAAGAAGACTGAAGACATTCCGAAAACAACATTTAGAACTCATGAGGGTAATTATGAATTTTTGGTCATGCCTTTTGGCCTTACCAATGCACCTTCAACATTTCAAGGTTTGATGAATTCAATTTTCAAACCATTCCTTAGAGAATTTGTGTTATTATTTTTTGATGATATACTAATCTACAGCAAGTCTTGGAAGGATCATGTTGAACATGTTGACAGGGTGCTACAACTATTGGAGGCGAAACAATTATATGCAAAAAGATCCAAATGTTTCTTTGGAGTCCAGGAGGTGGAATATCTGGGTCATATTGTATCTCATGAAGGAGTTAAGGTAGAGCCTAGCAAACTTAAAGCCATTAAGGAATGAAAAATCCCCACATCCATAAAGCATCTGCGAGGATTTCTCGGGTTGACAGGGTATTATCACAAGTTTGTTAAGAATTATGGGAGAATAGCAGCACCTCTAACAACATTATTGAAGAAAGATGCATTTTCATGGACTCCGAAAGCAACAAAGGCCTTTGAACATCTTAAAGAGGCAATGTGCCAAGCACTAGTCTTAGCTACACCGAACTTCACAAAAACCTTTATTGTGGAATGTGATGCTTCAGGAAATGGAATTGGTGTTGTTCTAATGCAAGATGAAAGATCCATTGCGTTTGAAAGTCATCCATTCAAGGGAAAGTTTTTAAGCAAAGCTATTTATGAGAAGGAAATGTTGGCAATACTCCATGCACTTAAGAAATGGCGACCCTACCTAATGGGAAGACACTTCAAGGTAAAAACGGATCATGATAGCCTTAAATACTTTTTAGAACAAAGATTATCCTCTGAAGAGCAACAAAAGTGGGTCACAAAGATGTTAGGTTATGACTTTGAAATCATCTACAAAAAAGGGAAGCAAAATGTGGTGGCAGATGCACTCTCAAGAAAGGATGAGGATGTGGAAGAATTGTTGTGCGCCATTTCTATTATCCAACCAGATTGGATAAATGAAGCAAGGGAGGAATGGAAGAATGACGAAGAAGTGTGGGCACTTATTCGAAAGTTACAACAAGATTCCAGTACGTCTGATACATTTAGCTGGCAAAATGATTCGTTATGGTACAAAGATCGCTTATACCTCTGTAAGAATTCCCAGCTAAAACAAAAGATTCTTATGGAATTGCGCACTTCTCCCTTAGGAGTGCACTCGGGATTTTTAAAAACTTACCATAGGGTTAAGAAGGAATTTTTTTGGGATGGCCTTAAATCAGATATTCAAAAGTTTGTGGCGGAATGTTTGGTTTTCCAACAAAATAAAGTTGAAAAAATTAAGACACCGGGTCTATTACAACCTTTATCCATTCCAAGCCAACGTTGGGAGGAGGTTTCAATGGATTTTATCACAGGTTTACCCAAGTTTGAGGGAAAGAGTGTCATCATGGTGGTAGTTGACAGACTTACCAAGTATGCACACTTTTGTGGATTATCACATCCATTTAAAGCCAGTACAGTTTCTACTGCATTTATGGAAACAATTCAAAATCTACATGGAAACCCAAAGATTATTGTAAGTGACAGAGATCCCATTTTCACTGGAAATTTTTGGACAAAATTATTTTCTTGTCTTGGTACTCAGTTAGCTCATAGCTCATCTTATCATCCTCAATCTGATGGGCAAACTGAGCTAGTAAACAAATGTTTGGAAGGATATCTTCGTTGCTTTGTATCTGATAAATGGACACAATGGGTCAAATGGTTGCCTCTGGCTGAATGGTGGTATAACACTTCCTTCCATACAGCAACAAAAATGACCCCATTTATGGAACTTTATGGGTATCAACCACCATCCATCACATCATATTTAAGAGAAAATTCTAAGGTTCAGGCAGTGGAACATCACATCGAACATCAACAACAAGTCCTCCAACTCTTAAAGGATAACCTCGTGTTGGCACAGAATAGAATGAAACAACAGGCAGATCAACATCGCAGTGAAAGAAGTTTTGATGTAGGTGATTAGGTATTCCTACGGCTACAACCATATAAGCAAATGTCCCTCAAGCAAGCTAAGAAGGATAATAAATTATCACCAAAGTATTATGGTTCGTACAAGGTGTTGCAAAAGATTGGTACTATGGCATACAAATTGGAGCTTCCTGTAGCTTCTCGATTGCACCCAGTTTTCCATGTTTCATGTTTAAAGAAGGTTATAGGCGACAAGCTCCCAGTTCAAACAATATTTCCAGAACTTGACGAGGAAGGAAAAATTATATTGTAACCAGAAGCAATCACAGAAACAAGAACTTGATAGCTACGAAATCGATCAATTTTAGAGTATCTTATCAAGTGGAAGAACTTATCCGCTGAAGATTCCACATGGGAGGATGAGAATTTTATGCAGAAGTATCCAGAACTACTCAAGCATTGAGGACAACACTTTTTTGAAGGAGAGGGGCATGTTGGGTCCCTATAATACTAGTGATTACCCCATTACTATTGTAGTTATACCCCTTATTAATATTGTTGTGCCCCTATTTCCCCCATATTGTTATTATTGTGCCCCATAGAATCCCTCTATTGTTATTTTTGTGGCTTTATATTATTATTGTTAGGTCGGCTGGATTATATTGTGACTCCTTAGACTCCTATATATAGAAAGGAGGTTTTGTCATTTGAATCATCTAAGAATTGTTCATTTATGTAATGTAAAGGAGGTTTCCCCCTCGAAGAGGCTAAATTCTAAGGTGTTGATCTATCTTTTCTTGAGCTGATTACATAACACTTCCCCAGTCAGCTAATACGTCCGCCACTTAGTTACCTTAACGCTTTGTGTGATGTGGGATAACGTATTGGAAGGACGAAAGTAAGATTTTAATACTCTTGATTACCTCATTTAGTCTCCATATATGGCATACATGTTCCTTTGATTGACCATGCAACAATTTTTGAAGACATTGTATGGCAATATTGGAATTTCCATGTACCTGTAACAACTTATATCCCTCGTGAAACACTATTTTCAAACCTTTCTCTAGGCCAAGGAATTTATTTATGTTGTTTGTTGTGGTAACAAAATAACAAGAATAAATGTGTATAGGCTGAGAGAGATTGTCTCATAAGATGCCTCTATATCTTGCTGGTCCTTAATTCCCCTTCGATGCTCCATCAAAACTCAAATTTTTGAAATGTTCTAGAGGAGGGGTGAACATATTGATATCGTCATGCCTCAACCTGAGCTACTGAGTGGGAGTATGATTACACATTTTTTATTGTAAATCTAAATTTTAAATATATACTCCTTTGTCCCTGTATTTGACCATTCTTCCTCTGCAAAAGATGATGTGGCTAGTGTCTCATGTATATTATTAATTGTAATATCTTGTAAACTAGAAACATTCTTTTTGTTTGTATGGAATACTTTGAAATTCCTTTCTTTCTAGAGGTTCCATAGGACAAAGCCATAGGCCAGTCTCCAAGCTTGTCAGGCTACCAAATTGTTAAACTTGTTTTCTAAACATTGCATTACTAGTTCTGGGATTGTGCGAGGGTTAGGCACGAGACAACAAAAGATCTTCAATATAAAATCCCAAACATTGCGTGCAAAGGTGTAGGTCAAGAAAATATGTTGTGATGACTCTTCTTCTTGAAATAATAGTGGAAATACAGATGGTCCTTCATAACCTTTTCTTCTTAAGAAGTCCCATGTGAAGGTTCTTCCATATGCTAGTAGCCAAAGGAATAGAACTAGCTTCGACCAACACTTATTATCCCATAGTTTCCTCCACAATCATGTATTGTCATTTATGTGAAAACCTGCTAGTATTTAGTATGCTTCTTTTAACATAAAGGTACCCATTGATTGGTGACCCCATCTCATAATATCTCGATGTTGTGAGATCTTGATGGGTCTATTTTCCAATAATTTTTGAAACTCCTTCCAATGATAACTATCATGGTTACCTGACCAGTCTTCTCTTTCCTTCCACACTCTCCATTCTTGATTCTTCATACAGGGTTTCCCCAAGACTTTTGGAGAGGTTTTGTATTGGTTGAAATTGATGAAGCTCGCCTAAGCATGGAACCTGTTGCCAAATGTCATTGTTTTCCTATATTTGATATCCCAAAATGCATGGCGATGAATGAGGTATTTTCCTTTAATATCCCAATTCCATATGGGTGATCCCTTAAAGGTACCATTAAATTTGAGTTTCTCCTTCTAATTTGGAAGAGAGTTATTTTCTTTGTCATACCTGCTTCTAGATTTGTGAACCTCCCTAAGCCTAGAACCACCACAATTTCATAACATATGCCTAGTTGATCAACTAGGGATCTCTGAGTCCCAAACCTCCCATGCGCTTCATTACAACCAATTTGTCCCAACCAACTGGGGCCACTTTCGTTATTTTGTAGCATCCCTCCACAAGGATTCGACCCATAGTGATCTAAATCGAGAGGCTATTATGATTGGGATTGGCATGACCACTAGTTGATAATTTGGTATGGCTTGTAATACTAGTTTTAGCAGTGTCAGGAGACTTGGGAGATTCAATGGCCTGAAAGTCCAATTGGTTATCTTACATTAAGTCCTCTCGAAAAGATCTTCATAGGAAGCAACTCGGTTTGTGTGGTTAAACAGTGGTACTCCCAAGTAATTGGAAGGAAGATGTCCATTTTTAAAGCCAAATACTTAAATTAATTGTGTCTGTTGGAGACCTGGGTAGTTAAAAAAGAAGATGTCCGTCTTCTCTCTGTTGATCAATGTACTAGATGCTTCCATGAAAAGGTGTGGGATTTTTATTATTCCTTGTCCCTCTTTCATTATGGACAACCCATAGAGAACCACATCATCAACATATTGTTGATGTGAGATAGGAAAATCTATTCCATATATTCTCAGTCCACGAAGATGGCCCAAAGAACATGATGTTTGAATAATTCTTCCAAGACCTTCCATCGCTAAAATAAACAAGAAATTAGATAAGGGGTCACCTTGCCTTAAACCTCTAGAGGATGAGAAGGTATTGGAGGGAGATCCATTGATAAGTATTGAGAAGAAAGTTGTGGATACTAAGGAGGATACTCACCATATCCATTGGTCAGACAATCCATAAGCATTGAGTACCTGGGAAAAAAATGTCCAACTGATGTGATCACAGGCCTTATATAAATCAAGTTTAATAAGAATACCTGGCCTCTTTATCATCCCGAGGGGTTGAATGATATCTTGTGTTGCAATGACACAGTCGACAATATAAAAACCCTTCACAAAGCCAGTTTGGGTGGGCGAAATAAGAGTTGGTAGGATGGGATTTAGTCTGTTAACTATCACAAATGAGATAATTTTGTAAATAAAATTACAAAGTGCGATTGGGCAGAAGCCATTAGGGCACTCTAAATGACCAGTTTTTGGTATAAGGTAAAAAAGGTAACATTGAGGGTAGGGTGTAAAGTCATGGTTTGATGTGATAATTCCACTAATTCATGGATTTCCTTACCCAAGAAACTCCAACAGGTTTGAAATAAATCTGAGGTCTATCCATCCAGGCCTGGTGCCTTGTTCTTCAGCGTGCTATGGACTACCATCTCCACCTCATGAAAGGAGCATTAGAGGAAATTTGATTTTAAAAAGTTAACATTGAATTTCCATGTCATAATGTGCAAGCCAATCAAAATCTTTTAAAATTCAAAAGTGATACATGTGTGACTAGGCACTGAAAAATATTTTAGTAATATCATTTACCTATCTTAAGTGTGAATAGTGCCCAAGTGACCCATAACTACATTAAATATTAAAAATAAAATTAATATCTTATTCTATAAAATTTATAGTATCAAGAATATTTTTAATGAAGGGTAAATCATGGATTGAGTGTGTTTTTAATGGACTGTAAGTAATTTGAATTTTAAATTTATTTTATTAAATCTTCCCTCTCTCTCTCTCTCTCTCTATATATATATATATATAGATATATATATATAGAGAGAGAGAGAGAGAAGTGCATTTATTTGGGTAATTTAAATTTAAATTTTAAATTCACCTTTTTTATTTTATTTTAAATTTGATTAAATCTTGTGTTAATAAATTAATTTAAATACAAAATATATATATCATTATTTATTTTTAATGACATGTAATTAATTTAAATTTTAAATTTATATTGTGCTAATAAATTAATTTAAATATAAATATATATGCGGTTATTTTGATAAATGTCACATTTTTTATTGGAGTTGTCTTTAGTGCAACTTTTTGGAAGCTTTTATGATGGGTTTTCCGGTTTAATTTCTCTAAAATCCAGCAAGAATTTATTGAAATCACAAGCTTGATGGGTAACCCCTTCACAATCGAAGTGCCTTAGGGATTTTTTAGGGTGCTGAATCCATATATACAGTCAAAAAACTAGTTTAAATAACACAAATCAAGATTTCACCTCAAATTTTTCCACAGGATTCTGGGACTGGAAAGTCCAAAAAGTCGCACTAAAGGCAAGTCCTTTTTGTTTGGGTAATTTTGATAAAAAGTAAAATAATAAAAATGATATATTAAAACATTTTATACATGGCCTTATTTTATTAATTTTTTTTTTTTTTGTAGGTGGCTATTTTTGAGTTGAAATTCCCTCTAGTTTGATTGGCCTCGTCAAAGCCATGTTCTAGTCATTAGTTAATAACCTAGGGATATGTTGAATTACAACATTGATAGCCTATTGTCGTTGGTAGGAGTCCTCTATGAGAAAATCCTTATAGTAGGCAATTGATTCCAGCTCAATATCTTGATGTTGAAGCTTTCTGTCTCCATCTTGAGATATAATAGAAAATATTCTATTGACGTGTCGACGTTGAATCATAGAGTTGTGAAAGAATTTTGTATTCCGTTCATGTTATTTTAACCATTGAATCCTTGATCTCTACCTCCATAACTCCTCCTCTTGTTTGCAGCATTGTTCCAATTTGACGAGTGTGGTCCCCTCTTCTGCTACCAATTCTTGAGATCGTCCCTCAAGAATCATTCCCAGTTGGATTTCAACGATTTTCTGCTCCAAAATGTTAGGATATTCCGACACATAGGAAATAGTTAAGTTCAACTTGGTCTAGTGTAGAGTTAGGTATAGAGTTAGGTAAAGTGTGTTTCTTTACCGTTGTACATTTTGTAACTTACAATCCGATGGTCACGATATGTAGTGATCCGACGGTTCATTCTCTCCTCGGTATTACCGACACTTGATCCGTGGCTTGACACCCGATTGGTCCATGAATTCTATTTAAAGCGCATGGAGGGTCATTTGTAGGGTAATCCGTGCATGAGAGAAGCTTATGTAAATTTTTATTCTTTGATTAATAAATTGCCTGAAGTGGCCGCGTTGGCTCATGCCATGGACTGTTTCCCTCTTTGAGGGTTTTAACCACGTCAAAAATACTGGTGTATTGATCTGTGATCTGGTTGTGAGCGGTGTCCTTTTGGTGTTCTTTCTGAGGAACTTACCCTGTAAATTCCTACATGGTATCAGAGCTATTTGAGGGCCGCGTCCGTTGGTGATCCAAATCTGAAGCCGGTAGAACTGCATCCGACTACTGTTTCCTAGATCTGCTGTTTCTGACTGCTTTCGGGCCGAGAGGACTGCTCTGTTGTGTTCGAAGCATCTGTTCCAGTGAGGAACCCCTTTCGTTTCACGCAAAAAGGTTTCCGGTAGCCCTAGCTGCGTCATTTTTAAGATCTGGAGGTATACAGTGTTTATTTGCAGTTTACTGTTATTTTCTCTCTGCTTATTTCGGTTTCGGTTTATTTAGCTTTTTTTTTAACCGGATCTATACCTTTCATTTCTACGTATGCTCTTTGCCCTGCGACTCTGTGCGATCTGGGCAAATCAGAAACAGAAAGGAAAGATTTTTCTCATGCGTATGCTCTTTTCCCTGCACCTTAGTGTGATCTCGGAAAATCAGAAACATTCAGAAAAAATATTTAGTTTTTCGGCTAAAGCTAACTTTGAGCCGCAAGGTTCATTTTTGAAAATATTTAGTTTTTTGGGTAAATCTAACTTCGAGCCGTAAGGTTCGTTTTCTTTGCATGTCCGTGTTGGGTTTTGTGTTTTTTGTTTTGTAGGGAAAAAGAGCTTTCTCAAAGCAAGCACGCAACCCAAAGCACCCCCCCCCCCCTCTCTCTCTCTCTCTCTCTCTCTCTCTCAAATTTTTTGTATAGATCAATTGGTTCAAAGCTATTTTAAGAGAGTAGAGGTCTTGGGTTCAAGTCTCCATTTTGTGGGGGCGGACTTTTTCATTTCCGCACATTCCCGCACTTCGTCGGCAACTTCAACAACTTTTTTTTCAAAAAGCCATAACTTCTTCATCTGGAAGCAAAATTAGAGCCCATCAACTTGAAAATGAGTTGCTTACATTGGACCCTAATAATTTTTCTTGCATTGAAGATTTCTTGTCTAAGTTCAAGACCCTTAGATATCTTTTGGAAGGTGTTAAGGTTAAGAAAGAAGATAGTAACCTTATTTATTCAATCCTTACTAAGTTGGGACCAGCCTACTCTGTATTTGTTTCCACCTTCCATTCTACAAGAGAAGCCTTCATTTCTCAAGGAAAAGACTACAAGCCCCCTTCCTTTGACTCTTTTTGTGATTCTTTAATAAGAGAACAAGAAAAACTCTTACACCTTGGTCTTCTTAATCTTGGAAACTCTTCCAAGAAAGCGTTAGCCGCCCAGCAACAACCAAATTCAAAGAATCCTAAGAAGTCATATCCTAAAAAGAATGGTCCTAAACCAAACAAGGGTCCTAAGCAATTTCAGCCCCAAAATGAAAAATCATTTCAGCAAAATGATAAGACCAATAAAAACAAATGGAAGAAGACTGATAGACATTGCAATTTTTGTAATCGAGATGGCCACTTAGAATCAAAATGCTTTAAAAAGATGGAAGCCTTGGAAGCAGCAATGAAGAAGCATAACATTCATTTGGGGCAATCTTCAACTTCAACTTCATCTTCAGGAATGGCACTTTCTGCATGTCATTGTCAATCATCTCGGTCTGGTTATGCATTAAATGTATCTTCTTCTTCTCATTCTCATGAGTGGCTCATTGATTCTGGAGCTTCTTATCACATGGCCAAAAACAAAGCCATGTTTTCTTCTTTAAATGATTGTAACACCAAAAATATATATGTTGGTGATGATAGATCTCTTAATGTTGTAGGGACTGGAACTGTTCATCTAGACAATGGTCAGTTTAATGATGTATTATGTGTTCCAACCTTATCCTGCAACCTTCTATCTATATATCAGATAACTCATTCAGGTGAAGGTAAAATCGTTGAATTTTCACCTCATGATGTTGTAATCAAGGACTTAAAAGATCCTAAACAGATTTTGGCTACTGGCATTGCTGATGATTCTACAAGGTTGTATAAGTTTCACAACTTTGGGTCATCAAATCTTCCCTCAGTATTTGTTGCTCATAACGATGAAGTGAGCAAACTTTGGCATGAGCGATTTGGTCACTTAAACTATCGCTCCCTTCAGCATCTATGTAAAGAAAATATGGTGACAGGTCTTCCTATGGTATCTTGCAGAGATGGTGTGTGTTCCGGATGTGTACTCGGAAAACATCATCGGGACAGTTTTGAAAAACGTGCCTCTTGGCACGCCTCAGCCCCTTTGCAGCTTGTGCATAGTGATTTATGTGGTCCACTTCCAGTTGTGTCATTCTCTGGTTGCAAGTATTTCTTAACTTTCATTGATGATTTCTCCAGATGCACTTGGGTATACTTCTTAAAACTCAAGAGTGAAGTATTTAACACCTTTTTGGCCTTCAAGGCCTTTGTTGAAAAACAATCTGGACATCAAATTCTTAAGTTAAGATCTGATAATGGCGGAGAATATGTTAAAAACACATTCATCAACTATTGCACTGAGAATGGAATTCAAATGCAACATACTGTTCCATATACTCCACAACAAAATGGTGTAGCTGAAAGGAAGAATCACACCTTAAAGGAAATGGCTAATTGTATGCTACAATCTAAAGGACTTGGTCTTAGTTTTTGGGCAGAAGCAATTAACTGTGCAAATTACATAATAAATCGCACTCCTACTAAGGCTTTAAATAATATCACTCCAGAAGAAGCATGGAGCTCAATCAAACCAGATGTAAGTCACTTTCGTGTTTTTGGAAGTGAAGCGTGGGCCCATATTCCAGATGAAAAGCATAAAGCTTTAGAACCTAAGAGTGAAAAATGTACTTTTGTTGGATATTCTGAAGATGTAAAAGGCTATAGACTTATTCCATTTAAGTCCAGAAATGTTATCATTAGAAGAGATGTAAAATTTGATGAAAATATATCGGCCTGCGAGCCTAGTCCGGCGGATGTGCCACCTCTCCCTATCTCTTCTACCTTTGAAAACATTTCTTCTTCAGATGATGAAAGTGAGGATGACAATCCTCCCCCACCATCTCAGGATCCTCCTTCAGCTCCTGAGCTTCCAAAATGGGTTCGTGCTACTCGAGATGCAGTAGGTGATCTTGCCAATGATCCTACAGATCAGCGACGCACACGTTCTCAGTTCGAGAGAGCCTCTTCTTTACTGGCTCAAGCTCCAGTAAATTATGATCCTGACACCTTTGCAGAAGCTTCAGGCCATCCAGATTGGGAAGCAGCTATGAATGAAGAATATCATTCATTATTGGAAAATGATACATGGGATCTTGTTCCTTTACCAAAGGGACGAAAACTTGTAAGATGCAAATCGTTTACAGAACCAAGTATGGACCAGATGGGAAAGTTGATAAACATAAAGCTCGTCTTGTTGCTAAGGGCTTTTCACAGGTTGAAGGCATTGACTACACTGAAACCTTCTCCCCTGTTGCCAAAATGAACTCTATCCGCCTTGTTCTTTCCCTTGCTGCCTCTTTCAAATGGGAAGTCCATCAGATGGATGTTAAATCTGCCTTCTTGCATGGGGACTTGCATGAAGAAATCTATATGGAACAACCCATTGGCTTCATACAAACAGACTCCAGCCTTGTTTGTCGACTTAAGAAATCCCTTTATGGTCTCAAGCAAGCTCCTCGGGCTTGGTATGCCAAAATGGATAGCTTTCTTTTAGAATCTGTCTTTTCTAGGTGTCATTCTGACAATACTGTCTACACCAAGAAAGTGGGCAACTCTCTTATCATCCTTGTTCTTTATGTTGATGATCTTATCCTTACTGGTAGTGATCCCAACCTTATAAACCATGTGAAGTCTAGCCTCAAAAGGAAATTTGAAATGACAGACTTAGGACACTTACACTATTTTCTCGGTCTTCAAGTCTTGCAATCCAAGGAGGGTATTTCCCTTTCCCAGTCCAAGTATGCTTGTGATATTCTACGTCATTTTCACATGGAAGACTGTAAGCCAGCCCCTTCTCCCTTTCAGTCTAGAGTCAAACTCTCAGTCACTTGTACTTCTCCTGAAGTTGATGCTACCTTATACCGTCAACTTGTAGGAAAACTTTTGTATCTAACCCATACTCGTCCTGACCTTTCCTTTGTTGTTGGCCTTGTTGCTCGGTTCATGCAAAACCCCCGTGAAATTCATTGGAAAGCAGCTAAAAGAATACTTCGTTATGTTCGAGGTACAGTTCAGTTTGGGATTCATTACAGTGCCAAAGCATCTCCTCTATTGGTTGGTTTCACTGATTCCGATTGGGCTGGTGACCCTGATGATCGAAAGTCTACTGCCGGTTATGTGTTCACTCTTGGTTCAGGACCTATTACATGGGCTTGCAAGAAACAGGGTGCCATTTCTCTTTCATCAGCAGAAGCAGAGTATCGTGGTGCCGTAGAAGCTAGTAAGGAAGCCTTGTGGCTTCGTCAGATCCTGTCAGAGTTTGGCTTTGAGCAGCAACATCCGACCACACTTTGGTGTGATAATCAAAGTGCCATTCAACTATGCAAAGATCTAGTCCAACATCAGCGCAGCAAACACATTGAACTGCACATGCACTTCATCAGAAAGCTCATTCACGACCATGTTCTTGAAGTGCAATATTGTTCAACAGATGATCAAGTTGCAGACATCTTCACAAAGGCTCTCACAGAGGCGAAGTTCACTAAACTTCGATTTATGGTTGGAGTTCAGGAAGTTGTCACTAAGGGGGGATAGGCTCTAGTGCCTCCTTCCTTCTCCTATTGTGTCCTATTTGTAAATCCTTCAATCCTATCCCAAGTTGTTCTTAAGGGGGGATGTTAGGATATTCCGACACATAGGAAATAGTTAAGTTCAACTTGGTCTAGTGTAGAGTTAGGTATAGAGTTAGGTAAAGTGTGTTTCTTTACCGTTGTACATTTTGTAACTTACAATCCGATGGTCACGATATGTAGTGATCCGACGGTTCATTCTCTCCTCGGTATTACTGACACTTGATCCGTGGCTTGACACCCGATTGGTCCATGAATTCTATTTAAAGCGCATGGAGGGTCATTTGTAGGGTAATCCGTGCATGAGAGAAGCTTATGTAAATTTTTATTCTTTGATTAATAAATTTCCTGAAGTGGCCGCGTTGGCTCAGGCCGTGGACTGTTTCCCTCTTTGAGGGTTTTAACCACGTCAAAAATACTGGTGTATTGATCTGTGATCTGGTTGTGAGCGGTGTCCTTTTGGTGTTCTTTCTAAGGAACTTACCCTGTAAATTCCTACACAAAAGTATCTTATCTACCAAGATATTACCAAAGACTTGATTATTCCATTGTTTAATTCTAATATTTAAGGCCTTCAACTTAAGTTGGAAAATGTGCATTTTGGATGTGCTTGTTTTATGTAACTTCTTCCACCAATTGTTTAAAATATCTAAAAACATAGTGTTATCACAATAAACTTTTCTTTTAAATGTTTTTTAAGAAAAGGTTGACAGTTTCAGTGTCAGCTTCTTTGATGTAATAAATAGGGAAATTATTGATAGTGGGGCTATCAGCGTTTTAGTGATCCGATATGATTTGCCGAAGAAATTCACTGACAATGGGCTCATCAGAATTTTCATTTTGATTGACAGGCCAATTGTCAACACCAAAACCAAATTTTAAATCTAAAAGGCTATGATTGTGCTGACCATGTCAGCATTAGCGATATCATTAAAATGTGTCTCTATCAGGTTCGAAGGAGTAAAAAGTACTGATTAATGATATTTCTCCACAACTATGAGTGAATGTCATTAAAATGATTTAACCATATGATACGAACTACATTCGTATTCATCACCTCAAACTCTGTAATCATTCACTTACTAACTGTAATATTACGTTCTGTATGTCAAGTTATTTTACCATGTCCCGTCAGTAAATTTGTTTTTTGTTAGTTCGAGTTAATTACACTTGGCATTGAAGCCGTTTTACTCACAGAGATTCAAGATCGAATCCTGGGAAGACCACATAGCGCGATGGGAAAAGGAGGCAAAGAAAATTGTTCTTAGCCCAAAGCACCGATTTGCTATACATATACCCTGATATCCAACAATTGTTTCAGCGAGCAGGTTGGAGTGAGTTTTTACACCATTGTATCGACTACCATGATGCAGTGGCTCGGTATTTTTCTCAGGGGTTTGATGGAAATCACATGGAGGTTGGAGATCTATCCTTTTCAGTTACATAGAAGTCAATTACTAAGGCCACGATCTTACCAGTGGATGGAGACAGGATTTTTCACAATCATGTGTTGGCAAGGATCGATGTCCCTTTCTTTTTCAAAGAGGATGTCAAAGGTCAAAACTAGAGGGCTGGAATTCAGAAGGAATGGTTACAGGACAAATGGCATGTCCCTCTACCCCTCTGTTAGCAATATTTTATCTATGAACAGAGGTTCAATCGGGTAAACCACTACAACTTCTATTTCCTTGCACATCTAGTTGGTGAACTTAGAATCAATCCTTGCTTTTATCTACTAGAAATAATTAAGCATATGGAAACTAGGTTAAGGGCCCGAACATACCACTCCTCCCATTTCATATATCACAAATCCCTGATAAAACTCCTAATTGAAAACTAGCTAGCTAGGGTAGAAGGACTTGGAGCCATTTCATTTTTTCGGGGGATTTTCAACCTCAACCCCTTAAAAGAGGAAGAGGCAGACCAAAGACTGCTAAGAAGGGGAAAAAGACCAGAGGACAAGACCCTATTGGGCCAACTCTCAGCCAAGTAAACATAGATGTCCCATCTACATCCTTTGGCCCTAAAATCCCCAAAGTCTACAAGAGAAAACGTGCCAGGATCAGTAAACCAGACCCTGTACCCCCTGTAAACCTACTTGTTGATATCGAATCTCCCCAGGTTGTGAGTCCACCTATTGAAGCCTCCTTTGCAAACACAACTAAACTAGAAGTTATTAAAGGTAAAGAAGTAGAGATTGACCAAATACTACTAAAAAGGGGATAAAGACCAGAGAACAAGCCACTATTAAGGCAACTCTTAGCCAAGAAAACATAGAGGTCCCATCTACATCCTTTTGCCCTAAAATCCCCAGAGTCTACAAGAGAAAACGTGCTAGGCTCAGTAAATGAGACCCTGTATCCCCCATAAACCAACTTGTTGATATCGACTCTCCCAGGTTGTGAGTACACCTATTGATGCCTCCTCTACAGACACAACTAAACTAGAAGTTATTAAAGGCAAGGAAGTAGAGATTGAGACCCAAGAGAAGGAAACACTATTTGATGTTTTTAAGGGTGGAAAAATACCCCATATGAGGCCAACAAATGAATTAAGATACAAAATTAAACTCAGAAATAACCCAGGGTTGGCCAAAGAAGTGATTGACGTTGAAAATATGCCACTGAAAGACCTCATCATCAACAGGAAGAGGGATAAAGGCACTAAGAAGATTAGAGACAAAGAAACTGTGAAGAAGGATCCTATGGAGACAAGGCAGGGAAAAAAACAAATATTGGAGAAGGTGGATGTACTTTGTTAAAAATAGTGACAATAAATTTGAATTGAATTTGTCCTTGAATTAAATCGAAATTATATTCTCATAGTAACCTATAATAGTTAATTAAGTTAAATTGACTTATTTGACTTAGGAAATTCGAGTTGGAAGTCTATCTAGAGTCATGTAGAGTGATCCCTAAATTTTAGGGGCCCAGGTTGAGTTCTTTTGAGTTGTAATTGGATAACTCAGTCTAACTGAGTTATAGTAAGTTAAACTAGTTCTAACTGTTGGAAGAACTAGTAGGAGTCTAGTAGTGGGGAACTGCACCAGTGCATCCTCAATACCACACTAGTTTACTGAATATTCACTCATAAATAACTCATGCATGTCAGTTCGAAGGAAGACCCAGTTGAGATTAGAGTTCAAGGACAATGTACTATCAGTTGTATAATTTTCCAAGTTGTACAGATGGTGCATGCAATAAGTTGAGGGCCTATGGATGGATTGCGTAGTTATGAAGAGTGGATTTTGTTGGATATACTGGGGGGGTGAATTAGTATTTCTTTTCAATTATTAATTTTATCAGTTAAAACATTCATATTTGGAACACAGAAGTAGATAACAGAAATAGATGCTTTTATTAATGTGGTCTTTGCAATAAATCAAATACAATATATATATATATATATATATATATATATATATATATATATATATATATATATATATATATATATATATATATATATATATATATATATATACATATATATATATATATATACATATATATGGTTTCAATCAGTTGCCAAGCACCAACTTGGACTCTTTGTCAGGCTCCAACCTCCAGAGCACCAACTCTGTCTTGTCAAGGCACCAACCTTAAATTTAGGAGCACCAACTCCCAGGAAATCGATCCTTTTAGTTCTGAGGCACCAACCTCAAGGGCTCCAACCGTATGTTGTATACTGTCTGGATCTATTTGGTTGTAATACTCCACTCCCAACCCTGCTAGACCTGTGATTACTTTTGTCTTCCTGCTTCTTCCTCCTCTAAAAGAACTTCGGCTTCCTTAGTTTCTTACAGTTTTTCCAGTAACCCTCATCATTCCTTGTTCTCTGTTTTATATTACTGACACCCCTGGCCTTTGGCTTCCTTTCTCCACTGGCTATTTGGCTTCCTAAACGCTCGCTTGACCTTTTAGCTTCCTTTGCACTCACTCTTTGGCTTCCTCTGTCTCTTCAAATCCATCAATACATACAAGACATGTTAATGTGGAAAAGAGGTCGAGTAATAATAATGTTGCATATTAAAGAAATGACTATATCAGAGAAGCCCCCTTTTTTTTCAATATACAATAGTAATCTTGCAATCGCAATCGCAACGGTTCAGGCCCACTAAACTATCGGAAGCATTTATTTATGTGTTTGGCCTTAAAAAACCCTGGGCAACACATTTATTTGAATACACAAGAATACACGGAAAAAACCCAACCGAACGCTTAAGGCCGGACTTCAAATGCATTACGCTCGCATCTATAACATCATCGGGTCCACTCCTCCACAGCAAAATCGCAATCGGCAGATTTGCACATAACATAGCCAATTCCTCGATACCCAGATGCGATATTATTATAAGCTATTTTTAATAAATCTATTGGGTCCATATATATATATCGCAATCGGTGGTTCGGGGGCGACATCCCTTTATACATTGTGATTACCATGGATGCGACATTTGATTAAGCCATGCTATAATGGTGTAGTCAGGTCCACAATTATATCACAATCGACATTTTAATGTGGCAAGGCTTTAAAGAGGATTGGGATATTGCGACGGACATGATATTATATTACATCATATTGTAATGGTCCCGTGGGTCCATATATATATATATAGATATAGCAATCTCCTTTTTTAATGTGGCAAGGTTTAACGCTGGAATACAAGGATACATATGAAATACACTGAAATCCCCACTCCAAAACACTTATCTGTACTTCAACTATTTATACACCTGGACA
Source organism: Pinus tabuliformis (assembly GCA_031772625.1). Taxonomy (NCBI): domain Eukaryota; kingdom Viridiplantae; phylum Streptophyta; class Pinopsida; order Pinales; family Pinaceae; genus Pinus; species Pinus tabuliformis. Next base: position 197,251,055 of record CM062816.1, read on the forward strand.
TATATATCGTTGGGTCCGTGTTGAGCCTCAAACATGCACCTTCCTATACACCCTCTTAGCCTTCTTTTTCCACTTACTTCATCCACCAAGCTGTTAAATCATTGCATTATAGTCTAAAAAGAGCTTCTGACATGGTTTTCTAACTATGCTTATGACTGTTGTTTGGTTTAGATTTTTGTTCAGGCAGCTGCGGAAACTTGTCAGTTTCTGCAGCCAGCACAGGTTTCCGCAGCCAGCACAGGTTTCCGCAGCCATTTTGTTAAAGGCTATGCTACAGGTGTCCTATGAAGAAATGAGCCACATGGGCAAGCTACAGGTGACGTGTACATGGAACGTGTCCCTTCAGATCAGCCAAATCATCCATAAAAGGTCACGGTCAACAAGGGTCAAAGGCAAAGCCAACCAAGGAATTTAGTGGTGGCACGTCTCTGTTTTGAGCACGTGAAGGTTTACGTGGCACAGTCCTCAGCTCACGGAGATATCGGTACACCTGGAGATCAACCCCGTAACCTGAATCCAGCAGCTACCACTCCGAGGATTTAGTGGACATGATGACCATTACGCTAGATCTCGGGCTGAGGAGATCTACGTGTCTCTGGCAACGCAGTTAACAGCATAGGATTTAGGAGTTAGTTAAAACACTTTTTCATTATAAATAACGCGTTGATAAATGCTATGTAGAAGCTTTGGAGATGTAATTTTTGAACTGTTGTTATTATCACCCCACTGCACTCTGTTTTATGTGTTTTGCTGTTGCTTTAATACATGAGAAGACTACTTTCCTGAGCTCATTTTTGTGACTGTTCGTTCACTGGATGAGGTGGCAGAGGGCCCCTGCGCACTAAAGCTTTGTATAGTTATCATTTGATTTTATTATGTTTCTGCTTTCATAATTATTAGCTTGTATATAACATGTTGTTTTGATGTTTTTAATTCACTGCTGTTTACATTTTCATTTATGTTTTCTTATAGTTGTTAGCTGATCAGTGCTTTTCTACAGGTTTTCTTAGGCAAACTGGGCAAATTTTCATCTTTTTGACAACTACTGACATACGAGATCATCTTGTCCTTCTTGCTAATTTTCATTTTCTGAAGTTTAATTCCAGCACTGTCATTTTTCAAATTGTGTTTTGCTTATTTATTTTTCTGCTACTTAGACATCATACTACTCATTTGTTTATGGTTTCTTTCTATAGTCAAGTGACTCTATTAGTAAGGAATCAGAATATTACTTATTGTAGTGTGATTTAGTTTTCCTTCTTGCAATTTAGATATCATATTGCTTAACTTGTTCATGATTGCTTCCCATAAGGTAGATTGAGCTGAAGGGTAAAGGATCAGAAGAGTTGAAGTAGCGTGATTAGTTTCCTTTATGCAATTTAATTTCCTGCAATTTAGATATCATATTGCTTAACTTGTTCATGATTGCTTCCCATAAGGTAGATTGAGTTGAAGGGTAAAGGATCAGAAGAGTTGAAGTAGTGTGAATTAGTTGCTATGCTTTCAGTCTTTGAGTTGCTTTAAGTTCAGTTTTTACTTTCTTTTTCATACAGCAGTAAGGATACTGGGCCATTGTCATTAGTTCACTGTTTGATACATTTACTTCCTCTTAAGAATTGATTTCATTATAGTTATTTTAGAGCTTTCTTTTTGAACACTTTTAAGTTTGGAAAATCACTGTAGAAATCACCATTACCATCCATACTTAACTTTCATTTTCGCCATCACACACTAGGGAATCCATAAAAGATAAATCCAAAAACAAACTAAAAAAACTCAAACATGACAAAATACTAAGAAAATGGTTATCTTGTACATATAGTACACTTCACTTCGTCAGTTTACGAATCCCGGATTGACATTTTAATCAGCAATTTAGAACACACTAAATTGACCAAACAGTCCGCACATGGACATTTTCCGATGTTTTCCTTTTTCGGATCAATCCTCCACCGTAGATCTTACCTTCTCATCTGACGGTTGATATTACACTAGACCAACAAAGCTGCTTGGTGATCTTGCACCGTAGATCAAAATGCATTTGATCCAACGCTCGACAATGATATCAGGTGAGCTACCTGCATGAGGATTAAGCGCCCGATAAGGCAGTTTCCTCTCTCCTTCTCCTGCCACACATCAGTCGATGAATGGTATCGGCTGAGTCTGCCTAAAAACCACTTACAGCCTTGAGTCCACCCGAAAACCACTATCACTATTTCAAACCTGCTTTTTATGCTTCTCCGCTACGTGTTCCTCTTTGTTTCATCCATTTAACTTCTTCCTCTGGCTTTTCTTTTACTGCTCTTGTTCTAATATTCTGCATTGTCTTGATTTCTGTCGCTCTTTTATTAACTCCTTTGTTAGCTCCTCTGATGCTCTGTTGCTCTTCGTTCTTCCGATAGCGCTTTCCCTTAGACATATCTCTCTGTGATTTCCGATGACTCTAATTATGTACCTTCGCTGATGTGATCCTCTTTCCAGTGGCTTTTCTCCTGTTCTTCACAAGTCTGCTCTGCTTCTCCTTGGCTTCATATTGACATTAATGATAATCTAGATCAACAATCTCCCCCTTTGCCATTAATGGCAATATTATTCTTCTCTCCCCTTTTAACATCAGTGGCAAAGGAGTGCACAAGGACTCCCCTGTTGAACTGCTCCCCCTATCCTGCAACCTCTTTATGAATCAACTTAAGTGATGCTAAAGAGATAACCTCCATATTTTGACGAAGATGTTCAAATGCTTCTCGAGGAAGAGGGTTTTGTGAAAATATCAGCTATCTGCTCCTTTGTATTGATATATTCCAAGATGATTTTTTGTTCAGGTACTTGTTCACGAAGGAAATGATACTTGATTGGTATATGTTTGGTCTTTGAGTGCATCACTGGATTTTTTTGAGACTGATAGCACTTGCGTTATCACAATAGATGGTAATTGGTTGATTTGTACCTATGTTGACATCTTTTAGATCTTCCTTCATCCATAGTATTTGAGCACAACAATCTGCAGCGGCTATATACTCGGCTTCAGTTGTAGATAGTGATATGGATGTCCGTTTTTGCTAAGCCAAGATACTAAATAGTCTCCCAGGAAGAATGAATTTCCACTAGTACTTTTCCGATCATCGACACTTCCAGCCCAATCAGCATCAGTGTATGCAGTCAAAGTAAGAGTTGAGCTCTTAGGGTACCAGAGACCGAAATCAGGAGTTCCTTTCAGGTATCTGAGAATTCTTTTTATAGCCAACAGATGGGATTGTTTAGGAGCTGATTGAAATCTTCCCACCATTCCTACTGCTTGCATAATGTCAGGTCTTGTAGCAGTTAAGTACAAAAGGGCTCCAATTATTGACCTGTAATGAGTTGCATCTATCAGAGGGGAGTCATCATTTTTGCTCAATTTGCAATTTGTGGTCATAGGTGTGCTCATGGGTGCACAGTCATCCATTCCATATCTTTTAAGCATGTCTTTAAGATATTTGGCTTGAGATATAAACAGGCTTGTCGTGGTTTGAGATACTTGTAGTCCAAGGAAGTGAGATAACTCTCCTATCATCAGCATCTCGAACTCTTTTGACATGTTTTAAGAAAATTCATGGTTTATCTCATCATTATTAATAGCAAAAATCAGATCATCAGCATAAACAAGTGTGACTAGTAACTTATCCTCATCTGTCTTTATGTAGAGATTACTTCCTGCCACCCCCTTCTTGAAGCCTTGTTGTTGTAGATAGTGATCCAATCTTGTGTACCAAGCTCTAGGAGCTTGCTTCAACCCATATAATTCCTTTTTCAACTTACAGGCAAAGTCTTTTCCTTCTGTTAGATTAAATCCTTTTGGTTGTTCCATGTAGACTTCTTCCTTGAGCTCCCCATTCAGAAATGTCAATTTTATGTCCATTTGATAGATTTTGAATCCTTTTGAGAAACCAAATGCCAAGAAAATCCTGATAGCTTCCGTACGAGCTACTGGTGAAAATGTTTCTTCAAAGTCAATTCCTTCAACTTGTGAATAGCCTTTACATACAAGCCTTGCCTTGTTTCTGATGATTTGTCCATCTTCATTCATTTTGTTTTTGAATACCCACTTGGTTCCTATTATGTTTTTGTCCTTTCGACGAGGTACCAGCTCCCATGTCTCATTCTTCTCAATTTGAGACATTTCTTCTTCCATGGCTTTTACCCAATGAGGATCCTTACTTACTTGAGTAAATGTTTCTGGTTCTATCATGGATAGAAGAGCAACATCATTTTTCCTTGGTGTGTTTGTCATTCTTCTTTGTGTCTGCATACCTTCATCTACATTGCCAATAATCTACTCTTTTGGGTGATATTTTTGGAGAAACTTCATCTTTGAAGGGGTTTGAGATGGTTCTTTTTCCCTGGGGTTTTCTTGATCTATTTCTTCTTTTTCAGGTTCTTCTTCTTCAATGAGAGGATCAACTTCATGTTCTTCAATTTCTTTTTCTAGAAGGTCTTCGTCAATATTTACATTAATTCTTTCCACTATTTTCTATAGTCGATTATTATAGCACTTGTAGACTTTGCTTCTTATAGAATATCGAAGAAAGATCCCTTCGTCAACCCGAGAATCAAACTTTCCTGGTGAGCCATCATTGGTTTTTATGAAGCAATTGCTTCCAAAAATATTGAAGTATTTTACTGAAGCAGGTCTTCCTTTCCATAATTCATAAGGAGTCTTTTCATTATTTGGTCGTAATTGAGTTCGATTCAAGGTATAGACAGCTGTCTCGATTGCTTCTTTCCAGAATTTTGTCTGCAAGTTAGCTGCTATTAACATCATTCTTGCCATTTCTTGAACTGTTCGGTTTCTTCTTTCAACTACCCCATTTTTCTTTGGTGTTCTGGCAGCAGAGAGTTCTCTTTGGATTCCATGTATTTTACAGATTTCATCAAATTATTTTGATGTGAATTCTCCCCCTCTATCTGTTATGAGACACTTAATCTTAGAGTCCTTTTCATTTTCGACAATAGCTTTAAGATTCTTAAAACACTCAAATGCTTCGGATTTATATTTTATAAAATATACCCACATCATTCTAGTATAATCATCAAAAAATAAATCAATGTACCTTTCTCCTTGGAGTGCCGGAGTTCTAGTGTGTCCACATAAATCAACATGAATGATCTCCAAAGGCTTTGATTTAGAAAACTCCTTGGTCTTGTGACTTGTTCTGTTTGCTTTCCATGTTGACATGGGCTACATACTCCTTGATTTGGTTTGAATAACTTTGGGGTGTCTTGTACTGCATTTATGTTGCTGATATTGATCAAATTATCGAAGCTTGTATGTCCAAGTCGCTTGTGCCACAACCAACTTTCATCTGTTTGACTTAAGTAGCATTTGTCTTCTTGAATCTTGTCCAGAATGTAGATGTTGTCTAGTTTTTTAACCCCTTTCGCCAAAAGTTCCCCTGAGGAAGAGTTCCTTATTTCACACTCTTTGGTGCTAAAGACAACATTATGTCCTTGATCGCAGATTTGGCTAGCACTCAGGAGGTTGTGTTTGAGCCCGTCTACCAGCAAAGCATTTTGAGCTTTTCGTTTTCCATTAATAAGAGTAACAGTTCCTTTTCCAACAATTTTGGCATATCCACTTCCAAAGGATACATTTCCTTCCTTTTTGTTCAATGAGACAAACTTCCTTCTGTCCCCTATCATGTGTCTAGAGCACCCACTATCCACAAACCAATGACTTTCATTATTTTGAGCACATAGAGCTAGGCCACATTTATCCGTGTTGGGATTCTCACTTCTTGCTTTTCCTCTTTTGAGTGGGAAATTTTGTTTATTGTGTCCATTATTATTACATACTGAGCAAATCAGATCAAATTTGGCCAAGGGATCAAAAGAATTGTAGGTCTTGATTTTTCCTTGCCCTTTGGGGCCGTATGGTTTGTTTATTTGATCCTTCAGTTTTGGTGTGTCATTCTTACGAGCCATGCAATGTCTAGCTTGATGACCAAAATTTTTACAATGGAAACAATGCCCAAAAAAGATAGTTTTGTACCTGTTGTAATAGCCACGATTTGAATCAACATTCTTCCTTGGAGTTACTCCCACTTCATTATTTGAATTTGAGATGGGCCTTTGATGAAATACTGTTTTGTATCTGTTGTAGAATCCATGATTCGAATCAACATTCTTCCTTGGAGTTATTCTCTCTTCATTCTTTGGATCTGGGATGAGCCTTTGATGAAATAATCTTTCTTCCTTTGGGTTGCTGGAAAGTACATCGACGTAGCTTTTCGCATTATTCTTAGTGCTTGATGATTCTCCTTTAAAACCTATTCCAAATTTATCATATTGAGGTTTTTGATTATTTAGGATAGTGTCAAGTATTTGAGATCTTTTCCAACCCTTTTTAACTTGCTCCAATTCCTTCCTCAGAGATACTATTTCGGCTTCACGTTCTTTGCAAGCTTCTTCTTTTTCTTTTAGCTTGTTTTTCAAGAGATATTCCCTTATTTTTGTTTCCTCATTTTATACCTTGAGAGAAATGATTTTATTCCATAATTTCTCATTTTCTTCAATGGCACTTACTAATAATTCATCTACATTTCCTTCTAGCCCTAAGTCATCATCACTTGTGAATGCCATGAATAATACTTCTTGGCTTCCAGCATGGTCATTTTCTTCATCCGATTCTTCATTACCTCCTTTGTTGTGAGGGAACTAGTTGGTTGATTTCTTTTTAATGACGACAAATTCATCTTCATTAGACTCATCTTGCTTAGAAAAGAAATTCTTCTTATTGAACCCTTTCTTTTTGTATACCATCCTTTTAGAATTTTCTTCATCATCACTATCATGCTTATGAGGACATTTTGTAGCATAATGACCTATTTTCCCACATTTGAAACAAATAAGAGGGTATTTACCTTTTAGATTAGATCCTTTCTTCAGCCTTCGTACAAATTGTGCCAATTCGGATTCAACATTGGAATCATCACTACTGACATTCCTTTCTTTCCCCTTTTTTGATTTTGAGGCCTTGAATGCTGCATCTTTGGAACTTGGGAAACCTTTTCTCATCTCATAGCCAATGAGGATTCCATGGAGTTCATCCATCTTGAGAGTATCTAGATCCTTCGCTTCTTATATGGCACTTACTTTGGAGTCAAATCTGTCTTCGAGAGATCTTAAGACCTTTTGAACAATGGTGCTTTCTGCAATGTTTTCGTCCAATCCTTTAAGATAGTTGACCACTTCAGCTACTCAGAAAAAGTATGATGCAATATCTTCTTCATCATCCTTTTTTAGACTTTCAAATTGCCTTCTATGTGTTTGAAGCTTTGCCTTCTTGACTTTGGAGTCCCCGTCGTATAGGATAATTAGCTTATCCCATACTCCTTTGGTAGAGTTACAATCCATGACTTTTGTAAATTCAGAATCAGTGATTCCATTAGTGATGGAGTTTAAGGCTTTTGCATTTGCAACGTAGAATTTCCTCTTGTCTTGATCTATTTGAAGATTGGAAGGAGCTATGTACTCATTTAAGACTGAATGCCAAACCTCAGGTCCAAGGGACATAAAATAATAGGACATTCTCTTTTTCCAGAAACCAAAATTTATGCCATCGAACAGAGGAGGTCTTCTTGACACTTCTTGATTTCTCGTCATGACTAAGAATCCTTCTTCAAGATGTTAGGTTGATATGAAGAAGCTCACTCTGATACCAATTGTTGGAAATACGGGGGGGGGTGGGGGTGAATCAGTATTTCTTTTCAATTATTAATTTTATCAGTTAAAACATTCATATTTAGAACATAGAAGTAGATAACAGAAATAGATGCTTTTATTAACGTGGACTTTACAATAAATCAAATACAATATATATACATACACACACACACACACACACATATATATATGGTTTCAATCAGTTGCCAAGCACCAACTTGGACTCTTTGTGAGGCTTCAACCTCCAGAGCACCAACTCTGCCTTGTCAAGGCACCAACCTTAAATTTAGGAGCACCAACTCCCATGACATTGATCCTTTTAGTTTTGAGGCACCAACCTCAAGGGCTCCAACTCTCTACTGTAGACTGTTTGGATCTGTTTGGTTGTAATTCTCCGCTCCCAACCTTGCTGGACCTGTGACTACTTCTGTCTTCCTGCTTCTTCCTCCTCTACTAGAACTTCGGCTTCCTTATTTTCTTATGGTTTTTCTAGTAACCCTCATCATTCCTTGTTCTCTGTTTTATATTCCTGACACCCCTGGCCTTTGGCTTCCCTTCTTCGCTAGCTCTTCAGCTTCCTCAATGCTTGCTTGACCTTTCAACTTCCTCTGCGCTCACTCTTCGGCTTCCTCTGTCTCTTCAAATCCATCAATACATACATGACATGTTAATTTGGAAAAGAGGCCGAGTAATAATAATGTTGCATATTAAAGAAATGACTATATCAGAGAAGGCCCCCCTTTTTTCAATATACAATAATAATCCCGCATTCTCAATCGCCACGGTTTAGGCCCACTAAACTATCAGAAGCATTTATTTATGTGTTTGTCCTTAAAAAACCTTGGGCAACACATTTATTTGAATACACAGGAATACATGGAAAAAACCCGACCGAACGCTTAAGGCCGGACTTCAAATGCATTACGCCCGCATCTATAACTTCATCGGGTCCACTCCTCCACAAATTTATCGCAATCGGCAGATTTGCACATAACATAGCCAATTCCCTAATACCCGGACGTGATATTATTATAAGCTGTTTTTAATAACTTTGTCGGGTCCATATATATATATATTGCAATCGGTGGTTTGGGGGCGACAACCCTTTATACATTACGATTACCGTAGATGCGACATTTGATTAAGCCGTGCTATAATGGTGTATTCGGGTCCGCAACTATATCGCAATCGACGTTTTAATGTGGCAAGGCTTTAAAGAGGCTTGCGATATTGCGACGAACACAATATTATACTACATCATATTGTAATGGTCCCGCGGGTCCATATATATATATTGCAATTGCATTTTTTAATGTGACAAGGCTTAAAGCCAGAATACAAGGATACATATGAAATACACTGAAAACCATGCTCCGAAACACTTAGCTGGACTTAAACTATTTATACACCCAGACCTATATATCGTCGGGTCTGCACATGCACATTTTCTGATGTTTGCCTTTTTCGGATCAATCCTCCACCGTAGATCTTACCTTCCCATCCGACGGTTGATATTACACTTGACCAACAAATTTGCTCAGTGATGTTGCACTGTAGATCAAAATGCATTTGATCCAACACTTGATAATGATATCGGGTGAGATACATGCACAAGGATTACCCGCCCGATAAGGGGGTTTCCTTTCTCCTTCTCCTGCCACGCGTCAATCGATGAATGGTATCGGGTGAGTCCACCCGAATACCACTGTCACTATTTCAAACCTACTTTTTATGCTTCTCCGCTACGTGTTCCTCTTTGTTTCTTCCATTGAACTTCTTCCTCTGGCTTTTCTTTGACTGCTCCTGTTCTGATATTCTGCATTGTCTTGATTTCTATCACTCCTTTTTTAACTCCTCTATTAGCTCCTCTGATGCTCTGTTGCTCTTTGTTCTTCCAATAGCGCTTTCCCTTGGACATATCTCTTTGTGATTTTCGATGACTCTATTTATGTACCTTCATTGATGCAATCCTCTTTCCAGTGGCTTTGCTCCTGTTCTTCACAAGTATTCTCTACTTCTCCGTGGCTTCATATTGACATTAATGACAATCTAGATCAACAGATTTCCCAATTAAATATGGGTTAATTCTCTTAAGAATTGCGCAAGGAAGTAGGGGCTTGGTAGGCAACATAATTGGCTAAGTGTTGGCTTGAGTTGGCTTGTGAGGCAGAGAGATATATCATACTAGTGTAGGAATTGTTCGAGTTGAACAAGCATTGTATTTTCTTCTCAGATCTTATGGTTAATGCAATATAGATAGTCAGGGTTTTTTAGCAGTTGGTTTCCCTAGAGAAATATTGTGTTATATGCGATTGATATTCTTCATTTTCTTCTTATTGGTTTCATTGATCAATTTTGGTTTCCGCTAAAGAGTAGAGTTGATTATTGTCTTGTGCTGTAGCATATCACATAAGTTGTTTAATCTACCAGTAAAAATCTACATGGTGTCGGAGCTAAAGACAATATAGCAGAGGAGGATTCGAGTTTGTTGTACAAGTGAAAATCGAATTTGCAAGTTCATACTTCATAGTCAACAATATGTCATTCTACGATTTGCGACTTGAGTATGCCCTAGAGGGAAACTTGAATTACATAGCCTGGAAGGATAGGATGAAGGCAGTGTTAGAAGAAAATGGCCTCAAGGAATTCATAGATGATGACATTCCTAAGCCTCCAACATTTGATGCCAAATATCTGGATGAATGGAGAAAGTGTGTGGCAAAAGTGAGAAGGATTATTCTGGAAGGAGTTCGAGATCACATTGTCTCAAGTCTCCATGGTAAGGAAACTCCATACGCAATGTGGAAGCTATTGACTAACCTGTTTCAAAATAGCAGTGACCATAGGAAATTGGCACTAAAGGAAAAACTCAGAAAGATCAAGGTGGAGAAGGGCGACTCAATTCTAAAGTACTTGACCAAGTTCACCCATTGTCAGGATGAGGTTTGAAGTGTCAGGATTATTGTTGCTGAAGATGATATGGCAAGCCTAGATATTCTAGGACTTCCCAAGAGCTGGCATAGTTACTAGGACTCTCTTAATGGGAGAGAGAAGCTACCAGATTGGGAGTGGTTGTGGTCAGATTTGGTACATGAAGATATTCGGTGGAACACCAGAGATGGATTCTCACCAAAGGTTGATGATGAGGATGATTGTGTCTTAGTGTGTAAGGAAAAGAAAGGGAAGTGGAAGCATCCCATTCCAAATCAGATTCTTGTCAGGAAGACAAGAAGAAGGACATGTCGAAAGTCAAGTGCTTTCACTGTCACAAGCTGGACATTTTGCCACAAAGTGTCCACTCGATAAGGTCAGTAAGAAGCCTTAAGGAGGAGTGGCAGGTGAGGCTTTTGCCTCACAATTCGAATTGGACTTTACCCTCATCGCTTATATGGTGTCACCGATGATGGGTAGTGTGTGGTACCTGGACAGTGGAGCTTATTTTCACATGACCAGTAATAAAGAGCTCTTTAGTAACTTGGAGGATAAGGATCTCCAGATGGATATTGAAATGGGTGATGATGGGAGGTATAACACTACTGAGCTTAGTACATTTACCTTTTAGAGGGAGTCGGGTTCTCCCCTCACTTTTTGAGATGTTATGTATGTTCTTGGTTTGAAGAAGAACTTGCTATCTGTTTCCATGTTGGAGGATAGAGGTTATGATGTGATATTTAGTAAGGGAAAGGCGTTCCTTCGTCACATGGCCACATGATAGGTGAAGATGATAGGGGTTCGAGTAAATAATCTCTACAAGTTGGAGGTAGAAGATTGTGCTACCTTGCGCATGAAAGCAAAGAAGGTGTAGAGCTGAGACATTGGTGAGTTGTGGCACAAGAGGTTGGGTCCCTTGCACCATGGTGCTTTCAAGATCATGAAGCAAATTTCTATCGGTCTTCCCAAAGGTACATTAGAGTAGGTATACACTTGCAAAGGGTGTACCTTGGGAAAATAAACCAAAGCCTCCTTTCATGAAAAATACAATCGAGCACAAATATCCTCGATTGAGTCCATTCAGATGTGTGTTGATCATTCTCGACAACATCCATGACCAAGCACAAGTATTATGATATATTTGTTGATTATTTTTCTCCTAAGTGTTGGATCTTCTTCATGAAGAAGAAAGATCAGAATTTTGCAAAGTTTTATTTTTTTATTTATTTATTTTTTATTTTATTTTATTTTTATTTTAAAGCACTGGTCGAGAAAGATACTAGCAGGAAGGTTAAAGCTCTCAGGAGTGATAACGGTGGAGAGCATGTGTCGAATGAGTTTTAAAACTGAAGGCATTTGATAGGAGTTGATAGCACCTCATAATCCATAGTAGAATGGGGTGGCTGAAAGGAAGAATAAGAGTATTATGCGAGTGGCACGGGAAATGTTGAATGATCAGGGCCTACCATTACACTTGTGGGTTGAAGCATGCAACACAGCTGTTTATTTGCATAACAAAATCCCTCATCGAATTCTTGGGATAGTATACCGGAAGAGGTTTTTTCAGGGAAGAAACTAGATGTGGGACACTTCAATATTTTTGGTTCATTTGTCTATTTCCATGTAACCAAATATGCAAAGAAAAAGATTAAGCCAACAACTGAGTTGGGAATATTTGTGGGTTACACTAATACACCTCACAACTATTGGGTGTACTTGCCGACCAAAAGGATGACAATGGTTCATAGAGATGTAAAATTCGATGAAGAGAAGGCCATGAGATGTTCCCTTGAGAAGGAGCTTCAACTACATATGGTTGAGGATATTTTAGCTCCAAAGGAGGAACATCAGGATAATGTGGAGTAGCCACATGTAGAGGATCAAGGAATGGAGATACCCACTCATGCAGAGTCTTCCAGATATGGGAGAAAGTGCACCAGAGATGCTGACAAGTTATTGCATGATGCTAGAGAGAATGTGGGAGCACCCACATGACAACGCAGGCATAGGAGGTCACGAGAGGTACAATGGATACATGGCTCTGATGAGAGGACATGTAGAGACCAAGCCATCCTCTTTTTAGGAAGCTGTGAAGCAACCAATTTGGGTTGATGACATGGTCAAGGAGTATGACTCCATTGTCAGGAACAATGTTTGGGATGTGGTCCCAAGACCAGCACATAAGTTAGTGGTGAGTTCTAGATGGCTTTACAAGGTACAAAAAGCAGTAGATGGTAGGTCAAGTTTGTGGCTAAAGGTTTTTCTCAAGTGGAGGGGATTGATTACGATGAGACTTTTTCTCTTATTGCAAGGTACTCATCAATTAGATCCATTATAGCATTGTCAGTGCATATGGGATGGAAGATACATCAGATGGATGTAAATACAACATTCCTCAACGACATGATTGAGGAAGAGGTGTATACTGAGTAGCCTGAAGGATTTGAGACCTTCAACAGAGAGTCACATGTGTGCTGACTCAAGTGAGTGTTGTATGGGTTGAAACAAGCACCCTATGCTTGGTACACCAAGATCGATAACTACTTCATCTGGTTAGGCTTCACCAAAAGTGAAGCATATGCGAACCTTTAACATATTGTGGTTGAAGGTAAATTGTTTATTATTGTTTTATGTGTCAACGATTTGATTATGACAGGTGATGATAAGTTGATCAAGTCTTGCAAAGAGGATATTACAAGAGAGTTCGAAATGAAAGACTTGGGGCTCATGCACTACTTTTTGGGTATGGAAGTATGGCAAGGTGATGAGGAAATTTTTGTCTCTTAGGGAAAGTATGCCAATTAGATACTCAAAAGGTTCCACATGGAGAGCAGTAAACCCATGGAGACTCCTCTAGAAGGTAATTGGAGGAAGGAGGATGCTACTTCTGGCAAATTAGTGGAGGCTACTATTTACAAGAAGCTTGTGGGTTCACTCATGTATTTGGTGAACACACGACCGGAGATGTGTTATGTAGTTAACCAGCTTAGTTAAGTGATGGTTAAGTTGACCAAGATGTATTGGAAGGAAACCCAACATGTGTTGAGATACCTCATAGGCACTACTCAGTATGGTTTATGGTACAAAGGGACAGAGGGAGTGAAACTTCAAGGCTTCATAGATGTAGATTGGTAAGGGAGTCCATTCGATAGGAAGATAACATCAGGTGGGATCTTCAATATTGGGTCAATAGTTGTTTCTTGGTACAATAGGAAACAAAGATCAGTTGCACTCATTTTAGCAAAAGAAGAGTACATGGCTACTAGTCAAGTAACTTGTGAGACTATCTGGATGAGGAAGATTCTTGTTGGTTTGTTTGGTCAGTAGATGGATCCAAGTGTGATTTACTGTGATAATCAAAGTTGTACCAAACTATCTAAAAATCCAATTTTTCATGATTGTTCCAAACATATTGATATTCGGTGTCATCATCTTTGAGATTGTGTGCAGAGGAGAATTATGTTGTTGGAGTACATTCCCACAGAGGAGTAGGATGCAAATATTTTGACAAAGGCTTTGTCAAGATGCAAATTAAAGTTTCACAGAGTTAGGATCAGGGTAAGTGATAATCCCTTTCTTGTTGAGAGGGAGTGTTAAAAATAGCAACAAGAAATTCCAATTTATTTTGTCCTTGAATTAAATTGTGAAGTAAATCAAAATTCTATTCTCATAGCAACTTGTAATAGTTAATTAAGTTAAATTGACTTAATTGACTTAAGAAATCTGAGTTGGAGGTCTATCTAGAGTCATGTAGAGTCATCCCTAAATTTTAGGGGCCCAGGTTGAGTTATTTTGAGTTGTAAGTAGATAACTCAGTCTAACTGAGTTATAGTTAGTTAAACTACTTCTAACTGTTGGAGGAACTAGTAGGATTCTAGTAGTGGGGAAGTGCACCAATGAATCCTCAGTACCACACTAGTTAATTGAAGATTCACTCATAAATAAATCATGCATGTCAGCTCAGAGGAAGACCCAGTTGAGATTAGAGTTCAGGGACATTGTAATATCAGTTGTATACTTTTCCAAGTAGTACAGATGGTGCATGCAATTGGTTGAGGGCCTATGGATGGATTGCGCAGTTATGGAGAGTGGATTTCCCAATTAAATATGGACCAATTCTCTCAAGAATTGTGCAAGGAAGTAGGGACTTGGCAGGCAGCATAATTGGCTAAGTGTTCGCTAAGCTGGCTTGCGAGGCGGAGAGATAGATTGTACTAGTGCAGGAATTGTTCGAGTTGAACAAGCATTGTATTTTCTTCACAAATATTATGGTTATTGCAATATAGATAGTTGGGGTTTTTTAGCAGTTTCTTTCCCCAGAGAAATATTGTGTTATGTGAAATTGATATTCTTCCATTTGTGCTTATTTTTCTCATCGATCAATTTTAGTTTCCGCTGAATAGTAGAGTAAATTCTTGTCTTTTGTTTTAGCTTATCACATAAGCTTTGAATCTACCTGTAAAAATCTACATACTTCTCAAGGCAGTTAGTACCCTCAACTAGGAGACTTAGGGGAGTAACTTGAAATTTTGCATATCTATTTCATGAAACAAGGGTTTTTATTTTATTGCTGGAAGTCGACCTAATAGTTTTTTTCATACAACGGAATAGTCAAGAAGCTGACATTCCCATCATCAGCTTTTTTTGTGAAGCTGTCGAGTTCATTGTCGGCTATTTTGAAACAAAATTGTGCATCCGATGATAGAAGATGATATAGGGATGAAAGTCGACATTTAGTTTCTCAGCGATTTTGGAGCAAATAGGGAGGGATGACATCTTCATTGTCAACAAAAACTAGATAGGAGAAAATGCCTTACATTCCCACTGTCAATGATTTTGGAACAGGTGGAAATGCAATGCTAACAATCAGTCTATCAGCGAAGACTACAAGTCAAAAAACCAATGAAGTTGACAACAACAGTATCAACTTTTTTGACTAGGGGGTCTAAATGAAGGAAAGGATAAACAAAAACGCAGTTTTGGTGGAAACTTGATCCTGTTTTGCACGGGAACCTATCTTTCCAGCTAGGATGTTGTTCTATGAGTTAGGGACCTGTTTCTATTTCAGAGGAAGACAATTTGAGAGATATTTCACTTGCCATACATATCAACATATTTTCCAGTAGCTATTTTTAGGAAAAACTGAATGTATTCAAGTTTTTATTTACATGCATGAACTTGAAGATATTTAGATATTTTAGATTATTGTAATTAATCTGAAGACTACTATTTTGCAATCAGTTGATGTAAGGTTTATAAAGATAGTTTATGAAGAATGAACAAAGGTTGGATTTTACTGAAAACATTTTGCATTCTAGTATATTTGAGCAGTCTCAAATATATTACAGTTTTTTATGATCATTTTATAGGAAACTCATGTGTTGTAGTTCCCTGTCAGTTTCCTCTTTGTTATAAAAAAAATTCTTTCATGTCTGAAAATGTTAGTATCTGAGTTTGGGATTCATTTATGCTCCTTTCTTGTATTTATCAGCCATTAGTATTTTTTACCTCAATCATCTACAAAATTCATCTCACTTCAGTTCTTTTCTTCCAAATTCTAAGTTGTCAAAGGATTTGCTGCTATCATGATTTTTAGAGCTTTCTCATTAGATCTATAGATTTACTTGTTAAAAATGGACTCAATGCCCAATGGTTTGTTTTGTAAATAACCCAACCAATTCTATCCTATAAACTAAATCTAGCCACAAAACTTAATTGTGAAACCTACTACTACAGTGACCTAGAGTAGTTGAGTTTTAGGGAGAGACCCCTCTTCAGGTTGACGAGCCAACTTTCAAACTAAAAGAGGTTTGAGGTTACCTTAGGCTTTTTCTGCAGCCAGGTTTTTCCCAAAGTGATAAAATTTTGGCATCGTTACTAGGGAAAGAAAGACAATTTTTTTCCTCAAACGATTTGATTGTTGAAGATCAAATATTTGAGGGAAAACAAATATTTTTATATGAGTTTGGTTGCAAGATGTTTTCTCTGGCGAATCCACATTAAAATTTGAAGGGTTCTTATTGGCAAAGTTTTGGCTCATTTAGGAATATATACTATGAGGAACCCTAATCTGAACCCACCTTAGATTTTGTCAAGACCATAAAAGTTATTCAGGAAAAAATCTCCTTGTGAAGTACGTACGGTCGATTTAGAAAGGTCTTTTTCTCTACCTACAAATATTGAAGCTTTTGAATACTTGGTGTTAGAGATATTAAATTTGAAAGTAATTTACTTAGATCTAAGTCCAAACGTAGTCTATCTAATACTATTCTTGATGCAGCATATCTTACAATCTTCACCCCTGGGCCATCTATCCCGGAAGTAGAGTTGTTACCACAATATTTTGAGATTTGGTCTCATTTTCAGAAACTAGAGCAAAGAGTCCAGGAACTTCAGGAAGTTTCAGCTAAATCTCAAACTTTTCCTTCTTCAATCCCATCTTTGCTTACCCCAACTACCCATCTGTCCTCTGGGGGTTTTCAAAAGCCTATTCCATCAACTTCCATTCCAACAATATCAGT
Source organism: Pinus tabuliformis (assembly GCA_031772625.1). Lineage (NCBI taxonomy): Eukaryota > Viridiplantae > Streptophyta > Pinopsida > Pinales > Pinaceae > Pinus > Pinus tabuliformis. The sequence continues at coordinate 197,268,208 of CM062816.1, forward strand.
ACCTTTGACATTCGTTGTCCTTACTCTGGCTGCTAGTATAATTTCACATCTCAACCCTAGGGCTGCTTGATATGCACCTTTGAATCTTGGAGGGATGATCCATGACCTCCCACAAAATTGTGGACAATGTCTGATTCATTTTGATGGTACTCGATATTATACATCTCACTAGCATCTAGACAAGCTTAACGATTTTATAGATATAGAAGAAGTTGATCATGAGGACGTCAAATTAAGACTTCTTTCACAAAGTCTGTCGGGTGAGGTAAAGAAATGGTTCATATCTTTACATGCAGAAAGTATCAATACCTTCCAGCAGTTTAAACAGTTGTTTCTCGCCAGATGGGAAGTGAAGAAAATTCACCGACAAATTTTAGCCGAGTATGAAGTCCTTAAAAGGAATCCAGGGGAATCGGTTTAAGAATTTACGGCTAGGTTTAACAATATTTATAATTCTATTCTAACTGAGATCAAACCTCCTCCCATTTTAGCTTTCTTACACTAATCTTGATGGTTTTGATGTCGAGTTGGTTTATTAACTCCGTGAGAAGAATCCTTCTACTTAAGAGGAAATGCAGATTAACGCGATTGGAGTGGAGGCCAATTTATTGGCAAAGAAGGCAAAAATGAAGGTTGAAAGAAGAGTAGGTTCAAAGAAGATTCATCTTCATCTCCTGACTTAAAATTTGCTATGATGCTGAAAAACATGGAGAAGTTGGTGGATAAGTTAAATCCTCCTCGAAATGAAAATCAAACTCAAGTTATAAATTTGAATTTCACAAGACCTCGGGCTGTTCAAAATTATCTTATAGAGCAGAAAGGTCCTAAGGAACAACAACCTAATCTTCGGCCTCCTTTTCCATAATATTTTGTTGTTAAAGATACCATTAATGAAGAAGATCATCAGATTGAGTGTTTTGATGATAAAGAAACGCAAGTATTTTGCACCAAAGAAGAACATGACATTTATGTTTGTTGCTCAGGAGAAAAAGACAACATTCATCTTTGTGATTCAGTTGTTTATCAACAGGGGTATAATAACGCAGTGGCATATTTTGAAAGGTAGTACAACCTTAGAAACCGAAATGACCCTATCAAAGCTCTACCACAAAAGACAACAACTGAACATCAAGCTGAACCTAGAAAATAGATATTGAATAAACCAAGGGAGCCTAAGAAGGACAATCCGAAAAAAGTAGAAGAAGAAAAAAAGGAGACCAAAGATTCATAAAAATCACAGTCATCCTTTAATCTGGAGTCTGAAATCAGTAAGTTGAAAGTATCCATTCCTTTTTCTAAACTTTCGAGAAAAGAGCAATATAGGAAAACAATTTTTACTATGGTAAAAGTTAAAAAACTGATCAAGTCAACATAAATTCACAAGATTATTTAAACCTAGATGATGATGCTCATGAATTTGTTTTTGGCCCACTTGTCACTAGTTTAAAAGATGATGTGACCTCATTTTATGTAAGTCTAAATATACATGATATGATCCTTCATAATTCTATGTTAGACCTCGGAGCTTCACATAAACTTATGCCTAAGTCAGTCATGGACCATCTAGGACTCCAAATTACCAAACCCTACAAAGATTTGTTTTCTTTTGACTCTAGAAAAGTAAAGTGTCTAGGTCTGATAAAGGATTTAGTTGTCACCTTAGCTCAGCTCCCTGCTCAGAGTGTATTTTTGGATATAGTAGTCGCAAATTTTTAGGTCCCTATGAAGACATCAATCCTTTTCTTCTTTGGAATATCATTTACCCTTATATTCAATTTTTTGAAATCCTCAATATGTTCTGCCATTGAACCCTTTTGTTTGAGATTTATCAATTGGCTAAACAAGGTGTGTATCCGAGGTTAAATCTCCATGACCAATGCCACCCTCCCAACTTTGGGACCTAGACATCAACACAAATTTTCAGCCAGATTTCCTCCCTAGAAATGCTTCACTCACTAAGCCTCAACTCTCCGTGAACCAACGTATCAAGTACAACAAATCTCTCCTCGTCAAATTTATTGTTAACCAACATGTTATCAAACCTTTGAAATATTTACCTTGCTCTGATGCTATTCTGATTTCCTTTATTGAGGGCCTCGAACCACTTGTGTCACAGACTTTTTCCTACTTCTCTCAGTGTTTATGTACCTTGTTATGATTTTATTCTGATTTCCTTTGTTAAGGGCCTCGAACCACTTGTTTCATGGACTTGTTCCTACTTCTCGTAGTGTTTATGTTAGGTCCCTATACTACTAGTGTAACCCCTTATTATATTGTTGTGCCCATGTAGTCCCCATATTTTTATTATTGTGCCCCATAGAAGCCCACCATTGTTATTATTGTGCCCTTACATTATTATTGTTATGTCGGCTCTAATTATATTATGACCCCTTAGACTCCTATATATAGAAAGGAGGTCTTGTCATTTGTATCATCCAAGAGTTGTTCATTTGCGTAATGTAAAGGAGATTTCCCCCTCGAAGGGGCTTATTTCTAAGGCATTCATCTATCTTTTCTATCTTTTTGTGAGCTGGTTTCATAACATTTGATATCAGAGCTGTGGATTCTAGGGTTTTGCTGCTCCAAACAGGTCATCGTGGAATTTTCACTATAACATTTTTTCTATGAAGTTTCAGAAGCTAAAAAGAAACCCATTTGAGAATAAATTAGTCTTAACCTCACGTCCAAACTTTAGACCTTGTCTTGCTATATTTTTGGAGATATAATATGAGACATTTAGGGTTTCTGTAGGCTCCTGAATTACATCCTAAACAGGTGACCCAGGGAAAATCGCCATAACTTTCTCTCTGAGCATCAAATTGAAATTTCGTAAGAATTTTTAGGAAGAGGACTTCCTGTAGTTTTATGTATATCAGTTTTAGGTACTAAGGTCGAAACAGTGAGACGTGGAACGTCGTACAAGTTCGCTCTACGGAACTAGTCTATAATCAGGTCACCGTGGGAGATTTCACATAACTCTTTCTTGGATAATCAAATTTTGATCAGACTTGCGGGGTTAGAAAGATAATTCAGAGAGCTACTGAAGGAAGAGATTTTGGATCTTGGAGATGTGAAATTACAGAGTTACAGTCATTTCAAGATCAAGCTCCTAAAATCAAGAAAAAGTGAGATGAGGAAGTTTGATAGCAAGGATCTGGTAAAGTGGATACTACAAATGGAGAAATATTTTGATCTACATGGCGTACCACTGTTACAAAAGGTATGTATTGCATCTTCATATTTAGAATAAGATCAATTTTTATTAAAGGGATTTTTTCTCGTAAACCACTTGTTACGTGGTCAATTTTCACTGAGGAAATTATAGCGCATTATGAGGATACAAAGAGCAACACCACAACAATTGGAAGAAAAAAAAGAAAAAGGGCTTTGTTACAAAGTGGAAAGGAAAATTATGGAAACAAGGAAGTCTACCCCTCACAACTATAAAGATGGGAGTGTTGTTTCTCCTAGCTTTCCACAACCTACAAGGGTTACACCACAACAATTGGAAGAAAAAAGAGAAAAAGGGCTTTGTTACAATTGTGATAAAATAATATATTAAAGGTCATAAATGTGCTGAGAAGAAATTATTTTACATTGATTGTGGAGAGGAGGAAGAAAAGGATCAAGAAATGTCAAAAGAAGAGTATATACACTAGGAACCAACCCCGGAGAAAGAAGAAATGAATCCGACCACATCTTGTAAAGCATTGGAAATAATTACTACTCCTCAAACTCTTAAGATAGAAGGACATATCAAGAAGAAAAAGGTTCAAGAAGTGAAAGATCACATCAAGAAAGAAGAAATGAATCCGACCATATCTTGTAATGCAATGGTCGGAATTACCACTCCTCAAACTATCAAGATAGAAGGACATATCAAGAAGAAAAATGTTCAAGAAGTGAAAGATTGCGTAAGGCATCAAGAAATGAATCTGACCATATCTTGTGCACTGGAAGAAATTACCACTCCTCAAACTCTAAATATACAAGGACATATCAAGAAGAAAAATATTCAAGCAGTGAAATATCACATCGAGCATCAACAACAAGTTCTCCAACTTTTAAAGGATAACGCCACTTTGGTGCAAAATCGAATGAAACAACAGGGAGATCAACATCACAATGAAAGAAGTTTTGATGTAGGCGATTGCATATTTTTTATGGTTACATACATACAAACAAATGTCCCTCAAGAAAGCTATTTATGAGAAGGAAATGTTGGCAATACTACACGCACTTAAGAAATGGCAACCTTACCTAATGAGAAGACACTTCAAGGTAAAAACGGATCATGATAGTATTAAATACTTTTTAGAACAAAAATTATGCTATGAAGAGAAACATAAATGAGTCACAAAGATGTTGGGTTATGAATTTGAAAGCATCTACAAAAAATGGAAGAAAATTGTTGTGGCAGATGCACTCTTAAGAAAGGATGAGGATGTGGAAGCATTGTTGTGTGCCATTTCTATTATCCAACTAGATTGGATAAACGAAACAAGGTATGAATGGAAGAAGGACGAAGAAGTGTGGCCACTCATTCAAAAGTTGCAGAAGATCCCAGTTCAAACAATATTGCCAGAACTTGACGAGGAAAGAAAAATCATATTGGAGCCTGGAGCAGTCACAGAAACAAGAACCCGACGGCTACGAAATTGATCAATTTCAAAGTATCTCATCAAGTGGGAGAACTTACTAGCTGAAGATTCCACATGGGAGGACAAGAATTTTATACAGGAGCATCAACAACTACTCAAGCATTGAGGACAACACTTTTTGAAGGAGAGGGGCATGTTAGGTCCCTATATTACTAGTGTAACCCCTTATTGTTATTAGTACAACCCCCTTATTATATTTTTGTGCCCATGTAGTCCCCATATTGTTATTATTGTGCCCCATAGAAGCCCACTAATGTTATTATTGTTCCCTTACATTATTATTGTTATGTCAGCTCTAATTATATTATGACCCCTTAGACTCCTATATATAGAAAGGAGGTCTTATCATTTGTATCATCTAAGAATTGTTCATTTGTGTAATGTAAAGGAGATTTCCCCCTTGAAGAGGCTTATTTCTAAGGCGTTCATTTATATTTTCTATCTTTTTGTGAGCTGGTTTCATAACACAGATATTCCAGCCAAATTTTGCATGTTGATATCCCGATCTTGGGTAGAAATATAGGGAGGAACTTTACAGATGGACATTTCATATCCTTGTATCCCCTTGTTTGGTGAAACTAAAAGATTGTACTGAGAGGTCTAGATGGCCTATATGGTGAGTAGAAGAACCTAGCCATATAATCTTCATATCTATGAAATATACACAAATCTAGGATCACAAATTTTTATTCAACAATTGTTGTTTTGAGGGAGAAACATCAACATAAAATGAAACTAATATTCAGCAAGAACAGGTTTAGAAATTTTCAAATGAAGTCTTGAAATTACATTTTGATGGCTCCACTTGCGAAAAGGTTTATGGAGCAGGAGTATGGATTGTTCCACCAGATTCTATAATCCAATTACATTCATTTAAATTATATTTTGACTTCACAAATAACGTGGTAGAATATGAAGCTCTCATTATTGGGCTAAATCTATTAAGAGAGAAAAAGGCGAAGAAAATTCACATTTTTAGGGATTCAGAGCTTATTGTGAATCAAGTCAAAGGTACCTATCAAACTAAGCATATGAGCGTGAGAGCATACAAGAATGAGTTATGGGATTTATTTTCTAACTTCTTTTCTTAACATAAGATCTTACTGGTACCAAGAGAGGAGAATGGAATTGCAGACTCTTTACCAACAACTACTAGTGCATTTAGAATTTCAATTTATCCAAATGAAAAGTATGAGATCAATGTTAGACACAGACCTTGAATTATAGATAATAAAAAGCACTGGCATGTGTTTTAAGATGATCAACAAATCAAAATATTTCTTGAAAGAACAGATGAATTTCTCAGCACTCCAATAGAAAAGCATGAAGATGAAACTACAGATAAGAATTATGAAACAATGGTCCTTTTGAATTTTGTCGCTAGACAAAAAATTATTCAATTAAGTAACAATCTAATTCCTAGAGGCTTGGTTCCTTTAGAAAGGTTGTTTGATTCTAATGATGTGGCAGTTAAACCAAGAATTCTTCCAAGCGATGGTGAGATGGAATATTACAATTTGGGGACTAGCAATGACCCAAAGATAGTCAAATTTTCCAATACTTTGAAAAAGGAGAAGAAACCAAAATATGCATAATTGTTGAAAGTTTTTTCTGATATATTCACTTGGAGGTGCAAAGATTTGAAGATTTATGATCAGGGCATCAATCAACATACCATACCACTTAAGGAAGATGAGAAACCTTTTAAACAAAAGTTAGGAAGAATCAATCGAAAGCTACTGCCACTAATTGAAAAGGAGGTAAAAAGACTATTAGCTGCAAAAATCATCATTCCACTCAGATTTTCAAATTTGGTAGCAAACTTGGTGCCAGTGAGAAAGAAAAGTGGGGAAATTCTCCTATGTGGATTTCAAAAATTTAAATAAAGTCTCACTAAAAGGACAATTATCTTTTATCGAAAATGGATCACATTCTATAGAAGGTGGTTGGTGCAAAAAGGATTTCTATGCTAGATGGGTTTTCAAGATACATTCAAATCCTGTTTGACCCAAAAGATCAGGAGAAGACTGATTTCACGATGCCATGGAGTATGTTCATGTATTCTAAGATGCCATTCAAACTCATGAATGCCAGAGCTACTTTTCAGTGCACAATGGATATAAATTTTGTTGGTGAAAGAGATAAGTTCATAGTAATTTATCTAGATGACATTACTATTTTCTCAAAATCTGAATCTACCCATTTGAAACATCTAAGGACAGTTTTTAGCAAGTACAGGAAATTTGGAGTTTCTCTAAATCCGAAAAAGCCCCATTTCACCATGAAGGAAGGCAAGTTGTTAGGACACATAGTAATAAATGAAGACACCCAGATTGACCGCAGTAGAGTGACAACAACCCAAAATATTGAGCAACCAAGAAATAAGAAGGAAGTGCAATCTTTCTTAGGTAAAGTAAACTTTTTGCAGCTTTTTATTCCAAATGTTTCAGAGATTTTAAAAGTAATAACGAGTATGCTTAAGAAAGGGAGTGAGATTAATTGGACTGTGCAAGAAAATAATCATTTTAATGATATAAAGATAGCTTTAGGCCAAGAACCTCTACTCATTAGTCCAGATTTTCCAAAGGATTTCATGATTTTATCTTTCACCTCCGAGCACACCATCTCTATTGTGTTGCTTCAGAAGAATGATGTAGGTCAAGAACAACCCATCTCCTCTTTCAGTAGGGCATTGTGGGATGTTGAACTGTGGTACAACATTCTATACAAATAGGCATCTGCGTTAATCAAAGAACTTAAATATTTTAGAGTTTTTATTTTTCATTCTCATGTCATTTCACATGTGTCAGGTGTTGCGATAAAGAATATTTTAGTACAGTCGGACAGTGATAGAAAAAGAGGGATGTGGATTGCTAAGATGTTATAATTTGAATTGGAAATCAAGCCTACCAAGTTAATTAAAGGACGGGGTATGGCCAGACTAATGACTGAAACAAATCTTGATGCTTTTGGTATAAATTATGCTCTTGAATTATTAGATCTTCTAGGTGAATAATAAGTTGTTAAAGTTGAGGATTGTTTCAAACAATGTCTATCATATGCTAATGTTGTTTATATTCTGCAAAATTTACAAGTACCACCAGGAATAGATAAGACTCGAGCTAGATTTTTTAGATTGAAATATGTTAAGTATTGTCTTTTAAAGGGTAATTTGTATTGGATGGGCTCTCGGTTGTTTTATTGAACTGCCTATTAGAAGACAAAGCTAAGAAAATGAGTAAATAATTTCATGAAGGAGCCTATGGAGGACATCATTATTGGCAGGCCACAATAGATAAATCTTGAGAGATGGATTTTACTGGCCTACTTTATTTTTTGATGTCAGAAAAGTAATAACCTATCATAAATGTCAATTGTTTGAGGGAAAGTCAAAACTAATGTCTTTACCTTTGAAACCTATCCCTGTGGAGGCATATTATAGCAATGGGGCCTTGAATTTATAGGTGAAATTCATTCGGCATGGTTAGCACAACACATATGGATCTTAACAGGGACATCTTACTTCACAAAATGGGTTGGGGCACTTACAAGCATGCAAGCTACTGATATTATGGTTATTCAATTCTTAGAAAATATTCTTTCTAGGTTTGGTTGCCCAAAGAGAATTGTTACTGATAATGCATAATGATTTCAATCTAAGAGATAAGTAAAATTCCACGAAGATTACCATATCAATCTTAGCCATTCCACATCCTATTACCCTCAATGTAATGTACTAGAAAAATCCTCCAATAAGAGTTTGATCCGAATTATTAAAAATTAAAAAGACAACGAAAAGGCTTGGCATAAAAAACTCAAATTTTCCTTATGGGTAGATAGAGTTAGTACTAAGAGGTCAATAAACACTTCTCCTTTCCAGTTAGTCTATTGTGTTGAGGCAATGTTTTTTGTTTCAATTGGAAATATTGTTATGAAATATTTACAATAATTGGGAGAAGAACCAAATAATCTACGGAGAAGGATAAATCAGCTAATTGAAGTTCAAGAAGCTAGAGAGAGAGTGTATCAAAAATCTCGAGAAGTACAAGATCATATTAAGAAAGTTTTTTACAAGAAAACTAAAGAGGACGACTTTAAATGCTAAGACTTTCTTTTAAAAAGGGATGCCCTTATTGAGGATAAGGGTCAGAACAGGAAGTTTGAAAACATTTGGAAAGGGCCATACAGAATTTTTGCAAGGAGAATTACTGCCTGGAGGTCCATTCAATGGATGTTTCTTGAAGTATTATATTTCCTAAAACATAGAATGATTTTTAGGTTTCATTATACATTCCAATATATTTTTGAAAAATATCTTGCAGGTGTGGATGAATATTCTAAGGGACTTGAAGCTCGAAGTGAAGGCCCTAAGGTTCTATTGATATTCATCGAAAAATAAAAGGTTTTTTAGACACAATTATATTTTTTCAAGTTTGGAGTCTATAACAGGTCATCTCTTAAAAGATGAAGTTCTCATTTATGAGTCAGTAAAAGTTTTATTTTGAGCTAGTATTTGTAATGGATGCGTTAACTGGTCTATGGGGTTCTTGTTTCCATAATTGATCGACAACATCCCCGTGTAGCAAGCTGTTATCAAAATAAACTTTGTTTTTAAAGGGTTTTTCAGAAAAGGTTGACAGTTTCAATGTCAACCCTTTTGATGTAATAAACAGGGAAATTACTGATAGCAGGGCTATCAACTTTTTAGTGATCCGATATGGTCTGCAAAAGAAACTTGCTGAAAATAGGTTTATCAGCAATTTCATTTTGACTAATAGGTCAACTATCAATGCTAAAAGCAAATTTTAAATTTAAAAGGTTATGACTATGCTGACGACGTCAATGTCAGCGATATCATTAAAACGTGTCTCTGTCTGGTTCAAAGGGTAAAAAATATTGATTAATGATTTTTCTTCGCCGCTATGAGTGAATGTCATTCAAATGATTTAACCATATGATATGAACTCCATTCATAGTCATCACCTCAAACTTTGTAATCATTCACTTACCAAATGTAATATTTCGTTCTGCATGTCAAGTTATTTTACCATGTCCCATCAGTGAATTTGTTTTTTGTTAGTTCGCAGTTAATTTCACTTGGCATTCAACTTGTTTTAGTCATAGAGATTTGGGATTGAATCCCAGGAAGACCACATAGCGCGATGGGAAAAGGAGGAAAAGAAAATTGTTCTGATCCCAAAGCACCAGATTTTCTCGACATATACCTCGATATCCAAAATTGTTTCAGCAAGTCAGTTGGACTGAGTTTTTCCACCATTGTACCAACTATCACGATGGAGTGGCTCAGTCTTTTGCTCAAGGGTTTGATGGAAATCATGTGGGGGTTGTAGGTTTGTCCTTTTCAGTTACATAGAAGTCAATTGTTGAGGCCACGACCTTATCAGTGGATGGAGATGAGATTTTTCATAGTCATGTGTTGGCAGGGATTGATGTCCCTTTCTTTTTCAAAGAGGAGTTCAAGGGTCAAAATTGGAGGGTCAGAGTTTAGAAGGAATGGTTACAGGAAAAATGGCATGTCCCTCTAGACCTCTTTCATCAATATTTCACTTGCGAAGGGAGGTTCAATCGGGTAAACTTTTACCATTTCTATTTCGTTGCAGATCTAGCTGGTCAATTAGAATTAATACTTGTTTTTATCTACTAGAAAGCATTAAGCACATTCCAGCTAGGTTCAAGGCTTGAAAAAACCCCTCCTCCCATTTTATATATCACAAATCCCTGATAAAAATCATAATAAAAAACCAGCTAGCTAGGGCAAAAAGGACTTGGAGCCATTTCCTTTTTTTGGGAGGTCTTCAACCTCATCCCCTTAAAAGACAAAGAGGCAGACCAAAGACTGCTAAAAGGGGGAAAAATACTAGAGGACAAGCCCCTAGTGAGCCAACTCCCAGCCAAGAAAACATAGAGGTCCCATCTACATCCTTTGGCCATAAAATCCCCAAATTCTACCAAAGAAAAAGTGTAAGGCTCAGTAAACCAAACTGTTTATCCCTCGTAAACCTACCTACTGATATTAGCTCTCCACAAGTTGTGAGTCCACCTATTGAGCCTCCCCTGCAGACACAGCTAAACCAGGAGTTATTAAAGGCATGGAAGTAGATATTGAGACCTAAGAGAAGGAAACACTATTTGAAGTTTTTAAGGGTGGAAAAAGACCCCATATAAGGCCAACAAACAAATTAAGATACAAAATTAAACTTGGAAACAACCGAGGGTTGGCCAAATAAGTGATTGATGTTGACAATATGCCACTAAAGGACCTCATCATCAACAGGAATAAGGCTATAGGCTCTAAGAAGAGAAGAGGCAAAGAAACTATGAACAAGGGTCCTATGGAGACAAGGTGAAGCAAGAAACAAAGACTGGAGAAGGTGGATGTACTTCTTAGGCTAGCTAGTACTCTCAACTAGGAGACTTAGGGGAGTAACTTGAAATTTTGTTGATCTTTTTCATGAAACAAGGGTTTTCTAACAATTGGCCTAATATTTTTTTGCATATAGTGGAATAGTCAAGAAGCTGACATTCCCATCGTCAACATTTTTGGGGAAGATGACAAGTTCACTGTCAGCTATTTTGAAACAAAATTGTGTATCCACTGATAGAAGATGATACGGGGACGAAAGCTGACATTCAGTTTGTCAACGATTTTGGAGAAGATAGGGATCGTTGACATCTATGTTGTTAGCAAATTTAGAAAGGCGAAAATTCCTGACATTCTCACTATCGGCGATTTTGGAACAAGCGGGTAAGGAATGTTGACAGTTAGTCTATCAGCGAAAGCTGCAAATAAGAAAATCAATGAAGCTGACATCAATGGTATCGACGATTTTCACCAGGAGGTTCGAATGAAAGAAAGCATAAACAGAAAGAAAGATTTGGTGGAAACTTGATCCTGTTTTGCATAGGGACCTATTTTTCCAGCTCGGATGTTGTGCTATAAGTTAGGGACCTGTTTCTATTTCCGAGGAAGACAATTTGAGAGATATTTCACTTGAACTACATATCAACATATTTTCCAGCAATTATTTTTAGGAAAAATAGAATGTATTTAAGTTTTTATTTACATGCATGAACTTGAATGAAGAAGGGTTGTATTTTACTCAAAACATTGCATTCTGGTATATTTGAGTAGTCTTAAATATACTCCAGTTTTTTATGAGAATTTTATAGGAAACTCATGTGTTGTAGTTCCCTGTTGGGCATGGAATCCCCCCAAGGCATGTTTTGGGGCTCAAAGCCCAAGTTTTGACCGAATCCTTTTGTAAAGCTCTGCGAATTGCGGGCACAGGGCACGAAAGTATGATAGAGTCACAGGGTTGTTCGCGCTAGTTTTGTAATGTAATGTCGACTAGATAGACCTACCCATGGTCCGCAGACCATGGGATTGTATAAATAGAGCAAGGCTCTAAGTAGAAAAAAAGGAAGAAGAAGAAGAGTCGAAGTGTAAAGTGTGTCTTTGGGTTGTAGAGTAGGAGAAGGCTCTGCAGCTGAGTGCACAAAGGCCTAGTAGTCCACAGCTGAGTGCGCGGACCCCTGTAGTTGAGTGCACAAGGTGAAGTCGAGTCTATAACTGAGGAAGGAATTAATAAAGAGAAGTTTTATTATAATTTTGTGTATATGTTCTTGGGTTAATGAATGATTGATATAATTTACAAGTATACTGTTTATTTACTGTGCGCACCTATATGAATGGTTTATGTTGTTAAGTATAACTTAAAGCACGCAAGTAGGCTAAAATAATGAACTAACATTGGAATACTAGTAAGGTATTGGGTAATAACGTAGAAGCACAACGTTCAGCCCCTGGGTAGGGCTGTGCGAAGTTAGTATATTGGGTTGCGAGGTACGAGAAAGTGTGGAAGGTCAAACTGCAAACCAGTTGAACTCCTTAGACATCTCTAAGGTGCGAAAACCTGGTTCTAGCAACCCTCCCATACTACTTTGGGTGAGACCTCAGTCTGCACTCAGTGGACTATTACCAAAAGGGCCAGTAATACCGGGATTTGTTTGGCTAAAATAACTCTGAACCTGGGTCAGGCCCCATTAAGCCAACAAATGGTTCCATTTCCGGGATCGGGATTTGCATTGAGATATTTGAGGTCATATCACTGGAATTTGACAAAGAAAGGAATTGAAGAGTGGTTGGACAAAAAGATTCACTAGTTTGTGGAGCAGGAAAATAGGAATATGAGATTATCAAACGAAGAGTTGTTAGATTTATACTTATATACGGAAATCCATGAAATTTTCTTTGCATCCTTCCCCTTTGAGTTGTACGAGTGGATCACGAAGCTAGCAAATAGTCAAGGAAGGTGTGGGCTCAACAAACCTATTGTGTGGACTCTAGAGTTGGTGCACAGACTAGAAGCATCAGAAGATAAGATCGCGCATGCTGTGGATCACTAGCTCGATCGAATTATAGGAGGATTTATCACCGGGTTCACAGTAGATACTTCAGTCAGCTATAGCGAGGTAGAATGACGCTTCCTCAAAGGACCGTGAGGTAAGTACGTTAAATATTGAACACTTGAATTAAAATGATATTGTGTGAAAAGTGGGTTATGAGAATAAATTAATGCTTGGGGCTATGTGAAGTAGGAGGATCTACAGAAACGAAGGTAGCGTAGGACTAGAAAATGGCCCCTTGATTTCACCTCTGCGAGAAAGAAAGGAAGAGCTTGCGAAGGTTTTACCAAGAAGTGTGATCAATTTGATAAAGTAGTGAGTTCTGCACATACCACTCCCACCTACACCACCACCAATGTCACCATCTTCACCCCCGTCTTCACCCACACCACCTCCGTCACCACCACAGTTCAATATGGCAAGCGCGATAAAGTTGTTGGCGTTCAAGGGAGTAGGGAATGAAGATCTAGACCAGTTTTGGTTCGTGGTAAAAGTGGTATGGGAAGCGCAACGGTCACAGATGACAATATAAGGAAAGAAACGTTGGTCAACACTCTGCAAGATCGCACACTGACTTGGTACATTAAGCATTCCAATGACAATCTGAACACCGGAATCGTAGATATATAAGCTGCACTAAACAAGGAATTTAGCAGGCCAAAATCAGAGACACAATCGATCATTGGATTTAAAGAAATCACGATGCTTCCAGGCGAGACCCCATGGGAGCTGGATCAGAGACTGAAGTGTAAAATTCGTGAAGTCAATATGACCTTGACAGATGGGCAACATCTAAGGAACGTGTTGTAATAGCAGAAGCTAACTACTCAGGCCGAGGCCTTGGAGATCAAGATGAGACTGCACGAGACCCCGACACAAGATCCTAACCTGGGAATTCAAAAGATCCACGCGCAGTTGAAAAACTTATGCCTTGAAATGAAGAGTTTGAAATAGGATAGGATGGCTCGCCCAAAAGCGTGTGAGGAGGTATGGTGCGTAAAGTTCAAAGGCCAGGGACATGACAAGGACCATTGTCTAGTCTTCGCGAAATACCTGGTGGAAGGAGGACCAATGCATTGAGACCTAAGGCACAAGTAGGACCAAGCGCGGCACTTGCATTATGGTGCGCGATTTGTCAGATAGGAGGGAAGCATGGTACAGATAACTGCCATCTATTATAGAAGTATACGTAGAATTCCCAACAGTTGTTTTGTAATTTCTGCAGGTCAGTAGGCCACGATGAGTGCACCTGTAGAAGTTATGAATTGATGATGGATCAAACTCCTACCTATAGAGTTCAGACTGAAACACGGGCCCTTGATCAAAATGCAGGGATGGCGTGCACTGGATTTCAGGGGTGCGGATGAGGTCGAGGTGGAATGGGACCAAGAAGAGGTCGCGGACAGCTGATATGTTACAATTGCGGAGAGCCAGGGTATTATGCCTGTGATTGTACAAATCCAATGAGACCGTCATGCTTATATTATACCTAGTTTGATCATGGGATGGAGGACTGTCCCACTTTGATAGTGAGGCTACGCAATAAAGGAGCACTCCAACCTCCCCCGACTTAGAACTTGCAAATAATGAGGTCTGAGCCATGCGAGGAAGACCCGAATGCAAATATCATGCTCCGGAGTGGTATCATGACAGGAGATGACAAAGGCAAGCAGCCTGAAAAGAGTGCTTGGGTTCGCAAGGCTCCAGCAAAGGAACCAGAATTTGATTTAGAGCACGCTAAGGAGACATTCATGGAAGTTAAGAAGAGCTTCACAAATGCCTCCACTTCAAGAAGTAAAGACAAACTGGAACCAGAAATTGACCCATCAATGCTCACTACATTTTTGGAGACATGCATGAAGTTACTGTGCGATAGCAAATCTGTGAAGGGGATGCAAGAACTCATCACTAGATGTGTTGGAACCATGCCAGGAGAACCGTGCATAGTCCGGAAGCTCAAGAAGCACATAACGTGAATAGGAAGAGAGATGAGATTGACTGCGTAGATTGGGGAATATGAAATGGACCAAGTGATTTTGGATCTAGGATCGGACGTGAACATCCTGCCAAAGTATACGTGGGAGTGCATGGGAAGTCCTACGCTGTAATGCTCTCCTATTCAATTACGAATGGCGAACGAGCAAAAGATCCTACCTATGGGAAGATTGCAGGGGATAATGGTAGATATCAAAGGTGCGAGCGTGCTAGCAGATTTCGAAGTGATAAAGATTTCTTATGACAACAATCCCTATCCCATGCTACTGGAAATAGATTGGGCCACTAACATGAATGGAGTGATAAATCTAGAGAAGCGCGAGATGATTTTTGAGAAAAATTCACTGCGCGTAGTGGTACCTTTAGACCCTGTGGAAGGATCACGCTATGCAGAGCCAGTGCGCGACTACGATAGCGACGACGATCTAGACTGTATCTATAAGATAACCACATGGGAGTAGGACTGGGTAAATCCAGTAGCAGATGGCAGATTCTCGTGGGAGTGTGAATGCTCCTGCACCTTAGATTCGGACGAGGAAATAGAATGATGGTAGATTCAGTTACATGAGGTAACCACGCTCAACTGTAACATGATGACAAGGTCGCTGCACTGCGTGGCAACAGAGGTGAGAGATCTGCCTATGTATGATGGGTTGACCGAGGTGGATGATTTCCTAAACAAATTTGAAAGAGAAGTACCGAAACAACAGTGTTTCGACGCTCTAAAATGGGTACTATGTGTTACGCCTACAAGATGGTGTGGTACACATCAAAGAAGTTTTGAGGACTGGCACGAATGCAGAAGGATGATGTGCATGCGATTTGGGATGCCTCAGATGAGGCTAATAGACAACTATGATGGATGGGATGATCCACGTGCACACCTCGTGAAATGGACCCAGGTTTACATGGAAAAGCCACAACCTGAGTGGGTGGACCTGTTATGTCATACCCTGGATATCAAACCCATGAATTGGTATACTGAGATGGAGCTCTGCCATGGCACGAGCGAATGGGATATCTTGTGTGAAGGATTCCTGTTAACCTTCACGTTTGAGGATCGTTGGTTGGATACTGTTGATGATGCGCTACAAGCAGTAAAAGCGACTATCTTCAGAATACCCCAGGAGCTAATAGAAGTGCTTCAGCTGGAATGGGCGACCTAGCTGAGCTACGCATTGGAGTGTTACAATGTAAACATTGTAGAGGATGATGAAGATCCACAAAAAATTAACATTCCAGAAACTGGAGGCTTTCGCTAGGTTTAAGGACCATTGATTGAATATCCTGACATTACCGAGCCATTAAAAATGAAATAAGTAAACGTTGGGACGGAGGCCGAATCGAAGTATGCAATGCTCGGTGGCTATTCGAATGATGCCACAGTGGATAAGGTCATTGAGTTACTCCGCGAATACGAAGACTTATTCCTGACCAATATTACGGACTTAAAGGGGATCGTTGGCGACTTAGGGATGATGAAGATCACCCTAAAACCTGATGCAAAGCCAGTTAAGTAGAGGCCTTACTGCTTGAATTCGAAGTACAAGGAAAAGGTCCTCGTGGAACTAGAAAAAATGCTCGTAGCCGGAATTATTGAGACGGTGGAAGAATCTGACTGGGTAAGCCCTATGGTAGTGCAGGAGAAAAAGTAGAAGGGTGAGATAAGAATATGCGTGGACCTCAAGAAGTTGAATGATGCCTGTGTACACGACCCATTCCCGACCCCGTTCACAAATGAAGTATTAGAAAATGTTGACAGGCAAGAAGCATATTCTTTCACCAATGGGTTCTCAAGGTAACACCAAATCAAAATCGCACTAGAAGACAGGAGCAGGACCACCTTCACCACTGAATGGGGTTCTTTTCAATACACCGTCATGCTGTTTGGATTAAAAAACACGCCAACCATCTTTTCACGCATAGTTGTTGCCGCCTTCAAAGAATATATCCAGAAATTCCTAGAGGTCTATTTGGATTATTAGACTGTATTTGGATTGGTTAAGTACCACGTAGCAAGCTTACGCTTGATGCTGGATACTTGTCAGTGACACCAGATTGCGCTAAACCTTAAGAAGTGTATGTTCCTCATTCCCTTTGGGAACCTACTGGGACATGTGGTCTGCAAACAGGGACTAATGGTAGACCCCGGGAAGATTGCAGTAATTCTGAATTGGGAAGCACTGTGAAGTGTTAAACAATTACACGCTACCTTGGGACACACAGGGTATGACAGGAAGTTCATCAAAAGCTATGCCTAGATCACCACGCCGATGGAGAAACTATTGAAAAAGGATGTCACATTCTGTTGGAATGACGATTGCATGAAGAGCCAAGATGTCCTAAAGGGGAAATTGGCCTCCGCTCCAATCCTGGTCTTCCCAAAATGGGATGTGGAGTTTCATGTCCATGTTGATTCGTCATGTATAACACTGGGAGCAGTGCTCACACAAGAGGGCGGAGAGGGCTTGGATCACCCTATTGCATTTGCAATTCTTAGATTCTCCAAAGCTAAAAATAACTATTCCACAACTGAGCACGAGGGATTGGCCATGGTGTATCAAAAATACCGGCACTATTTGCTAGGAGGACATTTCAAGATGTATATAGAACATTCCACGCTAAAGTAATTTGTCAATAAGCCGGTGTTGGGGGGGTGCATATGTAGATGGCTCTTATTGTTCCAAGAATATGACTTTGAGGTCGTGGTGAAACCTAGACACTTGAATGTAGGACCGAATCACTTCTTGTGTATTGAGACGGGCGAAGAACCTACTAGTTTGGAGGAAGGATTACCTGACGCACAGCTCTTTGTTGTGCGCGTCGTGGACGGTGATCCAGATTTAAATAGGAACGCAATAAATTACAGAGATAACCATAAACACAAAGATGTAGTGGAAATAACATTTCATTTCATTAATGTAAAATACTAAAATATGCTTACAAACAGAAATGGAAATAAACCAGCTAGGGCGATGGTAGCTTATCTCTGAGAAGAGATGTGGTGGCTACATGCCTCTAAACTATGTTACAATGAGGCTCGAAGGCCTATTTATTGTTGAGAAACAATCGAAGACCCTAAACATCCAAAAACATAACCCTAGAAGATGAAATGCCAAACTATGGACCCCGTTTGGGTAAATTGGTGCATCGACTTCCTAGGGTCTTAACTTTGGCATACGATCTTCGTTTGACGTGCAGAATATCTCGTTAGAAAGGTCTATCCGAGAACTACAACTTTTGGAAGAGAAACACCAATCCATGGACCCCTTTTACTCCTAGTTTTCCCAAAAAACGTCGTTTAGGGCCTCAAAACGGCTCCGGAAGTTCAAGACCCGAAAAACTACTAAAAATAGTAAACTGTGCTACACTTAAGGAAACTGAAAAGCTGAAAGAAACAATGGTGGGGGTCCAAGTGGACTTGGTGGGTGGCCACCAATATCCACCTGTATCATTCCTCCCCCCTTAGGAAGCAATGGTCCCCATTGCGTTGAGTTCCTCCATGAGATGAGGAAACTTCTGCTGAACTTGGTCCCTGGTGAGCCACTTGCCTTGGTGAAGGAGTTGGTTTTATTTGACAACTAGATATAGTTGGATATGATGTTGGTGAGTGTGCTTGATCTATGTGTCCATGATTTTATCAGTGATAGGTTGTTCCATGCAATCTGGATTTAACTCTGTGGGTGTGAGATGTTCTGCAATGTCGAATGTGTCTAGTAATGGTGGAAAGTATGGCCAAAGGTGGTCCACATTGAACATTGGGTGCAGGCCAAGGAATGGGGGAATGCTAAGATCAAATTAATTGTCTCCCACATCCTTGGTAATGGTTTAAGGACCATATCGGAGTGGTTTTAGTTTCTGATAGGCTCCAGTAGATGTTCCTTTTGCAAATGCAACCAGAATTTGTCGCCCACCTAAAACTTGTGTGGCACCCGATGTTGATCATGTCGCTGCTTGTACTTGGTATTTGATTTCTCTAGAATGTCATGGACTTACCGATGAATATGTTGGATGTGCTCAATGAAGCTATTTTCCTTATCTATTTCGGACTGGACATGAGCTGAATCTGCATGAGTAGCTGCAAATGGCATGGCCACATCAATGGGACATGGTGGCTGAAATCCCAAGCCCACCTAAAAATGGTTGTGGCCAGTTGAGCTGTGGAGAGCCCGGTTGTAGCTGTGTTGAAAATAGGGGAGGCTCTCATCCCATGTGCATGTATGATTTGAGTTGTACATGCGCAGAATGTGTATAATCATCTTGTTGACAACCTTTGTCTGGCCATCAGTTTGAGGATGGAAGGCTATGGACTTAGTGAATTTTGTGTCTAGCATCGACCAAAGACTAGAACAAAATGTACTGAGAAACCTGTTGTCCTGATCTCAGATGATAGACGGTGGGATCCCAATGTGTACCCACACTTGTTCAAAGAAGAGTTTAGCAGTGGCTTATGCTGTGATATTCTTCTTGCAGGCCACCATAATGGCCATCTTCGAGAACCTGTTGACGACCACAAAAACATAGTCGTTTCCATGCTTAGTGGAAGGAAGGCCTGACATGTAATCCATGGAGATGGATTGCCAAGGTTAACTTGGGGTAGGTAGCAGGGTATAGAGGCCTTGATTCTTGATGGTCATTTTGGCAATAGCACAGGAAATGCATGATCTGATGTACTTCCCGACATCCTGTTGATGATTAAGCCAATAGAAATACTTTTGCAGTACTGCCATCATTTTCTCAACCCTGAAATGCCTAGTAGCTCGAATATGGTATGCTTCCCAAATCATCTTGGCACGCTCGCTTGAAGGAATGAAAAGGTGACCCAAGTGGCATAACAAGGCATCCTAGAGGTGAAAATCTGGAAGTTGCTGACCCTTCAAGAGTGTTTGGTATGTGTGGCCGAATTTTGGGTTGCTTTTGTAGAGAAGTGGCCAATCAGAAGTCTCGTGCCCACAAGAGTTGAGCACGGTGGTTAATGCCATGATCAGTGGTTGACTAAGGCAATCTGCAACATTATTGGTGCTTCCCTTCTTATACTTGATATTCAAATGGAATTGTTGTAGGTATGTTGACCACTTCTAATGGCGATCATTCTACAATTTCCCTTGGGTTTGTATGAAGTAAAGGGGTCGGTGGTTTGTGTGGATGACCGTTTCCTTCCCCAAAATGTAATGCTTCCATTGTCGACATGCCTGCACAATGGAATACATCTCTTTGTCATAAGTGGGATACTTCCAGACTGTGTCTGAAAGTGTCTCACTATGATATGCCACTGGATGCCCGTGTTGAGTAAGGACTGCCCCAATAGCATAGTCAGATGCGTTTGTCTCGACCTTAAATGGTTGTTTCAAGTCTGGTAATGCGAGCACTAGTGCCGAGTAGAGGCGATATTTCAACTCTGTGAATGTCTTCTATTGAGATTCCGACCAAAATAATTTTGCTTTCGCTCCTCCCTTGGTGACTTTCCTCAAGGGCCAAGTGATATGAGAAAATCCCAACCCAAACTTGCGGTAGAAGTTGGAAAGACCTAGAAATCTTCGGAGCTCTATCAGAGTGGTTGGAGATGGCCAATCTCGAATGACTTGGACCTTCGCTGGATCCACATGCACCCCCTGTTCATCAATAATGTATCCTAGATACTGAACCTGGGTCATGCCAGAAGTGTGTTTCTCCAAATTGGCACATAACTTGTGTTGCTGGAGTGTTTGGAGAACTTGTTGGATGTGGTGGAGGTGCTCTTCCCAACTCTAGCTGAAGATTAGGATGTCATCCAAGTATACCACTACAAATGACTTGGTGAATGGCTGCAAGATGTCATCCATTAGCCTCATGAAGGTTGCAGGAGCATTCGTCAATCCAAAAGGCATAACCAACCATTCGAAAAGGCCCTCCTTGGCTTTGAACGCAGTCTTCCACACATCAGAGGGTTTGATTGCTACCTGGTGATATCATGACTTCAAATCAATCTTGCTGAAATATTTTTCCCCCTTCAATTGGTCCAAGAGGTCATCAATCCGTGGGATCAGGTACCTATTATGGAAAATGATCTTGTTCAGCACCCGATAGTCAATACAGAGTCTCCAAGTCCCATCCTTCTTCTGTACCAACACGATCGGGCTACCACAGGGCGATGAACTCAAATGGATGTGACCTTTTTGTAGCATCTCCTGAATCTGCCTCTTGATTTCATTGTTCTCCAAAATGGAGCACCGATAGATTGGCCCATTGGGTAGCGGCGCACCTGGTGTCAGATCGATGGAGTGCTTGACCTAACAATGCATATTAACCCCTGCGGGGGAGGTGAAGATTTCCTCGTACTCCTTCACGACCTTGTCCATTTGTAGTTGTTGTGCGGAGGGGCCCTGTCTGGAGGTCATGGCCACCGTCTTCTTCTTTCCTTGAGGGCATATCATCAGGAAAACAAATTTCCCAGTTTTGGAAATGAGCTTACTGCATTGTTTTGCAGTAAACAAAGAGATGGCGATAGGCGGTGCTACCTCTGGTATCCTGTACAACTTATTTCCCAAAGTAACAATAACAGCATGGGGCCTTGATTCATACATAGCATGCCGCTTCCATAAGTATGTTTTTCCTAATAATATGTCACAAACTTCAAGGGGAGCAATGTCACACAATACCTCATCCGTGAAGGGCTTGAAGTTGTATGGAAGGTGACACTGCTAGCTCACGTGAAGATCCCATCCTTGGTGAATCCACCCAATGGTGTACGGTTGTGGATGTGTTGTGGTTGGTAAGCCCACCCGCTTCATGACCTCTACCAAAATGAGGTTCTTTTGGCTACCACTCTCGAAAATCAACTGTAGTGGGGATCCCTTTACCCACATCTGGGAGTGGAAGAGATGCTCCTCCTCCTCCGGATCTTCTAGTTCCTCCTTCTGGATCTTCGTGGCGGAAACGGTGGCGTTGGGCTCCGCATCGATAATTTTCTTCCCTTTGTCATTCCCCTTGTCAGGTTCTAACTTAGAGTCAGAACATGCATATGATTCTGAAACCTTTAGCTCAGCCACCAGTGACTGCTTGGCCTGACACTCAATTGTGTTGTGAGTGGAGCTCTTATGGAACTCACACCACTTTCCTGTGTCCTTTTTCAGCTTCACGGCACTTTTCTTTGCTTGTAGCTTTGGCAGGTTGTCTTGGGCCACCCCGCCTTGGCTTTGTACTTTATTCTGTAGTTTTGGGCAACCTTTCCCTTGCTTCGGATTCATAGATCCAAAGTCTCGCTTCTTCTGTTTAAACTTTTTCTCAACCTTGACAGCATATTGGTATGACGTACCAAGCGAGGAGATGTTTAGGAATTCTATTTCTTCCTGGATGTACTTGTGTAGGTAGTCATGGTATTTACCAAATGTTGCTCTGAATCCTTGATACCCAACTTTGTGCGAAGGGTATGGAAAATATTGGTAAACTCTGGCACATCTTCATCCCTTCCCTGCCGCAATGTGGTCCACCTTATGTATTGATCCTCATAGCTTTTGACAGGGTAGTACTACTCCTTGATGGCATCCCGGAATGAATTCCAAGTGGGTGCGGTTGAAAATATCGAGCCTATACTTTCATCCTTCTGCTTGCAGTAGGTTTCCCACCAGTCCTTGATGTGGGGGGCTGCTTTGAGAAGAGTGAAAATATTATTTTCCCGCCTGGAAAAATCATGAACAGAAAAATAATCCTCTAGCAGATTTAACCATTTATCGATGGCATCTGCATCTATCTAACCCTTGAATATGGGGATTTAAAAATTAACTTGTACCTTAAACAGTGTTTCGTTTCTAGAGTAGGCATTGGAAGCCGATACGTCGCCCTTGGGTAGTCGCTAAAGGATCTTAGCAAAGTTGTCCATCATCATGTTCCTTTGTCGTTTGAGGGCTTCTTCAAGCAATATTTTGATAGGATCTCCTACCCCCTCGTCTTTCTTTTCATCTGCCATGGGAGGCCGTTGGGATCTCCGAGGTTGATCTTGCGAAGGTTCGAACAATTCAAGCCCTAAGTCCTTATATCCCGACATCGTTGGGGACATGTAAAGAAAAAACAGAGAAAAAGCAGATCGCTCTGATACCACTTGTTATCATCCCAAGAAACTCTCCTAGGTTGTATCTCATAGATGCTCGGGAACATTACAAACTCAACAAAAATGTTAGAAATAGGTGGATGAATGGAAGGAATGATGCATATTCAAGCCAGATAACCACTTCTACTATGCGTAACCCTAGACATGGGTGAATACCCCCAGATTACAAGGCTTTAGAACACCAATTACTCACAGTTTAAGGAATAGGTGAACATGGAGAATACTGACCACACCAGTAGATGCACAAGACCATGTGATGGCCGGCTGCAACCAGTAGAAAGGTATGTAAATCTATTTCCTAATTCATAGACAGGATGACAACTCTCTGACATTAAAATAACAGAAACCTGCATAAACACTCAATGATACATACTAGATTTTAACGCAGAGGTGGGATGACAACCCCTCTAATGCTAAACATCAAGCGCAGATGAAAAATGCATAACAGGCATAGCCTGGAACAAAGAAGAAGTGGAAAGTGAGCAATCAACAACAAAAGAAGCTTGTATTAGCTGAAAATGAAGACCAGATGCTGCAGGTATCACAGTAGTTACAGTCTCCAGAAGTTGAACCTTACATCAAAACAATATCCATCAACCCTCATTACATCTTGTTTCTGGGTATATATGGAGGTTGATTACAAAAATATCTGCTATCCTATGCATGGAGGGGTCATAATGGACCACCAACCACCTTAACTCTCTGATATGGGTCTCTGATACAATCTGCTGCTTCCATGAATGAATTTTGACCTTCTCTGGTACTTTGTTGTCCTTCTCAAACAGGTGGAATGTTGTATGGAAAAAGTTCCATAACTGGTAAATGTGTTTATCTGCTCAAGGCTGTCCTTCTCGTCCTTCGGATGTACAATGCATTGAATGCAGTAGTTGAAGCTTAACTGCACAAAGTACTGGTTGACGATCGCCTTCATCCCTTTGAAGCATGGTATAGGCCAAACACATGAAAGCTGCATGGAAAATGAACAAAGGGCTGGGAATGAATGTTAGCCGTTGGATAGAACTGACGGATGGTTGAGATCTCATGGCGGGAGGCGATGGGAAGACGCGAGGCGGAGCAACTACAAGCCGTTGGATCACTTATATGGACGGCAGAGATCAGTCTACGGATTATAACGGAAGATAGGGGAGCAGGGACATCGCAAGCCGTTGGATCTCGGGCGGGGAGATCGAATGGTCGACAGGCGCGAAAGCTGTGAGGAATTTAACGGTCGTGAAAGTGGTTTTGGGCAGATGGTAGTAATTATCGCACCGCTTTTGGTGTGCGGTAGTATTCGTACAAAAACTAGCGATCACAATAGGAGGGCGACACGTGGCAGACGTGAAAAGGTATAAACCACTTTTCCCGCGGGTTATTGCGTGCGCAGCTTGTGGGATCAGGATTAGTGAATGCCATCGGATCACTTGGTAGGAATGATCGGACGACGGGGGATGAACGAGGTTTAGCGGGATTGATGTGACAAGGGAAAACCACGGGTAGCACTTTTTTGCCAAGGCGCGTTATATGGGTTAAAATTCAGTGCTGAGGGGCTTGGCTGAAAAGGGGTTTACAGGGTTTTGGAGGCAAAACGGAGAAAAACAGGGGTAGCGGGAGTTATAAGGGTATAAAGCAAATGAAGGGGGAAGGATAAAATGAACTGCTGCGAGCTCCCTTTTTGCAAAAAACACATGGCCACAGTGTCTTTGACCCAGCAAATACCGAATTATGTAGCAGAGCTAACACTAGCTCCTTCTAGGGATGGGATCCTCCTTGTGAGGTCTCAAGAACCTGTAGATCAATGCCTTCCTGATGAAAAATAAATTAAGAAAATTCCTAGTGCTCCATTGGGCATGGAGTCTGACTGAACCTACACTAAAACTGATAAAATAAGATATCTACAACTTTAAGGCCAAAGACCTTAAATCACATAAATGTTCAGGAAACACCCATTAACTGGGCCATCAAAAACTGCTTCTCCTCCCATACTTTTCAGTATGAAGGTGTTGTTCCCTTGAATTTGAGAAATGATGAAAGGCCCTGTCCAAAAAGCATCAAATTTCCCATGGTTGCCTTTCTTTTCCTTCAATGCATCCCACATCAGAACCAAGTCATCAACCTGACAATTATCTGTTTTTGCCTTCTTGTCAAAGGCTTCCTTGATCTTTTTCTGATGTGCTGCAACCTTTTCAACCAGTCGTTCTCTAATCTGATGTACCTCTACTAAATCAGTGATCCTCTTTGCCATGTCTCCTTCCTCATTCTGCTCTTCTTGAAGGAATTTTCCCACAGGGAGAGTTAACTGAATGGGGAATACAACCTCAGTGCCATATACCAGCCTGAAAGGAGAATTCCCTGTGGATCTTTTAATGGTCACTCTATCAGCCCATAGCGTATACTTGAGCTTAGAATCCCAATTCTTTTTATTGTCCTCCAACAGCTTCTTAATTATCGTTATCAGGCTTTTATTAGAGGATTCTGCTAAGCCATTGCCTTGAGGATAATATGAGGTGGAATGAACCATTTTAATACCCATTGAATCACACATATCCACCAATTCTTTTGCCCTGAAGGCTGTTGCATTGTTTGTGACTAATTTATGTGGACAACCAAATCTGGTAAAGATATTCTCAATTAAAAACTTCATGACCACATTATGATCAGCCTTTCTGGTAGGAATTGCTTCAATCCACTTGGTAAAATAATCAGTGGCTACTAATATCCATCTGTGCTGGCCACTAGAATGTGGATTGATTTCTCCAATGAAATCCAAGCCCCATTGCTGAAAAGGTCCTTTTGCAAGTATTGGTTTTAAGGGCAGGGACTTCAACTGTTGTTTTCCTTCAAATCTTTGGCACCTGTCACAAGATTTAACAAATGAAAATACATCAGAAAATAAAGTGGGCCAATAGTACCCAGCTCTGAGAATCTTATGGGCAGTGGTTTTCCAATAATGGTGCCCTCCACACATGCTGGAATGAAACTGCTGCATAACTTCTATTGACTGTTCTTTGTCCAGACACCTCAAAAGCACTCTAGATGGATCCCTCCAGTAGAGCAGATTTTCACTAATGCAATATTTAGCTGCCCTAATATTTATAGTTTTGGCTTGACTTTGAGTAAGGCCTGAAGGAATTTCTAGCTTCAGCAAAAAAATAATTATTGCATAATACCAGTCACAAGAAGCTAGATTTTCTGCTATTGACTGCTTTCTGTTTGGTTCAGCTACTTCCTCTTCTTCATCTGTCTGACCAATTTCTACAATGGTGCACAAGAAATCTATATCCAATGATCTGCAATTTTCTTCAGCCAATAACATGGCAAGACCCTGACCTTTGACTAGCTTGGCGGGCTTTAATTCTATATTAAATTCAATGAACCTTGCAATCCATTTATCCCTTCTTCCATCAGCATCAGGTTGTGTTAAGACATATTTTATTGCAGCA
The DNA here is from genome assembly GCA_031772625.1 of Pinus tabuliformis. Taxonomy (NCBI): domain Eukaryota; kingdom Viridiplantae; phylum Streptophyta; class Pinopsida; order Pinales; family Pinaceae; genus Pinus; species Pinus tabuliformis. The sequence continues at coordinate 197,294,817 of CM062816.1, forward strand.
GAGGGTACATATGCAATTATCTTGGAATGCGGAATGTAAACTCTGAAATATTTCAAGGATTTGATAAGAGCATATGCTTGTTTTTCAATAATGTCATACCTCAGTTCAGCATCCCTCAAGTTTTTGCTGAAAAATTCCACTAGATGCTCTGAGTCTTCTTCATCTGCTTGCAATAGAACTGCTGCAATAGTATCTTCAGAGGAAAATGAAAATATATGGAACTCCTTGCTGTAATCTGGACTTATTAAAGTGGGAGCCTCCATAATAGCTTTCTTAATGGACTCAAAAGATCCTCTTGCTATATCAGTCCATTTGATCTCTGATCCTTTCTTTAACATGGAGGTAGCCTGCTTCACCAATTCTGCAAAATTTGGAATAAACCTCCTCACAAAATTTATTTTGCCCAGAAAGAACTGGATATCTTTCTTTGATCTAGGGACAGACAAAGTTTGTATTGCTTTTACTCTTTCTGGATCAATTTGAACACTTGCAGCAAAAACAATATGTCCCAACAGCTCGCCTTCTTCTAAAGAAAATTGTGACTTTTTAGGATTGACTGAAATCCAAAACCTTCTTCATTTCAGAAACACTTTTTTCAAATGCTGCAAATGGTTTTGATGGCTGCTGGAGTATACTGTTATATCATCAAGGTAGATAAGAACAAATTTATCCTTCTCTCCCACAAATGCCATATCCATAGCTCTCTGAAAGGTGGCTCCAGCATTCATTAGTCCAAAAGGCATCTTGGCATACATAAAAGTGCCCCAAGGAGTGGTAAATGCAGTCTTCTCTTGGTCATCTAGATGCACAGCAATCTGATTAAACCCTGAAAATCCACCCAAGAAAGACATTACTTTGGCTCCTGAGACCTTCTACAACAAGTGTTCCATCTTGGGTAATGGATAGTTATCTTTCTTAAAGCACTTATTTAAGTTTCAGAAATCAACACACAGTCTGATTTCACCACTTTTCTTCCTCACTACCACCAAATTGGCTACCCATTTAGAATACCTGAGAGGAACAATGATTTTTGTAGCCAACGGCTTTTTAATTTCTTTTTCAATCAGAGGAAGAAGCATAAGATTTATTGGTCTTAGCTTCTACTTGAAAGGAATAGTGTCTTTCTCCAGAGGGATTTTATGCTAAATAATCTTTTTATCATAAGTTTTCAGGTCACTATACTCCCAGGCAAACACATCAACAAATTTCAGTCAAAACTTTGGTCAGCAGACAGATGAGTGGACAAATCTATGTATCTAGGCTGACTTGGATTTCCTATATCATGCTTATAGACTGCAGATTGATCATATTTTTGGGTAGCTTTATAAGGCACATCATTATGGTCAAACAATCTTTCTAGAGGAATTAAACCCTTAGGAATATGATTTCTAGGAAGCTGGACAATGTTATCTTTGCCAATTTTATTTCTAAGCCGGGATTTGGGGCTTTCTAACAAGGCCTCATTATCTTGGTCAATTTGCATTTCGGAAAACTCATCAATGACTTGTGGAAACCTATTTATCTCATCATCATCATCAAAAACTTTACAATGCTGGACATTATCGGGCAAGGATGGTTTGTATTTCATTTGCACTTCATAAACTAGTCTGGGAGGCATGGGGGGGATAAACATGTTAGTAGACACGGCAAGGGAATCAGCAAGCTGATTTTTGGCTCTAGGAATATATGAAATACAGAAAATTTCAAAAGAATCTCTGATTCTCCATACCTCATCTTTGTATGCTTTCAGCCTTGGGTGCTTTGCTTGAAATGTTTTATTTACTTGCTAAATGATCAGATTAGCATCTAAAAACACCTTTATGTTCTTGATTCCTCTGTCTTTAGCTACGTTAAGACCCAATAGCAGAGCCTCATACTCTGCTATATTGTTTGTGACTTGAAAAGCCAGCTTGAAAGACAGTTGTGTGTTCTTTTGTTGTGTAGATATCAGCACCACCCCTTCTCCTGCAGTCTCCCTGGAACATACTCCATCAAAGAACATCTCCCAAACCTGATTTCCTTGCTCTTCTTTGGCCTGAACTATTGGTTTCCTGAGCTGCATTGAGGCCTTCTGAGATTCTTCTATTTGGAGAATACATGCTCCAAAATCAGTGTCCACTACACATATGTGATGATTGGTAGGATTTTTCTCATCACTAATGATGTATGCCAGTTGTGCTTCTCTGTACAATCTCCTGCTTTCTCCTCCAAAAATTGGGACAGTGACATAAGATAGATCATTCTGTAATGTCCCACCTAGTCTCTTAATCCATCCTCTAGACAGCAGCATGCCAAACTTAGGAGGGACATCTGCCACCACAATATCCATCATTATACTCTTCATGAGCAGTTGAGTTAAGGTAATGGCCAGGTCTTTGATTAATCCTAGGCATTTCACTTTCCTTGAATCAAAAGAGAATAAATCATGATATGGTCTAGTGATATCAAGGCCTAACTCTTCCATGACAGCTTTAGGCATCAAATTGTGGCTGGCCCCTGTATCTAGCAGGCAGTTGTGGAGGACTTTGTCATGAATAGTCAAGGAGACATAAAAAGATGGATAATTATTATCAGCAGGTCAATCATGGGGCTAAGCACAACAGCAGGATTGTCATCTTGCAAATTGACAAAGTCAATGGAGGTTTGTGTGGTTTCCAGCTTAAGAGCTTCAAGGATAGGTTTTCTAAATACTCACTCTTCACCAACTCTATCAGGGGCACAAATATTTTCAATTTCTGAACTTCTAACTCAAAGATGAAAGAGGAAGGAAACTTATCATAACCTCTTACCTCTTGAACTGGAGCTTTGAGGATGACTGGATCAACTGCTGGTCTTCTCTGTCTGATATTCTGTGACTCTGTTTGGACAAAAGCTCTTTGGGCAGTATTCTCCTTGAAATTTTTTGAATTCAACCTCAGGTTATATCTTTGCTGCTCATCAGTTTGTAGAATAGCCTGTCTATCCCACTCTTGACTGTCTTGTTCCTGCAGCAAAGATTCTTCATAAGCAGCGAATGTCAAAAATGCAGCGCTGCCTTTATCTTCCATGCAGTGAATTTCATCCTCATCTTCAAATTGTTCCTCCTCCATGACTACATCTTGGAAAGGAGCTTTAACTTTTTGTTCTTCTTTTGATTCTTCACCCCTCTGAATGATTTGCAACTGTTCATTTGCTCTTCTCAATGGATTTGAATTTCTTGGAGCAAATGTGTTCTGCTACCTTGTCTTTCCTGAATTTTTCTCAACCTTTAGCTTAGAAATTTCAGCTGCGAATGACTCTATCATCTTAGTCATTTTATCTAATTGAGGCTCTGAAGATGATGTAGAGGAGGTAGAAGCCTGACCTCTCTGCCTCCTTCTATCAGCATCACTTTTTAGCTTTTTTGCAGCCATAATATTAGATTCCACCTCTAGTGTTGCATCCTGCATGTCAGCTAGAGTGGCACATCTTCTTTCTCTCAATAACAGGCAGAAATCAGAGTCAAAAGCATTGGCATAAGTGAGTTTGGTAGAGGTGGGGGTAGGCTTTACCTCAGCTGGTATCCTACTATACATATGATTGAATCGTTTATTGAACTTAGGTAATGATTCCCTATTTTCCCTCTTCAGGTTACCAAACTCAGTATGGTAATACAACAAGTCTTTTTTATCTCCCCAGTGCTTCAAAAATTCATCATCTAAGGCTTCAATATCAGCAATAGATCTAGGAGCTAATTCTATGAACCACTTTTTGGCATCTCCATCAAGGCTTTGGACAAAAACTCTCATCCACATATCGTTTTCACTTAGATCTAAGTTATCAGCATAACTATAGAAAGCCTCAAGGTGTTCTTCTACTGTTACTCCCTCTGTACCAGTGAACTTGGGCATATGCTTATGATATTCTCCCACAGGCATGGGATTCAAAGGAATGGGCAAGACCAGAGGTCCATATCTAGCAGCAACAATTCTTTCTATCTTTGTGGGTGCTTGTTGACCTGCCATGATTGGGATATGTGGAAGGATACTAGCAGCTTCAGCAGTATGAAATAATGAAATGGATGATAGAGACAAATTGATGTTTTGGACTGTACGGGAAACTTTCTTTGGACTAAGATTCAAAGGGGAACTAGATGGACAAGGGGCTGTATTAATCTCTTAAGGAATTTCCTTATTAACAGTGCTGGGCTCTAAATCTTCAAACTGTATATCTTCAGCTATAAATTTATCTTTCAGAGACGCATGAGATTTCTTAGGCTTACTTGATCCTGATGCCCCTTTCTGTGATGCTTTATTTGATTTGACAGTCCTCTCAGGGTCAGGCACTAGTTCAATTGGTGATTTTTGAGGATTTCTTCGAGTATGTCTCACAAACTGAGCCAGAACTTCAATGTGGAGTCGCCAAATATTGGTCTTCCTCCAGTGGAGTCGCCAGATAGATGATTACAACCAGAAATGTGCCCATACCTTGTCTATCATCAAAATCTGGAACTGTGTCATTCTCCCAGGGAAGCTGAGCTTCAATCTCCTGTCCCCGGCAACGACGCCAATTAATGTTATCACCCCAAGAAACTCTCCCAGGTTGTATCTCAGAGATGATCGGGAGCATTACAAACTCAACAAAAATGTTGGAAATAGGTGGATGAATGGAAGGAATGATGCATATTCAAGCCAGATAACCACTTCTACTATGCGTAACCCCAGACATGGGTGAACACCCCCAGACTACAAGGCTTTAGACCACCAATTACTCACAGTTTAAGGAATAGGTGAACATGGAGAATACTGACCACACCAGCAGATGCACAAGACCATGTGATGGCCGGCTGCAACCAGTGGAAAGGTCTGTAAATATATTTCCTAATGCATAGATAGGATGACAGCTCTCTGGCATTAAAATAATAGAAACCTACATAAACACTCAATGATACATACTATATTTTAACGCAGAGGTGGGATGACAGCCCCTCTAATGCTAAACATCAAGAGCACATGAAAAATGCATAATAGGCACAACTTGGAACAAAGAAGAAGTGGAAAGTGAGCAATCAATAGCAAAAGCAGCTTGTATTAGCTGAAAATGAAGACCAGACGATGCAGGTATCACAGTAGTTACAGTCTCCAGAAGTTGAACCTTACATAAAAACAATATCCATAAACCCTCATTACATCTTGTTTTTGGGTAGATATGGAGGTTGATTACAAAAATATCTGTTATCCTATGCGTGGAGGGGTCATAATGAACCACCAACCACCTTAACTCTCTAATATGGGTCTCTGATACAATCTACTGCTTCAATGAATGAATTTTGACCTTCTCTGGTACTTTGTTGTCCTTCTCAAACAGGTGGAATGCCGTATGGAAAAGTTCCATAACTAGTAAATGTGTTTATCTGCTCAAGGTTGTCCTTCTCGTCCTTCGGATGTACAATGCATTGAATGCAGTAGTTGAAGCTTAACTGCGCAGAGCTGGTAGACGATCGCCTTCATCCCTTGGAAGCATGGTATAGGCCAAACACACGAAAACTGCATGGAAAATGAATGAAGGGCTGGGAATGAATGTTAGCCGTTGGATAGAACTGACGGATGGCTGAGATCTCATGGCGGGAGGTGATGGGAAGACGCGGGGTGGAGCGACTACGAGCCGTCGGATCACATATATGGATGGCGGAGATCAGTCTACGGAGGATATCGGAAGATAGGGGAGCAGGGAGATCGCGGGCCGTTGGATCTCGGGCAGGGAGATCCAACGGTCGATGGGCGCGGAAGCTGCGGGGAATTTAACGGCCGGGAAAGTGGTTTTGGGCGGATGGCAGTAATTATCACACCGCTTTTGGTGTGCGGCAGTATTCGTACAACAACCAACGATCACAGTAGGAGGGTGACACGTGGCGGATGTGACAAGGTATAAACCACTTTTCCCATGGGTTATTATGTGCACGGCTTGCGGGAGCAGGATTAGCGAATTCTGTTGGATCACTTGGTAGGAACGATTGGACGGTGGGGGATGAATGAGGTTTAGCAGGATTGATGTGACAGGGGAAAGTCGCGAGTAGCACTTTTTTGCGAAGGCGCGGTTATATGGGTTAAACTTCAGCGCTGAGGGGCTTGGCCGAAAAGGGGTTTACAGGGTTCTGGAGGCAAAATGGAGAAAAACAGGGGTAGCAGGAGTTATAAGGGTATAAAGCAAATGAAGGGGGAAGGATAAAATGAATTGCTGCGAGCTTCCTTTTTGCAGAAAACACACGGCCACGGTGTCCTTGACCCAGCAAATATCGAATTATGTAGCAGAGCTAACACCACTGATTTGGATTTAAACAGTAACGCAATAAATTACAGAGATAACCATAAACACAAAGATGCAGTGGAAATAATACTTCATTTCATTAATGTAATATACTGAAATATGCTTACAAGGAGAAATAGAAATAAACTAGCTAGGGCGATGGTATCTTATCTCTGATAAGAGATGTGGTGGCTACATGCCTCTGAACTATGTTACAATGAGGCTCGAAGGCCTATTTATTGGTGCATCAACTGCTCGGGGTCGTAACTTTGGCATACGATCTTCATTTGACATGCACAATATCTTGTTAGAAAGATATATCTAAGAACTACAACTTTGGGAAGAGAAGCATAGGACGATGGACCCATGTTGCTCCCAGTTTTCCGAAAAAACGTTGTTTAGGGCCTCAAAACGTCTCCGGAAGTTCAGGACCCAAAAAATTGCTAAAAATAGTAAAATGTGCTATAATTAAGGAAACTGAAAAGATGAAAGAAACAATGGTGGGGTTCCAAGTGGACTTGGCGGGTGGCAACCAATGTCCAGCTGGATCATACGGATATTTTGAAGATATAATACACTTTCTGACAACAGGGACTACGTTGAAGGAATACTCTGTCCAACAGAAGAAGGAATTGGTGGTGCGCGCTGTGGATTTTTCTGTCATTGCGGGGCACCTATACAAAATGGGAAATGATGAGATATTGCGAAGGTACATACCTAAATTTGAACGAAGTCAGATCCTCGCGGAAGCACATGGGGGAATTGTAGGAGGACACTATGCAGGATGAGCAACTGCACAAAAGATTCTCTGCACAGGGTTGTGGTGGCCAAACCTTCATCGGGATTCAAAAACATACTGTAAGGCCTGCGATATATGCCAAAGGACTGGTAAACCATCGCGAAGGGACAAGATGCCTTTGAATCCACAAATGATGCTGCAACCCTTCGAAAAGTGGGCAATTGACTTCGTGGGACCTATCAAACCCAGGGAAAAACAGGCGTGCGATACATTATCACCACGACGGAGTACCTAACGTGCTGGGTGGAGGCGTAACCAGTCAAAGACTACATGGCCGCTACGGCTGTGAATTTTTTGTTCGAACACGTGTTGACTTGATTTGGCTATCCGAAAATCTTAATGAGTGATTGCGGTACACATTTCCTGAATAAAACCATCAGCGCGCTCATAGAAGAGTTCTAGGTATATCACCAGAAAAGCACACCGTATCACCCACAAGCTAATGGGACAATAGAATCATTTAACAAAATACTAGAAACTACACTAACCAAATTATGCAATGCGCAGCAAAGCGATTGGGACCTGTGCGTACGTGCAGTACTATGGGCTTATAGGACGACGTGCAAGAAACTGACGGGACAAACACCTTTTCGGTTAGTTTAAGGTGTGGAAGCTGTCATGCCAATGGATTATATTGTACCTAGTCTACGCATAACAACACTCATAGGTATACAAACCGTGAAGCTCTAGAAGAAAGACTCGCACAGTTGGACAAACTTGAGGAGGAGCGGTTCCTGGTCGGTTTTCATCAACAGGGGCAAAAGCAGTGTGAGAAGGCCTGGCACGATCGCCATATTAATTTACGCACATTCAAGGTAAATGATTTAGTGTTGTTGTATGACAGTAAGTTTGATAAGTTCCCTGGAAAGTTTAGAATGCATTGGTTGGGACCATATGTTGTTAAGGAGGTCACAGAGGGAGGCACGGTCTAGCGAGTCAAACTCAATGGAGAATCTTTCTCAGGAAAAATGAATGGCAGCCACTTGAAACCCTACACGACGGGGCTGGCTATCTAAATAGCTGACAGAAGCACAGTCTTCGTGCTCCAAGAATCCAGAAAAAGGCACAGGACTATAAACATATGCAAAAGATACCGGTACATATGTTGTTATATATCTAGGGGGGATAATATGGGGTACCAAGGGAGGTACCCAAGGTAATAATGTAATAATGGGATGGGCCATAGTAATAAATAAGGTGGTTAACCCATATCATGTAAGGGACCATAAGTAGTTAGTAATAATGTAATGGGCCCATGGTATTAGTTGATGGTGTGAGGGAACCATGGTAATGACCCATGGTATTGTATGTATGAGGCCTATATAGAGGCTAGAGACTCCATGTCAAGGAAGATTGTCAATGATTATTATATGAATAGGCATATGGCTTGTGGAGTGTTCTCCTTCCTTAAGGAGTGAATGTATGGTGTTGCCCTACCTTAAGGGTTTGATATCAATAAAGAGAATCATTTCTATCTATTTCGATCTTATTATTCTTGGGTTTATTTCTATTCTCATATATTTTCTGGGTTAAATCTATAAAAAGTGGTATTAGAGCTATAACAAGTGGTATCGGAGCACTTTCTTGCTAAAAAGTGGAGAAATTTTTGCCAAGTAAGTGAATTTTTTCAAAACCCTCTTCATGACGGGTCTAGGTTTTACAGGAAAAGATAATGGTCCTACTATTGAAGAATACATAAAAAAACAGAAGTCATTATGGAAAAACAATTGGAAATGGTGGGTAGTGTGGCTATAACAAATGATATTAGATCTATAACAAGTGGTATCAGAGCTATAACAAGTGGTATCGGAGCACTTTCTTGGGAAAAAGTGGAGAATTTTTTTTTTAATTTTTTGTAGGATTTTGGGGGCAGCGAGTTTGCAGATCAGATCTATATATTTTGGTGCAAGATATGAAAAATATAATTACATATCTGGATTCTTTGTGAAAAAATAGCCGATTTAAAAAAAAAATCGGTTGAATCGGAGTCCGGATGAAGGAGATATCACTGATCTAAAAATCAGTGGGGTTGCAGACAATTTTTCAGGGCAGCAAGTTTGCGGTGCAGATCTAGATGTTCTGGTGTAAGATCTACAAAATATAATTGTAGATCTAGATTCTATGTGAAAAAATACCCGATTTCAAAAAAAAATCGACTGAATCGGAGTCCGGATGAAGGAGATATCACTGATCTAAAAATCAGTGGTGTTGCAGACAATTTTTCGGGGCAGCGAATTTGCGGCGCATATCTGGACGTTCTAGCACAAGATATGCAAAATATAATTGCCGATCTGGATTCTTTGAGAAAAAATACTCAATTTCAAAAAAAAAATCAGTCGAATCAGAGTCCGGATGAGGGAGATATCGCTGATTTAAAATCAGCTCTTTTTTGCAAAAATTATGGTGACGGCGGGAGAGTAGCAGCGCAGATATGAAATTCCAATGTCTAGATCAGGATTTCTATCACATGGGCAGATGCAGAATGGTTTTTCCATTTCCGAAAATAGGTCATAATACGAATTCTGAGCAATATTGACGGAATTGTGACCATTTCAAATTTTCGCCAATTTTTTTGTGATGGCGGCCCTAGGTCAGAATTTCAGGGACTTGTATAAATTTGATGGCTCTCATCCAGCCAAATGGTTAGCACAAATGGAGAAATATTTTAGATTGAATTACATCATGGATGATGAGAATCAGTTGAGTGTGGGAAAACTGTACTTGGACAATGAAAGACAACAATGGTGGCAATGGCATCAACGTTGCTATCGAAGGCCCTTAACTTGGGACACATTCACAAAAGATCTTATGGATCACTTTGACCGTAAAGCTAATCTTGTGGATAAGTTCACACAGACAGACACACAATCTAGCAAAGATGTTATTTTAAAGAATGAAACCAATGAACCTAAAGGGTTATTTTCTGCTGGTATCTCCTTATTACAGGTCCATGGATTGATTCAAAAAGAGAAGATCATTGTTTCTATAAATCCTAGTCGCAAGCATAATTTCATCAATGTTAATTTGGAAAAAAAATTGCAAATTCCAGAAAAACACATTGAAAACACACAAGTGGATAATGAGGATGTTCTAGTGTATAAGGATTTGAAGATTTCTATGGATAAGTATGTGTTGCATGGTGATTTTTATACTTCAGAGATGGATAATATGGATGTTGTTTTGGGATGTCCTTGGATGGAATCTGTGGGTACTATCAATATTAATGTGCAGAAGAAATTCCTGAAGCTCTGGTATAAAAAGAAGAAAATTACATTACAGGATATTTCCATCAATAAACAGGTAGAGTACATGGAGGTTGAAGCAGAAGATGTTCCAGGGACTGACATATCAGATGATGAGCCTTTGAGGATCGACAATCAAACACAAACATAGGCTGAAGCAGAAAAGGTTACAGGTACATCAGATGAGGGCTCAGCGGTTGAAGTCATATTGGAAAAGAAGACACCACAACAAGAACCACAGTAGGGTGAATTAAAGAAAAAGACACCGTGGGTTAAAACTTCAACAAATCATCACCCACATCACCCCATAAGACAACCATCAAGATGGCAACCAATTAGCCACACAGACAACAACCCTCGCAGGACAGATAGAGAGGAGAGAAGATCCACCTACTACACATCAACACAGCAAAGATACCACGGTCAACTTCCATCTCAAGTGAGCGAGGCACCAGCGAGATCGAGGGTTCACCTCTCTCTTGGATGGCTAGATGCACGTGCATGGTACCAGTGGACTACTCTTTTGAGTAGATCTTATTATTTGTGTTCTTCCCATGTTTCGGAGATGAAACATGCTAACGGGGTGGAATGTTATATATCTAGCGGGGATAATATGGGGTACCAAGGGAGGTACCCAAGGTAATAATGTAATAATGGGATGGGCCATAGTAATAAATAAGGTGGTTAACCCATATCATGTAAGGGACCACAAGTAGTTAGTAATAATGTAATGGGCCCATGGTATTAGTTGATGGTATGAGGGAACCATGGTAATGAACCATGGTATTGTATGTATGAGGCCTATATAGAGGCTAGAGACTCCATGTCAAGGAAGATTGTCAAGGATTATTGTATGAACAGGCATATGGCTTCTGGAGTGTTCTCCTTCCTTAAGGAGTGAATGTATGGTGTTGTCCTACCTTAAGGGTTTGATATCAATAAAGAGAATCATTTCTATCTATTTCGATCTTATTATTCTTGGTTTTATTTCTATTCTCATATATTTTCTGGGTTAGATTTATAAAGATGTAGAGAAGCACTCCCGACACAGAGATCTCAGAACAGTGTATACAACAGATCCACCAAGCAGCAGCTCAGTGTGTTGTTGACCTCTGCGCAGTTCAAGAACAGTTGGCGGGACTCTGTACAAAGATCACCGCACCTACAGAATGACTCAAAGACGAGTCATGATGTTTGTGTTGGGGGCCTGTTGGGCATGGAATCCCCCCAAGGCATGTTTTGGGGCTCAAAGCCCAAGTTTTGACTGAATCTTTTTGTAAAGCTCTGCGAATTGCGGGCATGGGGCGCAAAAGTATGATAGAGTCACAGGGTTGTCCATCCTAGTTTTGTAATGTAATGTCGGCTGGATAGACCTACCCATGGTCTGCGGACCATGGGATTGTATAAATAGAGCGAGGCTCTAAGTAGAAAAAAAGGAAGAAGAAGAAGAGTCGAAGTGTAAAGTGTGTCTTTGGGTTGTAGAGTAGGAGAAGGCTTTGTAGTTGAGTGCGCAGAGGCCTAGTAGTTTGTAGTTGAGTGCCTGAACCCCTTCAGCTAAGTGCGCAGGGCGAAGTCGAGTCTGTAACTGAGGAAGGAATTAATAAAGAGAGTTTTTATTATAATTATGTGTATTTGTTCTTGGGTTAATGATTGATTGATATAATTTGCAAGTATATTTTTTATTTACTGCGCGAACATGTATGAATGGTTTATGTTGTTAAGTATAACTTAAAGTATGCAAGTAGGCTAAAATAATCAACTAACATTGGAATACCAGTAAGGTCTTGGGTAATAATGTAGAAGCCCGGTGTTCAGCCCTTGGGTATGGCTACGCAAAGGTAGTATATCGGGCTGCAAGGTATGGGAAAGTGCATAGGGTCAAACCGCGAACCAATTGAACTCCTCGGATATCTCCAGGGTATGAAAACCTGGTCCTAACACCGTCTCATACTACTTTGGGTGAGACCTCAGTCTGCGCTCCACAGACTGTTGCCTAAAGGGCCAGTAGTACCAGGATTTGTTTGGCTAAATTAACTCTGAACCTAGGTTAGGCCCCATTAAGCCAACATTCCCTGTCAGTTTCCTCTTCATTATAAAAGCTTTCTTTCATGTCTGAAAATGCTAGTATCTAAGATTGGGATTCATTGATGCTCCTTTCTTTTATTTATCAACCGTTAGTATTTTTTACCTCAATCAGCTATAAACTTCGGCTCACTTCAATTCTTTTCTTCCAAATTCTAAATTTGTCAAATTATTTGTTGTTATCATTCTCTTTATAGATTTCTCATTAGATCTGTAGCTTTACTTGTTAAAACTGGAATCCATGCCCAATGGTGTGTTTTGTAAACATCCCAACCAACTCTATCTTATAAACTAAATCTAGCCACAGAACTGAATTGTAAAACCTATTACTACAGTGACCTAGAGTAGTTGAGTTTTAGGGAGAGATCCCTCTCTGGGTTGAAGGGACAGCTTTCAAACTAGAAGAGATTTGAGGTTACCTTAGGTTTTTCCCATAGCTAGGGTTTTCCCTAAGTGATAACATTTTGGCATTGTTACCGGGGAATGAAAGGTGTATTTTTCCCCAAATGATTTGATTGTTGAAGATCAGATCTTTGAGGGCAAACAAATATTTGTATATCAGTTTGGTTACAAGATGTTTTCTTTGGCGACTCCACATTACAATATGAAGGGTTCTTATTGACAAAGTTCTGGCTCATTCAGGTGTATATACTTAGAGGAACCCTAATGCAAACCTGCATCAACTTTTTTCAAGCCCAGAAAAGTTATTCTAGAAAAAAGCTCCTAGCCAATCAAGTATCGTCAATTTATAAAGGTCTTTTTCTCTACACGCAAAGCTTAAAGATTTTGAATACTTGGTGTTAGATATCAAATTTGAAATTAATTTAATTAGATCTAAGTCTGAAATTAGTCTATCATATATTTTTATTGATCCAACATATCTTAAGACCTTCACTGCTGGGTCGTCTATCTCGGAAGTAGAGCTGTCAGCACAAGATTTTGAGATTTTGTCTCATTTCCAAAACTAGAGAAAAGAGTCCAGGAACTTCAGGAAGCTGGTGCTAAATCTCCAAAATTTCCTTATTTCATCCCATCTTTGTTTACCCCAAATACCCATCTATCCTCTGGGGGTTTTCAAAAGCCTATTCCATCAACTGCTATTCCAACAATATCAATATCTTTGGCATTCGATGTCCTTACTCTTGTTGTTAGTATAATTTCATATCTCAGTGCTATGGCTGCCAAATATGCACCTTTGAATCTTGGAGGGTCGATCCATGACCTCTCACAAAATTATGCAAAATTTCTTATTCATTTTAATGGTACTGGATATTATACAATTCAACAACATCTAGACAAGATTAAAATTTTTGTAGATCTAGAAGAAGTTGACCATGAGGACGTCAAATTGGTACTTGTTCCACAAATTCTATCGGATGAGGTAGAGAAATGGTTCAGATCTTTACCTGCAGCAAGTATCAATACCTTCCAACATTTTAAACAGTTGTTTCTTACCACATGGGAAGTGAAGAAAAATCCCCTGCAAATTTTAACCGAGTATAATGCCCTTAAAAGGAATCCAAGGGGATATGTTCAAGAATGCACGGCTAGGTTTAACAAGATTTATAATTATATTCTAGTTGAGATCAAACCTCCTCATGGTTTTACTTTATTACACTATCCTAATGGTTTTGATTCTGAGTTGTATTATCAGCTCTGTGAGAGGAATCTTGCTACTTTAGTGGAAATGTAGAGTAATGTTATTGGAGTGGAGGCCAATTTATTAGCAAAAAAGGCAAAAATGAAGGCTGAAAGAAGAGTAGGTTTCAAATAAGATTCATGTTCATCTCCTAACTTATTTGATGTGATGTTGAAAACTATGGAGAAGTTAGTGGATAATTAACTCCTCCCCAAAATGAAAATCAACCTCAAGTCAGAAATCTGAATTTCAGAAGACCCCAGGTTGCTCAAAATAGTCCTAGAGAGCATAAAGGTCCTGAGGAACAACAACCTATTGTTCGACCTCCTTTTCCAAAATATTTTCTTGATGAAGATACCATTGATGAAGAAGATTGTCAGATTGGATGTTTCGATGATAAAGAAACCCAATGTTTTCCACCAAAGAAGAACATGAAATTTATGCTAGTTTCTCATGAGAAAAAGACAACATTCATCTTTGTGATTCAATTGTTTATCACCGGGGGTATAATAATGCGGTGGATGATTTTCAAAGGAAATACAACCTCAGAAACCGAAATGTTCCTATCAAATATCCACCAAAAAAGACAACAACTAAACAACAAGCTAAACCTAGAAAAGAGATATTGAAGAAACCAAGGGAGCCTAAGAAGGATAATCCAAAAAAAGAAAAAGAAGCAAAAAATGAGACCAAAGATTCATAAAAATGATAGTCAACCTTTAATGAGTTTGAAATAAGTAAGTTTAAAGCATCCATTTCTTTTGTTGAACTTATGAGAAATGAGCAATATAGGAAAATAATTTTTACTATTGTTAAAAGTTCAAAAATTGATCAAGTCAACATAAATTCACAAGATTCTTTAAACCCAGATGATGATTCTCTTGAATTTGTTTTTGGCCCACATGTCACTAGTTTAAACAATGATGTTCCCCCATTTTATGTAAGTTTGAACATACATGATATGATCCTTCATAACACGATGTTAGACTCTAGAGCTTCACATAACCTTATGCCTAAGTCAATCATGGACCATGTAGGACTCCAAATTACCAGAGCCTACAAAGATTTGTTTTCTTTTGACTCAGAAAAATAAAGTGCCTAAGGCTTATAAAGGATTTAGTTGTCACCCTAGCTCAGCTTCCTGCTAAGAGTGTATTGATGATTATAGTAATAGCAGACATTCCAGCTAGATTTGGCATGTTGTTATCCTGATCTTAGGCAGCAAGATTGAGAGGAGCTTTATAGATGGAATTTTCCTATGCTTCTATCCCATTGTTTGGTGAAATTAAAAGACTGTACCGAGAGGTCCAGATGGCCTATATAGTGAGCAACAGAACCCAACCGGATAATCATATTATTTATGCAGTAGACATAGAACTAGGATCACAAATTTTCTTCAACGACTATTTTTTGAGGGAGAAACATCAACAGAAAATGAAACTAATATTCAACAAGAGCAGGTTCAAAAATTTTCAGATGAAGTCTGGAAATTACATTTTGATGGCTCCACTTGTGAAATTTTTTCTAGAGCAATAGTATGGATTGTTCCACTAGATTGTACAAGGCAATTACATTCATTTAAATTATATTTTGATTGTACAAATAATGTGGCAAAATATGAAGCTCTCATTATTGGGCTAAATATATTAAGAGAGCAAAAGGCAAAGAAAATTCACATTTTTGGGGATTTAGAGCTAATTGTGAATCAAGTCAAACATACCTATCAAACTAAGCATCCGAGAATGAGAGCCTATAGGAATGAGGTATGGGATTTATTTTCTAACTTCTTTTCTAAACATAAGATCTCACTGGTACCAAGAGAGGAGAATGGAACTATAGAATCTTTACCAACAACTTCTAGTGCACTCAGAATTTCAATTTATCCAAATGAAAAGTATGAGATCAATGTTAGACATAGACCTTCAATTATAGATAATACAAAGCACCGGCATGTGTTTTAAGACAATCAACAAATCAAAATATTTCTTGAAAGAACATATGAATTTCTCAGCACTCCAATAGAAAAGCATGAAGATGAAACTACAGATAAGAATTATGAAACAACAGCCTTTTTGAACATTGTCGCTAGACAGGAAATTATTCAATTAAGTAACTCTCTAATTCCTAGAGGCTTGGTTCCTTTAGAAAGGTTGTTTGATTCTAATGATGTGGCAGTTAAACCAAGAATTCTTCCAAGCGATGGTGAGATGGAAGATTACAATTTGGGGACTGAAAATGACCCAAAGATAGTAAAAGTTTTTAGCACTTTGAAAAAGGAGCACAACCCAAAATATGCAAAATATTTGAAAGAGTTTTCTGATATATTTGCTTAGAGGTACAAATATTGGAGGATTTATAATCAAACCATCATCCATCATACTATACCACTTAAGGAAGATGAGAAACCTTTTAAATAAAAGTTGAGAAGGATGAATCGAAAGCCTCTTCCACTAATTGAGAAGGAAGTAAAAGAATTGTTAGTTGCAAAAATCATCATTCCGCTCAAAATTTCAAATTGGGTAGCAGACTTGGTGCTAGTGAGAAAGAAAAATGGGGAAATTCACCTGTGTGTGGATTTCAGAAATTTAAATAAAGTCTCACTGAAGGATAATTATCCTTTACCAAAAATGGATCACATTCTGCAGAAGGTGGTTGGTGCAGAAAGGATTTCTATGTAGGATGGGTTTTCAGGATACAATCACATCCTAGGTGACCCAAAAGATCAGGAGAAGACCGCCTTAACCACGCTATAGGGTATGTTCATGTATTCTAAGATGCCATTTGGACTCATGAATGTCGGAGCTACTTTCCAGTGTGCAATGGATATAAATTTTTCTGATGAAAGAGATAAATGTGTAGTAATTTATCTAGATGAAATTACCGTTTTCTCAAAATATAAAGATACCCATTTGAGGCATTTGAGGCATTTGAGGACAAGTTTTAGCAAGTGTAGGAAATTTTGAGTTTCTCTAAATGCGAAAAAAGTCCCATTTCTTCATGAAGGAAGGCAAGTTGTTGGGACACATAGTATCAAAGGACAACATCCAAATAGACCCCATCAGAGTGAGAATAATCCAAAAGATTGAGCAACCCAGAAATAAGAAGGAAGTGAAATCCTTCTTAGGTAAAGTAAATTTTATGCGGCATTTTATTCCAAATTTTGGAGATATTTTAAAAGTAATAATGAGTATTCTTAAGAAAGGGAGCGATATTAAGTGGAATGAGCAAGCAAAGAATTCTTTTAATTATATCAAGAGAGCTTTAGGCCAAGCACCTTTACTCGTTAGTCCATATTTTTCCAAAGAATTTCATGATTTTCTCTTTTGCCTCCAAACACACCATCTCTGGTGTGATGCTTCAGAAGAATGAGGTAGGTCAAGAACAACCCATCTCCTTTTTCAGTAGGGCATTGAGGGATGTTGAATTGAAGTACAACATTGTAGACAAATATTCATATGTGTTAATCAATTCACTTACATATTTTTGAGTTTTTATTTTGCAAATTCATGTGATTGCATATGTGTTAGATGTTGCAATAAAGAGTATTTTATTATAGTCAGACAGTGATGGCAGAAGAGGGGCGTGGATTGCTAATATGTTATAGTTTGACATGGAAATCAATCCTACCAAGTTAATTAAAGGACGGGGTCTGGCCAAACTAATGACATAAACAAATCTTAATGCTTTTGGTATAAATTTTGTTCTTGAATTATCAGATCTTGCCAAGTGAAGAATCAATGGTTAAAGTCGAGGATTGTTTCAAACAATGTCTGTGGTATGTTGATGTTGTTTAGATTCTGAAGAATTTAAAGTACCACCAAGAATAGATAAGACTCGAGCTAGATTTTTGAGATTGAAATTTGTTAAGTATTGTCTTTTAAATTGTTATTTGTATTGGAAGGACCCTCAAGGTAATTTATTAAACTACCCATTAGAAGATGAAGCCAAGAAAATGAGTAAATAGTTTTATGAAGGATCCTGTGGGGGACATCATTAGTGAAAATCCACAACAAATAAAATCTTGAGAGCTGGATTTTACTGGCCTACTTTATTTACTGATGTTAGAAAAGAAGTAAAAATTTTTCATAAATCTCAGTTGTTTGAGGGCAAGTCAAAATTAATGTCTTTACCTTTGAAACCTATCTTCGTGGAGGCACCTTTCCAACGATGGGGCCTTGAATTTATAGTTTAAATTCATCTGACATCGTCAGTACAGCACAAATGGATCTTAATGGGGACATATTACTTGAAAAAATAGATTGAGGCATTTCCAAGGAGGCAAGTTACTGATCTTGTGGTTATTCACTTCTTAGAAAATATTGTTTCTAGGTTTGGTTACCCAAACAGAATTATTACTGATATTGCACAATGCTTTAAATCTAAGAGATTAGTAAAATTCTGTGAAGACTACCATATCAAGCTTAGCCATTCCACAACCTATTACCCTCAAGGTAATCTACTCATAGAGTCCTCCAATAAGAGTTTGATCATAATTATTAAAAAATTGTTAGAAGACAACAAAAGTTCTTGGCATACAAAACTCAAATTTGCCTTATGGGCATATAGAGTTAGTATTAAGAGGTCGATCAACAGTTCTCCTTTCCAGTTGGTATATGGTGTTGACGCAATGTTTCCTGTTTCAATTAGAATGTTTGTTATGAAATATTTGCAAGAATTTGGAGAAGAAAAAAAATCAACTGCAGAGTAGGATAAATCAATTAATTGAAGTGTAATAAACTTGAGAGAGAGTGTATGAAAAATATCAGGAAGTACAAGATCATATTAAGAAAGTTTTTGACATGAAAATTAAAGAGGATGACTTTAAATTCCAAGACTTGGTTTTAAAATGGGATGCCTGTATTGAAGATAAGGGTAAGCACGAGAAGTTTGAGAACATTTGGAAAGGGCCACATAGAATTGTAGCTTTCTGCGGTAGAACGGTTTCATCCTAAAAGGTCTGTAAGGAGAATTACTGCCTAGAGGTCTATTCAATGGACGTTTCCTGAAGAATTATATCTCCTTAAACAAAGAATGATTTTCAAGCTTCATTGTACATATCCATATATTTTTGAAAAATATCTTGTAGGTCTGGATGAATATTCTAAGGGACGTGAAGCCCAAAGTGAAGGCCCCTGAGGTTCTTCTGATATTCATCGAAAAACAAGAGTTTTTTTAGAGGCAATTATATTTTTCAAAGGTCCAGAGTCTGTAAAAGATCATATCTTAAAAGATGAAGTTCTTATTTCTGAGTCGATAAAAGTTTTTTTTTGAGCTAGTATTTGTAATGGATGAGGAAACTGGTCTATGGGATTCTTTATGTCATCATTGATCAACAACATCCCCATGGATCCAGCTATTATCACAATAAAATTTATTTTTAAAGGTTTTCACACAAAAGACTAACAATTTCAGTGTCAGCTCTTTTGATGTAATAAACAGGGAAATTACTGATAATGGGGCTATCTACGTTTTAGTGATCCGATATGGTCTACTAAATAAATTCACTGGTAACGGAATCATCAGAAATTTCATTTTGACTGACAGGCCAATTGTCAGCGCCAAAACCAAATTTTAAATTTAAAAGGTTATGGCTATTCTGACCACGTCAGCATCAACAATATCATTAAAACGTGTCTCTATCCGGTTCGAAGGGGTAAAAAGTATTGATTGATGATTTTTCTCTGCCACTTTGAATGATTTTAATTAAAATGGTCTAACCGTATGATACAAAATCCATTTGTAGCCATCACTTCAAACTATCTAATCATTCACTTACCAACTATAATATTCCGTTCCGCATGTTAAGTTTTTTTACCATGTCCTCTCAATAAATTTGTTTTTTGTTAGTTCGGGGATAATTACACTTGGCATTGAACCTGTTTAACTCACAAAGATTCTGGATCATATCCCAAGAAGACTACATAGCATGATGGGAAAAGGAGGCAAAGAAAATCATTATGAGCTCAAAGCACCAGATTTGCTGGAAATATACCCCGATATCCAGCAATTGTTTCAGCAAGCCTGCTGGAGTGAGTTTTTCCACTGTTGTACTGACTACCATGATGTAGTGGCTCAATATTTTTCTCAAGAGTTTGATGGAAATCACATGGAGGTTGGAAGTATGTCCTTTTCAGTTATAGAGAAGTCAATTGATGACGCCACGACCTTACCAGTGGATGGAGACAAGATTTTTCACAGTCATTTGTTGGCAGGGATCAATGTCCCTTTCTTTTTCAAAGAGGAGTTCAAGGGACAAAATTGGAGGGTTAGAATTCGGAAGGAATGGTAACAGGGAAAATGGCATGTCCCTCTAAGCCTCTGTCAAGAAAAAACTTACCTGCAAAGGGAGGTTCAATCGGGTAACCTCTACCACTTCTATTTCATTTCACATCTAGCTAGTCAAATTAGAATCAATCCTTGTTTTTATCTACTAGAAAGAATTAAGCACATCGCAGCTAGGTTCAAGGCCCGAACAGGCCCCTAATCCCCTTTCATATATCACAAAGCCCTAATAAAACTACTAATTGAAAACCATCTAGCTAGGGCAGAAAGGACTTGGATCCATTTCCTTTTTGGGGGAGGTTTTTATCCTCAACCCCTTAAAAGACAAAGAGCCAAACCAAAGACTAATAAAAAGGGGAAAAAAACAAAGGACAAGCCCCTATTGAGATAACTCCCATTCAAGAAAACATAGATGTCCCATCTACATTCTCCAGTCCTAAAATCCCCAAATTCTACCAGAGAAAAAGTGTTAGGCTTAGTAAACCAGACCCTGTATCCCCCGTAAACCTACCTATTTATATCTTATCTCCCTAGGTTGTTAGTCCACCTATTGAAGCCTCCACTTTACACACAACTAAACCAGAAGTTATTAAAGGCAAAGATGTATAGATTGAGACCGAAGAGGAGGAAACACTATTTGGAGTTTTTAAGGGTGGAAAAATACCACATACAAGGCCAACAAACTAATTAAGATACAAAATTAAACTCAGAAATAAACTAGGGTTGGCCAAAGAAATGATTGATGTTGACAATATGCCACTAAAGGTCCGCATCATCACAGGAAGAAGGCTACAGGCTCTAAGAAGAGCAGAGACAAAGAAATTTTTAAGAAGGGCCCTATGAAGACAAGGCAAAGAAAAAAACAAAGACTTGAGAAGCTGGATGTAATTCTCAGGGCAGCTAGTACCCTTAGCTAGGAGACTTAGGGGAGAAAATTGAAATTTTCTCTATCTATTTCATGAAAAAGGGGCTTTTATTTTAACGTTGACAATCGACCTAATAATTTTTTGCATACAACGGAATAGCAAAGAAGTTGACATTCCCATCATCAACGTTTTTGGTGAAGATGGCAAGTTCACTGTCAACTATTTTGAAACAAAATTGTGTCTCGTCTGATAGAAGATGATGCAAGGAAGAAAGTCGACATTTAGTCTGTCAGCGATTTTGGAGCAAATAGGGAGCGTTGTCATCTCTGTTGTCAGAGAAATTCAGACACGAGAAAATGCCTGACATTCCCACTGTCAGCGATTTTGGAACATGTGGAAAAGAAATTCTAACAGTCAGTCTACAAACGAAAGATACAAATAAGAAAGCCAATGAAGCTGACAGCAACAGTATCAACGATTTTCACCAGGAGGTCTGAATGAAAGAAAGGATAAACAAAAAGGCAGTTTTGGTGGAAACTTGATCCTGTTTTTAAGAGGGACATGTTTTTCAATTAGGATGTTGTGTTATCAGTTAGGTACCTATTTCTATTTCCGAGGAAGACAATTTGAGAGATATTTCACTTGACCTACATATCATCATATTTTCCAGTAGCTATTTTTAGGAAAAACTGAATGTATTTAAGTTTTTATTTACATGCATGACCTTGAAGATATTTATATATTTTAGATTATTGTAATTAATTTGAAGACTATTATTTCGTGATCAGTTGATGTAAGGTATGTAAATAAAATTTATGAAGAATGAATAAGGGTTGGATTTTACTGAAAACATTTTGCATTCTAGTATATTTGGGTAGTCTTAAATATATTACAGTTTTTGATGATCATTTTATGGGAAAAATCATGTGTTTTAGTTCCCTGTCAGTTTCCTCTTTCTTGTAAAAACTTTATTTCATGTTTGAAAATGTTAGTATCTGAGATTGGGGTACATTGATGCTCCTTTCTTATATTTATCATCCATTAGTATTTGTTACCTCAATCAGCTATAAACTTTGTCTCACTTCAGTTGTGTTCTTCCAAATTCTAAATTTGTCAAAGGATTTGTTTCCATCATGCTTTTTATACCTTTCTAATTGAAACTATAGATTTACTTGTAAAAACTAGACTCCATGCCCAATGGTGTGTTTTGTAAAAACCCAACCAATTCTATCCTATAAAATAAATATGGCCATAAAACTCATGATCCAAAATCTTTTGCTTATAGATGTGTTTAAAGAATTACATGCATAAATTGTAACTTAACATAGAAAACTTAATGTGCACATGAGAGAAGAGGAGAAACACATAAAGAAAGACAACAAGACTTGATAATGTAGTTCATCTGACTTGGACTACGTCTCCAGGCCCTACTTGATCAATGGGGAGGCCTTCATTCATTAAGTGGCATGAGAAAGAAGAGTACAAGCATCAATTACAAAAAGGAGTTTTATACCTCCATACTGAAAAATGGCCAAAAAATGTAGAACTATAATAGAGAAGTGGATAGCACCATTGCATTCGTGGCGTTGAGAAGTGCTGAAACATATAAAATTTGTCAAAATCTGACAAAGTGAAATTTTGGCCCTCTTGCAAAATTCTGCCTTGAACTGTGTGGACTGCCTCCTCCCTTTGGGCACACTGATAAACTGCGTTTAAATAAAACTTGGCCGGTGGATTTTACCAAGTTGGCAGTTGGCTGAGTTGGTTAAGGAGCCTAGTTAATTGGGAGGAGGTTGGGTAGTCAAACCCCACCTCCTCCTTTTTACATAAAAAAAATTATTTATAAATAAAAAAGTTGGATGGGTCAGGCCCGCCTTGGGCGGCTCGCCAACCATACCTCTACTGGCTCCATACATTAATGGTTGGTGGTTTCATGTCTCGAGCTGGGTCCATGCCCCAAGGGCCAACCCACCCAAATCCATAGTTTGTTTTGATGTGTCCCGTGGGCTCCACGGGATGGTTGTGGGGTGGCAGGGTCATGGCCGCCCACATCGTTGTCGTGTAGTTAGTTCCGTGGGAGGGGCTGGGGGTCATGGCCCGCCCCTCCACCATATTTGTTTTTTGGTTATGTGCGGATGAGAGTTCGGGTGGTGGGGTTGGTGGCTCACCACCCCCTTTTTTTTATATATTTTTTGTTATATAAAAACAAATTGCAGATTTTGAAAATTCAGTTTTTTGGACCGAAGGAGTCATTTTAACGAGGCAACAATTTTTCCTAGAATTTGGCCTAAGTTGGCCGGATTATGTTCGCCGAAAAAATTCCAAATTGTGCATTCGTTAATCCTGCCCAGTCATCAAAAAGTCAACCCAACTTTGACTGCCTCTATCTCCTTCATCCGGACTCGAATTGGAGTGTCGTTTGTACCATTGGAATCAGAGCGAATAACACTTCAATCTGATGTCAAGTTCATTGTCTTTCCACCACTTTGTATTTTGAGTTTTTTCCATGCCACTGGTGTGTAAAGATCCACTTGGATCAACTCAATTGTGAATCCTACTATGACAATGACCTGGAGTAGTTGAATTTTAGGGAGAGATCCCTCTTCGAGTTGAAGGGCCAACTTTCAACTTAAAAGAGGTTTGAGGTTACCTTAGGGTTTTTCTCGCAACGAGGGTTTTCCCTAGGTGATAACATTTTGGCACCGTTTTCGAGTAACGAAATGCATACTTTTTCCCAAAATGATATGATTGTTGAAGATCAAATCTTTGAGGGGAAACAAATATTTGTATATCAGTTTGGTTGCTAGATGTTTTCTCTAGTGACTCCACATTACAATCTGAAGGGTTCTTATTAATAAAGTTATGGCTCATTCAGGTGTATATACTCAGAGTAAACATGATTTGAACCCACCTCAGATTTTTTCAAGCCTAGAAAAGTTATTCAGGAAAAAATCTCCTAGTGAATTAGGTATGGTCAATTTAGAAAGGTCTTTTTCTCTACCTATAAAGCTTGAAGCTTTTGAAGACTTGGTGTTAGATATTAAGTTTGAAATTAATTTACTTAGATCTAAGTCCAAAAGTAGTCTATCAGATATTTTTATTGATCCAACAGATATTAAGACCTTCATCATTGGGCCATCTATCCCAGAAGTGGAGCTATTACCACAAGATTTTGAGATTTGGTCTCATTTTCAGAAACTAGAGAAAAGAGTCCATGAACCTCAACAAGTTGTTGCTAAATCTCCAACTTTTACTTATTTCATCCCATATCTTCTTACCCCAACTACCCGTATGTCCTGTTTGGGTTTTCAAAAGCTTATTCCATTGTTATTCTAACAATCTTAGTACCTTTGACAATCGTTGTCCTTACTCCTACTGTTAGTATAATTTCACATCTCAGCCCTATGGTTGCCTGATATGCACCTTTGAATCTTGGAGGGTCGATCCATGACCTCCCACATAATTATGGACAATGTTTGATTCTGTTTGATGGTATTGGATATTATATAGCTCAACAACATCTAGAAAAGCTTAGCTATTTTATAGATCTAGAAGAAGTTGACCATGAGGATGTTAAATTGAGACTTTTTGCACAAAGTCTCTTTGGTGAGGTAAATAAATGGTTCAAATATTTACCTGAAACAAGTATCAATACCTTCCAATAGTTTGAACATTTGTCTCTCGCCAAATGGGAAGTGAAGAAGAATCCCCTGCAGATTTTAGCAGAGTATGTTTCCCTTAAAAGGAATCATGGGGAATATGTTCAAGAATTCACGACTAGGTTTAACAATATTTATAATTCTATTCCAGCTGAGATAAAACCTCCTCCTAGTTTAGTTTTATTACACTATCCTGATGGTTTTTATGTCAAGGTTTCTTAGCAACTCTATGAGAGGAATCCTGCTACTTTAGAGGAAATGCAGAGTAATGCGATTGGAGTGGAAGCCAATTCATTGGCAAAGAAGGCAAAAATGAAGGTTGAAAGAAAAGTAGGTTTCAAAGAAGATTAATATTCATCTCCTGACTTAAAATTTAATTCGATGCTGAAAACTATGGAGAAGCTGGTGGATAAATTAACTCCTACCCAAAATGAAAATCAACCACAATTCAGAAATCCGAATTTCAGAAGACCCCAAGCTGCTCAAAATCGTCCTAGAGAGTAGAAAGGTCCTGAGGAACAACAACCTGTTGTTTGTCCTCCTTTTCCAAAATATCTTTTTAGTGAAGATACCATTGATGAATAATATCATCAGATTAGGTGTTTTGATGATAAATAACCCAAAGTATTTGCCACTAAAGAAGAACATGACATTTTTGTCGGTTGCTCAGGAGAAAAAGACAAAATTCATCTTTGTGATTCAGTTGTTTATCAGCAGGGGTATAATAATGTGGTGGCATATTTTCAAAGGAAGTATAGCCTCAAAACCCATAATGTCCCTATCAAAGCTTCGCCACAAAAGACAGTAGTTGAAATTCAAGAAGAACCTAGAAAAGAGATATTGAAGAAACTAGGGGGGGCTAAGAAGGACAATCCAAAAAAAGTAGAAGAAGAAAAAAAGGAGACGAAAGATTTAGAAAAATGGCAGTCAACCTTTAATCTAGAGTCTGAAATTAGTAAGCTGAAAGTATCCATTCCTTTTGTTGAACTTTTAAGAAATAAGCAATATAGGAAAATGATTTTTACTATGGTTAAAAGTTCAGAAACTGATCAAGTCAACCTAAATTCACAAGATTCTTTAAACCTAGATGATGATGCTCCTGAATTTGTTTTTGGCCCACATGTCACTAGTTTAAATGATGATGTTCCCCCAGTTTATGTAAGTCTGAATATACATGATAGCATCCTTCATACTGCCATGCTAGACTCTGGAGCTTCACATAACCTTATGCCTAAGTCAGTCATGAACCATCTAGGAGTCCAAATTACTAGACCCTAAAAATATTTGTTTTCTTTTGACTCCAGAAAAGTAAAGTGTCTAGGGCTAATAAAGGATTTAGTTGTCACCTTAGCTTAGCTTCCTACTATGAGTGTATTGATGGATATAGTAGTAGCAAACGTTCCAGCCAGATTTAGCATGTTGATATCCCAATCTTACGAAGCAAGATTGGGAGGAACTTTATAGATGGACATGTCCTATGCTTCTATCCCATTATTTGGTGAAATGAAAAGATTGTACTGAGAGGTCCATATGGCCTATATGGTGAGTAGTGCAACCCAACCAGATAATCATCCTATCTCTGCAGTAGACACGGAACTAGGATCAAAAAATTTCTTCAACAATTGTTGTCTTGAGGGAGAAACATCAACAAACAATGAAACTAATATTCAACAAGAATAGGTTCAAATTTTTTTAGATGAAAACAAGAAATTACATTTTGATGGCTCCACTTGCGAAAAGGGTTCTAGAGCAGGAGTATGGATTGTTCCACCAGATTATACAAGACAGTTACATTCATTTAAATTGTATTTTGATTGTACACGTGGAAGAATATGAAGCTTTAATTATTGGGCTAAATCTGTTAAAAGAGAAAAAGGCAAAGAAAATTCACATTTTTGGGGATTCGGAGTTGATTGTGAATCAAGTCAAAGGTACCTATCAAACTAAGCATCCAAGAATGAGAGCCTACAAGAATGAGGTATCAGATTTATTTTCTAAATTATTTTCTGAACATGAGATCTCACTGGTACCAAGAGAGGAGAATGGAATTGCAGACTCTTTAGCAACATATGTGAGTGCATTCAGGATTTCGATTTATCCAAATGAAAAGTATGAGATCAATGTTAGACACAAGTCTTCAATTTCGGATAATACAAAGCACTGGAAAGTGTTTGAAGAAGATCAAAAAATCAAAAGATTTCTTGAAATAATAAATGAATTTCTTAGCACTCCAATAGAAAAACATGAAGATGAAACTACAGATAATAATTATGAAAGAACAATATTTTTGAACGTTGTGTCTGGACATGAAATTATTCAATTAAGTAACAATCTAATTCCTAAAGTCTTGGTCCCTTTAGAAAGGTTGTTTGATTCAAATGATGTGGTAGTTAAGCCTAGAATTCTACCAAGCGATGGTGAGATGGAAGATTACAATTTGGGGCCTCCTAATGACCCAAAGATAGTCAAATTTTCTAATTTGAAAATGGAGCAGAAACCAAAATATGCAGAGTTGTTGAAAGCGTTTGCTGATATATTCGCTTGGAGGTACTAAGATTTGAATATTTATGATCACACCATCATCCAACATACTATACCACTTAAGGAAGATGAGAAACCTTTTAAACAAAAGTCAATAAGGACCAATCTGAAGCTATTTCCATTGATTGAAAAAGAAGTAAAAAGACTATTAGCTGCAAAAATCATCATTCCACTCAGATTTTCAAATTGGGTAGAAAACGTGGTGCCAGTGAGAAAGAAAAGTGGGGAAATATGACTATGTGTGGATTTCAGAAATTTATATAAAGTCTCACTGAAGGATAATTGTCCTTTACCGAAAATGTATCACATTCTACAGAAGGTGGATGGTGCAGAAAGGATTTCTGCGTTGGATGGGTTCTCAGGATACAATCAGATCCTGGTTGACCCAAAAGATCAGTAGGATACTGCCTTCACCACACCATGGGGTACGTTCAGGTATTCTAAGATTCCATTCGGACTAATGAATGTCAAAGGTACTTTCCAGCACACAATGGATATAGTTTTTGCTGATGAAAGAGATAATTTCATAGTAATTTATCTTGATGACATTATTGTTTTCTCAAAGTATGAATCTACCCATTTGAAACATCTGAGGATAGTTTTTAGCAAGTGCAAGAAATTTGGAGTTTCTCTAAATCTGAAAAAAAAGTCCCATTTCCTCATGAAGGAAGGCCATCTGTTGGGACACATAGTATCAAAGGATGACATCTAGATAGACCCTAGTAGAGTGAAAATAATCCAAAAGATTGAACCATGAAACAAGAAAGAAGTGCAATATTTATTAGGAAAAATAATTTTTTTGCAACGTTTTATTCCAAATTTTGCAGAGATTTTAAAATTAATAACGAGTATGCTTAAGAAAGGGAGCAAGATTAAGTGGAATGAGCAAGAAAAGAATTATTTCAATGATATCAAGAGTGATTTAGGCCAATCACCTCTACTCATTATTCCATATTTTCTAAAGGTTTTCATGATTTTCTCTTTCTCCTCTGAGCACACCATCTCTGGTGTGTTTCTTTAGAAGAATAAGGCGGGTCAAGAACAATCAGTCTCCTTCTTCAGTAGGGCATTGAGGGATACTGAACTAAAGAACAACATTATAGACAAATAGGCATATGTGTTAATCAAAGCACTTAAAGATTTTAGATTTTTTATTCTGCATTCTTATGTGATTAAATATGTGCCAAATGTTGCAATAAAGAGTATTTTAGTACATCTGAACAATGATGGAAGAGGAGGGACATGGATTTCTAAGATTTTAAAGTTTGACTTGGAAATCAAGCCTACCAAGTTAATTAAAGGATAGGGACTGGCTAGACTAATGACTGAAACAAATCTTGATGCTTTTTGTATAAATTTTGTTCTTGTATTATCAGATCTTCCAAGTGAAGTATCAATGGTTATAGTTGAGGATGGTTTCAAACAATGTCCGTGGTATGTTGATGTTGTTTAGATTCTACAGAATTTACAAGTACCACCAAGAATAGATAGGACTCAAGCCAGATTTTTGAGATTGAAATCTATTAAGTATTGTCTTTTAAATGGTTATTTGTATTTGAAGGACCCTCAGGGTATTTTATTGAAATGGCTAATAAAAGATGAAGCCAAGAAAATGAGTAAAGACTTTCATGAAGGATCCTGGCGGGGACATCATTACTAGAAGGCCACAACATATAAAATCTTGAGAGTTGGATTTTAATGACATACTTTATTTTTTGATGTCAGAAAAGAAGTAGCAGCCTGTCATAAATGTCAGTTGTTTGAGGGAAAGTCAAAACCAATGTGTTTACCTTTGAAACCTATCTCTGTGGAGGCACCTTTCCATCAATGGGGCCTTGACTTTATAGGTTAAATTCATTTGGCATCATCAGCACAACGCTAATGGATCTTAATAGGGACAAATTACTTCACAAAATGGATTGAGGCACTTCCAAGGAGGCAAGCTACTGAGCTTGTGGTTATTCAATTCTTAGAAAATATTCTTTCTAGGTTTGGTTTCCCAAAGAGAATTATTACTAATAATGCAGAGTGCTTTAAATCTAAGAGATTAGTAAAGTTCTGTGAAGACTACCATATCAAGCTTAGCTATTCCACAACTTATTACCTCAAGGTAATGGACTGGCAGAATCCTCCAATAAGAGTTCGATCAAAATTATTAAAAAACTGTTAGAAGACAACAAAAACGCTTGGCATACAAAACTCAAATTTTCCTTATGGGTAGATAGAGTTAGTACTAAGAGGTCAATCAACCCTTCTCCTTTCCAGTTAGTATGTGGTGTTGAATCAATGTTTCCTAATTCAATTGGAATGCTTGTTATCAAATATTTGCAAGAATTGGGAGAAGAACCAAATCATCTGCAGAGAAGGATAAATCAGTTAATCAAAGGGTAAGAAACAAGAGAGGGAGTATATGAAAAATATTAGGAAGTAAAAGATCAGATTAAGAAATTTTTTGACAAGAAAACTAAAGTGGACGAATTTAAATGTCGAGACTTGGTTTTAAAATGGGATGCCCGTATTGAGGATAAGGGTAAGCACGAGAAGTTTGAGAACATTTGGAAAGGGTCATACAGAATTGTAGCTTTTCGTGGTAAGAACGGTTCATCCTAGAAGGTGTGCAAGGAGAATTACTACCTAGAGGTCCAACCAATGGAAGTTTCCTGGAGCATTATATCTCCTAAAACAAATAATGATGTTTAGGTTTCATTGTACATATCCATATATTTTTGAAAAATATCTTGCAAGTGTGGATGAATATTCTAAGGGAATTGAAGCCAGAAGCGAAGGCCCTGAGGTTCTGCTAATATTCATCAAAAAAAAAAAAAAAAATTAGTGACAGTTATATTTTCTCAAGTTCAGAGTCTATAAAAGATCATGTCTTAAAAGATGAAGTTCTTATTTCTAAGTCAGTAAAAGTTTTATTTTCAGCTAGTATTTGTAATGGATGAGGCAACTAGTCTATGGGGTTCTCGTTGCCATCATTCATCGGCAACATCCCCATGGACCCATCTGTTATCACAATAAACTTTGTTTTTAAAGTTCTTTAAGAAAAGGATGATAGTTTCAGTGTCATCTCTTTTGATGTAATAAACAGGGAAATTACTAATAGTGGGGCTATCAATGTTTCACTGGTTGGATATGGTCTGCTAAAGAAATTCACTAACAACTATCTCATCAGAAACTTTATTTTTACTGGCAGGCCAACTATCACTGCCAAAACCAAATTTTAAATTTTGAATGGTTATGACTACGTTAACCAGTAAACATCAACGATATCATTAAAATGTGTCTCTATCCAGTTCGAAGGGGTAAAACGTATTGATTAATTATTTTTCTCGACCGCTGTGAGTGAATGTCATTAAAATGATTTAACCATATGATTAAAACTCCATTCGTAGTCATCACCTCAAACTCTGTATCATTCAGTTACCAGCTGTAATATTTTGTTCTACATTTCAAGTTTTCTTACCATGTCCCATCAGTAAAAAAAAAATTTGTTACTCCGGGGCTAATTACACTTGGAATTGAACCTGTTTTACTCATAGATATTCAGGATCAAATCCTGGGAAGACCATATAGTGTGATGCGAAAAGGAGTCAAAGAAAATTGTTCTGAGCCTAAAGCACTAGATTTGTTGGACATATACCCGGATATCCAACAATTGTTTCAACAATCCGGTTGGAGTGAGTTTTTCCACTGATGTACTAACTACCACGATCCAGTGCCTCGGCCTTTTGCTTAGGGGTTTGATTGAAATTGTGTGGAGGTATGAGGTGCATTCTTTTTAGTTACAGAATAGTCAATTGATGATGCCACGACCTTACCAGCAGATGGAGAAAGTATTTTTCACAGTCATGTGTTGAGAGGGATCAATGTCCCTTTATTTTTCAAAGAGGAGTTCAAGGGTCAAAATTGGAGAGCCAA
This sequence comes from Pinus tabuliformis, assembly GCA_031772625.1. Classification (NCBI taxonomy): domain Eukaryota; kingdom Viridiplantae; phylum Streptophyta; class Pinopsida; order Pinales; family Pinaceae; genus Pinus; species Pinus tabuliformis. Next base: position 197,326,115 of record CM062816.1, read on the forward strand.
AATTTGGAAGGAATGGTTACAGGATAAATGGCATGTCCCTCTACGCCTCTTTCATAAATATTTCACCTGCAAAGGGAGGTTCATTCGGGTAAACCTCTACCACTTCTATGTCATTGCACATCTACTGGTCAAATTAGAATCAATCCTTGTTTTTATCTACAAGAAAGAATTAAGCACATGGAAAATAGATTCAGGGCCAAAACAGACACATCCTCCCATTTCATATATCACAAATCCCTGATAAATCTCCTAATAAAAACCAGCGAGCTAGGGCAGAAAGGACTTGGAGCCATTTCCTTTTTTGGGGAGGTTTTCAACCTCAACCCCTTAAAAGACGAAGAATTAGACCAAATACTGCTAAAAAGGGGGAAACGACCATAGGAAAAGCCAAAATTGAGCCAACTCCTAGCTAAGAAAATATAAATGTCCCATCTACATCCTCTGGCCCTAAAATCCCCAAAGTCTACCAAAGAAAAAGTGTCAGGATCAGTAAACCAGACCTGCTGATGTCAACTCTCCCCAGGTTGTGAGTCCACCTATTGAAGCCTCCCCTATAGACATAGCTAAAGCATAATTTATTAAAGGCAAATAAGCAGATATTGAGACCCAAGAGGAGGAAACACTATTTGAAGTTCTTCAGGGTGGTAAAATACCCCATACAAGGCCATCAAAAAAATTAAGATACAAAATTAAACTCAGAAATAACGCAGGGTTGGCCAAAGAAGTGATTGATGTTGAGAATATGCCACTAAAGGACCTCATCATCAACAAGAAGAACGCTATAGGCTCTAATAAGAGAAGAGACAAAAAAATGTGAAGAAGGGTCCTAGGGAGACAAGGCAGAGTGAAAAACAAAGACTGGAGAAGGTGGATGTACTTCTCAGGGTATCTAGTACCCTCGGCTAGGAGACCTAGGGGATTAACTTGAAGTTTTGTCTATCTATTTAATGAAACAAGGGTTTTTATTTTATCGCTAACAGTCAGGCTAATTATTTTTTTTATACAGTGGAACTTTCAAGAAGCTGAAATTCCTATTGTTAGTGTTTTTGGTGAAGTTGACAGGTTCACTATCAGCTATTTTGAAACAAAATGGTGTATTCGTTGATAGAAGATGATACATGGACGAAAGGCAACATTGAGTATGTCAACGATTTTGGAGCAAACAGGGAGCGTTGATGATCCAAACTTAAACAAGAATGCAGAAACTTACATGTATAATCATAAACACAAAGGTGCAGCAGAAAAATACTTCATTTCATTAATAGAAAAATATTGAACTATGCTTACAAACATAATGGAAATAAGATAGCTCGGGTGATGGTAACTTATCTCTGAGAAGAGATGTGGTTGATACATTCCTTTGGAATATGTTACAATGAGGCTCAAGGGCCTATTTATTATTGGAAAACATGAGAAAACCCTAAACAACTAAAGCCCTAACCCCAAGAGATGTAACACCAAGAGTTTGTGGGCCTCGTTGGGATTAGTTGGGTAGCTAACTTCACGAGGCTGTAACTTGGTCATATTATCTCTGTTTGGCGCGTATGATACCTTGTTGGAAAGGTATCTATGATTACAACTGCAGGCCTACCATGGAACCCAAAAAAAACGTTGTTTAATGGGTCAAAACTAGAAGAAAAAAAAAAACTAGAAATAGATGAAATTGAATGGGGAGTCTAGGTGGAATAGGCTAGTGGCCACTAATATCCACCTAGATCATTCCTCCCCTTAGGAAGCAATGTTCCCCATTGCATGCAGAGCCTCCATGAGGTGACGAAATTTCTATTGAACCTGGTCCCTGGTGAACCACTTTCCCTGGTGAAGGAGTTGGCCTACTTTAACAAATTGATATAGTTATATCCTCTATTGGAGAGTGTTATTGATCGATGTGTCCATGATCTGATCATTTGTGGCATGTTCCATGCAGTTCAGGTTGAGCTCTGTTTTTGTGAGTTATTCTGCAATGTCAGATGTGTCCAACAATGGTGGAAAGTATGGCCGAAGGAAATTGACATTGAACACTGGGTGAAGACCAAGGAATGGTGGGATGTTGAGAACGAAGGCATTTTAACCAATGGCCTTGGTGATGGTGTATGGACCATATCGGAGCGGGCAAAGCTTGCGGTGGGGTCCAACAAGGCACTCCTTCTGCAATGTATCCAAACTTTGTCACCCACTTGGAACTTGTGCAGCACTCAATTTTGATCATGGCACTGCTTGTACTTAGCATTGGCTCTGTCCAATATATCATGTAATTGCTAGTGAATTTGTTGAATTTGCTCAGTGAATATGTTAACCCTTTCAACTTCGAACTGAACGTGAGCCAAATCTACCCGAGTGGTTGCAAATACTATGGCCACATCAATGGGGCATATGGCTGAAATACCAACCCTACCTAAAAGGGGTTGTGGCATGTTGAGATATGAAGAGCTCTGTTGTAGCTATGTTGGACATATGGTAGAATTTCATCCCATGTGCGTGGATGATTCGAGCTGTACATGCGCAAAATGCATATGATCATCTTGTTGACAACCTATGTTTGGCCATCAGTTTGGGGATGGAAAGTTGTGGACTTAGTAAGTTTTGTATCCATCATCGACTAGATAATTGACCAAAATCCATTCAGGAATCTGTTGTCCCAATCTGAGACAATGGATTGTGGGATCCGAAAGTGTACCCATACTCGCTCAAAGAAGAGCTTAAGAGTGGCCTATATTGTGATACTCTTCTTGCAGGCCACCGCGATGGCCATCTTAGAGAATATGTCGATGACCACAAAAATTAAATCGTTGTTGTGCTTAGTAGAAGGAAGGCCCGACATGTAATCCATGGAGGCAGATTCCCAAGGTTGGCCAGGAGTAGTTAGAGGATTATACAGGTCTTTCTTCTTGGGGGTTGGTTTGGCAATGGCACAGGTGGTGTAGGATCTAATGTACTTCCAAACATCCTAACGAAGTTTTGGCCAATAAAAATACTCCTGCAATATCGTTGTTTTTTCTCTACTCCGAAATGTCCAGTGACCTGACTGTAGTGTGCCTCTAAAATAATCCTGGCACGCTCACTTGAAGGAACATAGATGTGTCTGAGGTGGCATAATATTGCATCTTGAAGGTGAAAATTTGGAACTTGCTTCCCTTCAAGGAGTGTCAGGTATATGCTGCCAAATTTTGGATCGCTCTTGTAAAGATGCATCCACCTCGATGTCTCGTGCCCAGAGGAGTTGAGCAAAGTGATCAACACCATGACCGGTGGTCGGCTGAGGCAATCAACAACATTATTGGTGTTTCCCTTCTTATACTTAATGTTTAAATGGAACTGTTGCAAATAGGTGGACCATTTATGATGGTGATTGTTTTGCAACTTCCCTTGCGTCTATATGAACTGTAGAGGTTAGTGGTCTATGTGGATTATCGTTTCCTTCCCCAAAATGTAATGCTTCCATTAATGATAGGCCTGCCTAATGGAATACATTTCTTTGTCGTAAGTGGGGTACTTTTAGACTGTGTTTGAAAGTGTCTCACTATGGTAAGCCATTGGATTCCCATGTTGAGTAAGAATCACACCAATAGCATAGTCATAGGCATCTGTCTCAATCCCAAATGGTTGTTGCAGGTCTGTTAATGTGAGCACTGGTGAAAAACAAAGGAAATTCTTCAACTTGGAGAACGCTTGTTGGGTTTCTGACCAAAAAAAAAAAATCTTTCGCTCTGCCCTTGGTGACCTGACTTAAATGCCAAGTGATATGAGAGAACCCCAACACTAACCTATGGTAGAAATTGGCAAAGACCCAAAAAGTTGTAGAGCTCTATTAGAGTGGTTAGGGCTGGCCAATTTTGAATGTCTTGTATCTTAGATGTGTCCACATGTACACCCTGCTCATCAATGATGTACCCCAGATATTGAACCTGGGCCAGGCCAAAGGTACATTTCTCCAAGTTAGCACACAACTTGTATTGGCATAGGTTTGAAGGACCTGTCGAATATGGTGGAGGTGCTCTTCCCAACTCTGGCTGAAGATCAAGATGTCATCTAAATACACAACCATAAATGCATTGGTGAAGTATCGAAAGATGTCATCCATAAGTCTCATGAAGGTTGTAGGGGCGTTCTTCAATCTGAACGACATGACCAACCATTCAAAAAGGCCCTCCTTGGATTTGAAGGTAGTCTTCCACACATCGGAGGGTTCGATAGGCATCTAATGATAACCTAACTTCAAGTAATTCTTGTTGAAATATCTGGCCCCCTTGAGCTGGTCCAGAAGGTCATCAATTCACGGGATTAAGTACCTATTCCAGACAGTGATCTTGTTCAACGCCTGATAGTCAATACAGAGTCTCCAAGCCCCATCCTTCTTCTCTACCAATACAATCGGGCTCCCACAAGGTGATGAGCTTGGCTTGATGTGCCCTTTCTGCAATAGTTCCTAAATATTCCTCTTGATCTCATTGTTCTCCAGAACAGAGCGTAGATATTTCACTTGACCTACATATTAACATATTTTCCAGTAGCTATTTTTTGGAAAAATTGAATGTATTTAAGTTTTTATTTACATGCATGAACTTGAAGATATTTAGATATTTTATATTATTGTAATTAATCTAAGACTATTATTTTGCAATCAGTTGATGTAAGGTCTATAATGACAGTTTATGAAGAATGAAGAAGGGTCGGATTTTACTGAAAACATTTTTCATTATGGTATATTTGAGCAGTCTTAACTATATTACAGTTTTTATGAGCATTTTATAGGAAATTCATATGTTGTAGTTCCCTATCAGTTTCCTCTTTGTTATAAAAACTTTCTTTCATGTCTTGAAATTTTAGTATTTGAGATTGGGATCCATTGATGCTCCTTTCTTATAGTTATCATTCATTAGTATTTGTTACCCCAATCAGCTATAAATATCATCTCACTTCAGTTATTTTCTTCCAAATTCTAAATTTGTCAAAGGATTTGCTACTATCATGCCTTTTATAGCTTGCTCATTAGATTTGTAGCTTTACTTGTTAAAACTAGACTCCAAGACCAATAGTGTGTTTTGTTAACAACCCAACCAATTATATCCTATAAACTAAATATGGCCACAAAACTCAATTGTGAAACCTACTACTACAATGACATAGAGTAGTTGAGTTTTAGGGAGAAATCCCTCTCCAGGTTGAAGGGCAAGCTTTCAACCTAAAAGAGTTTTGAGGTTGCCTTAGGGTTTTTTCCACAACCACAATTTTCCCTAAGTGTTAACATTTTGGCGTCGTTGCCGAGGAACAAAAGGCATATTTTTTCCATAAACGATTTGATTGTTGAATATCAGATCTTTGAGGGAAAACAAGCATTTGTATATCAGTTTGGCTGCAAGATGTTTTCTCTAGCGACTCCACGTTACAATCTAAAGGGTTATTTTTGATGAAGTTCTGGCTCATTTAGGCATATATACTTGGAGGATCCCTAATCCGAACTCACCTCAGATTTTGTGAAGCCAAGAAAAGCTATTCAAGAAAAAATCTCCTAGAAAATCAAGTACAGTCAATTTAGAAAGGCATTTTTCTCTACCTAAAAAACTTGAACATTTTGAATACTTGGTGTTAGATGTTAAATTTGAAAGAAATTTAGTTATATCTAAGTCTGAAAGTAGTCTAGCGGATATTGTTATTGATCCAACCTATCTTAATACCTTCACCCTTGGCCCATCTATCTCGAAAGTAGAGTTATTACCACAATATTTTGAGATTTGGTTTCATTTTCAAAAACTAGAGAAAAGAGTCCAAGAACTTCAGGAAGTTCATGCTAAATATCTAAATTTCCCTTATTTAATCCCATATTTGTTTAGCCAAACTACCCATCTATCCTCTAGTGTTTTTCAAAATCCTATTCCATTAACTTTTGTTCCAAAAATATTAGTACTTTTGAAATTCGTTGTCCTTACTCATATTGTTAGTATAATTTCACATCTTAGCCCTATGGCTGCCCAATATGCACCTTTGAATCTTGGAGGGTCGATCCATGACCTCCCATAGAATTGTGGATAACGTCTGATTCATTTTGATGATACTGGATTTTATACAACTCAACAACATCTAGACAAGCTTAACGATTTTATAGATCTAGAAGATGTTGACCACAAGGACATCAAATTGAGACTTTTTTCACAAAGTCTGTCGGGTCAGGTAAAGAAATGGTTCCACTATTACCTGCAGCACGTATCAATACGTTCCATCTATTTGAACAGTTGTTTCTCACCAAATGGGAAATGAAGAAAAATCCCTTGCAGATTTCAACCAAGTATGATGCCCCTAAAAGGAATCCAGGGGAATCTATTCAAGAATTCACGGCTAGGTTTAACAAGATTTATAATTCTATTCTAGCTGAGATCAAACCTCCTCATGGTTTAGCTTTATTACACTATCATGATGGTTTTAATTATGATTTGGCTTATCAGCTTTGTGAGAGGAATCCTGCTACTTTAGAGGAAATGCAGAGTAATGTGATTAGGTGGAGGTCAATTTATTGGAAAAGAAGGAAAAAATGAAGGCTGAAAGAAGAGTAGGATTCAAAGAAGATTCATCTTCATCTCCTGACTTAAAATTCAATGTGATTCTAAAAACTATGGAGAATTTGGTGGATAAATTAACTCCTCCCCCAAATGAAAATCAACCTCAAGTCATAAATCCAAATTTCAGAAGACCCCAGGTTGCTCAAAATCATCCTAAAGAGTATAAATGTCCTGAGGAACAACAACCTATTGTTCGTCTTCCCTTTATAGAATATTTTGTTGATGAAGTAACCATTGTGAAGAAGATCATCAGATTGGGTGTTTTGATGATAAAGAAACCCAAGTATTTTCCACCAAAGAAGAACATGACATTTTTGTTGGTTTCTCAGGAGAAAAAGACAACATTAATCTTTGTGATTCAATCATTTATGAGTAGGGTTATAATAATAAAGTGGTAGATTTTTAAAGGCAGTACAACCTCAAAAACCAAAATGTCCCTATCAAATCTCCACCACAAAATACAATAGCTAAACCTAGAAAATAGATATTGAAGAAACCAGGGGAGCCTAAGAATGACAATCTGAAAAAAGTAGAAGAAGCAAAGGAGACCAAAGATTCAAACAATCACAGCCAACCTTTAATCTAGAGATTGAAATCAGTAAGTTGAAAGTATTAATTCCTTTTGCTGAACTTTTGAGAAATGAGAAATATACGAAAATAATTTTTACTATGGTTAGAAGTTCAGAAATTGATCAAGTCAACATAAATTCGCAAGATTATTTAAACCTAGATGATGATGCTCCTGAATTTGTTTTTGACCCACATGCCACTAGTTTAAACAATGATGTTTCACCATTTTATGTAAGTCTACATATACATGATATGGTCCTTCATAACGCCATGTTAGACTCTAGAACTTCACACAACCTTATGCCTAAGTCAGTCATGGACCATCTAGGACTCCAAATTACTAGACCCTACAAAGATTTGTTTTCTTTTGACTCCAAAAAAGTAAAGTGTCTAGGGTTGATAAAGGATTTAGTTGTCACCTTAGCTCAACTTCCTGCTAAGAGTGTATTGATGGATATAGTAGTAGTAGACATTCCAGCTAGATTTGGCATGTTGTTGTCCCAATCTTGGGCAATAAGATTGGGAGGGACTTTACATATGGACATGTCCTATGCTTCTATCCCATTATTTTGTGAAATGAAAAGCTTGTACCGAGAGGTCTAGATGGCCTATATGGTGAGAAGTAGAACCCAGTAGATAATCGTCCTATCTATGCAGTAGAAACGGAACTAGGATCACATATTTTCTTCAACGATTGTTGTTTTGAGGGAGAAACATTAGTAGAAAATGAAACTAATATTCAACAAGAACGGGCTTCAAAAATTTTCAAATGAGGTATAGAAATTACATTTTGATGTTTCCACTTGTGAAAAGGGTTCTAGAGTAGGAGTATGGATTTCTCCACCAGATTGTACAAGAAAATTACATTCATTTAAATTATATTTTGACTGTGCAAATAACATCGCAGAATAGGAATCTCTCATTATTGGGCTAAATCTGTTAAGAGAGCAAAAGGCGAAGAAAATTCACATTTTTGGGGAGTCAAAGCTAATTGTGAATCAATTCAAAGGTACCTGTCAAACTAAGAATACGAGAATGAGAACCTATAAGAATGAGGTATGGGATTTATTTTCTAACTTCTTTTCTGATTATGAGATCTCACTGGTACTAAGAGAGGAGAATGGAATTGCAGACTCTTTAGAAACAACTTCTAGTGCATTTAGAATTTCGATTTATCCAAATGAAAATTATGATATCAATGTTAGACATAGGCCTTCAATCACAAATAATACAAAGCACTGCCGGGTGTTTGAAGACGATCAACAAATCAAAATATTTCTTGAAAGAATAGATGAATTTATCAGTACTCTAATAGAAAAGCATGAAGATGAAACTACATATAAGAATTTTGAAACAAGAGTCTTTTTGAACATTGACATGAAATTATTCAAATAAGTAAGAATCTACTTCCTAGATGCTTGGTTGCTTTAGAAAGTTTTTTCGATTCTAATGATGTGGTAGTTAAGCCAAGAATTCTGCCAAGCGATGGTGATATGGAATATTACAATTTAAGGACTGACAATGACCCAACGATAGTCAATGTTTCTAAGACTTTGAAAAAGGAGCAGAAACCAAATATGCAGAATTGTTGAAAGAATTTGCTGACATATTCGCTTGCAGGTATGAATATTTGAAGATTTATGATCATACCATCATCTAGCATACTATACCACTTAAGTAAGATGAGAAACCTTTTAAACACAATTTAAGAAGGATCAATCTGAAGCTACTATCGTTGATTGAGAAGGAAGTAAAAATATTGTTAGCTACAAAAATCATCATTCCACTCAGATTTTCAAATTGGGTAGCAAACTTGATGTCAGTGAGAAAGAAAAGTTGGGAAATTTGCCTGTGTGTGGATTTCATAAATTTAAACAAAGTTTCACTGAAGGATAATTATCCTTTACCGCAAGTGGATCACATTCTGTAGAAGGTGGTTGGTGCAAAAATGATTTCTATGTTGGAAGGGTTCTCAGGTTATAATCAGATCCAAGTTGACCCAAAATATCAGGAGAAGGTTGCCTTCACCATGCCATGGGGTACGTTCATGTATTCTATGATGTAATTAAATTAATGAATGTCAGAGCTACTTTCCAGCGCATAATGGATATAAATTTTTCCGATGAGAGAGATAAGTTCGTAGTAATTTATCTAGATGATGTTACTGTTTTCTCAAAATCCGAATCTACCCATTTGAAACATCTAAGGATAGTTTTTAGCAAGTGCATGAAATTTTGAGTTTCTATAAATCCGAAAAAGTCCCTTTTCGCCCTGAAGGAAGACAAGTTGTTGGGACACATAGTATCAAAGGACGGCATCCAGATAAACCCTAGCAGAGTGATAACAATCTAAAAGATTGAGTAGCCAAGAAATAAGAAGGAAGTGTGATCTTTCTTAGGTAAAGTAAATTTTCTATGACATTTTATTCCAAATTTTGCAGAGATTTTAAAAGTAATAACGAGTATGCTTAAGAAAGGGAGTGAGATTAAGTGGACTTAGAAAGCAAAGAATTATTTTAATGATATCAAGAGAGCTTTAAGCCAATCACCTCTACTAAGTAGTCCAGATTTTCCAAAGGATTTCATGATTTTCTTTTTCGCCTCCTACCACACCATCTCTTGTGTGTTGCTTCAAAAGAATGAGGCAGGTCAAGAACAACCCATCTCTTTTTTCAGCAGGGCATTGAGGGATGTTGAATTGAAGTACAACATTCTAGACAAACATGCATATGCGTTAATCAAAGCACTTAAATATTTTAGAGTTTTTATTTTGCATTCTCATGTGACTGCATATGTGCCGGATGTTGAAATAAAGAGTATTTTAGTGCATTCGGATAGTGATGGAAGAAGAGGGACATGGATTTCTAAGATGTTAGAGTTTGACTTGGAAATCAAGCCTACCAAGTTAATTAAAGGACAAGGTCTGGCCAGACTAATGATTGAAACAAATCTTGGTGCTTTGGGTATAAATTATGATCTTGAATTATCAGATCTTCCAGGTGAAGAATTAGTGGTTAAAGCTGAGGATTGTTTCAAACAATGTCTGTGGTATGTTGATGTTGTTTACATTTTGCAGAATTTATAAGTGCCACTAGGAATAGATAGGACTCAAGCTATATTTTTGAGTTTGAAATATGTTAAGTATTGCATTTTAAATGGTTATTTGTATTGGAAGGATGCTAAGGGTATTTTATTGAACTACCTATTAGAAGACAAAGCCAAGAAAATGATTAAACAATTTCATGAAGGAGCCTGTGGGGAACATCATTACTGGAAGGCCACAACAGATAAAATCTTGAGAGTTGGATTTTATTAGCCTAATTTATTTTCTGATGTTAGAAAATAAGTAGCACCCTTTCATAAATATCAGTTGTTTGAGGGAAAGTCAAAACTAATGTCTTTACCTTTGAAACGTATCTTTGTGGAGGCACCTTTTCAGCAATGGGGCCTTGAATTTATAGGTGAAATTCATCCGGCATTGTCAGCACAACACAAATGGATCTTAACAAGGATAGATTACTTCACAAAATGGATTGAGGCACTTCCAAGAAAGAAATCTATTAATCTTGTGGATATTCAATTCTTAGAAAATATTATTTCTAGGTTTGGTTGCCCAAAGAGAATTATTATTGATAATGCACAGTGCTTTAAATCTAAGAGATTAGTAAAAATCTGCAAAGACTACCATATCAAGCTTAGCCATTCCACGACCTATTACCCTCAAGGTAATGGACTAGCATAATCCTCCAATAAGAGTTTGATCAGAATTATTAAAAAAATGTTAGAAGACAAAAAAAGGCTTGGCATACAAAACTCAAATTTTCCTTATGGGAAATTAGAGTTAGTACTAAGAGGTCAATTAACACTTCTCCTTTCTAGTTAGTATATGGTGTTGATGCAATGTTTCTTGTTTCAATTGGAATGTCCATTATGAAATATTTGCAAGAATTGGGAGAACAAAATCATCTGCAAAGAAGGATAAATTAGCTAATTGAAGTGCAAGAAACCAAAGATAGAGTGTATGAAAAATCTTAGGAAGTAGAAGATCAGATTAAGAAAATTTTTGACAGGAAAACTAAAGAGGATGACTTTAAATTCCAAGACTTGGTTTTTAAATGGGATGCCCGTATTGAGGATAAGGGTAAGCACATTAAGTTTGACAACATTTGGAAAGGGCCATACGGAAATCCAGATTTCCATGGTAAAAAAAGTTTCATCCTAGAAGGTATGCAAGGAGAATTACTGCCTGGAGATCCAGTCAATGGATGTTTCATGAAGCATTATATCTCCTAAAACAAAGAATTATTTTCAGGTTTCATTATACATATCCATATATTTTTTTTAAATATCTTGTAGGTGTGGATGAATATTCTAAGGGACTTGAAGCCCGAAGCAAAGGTCCTAAGGTTCTACTAATATTCATTGAAAAATAAAATAATATTTGGAGACAATTATGTTTTTTCAAGTTCAAAGTCTGTAAAAGATCATCTCTTAAAAGATGAAGTTCTTATTTCTGAGTTAGTAAAAGTTTTATTTTGAGCTACTATTTGTAATGAATGAGGCAACTAGTCTATGGGGTTCTTGCTGTCATCATTTATCAACAACATTCCCATGGATCCATCTGTTATCAAAATAAATTTGTTTTTAAAGGTTTTTTTAGAAAATACTGACAGTTTCAGTGTCAAATCTTTTGATGTAATAAACAGGGAAATTATTGATAGCATGGCTATCAATGTTTTAGTGATCCAATATGGTCTACTAAATAAATTTGGTGACTATGGTCTCATCAGCAATTTCATTTTGATTGATAGGCCAATTGTCAGCGCCAAAACAAAATTTTAAATTTAAAAGGTTATGGCTATTCTGTCCATGTCAACATCATTAATATCATTAAAATGTGTCTCTATCCAGTTCGAAGGGGTAAAAAGTACTAATTAATGATTTTTCTCCGCCACTATGAGTGAATTTCATTAAAATGATCTAACTATATGATACGAACTCCATTTGTAGTCATCACCTCAAACTCTGTAATCATTCACTTACCAACTGTAATATTCCATTCTGCATGTCAAGTTATTTTACCATGTCCCATCAGTAAATTTGTTTTTTTTTAGTTTGGGGTTAATTACATTTGGTATTGAACTCGTTTTACTCATAGAGATTTAGGATCAAATCCTAGGAAGACCACATAGCGTGATGGGAAAAGGAGGCAAAGGAAATTTTTCTGAGCCTAAAGCACTGGATTTGTTGGACATATAGCCCGACATCCAACAACTATTTCAACAAGTTGGTTGGAGTGATTTTTTCCACCATTGTATTGACTACCATGATGTAGTGGCTCAGTCTTTTTCTCAGGGGTTTTATGGAAATCGCATGGAGGTTGGAGGTCTATCCTTTTTAGTTACAAAGTAGTCAATTGTTGAGGCCACAACCTTACCAATGGATGGAGATAAGATTTTTCATAGTCATGTGTTGGCAGGGATCGATGTCCTTTTATTTTTAAAGAGGAGTTCAAGGGTCAAAATTGGAGGGTTGGAATTTGGAAGGAATGGTTACAAGACAAATGGCATGTCCCTCTACACCTCTCTCAACAATATTTCACTTGCAAAGGGAGGTTCAATTGGGTAAAACTTTACCACTTCTATTCCTTGCACATCTAGCTAGTCAAATTAGAATCAATCCTTGCTTTTATCTACTAGAAAGCACTAAGCACATGGCAACTAGGTTCAGGACCCAAATAGACCCCTCCTCCCCTTTCATATATCACAAATCCCTAATAAAACTCCTAATCGAAAACTAGCTAGCCAGGGAAGAAAGGACTTGGATCCATTTCCTTTTTGGGGGAGCTTTTCAACCTCAACCCCTTAAAAGGCAAAGATGTAGACCAAATAATGCTAAAAAGGGGAAAAGGACTAGAGGACAAGCCCCTATTGAGCCAACTCCCAGCCAAGAAAACATAGAGGTCCCATCTACATCCTCTAGCCCTAAAATCCCCAAAGTCTACTAGAGAAAAAGTGTCAGGCTCAGTAAACCAGACCCTATATCCCCATAAACCTACCTGCTGATATAAACTCTTCCCAGGTTGTGAGTCCACCTATTGAAGCCTCCCCTGCAAACACAACTAAACCAGAAGTTATTAAAGGAAAAGAAGCAGAGATTGAGACCCAAGAGGAGGAAACACTATTTGAAGTTTTTAAGGGTGGAAAAAGACCCCATACAAGGCCAACAAACAAATTAAGATACAAAATTAAACTCATAAATAACCCAGGGTTGGCCAAAGAAGTGATTGATGTTGACAATATTCCGTTGAAGGACCTCATCAGCAATAGGAAGAAGGCTATAGACTCTAAGAAAAGCAGAGACAAATAAAATGTGAAGAATGGTCCTATGGAGACAAGGCAGAGAAAGAAACAAAGGTTGGAGAAGGTGGATGTACTTCTCAGGGCAATTAGTACCCTCAGCTAGGAGACTTAGGGGAGTAAATTGAAATTTTGTCGTTGACAGTTGGCCTAATAGTTTATTTTCATACAAAAAAACAATCAAGAAGCTAACATTCCCATTGTTGGTGTTTTTGGGTGACCCAAAACTGTGTATCCACTGATAGAGGATGATACAGGGATGAACGTCGACATTCAATTTGTCAACGATTTTGGAGCAAACAAGTAGCACTAACATCTCCATTGTTAGTGAAATTCAGACAAGTGAAAATTCCTGACATTCTCAATGTCAGCAATTTTGGAACAGGCGGAAAAGAAATGCTGACATTCAGTTTGTCAATGGAAGCTACAAATCATAAAACCAATGCATCTAACAGGGATGGTATCAATGATTTTCACCAGGAGGTTTGAATGAAAAAAATGATAAACAAAAAGGAAGTTTTGGTGGAAACTTGATCCTGTTTTGCAGAGGGACCTGTTTTTCTAGCTAGGATGTTGTGCTATCAGTTAGGGATCTATTTCTATTTCTGAGGAAGAAAGTTTGAGAGATATTTCACTTGACCTACAGATCAACATATTTTCCTGTAGCTATTTTTAGGAAAAAATGAATGTATTTAAATTTGTATTTACATGCATGAACTTGAATATATTTAGATATTTTAGATTATTGTAATTAATCTGAAGACTATTATTTTTCAATCAATTGATGCAAGGTCTATAAAGGTAGTTTATGAAGAATGAAGAAGGGTTGTATTTTACTTAAAACATTTTTCATTATGGTATATTTGAGCAGTCTTAAATATATTACAATTTTTTATGAGCATTTTATAGGAAACTCATGTGTTTTAGTTCCCTATCAGTTTCCTCTTTATTATAAAAACTTTCTTTCATGTCTGAAAATGTTAGTATCTAAGAATGGGATTCATTGATGTTCCTTTCTTATATTTATCAGCCATTAGTATTTGTTACCTCAATCAACTATAAACGTCATCTCGATTTAGTTCTTTTCTTCCAAATTCTAAATTTGTCAAAGGATTTGTTGTTATCATGTTTTTTATATCTTGCTCATTGGATCTATAGCTTTACTTATTAAAACTGGACTCCATGCCCAATGGTGTGTTTTGTAAACAACTCAACTAATTCTATCCTATTAACTAAATCTAGCCACATAACTCAATTGTGAAACCTACTACTATAGTGACCTAGAGTATTTGAGTTTTAGGGAAAGATCCCTCTCTAGGTTGAAGGGTCAACCTTCAACCTAAAATAGGTTAGAGGTTACCTTAGGGTTTTTCCCACAACAAGGCTTTTCCCTAAGTCATAACACATATGATCCTGAAACCATAATTGCTTGAAGTGGAAAGGTTGGTTGGAGGGATGTTCTTTCAGATCAATTTCTAACATAAGCGACCAATGATCTGGCCCCATTCAAGGAAAAATAAAGACTTCAAAGAAAATATCCTTTTGAAGGATCCCTTTAGAAAAGAGACATCTATCCAATCAACATGCTATCTGATAATGACCTCCTCGTCTATTATTCCAAGTGAATAAACCATTAATTGTGGGTATATCAAAGAGCTTCATCTGTCACATACTAGCATCAAAGGATATTGAGGTTGGGCCTAATCATCGCACTCCTCCCTTTTTCTCCTGAAGTGATCTGATGAGATTAAAATCTCCTCCAAAAATCCACAGGGAGTCTTATGCTATAACTTTGATATTCACAAGTTATTGTAAAAAGTTAAGTTTGTTCCCCATAGAGGATGGACCAT
Source organism: Pinus tabuliformis (assembly GCA_031772625.1). Taxonomy (NCBI): domain Eukaryota; kingdom Viridiplantae; phylum Streptophyta; class Pinopsida; order Pinales; family Pinaceae; genus Pinus; species Pinus tabuliformis. The sequence continues at coordinate 197,341,447 of CM062816.1, forward strand.
AGACTGTTGTGAGAAATACATACTCCTTAGTTCCTATATAATGGAATTGATATGTAAGAGCATTAGAGGGGGCCAACCAACTTTTGAATTGAACTTCATAAATCCCAACATTTCCTTTTGCTTCTATCGCCATGGATTGGCACCCTATCCAATAGTATGATGCAATTGTTGTCAACCTATCATTCATCATTTTGGTTTCCTAAAGAATCACAACAGTCGGTTTCTCCTTTTAGATTCTATACCTAAGATATATTTGCTTCCCCTTGCTATTCAATGCTCAAATTTTCCATGGAAGAACTTTCATTGAGAGAAGTTGGAGGGTTTGAGTAGAGCATCCAAAAATGTGGTTACCTAACTAAGATGGGCTAGGCCTTGCTCAATGGGAATCACTGAATCCTTGTTATTCTTCTTACCTTTTTTTTAGTCTCCTTGGTTAGATGTTTAAGAAGCACATCATTCCCATTCTCCTACAAAACTTGTCCCAAAGAAGATTGCTGAGTAGATCTGAGGGATTGTGCAGTTTTAGTTTTCCAAGAAAGATATGCATTCCCATATTGTTCACATTGTTATTTATTCAGTTCTGTGAGGTCTTGCACTACCCAATCATTAACCAGACCAACCAAATTCAATTCTTCTTTGGAAAGATCTTAATATTTTTAAGTGAGTAAGTTCACAACTTCATCAAATACTGACAAGTCAAGAAAAGGATTATATTCCTCTAGTTTGCATTTTTGGGCCTATTTTTCTGCTGTATTCTCGCCTGAATTGTGTATCATGTTAATATAGTCTATTTTATTTTTTTCTTCTTCCATTTCTTCCAAGGCAGAGAATGAGTTCTTATATTCCACCGACATAGAATTTGGAGGGTTTCGGTTCTTCTAATTGTGCCTCCTCGTAGAGACCTTGTAAACTTGTCGTTCCTCGAAAGAGTGCCCGCTTCTTGGTCCTTTCTTCACTGTGTAAATTCTCGAATGAGATGGTCGTGCTGGTGGCAAAACCGACATCAGAATGGAACATTTTCATAGTCAAGTGTTTGAGCCCATATTTCACCCTAGTAATCCAACTCTATGGATTCTGGTAATGGTTGGGATATGCTCATATAAACACATAGGTGCGCATAGGACATAGCAAAGTCACCTCTGAAACTTTGAAAATTTTCCCAAGTGCATTTCTAGTGCCTTCCAGTAGTTTAGGTATCCTAAAGTCGATGGGGAGGGAATATAGCCTTACCCAAACCGGGGCAACAGTAAATTCCTCCTTGTCCGACTTGAAACATGCTTCCCAATGATGAATATATAGCCCAACATTATTGTAAAAATACAGTCCACCTTCAAAGATATGTTCTTTCTCCTCTAAATTAGAGAATATGACTTCGAAGAATCCCTTAGGGACCAATCTCAAGTCTACCTCCCCTTTGGGCTACCAATGTTGTTGAATCCATTGTTCAAGTGTTAGAAATATGATCCAAATTAAATTAATATCGTTGAGTACATAAATTAATATTTAATTATTTAGAGTTTTGTTAGAATATTTAATTGATTATTTAGAGTCTTAGTGTCTTCTTATAATATCTATATGTTATAAGAGATATGGCATCTAAAAAGGTGTCATTTCTTAGGAACTAATTTAGGAAAATAGTTAGGAGTGTTGTTACAAGTGCATTAAATGTAAATGGACACTTGTAAATGAAATAAATGATCCATAACAAAATTAGTTTAGGGCACAAGATTATTTAAAGCTTGTTTCTCTCCACTTGCAAGGTTATTGAGTGATTGTGTGTAATCTCTTGTAGATTTTATGTAATTTTTCTATTCCTTATTAATAAAATTTATGTGTCTGAGAACACTTATGCTATTATTGTAGTATCAAAGCTACCATGGTGTAGGTATGAAGAGGAGATTCCAACTTTACAGGGTTTTGGAAAACTCCATCAAATTGGCCAACTACTGATTGGTATGCTAGTTGTTCAACTTTTTATAAAGGAAAATAAATTTGATTATTGTTTTTGATTTCATATTTTAAATCTGGAAATCAATTTTTTCATTATAAAATATTATTATTTTTCCACTTAAATTTGGCTGATGTTCTGCTCTATATTTATGAGTTTATGAATTTGTAGTTGTTATGGTGTATGATTTGTAATATATGAGGCCAAACCAAACCATTCTTGTATAGTAAATGGTCAGGAAAAATACTCGAGGATCATCAATTGGTACAGGCAGCAAAGACAAGTTACAGGCAGTAAACACAATTTACAGTCCAGTAAAAGAATTCTACAAGAAGTGTGAAGGAGATCTGTGGAAGGAGCTCGTAGTGTTTAGCTTGGAAGTGGCAACAAATTGTGTGGAAGAGCCATCGTGAGGAGCCATCATCGTGTACCAATTGTGTGAAAACCATGATCACCAAGAGAAGAGCCTCAGGAGTGTGAAATATCATTGAACCTGCATGGATCTGTGTGCAAGTGAGAACTTTGATAGCCAGTGGAAACTTGTGTGTTGCAATGTGAAGAACTTGCTTGGAACCTTGAAATTGTTGTATTGAGTTATGCGTAAAGGATGTTAGAAAATGTAACTAGGTTTGTCCTTCATTTAAATGTATTTGAGTCATCTTGTAATGTACTTGTCAAAAGAATAAATAAAAGAATTATTATTATTATTATTATTATTATGACTTATTAAAGCATGGGTTCCATGCTTGGGTCATCACGTTTTAGGTCAAAGTCCCTATTGAGGACTTCTAGGATTTATTCTGAGTCAATAGAGTCATTGTACTTTTAAAGAGACCCTTCTTGGGCTTTTGAATCATGTAAAAATGTTTACTATTGAGTTAAATAGAATTTATGTATCTTCCACACCAAGTTAGCCTAGAAGAGGTCAAGTCGGCCTAAGGACATCAATTCGACCTTCATTGAAGCTTATAAATAGAAGCAAGTTGAATTCATTTGGAGCATCGCATCTCAAGCAAGTTAGATATCTCTAAATAATCCAAAGAAGTGTGAAGTGGGTCTAAGGAAGCCAAAGGAAGTGTGAGTTGGGTGGAGTCTAAGGAAAAGAAGGAAAAAAAAACTTGGTGCCTCTCTCTCTATTTTGTACCCTATTTTGGGAGATCTAAGTCTTCCAAGTTTCACTGATATCAGAAGTCATGTGAAGCTGGAAACTTCCTGATGTCGGAAGCTGCTATATAGTTGAAGTTGCTGGAAGGGAGATCGAAGATCTGGGAGGCTGACGTAGTGTGGAGGAAAGGTTTGGTATTTGTCTAGGGTGAAGAGTCTCAAAGAATACTATTGAAAGGAAGAGATTTTTGACTGAGTTTTCCCCTCGAAGGGGGTTTTTCCCTAGCATAGTGCCTATATCTGGTGTCCATTGTTTTATGTGCTTTTTCTTTGGTAATTTCTTGATGAACTAAAAGAAAAAAGATATAAAGAAAATCTAATAAGAAGGCAAGAACATCACAACTAATTATCAAGTATAAGAAAATATTTCCGCCTTTCTGATTTTCTAACAAAGGACTGTGCGCTCAAAATTTCCAAACGATTTCTCAAATAAAGTTATGCCAAAATCTAGATTGTTCTCTCCAGTCCTCGTGTAGAATTGATCCATAAAAAGACCATCCCTTGAAGCATAGGATGCAACATTGGAAGAATTGTGTTGAAGTCATTGAAAAGTCTCTCCAACGAATTACTTTTTATGGTATGTTTTATATTTTTCAAACATGTACCAAATTTTAACTTTTGAAACGTAAATTCCTTTGTTTTTGGGAAGTTTAAACGCTAGAGGTGTGTTTTTTATTTGAAATTTGTAACTTAAAGGAGAAATAAGGTGTAATTATATTTTGATTTGTTTAATTTTAGTGGAGAGGTAAGGTGTGATTTTTTTGGAGTGATAAGGTGTAAAATTTTGAGGTAAACAATTTTGTAGTTGAAAGTAATTTTACTTTGAGGGGGGCTACAGTCAAAGAATTCAAATTGCAAGAGCATTGCAAAAGTCAAAATTTGAAAGTTTCATTGTAAAACTTCAGAGAAGTTGACTAGATCCAAGTGCAAAGCTTAGTCACTTTTCTCCTCAAACGACTATATGAGGGTTAAGGCCAAGCCCTGATAGATCGTTTTTTGTGTGTGGAACTGTGTGTGGTGTCTTGTCCATATTCTTTTTGTGATGCATGATCTATCTTGGTGAATACATTTACTTTTACAATGTCCAAGTTGGTAAATTTATTTTCTGAGTTTGACAAACTTGAAGGCTCAAAGAATTACAAGACATGGAAAAGACACATAGAAATCACTTTGATTTACAATGAACTTTGGAAAGATGTATGTGATGGTGATGTTAAACCAAACAAACCTACAGATGCAGACTCACTAGCTAAATGGGAGATCAAGAATGCCAAAGCATTAACATTAATTAAATCTTCAGTTAATGATGAAATGTATGTTCACATTGAAAATGATTTTGATGCATCATCTGCCTAAAAAAAAATATAAATAAATAAATAAAATTAAAAATTAAAAATTAATAATAATAATAATAAAATAAATAAAATAATATTTATTTGATACACAACCAAAATCTAAGAGATTTGATCCTCAATTGAAGTTGCTTCAACAAAAATTGATGGAAAGGGGAGTTGTACTTGAGTACATTTTCAAACTTAAGAACATTAAGTGGGAAATAGTAAAGGCTAGATTTCAAGTAGTGGATGATAGTTTCATGACTACTATTTTGATTATTGGTTTGCCTTATTCATATACACATTTATTGGAAATTTTACAAGTAACTGGAAAGCTAGAGAACTTAAAATTGATGAATTAAGTGAAATGCTAGCTCAACATGACAAAACTTTTGGAAAGAAGAAATAGGTTGGAGAAGATGTATTCTTTACAAAAGCTAGCACTAGTAAATCTTCAACTGAATGTTCTAGAGGTAGAGGAAGAGGGCATGACAATCAACATCAAGGAACATATATAGGAAAATGTCATGGTAGAATTCAGGACAGAGGGAACAACTTCAGCAGAGGCAACAGTTCTAGCAAAGGAAACATTCAAGGCAAAGGAAACAATCAAGGAAGAGGACAAAGTCAAGGTAGAGGACAAAGTCAAGGTAGAGGAAAAAGACGAGGAAACAGACAAAGTTAAGGCAGAGGAAAATATTTCAATCAAGTTGTTTGTAAAAGATGCAATAGAATTAGTCATTATACTGAAGATTGTCGAACTTCTATTGAAAAAATTCCAAAGTTTTAACAACGTTTGGCACAATTTGCTTATGATCAAGAAGATGATGGCTCAAAATACGTCTTCACTACACTTCAAAGTTCATAATCAACAACATTAAAAGTCTCCACATATATTAAAATTTATTATGAAAATTCTTGGATCTTAGATACAAGGGCAACACAACATGACTTTTTGACATGACTTCTTTTGGACTTATCAAAATTGCCAACTCAATTCAATCTTTCTTGCAGATGCTACAAGACCACTCCTTCTGGAAAAGGTGTAGTAAAAATTTCTCTTCCTCACATTGGAGAAAAACTAATTTCAAATGTTTGGTATGTCCCAACATTTAAGAATAATTTATTGTCATTAGTCACGATTTGACAAGTAGGGCATCATGTTTTCATGAAGGATGGCTTACTAAAAACCAATTCCATTAAACATAGTATGAAGACGGTCATGATAGGATATGAAGATGGAAAACTTCTAAGGATGAAAGCAACATTCATTCCACGGAAGTATGATTTTGCAGGAGAAACAAGTACAAATATTTCACCAATAAGGTTGTGGCATGTTAGATATGGGAATTTAAACTTTGAAAGTCTCTCTCAACTTCGAAAGCAAGAAATGGTTAAAGGGCATCCAACTTTTAAGAAAGGAAATGCAAGATGTGAAACTTGCATTTATGGGAAACAAAGTCAAAAGACTTTTCCAACAAGTTCATGGCATGAAAATAGGTGTTTGCAATTAGTTCTCAGTAACATTTGTGGACCTCTACAGGGTTCTCTAGGAGGTTGTAGATACCTTTTACCCTTCATTGATGATTTTATCAGAATGACTTAGGTTTATTTTTTGAAACAAAAGTCAGAAACATTCAAAAAGTTTAAAACTTTTTGCCAACTAGTTTAGAATGAAGTTGAAGAGAAAATTGGCACTCTCGAGATAGAAAATGGAGGGGAATTCACTTCCAATGAATTCCAAACTTATTGCATAGACAATGGTAACAAAAAAAAATTACAAATGTCTAAACTCCATAGCAAAATGGAGTAGTAGAGAGAATGCATAACACCTTGTTAGGGATGGTAAGATCCATGCTAACTTTAAAAAATTTAAGCCCTTTATATTGGGAAGAAGCAATACTTACAACAATATACTTAAGGAATAAGTCTCCTACTACTTATTTGGATGGAATTACACCATATGAAGCACGGTTTGGTTTCAAACCTCGAGTAAAACATCCCAGAGTGTTTGGTTCAGTATGTTATGCCTTAGTTCCAAAAGAAAAACGAACTAAGCTTAATTCATGAAGTTTGAGGTGTACATTGATTGGGTATTCCGATGAAAAGAAAGGATATCGTCTTCTTTCCAATGGAAAGTTTATTGTGGATGTTATATTTGATGAAACAGAAAGAAAGAGAGCAACAAAAATAGAAAGTCTTCTACATAAATTGGAAACTAAGGGAGACAAAAAGAAAAAGAAAAAACAAAATAAACCAAGTACATAACATTGGTATGAGATTGAATTGCCTTCATCAGAAAATAATTCATCCAACTCACCTACTTTATCTGAACCATTTGGATCTTCTGGAAGATCATTTCAATCTTCTAGCAGCAGTTCATCTGACAATGAATCTCCACCCCTTGAACCTTTAGATGATAAAATAAAATCTATTTATATCAATCCACTTTATAATGATGGTGATTATTCAGATCCACGAACAAGTGAACATCGATTGCCTAAATGGGCCATTCAAATTTTGAAGGATGTTAGGCCAGATGAAAAAAAACAAAACAGGAACACAGAGTTCACAAAGTAATGAAGAAAAAATTTCGTTAATAACAAATGATTTTACTGAGCCCTCCTCATACAAAGAGTCAATAAAACATGTAGAATGGAGAAAAGCCAATGGTTGAAGAATACAAGGCAGCGACGGAAAATAACACTTGGAAACTTGTTAATTGTCTTGAAAATGTGAAACCCATCAAATGCAAATGGGTTTACAAAATTAAGTATAAGCTAGATGGAGACATTGATAAGTACAAGGAAAGGCTTGTTGCCAAAGGTTTTGCATAACAAGAAGGAATCGACTATGAGGAAACATTTGTACCTACAACAAAATGGAACACCATCAGATTAGCACTCACATTAGCAGCTCAAAAAGGATGGAAAGTACATCAGATGGATGTTAAAAGTTCCTTCCTCAATGGAGACTTGTAGGAAGAAGTATATATGACTCAACCTCCAAGTTTTGAGATCGAAGGGAAGGAACACAAAGTATGCAAATTGATCAAGGCTTTATACGAATTGAAACAAGCTCCACGAGCTTGGTATGCAAAAATGGACGAGTACCTTCATAAGGTTGGATTTAAGCGAAGTGAATCTGATAATACTTTATATGTGCGCCAACATGGTAAAAATATGGTGATTCTAGTTATGTATGTGGATGATTTGATCATTACTAGGAATAATAATGATCATATTATGTAGGTAAATAAAGAGTTACAGGCTAGATTTAAGATGAATGATCTGGGATTACTTCACTACTATCTTTGAGTTGAAGTATTCCAACATCCAAACAATATTTTCATTAGTCAAAGAAACTATGCATCTCAACTACTTTCAAAATTTCAAGGAAGGGAATTGGTGAATAGCACTACTTATAGACAATTGATTAGCATCCTAATCTATTTGACAACCACTCGTCTCGACTTATCTTATGTAGTTAGTATTATCTCACGGTTTATGCATGAACCAAGGGAAAGCCACTAGAATTTTGCAAAAAGGGTCCTTAGATATATTCAAGGGACGAAAGATTTGGTCTTCTTTACAAAAAAATTAAGAATTTTGTACTTGGTGGATATTCAAATGAAAATTTTGTTGGAAGTATTAATGATCGGGCATCAACATCAGGTTATTTGATGAACATGGGGTCAACAACAGTTTTTTGGAGTTGCAAGAAGCAAGCTACAGTGGCCACGTCTTCGAGAGAAGCATAATACATATCAGCATGGGAAGCAAAATGTGAGATTGTTTGGTTGTGCAAAGTTTTGCAGGATTTAGGCATTCCTCAAGCAGAAGCCACATCTTTATTTATCGATAGCCAGTCAACGATAAAGCTTTCCAAAAATCCAGTTTTCCATTCCAAAACAAAGCACGTGGACACAAAGTATCATTACTTCAGGAGACTCATCGCAAAAGACATTATCAAACCAATATATTGTTCTTCAGAAGATCAAATCTCATATATTTTCACAAAACCACTTGGCAGGGTCAAATTTACTAAGTTCAGGGAAGAGCTTGGTATCTTTTGTAATGTACCTTTGGATCGAAGGGGGGAATGTTAGATATATGATCCAAAGTACATAAATTAATATTCAATTATTTAGATTTTTGTTAGAATATTTAATTAATTATTTAGAGTCTTAGAGTCTTCTTATAATATTTATTTGTTATAAGAGATATGACATCTAGAAAGGTGTCATTTCTTAGGAACTAATTTAGGAAAATAGTTAGGAGTGTTGTTACAAGTGCATTAAATGTAAATGGACACTTGTAAATGAAATAAGTGATCCATAACAAAATTAGTTTAGGACACAAGCTTATTAAATCTTGTTTCTCTCCACTTGCAAGGGTGTTGAGTGATTGTGTGTAAGCTCTTGTAAATTTATGTAATTTTTCTTTTCCTTATTAATAAAATTTATGTGTCTGAGGACACTTCTGCTATTATAAAGATCCCTCCCAGATGGCCAAATTCCAATGAACTTACATATGAAAGCATGATATCTCATTCGCTTTATATGGTCCTCTAAACATTTTGAGGGTATGATAAATCTAGGGTTTGTAGCAGCCTTTGATGTACAATGTCCTCTCAAAGCTTCTTGCCATTTATCGCTGAAGATTGGCACTTGTAACGAACCTGAAGTTTTTTCCTTTGAGTTATGAAAGTTTGTTGTATGAATGGCTTTACCTACAAGTACTTTTCTGAAGGAGGCAGTTCCCTCTGCAAGAATCAGAGATCTAGATGTATGAAATTGATGTAGAAGGAAATGGTGTTAGATATGAATCCTAAAACAGGTGATCAAGTTTCAGGGTTGAGCTCTCCTACGAGCTCGAGAGCGCCACCGCCTCATAACTTTGCAATCAAATTCAATGTCTCACAATTCTCATGAGAGCCTAACTTGAAGCCATGAGAGCACCTTGAGGTAGTGGATGAATGTGTGGTTGCACCCAAAGACATTATATTAAATGATTTCATGACAAATGCAAACATAAGTGGACCAAAACCCACCTCATGTCCTTCAATTTTCTTGTATATCCCCCAGGGTGTAGTTGTATATCCCCCAGGGTGTAGACCAATTGATGACAAGATGCACTGTTAAGGCACTCCTTGTGTAAAGATGATTGGTTCAAACCCCACTTTACCCATGTGTAAAGATAATTAATTCAAATCCAATTTGCCCAATTTACCCATATCCATGTAGGCACATCATTAGTAATGGTAATGGGAAAGCCTAGCCTAGTTTTCTATTCCTCTCATTACAAAGAATAAATATAAATCATCATATCATAAAGTAGGATCTCACTAAAGTGGTGCACACTAAAGATATATTTTGATGAACTGTGCCGTGTACTCAAAATGTTGGTATTGGTTAAGAACAAGGTCCAATTTCAAAATGTGTCAGGAGAGATGTATGATCATGATTATACACATTGATACACAATATATCATTATATTTGATCATGATTATACACATTGATACACAATATATCATTATGTTTGAGAGAAGGATGAAATGAATTTTTTGTGAATGAGAAAACATTTGAATTTTGCAAAAGTATCTTTTGAAAAAGCAGATTAAATTTATGTAATTATTTCACTGAACAATGTTAAAAATAATACACATGTCAATGTTTACATATAGTTATTTTATTGAATAAAATGATCAGATGCACCAAGGAGGAAAATTTTTGTAACCTAATGATTTAAGTCCAGCCTTAGAATTATTGGTGTAATATGCATAATTCAATAAGAGGAAAATTTGTAACCTAATGTTTTAAGTCAAGCCTTAGAATTGTAGGTGTAATATGTATAATTCATGAGGTGTAGAGTAATTGTTTTATTAAGGTTTAGTTTTATTAAGTTTTATGTTTAAATTTTAGGAGGAGAAGTTAAAAGTAGGAGCCAATTTGAACATAAAAATGATTTTGCAATTCATGTTATGATAATTTAACATAACTCTTAGAATTGTAGGTATAATATGGATAACCCATCAGGTGTAGAGTAGTTGCTTTCTGTAGGGTTTAGTTCTATCAGGTTTCAGATTCAAATCTTGTGGGAGGAGTCGAGGGTGGGAGCCAACTATGGGGATAAAAACCATTTTAAAAGATGTTCAGGCTTGATCGAGTCTCACACAATCTTGGTAAAACCACACAGTTATATCATTTTTCCATCTAACATTAAGGCTGGCTGCAACATAAGCTCAAGCTAACTGGAAAAAATGTGTATTATGCATATATTCATGGGTTAGATGTTATTGACAATGATTTCATGTAGTTTCATACAGTAAGACAATTGTGTAGGTTGTTTTCTGTGTATAATTAATATACACTTTGTATTGTGTTTTATCACACTCAACACTGATCCCGACTGTAAAATCCATATTCACAGACGTAAAGCTCAAAACAATACAACGAGCAAATAAATTATTGTAGAGAGTACAATGTCCTGCAGATATGGCAACAAATATATGAGTGAGCTTACGACACTGAAAATTTGATGCTTACAAGGATTATCTGTACACCGGAGGGAACACATTATCAGCAAATATGTGCACAGATTGCAAAATATATCCTCATGCCTTGTTCAATTTGTAAGGTCTGGTTATGAATGTTTTAAATCCCCAACAGTTTTCTTACATTCAAAAACATATGACAAGCTATTCACCAGTCTCTCAAGCAATCTGATTTTACTATGGGAAAGTATTTTCAGCTATACAGTACTGTGGGAGAATGTTTTTTCAATAGCTGAAAATATAGAAGTTTAGAACTAACCACGCATCATTGATTATGTAAGCAGAGAAACCCATTTCTAGTTGCTAGGTGAGATTACGAATATTATGAGGCATGCTTGCATTGTAGAAGTAGAAAAGCCAAAAATCTCCCTCATAGAATAGGCATCTCTTCATACAATTTAATGGCTAATACAGATTACCTTTCACCATCTTTAGAGGATTGCCCCCCTGTCTTTGTCATCAAAGGGGATTGATGAATGTTTTACAATTCAATAGGTTCAAACTTCATAGTGTAGGTTAAAAGATACTTTCTCTGATAACAATGTAGTATGTGAGAAACATATATTTTCAACCAGACTAATGTGGTCCATCATCTTCGGGTTCAACTTCATGCCGCACAACCAAAATTAAGCAAGAATTTACAATACAAAAATAAATCTGCAGCCTGTCCCCAAAGCATGGGCAGACTGTTAGCAGTAGCCAAGTTTTGAGGATTCCAGAAATAAGTTAGAGTTTTGAGGATTCCAGAAATAAGTTATCTCCATGTTAGCCAGAAGTATTCTCTTTATCTGTGACAGATGTGACAGAGGTCCTGCAACCTACCCCTGTATCTAGAATCAGAGCTTCACCAATGAATACGTGAACCTAATTACTTACCACCTTGCCAGACCTGTGCTTCGCCTTCTACTTGACTAAAGAAAGCCTCGACTCGTTATATTGGATTCTCATGATCTCACTGGGCAAAGCCAACCTTCTTCCCTCAATTCCCAGGTGAACGTGCTGATTGGTTGCTTGTCTTCGACACCTTTTTCTGGGCAGGAGAAACCCATGGGCTACTAGGAGAAGCCTGAACCGCGGTGTTCACAGGAGCTGCACTGACTGGCAATTGGTCTCTTGGTGAACCTAGGGGTTCTTCAGGAGAGCATGGATATGTGGCTGTCACTTGTTGATTGCAAAGCCGCAGGCATGCAAGACGGCTACCTTGTTGATTGGGAAGCCTAGGCAGACTTGTCACTGGAAAACTTGCTTCATTCTCCCTTGCAATTGGAGCTCCACTTGGGTCCTACAGATAACACCAGTCCGATCAAGTCTGGATCAAGCAAGGTATAAAAGTCAATCCCAATGGGCCTACTATGACGTCCCTTACTGCATATAAACATTTATGTTAATCAACATATAAAACTGTTGCTTTAGATACAAAGCCATTCCCTAATGAAAATTTGGGCTAGATTGAGTTTGCAGGAAAGTCTTACCCTAAGCACGAGAAAGATGAAATCTTGCATGGCAACAGGCTCAATCATCTTTCGCAAATCCTTCAGAAATGCATCCTTTGCAATTCTCAAAATTCCAATTAGCTTCCCTGTGACTTCATTGGGAGTCTCCCACTTTACATACACATCACAATCACGTCCCTGCTGCTGTTGAAATTCATTCTCCTTATTATCTGTTGATTCGGTATCAGCAGCACCTTTATTTACATACACGTCACAATAACGGCCCTGGAGCTGTTGAAATTCATTCTCCTTATTATCTAGTGATTCGGTAGCTGCAGCATCGTTATTATGTCTTTTTGGGATTTCTTTATAACAGTTATTTGTTATTGATGTTATATCAGTCAATCTCGAACCAGGGCCAAGACCATTGGTTGAGCCAGTGGTCTCGAGCCTCTCCTTGAGAGAGTCTTCTGCTACTTCTGGTTCTCCTGTTGATATATTTAGATTGCTGTCCAACAATTCATGGCCATATTGTAGCCTCTTTCGAGACATAGAATCTCTGGAACTCATGGATGATGAAAGGGTTACTGGACTCTTTGATGTAGATTCTCGAGGAAGGGAGATTCTAACCGATCTAGCTTTACCAGTGCTTCTGGGTAAATTTGGAGAATGGATCGGGCTGTTATTGCTTGTTGACCTTATAGGTGTTGTGGAAGCTTCAGTTCCCAAGTCCTTTTCTGTTTCATCTAAAACAAGCTTGGATGTCTGACTAGCCTCCATGTTTTCTTTGGTGGCCTCGATTCTTGACCGGGCGGCAAGTTCCCTGTAATTCCCACAAAGAAAAAATATGTTCTCAATAAATTTTCTTCTTTCATCTGTGACATATCTTTCTAAGCTCTTTAATTTTTCCAGTTCCTCTTGGAAATGGCGTCCTTTGCTTCTTTTGTCAAAATCTGTTAAGTCAAGATGTTTACTGTCATCAAGAGTTGTCTCTTTATCTGAGACAGTCTTGGTCACTTCTTCTACACTTTCCCCTTGCTCATTCACAGTCGGTAACCAGCCTTTACTCAGTAGTCTTGTGGATTTTATAAGATCATCGTCTTCATCTTTGCCAGATAAGCTACCTTCAGGATTTCCTCCATGTAAGTGCCTAGGCTTCTGCAAATCAAGCAAGCCATTTTTGTCATTGCAGGTCACTCCATGATTGCTATTCAACTGATTTGCACCCTCGGATTCATTGTAATTAGATTTTCTTTGCCAATTGATTTCGGTAGATATAGACATGTTACAAGGTTCAACCTCTTGCAAAACTTTTGATTCTGTTGCAACCTGTTCGATGGTCCTTATCAAGCATGTTTCAGGGATTATCTCAATTTCTTTGCTTGCATTCTCAGTTCCTTCTTCTGGAGTACCTGGCCTAAGTTTCCTTCTTAGATATTCAAGTTCAGATTCAATTTCCCCCAATCGTCTAGTCAGCGTTTCAACCTCCTCTTGGTGTTGTAGAAATTGTTTTTCCATCATCATTCTTCCACGCTCAATACAGTCATTTGCCTTTCTTTGATACTCCTCGCATTTCCTTTCAATTTCATCTTTTAAAAGCCTGGCCTTTTCTTCTGCCTTGAATTCTATTTCATCCCTTGCCCTCTTCTTTTCTTCCATGTTCTCAAGCTCTGCCCTCAATTTTGCTACTTCTACTTCCTTCCGTTTCAGTTCTTTTCTTGTTGCTTCTCTGTCTTGCTCTTTCAATTTATTCTCTGTTTGCAGTTTCATGATGTACTCTTCCATGGCCAATATCCGAGTACCAACCACTGCAGATTGCAATCCCAAGGATTCTCCGTTTTCCTTTGGAGGGGAACTGGGCAAACGGACAATGCGCTTTGCCTTGGCCCCATATTCTAGTGTCCCAATGGTCTTGTGTATGTCTCGAGGATCTGGACTCGCACAGAGCACCATCAAAAGTTTGGCACCATCATCCTCAAAAGAATCCTATTGCATATAAAAATAAAAGTTAATTATTTCAATCCGAATTTGCATGCATCGTCAACCTAGGTACACTGAAGCCCAGAGGTAATAGGCATAAGAATATTAGCAGAGAATAGCAACATGTCCAAGAACTGGTAGATAGTACTGGTAAAGTTGAAAGAAGCAAGCATAGAGAATGAAAATGACAAGAGGGTACCTGAAGAAGCATGGTGAGTTTACTGTCCCTATATGGCACATGTGAGTCCCCATTTGCTATAGATTCCACAACCCTCTTCAATGCCATGTTTCCCTGGTTAATTTTGCCAGTCTGAAAATTTGGAGAATGGACAAATCAGTACACTACAAAGACAGATGAATTTGAGTTTGACCATTTAACCTGAATCCTAAATGCATGAAAGTGTACCTGAATTTTTGCCTCAGGTCCCACAGAGCCAGCTTGATCTATGTTTTCTGAACCAGCCATATCTACAAGCACCAGTCTCCCTCCTACTGCAGGCACGTCTATCATTATCTGCAAGTGAAAATTCACATACATCAGTATAGTTTATAGCCAAAGCAGTCACATATCCTAGCAAAGCGTACCCACCAGACAATGGCTGCGAGAACTTCTGTCATTGAGGAGAGTGGTTTTGACAACTCTCTTCTTTTCTACTCTTGCAATCTCCTTGGTAATCTTTCCAGCTTCAGTTCCAGAGATGGAAGTTGCATTCTTTACCTTCTTGCCTATTACTTCCAACTTCATCTGCAATCAATTGGAAACAGATCCAAATACATCAATATCAAAATAACAAGGTGGTGCAGCACATAAAGAGAGATTACATCGATTTTTGATACAAATCATGCAGAAGAAATATATTTTGATTTAATGGAGGGAAAATATCCATGGGAAGATATGAAAATAATATATAAGCAGCACTACAAATTACAGTAAAACGCTTGTCAACAGGGGTTGGGTTGACTGGTTTGTAAAGCAGGGTTGTTGTTATTCTCCACTAAAATTCTAATCCCTCAGAGGCATGTATGTCCCTTAGTGTAAGGGGTTTAACTTTAACCACGGAAACTGTAGTTTATGCCCATACTGATAGTCTGGCTATCCAACTTTACTGTTAAATGTTGCGTTTCTAACTGTTAATATAATTTAAGATTACATTGGTTTCAGTTTTGCTATAACAATCAGAATTCAATTTCTTCATACATATTGTCTGAAGTAGTTGAACATGAAAGGAATAATTATCATCTCTAAGTTTTCATATATATATATATATATATATATATGCAGAGCCTTGTGATCTTGAGGTTGAAAAGCAAGGTGGGGGTTAGTGTTCTAACCCTGCTTCCGCCATTTTTGAACCAGCCAATGTGGGTCATATTGCTAGTAGCAAGCAGATCAAAAATATCTTCATTATAGATTTCTAAAACAGAAACCTTGACCTTCAATTTCTGCCTGAAAACCCCATCTTCATTTACTTGATCATCCAGTATATGATTCAATGCACGGTACACAATTCCAGGCTCTTTCGAACACCCGAACATGGTATGGCTTTTACCAGAGCCAGTAGGGCCATACATGATAATTGTGCATTTCCCACCTGTTTTCACCCCATAGACCCGATTTTCAATGAAATTTTTATAGAACCCTTCAAGATCTTGTTTCTCTGCTACTGAAATCCCATCCAGGCTGAAATGCCTGTAACCTATGTCTGTCTTCACTCTCACAGTGGTCTCTTCTCCATTCTGTCCCTTCACCATCTCGAATGCAGGCTGCTGCTGCGAATCCCTTCGATCTGGGAAGTCACGAACTCGACCGACCACCTCTACTGGGTGGTCACTGGAATAATTTGGCATGTTAACCCGATGTGACAGATGGCCGTTACAGAATCTGTTGTCGATATGATTCATGGCGCGGAAACTGATTTGCAGGTGGGCAAGAAAGCTAATTGGCCAAGAAGAGCACTCTGAATTGGGGCATGGCAGATGGGAAAAGACACAGAACACAAATGTCAAAAAGAGAAGATGAATCGGTTAAAGGTTGTTTGTTAATGGCGGAAAGAACGAAAATCCTTCACGATGACCAATTCGAATAATGATTCATAAGAATTAGTACCCAATGGAATCGTAAATGTAATTGGTCTTGAACTTCTCTACGTTTCTTAAAGAAACAACGAGGAGAGGATTTTTAAGCAGAAGAAATGTTTGAACACTGAAAGGTAAGAAAAAATCAGAGACGTCGTGTTTTTATCACTGTCGATTGAAACAGGTTGGTAACGTGCATATTGCAGCAGAATTTATAAGGATTCTGCACGGGATATATTTATGAAATAAATTGTGCATGGGATATACGGGTTAAAATTTTACTATAAAATAATACATATACGGGTTAAAAGAATAAGTTTATATTTGTGCGTTTTTTTTAACGGTTAAGTATGTGGTTTTTTTGGTGGGTTTAAGTTTAAAATTTTTATATTATTATTATTATTATTATTATATTTTATTTTTTATAATTAAGAATGTGTGTTTTTGTAAGTTAGTAATTTAAATCTGGAAAAATTTTATATATCAATATGATGTTTAGTAATTTGGTCATGATCTTAAAATTAAATTATTATTATTTTGTGTTTTTTGGATGATTAAGAATGTGTATTTCTTTTTATCCAGGGGTTCAAATCTAAATGTAGAATATGTATACCTTGGTGGACTTTGGTATCTCTTATCTCACAAATAAAGTAATCTCAAACTAACCTCATATACCAATGTAGTGTTTTACCTTACTAAGATCTTAAAATTAGCTTATTATTATTATTATTATTATTGGTAAAATAATTTCTTATGTGATTTTTATCGAAAAATTTCTTACTTAATTTATTATTATTATTAAGATGCTTATAATTGTTATAACATATTATTTTATTTTAATAGTTGGTACGTGGTTAATTATAAAATTAATATTTGTTTGGTTTTATATTTTAGTTAGGTAGGGGTGGACGAAAAATTATCTGTCCACTTACAAAATATTATGTGCTTCCTCCTAAGAGCATGTGTTTCCTTTTAAGAGGTCACATGTAGGGTAGAGTATGTATGCCTTAGTAGACTTAGCAATGAAATCGATACACGGATATGAGTCCCTTGTCCCACAAACAAAAAACTCTCATACACTAATTTGATATCTGGCTTGATCGTGACCTTAAAATTAGAAAATAAATAATAATATAATTCGCTAAAATTTAAATCAATAAATTAATAATAACTAAATCTCGCATAAACCAATTAATTTAAAATTCTTAAATAAAATTGTAAATAACGGTTATAAAAATTAATATAAAATATTAGCATTAAAACAAAAATAATTTATACCATTAATTTTAAACTACAAACCGACATGGCACTTTATAACAAGACATGGCACTTTATAACAATTTTAATGAGTGGCATTTGCAAAGTAGAAGTATTAATATAAAATGATGTCATTGGACCAATCACAAGTAAAGGTTGAATTTTGTAGTTTATACGTTTTACCTTCTTAATGTAAATATGATTCGTTATTTTTTATTTGTTCACCAGACATGGCACTCAATAACAATTTTAATGAGTGGCATTTGCAAAGTAAAAGTATTAATATAAAATGATGTCATTGGAACACGTAAAGGTTGAATTTTGTAGTTGATACCTTTTTAATGTAAATATGATTAGTTATCTTCTTTTTTTTTTTCAAAATTAATTTATTCAAGATTTATATGATAAACTTATTAAAATTATTTTGATTAGAAATTGTTAAATTTTAAAAATTATATAGTTGTTTTACCAGTAGGATTGTATTTATAAAATTATGGTTAAATATTTTATAATTGAGATTTTAAGAATAATATGATTTATTAAAGATTTAATATTTTAAATTCATATAATTTATAATAAAAAAATTGCAATAATTATATATTAAAGATGACTCATAAAGTAATATTAAAAATGTTAGTATGATAATGGGATGATTTGGTGTGGGTAATACATTATCACTTATTTTCACCCAACGACGATGTTTAACATATAGAAAATTTTTAGCAAAAGAGCATTATTGTGAAATGAAAAACCAATATAGGAATATGTCATTTTAATAAGGTAACTTATAACATCACATAGATAACCACTATAAGGGAGGACATTATCACATCACATAGATAACCACTATAAGGGAGGACATTATCACATCAACTTGGGGACTTGCATCACATAACAAGCATTGACATTGTAAAAACTTTTCATGGGGGCAATGCCTTATAAAATATCACCATCAAATAATTGTTGTGCATGTGGATTATTAACAACAAAACACCCAATGATGATGTCAACACACAAACAAAAAAATTCTAATGTTAGTATTAATGTGGAACAAAATCTTGACATAATGATTTGTCATTATATCATGATAACTCATAACACTACATAAATAAAAATCATAAGTCAAAGATTGTTAATACCTAACATAGGGAGGATACTAAAACACCAACCTAAGGAGCTACACCCCAAAACCTACCATACTAAGATGGAAATATATTATGGTACAAGTAATGCTTTATAAATTTACTCAAAGAACCTTCAATAGGTATCAAAACATATCATGTTGAACTTGTATAGTTGGCCACTACCACAATCATGCTTAGTGCTAATGATGATATTCCATAGAGAGATATCAAGGAAATCTACTAGTACAACCAAATAGATTCAAGCACAAGGACCCCCAATGACTAAAGCTAAGCCAATTATTAGCTTACCAATTAAATACAATTTTACCGCATACTCTAGGGGGTAGTTTGATGAATAATATATTACAAAAGAGAACTATAGAAATAAGAGAACAAATTTATATTTGAAGCAAATATCAAATAATATTGATTAATGCAATAATATTTACGAAGATGTGTGAATATTAATACTCATTATATGAGAATTCATTATGTTGCATTATTGAAGACATGCATTAATTTATGTGTTACAATAATTCAACCATACATAAAATACTTGAATTTTCTTCTTAAATAAAATGTTCACTTACCTAAAATGTTTGCTTCTTGAAAGTGTCAACTATTTGTAATTGACTACATTCTTATTATTCTCATTTTCCATCATTCACCATTGTTAGTCATTTTGCATTCAAACGAGGTAATATAAAACTATTTCCATTGAAATTTACTTGGAGTTTAAGACTCCATAAGTGTAACACCCTCCTCCCATTTTTACCCAAATTAACCAGTCCACTGGGGTAAACATGTGACGAGAGGCTAATATGATGTGATTCAACTCCCCATGTACAGTTAAGGAAGTGGAACCGACAAAACACAACCAATAGGGCCCTCCACACCTGCTAAAAAACCTTTAGGAGCCAACCAACCCTTCCAAGTGACCACCCCTAAGACAAATTGACTTTTGTCTGATCTGGACCCTCAATTTGAAGCATCAAAACTGATAGCTTGTTGGCTTGAATGTAAAAATACACACAAGTATTTGTAAAGAATAATTTATTATATATAAAAATGTATAAGTAATGATGAATGTTACAATGACAACTCGCATATATACCTAAGCAGTTGCCCTTTCGTGACTGGGCATGTTTTTTAGACATGCCTTTTCACTTAACTAATGACTACTTAACATAATAATTACTTGATTATTTAATATTTACATTTATTTATATTTATAGATGTTTATTTATTTTACCCCATTTATGTTTGTAACATTTTCCTTCAGAAGCTTTGTCCTCAAAGCTTGTTGTTGGTAATTTCCATCTTAGCCCTAAACAAATTTCTTCACCTTGTGTTTTATTATCCTACCATATCTAACTTGACATCACTAGTACCTTAGCTAGTATAATCATAATTTCTTTTTAATGATATATATATATATATATATATCGAGCCCACCACATTGTACATGCACTGCTCCACGTCGAATCGATGTTGAACTCATGGACCCTTGACTGGTGGTCACGATGCTTGACTACATGGACAGTTTCTTGTTAATGGTTTGTTGGGCGTTGGACAACAAAGCACAGGTAGTATAGCTAGGGTTAGAACGAACAGACGTGGGATTTGTTAGGCAATAGGGGATGCGGCCAGTGGAAATAATAGGGGTGTACGCAATCTTTCTCACCCATATCCTCTCAAGCTACCAACTGCTCCATCTACAGATGCCTGTTTCGAAGCACTGAATGCCGTAAGGGAGCCCTCATTAATAGTCTGTGAAAATGCCTGATCATGAACATCACGCGTGAAAATCCTGCCTGAAGCTGCCACTGAGTTTCCTTGAGCTAATGCAGTCGAGACGCCTGTGTTTCTATCCATGAGATCCAAGCTACTAAGCCTAATTCCTGATAACTTCAGAGTACTTGTTCAAGGCAACCAATTTTGGTCATGTTTCGCATGAGATTGCCTGATTACCTTTGCAGCACCGTGTCGATAAGCCTCAAAAAAAGAAAAAGGTTTTCTTAGGTTTTGAGAATTATGATTCATGCAATTTGTGGGTTCTTTTTCCTTATGGAAAGGAGAGAATGCAGTTGTTTTTGAGGAGGTAGGATCTATGAGGGAAGGTAAGGACTTCCATTTCATACAGGGGTTTGTGCTTCTATCCCTTGGGATATTTTTTGAGGGTGAGGGAATGAAAGTTGGATTGGGAAACAATATTCTCTTGGTAGAATTACAATGAGACATCCATTCCTTCTGTGTAGGTATGATTGGTTCTATCTTAACTCGGTTATTGGTAGAACTTGTTTCTTCATTGTTGGTCTTAGCCGTAGGTGAGCAACGTCTTGGAAATAAAATCAACCTATCCCTCCATCCTTGCTCTTTGGCTTGACTAGAAACTTGGAAGCTCCTTTTAGCTCAAACTTTCATGCCTAATTCAAACAATTATGGCCTTGCTCTTGTAGAATATTGTTGTGTTTCAACATCTCTAAGGTATTTTAAGGAGGAAGAAGCATCCTTAGCCATCACTCTGAACTTGTGTACCTTACTGTTAGGTTTGTTATACAAGAATTTCTACAACCCATTCTTTCCTTCAATATCCAGATCTTGTGTTTGAATTGCATGTGGGACAAGTTTAGAATCAGAATTTTGTTGTTGTTGTATGAAAGCCAACATTTTTCCATTGGAGGTCCATGGGATTTCAGGGGACTTTGTAAGCTCATTCTGATCCAAATGAGAAACAAGATAAGCTACTTCTTTTTTTTCATATTCCCAATTGGATTCAGATTTTGAGTGGTCTTCTTCTCTAGTTTTCATATACCCACTTTGACTAGCCTTCTCATCACAATCGTTGTTGAGATCATTTTCATCTTCATGTGGATATTCTTCCTCATCTTCCTCATTGTTATGATATTGTTCATCTTATTGTTTCTCAAGATAGTCCTCATCGACCTCATCTTCATCCTCATTATTATTAGAATCATCATCTTGATTTGTATCATTTTCATATTCTTCATTATCAACATTTTGATCGAATTCTTCTTCTTTTTCTTCTTGCACATTTTCCTCTTCATCATCTTCAATGTCTTCTTCATTATCGCTATTATATTCCTTATTATTGATTTCCTTTCTACATGTTTTAACTTTTGCAAATGATTTTTCTAAATGCTGAAATGCTTCTTGAATTTTACTAAACTGCTCAAATCATTCAGGATGTGAATGTAATGGCACATTGTGTGGCGAACAACGTTCAAAGAATCACATGATTATATTGTGCGCCATGGTTCTGATACCACTGAAGCATCAAAACTGATAGCGTTTTGGCTTGAATGTAAAAATACACACAGGTATTTGTAAATAATAATTTATTATATATATAAAAATGTATAAGTGATGATGAATGTTACAATGAGGACCCACATATGTACCTAAGAAGGTGTCCTTTCATAATTGGGCATGTCTTTTAGACATGCCTTTTCACTTAACTAATGACTACTTAACATAATCATTACTTGATTATTTAATATTTATCTTTATAGATGTTTATTTTATTTTATCCAATTTATGTTTGTAACACAGTCACTCCCATGATAAGCCCTGCATGAAACTAAGGCCTTCTAGTCACTCCCATAGCAAGGCATGCCAGCCATTGTAGAATTTTTGAGCCAGTTCTGAGCCAGTGGCCCCAGATTTTGTGCCACTTTTTTAGGGTCAGGACTCAGGCCACTGCCCAAAACTTCATGAAACTTTCAAAAATGATAAATAACAATGGAATAAGACTACTAATTCAATCATTGGTACAAGTACTTGGTCTGACCCCTACTAGCCATGACAAACATTTCTTCAAACATGTCACAAATATGTAATCTACAGGTCATAACAACATATATGAGCATAGGGTTCTCATACTTATATGATATTTGTAAAGAAACATTGTTGTTGTATCACAATAGCTGCATTATCATCTATTAGGTCATATATTCATTATTCATTCATTTGAAAATAAAAATATGATGAGATCCATACATCAAGTCTGTTATAAAACATCCTCTTAATCAACATATATTCAACATAAATAAAAAAGATATAATAACACTAAAAACCACATATGAACAAGTATATTTACCTATCAAATAGAAGAAGAAAGGACATCTTATTAATATATGCAAAATGCAACTAGGTTTGGGATTTCCATGTACCACCCGACCATAGATCAGTTGAACCAGATATTTGTTTCAACCAATCACCCCTGTTCCATATTCCAAGCATGAATGTGGGATCTCATAAAACAACTCAGTCAAAACCAAACAAGGGATTGCAGAGGCCAAACCACCTCAACCCTCAACCAGTGATTCCACCTCATGGTCAGACATCACTAACCATCACCAGATTGGTCTCTACCCAAGATGTCAAGGGCTCTAAAGCATTTGTTCCAACCGTGGCTTCCAGGACTAGTAACTCAACCCACCACTATTGCTGGGCTTCCAGAGCATTTGTCCAACCAGGGATTCTAGAACTAGTAAATCAATCCACAAAGGGCTTCCAGAGTGTTTCTCCAACCAAGACTTCCAGGACTAGTAACTCAACCCAAGTTGTTACAAGGCTTCCAGAGTGTTTGTCCAACCAAGGCTTCCAGGAACTAATAAATCAACCCACAGCCAAAGGAACATGAGAACCAATCGTAAAACAAAGATAAAACCCACAAAACCATGGTTATCCAGGAAATGGAAAGGCTAAAAAAATCCACTGTCAATCTAGGAAATCCTCTATGCCAATGACAGATCATGACCAAGAAACCAAATGCATGTGTTATGCATGCCAAACTAGAAAGGAAATCATACATGCAACTCAGTAACTGCAAGAAAAACCCGTGGTAGTTGATGATCCCTATGTCCTCTTTCACTTTCCTTCTTTTCCTTTGTTCCAACCATGGCTTCCAGGACTAGTAACTCAACCCACCACTATTGCTGGGCTTCCAGAGCATTTGTCCAACCAGGGATTCAAGGATTAGTAACTCAACCCAAGTTGTTACAAGGCTTCCAAAGCATATTTCCAATCAAGGCTTCTAGGAACTAATAACTCAACCCACAGCGAAAGGAACATGAGCACCATTCAAAAAAAAAAAAAAAGATAAAACCCACAACACCATGAATATCTAGGAAATGACAAGGCTAACAAATCCATTGTCAATCCAGGCAATCCTCCATGCCAATAAAAGATCATGACTAAGAAATCACATGTATGTGCCATGCATACCAAAACTAGCAAGGAAATCATACACGCAACTCAGTACTTGCAAGAAAAACCCTTTGTAGTTTATGATCCCAATGTCCTCTTATGCTTTCCTGCTTTTCCTTTTCCTTCTTGCTCCAAATACAAAGCATGCCACACTCCTCCAATAGTGCTCCAAGAAAACTCTAACTGTCCAAGAGTATGAGAGAGAGAATAGAGAAAGAGATCTCCAAAAATGAATTTAAAAAAGGTACCAAGTGACCCTCAGAAGCATTTTTATTAATGAGGCCTCTATTTTCTTCAATTTTCCATTATTTTCCTTCCTTTTCCTCCTCACATGCAACATGTGACCTTTCACCTTCATTTTCTCATAATTTCCATTATTTTCATAAATAAAATGCCAATTAATGCCACTTTTCCTTTCCAAAGCCTTTGTCATTGCCTTTGAAATTTCCTTAGCCATTAATTAATCACAAGTGATCCCCATCACTATGTTTTTGCCCAACATCCATCTTGAAATATGTGTCCCATGACCTTGGTTATTATTTTGCCTTTATTAAATTTATGACACATTTTTTTGACGAGGGTTGTTACAGAATCCTCCCCCTTGGGGGAACACCATCCACGGTATTCAATGCCACATACAACCAACAAGACTGTTGAAAGCAAAACATACTTCCCATGGAGCTTTATAACTTAGCTCGTTGCAGTATTTACAATTATCAACCTGTTGAGAATAAAACCAACATGAGAAACATAACAACATGAGAACCATAATGACATGACATCCATACCACTTATTGGAGCTTTATAAGACAACTCATGGCAGTATTTACATCCATATATATATATATATATACACACACACCTGTACCAAAACATTACACCAAAACATATGCTAACAAAATTTTCTCAACCGGCGAATAGAGAAGGATACATAGCTTGCATATGATCAACCATCTCCCATGTAGCTTCATCGGGCCCAAAGTGCTTCCATTGCACTTTAACCTACTCAATTGCTTGGTTCCGGAGCATGAGCATCTTTTTCTGCAAAATTCATTGAGGTTCCGACTGGAATTCTCCTTCTGGCTCCACTTGCAATATAGACCAGTCAATCACATGATCAACATCCTTAACATCCTTCTTAAGCAATGACACATGGAATTTCACTATCAGAGGTAGTGCAAGTCGATAGGATATGTGTCTAATCCTCTCAAGAATCTTGAAAGGTCCGAAAACTGAGGTTCTAGCTTGGTACATGATCCAATCCTTAAGGAGATCTTCTTGGGCTTGATGCACAAGTACACTTGTTCCCTAACCTGAAAATCCTTAAACAACCTATTCCGATCTGAATATCTTTTATGCCTATCCTGTTCTTCCTTTAGATTCTTCTTGATTACCTACATTTCTTGTTCCATCTCTACTAACATGTCCACTCCTATCAATACCCTGTTCACTGGATCACTCCAACTCATGGGAGTATTACAACTCCACCCATATGGTGCCTCGAACGGACCCATCGTCAAAGATTCTTGATGCCCATTGTTGTAAGCAAATTCAACCAACAGAAAATACTCCTTCCACCTCTGATGTTGATGCATCACATACATCCTCAACATGTCCTCCAATATCTTGTTTACCCTCTCTATCTGTCCATATGTCTGCAGATTATAAGTTGTACCGAAGGCCAACTTTGTACCCAATCCTGCAAATAACTCTTTCCAGAACCTAGAAGTGAACTTAGCATCCTTGTCTGACACAATCTTCTTCAGAACACCATGCAACTTCACTACATCTCTGATGAAGACATGTGCTACATCATTAGCTAAATAAGTAGACTTCACTAGAATGAAGTGTGCTACCTTTGTCAACCTGTCCACAACAACCATGATAGAATCATGTTGTCTAAATTTCCTTGAAAAACTTGTAATAAAATCCATGGAAATGACCTCCCATTTCCACTATGGAATCAGAATCGGTTGTAGTAGACCACCTGGATGCTTACACTCTACTTTTACCTGTTGAAAATCCAAGCACCTAGCCACAAACTCTGTCACTTATTTCTTCAAGTTTAGCCAATAGTAGAACTTCATTACTGTTGTTAATGTCTTTTGATATCTTGGGTGACCTGAATATGGCTTGTCATGAAATTACCTCAAGATAAGCTTCTTGAGCTCACTGTTGTCTGACACATATATCTTGTCCCTAAATCTAACCAAACCATCTGCTGTGAGATGATAGTCCACATCCTGATCACATGTACCTTGTTGTAACCTGTGCATAAGCTCCATGTACCTATCATCCTTCTGACCTACTCATAAGATATGATCCTATAAATCTGTCCCATAGGATCTCATAGTTGTTATATGGTTTACATGTATCCTCTGGCTAAGAGCATTTGTAACCCTATTCTCTTTACCTTTAATGTACCTGATCTCAAAGTTGAACTCACTGATCATGGCCAACCATCTAGATTGCCCAACATTCAGATTTATTTGGTCAAACAAGTATCTCAATCCACTGTGATCAATCATTAAGATAAACTGCCTACCAAGAATATAATGTCTCCACATTTTCAAAGCATGGATGATCGATGCCAACTCAAGATCATGTGTTAGATAATTATGCTTGTGTTCATTTAGTTTCCTTGATTCATAGCATACCACTTGTCCTTCTTGCATCAGGACTCCACCAAGTCCTCTCTTTCAAGCATTTGTACATACCACAAACTCTTTGCCTGGATCTACAATCTTTAGAACTAGAGCATTTGTTAACATTTGCTTCAATTGCTCAAAATTGGCTGCACATTCCTCTATCAATTTAACTTTTTACCTTTCCTCTGCAATGATGTAATAGGATATGAAATCTGAGAGAAGTTTTTGATGAACCTCCTATAGTAACCTGCTAACCCCATGAATGATCTTACCTCATCCACATTCCTAGGAGCTACCCACTCCATGATAGCCCTTATCTTCTATGGATCCACTTTATGCCTTCCTTGGAAACCACATGGCCCAAGTAGTGTACCTATGTCTGAAAGAAACTTCATTTGATAATATTGGCATACAACTGATGCTCTCTTAGCAATCTCAATACCGCTGCTAAGTTTTCGACATGTGCTTCCTCAATTTTAGAATATATCAAGATGTCATCAATGAATACAATGACAAACTTGTCCAGATAATGAAGCAATACATGATTCATCAAGCACATAAAAGTAGCTAGAGAATTAGTTAGACCAAAAGGAACCACAACAAATTCATAATGCCCATACTTGGTCTGGAAAGAAGTCTTGTAGATGTCCTTTTCTTTAATGCATACCTAATGGTATTTTGATCTCATATCGATCTTTAAGAATACTGTTGTTCCATTCAATTGGTAAAAAAAATCATCAACCCTTGGCAACATATACCTGTTCTTAATGGTTACCTTGTTCAACTACCTGTAATCAATGCATAACCTAATATTACCATCCTTCTTCTTCATAAATAACATTGGTGCACCCCAAGGTGAAACACTTAGCCTAATGTATCCTTTGTCAAGCATATCCTTCAACTGCAATTTCAACTCCACCAACTATGGTGTGCTCACCTTGTAAGGTGCCTTTGATGTTAGCGCTGCCCCTAGTACCAACTCAATAGAAAATTCCACTTCCATGTGAGCCAGAAACTCTGAAATCTCTATTGGAAACACATCCTCAAACTGTTGTAAAACCGATTACCTGCTCAAGACATTTGCATCCTCAAGTTCCTTACCTTTGTCATTACACCCCCTTTTCTGTGACTATGCTTGGCCTACATAGTTGTCACCATTCTAACTGATGTTTCCTTCTTCTTACCCTACAAGACTTTTTGTTCCCCATTGTCATTCAGGCATTCAATAGCCTTGTCATAACAATTCACCTTGGTCCTATGAAGATACAACTAGTCCATACCCAAAATCATACTATATGATCCCAATGGAAGTACATTCAAATATGCTAATGTAGGCATACCATTCAAATCAAATGCACAAACTCTTACCTAGTGATGAACTCTCTTCTTTATACCTATAGCCAACTACACTAACCAAGATTCTGCATGCACTTCTTTGTTCAAACCACACTTATCCACAAGGTCAAGATTAACATAATTATAATTAGATTTAAGGTTAATAAAAATAGGAAAAACTTCATCACAAAGCTTACCATCCATCTCATTAATAGACACTTAGTGATATGCCTTCGTATTCTCCAATGTTGCATAGATCCGTGGAATACTCTATCCAACATCCCCCATTGTCTACGCTTCTTGGGCATTGTAATCTATGTTCTACCACCCTGATGTTGTGGACAATCTCTCCGACGATGATCCTTTCCACAAGTAAAAAGACTGTAAAGGGTTCCAACTTGAACCCTTGTTATGCTCCTCAGACTGAAATTCCTATCCTTTAAAAGATGCATTGAAATTCTTATATGATGTTGCATTCTCTCTATTACCTGTGTCCTGAGGCCTTGTTTTCTTATTATCCCATTTTCCTTTATTATTTTCATTACCTCTTCAATCCTACTTAGTCTCATATTTGCGCTTTGATTGCTCATAACAATGCTTTAGCGTCCGAATGGCCTCCTCCAATGATCTAGGCTCATCAAACTCAATCCAGTCTTTGAATTCTACCGGAAACTCACTGATGAATATCTGAATTTTCACTTTCTCCTCTTTCAGGTAAGGCACATATCTTAATAGCTTCAAAAATATGCTAGTTTACTCCTCATTGGTCATAGATCCCACCTTCAGCTCATACAATTCCTTTGCTCTATCGTCATAGTACCTTTCCGATAGGTACTTCTTCCTGAATAGTCTCTCGAACTCACTCCAAGTCAAATCCTTTTCATGAATACCTCTAACATTCTTTATATCTTCCCACCAAATGTTCGCTTTACCTTTAAGAATGAATGTATCTTTTATGGCCTTCATGTTCTTTGAGTAATCATGCAATCTAAATAACTTGTTCATCCCAAGAAACCATGCTTCCACATCATATGAATTATTCATTTCCCCATTAAATATATGTGTCTTTTCTTTCTTGAACTCATTCGAAAAATATCCCCTGTCACTCCTCTTATAAGGATGATAACGATGATGACCATGATTCCTGTCTAAACTAGAACTAGAGTAAAGCCCATGTCCACTGCCTCGTCTATCAGGTGTATCCAATAATATTCCATCTCTGATTGTGTCACCTCTATCCAACCTATGCCCACCAAGTGAACTTCTACCATATGCCCCATTAGTCCTATCCTCTTGTCCATGATAGATTCTAAGTGGTCCCTATCTTTGCAAGTCTGACAAACTCTGAAGGACAAATGCATTAACTTCTTCTTGTTTCTCTTGTTCCTGCATCATCCTATCATTATCTGCTTTGAAACTTCTTTTTTGTGCCTTCAAACTTCTCAATGTGTTTGCTATGTCAGAATAATATCCCTCACCATGTTGCTCATCTAATCTATAGGGATAATCTCATACTGCAGCCTATCATATTACTAGTCATCTTTGATCTTCTCATCCTGCAAGGCATATCATGTCAGCTAAACCAAATCATAAACAAACCAACATACCTCATTATAGTTTGGGGAGGATATCTCATCTGTAAGACCAACCATATTAGCATAATATATTTGTAATCATAATAACAACAATATATGAACATCATTTCAACCATTACCAATTATCAATGCATGACCATACCGACCACATACCATGATCTGATGCATGACAACTATAACCATGTCAATGTATGCATAAAAACGTATAAGCACTGACATGAATAACCAATGCATAATCAAAATACACTCATGACGACTACATCCAACAATAATACCATCATTTTTCTCATGGCGACACAACTACAACCATGAGAACCACCATGCATACACAACAAGCACATAGACCACAAGCATGAAGAAAACATACACAACTGATATGTATGCATGTCCAACACATAGTGCCCATCCAATCCAAGGGGTGAACCATGATTTGATAACACTCTGTAACACCCTCCTCCCACATTTACTTAAGTTAACCGGTCCCCTAGGGTAAACATATGACGAGAGGCTATAATGATGTGATTCAACTCCCCATGTACAATTAAGGAAGTGGAACTGAAAAAACAAAACCAATCTAACCCTCCACGCTTGCTACAAAACCTTCAGGAGCAAACCAACCCTTCAAGGTGACCAACCCCTAATGCAACTTGACATTTGATTGATATGGACCCTCATCCACTCCCATGAATATCCATGCATGTGATTGAGGCCTTCTAGTCACTCCCACAACAAGGCATTCCAACGACTGTGGACATTTTCAACCAGTTCTGAGCTAATGACCTGAAATTTTGTGCCACTTTTTCAGGGCCAAGACTCAAGCCACTATTGAAAACTTCATGAAACTTTCAAAAATGATAAATAACAATGGAATAAGACTACAAATGCAATAATTTGTACAAGTACTTGATCTGACCCCTAATAGCCATGATATGCATTTTGTCAAACATGTCACAAATATGTAATCTACAGGTCATAACAACACATCTGGGCATAGGGGTCTCATACTTATCTAAGATTTGTAAAGAAGCATTATTGCTCTATCACAATAGTTGCATTATCATCTATTAGGTCATATATTCAATGTTCATTCATTTGCAAATCAAAACATGATGATAACCATACATCAAGTTTGTCATAAAACATCCTCTTAACCAACATATATTCAACAGAAATAACAAAGATATAACAACCATAAAAACCACATATGAATAAGTATATTTACCCATCAAATACAAGAGGAAAGAAGCTCTTATTAACATATGAAAAATGTAACCAGGTCCAGTACTTCCACGTACCACCTGATCATAGATTGGTTGAACCAGATATTTCTTTCAGTTAATCACCCTCGTGCCATATTCCAAGCATGAATGTGGGATCTCATAAAACAACTCAATCAAAACCAAACAAGGGCTTCCAGAGGCCAAACCAACTCAACCCTCAACCATTGATTCCACCTCACGGTCGGACATCACTAACCATCACCAGATTGGTTTCTACCCAAGCTATCGAGGGCTCTAAAGCATTTGTTCCAACCATGGCTTCCAAGACTAGTAACTCAAACCACCACTATTGCTGGGCTTCTAGAGCATTTTTACAACCATGGATTCTAGGACTAGTAAATCAATCCACAAAGGGCTTCCAAAGTGTTTTTCCAACCAAGACTTCCAGGACTAGTAACTCAACCCAAGTTGTTACAAGGCTTCTAGAGCATTTGTCCAACCAAGGCTTCCAGGAACTAATAACTCAACCCACAACCAAAGGAACATGAGCACCAATCATAAAAAAAAGATAAAACCCACAAAACCATGGTTATCCAGGAAATGGAAAGGATAAGAAAATCCACTTTCAATCTAGGCAATCCTTTATGCCAATGATAGATCATGACCAAGAAACCACATGCATGTGTTATGCATGCCAAAACTAGCAAGGAAATCATACATGCAACTCAGTAACTGCAAGAAAAACCTGAGGTAGCTGATGATCCCTATGTCCTCTTTCACTTTCCTTCTTTTCCTTTGCCTTCTTGATCCAAATCCCAAGTATGCCACACTCCTCCAATAGTGCTCCAAGAAAACTCTGTGTCCAAGAATATGAGAGAGAGAATAGAGAGAGAGAGCTCCAAAACTAAACTGACAAATGACACCAACTAATCCTCAAAATCCTTTTTATAAATGAGGCCTCTATTTTCTTCAATTTTCCATTATTTTCCTTCATTTGCCTCCTCACATGCAACCTGTGACTTTTCACCTTCCTTTTCTCCTAATTTCCATAAATAAAATTTCAATTAATGCTACTTTGCCTTTCCAAAGCCTTTGCCATTTCCTTTGCCAACTTCCTTTTCCATCAATTAATCACAAGTGATCCCCATCACTACGTTTTTTCCCAACATCCATCTTTGAATATGTGTTGCATGACCTTGGTTATTATTTTTCCTTTATTAACTTTATTACACAGATTTTTGACCAGGGCTCTTACAATAAGTCACAATGATTGACTTTGGATAAAGATACTATTAATATTGGAGACCAAGAGAGAAAAGGTATGTCGTTTACTACAATAGCTTGAGTTAAAGATTTGAATGTTATACAATTTGAACCACACTTTTCATATGAATGATATGAAAAGATGGAAAAACTAACAGGTGTGACAATAAAAACAATAGAAGAAAATAGTTTTAGATTGATCACAATGAAGATTATTTGTAATTGATTGCATTCTTATTATTCACATTTTCTATTTACATTGTCACTTTGCATTCAAAAATTTTATTTCATAATTTTTTATCATTCAAGTTATTAACATTCTCTATCATCTCAACAAACTTAGGTAAGTGAGAAAAATTAAAATTGAAATGACTAGATTAATCTTGGACATATCTAGCATATTCAAAATGATCAGAATAATTAGTTGTTCAACAAATTTTCCATGGCTGCACATGACTAAAACCAACCTAGATCCATCTTAACCCAAAATTTGCTAAGAATTAAGAGGGATCAAATATCTTGAGGTGAAAACCTTTCCTCAAGTTTTTGACTAAAAAAAAATATTTGCACTTTGAGAGATTTGATCCCTTTCGATGCTTTATAGATCCGGGGTTAAGATGGATCTAAGTTAGTTATTTATAAATTATCTATTTTTTTCCATGTTATGGGAAAATTCTAGTGGCTCAAAGAACCTTCAATAGGTATAAATATCATGTTGAACTTCTACAATTGACCACTACCACAATCATGCTTAGTGCTAATGATGATGTTCCATAGAGATATATCAAGGAAATCTATCAGTGCATCCAAATAGATTCAAGCACAAGCCCCCCCAATGACTGAAGCAAAGTTAATTACTAGCTTACCAATCAGTATTGGTTGAGGTTCATGATGGAACAAAGTGCTAGGGTTTTGTCTTTGTGTAGATAAGCACAAAGTGTTGCCACACACGAGAATGATCCTGGCATTGTAGGAAACCCAAGGATTGTGATCATTGGCTCTAGATGCTTCCATGGTATAGGAAATGGCTAGATTTGGTTTTTGTTTGTGGTGTTTAGGTAGTATTCTCAACGTTGTTTGGCTAAGAACCAAGAAGGAACGGTTGGGCTCGGCCTTGTGGTGTTTCTTCATGTCTGGGCCTGTTCAAAGGTCGACATATCACCTCCAAAAGTTCGCAAGAGACTCAAGGTATCCAACGATGTCAGTTGTGAGAAGAAGGGGAGGATGTGGGGGGGTTTTTTCCAATTTTTCTCTAGTGGTGACATGATTAATCTAGGTTGGATGTGTCCGGTGTGCCCTACAGGGATGTCCATTTAACATCCTTTACTATGTGTGCATGGATATATGGCTTATGCAGCTTCATGGGATGTGAATTTGTTGAAGAAGCAATCTCCTGTGTATGATTTGGGGTTTATGGAAATGCAATGGTCTGTGTATATAAGGGATATGACCTCCCAAGAGAATATCCATCAATTTCCCCTTTTTGACCTGGTCAAAAGGAAGGCATAGGTGGAAAAAGAAATGTTCCATATTTTCTTAAAAAATTTAACAAGAAGACCTCCATTTTTTGTATCAAGGGCTCAGATATGGTGGAAAAATTGGAACAAAGCATTTATAAAATTCTTGGTATAGTTTCATTTTCTCAATGCTTGTTATTCAAGGGGAGAATGCTACATGATTCTATTTAGATGAAGGACTATGGAATTCGTGGAACTCTGCCATTATTTTAAATATGAGGCTGTGTGGCGAAGCTTAGAGTTACAAAAAACCCAGTGCATATATCTCTTTAAAGGATGCAGTGCAAGTGAAATCTCACATCCCATCAGATTCAATCCAAAACCTCCCAAGGCCCTAGATAGTGGAACAAATGGAAAAATCACTAGCCATGGAAGTTCATTATCCAGAGGTAAATTCCTTTTTTTTTTCGATCTCCATTCTGTTAGTGTCAGTCTTTCCAGCCTTCCTCCAGTGATCAAATATGCTCTTACAAAGTGGTCTCAGAGTGTCAAGGTCAAATTTTGTCATTTCAGTGAGTCTTCAAGCAAAATTTGGTCACTAGGCATTAGGTCTAGGGTTTGCTTTAACTCCTTCTAAAGTTGTCCAAATGTCGGTCCATGTCATCATTCAGCTGAGTGTATCATCATTCTGAGGGTTGTCATCATCATTTCAAGTTCCATTGGGTCATGTTACACCTTGTTCATGCTTCAGTTGCACCTAGGCAAGGTCATTTCCCTCTCCTAGGGTTTTGAAAGCTAATTTCTCTTGAATGGCCAAATCATTAGCAAAACTTGTATCCTGATGTTCATACACCTTCCCCTATCCTTAAAGTACCTTATCAAACACTTTCCATCACTGAGATCCCCCAAATTCCTCATTTTTGCACAAACCCTAGTTTCTAGCTACAACCTGGCAATTTTCTAGGTTTGGCCTGTGTTTTGCCCTTTTGGACCCCTTCCCCTCACTCAATCTCTGAGATTCCACTTTCCCCTGCTTCCTAACATCCCTCCCTACTTCCAAAAATTTCCCCAAGAATTTAGAAGCCCCTTATCCCCTTCATTTCGCTTCATTTCGGCAAAATCCCTTGTTCCACACATCGGGATAAGTTTCACTCAAAAGCCGTTTCAGAGCAATAAAAAATGAATTTTGGAAAAATGAGAGAGGTTTTTGTCCACAACAGGCCAAGGAAGAAAAACCTCCTTCACTTTTTTCACAGGTGTCATGGTTTTATAGAAATGTCAAAATTACAATCGCCAGATCCAAGGAGGTTGGCCAAGGCACTAAAATGACGAAAAAGGCCCGATCCACTCCAAATTCTGGCCAAAGCCTCTTTGACTGAGCATGGTACTTGATTGGGGACTCTCAGCCCAAATTTCAAGAAATTTGGAGAAAATTTTGTCAATTGTGAATTTTTTGTGCCAAACACAGGTTTTCCTCCCCAATGGGTCGCGCGCCGCGCGCGACCCTTTCATTGGGCAACTCCATTTTGGGAAAACTCAGCATTTCTGGATTTTTCATGAAAATTTACACTTTCTCAGCCATTGCCAAGAAATTTCACCAAGTTTTGGGCCTCCAGAAAGTCAAAAAACAAGCAAAAAATGACTTTCTGCCACATTTTTGACACATAGGAAGCAGTCTTGGGAGATTGCAATTTTGGAGGGGCAAATGACCACCAAATTCATAAATTCCACTTGGGTTGGAAATTAGACATCCATACCTTTCCCACAAGACCACTTTTGCCTCATTTGGACACCTGGAAGTGCCTCAAAAGTGCCTCCAAAGGCGCGCGACCCATTCAGGAATTGCACGCGACCCATCAGGCAGTTTGCACAGGAATTCAACCTACAGCTCAGGAATTCGCCCAGTTTTGACCAGTTTTGACTTGTGATGGGATTTTTCACCCTCTTTGATGTAATTAATGTATTTTCATGTTGACATGACACTTATTTACCTATTCTAGAAGATTCATTCATGAAATAGCAAACATTTAATGAATGAATTGGTTTCCTAGCTTATAGAGGCAAGTTGTTTTGACTGCCTAGATTTTAGTGCTCAGTTTAGAATTGGTTGAAACAGCTCCTAGAAGGATGAGCTCGACCCCTAGAGGCAAGGAAAGGTGTTAGCTTGCCTATATTATGTATTTTCTTAGTCATTTTCAGAGGTTGGAGAGGTTGGACTCTTGAGGGAGAAGCTCTTATTGTATTACTCACTGTATCTCTGCAATTTTTGGCAAAGGAAGACCAGGGTTTTGCAGTCCTTTTTGGGATTCTTGTGGTCACATGTGTTGATGGTGTGTATCTCTTTGTACTTGTAAATTTTTTATGTGATTCATCATCTTACTTTTCTTTCTGCAAATTAGGCGAATGAAGTGTTAAAGTAGAATTCATGATTGTCATGCTCTGCTTTTAAGTTTGCTTAATATCTATGTTTTCATCTGTCTAAGGGGAATTCAAGGTTATTGCTTGCTCTCCTTAACTCCTCACCGGTCATTCTCATCCATCCACCTCTATCAAAGGCATCAATACTGTTTCCTACCTTGCCCCAAAGAACCCCTTGCAGAAACTGTGTCCAATCCCCGCACCAAAATTTGCCCTTCCCCAACTTTCCACCAAAACCCTAAAAATCCCAAATTAAACCTTTTGATCAGTTTACTAGCCTAAAATCAGTGTTTCCTCATTGGCTATCTTTCCCGTTGAAGATCTTTACCGAGATAGACCGGAGAGAGCCCTCTCCTGCCCCGTAGGGCTAGCTACGAGGCTAAGTGGTTTGATGTTGCCTTGAAGTTTACCTTTCTCAGCCTGAGGTGAAATCTCAAGCGCTAACATATTGGCGACCATACTGGGGAGAACAAATTGTTTGTTGATTGATGTGCTGGTTTCATAAGTCTTAGACGGAGCCTGAAGTTATGCCAGGTAGCCTTCGAAACGCTTTTGCTTTGCATTAGCGGAAGTAGATAAACGCTGCTTCAGTCAATCTCCTTGAGCTTGTGAATACAGCACTTCGATTGCATGTTACCCCAGTAAATTTGCAAACTCTGAACTTTTGGATGATTAGTTAAGAGTTTTCACAGGCTGAAATCATTCACTTGGCGACTCCTTTCACTGCAAGAATCCAACAATCTGTGCTTCATGGTGACTTCACTGCAGAGAGATCAGTAGTTGTGAGATGGACTGAATCACAAGAAGATATGCTCCCTTGAGCCGAGATCACATCCCTGGTTTTCCAAATAAAATTCCGAAGGTAGATTGGTCAAGGAATTTGCCTACATTTAAAGATGATGGTAAGAAGGATGTTGCTTTACATCTAGTTAGATTTCATATGCATATTCGCAAGTTGAAGGTGGATTTTCCTGAAGATTGCTTGATGAAAATATTCCTGGCCACTCTGGAAGGTGCAGCCCAATCTTGGTATGAAATTTTGCCGCCTGCTTGTATTTACTGTTTAAAGGATTTTCATGTCTTGTTCATTGAAAGATATAAGGACTCTTATCCATCATTAAACTTAGTTCAAGACTATTGCAAGTGTGCTTATAGTTTTATTGAAAGCCTTGAGAAATATTATGAAGATGATAATTTTATGGACGTTGAGATTATGGAGGCTCTCTATGAGAATCCATTTCAGCAGCACACAAGAACCTTAGAGGATACTTGTCAAGATCAGCAGGTTGAAGATGGCCATATGGCTGAAAATGATGAAAGAGAGGGTTTTATTTCAGATTTGCCCACAGAAGAAGACAGCGTGCAGGGTAGTCAAGATTCAATTTCAGAATGTGATGCAGTCAAGTCAGCTATTTCAGATGAACATTCAGATCATGATGATCAAGAATACCTTGTGCTGAATCCTGAAAAGGAGAATTTTGTTGTTGAGATCATAGACAACGGTATGGATTCAAATGTTCTCAGTCGTGCTGCCAGTCTGTCATTAGAACCGAGTCTTCATGAGGAGGTCATTCAGTCAGCTCATGAACAGCAAGGTGAGATCTTTGCTCAAGCAAGTGAAAAAGTTTCTTTGAGTGAATTTGTGGCAGACGATGTAAATGACAATACTGTGCTTGATAAGGAACTTGATAATTTGGTTGTGATATCATATGAAGATGACCTACAGCACATTCACACCATAGAAGAACAAAACATTCAGGATTTCCATTCAGATTCCTCTTCATATGTTTCCTGTGTTGAAATGCTTTTCCAAGAAGAGATCTGCCCATCCATTTGTTCAGAGTTTTTTGAAGCCCATGAGCATACTTTCACTGAAGCACATGATGAAGGCAGATCAGAATTTGAAACAAAGGACACCTTGTTCTTTCAGCAGGAGGTGGCAATGGCAAATCTTCATGTTTTTTACGATCCTCTAGCAAGTTTGTTGCAGCCAGCAGTGAAAGTGTTTATTACAGTGTTTTGTTGCAGCCATGGTAAACTATGTTTTTGGATGCCTAGTGATAGGTTTGTACTATTGACCAGAAGATCAAATCAGGAGAATCAATCAAGAAGGCATATGCTTGATTGGTTGCATTGGCATTTTGATATAGTTTGATGTATATTGTCTTGTAAGAAACACAGGTGGTTGTCATCATGATTTCAAATCTTGATGGACTGCTGCCCTTCAAAAAGCTTTTTAAGTTCTTGTTTTAGTTAAGTCAGTCATGAGTCATTTGTGTTTGGTCTGTTGAGTGAGTTTTTCAAGTTATTTCAGTTTGCCATCGAGTCAGTTTGAGTCAAGTTCCCGTTAAGTTTCAGTCAGTTTTCAGTCAAGTTTTCATTCAATAAATGAGTCAAAGTCTTATGTCGTTTTCCGAAATAATGGACTCCATAGCCCAATGGACGAAGGCGCTGGTCTGCTCTCCCAGAGATCTGCAGTTCTTGGCACCTTGTTGTAGGGAAAAGTATCCGATTCGGATGACCCTATCCCACTCTAAGGGTGATAGTACCTCAGCAACAACTGTAAACAAAACTACTTAAGGTTTACTTCTTTATGAAAGCAAGAGAGAATGAAGAAATGCACTAACCGTTGCCTTGCGCTTAATATTTGCTCCAATCTCTTCTCTTTGCTGCTTGCTCCTAGCTCTTTGCTCTTTTGCTGGCCCAGCTACAATGAGATCCTGCAAAATAACAAAGAAGGAAACTACAAGAAGCATGCATTCATAACTGATTCAAGGATTAGCATAAATCAAATATACAATCATCACAATACATCATTGAAACAAATGCATATAGAAGAACCTCAATAGCTTTTATTAATGGAAGAAGTAAAGTTCTGAGAAGGTTACAACCATTGAAGGCTCCAATCCAGCAACACCTCCCAGCAGAAAGAATTTCTCCTCTTCACCTCCTTCAAGCAATCACCCAATAGTTCTATAGTGAAACCAACAGCATATCATTACTTTGCACAAAATTCCAGCCTCCTGAGCTCATAGGAGAGAGCTCAATATATAGATGAATTGAGAAAGGATGAGTCAGCTTGCAACTGATGTGTAGCTGCCTTGTGTCCTCTCTCTCTTCAGTTGATCTTCAGTTCTTGAGTCCACTTGGAGAACTTTTCTTCCACTTGGAGAAACAGAGCCTCTGACTCATCACAAGGCGAAATCCCTGATCCAAGTGTCATTTTTGGAAGATTCCAGAGCAATGACTCAGTGTGCCACTTGTCCCATCTCGCTCAGCGCAGGTGGCCTTTGTTCTACCTGCTTTGCAACGCAGGTACACCATGGAGGAGTTGAGTTTCAGCGCAGAAGCCTAGTGGAGCACCTGCTTTGATTTCAGGATTGCTTGTTTTTGAGTGTTTTCAGGTGGAGAACTGATCTGAGAGCTGTTGGTTTGCTGACCTTGTTCCTCTAGGGGTAGGAACATCATGTTTAGGGACTTTGGATCCCTTGGATTATTGACAATTCATGCCTGATGCTGCAAGGCACAAAATTGTCTATAACAGATGCCCCCTAAAGTATGAGGTCGTTTATCGGGTGAAATGCTTTATTAGGAGGATCCGAAGTTCATTCGATCTGCTGAGAAGTGTCCTGTAATAAGATACAATACAATACATTATTTTTCATACTTTTTCATGATCTAGCTGAGGCGGGCATTCCCATGCTCAGTTTTATAAATTCATTTTGGTACATAGAGCAGACGATCGTCTGATGGTAGACTGATAATTCTCTGCTGAAATTATCATCCTTTGAGAAGGATGATCATCTGCTGCAATGATGTACACATCAAATGTCTTTATATCCTGAATATATATCGCAGCCCGGATGGATGAAACTAGATCCGAGGTCTTCAATCTCTTCCGATCTTCACTCGATGTACAAGTCGATCCATGTGAGAATTTCTTGAAGTCGAACATGGAAAGACATCGCTTGATTACCGGTCAATGATGTAAACCGTTAACAAGCGCGAGAGGAATCACCGATAAGGATGATGACCCTCAAGGTACAGCAGTACAATTCACATGGTGGGAATAAAGGACTTGGCGTCGACCACCATGCAAAATCCTCTGGTCGAAGGTCATTGATGTATACCTGTCGCCGGAAGTGAGAAACTTGCCATTGAGGCATGCAAGCTTCAAAGTACTGAAGGGGTTGTTCCTAGATCAACTCCTTGGATAATGAGCTGATGTCGACAAGGAGCGATCCGTCAAAGGAGGGCCTTAATGAATCCCACATCATTGACACGGAACGGAGCTAGTGATTGTGATGAGGTGAAAACAAACTGTGATGTATGATTCAGGGTGGCGGTCATGAAATGGATGAAGGACAATGTATGGCAGTGGATGGGACACGGTTGACTCTTTGCAGAACAACATCTCTTGAACATATAACGACACTGATGTGATGGATCGGTAGCATTACCCCAAATGTGGATGGTGTGGCGAGGACCATGGTGATGAGACCGGTGAATGAAACAACCCAACCCGATGTGATACGGAGGACAAAGTGTCATGTTCAAGAGCGACTTGCTACCATTAAAGCTGTGAGGTTCTCCCAATTTTTCCCCAGTCATTGCTGACCAGTACCTCTTTATTTTTGTCAAGCTTGAGGAGGATAACATATGCTTGTTCTATAACCTGCCCTTCGGGCAAGCCCATCGCTATGTTTTAACGAGCCTAGCGATAGGAAAACTCGTTCTTGTCTAAAGACAAGTTTGTCGCTGTTTAATGAATTTAACGAGTCTAACGACAAGGATAACTCGGTCCTTTTCATTTTTAGAGAGTCTGAAAAGGTACGTAAAGTCAACTCCAAAATTCCTTTTTCGTCATCTAATCCCTTTAGTCCGAAAAAGTATAAAACAATACAGAAGGGATGAATTTTCGATTGCTTTAACGAGCCGAACAAAACAAGCGCTCGATCTTTTTGTGCAATAATCCCTCAGGTCCAAAAAGATTAAAATCTAGAGGAGGGATAGCTTTCCGATCGCTTTAACGAGCTGGAAGGCCAAAACTCGGCAATCTTTTCATATTTTACGAGTCAGTGAAAAGAGCTTAAAGACGACTCGTCTTTCGAGGAACGAGTGATGAACAGGGCAGCAGCAGATTCCAGGTACAGGTTGGAATATTCCAATCACGGCAGTGTCACAAGGATGGCTTAGTGAAATCACTCTTCGCAGCTGTTCCTCAAAATGGGTAAACAATCATATGGAGATGAACGATTGGCCAAATGAACGGATGGAGGTGAGACTGCAAGAACACGACCAAGGGCTTTAATATGGCTGTCAAAGGTTACATTTACCAAGGTTATTTACCGGTTCATTTTTTCTGGGTGAGCTTGAACTCTAGGGGAAGATTGCTCACAACTTATGTTTATTTTTTAACAAGCATGAACTATGTGCTAAAACTGCTCGGATCTCGCGTTTATTTTTTAACGAGCATGAACTGTGTGCTAAAACTGCTCGATTATACCAGTCTTAATACAAGGAACGCCTCAGGTGAGGTAGTCATATTTAAGGAGCTATACCTCACTAGTTACTCCAATTTGGCAAGTTTTGACTTTTGCCCCACATCCTTTCTTCATGCAAGTTCGGAAACGACTAATCCAAAAAACAGATAAATAACCGCTCTTTGCTTGCACTCCAAAAGGTTTGCATGCCCCCAGGTATAAAATATAATTTCAAGGCCACCCCTCCTCTGTCCCACCTCTGTTTTTCTACTTGTCGTCTTGCTATATTTTTAACGATACTTGTCTTCTCGTTATTTTTCGGTGCCGACGGTACTTGTCTTCCCATCAGTTCACTTTTAGGTTTTTGCAAGATTGCAACAGATAAAACATTGGTGTTACGGAGGGAGGCCTGCCTCTTACTTATTATCCGAAAAATAGTTCTGTTCGCTGCCGCAAACTAAACCCCTTTTTCCGGCGATGTCTATCACTAGGTTACTAAAGACGGTGACCACTTGTTGCAGCAATTTCATCTCTTTCTTTGGAGGCTGCCCCTACTTATCCTTCAAAACATATGTTTTAATGGGTGAGGCTTTCCTTCAAAGATGGTGGCTACTTGCTGCCGCAAATGGTCCCCTTCCTCAGTATCCTACTTACCTAGACAAGGGGAGCGAGAAGCTGATTATCTCACTCACATAACTTTGACAAAAGAACTTTATCCTAGAACAACCCTCTCTTCCTTCTTTCGGATGGGGTATGGACTAGTCCCATTCTTCTGCGGAAATTAACTTTATACCCAAGGTTTCCTCTGCCCAAGGCAGGCCAGGGTGCATGCCCCCTGGGTCCCAGTTATATCTTTCCGAATCACTCGCATTCATCGGGAAGTAGAACCGGGGGTGGAGGCATTTCTTGAGTGAATAAGCCGTTTAGGGTTGGTATTTGACTATTTGCGATGCGAGATCCCGGAAATGAAAGTTGGTCTACGAGCTTGACTATCTTTCCTTCGTGTGGAAAACACATTACTCTAAAGAGTGAGGAGACTATAGCTCCCATGCAATATATATAGTCCCGTCCAAGGAGTAGGTTATAATCCAAGGGTCCTTGGACGACCATGACGTTCATATGAACTGTCTTCTTCCTCAATGTAATCGGAACATTGGGGAGGATCCCTAAAGGGCGACTGGTTCCTTTATCAAAACCTGATAGATTTCTCATCTCAGGTAAAAGCGCCGGGGAACCCAGTGCTTTCCAAGCAATAGAGGAAAGGATACTCAC
Source organism: Pinus tabuliformis (assembly GCA_031772625.1). Classification (NCBI taxonomy): domain Eukaryota; kingdom Viridiplantae; phylum Streptophyta; class Pinopsida; order Pinales; family Pinaceae; genus Pinus; species Pinus tabuliformis. Next base: position 197,384,242 of record CM062816.1, read on the forward strand.
AGATGCCCCTTCATCAATGATAGTTCCAGCCATTACCATTCTATAGATTTGGACAATGATTCTGAATGGTATATTGGCTGGTAACCGGGGTCTGCCTAGTTGGTTCCAATCAAAGGACACAACCAGGTTGCTTGGTGGTGGGACCGAATACACGGCCGGATACGACCCTGACGATGTTCCTTCCTGCGATAAAGGAATGGGCGCACTGCCCTGATGCTCATCAGAGTCTGTGTTGATGAAAAGAATCTGGACGGTGTCATCCTTATTCTCTTCAGTGAGGGTGTCATTTGAAGATGAGTCTTCAATGACGGAGTCATTTGAGGATGAAACCTCTGAAGGAAGAACCGGGTCAACTGCCGTTTTGACCTTTAGACTTTCATCTGGTCTGGATTCAGCAGGTTCATTCTCAATGACCGACACTTCAGCTGACCACCTGAGCGGGCCGGCTGGATTTTCAACTATCGAGGGACTTGGCGCGAGTTTTTGGTATCCAGGAGGAAGTCGTGATGGTGAAACCGGACGATCTTCCAAAACTCTCTTTGCCTCATCTAAGAATGGACAACGGTGGATGGCGTGATCGCCTTCACACAGTTTGCAGGGTGATCTTGGTCTCCCTCTTTGTCCTTCACTCTCGGTAGTTGACGGACTGCAATCAACATGACTACCAGAGGTTGATGCTACCGGATTGTGCAACCTGGGGGACCAGTCCCTTAGTATCCGGGGAATACAAGGACAATCACGGTGGAAGTGGGTCCCTTCGCAAATGACACATGGCGATTTAGGCCCGGTCGGTGCAGTGTGTGGATTTTTGTCAGCTGTCTTTTGCTTGCCCCCAGCCGCCTTCGCCATAGGCCCCTTCTGCTTCTTTTCTCTCTTCTTCTTTTCCTTCTTCTCCATGGGAGGCTGACTTCTGCCGGCTCTACCTTGTGAAGATGAAGGATCAGAGGAAGAATTGTAAGAAGTGGAAGGCTGGTGGGCAGCTCTAGACTGGTCTGACTGTTGACTCGACTGCTCAGGATTTGTGGTGGTCTGAACTACATTAATTGAAAAGAGCCATACAGGTAGGCCAATTGTCAATCCTGGAAGTGACAATGTGGCCATATGGGGCGCACCAACATCTCCCCAAGAGGAGAAGGGACTGGGACTTCCACCAAGGTGACTTCCTTGGTTGGTGGGCTCCATACTTTTCAACTGAAAGATCAACGCGGGAATAAGAGGTGATTATGTTCCGTTTAAAATAAATTTTATTAACGACGCTTTAGACACAACTTTGCTTTTTCATGTTTTAAGAGTCGAGAAAAAGCTAAAGATGACTCTAGTCCCCTTCGATGTTTTAACGAGCCCGAAGTGACAAATGCTCGGATGGACTTTTTCAGTTATAGAGTTTGAAAAAGGCCAAAAGAAACTGCTCTGGAGTTCTAGGCAGAGGGTGTGCCAAACTTTTCGTGAAACCACAGAATACGTTTTACGGTACGGGTGGTCGATCTTCGTGAATGCTGTGTTCACTGCATCGCGATCAGTAGGGCGGCCGACACGGCTTCCTATGGATAAAGGCTTTGTTCCTATAGGGGTCTCCCAATTTATACGCGACGGTACGTGGGAGCACAAGTCCGTATTAGTGCCACCGACTCTCAGGAGGAATCACCCACCTTCGTAGAGATCGACAGTCACTACGTTTAACGACGCCGGAACACGTCTCTACCTAGACCTCTATGTGTTTGCGTTATGTTACAAAGCGTTGTTATGTAAATTGAATTTATTTTAATGTTGATCTTGCTTAGCAGTTTGCCTTTGAGGATCACCACGAGATGTATGTAACAAATTCCTGAATGTAGTCTAAGATGAGAAGCAAACTTTTCAATCTTTCAACTTTGAAAATCTTAACTACTGAGGAGAAGAAAGGCAAATCTTTTCACACAGATCATAGAGCACACACTAATGCAAAATTTCCTAAATCAGCATGCAAACAGTCAAATGCAAAATGCACAATGCATGTATTTTCTTTTCCCTTTCTTAATGTTGATGTATTACAAAAAGAAAGTTGTTATATAACTTTGATTTCGATTTAAAGCGAAAACAAACAAGCTTGTCCAAAATCAAAAGACACCTTAAGATTTACTTGTTTAATCACTGGAAATACATGAAATCAAACCATAATGATGAAAGTAAAAAGACTAATCAGCTATGGACAGCAAACAAGCTAACTCTTTAGACTAGCAAAATGCCTAACACAGGTTCAGATCTAAGAGGCCAAAGCAAGACTAGTTCACTTTCGTTATGGGAAATTGTAAATGATGTAAGAAATACAAAAGAACAAGTACAATTTCGTTATATAACAGAGGCAGAATGATGGCAAGTAAGGTTGGTTTCAGAATAGGTACAAGACTGGTAACTGGCTGCAAAATCTATAGTGAAAACAGGCAAGAAAAAGGGAGGAAACCCCAAATGCACAAGGCAAAATTGGGCCAACGCAGGTGCTGCACAGCCAGTCTGGCTCTCAGCGCAGGTAGCCCCTTCGGGACCTGCGTTGCAAAGCAGGTAGCCTGTGTACTACCTGCTTTGGAAAACGAAAGTTGCGTTTTCACAGTTTCCGGGTCACAATTTTCTCAAAAATTCACAGTTTTTGCTCAAATCAGAAGCTATCAGTCAAGTACACACTAAGGGATGACAAGGAAGATGAAAAGCTATCACTAAGAGCTTACAAGGATCCTTGTAGATCAGCTCTTCAAATCATGAACAAGCTCAGAAATGAGCTAGAGTAGCTGCCCTCTACTTCGCTTTTGATATAGTCAAAAGCTTTTCGATTTGGTACTCTTTTGTTCAGGAAATGAATAGCAAAATACTACAAACAATCAAACAGATACGATCCCCAGTGGAGTCGCCAGTTTGTTGTAGGGAAAATTATCCGATTCGGATGACCCTATCCCACTCTAAGGGTGATAGTACCTCAGCAACAACTGTAAACAAAACTACTTAAGGTTTACTTCTTTATGAAAGCAAGAGAGAATGAAGAAATGCACTAACCGTTGCCTTGCGCTTAATATTTGCTCCAATCTCTTCTCTTTGCTGCTTGCTCCTAGCTCTTTGCTCTTTTGCTGGCCCAGCTACAATGAGATCCTGCAAAATAACAAAGAAGGAAACTACAAGAAGCATGCATTCATAACTGATTCAAGGATTAGCATAAATCAAATATACAATCATCACAATACATCATTGAAACAAATGCATATAGAAGAACCTCAATAGCTTTTATTAATGGAAGAAGTAAAGTTCTGAGAAGGTTACAACCATTGAAGGCTCCAATCCAGCAACACCTCCCAGCAGAAAGAATTTCTCCTCTTCACCTCCTTCAAGCAATCACCCAATAGTTCTATAGTGAAACCAACAGCATATCATTACTTTGCACAAAATTCCAGCCTCCTGAGCTCATAGGAGAGAGCTCAATATATAGATGAATTGAGAAAGGATGAGTCAGCTTGCAACTGATGTGTAGCTTCCTTGTGTCCTCTCTCTCTTTAGTTGATCTTCAGTTCTTGAGTCCACTTGGAGAACTTTGCTTCCACTTGGAGAAACAGAGCCTCTGACTCATCACAAGGCGAAATCCCTGATCCAAGTGTCATTTTTGGAAGATTCCAGAGCAATGACTCAGTGTGCCACTTGTCCCATCTCGCTCAGCACAGGTGGCCTTTGTTCTACCTGCTTTGCAACGCAGGTACACCATGGAGGAGTTGAGTTTTAGCGCAGAAGCCTAGTGGAGCACCTGCTTTGATTTCAGGATTGCTTGTTTTTGAGTGTTTTCAGGTGGAGAACTGATCTGAGAGCTGTTGGTTTGCTGACCTTGTTCCTCTAGGGGTAGGAACATCATGTTTAGGGACTTTGGATCCCTTGGATTATTGACAATTCATGCCTGATGCTGCAAGGCACAAAATTGTCTATAACACACCTCCAAGGAGCTACCATCCCCATTGGAGCCAATGTTAGTGTCAGTCTTTCCAGCCTTCCTCCAGTGATCAAATATGCTCTTACAAAGTGGTCTCAGAGTGTCAAGGTCAAATTTTGTCATTTAAGTGAGTCTTCAAGCAAAATTTGGTCACTAGGCATTAGGTCTAGGGTTTGCTTTAACTCCTTTTAAAGTTGTCCAAATGTCGGTCCATGTCATCATTCAGCTGAGTGTATCATCATTCAGAGGGTTTTCATCATCATGTCAAGTTCCATTGGGTCATGTTACACCTTGTTCATGCTTTAGTTGCACCTAGGCAAGGTCATTTCCCTCTCTTAAGGTTTTGAAAGCTAATTTCTCTTGAATGGCCAAATCATTAGCAAAACTTGTATCCTGATGTTCATACACCTTCCCCTATCCTTAAAGTACCTTATCAAACACTTTCCATCACTGAGATCCCCCAAATTCCTCATTTTTGCACAAACTCTAGTTTCTAGCTACAACTTGGCAATTTTCTAGGTTTGGCCTGTGTTTTGCCCTTTTGGACCCCTTCCCCTCACTCAATCTCTGAGATTCCACTTTCCCCTGCTTCCTAACATCCCTCCCTACTTCCAAAAATTTCCCCAAGAATTTAGAAGCCCCTTATCGCCTTCATTTCGCTTCATTGCGGCAAAATCCCTTGTTCCACACATCGGGATAAGTTTCACTCAAAAGCCGTTTCAGAGCAATCAAAAATGAATTTTGGAAAACTGAGAGAGGTTTTTGTCCACACCAGGCCAAGGAAGAAAAACCTCCTTCACTTTTTTCACAGGTGTCATGGTTTTAGAGAAATGTCAAAATTACATTCTTCAGATCCAAGGAGGTTGGCTAAGGCACTAAAACGACGAAAAAGGCCCGATCCACTCCAAATTTTGGCCAAAGCCTCTTTGACTGAGCATGGTACTTGATTGGGGACTCTCAGCCCAAATTTCAAGAAATTTGGAGAAAATTTTGTCAATTGTGAATATTTTGTGCCAAACACAGGTTTTCCTCCCCAACGGGTAGCGCGCCGCGCGCGACCCTTTCGTTGGGCAACTCCATTTTGGGAAAACTCAGCATTTCTGGATTTTTCATGAAAAGTTACACTTGCTCAGCCATTGCCAAGAAATTTCACCAAGTTTTGTGCCTCCAGAAAGTCAAAAAACAAGCAAAAAATGACTTTCTGCCACATTTTTGACACACAGGAAGCAGTCTTGGGAGATTGCAATTTTGGAGGGGCAAATGACCACCAAATTCAGACATTTCACTTGGGTTGGAAAGTAGACATCCAGACCTTTCCAACAAGCCCACTTTTGCCTCATTTGGACACCTGGAAGTGCCTCAAAAGTTCCTCCAAAGGCGCGCGACCCATTCAGGAATTGTGCGCGACCCATCAGGCAGTTTGCATAGGAATTCAACCTACAGCTCAGGAATTCACCCAGTTTTGACCAGTTTTGACTTGTGATGGGATTTTTCGCCCTCTTTGATGTAATTAATGTATTTTCATGTTGACATGACACTTATTTACCTATTCTAGAAGATTCATTCATGAAATAGCAAACATTTAATGAATGAATTGGTTTCCTAGCTTATAGAGGCAAGTTGTTTTGACTGCCTAGATTTTAGTGCTCAGTTTAGAATTGGTTGAAACAGCTCCTAGAAGGATGAGCTCGACCCCTAGAGGCAAGGAAAGGTGTTAGCTTGCCTATATTATGTATTTTCTTAGTCATTTTCAGAGGTTGGAGAGGTTGGACTCTTGAGGGAGAAGCTCTTATTGTATTACTCACTGTATCTCTGCAATTTTTGGCAAAGGAAGACCAGGGTTTTGCAGTCTTTTTTGGGATTCTTGTGGTCACATGTGTTGATGGTGTGTATCTCTTTGTAGTTGTAAATTTGTTATGTGATTCATCATCTTACTTTTCTTTCTGCAAATTAGGCGAATGAAGTGTTAAAGTAGAATTCATGATTGTCATGCTCTGCTTTTAAGTTTGCTTAATATCTATGTTTTCATCTGTCTAAGGGGAATTCAAGGTTATTGCTTGCTCTCCTTAACTCCTCACCGGTCATTCTCATCCATCCACCTCTATCAAAGGCATCAATACTGTTTCCTACCTTGCCCCAAAGAACCCCTTGCAGAAACTGTGTCCAATCCCCGCACCAAAATTTGCCCTTCCCCAACTTTCAACCAAAACCCTAAAAATCCCAAATTAAACCTTTTGATCAGTTTACTAGCCTAAAATCAGTGTTTCCTCATTGGCTATCTCTCCCGTTGAATATCTTTACCGAGATAGACCGGAGAGAGCCCTCTCCTGCCCCGTAGGGCTAGCTACGAGGCTAAGTGGTTTGATGTTGCCTTGAAGTTTACCTTTCTCAGCCTGAGGTGAAATTTCAAGCGCTAACATATTGGCGACCATACTGGGGAGAAAAAATTGTTTGTTGATTGATGTGCTGGTTTCATAAGTCTTAGACGGAGCCTGAAGTTATGCCAGGTAGCCTTCGAAACGATTTTGCTTTGCATTAGCGGAAGTAGATAAACGCTGCTTCAGTCAATCTCCGTGAGCTTGTGAATACAGCACTTCGATTGCATGTTACTCCAGTAAATTTTCAAACTCTGAACTTTTGGATGATTAGTTAAGAGTTTTCACAGGCTGAAATCATTCACTTGGTGACTCCTTTCACTGTAAGAATCCAGCAATCTGTGCTTCATGGTGACTTCACTGCAGAGAGATCAGTGGCTGTGAGATGGACCGAATCACAAGAATATATGCTCCCTTGAGCGGAGATCACATCCCTGGTTTTCCAAATAAAATTCCGAAGGTAGATTGGTCAAGGAATTTGCCTACATTTAAAGATGAAGGTAAGAAGGATGCTGCTTTACATCTAGTTAGATTTCATATGCATATTCGCAAGTTGAAGGTGGATTTTCCTGAAGATTGCTTGATGAAAATATTCCTGGCCACTCTGGAAGGTGCAGCCCAATCTTGGTATGAAAGTTTGCCGCCTGCTTGTATTTACTATTTAAAGGATTTTCATGTCTTGTTCATTGAAAGATATAAGGACTCTTATCCATCATTAAACTTAGTTCAAGACTGTTGCAAGTGTGCTTATAGTTTTATTGAAAGCCTTGAGAAATATTATGAAGATGATAATTTTATGGATGTTGAGATTATGGAGGCTCTGTATGAGAATCCATTTCAGTAGCACACAGGAATCTTAGAGGATACTTGTCAAGATCAGCAGGTTGAAGATGGCCATATGGCTGAAAATGATGAAAGAGAGGGTTCTATTTCAGATCTGCCCACAGAAGAAGACAGCGTGCAGGGTAGTCAAGATTCAATTTCAGAATGTGATGCAGTCAAGTCAGCTATTTCAGATCAACATTCAGATCATGATGACCAAGAATACCTTGTGCTGAATCCTGAAAAGGAGAATTTTGTTGTTGAGATCATAGACAGTGGTATGGATTCAAATGTTCTCAGTCGTGCTGCCAGTCTGTCATTAGAACCGAGTCTTCATGAGGAGGTCATTCAGTCAGCTCATGAATAGCAAGGTGAGATCTTTGCTCAAGCAAGTGAAAAAGTTTCTTTGAGTGAATTTGTGGCAGACGATGTAAATGACAATATTGTGCTTGATAAGGAACTTGATAATTTGGTTGTGATATCATATGAAGATGACCTACAGCACATTCACACCATAGAAGAACAAAACATTCAAGATTTCCATTCAGATTCCTCTTCATATGTTTCCTGTGCTGAAATGCTTTTCCAGGAAGAGATCTGCCCATGAGCATACTTTCACTGAAGCACATGATGAAGGCATATCAGAATTTGAAACAAAGGACACCTTGTTCTTTCAGCAGGAGGTGGCAATGGCAAATCTTCATGTTTTTTACGATCCTCTAGCAAGTTTGTTGCAGCCAGCAGTGAAAGTGTTTATTACAGTGTTTTGTTGCAGCCATGGTAAACTATGTTTTTGGATGCCCAGTGATAGGTTTGTACTGTTGACCAGAAGATCAAATCAGGAGAATCAATCAAGAAGGCATCTACTTGATTGGTTGCATTGGCATTTTGATATAGTTTGATGTATATTGTCTTGTAAGAAACACAGGTGGTTGTCATCATGATTTCAAATCTTGATGGACTGCTGCCCTTCAAAAAGATTTTTAAGTTCTTGTTTTAGTTAAGTCAGTAATGAGTCATTTGTGTTTGGTCTGTTGAGTGAGTTTTTCAAGTTATTTCAGTTTGCCATCGAGTCGGTTTGAGTCAAGTTCCCGTTAAGTTTCAGTCAGTTTTCAGTCAAGTTTTCATTCAATAAATGAGTCAAAGTCTTATGTCGTTTGCCGAAATAATGGACTCCATAGCCCAATGGACGAAGGCGTTGGTCTGCTCTCCCAGAGATCTGCGGTTCTTGGCACCTCCAAGGAGCTACCATCCCCATTGGAGCCAATGTTAGTGTCAGTCTTTCCAGCCTTCCTCTAGTGATCAAATACGCTCTTACAAAGTGGTCTCAGAGTGTCAAGGTCAAATTTTGTCATTTCAGTGAGTCTTCAAGCAAAATTTGGTCACTAGGCATTAGGTCTAGGGTTTGCTTTAACTCCTTCTAAAGTTGTCCAAATGTCGGTCCATGTCATCATTCAGCTGAGTGTATCATCATTCAGAGGGTTGTCATCATCATGTCAAGTTCCATTGGGTCATGTTACACCTTGTTCATGCTTCAGTTGCACCTAGGCAAGGTCATTTCCCTCTCCTAGGGTTTTGAAAGCTAATTTCTTTTGAATGGCCAAATCATTAGCAAAACTTGTATCCTGATGTTCATACACCTTCCCTATCCTTAAAGTACCTTATCAAACACTTTCCATCACTGAGATCCCCCAAATTCCTCATTTTTGCACAAACCCTAGTTTCTAGCTACAACTGATGAGCCCCAATTTTGGTACAATTTGGGCTCATTTTGGCCTATTCTACTTGCTCAAACCATTCATATTTTATTGCTTATGCATGCATTTCTTAGTTTGTTCGTGTTGTTTGTAGGAAGAAGGGTAGACATATTATCTACGTGACTAATGCATGATGCTTTCAGGTTTTTTGCATTTAAAGGGAGAAAAGACACGAAAAAGGAGACAAGGGGACAATGAGGTGGCACTGCTGGTTTTTAGGAGAGGATGTCCACAGTCTTGGGGACCTTCCTCATGATTCCCACCGTAGCTCCAAGCTCCAACCAATCTCCCCACCGAGCATAGAGCACCGAGCATAGAGGCAGCCAACAGTTCTACAGGAACAACAGTCATAACTGTTCTACAGGATCACCAAGTTAAACTTCAGTTGGACAGCCGAGTTCCTAAAATCAAGGAGACCTGTTGGATGATCGTTTTTGCATAAGTATAGAGGCCGTAGCCTTTGATAGGTTGTTGAAACTTTCGCATTACTATTGTAATTTTTGAGCACAGCTCGGTGTTAGTTCTTGTTGTAAGCCAGTTTTGGCATAACATCAGATTATGAATAAAGAAGGCAGATTTTGATCTAGCTCTGAGTTTTCTTAAGGAGACTATAGCTCTCAGGTTAGGGCCCAACCTGAGAGCCATAGATCCCCTCTGCTGTAGTGTTGTTTGCATTTCGTTTCAGCACTCTGAGTTTTCATTTTCACATGCAATTTGAATTACAGGTTGTTGAATTAGTCTTTTTCATGAGCATAGATAGGACTAGTTTATGGTTGAATTGCTTTCGGTTGTTTAGTTAGATTAGCAGGTTGATAATACATTGGAGCTCCAACAAAAAAGGTTGAGGAAGTCTCCACTTCCATCTCCGTTTGGAGATTGGAGTGCAGCCTATACCAGCCACAAAAACATGCAGTTCTTCACTTCATACATGCTGCAACATAGTCTCGTTATGATAGATCTTTCCACATGATTCACACCTGCACACACGCCTTCACCACAGCTTCATGCACATTCTCCTTCGCGTTTTGGATTGCTGTTCATTGAATTTATATGCACAGGTAGTTTAGGTTGATGCATTTTCGGTTTGGTGACAGTCATAAGCATTTGTTTCACTTACACTGCTCTCTCTCGTTCCATTACCTCATTCTACATCTTGATCACGCATGCAAACACATCGTTGACCCCTGCTCCGCTCTGTTATCTCCCAAAGTCTTTCACTCCTCACATAGTTTCATTCTCTAGCCCTTTCGTTGACCTAGTCCTCTATCTTCCAACCTACTCCCTACACTCACTCCCTATCCTATTCTTCCACTTCTGAGCCATCACCAGCCTTATTCCTACCTTACACATCTCCCCCTACCATTCCATCACTCCTCCATCACTTCAAACACTCACGGTAGGTCATCCTGTAGCAATTTGTAGACATCCTGTAGAAATCTCTGCGTATCCTGTAGGATCCCCTGCAGACATCCTGTAGGAGGCCACTCACTCGATTGCTGAGCATCTGAATGCGAGGAACCTCTGTGGATGGATGCTAAGGATCCCTAGGGACCTCTCCTAGCCTCCCCAACCTGTCCCACGCTTTCCTTCCTTCTCCATCCCATCTGCACAACCAAACCCTAGTTAGCACAAAATCACAATCATTCCATCCACTTAAAGGAAAAATACAAAAACATGTCTTTTATGATGCAAGTAGCTTAGATCCATGCATTTCCACTTATTAGAGGTAACAGCAGCATTGGTAGAGGTTTCATTCACATTCTTTGCATTGTAGAGGTTAGACTAGTTAAATTAGGGTTTCCTAGGTTTACATGCTTTGATTTGCTTTCAGTCCATTTCGTCAAGTAGAGTAGTTTTCCTTTGAGAATAGCTTTCGTCCATCAATTAGCAAGCTTCTTCTGAGAGCCTATAGAAGTTGGCTTGAGCCCTAGCGGACTTGTGCCAGCTGACCAAGTGACAGCTGCGACAAGAGCTAGTACTTGTGCATATAGCACCGTCGCTTCCAAGTTTGTACGAACTACCGGGTTGATAAAATGAGAGACAGGAAGCCCCAGGAGTTGTAGCATTATTGCTACAATACTGGAGCTCACCATCTTTTTGGCGCCATTGCCGGGGAAGCGTCAGAGTATTAGTAATTGTTGCTCTTCTTCTACTTTCATACTCTTACTTCTGCTCAGTAGTTTATTTCATTTCCATTCTGCAAAAGTAGCTTAGTATTTCTTGCTTTCCTAGCTTAGTATTTCCTGCTTTCATAGATTAGCATTTCCTGCTTTCCTAGATTAATATTTCTTGCTTTCCTAGATTAATATTTCTTGCTTTCCTAGATTAGCTTTCCAATTCCGCAAATTTCATTTGAGCAATATAGTTAGTTGTAGATCACTCTGTTTCAGTTTTGCAGGTACCAAAGAAAAAGCAAAAGCACTCAAAAAAAAAAAAAAAAGTCCTTTCCATTTCATGCCTCGTAGGAACCGAGATAGATCAGGCAAATTCCTACCAAACACCCCCACCACATCTCTGAGTCACCCTTCTCTCTTCTTTGGTGACAGTGACCCAGAGGAACCTATAGGTGAACATCCTGAGATATACCAAGACCCTATAGAAGAAGAAGAGTTAGAGACCACTCCATCTGAAGCCATGGCTGATAATAGAAGAGAAGATGAGAGAATAGAAGGAGCTTTCCCCATCCGAGAGACCAATGGAGAGATGAAAATGAAGAACATTAGCCCCTCCGCCTTGCCTCACTTCCATGGACTGACCACTGAGGATCCTGATACCTTCTTGTTTGAGTTTGCTGTCCTTTGTAGAACCTATGACTATACTGAAGATGAGAAAAAGCTGAAGCTTTTCCCTTCCACTCTTAAGGATGCAGCACTACGCTGGTTCATGGGATTACCTGGGAATAGCATCGCTACTTGGGCTCAGATGCAGCAAGCCTTCAATACCAAGTATCGGGATTACTGTAGGTCTAAGGAAACCAAGGGAGAGATCTTTCGGATGACCATGGGGAGTGATGAGTCTTTAGAGGATTATGAGGAGAGGTTCCAACTTAGCTATAAGCGGGCCAGGTGCACACTTGACCCTGAATCCCTCAAGTTGGTTCTACTCCGAGGAGTCCCTGAAGATCTCTTAGACACCCTTCACATGTTAGCTGGGGGGGACATTTACCAACTGCATTATGAGGACATCAAGACTGTGTTTAGAAATCATTCCAGGGCAGCTAGGAAACGAGGTAGAGGAAATCTCCTCTCCACTGGTGTCCCTTTCTCCAAACATGAGTTTACAAACCAATTAGAAGATCTTAAGAGCGAGGTGAGACAGACCATTGCCATGCAGCTGGACACATTCAGGATCCAGCAGAAGAAAGAAGAAGCTGAGAGAGCCTTGGCTGTCTTCTGTCCTAGGTGCACCAGAAGACACCCTAAGAACGAATGCCCATTGCATTTGGTTGAAGTGTGTTTCGTTTGTGAGGAGGACCACCCAACAAATCAGTGTCCAACCTTACCTGGGTTTAAAGCCATGTACCAAGGGACCGAAGCTCCCACAGAGCCTCTCTATTACCTCAACCAAAGGAGGCCTCAAGGATCTAGACCTTATCAGCAGGGGATGCAAGGGGCATCTCAAGCTTATTACAACCCCAACCAGTCAACTCCTATGCCTTCCTGGGGTCCCCCTGCTCATCCTTCATGGTCCATGCCTCCTCCATGGTCTTATCCACCTCAGTACCCCACTCAACCTACTTCTCATCCATATCACTCACATACCCAGCCACAGCCTCAATGGAATGCACCTCAGTCGGGGTGGAGGCCTCAGTACAACACTCCTCCTGCCATTCTGCCTCCACCTCCAGTTCAACCACAACCATTACCTCCTGCTCCTCCAAGGCAACCTCAAATGCCTGCTCAACCGAACCCGAACCCCAACAATAGACAGGCCCAGCAGGTATACACTGGGGAAACCTCATGCCCTACCTATGCTGTGGAGATCCAGGAGATCAATTTTAGATCTGGAAAGACTCTTCCAGATCGCCAGACTCCTCCCCCAGAGGATGAGGAAGACCATCAGGAGAGTGAACCAAAGCCTATTCCACCCTTTCCTGAGAGACTAACAGCCACCACACAACCTAACCCAGAAGAAGATGAGCTTTTGGGTGAGCTCAAGCAGTTGTGTGTAAAAATCCCACTTCTCCAAGCCATCAAGGATGTGCCAATATATAACAAGCTGGTTAAGGAGAAGTGTTTCAAACACCCAGGCAGACGGAAGAAAGATGCCTCAACTATCAATGTCATAGGACAACTGTCTGACCTTATGCTAGGACAAGTCATCTGCCCAAAGTACCTAGATCCTGGAAGTCCTATAGTAGATGTTCACATCAATGGCACCATTATCCCCCACACCTTGATTGATCTGGGGGCGGCCATCAATGTGATGACCAGGGATACCATGCTTAAACTCAATCTTCAGGGTTCCTTGAGAAAGACCTCGACAGTACTGCAATTAGCAGATCGCTCCACCGTGACTCCCGAAGGGATTGTGGAGGATGTCATGGTCTCCATTGATTCTTGGGAATACCCTGCAGACTTCCTGGTTCTGCAACCAAAGGCCAAGCTTACTGGATATCCTCTCATTTTGGGAAGGCCTTGGTTAGCTACTGCAGATGCTTACATAAGTTGTCGGGCAGGAAACATGACCATCAAAAATGGTCCCATGTCCAAGCAGCTAGTCCTATACCCTCCTGCCCAACCTTCTTTAGAGCATGATTTACCACTCTGGTTGGAAGAAGGAGAGGAAGACGAGGTGTACTCAGCACCTCTGTGCACCTTAGATACCACTAGGAAAGACCCCCTAACCGAGGATGACTTGATCGAGACCTTGATCCAGGATCCACCTACCAGTGCACTACCCTTAGAGGAATTGGTGGAGGATGCCCAAGCTAGCACCTTAGTGGATCTTTGTACAACCAACCCTGTCACTCCCAGAGTTAAGAATGTGGAGTTCAGCCCTGAGAAAGCATTGAAGATCAGCTCCTCTTTATCTCCTTCCCAGGAAAAGGAGCTGTGTAGTCTGTTGGCCAACCACCTAGATGCTTTTGCTTGGAGCTATAAGGAAATGAAAGGGGTCCATCCTTCGGTCTGTACCCATCATATATACATCAAAGAGGATTGTAAACCGGTTAGGCAACCTCAGAGGAGAATGAATCCAGCTCTTAAGGACATTGTCAAGGAAGAATTGCAGAAACTGTTGGATGCCGGATTCATCTACCCCATCTCAGATAGTGAATGGGTGTCCCCTCTAGTGTTGGTTCCCAAGAAGAATGGGAAGTGGAGAATCTGTGTGGATTACCGGGAGCTGAACAAAGCTACCAAGAAAGACCATTTCCCTCTACCTTTCATAGATCAAGTGTTGGATGGATTGGCAGGAAAGAAGTTCTTCTCTTTCCTGGATGGGTTTAGCGGGTACAATCAAATCCAAATCAGCCCGGAAGACCAAGATAAGACCACCTTCACTTGTCCTTGGGGTACCTTTGCCTACCGAGTCCTTCCCTTTGGGCTATGCAATGCTCCTGCTACTTTTCAGAGAGCTGTCTTGAGCATCTTCTCGGAGTTGGTCCATGATGCAGTGGAAATAATGGATGACTTTACTCCTTATGGGGCCAACTTCCAGGAAGCATTGTCCAACCTTGGGAAAGTCCTAACCAAATGCACCGAGATGAACTTGTCCCTTAGTCCTAAAAAATGTGAATTCCTAATGACTGAGGGGACCGTGCTAGGCCATACCATTTCTTCCCAAGGATTGTAGGTGGATCCTAACAAAATTGCTCTCATCAAGAGGGTTCCACCTCCTCAAAAAGTAAGGGATGTCCGGAGTTTCTTGGGATTAGTAGGATACTACCGGAGATTCATTAAAGATTTCAGCAAGCTAGCCTCGCCATTGTTTGGTCTGTTGGCAAAAGATGTGGAGTTTAAGTGGACTGACGATTGTCAGAAGAGTTTGAATGAGTTAAAGGACAAGTTGGTGTCAGCACCAATCTTGAGAGGTCCAAACTGGGCCCTACCTTTCCACATCCACACTGATGCCTCGAACAAAGCCATAGGTGCAGCTTTAGGACAAGTTGAGCAGAAACTTCCATATGCCATTTACTTTGTTAGCAAAAACTTGTCCAAAGCTGAGCTGAATTACACTGTAACCGAGAAGGAATTCTTGGCTGTGGTCCATGCATTAAACAAGTTCCGACATTATATTACTGGTTACCAGACCTTTGTACATACTGACCATGCTGCTATTAGATATTTGATGAATAAACCAGATGTGAATGCTCGTATTATTAGATGGTTACTTTTATTGCAGCAGTTTGATCTAACCATTGTTGATAAACCAGGTAGAGAAAATGTTGTTGCTGACTTCTTGTCTAGATTGGATTTGTCTACAGATGAAGATGGGACGGTGGATGACCAGATGCCTGATGAGCATCTGTTTGCTATCTCAGTACTCTCTCCATGGTTTGCTGATATAGCAAACTACCTTGTTTCGGCTCAGTTCCCTCCGCACCTCTCTTCAAAAGAGAAGAGCAGAATCATCATAAAAAGTGCCTCATTTACTTGGATTGGGGGCAACCTGTTCAAGCTTGGCCCCGATCAGATCTTAAGGCGTTGTGTAAGGGAGGAGGAAGTCTTTGATATCCTCCTCACTTGTCATGATGGGCCTTGTGGAGGGCATTTTGCAACAAAGAGAACTGCCTTCAAGATCCTGCAGGCAAGCTACTATTGGCCCACACTTCATCAGGATGTCAGAAGATATGTCAGTCAGTGTGACCAATGCCAAAGAATGGGGAAACCGACCCAAAGGGATAAGATGCCTCTCCAACCTCAAGTGACTCTTGAGCCATTTGAGAAGTGGGGCATGGACTTTGTGGGTCCAATCAATCCCTCTTCGAGGCAAAGATCCTACATCATTGTGTGTACTGACTATTTGACAAAGTGGGCAGAGACCAAAGCAATCAAAGCAGCAACAGAAGAGAAAGTGGCCGAGTTCCTAAGAGAGAACATCTTCTACAAGTTTGGCTACCCAAGAGAGCTGGTGACCGATCAAGGGAGCCAGTTCACATCCAACTTGGTTGAAGATCTCCTAGCTCATCACAAGATCAAGCATAGGACTTCCACTCCCTATCATCCTCAAGCAAATGGGCAGGTGGAAGTCACCAATAGAGCATTAGAGGGGATCTTGACCAAAGTGGTGAGTAGCAGCAGAAAAGATTGGGCAGATCGCCTGGTTGAGGCCACATGGGCTTACAACACCACTTGGAAGACCACCACCGGCTTCACACCTTATGAGCTGGTCTATGGGAAGAAAGCTTTGCTGTCCATTGAGTTTGAGTACAACACCTTAAGGATGGCAGCTCAGCTGGATCTAGATCTCAGCCATGCACAACAAGAAAGGCTACTGCAGCTGAATGGACTGGATGAGCACTGCATGCAGGCCCTCCTTCACTCAGAAGTGGTCCAACTTCAGAGAAAGGTGTGGCATGACCAACATCTCCATGACAAGCAATTTCAGCCGGGAGATTGGGCTTTGTTGTATGATTCCAGATACAAAGATTTCAAGGGGAAGTTGAGAACTAGATGGCTAGGACCATATATAGTGGAGAAATGCCATGACAATGGATCTGTCCTCATTCGAACCATTGATGAGGAAGCCATTCCCATGCTTGTCAATGGGCATCGATTGAAGATCTACAGGAGACCTCTCTCAAGACAAGAGTTTATCAAAACTATGGAGAAATCTGTATTGGTCATAGAGAAGGGTTCTGCCTCTGCCTCTAGCACACCCTGAAAGAAGATCTGAAAAAAAAAAAAAAAAAAAAAAAAAAAAAAAAAAAAAAAAAAAAAAATAAAGATCCTTGGGTGAAAACCTCTCCGAGGCGCCCAAGGTAGGTAGTAGGGGTGAAAACCTCATTGAGGTGCTCCTATTGCTTTTGTTTAAAAAAAAAAAAAAAAAAAAAAAAAGGAAAAAGTTGAAAAAGATCCTTGAGTGAAAACCTCTCTGAGGCGCTCAGGGCAGATGGCACGGGTGAAAACCTCCTTGAGGCGCCCCTGCTATCTTTCAAAAAAAAGGAAAAAAGAAAAAACAAAAGAAAAAAACAAGATCCATAAGTTATTTGCATGCAGATTGCAGGTGTTCTATGGAGGAGAGGAAGCTTCTCAACTCAAGGTCAAAGGTCCTTATCATGCAGCCAGGACACCTCACCAGCACCTCCTCCAAGAATGCTTATGTTCTTCAAGGTATATGTACTTTCATTATAGATTGAGTCTCCTACAGGAAGACACAGATTTTCTATAGGAAGACACAGATTTTCTACAGGAAGGTGCCAGTTTCTACAGGAAGAGATGCCTGTCTATAGGAAGCTCTGTATTTCTACAGGAAACTTCCTGTAGAGGCTCAGAACGGGCCAGAATGCATTTCATGAGCAGATCTGATGACTACGGGTTGGTGTGGACGCATGCAAGCCTCTTTTGGGCCCATGCACAATGCTGTTACCTTGCTCCACCATCCTCGTCAACATGCATCCAAGTCCCCTGCACCAGCAAAACAGATCAATGAGTTCTTGCGAAAAAAGGCATTTTCAAAGATAAACAAGCGCGGAGATCTTACACCACAGGCATCAGAAGCTCCGGAAGCGGGATTGAAAGACCAGATCCTCCGCCGTGCAGCATACACCCAAGGAAGAAGAACTGGTACGAGACACCCGCGGGAATCCTGTAACAGTTCAACCTGCTGGAGTGGATACCGTTCACAACACCGCCATTTCCAAGGTAATGCGAGCGCATGCAACCACAACATTCCCTCCATCGTCAGCAACCTGTAACCATGAGCCTCTGGGTCTGTGCGAGTGCGCATGCAGCAGGTAGATCCGCTCACCATCATCGAAAAACTGGAAAAATCGTGTGTAGCCACGCAGGTAAGCGTCTAACCCCTTCCTTCCATCAAATCGCATGAATATTACTTTGATTTGTTTGCATGGTGTAAAGGTGAATGGTTGAGCAGCCGTATGGCCAAGTAGACTGGCCACGTCGGCGAGTTATGGTATAGTTGAATGTTCGGGTGGCGGCCACAAAAAAATCAGCAGCACGCACGTGAGAATCCGTGGGAATGAGTTCAGCAGAAAAAGGCGGCGGCAGATCTGTGGGAATGAATGCGGCAGCAAGTGAATACGCTGGTGAGTGGTTGATGACGTCACTCAATGGTCCGGCGGGGGATGAGTCCCCCGCGCCACGGATCGCGCCGATTCAAAATCTAATCGGCTAGATTTTGACATGCATTCAATCAACCACCACTTCGAACTCGAGTGGCTATTCCGATCGTCTCTGCACCTTGATACGCCGAGCTGTTGGCTACCAGAACACCGGTGAAGCGCACCTCAACCGCGGTCCAATTGCAGTCCTCCCGGAAATTTGCGCACTGCTCCTACAGGAACACAGTTCTACAGGAACGCAGTCTACAGGAACGCAGTCTTCTACAGGAATGCGGGTGTTCACGTAAAAAAAGGTGGTCGAGTAACGAGGTAACCCTGGACTTCTCATGCAAATGGTCATGTAAGGTGGTAGAATTGTCAGTTACTGTCTGGGTATAGAGAAAATGGTGAAATTGCTGTCTGTAGACTTATACTGTCATTCTACAGGATTGTTGAAGTAGTTAGACTGTGTCGTAAAATTTTGTGGATTATACGCATTGTTCTGCACTCTGTCACCGAAACTTCACACTCCTCCACCATCACCACCTCCGGTTAAGAAAATTGTGCATCATGCCGGGTGGATTTATCAGGAGAGAACCCACAGATTCAGAAAAATTGAGGAGAAATCAGGCCGTGGTAGAGCTTTTTACACGAGCACAGTGGATGTCTTTTTGTGATAAGTTGCAAGGGTACGATGAGGAAGTGGCCGAGGAATTCTTGCAGGCCCTAAGGCCAAAATCCAAGGTGTTGGCCACAGTCAATTTCAGAGGCCTAAGCTTCAAGATCACCCCGGAGTCTATCAGCAGAATCACTGAGCTTCCTATGGGTCTCCCGTGGGATAAAGAAGAACGAAAGCTAAGCCAGCAAGCCAAGAAAGAGTTCTTCCCACCTGAAGAATCATTCACAGAGGACAAAAATGGGGTGAGAAGGACAAGCCTGTTGCCACCATGGAACGAAGTCAGTTTGCAAATCATGAAATATATTACCTGTGAGGGTCGTTACAGCATTGTGTATGCATATCACTTCCGGCTGCTCAGTGAACTAAGACACCGGATTGATCTTCCTGTAGAACAGAAATTAAGCATTCCTTATTTCCTGTTACAATCCTTGATTGAGTGCGCTACAAAGCTCAGAGAGGGCATACCAGATCAAGTCGCACACCATGGGCTGATCAAGCTTCTTGTAGGAGACGCGCTCCACTCACAAAAGGTTCCCCTCTCATGGGAATCCTTCCGGAATTTAACTCGAGAAGGAGACATAAAAATGTTGATGGAAGAAACGGGGTCGTCTAGCAGTGAAGAACAAGAAGCAGAGGCCGAAGAAAAGAAGGAAACTAGCCCAAGTACCCCGACTACCATGCAGGAGAAGCAGCACGAAGAAAAAGATGCTGAAGAAAAAGCTGACTCCCCCATCCTGTCAGCAAGGGAAATAAGGTCAAAGAGCAGAAGGGACAAAGTTGGGGCGGGCCATGTCAGCCCAATTACCTCTCCAGCACTCACAAGCAAACAGAAAGGTAAAACCCCTGTAGCAAAGCAAGCGAAAGTGAAGACACCTGTCACTACAAGAAAGGAGAAGTGGGCTTCTACAGGAAGCCCGAAAACAACTTCTACAGGAAGCACGAAAGCGCAGAAACAGGCTTCTACAGGAAGCCATGCGAAATCAAAATCAAAGGAGCAGAAGGTGGATGTTTTGGCCAGGGAGGCAGCGGCTGTATTAGCTGGCCTCAGTACGCCGCCTAAGCCAAAAGGAAAAAGGAAGAGGGACCCTCCTCTCTACTTCAAAGCCCGGAGAAGTGTTCAGATAAAAACAGGGAAACCGCAGATGCAGTCCAGCAGCCCAATTGTCATCGAAGACACTCCTGCTTCTCCCAAAGAAAAATCCCCCTCAAAAATTACAGTTACCTACGAAAAGGGAAGTCCAAAGAAGAGCACATGGCGAGAAAGGTTAGACCTGTTGGATGAAAAAACCAGGCTACAGGAAGCCGAAAATGTCCTACAGGACACCTTGGCTCGGCTACAGGAAACCGAACAAAGAGAAGAGGAAGGACCCTCGTCACCAAAGGAGGGTGAGCTAGCACCTCCTGGAGAGGAAGAAAGAGAACATATCCCCGAGCCTAGCCCTTCACCTAATCTGAACTCCTACTACACCTTCCTGGAGGCGGGAAAGGTCATACCGCAAAAATTTACTGTACCTCTATTTTTCGCATTAGAAGAGGAGAGGGTCCGTTCCCACACATGGATGCAAATCGCCAAATCCAAAGGTGTGGCGGACATAGGTCCCCTGCAAGAACAACTTAAAGAAGTCAGGAGTGAGTTTGCATTGGCTAAGCATGTGGCTAATTGTCAACGTGTACTTCTACAGGAAGAAAACCAGAAGTTGAAATTGCAGCTACAGGAGCTAAGGGCAGGGGTAGGAACATCCTCCAAAGACACCACAAATGAGCAGCAAGGAAAACAAAAGCTGACCACCCATCTGGAGGAGCCAATTACACTTCTACAGGAAACAAGGCAGCAGGGCCAAATTGAAACACAAGCTCTGAAAGAGCAGCTGAAACAAAAGGAAACACAATTGGCCTGCATGGCCAGTTGGGCCATGGAAGCCCTGCAGTGCAGACATCCTGCAAAGTCTTATGGGTTGTACTTAAAGGATCAGTGGCTACAGTTCCAGATAAACACATTAGCACAAAGAGGTATTGCACAAATCCATAACCCACAGCAATTTGCCGAATTATGCAATACTAGCTCAGCAGAAGACAAAGCCAAGCTAGCAGAATTCTACATCCACAATCTGGTTTTGCCTAATGAAGTCTCTTGGGATCCCAATATCGCCTTGGGTGATATGAAGTTGATGGCCTTCGCTTCATGGTTAAATCATGAGGATCAGAGAGCAACTGAAGAAAAATCGGTTATGAGCCGAGAAGTGAGAGAGCCACTGTACATTCGAGCAGAACCAGAGAATCCGGTTGCCCTCATCTCAGCCCGCCAACAGTTGTCTAATGATCCCACAGCTTCCTTGAGATTTATGGACCAACAGGCCCAAGCAATAGCCCACTTTGAAGACATGGACAGATTATTGGGAGAAACTGCTGCCCACGCATGTGCACGCAGGTGGCATACCTTGGCACATAGTTTGAAGATCCGGGAATACCATACCCCGACCCGGATGAGGGAAGCATTGGCAAGAGTGGACCTTTACAAGAAATCCATGCAAAGACTTCAGGCCAGCTGGATTGGCCTTAAACTCAGCCCCCCATTGCTGCTAGGATTGGCTGAAGGAAGTACAGAGAAAGATGACAATGCACAATGGGAAAAGGTGGACCAAACAGCCGGGTTTCATATCAACAAAGAGGACATCACCATAGAAGCTTGGGATGTAAGGGGAGCAGTGCAAGCCATGAAGGATGAGGATCTTGACTGAGTTGCTCAAGGATGAGCAAATGGTTCAGCTGGGGGGTGACGATGAGCCCCAATTTTGGTACAATTTGGGCTCATTTTGGCCTATTCTACTTGCTCAAACCATTCATATTTTATTGCTTATGCATGCATTTCTTAGTTTGTTCGCGTTGTTTGTAGGAAGAAGGGTAGACATATTATCTACGTGACTAATGCATGATGATTTCAGGTTTTTTGCATTTAAAGGGAGAAAAGACACGAAAAAGGAGACAAGGGGACAATGAGGTGGCACTGCGGGTTTTTAGGAGAGGATGTCCACAGTCTTGGGGACCTTCCTCGTGATTCCCACCGTAGCTCCGAGCTCCAACCAATCTCCCCACTGAGCATAGAGGCAGCCAACTGTTCTACAGGAACAGCAGTCATAACTGTTCTACAGGATCACCAAGTTAAACTTCAGTTGGACAGCCGAGTTCCTAAAATCAAGGAGACCTGTTGGATGACCGTTTTTGCATAAGTATAGAGGCCGTAGCCTTTGATAGGTTGTTGAAACTTTCACATTACTATTGTAATTTTTGAGCACAGCTCGGTGTTAGTTCTTGTTGTAAGCCAGTTTTGGCATAACATCAGATTATGAATAAAGAAGGCAGATTTTGATCTAGCTCTGAGTTTTCTTAAGGAGACTATAGCTCTCAGGTTAGGGCCCAACCTGAGAGCCATAGATCCCCTCTGCTGTAGTGTTGTTTGCATTTCGTTTCAGCACTCTGAGTTTTCATTTTCACATGCAATTTGAATTACAGGTTGTTGAATTAGTCTTTTTCATGAGCATAGATAGGACTAGTTTATGGTTGAATTGCTTTCGGTTGTTTAGTTAGATTAGCAGGTTGATAATACATTGGAGCTCCAGCAAAAAAGGTTGAGGAAGTCTCCACTGCCATCTCCGTTTGGAGATTGGAGTGCAGCCTATACCAGCCACAAAAACACGCAGTTCTTCACTTCATACATGCTGCAACATAGTCTCGTTATGATAGATCTTTCCACATGATTCACACCTGCACACACGCCTTCACCACAGCTTCATGCACATTCTCCTTCGCGTTTTGGATTGCTGTTCATTGAATTTATACGCACAGGTAGTTTAGGTTGATGCATTTTCGGTTTGGTGACAGTCATAAGCATTTGTTTCACTTACACTGCTCTCTCTCGTTCCATTACCTCATTCTACATCTTGATCACGCATGCAAACACATCGTTGACCCCTGCTCCGCTCTGTTATCTCCCAAAGTCTTTCACTCCTCACATAGTTTCATTCTCTAGCCCTTTCGTTGACCTAGTCCTCTATCTTCCAACCTACTCCCTACACCCACTCCCTATCCTATTCTTCCACTTCTGAGCCATCACCAGCCTTATTCCTACCTTACACATCTCCCCCTACCATTCCATCACTCCTCCATCACTTCAAACACTCACGGTAGGTCATCCTGTAGCAATTTGTAGACATCCTGTAGAAATCTCTGCGTATCCTGTAGGATCCCCTGCAGACATCCTGTAGGAGGCCACTCACTCGGTTGCTGAGCATCTGAATGCGAGGAACCTCTGTGGATGGATGCTAAGGATCCCTAGGGACCTCTCCTAGCCTCCCCAACCTGTCCCACGCTTTCCTTCCTTCTCCATCCCATCTGCACAACCAAACCCTAGTTAGCACAAAATCACAATCATTCCATCCACTTAAAGGAAAAATACAAAAACATGTCTTTTATGATGCAAGTAGCTTAGATCCATGCATTTCCACTTATTAGAGGTAACAGCAGCATTGGTAGAGGTTTCATTCACATTCTTTGCATTGTAGAGGTTAGACTAGTTAAATTAGGGTTTCCTAGGTTTACATGCTTTGATTTGCTTTCAGTCCATTTCGTCAAGTAGAGTAGTTTTCCTTTGAGAATAGCTTTCGTCCATCAATTAGCAAGCTTCTTCTGAGAGCCTATAGAAGTTGGCTTGAGCCCTAGCGGAATTGTGCCAGCTAACCAAGTGACAGCTGCGACAAGAGCTAGTACTTGTGCATATAGCACCGTCGCTTCCAAGTTTGTACGAACTACCGGGTTGATAAAATGAGAGACAGGAAGCCCCAGGAGTTGTAGCATTATTGCTACAATACTGGAGCTCACCAACAACCTGGCAATTTTCTAGGTTTGGCCTGTGTTTTGCCCTTTTGGACCCCTTCCCCTCACTCAATCTCTGAGATTCCACTTTCCCCTGCTTCCTAACATCCCTCCCTACTTCCAAAAATTTCCCCAAGAATTTAGAAGCCCCTTATCCCCTTCATTTCGCTTCATTTCGGCAAAATCCCTTGTTCCACACATCGGGATAAGTTTCACTCAAAAGCCGTTTCAGAGCAATCAAAAATGAATTTTGGAAAAATGAGAGAGGTTTTTGTCCACAATAGGCCAAGGAAGAAAAACCTCCTTCACTTTTTGCACAGGTGTCATGGTTTTAGAGAAATGTCAAAATTACAATCGCCAGATCCAAGGAGGTTGGCCAAGGCACTAAAAAGACGAAAAAGGCCCGATCCACTCCAAATTTTGGCCAAAGCCTCTTTTACTGAGCATGGTACTTGATTGGAGACTCTCAGCCCAAATTTCAAGAAATTTGGAGAAAACTTTGTCAATTGTGAATTTTTTGTGCCAAACACAGGTTTTCCTCCCCAATGGGTCGCGCGCCGCACACGACCCTTTTGTTGGGCAACTCCATTTTGGGAAAACTCAGCATTTCTGGATTTTTCATGAAAAGTTACACTTGCTCAGCCATTGCCAAGAAATTTCACCAAGTTTTGGGCCTCCAGAAAGTCAAAAAACAAGCAAAAAATGACTTTCTGCCACATTTTTGACACACATGAAGCAGTCTTGGGAGATTGCAATTTTGGAGGGGCAAATGACCACCAAATTCAGAAAGTCCACTTGGGTTGGAAAGTAGACATCCAGACCTTTCCAACAAGCCCACTTTTGCCTCATTTAGACACCTATAAGTGCCTCAAAAGTGCATCCAAATGCGCACGACCCATTCAGAAATTGCGCGCGACCCATCAGGCAGTTTGCACAGGAATTCAACCTACAGCTCAGGAATTCGCCCAGTTTTGACCAGTTTTGACTTGTGATGGGATTTTTCACCCTCTTTGATGTAATTAATGTATTTTCATGTTGACATGACGCTTATTTACCTATTCTAGAAGATTCATTCATGAAATAGCAAACATTTAATGAATGAATTGGTTTCCTAGCTTATAGAGGCAAGTTGTTTTGACTGCCTAGATTTTAGTGCTCAGTTTATAATTGGTTGAAACAGCTCCTAGAAGGATGAGCTCGACCCCTAGAGGCAAGGAAAGGTGTTAGCTTGCCTATATTATGTATTTTCTTAGTCATTTTCAGAGGTTGGAGAGGTTGGACTCTTGAGGGAGAAGGTCTTATTGTATTACTCACTGTATCTCTGCAATTTTTGGCAAAGGAAGACCAGGGTTTTGCAGTCCTTTTTGGGATTCTTGTGGTCACATGTGTTGATGGTGTGTATCTCTTTGTAGTTGTAAATTTGTTATGTGATTCATCATCTTACTTTTCTTTCTGCAAATTAGGCGAATGAAGTGTTAAAGTAGAATTCATGATTGTCATGCTCTGCTTTTAAGTTTGCTTAATATCTATGTTTTCATCTGTCTAAGGGGAATTCAAGGTTATTGCTTGCTCTCCTTAACTCCTCACCAGTCATTCTCATCCATCCACCTCTATCAAAGGCATCAATACTGTTTCCTACCTTGCCCCAAAGAACCCCCTGCAGAAACTGTGTCCAATCCCCGCACCAAAATTTGCCCTTCCCCAACTTTCCACCAAAACCCTAAAAATCCCAAATTAAACCTTTTGATCAGTTTACTAGCCTAAAATCAGTGTTTCCTCATTGGCTATCTCGCCCGTTGGAGATCTTTACCGAGATAGACCAGAGAGAGCCCTCTCCTGCCCCGTAGGGCTAGCTACGAGGCTAAGTGGTTTGATGTTGCCTTGAAGTTTACCTTTCTCAGCCTGAGGTGAAATTTCAAGCGCTAACACATTCCAAGGTTTTATATGCAGATTCAATGGTTTTTGGCCTAGATATGAGGCATTACACCAATGTTTATTCTCTACTCGGACCCCCAGCTTTGATATCTATTTATGTTCTAATGGTTTCTCCATAGTTCAATTTGACAGATAGAAAGATCTAGTGTACGTCCTAAATAAAGGGCCATGGTCTTTGGGTAGAGTTGGGCTATTCATTACTCCATGGTCCCCAACTTTTGATGCTACACCTAAGGTGGTTTCAATAATGTCGGTATGGGTGATACTACCCAATATCCATCTTCCTTTCTGGCACCATTAGGTCCTAGAGGATACTGGAAATACTCTGGGAAAATTAAAAAAGATGGACCTTGATAGAACATAAAAAAATATCTTTACATTTTCCAGAATTTGTATAGAGATAGACCACAACAAATGTCTACGTGACCGCATTCAATTCATAATATCATACTCATTTAACCAAATCCATTCGACTTCAATGTTTGTATAAAATGCACTTGGACTTTGTAACAATTTTCTACCCGTTTGGATTCTTGTCTTTTTTCTACTATAAAAATATGACATTTGTGTAGGATATACAAAAGTATTTTATCCATATTAATGTCTATGAAGTTATGTGTATTGCTAGACATTATCAATATTGTGACATTTCCTTTTTTAATGATTCTTTTGAATTTCAAGTCCCTATATTATAGGTTTATGTAACGCTCCCTCCCACCCCCTTGGAGTTTCCAAGGTGAGTGAGAGGTGTTAACTTCAATTTGTTGGGCAATATTTTCATTGATGTCAAAGTAATTATCAAGCATAGGAAAGATTGCCTGAGATATTTTTATTGATGTAAAGATTCATTGTTGACCAAGTAGTTGACCAATCATTGTGTTGCATGAATGACTAAGGAGTTGAAAATCATAGTATATGAACAATGCAAACTATTTAACCCACTTTGGTTCTCCTCTCAAAAATTTCTCTTCCAGAGCTTGAGCTTGTCTTGGGTGGTGCACAATTGAGAAGGAAATGGTGGGTCAAACAATAGAAGAAATGATGGAGCAATCCTTAATTTCTCAAAAGAAGAGTGAGAAGACAAAATGGTGACCAATCTGAGAGCGAGATCAATTGGTCCCAAAACTTTATTATAGACAAGAACACAATCGTGAAGGCTTCAAGGACAACAATAGTAAACTTCTATTCTAGTCACCAAATACACAAAAGTAATATCTCAATAGAGGAGAATTAATTCTTCTTTGACATCCAAATGTGGGATGAATGAGGGAGTGTGGTAGCTATGTTTTCTCATGGATCTGAAAATAATGCATTATGGCTTTTGCTTGATGTCTTTGGGTTGTGGCTTGTTCCCTTGTATAGATGACAAGTATTCTTCAGTTGAATGAATGATACTATCATTTGGTATTTAATGATTTAACTTTGGGTGGACCTCCAAAGCCCCTTCCATTGATGTTGAATTTTTTCGTATACAGGTCAACTCTAATATATAGTTAGGTTGGTCGTTCATCCCAAAAGATATGTCTATTCATAGGCATGACGAATTAGAATAAATACACTATGTGACTTCCTCATTTGGTGATGCAACTCGGTCAAGGAGAACAAGAGAAAAAGTTCATATATGAGGCATAAATACAAGTTCATAGTTCATGAACTTAGTGGTAAAGACAAGGAAGAATTTATTACTAATATCTCTATTTTTGGTTCAAAATTTTTCGGTGGATATGTGTTTAGTTTAGGAAATATTTCTTTTGTTGGTTGCGTTACCCTCTTAGTGAATAAATTTCGACCCTCTAGGAACAAGTGTCTTGGCTTAGTTTGAATAGAATTCACAAATCAGAATTTCGACCCTATTGTGGATTATTTTAGGTCTGCAACCTCTCAGACCTGTGACAGATTAGATCTTTTTATACAGAGAACTTCAACCCTATGATCCTTGAAATATAATATGATTTTTGACCCCTGTGGAGATTATAATTCAGCCCTCTCTTGGATAAAAGCTTGGGCTATTTCAGAGAAGATCTCAGGAGAAGACTTCGACCTATTCAAAGAAAACTCCAAC
Organism: Pinus tabuliformis; assembly: GCA_031772625.1. Lineage (NCBI taxonomy): Eukaryota > Viridiplantae > Streptophyta > Pinopsida > Pinales > Pinaceae > Pinus > Pinus tabuliformis. The sequence goes on from CM062816.1 coordinate 197,411,907, forward strand.
CATCATTTTGGAGCATATTTTGATCTATTTAAGAGTAGACTTGAATTCATTTCTACAACAATCTCAAAGGCATCTGTCAAGGGAGACAAGGAGCATCATTTGAGCATAATTCTTTGAAGACATTCTCAGCCTTGTTGAAGCAATCTTGTAAGCATCTTACTAGAGTAGATTTTGACCACTTCTTGTAGCCGTATGTTGAAATGTGAAGACATATTTTAAGCATTATAGTAAAAATCCATGGAACATTATTGAATACTACTATTTAAAGCATTTCTTGAACCATTGATTGTAGCAATGATGGAGTATTTCTAAAGCATCATTGAAGACCTCTTGGAGCAACTTCTTCAAGAAAATTTCGAATATTGTAGCACTCCATGAGCATAGATTAGAGAGGTTTCTTTGAAGAAATTATTAGCTTAAGTCAAAGCAGAATTGGAGCGTTATTTGAGCAGGCCTTGAGGGGTGAAGAAGATTTCATTGAAGCATAGTCTGAAGTAGCCCTTGAAGTAAATTATGTTCCATCACTTAAAGAAGCTTATGGATTGAGAAAATAATTGAATCAAACCTTGAAATTACCTTAATAACCTTTGAAATATTTTGGAGTGACCCTGGATCAAGAATGTTTGAGAAATTTTCATAGATCATGGAGCAACCCTTTGGAGACATTTGTTGAAATGGATTTTGGAGCAATATTAGTACTGGAGACATCCTCAGAGCATTGTTGGAGTTTTATTGGATTACTCTTTCTAGACTTGTTGAAGTAGCTTTTGGAAGTCTTCAAGCAATATTGAAGCCATCTTGAAGGATTGAAATTGGAGCCCTAGAGGATTGGAGTGCACATACAAGGTTTGAGACTTGTAAGTCGAAACCAGGTGGGAGCCTAGATTGATATTTGAGGATTGGAGTCCTCATTTAGGGTTGGAGCCTTGAAGGAGTTAGAATTTTATTGTACAAGTTGGAGCCTAATTATTTGTAAGAGGATTGAAGTCCTCATCATTTTTCATTAATAAAACTATTTTCTTGTTGTACATCTTGTGTTATGGTTTAACTAGTAATATTAATTGGTACAATATAACAATTGTAAAGATATATTGATTCACACCCCACCCCTCTCACTATTTGCAACAATTGGAATAAGATCCAGTACCTTCAAGCACATCCAAACAACTAGAAGTTATATCCTAGGAACACAAATAGAAAATTCAAGAAGGAAAGGCTCTAAACCTTTTGAAGATATCTCCTAATTAGTCATTAAAATAGAAGTAAATTAGGTTGGCAAAGCTCCCTCATTCGATGGAACAAACTATTTATTATGGAGCTCCATAATGCATTTCTTTTTTATGGCTCTTGGTTGTGAAGTATGGGAATCAATTGTTACTAGAGACACAACTACAAATGAGTCAAAAGAATACAATTCAAAATCATTGGAAGAAATATTGAATGTTTTATCATATTTTGTAAAAGGCAATGTGGGTCAATGTTCTCTAGCTAAAAGTTTTTGGGAAAAACTACAAAATCTCTATGAAGAATATGGCTTTCTACCTATTGAATCATAAATAGAGAATATGGAACAAGAGCACAAGGATGATCATGAATCAAATTAAGGCACCAAAAACATGAAAGACAATGAATATGAAATATCTAAGGCTCCAAGAAGTTTTTCTCCTAAGACTCCAAGAAGAAGAAATATGAAATATGAATATGAAGTTTTTCTCCTAAGGCTCCAAGAAGAAGAAATATCTAAGGACTTTAGCAAGCTTGAAGCAAAAATGCATCAACAAGAAAGGAGACATGAAGAAGAAGTCAACTCCCTAAAATTAAGCTAGAAGAAGAAAAGAGAGTAGAAGAAGTAATGGAGATACAAATGATGAAAGAAAAATAAGATTGTGAGAAACTTGAAGAAGAGATTGTCTCTTTGATAAATCAAGTCGATACGATACATAAGAGTATGAAGAACACACAAGTATTAGATGACATCCTCAATTGTGAATGACCACCATTTGCCAAATAAAGTCTTGGCTATATAGGTAAGACTTCATGCAAAGATGATGAAAGCCCTAAATTACCTAAAAGCAAAATCAAGGTAAAATATGAGAGCCATATCCTTTAGATCTATAGTCCCATTGAAAGAAAGAAAGGTGATTTTGGAAGAACCACTCCTCGAACAAATTATGTAGATAGTTTCAAGGGATTCATACCCAATGCTAGCAGTAGTAAAGATCAACAAAGGTCCAAGGCTCCTCCAAGGTAGAACAACTTCAAAGAATTGTTAAGAGAATGATCCCCATCTAGGTACATAAGAATTTTCTCTGGTTATTGTTATTCTTGCACTAATTTTGGTCATAAAGCTAGATGTTGTGGAGCATGCTGCAAGGATGATTGGAACTTTATCATCAAAACCCTAGAAGGAATATTGCAAGTAGAAAAGACAAAATCCCCAATGACTATTACAACTCAACCACACCACTATTTAGGTTCAATATAGAATGCTATCAATGTCACAATTTTGGACATATGGTGCGAGATTGTGGAAGTGGCATGAAGTGGGATCCTAAGAAAGCCAAAGAACAAAAGTCATATAAAAATCCTACAAAAGTTTGGAGAAGAAAGCAAGTGGAGCCAAAGATAGAAAATATTCCAAGTATGAATTAATGGAGCTCATTAATATTATGTTGCCTTTCCATTATGAAAGGATGAAAAATACTTATTTTGGGAAATGCTACACAAAGGTGACATGGAAATGACCTATAAATTATGAGATAAAACAATCAGGAAAGGTATCATGCTATATGTCATAAACTATTCTACACTAATTAATGGTTTGTGTAAATTAGGGAGAATGGAAGTAGCTAGGGAACTTTTTGATGATATGCTTAAAATAGGTTTTTCTCAAAACTATGTCACATACATTACATTGGTTCATGAATATATGAAAGAGAAAAATATGCAACAAATTTACAAGCTTTATGATGAGTTGTTTAGCAAGGGTGAAATTCGTAATGCTGGAAAATTAATCACTATGGGGATGGAGTCAAAAGGCCATCAGGATAATAGGAAATGTTCTTGTGCATATGCATATTATGCTAGTACACATGCAAGATAACAATAGGAGAATCATAATATAATTTTTCCTTTTGACAGTGTTATATACTATATACCTCCATAGGGATTGAACCAAATTGGCCTTAGAAAACCTTGTGGTTCCAAAGTGTTTTTTTTGAACTAACCTCAAAGAAATCTTGTACTTTTTTTGGTCATTCATTGAAAGCAATAAAGTTATCTTATCTGGATGCACCAACATCAATTGACTGGTTTGGATAAATTGTTGGACATTATTGTCGGCAGGTTGCATATACACTAAGAAAAAAAGAGACAACTTTGAGGCAATTCCATAAACCTATGTCGTTTGATAGCATTTATTATTCAATTGTACCAAAAAATAGTGTTCTTATCTTTTTTTTGTAGTACCAAGTTATAGGACTGGAATGAAGGAACTTAAGGCACATAATGGGGATGTTGGTATCTATGGGATGATAAGTTGCCTATGTTAAATTATGCTACCATATTATAGTTGAGAGCCAATTTTCTTCAAAAAGTGCTTGTGCAAGGAAGAAAATAACAATACAGACAAGTTCTATATATCTTGTTGCTTTGGGAATGATTAATGGTTGCTTATTTAGCTAGACGAACTGTACATTTATTAGATGCATAGGGGGAGCACCATGAAAGTGGGAGAGCATGACAGGAGAGAGCACCCCATTTTCCATTGATGTCAAATGGGGAGAAAGATCAAGAAGCATGACAATAGGAGATTCATTATTGCAGGGGGAGTTTCCATCAATGACAAAGGGGGAGATTATTGGGTAGTATTGTCATTGATGTCAAAGTAATTACCAAGCATAGGAAAATATTGGCTGAGATATTGTAATTGATGCAAGGAGTCATTTTTGACCAATTAGTTTATCATTCATTATGTTACATGAATGGCCAAGGAGTTAAAAATTATAGCATATGAACAATGTAAACTATTTAACCCACTTTGGTTCTCCCCTCAAACCTTTCTATTTAAAAGCTTGTGCTTGGCTTGGGTGGTGCAAAACTAAGAAGGAAATGGTGGTTCAAACAACATAGAAATCCTTAATTTGTCAAAAAAGAGTGAGAAGACAAAATGATGAGAAATCTGATAGCCGGATCAGTTGGTAGCAAAACTTTCTTATAGACGAGAACACAATCATAGAGGATTCAAGGAAAACAGTAGTAACTTCCTATTCTAGTAACCTATACAGAAAAGTAATATCTCAACAAAGGAGGATTGATGCTTATTTGGCATCCAAATGTGGCATGAATTAGGGAGTGTGATAGCTACATTTTCCCATAGATCTCAAAATAATGCATTATGGTTTTTGCTTGATGTTTCTAGGGTGTGGTTTGTTCCCTTATATAACTTATGGGTATTATTCAACTGAATAAATGATACTACCATTTGTTATTTAAGGCTGTAAATTTTGGTTTCCCTCATCATCCCCTGCCATTGATGTTGAAATGTTTTCATATACAATGTATGGTAACTTAATTTACCTTAAATTACTTACATGAATTATCAACCAGGGCTAGTAAACTGATGAAGTGTCTGTGCACTATATGTGCTAGAAGCCTTTTATTACTCACATAAATTCTAAATAAAATTGATTTATCGAGATGCACATGTCTTATATTAATAAATTAGTTATTACTAGTAAATAAGATTAACTCTACAATGATGATCACACTCTCTTGCTTTCAAACAAAAATGCTTTTGCTTATAAAATTCCACACTTTTCTTTGAAATAAAAATCTCACACTTCTGCATAAATATAAATCAATCCCAGACTTTGCATAAATGAAAATTATATACACACTTATTTGCAGAAATGAAAATTACTCTTAATATAATACTTAAATGAAATCATACATCTGCATAACACACTTACATGAAAATAAAATGAAACAAACTCTTGCCTAAACACACTTACATCTGCTTAAATTAAAGATCACACATGTTTGAATTTAACAATTAATTCTGCGAATGAATCTACTGTCTATAAGAAAGATGAAATTATGTCTATTTGAATTAAATGTAAAGTTATGTCACTGCTACTATGCTTTATCCACGTGCATTCAAAATCTAAACAGTGAAAATGATTAGCAAAATGATCTTGACTCAAATCTTAAAGAAATCTAAAATGAAAATACTCATTTGAATAAACAGAAATCTAAGAAGCTAATTACTATTTGCAAAAATGGAAATCCTTACTATCTCGAGGGGGCCCTCCACGAGAAGTAGGCAATCACTATGCTATCGATCAAGCACTTAACCACACATGAATGCTTACTGAGAAAACAAAATGATTCTTTAAAAACATAGTATTAATAACAAAATTTCAGTCTTGATGTTGCATCATTACCATTGTTTTCATTTATGTCGAGAGGCATATTTATAGAGCTCATGGAAATTAATTGTTCAGAGATATACCCCTAATCCCTATCAACATAAAATAAATTTAACTTGAAAATATAGCATCATATAATTCACTCATTATTTTCTATCATCGAAGAAAATCATGAGGCACAAATCTTGTTCTCTCTCTCCTATTGCCGACTACAGAGATTGACTTCACCTTTGACCGCATTACTAGGACCTGTTTCCATCGATCTGTCTCATGAGAGTAGGAGGAAATCATTGAGTGCATCAGTTTCCACCTACCCATATATTTTGCTTCACAGCTGACACCTTGGAACATGTCAAACCACAGACTTGGCTACAGAATCGTGTATTAGCTGCAGAATCATTGTAATTCGGTAGCTGAAGTAAACATTAAACTAAATAATAAAGAACATTATCATTTTATGAAATAAAATACAATTGTATATCTATCATGTCATAATTCCTGTAACTTTATTCCCAATGTGTTATTATGAAGATTAAAAAGAAATAGATGGGGAGAAAAAGGATGTCAAAAAGAAGAAATTATGAGGTTCAACATTCCCCCACACGGAGGTCATTGCATGTCCTCATGCAAAATTTCAAAATTAATGAACCCTTCCTGTTATTGAATGTTGGGTCCCTATAATACTAGTGATTACCCCATTACTATTGTAGTTATACCCCTTATTAATATTGTTGTGCCCCTATTGCCCCCATATTGTTATTACTGTGCCCCATAGAATCCCTCTATTGTTATTTTTGTGGCTTTATATTATTATTGTTAGGTCGGCTAGGTTATATTGTGACTCCTTAGACTCCTATATATAGAAAGGAGGTTTTGTCATTTGTCTCATCTAAGAATTGTTCATTTATGTAATGTAAAGGAGGTTGCCCCCTCGAAGAGGCTGAATTCTAAGGCGTTGATATATCCTTTCTATCTTTTCTTGAGCTGGTTTCATAACATTTGGTATCAGAGCCTTGGATTCTAGGGTTTCACTGCTCCCAACAGGTTATCGTGGCATTTTCGCTATAACTTTTTTCTGCGACGTTTCAGAAGCTAAAAAAAAAACCCATTTGGGAAAACATCGTGCTGAATCTCGGGTCCGAATTTCAGAACTTTTTGCACTATATTTGCGGAGATATGATCTAAGGAAGTTGGTCTTCTTGCAGTCTCTTGAATTACATTCCAAACAGGTGACTCAGGGAAAATCATCATAACTTTCTTTCTGAGCATCGGATTGAAATTTCATAAGAAGGTACAAAAAGAGGACGGACTGTAGTTTCTTGTATATATCTTTTCAAAGCCAAAGGTTGAAACAGTGATTCGTGGCACGTCGTACAAGTTGGCTCTATTGAACTAGTCTATAAGCAGGTCACTGTGGGAGATTTTGCATAACTCTTCCTTGGAGAATCCAATTTGGATCAAATTGGTGGCATTGGAAAGAGGACACAAAAGGCTACAATAGGTCACAATTTCAGAACTGGATGATCCGAAATTACAGAGATACATTAGATTCAATATCAAGCTTCTACGAAGTGAAAAAATGTGTGTAGGTTTTTTTAAAATTTTTGCGTAAGCTTCGTTTGAAGGAATTCAAGGGGCATAGTAAAGCATTATTATCGGTAATTGATGCCCTGAGGAAAGAAAATTCAAACACCTAGTAAGGAACCTGAAATCTCTAGCATTACTTATGAAGAAGAGGAAGAAATACTACATGATATATCAAAATTACAAGAACAAGTGCAACAAATGTCACGCTCACAAAAGCTAACAGAAGCTAAGATAAATGGTGTGGAATCTAAGATAAATGGTGTGGAATCTAAGATAAAGGGCATGGAAGCTAAGATGGTTGATTCGAAGATAGATTTGAAGAGAGACATGGCAAATTTGAAGACAGACATGGCAGATTTGAAGACAGTTTTGACAAATTTTCTACAAGAAATACTTACTAATGGTGAAAAGGTTGTAAAGGAAACTCATGATGCGAACAAAAGAAATGTTAATCATGATTCCATAGACTCTAATGTTGGATCGAAGACCCACCATATTCCAAAAATCGATATGAAGAAGTTTGATGGCAAGGATCCCGCAACATGGATATTATAGATGGAGCAATTTTTCGATCTCAATAATGTGCAAAACACACAAAAGGTACGTATGGCAACTTTATATTTGGAACCAAATCAGTTTGTATGGTATCAATGGCTTTGCTCTCTTAAAAAATTTATCACTTAGGCAATTTTTACGGAAGAATTGATAGCACATTATGAGGATACAAAAAGCAACACTTTTTTTAGCCAATTGATAAGTCTAAAACAAAAGGGTTCAATAATGGAGCACATTGAGGAGTTCCAAAAATTGAACACAAGGGTAAAAGATATTCCAGAGGAGCGTAGGATTGATGTGTTCATAGGGTTTTTAAAGGATAATATCCAACATGATGTTCGCCTTTGGGAACCTGATTCATTAGAGAAGGCATTCAGGTTAGCAAGAAAAAATGGAAAGCAAAATTATGGCAACCAGGAAGCATACCACTCACAACTATAAAGACGGAAGTGTTGTTGCCCCTAGTCTTCCAAAACCTATAAGGTTGACACCTCAACAATTGGAAGAAAAAAGAGCAAAAGGGCTTTGTTACAGTTGTGATAGCAAATACACTAAAGGTCATAAGTGTGCTGAGAAGAAATTATTCTACATAGATTGTGAAGAGGAAGAAGAAAAGGAGCAAGAAAGGTCAAAAGAAGAGGATATACTCCAGGAACAAAGCCTAGATGAAGAACAAATAAATCCGACCATATCTTGTAATGCATTGGCGGGAATTACCACTCCTCAAACCATCAAGATAGAAGGACAAATCAAGAAGAAAAAGGTAATGGTGTTGATTGATTCAGGAAGCACCCACAATTTTATTCATTGTAAGGTAGCAAAAGAATTGAATTGCTTCCTATATCCAGTACCAGAGTGTCAAGTGATGATTACAAATGGAGGAACAATAAATTGCTCTGGAAAGTGCCATAATATCAAGCTATCCATGGGAGAATATGTATTGACTAGCCCAATGCTTTCCATTCCAATGGGAGGTGCTGATGTTGTACTAGGAGTCCAATGGCTACAATCCTTGGGTACAATAGCTTTTAATTTTCAAGAACTTTTCATCAAATTTTCTACGGAAGGAAAGGAAGTTGAATTAAGGGGTATTGCAGGGAAACCAGGAAAGATAATTAGCTTTAATGGTATGACAAAGCTTCTAAAAAAGGAACAAAGAGGTGTAATTGCACAATTATGTTCGCTAGATGTTTCCACATCGAAATCATCTATTTCTCCAGATCTTCAAAAAGTCTTGGACAATCATTCCAAGGTATTTGAGACTCCCAAAGGTATCCCACCTATGCATGATCATGATCATGCTATTCATCTGATTCCAGGAAGTGTTCCTCCAAACATCAGGCCATACAGATATCCCTATGTCCAAAAGAGTGAAATTGAATGTATGGTTGCAGAAATGCTAGAGGCTGGTATAATTCAACCGAGTCAAAGTTCTTTCTCTACTCCAGTAGTATTGGTGCACAAGAAGGATGGATCATGGCGCATGTGTCCGGATTATAGGGAGCTCACTATTAAAGATAAGTTTCCCATTCCTATCATTGATGAATTACTGGATGAATTGCATGGATCAATTTACTTCACCAAGTTGGATCTTCATTCAGGATATCATCAAATCAGAATGAAGACTGAAGACATTCTGAAAATAACGTTTAGAACTCATGAGGGTCATTATGAATTTTTGGTCATGCATTTTGGCCTTACTAATGCACCTTCAACATTTCAAGGTTTGATGAATTCAATTTTCAAACCATTCCTTAAAAAATTTGTGTTAGTATTTTTTGATGATATACTAATCTACATCAAGTCTTGGAAGGATCATGTTGAACATGTTGATAGGGTGCTACAACTATTGGAGGAGAAACAATTATATACAAAAAGATCCAAATGTTTCTTTGGAGTCCAGGACGTCGAATACCTGGGTCATATTGTATCTCATGAAGGAGTTAAGGTAGACCCTAGCAAAATTAAAGCCATTAAGGAATGGAAAATTCCCACATCCATAAAGAATCTGCAAGGATTTCTTGGGTTGACAGGATATTATCGCAAGTTTGTTAAGAATTATGGAAGAATAGCAGCACCTCTAACAACATTGTTGAAGAAAGATGCATTTTCATGGACTCCGGAAGCAACAAAGGCCTTTGAACATCTTAAAGAGGCAATGTGCCAAGCACCGGTCTTAGCTACACCGGACTTCACAAAAACCTTTATTGTGGAATGTGATGCTTCAGGAAATGGAATTGGTGCTGTTCTAATGCAAGATGAAAGACCCATTGCTTTTGAAAGTTGTCCAATCAAGGGAAAGTTTTTAAGCAAAGCTATTTATGAGAAGGAAATGTTGGCAATACTCCATGCACTTAAGAAATGGCAACCCTACCTAATGGGAAGACACTTCAAGGTAAAAACGGATCATGATAGCCTTAAATACTTTCTAGAACAAAGATTATCCTCTAAAGAGCAACAAAAGTGGGTCACAAAGATGTTGGGTTATGACTTTGAAATCATCTACAAAAAAGGGAAGCAAAATGTGGTGGCAGATGCACTCTCAAGAAAGGATGAGGATGTAGAAGCATTGTTGTGCGCCATTTCTATTATCCAACCAGATTGGATAAACGAAGCAAGGGAGGAATGGAAGAATGACGAAGAAGTGTGGACACTTATTCGAAGGTTACAACAAGATTCGAGTACGTTTGATACATTTAGCTGGCAAAATGATTCGTTATGGTACAAAGATCGTTTATACCTCTGTAAGAATTCCCAGCTAAAACAAAAGATTCTTATGGAATTGCACACTTCTCCCTTAGGAGGGCACTCAGGATTTTTAAAAACTTACCACAGAGTTAAGAAGGAATTTTTTTGGGATGGCCTTAAATCAGATATTCAAAAGTTTGTGGCGGAATGTTTGGTTTGCCAACAAAATAAAGTTGAAACAATTAAGACACCAAGTCTATTACAACCTTTATCCATTCCAAGCCAACGTTGGGAGGAGGTTTCAATGGATTTTATCACAGGTTTACCCAAGTCTGAGGGAAAGAGTGTCATCATGGTGGTAGTTGACAGACTTACCAAGTATGCACACTTTTATCACATCCATTTAAGGCCAGTACAATTTCTACTGCATTTATGGAAACAATTCAAAAGCTACATGGAAACCCAAAGATTATTGTAAGTGACAGAGATCCCATTTTCACTGGAAATTTTTGGACATAATTATTTTCTTGTCTTGGTACTCAGTTAGCTCATATCTCGTCTTATCATCCTCAATCTGATGGGCAAACTGAGATAGTAAACAAATGTTTGGAAGGATATCTTCGTTGCTTTGTATATGATAAACAGACACAATGGGTCAAATGGTTGCCTCTGTCTGAATGGTGGTATAACACTTCCTTCCATATAGCAACAAAAAATGACCCCATTTATGGCACTTTATGGGTATCAACCACCATCCATCACATCATATTTAAGAGAAAATTCTAAGGTTCAGGCAGTGGAACATCACATCGAACATCAACAACAAGTCCTCCAACTCTTAAAGGATAACCTCGTGTTAGCACAAAATAGAATGAAACAACATGCAGATCAACATCGCAGTGAAAGAAGTTTTGATGTAGGTGAATAGGTATTCCTACGGCTACAACCATATAAGCAAATGTCCCTCAAGCAAGCTAAGAAGGATAATAAACTATCACCAAAGTATTATGGTCCATACAAGGTGTTGCAAAAGATTGGTACTATGGCATACAAATTGGAGCTTCCTGCAGCTTCTCGATTGCACCCAGTTTTCCATGTTTCATGTTTAAAGAAGGTTATAGGCGAAAAGCTCCCAGTTCAAACAATATTTGCCAGAACTTGACGAGGAAGGAAAAATTATATTGGAACCGGAAGAAGTCACAAAAACAAGAACTTGACAGCTATGAAATCGATCAATTTCGGAGTATCTTATCAAGTATAAGAACTTATCTGCTGAAGATTCCACATGGGAGGATGAGAATTTTATACAGAAGTATCTAGAACTACTCAAGTGTTGAGGAAAACACTTTTTTGAAGGAGAGGGGCATGTTGGGTCCCTATAATACTAGTGATTAACCCATTACTATTGTAGTTATACCCCTTATTAATATTGTTGTGCCCCTATTGCCCCCATATTGTTATTACTGTGCCCCATAGAATCCCTCTATTGTTATTTTTGTGGCTTTATATTATTATTGTTAGGTCGGCCGGGTTATATTGTAACTCCTTAGACTCCTATATATAGAAAGGAGGTTTTGTCATTTGTATCATCGAAGAATTGTTCATTTATGTAATGTAAAGGAGGTTGCCCCCTCGAAGAGGCTGAATTCTAAGGCGTTGATCTATCTTTTCTATCTTTTCTTGAGTTGGTTTCATAACATTGAACTTCTTCAGATACTTGAGCCAAAACATCTAGATTTTTCCTCTTTGATTTCTTCTCGGTGACTACCATTCTTGGTTTCTTCATTAGAATCTTATACTTCAGACTTATGACTTTTCTCTTAAGGGATTTATTCTCTTCTTTTAGCTTCTTATTCTTTTCATACCATAGACCAAGATGTAAGAGAATATTGTCATTCTTGGTTCTCTGTATTTCATTCTGCACTTTCAATATTTCATGCTCCTATTTTAAGTGCCTGTTTAGTGTCTCCAATTCATAAATCTCTTTTTTGAGAGTATTTATAATTGGAGATTCTTATGGACTATCAAAATGAATTCCATTTTCCTAATTTGAAGAGGATGCAATGGCATTTTCTGTAGCTCTCTTCTCCAAAGATTATATATAATCATATATTTATTGTTGGACTAGGTCAATTTCGGGTGTTCTTCTTGCTGGACTAGAAATTGGTGACAAAATGGTTGGTGATGGAGCCCTTGGCTCTTCTTCTTCCTCCAGATTGACAAATTTTGTGGACTGTCGAGATGGTTCCTTCATTGTTTTATTGAGTCTTGCACTCCTCCTTATAGTGGATGAGGTCTTAGTAAGAGGAATTTGCTTTTGAATTTCCCTTTGTTCTATCTTTGCTTGCTTTGTTTCCTTTGTTTTTCTTTTGGGTGTGCTTTCTTCCTTATCACTAGCTTTCTTTCTTCTAACATTTTTCTTTATGAGATTCTGTAATACATCTTCAAGGGGAGTTTCATCTTCTGAGGGTTTCTCTTGTTGTGGATGTAGGTCATCATTAGGATTTATAGATAACCTTCTTTTACTTCTCTTTATTTTGTTGTTGGGTTCTTCATGTTCTACCTCTTTAAAGTGGTTTCTGACTAAGAAACTTTCCCAATCATCTCCTATATTTTTGTAGTGGCCTTCAATTAGTATTTTTATTAGGCTGTCATGATACATGGTTTTTTCAATAGATTATATTTTTCTCTAAGTGTTACCGATCATTTTAGCCAGACTATTGAGTAAGAAATAAGGCAAATTAATTTCATTCTCCTCAAGCAAATGAATCATCAAGCGCACATGATAGAAAAACATACTTCCAAATCTACTAATGGTAAATTTCTCCATTTTTTTAAATATTTGTACTTGGGATGCCTTTGTTAAAGAGTGAAGCATCCATACTTGGGTTTTTGAGAAATGTTTTCCATTCACTTCCTTCAATACCTTTGTTATTGAACCATATTTCACCAACCCTAGGTAGCCCAGTTACTTCTACTATGAAGGATTCTGTCAATACTATCTTTACATCTCCAATTTCTGCCTCAACTCCATCGAATGCTCGAGTAAAGGACTTTGTAACTTCTTTGTCATAGTCATTAATTTTCTCTAAACACTCCAACCATTGTGCCTGTTGTAACATCTGTCTAACTTGTGGATAACCCTGCATGAATTTCTTCCTATCCAGCCGTGTCCTCACAATAACCCCTATGTTGGAGAAGTCTTAACCCATAACTACTTCTTTTGACAAGGTTATGGAACGAAAATGGCTTTAGAAAACAGAGTATGGATGAGGGAGAAATTGTCAATGGAATGGAGTGAAAAGGGTTTCGGGAAAACAAAGTATGAATGAGGGCAGAATTATCAATGGAACAGGGTTTATGGAGTGGAGTATTTGCACAAGGATGAGCGGTGAATGGGCTTGTGGCCAACTTCATTGGCAAGACAGAATATTTATGGTTAAGGTCGATGTTTGAATAATAATGATTACTTTAAGTGGCGGTAGAAAAGCCTATTTTATTTCATAATCTAATGTTTCTTACCTTTATTATTTAATCTAATATTTAAATACCTTTAGATTCATGATTCTAATGTTTTGATTGATATTTTGTAGGTTGTCCTTGGATGCATTCAATTGCAAGGTTGATCATCTTCTTCTTATGCCAAGATCTTCATTTGTCCTAGTTGATTCCTGTCAATATCAACTACATAATTTTGTTAAAGCTATAGATTCTCAGCAATTCCGTAGCTACTTATTTTGAAAAGAAAAAGAGGGTTACGAAATAAATGGGATTAGAATAGGGTTTAAAAAGAAAATCTTGGGTGTCAAGAGTAATTGGTTTTCATCCTAGATTTTCTATTTAAACATTCCAAGAATGTTGGTCTTCATGTTTATACAATTTATTTAATTATTTATTTTATATTTTATTTATTTTTATTATTTTTATTTTTATAAAAGAAAAGGATTTTGTGAATCAAGTTGGAGAGAAAGGAGAATCCTTCCTAACCACCTTCAAATCAATATTGCCTTGCGGATGTTTAAAAAACTCCTCCCTTATCAATGGTTTGTGATAAATTCGAAATCAATGACCATTTACAGGAAGGTCACTTTTTCTTCATCAATGGTTCTAATCATGATTGCACCATTATTAAAGATAGTTTCAATCTCATAAGGCCCAAGCTAATGAGTTTGAAATTTTCCTTGAAAATCTTTAAACTTTGAGTCAAAAAGTAATTCCCAATCTCTTGGCTGAAAAATCCTTTCTTTTATGAACTTGTCATGCCATCTAGATCTTTTTTTTGAGCTACGTTAGTTCTTTTAATAACATCCTGTCTCATCTCATCAATTTCATTCAATTGCTCCATCCTTTTTTTTTGTGCTCCTGATAGATCAATACCCAATTTGAATGATGTCTTGAAAGTATTTATCTGAAACTCAATAGGAAATAAGACTTGCTTCCCATAAACAAGTTCATAAGGAGTATGTCCTGTGGTGTTTCTCCATGTGGTATGGTATGCCCATAAATCTTATGGAATATTTTCTGCCCAATCTCTTCTATGCACATGCACATTCTTGGTAAGAATTGCTTCAATTACTTTATTGGTGAATTCCATCCGTCCATTTGCTTTTGGATGATATGGAGTGTAATTTCGATGTTTGATTTTGTATTCCTCCATTATCTTCTGTACCAAATTGGATGTAAATTGAGTACCTTGATCTGTCACAATTTCCCTTGGGACACCAAAACGGGTAAAAATATCCTCAAAAGGAAATGAAACTACAACATTTTCAATAACAAGGAAGTGCTTTGGCTTCTGCCCATTTTTTAACATAACCAGTGCAAACAAGAATGCACCTTTTTTTTTCTTGATGGTGGATTAATTTGACCAACAAAATCTAGAGCCCATTTTTCGAAAGGTTCAATGCATGCCTGAGGTTGTAGAGGCATTTCATTTGAAGGAACAAGTTCCCTATTCTTTGACAACTATCACATCACTTAACATATTCTTTGGCATCCTTAAAAGGGTAAGGCCAATAATATCCTAATATAAAGACTTTGTAAGAAATTATTTTATCAGCGAAATGTCCTCCACATGGTTCATTGTGACAAGCCTTTAATATCTCTGGTACTTCATCTTCTCTTACAAATCTTCAAATGATTAAATCAGGTCTTGTTTCGTATAACTCTTGATTTATCCATGAATAGGATGCACTCATTTGAGTAACCTTTCTTTTCTCTCGAGGAGAAAAATATGGTGGTAACTTCCTTGTAGCCAAATAATTAGCAATATTTGAAAACCAAGGAGATTTAATAGATACTGCAAAAAGATGTTCATCAGGAAAATTATCTTCTATGTGTACATTGTCATTATCATTTTGAATCCTAGATAGAAAATTAACAACTTTATTTTGTTTTCAAGGTCAATCCAAAATAGTAATATTTAATTCTTGTAACAACAATAAATATCTTGTAATTCTTCCATTAGTGATTGATTTATTCATTAAATATCTAATTGTAGAATGATCTGTATGTACAAAGGTTTCACAACCAGTGATGTAATTTCTAAATTTATTGATGGCATGGACAACAACTAAAAACTCCTTTTCTGTTACAATCTAATTTAACTTTGCAAGAGTCAAATTTTTACTGGTGTAGTAAATGACATAATGAGTTAAATCCTTTTGTCCTAATACAACTCCTAAAGTTTTATCAGAAGCATCAGTCGAAATGTGAAAAGGTAGTTTCCAATTTGGTCCTCTTAGAATGGGTGCTTCAGAAATATTTTCTTTCAATGTTTCAAAAGCTTTAGCAATCAGAATTGCAGATGAATTCACAATCTTTTGTGAGCAATTTGAAAAGTGGAGAGGAAATTTTTGTAAAGTTTTCTATGAATATTCTATAGTAACTAGTAAATCCAAGAAAACTTCTAACATCTCTTTGACAATTTGGAATTGATAATTTATAAATAACTTCTACTTTAGATGTATCCACTCTAATTCCATTCCCTGAAATATGGTGTCCTAAAACAATTCCCTCAATAAACATCATAAAACATTTTTCATGGCTTAATGAGAGATTTTCTTCTTTACATCTAATGAGAACATTTTCCAAATTTTTAAGAGCTTCTTCAAAGGAATTTCCATATACAGTAAAATCATCCATATAGACTTCCACACAATCATGAATTAGATCAAAGAAGTTCCTAAAACTTCCTTTTGGAATGTTTAAGGTGCATTACATAACCCAAAAGGAGGTACTCGATAGGCATAGATTCCCCATGGACAGGTAAAAGTGATTTTATCTTGAACTTCTGGTGCTACTTGGATCTGGTTATATCCACTAAAACCATCCAAGAATAAAAAAGATTTCTTTCCTGCCAATGTATCTAAAACTTTATCTATAAAAGGAAGTGGAAAATGATCTTTTAAAGTAGTTTTATTCAATTCCCTATAGTCAATGCATACTATCCATTTTCCATTCTTTTTAGGAACAAATATCAATGGTGAAACCCACTGGCTATCTGATATTGGATAAATGAAATTCACATTTAACAATTTTTGTAGTTCCTCCTTAACAATTTCCCTTAAATTTGGATTCATTCTTCTCTGTGGTTGTCAGATTGGTTTGGAACTTTCTTCAATGTAGATATGATGTATGAAAGTATTGGGATCAATTCCTTTCATGTCAATGTATTACCATGCATAAGAATAGGAATGGTCTTTTAACATTTTTATTAATTCTTTCTTTTGAAATTCTTCCATATTACTATTGATATTCAAAAAAAAATGGAAAGATTTATATTAAAGAATTGCCAAATTTTTCCATAGAATGTAAAGACAATTGATGAGATGATAAATATTCAATATTACATTGTTCTTGAAAACTTTTATTAGATTCACAATATGAGGAAGACTCATTATTTTCCATTAAATTCAAAATCTACTCTTCTTCATCTATTTGTGAAGTAACAAAGATTGGTCATATATCAATATCATCATCTATCCATTCTTCACTTTCTACCTCTATTTTTTGTTTTTGTAGGAGGATATAATGTGAATTTATTTGTTGAAATTCCATAAGAAATAAACATATCACTAAATCTAAAACTTATAAAAGCATCAGTTGTAGCTAACCATGGTCTTCCTAGAATAAATAGATGTCCCCCTAAATTATTCTTGGGTGTTAGAATCATAAAGTCAATAGGATATTCTAAAGAATCCAAGGATACAAATATATCTTCTAACACACCATCAGGTTTGATAACAGATCAATCTACTAATTGCAATAATGTAGGTGTATATTGAAGATTGGGAAGTTTCAATTGATTCATAGTTTGTTTACTCATGATGTTTATAGTTGCTCCTAAATCAATCAATGTATTTGGAATTTCGATACCATTGATATCTGTTTTCACAATGGGACTTCCTGGATTAAGATATTTCTAAATTGTTGTTTTTCCCATCATGATATCTGCAATTTTTCCAACTATTGTAGCGGCTACAACCACCCTCCAAAATTTTGGCCTGCACCCAATTCTGGAGCCTCCCTTGAGAGTTTCACTTGATGATTGCACACGATCAGGTTCACTCCGTGAGCTCGTGTGAGTCTTAGCAATTTCCTTGCTTGTTCATTTCACCAAGTCTTGCATGTTGATGTCAAAGTCATTCTTGCAACCATTGTTCTGGTTATGCTCAAAGTCTTCACTTTGTGTGTACTTGTTGTGTTCGCTATGAAAGCATCTGTTGTGCTCACAAACGGAGTCACATCTACTGTCGCACAAGCATCATCACTATCGATCAACGATCAATCATGAGTGTCATGCTTGTCTCTTGCACTGTTGGTCAGTCATTTCGAACATGTGTGTCTGGTTGGTTTGACTCGTTGCATCGTCAAGTCATGTTGGTGTGTGTTTGTAAGATCACATTTGCATCTTTCACTCGTTCACACACTTAGTAATTTGCTAAGTTCTGATGACCAGACTTCCCTCTGATAGTTGGACCATCACCCCACCATCGACTCAATCGACTGTCGCCCAGAACAGTGCACAAGCACCAAAAAAGTCCTTTCAAGTTGCGCTGCCCACAAGAAATTCAATCAACCTTCATGTTGGCCACCAGAGAGTTGGACCCGGCAGCCACCCCGGGACTAACTCCCCTAAAAACTTATGCAGAGACTGTTGACCTTGCCTATTCTGCTGACTGATGAAATTGTGTAGATAGGTCGGATAGACACCCAGTGCCCATCCCTGTCTCCCTAAGAAAGTTGTGTAGTTTTTCCAGTCAGTCCTCCCGATAGTTGACCGGCTACTCATCCAAGAAATTGCGCAGTTTTCCTGAGCAGGCCCTCTATTTCCCAATAGTCCGCTCATCTCAGAAATTGTGCAGAGATGATTATCAGGCGAGCCTTCTAACGTTAGTGCAGTTTCTCTCACCAGCAGCTCCTAGCAACAGACTGCTAGTTCCCTCCAGGAATTGCACAGTTTCTGCTGCCAAGCTCCCAGTAGCTAACTGCCAGTTCCCCTTGGGAATTGTGTAGTTTTTGTTGCCAGTCACCCAAAATCCAGCTTCCACTTCCCTCCAAGAAATCCATAGTTTTGGCTGTCAGGTTCTTGGCCAGTTCCTCCAAAAAACTACATAATTTCTGCCTACTGATCCTCCATGTAGCCCGGCTTGTTCCTCCTGAAAATTGTCAAATTTTGTTGTCAAGCCCTTGCTGACTGCTCGTCCTAGAAAATGCACAGATTCTATCTGCCTTGTCTTCCTACAGCCTAGATTGGACCTCCCAAAATTTGTGAAGTTTTGCCTTCCAGCCGAGCCAGACCTCGCGGGCATTCACTGTCTACTTGGATTGCCCATCTTTATCACATAGTGACTCTTGCACAATTTTCATCAGAAGTGCCCAAAACCATCATCCCGCCTCACAACCTTGCTATCTCTCCCAGTCACCTGCATCTGAAATGAACATGTGTCATGATAGACTAGGAAGTTTTTAGATTTGATGTCATCTCGTCATGAGAGATTGCACGTACAAGTACACCAACAAACATGGCGCGACGACGAACGGGATAAACAAAGGGAGAAAATGCAAAAGGATAGGTTCACCAATGGACAAATTAAATATGCATCCAAAGATATGTTCTCGCGAATAGATGATTATGCAAAGATGTGTACGCAGACGGACGAATGAGAAAACATGCAATATTTGCTCACAGATGGACAAAAGGATGAACGTGCACCTTTCGCGAACAAATGAGCCTGTCAAGCCTTCCAACATAGAAGCAAGGAGAAACATGCCAAAGCAACATCAAGTGAACCAATGGCCATCGAAGACACTGTGCTCTTTGCCATGTGGAGGTGAAGCTGTGATACACCATGAAGACATCCATCACCCAGCAGCACTGCAACACGACATGCACTCCAACAACATCACGAATGTACTAGCATTGTCATGTCGAGTCATGTCATGAGTCATGTTGTCCACATCTCCACTATGACCCATGTTGTCAAATCAATGTAATGTGACGTGGAACTCCAAGAGACCCACTTGTTGTACAAAGAATCATGTAAATTCAAAAAGTCATGGAAGTCAAATAGTCATGAGGGTAGTCGGACAGCTACAAGGGCAAGTTTCACCCTTGGCTATAAATACCCCCTCATTTGTACATGCAAATGACTTTTCACCTCAGCCCCTCCCACATAGCTAAGAGAGTCTGTAATATTTTCTTTGAGGAGTAAGTAATGTCTCCAACACCTGACGCTCGGGGTTAGTGATGTATGGTGTAATGATGTGTCTTGGAACTTTCACTTAATTCAGAAGCTTGTAACAAGCCAACACGTTTCCTCACATGTATTGTAACTGTTGTAAGACTAATATTGAACACTTGTAATGCATGTCACTTTAACCTATTTTGAACACTTGAACTTATTTCACTTGTTGTAATACATAATCTATTAATGAAAATGTGTTGTATATGCTGTTAACGTTGTTTCGCCTGTGGTGGCTACCCCCTTAGACAACAGACAAACCTTTCACATAAAACTTACTGTAACAATCATTACACTCGTGCAGACTCATATGCTGTGTGTTGTATGTGTTATCTTACCTTGTGTGTTGTGACTTCCGCATCCATGTGGACTGCTCCTCTGGAAGCTGTGCACGTCCTGTTGTGTTGTGTGTTCCTAGCCGAGTTGGGACTTCATCCCAACCAACTTGGGACTCACTCCAACCCTCTCCCTCTACAGTGAAAGAACCATTGACACAAGTACACTAGCATTAACCAGGCACGTGAACATCAATTCTTGAAGACAAAGAAGATCACTCTCCTGTGTTGACAAGCAAGAGTTGAGGCAAATCCTTAAGACAATGGCAACCAAGCCATCATACTGGATGGAACTCCCACATCAAATGGTGTGATTTCTAGTTGTGACTTCATACCGGGGTGATTCTGTGAATGTTGGTGGGTCCAACACTGTCAACATTTCTGGTGCTAGATGGAGGACAACCAGTTGTATATGGTTTAACATCCCCTCACACTCATTCATCAAACATCCGGTCAAGGCAGTAACTCATACTCCCTCTCACCTACACGCGACTCTGCAATTGGTTACTCCTCACCTCCAAAGATTGAACACGAGATTCTGTATCAACACCTTTGCTCTATCCATCCCATCCCTCGCCAGTTTGTGAAATAAGTTAGACTGATCCTAGGAATACAACATCTTCCATATGCATCAAGAAAGCCAAAAGCCATTCCCACAGGAGTTGTTGTATCATCGGTGGAAGAAGCAGTCCTTGCCACACTTGAAGGTCTGGCAAAAGCTATTGAAGAAGGAGAGGAACCTCTAGTCTTTCAGGAAGGCGAAGAAGACACTCTTGTGATCTTAGGATCAAACTCCAGTATAGGAGGTGGAGGGGAAGGAAGAGGAGGAGGTGGAGGCGGAGATGAACCAATAGACGCAGAGCCGAAGCCCTCAGATTTTGAAAGAGAAGAGGAGGACGAAGACTAAGAATAAATGGTTGACCCAAATCTTGAATGGATGAATCAGGGACCATTGGCTCTCCTAGTTGTTCTGCATAAGATGTCGAAGCAAGCAGAGAGAATGAACATCAAGTTCAACCCTGACAACACGGTGAAGGCAGAAGACCACTTGGACAACTTCTACCTACATCTATAGACCATTGAGGTACTTTATGACGATGTAGCATGTAGATTATTCCCATGTTCCTTGGATGGTCGTGCAGTTGCATGGTATCACAACCTTCCATCAAACTATATACAAAACTCGGGTGTATTCAAACGCATGTTCCTTGAAAATTTTTCTGATGACAAGACTCCAGTCATGCTACTCAAAGAATTGGGAAGCCTCAAGATGGAGGGAAAGGAAAAAGTAAAAGACTTCAATAAGAGGTTTACATGCATATTGAACAAGTTCATAGTGGACACTAAACCTCATGAATCCATCACCGTTGATTACTAAACATCCGCACTGCCAACTAGTATTGTGTAGTTCATCAAGCAAGCTGCGAAACCAACACTCCTGTAAAGTTGTGAAGAGCCTATTGTTGTTGAGAAAGACCTGCGTGCAATCAGAGTCACAAGGATGACGAATCAGTGAAGGAATCCAAGGATGTAAGTAGGAAGCCCCAAGAAATGGTGAGAAAGGGTAGAGACAAGGAAGCAACCAATATTGAGACCCTCACTCGCCTTGTCAAGAACTTGACTACGGAAGTGTCTGAGCTCAAACAATGAAAAACAGACACATTTTCAAGTAGCCATCCGCCTAGACAGAGATAGGCAAGAAGCTCATCGAGTGACTCATCAAGCAGCAACTGGTTCACTTCAAAAAATGCATAAAAGCTTGTGTTCCAGCTCAAACAATGCACATACCCTAAGTTCTATTCTTTCCATGAAGAACATCATCCTTAAAACTCTTGTTCGGACTTGAAGCGAGTCACAAGCGCTTTCTGCAGTCATACACTCGAGGTGGAAAGCAATATGCAGGAGTAGCTAGAAGACACTGACGATGACAAAGAGGCTGCACCTGATGAAGCAGCAAGTTCTGGGCATGTGGTGAATGCATATCAGTTATCGCAAGTAATGTCGAAGACAAACACCGAGAAGAAACCCCAAAATCAAAATGATCATTACAATATTAGGAGTAAAGGGGTTGCCCCTACACTTGGGGAAATGCAAGAAAATATGAGACTGCTAATGAGGAAGGCCGATCCACCGTCCGCCCCAAAGCAGTAAACACAAAGCAAGTCTAGGAAGACAGCAGAAGATAAGAGTACATCCATGAGCAGCAAGCTACGAAACACTCTGCCGGACAACATGAACATCTATTCCACCCTGGTTACCTCTGTAAGTCTACCACCTTTAGACTACAACATTGTTGATGACATGAAGAAAACTCAAGAAAACATCAATTTGTTCGAGTTATCTAAGGTCCAAAGCTAGCGAGATATCCTACTGCGTGCATTGGGAAAAATAGCAATGGATAGCACAACCTCTACCAGTGAAGGGGAAAGCACACCTCCTAGACCTCTTTCCGCTGTACTCAACATGCTCCAGATGGAAGAAGCAAACTCAGGTTTCCCTCCATTCCTTCTATCCTTTGAAATATTTAACTACAATGTTCACAATTACTTGGTTGATTTCGGCGTGGCCACCAATGTTATGCCACTCTCCATTGCAAAGAAGATTAATGCGTATCTGCACAAATCATCCAACTTGATCGAACATCAGTACCAACCATTGGTGAACTGCGAGACGTGATCATATGTCTATCTCATGATAGTTGGGTCCACCAATGCATCAACATAGTTGTTGCGGATATACCGGAAGCATATGGTCTGCTACTGAGTAGAGATTGGTCTAGCAAGCTAGACGGTTACTTTGCTACACACTGGTCTCACATGTGGCTTTCATAAAAGGGAAAATGCAACCAAATCTGGGTGTTATCCGAGAGGTATATGAAACACAATGTTACTCCCCTTAACGAAGAGAATGAACCATTGACCTTCGTAGAAATCATGTTTGGAAACTGCCTCCTAGAGACAATTTTGGAGTGTTATCTTGCTCAACCAGCTCCAACACCACTAGACACGTAGTTGGGACTCCTTCCTTGCCCAATTAAAGGTAATTAAACTTGTACAGTTCATTGTACCAATAGTAGCAATAGTAGTAGGAGTAGTACAAGCATGTTAGACGATCCGAGTATAAACAAGTTGTGGCCCATGGGTTTTGACAAATCAAAGACATGTGATGACTCAAGGGCCAGGTGTATCTCAGTTTCCCAAAATAACAGAAGATGCACAATTTCAAGATGCTTAAAGTTCGAGTGCACAAACAATGTTGCCAAGTGTGAAGCACTCGTGTTTAACTTACAAAGAACCATCAGCCTCAACACGGTCACACTCAAAATGATACTACACTCCGCGGATAATGTTGATGCTTTCGAGGACATAAAAATTGATGAAGGTAAGAATGAGCAGCCCCTAAATACTATAGTTGAGGGCGAGAAAGGCAACCCCACCCCCAATGGTGTGATTTCCCTCAACAAGCTATATGATTTGCACAAATTCTGTCAAGGGCCAAAAAATAGTAGGACCCACAGTCCCACCACTACGAACAAACAAAGAAACCTGGGAACCAATCACGATTTGAAGATAGCTAGTCTCGATACAAACTACACACCACAGCAGTGGAAAGTCTTTGAACGCTCGATTGAACAGTACCGGGATGTGTCTACATGGGAAGATGATGACCTAAGTACAAACTACATGCGAGCGATTCAACATGGGATTCCAGGTTAAGGAGGAGCCAAAATATTACAACAAAGGCAAGGTGAAACACATATGTCATTTGAACTCCTCATACAGGAAAAATTGATTGAGATTTTGGATGATTGGATCACTTGCAAATTTCATCAACATACTTGGGTTTCTAATTTAAATTCCGCACATAAGAAATTCGAGAAAATCCACTTCTGCATTGATTTTAGGAACTTGAACCACTCCAGGAATAAGAACAACTACCCCATGCCATCATCCGAGCCTATGTTGCACGCAATACTTGAAGTAGTGATGTCATCTTCACTTAAAGGTATTTTGGAATACCACCAGATTCTAGTAGTGGAGCTTGGTGGACTTACATTGGTCCACGCGAAGCTTGGCCCACACACGTATCATTTGCAATCACTTGACGGGAGGATTGACAACCTTCCTGTCAATAGCCAAGAGATCAATCATTACTTCCAGCAGGCTGGGCCACACCCGTGCCATGTACATAGTCCTCTTGCTGCTTGTTGTTTGCATCTTGTTTGCTTTGCTTACTGCCTTTGTTTTTACTTTGTTTGTTATGCTTACTATTTTTGTTCAAGTTCGTTTTGTTTGTTTGATATATTACTATTTTTGTTTATGGAAATAAGTGTTGCCAACTACTATGTTACAGCTTTTGAATAGAGTATGTGGCTGAAATTTGAAGAAACTTGTGGCACTGAAACACTTGGCCAGTCTTGTGTCCATCTTATCTGTGCTTGGTTGTAACCTTCGGCGGATGAAGTCTTGACGGAAAATATGAACCATTTGCAAGGGAAATTTTGGTCCAACCATGAACCTGTGTCCACACTAGGAATCCCTCTTCTGCCCCCAAAAATAAATAAGTGCCTATGCACAGTCCTCTTGAAAAATACAAAGGCGAAAGAAGAGAAAGGCTTCTTGCTCAGAGAGGTGAAGCATGCAACTCCACCGGTTTACTGACCAGGCTCATTGGTAGTGGAGCAATTTGCATGTTCCTGTGTGACTCTGCCGGGGTACTGTCCAGGCCTGCTGGTAGCAGAGAAACACTAGAGATGAAAACTTATACTCTAAAAATATTCAACTTGCAAGCTAAACTACCCTTCCTGGATTCGAAACACTATGATCAAGCTGAAATTTTGATTGTGTTTGACTAAGTTGGAAATACGTGAACCATGTATGTCCATGGGGTAAGTGGGGAAGCTGAAGTAACCCGCACAATGATATTCAATTCTCCTTGAAAGACCAAGGCCCTGTGCTAGTAATGAACCAAAACAAAGAAGCTGGAGTTCTACCAGTGTGTCACCAAGTGTTGTAGCGGGTACAACCACCCTCCAAAATTTTGGCCTGCACCCAATTTTGGAGCCTCCCTTGAGAGTTTCACTTGATGACTCTGTTAGTGTCGGTCTTGAAAGCCCTCCATCAGTGATCAAAGCTCTTTGCATTTGCATTAGTAGGTGTCTCATCAGTGTCAAAGTTTGCATCCCGTTAGGCATGCCATAACCCTGATGGAGGAGCTGGTCTATTTATACCCCTCTTGGCTTTGGGTCTAGGGTTTTGGTCATTTGTCTCAGCAAGGTCATGTCTTTGAAAGTCCTTGAGTGCCCAGCAAGCCAGAGGGAGGTTTGTAAACATGTTTCTTTGATATTTTCATCATGTACAGTTCATTTCTAACCTTGGATTTAAAAACTCTGTTTTTAAAGCCAAGGTCATGTTAATTTTTTGTAAAAAGAATGAAATTCCAAAAAATCTTCAAAAAGGCAGCAATAACCCTGGTCCCCTTGCCACAGTCCTTCAGATGATCTACCTGCAAAAAGAGTCAAAGCAAAGCACTCAAAAAGTCAAATTCAGAGTAAAGGAAACCAAGAAATCAGTGTTTTAAAAAGTGTCAAAAATAAACTTTATAAAGTGGGTTTATGGATGAAATTTTTTCAAATGAAGTTTATAAAAGGTCATATTCCCTCCTTTCACTCTCATTGTGCATTCTAGAGCTTGCAAGAGAGGTTTTGAGAGAGTGATAAGCGAAAGGAGCAAAATCGCAGTGATTTCGGGCAGCAAGGTGGTGCGCGACCCGTTGAAGGTGGTGCGCGACCTGTTGGGCGGTGCGCGACCCGTCCAGAACCTTTCCACAGTGCAAAATTACTACGGGTGCGACCCGTTGGGAGGTGCGCGACCCGTTGGGAGGCCTGCGCGACCCGTTGAGCTGTTTGCCTCCAAAATTTCAAACAAATTTCTCCATCTCCCTTCAACTTTGCTCAATCGGTCGAGGTAGGCTCTTAATGCATGGTTGTTGATATTGGTGGTGAAAATAAGCTTGTATGCTATGATTCTAACCTCACATCAAGCGAATGAAAAGACTTATATGGCTGCTTGTTAATGTTTGTAAAATGCTAGGGTTTTGTGACTGTTTCAAGTGATTTTGTCCCATTTGGTCCTTTCCCTCTTTTTCCCTTTCATTCACAGTCATGCTTTCATCTCTGTCCCATATTATTTGTACATAAAATGTAGAATTTTTTCCCATCCCTAAACTATAAACCCTACCCCTCTCACAAGCACACAAAACCCTAATTCCCTCTACCATACACATGCAAAAATAGAACAAAAAGAAAAGATACATTTGTAAATAAAGAAAAGAGTCATGTGAAAATAAAATGTTGCTGTGTATTTAGAGTCATGTACATAACCCCTACATACCCTTGACATCCCCTTGTACATGAAAACCTTCCCTCTATGTTAAAACAATATACATGTACTCCTTTTAAAAACAAAATCTGCCTTATGACACACATGAACTCCTATAAGTAAATTTGGTGTATGGTGTCCCTATGTCCCTATTGATACATGTATGCCCCTTCCATGTTCACTATCATACATGTTTTTGTCCCATATGAGATGTTCTTTGCAAATGATTTCCCAATGTTAAAATGTGTTCCTATATGCATGACAATTTGTAAAGTTTCCCTTGAAATTCCCTGTTATTTTCATATATTCCCATTCCTTGTTAAGAAATTCCCTCCCCTAACATTCCCCTCATGTTTTTTCCCCTTGAAATAGCATAGAGTTCAGTACTTTTGCAGGCAGAGGCAGCAGTTCAATTTGTCCTTCAGTTTGTCCACTTTGCTCCTAAACCATGTCAGAAACCGAAACTTATGAGCAAAGTGATGACTAATCATCAGCTTCAGAGATTGAGGTACAGAGGAGGCCTCGTAAGGGTGGTAAGGGTGGACATCACAGGAGAGAGGAACCTACTTCTTTGGCAGGTCTACAAGCTTGTCCTATGGCAGTTTCTTGCTTTCAGTACATGTCCTGTTATGAGTTTTGTGAGAGGATCTCTCGGATTCAGCACCACCGAGAGTTGGCTCACCTTTTTTTTTACACTTGCATGATGGACATGTCAACCTTGCCGGGGTGGACTTCACTTTGACATCCGAGGTGATTGCACAGGCTACAGGGATTTGAACAGAAGAAGGCCCGGTGACCTATTGCCTGCTGAGAGAGAGTCCATGCTCATCCGGGTAAATGCACACTTGGAGAGGCTGTTGGCTAAGGCCAACCAAGAGAAGATATTGCTGAGGAACATGAAAAACTATTACTGGGCAAGAATGCATGTGTGCAAGGCCAAAATGAAGATGTTTCAAAGGCAGTTGTCCGAGGCCCTAAGAGGGAAGAAGAAGACCAATCCACTCCGTATCTTGGCTGAGGCATCCCTCAAAGATCATGGGACTCACTAGCTCAGCCACAGCACAAATCCCAAATTTTTTTGAGAATTTTGGGTAATTTTGGTATTTTTTGGAAATTTACAGGTTTTGGCTTCTCAACGGGTCTCACCCCCGGTGAGACCCTTTGTCATTGTAGCTCCATTTTGCAAAAACTCAGCATTTTTGGATTTTTCATGCAAAATTACATATTCCCATGGATGGATTTGAGTTTTTATGGAGTTTTGGGCCTCCAAAAGGTCAAAATACATGAAAAATTTGACTTTCTGCCCCTTTTCTGAGTTGCAGAAGCAGTCTTGGGAGAATTGAGTTTTGACTAGGCAAATGACCTCCAAATCCAAAAATTCTAGTTGGGTTGGAAATTAGACTCAGAGATCTTTCCAACGAGCTATCCTTCACCTCATTCTGACACCGGGAAGGCCTCCAAACAGAGCTCCAAAGTGCGCGACCCGTTGAGGAAATGTGCGCGACCCGTTGAGGAAAAGTTGCCAGATTTGACCAGTTCAGCCCAGAAATTGCAGTTTTGACCTTTTTCGACTTTCTGAGGTTAATGATGATCTTGATGGATGTAATTGTGACACTTTTTGGATACTTTTACTCTTGTTTAACTCTTCTAGAAGATTCTTGCATGTAAAGGGTAAAAATTGAATGTATGAACTGGTTTCCAAGTTTATAGAGGCAAGTTGTTTTGACTGCCTATTTTGTAGTGCTTAGTTTAGAAGTGGTTCAAACAGCTCCTAGGATAGTGAGCTCGACCCATGGAGGCAGGGAAAGAGGTTAGATCATCTATATTATGTACTTTCTTGCTCATTTTCATGGTTGGACTCTTGAGGGAGAAGCTATCATTGTATTATCACTTGTATCTCTGCAATTTTTGGCTAAGGAAGACCAGGGTTTTGCAGTCATCTTTGGGATTCTTGTGGACTCATGTGTTGATGGTGTGTTTCTTCATGTTATTGTAAGCTTTGTTATGTGATTCATTTCCTTTCTATACTGCTGCATATTAAACAAATGAAGTGATAAAGTTAGAATTCATGCTTGCCATGCTCTGCTTTTAAATTTGTTTAATTTCTATGTTTTCAACTGTCTAAAGAGAATTCAAATTCATTGTTTGCTCTCTTTAGCCTTATTATCTTTCTTCCTAATCATCCACTTCAGCTAAAGACATCAATACAGGCTCCTACCTCGCCCCAAAGACCCCCCCTGCAGAAACTATGTCCAATCCCCGCACCCAAAATTGCAGCTCCTCAATTTGCCACCAAAAACCCCAAAAAACCCCCAAATCAACCTTTATAATCAGTTTACTAGCCTAATATCAGTGTTACCTTTGTTGGTCATCTCATCCCATTGAAGATCTACCGAGATTGACCGGAGAGAGCCTTCTCCTGCCCCGTAGGGCTAGCTACGAGGCTGAATGGTTTGATGTAGCCTTGAGGTTTACCTTTCTCAGCCTGAGGTGAAATTTCAAGCGCTAACAGACTCCACACACTCGAGTTCACTCCATGAGCTCGTGTGAGTCTTAGCACTTGCCTTGCTTGTTCATTTCACCAAGTCTTGCATGTTGATGTCAAAGTCATGCTGGAAACCATTGTTCTGGTTATGCTCAAAGTCTTCGCTTCATGTTTACTTGTTGTGTTCGCTATGAAAGTATCTGTCCTACTCACACACAAAGTCACATCCACTATCGCACAAGCATCATCATGGTCGATCAATGATCAATCATGAGTGTCGCACTTGTCGCTTGCACCATCGTTCAGTAATGTCGAACATGTGTGTCTGGTTGGTTTGAGTCGTTGCATCATCAAGTCATGTTGGTGTGTGTTTTTAAGATCACATTTTCATCTTTCACTCGTTCACACACTTAGTCAATTTTCTTAGTTCTAACTACTGGACATCCCTCTGACAGTAGAACCATAGCCCTGCCATATACTCGATCGAATGTCACCTAGAATAGCACAAAAGCACCAAGCAAGTCCTTTCAAGCTGCACTGCTCGCAAGCAATTCAATCAACCTTCATGCTAGCCACCTAGAAAGTCAAACTTGACAGCCACTCCAGGAATGACTCCCCTAAAAAATTGTGTAGAGGCTCCTGACCTTGACCATTCTGCTGACTAAAGAAATTGCATAGACAGGTCAGACAGATACCCAGTTCTCATCCCTGTCTCCCTCAGAAAGTTGCGCAGTTTTTCCAATCAGTCCTCTTGACAGTCGACCGACTGCTCATCTAGGAAATTACACAATTTTCTTGAGCAGGACCTCTGTTGCCCAGTAGTCCACTCAGCTCAAAAATTGTGCAGAGATGATCAGTAGGACAACCTCCCAGCCTTAGTGCAGTTTCTCTCGTCAGCAGCTCCCAACAACAGATTGCCAGTTCCCTCTAGGAATTGTGCAGTTTTTGTTGCCAAGCTCCCAAAATTTGACTGCCAGTTCCCCTTGGGAATTGTGTAGTTTCTGCTGCCAGTCACCCAACAGCCAGCTTCCAATTCCCTCTTAGAATTTCCCAGTTTTGGCTGTCATGCTCTCAGCCAGTTCCTCCAAAAAACTGTGCAATTTCTGCTTGCTGATCCTCCATGCATCCCGACATGTTCCTCCAGAAAATTGCGCAAATTTTTCTTTCAAGCCCTTGCTACTCGCTCATTTCAGAAAATGTGTAGATTTTGTCTGCCTTGCCTTCCTGTAGCCCAGATTGGCCCTCCTAAAATTTGCGTAGTGTTGCCTTCCAGCCAAGCCAAACCTCATAGACAGTCACCGTCGACTTGGATTGCCCATATTCATCACACAGTGACTCTTGCGTAGTTTTCATTAGCAATTCCTAGAGCCATCATCCTGCCTCACAACCTCACTGCCTTTACAAGTCACCTACATCTGAAATGATCATGTGTCATGATAGACTAGGAGGTTTTTAGATTTGATGTCATCTCATCATGAGTGACTACAGGTACAGGTACACCAACAAACATGGCATGATGATGAACGAGACGAATGAAGGGAGCACATGTAGAAGGACAAGTTCACCAACAGACGAATGAACGATGCATGTGAAGAGATGTGCTCGTGAACAGATGATCATGCAAAGATGTGTTCACAGACAGACGGATGAGAAAACATGCAAGATGTGCTCACGGATGGATGAATGGATGAACGTGCACCTTTTGTGAACAAATGAGCCTGTCAATCCTTCCAACATACAAGCAAGGAACAATGTTCCAAAGCAACATCAAGTGAACCAATGACCATCGAAGACTCCATGCACTTTGCCATGCGGAGGTGAAGCTGTGATACACCATGAAGACATCCATCACCCAACAACGCTGCAACTTGACATGCACTCCAGCAACAGCATGAATGTACCAACACTGTCATGTCGAGTCATGTCATGAGTCATGTTGTCTGCATCTCCATTGTGGGCCATGTTGTCAAATCAATGTAATGTAATGTGGAATTCCAAGAGACCCACTTGCTATACAAAGAGTCATGTAAAGTCGAAAATTAATGGAAGTCAAACAGTCATGAGTGTAGTCGAACATCCACAAGGGTCATTTTCACCCTTGGCTATAAATACCCCATCATTTGTACATGCAAAGGACTTTTCACCTCAACTCCTCCCTTATAGCCAAGTGAGTCTGTAATATTTTCTTTGAGGAGTAAGTAGTGGCTCCAACGCCCTACACTTGGGGTTAGTGATGTATGGTGTAACGATGTGTCTTAGAACTTTCACTTAATTCAGAAGCCTACTAATAGGCCAACACATTTTCTCATATATATTGTAATTATCGTAAGACTAATATTGAACACTTGTAATGCATGTTGCTTTAACCTGTGTTGAACACTTGAACTTATTTTACTTGTTGTAATACATAATCTATTAATGAAAATGTGTTGTATATGTTGTTAACGTTGTTACGCCTGTGGTGGCTACCCCCCCGAACAACAAACAAGCCTTTCACATAAAAGTTGTTGTAAAAACCATTACACTCGTGCGGACTCATCCGCTGAGCGTTGTACATGTTATCTTACCTTGTGTGTTGTGACTGCCGCATCCATGTGAACTACTCCTCTGGAAGATGTGCACATCCTATTGTGTTGTGTATTCCTAGCCGAGTTGGGACTTCATCCCAACCAACTTGGGACTTCATCCCAACCAACTTGGGATTCACTCCCACCCTCTCCCTCTACAGTGAAGGAACCATTGACACAAGTACACTAGCATTCACTAGGCACACGAACATCACTTCTCGAAGACAAAGCAGACCACTACCCTGTGCTGATAAGCAAGAGTTGAGGCAAATCCTTAAGACAATGGCAACCAAGCCATCATACCGGATGGGACTCCCACACCAAACAGTGTGAGTTCTAGTTGGGACTTCATACCGGGGTGATCCCCTGAATGTTGGTAGGTCCAACACCTTCAACACCAACTAATTGAATTCTTTTGACTTGTTTTCTCTTTCTTCCTGGTCTTTTAATACTTAAATCCCTATTTGTCTTTGAAAATATTGGTATTTATTTGATAGATTATAAAAAATATTTTTTTATGCAAACATTCTTTAGTTCATCTATCAAACATAATCAGGCAATAAAATTTACTTTTCTACCCCTTTATTAATTTGCAATCTTTCAGGAAAAGGTGGTGTTTGAACGGATATTGAAGGTTGTTCTATGATGGGAGTTGATTTTATTGGAATATCATCAGAATGTGCATGGATGGTTTGTTTTTGATATTTTTCCTCTTGATTAAGAGATTTCTCTTCCTTAGAGAGATTGCCTTTTTAAGATTCCTGAATAACAACTGATGGTGACTTCTTTTCCAATACTCTACTAGATCTAAGTTGGATATTATTTAGATCTAATGGAGTTATCATGTAGATTTGGAAATTTTGTCCTTCCGTATTGTAAATAGGTTGTGAAATTTTATTATTATTCAGATTTGGAAGTGGTTGGGCAGGCAATTGATTTGGTCTTTGATGAAATTGTAATAAAAGTTGTGGATTTGGATTCTGAGGTTGAGTTGGTTGAACAAGCTGAGGAAAATATTGTGGTGGAAAATAGGGTAAGGTTGTTGATATTGAAGATGTTGAGGGTATTTTCCATAAAGATTTTACCATCCCTATTCCCAAGGTTGAGGCCAAGATTTCCAAGGCATGGGTGTAGTCCAATTGCTTTTTGATGATTGTGCAAATGTTCGACTGTTAAAACCTTGAGTCATATTTGGTTGTGAATTTTTCCATGGTCTCTTAGCAATAAAACAGAGGGGTTCTACTTGATTTGGTATTAATTCTTCTTTATGGACAACTTTAAGACTTGGTATTAAAGGACATTCCTTTTATCATGATTTTTTGTACATATAACACAAGTTTCTACACTTTTTAAGTCAAGAGGACATTCTCTCAAAGCATGTTTTTTCTAAATTTTGGACAAAAAGATAGATAATGCAACATTTTCAGCCTTTTTCTTGTTTTCTACTTTAAGGGTATCTATTTTTCACTAAGACTCCACAAAATATCTATTTTAAAGTTGTCAAGAAAATTGCCTAATTCAACCCTACTTACTGTCCCAACTGCGGATTTATTAATCCTAGACATGACAGGATCTCTTGGATTTTTCCCAGTTCTTGCTTTACCTCTTGAAATGTGTATGCATAACTCACAAATATCTCCAAATTATAACTGATAAATATATCCCTTACCCATTAAATTGAGAATATAAATCCACTCATCTCTGATGGATTTTAATAAGAGATCTTTCAAAGTTTCTTCATCTATATTATGCATTTTATCCCTTTTAACATTATAAGCAAATCTTTCAATGAAATCTTCAAGATTTTCATCTTCTTTTTGCATCATTTTAAAGAATTCATCCTTAAGATTACGGGGCATACAATAATCCTTATATTTCTCTAAGAATATAGTTTTCATTTGTTCCCATGTTCTTATAGAATGTACTCCTAAGCCCATGAACCATTTTAATGTTGCATCCTTAAGAGTTTATGGAAACAATTTCAACTTTTGAGTGTCAAGAAAGTAGTCATAATATCTACAAAAGAATTCAAATTCATGAAAGAGAAATGTTTCAGGATCTTCACTCCCTAATCCATGAAAATTTGGAAGAATGGAGAGTGAGATATTTTTCATTGTGGTTGTGGTATCTTGATCGAGGATGGAAAATCCAAAAGGTTCTGGATCTCCTCTACCACCTCCTCTCCCTCTTCTTCCACCTCTTCCACTTCCCCTATTTACTCCTCTTCCTCCTCCAATCCTAGGTTGTTCACCATTCACATTATGTACCTCTCCTTCCCCTTCTCCATCATTGTAGATGCTTCAGAACTATGTAAGATTCCAAAATTGGATTTTCTAATTCCTCTTCTAGTTATTCTGGTTCTTCTATCAATGGATGGTTAAAATAAGTTTCTTCCTCCTCTTCTTCACTAGGGATTTCTAGTTCTTGTCCTAAAAGTTTCTCTCCAGTTGAAGATATAAAAATTACTCCTTTTGTTGGGCATGTAGGATCCTCTTATTTTATTATGGTTTCAGTTGATGAAATTGGTGAATCTCTATGTTGGATTTCATATCTAAGTACCTCAGAAAGTTTGTGTTTTCCTGCAGTAGATGCAATATGAGTTTGGGTGGATGGTGTGGCACTACAAGGTCATGGTGGGGTGAGTGATGATGTTGGAATTAAACTTCTACATTTAGCTACAATTCTTCCTTTAGAATATATTTCTCTATGCATATCATTTTTGTTTTTTGTTTAAGTAAAAAGAAAAAGGACCCCTATATACAATTCCCCGACAATGGTGCCAAAATGTTTGGTAACTTAATTGACATTAAATTACTTACATAAATTATCAACCAGGGCTAGTAAACTCATGAAGTGTATGTGCATTGTATGTGCTATAAGTCTTT
The DNA here is from genome assembly GCA_031772625.1 of Pinus tabuliformis. NCBI lineage: Eukaryota > Viridiplantae > Streptophyta > Pinopsida > Pinales > Pinaceae > Pinus > Pinus tabuliformis. The sequence continues at coordinate 197,446,564 of CM062816.1, forward strand.
TATTACTCACACAAATTCTAAATTAAATTGAGTTATCGAGATGCACATGTCTTCTATGAGTAAATTAGTTATTCCTATAAAATAATATTAATTATACAATGATTATCACACTCTCTTGCTTTCAAACAAAACTACTTTTTCTTATAAAATTCCACACTTTGCTTTGAAATAAAATTCTCACACTTCTACATAAATATAAATCAATCCCACACTTTGCACAAAAGAAAATTATATACACACTAATTTGCAGAAATGAAAATTAATCTTAATCTCATAATTAAAGGAAATCACACATCTGCATAACACACTTGCATGAAAATAAAATGAAACAAACTCTTGCTTAAACACACTCACATATGCTTAAATTAAAGATCACACATGTTTGAATTTAACAATTAATTCTGTGAATGAATATATTGTCTATAAGAAAGATGGAATTTTGTCTATTTGACTGAAATGTAAAGCTATGTCACTGCTTTTATGCTCTATCTATGTGCATTTGAAATCTGAATAATAAAAATGATTAGCAAAATGATCTTGACTCAAATCTAAAAGAAATCGAAAATGAAAATACTCAATTGAATAAACATAAATCTATGAAGCTAATTACTAACTGCAAAAATGGAAATCCTTACTGTCTCGAGGGGGCCCTCCATGAGAAGCAGGAAATCACTACGTTATTGATCAAGCACTTAACCACGCATGAATGCTTACTGAGAAAACAAAATGATTCTTTAAAAATAGAGTATAAATAACATATATTTAGTCTTTCTATTGCGTCATTACCACTATTTTAATTTTTGCGGAGAGGCTTATTTATAGAGCTCATGGAAATTAATTGTTCAGAGTTATATGCCTAATCCCTATCAACAAAAAATAAATTTAATGTTAGGAAACTAGCTCACAAAAAGATAGAAAAGATAGATCAGCGTCTTAGAAATCAGCCTCTTCGAGGGGGCAACCTCCTTTACATTACACAAATGAACAATTCTTGGATGATACAAATGACAAGACCTCCTTTCTATAAATAGAAGTCTAAGGGTTCATAATATAATCAGAGCCGACATAACAATAATAATGTAAGGGCACAATAATGACAATAGTGGGCTTCTATGGGGCATAATAATAACAATATGGGGACTATATGGGTACAACAATATAATAAGGGGTTTGTACTAATAACAATAAGGGGTTACTCTAGTAGTATAGGGGCCTAACATGCCCCTCTCCTTCAAAAAGTGTTATCCTCAACTCTTGAGTAGTTCTTGATGCTTCTGTATAAAATTATTGTCCTCCCATATGGAATCTTCATTAGGTAAGTTCTTCCACTTGATGAGATAATCTGAAATTGATCGATTTTGTAGATGTCAGGTTCTTGTTTCTGTGACTACTCCAGGTTCCAATATGATTTTTCCTTCCTCTTTTAGTTCTAGCAATATCGTTTGAATTGGGATCTTTTGAAACTTTTGAATGAGTGGCCACACTTCTTCGTCCTTCTTCCATTCATCCCTTGATTTGTTTATCCAATCTGGTTGGATAATAGAAATAGCACAAAACAATGCTTCCACATCCTCATCCTTTCTTGAGAGTGCATCTGCAACAAATTTTTTTTTCCCTTTTCTGTAGATGATGTCAAAGTCATAACGCAACATATTTGTGACCCATTTTTTCTATTCTTCTAAAGATAATATTTGTTCTAAAGAGTTTTTAAGACTATCATGATCCATTTTTACCTTGAACTATCTTCCCATTGGGTAAGGTCGTCATTTCTTAAGTGCATGTAGTATTTCCAACAGTTCCTTCTCATAAATAACTTGCTTGAGATGTAGCCGTAAAAATACCTAGTCACCTACATCAAAACTTTTTTCACTGCGATGTTGATCTACCTGTTGTTTCATTTGATTCTGCACCAAAGTGGTGTTATCCTTTAAATGTTAGAGAACTTTTTGTTGATGCTCGATGTGATCTTTCACTGGTTGAACCCTTTTATTCTTGATATGTCCTTCTATCTTGAGAGTTTGAGGAGTGGTAATTTCTTCCAATGCTTTACAAGATATGGTCGGATTCATTTCTTGATGCTCGATGTGATCTTTCACTTCTTGAACATTTTTATTCTTTATATGTCCTTCTATATTGATATTTTGAGGAGTGGTAATTCCGAGCAATGCATTATAAGATATGGTTGGATTCATTTCTTCTTTCTCGATGTGATCTTTCACTTCTTAAACCTTTTTCTTCTTGATATGTCTTTCTATCTTGAGAGTTTAAGGAGTGGTAATTCTTGCCAATGCTTTACAAGATATGGTCGGATTCATTTCTTCTTTCTTTGGGGTTAGTTCTTGATGTATATCCTCTTCTTTTGATGTTCCTTGATCCTTTTCTTCCTCCTCTTCATAATCTATGTAAAATAATTTCTTCTCAGCACACTTATGACCTTTAGTGCATTTTCTATCACAATTGTAACAAAACCATTTTCCTCTTTTTACTTCCAATTGTTGTGGTGTAAACCTTGTAGGTTGTGGAAGGCTAGGAGAAAAAACACTTGCATCATTATAGTCGTGGGTGGTGGGATTCCTTGTTTCCATAATTTCACTTTCAATTTTTCTTGCCCACCTGAATGCCTTCTCCAATGGATTGGGTTCCAAAAGACGAACCTCATGTTGAATGTTATCCTTTAAAGTGCCTATGAAGACATCAATCCTTTGCTTCTCTGGAATATCATTTACCCTTATATTCAATTTTTTAAAGTCCTCAATGTGCTCTACCATTGAACACTTTTGTTTGAGATTTATCAATTGGCTAAAGAATGTGTTTCTCTTTGTATCCTCATAATGTGCTATCATTTCCTCTATGAAAATTGACCACATAACAAGTGTTTTACGAGAGAAAAGCCCTTTATACCATAAAAATTGATTCGGTTCTAAATATAAAGATGCAATACATACCTTTTGTAACAGTTGCACCTCATGTAGATCAAAATATTGCTCCATCTATAGTATCCAATTTACCGGATCCTTGCCATCAAACTTCCTCATATCGCCTTTTCTTGATTTTAGGAGCACAATCGTGAAACGACTGTAACTCTGTAATTTCAGATCTTCCAATTCTAAAATTGCGACCTGTCGTATCACTCTGTGTCCTCTTTCTAATTCCACCAGTCTGATCGAAATTGGATTCTCCAAGAAAGAGTTATGCATAATCTCCCATAGTGACCTGATTATAGAATAGTTCAGTAGAGAAAACTTGTACGATGTTCCATGTGTCATTGTTACGACCTTAGTACCTAAAACTGATGCACAGAAAACTAAAGGCCATCCTCTTTCTGAAACTTCTTATGAAATTTCAATCTGATGCTCAAAACAAAAATTATGACTATTTTCCCTAGGTCACCTGTTTGGAATGTAATTCAGGAGTTTTCAAAAACACCAACTTCCTTAGATCATATCTCCGTGAATATAGCGAGACAAGACCTGAAATTTAGACCCCAAGTTCAGAAAAATTTTGGTCCAAATGGGTTTTTTTTAAGCTTCTGAAACATTGTATAAAAAACGTTATAGAGAAAATGCCACAATGAACTATTTGGAGTAGTGAAACCCTAGAATCCAAAGCTCTGACACCAAATGTTAGGAAACCAACCCACAAAAAGATAGAAAAGATAGATCAACGTCTTAGAATTCAGCCTCTTCGAGGGGGCAACCTCCTTTACATTACACAAATGAACAATTCTTGGATGATACAAATGACAAGACCTCCTTTCTATATATAGGAGTCTGAGGGGTCATAATATAATCAAAGTCGACATAACAATAATAATGTAAGGGCACAATAATAACAATAGTGGGCTTATATGGGGCACAATAATAACAATATGGGGACTACATGGGTACAAAAATATAATAAGGGGGTTGTACTAATAACAATAATGGGTTACACTAGTAGTATAGGGGCCTACCATTTAACTTGAAAAGATAACATCATATAATTCGCTCATGATTTTCTATCATCGATGCAAATCAAGAGGCACAAATCTCGTTCTCGTTCGGTTGTTGCCGACTACAGAGGTTGACTTCACGTTTGACCACATTACTAGGACCTATGTCCATCGATTTGGCTCATGAGAGTAGGAGGAAATCATTGAGTGCATAAATTTCCACCTACCCATATATTTCGCTTCCCAGCTGGAACCTTAGAACTTGTCAAACCACAAACTTGGCTGTAGAATCGTGTATTAGCCGCAGAATCATTGTAATTCGGTAGCTGAAGTAAACATTAAACTAAATAATAAAGAGCATTATCATGTTATGAAATAAAAGACAATTGTATACCCGCCATATCATAATTCTATAACTTGATGCCAAATGTGTTATTATGAAGATAAAAAAGAAATAGATGGGGTGAAAAATGATGTCAAAAAGAATAAATTGTGAGGTTCAACATACGGGTTGGCTCAATATATACCCAGGCTTCCCTTCATCCCAAAAGACGTGTCTATTCAGAGGCATGATGAATTAGTATAAATACACTATGCGACTTCCTCATTTGGTGATTCAACTTGGTCAAGAAGAATAAGAGAAGAAGGAATTCAAATCTGAGGCATAAAGACAAATTCATAGTTCATGAACTTAATGGTAAAGACAAGGAAGAATTTGTGATTAATATCTCTATTTTTGGATTAGAATTTGCAGGTGGATATTTGTTCAGTTTTGAAGATCTTTCTTTTTATGGATTCATTATCCTCTTAGTGAAGAAATTTTGGCCCTTTAGGAACATGTGTCTTGGCTTCATTTTTGGAACAAACTTCATAGATCAGAGTTTCAAACCTGTTGTGGCTTATCTCAGCTTTGCAACTTCTCAGACCTATGACAGAGTAGATCCTTTTATGTAGAAATTTTGAATAATAAACACTTATTCAACAAAGATTATCCCGATTATACACTATTGAGTAATACATGCATAATACATAACCTCCTCTACATTGATCATCAATTTAGCAGCATCAAAAACAATGAAACATCAATAGCATGCACACATTAACACAGTATGTAACCCGGGGAAATCTTACAGCTGAAAACCCCACACTATCTGTATATTAATGATTGAGAACATGTAACAATACATAGTACAATACTCCTCACAAGTATCCAACACTATCTCCACCTGTTACACACAAAACTAGCTCAGATCCGAACAAGTCACAGGTTCAAATCTTCTCCACTGCTTTGCCTGCCTCTATTGCACAATACCTACTGAGAATCACTCACACTGGAAATCACATGAGCACAGGCTATTCTACTAGGCATATACTGGGCAATACTCATTGGCATACTCAATACATTGCTTGTGCAAGATCTCATGCACAACTATAGTCACAACTGATAGCAATCTCAACCTCTAACACCTGTCTCCACTGAACTGTACATGCACTGAGTTAACTGATGTATTCTTCAGTTGCATTATGAGTTGATAATTAGTGAATTAATTTAATCAATTAATTCACATCACTCATCACTAGTCTATTTACAGTTAGACTAATTACAACTAGTTTAACAAAGTCAAACTAAACACAACTCCATCAACTCCACATCCAACTCCACAAAACTCACATGCATGAGTTCTAACTGATGTCCTGCATGCAATAGCTCAAATTACTCATAAGAAAAGAGTATTTCCTTCTGAAAACTGCATGTGCCACATCTGTAGCTCAAACTGAAGTGCTCCAAGAGAATAATATAAAGTTTATAGTCTAAATATTATTATGAGACAATAATATTTGACTTTTCTATTTTTAACCTGGCAATCTAAAAATAGACTTTGATCACTCCTGCTGTGAACTAGAAATAGAAGTCCATCTATTTTTCCCAACATGACCAATCATCCATAAACAGCATTCTGCAACTCATAGACCATGATCCATATGTCTAAAAATAGACATAGTCTAAAAATAGACTTTGCGCCATAATTTTCCTACGGGCCCACTTAGTGAAGGTGACTCCTTTCCACTAAGCTCCATCATCTTGTTGCATTCTCAACATTTTAGACAGAGAAATTTTTCCTTATGATCCTTGAAATAAACTCTTGAGTTTTGAACTGTATGGAGCTTAGAATTTGGCCCTCTCTTGGAGAAAATCTTGGGCTATTTAAAAGTTGATCTAGGGAGTAGACTTCGGCCTATTAAGAGAAGTCTTCGAATTTCATTTTGGAGTAGATTTTGATTTATTTAGGAGCAATCTTGGATTCACTGCTACAACAAACTGGATTACATCTATTAAGGGAGACAAGGTGTTATGTAACCGAATCACAAAATGGATAGATCAATGACTTCAAATTTAGCTTCTTTGAGGGGGAAACCTCCTTTACATCACATAAATGAACAATTCTTGAATGATACAAATGAAAATACCTCCTTTATATATATAGGAGTCTAAGGGGTCACAATATAATCTGAGCCTCTAGAACAATAATAATTTAAGGGAACAACAATAACGATAGTGGGCTTTTATGGGGCATAATAATAACAATATGAAGACTACATGGGCACAACAATAACAATAAGGGGGCTACACTAACAATAAACAGAAGGGGATATAATAGTATTATACGGAACTAACATGCCCCTCTCCTTAAAAAAAAGTGTTTTCCTCGATGCTTGAGTAGTTTTGGATGCTTCTGTATAAAATTCTCATCTTCCCATGTGGAATATTCAGCGGGGAAGTTCTTCCACTTGATGAGATACTCTTAAATTGATCGATTTCGTAGTTTTTAGGTTCTTCTTTCCATGTCTGCTTCAGGTTCCAATATTATTTTTCCTTCCTCATCAAGTTCTAGCAATATTGTTTGAACTGGGAGCTTGTCACCTATAACCTTATTTAAGCATGAAACACGGAAAAATAGGAGCACTCGGGAATATGCAGGAAGCTTCAATTTGTATGTCACACTACTAATCTTTTAGAATACCTTGTAAGGACCATAGTGCTTTGGTGATAATTTGTTATCCTTCTTAGATTGCTTGAGGGACATTTGTTTATATGGTTATAGCCGTAAAAATACCTAGTTGCCTACTTTGAAAATTCTTTCTCTACGATGTTGATCTAACTATTGTTTCATTCGATTCTGCGCCAAAGTGAGGTTATCCTTTAAAAGTTGTAGAACTTGTTGTTGAAGCTCGATGTGATATTCCACTTCTTGAACCTTTGAATTTTCTCTTAAATATGATGTGATGGATGGTGGATGATATCCATAAAGTTCCATAAATGGGGTCATTTTTATTGTAGTATGAAAGGAAGTGTTATACCACCATTCAGCGAGAGGTAACCACTTGATCCATTGTGTTTGTTTACCAGATATAGAGAAACGAAGATATCCTTACAAACATTTTTTCACTATCTCAGTTTTCCCATTAGATTGAGGATGATAATATGAGTTGTGAGCTAATTGAGTACCCAGACAAGAAAATAACACCGTCCAAAAATTTCTAGTGAAAATGGAATCTCTGTTGCTTACAATAATATTTGGGTTTCCATGTAGATTTTGAATCGTTTCCATAAATGCAATAGAAACTATACTAGATTTAAATGGATGAGATAATGCACAAATTATGCATACTTGGTAACTCTATCAACTACCACCATGATGACACTCTTTCCTTTGGACTTTGGTAAACCTGTGATAAAATCCATTGAGACCTCCTCCCAACGTTGACTTGGAATGGCTAAAGGTTGTAGAAAACTTGGGGTCTTAATTGTGTCAACTTTATTTTGTTGGCAAACCAAACATTTCACCACAAATTTTTGAATATCAAATTTACGTCCATCGCAAAACAAATCCTTCTTGACCCTGTGGTAAGTTTTTAAAAATCCTAAGTGCCCTCCTAAGGGAGAGGTGTAATTCAAAAATAATGTTTTTCTTGAGTTGGGAATCCTTACAAAGATATAAGAAATCTTTGTACCACAATGAATTATTTTTCTAGCTAAATGTATCAAATGTACTCAGATCTTTCTTCAACTTTTGAATGAGTTTCCAAACTTCTTCGTCATTTTTCCATTCATCCCTTGATTTGGTTATCAAATTGGTTGGATAATACAAATGGAACCAAGCAATGATTCCACATCCTCATCCTTTCTTGAGATTGCATCTGCAACAACATTTTTCTTCCCTTTTTTGTAGATGATTTAAAAGTCATAACCTAACATCTTTGTGACGTATTTTTCCTTTTGTTTTGAAGATAATGTTTGTTCCAAAAAGTATTTAAGAATATCATGATCTGTTTTTACCTTGAAGTGTCTTCCCATTAGGTAAGGTCACCATTTATTTAGTGCATGTAGTATTGCCAACACTTCCTTCTCATAAATAGCTTTATGTAAATACTTTCCTTTGATTGGAAGACTTAAAAAAAAAATGGGTCTTCCTTCCATTAAAACAACACCAATTCCATTTCCTGAGGCATCACATTCCATAGTAAAGGTTTTTGTGAAGTCCGGCATAGCTAAGACTGGTGCTTGGCACATTGCCTCTTTAAGATGCTCAAAGGCCTTAGTTGCTTCTGGAGTCCAAGAAAATGCATCTTTCTTCAATAATGTATTTAGAGGTGCTACTATTCTCCCATAATTCTTAACAAACTTGTGATAATACCCTGTCAACCTGAGAAATCCTCAAAGACGCTTTATGGTTGTGGGGATTTTCCATTCCTTAATGGCTTTAATTTTGTTTAGGGTCTACCTTAACACCCTCATGAGATACAATATGACCCAGATATTCCACCTCCTATACTCGAAATAAATATTTGGAGGTTTTTGCACACAATTGTTTCTCCTCCAATAGTTTGAGCACCTTGTCAACATGTTGAACATGATCCTTACAATACTTCCTATAGATTAGTATATCATCAAAAAATACTAACACAAATTTTCTAAGGAAGGGTTTGAAAATGGAATTCATCAAACCTTGAAATGTGGAAGGTGCATTGGTAAGGCCAAAAGGCATGACAATTCATAATTATCCTAATGAGTTCTAAATGTTGTTTTCAGGATGTCTTCAGTCTTCATTCTAATTTGATGATATCCCAAATGAAGATCCAACTTGGTGAAGTAAATTGCTCCATGTAATTTATCCAATAATTCATCAATGATAGGAATGGGGAATTTATCTTTAATAGTGATCTTTTTGAGCTCCCTATAATATGGACACATACACCATCATCAATCCTTCTCATGCACCAATAATACTGGAGCAAAGAAAGAAATTTGACTAGGCTGAATTATACAAGCCTCTAGAATTTTTGCAACCATAAGTTCAATTTCACTCTTTTGGGCATAGGGATATCTGTAAGGCTTGATGTTTGGAGGAACACTTTCTAGAATCAAATTAATAGCATGATCATGATCAAAAATAGGTGGGAGGCCTTTGGGAGTCTCAAATACCTTGGAATGATTGTCCAAGACTTTTTGGAGATCTGGAGAAATAGATGATTTCGATGTTTAAACCTCTAGTGAGCATAATTGTGCAATTATGCCCTGTTTTTCTTTCTTTAGAATATTTTTCATGCTATTATAGTTGATTATCTTTCCTGGTTTCCCTAAAATACCCCTTAATTCAACTTCCTTTCTTTCCCAAAAAAATTGCAAGAAACGTTCTTGAAAATTGAAAGCTATCTTACCCAAAGATTATAACCATTAGACTCCTAGTACAACATTAGCACCACCCATTGGAATGGAAAGAATTAAACTATTCAATACATATTCCCCCATGGTTAGCTTGATATTATGGCACTTTCCAGAGAAATTTATAGTTCTTCCATTTTCAACCATCACTTGACACTCTGGTGCTGGATATAGGAAGCAATTCAATTCCTTAGCTATCTTACAATGAATAAAATTATGGGTACTACCCAAATCAATCAACAATATTATCTTTTTCTTCTTGATATGTCCTTCTATCTTGAGAGTTTGAGGAGTGGCAATTCCTGCCAATGCATTACAGGATATGGTCAGATTCATTTCTTATTTCTCTGGGGTTGGTTCCTGGTGTATATTCTCCTCTTTTGATGTTTCTTGTTCCCTTTCTTCCTCCTCTTCAAATTTATGTAGAATAATTTCTTCTCAACACACTTATGACATTTAGTGTATTTGCTATCACAATTGTAACAAAGCCCTTTTCCACTTTTTTCCTCCAATAGTTGTGGTGTCAACCTTGTAGGTTGTGGAAGGCTAGGAGCAGAAACACTTCCATCTTTATAGTTATGAGTGGTAGACTTCCTTGTTTCCATAATTTTTCTTTCAACTTTTCTTGCCACATTGAATGCAGTCTCCAATGAATTAGGTTCTCGAAGGAAAACCTCATGTTGGATGTTATCCTTCAAAGTCCCTATGAAGACAACAATCTTATGCTCCTATGGAATATCATTTACCCCGATATTCAATTTTTGGATGTTCTCAATGTGCTCCGCCATTGAACCCTTTTGTTTGAGATTTATCACTTCTCTAAAGAACATGTTGCTCTTGGTATTCTCATAATTTGCTATCATTTCCTCCATAAAAATGACCAAGTGGCAAGTGGTTTACGAGAACAAATCCATCAATACCATACAAACTGATTGGGATCTAAATATAAAGTTGCAATGTGTACCTTTTGTGTGTGTTGCACATCACGGAGATAAAAATATTGCTCCATATGTAGTATCCATGTTACCAGATCCTTGCCATCAAAATTCCTTGTATTGGTTTTTGGAATGTGGTGGTTCTTAATACCAACATTGGAGTCTCTAAAATCATAATTCATATTCCTTTTGTCCTCATCATGATTTTCCTGGATTACCTTGTCACCACTGGGAAGCCTTTCTTCTATCAACTTTTCCAAACCTTCCTTCAACCCTTATATCTTGGCATTCATTATTTCTTCTGATGAGCCCTAGTATTACAACAATAATGTTGCAACTCCCAAAGCTACGAACTTAAATTATCAACCCAGGGTTTGTACAAACTTAAGAGGTGTTGACACTATATATGTAGTTGTTGTGCTCTACAACAACCCCCCATTTCATATCATTTTTATTCACAAAAACTATCATATGAAATGGGTCCCTTTTAGTTTTGATTGGTATCAACATTGTATTATTCAAAAAAGATCTGAAAACAAAATGAAAACATTATAAAAAAAAACCTTTTTGACAAACCAATTTTGGTCTTATAATATAAATAATCAATCTTTTATCATTGCGGTAAGCGATCGCAAGATCGCATATCGCAATGACATAGGAGGCATACTTTAAAGGCCCATTGCTTTTCTCCGGCGCGACAACACACAATAGGCTATCGGATATCGGCAATCATAAGTCCCCATAATTAAAGTACCTTTCGATCTGATGCGATGCAATATCGCTATCGGCGATCGGCGATACACTATGCATGCTTTTTAAAGTGTCTTTCGATCCGATGCGATGCGATATCGCTATCGACGATCGGTAATATACCATGCATGCTTTTTAAAGAGCCCATACTCCCAATGCGATGCGATGCGATATCGCTATCGGCGATCGGGGATTTCAAAAGGTGTCAATATAATGATTTAAGTTTTTCCCCGACGCCCGATTGCGATAAAGCCAAAAGCGCAAACTTTAAAAAACCGTTAAAGCAGAGGGATATTACGATTTATTCATATTAAAGGCCTTATCTTTCGAACAGTGATTTACCTGCGCTCAACCGCCAAAACATCCAAGGCACGCTTAAACAAATCATTCGGCCAATTAATGATATGATGGGCATTTAAAGGATTGGCAGGTTTTAACGGCCATTTAATGAAATAGTAAGTCTTAAAATCTTCTCATAGATTGTATCCACGGCCACTTTAAAGTTAATCCCTCATCACACATTGATCAATATATCTCACTCGTATTTGGTTTTCGCTACCAATTCTCTATGTTACGCTTATTTTCACTCCTGTGCAGAATTCTTCCGAAGTAATAGATTCAAGCAGAATGGGGAAGAAGTCTAAGAAAACCACAGTCGCTTCCACTGCACCAGCCACAGGACAAGCCGTCGCTGATCCAGAAAATAAAAATAAAGGATTAATATATGATACTACATGCTTAGGAATCGCCAAGGCCACTTGGCAAAGTACCTATAATTTGATCGAAGCCGAAGAACCAAAGGTAACGGGAGTACAAGCTACTGCGGGTTCCATTAGAAAATCTGATGGCACTTTGAAAGACTTGGCTGATTCTTTCCTTCATCGGATAGCGGCTCGGGAGCAAATTCTCCCATATACAGATGTAGTAAAGTGGGCAATTGAGGAAATACCAATTACAGATAGAACTTTCTGCACCAAAGATGGGAGAATCTTCGGTTCATTCAAGGCTGATGATTTAAGGCAAATGTATCATTTGCCTGAGCTAGAAAAGAAATACAGCAAGGCATTTCTGGAGAAATTCCGAAATGAGAACGAAATGGAATCCGAACCCATTTGGGAATGGAGGCAAAATCCGGCGAAACACAAGCATGAAACTTCCGGTAAGTACTCTGTGGATTCTCTTTGTTCTCTGTATTGTTATGCTAGGATAATGATGTGTAGATTGTGGGGGTTGCATGATTCTGCTAATTTCACTATAGAAATGGTTCCCTTGATGGAAGCAGCATGTAATAGCGAGATAATGGATTGGGCAACCATACTGTCAGATAAGCTAGCGAAATCAGTTCTTAGTTTTAGAACTAAAACTTCCGTCTCAGAAAGGATTATTCCCCCATTCTACTACAGTTCCTATATTCTAGATACCCTGTGTTTTAATTCTGAGTTTCCTATACTCGGCTGGAGGTGGACTCCACAAGACCCCACGCCTATTCACATATACCAGCAGAAATTGTGGAAGACTTCCTACAAGCACCATTTGTACCAAGTCTGTAACGGCTTCATGTTACCCATTCATTATTCTATTTTTAATAAACCTGCTCCCAAAATTTCTTACCAAGCAGGGATTGATTTAACATCAATAGGAAGATGGTTCGGAGAGGAGAAATTTACTTATGTAAAAATTTTCAGCAGCCAAGCCGAACCTCATGTCCTTCCTTTGTACATACCTGACAAACTGCTGGCAAGGGAGATAGCCTATCAGATCATTGCTGAGGGAGTTACACAGACTCTCAAGAAAAATAAGAAAGCAGGTCTGGCCCTCCTTTCCTCTGAGATGTGGTGTCTACACTTTGCATGATTTCAAACATGCAGAAAAAGAAGCTGCAAAAATCAAATCATTAACTCTGGCAACTCTCCCAAGTAGGCGATTTGATCCCAACAAAGTCGCCTATAATGCACTTGAACAAGCCAAATTAACAAAGTTTGATCATGTAGAAGACCAGTTTGACGACTTGTTCTCTTCAGCTGAATCAATGTATCAGGTTAGATCGCTGGCCATAATGCAATACAAAGATGAAGGGTTAACTGAATTCAACAAACTTAGAGAACAGAGGTTGCAAACTCTACCTCTAGATCTGTTAGTAACAACCCCAGCAACAAAACCAAGCGAGCCTGAACAACAACATTCAAAGGAACCTACGGTTACAACAAAAGAACAAGAGAAAGCGCAGGAGGAAACCCAGACTAAAGAGCAGGAGAAAGTGCGGGAGGAGACCCAGACTAAAGAGCAGAAACAGAGCAACATAGAAGTAAATGTGGATACTCATATTGATCCAAAACTGCTCCAGGAATGGCAGCAATTTGATTCTATTATCAGTAGTCTGGAATGTTCAAAGGACACCGAAACTTCGAAAGCAGCAGACACACAGGAAACCACTTCACAACAGGTTCCAAGTGGAACCAGCGGCCTACCCAGTTCAAAGGAAGTAGAAATAATACGAAAGGACCCCTCCGATCAAATCATTTTGCAGGTAGAAGAGATTCCTCCCTTGGATGTCTTCTATAGTCCAAGGCATAAAGCTGTAGTAAAACGACAGAGGAAGAGAAGAAGGACTGATCAACCTTCCCTTTTCCCAGAACAGACGGTCACGGGCAATGTCGTTTGGAAGGAGGAATTTGACCCCTGTGATGACTTAACAAAACTATCACAATATGCTGGAGCCTATTCGGCAGCAACAATAGACAAAGCATCAGAGGTGAGTCTTTTATTAAAAACAAAAGACCAGGAAATCATTTTATTGCAGGCACAGCTAACAGAAGCACAGCAGAAAGCGGAGCAAGCAGAACAGCAATTGTTAACACAAAAACAAATAAATAATCAATTAACTCAACAATTGTAGGCAGAGAAACAAAGGATTGATCACAGTGCAATCCAGAAGCAGAAAGAGTTATCTGAAGCCTTGGCACAACTGAGGGCAACAAATGAACAAATGCTGAAAACAAAAGATGAGCAGATTGCTAAACTATCAGCACAGCTTGAGAAGACAAAGGGCGTTCCATAGATAACTAAATTCAGAGTAGAGGCATTACAGATAAATAAGGTGTTAATAGCACAGATTAAGCTTTTATGTCAACAAATCGCCCAGGCGGAACCACTATGCGAATTGACGGCATCAATAAGTGAAAAAACAGAAAAGGCTAGAATAGAATTAGATCAAGCTGAAGAAACGATAGCTCAATTTCTTGACTGGCAAGATACTGATCAGGGACAAGCCGCGAATTTACCAAGAATTTTAGAGTCGCATAAAGATATATTGTTTACAGAATGGCAGTCCCAGTTAATGAAAGCAGAGAGGGCAATTTCAAGGTGCAAATCAACCACAAGCAATTTGGTTGAATTGGTTAATAATACTCTCTACTTGTCAAACATGATTTCCCAATGCACTCCAGGTAAATTGACAGCGATGAGAACATTGGAGCAGTCATGTTATCCAGATCTAGAGGAAAAGGGGAGATTAATTGCTGGAATTAACAGTTTAACATGGGACACCTATTGGTTTTTCTTGGTAAAACCACACAGTCAAAGAGCCGCCCTCAAATGCCTTACAGATGCAATCGGGTATATTATCCCCGATATTCAGGATGCCACCTATGCCGCCCAGCTTAACTCTCGCCTCAACAGACCGCCCGATGTGGAGTCGATGCTTGCGATAAGTCAGCTCAGGTTTAAAGGCAAACAACCTACTTGATGATTCATGCCGTCGACTGCCAGGTTGCTAAGGAGGAGATACTCAAAATCATTTGATACCAATTAAGTAGGATTTCAGTTTCATAGATAGTTAGTTTAATTCAGTATTTATAGACCCTTTCATGTTTTTAGAAAGGGTCGTAAAGTTTTGTACTTGAATTAAAACCTGAAGTTGCACTACTGTACTTCAGGCATATTCTTTTATAAAACTGGACCAATCATTCTGATTTTGGCAAAGAAGCTTTTATGCAAATGTGCACTACTGTCTTTGTTTGAAAGTATTTCTACGTTAGAGGAAGAATTTCAAATAGCGATTGATGTTGGAGAGTGACTCGCAGCTCATATGGTACTATTATCTATGTCTGAATTCATTCTTTTCATATGAATTGTTATTTGATCGCCTTTGATATTATCGAATATATGTATGTGTTTTAACAACATTTCTTTATTCCCTCCACTATTGGATGTTTATGGGATGCTTTTCTTTTGATCATATATGTATCGATGATATATAAGTGTAGCAATATTGCGCTACTCACTTTGTTTAACGATTTAAGCAAAGTAATCCTTGAATGAGTAAATGTCCATGTTTATTAGATGGAGTCATCTACATGCCTATTAATAAACATAGATCATCAAGCGCTACACTTCAAAGTACAATAGTTCCCGGGATTAGTAGTAGTTCTTTTTATTTCGCTAATAAATTAAGTAGTTCGCCTATCATTAGATTAGTCAATCAATTCATTCATTCTGTTTATTCATAGCTGGGAAACTGGTCCCATTATCCCCAGTCGGAGCCACCATTCCAAACGGAAAAGGAGCTGTACTAAGATCCGGACCGGGTGGTTATCCCCCAATGTTGATACAACGATTTTCGGGGCCTCAACATTTTTGGCGCTAGAAGGAGGGCACCAACTGTGAATGGCAAGTAAACCCAAGTCTGCAGGTCATTCTAAGAGTAATTCTCCCTCCGCATCACCTCGTACTTCCCAATTGCATGCTGGTTCTCTAGTATCCAAACAAGAAGAAGAGGAATCAACTACCACTGCTCAAACCCATCATACTCCAGAACAATTAAGTCTTGAATCCCCTGAAGTCTAGTCTCTTATCCACAAACTTCAAAGCTTCTTGATTTCACCACAGAAATCTGAGGTATCGCAAATAAGTGCGACTTCGCAGTTTAATTTACCTCACCCTCTCACCAGACTTCAGAGCGGAAAGCTCGGTATTGAACCCACTGAGTTCCCTTTACCAAAAAGGAAAAAGGCGAAGAAATATATTGAAGGATTTGACAGTGAAGAGCTTTCATCCACATCCTCCATCTCACCTTCCCCCGTGCGAAGTCAACCATCCACTCCCCCATTACATATTGTTGTTCATCAGGGATTAGGAGCTTCAACATCCCAACCTGCTCACTCCGCAACATCATTTCCTTCCCAGACATTTGGAATTTCAACAGTAGTATCATCAACTACTACTGTTATAATGGCAGATCCATGGACCAGGCCTGGTGCAGTCAACATGCCTGCACCATTGCATGCATTACCTGATGCTCCTGAAAAATGGCTACCCAAGTTTAACCCAGATGATGGAACGCAAGCTGAGGAACATATTAATAACTTCATGTTGGCAGTCAACTTGAAGGGAGTAACAGAGCAAGATGTTGTTGTTAGGCTTTTCCCTTATACTTTGCAAGGATCAGCAGGATCCTGGTATTTTTCTTTACCTTCTGGTTCCATTACCAGTTGGACGACTTGCCAAGAACAATTTCTTACTAAGTATGGAGATGATAGGTCTTTGGCTACACTAATAAATGATCTCTCCAATCTTAGGATAGAGCATAGGGAACCAATTAAGGAATTTAACGCCAGATTCAATAAACTATTGAATAAAATCCCAACGGCCTCCAAACCAAGTGAGCAAATCCGAAGCGAATGGTATATAACTGCCCTACCTACCAATATAGCTATTTTTGTAGACAGGGCTGGAAAACCTACTTTAGCTGAAAACATGAAAGAAGCACTTGCTGTGGAGAAACGTATTAATGCTCTAGAAAAGAAAGCTGCTCTTGAAGATAGAAAAACCAAAAAAGTTTCTTTTAAAGATGATTCAAAGAAGAAAACCCCAAAAGATACATATGACATGGAGGGTCTACAAAAGGTCCTCAAGACTATGTCAAACGAAATGGTTGAAATTAAAAAACAAGTAGCCGAAACCTCGACCAAAAGACCCTCTAGAAATTATAAGAAAACTGAATCAAAACCACCAAATGTTATATCAAATGCAGATTCAGATCTTGAAGAAGGAGAAGAAGAAACAGCTACACCAATTGATGAAGAAGAGGGAGTTGTTGAATGTCATGGAATGTGGGATTTTATATTACCTAATTCCGATACAGAAAATGAAGAAGAAGCATTTCCTGTCACTACCAGGAGTAGAGGTACCTCTGAACCCGTTCAGACAACTTCAAAGAAAAGAAGTGCAGGTGCTGCTATAACAAAGGAAAAGGTACCCCCGAAGAAGTCACCTATAACAATTCCACAAAACCAACCTTCAACCTCAACAATCCCATCAACATCTAAGACACTGGTAGTGTCTGATTCAATGGATTACAATATTGTTGATGACATGAAAAAGACCAAGGAAAACATTACCATGTTTGAACTTAGTAAATTGAAACATCAGCAAAAATTGCTTCTCAAAGAATTAAATGTTGTTCCTACTTCACCTCTTCCTAGTGCTAAAGCTGCAAATGATACAGGCCAACCACCTTCTGGTATGGTCGAAGCTACTGATGCAGTCCTAATAGGAGATAGATCAAACTCTCATACTCCACCTTTCCTTTTAACCTATGAGATCTACAATAGAAACCTGCACAATTGCTTGATTGACTCAGGGGCATCTTCTAACATAATGCCAGCTTCAGTTTGTCCCAAACTGAACATTGAACCCCAGAAGTCTGCTATTCATATTGTACAGTTGGACAGGACTAAAGTGCAGGTTTTGGGAGAGATCAATTCCGTAACTATCAGGTTATCTGCTGATCCCAGAATAGCACAAAGGATTGATATCCTAATCGCCAATATACCTGAATTTTATGGTTTGATCTTGAGTAGGGATTGGTCTGAGAAACTACATGGGTATATTTCTACTGATTGGTCACATATGTGGCTTCCCTATAAGGGTAAGCCAAATCAAATAAGGATCGATCGGGAAAAGCATATGACCCATACAGTTACTGAATTTGAGCAAGAAAACCAACCAATAGCATTCAATAACAACATTTTGGGGAATTATTCATCAGAGTCATTCTTTGGCAACTTCGCTGCCCAGCCATCCCCTTTCTCAGTAAACCATTTTACATCTCAGATTGAAAAGTTTTCACAAACAGATAGGTCAAGATGTTTCAATGATGCTGAGAAAACTGTAAATAAAATTGTTAATACTTCTTTATTTTGGTCGTTATATTTCGATGGGTCCAAATCTAGTGAGGGCTCAGGAGCAGGATGTATTTTGATTAGCCCACAAGGGGAAAAAACAATGTTGTCCTGTAGGTTAGAATTTGAATGCACAAATAACACAACAGAGTATGAAGCCTTAGTCCAAGGACTATATAAAGCTATTGGCCTCAAGGTCCAATATTTGAAAGTGTTTGGAGATTCTGAAATTATTATCAAACAGGTAAGGAATACAATTCATTGTCTTTCCACCCATCTCAAACATTATCAATCGCTGATACAGGAACTCACCTCCCACTTTTTGGCATTCAATATTTCTTCTATTCCCAGGTCTCAAAATTTGGCAGCTGACCTGCTAGCCAATGTTGCTTCCAAGCTCCTACCTTCCAAAGACTACAGCCCATATAGATTTTCAGTAGAATTACTTTTTAGGCCATCAATTCCTGACAATGTCACTAATTGGAGAGTATTCAACCATGATGAAGACATTTTACAGTTCTTAACTTCTGAAAAGTCCTACGATGATCAAATCATCGAGGAAAATGAGCATGACCTTCAAATGAGAGGTAAGCCAAGGAAAATTCAATCCCTAAGCCTGTGGTGAAGCTTGAGGATCTTTATGATATTAAAGACAGGTTTAAACCTGTGACTAATGCAAAGCTCCAAAGTTCTACCCTAAGGTTTGAGTTGATAAACCTTGGCACTGAGCAAACTCCTCAAAACATTAATTTAGGATTAGGGCTTTCCTTGGAAGAAAAGGAAGCATTCATTAGACTGTTAAGGAAAAATAAATAGGTTTTTGCTTGGAAATATGATGATTTAAAGACATATGATACATCCATCATCCAGCATACCATTCCAATGCTTCCCGAACAGAAGCCAATTCAGCAGAAGTTGAGAAAAATACATCCGAACTTAGAGAGTCAAATAAAATCTGAACTTAATAAACTCTTGAAAGCTAAGATTATTTTTCCCGTTCGGCACTCAAACTGGGTCTCCAATATGGTGCCAGTCAGAAAGAAAAATGGCGACATTAGGATTTGTATCGATTTCAGAAATTTGAACAAGGCGAGCTTAAAAGATAATTTCCCATTACCTACTATGGAGCAGATACTCCAATCAGTAGCAGGCTCTAAGTTAATGTCCTTTCTAGACGGTTTCTCAGGATATAACCAAGTTTTGGTCCATCCTGATGACCAGCTCAAAACCACATTCAGAACAAAATGGGGAACATATGCGTATCAGAAAATGCCTTTTGGACTTATTAATGCAGGAGCGACGTTCCAAAGAGCGATGGATATAGCTTTTAAAGGGTTGATTAATAGGACAATAGTCGTCTACCTAGACGATATTACTGTATTTTCTAAGGAGAAGTCCAATCATTTGCATGATTTAAATCAAATCTTTCAACGCTGCAAAAGATATGGTATTTCTCTTAACCCTAAAAAATCTTTCTTCACTCTTGACCAAGGAAATCTCTTAGGCTTTATTGTGTCTAAAGATGGCATTTATATTGATCCTGACAGGATCAAAGAAATCTCTGAAATCCCTTTCCCTCATAATAAAAAATCCATGCAGTCATTTTTAGGCCAAATCAATTTTGTCAAAAGATTTGTTCCAGACTTTTCTCAAATCATTTTTCCACTTCAAACTATGATTAAGAAAAATTCAGTCTTTAAGTGGGGATCAGCAGAAAAGGAAGCGTTTGATTTAATCAGAAAATCAATAATCAATGCCCCAGCCTTAAATACTCCTAATTTTTCAAATCATTTCACACTGTATACTATCGCATCCAACTTGTCTTATGCAGCAGTACTCACACAGCTTAATGATCCAATTTGGAAGCACCCATTTCATTCTATAGTTCAAATCTTCAGGGTGCTGAATTGAATTACTCAGAAGTAGAAAAACAAGCCTTTGTTGTATATAAAGCTGTTAAACATTACAGAGCCTTCCTTTTAAAAGCCCACACAAAAGTTATAGTTCCTTTCCCTGCAGTAGGGCAACTATTAATCCAAAGGGAACTAGGTGAAAAAAGGGCAAATTGGGTTACAACACTTCAAGAATATGATTTAAAAATTAAACCAGCAAAGATTGTTAGAGGCCAAGGTTTTTGCAGGTTATTGGCAGGAGCATCCAACATTCCAGAATCAGGTGATACAGATCAAACCGGAGAAATCAATCAGATAAGTATTACTGATACTGAATCACAATATGCTGACTTAATCTTTTATTTGAAAAATGGATATGCACCTCCTAACCTGTCTTACAAAAACAAAAGGGCCATTAGATTAAAAGCAAAAAATTTCACAATTATTGATGATGTGCTTTTTAGGCAAAATTATGATTCAATCTTATTAAGATGCCTAGAAAAACCTGAAGCACAAAAGGTTTTGCAGGAATTACATGATGGACCAGTAGGAGGACATTTTGGAGCTGACACAACAGCCCACAAAATCATTCATGCTGGATATTATTGGCCCACTCTGTTTAGAGATGCTCATGAATATGTAAGGAAATTCCGAAATTGTCAAACTTCTAGTGGAAGGCAAAGAAAACCAGCTTTCCCTTTGCAACCGGTCAACATTGAATAGCCATTTGAGCAATGGGGATTGGATATCATTGGGGAAATTACTCCTCATTCTTCCAAACAGCATAAGTATATCCTTACTGCCACTGATTATTTTACTAAGTGGGTTGAAGCAATTCCTTTGAAGACAACAAATTCTGAGGCAATCATTGAATTCATAGATCAATTCATCATTACCAGGTTTGGTGTCCCAAATGCTCTTGTTTTTGATAATGCATCTTACTTCTCACGCAATGCTATGTTTGATTTCGCTATTAAATGAGGATTTAAATTAAAATATTCTGCTAATTACTATCCCCAGGGTAATGGTTTAGTAGAATCTACAAATAAAAATCTGATTAAAATTATTAAGCGAACCATCGAACAGGATCATAAAAAATGGCACAAATCATTAATATTTGCA
The DNA here is from genome assembly GCA_031772625.1 of Pinus tabuliformis. Classification (NCBI taxonomy): domain Eukaryota; kingdom Viridiplantae; phylum Streptophyta; class Pinopsida; order Pinales; family Pinaceae; genus Pinus; species Pinus tabuliformis. Next base: position 197,468,100 of record CM062816.1, read on the forward strand.
GTATGGGCTGATAGGATAACACAGAAATCTTCCATAGGTTCTTCTCCGTTCAACCTTGTGTATGGAAAAGAAGCTGTGTTACCAACAAATCTTGTCCTTCCTTCCCTAGCCCTAGTTCAGTTTATTGAAGAAATCCCTTCTTCTTCTATTCAACTTAGACGTGACCAAATTCTAAAATTAGAAGAGGAAAGAGAAAAAACCAAGATTATTCATGCAAAACATCAGCAAATCATCAAGTCATCCTTTGATTCAGTATCATCCGGTTCAAAACAATTTCAAGTCGGTGATTTAGTTCTGAAATGGGACAAAGCCCATGAGGACAAGGGAAAACACACCAAGTTCCAGAAGATGTGGCTTGGGCCATTTCAGATCTGTGAGAAGATAGGCCATTCGACCTTCATATTACAAAATTTATTAGGTTTGAGAGATTCTCTCCCTATTAATGGCCTTATCTTAAAGAAATTCTTTAATTGAGGAGGTAACCCCTTCTCCTTTTTAGTTTAATAGAATTTTGTAGTTTGTAGGACCATTAGAAAATAAAGTTGTAAGGTATCTTCCACTGACCTTTTCTGTACTTAAAAGTTGCTCAATAGAAGTAGTGATGATATTTACTTTTAAAATAATAGAAGTCTTAGACAAAAGGGATAATTTCTAGGAAACTAGGTATAATTGCATTCCAAAACCACATTTCAATTTTTGTGAACCCTTCTCAAAGTTTAGAACTATTGTAAATCATTTTATGTTTTCAGATTGGTCACAAAAAGGTTATCAATATCAAAACAGAAACTAATCCAATTTCAACATCTTCAACTCTTACCCTGTCATCCATTTACTCTTAAGGAGAAAATTGTCCATCCCATTCACCAAAGTTTATGGTTACTCAGAGTGTAATTCTAAAATATTTGATATAAAAGATAAGAGGTCTTATTACAAGCCTGCTTACCATGTTCATAGGGAAATAGTTTAACCGAAATTACCAATATTGCATACCAAAACAGGGTAATGGCTTAGAATTATAAGACAAGGGGTCTCATCATGAGCCAGCTTGTTCGGTTAGATTACTACCAGTGAATGGCATTGTCAACAGCTGGCCACCAAACCAGGACAATGGCTTTTTATCTTAGCAATAACAGAAAAAAGAAAGGAAATACAAAATATGAAAACATGTTTTGAATTCATTCTGTTAATCACACTCTTAAATGGATGGGACAATGGACAATAATATGGTTTAAAGGTATCCCTGCCGAAACTATGAACATTTGCTGGCAGCAGAGGCTCTACCTATGACAAAGGAGTCAATTCTAAAAGCTGATTTGGAAAGGTTTTCTGTTTTATCATTGTAAACCAATAAAGGCCAATTTAAAACTTAGAATGTATCTAATTTTAAACAAGAGAGGAAATTAACAAAAATAGATTCATTTTATTTAGAATGCATATATACCTAGTTATATTAGAATTTTCCGCTTTAATGAGAACTCTATTTTGAAAAAGTTTAAGTATTTCCATACTTTTCAGAGATAACTGTTTCTTCCAGCGAATCGCCAATTGTTGTGCTCTACAACAACCCCCCATTTCATATCATTTTTATTCACAAAAACTATCATATGAAATGGGTCCCTTTTAGTTTTGATTGGTATCAACATTGTATTATTCAAAAAAGGTCCGAAAACAAAATGAAAACATTATAAAAAAAAAAACCTTTTTGACAAACCAATTTTGGTCTTATAATATAAATAATCAATCTTTTATCATTGCGATAAAGCGATCGCAAGATCGCATATCGCAATGACATAGGAGGCATACTTTAAAGGCCCATTGGTTTTCTCCGGCGTGACAACACACAATAGGCTATCGGATATCGGCAATCATAAGTCCCCATAATTAAAGTACCTTTCGATCCGATGCGATGCGATATCACTATCGGCGATCGGCGATACACTATGCATGCTTTTTAAAGTGTCTTTCGATCCGATGCGATGCGATATCGCTATCGGCAATCGGTAATATACCATGCATGCTTTTTAAAGAGCCCATACTCCCAATGCGATGCGATGTGATATCGCTATCGGCGATCGGGGATTTCAAAAGGTGTCAATATAATGATTTAAGTTTTTCCCCGACGCCCAATTGCGATAAAGCGAAAAGCGCAAACTTTAAAAAACCGTTAAAGCAGAGGGATATTACGATTTATTCATATTAAAGGCCTTATCTTTCGAACAGTGATTTACCTCCGCTCAACCGCCAAAACATCCAAGGCACGCTTAAACAAATCATTCAGCCAATTAATGATATGATGGGCATTTAAAGGATTGGTAGGTTTTAACAACCATTTAATGAAATAGTAAGTCTTAAAATCTTCTCATAGATTGTATCTGCGGCCACTTTAAAGTTAATCCCTCATCACGCATTGATCAATATATCTCACTCGTATTTGGTTTTCGCTACCAATTCTCTGTGTTACGCTTATTTACACTCCTGTGCAGAATTCTTCCGAAGTAATAGATTCAAGCAGAATGGGGAAGAAGTCTAAGAAAACCACAGTCGCTTCCACTGCACCAGCCACAGGACAAGCCGTCGCTAATCCAGCAAATAAAAAGAAAGGATTAATATCTGATACTACATGCTTAGGACTCGCCAAGACCACTTGGCAAAGTACCTATAATTTGATCGAAGCCAAAGAACCAAAGGTAACGGGAGTACAAGCTACTGCGGGTTCCAGTAGAAAATCTGATGGCACTTTGAAAGACTTGGCTGATTCTTTCCTTCATCGGATAGCGGCTCGGGAGCAAATTCTCCCATATACGGATGTAGTAAAGTGGGCAATTGAGGAAATACCAATTACAAATAGAACTTTCTGCACCAAAGATGGGAGAATCTTCGGTTCATTCAAGGCTGATGATTTAAGGCAAATGTATCATTTGCCTGAGCTAGAAAAGAAATACAGCAAGGCATTTATGGAGAAATTCCGAAATGAGAATGAAACTGAATCCGAACCCATTCGGGAATGGAGGAAAAATCCGGTGAAACACAAGCATGAAACTTCTGGTAAGTACTCTGTGGATTCTCTTTGTTCTCCGTATTGTTATGCTGGGATAATGATGTGTAGATTGTGGGGGTTGCATGATTCTGCTAATTTCACTATAGAAATGGTTCCCTTGATGGAAGCGGCATGTAATAGCGAGATAATGGATTGGGCAACCATACTGTCAGATAAGCTAGCGAAATCAGTTCTTAGTTTTAGAACTAAAACTTCCGTCTCAGAAAGGATTATTCCCCCATTCTACTACAGTGCCTATATTCTAGATACCCTGTGTTTTAATTTTGAGTTTCCTATACTCGGTTGGAGGTGGACTCCACAAGACCCCACGCCTATTCACATATACCACCAGAAATTGTGGAAGACTTCCTACAAGTAGCATTTGTACCAAGTCTGTAACGGCTTCATGTTACCCATTCATTATTCTATTTTTAATAAACCTGCTCCCAAAATTTCTTACCAAGCAGGGATTGATTTAACATCAATAGGAAGATGGTTCGGAAAGGAGAAATTTACTTATGTAATAATTTTCGGCAGCCAAGCCGAACCTCATGTCCTTCCTTTGTACATACCTGACAAACTGCTGGCAAGGGAGATAGCCTATCAGATCATTGCTGAGGGAGTTACACAGACTCTCAAGAAAAATAAGAAGCAGGTCTGGCCCTCCTTTCCTCTGAGATGTGGTGTCTACACTTTGCATGATTTCAAACATGCAGAAAAAGAAGCTGCAAAAATCAAATCATTAACTCTGGCAACTCTCCCAAGTAGGCGATTTGATCCCAACAAAGTCGCCTATAATGCACTTGAACAGGCCAAATTAACAAAGTTTGATCATGTAGAAGACCAGTTTGACGACCTGTTCTCTTCAGCTGAATCAATGTATCAGGTTAGATCGCTGGCCATAATGCAATACAAAGATGAAGGGTTAACTGAATTCAACAGACTTAGAGAACAGAGGTTGCAAACTCTGCCTCTAGATCTGTTAGCAACAACCCCAGCAACAAAACCAAGCGAGCCTGAACAGCAACATTCAAAGGAACCTCCGGTTACAACAAAAGAACAAGAGAAAGCACAGGAGGAAACCCAGACTAAAGAGCAGGAGAAAGTGCGGGAGGAGACCCAGACTAAAGAGCAGAAACAGAGCAACATAGAAGTAAATGTGGATACTCATATTGATCCAAAACTGCTCCAGGAATGGCAGCAATTTGATTCTATTATCAGTAGTCTGGAATGTTCAAAGGACACCGAAACTTCGAAAGCAGCAGACACACAGGAAACCACTTCACAACAGGTTCCAAGTGGAACCAGCGGCCTACCCAGTTCAAAGGAAGTAGAAATAATACCAAAGGACCCCTCCGATCAAATCATTTTGCAGGTAGAAGAGATTCCTCCCTTGGATGTCTTCTATAGTCCAAGGCATAAAGCTGTAGTAAAACGACAGAGGAAGAGAAGAAGGACTGATCAACCTTCCCTTTTCCCAGAACAGATGGTCACGGGAAATGTGGTTTGGAAGGAGGAATTTGACCCCTGTGATGACTTAACAAAAATATCACAATATGCTGGAGCCTATTCGGCAGCAACAATAGACAAAGCATCAGAGGTGAGTCTTTTATTAAAAACAAAAGACCAGGAAATCTTTTTATTGCAGGCACAGCTAACAGAAGCACAACAGAAAGTGGAGCAAGCATAACAGCAATTGTTAACACAACAACAAATAAATAATCAATTAACTCAACAATTGCAGGCAGAGAAACAAAGGATTGATCACAGTGCAATCCAGAAGCAGAAAGAGTTGTCTGAAGCCTTGGCACAACTGAGGGGAACAAATGAACAAATGCTGAAAACAAAAGATGAGCAGATTGCTCAACTATCAGCACAGCTTGAGAAGACAAAGGGCGTTCCACAGATAACTGAATTCAGAGTAGAGGCATTACAGATAAATAAGGCGTTAATAGCACAGATTAAGCTTTTATGTCAACAAATCGCCCAGGCGGAACCACTATGCGAATTGACGGCATCAATAAGTGAAAAAACAGAAAAGGCTAGAACAGAATTAGATCAAGCTGAAGAAACGATAGCTCAATTTCTTGACTGGCAAGATACTGATCAGGGACAAGCCGCGAATTTACCAAGAATTTTAGAGTCACATAAAGATATATTGTTTACAGAATGGCAGTCCCAGTTAATGAAAGCAGAGAGGGCAATTTCAAGGTGCAAATCAACCACAAGCAATTTGGTTGAATTGGTTAATAATACTCTCTACTTGTCAAACCTGATTTTTATATGCACTCCAGGTAAATTGACAGCGATGAGAACATTGGAGCAGTCATGTTATCCAGATCTAGAGGAAAAGGGGAGATTAATTGCTGGAATTAACAGTTTAGCATGGGACACCTATTGGTTTTTCTTGGTAAAACCACACAGTCAAAGAGCCGCCCTCAAATGCCTTACAGATGCAATCGGGTATATTATCCCCGATATTCAGGATGCCACCTATGCCGCCCAGCTTAACTCTCGCCTCAACAGACCGCCCGAAGTGGAGTCGATGCTTGCGATAAGTCAGCTCAGGTTTAAAGGCAAACAACTTACTTGATGATTCATGCCGCCGACTGCCAGGTTGCTAAGAAGGAGATACTCAAAATCATTTGATACCAATTAAGTAGGATTTCAGTTTCATAGATAGTTAGTTTAATTTAGTATTTATAGACCCTTTCATGTTTTTAGAAAGGGTCGTAAAGTTTTGTACTTGAATTAAAACCTGAAGTTGCACTACTGTACTTTAGGCATATTCTTTTATAAAACTGGACCAATCATTCTAATTTTGGCAAAGAAGCTTTTATGCAAATGTGCACTACTGTCTTTGTTTGAAAGTATTTCTGCGTTAGAGGGAGAATTTCAAATAGCGATTGATGTTGGAGAGTGACTCGCAGCTCATATGGTACTATTATCTATGTCTGAATTCATTCTTTTCATATGAATTGTTATTTGATCGCCTTTGATATTATCGAATATATGTATGTGTTTTAACATCGTTTCTTTATTCCCTCCACTATTGGATGTTTATGGGATGCTTTTCTTCTGATCATATATGTATCGATGATATATAAGTGTAGCAATATTGCGCTAATCACTTTGTTTAACGATTTAAGCAAAGTAATCCTTGAATGAGTAAATGTCCATGTTTATTAGATGGAGTCATCTACATGCCTAGTAATAAACATAGATCATCAAGCGCTACACTTCAAAGTACAATAGTTCCCGGGATTAGTAGTAGTTCTTTTTATTTCGCTAATAAATTAAGTAGTTCGCCTATCATTAGATTAGTCAATCAATTCATTCATTCTGTTTATTCATAGCTGGGAAACTGGTCCCATTATCCCCAGTCGGAGCCACCATTCCAAACGGAAAAGGAGCTGTACTAAGGTCCGGACCGGGTGGTTATCCCCCAATGTTGATACAACGATTTTCGAGGCCTCAACAGTAGCATACAATGCATCATTATTTAATTGATATAATGTAATGGAGTGAATGTAATGGAATAAAAGCCTAAACTAATTGAAAAATGGAAATGTTACTTTGAAAAGAAATTAATACTAGGCAAGAAAAACAATTTGTAATTGAAATCCTAAGAGCATGAACTCAAATAAATAAGCCAAATTTACTTTGTAAAAAGGCATGTCCTAATTGGTGTTTATTCTTCCTCAATCATGGATATAGAGCCTAGGGGTCATGATTCAATCCTACGAGACAAAAACCAAGATTTTGGAGCAAATATGGTCAATTTTGCACGTGCTACAGGAGGTTGCTACAGGCGAAACAAAATTGCTACAGGCAAAACAAAATTGCTACAAGCGAATATAATTCAACGAATGACTAAGTAAATCAAATGAAAATGGCATGGGACAATTTTTTTATTAATTAGGATGAATTAAGACTCCATTACAAGTGGAATCACTCCAAAATACCCCTGTTAACAAGTGCTAAAAAAATCAGAAAATTACTACTCTAAAACTGGAAATTCAAGAACTAGTAAGTATCAAATACCTAACCTTATCAAGTGAAAATGCAGTGGGGTAAATGTTTTTATTAACTTGAATGTTTTTCTGACCTAATAAAATTGGAATAAACTCCAATTAATCTCATTAAAAGGTTCTAAAGAATGGCATAAAATTACTACTATTTTTCTACAATGGAATTCTTGAAATTCTAGATTTGTAAACTAGTAAACTAATCCAAGTATCTCAATGATAAAGATGAATTTTCAAAGTTGTTCTAAGGATGAATCATTTTTTTGACTCTGTAAATAACCTACAAAATAACTTACTTCAATCATTTAAACCAATCCTACAACAAAAGAAGCATCAATATTGAATGCAGAAATAAGAAAAAAAAGAATAAGATATGCATGTGAATAAGAAGTGAAAAGAAGAAAAATGAATTATATAAAAGGGCTTTGAGGCTCCTGGTATGGCCAAGCCCAAGGATACTTAGAGTCCTAAGAAGGATACCAAACTTTAGAAGCTAAAAATGACACCAAAATTCATTATTTAAATCAATCCAAGTATATCCCTACTAGAAATGAAAGTGGAGCTGCAAAAATACATGTTTTATCCACAAGAAGACTAAGAAATACATGCCTCTAGAGGAAAATTTGAATTGATACCATACAAAATGATGAGGAAGCATTCTCCTTGAAAGGAGGAATCTTTCCCCTCAAAAATCCCTCAAATAGTTGAACTGGTTCTGTTGGGTCCCTATAATACTAGTGATTACCCCATTACTATTGTAGTTATACCCCTTATTTATATTGTTGTGCCCCTATTACCCCCATGTTGTTATTTCTGTGCCCCATAGAATCCCTCTATTGTTATTTTTGTGGCTTTATATTATTATTGTTAGGTCGGCTGGATTATATTGTGACTCCTTAGACTCCTATATATAGAAAGAAGGTTTTCTCATTTGTATCATCCAAGAATTGTTCATTTATGTAATGTAAAGGAGGTTACCCCCTCGAAGAGGCTGAATTCTAAGGCGTTGATCTATCTTTTCTATCTTTTCTTGAGCTGGTTTCATAACATTTGGTATCAGAGCTTTGGATTCTAGGGTTTTGCTGCTCCAAACAGGTCATCGTGGAATTTTCGCTATAACTTTTGTTCTGTGACGTTTCAAAAGTCGCAAAAAAAACCCATTTGAGAAGAAATCGTGCTGAACCTTGGGTCCAAATTTCAGAGCTTTTAGCACGATATTTGTGGAGATATGATCTGAGGAAGTTGGTCTTTTTGCAGACTCCTGAATTACATTCAAAACAGGTGACCTGGGGAAAATCGTCATAAATTTCTCTCTTGGGATCGGATTGAAATTTTGTAAGAAGGTACAGAAAGAGGATGGAATGTAGTTTCTTGCATGCATTTTTCAGTTCCATAGGTTGAAACAGTGACTCGTGGCACGTTGTACAAGTTCTCTCTACTGAACTAGTCTATAATCAAGTCACTGTGGGAGATTTCGTATAACTCTTCCTTGGAGAATCCAAATTGGGTCAGACTTGTGGCATTGGAAAGAGGACACAAAAGGCTACTACAGGTAGCAATTTCAAAATTGGAGGATCTGGAATTACAGAGATACATCAGATTCAATATCAGGCTTCTACAAAGTGAAAAAAGGTGTGTAGTTTTAAATTTTTAATTTTTGTGTAAGCTGGGTTTGAAGGAATTCAAAGGGCATAGTAAAGAATTATTATCGATAACTAATGCCCCGAGGAAAGAAAATGCAAACACCTAGTAAGGAACTTGAAATCTCTAGCATGACTCATGAAGAAGAGGAAGAAATGCTACATGATATATCAAAATTACAAGAACAAGTGCAACAAATGTCACGCTCACAAAAGTTAACAGAAGCTAAGATAAGTGGCGTGGAAGCTAAGATGAATGGCATGGAAGCTAAGATGGACAATTTGAAGATATATTTGAACACAAATTTGAAGACAGGCATGGCAGATTTGAAGACAGATTTGAAAACAGACATGGCAGATTTGAAGACAGATTTGACAAATTTTCTACAAGAAATACTTACTAATGGTGAAAAGGTTGTAAAGGAAACTCATGATGTGAACAAAATCAATTTTAATCATGATTCCATAGACTATAATGTTGGATCGAAGACCTACCATATTCTAAAAATTGATATGAGGAAGTTTGATGGCAAGGATCCCGCCACATGGATATTACAGATGGAGCAGTTCTTCGATCTCAATAATGTGCAAAACACACAAAAGGTACGTATGGAAACTGTATATTTGGAACCAAATCAGTTTGTATGGTATCAATGGCTTTGCTCTCGTAAAATTTTTATCACTTGGGCAATTTTTACGGAAGAATTGATAGCACATTATGAAGATACAAAAAGCAACACTTTTTTTAGCCAATTGATAAGTCTCAAACAAAAGGGTTTAGTAATGGAGCACATTGAGGAGTTCCAAAAATTGAACATAAGAGTAAAAGATATTCCAAAGGAGCATAGGATTGATGTGTTCATAGGGTCTTTAAAGGATAATATCCAACATGATGTTCACCTTTGGGAACCTGATTCATTAGAAAAGGCATTCAGGTTAGCAAGAAAAATGGAAAGCAAAATTATGGCAACCGGGAAGCATACCACTCACAACTATAAAGACGGAAGTGTGGTTGCCCCTAGTCTTCCACAACATATAAGGTTGACACCACAACAATTGGAAGAAAAAAGAGCAAAAGGGCTTTGTTATAGTTGTGATAGCAAATACACTAAAGGTCATAAGTGTGCTGAGAAGAAATTATTCTACATAGATTGTGAAGAGGAAGAAGAAAAGGAGCAAGAAAGGTCAAAAGAAGAAGATATACTCCAGGAACAAAGCCTAGATGAAGAACAAATAAATCCTACCATATCTTGTAATGCATTGGCGGGAATTACCACTCCTCAAACCATCAAGATAGAAGGACAAATCAAGAAGAAAAAGGTAATAGTGTTGATTGATTCAGGAAGCACCCACAATTTTATTCATTGTAGGGTAGCAAAAGAATTGAATTGCTTCCTATATCCAGCACCAGAGTGTCAAGTGATGATTGCAAATGGAGGAACAATAAATTGCTCTCGAAGGTGCCATAATATCAAGCTATCCATGGGAGAATATGTATTGACTAGCCTAATGCTTTCCATTCCAATGGGAGGTGCTGATGTTGTACTAGGAGTCCAATGGCTACAATCCTTGGGTACAATAGCTTTTAATTTTCAAGAAATTTTCATCAAATTTTCTACGAAAGGAAAGGAAGTTGAATTAAGGGGTATTGCAGGGAAACTAGGAAAGATAATCAGCTCTCATGGTATGACAAAGCTTCTAAAAAAGGAGCAAAGAGGTGTAATTTCACAATTATGCTCGCTAGATGTTTCCACATTGGAATCATCTATTTCTCCAGATCTCCAAAAAGTCCTGGACAATCATTCCAAGGTATTTGAGACTCCCAAGGGTCTCCCACCTATGCGTGATCATGATCATGCTATTCATCTGATTCCAGGAAGTGTTCCTCCAAACATCAGGCCGTATAGATATCCCTATGTCCAAAAAAGTGAAATTGAACGTATGGTTGCAGAAATGTTAGAGGTGGTATAATTCAACCAAGTCAAAGTTCTTTCTCTGCTCCAGTAGTATTGGTGCACAAGAAGGATGGATCATGGCGCATGTGTCCGGATTATAGGGAGCTCAACAAGCTCACTATTAAAGATAAGTTCCCCATTCCTGTCATTGATGAATTACTGGATGAATTGCATGGATCAATTTACTTCACCAAGTTGGATCTTCGTTCATGATATCATCAAATCAGAATGAAGATTGAAGACATTCCGAAAACGGCATTTAGAACTCATGAGGGTCATTATGAATTTTTGGTCATGCCTTTTGGCCTTACCAATGCACCTTCAACATTTCAAGGTTTGATGAATTCAATTTTCAAACCATTCCTTAGAAAATTTGTGTTAGTATTTTTTGATGATATACTAATCTACAACAAGTCTTGGAAGGATCATGTTGAACATGTTGACAAGGTGCTACAACTATTGGAGGAGAAACAATTATATGCAAAAAGATCCAAATGTTTCTTTGGAGTCCAGGAGGTGGAATATTTGGGTCATATTGTATCTCATGAAGGAGTTAAGGTAGACCCTAGCAAAATTAAAGCCATTAAGGAATGGAAAATCCCCACATCCATAAAGCATCTACGAGGATTTCTTGGGTTGAAAGGGTATTATCGCAAATTTGTTAAGAATTATGGGAGAATAGCAACACCTCTAACAACATTATTGAAGAAAGATGCATTTTCATGGACTCCGGAAGCAACAAAGGCCTTTGAACATCTTAAAGAGGCAATGTGCCAAGCACTGGTCTTAGCTACACCGGACTTCACAAAAACCTTTATTGTGGAATGTGATGCTTCAGGAAATGGAATTGGTGCTGTTCTAATGCAAAATGAAAGACCCATTGCTTTTGAAAGCAATCAAGGGAAAGTTTTTAAGCAAAGCTATTTATGAGAAGGAAATGTTGGCAATACTCCATGCACTTAAGAAATGGCGACCCTACCTAATGGGAAGACACTTCAAGGTAAAAACGGATCATGATAGCCTTAAATACTTTTTAGAACAAAGATTATCCTCTGAAGAGCAACAAAAGTGGGTCACAAAGATGTTGGGTTATGACTTTGAAATCATCTACAAAAAAGGGAAGCAAAATGTGGTGGCAGATGCACTCTCAAGAAAGGATGAGGATGTGGAAGCATTGTTGTGCGCCATTTCTATTATCCAACCAGATTGGATAAACGATGCAAGGGTGGAATGGAAGAATGATGAAGAAGTGTTGACACTTATTCAAAAGCTACAACAAGATTCCAGTACGTCTGATACATTTAGCTGGCAAAATGATTTGTTATGGTACAAAGATTGCTTATACCTCTGTAAGAATTCCCAGCTAAAACAAAAAATTCTTATGGAATTGCACACTTCTCCCTTAGGAGGGCACTCAGGATTTTTAAAAACTTACCATAGGGTTAAGAAGGAATTTTTTTGGGATGGCCTTAAATCAGATATTCAAAAGTTTGTGGTGGAATGTTTGGTTTGCCAACAAAATAAAGTTGGAACAATTAAGACACCAGGTCTATTACAACCTTTATCCATTCCAAGCCAACGTTGGGAGGAGGTTTCAATGGATTTTATCACAGGTTTACCCAAGTCTGAGGGAAGGAGTGTAATCATGGTGGTAGTTGACAGACTTACCAAGTATGCACACTTTTGTGCATTATCACATCCATTTAAAGCCAGTACAGTTTCTACTGCATTTATGGAAACAATTCAAAAGCTACATGGAAACCCAAAGATTATTGTAAGTGACAGAGATCCCATTTTCACTGGAATTTTTTGGACAGAATTATTTTCTTGTCTTGGTACTCAGTTAGCTCATAGCTCATCTTATCATCATCAATCTGATGGGAAAACTGAGATAGTAAACAAATGTTTGGAAGGATATCTTCGTTGCTTTGTTTCTGATAAACAGACACAATGGGTCAAATGGTTGCCTCTGGCTGAATGGTGGTATAACACTTCCTTCCATACAGCAACAAAAATGACCCCATTTATGGCACTTTATGGGTATCAACCACCATCCATTACATCATATTTAAGAGAAAATTCTAAGGTTCAGGCAGTGGAACATCACATCGAACATCAACAACAAGTCCTCCAACTCTTAAAGGATAACCTCGTGTTGGCACAAAATAGAATGAAACAACAGGCAGATCAACATCGCAGTGAAAGAAGTTTTGATGTAGGTGATTGGGTATTCCTACGGCTACAACCATATAAGCAAATGTCCCTAAAGCAAGCTAAGAAGGATAATAAATTATCACCAAAGTATTATGGTCGGTACAAGGTGTTGCAAAAGATTGGTACTATGGCATACAAATTGGAGCTTCCTGCAGCTTCTTGATTGCACCCAGTTTTCCATGTTTCATGTTTAAAGAAGGTTATAGGCGACAAGCTCCCAGTTCAAACAATATTGCCAGAACTTGATGAGGAAGGAAAAATTATATTGGAACCGGAAGCAGTCACAGAAACAAGAACTCGACAGCTACAAAATCAATCAATTTCAGAGTATCTTATCAAGTGGAAGAACTTATCCGCTGAAGACTCCACATGGGAGGATGAGAATTTTATGCAGAAGTATCCAGAACTACTCAAGCGTTGAGGAAAACACTTTTTTGAAGGAGAGGGGCATGTTGGGTCCCTATAATACTAGTGATTACCCCATTACTATTGTAGTTATACCCCTTATTTATATTGTTGTGCCCCTATTACCCCCATGTTGTTATTTCTGTGCCCCATAGAATCCCTCTATTGTTATTTTTGTGGCTTTATATTATTATTGTTAGGTCTGATGGATTATATTGTGACTCCTTAGACTCCTATATATAGAAAGGAGGTTTTCTCATTTGTATCATCCAAGAATTGTTCATTTATGTAATGTAAAGGAGGTTGCCCCCTTGAAGAGGCTGAATTCTAAGGCGTTGATCTATCTTTTCTATCTTTTCTTGAGATGGTTTCATAACGGGTTCCCAACACTAGGAATCTGCATTAAATGACAGGGAACACATTCCTAGATTTTCTCAATCACTAGAGCTCGAGAATTTGTGCAATAATTTCATAATATCTTGTTGATTTACTATCAAATATTTATCCTCTTATAGTAGAGAGAAAGTCTCTATATTATCTCTTCCTCCAAATGTTCATAATCTACCCAATATTCTCACAATGTTCTTCAAAAAAAATAATATTAGGCACATAATATGCATTTATCTCTAAACCTTCCTAATGAACATATTAAATTAAAAAATATGTCATATAATGCAAAAAATAGAGGTTTAATGTGCTGAAGGATGCTCAAATGGGCCTTAATTTATGTCTAATTTATAGGGCCATCATACTCCCTTGCTGAAAGTGTTTCTCATCCTCTGAGCAACTTAGTGACCTAATTGTGCCTCATTCATGGCCCTGGTGGCCTCCTTAACATCCCAAGATACCTCAAAAAGAATTTTGGCACATATTCTCTTGCTCCATTCTCTTCATCTTCTTCTCCAACTCCTTCTTTTGTAGATGCATCCCTTTCACTAAGTTCTAATTAGGCTTGTGCTTGTGTCTTAAGAAAAGTCTCCCTGTTAATGTCCATAATACTTTCCCGTGATACAAGTTTTTGAACATTCTCCACAACATATGTGATAATTAACATCCTTTATGAGTTTGTGGAATCTATTTAATTGAAACCACCCCCCATGATTGTCATTGTGATTTTCCAAAGTTTAGCAAACCAATACTCTCAATATGCTACAGGGGTAAAAGAGAAATTTTATCCATACTGGTTAGAGGAAGGAAAAATTCAGACTCAACTCAAAAGAAATTCCATTTCCTTTCTTATATTTCTTAACTCAAAACAAACATTCTCATTCAATTTTTTTATTCTCAAACTACTATCAGAATTTTGGTTGAAGGAATGAGAGGTTTTGCAAGTTTCTTGTCCACAAATGGCAGAGAAAAATGTGTACTTACCCTTCTCTTAGATGTACCTCTTCAAATCTAGGGTAAATTTTCTCAAAATTAGGCTTTTAGTTGCTCTCTGGACTTTCCTGTAGCACATTGTCTTCTCCTGTAGCAACCTTGATTTCTCTTGTAGCATGGAAGTTTGTGTTTTGAGTTGCTTAGCTATGGATTCTCTAGTGGTTTTCCTTATCGTGGATGTCAAAATTTGCTTCCCCTTTGGTTGAAACCTCCCCCCCATGGCTCCTACTATTATCTCCTTAAATTATTTGAAAGGAATTTCTAATATATTTTCCTTTGAATAGTCTAGGGTGTAGAGGTAGAGATAGGGTGGTTGATTTTTGGTTAGAGAAAGAGAAGAATGATACCCCTATCTCAGTGAAATACTTCCTCTTCTCTTGCCTTTCCCCTCTTATATAAGAAAACAATTTTTCCAAAGGAATTTACCTCTTCAAGTTTTTGCTACATGATGCATGTACTATGAAATTGTATGGAAAGTGAGGAGGGAGGATGATACTTAACTGGTTGAGGGTGACCGAGACTATTGACCCATCCTTAGCTTATAAAACCTCATCTATTATGCATTTACAACAAATTTCTAACCATAACATGCTCAAGAGAAAAGGTGAATAATATTGCATACTTGTACCTACTTGTGATGTCGATTTGTTGGAGATGCTTGCATGTTGGAGTTGGACTTCATAATATGATGATCTTGAAGGTGTTGGTTTCCTTTGTTTTCTTCTGCATAGGTCTTCTTAGCTTGATGATCCTTTGACTGATAAAATTTTTGTGTGTGCAGGTTTCTTCCTAGTGTCCCATCTACTGCTGGTGGAGTGGATGGACTGCTTCCTAAGGAGGATGTGTCCCTTCTCAACTTCAAAAATGGCTTCGTGATGCTCAAGGTGGCTAGATCTTCTACTCTATGGGTGAAAAAAATTGATATTGATTTATGTTGTAACTGTACAATCTGCTATAGGAGGAATCCTCTTCCTACAGTAGCCATTTAATTCCTCTTCGAGACCTCATTACTACATGTGGGATTAATGGAAAGTCATAGGAGGTATAAGGGTAGGGTTAAAATCATCAAGATGTGGTGTAGGCAGTGTTTTAAAAATTGGTCGGCTTGAACTGAAAACTGGTCAAACCGAACGATTCATTAGTCGACGAGGTCAAACTGGAAGAAAAAATGGATTTAACCCCCCTACTCACCCAAAAATCACAAAAATCACTCCTAATCGATCGGTTTAGGAAGGAACTGGCCTGGTTTATGGTCAAACCAAGCGGTTCACTGCCAAGGCTGCGACAGACCCACACAATGCAGTTTAGGAAGGCTCCAGGGTGTTTTGGAGGGAAAATAAGGGTTGTTTCCCTCCAAAAACATCCTCTCCAAGCCTTTACAAGGAGCTTACTCCTCTCATTTTTCTCACACATCTCATTTGGAGTTTTTGGGAGTGTGATTGGGATCTTGGAGAGTATTGATTTTTTCCTAGAGTAGTTACCTTGGAAGCTTGGAGTTGGAGTTGGAGCTGTTTTGGAGATAGTTTAGATTTGTTAGTGGAGTTTTCATCTTCAAGAGGCGGATAAGGAAGCTAGTTTGCATTTCCAGGTGAGGATTTTCACTTGAAAAAATCCTCATTTCACTATTTTCAATGTATTAATTTTTTTTATGTGTTCTATGATATCAAATCTCTAATTCTATCGTATCAAATATTTTAGGCTACATGTGCATTTTTTTCTCCCTAAATTTAGCTTTAGTTTTCCATTTTTCTTAGCTGTAATTTTTTTTAAATGGAAGATTTCTTTGCAAATTTTAATTATTTCAAGCCAACATGGCTCCAAAAGCCAAAGACAGTGCATGGGCTCATTGCGATTTGATTGATGGAAAAATTATATGCAAATTTTTCCATAAATATATTGAAGGTGGGGGCATTCTCAGATTGAAACAACACTTGGTTGGGATAAGAGGCCAAGTAAAGCCATGTGAAGCACGAAATGAAGTGTTAGGTCCTATTAGGGAAGAATACCTTTCCAAGTTTGAAAAGTTTGAGGAGAATAAGGCTAGGGAGAAGGCCATCCAAGATGACATTGCAAGGAAGTGGGAATTATTAGAAGCCATGAAAGAGAGTGAGTATGATGATTATGAGATTCAAGGCTCCTCTTATATCCCTTCCACGAATGAGCCCTTTCACTATGTTCCTCCTTATCTTGTCCAAAAATCAAAAGGAACAAAGAGAATGAACACCCATAGTTATTTCTCATCCTCTGCCACCATTGCGTCTTCTAATCCGACTTCCTTTCAGCCAAGCCGTCAACCCACTTTGGATCAACATTGGAAAAAAAAATGCAAAGAAACTTCTTATCAATACATTGCTAGATGGTGGTATGATGCAGATATCCCATTTAATGCTACTTGCTCACTTTATTACCAAGATATGTGGGACTCTGTTATAGTTGCAGGAAAGGGCTTCAAAGGCCCTAGTATGCATGACTTAAAGGGATCTCTTTTGCAAAAAGATATTTCTTCCATTGATGAGTATTTGGATGAGTATAGAGATTCATGGCTCAAAACGGGTTGTTCCATCATGTCAGATGGATGGACCAATGGAAAGAACCACAATATCATTAATTTTCTTGTTTCTTTCCCTCAAGGAACCATGTTTTTGAGATCCATTGATGCATTCGATAAGGTGAAGGATGCAACCCTTCTATTTGAGCTTTTCAATGACAATATTCAAGAAGTGGGGGAGCAAAATGTTGTGCAGGTCATCACAAATAATTCCTCAAACTATATTCTTGCTAGAAAGATGCTTGAGTCCAAATATAGGACCATATTTTGGAATCCATGTGATGCACATTGCATAAACCTTATGATTGAGGACATATGCAAAGTGGAGTAGATAAAAAACATTGTAGAGCATGCCAAGTCAATTACAAAATATATTTACAACCACTCATGGGTATTGAGCCTAATGAGGAAAAACATTGGGGGAAAAGAGATTGTTAGGCCTGCAATTACAAGATTTGCAACTCACTTCCTCACATTGCAATGTCTCAAAGCTCAATAGAAAAATATGCAGAAAATGTTTTCTTCTGATGATTGGACTGAATCTTACTAGGATCATAGACAAGATGGAAAAGAAACCAAAAATAAAGTGTTTAAAAAATTATTTTTGGAAAAGGTTTGTAGAGCTTGCGAAAATTACTGAGCCCCTTGTTAAGGTGTTGTGGATGGTGGATGGGGAAAAGTTGGCCACGGGCTCCATTTATGAGACTATGGATCAGGCAAAGGAGAAGATACGGGAAACTTACAAGGATAGGTTAGCTAAATATGGTCGTATATGGGAGATCATTGATAACAAATGGAACAGTCAACTCCATATTCATATACATGAAATTGGGCATTTTTTGAACCCAAAGTATCATTATAAAGCTTTGCTAGGAGATCTACAGGATGGGGACGTCAGAGTTGGATTGATTGATTCCTTGGAGCACATGGTCCTTATCCATGTAGACTAGTTGGAAATATATAGAAAACTTACTCTTTTTAGTATGGCAACTGGTACCTTTGGAAAAAACATGGAAAAAATGGTAAGAATTGTGGATTAAACAGGTAAGAAATTCCAATTTCCATTTTGTTTTTCTTTTCAAGTTAAATTGTATACAAATTTACAATTCAAATTATCTATAAATACTTGTAATTTGTAAATAAGTAATGAAATGAACTAAGTTACTAATTAATGTATTTTTCTTTGCAGCATATTGGTGGGAGTCATTTGGCAGCCAATGTCCTCAATTGTAAAAGTTTGCAGTTAGAGTCCGCAACCAAACTTGCATTGCTTCAGGTTGTGAGCAAAATTGATCTATTTTTTAGCACATACACATGAAGAAGAGAAACCGTTTGGAACAAAAATGGTTAAATGATTGTCTTCATGTAATACAACATTCGGTTAAGGCAGAACCAAATGATGAACAAAACACCTGATCTAGATCCCATTGTGTTGGATAATATTGATCCAACATCAGAATAGGTGGAGGAGACTGAAGATCCTGTGTTTGATGTTGATTTTGATATTGACATGGCATTAGTAGGGGGGAGATTTGGTGGCGCCATTAGAATGAGTATTAGTAGCTGCATCAAGGAAAGGAAAACAACCAATGGAAGGCACTATTCGTGCAACTTGACCAACTCATGCTTCCATTAGGTCCACTTCTATTGTCATTAGTATTAGTGCTACTGAGGTTGCAAATGAGGTTGAGGCATCCTTAGACTCTGAACCATATGATGTCTATGTAGCTCTTGATGATGATCACGTGTAGAGTCTAGACTTGTAGTCTTGTAGTAGGCCAATGCCCTCATAGCTTGTGGCATTTTTTTTGGAGTTTATAGGCAATTTAAAACCTCATTGCTTATGTATTTTGTTGATGATATGTATTGCACTCAGTGCCATTTTGATATATTCAACTTTATATGCTATATAAATGAGAAAAGGTTTCATATTTTGTCTCTATTGGCTTGGAATCATGGTTTTAAATCTTAAAAATAGTTTTTCTTCATTAAAAATTAATATCTAATGTATTTTTTTAAAAACAGATTCATTGAGATCTAACCAGTCCTAATTTGATTGGTTCTGATTTGAAACCTGGTTTATTAGGTGGACCGGTCCAGTCACAGGTTCCATGATCCAGGGATCTTTTGATTATAGATGTATGAAAAGAATCACATGTGAAAATTGCAGCTTAACATAGAAATTTAATGTGCACACCAAAAAGAAGAAGAAACACATAAAGGCATGAAAAGAAGACACCAAGACTTGATAACAGAGTTCATCTAACTTGGACTACATCTCCAGGTCCTGTTCGATAAATGGGGAGTTCTTCATTCATTAAATGGCATGAAAAGAAGAGAGTACAATCATCAGCTACATAAAAGGAGTATTATACCTCCATTTTGAAAAATGGCTGAGAAGAGGATAACTCAGATGAAGAAATGGATAGCACCATTGCGTTCGTGGTGTCGAGAAGGGCAGAAACCATATAAAATTTTCCCAATTCAGACAAAATGATCAATCGCCCCTCCT
Organism: Pinus tabuliformis; assembly: GCA_031772625.1. NCBI lineage: Eukaryota > Viridiplantae > Streptophyta > Pinopsida > Pinales > Pinaceae > Pinus > Pinus tabuliformis. The sequence goes on from CM062816.1 coordinate 197,487,819, forward strand.
GCAAGCTGTTGCCTCGAACTGTGTGCCAAAAATCCTCTCCTCCGTACTTTTTCCAATCATTGGGCTTTTATAATGTCTCTTTTGTGACAAATCCTGCTTAAGTTTGGGGTTGTTTTGTTCAGAATAGAAGCCGATGGAGTAGAAGGATCAGCGGGCACAGCTAATCACCGAGAATAGCCTTTTTTCGCTTGAAGCGATAATACACAAAACCCATAAAACACTAAAAATCCGACCAAAACCTTAAAAAATGGACCTCAAATATATCAAACCAGGCTTATAGACCCATCAGGTCCGACCCCCATATCGCAATCAGCATATCACTGGTTCAATAGTCCTATTAGCGGGGGATTGCTAACCACCAATCGCCGATCGTCGATATCGACGTCGCCCGATCGCATTGGCATATCACTCATACAATGGCCCGGGGTTCTGGTCTTTGGTTCTTCCAATCGTTGATATCACAATCGCAAGTCGGCTCTACCCAGTTCCGATATCGCGTGCCTGCCTTCCTCCGCGCCGATATCGCCGATTACTTGCCTGAAATCACCGATATCAGCCATCACTTGCCTCCGATTGCGATTTAGTCGGAGATTGCTGATCGGGGATTCCGGTGCGCTTGCCTTAAGCCCGCCTCTTGAATTCTACGATTGTGATTCACCTTTTAAAGGCTTAAAGCTAGTTTTAGAGAAAATGCCTCCTTTTCCAAAGGGACAAGGCAATCTTCTTTCTGCCATAACTTCATCATCCGGACTCGGATTGGAGTGTCGTTCACACTGTTGGAATCAGGGTGACGAGCACTTCGATCTAATGTCAAGATACTTGCCTTTCTACCACTTTGAATTTTGAGCTTTTTCCATGCCACTGTATTTGAAGATCCACCTGGATCAATCCTCCCCATTGAGGAGCTTTTGGACCACCAAAAGCTTTATTAGTCAATTGGCAAGTGAGGGAATTGTTCCCTCACCCTTTCCTTCTCCAGCCATTTTGCCTTGCTGGGGTGCATCCCCTTGAAACCAACTCGAAGGTATTCCACATCTCCTCGCCGTGAAGTCCTGGTCCTTCTGTCAAGGATGATGTCTTTAGGTAACTCATCAAGATACTCTGGTGCAAAATCATCAACTGTAGGAACTGTACCAACCTCATCGGTGTCCATGATCAATGGTGGTTCATACATCTTTAAGTTCTCCACATTCACTACGAAGTACATTTGCATATATATATATCGAAAAATCAAGACGAAAGGCATTGTTTCCAATCTTCTCCAAAATGGTGAATGGACCATACCGATTGGTCACAACTTCTTCCCTTCTCCCTTCATCCTGTCCTTGCTGATGTGGAACCACACTTTGTCGCCCACTTGGAATTGATGGTCGACTCAGTGTTTGTCATGTCGAGCCTTGTAACGGGCTTGAATTTTCTCCAACTGCTCTTGTACTGCTTGGTGAATCAACTGGATTCGCTGAATGAACTGCTGAGCTTTGTCCCTATCATTACGTCCACTGGAGTCATCTTCCCTTCCAAAGACCATATCAAAAGGGTCCTTTGGCAGGTAACCAAAACATGTCTCAAATGGTGAACGCTGCGTAGATGAGTGCACTGCTCGGTTGTAGGAATGTTGCACATATGGGAGATGCTCATCCCACAACTTAGGATGTTTCCCACAATAGCCTCGTAACAAGTGTACCACAGTGCGGTTGACAACCTCTGTCTGTCCGTCAGTCTGTGGATGAAATGCCATGCTTATTTTCAACTTGGTGTCCATCATCTTTCACATGCTGGTCCAAAAATCTCTAATAAAGTGAGAGTCTCGATCTGACACAATCGATGTGGGCAACCCAAAATGGACCTAAACATGCTGAAAGAAAAGATAAGTAGTCTGCTTTGCGGTGATCTGCTTTTTACAAGGAATTAAGATACACATCTTACTAAAACGTTTAATGACGACATACAAATAGTTGTGACTCTTTCTAGACAAAGGAAAACCTCCTACAAAGTCCATCGACACACTTTCCCATGGATGATTCGGAATAGGGAGTGGTGTGTAGAGCCCAAGTTTTCTATTAGAGGGCTTTGAAACAGAACACATAACACAACCCTTTACATAGCGAGTCACAATGTTCTTCATATGAGGCCAAAAACAAAATATTTGTACATGAAATAAAGTCTTTTTGACACCAAAGTGTCCAGACACAGGAGAGGTGTGGGCCTCTCGAATTACATGTACTCTTTCCCCTGTGGGAATACACAATCTGCCAAGGTGATACAACAGTTTCCCCTGCAAGTGATAGTTGTCCACCTGTGAACCATGGGTTATTTTTGCATAAATTTCCTTAAATTCATCATCGTTAGCATATTGTTCAACATAAATCTCAAAAGATAATGAGGAATTATTCAAAATAACAGAACCAGAAATAGAAGGGTGAGATAGCATATCGACCACTTTATTACTAGTACCCTTCTTATACTTTATTACCAGATGAAACTGTTGAAGAAAACCCATCCACCTGAAATGACGAGATTGCTGCAACTTGGTCTGTGATTGAAGGTACTGCAAGGGTTGATGATCCATATGGATGATGGTCTCCTTGCCGATCAGGTAGTGTTTCCACTTTTTCACACTCTGGACCAAAGCATAAAGCTCCTTGTCATAAGTGGGATAGTTTATCACAGCTTGAGAAAACTTCTTAGAATGGTAACAAATCAGCTTCTTTTGTCACATCAGTACAACTCCCATGGCATAACCACTGGCATCAGTTTCGATCTCGAATGGCTGTTGGAGATCGGGTAAGGCTAAGACTGGTGCAGTGTTGATCTTTTCCTTCAATGTTTCGAAGGACTTCTACTGTCTTCCTCCCCATTGGAAGACCCGTTTCACACTTGTCAATGTGTGCAAAGATGTTGCAATAACAGAGAAATTAGCAATAAATCTCCTCCAATATTGGACTGCACCTAAAAAGCTGCGGACCTCGATTACACTAGTAGGCTTAGGCCAATTTACAATTGCTTCAACTTTAGAGGGATAAATTTTTAACTGACCATGACCAACAATATGAACTAGGTAACCCAAAGAGGTTTTCCCGAACTCACACTTTGACAACTTTACATAGAGTTTTTCTTTTTTCAATACATCAAGCACTTTCTTCACATGAGACACATGTTCATTCCAACTTTTACTAAAGACAAGTATATCATCTAAATATACAAGAACAAATTCATCAATGAAAGGCCGAAAGAGATCATTCATGACCCTCATAAAAGTGGCTGGAGCATTGCAAAGTCTGAATGGCATCACCATCCATTCGAACAACCCCTGTTTGGTCTTGAAAGCAGTTTTCCACACGTCCTGCTCTGCAATTCGGACCTGGTGATAACCACTGCGCAAATCCAACTTGGTGAAATAAACAACATTCTTTAACTGATCTAATAAGTCATCAATGCGTGGAAGGGGGTAGCGATTTTTCACCGTGATTTTGTTTAGTGCACGGTAATCCACACACATCCTCCATGTGTTGTCTTTCTTTGGGACTAAGACAATCGGTGAGCCACACAGAGAGGTGCTCGGCCTGATGACCCCTTGGTCCAGCAATTCCTGCACCTGTTTCTTGATTTCCTCCATATCAATGGTCGACATCCTGTACATGCCAATATTTGGAAAGGGAGCATCATGCTGCAAATGGATCTCATGTTGGATTTCCCTCCTCAGAGGTAATCCCTTCGGTTCCTGAAACAACTCATCATAATTAGAAATTAATTCAGATAATTCTTGTTTATGTTCTTGATCAGAACCCTGGAAAACATCAGCTAATTCTGCATTTTTTTCCCTTACAACCATTAGCATGAAACCCTTACTGGAATTCACCAGCCTTTTCATTTGTCCTGCACTTACAAGGCTGGCATTGATTTTAGTTTGATGAGCCCTTACTATATATTCTACCCCATCTTTTGTGATTTGGTATTTGTTTTCGTGACGAAAGAAGACTGCCTTTCTATCATACAGATATGGGCTCCCTAACACCATGCCACATATATCCAATGGGATCACATCCAGTTCTACTTCATCCACTAGCTTAGAAGCGATTACAAATTTGACTTTACACTACTTGGTTACATTTAGTTTCGCTTTATCATGTATCCATCCAAGCGGATAAGGTTTCGGATGCGGTTTTGTTTCTAAGCTGAGTTTCTTTACCAAGGATTTTGCGATTAAGCTTGCTTGGGATCCAATATCAAACAGAGTTTCAACTTTAGTATGATTTACAACAACTCTGATATGAAACAGTTCAATTCTCTTTCGATCATTAGGAAGGGACTCATTCACAAAACTAGTGCCTTCATGCGATTCAGAATTAACATGAGGTGTAAGAGTACCTTTTGTTCCCATGGTTGTGATTAATTCTTCAGATCCAGAATCCGATCCAAGGTCTTGTTGTGCAGTTGCCACTATCTTCTGCTTCCCTTTTCCTCCATACTTCTTTGGATGCTTTTCTGGGTGCTGTTTCCAATAGTGATCGTCATCGTGGCCTTCCTTTTTGCAGTGATTGCAATACGACCTTTCTCCTTCTTTGGCTGCTGCCATCTTCTTCTCCTTTCCTTTCCATTTCACTTTGGATTTGCCATTGGGAGGTTTGAACGGTGGTTTTCTGGAATGATCATCTCTTTCACTTTTTCCCCTGTTCTCAATATGAATTTCCTTCACACTGGCTGAGTCAATAGTGGTTGGTTCAAACAACAAAAATGAATGCCTAGTGTAGCTATGCAATGAGCCAATATACTTAGTTAAAACTTTATGTGTATCAAGTGAAATACCTAGATTAAATGATTGCTTTCTAAACTCCTCTGTAAAACTCTGAACATCCTAACCTTTTCCTTGCCTTAAATACTGCCAATTCATTAAAGATTTTTTCTTGTATCCTAGGGGATAAAACTATTCCTTTAACATAGAAATAAAATTAGGAAAAGAGGTTACCCACATTCTTACTGCTCTGCAATTTGCTCTCCCACCAAATGAGAGCGGTGTTGCTCAGCCGTAGAGAGGCCATCTTTGCCTCATCCTCCACGATCTACTAAATCCTATAGTAGACCTCAATCTGCCTAATCCAATTATTAAGCTTCTCTACGTTACTTTCACCATTAAACATGGGAAGATCAAATTTAGCATCTAATTTAAAGAAGGGTTTCTTAGAGGCATCCCTGAGATTTCTGTGATTATGGTGGTCAGAGGAAGAAGAAATTTCACTTGTGGAAGGAGTAGGAGGGGGTTCTTCTCCACCATTTCCATGCGTTGAACCTTGTTCTTATAGTTTTCTCTCTTCTTCTCTCTCCAGCCTTAAAACCAACTGACCGACATTCTCTGCCATTGAATAGAAGGTCTTGCGGAAATTGCGCTCCTCTTCAAGATGAGCTTCATCTTCTGCCATGTTTCTCCTTCGATGTGCACACCCCACTTCAGGATCGAAAGGCTCTAGTTCCCCTTCGCCTCTTCGGAGCCTATTTCTTGTTAGCATACAAACATGCAATTCACATCTAAAAAGACCTACTCTGATACCACTTGATCCAGGGATCTTTTGCTTATAGATGTATGAAAAGAATCACATGTGAAAATTGTAGCTTAACATAGAAATTTAATGTGCACATCAGAAAGAAGAAGAAACACATAAAGGCACGAAAATAAGACACCAAGACTTGATAATGGAGTTCGTCCAACTTGGACTATGTCTCCGGGCCCTGCTCGATCAATGGGGAGGCCTTCATTCATTAAATGGCATGAAAAGAAGAGAATACAATCATCAGTTACATAAAAGGAGTATTATACCTCCATTCTGAAAAATGGCTGAGAAGAGGAGAACTCAGATGAAGAAATGGATAGCACCACTACGTTTGTGGCATCGAGAAGGGCAGAAACCATATAAAATTTTCCCAATTCAGACAAAATGATCAATTGCCCTCCTGCAAGCTGCTGCCTCGAATTATGTGCCAAAAATCCTCTTGTTTGTACTTTTTCCAATCATTGGGCTTTTATAATGTCTCTATTGTGACAAAGGCTACTTAAATTGGGGGTTGTTTTGTTCAGAATAGAAGCTGGTGGAGTAGAAGGATTGGTGGGCACAACTAATCATCGAGAATAACCTTTTTTCGCTTGAAGCGATAATACACAAAACCCGTAAAACACTAAAAATCTGACCAAAACCTTAAAAAATGGACTTCAAATATATCAAATCGGGCTTATAGATCCATCATGTTTGGCCCCCATATTGCAATCGGAATATCGCTGGTTCAATAGTCCTATTAGCGGGGGATTGTCGACTGCCGATCACCGATCGCCGATATCAACGTCGGCCGATCGCATTGGCATATCTCATACAATGGCTCGGGGTTTTGGTCTTTGGTTCTTCTGATTGTCGATTAGATGATCGTTCTGATCGCCGATATCACAATTGCAAGTCAGATCTTCCCGGTTCCGATATCACATGCCTGCCTTCCTCTGCCCCAATATCGTCGATCACTTGCCTGAAATCGCCGATATCGGCCATCGCTTGCCTCTGATTGCGATTTAGTCGGAGATCGCTAGTCGAGGGTTCCACTGTGCTTGTCTTAAGCCCACCTCTTGACTTCTCCGATTACGATTCGCCTTTTATAGGCTTACAACCATTTTTAGAGAAAATGCCTCCTTTTCCAAAGGGACAAGGCAATCTTCTTTCTGCCATAACTTCATCATCCGGACTCGGAGTGGAGTGTCATTCACATCGTTGGAATCAGGGTGACAAGCACTTCGATCTGATGTCAAGATTCTTGCCTTTCTACCACTTTGAATCTTGAGCTTTTTCCATGCCATTGTATTTGAAGATCCACCTGGATCATTCCATTTTTTAAAGCTATGGGTGTAGTTGGTGGAAAGTTCATGACAAATCGTTTTCTAATTTTTCCATGTAAGGAAGAGTGGAATTTGAAGATGAATCTTGGCTAGATAGAGTGGATGAGTGATGAAAGTGGTGTTGGGGGACCTCTCTCAACCATCCCTAAATAATACATGACCTTTGACCCTTTCCTCCAATCAGAACTACATCCTGTAGCATTTCAAGCTCCTCCTGTAGCATTTCAGGCTACTCCTATATCATTTCAGGACAGTCTCTTGTAGAAGATTTTTTTTATCCATATCTGTGAAATGGTAGGCTGGATTGACTTGAAATTTTTTGAGCATGTTTACATCATCCTTATGCACTTCCCCATAAAACATCTTGACCAATGGATGCAAAAATGTCTAGAAAAATTAAAAAATGGTTGTAGGTGATGGAGGTCAATTTCTCAAAAAGTGTACACTAGAATTTTATGAAATTGCTTGAGCATGTTACCATCATCCATATTCATCTCCCCATGAAATAACTTAGCAAATGGATCATGGTTTTCAAGGTATGATAAAAACAATTTTCTTCTCTGTGTATTTTGGCCTCCTATAGCAAAACAAAGCCCTCCTATAGCATTTTAGGACAACAACAAAAATGAATGGGAAAGTCTTGGAAATTATGGGTGGATATTGGAAATGGATGAGGGTGATGGATTAACATGGCCTTGGTCTTGTTGGAGAACCTTAGCAAAGGAGGAAAAATCCCAAGTTTGACTTTCTTTGACTAGGCTTTTCATCAATTTTTTTTTTGGTAGGTAACATGTTTTTGTTGCTTGCAGAGGTTGGAGAGCACCTGCATTCATCACAGAGAGATACATAGAGCAAATATTTTTTTTCATTTTTTCGTATTTTTAATTTTAGGCTTACTAGCTTCCTCAAGGAGGTTTTCAACTAGTAGGTCTGCCTAGGCAACTCAAAGGATGTTTTCACCTAGGATCTTTTCTTTTTCTCTTTTTCCAACCCATTGACCGGCACATGGAGGTTTTCAATCAATGAGCCAATCCCAGGCGCCTCAAAGGAGGTTTTCACTTGAGATTTTATTTTTCCTCTTACTTTTTCATTTTTTTATTTCTTTTTTCTGTCCTACTCTACTTGAAAAAAATAAATTCTATTTCAAGTATATAAGTACTTCCAATGGAGCCATGTGCACATCAAGATGATAGATAAACTAATGTGTAGGCTCAAAATATATGCTTTGACATGTACTTGAATTTCAGATACAATTTCTTTTTGACTTTGACGATATCAAGCACAATTGAAGAAGAGAGTGATGGTCCATCTTTTTTATTTTCTGGAACCAAACCTCAATATAGCTTTGATTCCTTTGGTTTCCTTGCTCATTTGGATCATTCTTCATGTCTTCTTCTACCATGACATTCAATTCTTCCTATTTTTTCTGATTATTCTCTTGAACACATGAAGAATATGATGGTAAACATGATGGAACTTTCTCAATCTTTGATTATGATGTCTGCTCTTCATCAAGTGCAACCCATGATTCTTTGGTCTTCTCATTTGAATCCTTTTTTCTCAATGTTGTCCTTCAATGACATCAAGAGAGTATCCTTTTTGCAATACTCTTCTCGAGTTAAGATGAATACCATTGAGATCAAGAGGAGATGTTAGGAAGTGGTGTACCTCAACATTGTAAGTGGGTTGATCTACTTCCTTGTGTTGGTTTGGAAATGGTGGTACAGGTAGTTGAGTGGGAGTGGATCTTTGAGGTGGATGTGCTTGGGGTTGTGGTTGTGGTGGAGGTGGATGGTAGGGATAGCATGGAGTTGGGTATGAAGGATATTGTGGATTTCTTCCATAAGTTTCTTTCCAAACTTGTTGCCAATATCAGTTATGGGGTTGAGATGGCCAAGGTTGCCATGAAAAGGGTGTGTTCCAATTACTTCGAGATGGATGTGCATAACCTTGAAATTCTGAATTCGTTTCTTGCATCATACTAGGTTGACTAGGCTACCATGGTCCTCTTAGAGCTACATAACATAGGTGTTTCGGTGATTGACTTGCCCCATTGTCCTCTTGGTAAACTTCCTTCAACATTGGTAATGATGGGAAATATTTAACAACACGTGATTCTACATGGACAACACAAATATCAACATCTTATTTTTCCTCATCTTGCATTATTAACATTTCTACTTGTTTGCTTAGATTGCTAAGAATTTATGTTTTAATGTCATCAAACAAATTTCCAAGTTTAGGTTGACTTACCGATCTTGATGTTGATTTACTTACTCTTGCCCTTCCTGTTGATATGTGTTTGCATGTTTCACAAATTTCTTCAAATGATAATTGATTTACATCACCTCTACTCATGAGATCAAGGAGATCAATCCGCTCATCCCTGATTGTTCTAAGTAAGAGAGTTTTAGTGTGTCAGATCCTAAATGATGTAATTTTTCCCTCTTAACATTATACATGAACCTCTCTATTATATCGTCAAGGCTCTCATATTCTTTTTGTTTCATTACAAATATTTATTCTTTAAGATCATGATCTTTATATTTTTCTAGAAATATAATTTGTGTATCATTCCATGATATTATTGAATTAGTCCCTAAACTCATGAACCATTTAAGATCTCTATCCTTCAATGTTGACAGAAACAATCTCAATTTTTGAGTGCTTGATAAGTAACCATAATATCTACAAACAATTTCAAATTCAAAGAGAAACGTTTTTGGATCCTATGACCTCATAGCATGGAAGATGGGAAGGAAATATGGAGAGATGTTCTTCATATGAAAACTAACATCAATATCTTGAATGAGAAATCCAAGATGATCTTCTTCATTGTCATCATCTCCATCCATTTCTTCTATCTTCTCTGCCACCTATTCTTCTTCCACCCAAATAATTGGATGGTGGTGTGGCTCTTACTATACCACATGATAAAATGGGGGGGTTTGGTGTTGGAGAAGTAATTTTTTTATGTTTTTATAAAAAAAATTGAATAAGAATGCTAATGTAATGCAATTTTTATTTCTTCGAAATGAAATATGACTAATGGAATTTTTGTTCTTGTAGAAAGTAAAAGAAATTAATCAACTACGGAAAAAAACAATTCATACTTTGACTCTTTCACTGAAAAATGGCACAAAAAAGTGATGAGCCCTAGTATTGCAACAAGAATGCTCCAACTCCCAATGCTACCAACTTAAATGATCAAAACGAGGTTCGTACAAACTTAAGAGGTGTCGACACTATATGTGTAGCATACAATGCATCCTTCTTTCGTTGATATGATGTAATGGAGTTAATTTCATGAAATCAAATCCTAAACTAAGTGTAGAAATGGAAATGTTACTTTGAAAAGAAATTAATCATACGCAAGAACAACAATTTGTAATTGAAATCCTAAGAGCATGAATTCAAATAAATAGGCCTAATATACTTTGTAAAAATGCACGACCTAATTGGTGTTTATTCTTCCTCAATCATGGATATAGAGCCTAGGGGTCATGATTCAAGACTAAGATACAAAAACCAATCTTTTGGAGCAAATCTGGTCAAGTTTACATGTGCTATAGGAGGTTGCTACAGGTGAAACATAATTGCTACAGGTGGAGATAATTAACTAAATACCCAAGTAAATAAAATGAAAATGGGATGGGAAAATTTTTATTGTTATTAAGTAGGATGTCTTCGAATTCCATTTCAAGTGGAATCACTCCAAAATACCCCTATTAACACGTGCTAAAAAATAATAGAAAATTACTACTCTAAAAACTGGAAATTCAAGAACTAGTGAGCTAGTTAAACTATCAAATGTCTAACCTAATCAAGTGAAAATTAAATGGGGCCAATTTGGTTATTAAATTGAATATTTTTATGACCTAATACAATTGGAATAAACTCAAATGAATCTCATTAAAAGTTTCTAAAAAATAGCATAGAATTAATACTATTTTGCTACAAGGGACGTCCATAAATTCTAGATTTGTGAACTAGTAAACCAATCAAAGTAGCTCAATGATGAAGATGAATTTTTAAATTTGTTATAAGGATTCATCATGCTTTTGAATCTATAAATAACCTTAAAAATAACTTACATAAATCATTTAACCCTATCCTACAATAAAAGAAGCATCAATACTGAATGCAGAAATAGGGAAAACAAGAATAAGAGATGCATGTGAATAAGAAGTGAAAAGAAGAAAAGAAAATGCTACAAAAAGGCTCTGAGGCTCGTACGATGGCCAAGCCCAAGGATATTCAGAGTCCTATGAATGATATCAAGATTTAGAAGCTAAAATTGGCACCAAACTTCATTATTTGAATCAATCTAAGTACGTTCCTCCTAGAAATGAAAGTGGGGATGCAAGAATACAAGCTTTCTCCACAAGAAGACTAAGAAATACATGCCCTAGAGGAAAATTAGAATTGGTACTTATAAAAAATTATGAGGAAGCATTCTCCTTGAAAGGAAAAAGCTTATCCCTCCAAAATCCCTCAAATTATGGATCTGGTTTCCAACACTAGGAATTTGCATTAAATGAGAGGGAACACATTCCTAGATTTTCTCAATCACTGGAGCTCCAAAATTGGTGCAATAATTTCATAATATCCCATTTATTTATTATCCAATATTGATCCTCTTGTAGTAGGGAGAAAGTTCCTAGATTATCTCCTCCTCCAAATCTTCATAATCTGCCCAATATTCTTCAAAAAGAAATAATATTAGGCACATAATATGCAGTTATCTATAAACCTTCCTAATGAACCTATTAAAGCTAAAAATATGTCATCTAATGAAAAAAAGAGAGGTTTAATGTGCTGAAGGATGGTCATATGGGCCTTAATTTATGTCTAATTTAGAGGCCTATCAGCTTCCATGTCTGCGTTTAAACCATCATTCAAAACTCCCGTGTCCCTTTTTATACCATCTATTTTAACATTCATCATGGCTTCCAATTCAATTTTTGTTATTTTTTTCCAGAGTTGCACTTGGTTTAGTAAATTTGATATATCATGTTGCATTTCTTCCTCTTCTTCATGTGTCATAGAAGAGCTTTCTAGTTTCTTATTAGGTGTGTCTATTTTTTTGTTTCGAAGCATTTTAGAATCAAACAATGATATATATGCTTTACTATGCCCCTTAAATCACTTCAAACTGATTTTTCAAACAAATGTTTTGCAAATAAAAAAATTATACACTTTTTTATTTTTTTTTGGAGCTAGATATTGGAAATGTTGTTTCTTTGTAATTTTGGCTCTCCAAGATCTGAAATTCATTCTTGTGGTATTCCTTTGACTCTTCTTTCCAATTCCACAAGTCAAACCTAATTATGGACTAGTTCAGTAGAGCGAACTTATACGGAGTTCCATGTGTCACTCTTTTGATCTTCGGCCTTGAAAATGATAAAAAATAAACTAGAGTCTATATATTTTCAGTCACCTTTTACGAAATTCAAATCCATGTTCGGAGATAAAGTTATGATGATTTTCCCTAGGTCACCTATTTGAGATTGAATTTTGGAGCCCGCAAAAACCCTAACTTCTTCGGACCATATCTCTGAAAATATAGCGAACCAAGATCTGAAATATTTACAGGAACTTCATTAGGATTTTGGATCCACGTGGTAAAAATTTCAGCTTATGATCCTTCGTAGAAAACAATTTATAGTGAAAATGCCAATATGGCCTGTTTGCAACAGTGAAACCTTAGAATCCAAAGTTTTGATCCCAAATGTTATGTAACCAAATCACAAAAGCGATCGATCAACGACTTCAAAATTGGCCTCTTCGAGGGGGAAACCTCATTTTCATCAAATAAATGAACAATTCTTGAATGATACAAATGACAAGACCTCCTTTCTATATATAGGAGTCTATGGGGTTACAATATAATCAAAGCGTACATAACAATACTAATGTAAGTGCATAATATTAACAATATGGGGACTACATGGGCACAACAATAAAAATAAGGGGAATACACTAACAATAAGAATAAGGGGCCACACTAGTATTATAGGGACCTAACAGAAGGAGCACCATTTGATCCGAGTTCTTTGAAGACATTCTCAGCCTTTTTGAAGCAGTCTTGTAAGCATCTTATTGGAGCATAATTTGACCACTTCTTCGAGCAGTAATTTGAAAGGTGAAGACTTATTTTGAGCATTGTAGTAGAAAACCTTGGAGCATTGTTGAAGACCATTATTTGAAGCACTATTGAAGCATTTCTTGAACCATTGACTATAGCATTGTTGGAGTATTGCTATAGCATCATTGAAGACCTCTTGGAGAAGCTTCTTGAAGCAAAATTAGGAACAGACATTGCAGGACTCTTGAGAAAACATTAGAGAGGATTCTTTGAAGAAATTCTTAGCTTAAGTTGTATAATAATTGGAGAATTATTTAAGGAGGCGTTGAGGAGTGAATAAGCTTTCATTATAACACACTTTGAACTATATCTTGAAGCAAATTATTGTCCAGCACTTGAAGAAGTCTATGGACTGAGACAAGCCTTGAAGCAGATATTGAAGCTACCTTAATAACCTCTGAAGTATTTTGGAGTGACCCTAGATCAATAACATTTAGGAAACTATTAGATATCATAGAGAATCCCTTTGGAAACATTTGTTGAAATGGATTTTGGAGCAGTATGTGAAGCATTGTTGGAGTAGTATTGGAGACATCCTCGAAACATTGTTGGAGTTTTGTTGGAGTCCTCTTTCTATATTTGTTGAAGTACCTTTTAGAAGTTTTGAATCATTTTTTAATCCACCTTAAAGGATTGAAGTTGTATCCCTATAGGATTGGAGTCATCATACAAAGTTGGAGCCTTGTAAGAAACCAGGTTGGAGCTTGGGTTGATTTTTGAGGATTGGGGTCCTCATAAGAGGTTGGAGCCTTGTTGAAACTAGGTTGGAGCCTGGATTGATATTGAAGAATGGAGTCCTCATTCAAGGTTGGAGCCTTGAAGGAGGTAGAATTTTATTGTACATATTGGAGCTTGATTGTTTGTAAAAGGATTGGAGTCCTCATCATTTTTCGTTAATAAATTTATTTTCTTGTTGTACATCTTGTGTTCTGGTTTAGCTAGTGATATTAACTCACATAATATAAAATTGTAAGGAAATACGGATTCACCACCCCTCAGTATTTCCAACACAATTAACCTGAACTCCATAGTCTTGTCATGAAAATGGTGTCATAAAACTCCTCATTTTCAACTTTTTTAGAACTAAAAACCAATACCACCATTACGTTTGGCTCGTCAAGAGATTTCTAGTGATATAATTTTATTGAAATTTCACATTTGAATCAAAATGTATGGCCATTTAAATTTTGGCAACTAAAACCGCGCCATGCCAACAAGACACTACCACATGGCACTCACATGGCACCCATACAATTCCCACATGGAAACACCACCTTACCAAGGCGATTTGCGTTACTACCTTTCCACGTATTACGTTAAAAGTGGGAGTGGTGCAAGCCACCTCAACTTGAATCTAGGGGTTCCATAAAACTGACCGTCCACTTGATTTTCATCCATTCTCCATTATAATGGGGTTCGATCCTTAGGCACTTTCTTACATAGTAGCACTGCACACGGTGCCAAATGCCAAACCCCTGGTTCATTCAGGTCTGGCCCCAAATTGTGCTTTATGGCTTGCCTTTGTGGCATATGCTACATAATATTGCTTAGGGACCACTGAACTAAACCTGAATGGGTTGTTTAGGTCTTTGGAACCAAAGTATCAATACTTTTTCCAATTCCCTGAACTTACACCAGGCCTCGAACAAATTTGGTCCCTAAACTATGTTGGGCCCCACCCTATACTCGATTATTCAGACATTCGACCTTCAGAACATTTCCGCCCATTTACTTTCCTTTTTTATCCCAAACCTTGAACACCCAAAGTTATTTGGACCTATGCCACACCTGGTCATTCGAGTCGCTAGCCACATTTACCAAGAGAAGTGGACCAAACCCCAAAATCAAAGGTGAATTTCCCGCTAATTGATAGCACCATAATTCACCTCAACCCTTAGTTATTCTTGATATTCCTTGAGTTATGAACATGACATATATATATATATATATATATATATATATATATATATATAGAGAGAGAGAGAGAGAGAGAGAGAGAGAGAAACAAGGATTCCACATATACACCATCACTGATATATATTTATAAAACATAGCAATCACCGATAAGAACACATATACATATTACAATTCCAGGCATACAGGAATATATCATTTAACCAATTTTCACTAGAGTATCACCAACGACCATATATACACAATCTTACAAGTAACCTTGTATCCATTAAGGAAAACATGCATCCAAGCATTCACATTTCACATAAGAAATAAACATTTACATGGAGTTCATTTTCATATTAACACAAGTAGGTAACTTATCTAAGGATTTGATGACTGGAAACTGGGATTAGACTTCAAATCTCCACCTAACCATTGGGATGACTGGCTAGTTGCACGTCAAGTCTTTCTTATAGCCAAACACCCCCGAGCCTGATTCAAAGTCTGTGAGACGAAGTGCTCAAGGGATAAACACGCAAAACATTTATTCATTAATATGGGAATCCAAAGTCCATAAAACCTCCACCTTTCCATGAGGAATCCAGAGTGTAATGTATCTCCACCCAAATGTAGTCAATAGCTAGGAACCCATGATGCCTATAGCTCCACCCCACAACTTTAGAGAATCGAGAGTTATTGTAGCTCCATACCACAAATTCATAGAATTGAGAGTTATTATAGCTCCACCCCACAACTAGTCCATGGAATCTAGAACTTATAGTTCCCCACCCTCAATAAAACTATAGGAATCGAAGGTCCAAGCTGTTGGGTGTGGAGCCTGATTATCTTCTTTATTTAGAGGTATCACCACATTGGACCCCAGTGCGTAATGTGGCGGCAACATCGCCTGTAAAATGTATGCTTCAAGGGGGGTCTAGGGGGGCAGCTACGATCTTTGGGAGCCCCCCCTGGTGGGGGATCGGGGGCAACACCCCCAAAGCTAAAAATAGATGTAAAATTGCCTTGTAAAATGTTGTAATTTCATAGTCAATTTGGGTTGTTCATTAGGTGGAGATCTAACCTTAGACATTATGTTTAATTTAGGTTTTTTTCCCTAGAAGGAAACCCCTCTCTATATATGAGGGAATTGTATTGCGTCTATGTAGATCTATATTTTGAGTGAGAAGGAGAGAGGAGATTGTGTGAGAGTGAAGAGGGTATTACAACGGATTTGTTGTAGGTTGTATCTCTTCAGTTTGCTGGATAATATAAAAGGAAGGACTGGCTGTTTCTCCATGGACGTAGCCCAAATTGGGTGAACCATGTATATCTGTGTCTCTCTTGTTTTATGTGTTTTATGTGTTTATATTTTTGCAGTATTTTTTATGTGTTCCATTGCTTTGTAATATATAATTTTATAACAATTGGTATCATAGCCGAAGGTCTATTTGGCTGATAAACTCACAGGAGAGAAGGGTTCCTAGTTCCAGTGGGAGAAATGGCGGAAGATGGTAGGTTTAGGGTCGAAAAATTTAACGGCCAAAACTACCAGCTGTGGAAGATGCAGATGGAAGATTATTTGTACCAGAAAGATCTGTACCTACCATTGAGCGAAAAGACAAAGAAACCGACAAGTATGACAGACACAAAATGGGTATTCTCAACAGAAAGGCACTTGGAACAATACGGTTGTGCCTAGCGGTGTCGGTAGCCTTTAATATTTCAAAGGAAATGACAACAGAGGGTTTAATGAAGGCATTGGCCAAACTATATGAAAAGTCCTTAGCCTCAAATAAGGTATTTCTTATGAAGGTTTTATTTAATATGAAGATGTCAGAAGGTGGATCTGTTGTTGATCATTTAAATGAATTTAATACAGTTACCAGTCACTTAAGTTTTGCAGGGGTAACTTTTGATGATGAAGTTATGAATCTGTTATTTCTATGTTCATTGCCAGAAATTTGGAATGGTTTAGTTATGGCCATTAGTAACTCTATCTCTGGATCTAGTACTTTAAAGTTTGATGACGTTGTCAGTGCAATCCTTAGCGAGGAAATGTGACAAAAAACCTCCATGAGACATCAGGTAATGCTTTGACTGCAGAGACTAGGGGAAGAAAAATGGAAAGAGGAAAGAGTCCAAGATATTGCAGTAATTCAAGGAAAGGCAGATCCAAGTCCAAATCGGGGATAGTGTGCTGGAAATGTGGGAAGAAAGGACACCTGAAGAAAGACTGCAAGTCTCGAAAGGGAAGATAAGGAGACGCGCAATAAGAAAACAATCATGAAGAGAATGTGATAGGTGATGTGTTGCAAGATGCTTTAATTCTTTCATTAGAAAATATTATTGATGCCTGGGTAGTAGATTCAGGGGCCTCATTCCATGCCACACCTGATAGGAAACATTTTCATGATTATGTACAAGGAGATTTTGGATAGGTTCGATTGGGTGATGATAAACCTTGTAAAATCATTGGAATGGGTACAATTTTCATAAAACAATAGAATGGAAATCAATGGCTATTGAAAGAGGTAAGGCATGTTCCAGATCTGAAGAAAAATCTGATTTCAACAAGGCAATTTGGAGGTGAAGGTTGTGTAACAACTTTTACAGATCAAACCTGGAAGGTCACTAAAGGATCCCTGGTAATAGCAAAAGGAGAAAATGTTGGTACATTGTATTTATGCAATGGTATTTCTAATTCTGTTAATGCTTTAATCTCCAAAGGAGAAGATATGACATTGTGGCATTATAGGCTCGGGAACATGAGTGAGAAGGGGATGCATATTCTTCACTAAAGAAATTTGTTGCTAGGTTTCAAGCATGTTGATTTAAAATTATGTGAGAATTGTGTTTATGGATAACAGAAGAGAGTTAGATTCTTCATAGTTGGGAAAGAAACGAAGTGTGAAAAATTAGATCTTGTGTATACAGATGTATGGGGACTTGCTCAGGTATCATCTCTCGATGGCTCTCATTGTTATGTTACTTTTATTGATGATGAAGCTAAAAAAACCTAGGTTTATTATATTCAAAATAAATCTGATGTATTTGATACTTTCAAGAAATGGAAAGCTTTGATTGAAAACGAAACAGGAAAAAGGTTGAAGTGTCTCAGATAAAAAAATGGAGGTGAATATTCCAGCAAAGAATTTGATAGGTACTATTCAGAGAATGGAATTCGCAGAGAGAAGACAATTCCAAGAACACCAAAAGAATATGGTGTGTGAGAAAGGATGAACAGGACAATCATGGAGTGTGCAAGGTGCATGAGATTGCATGTAGGATTGCCTTTACAATTTTGGGTAGATTATGTAGATACTACTATTTATATAATAAATAGAGGGCCTTCAAGTTCCTTGGATGGTGGTATTCTAGAGAGGCATGGACAAGTAAAAATGTAAACTACTCATTTTTAAATACTTTTGGTTGTGAATCCTTTGTCCACATTAATAAAGAAAATAGAACAAAGCTTGAGGCAAAATCAAAGAAGCATAGCTTTATTGGATATGGTGTTAATGATTTTGGTTATTTCTTTTATGATTATGAAAAACACAAAATAATTATGAGAAGAGATGTCATATTCAATGAAAAGGTTTTGTATAAGAATTAGATGTAGAAAAAGAAACAAAAAAAGGAAACAGAGAATACACAATCCTTGATGACATCACAGAAAAAGTGAAGGTGCCTGAAAATCATAATGATCAACAGCCAGAACAACAACAAAAACCACAATAGCAACAAGTACCTCAAACACCTGAAAGTGGTGTTAGAAGATCTACCAGGATAAGTAGAACCCCTGAATGATACTCTCCTTCATTATATTATGTATTGTTGACTAATTCTGGTGAACCAAAATGGTATGAAGAAGCAGTGCAGGTAGAAACTACGAAGATGTGGGAACAAGCCATGAAAGAAGAGATGGACTCCTTAGCACATAACCAGACTTGGGACTTAGTTAGGTTTCTTGTAGGTAAAACGACATTGTAAAATAAATTGGTTTACAGGTTGAAGGAAGAAGATGGAGGAAGAAAAAGGTATAAAGCTAGACTTGTGGTGAAGGGGTTTTCACAAAAAAAGGGTATAGACTTTGATGAGATATTTTCTCCTGTTGTTAAAATGACTTCAATGAGAAATATTTTAAGTCTAGTAGCAGCTGAAGATTTGCATCTTGAGCAGTTAGATGTAAATATAGCCTTTCTCCATGGGGATTTGGAGGAGGAGATATATATGCAGCAGCCACAAGGATATGAGGTCAAAGGGAAGGATGAACTAGTGTGCAGGTTGACGAATAGCTTGTATGTATTAAAACAGGCTCCAAGGTGGTGTTATCTAAAATTTGATAGGTTCATGTCTGAACAAGGTTATACTAGATGTCACTCTGATCATTGTGTTTATCTCAAAAGGCAAAATGATGGCAGCTATATTATATTGTTATTGTATGTAGATGACATGTTTGTTGCAGGTTCCAACATGCAGAAAATAAATGTGCTCAAAAGAAAATTATCAAACTCATTTGCAATGAAGGATTTGGGTGCTACAAAACAAATCCTTGGTATGAGAATAACTAGAGATAGGAAGAATTGCAAATTAACATTGTCTCAGAGTGAGTACATAGAAAAGGTGTTGAGAAGATTTAATATGCAAAATGCAAAACCAGTTAGTATACCTTTGGCTAGACATTTCAAACTAAGTAAGGAGATGTGTCCTAAGACTCAGGAAGAAATGGATTATATGTCTAAAGTTCCATATGCATTCGCAGTTGGAAGCTTAATGTATGCAATGGTCTGCACAAGGCCTGATATTTCACATGCAGTGGGAGTTGTAAGTAGGTACATGAAAAATCTAAGAAAAGAACATTGGATGGCAGTGAAGTGGATTCTCAGGTATTTGAGAGGTACCACAAATCAAGCATTATGCTTTGGTGGTTCAAACATTTCTCTACATGGATATGTTGATGCAGATATGGCGGGTGATAGAGATAACAAGAGGAGCACCACAGGGTATGTGTTTACTATAGGTGGAACAACTGTCAGTTGGGTTTCAAATCTTCAAAGTGTTGTTGCACTCTCAACGACAGAAGAAGAGTATGTTGCTGCTACAGAGTCTAGTAAAGATATGATTTGGTTACACAGGTTTTTGGATGAATTGGGTAAGAAGCAAGAGTTGGGCAGGTTATACAGTGACAACCAGAGTGTCATACATCTTGCAAAGAACTCTGAATTTCATTCCAAGACTAAACATATACAACTCAAGTACCATTTCATATGGTCAGCATTGGAAGATGGACAGTTGAAGCTGGAAAAGATACACACTAGCTAGAATCCTGCAGATATGTTGACAAAGTTGTAACGAGGGAGAAACTGAGATTCTGCTTAGTTTCAATTGGTCTTCAAGTATGATGAATAATATGATTAAAAACTAGGTCCCAAGTGGTCCAAAAAATGATGCAGCGGTGGAGTTGCTATAATCAGTCTCCAAGTGGGAGATTGTTGGGTGTGGAGCCTGATTATCTTCTTTATTTAGAGGTATCGTCACATTGGACCTGAGTTCATAATGTGGTAGCAACACCGCCCGTAAAATGTACACTGCAAGGGGGGTCCAGGGGGGGCATCTACGATCTTTGGGAGCCCCCCCCCCGAAGCTAAAAATAGATGTAAAATTGCCTTGTAAAATGTTGTAATTTCGTAGTCAATCTGGGTCGTTCATTAGGTGGAGATTTGATGGTATAATTTATGTTTAATTTAGGGATTTTTTTCCCTAAAACGCAACCCCTCGCTATATATGAGGGAATTTTATTGCGTCTATGTAGATTTGTATTTTGAGTGAGAAAGAGAGAGGTGATTGTGTGAGAGAGAAGAGGGTATTACAATAGATCTGCCGTAGGTTGTATCTCTTCAGTTTGATGGATAATATAAAAGGAAGGACCGGCTGTTTCTCCGTGGACGTAGCCCAAACTGGGTGAACCATGTATATTTGTGTCTCACTTGTTTTATGTGTTTTCTGTGTTTATATTTCTGCAATATTTTTTATGTGTTCCATTTCTCTGTAATATATAATTTTCTAACACAAGATTCTCCACCCACATTTCACATTAGGAATCCAAAACCTAGTGCCTCCACCTATCTCCTGTAGGAATCCAGAGCATAGTAGTAGTTCCACTTGAAAGCCTCCATGGGAATCCAAAGATTTGGCCTCCACCTATAATCAAAATATTAGGATTATATAGCCTTACAATGACTTAACCTAAGGAATATAGGAATCCAGAGAACTTGCTCCACCTACACTTTTCAACTAAAATTCTTCTTGCCTCATTTTAGCCTCTTCTCACACTCCCACCCATGCAACTCTTTCTCCCCCTTCCTCTCCTTTTTCTTGTCTCTTTCTCGCACCTTACTTTCTTCTTTTACCAACACCCACCATTGTGATGGTGTGTCTTACCAAGGTCTATTGACCATGGAGTGGTCTTAAGTGTTCGATTCTCAGTTCTATACACTAATTAATTTTAGGTGTTACCTTGTGCATTTTTCTACAAAAATGACCATACATGATTTTAATGCATGCCTCGTCCATGCTCCCTCTCGACAATGGATCCCATACATAGAATTTGATGTTTGACAACGCTACCTATGGGATTTTAATTTGGAAAAGTACTTAGGGTGGTTAGATTGTAGGCTCAAGATTCTTAAGTAATCCTCCCCCTTCTCCTCCACAATATTTGAATTAGTGTCCCTCTCAGAGCAATCATTCATTTCCATTTTTATTATTTACATAAATTCACATTGATTTTACACAATGATTCTTATAACAATATTTACAAAAGGGTGGCCATGGGGCTGATAAAAACCCCACCCCCTTAGAGGAACACTATCCTCAATGTTCTATATCCAAACACACACACATTATATAATGATATTTTCATATACACAACTCTATTTGAAATTACATTTACATTTTCTTAATCAATGAACAAAAATGGGTATGGCACCCTTATTTAATCATCCATCTCCCATGTGGCTTCCTCTGCTCCAAAGCATCTCCACTACAACTTGACATATTCTATGACTCGATTCCATAGATCCATCTATTTTGGGTATAGAATACATAGTGGTTATGGTTGGAACTCTCCCTCTAGTTCTACTTATAGAATAAACTAATCAATTACGTGATTAACATCGTGTACATATATTTTAAGTAGAGAAACATGGAAAACATCATGAGTGGTCATTGTAGGTGGTAAGGCTAATCTATATTCTATTGGCCCTATTCTCTCTAAAATTTGAAAAGGATAACAAAACCATGGTTCCAACTTGGCACATGATCCAATCTCCAAGGAACTTATCTTTGGTCTAACCCTGAGATATACATGGTCTCCCACGTTAAATTCCTTATGCACTTTGTGCCAGTTTGCATAACTCTTCTGTTGATCTTGAGCTACATTTATATTTTTCTTGATGGCTATAACTTATTGATCTCATTTAGTATATCTATTGCAATATGAATTTTGTTCACTAGATCACTCCAACTGATAAGAGTGTTACATTTCCTCCCATAGAGAGCCTCGAACAAACTCATTTTCAAGGATTCTTGGTACCCATTATTGTAGGAAAAATCCAGTAAAGGTAAGAATTATTCCCACCTTCTTGGCCAGTGCATGACATATATTATAAGCATGTCCTCTAGCACTCTATTTACCCTCTCAGTCTACCGATCTATTTGTGGATGGTACATTGTACTAAAGGCTAAATCTATCTCCAACCCAACAAATAAGTCTCTCCAAAATTTTGAAGTAAACTTAGAATCACAATAAAAAATAATTTCCTTTAGCACTTCATTTAGTCTTACTATTTCTTTAATGAAAACTTGGGCAATATTATTTTTTTTATGGGTAGAATTAACAACCACAAAGTGAGTTGTTTTTCTCACATCACCTTTACCTGTTGGAATGCTAAGCACTTGGCTATATACTCAGCCACCTCTTTCTTCATGCTCGACTAATAATATGACTTATTTGTAGAAGTTATCATCTTTTGGTGTCTCGGGTGACTGAAATATGGTCTTTTGTAATTCTCATCCATAATAAGCTTCTTCAAGTTGTCCATTCTACGTATGTACCATCCCCTTAAATTTCAATAGTCCACCTCTAGTAATGGAGTATTCCTTTCTTAATGTCCCTTCAGGTTCTTGATGTAAGTGTTCCTTAAGTTGTTGATATTGCTCATCTTGTTGTTCAGCCTCCTTAATATTATCTTCAATGCTGAATTCACAACAACTCACAACAATTATATGAGCTGATTGTAGCCTCCTACTAAGTGCATCAACTATGCTTTTCTCCTTTCCCTCAACATATTTGATTTTGAATTCAAATTTATTGATTAGTCCCAACCATATTAATTGCATAACATTCAAATTTGGCTGGTCAAACAAAAAATTCAGTCCCCCATGGTTTTTTTTCAAGGTAAATTTGTTTCACATAAGGTAATTCCTCCACATTTTTAGTGCATGAACTATGGGTGCCAATTCTAATCATGGGTGTCATAATTGTGTTCATGTTCATTTAACTTTTTGGATTCATAATGGACCACTTGGTCATCTTGCATCAGGACCCCACCAAGTCCTTCCTTGTAGGAATCTGTGCATACCACAAAGTCTTGGTCTAGGTCAACAACCCTTAGCATTAGTGCATGTTTAAGAAAATGATTCAGTTGTTCAAATATTTCAGCAGATTTAGATATCCATTGGAATTTAACCCCATTTATTTGTAATGTAGTGATTGGGTAACCAATTTTTGAGAAGTTTTGAATGAACCTTGTTATCGGGATAAGTGTCTATTTAGAACGACTCTATCCCACTAAGGTGTGACAGTTACCTTAGAAACAAACAGAGAAAACTACTTTTGTATTCTTCTTTATGAACTATAAACAAAGAGGAATAGGATGAACCAACCTGTGTCTTGCGCTAGTCCTTTGATCCAATCTCTCTCTTCTTTGACAGCTTCCAGCTACCCGCTTCCTTACTTGCCCAGCTTCACCAAGTTCCTGTAAGATCACAGAAGAAGAAAACTACACAAAGACATGGATTTATATTCATAAATAGCTTAGGATCAGATTTAAGCTAAACATACAAATGTAACAAGCATCAATGATACACAAGCATGTAGGAGAAACTCAAATAGTTTTATTGATATAACAAGAAGATCTAGGAGGAGTTACAACCGATGATTCCTGATCCAACATCAACCTCCTAGCAAAGAAGCCCCTCTTCACCTCCAACAAAGCATAAATCACCCAATACTCTGATATCTATCTCAAAACCAACAGCAATTCTTTGCAATGTACAAAATTCCAGCCTCTGGATCTCTTGGAGAGGGATCCATATATAGATGTATGCAAGGATGATGAGTCAGCTCATGAATTGATTAGTGGCTTCTCTTTGTCAGTTCTTGCTTCCACTTGGAGACTGAGAGCCTCTTACTCATCCTTGGTCGAATTCAGTGAGGCAAGTGTCATTGGAGAAGATTCTGGAAGCTTCCATTGTCTCTCCACCTCGTAGAATGACTCTGCCACTTGTCATTTCCCACTCAACACACCCTGGTAGTGCATTTAGGTGTGTTGCAACGCACCTAGCTAGTGGACTTAGGTGCTATGCAACGCACTTGGCTAGTGGAACAGCTGAAATGATCCTGATTTGACTAGTTCTGAGCAGTTTCTGGTGGAGAACTTCTGGGAGAAGCTGTAATTTGTTGACCTTGTTCCTTTAGGAGTTAGAACAACACTTTTAGGGACTTAGGAGCCCTTGGTTTCTGGACATTTCATGCTTAGAGCTGTAAGGCACAAAAATGTCTATAACAGTTGCCCCCTAAAGTATGAGGCCGCTTATCGGGTGAAATGCTTTATTAGGAGGATCCGAAGTTCTTTCAATGCTGGGAGGAGACCTGTAATAAGATACAATACAATACATTATCTTCATACTGTTTTCATGATCTAGCTGAGGCGGGAATTCCCATGCTCAGCTTTATAAATTCATTTTCATGTACATAGGACAGACAATCGTCTGATGGTAGACTGATGATTCTGATAGAGCCATCATCCTTTTGGTAGGATGATTATCTGTGCTGCAATGCTGTACATTTCAATGTCTTAATTTTCCTGAATATATATCGCAGCCCGGATGGATGAAACTAGATCCGGGGTCTTCAATCTCATCTGATCTTCACTTGAAGTACAAGTCGATCCATGTGAGAAATGTTTTGAAGTCGAACATGGAAAGACATCGCTTGATTACCAGTCAATGATGTAAACTGTTAACAAGCGCGAGAGGAATCACCGATAATGATAATGACCCTCAAGGTACTGCAGTACAATTCATGTGGTGTGAATAAAGGACTTGGCGTCGAACACCACACAAAATCTTTCGGTCGAAGGTCATTGATGTATACCTATCACCGGAAGTGAGAAACTTGCCATTGAGGCATGCAAGCTTCAAAGTACTGAATGGGTTGTTCCTAGATCAACTTCTTGGATAATGAGCTGATGTTGACAAGAAGCGATCCGTCAAAGGAGGGCCTTAATGAATCCCACATCAATGACACGGAACAGAGCAAATGATTTTGATGGAGGTGAAAATGATCTGATGATATATGGTTCAGGGTGGCGGTCATGAAAGAATGAAGTATAATGTATGGTAGTGGATGGGACACAGGTGACTTCTCTGGATGACTTCTCTTGAACATGTCGGTGACACTTATGTGATGGATTGGTAGCATTTACCCCAAATGTGGATGGTATGGTGAGACCATGGCGATGTGACCGGTGAATGAAACAACCCAACCCGACTCAGGCACGGAGTGGAAGTGTCATGTTCAAGAGCGACTTGCTACTAATAAAGTTTCTTTGAGTTTTCTTCCCAATTTTTCCCCAATCATTGCTGACCAGTACCTCTTTATTTTTGTCAAGCTTGAGGAGGATAACATATGCTTGTTCTATAATTTTCCCTTCGGGCAAACCCATCACTATGTTTTAACGAGCTTAGTGATAGTGAAACTCGTTCTCGTCTAAAGACAAGTTTGTCGCTATTAATCTTTTTAACGAGTCTAACGACAAAGATAACTCGGTCCTTTTCATTTTTAGAGAGTCTGAAAAGGTACATAAAGGTAACTCCAAAATTCCTTTTTCGTCATCTAATCCCTTAAGTCCGAAAAAGTATAAAACAATACAGAAGGGATGAATTTTCGATAGTTTTAACGAGCCGAACAAAACAAGCACTCGATCTTTTTGTGCAATAATCCCTCAGGTCCAAAAAGATTAAAATCTAGAGGATGGATAGCACTTCCGGTCGCTTTAACAAGCTGGAAGGCCAAAACTCGGCAATCTTTTCATATTTTACAAGTCAGTTGAAAAGAGCTTAAAGAAGACTCGTCTTTTGAGGAACGAGTGATAAAATGGGTAGCAGCTGATTCCAGGTAAGGTTTGGAATTTTCCAATCATGGCAGTGTCACAAGGATGGCTAGTGAAATCACTCTTCGCAGCTGTTCCTCAAAATGGGTAAACAATCAAATGGAGGTGAATGATCGGCCAATGGAAAAACGGAGGTGACGGTGCAAACACGACCAAGGCTTTAATGGCTGAAATGTTTCATTCACGGTGGTTATTTACTGGGGGATAGTTCATTTTTTAACGAGCTTAAACGCGGGTGGAAACATTTGCTCATGTCTTATGTTTATTTTTTAACGAGCTTGAACTATGTGCTAAAACTGCTCGATTAATCCAGTCATATGATAAGAATGTCTCATATAAAAACGGCAACTTTTAGATTTTTGCCCCACATCCTTTCTTTATGCAAGTTAGGTGACGACTAATCCTACGAGTTTAAAGGGTTAGCCTACGGGTTTAAAGGGAGGACCTAAAAATCTAAAAAATAAATAGTCGCCCTTCGCTTGCATTCCAAAAGGTTTGCATGCCCCCAGGTATAAAATATGGTTTCAAGGTTACCCCTCAATTTGCAGACAAAACATTTGTTCTATCAGGAGAGGCCTACCTCTTACAGGTTACCCAAAGATTGTTCTATTTACGGCGTAAACAAAACACTTCTTCGGCGATGTCTACCGAGATAAACAAGGGTGAGCGACGACGTCCGCCAACTCACATAACTTTGACAAGAGAATCTTATTCTAGAATAACCCCTCTTCCACCGACGAACGGGGTACAGACTAGTCATATTCTCCCGCGGAAACCTACCCTATACCCGAAGTTTTCCTGCCGAAGCAGACCAGGACGCATGCCCCGTGGGTTTCAGTCATATCCCTCCGAATTACTCGCGCTCATCAGGAGGATGGACTGGGGATTTAGACATTTCTTGCTTGAAGAGACCATTTAGGGACGGTATGTGATTATTTGCCATGCGTGATCCGGGAAATGAAAGCTGGTCCACGAGCTTGACCACTCTTCCTTCGTGCAGAAAACACATTACTCTAAAGAGTGAGGAGACAATGGCTCCCATGCAATAAATATAGTCTCGTCCAAGGAGTAGGTTATAATCCAAGGGTCCTTGAACTACCATGACGTTCATGCGAACTGTCTTCCTTCTCAATGTTATGGGCACATCGGGAAGGATCCCTAAAGGTCGACTGGTTCCTTTATCAAAGCCTGTCAGATTTCTCATCTCAGGCAAAAGCGATGGCGAACCAAGTGCTTTCCAAGCAGTAGAGGAAAGGATACTCACAGAAGCCCCCTCATCTATGATGGTACCAACCATGACCATTCTATATATTTGAACGATAATTCGGAATGGTACACTTGCTGGTAGGCGGGGTCTGCCTAGTTGATTCCAGTCGAAGGAGACAACTAGGTTGCTTGGAGGTGGGACCGAGTAGACGGCCGAGTATGGCTCTTACGAACTTCCTTCCTGCGGTAAAGGAACGGGTGGATTGCCCCCATGTTCGTTGGAGTCTGTGTTGATGAAGAGAATTTGGATGGTGTCATCCTTGTTCTCTTCAGTGACTGTACCATCCGAAGATAAAACCTCTGAAGGCAAGACCGGGTCAACTGCCGCCTCGACCTTTTGACTTTCGTTTGGTATGGATTCAGTTGGTTTATCTTCAATGATAGACGCTTCAGCCGATCACCTGAGCGGGCTAGCTGGATTCTCAACTAGTGACGGACTCGGCAAGAGTTTTTTATATCCAGGAGGAAGTCGTAATGGTGAAACCGGACGATCATCCAAAACTCTTTTAGCTTCGTCTAAGAAGGGACAACGGTGGAGGGCATGGTCGCCTTCGCACAGTTTACAAGGAAATCTGGCTTTGCCTTTTTGTCCTGGGGCTTCACTTTCACTAGTTGACGGTGTTCTTTCAACATGATCACCAGAGGTTGATGACACCGGATTGTGCAAACGAGGAGACCAGTCCCTTAGTATCTGGGGGATGCAAGGACAATCTCTGTGAAAGTGGTCTCCTCTGCAAATGACACATGGTGATTTAGGCCTGGTCAGTGCTGTGTGTGGATTTTCGTTAGACGACACTCGTTTTCCCCCATTCGCCTTTGGCTCTTTCTTCTTTTTCTCTTTTCTTCTTCTTTCCTTCTTCTCCTTAGGAACTTGGCTTTTAGGTTTACCAGTTCCGTCAAGTGAAGAGGAAGGAGGAGAGGAAGAATTAGAGGAAGTAGAAGGCTGGTGGGTAACTCTGGACTCGTCTAATTGCTGATTCGATTGTTCAGGAATAGTGGTGTTCTAAACGACATTGGTTGAGAAGAGCCATACTGGCAAGCCAATTGTCAGTCCTGGAAGTGACAATGTGGCCATATGGGGTGCACCAACATCTCCCCAAGAGGAGAAGGGACTAGGATTTCCACCAAGGGGAATTCCTTGGTTGGTAGGCTCCATTTTCCCAACCCAAAGATCAACGTAGGAAAAGGGTATGAATATTCCGTTTAAAATAAATTTTAACACGCTTTGACACAACTTGTTTTTTCAGTTTTTAAGAGTCGAGAAAAAACAAAAGATGACTCTAGTCTCCTTCGATTTTTAATGAGCCTGAAGTGACAAGTGCTCAGATAGACCTTTTCCATTAAGGAGTCTGAAAAGGAACGAAAGGGACTGCTCTGGAGGTCTAGGTAGAGGGAGTACCAAACCAATCACAAAACTGTAGAATACTTTTTACGGTACGGCAGTCAATCTTCCCGAATGCTGTGTTCGGTGCATTGCGATCAGTAGGGTGGCCGACACGGCTTCGTATGGATAAAAGGTTTTAAGCCTATAGGGGTCTCCCAATATATACTCGACGGTACCTGGGAGCACAAGTCCATACTAGCACTTATCATCTCAAAGTGGAGGAATCACCCAACCATCAGTGAGGACAACAGTTACCAGGCTTTACGACGCCGGAATACGTCTCTAGCCTAGACCTCTAAATGTTGTGCGTTAAGTTACAAAGCGTTGTTAAGTTCATTGAATTTATTTTAAGTTGATCTTTCTTATGAAGTTTTCCTTTTGGGATCACCACGAGATGTATAAGTAACTCCTAAAATGCAATCTAAAGATGATAAACAAACTTTTATCTCTTTTCAGCAATGAAAATCCTAGCTACTAAGGGAAAAGAAAGACACAATCTTTTCGCAAAGAGCAAAGAGCACACTGTAAATGCACTTTCCCTAAATCAAGCCAAACACACTGCCAATATGCAAATGCACATGCATGTGTTTTGTTTTTTCACTTTCTTAATATTGATGCCTAAAAAGAAAGTTGTTGTACAAATCTGAATTTGCTTTCAAGTGACAAACACAAACAAGCTTCTTTTCGAAATCAAAAGGTAGAGATGATTACGACACTTTATGATTTTGAAGTAAATACTCGTTTCGACACTAGAAAGTCACAAATTCAAGCCAAAGGCAAAAGTAAAAGCATAATCGACTATCAACAGCAAATAAACTTTCTCCTATGATCAAAATCGACACTTGCGACAGATCTAAATCAAAGGACGACAGTTGACTATTATACTTTTGCAATGAAAAACTGTAAATGACGTAACAAACACATAAAAAACATCTACAGTTTCTTTTGTACAACTGAGGCGGAATATTAGTAAAGAAAAGGGGTTTGAAACAGTGAAATACTGATCACAGGCTGCAAACTGAAAAATGAAGCAAAGAACCTCAGCTGCACAGGGCTAGGCTGATCAGCGCACATGTTGCACAGAGAAACTGCATTTCAGCACAGGTAGCCCTCTCGGGAAGTGTGTTGAAATGCAGAACCTCTTCACAGAGCCTGCGTTGGGGCAGAAACGAGAGTTCTATCCAGGTTTTGGGTCACGGTTTGCAGTTTAATCTATGGTTTTTGGCCAAGTAAAAGCAATCAGTAATGCACAATCTGAGGGTAGATTTAAAGAAGGTCTAAGAGCTATCACAAAGGGAAATCAGATCATTTGTGAATCAGCTGTTCAAATCATAAACAGATCCAGTGAATGGATTGAAGCAACAGATGTCTACTTTGCATTTGTTAATGGCAAATGTAGTTCGATTTGCTACTTCTAAGTTTATGAAACAAACAACAAGAGAAACACAAACAAACTAACTAGACAATCGTCCCCAGTGGAGTCTCCATTTTGTTATCGGGATAAGTGTCTATTCAAAATGACTCTATCCCACTAAGGTGTGACAGTTACCTTAGAAACAAATAGAGAAAACTACTTTTGTATTCTTCTTTATGAACTATAAACAAAGAGGAATAGGATGAACCAACCTGTGTCTTGCGCTAGTCCTTTGATCAAATCTCTCTCTTCTTTGAAAGCTTCCAGCTACTTGCTTCCTTAGTTGCCTAGCTTCACCAAGTTCCTGTAAGATCACAGAAGAAGAAAACTACACAAAGACATGGATTTATATTCATAAATAGCTTAGGATCAGATTTAAGCTAAACATACAAATGTAACAAGCATCAATGATACACAAGCATGTAGGAGAAACTCAAATAGTTTTATTGATATAACAAGAAGATCCAGGAGGAGTTACAACCGATGATTCCTGATCCAGCATCAACCTCCTAGCAAAGAATCCCCTCTTCACCTCCAACAAAGCATAAATCACCCAATACTCTGATATCTATCTCAAAACCAACAGCAATTCTTTGCAATGTACAAAATTCCAGCCTCTGGATCTCTTGGAGAGGGATCCATATATAGATGTATGCAAGGAGGATGAGTCAACTCATGAATTGATTAGTGGCTTCTCTTTGTCAGTTCTTGCTTCCACTTGGAGACTGAGAGCCTCTTACTCATCCTTGGTCGAATTCAGTGAGGCAAGTGTCATTGGAGAAGATTCTGGAAGCTTCCATTGTCTCTCCACCTCGTAGAATGACTCTGCCACTTGTCATTTCCTGCTCAACGCACCCTGGTAGTGCATTTAGGTGCGTTGCAACGCACCTAGCTAGTAGACTTAGGTGCTATGCAACGCACTTGGCTAGTGGAACAGCTGAAATGATCCTGATTTGACTAGTTCTGAGCAATTTCTGGTGGAGAACTTCTGGGAGAAGCTGTAATTTGTTGACCTTGTTCCTTTAGGAGTTAGAACAACACTTTTAGGGACTTAGGAGCCCTTGGTTTATGGAAATTTCATGCTTAGAGCTGTAAGGCACAAAAATGTCTATAACAAACCTACTAACCCCATGAAATATCTTACCTTGGACACATTCTGAGGAGTAGGCCACTCCATGATTTCCTTAAATTTTTTTGGGTCGACTGCCATGCCCTCTTTTGAGACAATATGCCCCAAATATTGAATCTAATTTTTGTATAACTCACATTTACTGAGTTTGGCATAGAGATTATGATTTTTCAATACTTGTAGCATAACTGTGAGGTGTTTTTAATGATATTCCTCATTCTTAGACTACACAAGGATGTCGTCCATGAAAACTAGCATGAATTTCTCCAAATAAGTACGCAAAACATTATTCATCAGGCACATGAAAGTAGGAGGAGTATTTGTAAGCCTCAATGGTACAACCATGAAATCATAGTGCCCATACCTAGTTCAAAATTTCGTCTTATGCATGTCTTCTTCTTTGATACACTCTTGATGATACCCTGATATTAAATCAATATTTGAGAACATTTCTACCCCTTTTAGCTAATAAAATATATCATCAATTCGTGGTAATGGATATATGTTCTTAATAATGGATTTATTTAAATGTTGCTAATTAACACATAGTCTCAAAGTGCCATCTTTCCTTTTCACAAATAACATAGGCGCTCCCCACGACGATACACTTGGCCTAATTTGTTGTTTGTCTAACATTCCCTTTAAATACAACTTCAACTCAATTAACTCGGGCATGCTCATTTTGTAATGTGATTTAGACTAGGAGTGGTCCCAAGCATGAGTTCAATCGAAAAATCGACCTCCTTGTGTGGTGGAAGTATTAGGACCTCCTCTTAAAAAATGTTTTCAAATTGATCTATATTTGGATGCTCCCTCATGTTGTCCTTATTGCCTTCCAATCCAATGGAGATGTGAATAGGGAATATGTTACAACCCTTGTGGCCACAGTGCCTGATATGCAGTGTCATTACTAGTCTAACTGACATTGGCTTGACCTTCCCCTCCAATATGGCCTTTTCCCCACTATCACTAAGGCATTCAATCACTTGATGTAGCAATTGAACTTTTTTCGATGTTGTGCCAGCCAATCCACTCCAATGATGATGTTTTATGCTCCCATGGGCAATAAATAAAAAGTAATTACATTGGGCATGTCGCTTAGGAAGATTGGGCATGAATGGACAATGTACAACACTTACTTCTTGATCCTACTGGCCAATTGAACTAGACAAGACTCCTTGTGTGTTGGCTTGGGTAAGGCACTCTTCTTGCCCACTTGTGGACTTATGTAACTATAATTTGATCCTAGATCTATCAAAATAGAAATGGAATGGTCGTTTTTCTTACCTTCCATTTTGATTATTGAGGCTTGATGATTTTCCCTTTATTGTCCATGGTTGCATAAATGCATAATGCACACTCCATGTTGTTAATAGTCTCTTCTTCCTATACACTATATGTTCTTGGGCCACTCTATTTCCACCAAGGGAAATTCTTTTGTCAGTGGTTCTCCCCACATGTCCAACAATGAATAGGCCATGTCCTAAGTTTCTTAGCTTAAGCTCCTATGGGATTCATGAATTTCTCTTTGCTTATAGGGAAGATTATTTATTCATATCCTCCTTTGGCATGAGCGGTTGGCTTATGGATTTCCCCTACAAGCTTTATTCCTTTCCCTTTAAAGGTGGGCTTACCCTTCGCCTCCCAATCTATATAAACTTTGACTTGTTCTTTGATTTCTCATAACAATGCTTCAATTTCTTGGTAGTATCCTCCAATGTATTTGTCTAAGTGAACTCTATTCTTTCCTTGAATATCTAAGGTAGCCCACTGATAGAATGTTGTATCTTTTTATTTTCATCCTTGATGTAGGGAACATATCTTAATAGCTGCAAAAACTTGGTACTATACTCTTCATATGTCATATATTTGAGCTTGAGTTCATAGAACTCTTTGGCCTTCTTATCATAATACTCTTCAGGTGGATATTTCTCTCTGAAATACCTTTCAAACCTTTCCTAAGTCAACTCCTTTTCTCTAATATCCTTCACATTCCTTAAATCTTCCCACCAAATATCCACTTTTCCTTTCAGATTGAAGATGGCTACTCTTTCTTTCTTGTTCTCGAAGTAATTATGGACTTTGAAATAGTTCTTCATCCCTAACATCTATCCCTCTACATCCTTGACCTTCTTCACTTCTCCATCAAATGTAGGGGATTTTCCTTCTTGAACTCTTCTAGAACATATTCCTTCCTCCTCACCCTTTGTTGATCTTGTTTCCTCAGTTTAGCACTAGGAAATTGTTCATAGTTGTTTGTCCTCCTCTTTAGAGCACTTATAGGAGTTCCAACCCTTATTATGTCTTCACTTCTTTGCTAGTGCCTCTTTCTAGAACTATTTCCTTTTCCACCATCATTCCTCACCTCTTGTCTTCCATGGTATGAAGAAATTTGCTTGAACTTGTAACTGTCTCAATTTTATGTTGTTTTTGTCTTTGAAAATCTGAAAAGTTTCATAATATGACTGCATTCACTTCAACCTACTCTTCCCGTGCTTGAAAAGCTTCTCATTATCAACCTTGCAACTTCTTATCTCAACCCTTAGGCTTCTCAATGTATCCATCCAGTCAGGAGAGCTTGCCTCTCCCCTCTTTTCTATTGACTCTTCTTCATGTCCATGCTGAGATCTATTAGTGTTATGTTGATCCATCTTGCTACTCATTGCTTATTGTATTCTTATGTGTTGTAACAC
Source organism: Pinus tabuliformis (assembly GCA_031772625.1). Taxonomy (NCBI): domain Eukaryota; kingdom Viridiplantae; phylum Streptophyta; class Pinopsida; order Pinales; family Pinaceae; genus Pinus; species Pinus tabuliformis. The sequence continues at coordinate 197,522,076 of CM062816.1, forward strand.
AAAACCAAATTTTAAACTATTCAAACATAAATGAATAATATCAATCATCACCTTGGCTTTTCACTATCAATTTGTTAGTGAAACTTATATGAAACATCACATCTTAAGTTAGAAAGTCCATTAGAAGCAATAATCATATTAAAAATCAATGCACCGGCTACACATATATATACATCTCAATCACCACATATCATTAATACTATTATAATATGCATTTAGGTCCTACACTCTATCACACTATGCTAGAACCCGAACATGTCTCCATAGGTCTTGCATTGAACCTGATACTTTGATACCACTCTATAATGCTCCCTCCCACCCCCTCATAATTTTCAAGATGAGTGAGAGGTGTTATCTCCAATTAACCCGAACTCCATAGTCTTGTCATGGAAATGGGGGCCAGAAAACTCCTCATTTCTCAACTTCTTTAAAATTAAAATCCAACACCACCATTGAATTTGGCTCGTCAAGATCTTTCTGGTAATATAATTGTTTTCAAAATAGGACACCCTAATCAAAATTTATGGCCATTTAAAGTTTGGCCACAAAACCCTTGCCATGTAAGAAAGACATTGCCATGTGGCCCCCACATGGCACTCATGTGATGCCCACATGGAAGCCCAACCTCACAAAGGTGGTCCACATTACCACCTTGTCATGTGTTACGTCAAAAGTGGGAGTGGCGCACGCCACCTCACCCTAAATCTAAGGGTTCCACCAAATCAACTTTCCTTGTGATTTGCAACCATTCCCTATTATAATGGAAGTTTGCCCTCACTCAATTTCTTGTGCAACAATGTTGCACGAAGTGTAAAAAATCAAAACCCCCGAGTTGTTCAGGCTTGGCCCCAAACTATGCCCTGTGACATTCCTTCATTGCATATGCCACATAATCTTACTAAGGGCCCACTAAAATGGACCTAAATGGGTCGTTTGGGTCTTTGGACCCAAAGTATCAATGCTTTTGTGAACATCTTGAACTCACACAAGGCCTTGAACAAGTTCGGACCCTAAACTATAATGTGCCCCACCCAATACTCAGGTCTTTGGGAATTCGACGTTTAGAATGTTTTCGCCCATTTCCTTGCCTTTTCAGCCCTAAAATCTAAACACCCAAAGCTATTCAGACCTTTCCCATGCCTAACTATTTTGGCCATTGACTGTGTTTACCAGAAGAAGTGGCCCAGACCCCCGAATCAATAGTAAATTTCCTGCTAATTAATGGCACCAAAATTTGACTTGACCCTTCATTATTCTCGATCATCCCTTTATATATGTGTGTGTGTGTGTGTGTGTGTCTATAGACATATACATACATACACACACACACACACATAGACACAAGATGCCCACGACACTTAGTAGAGCATGGTGAACTCTCCTCAACTTAAATGAAATTTGCACAACCATGCTATTATAGGCAGATACAAATCTAGGACCATGCTAGAATGTAATGTCTCTCCACCTAAACACAATCAATAACAAGGAATCCAGTACGCCTATAGATCCACCCCATAACTAGTTCAAGGAATCTAGAACTTATAGTGCCCCACATTGAATAACATAATATGAATCTATAGGTCCAAGCTTCTCCACCCACTTTTCACATCATGGATCGAGAACCTGGTGCCTCCACCTATCTCCTACGGGAATCTAGAGCACAATAGTAGTCCCACATGAAGGCCTCCATGGGAATCCAGAGGTTTGGCCTCCACCTATAAATCAAAAGATCAGGAGTACATAACCTTACAATGGCTCCAACTAAGGCACACAAGTATACATACCACTTGCTCCACGTGCACTCTTCAACTATAATTATTCTTGACTCCTTTCAACCTCTTCTTGCATTCTTTCTTGCACACCTCTTTCTCCCCCTTCCTCTCCTTTTTCTTGTCTCTTGCTCATTCTTTATTTTCTTTTTTCCCAACACCCACAATTTTTGTGGTGTGTCTGACCAAGGTTTTTCAACCATGGAGTGGTTTCAACTATCCTCTTCTCAGTGCCTCACACAATATTTAATTCCGGGTGTGGCCTTATGTTTTTTTCTACAACAATGGCCCATACAAGATTTTAATGCATGCCTTCTCCATGCTCCCTCTCAGCAATGTCTCCCATATGTATGATTTAACTCTTGACAATGTTGTCTTTGGGATTTTAATTCGCAAAAGTATTGAAGGTGGTGATATTGTAGGCTCAAGCTTCTCAAGCAATCTCCCCTCCATTCTCCTCCACTAACTCCGAATCAATGTCCCTCTCAGACCAGTCATAATTTCCATTTGTATTATTTACATTAATTCATAGTGGTCTTACATAATGATGCTTATAACAATATTTACAAAAGGGTGGTCATGGGACTATTATAATTTCTTATCATTTTTATTAGATAGATTTTTAATTTGGTTCTTTCTTTTATTAGATCTCAAGTTTTATTAAAGTTTCTTAGATGAGGTGGAGTGTATTTAATTATTGATTATTGTTTGATTTCATTTTGACTAATAATTTATTTTTATTTATTTATTTACTTTGGTATATAGAGGAATCAATAATTGGGTCTATTTCATACTTGCGTGACACGAGGTCAATTTCAACCATTACCACTATAACCTCTAGGTGCCTACATATGTCTATTTTGAATACACGAGTTAGTCAAGGGATTTGAACCTTAGATATCATAGGTTACATAATACTTCATAACTTTTCCATTGCCAATGGAGCTTCTCCCTAAGGCTCTCGTTTTGACTAATACATTATTTTCAAACAACCCTTCATTATTTCTAAGTTGTTAAATGCATTGAACTACTCCTAATGATATTTTAGGCATACTTTCATCATCATCAAATTTTAATTTAGTATTTTAAGTTTTATTCCGGTCTTTTTGGGGAAACTTTAAATTTTTTTCCTTTTTTCTTCTAAGGATGTCCTTTTTTTGCATGTATAAACCAAAACCCGTTTTTAATACAATTGCAAAATCTATTTTTATTTTTTTAATTTAAATTCTATATTGTTTTAATTTATTATCCTTTACTTTAATATGGAATATATGTATTTCTTTCTCTTTATTTAATGAATCAAAATCTTTTTTTTTTCTAAATCTGTCTACTTCTATTATTATACAAAAAGAGCAAAAATTACAGCAAGGTTGTGGCCTTGAAAGTCTTGCCAAGAGGTTGGCAATTTACACAAGTGTTCACATTGGTAGTTCTCAGAGGACCTCCATTTTTGATATGGCCTCTTATAAGACCCGACACATATACATTGCTGAACAGAGACAGTAAAGTGCCCGAAACAAGGCTAAACAGAGACAACAAAGACAGTAAAGTACCCGAAACATTACTAAACACAGACAGAGACCCGATACTGGCATGAGTCAAGAAGCAAAATAGTGTGGTGTTCCTGCTGCTGGAGCTGCCTTTAGCGAAGAGCCGAGAGAGATCAATCATCATCAGTGGTGTATGGTTCCTCTACAACTCTGCAACCAAATTGTAGAGAGTCCTCTGTATCTGAGTGCCGAGCCCCTGAGCCTGTTGGTTCTCTCTGCACTGGCTCGCTTGGACCTGCAGTGACCGCTTGATTCACCATCGAGGAGCTTCCTGAGACTGGGCGCTGACTGTCCATTGGAGACGCCCTTCGCTGGATGGCTGGCAATTCCGGAGGAGCATCTACCTGGCCTCTGGGATCTTCACATTTCTCAATTGTGACAGAAACTATAAAGGTCGAATGAGCAAGAGTGCAGGGGATTCGATAGCGGACCGTGGGGTGTGCCTCGTGCTCACAAATATTCCGTCTACCACGCCCTCGACCTCTGCCACGACCAAATCTTGTGCATGGAGGGCTGCTTCGCCTGGAATCCTGCACCTCCATGAATGAGCGTGTCGTGGAGGTTGACCTCTGCGAGATGGCGCGACCCCTGGAGCCTCCTCGCCTACTAATCATCCTGAGCCATTCTTGCGGCATTGCCAGGCCCTGAGGAGGAGCGAATGAACCTGGAAAGTGATTGAACACTGCCACGCTGAGGGAGAGACGCTTCTTTACCCTGACCACAGTATCCCAAGAGACTGGAGCAGCAGAAATGAACTCGGAAGCATCAGGAGAGCGACGGATATGGTGCTCCATGGCACAGTTAACCGGGAGTCTGGTTGAGGAATTAATGTCGCGCGTTAAAGTCATTAAAAGCCCTGTACACCACCTTATATCAGGCGTGTTCGGACACTTGTCCATGTGACCGACCACGTGCCTGCCCTCCTTGCCATCAGACACCCGCATCCGGGGGTGAGAGATCCTTTTGCACCAGAGAGGTGCACTCCTGTATGAGTTGTTCATCATCTGCGCTTTCAAGGGGTCCTGAAAAGTAAGGTTGCTGCCAGTTTACTCCCTGATTGGCTAATCTATCTGCAACCTTGTTGGCCGTTCTTCGAACATGCCTGAAGGTGATACTTTGGGGTTTCCTCAGTTTTTCCTCCAGGGATTCCAATCTGCTGAGCAATCTCCAGCTGGATGCTATCTTGTCAGCGGGGGTTCCAGCTTGGATTCTATTTGCTGCTGTTATAAGGATGAGGGAATCTCCCTCAACTTCTAAAGGGAAGAAGTGATTTTGTTCTGCAATACAGATCCCTTTCCATAGTCCTTCCAGCTCTGCTGCATTGTTTGTGTCGTTGCCAATCGATCCATAATAAATGTGCAATGTGGCTCCTGTATGGTTCCTGAATATTCCTCCGAACCTCGTTGGCCCGGGATTACCCTTTGCAGCCCCATCGAAGTTTAGCTTGAAATAGTTGATTTCCGGAGGAGACCAAATTAAGGGAGAGACTGAGTGGGCAGAAGGACGGGTTTTGGTCTGGGCTAAGAAGGATAAGTCCAGATTCCATGCTTTCAGAATAGTGATTTCCTGAGGAGAGTCTGGCAGGTCCTCGTCATGCCAAATTCTGATAGCCAGAGTTTCTTGAAGATTTTGCTTCAGGAGGAACCACAGAGCTTCTGTAGGCCTACTGGTGTTGTTGAAGATTCTGTTGTTTCTTTCCTTCCAAAGAATCCAGTAGAGGAAGCCTGGTATTAAGGACCATAGATAGTTCAGAAGCAGGCTTTTGAATGGATTTCTTGGCCATTTTCTAATGGTGTCTGTGATGTCTTCCGTCCGGTCGTCCAATCTTCTATTGCATTGCTCAGTTATTTTCCATAGTTGAGTTGCAAGCGGGCAAGTCTCCATTAAATGACTGATGGTTTCAGAATGGAGATTGTAGTTTGGGCATCTTGATGGGCCAATGAATCCTCTTTTTTGCAGGTTGTCCCATGTGAGTATGCGCCTCTTACTTAAAAGCCAGAGAAAAGTGGAGACTTTGGGCCATATTCCCGGTTGCCAGACCTTATCCCATAGCTGATCCTTGACTATTTGGGGGGCAGAGTAGCGAAGTTGATGAGCTTCCTTTGTAGTGAAAATTCCTTTAGGCGTGTGTCCCCAACGCAGTTTGTCCTGCTGAGTTGAGTATTTGATTCTTCTATTGTTTAATTCCCGATCTATTTCACTGTATGTTTCCCCTTGCCAATCCTCCTGCCAAGTACTTGCGGATTTCCAAATTTGAAAGTCTTGATGCATGTGCTGCCGCCAGTATTGATGCACATGTATAAGATTAGCCTGTTTCATGGAGGCTTGCCATATTGGCTTTTGGAATAGGGTCGCCAATTTTGGGAGTTGCTGCCAAGAGTCCTCCCAGAATCTTGCAGCTTTGCCTGAGTGAATTTCCCAGAAACTGTGCTCTTGAACGAAGGTGCTATGAAGCTTTGCCGCATTCCAGATCGGTGAACCTTGTGTTGTAGTGTTGATTCTGATAAGGTCATGCCATTGACTGCCCAGAGCGTATTTTGCTTGCCAGAGTCTCGCCCATGGTGAATTTGGTTTAGAGAGCCAGTTCCACCATATTCGTGCGCCCATAGTGTTATTGTTGTGGAGAGGATCCCTTAAGCCTAGCCCGCCATTTGCTTTTGTTTGACAAACTTCTTTCCAGTTGACGAGAGCCCATTTCCTGTTTGGTCCAGTGGAGCCCCATAGAAAATTTCTTTGCAGATTACGAATTTCTTTGAGAACCCATTTTGGCACAGCAAGGATTGAAAAAAGATACAGTGGCATGGCCTGAAGTACCGACTTGATCAAGACTAGTCTACTGGCCATGTTTAGGGATCGAAAAGTCCAAGACGAGAGCTTTGAAGTGAGTTTGTCGAGTAGAGTTCTCCATGAAGCATGTTTGATGGCAGAATCTGCCAGAGGAGCCCCCAGGTATTTTGAAGGAAGCTTAGCAATGGAGAACCCCAAAATTCGGGCAATGTTCCTTTGAGTGGAGGCGGGAGTGTTGAAAAAGAAGAGCTGAGATTTTGAAGCATTGATGGTAGTGCCCGAAGCTTCAGAAAAAAGAGAGAGCAGGGATTTGAACACTTTGGCTTCTTGTGAAGAAGGATGACCAAAGAGCATGGTGTCGTCTACAAATTGCTGGTGGGATTGGGGATTAAGACCATGGAGAGAAATGCCTTTTAGAGCATGGGCGGAGATGGCGGATTTGAGCAGTCGACTGAGCCCTTCTGCCATGAGGACAAAGAGGAACGGTGATAGAGGGTCCCTTTGCCTGATGCCACGAGAGGGGTGGAAAGGCAATGACAGGGAACCATTGAGCAGGACAGAGATGCTGGGAGAAGAGATGAGATTCATGATCCATCTGGTCCAAGTGGAGTTGAAACCAAAAGCCAGTAAATTTTTTTGAATATAGTTCCAGCTAAGTTTATCAAATGCTTTGGAAAGGTCCAACTTTAGGATCATACCTGGTTTCTTTAGAAGCTTTAGAGAGTGGATTACCTCATTCGAAAGGATGATGTCGTCCATGATCTGCCGCCCTTCTACATATCCCATCTGCTCTAGAGAGATGAGAAGAGGAAGGAGAGGTTTGAGCCGGTTCGCTATTACTTTGGAGATGAGCTTGTAGATGACATTGCACAGTGCAATCGGTCTGTATTTGTCAGGCTTATTGGGTTCTTCACCTTTTGGAACTAGCGCTAGGAAAGTTGTATTGAGGGAAGGGAGAATCCAGTGCATGACTCTTGATTCCTCCACTAGTTCCCATACCTATGTCTTAATGAGCTCCCAAAACTCATGAAAAAAGTTTGCTGTAAACCCATCAGGCCCCGGTGCCTTGCCATCCTTGAGTTGTGCCATCGCTTCTTCTACTTCCTTGAGAGAAATTGATTGGAGCAATTTGTTATTGTGATCCTCCGTGATGATTTTGGGAATGTGCTGCGTGATATTTCTGATTGCTTGGTCTCTATTTCCTGGAGGTTCTCGTAGAATTTCCTGAAAGTGGTTATTAAATTCCTTTTCCATGTCTTCATGTGCTTCTATTCTTTCCCCTTGTTGATTGTTTATGAATGCTATGTTGTTGTTCATTCTCCTTTGGATAGCTGTTCTGTGGAAGAATTTGGAATTCTTCTCCCCCTCCCTAAGCCACTTAATTCTGGACTTTTGGCGCCAAAGAGTTTCCTCTTGTTGTCTGCGGGCTTCAATTTGATTCCAAAGAATTTGTTCCTGTTGTGCCTGCTCTTCTGTTCTTCCTTCCAATATAAGAGTCTGTTGCAGCGCACTCATTTGCTGCTCCAGTAGTTTGCGGTCCTCGAAAATGTTGCCAAACTTAGTTCGATTCCAAACTCTGAGGACTTGTTTTAGATTTTTTAGTTTCTGTTGGAATTTATACATCTTGGCTCCTTCCTGAGGGATGAAAGATCGCCATGCATCACTAACCACTGTTTTAAAATTGGGATTTGAGAACCAAAAGGCTTCAAATCGGAATGGTCTATTGCTTTTTGTACCGGGCCGAGACCATTGTAGCATTATTGGCCAATGATCAGAACCTCCCTGAGTCAATATGGAGGCGTGAAAGTCCCCCCCCCAAATGAATGGCATTGTCTGAAATTAGGAACCTGTCTAGCCTTGAGGCGATGTGTTGAGTGCCTCTGCGCTTGTTGGTCCAGGTGAAGATTCCGTTGGAGGTTTGAATATCCATTAATTGATTGTTTAGAATGAAATCTTTAAGACTGAGGCTATCATTATCTAGCCTAATTCTACCTCCTTTTTTTTCCTCCATTGTCTTGATAATATTGAAATCTCCCCCGCCAATCCAGAGAGGGTACTGTCTGTTTGTATTGAGAAAAGAGAGAGTGTCCAGTAGTTCTATTTTTTGCTGAAGAGTCTGCGGGAAATATACATTTGAGAGGTGCCCATGAATGTTGGTGCCTATGAGGTGGAATGATGCTTGAATGAGGTGATGAGATGCATGGAAGTCATATAGAGTGAGAACCTGTGGATTCCATAGAATGGTTAGCCCTCCTGAAGCTCCTGAGGCGTCTACTGAGACAGAGCAGCTGCCTGACCAGATCTTGTTGCTAATTTTTTCTATAGCAGTACTAGTGCTTTTTGTTTCTTGAAGAAAGACTAGTGAAGGCTTTTCTTGCTGAATCAAGTTTTTTATCATTCGATGTTTTGAGGGGCTATTGAGCCCTCTCACATTCCATGAGATAAGCTTCATGATGGACAATGTGGTTTGGGCTTGTAAAACTTTGTCAACTTAGGGAACCGACCGGATTCCATAAGTATTTCTCCTACTATGATTGTCCTCTGTAAATCTGTCTTGCGCCCTCTTTTCTTTGTCTCTTTAAGAATTTTTTTGCCATCCCAAGGACTACCAGCTTGTATACCAAGACTTTTGTTGTGTTGTGCTTTCATCAGGACTCCTTCAAGTCTGTCAATTTGCCAAGGGGGTATTGAGTTGTATTCTTTCTGCTTGCATGCTGTTTCTAGTTTGAAGATATCAAGGCCATCTAGACTGACATGCACCGGATCTTCTTCCATGATGGAGGGGGAACTCTGATCTTCTTCTTCTGCAAGGTCCTGTAGACTGAGAGCAAGAGCTGCATCTAACTCCATTGCCAAGGGCTGCTGAGGGTGCTCTGGAATAGATTTCCCTTGGGCAGAGGGGAGAGGGTCAGCATCCGAGACAGGGATTTTCTCTGAGGGGGGATCGGTTGGAAGACGTTGAAAAACAGGAATGGAAGGCTGCCGAGGGCTGGAGGGAGCGTGAGAGGAAGAAGCTAGGGAGGGGTTCTCCTGAGGTTCAGAACTGGGTTTTTCCGGAGGATCAGGAGAAGCAAGCAAAATAAATCTGTTCTGAGTGTCAGATTTGAAGGTGCTATCTGAAGCTACAGGGTTTTTTTTTGCATGCCTACGGCGGTTCGGGACTTTGATGAATCCTTCAGAGTCTTTAGTAGTTTCATTGGCTGATGGTTTGGTCTGAGAGTTCAAAGGGCAGTCTCTGAAGAGATGTCCATGTTCATGGCATTTGCGACAACGAAAGGGGATATGCTCATAGTCTAGAGGTTGATTCCATTCAAAATCATCATGAAAGAGACTTACCGAATCAGCGAGAGCTTTGGTCAAGTGCATCTGGATGCAGATTCGGGCATAGGAGGTGTATTTGCGAGATTTGGTTTCCTCAGCAACTTTAATGAAAACCCCCAGTTTGTTGCCAATATCTGCAAGTGTTTCTTCTTTCCAGTATTCCACAGGGAGGGAATACATGTGTATCCAGACTGGAGCACAACTGAAGTCTTCTTTATCAGGGTTGAACCTTGGTTTCCAGTCTCGGAGAAATAGTCCTGAGGATTTGAAGAAATACGGACCTCCTTCAAATATGCGCAATTTTTCCACCACACAATGGAAAATGGCTGTGAAGAAGCCTTTGGGTCCAAGCTGTAGAGTGACTTGGCCTTTAGGCTTCCATTTCGAAGCTATCCACCCCTGCAGCGCCTTTTCAGTTGGCCAGAATCCAATAAACTTGCCTATGAGCGCATGATCCTGCATGAACTGGATCTCGCCGTTAATGCGATGACTGGGAAGGTCAACCTTGATTCGTTCTGCAGCTTTTGGGATGCAGGTAGCTGAGGTTACCTTTGGCTGAGACGAGGGAGCTTTTTTGTGCCCATCTTTCTCTTTGTCGTCCGTCTCACATGGAACTGAGGGATCCGCTTCATTATTTGTCACTTTTTCTCCCTGATCATTGTCAGTGAGGCTGCCAGGAGGGGTCAGAGGTTTTCCAGACTGATCATTGTCAGAAACCGAGGCTGGGTGAGGAGGGGGGGAGGATCCCGCCCCTCCTGCAGTCATATCCATAGAAGACTTTCAGATGGAACCCGTCGGCGCGAGCTCAGAAGGGCCGTGAAGAGCTGGGGTTAGGGTTGATGCGTAGCTAGCAGGCGAGGCGTTCATCCCTGTCTTCGATTGAACCAAAGTGTTACTTGCATCGCATCGCCAATGCGCTTGAAAACCTGAGGGGTCCAGAATTCGATAGCATGCACTATCTTAAGAACACTGTCTCTCATCTATTTAATGAATCAAAATCTTAAGATGGGTTTGGAAAACTTTTTCATTAAATACACATGAAACTTGGCACTGATTAACAAGATTTTAATTTCTGCATTTAATCTTATGTCTTCCATTTTCAATAGAATTAATATTATGCATAATTCCAATGAAACATGTATAATTATTATGTCACTGTTTACAGTACCATATAGGATCACTTGTTTTGCATGAGTTTAGCCTGTTCACAATTTTTTTTTGGTTTTTTACTTAGATGATATAAGTTTTGTATATAAATATTTTGATGATGTTATCATATTTCGTTATTCTCGCTCCAATAACTGAGAAATGACACATCGCTTTCCGTTAGCATGGTTTGTATGAGACATTAAATCTTTAGCATTTTAAATGTTATTTCAATGAGCCGGCCCATATGGTAGTTAGTGTGCAAGAATTTTCAAAGTATTGTGGTAGACAACTTAAATGTATATTCAACCATGTTAATTTTTGAGATAGAGATACAGAGGTCATTTCTCCATTGAATTATTAGTGTTCTTTGCATGGTTACATTGTTTGTTAAGTGAAAATTTTCTTTAATCAATCCCTTTTTTATCTCCCGTTTTTTATATATCACATAGAGAAAAAAATGAAAATATTATTTGTTGTTACGGATATCTTGTATAAACCTGAATTCATGAATATTTATATATTGTTTCCATTGAAATTGAATGTCTTTCAATTTCCTTTAATTTGTTAAAGATTGAACAAAATTACAATCTCCCATCATTCATCAATATAACGCTGGAAAATTCAGCGTACATCTTGCTCGCACAAATGTTGTTCAAAGTTTAATGAATATAAACTTAAATCAAACACTATTTTCTCTTTGTTTCTATACCGCACCAAGATTATTGAACTTGAAAATAAGTGTCCTTCAATTTCCTTTAATTTTTGAAATATTGAATCAATTATAGTCTTTCATTATTCATCACTCCACTCAAATAAATTAGCTTGACAGGTTTTTTGCACAAATGTGTTTGAAGTTTAATGACTAATCCCTTAAATTAGAATTTCATTTATCTTTATTTGATTTGTTATAATATTGAGAAGAAAACAAAAAATTATTTATCATTATAAATGTTCTTTTTGTTATCACCAAAAAATGATCACCTAGCCATTTCTAACTAGGTGGATCGAAATACATCATTTCGATTAATTTTACCATAGTAAAATCACTTTCATTGTGGGAAATAATTTAGTAAACCATTTTTTATTAAATTATTTCTGATTAAAATAAAATAAAAAAACCATGAGAATAACTCAATAAATCATTATTTGTTTAATTTTCCCTAGGAATAATTATTAAAACATTATTTGATAATTATTCCTTATCACATTTGACTAAATCACCTAGGAATAATTAAATAAATCACTATTAAATAATTATTTCAAATTCACACCATTTTTAATCCTCGCGGAATAATTAATAAATCACTTTATTTATTATCTTTTTATAAATAAAGATATTTGATCATTTTGAATATCTTTTCCTTCTCCAAAAAATATAATAAAATATTCTTAATGATTAGATCTTGATTTGGTCAATATTATTTTATTATTTCCCATTTTCGAGATCAACCTAATACTTTGTTATAAATAATAAGGTTTTCCATTCATTCTTCACCATGATCATTATCATCGTGACCAATATTGTTTTCTTGCATTTGAGCTCCCATTAGAGTTATACACACTATTTTGGGTTTTTCACATCTTGAGAAAGAGAATCGATCACTGAAGCATCAAGGGCATCAAAGAACCAATCCCATGGAGGGGAATTTGCATACCCTTTTATAGATCTCCTTCACCAGGGGTTATTAATAAAGATTATTATTAATTTAAAAGTCTTTCCATATTTGGTTATTGCATTGGATTTTTCTTGTTGTTTGCTATTTTCGATCGCATATATCTTTTTATTGCAGTTTTTTCTAGTTTTATTATTGTAAATCTAAAGTGTAAGAAACCACAAATTGTTTTTAGGGTCACTTGTCACCAGTGACTTAAGTGAAGTGTATTTGGTACACCTTCTAAGAAATTTCATACTAACAAATGACACTCCACAGGGTTTTTAGCTACATTTGTCATTAAACAATGATGACTCCATTGGTGTAGTAATGCAGTTCCTCGGTGACTGTACGTTCAGTGAATTTCATGGTTTTTTGCAGCTATTTATAGCTTCTCAATTTCTATTTATAGTTCTATTTTCTTTTTCTGTCAAATTTTCAGATTCTGGTGGTTTTCTGGTTCTTTCCACAAGTCACAAGTACTAGCAGCGTAGGAGACAACAAAATCTATGCGAGATCTGCCAACCGAGAGTCTTGGGAGAAAAAAACACTTTTCAGCCCTATATATGCATTCCAGAATGCACTTTTTGACTAGATATTTGCATTTTCCATTGTTTCTACGTCATTACCTGTGTTTTGAATTTTTTCAAGAAATTTTTAGATTTTTTCCAAGTTTGCCAAGAGTGGCATGTGGAATGGGAAGGGTTTCTTATCTCAATTTCAGTCTCCCCTAGACCTAGATCCTCTTAGTTTTTCTCTTTGAGGAAGGAAAAATACCCCTAGGATTTAGAGTACACCTCCACCTTTTTAGGAAGAGATTGGTTGGGTGAGGAGCTTAGGGTTTCAAAATTTTCAGCCACTGGCTTTCATGTTCTAATCCATTACTTTAAAACACTTTTGGATATGTTTATTTCACCATTTCTCACTTTATATTTTGGGTTTTTCCTTTCCCACTTAGGATCCCCTTGAGTATCTTAGGTTTTGGAACTTCATATCTATCATTTACAACATTTTTCACCCTTGATTTTTATGTGTTTGCACCATTTAAAATAGATTAGTACCTCTGGATCTCAGTCCCTTTGAAATTAGATATTTTAGGCCTTTTAAGTGTCTTGAGTAGATTTTTTTCTTTCTCCTGCTTAGTTGCTTGATAACCATTTTTGGGTGGGGTTTGTGTGCTTGATTTGTTGTTTATTTTTCTCTCCTTTTCATCATTATTTACAGTATTTCAACCCTTTATTTTTAGCAGCACATGGTATCATATAGCATGCTCAATTAACTCATCCACTTGAAACATCATTTTCACACATTCACTCCCTAAGAAAACGTGAGCTTGGTTAACACTGCCAAGCATAGACTTGAAACACTAAACATTAATAATTTAACACACATAGATGAATCCCACTTGGGCATTAGGTCCAATCAATCTACTAGTTTAGGTGTAGTATCAGTGGGATAGGATTCGAATAACACCCATCAATCACTTACATTGAGACATAGAAGTTGACATATTAGGGAGCTTAAAATCCTTCACCATCCCCAGGTCCAAAGCCGGAGTGCATCAAAAACCTGATTTAGAGGGGGTTACGCTAGGTCATCATGCGAGTGGTTCTCCTTGGGGCTACCCAACTCATGGCAGGGAATCTCGTGCAACGGCTAATCACCAATAAGCTCAAGACTTGACCGCCCCCATGGGATGAAGATAACCTTAATCACCAATCTTAAGAAACCATCCTATAGGACGAGCTGTGGGAAGTAGTTGGTTCTCTACCTTACCTTTCTCTGGACAACTCTTCTTCTGGGCATCAAATTTTGTCACGTACGAAGTTCTTCGGAAGGCCATCCAAAACAATAGATTTAGTATTGTTTGAAGATTTAGACCACCTATAGGCTAGATGTCTTTTTCTTTGATAGGAGCTGCTTTATTGTATTAGAGTAGCATCATTAATATGGTTAGTTTACAGTTGGCACCACTGCACTAGGTGTTTTCTTGTTGTTTGTTACTCTTTTTCTCCTATCACCCTTTAGTCCTTAGAGTCATCATTGTCTTGAAATCATTGCGCTCCCCAGGCATTTGTCATGGAGAATTTGAGGCCTTCATCGTTAGTTTCGATTAGGAAATATTACTCCTCCCCAATCAGTTATAGTTCATTCTCCCAGTCCTCCATCGAGTCCTTTGTCTGACTCTGGTTTTACTGATTCTTCCAGTTCTTCCTTTGATTCCACATATTCTCAACCTCATACACCATGTCAGGCACCAATGCGGGTGTAGTAAACCAAGGTGATAACCTAGGTACTAACTAAGGTAACTCCATGAGCGAAACCTCCACTGGTATGGTAACTCCTACTCCATTGCTTCCTTTTATGGCTAATTTGAGCCTCCCCGATTTCAGACAACTCATCAATGACCCTCTTCTCCATGACACCAATTGGCTAGCCATGCCTACCAAGCTTCCTTCTTCCATCCCCAAGTTCGAAGGTAATCTTGGAGAAGATCCCACAAATCATGTTCACTCATTCCATATGTCGTGTTCATCCAATTCCATCACTGAAGACGCCATTTGTCTTCGTTTATTCCAATGCACCCTTACTAGAGCTGCTACTAAGTAGTTTGTGGACAAACTGCATGCCTCCCATTCCACATTCGCGACTCTAGCCAAATATTTTCTATCATACTTCCAATTACCTCTCCAATATGACACTGGTACCGAATGCTTGACCTCTTTCTATCAAAATTATGCCACCTGCCTATCCGACCATGTTCAATAATGATGTAGAAGGAGGAGAATATGTAAAGCTCATGAATTCAAAGACCGTGTCTATATGGATTGGTTCCTCATATCTTTTTTGGCCCCCATTTATAAAGATATCACTTCTCACTTCCCCTAATCTGAGGAGGATGTACTCCAAGTAGCTTTGAAATATGACCTGATATACACCTAATCATGATATGTTTATACTATCCTTCTCGATCTACCTCGGCCTAGCGCTGCTAAATCACTTGGGGAATCTCATGTCATTGATGGTATCATTAGATCCATTTCACACCCTCAAGTTCAATCATATGCTCCACCTCAAATGAGTTATGGTCAAACCAAAGAAGGGACCAATTTCTCTTACATCTATCCCACCCCAATATCTCACATGGAAACTCTCATCCAAGTCCCAACACATCATATGCATATCCCAATCTTCATCAGCATATGCCAGGGCCAACTATTGCTCCACCTATCTATCCTAATGTTGCCCCATCTCCTTACTATCTTTATGCACCACCTAGTGCTCCAGCTTTGCTCGCACTAATGCCACAACCCCCCATGTCTCCTCCACCTCTACCACAACAACAACCTCCCCCACAAGGTCAAGTGTATGCTGATAAGAGCATAAACAATCCCCCAAACACCAAGAAATGCTAAGGTAATCGGAATCAACAATCCTAAGGTCATCAGAACCAACAATCCTAAGGTAATTAGGGTAACAAGTGGCCACAACCTAATTCACCTCAAGGAAACCAACCTAATCCCACAACCCACCAAAAGGGCGGCCAACCTAAGCAAAATAAGGCTCTTCATAATAACAAACCTTGTTCCCGTTGCGATGTATATGGCCATTATACCCATGAGTGTCCCCTTTTACCTTAGATGCGAAAAGTATGCGAAGCTCAAGCAGTTGCATCTAGAGGACCTTAGCCCATGGCTCTATCTCATCCTCCTCCTGCTTCATCTCAACTAGTTATGCTTACTAATCCTTTCCCTCATCAATCATATCTAGCTACTCAACCTACACAAGGTCATGTAGCTCCCCAACCCCCACCATCTGGTCACATTTATTATCAGATCCTTATGATGAATTCTAATGAAGTCAACATCGAACAAGTCAGCCTTCAGGCTCAATCGTGCCAATATGATAAGCCACCTACTAAGTCAGTGACTAAATCGCAACCCCAAGTTTTTGCTAAGTCTTTGTTGTCATAAAATGGTGCCTTACAGATCCCTATACCTAAGGTAGAGGTTATCTCCAAGATCCCCAAAGGTCCATTACATTGAAACTCTTATTCTGCTAAAAATTTTCATACCTATAGCATAGTATATGACTTGGCATAGTCTCCAGCTACCATGTCAATGTTGGAAGTTCTCCATACGTGACCATCCTAATGGAAATCTTTACTCTCCTCTTTCAGTGTTGTGGATCCTTCTGACAATCGTATGATTATCTATGATGTTGAAAAATCAGAACACCCCCTGCCTTCCTTCATCCATTGCATTTCAAATACTAGTCTCCATAAGAAATACCATTGCTCAGCAGCGTATCATAGCCAAAGGCTTCTCCACCTATGCGATGCATGCTAGTGTTTGGAAGCAACTTGGTTCACCTAACCTGTCCCCATCCACCATCACTCTTTGTACTTGGGATGGTCATCCCTCACAATCCCTTGGTTTATATCGCAACTATACTATCACTATTGCTAGCAAGACTTCCTCTATTGACATTGAGGTCATTGATGCTCCATTAGATTATAACATTCTCTTGGGATGTATTTACACCTATGTTATGTCCATTGTCGCATCTGTGGTTTTCCATAAGATATGCTCCCCTCATAATGGAAAGATCGTCACTATCAATCAACTGAAATACTATGATCCTAAGTCTCAAACTTCTCCTTAGTCCACTATTTCATTAATGACTGGCAGTAAGACTATCTTTTCCCTCACCAATGTCTCTCCTGGAGTCTATAAAGATTTCACCTTGATTTGTGCTTATTATGGTCCACCACCTACCCCTTCTAAGCCTAGCTAGTCCAATGTTTGCATGCTTCAAGTGTTACAGGTTGCTCACAAGGGGTTTGGTACATCTTCACAATAGCCAACACTTTCACAACCTGTTGTTCCCAACTCAACCCAACCTTTAGGTATTACTCCTCAAGGTTCACTTTCTTTTGTTGGTACCTCTCCTAGTATTTTCCAGCATGAAACCGTTCCCCCACGTCTTAACCATCTCATAGTAGTTCCCCCAGGTCATTACCTTTTTAGTCAGATAGCGTTCTTATTTCAACCCCCTGTAGTTTATTCTACACTTTCCATGGCTACGTTGAGTCTACCTAACATTACCTTGGGGATCCTAGATTGGTACATTGATCCTCTCATAAGCACTCCCCCTTATCAACTCAAACCTTACACTTCTTTGACCCTTGTTAAACGTTTCATTACTACCCATTCCTTTGCTTCAGTTCCTTATCAACCTCAATAGTAACCTACCCCTATTACGAAAGAATCTCGTGAGGGGGGAAGCCCAAAAAAAGGGAACCAAAGACAAGGAACCCCAACCAACTCCAACTTCGCCTAAGCTACCAAGACCTACTCCTCCATGTGCTTTGTGTGATGATGTTGGTCATACTGCCAATAATTGTGAAAAAATCTCTCATATCAAGAATACAGTGTCTGATACCTTTCCTAATTCTAACATTATTGAGGTCCATGTCCCCTTACCCAAGTCAGCTAAGAAGAACAAATCCTTATGCACAAACCACACTTGTGCTTTGTGTGATAATTATGGCCATTATTCTCATCACTATCCCTATCTCGAAGACTTTCGTGATATGCTTCAAATGCTTCACGAATTGTAGGTCATTCATAGTGATTCCACCTCTTCTCTACTAGTGGGTTTTGGTCCCACTCCTATGCCAGAGAAGGAGGTCTCTCAACCACCCATCATGATCCCTCCTCTCGATGTCCAGATGAAGTATACTATCGCTCCTATTTTCTACCTATCGTCATCCATGGGATTGATATATTGGGACTATCTAGACGTATCTTGTTGTGATTCTATTGAAACTTCTTCGATGAACACTTTGATATCAACATTGCTAGATGTCACATCTAGTAGTTATCTGTCTCCCAAAATTGACAGTCCGTATGTGAACCTTGTCTCTCATAAATATGCCTTAGGTAGCTCCTTTTTATCATATGGTATCTCTTCCTCTAGTCCTCCAATCTTCCATTATGTTGAAGACATCATGGAATCCATGACCACCCTTGGTTATCCTTGGGATGATATGCACCATTGTGCGTACTTCCTTCCACAACAAACCCAAGATCAATATATTGTGGAGTCGAAAGATTTCACCCATGGTGAGGTCGATTAGATTAATAACCCCTTACTTCGAACCCATGACTTTGAACGACATCCACCTTGTGTCCATGACATTACCATCCAATGTTTGGGTAAGGGGCATCCATTCTTGAGAGTCTAGGAGAAGAAATTCTCCCCAACTCTCCTAGTGCATTTGGTAGTGTCAACTCTAATTCCACTATTCCTCCTCACCTTGAAGAACTTCATGAGTCTTCAATCACTCCAAAACATCATGGGGACGATCCACTTAATCATTCCTACATCTTCCATCAACAACCCAATCCCTTAGAAATTGTTGTTGTTCAACCACCATGTTGTGTAGGTGAGCATTAGTTCATTATATATGAATCCACTCTTTGGTATCGTTACACCTTTTATGCGAACCCAGAAATTCAGACCATTTGACTCCTATATGTAGTACGAAATGAGATTGGTATTCCACCATTTCCTTTCTCTAATTGTATCTATCCACTCTTCCCACAAGAAGCCATCCATAACATAAACAAATGGTAAACCACATAATCAAAATGTGTTTGGAGTTTATTACTCTAAATACATCGAGTATGTCCATTACATGTTGGGGGGTCACTTATGCCCCTATCTCTCCTCATGATCCTCTACAGGATCTTGTGCTAGTAGAGTCGAATGCTTGAATCCATTATTTAAGCACTTGTAACACAATGGCACTCCACAAATGCATCCAGCTAGGGGGAATCATTATGACCTAATTAGTCCCCTCCATCATCATACATTGGCGAGCAGTATCTCATGCTTGGGAGCATGATGACCACTGGTCACCTTCTCAATTGATAAACATAAGTCTCAGCCTAGACCCCAATGAACTAGGTATGGTCGATTATCTTCTCATTCCTTGGATCATTTGTCCTATCGGCCTCTTCGGCGAGCCATATACACATCACATGTCATAGATAATTGATACCATATATTTAAACATTCTACTTTATGTGATACCACATTTACTATATGGTCCCCTTGTTTGAATTGGTGGGTGGGGATGATCATATACCTTCTCTAGTAATTTGTTCCTGTATTCCTTTCTTACCTTGATTCTTCATCAAGAACCATCTTTCCAAGAAGCATTACGACCATTTTTATACAAGCACAACCACCTACCTGAAAGTCATTGATCAAAATTCTAATGGTCATTTTGTACACTATGATCTCCTCAAGATTTAGAGCCTTCTCCTCCTCTCCGAATTCTTCAGAAGTTCATTATGAAAATGAATTGGATTTGGGTGCAAGAAGCCCTTTTATAAGAAAAATACTAGTTTTTTCCATCACCCACTGTGACCAAACTGTAGCTCAGTTTGATGAACTGTTAGTACTGTTGGAAATCTATCACCAAGTTCTATCATGGGTCTCCCTTTGTTTTTTTTAATTTGACACTTCACCAGGAAGCTGTTTTTTCCATGAGGTATCACTTTACCACCTATTAAAATCGAATTTCTTCATTTGAGCCACCCATCCTCTGGTACCACTTTACCTGTACACTGGTTAACTCACATGTCGATTTTCATCATGAGTAACCATTATTTACTCATGTTTTTATGGTCCCTTATGCCCCCCCCATGCGGCAACATCATTGAGTCACCCTTGTTCAAAGAATATGAGATGAGTCACCCCTGGATCTATAGAGTCTATTCTGAGTCCCCTTGAGTCTTGTTACAATATATCATCCATGGTTGCATCACACTCATCCCATTGTGCTCATATCTGGCCTCCAACTACACTCGTCTTTAAATATCCCCAGTTTGAGTAATTGACCATCCTCTCTAGAATCGAGTCAGTCGCTATTAGATCAACCATGAATATTATGCTCTGATAAGGGAATTTTTCAGTCTTCCACTCATCTTGTTTCCTTCCATCATCATCCCTGGTGTCAGTCTATTAGTCACTTTACTATGATCCCTCAGGCCTTTGTTGAGGATTCCTCATTGCCTTAACTCTGGCGAGCCCTCTTTTGTCGACTTTAGCACATTTATTCTAGAAGTGTGGTCTAGAGGATGATGTACCTTGGTTCCATCCTTCATCTTTTTTCGGTGCCTCAGATAAAGAAAAGGGAATCATCATTTTCCTTTGACTTGGTTGTTTCTCACGTGCTTGACATCACCTCATTATCGCACGATTGAGGATCGTACATTTGATGGTCTAGTGATCGAGATGATTGTATCAGTGATTCCTGGGTGTGAGTGAGATGTTCTAAACCTCATGAGGGGGTGGCCCTTTCGGTAGCCCCCTACATGCTTGGATGTCCATAGATGTTAATCTAGTGTCAGATGCAATTCCGCAGATGTGATGGGTTTGGCTTTAGCTGCTTGCAACACCCATAACATGCATGTCTCCTTCAGATGATCCATTCATATCTTCAGAGCCCTTTCATGTTCAACAAGGCTTCTTTGGTTTTGATTCCCCCCACCATGTCAGCTTGAGGGGCATTATGTCTCATGTACTGATTTGTTATTGTATTTAGTCTTGATCTATGTCTTTCTAGGCACATTATGTATATTGGATTCATTGTATTACTTTCCAGCCCATTGATGCCAGCATACCATGTATCATGTACTTTGTAGCTTAGTCCAACATTGCTGGGCTCCTCGTTACTTTGTATTCAGTTATCTCGATGGGTATGGGTATTCCTCCCCCACCTCATTTGAGATCATGTACTCCAAAATAAATGGAGACTTATATCAGATCAGTAGGTCTTTCTCCCTCCATTTTTGTCCTCCCTTGCATTGCTTCAGCTATATCTTTCTCTCTCTCTCTGACTCCCCTTGGTTTCTCGTGGAAGTGTAACCTACAACGTATTTTAGTCATACGATTGGGGGAAAATCTGTTATCACCAAAAAATTATCACCTAGTCATTTCTAACTAGGAAAATCAAAATACGCCATGTAAGATTAATCTTACCATAGTAAAATCATTTTCACCATGGGGAATTGTTAGGTCCCTCTACTACTAGTGTAACCCCTTATTGTTATTAGTACAACCCCCTTATTATATTGTTGTGCCCATGTAGTCCCCATATTGTTATTATTGTGACCCATAGAAGCCCACTATTGTTATTATTGTGCCCTTACATTATTATTGTTATGTCAGCTCTGATTATATTATGACCCCTTAGACTCCTATATATAGAAAGGAGGTCTTGTCATTTGTATCATCCAAGAATTGTTCATTTGTGTAATGTAAAGGAGGTTGCCCCCTCAAAGAGGCTGAATTATAAGATGTTGATCTATCTTTTCTATCATTTTGTGAGTTGGTTTCATAACATTTGGTATCAAAGCTTCGGATTCTAGGGTTTCACTACTCCAAACAGGCCATCATGGCATTTGCGCTATAACTTTTTCGCTACGAAGTTTTAGAAAGCTAAAACAAAAACCCATTTGAGAAGAAATTGGTTTTCACCTCAGGTCTAAATTTCAAATCTTGTCTCGCTATATTTTCAGAAATATGATTTGAGGAAGTTAGGGTTTTTGAAAGCTCCATAATTTCATCTCAAACAGGTCAGCATGGCATTGTCTCTATAATTTATTTTCTACAAAGGTTCAGACTCTGAAATTAAAACCCATTTGAGCCAAAATCATGGGGAAGCTCGGGCCAAAATTTCAGATCTTGTTTCGCTATATTTTCAAAGATATAGTCCAAGTCATTTAGGGTTTGGGAAGGCTCCCGAATTACAGAACAAACAGGTGACCTGGGAAAAATCATCATAACTGTCTCTCTGAGCATCAGATTGAAATTTTGTAAGAAGTTATAGAAATAGTACGGACTATATTTGTCTGTGTATATGTTTTAGATTCAAAGGTCAAAATAGTAACATATGGAAATTCATACAAGTTCACTCTTCTGAAAAGGTATATAATCAGGTCATCTTGGGAGATTGTACCTAATGCTTTCTTAGAGAATCCAATTTTGATAAGACTGGTGGCATTGGAAAGAGGATATAGAGTTCTACTGCAGGTCACAATTTTAGAACTGGAAGATCCGAAATTACAGGGTTACAGTCGTTTCAATATCGAGCTCCTAAAATCAAGAAAAGGCGATATGAGGAAGTTTGATGGCAAGGATCTGGTAAATTGGATACTACAGATGGAGTAATATTTTGATCTACATGAGGTGCAACTATTACAAAAGGTACGTATTGCATCTTCATATTTAGAACCAGATCAATTTTTATGGTATAAAGAGCTTTGTTCTCGTAAACCACTTGTTACGTGGTCAATTTTCACAGAGGAAATGATAGCACATTATAAGGATACAAAGAGAAGCACCTTCTTTAGCCAATTGATAAATCTCAAACAAAAGGGTTCAATGGCAGAGCACATTGAGGACTTTCAAAAATTGAATATAGGGGTAAATGATATTCTAGAGAAGAAAAAGATAAATAGTTTTATCTATGATAAGGAAGCTAATATCAATGGTATGAAAGTATAGTGGAAGAAAGGCATGGAAGATTTGAAGAAAGACATGGAAGGTTTGAAGGTAGGTGGGACAAAGATGCTACAAGAAAGGCCTCCTAATGACGAAAAGGATCAAGAAACGTCAAAAGAAGAGGATATACACTGGGCACCAACCCTAGAGAAAGAACAAATGAATCCGATCATATCTTGTATTGCAATGGCAAGAATTACCACTCCTCAAAATCTCAAGATAGAAGGACATATCAAGAAGAAGAAGGTTCAAGCAGTGAAATATCAGGAAGAAAAGTATCAAGAAACATCAAAAGAAAAGGATACTCACCAGGAACCAACCCCATAGAAAGAAGAAATGGATCCGACCATATCTTGTAATGCATTGGTCGGAATTACTACTCCTCAAACTATAAATATAGAAGGACATATCAAGAAGAAGAAGGTAATATTGTTGATTGATTCGGGTAGTACTCATAATTTTATTCATTGTAAGATAGCCAAGGAATTGAATTGCTACCTATATCAAGCACCAGATTGGCAAGTAACAGTTGTAAGTGGAGGAACCACAAATTTCTTTGGAAAGTGCCATAATATCAAGCTATCCATGGGAGAATATGTATTGAATAGCCCTAATGCTTTTCGTTCCAATGGGTGGTACTGATGTTGTACTAGGATTCCAATGGCTATAATCCTTGGGTACAATAACTTTTAATTTTCAAGAACTTTTCATGAAATTTTCTTCGGAATGAAAGGAAGTTGAATTAAGGGGTATCACAAGAAAATCCAAAAAGATAATAAGCTCTAACAGAATGAAAAAGCTTCTAAAGAAAGAATAACAAGGCATAATTGCACAATTATGTTCACTAATGGTTCCCACATCGAAATCATCTATTTCACCAGATCTCCAAAAAGCCTTGGAAAATCATTCCAAGGTATTTGAGACTCCCAAAGGTCTCCCACATATTCATGATCATGATCATGTTATTCATTTGATTCCAAGAAGTGTTCCTCCAAACATCATGCCTTATAGATATCCATATGCCCAAAGGAGTGAAATTGAACATATGATTGCAGAAATGGTAGAGGCTGGTATAATTATCCAACCAACTTTGATAAACAAACCAAGGGATGAATGGAAGAATGGCAAAGCAGGATGGGAACTCATTCAAAAGTTGTCGAAGATCCCAGTTCCAAAAATATTGCCAGGACTTGAAAAGGAAGGGAAAAGCATATCGGAACCTGAAGTATTCACAGAACCGAGAAGTCGATAGCTACAAAATCAATCAATTTCAGGGTATCTCATCAAGTGGAAGAACTTACTCATTGAAGATTCCACATGGAAGGATGAGAATTTTATAAAGAAGCATCAAGAACTACTCAAGCATTGAGGACAACACTTTTTGAAGGAGAGGGGCATGTTAGGTCCCTATACTATTAATGTAACCCCTTATTGTTATTAGTACAACCCCCTTATTATATTGTTGTGCCCATGTAGTCCCCATATTGTTATTATTGTGCCCTTACATTATTATTGTTATGTCGGCTCTAATTATATTATGACCCCTTAGACTCCTATATATAGAAAGGAGGACGTGACATTTGTATCATCCAAGAATTGTTCATTTTTTTAATGTAAAGGAGGTTTCCCCCTCAAATAGGATGAATTCTAAGGCATATATCTCTCTTTTCTATCTTTTTGTGAGCTGGTTTCATAACAGAAATAATTTAGTAAACCAATATTTATTAAATTATTTCTGATTAAAATACAAAAAAACCCCATGAGAATAATTGAATAAATCATTATTTATTTAATTTTCTTAGGAATAATTATTAAATCATTATTTGATCATTATTCCTTGTCACATTTGACTAAATCACCTAGGAATAATTAAATAAATCACTATTTATTTATTATTCCTTAATTCTATTTTTGGAATAATTGTTAAATCGCGATTTAATAATTATTTCAATTTTACACCATTCTTGATCCTCACAAAATAATTAATAAATCATTTTATTTGTTAATTATTTCTAAATAAAGATATTTGACCATTTTGAATATCTTTTCTCTCTCCAAAAAATATAATAAAGTATTCCTTACAGTTAGATCTTGTTTTGGTCAATATTATTTTATTATTCCCCATTTTCGAGATCAACTCAATACTTTTTTTTTATATATATATAAGAGGGTTTTCCATTCATTCTTCACCATTATCATTATCATCGTCACCATTATCATCTTCTTGCATTTGAGCTACCACAAGAGTCCTACACACTATTTTGGTTTTTTCACATATTAAGAGAGAGAATCAATCACAAAAACATTAAGGATATCAAAGGACTCATTCGGTAGAGGGGGATTTACTGTAACACCCTCATCCCAATCCACCCAAGTAATCATGCCAATAGGGGTAAACATGAGACGAGAGGCTACTATGATCATAATTGACCTCCTATGTGACCTTAAGGAAGTGGAATCGATGGAAAATCACACACAATCATCCAACATCATCAACAAAACCCTCAGGAGACATGTTAGCCACTCAAATAGCTTGTCCCTGGGTCCTATTGTTGTTCTTGATCTCTTAAGCCATAGTCACTCTCATCGGCAAGGGAGCGACCAACAACCTGAAGTCGCTCTCACAGGCTTGTCTGCCAGTGACCAGAGACCAAAATTTCTAGTTATGAAAGTACATGGAAACAACTATGCAAAAGAAATAAGATGAACAAGACCATAACCAGACCCCTACTATCCATGACAGGAATTTCGTCAAACATATCATCAACATGTAACCTACATGTGTAAACAACATAATTAAGTGTAGGGATCTCATACTTATCTGAGAATCGCTATGAACCATTGTTTCCTCATGTCAATTTCAACATTATCATCTATTAGGTCATAGACACATTATCCATTCATGTACAAGTAAAAACATGCTAAGAGCCATAGATAGATGTTGTCATAAAATATACATATAACCAAGATAATAGGAACATAAATACCACAAACATAACAGCCATAAAAATCCACATATACATCAATACATTTACACATGAAAATCATGGAAATAAATTTCTCATTAATGAATACAGTGAACCAACCAGAGATGGGACTACCACATCCTACTCGACCATAGATTGGATGAGCCAATTCTGTCTTTAGCCAATCACCGTTGTTCCATATTCCAAGCATGAATGTGGGACTCATAAAACACACCAAAAACAACAATCAACATGGATTCCACCAAAGTTCTCTGCCTACACCATGAGGAATTTGAGTACATTCTCGTCTCTTAGGCTTTACCATGCATCCACAATCTGATCCAGGGATCACTATGCCCTACACAGAGACATACTCTCTAGGATTTATTGTGCATCCCATCCCAAGACCACTAGGCCCAATGGAGAGAAAATCCACCTCTTGGCTTTACTGTATATCCCGCCATTCACCGGCAAGGATTCCTAGGCCCACTGAGGCACACAATCCCACAGGTTCACAGTTTACTAGGTCAGTGGCTTCATGATCTTGAGTCCGATTCATGGACCACTCAGACCATTTGTTTGTCAATTTGGAGATCTGCCCCACTCATCTTCGAATCCAATCCGACCATCCAACATAAACTGAATGAGAGAACCCATCTCATCAAAGCTACCATGAAATGGTAAAGCTAGGCTGAAAATACTGTCACACTTGGATAAACCTATGCCATGGTAGAAAATAAACACATGCAATCCCATGCATGCCAAATTTAGCAAGGAAAATACACATGCAAGTTGATACTTGAAACAAAGCCTATTGTAGTTGCTTGATCCTACCTTTCCCTACTTAATCTTTGCTTTCTCTTTCCTTCTTTGACTTTCTTTCTCCAATGCCAAAATGCTCCAAGAAAACTCTAAGTGTCCAAGAGTGAGAGGGAGAGAGAAAATAACAAGAGAGCTCCAAAGCTAATCTGACAAATGGTTACCAATTGATCCTCATAAGCCTTTTTATTAATGAGACCTCTATTTCCTTCATTTTCCATTATTTTCCTTCAATTTCCTCCTCACATGCAACCTGTGGCCTTTCATCTCCTTTTTCTCCTAATTTCCATTATTTTCATAAATAATTTTGCCAAGATGTCATTTTTCCTTTCCAAAGCCTTAGCCGCTACCTTTGAAAATTTACTTAGCCATAAACAACCAAATGAATACCCACTAGGATGCCTTGCCAAACATTCAGCTTGGAATAAGTATCCCATCAACTATGGTTATTGTCTTTAACTTTTATTAATACATGGAATTTTCACCAGGGTTGCTACAATTGCAGACCCTTTTGTAGATCTCCTTCACCAACTGTTATCAATAAAAGATTATTATTGATTTAAAAGGCTTGCCATATTCAGTTATTACATTGGATTTTTGTTGTTGTTTTATATGTTGGATCACATATATATTTTTATTGTAGGTTTTTTCTCGTTTTATTATTGCAAATATGAAGCATAAGCAACACAAAATTGTTATTAGGGTCACTTGTCACCAGTGACTTAAGTGAAGTATTTTTGGTACACCTTCTAATAAATTTCATTCTAACACTTTTCTAGTAATTTGATTTCTTTCTACGAAAATATGATCAACTCCTCTTAATCTCATGACCATGCTTCGTCGGGCTTTTAGAGGCGGTATAGATATAAACTATTTTTCTCTGATGCCATGACTTTAATTTACTTCCTAATACTTGTTAGATATCAAATCCAAGGGAATAACAAACATAATTATATCAAAACATCCATGTAGATTTTACTTTCTCTAAGCAAACTTAAATAGATTTTCGACTAGGACCAATGTTATGGAGCTACTAAAGATACACAATTTTTATCTTACATGTCCACAACATACTCTTAGATGATGTTGGCCATCACAAATATATATAGACACAATTATATTACTAAAATAGATATAAACATTGGTTATAAGCATCTCAAATGGATTGGAATGTTAACTACAAATAACAATTAACTATTGGATTGTTATGTCATCCATTAAAATTTTAGGAGATGATAGAAGAAATGAATCCAATAATGCCTCTTTTATGAATTCTATTGATAAGATAAGAAATATTTTTTACAGGTTGTAAGAATGGGATTTGTATTTTCATCTACTCTTTGAAGGATGTAATATTTATCTTCAATTTAGTTGCTGAAGTTTTGATGCATTAAAGGGCATTATATCAGCACAACAATGACGTGAGTAAGTATTGGTGATGACATTGCGTGAAAAATTATGACCATTTTGGTTACTACTTCAAATGAGTGCTAGAAACAAATGAGAATGTTATGTAACTCGATAACAAAATCATAAGAAAAGAGAGATCAATGACTTGAAAATAAGCCTATTTGAGGGGGAAACCTCCTTTTGGACTACATAAATGAAAAATTCTAGGATGATTAGAACAACAAGACCTCCTTGGTATATATAGGAGTCTAAAGGGTCACAATATAATCAGGTCCTAAATAACAATAATAATATAAGGGAACAACAATAACAATAATGGGCTTATATGGGGCACACTAATAATGATATGGGGTTTACATGGGAACAAAAATAGAAATATAGGGGCTAACTAGTATTATAGGGACCTAACGTGCCCCTCTCCTTCAAAAAAGTGGTATCATCAACACTTGAGTAATTTTGGATGATTTTGTATAAAATTTTCATCCTCCCATGTGGAATCTTCAGCGGGTAAGTTCTTCCACTTAATGAGATACTCTGAAATTTATCGATTCCCTAGATATCGGGTTCTTGTTTCCATTACTTCTTTATGATTTTTCCTTCCTCGTCAAGTTCTGGAAATATTGTTTAAACTAGGAGCTTATCATCCATAACCTTCTTTAAACATGAAACATGGAAATTGGGTGTACTCTGGAAGATGCATACATCTCCAATTTGTATGCCATAGTACCGATATTTTGCAACACTTTGTAAGGACCATAGTACTTGGGTGATAATTTATTATCCTTCTTATCTTGTTTGAGGGAATTTTTTTTTTTATGGTTGTAACCGTAAAAACACCCAATTTCCTACGTCAAAACTTCTTTCACTACGATGTTGATATGTTTGATGTACATTTGATTATGTACAATAGTGAGTTTATCCTTTAAGAGTTGGAGAACTTGTTGTTAATGCCTGATGTGATCTTCCACTGCTTGAACCTTAGAATTTTCTCTTAAAGATGATGTGATGGACAATGGATTATATCCATAAAGTGCCATAAATGGGGTCATTTTTGTTGCAATATGGAAGGAAATGGTATACCACCATTCTGCCAGAGGTAAACACTTGACCCACTTTTTTTATTTATCAGATACAAAGAAACGAATATATCATTCCAAACATTTTTTCACTATCTCATTTTTTCCATCAGATTGAGGATGATAGGATGAGTTATGAGCTAATTAAGTACTAAGACAAGAAAATAATTTTATCTAGAAATTTCCATTGAAAACGGGATCTCTGTCACTTACAATAATCTTTGGTTTTCCATGTAGCTTTTGAATTGTTTCCATAAATGAAATAACAACTGTACTAGCTTTGAAAGGATGAGATGTTGCACAAAATATTACATACTTGGTAAGTCTATTAGCTACCACCATGATAACACTCTTTCCTTTGGACTTGGGTAAACTTGTCATAAAATCCATTGAGACCTCCTCCTAATGCTGACTTGGAATGACTAAAGGTTGTAATAGACTTGGGGCCTTAATTTTCTGAACTTTAATTTGTTGGAAAACCAAATATTCTACCAGAAACATATGAATATCAGATTTGAGGCCATCCAAAAAGAATTCCTTGTTGACCCTTGATCCAGGAGGATCCGTTGATTCAAATTGCATAGATATTCAAGTGTCATCATCAGTGTTCAGTGTCATCGTCACTTTAATTCAGCTTTGATAGTGTTGGTTATGATCAGGTTGTTCAGGTAATGTTCATAGGTTCTCATGGTGTTCAACAGAGATGGTTTAGCACCTGGTTGTCGACTTATGTTCATCGACAGTTCCACCAAGATTGGTCGACAACATGTGCTTTATCGTTCTTCTTTGCAGGATTGGTGTCAACATGGTTGTGTCATCCATCCCAGAGGTTTGATATGTCATTAGGGTTGTCGTCATGGAAAAGGATGAATATCATCGTTTGTCAACGATAGGCATGTGGTTGTGTCGACGATATGTGTGGTTTTGTCACATTTTTCTAGACCTAAATCCTTTACCTATCACATCTAAAAAACCTAAGAAACGTGTATTAATCCTATGTACAAAACCTATGATAAACACCATTACCTAAGCTCTAAACCATGTATTAACCCTAAGACCTAATTCAAATATTACATACGTAAAGTCCTAAACCTAAGCTATGTAACCCTTAGCCTATTTTCAATGTTTAAACATTATAAATAAACAAAAATATAAAAAACACAGCTAACTGCGTGGGTAGCCAAACCGCGTTGGAGAGCCATGTGACCGGGGTGATAAAATGTCAGAGTTTATAGCAGCACTGGATTCACATTGGAAATCCTAAACCGCCAGACTCTAATTGCATCGGAGAAATGAAAGCATGTGAACAGTCTACTAGGATTATGTAGCCACAATCCAAAACCACAGAGGGTCAGCAGACTGTAGCAACATTTGTAGGCACATGGAACCGTTAACGTAACCGCGGAGTTAGGCCATAATCGCTAGGTTTTCAGTAACCACTAAATAGTTGTCACATGCAACCGTTAGTGCGAGGGTAGCTGGAATTGCCAGAGCCCTAACCACAGCTTGTAACGACAGTCACATGAGCTAGTAGTCTCCTCTGCCTAGTCATCTAACCACCAGCGGTTATATAATTAATATAAAGTATTTTTGCGTGTTTTGTTGGGTTTTTGTGGAACCAACTAATTCAATGACCAAGCAATCCAGCCTAGGTGTATCCTAACAACAAGACCACTCTTAAACCAACCAACTTGCAACCAATTCATCTTGAATGTAGTTAGTGGTGGTTTCAATGTATCTTTAGGCCTATAAAGGCAACATTTCTCTTCATTGATTAGGAGAGTGGATTTCAATTTTTGTATGCAGGTTCTAGAGGACATAGGCAAATATTTTTCAGTGTTTCGGGAGCATCTAGAATCGAAATTGGAAACCATAAGCGGAGTTGGAAAGTTGGTTCAGAGGGTTATCTAGTGATAGTGATAAGAAGTGAATTTGTGCACATTTAGTCTGGTATTTTCTCTGTGTAATCAACACCTTCTTCTCATTCCTAATAAAATGGTCACCCATCTTGAAAGCAGACCCGAAGACGTAGTCCATCAGGGATGAACTCCGTAATCAATCTTGTTATCTGGTATATCTGTGTATTTTCTGTCTTCACTTCTATTTTGCATCTTACTTATAGTTTATCAGTTGTCGTAAAGTGTTATGCTCAAGTAGTTTACCTTGCTTTCCGTGCTTTCAGTTAACATTCGACTTATTAATGGCTAATCAATTCTACATCAGTATTTAGTTTATGATCATTTCATATCATATAATTTGGTATCAGAGTAGGTTGAGTTTGTAGAATGTGCCATTGAATGTTAACTAGGTCCAAGTCGCAATGAGAAGAAGGAATCCTTGAGAAGATTGGTCCAAAGATTGGAAAGCGACGAGTCATTCAGATATGACCATGTTAGGACCTGATGCAAGTGAAAACACTGAAACTAAGATGAGTGAAGAACAGTTTTAGCAGGCATTCTTAACTATGCAGCAAATGTTGGGAGAATTGTACGAAGACAAGAAGGCGAGAGATGCATCTTCTTCAAAGGCATCGAAGAAGGACAAAGGTAAAGGCAAGGTTGATAAACCTCCTTCACCTGCAACATCTCCATCATCCTCTTCTTCTTCTTCTTCTTCTTCTTCTTCTACTAGTGAAGAATCTGAAAAGGAAAAGAAACCTAAGAAAAAATCTCTTTTGAAACTTGATGTTAAATTTGAGTTCCCTGTTTATGATGGTGAAATGAATCCTAAAAAGCTAGATAACTAGATAAAGCAATTAGAAGTGTATTGTCGCATTCAAAACATTTCTAGAGATAAAACTAAAATTTAGTTAGCTACACTTAGAATGGGGGGAACAACTTTAATCTGGTGGGAAAGTAAAACTCAGATAGATGTAAAGTGTAAACGAAAAGTCATCTTTTCATGGTCTAAGTTTTTAAAAGCTCTTAGGAAACAGTTTTATCCTTTAGGATACATGCAGCAAGATGTTATTGATTGGCAACATATGAGGCAAGGTAAAGGGTAGAGCGTTCAAGAGTTTACTCAGGAGTTCAGAAGAAAGCATTGACGCTTGGTATTTCATTGGATACATGTGAAACTTTGTTAAAATACATCGGCAGTTTACATTCATACTTGCTGCATAATTTATTGATGTTTAATCCTGATGATTTTTATGAGGTGTGTGTTTAGGCCATACATATTGAATCAGGTGGTAGACCATTCAAGTTTTCATCACATTCATCCAAAGAGTTGGAAACTAGAGATTCCAGTGATAGTAAGGGGAAGAACATTTCGAAGAGAAAGAAATCAGTGACCATTCAGAAGGAAAGGCCTACTTGTTCTCATTGCCAGAGAATCGATCATGATGAATCAAAATGTTGGGAACTTCATCCAGAACTTAAGACCAAAAAGTTCCTTAAGGTGAGGGATGAAAATAAGGCCATAGAAGCAGTCCAGCAAGATCTGGGTTCAGATTCACATGATGAAAGGAGGATAACCACCATGGTTACCACAGGTAAAACTTCTGATACTGGTACATAAATCCTCCACATGAGGATAAAAGAGTTGAACTCTTCCACATAAGGATAACTTCTAAGCATACAAATATTGACACAATGATTGACAGTGGATTGCAAGAAAATTTAATATCTGAACATATAGTTACTCAATTGGGATTGGAAACACAGAATCATCCAAGACCATACCCATTAGGTTGGATTAATAAATCAACTCAGATACATGTCACAAAGCAGTTTCGATTAAAATTTGCAATTACATCTAAGTACATTGATGAAGTGGAGTTAGATGTGGTCCCAATAGACATATGTGGAGTTGTTTTAGGAAGTCCTTATCTTTATGATAGAGATGTGGTGTTTTACATAAGAGAACATAAATATCACCTAAAGAAAGAAGAGGTTGAATTTATTGCTAGGGCACATAAAGTCAAATCAAACTTGGATTTAATTGTTACAAATCAAGTTAAGTAGTTAATAAGTTCAAGTAAATATGTACTCATGTTTATTAAGGAACAACATAAGGATGATTGTTCAAGATGTGAGATTCAGTTTTTAGATCAATTGTTCAAGGGGGTTAATTCTTTTCCAAGAAATCTTATTCATAAGCATGATAAGAAACATGAGATACATTTAATTTCCTATGAACATCTTCTTAAAGACATAAAGATTCTCAACTCATTCAGTCAACTGAATTCTAGAAACTATCATCATCAACAATGTATTGCAGGGAATGGTACATGTGAGTCTAATCAGAGACTTGTTTAAGATGGTATGTTTATTTTTAGTCTCAGGGGTGCAGGTCAATATTGGGGAAAGTCAGTGTTACATTTCTTTGGTATTGCATCATCATTTCATGCTTTAAAAAGTAATGAAGCCTCTTTTCAAGTGGAGAGGAAGTCTATAAGTTTTCATGACAAAGCATTTTCGAAAGCAGATCTAAAGTTTCCTTATCATGATTTGAAAACTAATGCATTAAGTGAAAGTGTTAGTCAATGGAAATATCAGTTAATAGACGAAGAAATAGTGATTCAATTAAATCAACAATTACTTAGATACTTTCAAAGTCAAACTAAGTTGCAGCAGTCGTTACATCATAGTTGGATGAGTTCTGTGCAGCGAGTTCACTAAGTAATCAGTCAACAGGAAAGTAAATCAAGTCAAGTAATTGATATGAAGTCAAAATCAAAGGAGTCTTTGAATATTTCAGTTATTCTAGAAAGTAGATTGTTAATATCCATTAGATGTATTGAATAGAGTTCTACAAATACTGTTTTCAAAGATGTGTTTGAATCACTAACTCATGATTCTTCATGGAAAGAATTCAATTTCCATGTTGATAACAGGGTGTTTGCCCATCGTCACAAGTTGTACATACTACGGATGGAAGAAACAGGTCACCAAATCAAAAGATACCATGGTCAGCATCATCAGGGTCATCACTTGCAGGGGATTTATCAAATGTATTGGTACATCATCAGGTCAAGGTGGAAAGAGAGAGAGTTCTACCCTCATCACTTTTCTTTTAGTCAAACTTTTGTGGTCCAAAAGCTTTCAAGTGGAGAGGAATGATGTATGAGGATTCGTTGATTCAAATTACACAGATATTTAAGTGTCGTCATTAGTGTTCAGTGTCGTCATCATTTCAGTTCAGCTTTGACAGTGTTGGTTATGATCAGGTTGTTCAGATAATGTTCAAAGGTTTTCATGGCATTCAATGGAGATGGTTTAGTGCCTGGTTGTTGACTTATGTTCATCAACAGTTTCATCAGGATTGGTCGATGGCATGTGTTTTGTCATTCGTCTTTGTAGGATTGGTGTTGACATGGTTGTGTCGTCCATCATAGAGGTTTGATATGTCATTAGGGTTGTCATCGTGAAAAAAGATCAATATCGTCGTTTTTTGATGATAGGCATGTGGTTGTGTTGACGATGTGTGTGGTTTTGTCACGTTGTGACAAAACATTGTAAAAGGGTTTTTTTTTTTAAGTTCTAGACCTAAATAATTTACCTATCACATATAAAAAAACCTAAGAAACATGCATTAATACTATGCACAAAACCTATGCTAAACACCATTACCTAAGCTCTAAACCATGTATTAACCCTAAGACCTAATTCAAATATTACATACCTAAAGTCCTAAACCTAAGCTATGTAACCCTCAACCTATTTTCAAGGTTTAAACATTATAAATAAACAAAAAAATTTAAAACACAGCTAACCGCACGGGCAGCCAAACCGGGTCGAAGAGCCATGTGACTGAGGTGATAAACTATTAGATTTTCCCGTAGCACTGGATTCACATTAGAAATCCAAAACTGCCAGACTCTGACCACATCAAAGAAAGGCAGGCATGTGAACAATCAACCAAGATTATGTAACCGCAATCTGAAACCGTAGAGGGTCAGCAGAACACATCAACATTTGCAGGCACATGGAACCATTAACGTAACCAGAAAGTTAGGCCATAACCGCCAGGTCTTTAGTAACCACCGAACAATTGTCACATGCAAACATTAGCTTGAGGGTAGTCGGAACCGCCGGAGCCCTAACCTCGACTTGTAACGACAATCACATGAGATGGTAGTCTCCTCCATCTAGTCATCTAACCACCAACGGTTATATAATTAATATAAAGTATTTTTGGGTGTTTTGTTGGGTTTTTGTGGAACCAACTGATTCGATGACTAAGCAATCCAGCCTAGGTGTATCCTAACAACAAGTCCGAACTGTTAAACCAACCAATTTGCAACCAATTCATCCTAAATGCAGTCAAAGGTGGTTTCAATGAATCTTCACAACTATAAAGGCATAATTTCTCTTCCTTGATTAGGAGAGTGGATTTCAACTTTTGTATGCAGGTTCTGGAGGACATAGGCGAATTTGTTTTCAGTGTTTCAGGAACATCCAGAGTCTTAATTGGAAACCAGAAGCGGCATTGGAAAGCTGGTTCAGAGGGATATTTGATGAAAATGATCAAAAGTGCATTTTGGGGCACATTTAGTCTAGTCTTTTCTCTGTGTAATCAACACCTTCTTTTCATTCCTAATAAAACGGTCACCCATCTTGAAAGCAGACCCAGAGACGTATTCCATCAGGGACAAACTCCATAATCAATCTTGATGTCTGGTATATCTATGTATTTTTTGTTTTTTCTTCTGTTTTTCATCTTACTTATGGTTTATCAGTTGTCGTAAAGTGTTCTTCTCAAGCAGTTTACCTCAATTTCCATGCTTTCAGTTAACATTCAACTCATTAATGGCTAATCAATTCTACATCAGTGTTTAGTTTATGATCATTTTAGATCAACCCTATGGTATGTTTTTAAAAATCCTGAGTGCACTCCCAAAGGAGAGGTGTGGAATTCCAAAACAATTGTTTGCTTTAGTTGGGAATCATTACATAGATGTAAGTGATCTTTCACCCTTAATGAATAATTTTTCCAAATAAATGTATCAGATGTACTGGGATATTACTACAAATTTTGAATGAGTGTCCACACATCTTCATTATTCTTCCATTCATACCTTAATATAGTTTTCCAATTAGGTTGGATAATAGAAATGGCATAAAGCAATGCTTCCATATCCTCATCCCTTATTGAGAGTGCATCTACAACAACATTTTTCTTCCCTTTTCTGTAAATAATTTCAAAGTCATAACCCAAAACCTTTGTGACCCATTTTTTTTTACTCTTCTGAAGATAATCTTTATTCCAAAAAGTATTTAAGACTATCATGATCTGTTTTTACCTTGAAGTGTATTCCCATTAGGTAATGACACCATTTCTTTAGTGCATATAGTATTGCCAACATTTCCTTCACATAAATAGGTTTGTGTAAATACTTTCCCTTGATTGGACGGCTTTCAAAAGAAATGGGTCTTCCTTCTTGCATTAAAACAACACCAATTCCATTTCCTAAGGTGTCACATTCCACAATAACTGTTTTTGTGATGTCTGGTGTCGCTAAGACCGGAACTTGGCACATTGCCTCTTTAAGATGTTCAAAGACCTTAGTTGCTTATGGAGTCCAAGAAAATGCATCTTTCTTCATTAATGTTCTTAGAGGCGTTGCTATTCTCCCATATTTTTTAACAAACTTGCAATAATACCCTAATAACCTGAGAAATCCACGAAGATGCTTTAGGGTTGTTGGGATTTTCCATTCCTTGATGACTTTAATTCTGATAGGTTATACCTTAACACACTAATGAAATACAATATGACCTAAATGTTCCAGCCCCTATAATCCAAAGAAACATTTGGACATTTTTCCATACAATTGTTTATCCTCCAATAGTTTGAGCACCTTGTCAACATGTTGAACATGATCCTTCCAAGACTTGTTGTAGATTAGTATATCATCAAAAAATGCTAACACAAATTTTCTAAGGAAGGGTTTGAAAATGGAATTCATCAAACCTTGAAATGTGGAAGGTGCATTAGTAAGGCCAAAAGGCATGACCAAAAATTCATAATGACCTTCATGAGTTTTGAATGTTGTTTTCATAATGTCTTCAATATTCATTCTAATTTGATGATATCTTGAATGAAGATCCAATCTGGTGAAGTAAATTTCTCCATATAATTCATCCAACAATTCATCAATGGAAGGAATGGGAAACTTATCTTTAATAGTGAGTTTATTGTGGTCCCTATAATCTGGACACATATGCCATGATCCATCCTTCTTGTGTAACAATACTACTAGAGTGGAGAAAGAAATTTGGCTAGGTTGAATTATACTAGCCTCTAACATTTCTACAGCTATATGTTCAATTTCACTCTTTTGGGCATAGGTGTTAAATTTGGAAACTAGGTCCAAACTCCAGCTTGGATAGATCATATGATGCAATTGATATTTTTATTGGATTCCTCTTTTTGGGAGGCGTAGGATTGATCTAAATATCATCTCATTCTTACATGTACAAATGGAATTATGAATTTGTTTTGTTTATGGACAAATTGTCAAGGTTGGCTACCAATCTAATGTAGGCTCAGAAGCCCAAAAGACATGTTTATTCATCCTCAACATTGCATATAAATAGAAGGTGCATCTACCTCATTTGGACATCATTCATTCACACACACACATATCTCTCCTCATCTAATTAGGTTGTGCAACTTGAGGGAAACCTTCTCTCTCTCCACATTTGCGAAGGACAAATTGCGTTTTCTGTTTTGGGTGTTGACCAAATTGCAGGAAGGGTTTGACCCACGTTGACCGAGTTTGACTGTTTTTTTCTTATGGAATTTTCTGCTTAGGCAGGCCGCATTTATGGACATAGAAATCAAAGCAAACAAAGTTGTTTGATCGTAGAGAATTGACTGCAGGTTTGACCTCTGTGTTGACGAAGTTTGACTGTCATTTTTGGGACTGTTTTGGGCTGATTCCAATGAATGTTGGAGGTCGAGTTGAATGGGTTTGACTGAGCTGATTTGAAGGAGAAATTATGCCCCATTGAGTAACACTGACTTTCTTGTGAGGGCTTCCTGTGGCTGTTGTTTGACTAGACAGATTTGACTTTGATTGGGCAAGTGAATTTTGTATATTGTACTCTCTCTCTCTCTCTCTACTGAACTTTTTAATAATAATAATAAGATTTTCTCAAAGGGTTTCCACACATTGGGGTTTTTCCCTGGCATGTGCCACATGTCTTGGCTTGTCTTCTACTGGTTTTATTTATGTTCTATCTACATTTACTGTCATGTTAATGTGATTGCTAATCTGGAAATTGATATTGGGCTAGTAAGAAAATTGAAGTAAATTGATCTTAAACATAGAACATACCATTGTTACCTAAAATTAACATGGAATAAAAAATGAGGTGAAGACAAAGCGCAAGCAAGTGTGAAAAGAGTAATCACTGAGATTTGTTGCACAAGGACAAGAGTCAATGGCCTCCACATCCTACTTCAAATCTAATGACAAGATTCATGATAAGTTTTATTATCATGCATGGAAGATGTCTCTTGATTTGACATTAGAAGAGAAAGATGTTATGGACTATGTGCGGGGAAAAATTACTAAACCTCCTTCAAATGTACCAGATGTCGCTAAGACAAAGTACAAGAAAGGTGAAGTCAAAGCCAAGAAGATCATCATGGACTCTATTCATAAGAATTTAGTTGCTTACATCTTCAATTTGAACACATCAAAGGAGATATATCACAGGTTGGTTGGCATGTTCAAATTTAGCAATGCAAACCAAGTGATCTTTCTCAAGAACAAATTGAAGGATATAAATAAGGGAAGAGGTGAATATATTCAATCCTATTTCATGTGGATTACTGAGATAAAAAATTATCCACTTTCAATAGGAGAAGTTATTGCTGATAGGGGGCTCGCTCTCATTTCCCTTGGAGGACTCCTCATGAATTGCATGTGTTCAACACTACTATCCTCAACAATGACATGATTCCAGGTTTTGAAGAATTGATGACTATATGTTTTCAAGAAGAGACAAGGATGATGGAAATGGACATGCCTTCAAATAGGAATAATCCTACTACATTCTCCACTCGTGCTAAAAAGAAGAACACTACAGGGTCAAAGAAGCAATGTCAAGGAAGATCGAGATTCAAAAATGAAGGAAGGGAAGATGCTTCATTTGTAATAAGTTTGGTAACTATACTAGGGAGTTTCCTAATAGAAGGGATTCATCTCATGATGATGACAACCACAACAATAACAATTTTAGGGGCAACAACAATAAAACGAATGGCATATTCAACAATAAAGGAAAAAGGAATGCTCCCGCTACTCAACATGGAAATGGTCAACCTCCCAAAAGATCAAGAAACTCTAGGTATAATGAATCTAATGTTGTTGATAACAAGAAAAAATAATTGTATCTTATATATTCCCTCTCTACTGCCTCTCCTTCGGATAACTTGGGAAATTGGTTGATTGATAGTGGTGCCTCAAGGCACTTCACTGAGTATAAGGAATATTTTTCAAATTTGATAGAAAAGGACACAAATTTGGAAATCATTCTTGGGGACAGTGCCACCTATCTCGTGAAGGGAGTTGGGAATATTACTCCTCAATTGAATCAAGGTAACACCATTCATCTACAAGAAGTACAATATGTACCTAAACTAAAGAAGAACTTGGTATATATCTCAGTGATGGAGGACAGAGGATTCAAGGTGGCATTCATCGATGGAAAGGTATGTGTTTGGAAAAGGAATTTCATAGATGTGTTTACTCTTGGATTCAGGGTTGATAAGCTATATCAAGTTGGAGGAAGCCCATTGGGAACTATGTCTTGCGACACATCTCTCCAATCCGAATTATGGCACTAGAGATTTTCTCATCTACATTATAATGCTCTACCTAATGTCAGGAAGATGGTGACAGGTATGCTTGAATTTAAAATAGAACATGAAGGTGTTTGTCAGCGATGTGCAGAAGGAGAACATACAAGGGGGCCATTCCCCTAAGTGATAATAAGATTATCGACATTTTGCAATTGGTTCATTTTGATCTATTTGGTATGATTTCCATGACATCTTTGGGAGGATATTTATATTATGTTATCTTTGTGGATGATTTCTCTCGCAAAACTTGGATTTATTTCTTGAAGAAGAAGGATGAAGTGTTCTCATGGTTCCAATCTTTCAAAGCTTTGGTCCAAAATCAAACAGGGAAGAAGATCAAAATATTGAGGACTGATAATGGAATCGAATATGAATCAAATGAGTTCAATGTCTATTGTAGAGAAGCTGGCATTAAGAGGGAGACTACTACCGCATATACTCCTGACCAAAATGGTGTTGCTGAAAGGAAGAACCGTTCTATTATAGAAGTCATTTGTGCCATTCTTCATGATCAAAGCCTTATGAAGTTATTATGGGCTGAAGATGCCAACAATGATGTGTATGTTCAAAATAAACGCCCTCATCAAGTGTTGGACTCCAAAACTCCCGAAGAAGTTTTCACTCGTAATGATTAGGAGCTCAAAATTTGTTAAAATTTCAGAGTGTCCGAATTTTGATAAACTTAGCTTCAGACTGAAGAGCTTGTCATTCTGAATCCAGTGGTTTGAATGACACTCAAATCCGAGCTCGTATGCAGAAGTTAGAGTCGGTTAAAGTTCAGGGTTGACTTGATGACATGGAAAGATTGGGATGATGTGGCAAAGGTCCTAGCCAATCGGGAGGTGCTAAGTGGCAGCTTGCCATTGGCCCTCACAAATCACAAATCACTGCGGTAGATTAGGTTAGGTTAAAGAATTGGCCCTCGACATAGTGCAGGTTGCGATGCGGTGCAATCACAATCACATAACGCAGACTAATGGTAATCAACCCTCAGTTCAAGCATGGAGTTGTGATGTGATGCGATTGCATATCGCAATCGCATTGAAGAAAAGAATCGGCCCTAACCCTGGCAAGGATTGGGTTACGATGTGATATCAACCGAAGTTGGAATGCGGTCTAATCGCAATCACATATCGAAAAAATGGAACATAATAGGTATCGACAAGGCAAGGTTTGCGATGTGATGCGATCACATATCACAATCTCATTGGACATAGGTTATCTGCCCCAGTCTAGGCAAGGATTAAGTCTCGATATGATAACACTGATTGTGATGAGCGAGATGTTCCAGACGCGATATCTATCTAGAACTATAGTTAATAATCGCAGTGGGTCTGTTATATCGCTAGTTCACATGTTTTCATGCGTTAAGTCTTTTGTTAAGGATTACTCCTGGAAAAGATCGATAACGATGGCCGATAGACAACAGAACCATAGCCTTAACTGCTAGACCCTCCACT
This sequence comes from Pinus tabuliformis, assembly GCA_031772625.1. Classification (NCBI taxonomy): domain Eukaryota; kingdom Viridiplantae; phylum Streptophyta; class Pinopsida; order Pinales; family Pinaceae; genus Pinus; species Pinus tabuliformis. The sequence continues at coordinate 197,563,434 of CM062816.1, forward strand.
CCGCATGTGATCACTCAGCCTTAACTACGAGATAGGCAGATTTGATGGCGGAACCACCGATTTTGGCGGAACTGCTAGTTTAGACTGCGGATAATGAAATTAACTGGTAGTAAGCCAAATTTGGAGGAGGAAATTGTGGGGAGACTGGAAGAAGTCATAACTAAGGAAATTTCGACCAAATGGGATGCAAAAAGAGGTTAGATAGCCATTTTTGGGCATTTTGGACTCATTGGAACAGGTCTTAGAGTCAAAGGAACACTTTTTTATAGTCTTTTTGCAAAATGAAGCCTATGGGTGCCTTAGTCAACCAGAGTGTTAATTCAGTTTACGGAGGAGCTCCAAGATGGAGATAACCTTGTAGGGGTATTCCAACCTCCATATGTTTTCTGTAGTAGCTATTACAATAGTGTTGTAGCTGTATTTCATCTTTCCTCTATATGTGTATGGAGAAAGAGACTTATTTAAGTGCTTCAAGTGGATTGTTGTACTTGTTTATGCTCTTGGAAGTTAGATTACGGGGTCTTGATTTGAGCACCCTTATCTTGCTGGTCGTTTCATGACTAACTATAGGTTGTCATATGTTTAGAGTGAGAATTCTTTGTAGAAGAATGTTTCCTTGAAGGGGAAACAAGCCACTCTTTTTTTCAACACATTTATGTACTCTTTATCTGAAGAATTGTGAGCATAATGAGAAGGGGTCAAGCCTTTAGAGCTGATCCAAGGAGATGTAGCCCAGGAGGGGTGAAATCCTTTATCAATGGTTGGTGTATTATTGTTTGATGCATGCTTCCATTGAGTGTTTTGGTTTCATGTTTTAAGTTTTCTTCATGAAACTATCTTAAACAAAAACACATAAAATTCATGCTTTTACTTGCTATTTTAGAGTATAACCTCAAGCACATTTTTATATTCTGATGAGGGGAATTAGCATAGAATTACTAATATTCCCAAATTTAGTCCATGTAAGGAACCTGATGTTTCTCATTTTAGAATTTTTGGTAGCCCCGTATATTTTCATGTGCCGAAAGAAAAGAAAAGAAAATTGGATGCATTTGGGAAGAAAGGAACATTTGTGGGCTATAGTGAACTTCTAAGGCATATAGAATCTATGTTCCTGGTCAAAGAGAAGTGGAGATAAGTCTTGATGTCATCTTTGATGAAGATGTTTCCCTTGGAAAGATTAGTAACCTTCCTATTCCAAGGAAGGAAAAAGAAGTAGATTCAGGAAAGAAGGGAGAACTACAGGATGAGCCGATGCTCAATGTTGAAGGACCAATGGATCCCATTGATCCACATCCTCATGATACCTCCTACTAAAAACTCTCAAATATTTTGAGAGACATGTTTCTCCAAGGGGGAAATTTCGTGAAAGTAAGAAGCCGAATAGGTACCAAGGGTTCTTAACTACCATGAGCACCATTGTTCAATCTGAGCCTTACACATTTGAAGAAGCTATGAAGCACCAAGTTTGGAAGGATGCTATGAACGAAGAGTATGAGTAAATTATGAAGAATGATGTCTAGGATCTAGTCCCTAGACCCAAGGACAAATCTTTTGTCACCTCGAAATGGTTCTACAAGATTAAGCATGGAGTTGATGGAACTGTTGAAAAATTCAAGGCTAGATTTGTTGCTCGAGGATTCTCTCAAAAGGAAGGTGTGGACTACGATGAGATATTTTCACCTGTTGCCCGATATACCACCATCCGTTCGATTATAGCCCTTGCTTCCTCGCAAGAATGGAATCTACACCAGATGGATGTCAATACCACCTTCTTGATGGTTCAATTAAGGAGGGAATCTATGTAGAACAACCCAAGGGGTTTGAAGTTCAATATCGTCAGACACATGTATGAAGGTTGAAGGAATATCTCTATGGGCTAAAGCAAGCTCCTTGAGCTTGGTATGAGAGGATCAAAAGCTATCTGATGAAGATGGGTTTTACAGGAAGTGAAGCAGATCTGAACCTTTACTTTAAGGTTGAGAATGATAAACCTCTCATCTTGGTACTTTATGTGGACAATCTCTTTCTAAGAGGTGTAAACCCTCTCATTCATCAATGCAAGAGGGAGGTTGCTTCTGAATTCGAGATGAAGGACTTAGGATTGATGCATTATTTCCTAGGGTTGGAGGTTTGGAAAAATCTAGGTGAGATTTTCCTTTCTTAAGGAAAATACATTGTGAAGCTACTTGAAAGATTTGGGATGGTGGACTACAAGTCTGTGACTACTCCGATGGAACTTAACTTCAAGAAGTTATGTGAAAGAGCTATTGGTCCCAATTTGGGAAATCCATCTGAGTATCGTCAACTCGTTGGGGACCTGATGTTCTTAGTGAACTCTCATCCAGACATATGTTTTGCAGTGAATACATTGAGTCAGTTTATGGTCAAACCTGCCTTATCACATACACTAGATTGTTGCCAATAATCTCTTGAGATATCTCTGGAGCACAATCACCTATGGATTGAGATACACTTTCGGGAATGTGAGGCTCCATGGTTATTTTGATGCTGACTGGGCTAGAAGTATGGTGGATCATAAATGCACATCTGGATGTTACTTCTCTCCAGGTTAGGAAGCAAAATTTGGTTGCTTTGAGCATCATTGAGGTCGAATATATTGTTTCTAGTATGGCCTCCTATGAAGTTGTTTGGTTGAGGAAGCTCTTTTGTGAGTTGTTTTGACATGTGTTGGATACCACCGTGATCTATTGCGACAACCAAAGTGTGATTCGTCTTTCTAATAATCTCATGTTTCATGACTTCTCCAAGCATATTGATATTAGGTACCACTTTATATGGGATATGGTACAACGGGGAGAACTAAGGCTCCATCATATTGGGACTGATGATCAGGTCGTCGATATTCTTACGAAGCCCCTGAGGAAGGTCAAATTCTTAACCTTCCATGAATGACTTGGAGTCGTGGAGATACCCTCTTATGAGGGTCCTGTTTGATTTGGATATTGAGCTCTGGGAGCTCCAGGGGGCTTGGGGTACTTCCTGGAGCGATGAACGACCATAGGGTGAGTGGTTCATCTTGCCCTAGTGGTGTGCAATGTACAGGGTGAGTGATTCACCTTCCCTTGTGATACACCATAATGGTTGAGATATTCATTGGATGAGCGATTCACCTTCTCCTATGGAATAGGAGTAGGATGAGTGGTTCATCTTCTCCTACTGATACATCATATCCATGTAGTCTAGGAATCATGGGAAGTACTTGTCATCTGATCAATGACTAGGAAAATGAAGATAGGGGCCATATTACTACCAATGGACGCATCATGTACTACCGTACTCCATATGCTAGGATGTTTGATATTGATCTGGAGACTGACTTTGGGTCAGTGGAGAGTAGTATGATACACTCTCAATTATTGGAGACTGACTTCGGGTCATTGGAGAATTGTATGATACATTCTCGATCATTTCTTCATGGTTTATGAGAGCAGAGTAGAACAAGAATGGTACATATTGTCAGATGGTTTGGTAGGTGGATTTCTTCCTAGTTGAAAGGGAGTGTTAAATTTGGTAACTAGGGCCAAACTCCACCTTGGACAACTCATATGATGCAACTGATATTTTTATTGGATTCCTCTTTCTGAGAGGTGTAGGATCGATCTAAACATCATCTTATTCTGACATGTACAAATGGAATTATGAATTTATTTCGTTTATGGACAAATTGTCATGGTCAGCTAACAATCTAATGTAGGCTTAAAAGCCCAAAAGACACATCTATTGATCCTCAACATTTCATATAAATATAAGGTGCATCTACCTCATTTGGATATCATTCATTCTCATGCATATCTCTCTCTCCTCATCTAATTGGGGCATACAACTTCATGACAACCTTCTCTCTCTCCACGCGTGTGAAGGACAGACTGTGTTTTCTGTTTTGGCCATTGAAGGAATTGCAAGAAGGATTTGACCAACGATGACTGAGTTTGACTACGTTTTTCTTGTGGAATTTTCTGTTTGGGCAAGCCACATTTTTGGGCATAGAAATCGAGGCAAAAAGAGTTGTTTGACCAGTGTTGACCATAGAGAATTGACCACAGGTTTGATCTCTGCATTGACCAAGTTTGAATGTCATTTTCAGGACTATTTTAGGCTGATTTAGATGATTGTTGGAGGCTGAGTTGACTGGGTTTGACCGAGATGATTTGAAGGAGAAATTCTGCCCCATTGACTAGCATTGAATTTTTGGTTAGGGATTTCTATGGCTGCTGTTTGACTAGGCAAATTTGGCTTTGATTGGAAAAGTGAATTTTGTATATTGTACTCTTTCTCTCTCTACTGAACTTTTGAAGAATAATAAGAAGATTTGATCAAAGGGTTTCCCCACATTGGGGTTTGTCCCTAGCATGCACCACATCTTGTGTCCTCTTGTCTTGGCTTGTCTTCTACTGGTTTTATTTATGTTCTATCTTCAGTTACTATCATGTTAATGCGATTTATAATATGGAAATTGATATTGGGATAATAAGAAAATTGAAGTAAATTTCTCTTAAGCATAGAACATACCATTGTTACCTAAAATTAACAATAGGGGTATATGTAAGGCCCCATGTTTGGAGGAACACTTCTTGGAATTAAGTGAATAGCATGACCATGATCAGAAATATTTGGGAGCCTTTGGGAGTCTCAAATAACTTGGAACGATTGTCCAAGACTCTTTAGAGATCTGGAGAAATGGTTGATTTCAATGTTTGAACATCTAGTGAGCATAATTGTGAAATTACACGTTGTTGCTGTTTATTCAAAAGCCTTCTCATGCCATTAGAGTTGATTGTCTTCCCTGGTTTCCCGGTGATACCCCTTAATTTAATTTCCTTTCCTTCCCAAGAAAAAATCAAGAAATGTTCTTGAAAATTAAAAGTTATAATCCCCAAAGATTGTAACCATTGGACTCTTAATACAACATCAGCGCCACCCATTGGAATGGAAAGCATTGGACTATTCAATACATATTCTCCCATGGTTAGCTTGATATTATGCTACTTTCCTAAGCAATTTATAGTTCCTCCATTTTCAACCATCACTTGACACTCTAGTGTTGGATATATAAAGCAATTCAATTCCTTGGCTATCTTATAATGAATAAAATTTTGGGTACTACCTGAATCATTCAAGATTATTAAATTTTTCTTCTTGATATATCCTTTTATATTGAGAGTTTGAGGAGTGGTAGTTCCCGCCAATAAATTACAAGATATGGTCAGATTCATTTCTTCTTTCTCTTGGATTGGTTCCTGATGTATATCCTCTTATTTTGATGTTTCTTGTTCCTTTTCTTCCTCCTCTTCACAATTTATGTAAAATAATTTCTTATCAACACACTTATTACTTTTAGTGTATTTGATATCACAACTGTAACAAAGCCCTTTTTCTCTTTTTTCTTCTAGTTGTTGTGGTGTCAACCTTGTAGGTTGTAGGGGGATAGGAGTACTAACACTTCCATATTTATAGTTGTGAGTGGTAAACTTCCTTGTTGTCATAATTTTTCTTTCAACTTTTCTTGCCACCCTGAATACCTTCTCTAATGAATTAGGTTCCCAAAGGCGAATATCATGTTGTATGTTATCTTTTAAAGTCCCTATAAAGACATCAATCATATACTCCTATGGAATATTAGTTACCTTGATATTCAATCTTTTGAACTCCTCAATGTGCTCCGACATTGAAACCTTTTGTTTGAGATTTATCAATTGGCTAAAGAAGGTGTTGCTCTTTGTATCCTCATAATGACCTATCAATTCCTCCATAAAAATTAACCAAGGAGAAAAGTGGTTTACGAGAACAAAGACATCGATACCACACGAACTAATTGGGTTCTAAATATAAAAATGTAATCCACACCTTTTGTGTGTGTTTCACATCATGTATATCAAAGAATTGCTCCATCTGTTGAATCCATGTTATCATAACCTTGCCATCAAACTTCCGCATATTGATCTTTGGAATTTGGCAACTCTATTATGAATCATTTCTTGTAACAACTTTGTCAAACCTTCCTCCAAACCTTATGTATATGGTTTTAAACTATACTTCAAACCTTCCATTATCTACTTTTAAGCCTTCCATGTCCCTTTTTATTTACAATTCTAAACCATCCATCTTAACATTCATCATCACTTCCAATTAATTTTTGGTTACTTTTTGTAAGAGCGAAATTTGTTGCACTTGGTCTTGTAATTTTGATATATCATGTTGCATTTCATTATGTTCTTCATGTGTCATAGTAGAGGTTTCTGGTTGCTTACTAGAAGTATCCATTTTTTTTTCCAATGCATATTGGAACCAAATAATGATATACATGCTTTACTATGCCCTTTGAATCACTCCAGATTGATTTTTCAAACAAAATTTATGCAAATTTTAAAAAATACACACATTGTTTCTCAATTTTTGGAGCTTGATATTGAAACAATTTTATCTCTGTAATTTCAGCTCTCTAAGGTTTGAAATTTATTCTTGTGGTATCCCTTTGCATCTTCTTTCGAATGCCACAAGTTAGACTAAGATTGAATTATTCAATATAAAGTTACGCTAAATCTCCCACAATGGCTTGATTATGGACTGGTTCAGTATAGAGAACCTGTACAGAATGCCATGTGTCATTGTTTCATCCTCCGGCCTTGAAAATAGTACCCAAGAAATTACAGGCCGTTCGATTTCATATACCTTTTACGAAATTCAATTTGGATACTCAAAACGAAATTTATGATGATTTTCCTCGATACACTTGTTTGAGACAGAATTATGAAGCATGCGGAAACCCTAACTTATTCAGACTATATCTCAAAAAATATAGCAAACCAAGATTTGAAATTTTTACATGAAATTCATCAAGATTTATTATCCATGTGGTCTAAATTCCAACTTCTTAAGCGTCGTAGAAAAAAATTTATAGTAAAAATTCCAAGATGTCTTGTTTGAAGCAGTGAAACTCTAGAATCCAAAGCTCTAATACCAAATGCTATGTAACCAGATCACACAAATATAAGAAAATATAGATTGACTTCTTGAAAATAAGCCTCTCTAAGAAGGAAACCTCCTTTTACATTACATAAATGAACAATTCTTGGATGATTTAAACGACAAGGCCTCCTTGGTATATATAGGAGCCTAAATGGTCACAATATAATCAGGACCTACATAACAATAATAATGTAAGGGCACAACAATAACAATAATGGGAATTTAGGGAGAAAAAGAATAATAATATGGGGTCTACATGGGAACAATATCAATAGTATAGAGGCTACACTAGTATTGTAGGGACCTAATAGGGACATTTTACCTTTCAACCTTTCCCTCTAAGTTCTTTGATCGTTTTGAAGTCATCCAACCTATTTAGGTACCATATTATACTATTCACAAGGTAATTAATTTTTAAGACCTTCCCTCCTATCTATCTTAGGAAAGCTCATTGCATTCTACAAGAAATATTTTTATCCCGTAGTCTAAAGAGGCCAAAATTTTGGTAGGAAAACAATAGGAATTATGGCAAGATTTTAAGAAAATCTAGCAGGAAATTTTGAAAATCTAGGTTACAACTGTCAAGCTTCAAGATTTTGGGTTCCCCTCGGGTTTTTGATGGTATTGAATCCATTTCTGCCATGAAAAAAATGATTTAAACACTCCTACAGTCAAATTTTTGAAAAAAAAAAATCGCTAGATTCTAGCAAGAAACTTGTCATCTAAGCGAAAATTGTGGCCTCGATGGACAATGCCTATATTTATTACTTTGTTGATTAGTCTTTCACAATAGGTAAGGCAAGGAGATTGATATGGAGCAATCAAAACAAAAAAGTAAAATTCAATATTTTTTTTTGGGGAAGTCAATCTTTTTGAGTGATTCCTTACAAAGTTTTTCAAAAAAATAGGTCATTCAAGTGCCAAGGGGGAAATTCTAATATGATATACATATGCTAATTTAAAGGCTTTACCTGTGTGCGTTTGAGCTTTTGCCAATCATTTGAATTATGTGGTTGTAGATAGAGTATGTTATGGAATACGGTTGGCACACCAATCTTCCACGATTGGAAGCAAGGCATTACATGAACGTGTTTTCCATTGGGATATAATGAGTAGGCCCTTTTTTTTTTGTTTGGTGTCTTTAACTTTATTTACTGAACTAAATAATATTTAGTTGTATATAGATTTATTTATTTTGGTCCAAATAAAATTTTAAGTAATATATATATATATAGAAAGAAAACGTCATATGTTAAGCCTTGTGATGATTTTTAGGGTTTTTAGTTTGGTTGTTGTGTTTTTTTGAACTAGAAAGAATATTTTAACTTATATGTAATATAATGCTTTCCATGATATATATATTTTTCATAATATTAAAAGTTAAAAGGTTTAATTTTTTATTAATATTATTTTTACACTATTTTTTATAATCATATTTAAAATAATAATACTATAAATATATTTAAATTTAATAGATAATAATTTATAAAAAGAAAATCTTTAATTTCATTCTATTTTATTTTATGAAATAATATATTATTTTAATCATTTATTAATATTATTTTTAATTACTCAGATGTGGGTGATCTCCAAGAACATTAATGGCCACCGGCGATAGGACCTGCCAGACGGCAGGCAGCGCACTATTTAGTGACCACCTAAGACGAACGCAGGTAAGCCTGCGAGTTGCATTAAATGGCTCCTCTGGCCGAGACCTGGAAGTTGCTGGAAACAGTATGGAGCCTCTCGAACCCTCTATTTATCCTCCCTCTATTTGCATCTATCCGCCTCAGGCTGAGAATTCTTGTTGCAGAACCGTCATTGGTAGCCGATGCTGGCTCCTTTGCTGCATTGACCTCGAAGATGGGCACCATTATTCCCACTCCAGGAATTGTCCTATAAATCCAGCACAGGAACCCTCTATCCACAGCCTGTTCTCCTCCCCTACCTTGTGTCCTGCTGCTTTGCATGCAAATCTCGCTGATATGGTCTGGCACTGCATGAGGAGTCGCAACGGAGGCACCCACGGTGGCAGCACTCGCCCTACAGCTGCGCCAAGCTCTGTTCCAAACTCTTCCTCTCATTCTCATGAGATCTCGCCTCCTCCCAGGTCTCCACCCAGATACTACCCCCATACGCGCAGTGGTCAGGGTCACGAGCAAGCCTCCATGGCCGCGCACAGTGACATCAGGCTCCACACTGCTATTTCTCCTCTGCTTTCCAGCTCTGTCCCTCACTCGACCCAGTTCAGGTTCCAGAGTAGCCTGAACAGGCCCATCATTACTGCGAATGTAACCATAGTTTTCTCCAAGGACAATGAGCAGAACAGTGCTCAGGCAAGAAATTCGGAAGCGCCTTCACAGGAGGAGAGAATTCAAGGAGAGGGTCGTGGTTGCAGGGGCATTAGTCATGGCCATCTGCATGGGGAAGGTGTTCAAGTTGGCGACATTCAGCATGAAGGTGACAGAGCAACATGAGCTTCAATCAAGATGGATTTTGTTGGCAGTTCGAGCGGTACACAGCATGCAAGGGAGCCTCCAGGTGGCGTGGAGAAGGGCGACGTGGAGAAGGAGGAAGAAGACTGGGACCAGTATGCCTGCCCCATCGTCGAGGAGCCACCGGCCCAAGTTGACCACAATTGATGGCGTGTGGCATAGGAGGCCACCTAAGCGATAACTCAGAAGTCTGCTGTTGACGGGTTTGGTCAATTCATGTGTTGTTTTTGCTGTCTATATGAACGATAAGTGGTTTTGTCATTTTGCTGTAGCTTCAGGTAGTGTTGTGCTGAATCCTCCTCTGGTTTTTTGCCTTAAACATGAATAGTGGTCTTATGTATGGTTTTCCCTTTGGTTATGGTTTCGGGTTATGTGTTTGGTCTCTCGCCATGTCAAACTGGTTTCCCCAAATCTGGGGCAGTTTAGACCTTTATGATGAACTTCAGTGACAACTGTTGAGGCAGGCCTCATTGTAGATAATTTTGGTTTTTTTCAATAGAATTAGCTTTACGGAGAAAAAAAATATATTATTTTTAATTTATTTCCAAAAAAAATTATATATGGTTGAAAACAACATAAATATCTTCAATATTATTTTAAAATGTTAATAAAAAGACAATATTTAAAATATTATTTTTTTTTATTTTAATTTTAAAATTCATATATAATTCAAAAAACAATTATTATATATGGATGAAAATTTAAAATCTCGATATAAGATAAATTTTATCATTGTTAATCTTTAATCTACTATGGGAAAGCAAATCATTGGCAAAATTAATATTTCAATACATAGAATGCTTAATGTCCATACCATAACAAAAATAATAAAGCTTTCAATGAATTTATTTTATGTTAAATAAAAATATAATTTAAATTTTAAATATATAAATATTTAAATAAATTTATTTATTTTTAAATTAAAATATAATTAAATTTTAAATAAAAACCTGTAATTAAGGATATATATTTGAAATAATTTTGGTAGAAATCACATTAGAAAAGTTTGGTCGACGTTTCGAACCAACTAGTGTGGTTCATCATCAGAATAAGGATATATATTTAAATTTATATTTGACCATTCAAATTATATAAATTTAATTAGTAAATCATTTTCAAATAAGTGCATTTCTAACTTAACTATAACTAAAAACTTCTTCATAATTCATTTTAATATAAAAATATAATTGTCATTTTAAAATAAAATATAATTGAAATTTTAAATATATAAAATTTCAATGAAGTTTTTTATTACAAATAATTTCATCTTCACACATATCATTTCAACCAAATAATCTAAAAACTGTATACACAATTCATGTATACAAATAAACAGTGACATACCACCACATGACTCTTGTTTGTTCCAAAAACTATCCATAACATATCCGTTGTGAGAAATGCCCACTCAATAGTGTATTCTTTCACAATCTCATTTTCTTGTAGTTTGGCAAGTTTGTCCTTTTTAATTGTATCCTCAAAGATCGAAATGAAATGTGTCATTACATATCCCAACTTATGATTATATTACTTATCTAGAACATGATTTCATCATACATAAGGCCATCAAATTGCATTAATGCGAGTTTATTTTTTAATCATGTTTTGACTATGGTTTAATTTGAAGTGTCTCTAAGCCTTATTTATCCATATAATTTTTGTGAATTTTTCTCCTTCCTAAACATTGATAATTTAATATAATATGCATAGTATTAATTAATTGATGTTACAAACATTTTTTTTTGTAAGTTCGACATTGATGAGGCTACAACATGGTCATGTCCAAGAATAACACCAAATAGGGCAGGGAATTGAACTAGTGACTTAACATCTAGGAGTGCCTTAACAACACATCTGATCACCATTTATCCAAGGCTCCATGGATGACATTACAAACATCTCTTAATCAACATTAAGTGTTTAGTTAATTTTGGCAAATTCAAAATTAGTTATAGGACTTTCATTTATTTATTTTTTTTAATTTTTTTTAGGCTAACATCAATAGCAATTTGAATTGGTGACTTATCACAAGAAATGCCTTAATAGTGCTTCCATTCATCGTGAATCCAAAGCTCCATTGGCTATAACACCTTCATGTTGATTAATCATTAAGTCTAGTAAAAATTGTCTTGAGATGAATACAACTAGCACAACCACATTAATAAATGTGGTAGATTTACTCTGATAGGTGTATATCAACCACATTAGTTAATGAATTACAAAACATGTTATTGATCAACCTTCTTAGCCATTAATTACATTAGGATTGACAAAATTAAAACTTAATATTATTAATATCAATAGTAAATTTTAATAATATTAATAATTTTAGAACCTAATATTAATAATTCCAATATTAAATCTTAATAAACCCTATATTAATAGTATTAAATTAATACTAATAATAACCCTAATAAAATTTTCTGTCATATATTAATCAAAATGACATAATGGATTCACATGATAGTATATGAGGAGACTTGGTATCTCCCTCTTGACCATTTCAAGTGGATAGATTAATTGCTCAAAATGGACGAACAATAATTCAAAATGGTGAGGTCCAAGTTGAATGAAACACACAAACACTAGTCATTTGTAATAATATGTGAATTCAAATAACAAATATTATCCCAATTCAACAATTAATACATGATTAGAGATATGAAACTGATTTTTTTTTTGGAAAACCCTTATTTTCATCCATTGATCATGTATAAGACAAAGAATATTCTTACATTAGTAAATCAAGACTATCCATAATTTCTCATATTTTAAAGAATGGAAAATCATGAAGGTCAATTCCAATATAGACGATGCATATCAACATAATAAAAAAAATTAAACTTTTAATGTTTATAATAGATATTTTGTCTCCCCTAAATGGGATGTTAATGGATGGGACAATAACTACACACACCTATCATAAAGATGCCACCCCACCTTGTAATAATGTTTATGGAATTGTTTGGAAGGGGACATTGATGAGATTTGATGTAAGGTGGAGAGGGATTGTAGGGAGGAGTACAAACTCCATCCCACCAGGAAATGAAATGATGGGGCGATTTAGAGAAATAAAGTGAGAGTGCTAGGAGTTGATGTTTGATTTGTGTTATATCCTTTTCTCAACTAGCCCTAGTGGTGATTCATATCTATTAGGCGTCGTGGGAGGGTAGAATTTCCCCTATCTAAGGGGTTATATGGAGGGTGGAGCCACCACAAAAAACAAAATTGGGTTTTTTGCACCTATTTTTTTGTGGTTTTAGGGACATGATTTTCACTTTTGGTAGTTTTATAGCACACAATTATTGTGGTCCTGTTGTGGCCAGCAACAACCCCCCCCTTGTTCATTTAAGTGTTGTCCAAAATACTAAATGAATGGGGACCCTTAGTTAAATTTTAGAAAAAAGCAAGAGTTTCCTTTCTTCAAAATAAGGTTACCATCATAAGCTTAGAAAGGTCTTTTGAATATTTTTTAACCTAAATCTATGATAAGGGAAATATCTTTAAAGCCGCGTTGCAAAAAAGATAGGAAATGCCTCCATTTCTCTATAATATCGGTATGCGCAAGACTCTCGTGTTAAGCATAATATCGCATCGCAATAAAGTAATACTCATAAGGAAAAAACTTCAAGATTTACCGATCTGCGATAACACCGATCACAAGATCGCATATCGCAGAAATGAGCTGACAAGATTCGACAAACATTAAACTTCTGCGACCTGCGATGTTGCGATCGCTGCGATATTATATTCGTATGTTTGCGCGATCTGCGATGGTGCGATTTGCGATGGCGCGATCTGCGATGTTACGTAAGCAAATCATAAATCACTTCATCACGAATCCTTCGAGCACACTATTCAAAGAAAAGCCACTTACCATAATCTGACTCAAGATCATGCGCTTTTAATGATAGTAAAGGAATTAGTTGTCAGCTATTAAATGAAATGAAGACGCGTGATTTTGTAAAGAATTACTTCACGTAAGGTGGCATATTTGATATATCTGTTGCATTTAAAACTCTCCCATCACCTTTCTTGATAGTCATTTCCATTTCACTCGTAAGCTGCAGGAACGAAGAACTAAAGACGATTCAAAGCCAAACGCAGGAAGAAATGGGAAAGAAAAATAAAGCTCAAGGCTCTGAGGTGAAGGAAAAGACGAAGGAGATGGCGCCTTTGTATACAGACACAGCCTGTAACAGAGACGTAGGGATATCGACATGGGAAAGCATGTACAGACTGCTCGAAGAAGAGAATCCCAGAATAATGAAGGTTGCTGCTGTCGCGGGCTCACAACACTCTTCGGAGGCGTCCTTAAAGGAGCTAGCATGTTCATTTCTTCACCGGATAGCAGCAAGGCCCAAAATTCTACCATATACGGATATGATCAAGTGGATACTTGACAATGCAGAGATGAACAATAGACAATTCAAGATTCAAGGACATGGGCTCATCGGATCATTCGCTGCATAAGATTTAAAGCTTATGTATCATCTTCCTGAACTACAGGCGACTTACAATGCACAATTCGTTAAGAAATTTGTGGCAGAGAACCCAAACCTAGCAGAGACCACCACGGGGTACCTACCAAATAAACTACGACTGGAAGCAGAATGGAAGCAGAAGGCGCAGGAAAGGGGAAAAGCGATCCAAGCATTAAACAGGTTAAACTGGGAGTGTTACTAGGCATACTTAGTCAAGCCGCATAGTCAATGGATGACTGTGAAATGCATCATAAACGCGGCCGAAAAAGTAGTGCCAGCTCTCATAGATTCTGTTTTCGCAGCCCAGCTCAGTGCAGAAGTCAGCCAACCGACTCTCCTCAAGCCCATGATGAACACTTGCAGCTTTAAAGACCAAATTCAGAAGTAGCCTTATTTTAGAATGTTGTTTTTTCTTTTAAATTAGATTAGAAAAAGGACGGTCATTTGAAAACCGCATCCTAAATTTTGTAAATACACTATTATTAGAATTAGGAAGTAGTATTTTAACCCTTCTCATGCATTTGGAGAAGGGTCCAGAAATTTGTCAAAAAACTTGTCCTCAGAACATGCACTTTTGCACCCTTGGAGGGGGTTTTGATGAATGGATGGATCAAGGTTTATTAATGTTTGCATTTGATATCTGCTACTGATGTTGCACTTCTGTACTCTTAGTAGATGTTAGATCAAGGAGAGATAAATCATTGTTGCTTGAAGCTTATGAGTGGAACCAGTCATAAATGGTACTTTTATCTCTTGACCGTTTCTGTTTATATTCTTAAAGTGATATACAGTTTTTAGTTGTTTATATGTTACTGCATGAATGTGTGAGTTACCATTTGGCACTTTTGTACGGTGGAGTCATTTATTTATGTTTGATATATGAATAACTTATTATGCGATATGTTGTTCACAACTGTTTTGCCTAACTTTTTATGAAAAGTGGTTTATCTTAATTGATTTCTATTCTTATGATAGCTGAATGATCTTTATTACCAGTGATTGTTTGAAATCTCTTTAGATCGTATAGTAGAAGAAATACACCCCGGGTTAGCGTAGATTAGATGTGTTGTTTCTCATTAGATTACAGTAGCATAGAGTTAGTTTAAAAGTTTGAATTAAATTAGCTTTAAGTACTCTTAGATCAGCATCATCCAACTCTGCACACACACACACCCTTAAATTGGGAAACTGGTCCCATTATCCCCAGTCGGACCCGCTATACCAAACGGATAAGGAGCTGCCAACCAAGGTCCGGACCGGATGGGTATCCCCCTTGTTGTCGACCCGATTTTCGGGGCTTCAACAGGTCCATGGTAATGTAATTATAGTTAAGGAACTATGGTTGTATCCTAAACTAAGGTTAAAGGATTAGGGGTTTATGGATGTCGCATGATGTACATTTTTTATATATCATATTAGAACATTGTAAAGATCTAATCTATTGAAAAAAAACTGATTTTCTTGGTTCTGGGTTTGAAAGATAAAATATATATGTTAAATGTGTGTGTGCGTCATTGCAACTTTACCCTTTTTATTAGGAACATGTTTACAATAGTTAATTAGATAGGGTTAAAACCAACATTTAGTATCATAGAATTTTGGCTTCAAGGGGACTCTTTTATGGCTAAGTTTTTGATTAGGCCTATGGTGAACCTTGTTACAATTGGAGATTTGTAGTATTAATTCTTGTGGTGAAATGAAATAGTGAGTAGTTCAAAGATATAGATCAAGAAATTCAATGAACAAATTTTTGAGCTACGGAAGCTAAAAATGGAAGGTATTTTAGTGAAAAAGGATCAATGTATCATTATGCATCCATGTATTGCACCAACAACGATGTCAACAAAAGTTTGGACCAAGTTGGATAGGAATGAAAAGAGTACAATATGGTTGTGTCTTATAGATTCGATATCACTGAATGTTTTAGAAGAAGTTATAGTGAAGGCATTATGGCATAAGTTAGGGGATTCGTATCAATCTAGTTCTCTAGTGAACAAATTGTTCTTGTAGAAGAAACTATATAATCCAAGGATAAAAGATAAAGACTTAGTGATAGAGCATTTGAAGATATTCAATATTATGCTAACTTAGCTATATTCTATTGATATTAAAATTTCAAATAAAGATAAGTTTATCAATTCATTGTGTTGTTTACAAAACACATGGGATATAATTTTTGGTTCATGCCCTAAGTAGTAATGTTAAGCAACCCTCTAGACTGCTTTCAGTTTTGCACCACTAATCCACACTTTGTTTCGATATATGATTTAACCCTCCATCATTCATCCCCAATGCATCACAACACTATCATCTAATCCCCATTGCATCACAACACTATCATCTAATTCCCATTGCATCACAACATTATCATCTAATCTTTGTAACAACACACAATATATAGCATTTGGTCATGTTGCTTTAAGGTAGAAATGTACACCTGTGCTAGGTTAACTCATTTTTCCAAGGCTCAGCCTAACGTGCTTAGCCTCATTTTGTGTCATTCAACGTCATATTAAAACCATAGTTAAAGCACCTTGGCACTTCACAGCATATAACCTGGTGATGAACGAAATGCTTAGCACGCAAGGCACTTTAACAAAACCTTTAGCTTATATCTGGAATCTAGGAGGGATACGAATGCTCTATACTTCGTCGAGCCTCAATAAATTTACGCCAATTCAGCACACCTGAGATGTTGCACCTTTATTCTTGGGGTCAGGGCCGCCACCAACAAGATGTTAGAGGATTTCAATAGTCCTGGATTTTTTTGAGGTTCGATTGGCTCGGATTCATTTCCTCGATCTGGATATGGCTGGTGGTCCAGATAAGAGGCTGGTGGTCCAGATAAGTCAAGATCCAGATTTGTTACAATAAAATATTCAAGTCAAATTTGGTCAGGCCCATTTACAACTCAATTCGGATGTCACCTTGTAATCCGGCTCCAACTCAAAACAATACAGCAATTTATAACAAGCCTGAGTTCACGTACTCTCGGCTATAACGAACTTCGATGGATTTTCCTTGTATTGCAACATACTTCACTTCTTCTTTTCTCAATAGGTGGAATTCTTGTGCTAAGAAACTTTTCGTTTGAATGACAACCATGCTGGGTATTTGAATTGACCAACCTAGAATCAACGAGGCCATGTCAAGTGCTAGTAATCTTCCATCAGAGCACACTATTGATTTAACCGGAAATTCAATCTCCTTTGTGATGAACCTAATCAATGTTTGATTAACAAAACAATTGCATTATATGGTAATCACATGGGACCGAGATAATAAATTCAAGAGCAAGATGATAAGTTGCACAACCTTTCCCTTCCTGAAAACTCAAACAACACTCTTTTAGAATAATAATATTTACTGAGGGCTTCATGGATTCTCGGTTCGAGCGTTCCTTCCTAGGATACTTGAGTTATGTTCTCGAGCTCTACTTTTTAACTCAGCTCCTTGAGCTTTACTCACAAGCCCCTTTTGATCTTTTTACACGGATATTTTACATATAGGTATTGGACGAAAATATTCAAACAAAATAGAGATTCTTTTGGACATTTGTCCATTATCCCTAAAGCTATCTCACAACTCAGTTGGTCACTTTTTGTTGTTACACATGCTCATTTGGGAAAAATACCAACTCATTAAAGCAACTTGATATCCCAACTATCCCAGATTCTTTAAGAACCGGGCACATGTAGTTACATCAAAAACCTACTATTTCTAATTTATATAATTTACAATTTGAGGGAAATTCTTTCCCTTTGGAAATTTTAGGACCCCTTTGGGGTCTAGTCAAAATTTGGACATCCTAGGGGTTGATGCTCCTGCATTAGACTCCACAAGTTGAAAATTTCCATGACCTCCTAGTCATGAGCCTTCAACTTGTTATCTTCCTCATGGATCCCACACTTGGTTCTTCAGTTGTCCATTAATTATTTGTCTTGTTGTTCCATTGTTGTTGATAGTCTTCCAAGATCCCAAACTTCATTTTGTAGTACCTCATATGCCTTGTTGAGGTAATATTACACAAGCAGTTTTATTCTTCTGCTAGTTTTCCTTCTTTTCTTGTTGTATCTTCTCTTGGGAACCTTTCTCATTAGCAACCAATTTTTGTCAATCTTGTAATCTAGCTTTGTCTTTAGCTGAATTTTACTACTGCCACCTCCTGTGTCATATAGGGAAAATTTTAAGGATGGAAAATTATCTTGAATTTTAAAAACATTGGCAAATCTCACTAGTCCCTAATATGCAAACTACAAAATGTTTATTGATGTATTTGTAAAATTATTCAAATTTATAAAGATTTTGTATATACCCTCTATATAATGTTGGCGATTTTTAAGGTAAAATAATTTTATATTGTAAAATTTGGGCGAATCATCTTTATAAAAAATGGAAATTGGTGAATTTTTTTTTTTTGAAAAATCATGGAAAATTAGCCCACCTGCGAATATTAGCCCCTAAAATTTTCCCTGTCATATGTTGAAATTTTTTGTTCTCGTCATCACCATATTTTTCTAAATGAAATACAAATTTGCCTTTATGACATATCGTTATTGTTTCTACCCCCTTGGTATCTATAAACACACAACTAGTCTGGAAATCAAATGATTTTTTTGCTCTAATCCACTCTTCTAGCAATTTGACTTCCTCAAAGTTCATGAGCATCATATCTAGATGTTGTTGATGACCATTTAATCGAGCCTTCTCTTGGATGCAAATACCAACCAATTTTGTCTTAGTCATTGGTTCTTGCAATCGTACTCTAGTGATTACATTGGTTATTAGTGTATGGATTTCTCCTTACTTCTCTTTATGAGACATTGTTGCCTCATCTTCTTCTATGAAAAATTTTAAATTTTGTCCCCCTTCATCATTCTTGGTACTTACATCCATACACAACTTGTCAAAAAAATTACAAGGCTCCCTAGCCTCATTTTCTCTTAGATCTTTAAGTTGATCTAGCCCCTTCTCTCTATTCATAAGACTCTCATTCCGTGTCTTCTTACAATGTTCTACTTGTCCAAGAGTCAAAAGACCCTTATCCAAAATTGGCCCAAATGTCTCCCTTCAACCTTTTTTATCACACTTCATAGCTACACCTTCTTCCAATTCCAATTTTGCATGGTAAATGTGCACCCTTAAATCCACTATCCTTTCTTCCAGGAAATTTAACTCTACATCTAGATCAACAAAATTTACTTGAACTAGAATTGCAAACTCCATATTGTTGGAAACTAGATTACTACTTGGGGGGGTGTGAATCAATGGTGATGACCTTTGTGTGAATTTTAACCTTTTGTCGGATTATTATTTTGCCACACACATCCATAATATTAGTTGATCAAAACATAAAAACAACAACAATATAAAACATAGTAATCATGAAGGACATCAACACAAACATGCACACATGAAGACAAGTATTTCTAGTGGAAACCCTTTCGGGAGAAAACCACCCTCCTACTGTTGCACTACTCAATTTTATTATTATTATGTTGAACAAATTGTACATGGATTAGCTTACAATCATAAGTTGTAAGACTTGGCTTCCTTCATAGTATTTTGGAACCTATCAGTTAGGAAATCTGTTTCTATCATGGACCTAAGAAAATCTATCCGCTATAATCCCCCATGACCAACCATCCTCACCCAACTCCCATTGGACTATCCAACTCCTATTGGATGGAGAAATTTGTTTCTTCTATTGAATCCACTAAATCACTATCTACTTTGAAGCCTCCACGCCTTCACTTCCTCCATGTGAACCACATTTCACAAATTTTCAAATTCGGCTCTCAAATCTGCTCAACATAAGCAACCCAACAACACCATTGTTCTGCAACACAAAATATGAATAAAAAACTATGCTTGGAGGAGGGAAATTCTTCTCTTCTTCGCACACCAAACTCTTCTCTCTAACACACCACAAGCTTCCAATTCTCTGCCACCTGTAACACATGAACTCTAAATTTTCTTCTCAATTCTATCTCTGATTTTTGCATACAACACTGATAAAACACTACAAAACTATGTGAGCAGCTGCTGCAATCTCTGCTCACTCTCAATGCCCTCACGATGACATGATCTCACACTCTCAAGAAGACCAACCAAATAGACTCAACATATTCTAATATTTATCATTTTTTGGAGTGATTAAGTCAATAATTGCAACTCAGTGATGGACAATTTGTTCATACATTTGATTTTATCCGGATTCAGATTCTTGACTTGATCAATCCACTAACTTCACTTAAATAATGGATATTTTCAATTTTAACTAATTTCTAGAAACTCCCTTACCTTTTTTGACCATACACTGAAAAGTTCTGATCAAGAACATCGTCACAATAATAAAATTCATTGAGATGCATGAGGAATCCAGATAAATTCTAGCTAAAACTCTCAAATGCATGCACAATACTATTGGATCTTGGTTACAACCACATGGATAGGCCTTCTTCCTAGTGGTTGGAGTCCTTCAACCACATACACAATCTTAAATCCATTCCTTTGGGGTAAAGGATGAGATAAAACCAATGAAATCACCTCAGATCCCACCCAAACTTCTTCCAGAGCTTAACAAACCTCTTTAGGACCTCTGGAAGCCATTGTGACCTCTACAACACTTTACCAAATAATTACCACATCACCATCATCATCATAAGTCAAACTAGGTTGACTTAGATGTTAACCAACAACCATACTAACACTTGGGCCATCAACCTGCGCTACAACAAATCTGCCATCAATATGCAGCTCCAAAACATGTTAGACATCCTCCAACACCTGTACAACCAACTCAAGCACCCTCCAACACTTGTCGATCCTCTCCAAGCCCTAAGTATCATATCATCAACATGAGGACCTAATCCGGGACATAGAGACCTAATTTTTCAAACTCCTCAACTCTAACTCCTGTAGCAGCAACCAATACTTGTATGAGGCAACATGATCAAAGAGGTCATCACATATCCAACACAACTCTACTAAACATGCAACACCTTTGCACAACTTACCATAGTGTAAAAACCTCCAAACCAATGAAACACACCACCATCCAACTCCATACAATAATCATGATCATAGAAACATGATCATGAGGAACATGACATCCCCTGCTCACACTCTGTATGCAACACTTGCAAATCACATATCCATCCTCACATCTCCTTGCTAGTAGATATGCCAAAATCAATGCAACACATCAATCATGTGCAAGCCACATGTAACTAGACATACAAGAGCTAACCAACTCTCCTGCAACCCGTGATACGATGTTGACATCAATTCCAACCAACAACACATCTACAACACTATAACACACATCAATGGCAACAATCTTCCTCTTTGGAAATTATGGCAACCCTAGCTAATCAAACTATTTGAACTGTCCTATGAAAATTGATCTCCATCTTCACATTCTCCCCCTTTGACATCAAAGAAAAGGGTTAAACATGTCAAGAAAAAATATTATATGATCCTTTCCATGCAATGGGTTCCATCAACAAAAACATAAACTCCACTTAATATCATATGTAGTTGATGATCAATGGAATGCAAAAATTGAAACATGAGAATAACAACAACACTCCACACAAAAAAAGGTGCAATAAACTCCCCCTGGACATAAGTTATGCCCAATCAACAGCACACAAGAGTAGTGGTATACATCTCCTATCAGCGGCTGAAAAATCCTTATCATATAGTAGCAACAAATCAAATCACCAACACATCAGCAGTAGCATAATATGACCAACTAGCATCAAGAACTCTGATCAACTCTATAGTAGCAACATATATCCAATTAGCTCCTAAAACACAACATCATATAAAGTCTCTCCATCTCATATGTGCATCTCCACACTATACTATCCAACAACAGAAGACTCATAATCAGTAGCAGTAATGACTATCTAGAAGCAACATATCTCTCTCTCTTATCTCAATGAGCAACATGAAAATCCTCTTAGGAAAACATGGTGGAAACAAATACATGATGGAAGGGTCAAAAAAACATGACCAACCATACTCCACTGAATGCAAACATCTCCATGGATGAATGTAATATATATATATATATATATATATATATATATATATATATATCGTTGACAATGCCTCCTTACCATATGCAAGAGGGTACTCCACATGGACCAATGACTATGTCCAAATGATATGAAATAAAGTACAATGATTGATAAACTTATTCCATTGCTATAAAATATGATACGTGATTGTACAATGACATCAATAAGCCCATACATATGGATGAACCATGACTCACGTGACTCTCTCTTAATGCATACATGACTCTAGATGCCCCACTTATGATAAGTATGAGAGTGTACATGAATAATACATGAAATACATGGTTTTATCAACACTACTAACAACCTACACATAGCTGCACCAACTCTCATGGATCTCAACTCTAAGCATGATACATACAAGAATGAGACTCTCTCATACATGGCCATCATAATAATCCTCTCATCAATGCATGTCTAATATAATGTCATAATGCAAGTACATAGAGCATATGATCAACAACATGTCCTCTTTATGGCAACAAGATAATATCAATATAAATCACATAAGAGACATGTATCAACCTCTCCAAATCATCAATCATGGAATCAAGATAGCAATAGTAGCAATCAACAACACATAACAATGTATAGTTGTTATGAAACCAACTCACAAAAAGATAGGAAATATAGATGAACCCCTTAGAAATTAGCCTCTTCGAGGGGGAAACCTCCTTTACATTACATAAATGAACAATTCTTGGATGATACAAATGACAAGACCTCCTTTCTGTATATAGGAGTCTAAGGGGTCATGATACAATCAGAGCTGACATAACAATAATAATGTAAGGGCACAATAATAACAATAGTGGGCTTCTATGCGGCACACTAATAACAATATGGGGACTACATGGGCACAACAATATAATAAAGGGTTTGTACTAATAACAATAAGGGGTTACACTAGTAGTATAGGGACCTAACATGCCCCTCTCCTTCAAAAAGCGTTGTCCTTAATGCTTGAGTAGTTCTTGATGCTTCTGTATAAAATTCTTGTCCTCCCATGTTGAATCTTTAGCGGGTAAGTTCTTCCACTTGATGAAATACTTTGAAATTGATCGATTTTGTAGCTGTCGGGTTCTTGTTTCCGTGACTGCTACAGGCTCCAACATGATTTTTCCTTCCTCGTCAAGTTCTGGAAATATTGTTTGGACTGGGATATTCTGCAACTTTTGAATGAGTAGCCACACTTCTTCATCCTTCTTCCATTCATCCCTTGCTTTGTTTATCCAATCTGGTTGGATAATAGAAATAGAACAAAAAAAATGCTTCCACATCCTCATCCTTTCTTGAGAGTGCATCTAGAACAACATTTTTCTTCCCTTTTTTGTAGATGATTTCAAAGTCATAACCCAACATATTTGTGACCCATTTTTTCTGTTCTTCTAAAGATAATCTTTGTTCTAAAAAGTATTTAAGACTATAATGATCCATTTTTACCTTGAAGTGTCTTCCCATTAGGAAAGGTTGCCATTTCCTAAGTGCATGTAATATTGCCAACATTTCCTCTCATAAATAGCTTGCTTGAGATGTAGCCATAAAAATACCCAATCGCCTACATCAAAACTTTTTTCATTGCGATGTTGATCTGCCTGTTGTTTCATTCGATTTTGCACCAAATTGGCGTTATCCTTTAAAAGTTGGAGAACTTTTTCTTGATGCTCAATGTGGTCCTTCACTGCTTGAATCTTTTTCTTTTTGATATGTCCTTCTATCTTGATAGTTTGAGGAGTGGTAATTTCTTGATGCTTGATGTGATCTTTCACTTCTTGAACATTTTTCTTCTTGATATGTCCTTCTATCTTGATAGTTTGAGGAGTGGTAATTCTAGCCAATGCATTACAATATATGGTCAGATTCATTTCTTCTTTCTCGATGTGATCTTTCACTTCTTGAACCTTTTTCTGCTTGATATGTCCTTCTATCTTGAGAGTTTGAGGAGTGGTAATTCTTGCCAATGATTTACAAGATATGGTTGGATTCATTTCTTCTTTCTCTGGAGTTGGTTCCTGGTGTATATCTTCTTCTTTTGATGTTTCTTGATCCTTTTCGTCCTCCTCTTCACAATCAATGTAAAATAATTTCTTCTTAGCACACTTATGACCTTTAATGTATTTGTTATCACAATTGTAACAAAGTCCTTTTGCCCTTTTTTCTTCCAATTGTTTTGGTGTCAACCTTGTAGGTTGTGGAAAGCTAGGAGAAAAAACACTTTCATCTTTATAGTTGTGAGGGGTAGAATTCCTTGTTTCCATAATTTTTCTTTCCACTTTTCTTGCCAACCTGAATTCCCTCTCCAATGAATCATGCTCCCAAAGACAAACCTCATGTTGAATGTTATCCTTTAAAGTCCCTATGGAGACATCAATACTCTGCTTCTCTGGAATATCATTTTCCCTTATATTCAATTTTTGAAAGTCCTCAATGTGCTCTGCCATTGAACACTTTTGTTTGAGATTTATCAATTGGCTAAAGAAGGTGTTTCTCTTTATATCCTCATAATGTGCTATCATTTCCTCCGTGAAAATTGACCATGTAACAAGTGTTTTACAAGAACAAAGCCCTTTATACCATAAAAATTGATCTGGTTCTAAATATGAAGATGCAATACATACCTTTTGTAATAGTTTCACCTCATGTAGATCAAAATATTGCTCCATTTGTAGTATCCAATTTACTGGCTCCTTGCCATCAAACTTCCTCATATCGCCTTTTCTTGATTTTAGGATCTTGATCTTGAAACTACTATAACTCTGTAATTTCATATCTTCCAGTTCTAAAATTGCGACCTGCAGTAGCACTCTCTGTCCTCTTTCCAATGTCACCAGTCTGATTGAAATTGGATTCTCGAAGAAAGAGTTATGCGCAATCTCCCAAGATGACTTGATTATATACTTTTTCAGAAGAGCGAACTTGTATGAAGTTCCACGTGTCACTATTTTGGCATTCGGATCTGAAAAATATACACCAAAAACTATAGTCCGTTCTCTTTCTGTAACGTCTTACGAAATTGTAATCTGATGCTCAGAGAGACAGTTATGACGATTTTCCCCAGGTCACCGGTTTGGGATATAATTCGGGAACCTGCATAAACCCTAAATGTCTTGGACTGTATCTCCGAAAATATAGAGAAACAAGATCTAAAATTTGGAACCCAGCTTCACCATGATTTATGCTCAAATGGGTTTTAATTTTAGAGTCTTAACCTTTGTATAAACAATATTATAGCGAAAATTCTAAGATGAACTGTTTGAGATGAAATTCTAGAGCTTGCGAAAACCCTAACTTCCTCAGATCATATCTTTGAAAATATAGCGAGACAAGATCTGAAATTTGGACCCGAGGTTTAGATTGATCTCTTCTAAAATGGGTTTCTTTTTTAGCGTCTGCAATGTCGTAGTGAAAAAGTTATAGTGCAAATGCCACGATGACCTATTTGGAGCAGCGAAACCCTAGAATCCAAAGCTCTGATACCAAATGTTATGAAACCAGCTCACAAAAAGATAGAAAAGATAGATGAACGCCTTAGAAATTATCCTCTTCGAGGGGGCAACCTCCTTTACATTACACAAATGAACAATTCTTGGATAATACAAATGACAAGATCTCCTTTCTATATATAGGAGTCTAAGGGGTCATAATACAGTCAGAGCCGACATAACAATAATAATGTAAGGGCATAATAATAATAATAGTGGGCTTCTATGGGGCACAATAATAACAATATGGGGAGTACATGGGCATAACAATATAATAAGGGGGTTGTACTAATAAAAATAAAGGGTTACACTAGTAGTATAGGGACCTAACAATAGTGGCCCAACAATAGCATATATCAACAACATCATGAAGAGTTTTTTCAACATGAAAACCCTCATAGTATCAATAACCAAGTACATATATCAACCTTTTGAAGCTACGCATGGCAGAAAAGATAACCATCATATTGTTATAGGAAAAAGTTTCTATATAGAACTGCTCTATCCCACTAAGGTGTGACAGCTGCCTTAGAAACAAATAGAGAAAAGCTACTTATGTTTTTCCTTTATGAATTATAGATAGAGAGGAACAGAAAGACCAACCTCTGTCTTGCGCTAATCCCTTGATTCGATCCCTCTTTTCTTTGATAGTCCTCAGCTACCTGCTCCCTTGCACGCCCAACTTCAAAAAGTACCTGTAAGATCACAGAAGCATAGCACTATACAAAGACATGGATCTATAATCATAAACAATCTAGGATCTGATGTAAATTGACCATACAAATGTAACAAGCATCAATGATACAAAAGCATGGAGGAAAACTCAAATAGCTTTTATTGATAAACAAGAAAAGAGCCAGGAGGAGTTACAACCAGTTGTTCCGACCCAGCATCAACCTCCCAGCAAAGAAGCCCCTCTTCACCTCAAACAAAGCTTAGATCACCCAACAATCTGATGTTTGTCTCAAGAAACCAATAGCAATTCCTTACAATATGCAAAATTCCAGCCTCCAGATCTCTGGGATGAGGGATCCATATATAGATATCTGTAAGGGGGATGAGTCAGCTTGTGATTTGATTAGTGTCTTTTCTCTAATAGTTCTTGCTTCCACTTGGAGACTGAGGGCCTCTTACTCATCCTTGGTCGAATTCAGTGAGGCAAGTGTCACAGGAGAAGATTATGGAAGCTTCCATTGCCTCTCCACCTCGTGGAATGACACTGCCATTTGTCATTTCTCGCCCATCGCACCCCACAGAAGGGACTTTTGAAATGCAACACACCCTCACAGTGTATTTGGGTGAGATGCAACGCACTTAGCCAGTGGAGCAGCTGCAATGAACCTGTTTTGACCAATTCTGAGCATTTTCTCATGGAGAACTTCTGGGAGAAGCTGTAATCTGTTGACCTTGTTCCTTTAGGGGTTAGAACAACACTTTTAGGGACTTAGGAGCCCTTGGTTTATGGACATTTCATGCTTGGGGTTGTAGGGCCCAAAAATGTCTATAACACATATGAAGCATGAGACTCTACAAACACATCTGAATTAGCAACAACAACATAAATATAATGATGTGGAGATAGCAGCAATATATATCTCATCGTAAATCCTCATAAATGTAGACATCAAATACCAAATGGATCAACAACATGAACCCATATTCCTACATCACAAGTTCTATATCTGGATAACAAATCAGGGAGCAACAAGATCATCTCAAGCAACAAATAAGTCAATGCATCAACCCATGATTTCAATGTAAAATCTCCCACAATAGTAGTCAGCTCCCAAACAAAGGACATAATAGGAGTAAGAAACCTCCACAAATCTATCTTAATGGTGCAACATAAGCAACTACAGTATGCACTCTAAGTACCATGCATCATTATAAATTTGTTCTCCATTGATCAAGCTAACATAAGGCAACTGCATATAAACTCATGAATAACTTATGAGAGAACACATAAGCCATACACAATCAAAGAACATTCTCCTGCAACAACCTCATGTTAGATAAGTACATAACATGGAATATATAGCCAACTCCTCCAATCAGTGACTTTTCCTTTAGCTAGCAAGTAAACATGATGCCATCAAAATCACTGAATCATAAGAATTATATGAGATGCTCCCCCTGAACATGTGCCATCACACTTTGTCAACTTTCTTCCTGATCACAATAGCCTTAGAAAATACAACATTAGTAGAAAAAATACATCATTAAGGAAATAAGAATCATTAACATCACATCCTAACTGCATGCATAAAATACAACTTGACAACAAATAGATCTGTTCACATACTTCTCTAGATATGGAAACACCATCAATGGTTTTACATGCAAAACAAGATGTGCAATATGCTCCTCCTAAGGCCATGCAAGCCTTAGTTTCTCCTTGCAGGCTCTTGTTGCTTCTTCTTCCTCCAAAATTTTAGTGGTTGATCTCTTTCATGCAAATGTCTAGTTGTCCTTATACTTGGCTTATTTTTCATATTCTTCATTCCTTGATTAGGTGGCCTAAAGTAAATTGGAGTCTTTAAATATTTAGCCATATGACCAAGATTGGCACACACATAAAACAAGATGTGCCATAAAAATGGAGGAAAAGGCTCACATCTCTTGTTCTTCATTCTACTCTTCTTTGCATGCAACCTGCTGCATTCAATAACCTTATGGCCAAAATAATTGCATGAGTAGCAATAACCATAAAAATGACCATTATACCTGTTTTTGGATGAAATTCATGAAGTGGGTTGTATTCCTTGCTTATTTTCTTGATTAGATATTCTATACCATTGCTTCTCTTGTTGCATGGATCTACAATTTGTTGCAATATGTCTTAGCTTCTAGTAGTTGAAGCATCTCACATCTCCCAAAGGTGAGAATGACCTTGTAGGTGCTTTTCTTCACATCACCTTTGGATTGTCTTCCTTGAGTTCCTTCTTTGGCTGTTTGTTCTATTGATAGCTCTACTTCTTGCTGCTTTTGCTACTACTATCATATACTCGTGGTTGCAACTAAGCTATTTTCTCCTCTATGCATGTTGCAATCTGATTTGCAAGATGAGGAAATTTGGCTACTCTTAAATTGAGTGGTTTTCTTCTCCAAATTGCTTCTCAGTGAAACCACTTATGCTTCCAATATCTCACATTCCTCCTTCTTTTCTCTATATTTCTTCTTCATAACATCTTCTATCGTCTTTGCCTCCTTTAGCCAAATTTTCGATCCATTGATTTCTTATCTTAGTCCATTTTCCTTCTCATCAGAAATATGCAAAAGTCTTTTATGATCTTTACATGCAGTGGTTAGTCTATCCACATCAGCAACTAATTATTATACTACAACCATTTCTGATTCATATTTAGCCTTAACAAGAGAAACATCATTTTCTTGTTCACTATGTAACTCAACAAAACAATCAAAATCATAATTCAAAATTTCCTTCAAGATATTACCTTGTGATGCAACTATTTTGGATGAGATTTCAGAATTTTTTGCTTCATTTGCAATGGACTAAATATTTTCCTTCTGCAAAACCTTTTTCTTTGGATACATCCGATCTTTTCTTATAGCAATGATCCATGATTTACTCTCCAAGCATTCAAGCTTAACTAAAGAGCATTGAGTCTGATACCAATTGTTGGAAACTAGATCACTACCAAGAGGGGGGGGGGGTGAATCAATGGTGATGGCCTTTATGTCAATTTTAACTTTTTGTCGAATTATTATTTTTCCACAGAAATCCACAATATTAGTTCATAAAAACATACAAGCAACAACAATATAAAACATATTAATCATGAAGAACATCAACATAACATGCACACATGAACACACAAGTATTTATGGTGGAAACTCTTTCAGGAGAAAACCACTCTGCTGCTTGTTAGAAAATTAAATATTATAGAGAAACGGAACACATAAAATATTGCATAAACACAAACACAGAAAACACATAAAACAAGAGAGACACAAATATACATGGTTCACCCATTTTGGGCTACATCCATGGAGAAACAACCAGTCCTTCCTTTTATATTATCTAACAAAATGAAGAGATACAACATACAATAGATCCATTGTAATTTCCTCTTTGCTCACACAATATCCTCTCTCTTTCTCACTCAAACTACACCTATACAATCAGAATAAAATTCTATCATATAAACTGAGGGTTGCCTTCTAGGGAAAAAAACCCTAAATTAACATAACTTCTACCGTCATATCATCCATCTAATGAACAACCCAAATTGGCGATGAAATTACAATATTTTACAAGGAAACTTTAAATATATTTTTAGTGGGTAGGGGGTGGGGTGACGATGATTAAACGAGTGGCGTTGTTGCCCGATTAGGAATTGGGGTCCAACACGACGATACCTCTGAATAAAGAAGATAAGCAGGCTCCACACCCAACAATCTCCCACTTGGAGACTGATTATAACAACTCCACTACTGCTTCATTTGTTGGACAATGCTTCCACTTTGGACCTGGTTATTTCTCATCTTCATCATCATACTTGAAGACCATTGAAATGGAGAAGAATCTTAGTTTCTCCCTAGTTATAACTCTTGTTAACATATCTGCAGGATTCTGGCTAGTGTGCATCTTTTCCAGCTTTGACTGTCCATCTTCCAACACTGACTGTATGAAATGGTACTTGAACTATATATGTTTAGTATTCGAATGAAATGCTAAGTTCTTTACAAGATGAATGACACTCTTGCTATCACTATATAAACTCCCCATCTCCTGCTTCTTACCAATTCATCCATAAACCTTTGCAACCAAATCATTTTTTACCAGCCTCTATAGCAGCAACATACTTTGCTTCCATTGTTGAAAGTGCAACAATACTCTGCATTTTTGAAACCCAAATGACAGTTGTTCCACCTATAGTAAACACATACCCTATGGTGCTCCTCCTGTTATCTCTATCTCTTGCCATATTTGCATCAACATATCCCTATAGAGAAATGTTTGAACCACCAAAGCATAATGCTTTATTTGTGGTACCTCTCAAATACCTAAGAATCCACTTCACTGCCATCCAATGTTATTTTCTTGGATTTTTCATGTACTTGCTTACAACTCCCATTGCATGTGCAATATCAGGCCTTCTTCATACCATTGCATACATTAAGCTTCGAATTGCTAATCCATATGGAACTTTAGACGTATAGTCGATCTCTTCCTGAGACTTGGGAAACATCTCCTTACTTAGTTTTAAATGGCTTTCCAAAGGTGCACTAAATGGTTTTTCATTCTGCATATTAAATCTTTCCAACACTTTTGTATGTATTCACTTTAAGACAATGTTAATTTGCAATTTTTCTTGTCTCTAGATATTATCATACCAAGGATTTGTTTTGTAGCACCCAAATCCTTCATTGCAAGTAAATTTTCCAATTTTCCTTTGAGCACATTTATTTCTTGCATGTTACACCCTGCAACAATCATGGCATCTACATACAATAAAAATATAATATAGCTACCATCATTTTTCCTTTTGAGATAAACACAATGATCAGAGTGACATCTAGTATAACCTTTTTCAGACATAAACTTGTCAAATTTTAGATACCATTGCCTTGGAGCCTATTTTAAGCCATACAAGCTCTTCTTCAACCCACACACTAGTTTCCCCTTCCGTTTGACCTCATCTCCTTGTGGTTGTTGCATATAGATCTCTTCCTCCAAATCCCCATGGAAAAGGGCGTCTTTACATCTAACTTCTCAAGATGCAAATCTTTTGTTGCTACTAGACTTAAAATAATTCTGATTGAAGTCATTTTAACAATAGGAGAAAATATTTCATCAAAGTCTATACCTTTCTTCTGTGCAAACCCCTTCACCACAAGTATAGATTTATACCTTTTTCTACCTCCATATTCTTCCTTCAACCTATAAACCCATTTATTATGTAATGTTGTTTTACTGCAAGAAACCTGACTAAGTCCCAAGTCTAGTTATGTACCAAGGAGTCCATCTCTTCTTTCATGGCTAGCTCCCACTTCTTCCTAGTTTCTACCTGCATTGCTTCTTCATAACATTCTGGTTCACCAGAATCAGTCAAAAATACATAATATAATAAAGGAGAGTATCATTCAGGGGGTCTACTTATCTTGGTAGGTCTTCTAACAAGACATTCAAGTGTTTAAGTTTCTTGTTGCTATTGTGGTTGTTGTTGTTGTGGTGGATATTGATCATTATGATTTTCAGACACCTTTACTTTTTCTGTGATCTCATCAAGCATTGTATATTCTTTGTTTTCTTTTTCCTGTTTCTTTTCCTGCATTTGATCCTTATACAAGACCCTTTCATTGAATATGACATATCTACTCCTAATGATTTTGTGATTTTCATAATCATATAATAAATAACCAAAATCATTAACACCATATCCAATAAAGTAACATTTCTTTGATTTTGCCTCAAGCTTTGTTCTATTTTCTTTATTAATGTGGACAAAGGCTTTACAATTGAAAGTCTTTAAAAATGAGTAGTTTACCTTTTTATCTGTCCATGCCTTCTTTGGAATACCACCATCCAAGGAACTTGAAGGCCCTCTGTTTATTAGATAAACTACAATATCTACAACATCTGCCCAAAATTGTAAAGGAAATGTTGCATACAATCTCATGCACCTTGCAAACTCCATGATTTTCTTGTTCATTATTTTTGACACACCATTTTCCCATCATGTTCCTGGAACTGTCTTCTCTCTGTGAATTTTGTGCTCTAAACAGTACTTATCAAACTCTTTGCTGCAATATTTACCTCCATTATCTGATATGAGACATTTCAACATTTTTCCTGTCTCATTCTCAACCAAAGGTTTCCATTTCTTGAAAGTATCAAATACATCCGATTTATTTCAAATACAATAAATCTAGTTTTTCCTAGTTGCATCATTAATAAAAGTAACATAATAATGAGAGCTGCTGAGAGATGATACCTAAGAAGGTCCCCATACATATGTATGCACAAGCTCTAATTTTTCACTCTTATTTTCTTGCCCAACTCTGAGAAACCTGACTCTCTACTATTTTCCATAAACACAATTCTCACAAAAATCCAAATCAACATGCTTCAAACCTGAGAACAAATTTCTTGAGTGAAGAATCTGCATCCCTTTCTCACTCATGTGCCAAAATATCTAATGCTACGATTTTTTATATGCTCCTGTGGAGGTTAAAGAAATAGAAAAATTGGAAATACCATTGCATAAATACACTGTACCAACCTCTTGTCTAGTTTCTATTACCATGGCTCCTTTAGTGACCTTCCAGGTTTTATCTGTAAAATAAGTTACACTGCCTTCACATCCCAACTACCTTGTTGAAATTATATTTTTCTTCAGATCTGGAACATGCCTTACCTCCTATAATAGCAATTGGTTTTCATTCTACTATTTTACGAAAATTTTACCCATTCCAATGATTTTATAGGGTTTATCATCACCAAAATGAACTTGTCCAAAATCTCCTTGAACATAATCATGAAAATATTTCCTATCAGGTGTGGCATGGAATGAGGCCCCTGAATCTACCACCCAGGCATTAATAATATTACCTAATGAAAGAATGAAAGAATCTTGAAATCACCTATCACATTCATTTCATGATTGTTTTGTTGTTGTGCATCTCCTTCTTTTACCTTTCGAGACTTATAATATTTCTTCAGATGTCCTTTCTTCCTTCATTTATAGTACACTATCCTCGATCTATACTTGGATCTGCCTTTCCTTGACTTACTATGATATCCTAGGCCCTTTCCACTTTCCATTTTTCTTCCCTTAGTATATGCAGTCAAGGCATTACTTGATATCTCACTAGAGCTTTTCCGTCACATTTCCTCACAAAGGATTGCACCGACAACATCATCAAAATTTAACCCTACAGAACTTAACTGACTGGTAACCGTATTAAATTCATTTAAATGATCAGCAACAGATCCACCTTCTGACATATTCATATTAAATAAATGCTTCATAAGAAATACCTTGTTTGAGGCCAAGGTTTTTTCATATAGTTTGGTTAATGTTGTCATTAAACCCTCTGTTGTCATTTCCTTTGAAATATTAAAGGCTACTGCCAACACCAGACATAGTCGTATTGTTCCAAGTGCCTTTTTGTCGAGAATATCCCATTCTGTGTTTGTCATACTCATCGGCTTCTTTGTTTTTCTGCTCAATGGTAGGTACAAATATTTCAAATACAGATATTCTTCCATCTCCATCTTCCACAATTGGTAGTTTTAGCCATTAAATTTCCTGACCCTAAACCTACCATCTTCTGCCATTTCTCCCACTCAAACCAGGAACCCTTCTCTCCTATGATTTTATCAAACACATGGACCTTCAGCTCTGATACTAGTTGTTATAAAATTATATATTACAGAGCAATGGAACACATAAAATATTGCAAAAATTAAAACACAGAAAACACATGAAACAAGAGAGACACAGATATACGTGGTTCACCCAGTTTGGGCTACGTCCATGGAGAAATAACCAGTCCTTCCTTTTATATTATCCAACAAAATAAAGAGATACAACCTACAGAAGATTCTGTTGTGAAGTTAAATCCCCTCTATGGATAGAGGCGATCCCTACTAGCCCAAATGGGGTCTAGCAATAATCAAAGACCGATGATGAGGGCCTACCTGGATTCCAATGCTAGTACTTGTAGAAGAGTTGTCGATCCCGTTCCTTTGCTCCGGCTGGTCACAATCCCCATGATCCTCGTGAACGGACACCTGCACATGCAAAGAACGACACAAACACAAGCATAAAATCCAATAGATGCAACTATATATCAGTCAGAAAGGATATAACTCAACATCATCACAAATAATAACAAGAGTGGAACCATAATGATAGTCATCTATTATTGATAAACAAAGAAGAATACAACCATAGTTCTGACGTCAAATCCCCCTTTGGCTGGGTGATCAACAGCACATGCCTTGCAAAGCTTGTTGGGAATGGGGAACAAGCCTCTCTCTCCTTGGTTACTTGGACAAGAATCTCCTCACTTTAGATTTAGCTTCATGGGAATGAAGAAGGATTCTTGTAGCATAAGCTTAGCAATTCTCAGACTTTGGGACTTAGAATTTGGAACTTGGAGACTCACTTGTCAAAGGAAAAAGGACAAGCTTTTATAGATAGAGGAGAAGGAGTTAGGGTCATCCACAAGATTTATGGGATTGGATTTATCACTAAGAAGCTTCCATGAGAGGTGGAGAACTACTTCCCTTCTATGGAGATTCGAAGCCCAACTGAACTAACTCAAGATGGAATCAGTTCATGAATAGTTTAGGAAGAACCTTCGTAAGTTTGTTTGTTAAAAACGTTACCCAACCGGGCTGGCGCGAGTGTGACTCTGAGACAGAGCTCCAGCTGGCGCGCCCTCTTTGGAGGATTTCCCCTATTGGCACGAGTGATACACAGTGGAACCGCGCCAATGGAAAAAGGGCTATTTTTATGGGTATTTTGCAGAAGGTGTTTTCAGGGCATATGAAGTACATACTCAAGGGGATGCAATGCAAGTGTTTTCAGGTTATGTCACTTCTCACAGGTCCCGGAATAAGTCCTCCAATGTGTTGGAAAAGGGGTAACAGGGACGGTGACAAATTACTGTGTAACAGATGCCCCCTAAAGCATGAAGCCCGAGAGAGAGAGAGGGGCAAAATGCTTTACAAGAACATGGCCAACTGAAAACACTGCCGTTGGAGAACCTGCATGAAGAAGTACAACTGATATCTCAAGTACAAGACGTATGTGGTATGGGCGCAACCATCCATAGCAGAGTACATAAAAATCTAGATCCAAGGTATGGTTGCAGCCATCCAGTAAGGATCAATAAGTAGACTCAGGCATGGTCGTAGCCATCCAGTGAATGAGTCATGTAATGATCATAATAATCCACAAAATCGCAACCTGGATCTCAACAGACAAAATCCAGGGTCTTGCGCTCCATCTCGACTCGAATAAAGTACAAGTTCAAGCATGCGAATATGGGAGTCGAAGTCGAACATGCAAGAACAATGTCTAATTACCAGTCAATGATGAAAATTGTTAACAGACGCGAGAGGTACCACCAATAATGAAAATGGTCCTTAAGGTACTATAGGTACAATCTACGGCATGCGAATCAGTGAGCCGGTGTCGAACACCTGTAGAATCATTCGATCGGAGGCCAATGATGAAAACCTCCCATCGAACACGAAGAACCTGCCATTGAGGCATGCAGGCTCCAAAGCGCTTGAAGGGAGTCTCTAGGTCAACTTCCTAGATAATGAGCTGAAGTCGACAGGAAGTGACCTTGATCGAAGGTGGGCCATAATGTTTCCCACATCATCGACACGAGACAGAGAAGGATAAGATGTTTTGTGTGAGGTATCATAGGGAGGTTGAGTATTCTGCAGAGGTCAACTTCTCTTGAACATATTGGCGGCACGACAGTGGACTTGGCAGTATTTGACATCAAATGATCAAGGGTCATGGTGACGAGGTAATGAGCAGATGAGAGGTCAAACAGGATAACCCAAACCCACTGAGGTAAGTGTAAAATCAAGATGAGATGTCCCCACCCAGACACGAATGCAGACAAGTGTCGTGTTCAAGAGCGACATACTACCGACACGACAATAATTGTGGTTCCATTTTCCCCACCATTGCTGGCGAGTACCCTGGTTATTTTTTGATGACAAGCTTGACGGGGATAGCATATGCTTGAAAGGCGTCATTTCGATGGCATCCGATGTCATTAAATTTTAACGAGTCTAACAAAGGAAAACTCAGCGCCTTTTCATGTTTAGAGAGTTTGAAAAGATAGCAGAAAAGGAAACTCCAAGGGTGTCCTTTTTCGTAAAGTTGTGTCTCTCGAGCCCGAAAAAGTATAAAAAAATGCTCGAAAGACCCGCCCGACCATTACGATCGAGGAGTACTTTTCATGAGTAGTGATTTCAACCTGAAAAATTAAAAAGTGATCGAAACCACGTCGCTTCGTAACCGTTAACGAACCTGAAACGAGAAGGGTCCGACGATCTTTTCGTTTTTACACGGTCAGAAAAGGGTTTAAAGACGACTGCCTCTCATTTACATTTAACGAGTCGAGAGGAATAACTCGACGTTCTTTTCACGTTTAGAGAGTCAGAAAAGAGCAGAAAGATGACTCCAGAGTGACTTTTTCGTGTATTTACCAAGTCCGAAAAAGTATAAAATACAACTCGTTTCGTCGCCTAAGCCGCACAAACACCTGTCGCTGCACAAAAACCAGTGTAAAATCCATTTTCGACACAAATATACATTAAAATATTCATAAAATGACTTTTAAAACCTATTGAGGGTCAAAAAAGCTATAAAATAGGTGAAAATGGTAAAAACAAGAAATTACTTTTCACTTTTACCTCTTGAGAGTGACATTAGGGCTTTTGGTGTGCGACCTTTAGGTGACGATTGCGACAAATCCAGGTGACCATTCGGAGCGCCGTCAGTGACAGGTAAGAGGCCTCTTCCCCTACTCCATTTTTGTCCGTTTTGAATTTGTTTTAGGTTGTTTTTCATCCTCTGTGGAGGGGATTTCAAAAATGAGGGTTGCGCCCATTGGCGCGGGTTTCGGGCATGGACCCGTGCCAATGGGGAAATTTTCCATAAAGGCTCGCGCCCATGGGCACGACTGTTTTAGAAACAGTCGCGCCAACGGCCGCGCGGACTTTTCCTTCAAAATTTAACAATTCTAAAGGCATTTTACTGCATTTTTAAATTTCCCAAGGGTCTAATTCAATGCTTTGACCTTGTGATTGCAGGAAAACACGCAAAAATGGTAGTTGTATGGAAAGAAAGAGAACATGACCAAGTAGACACATTGGCCCTAGCAGATGAAAACTACATGGAAGCGCTTAGAGCTTGCGGGCTCAAGAAATACTTCCTCCTGTCTTATCTACGAGCTCAGCCAGAGCTCTTGCAATATTTGATCAACTTATGGGATGAACAGGATCAAGTGTTCCGCATACGGGACCAAGTACTGGAATTAGACATGTCTGACGTCTATTTCATCACTGGATTGTCACGTAGAGGGCCGGTGCCCTGATTGACTGGTAGTAGGCCATCCGGGGAGAAGATGGAAGAGGTGAAGGCTCGAGTTTGCCCAGGGGCAAGATATGGGTCGGGCAGCTCGAAAGTGGATATCCCCACTATTCAGGACCTAACACTCAGAGCTCTGTTATTCACCATCACACGAGCTGCGGGGGCACAGGCACCCCATGAGGCTACGAAGAATCACCTGATACTGGCGACAGAGTGTCTTAACCCGACGGTCTTCAATTGGGCATCAGCAGTGACGACCAATATGAAGAGGCAGCTAACAAAGGCCAAGCGCGGCAAGATGCAACAGTTCGGGTATGGCTCCATCTTGGTGACGTTCTTCTTGGAACGTGTGCCACTCTTCCAGGGCCAAGGGGCCCTTGTTCCTGACCCGGCACCTCGAGAGCCGAGGATGGCTCGTTGGGCGGCACTGATGCTGAGAGGGGGGGCGGTCAGCAGATGTCATTTAGACCTGAGTTTTTTGGGTGGC
Organism: Pinus tabuliformis; assembly: GCA_031772625.1. NCBI lineage: Eukaryota > Viridiplantae > Streptophyta > Pinopsida > Pinales > Pinaceae > Pinus > Pinus tabuliformis. The sequence continues at coordinate 197,601,557 of CM062816.1, forward strand.
TTCGCTGCCAATTGATCGTGGTGGAGGACTGGCCATATGTGGGGACAGACTTCACCGACGACCCTGATCTCCCATTGCCAGAGGGAGAGGATTGGGATGAGGAGATAGGTATGACCTCATTTTGATTTTGTGTTTTATGATTTTTTTTTTTTTGTTAATACATGTTCATTCTAACAACGGTTATATGCAGATGTTGGCCCAGAACGCCCAACTGGCATGTCTCCTATTGCAAGGAGACACCAAGCTGTAGTGGATCCTCAAGAGGAGGGTGATGATAGAGGGGAACTCATCCAGAACCTTGAGGGTATCACTTGAGGGATCCCGGATTATGCTCGGCTAGTGGATGTCCCGTTAGCGTATCAGAGGTACACGGTGGGGGTGCCCAATCGCATCCACCGACTCCTGAGATGTTTAGTGTGAGCAGTGACGTGCTACCATGAGCACCATAGGGATTAGATATCTAGGCTTTATTTCCATGCATACTTTTTGAGAGACATGTCGTATCCGGATGTATTAAGACGAACATGTATTATTTTTTTATCTATGTGATGCACGCTGTGCAAAAATTTCGACACATATACATATACATATGCCTATTGTCTATTATTGTGCTTTATATGCTTTCTTGTATGATGTTTTGATTATATGTTACGCAAATGTCTGTCCAATACATGATTAGCCAATGCATCAGATAACGTGTTCAATCGTCGTGGAATATGCTGATATGTAATGAAATCAAAATTCCTCTTTAACAACTTAACACGTAAATACAACCTTAAAATGCGATGGTCTCTGACGGAATATCGCCCATTGAGCTGGTGGACGACAAGTTGAGAGTCCAGGTTCACAACCAATGTACGAATATTGAGATTAATCGCCTCGGCCAGTAATTCAATCACAGCACTATATTCAACGACATTGTTTGTGGTACAGCCTAAACACACAACTTGAAGATCTATCAACTCACTGTGAGGATCATAAATCACCCACGCCGCAGAAGACAAGTTGCGGGAGCTGCGGCAGGCACCATTAGCGAAACCAACGTTAGGTGCACCAGACATCTACACAAGAAGCAAAAGACACAATAAGCGGCAATCATGCCAACACACCAAGACAAAACATGAAAACATGCACACACAACACACTTGCTGAAAGCACATGTATGTACAAAAAATAGAGTGCACGCATGATACTTGTTCAAGTTAAGCCCATTTCGGGACTTACCCTATTGCACCGCTGTGTGACCAGCCTAGATAGTGTAGGCATCATCTCGGCTTGTTTTGTAAAATGATCAATGGCACCGATGATCTGCCCATGCCCCCCGGCCGAGTGAGGGTTACAAGCTAGATAATCAATGTCCCTCTTCGCAAAGGGGCCGAGGGTAGCGACAGTGTGCAATGGGGAATCAGAATGAGTGGAAATCAATCCAATCGAAACAAGATTCGAAGGTGGGAGTGAGAAGACACCCATGAGGGCAGGGTCTTTAAAGAGCCCGGCTCCCACACTCTTGAATGGAATAGAGGTATGCTCCACAAAAGGCACATTACCTTCAGAAGAAGAAGTGAAGAAGGAGAGCTGGTCTACCGTGATAATTTTCTCCTGATGAGGGAAACGAATGACACAAAAGAGGGACGAAGCCACGACACGCATGGCATATGTCCAGCTCCAGCCCAAAAGGAGATTGTAAGTAAGATTAGCATCGACAACTTCAACTTCCACTTCAATGGTCTTCCCTTCTAAAGTAATCGGAAATCGTTGGAGGATATCGTAAGGGCGAGATTCTCTCCCATCAAAGGCTTCTAGTGTCGTTGGAGACTGACTCAAATTCAGAGACCCAATACCCTTCCAGCAAGCAACAGACATAATGCAAGTTGACATGCCTTCATCAATAACTGTATGATGAATCATTTTTGAATTGATGATGACCTAAATGAGGAAGGAAATCTGGTGAGGCAATCTCGGTACATGGCTCTCAAGATCAAACGTGATCAAATCCGAGTCGGCCGGGTCGATGCCACTGATGGCTGATAGCAAGGACTTCCTCTAGGGGGGCAGCTCTGGAGAACTTCTAAATCGGACATAGCTGACGGAGCCTGAGCTAAGTCCTCAACGATGCTGTAGTGCTGGGTAGCACGAGAATTAGGGTTGTAAGATGATCTCCGAGTACACCTTTAGAAGGGGGTCAAATAGGCGTCTCAGTGCTAGGTCTCTCGATATGGACCGGACTAGAACTGGATGGAGGAGCACTTGAGGGGACCTCAGGCTCCTTCCCGGTGGATGACGGATATTCCTTTGCTCGAGTCGTAATATGAACGGGAATCGTTCCAGCCATGAACACCTGGGAACCAAAGGGAGAAGAAGACGAGGATGGGTCAGCCACCATTTGCGCTTGATGTGAGGGGAAAGGTTCTTTCAGAACCACAGGAATCCCAGGAGCACCTTTCAATAAACGACTAACTTCGGACTGCCTTGGGCAGTCTTTGGTATAGTGATCCTCGTCACAGATAAGACAAGGATACTTTGGTTTACGTTTGGCTCCTTCCTTGGGTGGAGGTTTAGGGGAGTCCTGTCTGGGTTTCTCAGATTTATCCTTTGCTTTCCCCTTCTTCTTTCCTTTCGGGGCTTTATCCGCCGTAGTGGACTGGACGGCGTTGACCTCAGAAGTATTTCCGGAATTAGATACACCCTAAGAAGTGTTTTCATTTGAAGCATTTGATTTTTTCTCTCCAGGGTTCGCGGATGATTTCTTCGAAGACGGATTTATAGAGCCAATAATACCGTCAACAGATGGCTTCAGGGGAGCTTTGGAAGTTCCAGGCCTCGGGGCATCAGGAAAATAATCATATAGGGTACCGTATGTTAGGATATTCCGACACATAGGATATAGTTAAGTTCAACTTGGTCTAGTATAGAGTTAGGTAAAGTGTCTTTCTTTACCGTTGTACATTTTGTAACTTACAATCCGACGGTCACGATATGTAGTGATCCGACGGTTCACTCTCACCTCGGTATTACTGACACTTGATCCATGGCTTGACACCCGATTGGTCCATGAGTTCTATTTAAAGCGCATGGAGGGTCATTGTTCGGGTAATCCGTGCATGAGAGAAGCTTATGTAAATTTTCATTCTTTGATTAATAAATTGCCTGTAGTACCCACGTTGGGACAGGTCGTGGACTGTTTCCCTCTTTGAGGGTTTTAACCACGTCAAAAATACTGGTGTATTGATCTGTGATCTGGTTGTGAGCGGTGTCCTTTTGGTATTCTTTCTGAGGAACTTACCCTGTAAATTCCTACATGGTATCAGAGCTATTTGAGGGCCGCGTCCGTTGGTGATCCAAATCTGAAGCCGGTAGAACTGCATGCGGCTGTCGTTTCCTAGATTTGCTGTTTCTGACTGCTTTCGGGCCGAGATGACTGCTCTGTTGCGTTCGGAGCATCTGTTCCAGTGAGGAACCCCTTTCGTTTCACGCGAAAAGGTTTTCGGTAGCCCTAGCTGCGTCATTTTTCAAATCGGGAGGTATATAGTGTTTTTTGCAGTTTACTGTTATTTTCTCTCTGCTTATTTCGGTTTCGGTTTATTTAGCCTTTTTTTTAACCGGATCTATACCTTTCATTTCTACGTATGCTCTTTGCCCTGCGACTCTGTGCGATCTGGGCAAATCAGAAACAGAAAGGAAGAATTTTTCTCATGCGTATGCTCTTTTCCCTGCACCTTAGTGTGATCTCGGAAAATCAAAAACATTGAGAAAAATATTTAGTTTTTCGGCTAAAGCTAACTTTGAGATTTTTTTTAAAAATTTCTAGTTTTTTGGCTAAAGCTAACTTCGAGCCGCAAGGTTCGTTTTTCTTTGCATATTCGTGTTGGGTTTTGTGTTTTGTGTTTTGTAGGGAAAAAGAGCTTTCTCAAGGCAAGCATGCAAACCAAGCCCCCCCCCGCTCTCTCTCTCTCTCTCTCTCTCTCTCTCTCTCAAATTTTTTGTATAGATCAATTGGTTCAAAGCTATTTTAAGAGAGTAGAGGTCTTGGGTTCAAGTCTCCATTTTGTGGGGGCAGATTTTTTCATTCCCGCACATTCGCGCACTTTGCCGGCAACGTCAACAATTGTTTTTCAAAAAGCCATAACTTCTTCATCCGGAAGCCTTTTTCAGAGCCGGTTTTTTTAAAACCGCCTATTTTTTCGAGATCTATCCATTGGAACACTTACTTTCAGCATCTTCAGCTTCAGGTTTTTTAAAAAAAAATGGAAAGTCCATGCCAAGTCATTCTTGACAGCACTAACTACTTCCAATGGGTAGCCTACATGGAAGATTTACTTAGAAGTAAAGGTCTCTTCAGAATAGCCACAGACCAAGAGAAGAAACCAAAAGATGAAGACAAGGCTGCAAAATGGGAAAATAGACAAGATCAAGCACGTGGTTTGATAGGGATGTCTATTTCTCCTGATCTTAGATTCCACATTGCAGAACTTGAGACTCCTCATGAAGCATTAGAAAAACTCGCTAAAGTTTTTGGGATTAAAAATGAAATTAGAGCCCATCAACTTGAAAATGAGTTGCTTACTTTGGATCCTAATAATTTTTCTTGCATTGAAGATTTCTTGTCCAAATTCAAGACCCTTAGATATCTCTTGGAAGGTGTTAAAGTTAAGAAAGAAGATGGTAACCTTATTTATTCCATCCTTACTAAGTTGGGACCAGCCTACTCTGTATTTGTTTCCACTTTCCATTCTACAAGGGAAGCTTTCATTTGTCAAGGAAAAGACTACAAGGCCCCTTCCTTTGACTCCTTTTGTGATTCCTTAATAAGAGAACAAGAAAAACTCTTACACCTTGGTCTTCTTAATCTTGGAAACTCTTCCACGAAAGCGTTAGCCGCCCAGCAGCAACCAAATTCAAAGAATCCTAAGAAGTCATATCCTCAAAAGAATGGTCCTAAACCAACTCAGCCTCAAAATGAAAGATCATTTCAACAAAATGATAAGACCAATAAAAACAAATGGAAGAAGACTGATAGACATTGTAACTTTTGTAATCGAGATGGCCACTTAGAATCTAAATGCTTTAAGAAGATGGAAGCCTTGAAAGCCGCAATGAAGAAACATAACATCCATCTGGAGCCTACTTCAACTTCAACTTCCGGAATGGCACTTTCTGCATGTCGTTTTCAATCATCTCAGTCTGGTTATGCATTAAATGTATCTTCTTCTTCTTCTCATTCTCATGAGTGGCTCATTGATTCTGGAGCCTCTTATCACATGGCCAAAAACCAAGCCATGTTTTCTTCTTTAAATGATTGTAACACCAAAAATATATATGTTGGTGATGATAGATCTCTTAATGTTGTAGGGACTGGAACTGTTCATCTAGACAATGGTCAGTTTAATGATGTATTATGTGTTCCAACCTTATCCTGCAACCTTCTATCTGTCTATCAGATAACTCATTCAGGTGAAGGTAAAATTGTTGAATTTTCACCTCATGATGTTGTAATCAAGGATCTAAAAGATCCTAAACAGATTCTAGCTACTGGTCTTGCTGATGATTCCACAAGGTTGTATAAGTTTCACAACTTTGGGTCATCCAATCTTCCCTCAGTATTTGTTGCTCATAATGATGAAGTGAGCAAACTTTGGCATGAGCGATTTGGTCACTTAAACTATCGCTCCCTTCAGCATCTATGTAAAGAAAATATGGTGACAGGTCTTCCTATGGTATCTTGCAGAGATGGTGTTTGTTCCAGATGTGTACTCGGAAAACATCATCGGGACAGTTTTGACAAACATGCCTCTTGGCATGCCTCAGCCCCTTTACAGCTTGTGCACAGTGATTTATGTGGTCCTCTTCCTGTTGCTTCATTCTCTGGCTGCAAGTACTTCTTAACTTTCATTGATGATTTCTCCAGACGCACTTGGGTATACTTCTTAAAACTCAAGAGCGAAGTATTTAACACATTTTTGGCCTTCAAAGCCTTTGTTGAAAAACAATCTGGACATCAAATTCTTAAGCTAAGAACTGATAATGGTGGAGAATATGTTAAAAACACATTCATCAACTTTTGCACCGAAAATGGAATTCAAATGCAACATACTGTTCCATACACTCCACAACAAAATGGTGTAGCTGAAAGGAAAAATCGCACCTTAAAGGAAATGGCTAATTGTATGCTGCAATCTAAAGGACTCAGTCTTAGTTTTTGGGCCGAAGCAATTAATTGTGCAAATTATATAATCAATCGCACTCCTACTAAGGTTCTAGAGAATATCACTCCAGAAGAAGCTTGGAGTTCCATTAAACCAGATGTAAGTCACTTTCGTGTGTTTGGAACTGAAGCATGGGCCCATATTCCAGATGAAAAGCATAAAGCTTTAGAACCTAAGAGTGAGAAATGTACTTTTGTTGGATATTCTGAAGATGTAAAAGGTTATAGACTTATTCCATTTAAGTCCAAAAATGTTATCATTAGAAGAGATGTAAAATTTGATGAAAATAAATCGGCCTGCGAGCCTAGTCCGGCGGATGTGCCACCTCTTCCTATCTCTTCTACTTTTGAAAACATTTCTTCTTCAGATGATGAAAGTGAGGATGATAATCCTCCCCCACCTTCTCAGGATCCTCAACTTCCAAGATGGGTCCGTGCTACTCGGGATGCAGCAGGTGATCTTGCCGGTGATCCTACAGATCAGCGACATACACGTTCTCAGTTTGAAAGAGCCTCTTCTTTACTGGCTCAAGCTCCAGTAAATCATGATCCTGACACTTTTGCAGAAGCTTTAGGCCATCCACATTGGGAAGCAGCTATGAATGAAGAATATCATTCATTGATGACAAATGATACATGGGATCTTGTTCCTCTACCAAAGGGACGCAAACTTGTTAGATGTAAATGGGTTTACAGAACCAAGTATGGACCAGATGGGAAAGTTGATAAACATAAAGCTCGTCTCGTTGCTAAGGGCTTTTCACAGGTTGAAGGCATTGACTACACTGAAACCTTCTCCCCTGTTGCCAAAATGAACTCTATCCGCCTTGTTCTTTCCCTTGCTGCCTCTTTAAAATGGGAAGTCCATCAGATGGATGTTAAATCTGCCTTCTTGCATGGGGACTTGCAGGAAGAAATCTATATGGAACAACCCATTGGCTTCATACAAACAGACTCCAGCCTTGTTTGTCGACTTAAGAAATCCCTTTATGGCCTCAAGCAAGCTCCTCGGGCTTGGTATGCCAAAATGGATAGCTTTCTTTTAGAATTTGGCTTTTCTAGGTGTCATTCTGACAATACTGTCTACACCAAGAAAGTGGGCAACTCTCTTATCATCCTTGTTCTTTATGTTGATGATATTATTCTTACTGGTAGTGATCCCAACCTTATAAACCATGTGAAGTCCAGCCTTAAAAAGAAATTTGAAATGACAGACTTAGGACACTTACACTATTTTCTCGGTCTTCAAGTCTTGCAATCCAAGGAGGGTATTTTCCTTTCCCAGTCCAAGTATGCTTGTGATATTCTTCGTCATTTTCACATGGAAGACTGTAAGCCAGCCCCTTCTCCCTTTCAGTCTGGAGTCAAACTTTCAGTCTCTTGTACTTCTCCTGAAGTTGATGCTACCTTATACCGTCAACTTGTAGGAAAACTCTTGTATTTAACCCATACTCATCCTGATCTTTCCTTTGCTGTTGGCCTTGTTGCTCGTTTTATGCAAAACCCCCGTGAAAGTCATTGGAAAGCAGCTAAAAGAATACTTCGTTATGTTCGAGGTACAGTACAGTTTGGGATTCATTACAGTTCCAAAGCAGCTCCTCTGTTAGTTGGTTTCACTGATTCTGATTGGGCTGGTGACCCTGATGATCGGAAGTCTACTGCCGGTTATGTCTTCACTCTTGGTTCAGGACCTATTACATGGGCTTGTAAGAAACAGGCTGCCATTTCTCTTTCGTCAGCAGAAGCAGAGTATCGTGGTGCCGTGGAAGCTAGTAAGGAAGCCTTGTGGCTTCGTCAGATCCTATCAGAGTTTGGCTTTGAGCAGCAGCATCCAACCACACTTTGGTGTGATAATCAAAGTGCCATTCAGCTATGCAAAGATCCAGTCCAGCATCAGCGCAGCAAACACATTGAACTACACATGCACTTCATCAGAAAGCTCATTCATGACCATGCTCTTGAAGTGCAATATTGTTCAACAGATGATCAGGTTGCAGACATCTTCACAAAGGCTCTCACAGAGGCGAAGTTAACTAAACTTCGATATATGCTTGGAGTTCAGGAAGTTGTCACTAAGGGGGGATAGGCTCTAGTGCCTCCTTCCTTCTCCTATTGTGTCATATTTGTAAATCCTTCAATCCTATCCCAAGTTGTTCTTAAGGGGGGATGTTAGGATATTCCGACACATAGGATATAGTTAAGTTCAACTTGGTCTAGTATAGAGTTAGGTATAGAGTTAGGTAAAGTGTCTTTCTTTACCGTTGTACATTTTGTAACTTACAATCCGACGGTCACGATATGTAGTGATCCGATGGTTCACTCTCACCTCGGTATTACCGACACTTGATCCGTGGCTTGACACCCGATTGGTCCATGAGTTCTATTTAAAGCGCATGGAGGGTCATTGTTCGGGTAATCCGTGCATGAGAGAAGCTTATGTAAATTTTCATTCTTTGATTAATAAATTACCTGTAGTACCCACGTTGGGACAGGCCGTGGACTGTTTCCCTCTTTGAGGGTTTTAACCACGTCAAAAATACTGGTGTATTGATCTGTGATCTGGTTGTGAGCGGTGTCCTTTTGGTATTCTTTCTGAGGAACTTACCCTGTAAATTCCTACACCGTACTGGGAATAAACCAAGTCAAGGTACTGAGCACGTGCAATAGCTTGCTCTTCAGTTACACATGCCCCCATAGCAATGTCCCGTGCGATTGCAGGGACAAAGGAGGTTGTAAACTAATCAGTCAAGAGCTGATCAGGAATACAAAACTTAATCAAATGATGACGCCATCTCCATTGATGTATATGATCGGAGATGTGCGTGGCCGTGTCCTGTTTAAGAGACGTAAGGAGATGCGTTCCCGTCTCATACCGGATGGGCAACTGAAAGTGAGTTAGAAATGCCATTGCCAATGAGTTGAAATCTTGAAAGGATCCGCGAGTCAACTCAATGTACCACTTAGCAGCCGAGCCGGTGAGAGTCCTTTGGAAAAGGCGGATCCGGATGGAATCGTCAAGCCACGAATTTGACAAACACCAAAGGTGGTAAGTCATAACGTGGGCTTGAGGTTCTTCTCTAGCTTTGCCATCGAATTTGGGATAATCACCGGGTATCTTGGTTGGAACTGGTGGCCATAATGGATTATGAAGGATAGGATCATTAGTCAATTTGGACACATCCGACAGTTCCAATGTTGCTAAGAAAGGTAACTGAGGATTGAAGGACATCTGTGGCTATGGATAAGAGGTAATACCAGAGTTCCAACCAGTTGCTGGTTTCCCCCATTGACTTTGTCCGGACGGACCTGGCCCATAAGGGTTCTGTCCGTAGGGATTCTGTCCATAGGGGCTGTAGCCATAACCGGACGGTTGAATCTGGATTTTCCCCCCAGCATCCCATCGATTACCAACTTGGCCTGCAGGAGCAACATACTGTTGCTGGTAATTTTGATAAGGAGCGACCTGCATTTGTTGATAATTTTGGTACGGGGCCAACTGAGCTTGCCCCTGGGGTTGCTGGTAACCATATGGTTGCTGGGCTCCATACTGAGTTTGGGGACCAGGCTGCGCTTGGTAAGAAGGTTAGGATTGAAACCCACCTTGCATCTGAAGACCAATTTGAGTCTGGGGCCCATGCTGGGGCTGAAAACCGGGTTGAGCTTGAGAAGCAACCACCATTTACATGCTTGGTTGAGCAGGCCCAAAAAGATGTCCTTGAAAGGATGGAGATTGGGCCACCTGTCCAGAAGGTTGCCCTGGTTGAGTTTGGGATGGACCCACTTGCCCAGAAGGTTGAGCTTGCTGGGTGTTAGGTTGTCCTTGTACAACAGAGGGTTGTCCTTGCGGAACAGATGGCTTAGCGGATTGGACGGTTGGTTGACCCTGAGGTTGACCAACTTGTCCAGATGGTTGACTAGGCTGGGCAGTGGGTTGGCCTTGCTGCACGTAAGGCTGACCACCCTGCCCAGAAGGGTACCCTTGCTAGATTCCAAGTTGTCCTTGTTGCATATAAGGTTGTCCTGGATTCCCATAGGGTTGACTGGAAGGGTATCCCTGCTGGACTTCAGGTTGTCCTTGTTGCATATAAGGTTGTCCCGGATTTCCAGAGGGTTGCCCAAGATAAGTGAAAGACGGACCACCATAGGCCGAAGGTTTTCCCTAGAAGGGTTGTCCTTGTGGGCCTCCAGGCTGCCCTAGATAGGATTGACCATAATACTACTACCCATGAGAAGGCTGCGTGTAAGATGGCTGACCTTGATACGATGGTCCTTGGTAAGGCGGTCCTTAATCCGAATGGGGCGCTTGGCCACCACCATAACCAGTGGTACCCCAAGCGACGCTTAATGGAACTGAGACCTCAACTGCAGGCTGAGATGGCAAGGAAGTATACAAATGATGCCATATAGGGTCATAATAATGATTTGGACCTTGCACGCCTGGATTTTGGATGGCATGCGAATACTGATTATATGCCTCCCCTGCTGGAGTGGAACCAGAAGAAGGTGGGGCACTAAGTGCAGGATGAACAACTCTGGGTGTATGTGCCGACTGGCCACTATTTACTGGGCCGTGAGACGGACCAGCAATAGTAGTTACAGTCGAAGATTCCATAACGACACTAACAATCAGTGTTGAATACACTACACAAACAGTTGAAATAGTCGGGACTGAAGTGACAACTGTATTGTGAACTTGTGGAATAAAACATCCCGTATTGGGAGTGATGTGGTGAACCCACATGGTACCTGAAGAGGAGTTCCTAGAACCCATATCATCCCTCAAAGCCTTATAGCGTAAGGGTACCGGGGATGTGGCCGGGATAGGAGTTTCGATACTTGACAAAACAGGTGTCTCACTCGCTATAGGAGATGTGTCATCCATGTCAGAGGAAGACATTGGGACCGAAACACCAGTAGGAGTAAAAGGAATATCCTCTTCGTAAGGCTCCCAAATGGGGTTCCAATGAATTTCGTAAGCCTCATCGTCTGGAGAGCGAGAGTTAATCGGTTGGATACTCGGAATAACAGGGAGAGTATCACTCACAACCGGTACCTCAAGAGCAACAGAAGAAGTAGACCCTTGGTCAATTGGAATGGGAGACGGGATCGGTGATTCCGCCAGGATGAAAACTTCAAAAGATCCTAGGCAAACTAACGAGAAAGGACCCTACTCAAGCTAACGCAAAAAATATCTAATCGGGTAAATGTGAATCATGGCCGAATAAATTTTAAGACACAGGAACAAAACTTGACCTTTTCATTTTTAAAAAGTTGAAAAAAGGACAAAAGATGACTCTAGTCGCCTTCGAATGTTTAATGAGCCTGAAGTGACAAGTGCTCAAATGGACCTTTTCTTTAGGGAGTCCAAAAAGGAACGAAAGTGACTACTCTGGAGAGCTAGGCAAAAGGGTTTACCAAACAAATCCGTAAAACTACATATACACCTTGGCAGTCATATGAAAACCAAGGACTTTCCGTACGACAGTCAATCTTCCCGAATGCTGTGTTCGGTGCATTACGGCTTGTAAGGCGGCAGACACGGCTTCCCGTGGATAAAGGATGATAACCTAGTGGGGTCTCCCCATATACTCAATGGTACGTGGGAGAACATGTCCGTAATAGACCACAATTGAGTCACAAAAGGAGGAATCACCCAACCTTGAGTGGAAACAAAAGTGACTAGGTTTAACGACGCTGGAGCACGTCTTTAACCTAGACCTCTAAATGTGTGCGTTATGTTCCAATGCGTTGTTAGATTTATTCAGTTCATTTTAAAGTTGATCTTGGATTATGTTTCAATTTTCAGGCCCTACCATATGTAATCTCTCAAAATTCCCTAAATGCAAACTATATGCCAAAATATGTCATTTCATTCGATGAATGCTAGTTACAAGAGGGTTTGAGAGCTTTCACGCAAACGGAATGATCACAAAACAACAAAGAACTTCCCTAATGCAGCTAATGGAAATTAACAAACTTTTCTTTAAGATCACTAATCACTAATCAAAATGAAAAGTTCTAATTCTCATTAACTAATAAAAAGCAAAAGAGATTTTTTCTTTTGTTGATGGAAAAACGCACTAAACAACTTTGAGAAATGATAACAAAAGAGTAAAAACACAAATTTCACTCAATGCAAACACATTCAGTTCCCTAAATCACAAAGCAAACCTCCAAAGAACGAGAAAAATCCCAAAGAGACCAATGAGCCGTGTAATCTAGGCTCAAAGTAAGACGAAGCGGAATTCAAGTGAAGACGAAGCAAGTCAACCAAATAATGCAATAAAACAATTTACAACCACCGAACAAGTGCAAGGGAGCAAACAAAGAGTCGACTGGACCACTAGAAGATCAAAACACCTGAGGAAGGCTCGACACATAAAGCCACTAGATACCCTAGGGCTAGAAATGTGAAATCGATGGAAAAAAGCAAACACCCAAAGGGTAACAATCAAAGCCAGTAAAATCACACTCCAACACACTCAAGTGGTCTAAAAAAAGGTACCCAGAACAAAAACTAAGCTTAGAGGGCTCACATCCAAGCAAACTTCAAAAGTTCCCAGGCCTGGCGCGACTGTCAGGCTGAAACTAGCGCCTTTCAAGGATTGGCGCAGGTTGTCAATGTGCAACTAGCGCCAATTGGCGCGACTGTAATGTTATAAAAGAGCGCCAGCAGAGTTTGCTATGGAAAAATAAAAAACAAACGAGCCAAAGCTAAGTCAACAGTACCCAGGTACACCAAGGGGCAAGAAGCAACACAGGGACTCAACCCAGAAGGCTAACCAAGTAGGAGAAACCAAGAAACAAGGCAAGTTCCAAGCCGTTCAGTTTGTAAACCAAACCGGAGATGGCCTAAAGTGGCGTTGATCTACTTTGTTAATGCGGAGCAATAGCGTTTCGAAGGCTATCTAGCCGTACTTCAGGCTCCGTCTAAAGTTTAGAAATCAAACAACAAGACAAAACAAACAACAAGGAAAAAAGCCAACTCCCGAGCGGAGTCGCCAAATTGTTGTGAAGGTAAATACCCTTTGCGGACAGAGGTGATACCTACTAGGGTCTAGCAACAATCAAACAATGCTAACACACAGGTTCCTAATTGCAAATCAAAGACTGATGATGAGGGCCTACCTGGATTCCAACGCTAGTACTTGTAGAAGAGTCGTCGCTCCCGTTCCTTTGCTCTGGCTGGTCACAATCCCCACGATCCTCATGAACGAACACCTACACATGCAAAGAACGACACAAACACAAGCATAAAATCCAATAGATGCAACTATATATCAGTCAGAAAGGATATAACTCAACATCATCATAAATAATAACAAGAGTGGAACCATAATATAGTCGTCTATTATTGATAAACAAAGAAGAATACAACCATAGTTCTGACATCAAATCCTTGTTTGGCCGGGTGATCAGCAGCACATACCTTGCAAAGCTTGTTGGGAATGGGGAACAAGCCTTCTCTCCTTGGTTACTTAGACAAGAATCTCCTCACTTTAGATTTAGCTTCATGGGAATGAAGAAGGCTTCTTGTAGCATAAGCTTAGCAATTCTCAGACTTTGGGACTTAGAATTCGGAACTTGGAGACTAACTTGTCAAAGGAAAAAGGACAAGCTTTTATAGATAGAGGAGAAGGAGTTAGGGTCATCCACAAGATTCATGGGATTGGATTTATCACTAAGAAGCTTCCATGAGAGGTGGAGAACTACTTCCCTTCTATGGAGATTCGAAGCCCAACTGAACTAACTCAAGATGGAATTAGTTCATGAATAGGTTAGGAAGAACCTTTGTAAGTTTATTTATTAAAAACGTTACCCAACTGGGCTAGCATGAGTGCGACTCTGAGATAGAGTGCCAGCTGGCACGCCCTCTTTGGAGGATTTCCCCTATTGGCGCGAGTGATACACAGTGGAACCGCGCCAATGGAAAAAGGGCTATTTTTATGGGTATTTTGCAGAAGGTGTCTTCAACGCATGTGAAGTACATACTCGAGGGGATGCAATGCAAGTGTTTTTAGGTTATGTCACTTCTCACAGGTCCTAGAATAAGTCCTCCAATGTGCGGGAAAAGGGGTAATAAGGACAGTGACAAATTACTGTGTAACACATGCCATTAAGGAAGGTTGTTTTCACATCCATCTAATGTACCTTCCAACCCATCTGTGCTGATAGTGCCAATATAGATCTAATCAATGAGTACCTTGCAATAGGTGAAAATGTCTCATCATAGTCAATACACTCTACCTGTGAAAAGCGACGGGCCACAAATCTAGCCTTATGCTTCTCCACACTACCATCTGCACCTTGCTATACCTTGTAAAGCCAACGTGAGCTCACCACTGACTTGTCCTCTGGTTTCGGGACCAAATCCAAAACACTGTTAAGAACTATGGAGTCATACTCCTCCACCATGGGATCAAAACATACCGACTACTACAGTACTTCCTTAAAGGAATATGTCTCTATCACAACACATTCACCCATAAGATCCATGTATCTAATGTACCTCTCAGGTGACCTCCTCTTCCTGCATTGAGAAGTGGGTGCTCCCACATTCTCCTGTGCATCATCTAACAATATATTAGCCTCTTTGGTTCGCTTTCTTCCCTCTCTAGAAGACTCTGCCTGAGTGGATGTCTCCACTTCTGGATCCTTTGCATGTCGTTGCTCCACATCAATCTGAGGCTCCTCAGCCTTAGGAGATAAAAGCTCCTCATATGCATGTATCTCAAGGTCCCTCTAAAGGGAAAATCACATGGCCTTCTCCTCATTGAATCTGATATCCTTGCGAACCATTGTCATCCTGCTGGCTAGAAAGTACACCCAATAGTTGTGAGGTGTATCAGTGTAACCCACAAATATCCCCAACTCTGTTGTAGGCTCAAAATTCTTCTGTGCATCTTTGGTCACATGGAAATATACCAATGACCCAAAAATACTAAAGTGACCAACATCTAGCCTCTTACTGGAATAAGCTTCATCTAGTATCTTCATCTCAAGTATCCGATGTGGGCTACAATTTTGAACATAAACCGCTGCGTTGAATGCCTCAACCCACAAGTGTAGTGGTAGGCCTTGATCATGCCACAATGCCCTTGCTGCCCCTACCTTGCTTTTTTTATTCCTCTCGGCCACCTCATTTAGCTTAGGGTTATAGGGTGTCATCAACTCCCGTTTAGTCCCTTCTACTCCACAAAAGTTCTTAAACTCATTTGAGACATAATCACCACCATTATCACTCCATAGAGATTTAACTTTCTTGCCCGACTCTTTCTCCACCAATTCTTTAAAATCACAAAATTTTTGAAAGTTTGATCCTTTTCCTACATGAAAAATATCCATCATTTACAAGAATAGTAATCAACGAATATAACATAATACCTGTGTTTGGCCATGGATGTTGTTGAGAATGGTCTACACTCATTTGAATGGACTTACTCTAGAATAGTCTCTGCTCAATTGTATCTGCCATGAAAGGAAGACTTGGTGTATTTTCCCAAAGTACACCCCTTTCATGTATCAACTTTCTCAAGTGTACCTTTGGGAAGATAGATAGAGATTTGCTATAATATCTTCAAAGCCCCATGATGCAAGTGGCCCAATTGCCTATGCCACAACTCGCCAACATCTCGACTCTACACCCTTTCTTCTTTTCTGCTCAAAGAAACACACTCCTCTACCTCTAGCTTATAGAGATTCTTCACTCAAATCCATATCTTCTTTACTTGACCTTGTTGGGTTGTGTTGTATTCTTTCCATGACTAGCCTACGTAGTTAATCGAGGGGTTAGAGGGGGGTGGAACCCCCCCTTCATTGCGTTGATTGCATAGCAGGGGGGTGGTAGGTGCCCCTGTCCAGGGGGTCTGAGGGGGGTGGGTAGCCCCCCTCTACGGGGTATGAGGTAGCACCCTGGCCAAAAAAAAAATTGGACCCTATATTAGGTTGGGCGGACCTACCTATGGTTTTGTGCATGGTTTTCACACATGGTTTTGGACGCGATGGTTTTCTGTCCATGGTTTTGGATGCGATGGTTTTCGGTCCATGGTTTTGGATGCAATGGTTTTCTGTCAATGGTATTGGATGCTTTAGCATGTATAAATATCTATTCTAACATTGAAAGGAATATAATGAAAAATAAATCTGGTTGTCCCGGTTTTGGGATCCAGGGGAAAATCTCTGTGTATATGTTTTTTATGTGTTATGCTCTTGCATTGTTTATTTTCTGTGTTTTAGAATTCGTATGAAGGTAATTTATGTACGGGGTTAAAACCTACATTTGGTATCAGAGTTGTTTTGGCTTCAAGGGGATGCCTTTGTCGCTGAGGGGTTTTGTTCAGGCCTGTGGTAGACCCTATTCAGTAGGAGATATATGAGATTGATTCTAGTGGTGAAAGAAGATGGTGAGCAGTGGAAAGATAGAGATTGAGAAATTTAATGGTTAGAGTTTTGAGTTATGGAAACTCAAGATGGAGGATCTGTTGGTAGATAAAGATCAGCGGATCGTGGTAGATCTAGGTACTAAACCAATAGGAGTGTTTGATGAAGAATGGAATAAGTTGGATTGGAAGGCTAAGAGCACAATACAGTTGTGTCTCAGATTTAGTATTGTTGAATGTATCAGGGGAAGCTACGATGAAGGCTTTGTGGGACAAGTTAGGGACTTTATACCAATCTAAGTCTCTGGTGAATAAACTATTCCAACGGAAAAAGATGTATAACCTAAGGATGAAATATGGAGACTCTGTGAGCATCTGAATGCATTTAATAATGTGGTAATTCACTTATTATATGTTGATATTAAAATTTTAGATGAAGATAAGTGCATCAGTTTGTTGTGTTCTCTACCAGATTCATGGGATAGTTTGGTTATTGCAATAGGTAGCAATGCAACTACCTTGCTGTTATAGACATTTTTGTGCCTTACAGCTCTAAGCATGAAATGTCCATAAATCAAGGGCTCCTAAGTCCCTAAAA
Organism: Pinus tabuliformis; assembly: GCA_031772625.1. Classification (NCBI taxonomy): domain Eukaryota; kingdom Viridiplantae; phylum Streptophyta; class Pinopsida; order Pinales; family Pinaceae; genus Pinus; species Pinus tabuliformis. The sequence goes on from CM062816.1 coordinate 197,618,736, forward strand.
GTGTTGTTCTAACTCCTAAAGGAACAAGGTCAACAATTACAGCTTCTCCCAGAAGTTCTCCACCAGAAACTGCTCAGAATAAGTCAAATCAGGATCATTTCCGCTGCTCCACTAGCCAAGTGCGTTGCATAGCACCTAAGTCCACTAGCTAGGTGCGTTGCAACGCAACTAAATGCACTACCAGGGTGCGTTGAACGGGAAATGACAAGTGGTAGAGTCATTCCACGAGGTGGAGAGACAATGGAAGCTTCCAGAATCTTCTCCAATGACACTTGCCTCACTGAATTCGACCAAGGATGAGTAAGAGGCTTTCAGTCTCCAAGTGGAAGCAAGAACTGACAGAGAGAAGCCACTAATCAATTCATGAGCTGACTCATCCTCCTTGCATACATCTATATATGGATCCCTCATCCCAGAGATCCGGAGGCTGGAATATTGCACATTGTAAGGAATTGTTGTTGGTTTTGAGATACACATCAGAGAATTGGGTGATCTATGCTTTGTTGGGGTTGAAGAAGGGATTTCTTTGCTCAGAGGTTGATGCTGGGTTAGGAATCATCGGTTGTAACTCCTCCTGGATCTTCTTGTATATCAATAAAACTATTTGAGTTTCTTCTCCATGCTTGTGTTTCATTGATGCTTGTTACATTTGTATGGTTAACTTAAATCTGATCCTAAGTTATTTATGAATATAAACCCATGTCTTTGTATAGTTTCCTTCTTCTGTGATCTTATAGGTACTTGGTGAAGCTGGGCAAGTGAGGGAGCAGGTAGCTGGGAGCTGTCAAAGAGAAGAGAGATTGGATCGAAGGACTAGCGCAAGACACAGGTTGGTTCATCCTATTCCTCTTTGTTTATTGTTCATAAAGAAGAATACAAAAGTAGTTTTCTCTGTTTGTTTCTAAGGTAGCTGTCACACCTTAGTGGGATAGAGTAGATCTAAATAGACACTTTTCCCGATAACAAAATGGCGACTCCACTGGGGATCGTGTCTAGTTAGTTTGTTTGTGTTTCTCTGTTGTTTGTTTCATAAACTTAGAAGTAGCAATCGAACTGCATTTGCCATTAATAAATGCAAAGTAGACATCTGCTGCTTCAATCCATTCACTGGATCTGTTTATGATTTGAACAACTGATTCATAAACTAACTGATTGCCCTTGTGATAGCTCTTAGAACCCCCCTTAGATCTACCTCTGATTGTGCATTACTGATTGCTTTTACTCGGCCAAAAACCAAAGATTAAACTGCAAACCGTGACCCAGAACCCAAATAGAATTCTCGTTTCTGCCCCAGCGCAGGCTCTGTGAAGAGGTTCTGCATTTCAACGCACTTCCCGAGAGGGCTACCTGCGCTGCAATGCAGTTTCTCTGTGTAACAGGTGCGCTGATCAGCCTAGCCTTGTGCAGCTGAGGTTCTTTGCTTCATTTTTTCCAGTTTTGTCTCTGATTTTTGTAGCCTGTGATCAGTATTTCACTGTTTCAAACCCATTTTCCTTACTGATATTCCGCCTCAGTTGTACCAAAGAAACTGTAGATGTTTTTATGTGTTTGTTGCATCGTTTACAGTTTTCCATTGCAAAAGTACAATAGTCGTACTGTCGTCCTTTGATTTAGAACTGTCGCAAGTGTCGATTTTGATCATAGGAGAAAGTTTATTTGCTGTTGATAGTAGATTATGCTTTTACTTTTGCCTTTGGTTTGAATTTGTGACTTTCTAGTGTCGAAACGAGTATTTATTTCAAAATCATAAAGTGTTGTAATCATCTCTACCTTTTGATTTCGAAAAGAAGCTTGTTTGTGTTTGTCACTTGAAAGCAAATTCAGATTTGTACAACAACTTTCTTTTTAGGCATCAATATTAAGAAAGTGAAAAACAAAACACATGCATGTGCATTTGCATATTGGTAGTCTGTTTGGCTTGATTTAGGAAAGTGCATTTACAGTGTGCTCTTTTCTCTTTGCGAAAAGATTGTGTCTTTTTTTTCCCCTAATAGCTAGGATTTTCATTGCTGAAAAGAGATAAAAGTTTGTTTATCATATTTAGATTGCATTTTAGGAATTAAATCTACATCTCGTGGTGATCCCAAAAGGCAAACTTCATAAGAAAGATCAACTTAAAATAAATTCAATGAACTTAACAACGCTTCGGAACTTAACGCACAACATTTAGAGGTCTAGGCTAGAGACGTATTCCGGCGTCGTAAAGCCTGGTAACTGTTGTCCTCGCTGATGGTTGGGTGATTCCTCCACTTTGAGATGATAAGTGCCAGTATGGACTTGTGCTCCCACGTACCGTCGAGTATATATTGGGAGACCCCTATAGGCTTAAATCATTTATCCATAGGAAGCCGTGTCGGCCGCCCTACTGATCGCAATGCACCGAACACAGCATTCGGGAAGATTGACTGTCGTACCGTAAAAAGTATTCTACAGTTTTGCGATTGGTTTGGTACTCCCTCTACCTAGACCTCCAGAGCAGTCCCTTTCGTTCCTTTTCAGACTCTTTAACAGAAAAGGTCCATCTGAGCACTTGTCACTTCAGGCTCATTAAAAATCGAAGGAGACTAGAGTCATCTTTTGTTTTTTCTCGACTCTTAAAAACTGAAAAAACAAGTTGTGTCAAAGCGTGTTAAAATTTATTTTAAACGAAATATTCATACCCTTTTCCTACGTTGATCTTGGGTTGAGAAAATGGAGCCTACCAACCAAGGAATTCCCCTTGGTGGAAATCCTAGTCCCTTCTCCTCTTGGGGAGATGTTGGTGCGCCCCATATGGCCACATTGTCGCTTCCAGGACTAATAATTGGTGTTGGAAATAATACTGAGAGGGGGGGTGAATAAGTATTATCACATCAATAAAACTTTTTCATTTCCATATTCAGATTCATATATGCTACTTCCACAACTTCTTATGATTCAGTTAGTTGATCCTTAATGAGTGCATTAGAACATTATCAACCATATTAACAGTAAACAGGTGCAGTAAAATAGAACAAATCATCACACATAAGCCACACACATGAACACCATGATATAAGGTGGAAACCCAATGTGGGTGAAAACCACCTGCTACAAGTCGTCTCAATCTTCTTTAATAAGAAATACCTTTTACAATAGTTCTGTACTGGTGCAGACTTATACCAGTACACAGGCTTCTACTTGCAGCAGGCTACAACCTTCTCTCGTTCTCCAGACTCTCCTGGAAGGGAGCTACAACCCCCTTTGCGCAGGCTGCTACTTGCTGAGATGCTCCAACCTTTACTTGTTTTCCAGCTGCTACTAGAAGGGAGCTACCACCCCCTTGGCTCTTGTACTAGCTGATGTACTAGTACGTAGGTGCGGACCTACCGAAGGCTACAACCTTCTCTTTCTTCCTCCAGGTACCGCGTTTCATCAATTTTCAGACTGGACCCATAAAAATCAATCAATCTTCTGAATCACTCAATCACCAGATCAATACATATATAAGGATAATATGAGTGTTAGCAACCTGATCTAGTCCATTAGATCCATTACTAGATCTCATCCATCAACACAATCAATCAAACTGAATATGTAGAATACTGACACCATTAAACAGTCATCAGAATACATCAACAGCCTGAACCACCTGTAATTTTAAACATCATAGCTCAAATGGTATATGCTACTACAATGAACCAAACCTGCGTACATACGTGCTTTCACCAAAGCCAACCCGCATACAGATCTATAAATATTCAATCATGACTTGCAGCGATTTCAAACTTAAGTTATACCCAGTTCAGATCATTACAAGCGTCAGTATATAGATCTAGAATAAGCATAATCAACTATATAGAGATAGTTCATTTCAAACCATTTGATCCCGATCTATCCTTAGATCTTGTTCTCCATCAACTGGTGAGATCCCTCTATTAGTGTCAGTCTTTCCAGCCTTCCTCCAGTGATCAGACGTGCTCTTACAAAGTGATTTTGAAGTGTCAAGGTCAAATTTTTTCATTTCAGTGAGTCTTCAAGCAAAATTTGGTCACTAGGCATTAGGTCTAGGGTTTGCTCTCACTCTTTTCAAAGTTGCCCAAATGCCAATCTATGTCACTATTCAGCTGAGTCTAACATCATTCATAGGGTTTTCATTATCATCTCAGTGTCTAATGAGTCATTTTACACCTTGTTCATGCTTCAGTTGCGCCTAGGTAAGGTCATTTCCGTCTCCTAGGGTTTTGAAGGCAATTTCTCTTGGACGGTCAAATCATCGGCAAAACTTGTATCCTGATGTTCATACACCTTCCCTTATCCCTAAAGTACCTTATTAAATGCTTCCCATCCCTTAGATCCGCCAAATTCCTCATTTTCGCACAAACCCTAGTTTCTTGCTACAACCTGGCAATTTTCTAGGTTTGACCTGTGTTTTGCCCTTTTGGACCCCTTCCCCTCGCTCAATCTCTGAGATTCCACTTTCCCTTGCTTCCTAACATCCCTCCCCACTCCCAAAAATTTCCCCAAGAATTTAGAAGCCCCCTATCCCCTTCATTTCGCTTCATTTCCACGAAATTCCTTGCTTCACGCATCGGGATCAGTCTCACTCAAAAGCCATTTCAGAGAAATCAAAGATGAATTTTGGGAAACTGAGAGAGGTTTTTGTCCATAACATGCCAAAGAAGAACAAGCTCCTTCACTTTTTGTACAGGTGTCATGGTTTTAGAGAAATGTCAAAATTGCAATCGCAAGATCCAAGGAGGTTGACCAAGGCACTAAAACGACGGAAAAGGCCCGATCCACTCCAAATTTTGGCCAAAGCCTCTTTGAATGAGCATGGTACTTTATTGGGGACTCCCAACCCAAATTTCAAGAAATTTGGAGAAAATTTTGTCAATTGTGAATTTTTTGTGCCAAACACAGGTTTTCTTCACTAATGGGTCGCGCGCCGCGCGCGACCCTTTCGTTGGGCAACTCCATTTTGGGAGAAATCAGCATTTCTGGATTTTTCATGAAAATTTACACTTTCTCAGCCATTGCCAAGAAATTTCACCAAGTTTTGGGCCTCCAGAAAGTAAAAAAAAAAACAAAAAATGACTTTCTGCCACCTTTTTGACACACAGGAAGCAGTCTTGGGAGATTGCAATTTGGGAGGGGCAAATGACCACCAAATTCAGAAATTCCACTTGGGTTGGAAAGTAGACATCTAGACCTTTCCAAAAAGCCCACTTTTTCCTCATTTGGACACCGGGAAGTACCTCAAAATCAGCTCACAAGTAGCGCGACCCGTTGAGCAGTTTTCACAGGATTTCATCTACAGCTCAGGAATTCGCCCAGTTTTGACCAGTTTTGACTTGTGATGGGATTTTTCACCCTCTTTGATGTAATTAATGTATTCTCATGTTGACATGACACTTATTTACCTATTCTAGAAGATTCATTCATGAAATAGCAAACATTTAATGAATGAATTGGTTTCCTAGCTTATAGAGGCAAGTTGTTTTGACTGCCTAGATTTTAGTGCTCAGTTTAGAATTGGTTGAAAAAGCTCCTAGAAGGATGAGCTCAAACCCTAGAGGCAAGGAAAGGTGTTAGCTTGCCTATATTATGTATTTTCTTAGTCATTTTCAGGGGTTGGAGAGGTTGGACTCTTGAGGGAGAAGCTACTATTGTATTATTCATTGTATCTCTGCAGTTTTGGCAAAGGAAGAAAGACCAGGGTTTTGCAATCCTTTTTGGGATTCCTGTGGTTACATGTATTGATGGTGTGTTTCTCTTTGTACTTGTGAATTTGTTATGTGATTCATCTTCTTACTTTTCCTTCTGCAAATTAGGCAAATGAAGTGTTAAAGTAGAATTCATGATTGCCATGCTCTGCTTTTAAGTTTGCTTAATATTTATGTTTTCATCTGTCTAAAGAGAAATCTTGAAGGTTTCTTGCTCTCTTTAGCTCCTCGCCGGTCATTCCTATAAATTCACTTAATTCAAAGGCATCAATACAGTCTCCTACCTTGCCCCAAAGAACCCCCTGCAAAAACTGTGTCCGATCCCCGCACCTAGAATTGCCTTTCCCCAACTTTCCACCAAAACCCTAAAAATCGCAATTAAAACCTTTTTATCAGTTTACTAGCCTAAAATCAGTGTTTCCTTATTGGTTATCTTGCCCATTGAAGATCTTTACCGAGATAGACCGGAGAGAGCCCTCTCCTGCCCTGTAGGGCTAGCTACGAGGCTAAGTGGTTTGATGTTGCCTTGAAGTTTACCTTTCTCAGCCTGAGGTGAAATTTCAAGCGCTAACATATTGGCGACCATACTGGGGAGAACAAACTTGTTTGTGGGTTGATGTGTTTGTTTTATAAGCTACAGACGGAGCCTGAAGTTATGCCAGGTAGCCTTCGAAACGCTTTTGCTTTGCATTAGCGGAAGTAGATAAACGCTGCTTCAGTCAATCTCCAGTCTAGCTTGTAAACGTGACATTTAACTTGTTAATTACCCCAGTACATGTATCAAGTTCAGATCTGATTGTTGATGGTGGACAACGATCAGACACTTGAAAGGCTGAAATCATTCACTTGGCGACTCTAAATCATTTTCGAGATCAGATCCAAAGACTCCACTGGAGGATGATCCCGACCAGTAAAAACATGAAAGGACAACATGGACAGATCAGGTACTCAAGTTGGAATTTCATCCAAGACATTTTGTTCTTTGTCATAAATTATTTCTTCTCTTTTCCCAAGAATGTTAAGAAGGCTTTGCAAAGTATACTATGCTTGAGAAGAGATCCTCGGCCTGCAGTTGATTCATTCCTTTTGAAGATTGTGAATACCAAAGATTTGCATGCCTTTGAGCTTGATCAAGATCCTTTTTCCGAATTTTGTGATGACCATATTCAAATTGATGAATCTCAAGAGACCAAGACTGATTCTATACCTGCTGTACATACCCCTACACCTTGTAAAATTCCAGATCGGTATAAACCTCTTGTTTTACCTTCTGTTCTTCATGCTTTCCCCGAAAACTATGATCTATACTTGCCGAGGTTTGATGGTGAAAGTAAAAATGTCAACGCTGAGCAACATGTGCAGAATTTTGAGAATTTTCTAGATCTTTTTGAAGTTGATGAAGAAGATGTCAGTATAAGGCTTTTTGCTCTTTCTTTGCAAGCTGAAGTTAAGAGTTGGTTCAAAACCCTGCCTAATGCAAGCATCTCAGATTTCCAGCAGTTCGCCAAAGTTTTTCTCGATAGGTGGATGATCGGGCAAAACCTTTTCTTGATTGTAGAAGAGTATAACCAGCTGAAAAGATTGCCAGGGGAGACAGTACAACAGTTTTCAGCCAGATTTAACCAAGTTTATTATTCGATGCCAGTTGATATAAGACCTTCTCCTAGATCTGCTCTCTTGCACTATCCGGGTGCCTTTGATCCGGAAATGGAGTTTCAGCTGAGAGAAAGGGATATTGCAACGCTTCATGAGATGCAAAACAGTGCAGTAAATGTAGAGGCGCATCTTCTGATCCGACGGGCAAGGTTGAAGGAAGAAGAGATGAAAAACATAGATCCGGAAAAATCAACATCTCTAGAGGTGAAGCTTGACATTTTGGTAAGTGCAGTGGAAAAGATGATGGACAAGATCAACGCGAGAAATGATTATGATGTTCAAGCTCATGGCTCGCTGATTGAAGAAGAACAAGTTGCTGATCCAAAACATTTTGTTTCTTATCCTAGTTGTCATAGATCTGATAATGATTGTTTTGTAGATCATCTTGGAGAAGAGAGATCTGTTGATATGACCTGCATGCTTGATGATATGTTTTATACCGATGACTTACCTCAGTTATATCAGTATGATGATGATTATGTTCTCCAAACAGAAGCTAATCTTGCAATCAAACAAGCAGCTAGTTTGTGGGAGGAAGAGGTTCATTTTCAGCAGCTCGAGTACAATGATCAAATGATGCATATCAGCTATGACATTGACGAGGAAAGTGCATCAAAGTTTGAAGTAAGTGAAGAAACTTTGCCTTTTTGTTTTGATTCGTTTCAGTTCATCAGAGAAAACTACCATGCAATCAGAAATCAAATGTCAACAAGTCTTGATTTGAATCATCTTGAGAGCAATGAAAATTTTGTTCAAGACTTCTCATATTCAGATTTGCAACCCCCGAAAGCCATTGATTGTCAAGGTGCAGCTGAAGACTTGGAAGTGCACACACATGATTTAATGATTCAAGGTGACTCCGTACCATTCTGTTTTGAGTCATTTCAGTTTTTGAAGGGTAGATTGCATAGTAAATCTTCAAATGAACAGCCTATAACAAATCAGCAATCTCTTAGTGTTAATGTTGAGGATGAGATAGATAACAAAATTCTTGAGCAGCCTGTAGCATCAGATTTGCAGCCACCAAATGAACTTGAAGGGCAGATTACAGATGAAGCTGTGGAAGACGAAATACATGATTTGATGATGCAGGAAGATTCTATACCCTTTTGTTTCGAAGCATTTCAGTTTATAAGGCAGAATCTTCGTAAAATCTCTCAAGAAAAAGATGAACAACTAGAAGGATGTCATACATTTTCAATAGATACATTACAGCCGTCTTTTCAAGTTTTTCATGATCCAATAGCTGATGTTTTGGATAAGGTTTGCAGTCAAAGTCTTTCTCCATTAACTACATGTGAGCTTGAAACATGTGCTGACATGAACTTGATCCGGCAGCCAGTTTCTTTGTCATTTTTAGCAGAGGTCTCATCACAAGGCTCAAATCAAAGTTTGCATTCATGGTATGAGAAGAGAAATCCATTGGATGAGCTAAGTTCCAGTGTGCTTGAATTTCATGATCCTTATGCAGTGTTTTTGGAGGCGGATAGAGAATTCATATCATCCAACGGATTTGTTTCCAAGTTGTCATGGGAGTTGCCTTTCAGTAGTTCTCTCTTGTTGGTCATAAGTGAGCACTTGTGGAGAATTCGAACAGCAGATGGGATACTTACTTGGTTGCATTGGTTGTTTCATTTCACTTGATCAGGTGATGAATGAAACTGTTAGAGTAGGTTTTGATGAATAAGCTCCCCTTTGAGCATCATTTCCAGTTTGTCGGTTGTGTTTAAGTATTGAGTTAGTTTTTAGTTGAGTGAGAGTCAATTTGTGTTGTCAAGTCATCAGTTTTCAGTCATGCATTTTAGGTTGAGGTTTTGACTCCATTGCCCAATGGACGAAGGCACTGTCTGCTCTCCCAAAGATCTGCCGTTCTTGGCACCTCCAAGGAGCTACCATCCCCATTGGAGCCAATGTTAGTGTCAGTCTTTCCAGCCTTCCTCCAGTGATCAGACGTGCTCTTACAAAGTGATTTTGAAGTGTCAAGGTCAAATTTTGTCATTTCAGTGAGTCTTCAAGCAAAATTTGGTCACTAGGCATTAGGTCTAGGGTTTGCTCTCACTCTTTTCAAAGTTGCCCAAATGCCAATCTATGTCACTATTCAGCTGAGTCTATCATCATTCATAGGGTTGTCATTATCATCTCAGTGTCTAATGAGTCATTTTACACCTTGTTCATGCTTCAGTTGCGCCTAGGTAAGATCATTTCCCTCTCCTAGGGTTTTGAAGGCAATTTCTCTTGGACGGTCAAATCATCGGCAAAACTTGTATCCTGATGTTCATACACCTTCCCTTATCCCTAAAGTACCTTATTAAATGCTTCCCATCCCTTAGATCCGCCAAATTCCTCATTTTCGCACAAACCCTAGTTTCTTGCTACAACCTGGCAATTTTCTAGGTTTGACCTGTGTTTTGCCCTTTTGGACCCCTTCCCCTCGCTCAATCTCTGAGATTCCACTTTCCCCTGCTTCCTAACATCCCTCCCCACTCCCAAAAATTTCCCCAAGAATTTAGAAACCCCCTATCCCCTTCATTTCGCTTCATTTCCACGAAATTCCTTGCTTCACGCATCGGGATCAGTCTCACTCAAAAGCCGTTTCAGAGAAATCAAAGATGAATTTTGGGAAACTGAGAGAGGTTTTTGTCCATAACATGCCAAAGAAGAACAAGCTCCTTCACTTTTTGTACAGGTGTCATGGTTTTAGAGAAATGTCAAAATTGCAATCGCCAGATCCAAGGAGGTTGGCCAAGGCACTAAAACGACGGAAAATGCCCGATCCACTCCAAATTTTGGCCAAAGCCTCTTTGACTGAGAATGGTACTTTATTGGGGACTCCCAGCCCAAATTTCAAGAAATTTGGAGAAAATTTTGTCAATTGTGAAATTTTTGTGCCAAACACAGGTTTTCTTCACCAATGGGTCGCGCGCCGCGCGCGACCCTTTCGTTGGGAAACTCCATTTTGGGAAAACTCAGAATTTCTGGATTTTTCATGAAAAGTTACACTTGCTCAGCCATTTCCAAGAAATTTCACCAAGTTTTGGGCCTCCAGAAAGTCAAAAAACAAGCAAAAAATGACTTTCTGCTACCTTTTTGACACACAGGAAGCAGTCTTGGGAGATTGCAATTTTGGAGAGGCAAATGACCACCAAATTCAGAAATTCCACTTGGGTTGGAAAGTAGACATCCAGACCTTTCCAACAAGCCCACGTTTTCCTCATTTGGACACTGGGAAGTACCTCAAACGCAGCTCACAAGTAGCACGACCTGTTCAGGAAGAGGGCGCGACCCGTTGAGCAGTTTTCACAGGATTTCATCTACAGCTCAGGAATTCGCCCAGTTTTGACCAGTTTTGACTTGTGATGGGATTTTTCACCCTCTTTGATGTAATTAATGTATTCTCATGTTGACATGACACTTATTTACCTATTCTAGAAGATTCATTCATGAAATAGCAAACATTTAATGAATGAATTGGTTTCCTAGCTTATAGAGGCAAGTTGTTTTGACTGCCTAGATTTTAGTGCTCAGTTTAGAATTGGTTGAAACAGCTCCTAGAAGGATGAGCTAGACCCCTAGAGGTAAGGAAAGGTGTTAGCTTGCCTATATTATGTATTTTCTTAGTCATTTTCAGGGGTTGGAGAGGTTGGACTCTTGAGGGAGAAGCTACTATTGTATTATTCATTGTATCTCTGTAGTTTTGGCAAAGGAAGAAAGACTAGGGTTTTGCAGTCCTTTTTGGGATTCCTGTGGTTACATGTATTGATGGTGTGTTTCTCTTTGTACTTGTGAATTTGTTATGTGATTCATCTTCTTACTTTTCCTTCTGCAAATTAGGCAAATGAAGTGTTAAAGTAGAATTCATGATTGCCATGCTCTGCTTTTAAGTTTGCTTAATATTTATGTTTTCATCTGTCTAAAGAGAATTCTTGAAGGTTTCTTGCTCTCTTTAGCTCCTCACCGGTCATTCCTATCCATTCACTTAATTCAAAGGCATCAATACAGTCTCCTACCTTGCCCCAAAGAACCCCCTGCAAAAACTGTGTCCGATCCCCGCACCCAGAATTGCCTTTCCCCAACTTTCCACCAAAACCCTAAAAATTGCAATTCAAACCTTTTTATCAGTTTACTAGCCTAAAATCAGTGTTTCCTTATTGTTTATCTTGCCCATTGAAGATCTTTACCTAGATAGACCGGAGAGAGCCCTCTCCTGCCCCGTAGGGCTAGTTACGAGGCTAAGTGGTTTGATGTTGCCTTGAAGTTTACCTTTCTCAGCCTGAGGTGAAATTTCAAGCGCTAACACCCTCTTTAGCTCAGATCCAGATCTACACCATAACCCAATCAATGTATTCCAGATCTAGATATTCAATAATTCAGATGATGCTTTGTCAAATGATCTCCTTCCTCTTTTATAGCCTTAGTCCTTTCTCAATACCACGGTCCAAAACCATAGGATCAAAAACCTGTTGGACTAATACCATGAACCAACCATGAAAGTGTGTGAGATCAACACTTTTGGATGCAATACCACGGGCCAAAACCATAGGATCAAAAACTGTCGAACTAATACCATGAAAGTGCGTGAGATCAACACTTTTGGATGCAATACCACGGGCCAAAACCATAGGATCAAAAACTGTCGAACTAATACCATGAACCAATACTTGGGATCAACACTTCTGATGAGGTACCATGGTCCAAAACCATAGGTTCAAATACCAAGGACTAACTACCATGGACCAAAGGTAAGTTCTCCAACATATACGCGCTTTTCCTTGCATGAAAGTGCGTGAACTTTACCCAATACTTGGGATCAACACTTCTGATGAGGTACCATGGTCCAAAACCATAGGTTCAAATACCAAGGACTAACTACCATGGACCAAAGGTAAGTTCTCCAACATATACGCGCTTTTCCTTGCATGAAAGTGCGTGAACTTTTTCTCTACATGAAATAAACTTTTCTCTGCATAAAAGTGCGTGAACTTTTCTCTACATGAAATAAACTTTTCTCTGCATAAAAGTGCGTGAACATTTCTCTACATGAAATAAACTTTTCTCTGCATAAAAGTGCGTGAACATTTCTCTACATGAAATAAACTTTTCTCTGCATATAAGTGCGTGAACTTTTCTCTACATGGAGGAAACTTTGTTGCACTATAATTTATCAAATAAATTTGCTGCACTATAATTTATCATTTGTGTGATTTGCCATCAAGGACAACACTTGCATCATAATGCCAACAATCTCCCCCTTTGGACTTGATGGCAACAATACCAAATCACTCTCCCCCTTTGACATCAAGGGCAAAGGGCGAACCAAGATATTCTCTTTCCTAGAAAGGCATTCCGCTGTTCATACTCCCCCTGAGTACCTGTTGAAATCTCTGAATGAGCTCCCCCTTTGTATATGCCAAGGTGTACCAATCTGTTCATGCTACATGCTGAAAGCTTTGCTCTTTCTGAATTGTGTTGTTCATGCTCCCCCTGACTGTAGGAAAGATCTGCAAAAGATGTTCTTCAAGAAGAACCAAGACTTATACATCATGAAAGACCTTCCTATCACCAAAAGACTCAATACATACATACATCACCCAACCAAGTGAGGATACATTAGAAATATGACAACCAAATACATTACATCTTCATCCCAGGCATAGTGGGGAAACCAAACATAGGCCATTACATGACCTTGATATGACTGAAATATTTCATCAAATGACTACAATAGATAGAGACACACTATTACATCATGAGTCTTGATATGACCTTTACATCGAATGATGTACATGACATTTATAACAGAGACCAAACACCTAAATAAGATCATGATAAACATCAGCAACGATAATGAATGATCTGCTCCATAGCATCTGTCACCAGCAACTTTTATTAGTGCATGAATCATCAAGGTATGTCCATATCAACTCATCCTTTTGAACAGAATTCTGTATATACAGAATCATTCTATCATATGTGAGAAACACCATAGCCATCCAGATTTGCATGGACCAAGTATCATCAATTGGGAATATCAATCAACATATGTACGAAACAACCTATCATCATATAGGTAAGAACTCATCATCATCATGTCTCCAACAATGCAACATTGAATAATCATCCATGTATCCAGCCAACAATCCTCATCCATATATGTGCCAAGAACAATAGGAATCCTGCATCATAACTGTAATATATGATCTTTATGCATATGACGACAACAGCATATGAGTGACTCATCATCAAGTAAAGAAGATGTGAATTCAAATTATGTACTTCTCCTTATCCTTATGAAGATCACCATGTAAGCACCATTAGAGAATCAACCACAAATCTGATCTAAATATCAACTATGTAACCCCAAGAATCATCTGAACAACTCATAACCATATCATAGCAAGATGAATCATTTATCCATATAAGCATCATCACCAAGGACTATTAACCATAATGCCAACAATGCATTAAGAGCATATGCTCCCCCTAAACCTGTGCCATCTATCAGATTTGATCATGCATATTAATCAACAATATCAAGTTAGAACCAAAATACTTCTAACCATCATATCCACACATCATTAGCAAAATGAAACCATTATCAATTAGAGCAAAATTGATCCTTTTCTTGAATCTGTCACTACTGCCTTTCTTCAAACAATCATATACGCGACTATGCAGTAACAAATTCGCGTATATATGCAACTTCCCTTTATCAAGCTTGCGTAGGAGATTGAAGTTTTACACTTCCGACTCCCTCTGTTATGTCTGTATAATGTGTTGTGCCGCCACTTTTTGATTGAACTTCCTTTTTCTTCCATATCTTCAAGTGTGATGATGTTTTCTCCTTTTGGTGTGATGTCCGTGCTTTGTTCCTGCATTCCTTTGCTATATGTCCAAGCTTGTTACATGCATAACATCTTACATGCTTCATATTCCTTTTGTAGCAATCAGCAGCTTTGTGACCAAACATATTGCAAGCAAAGCAATATCCATTAAAGTACCTTGACTGAGATGATCTGTTTGTTTGATGATCTTGAACCCTTCTTCTTCTACATCTGGCTACAACATGTCCAAGGTTATGACATACATAACATTCAACATTATTCATAGGAGGAGTAAAAGATTTTCTTTGAAGAATTTCTTTCCTTGGTTGATGATGAGATTGACCTTTCATCTCTCTTATCTCCTTGTTGATCATTTTAGATTTCTCTTTAGAGTTCCTTACCTCACCTTGTGAACTAGATTCACCTTCAACAGATTCATGAAAGCCAAGACCAGTTTTGATAGCAGGAGATCTTTGACTATTAAGAATATCATCCAAGACTTTAGTACTATCTTGAAAACGTAAGAGCTTATCCTTTTCTTCTAATTTACTTTTCAAGATATTTACCTCAACCTGAAGTTGTTCTTCTTTTTCTAGATATTGCTTCTTCATGTCTTCTTCAGCTTTCCTTTCTTCTTCCAACTGATGCTTTAGCTTGAGAATCTCCTTTTCTTGTTCTTCATTCAGATCCTGTTGCATTTGACGAGTTCTGAAGGCACATTCCAGTTGAGATTTTAAGCTGATATCTTCATTTACCTGTTTTTTAATAGCTTGGAGTAGATCTTTATTCTGCTTCTTTGATCCTTCAAGATCTTCCTTTAGTGAGTGGATCGTGGCTTCAATACTTTCATAGTAACTGGATCTATCTCTGAGTTTCTTGATGGTTGTGCTTCTTTCATTGACTTCATCTCTTAATGATGTCACTGTACCCTGCAACTTTTGACATTGATTTTCCTTGTCCTTGAGTAACTTTC
The DNA here is from genome assembly GCA_031772625.1 of Pinus tabuliformis. Lineage (NCBI taxonomy): Eukaryota > Viridiplantae > Streptophyta > Pinopsida > Pinales > Pinaceae > Pinus > Pinus tabuliformis. The sequence continues at coordinate 197,633,870 of CM062816.1, forward strand.
TTACCTTGCTTCCTTCCTCTGATTGAGCTTTTAGTTTGGTAACTTCTTCTTCGAAAGCACATTCCCTTTTGTTCAATAGATCTTGTTGATCTTTAATTTTGTTTGTAAGCCTTCTAAATACTTCCTCTATTTGATACTTTTCTTGCTCACCCATAAAAGAAAATTCTGTTGCTTCACTATCACTTTCATCTTTTCCAAATGGATAGATAGCTGGAACATCAAAGGATAGCAAATTCATACCTGATAGTTCATCTTCATTCTGAAATGATTCTCAATCTGATTCTCAATCTGAAGAGCTTCTTATACCTAATCCCCAATCGATTCTCCCACTATCATAGTTCTTCTGAGATGTCTTCTTCTTCTTAGGTGCTTTATTCTTAAGCTTCTTTCCCATAGTTCCACGGATCTCCTTCAAGCGATCAAGCTTCTACCAAAGGACCTGCTCTGATACCAATTGTTGGAAATAATACTGAGAGGGGGGGTGAATCAGTATTATCACATCAATAAAACTTTTTCATTTCCATATTCAGATTCATATATGCTACTTCCACAACTTCTTATGATTCAGTTAGTTGATCCTTAATGAGTGCATTAGAACATTATCAACCATATTAACAGTAAATAGGTGCAGTAAAATAGAACAAATCATCACACATAATCCACACACATGAACACCATGATATAAGGTGGAAACCCAATGTGGGTGAAAACCACCTGCTGCAAGTCGTCTCAATCTTCTTTAATAAGAAATACCTTTTACAATAGTTCTGTACTGGTGCAGACTTATACCAGTACACAGGCTTCTACCTGCAGAAGGCTACAACCTTCTCTCGTTCTCCAGACTCTCCTGGAAGGGAACTACAACCCCCTTTGCGCAGGCTGCTACCTGCTAAGATGCTCCAACCTTTACTTGTTTTCCAGCTGCTACTAGAAGGGAGCTACCACCCCCTTGGCTCTTGTACTAGCTGATGTACTAGTACGTAGGTGCGGACCTACCGAAGGCTACAACCTTCTCTTTCTTCCTCCAGGTACCACGTTTCATCAATTTTCAGACTGGACCCATAAAAATCAATCAATCTTCTGAATCACCCAATCACCAGATCAATACATATACAAGGGTAATATGAGTGTTAGCAACCCAATCTAGTCCATTAGATCCATTACTAGATCTCATCCATCAACACAATCAATCAAACTGAATATGTAGAATACTGACACCATTAAACAGTCATTAGAATACATCAACAACCTGAACCACCTGTAACTTTAAACATCATAGCTCAAATGGTATATGGTACTACAATGAACCAAACCTGCATACATACGTGCTTTCACCAAAGCCAACCCGCATACAGATCTATAAATATTCAATCATGACTTGCAGCGATTTCAAACTTAAGTTATACCCAGTTCAGATCATTACAAGCGTCAGTATATAGATCTAGAATAAGCATAATCAACTATATAGAGATAGTTCATTTCAAACCATTTGATCCCGATCTATCCTTAGATCTTGTTCTCCATCAACGGTGAGATCCCTCTTTAGCTCAGATCCAGATCTGCACCATAACCCAATCACTGTATTCCAGATCTAGATATTTAATAATTCAGATGATGCTTTGTCGAATGATCTCCTTCCTCTTTTATAGCCTTAGTCCTTTCTCAATACCACGGTCCAAAACCATAGGATCAAAAAACTGTTGGACTAATACCATGAACCAACCATGAAAGTGCGTGAGATCAACACTTTTGGATGCAATACCAGAGGCCAAAACCATAGGATCAAAAACTGTCGAACTAATACCATGAACCAACCATGAAAGTGCGTGAGATCAACACTTTTGGATGCAATACCACGGGCCAAAACCATAGGATAAAAAACTGTCGAACTAATACCATGAACCAATACTTGGGATCAACACTTCTGACGAGGTACCATGGTCCAAAACCATAGGTTCAAATACCAAGGACTAACTACCATGGACCAAAGGTAAGTTCTCCAACATATACGCGCTTTTCCTTGCATGAAAGTGCGTGAACTTTACCCAATACTTGGGATCAACACTTCTGACGAGGTACCATGGTCCAAAACCATAGGTTCAAATACCAAGGACTAACTACCATGGACCAAAGGTAAGTTCTCCAACATATACGTGCTTTTCCTTGCATGAAAGTGCGTGAACTTTTTCTCTACATGAAATAAACTTTTCTCTGCATAAAAGTGCGTGAACTTTTCTCTACATGAAATAAAATTTTCTCTGCATAAAAGTGCGTGAATGTTTCTCTACATGAAATAAACTTTTCTCTGCATAAAAGTGCGTGAACTTTTCTCTACATGAAATAAACTTTTCTCTGTATATAAGTGCGTGAACTTTTCTCTACATGGAGGAAACTTTGTTGCACTATAATTTATCAAATAAATTTGCTGCACTATAATTTATCATTTGTGTGATTTGCCATCAAGGACAACACTTGCATCATAATGCCAACAATTGGCTTGCCAGTATGGCTCTTCTCAACCAATGTCGTTCAGAACACCACTATTCCTGAACAATCGAATCAGCAATTAGACGAGTCCAGAGTTGCCCACCAGCCTTCTACTTCCTATAATTCTTCCTCTCCTCCTTCCTCTTCGCTTGACGAAACTGGTAAAGCTAAAAGCCAAGTTCCTAAGGAGAAGAAGGAAAAGAAGAAGAAAGAGAAGAAGAAGAAGGAGCCAAAGGCAAATGGGGGAAAACGAGTGTCGTCTAATGAAAATCCACACACTGCACCGACCAGGCCTAAATCGCCATGCGTCATTTTCAAAGGAGACCACCTTCACAGAGATTGTCCTTGCATCCCTCGGATACTAAGGGACTGGTCTCCTTGTTTGCACAATCCGGTGTCATCAACCTCTGATGATCATGTTGAAAGCACACCATCAATTAGTGAAAGTGAAGCCCCAGGACAGAAAGGGAAAGCTAGATTTCCTTGTAAACTGTGCGAAGGCAATCATGCCCTCCACCGTTGTCCCTTCTTAGACGAAGCTAAAAGAGTTTTGGATGATCATCCGGTGTCACCATTACGACTTCCTCCTGGATATAAAAAACTCTTGCCGAGTCCGTCACTAGTTGAGAATCCAGCTGGCCCGCCCAGGTGGTCAGCTGAAGCGCCTATCATTGAAGATAAACCGACTGAATCCATACCAGACGAAAGTCAAAAGGTCGAGGCGGAAGTTGACCCGGTCTTGCCTTCAGAGGTTTTATCTTCAGATGATACAGTCACTGAAGAGAACAAGGATGACACCGTCCAAATTCTCTTCATAAACACACACTCCGACGAACATGGGGGCAATCTACCCGTTCCTTTACCGCAGGAAGGAAGTTTGTCAGAGCCATACCCGGCCGTCTACTCGGTCCCACCTCCAAGCAACCTAGTTGTCTCCTTCGACTGGAATCAACTAGGCAGACCCCGTTTACCAGCAAGCATACCATTCCGAATTATCGTTCAAATATATAAAATGGTTATGGTCGGTACCATCATAGATGAGGGGGCTTCTGTGAGTATCCTTTCCTCTATTGCTTGGAAAGCGCTTGGTTCACCATCGCTTTTGCCTGAGATGAGAAATTTGACAGGCTTTGATAAAGGAACCAGTCGACCTATAGGGATCCTTCCCGATGTGCCCATAACATTGAGAAGGAAGACAGTTCACATGAACGTAATGGTAGTTCAAGGACCCTTGGATTATAACCTACTCCTTGGACGAGACTATATTTATTGCATGGGAGCCATTGTCTCCTCACTCTTTAGAGTAATGTGTTTTCCGCACGAAGGAAGAGTGGTCAAGCTCGTGGACCAGCTTTCATTTCCCAGATCACGCATAGCAAATATACCGTCCCTAAATGGTCTCTTCACGCAAGAAATGTCTCAATTCCCAGTCCGTCCTCCTGATGAGTGCGAGTAATTCAGAGGGATATGACTGAAACCTAGGGGGCATGCGTCCTGGTCTGCTTTGGCAGGAAAACTTCGGGTATAGAGTAGGTTTCCGCGGGAGAATATGACTAGTCTGTACCCCGTCCCTGATTGGAAGAGGGGTTATTCTAGAATAAGATTCTCTTGTCAAAGTTATGTGAGTTGGCGAGCGCCGCCACTCACCTTTGTTTATCTCGGTAGACATTGCCAGAGAAGTGTTTTGTTTACGCCGTAAATAGAACAATCTTTGGGTAACCTGTAAGAGGTAGTACCCTTCCTGATAAAACGAATGTTTTGTCAGCTCGAATAAAGGGTGACCCTTCCTGATAAAACGAATGTTTTGTCAGCTCGAATAGAGGGAGACCTCGAAACTCTGTTTTATACCTGGGGGCATGCAAACCTTTTGGAGTGCAAGAGAGGGACGGCTATTTATTTTTAAAATTTTTAGGACCTCTAACCCTTTAAACTCATAGGATTAGTCATCACCTAACTTGCATAAAGAAAGGATGTGGGGCAAAACTCTGAAAATTGCCGTTTTTATATGAGACATTCTTATCATATGACTGGATTAATCGAGCAGTTTTATCACATAGTTCAAGCTCATTAAAAAATAAACATAAGACCGAGCAAATGTTTCCACCCGCGTTTAAGCTCGTTAAAAAATGAACTATTCCCCGGTAAATAACCACCGTGAATGTAGCATTTCAGCCATTAAAGCCTTGGTCGTGTTTGCACCATCACCTCCACTTTTCCATTGGCCGATCATTCACCTCCATTTGATTGTTTACCAATTTTGAGGAACAGCTGCGAAGAGTGATTTCACTAGCCATCCTTGTGACACTGCCGTGAATGGAAAATTCCAAACCTTACCTGGAATCAGCTGCTACCCATTTTATCACTCGTTCCTCAAAAGACGAGTCTTCTTTAAGCTCTTTTCAACTGACTCGTAAAATATGAAAAGATTGCCGAGTTTTGGCCTTCCAGCTTGTTAAAGCGACAGGAAGTGCTATCCCTCCTCTAGATTTTAATCTTTTTGGACCTGAGGGATTATTGCACAAAAAGATTGAGCGCTTGTTTTGTTCAGCTCGTTAAAGCTAATCGAAATTTCATCCCTTCTGTATTGTTTTATACTTTTTCGGACTTAAGGGATTAGATGACGAAAAAGGAATTTTGGAGTTACCTTTACGTACCTTTTCAGACTCTCTAAAAATGAAAAGGACCGAGTTATCTTTGTCATTAGACTCGTTAAAAACACTAATAGCGACAAACTTGTCTTTAGACGAGAACGAGTTTCACTATCGCTAGGCTCATTAAAACATAGCGATGGGTTTGCCCGAAGGGAAAATTATAGAACAAGCATATGTTATCCTCCTCAAGCTTGACAAAAATAAAGAGGTACTAGTCAGCAATGACTGGGGAAAAATTGGGAAGAAAACTCAAAGAATCTTTATTGGTAGCAAGTCGCTCTTGAACATGACACTTCCACTCCGTGCCCGAGTCGGGTTGGGTTGTTTCATTCACCGGTCACATCGCCATGGTCTCGCCATACCATCCACATTTGGGGTTAATGCTACCAATCCATCACATAAGTGTCGCCGACATGTTCAAGAGAAGTCATCCAGAAAGGTCACCTGTGTCCCGCCCACTACCATACATTATACTCCATTCTTTCATGACCGCCACCCTGAACCGTATATCATCAGATCATTTTCACCTCCATCAAAATCATTTGCTCCGTTCCGTGTCATTGATGTGGGATTCATTAAGGCCCTCCTATGATGGATCACTTCTTGTCGACATCAGCTCATTATCCAGGAAGTTGATCTAGGAACACCCCATTCAGTACTTTGAAGCTTGCATGCCTCAATGGCAAGTTTCTCACTTCCGGCGATAGGTATACATCAATGACCTTCAACCGAAAGATTTTGCGTGGTGTTCAACGTCAAGTCCTTTATTCACACCACGTGAATTGTACTGCAGTACCTTGAGGGTCATTATCATTATCGGTGATTCCTCTCGCGCTTGTTAACAGTTTACATCATTGACTGATAATCAAGCAATGTCTTTCCATGTTCGACTTCAAAACATTTCTCACATGGATCGACTTGTACTTCGAGTGAAGATAGGACGAGATTGAAGACCCCGGATCTAGTTTCATCCATCCGGGCTGTGATATATATTCAAGAAAATAAAGACATTGAAATGTACAGCATTGCAGCACAGATAATCATCCTACCAAAAAGATGATGGCTCTATCAGAATCATCTGTCTACCATCAGACGATGGTCTGTCCTATGTACATGAAAATGAATTTATAAAGCTGAGCATGGGAATGCCCGCCTCAGCTAGATCATGAAAACAGTATGAAGATAATGTATTATATTGTATCTTATTACAGGTCTCCTCCCAGCATTGAAAGAACTTCAGATCCTCCTAATAAATCATTTCACCCGATAAACGGCCTCATACTTTAGGGGGCAACTGTTATAGACATTTTTGTGCCTTACAGCTCTAAGCATGAAATGTCCATAAATCAAGGGCTCCTAAGTCCCTAAAAGTGTTGTTCTAACTCCTAAAGGAACAAGGTCAACAAATTACAGCTTCTCCTAGAAGTTCTCCACCAGAAACTGCTCAGAATAAGTCAAATCAGGATCATTTCAGCTGCTCCACTAGCCAAGTGCATTGCATAGCACCTAAGTCCACTAGCTAGGTGCATTGCAATGCACCTAAATGCACTACCAGGGTGTGTTGAGCGGGAAATGACAAGTGGCAGAGTCATTCCACGAGGTGGAGAGACAATGGAAGCTTCCAGAATCTTCTCCAATGACACTTGCCTCACTGAATTTGACCAAGGATGAGTAAGAGGCTTTCAGTCTCCAAGTGGAAGCAAGAACTGACAGAGAGAAGCCACTAATCAATTCATGAGCTGACTCATCCTCCTTGCATACATCTATATACGGATCCCTCATCCCAGAGATCCGGAGGCTGGAATATTGCACATTGTAAGGAATTGCTGTTGGTTTTGAGATACACATCAGAGAATTGGGTGATCTATGCTTTGTTGGGGTTGAAGAAGGGATTTCTTTGCTGGGAGGTTGATGCTGGGTCAGGAATCATCGGTTGTAACTCCTCCTGGATCTTCTTGTATATCAATAAAACTATTTGAGTTTCTTCTCCATGCTTGTGTTTCATTGATGCTTGTTACATTTGTATGGTTAACTTAAATATGATCCTAAGTTATTTATGAATATAAACCCATGTCTTTGTATAGTTTCCTTCTTCTGTGATCTTACAGGTACTTGGTGAAGTTGGGCAAGTGAGGGAGCAGGTAGCTGGGAGCTGTCAAAGAGAAGAGAGATTGGATCGAAGGACTAGCGCAAGACACAGGTTGGTTCATCCTATTCCTCTTTGTTTATTGTTCATAAAGAAGAATACAAAAGTAGTTTTCTCTGTTTGTTTCTAAGGTAGCTGTCACACCTTAGTGGGATAGAGTAGATCTAAATAGACACTTTTCCTGATAACACTTGCAGTTTGATGAAATAGTCTCATCCTTGCTAATGGAGGAGATGAGACGGAAAATATGGAGAGCCAGAATGGTGATGCCTTTTCTATATGAGGACAGTCCCAGAACAGAAACAAAAATAAGTCATTGAGTGGGAGATCTAAATCTAGAGGGAGATCTAAATCTCGAGGAAAACCTGTAAAGTTGGTTTGCTGGAAATGCAGAAAGGAAGGGCACTACAAAAGGGAATGTAAATCTAAAGCTCTTGACAAAGGAAAGGGATCAGATGATGCTCCTTCTGTAGAGGCAAAAACCACCTCAGATGAAGGTGGGGATGTGTACTTGGCTTCTTCAAGTACACATGTAGATCATGAGGCATGGTTGATTGACTTAGGTGAATCCTTTCACTTCACTCCCCATAGAGAGTGGTTCTGCGAGTATGAGAAATATGATGGTGGTGATGTCTTCTTGGGGGATGAAAGGAAGGCTAGAATCATTGTTCGTGGAAAAGTAAAGTTGAAGTTGCAAGGTGGATGGGTTAGAACACTTTTGGGCATTTTGCATATTCCTGCATTGGCCAAAAATCTGATTTCTGTAAGCAAGCAGGATGATGCAGGTGTAAAAAAAGTGTTCGAGAAGGATACGTGCAAGATGGTTCAGGGAGCACTGGTATTGATGCGAGGAGTTTGGATTGGAACTCTTTACAAGCTGCAAGGTAGCACTGTTGTTGATGGGTGCAATAGTTTTGTGGTTCCTGAAAGTGGAGAAGAAAATCTAGTGGTCTATGGAGAGAAGACCATGTTGTGGCATCAAAGGCTTGGACATATTGGAGAGAAGGGCCTTCGAATACTTCATGGTAAAGGTATGGTAGAAGGTATGAGTAATAGCTCTCTGGATTTTGATTTCTATGAAAATTGTGTTTATGGGAAGCAGAATCGGGTGAGTTTCCCCTCTGGTGGTAAGAGGGAAAAACAAATATTAGAGCTTGTGCACAGTGATGTGTTTGGACCTATGAAGGTTCCATCACTGGGTAAGTTTGTGTACTATGTATCATTTATAGATGACTTCTCAAGGAAAACATGGATATATTTCCTCAAGAAGAAATATAATGTCTTTGATAGGTTTAAAAAATTTAAGGCTCTGGTGGAAAACCAGACAGAGAAGAAGATAAAGGTGTTGAGGACAGATAACGGTGGAGAGTTTTGCTACAAGGAATTTGAAGAATTCTGTAAGAAGTGTGGTATAGCATGACAGAAGACTACTCCATACACACCTCAACAAAATGGAGTTTCAGAAAGAATGAACAAAACATTGATGGAAAGGGCAAGAAGCATGCTCAGTGGTGCCAGGTTAGGACATGAATTCTGGGCAGAGGTAGTGGAGACAACATGTTACCTGGTCAACAGATCACCTTCCTCAGCGTTGGAGGATAAGACTCCACAAGAGGTATGGAATGGTAAGAAACCCTCTCTTTCACATCCAAGGATATTTGGATGTGATGCATATGTACATGTTCCAAAGGAGAAAAGAACCAAGTTGGATAGTAAATTTGAAAAGTGCATCTTTATTGGGTATAAGGATGGTTTAAAGGGTTATAAGCTTTGGAACCCAATAACAAGGAAGGTTGTGTACAACCGAGATGTGGTGTTCAGAGATGTGAAAGATGTTATTAAACATGAAGTCCCATCAAAGGAACCTAAGAAGATAGAGTTTGAGCTAAAGGAGGAAGAGTCAGAAGATGAAAAGCCACAAACTCTGGGTATGAGAAGATCAGTTCGAGAAAGAAGGCAACCAGAAAGGTATAGTCCATCTGCTTTCTGTTCAAATTTTGCTTTATTTATTACTGATGATGATCCCAAAACTATGAAGGAAGCAATAGATTCAGAGGATGGAAAACTCTGGAAAGAGGCCATGGTTAATGAAATGACATCTTTGCACAAAAATGAGACTTGGGATCTGGTGGAGTTTCCAGCTGGAAGGAAACCCATTGGCATCGAATGGGTGTTCAAGAAGAAGACAAATGCAGAAGGAAAGGTGGAGAAATACAAAGCTCGGTTGGTAGAAAAAGGTTATTCCTAGGTGCCAGGAATTGATTTTGGTGATATTTTTTCTCCTGTTGCCAAGGTAGCTTCTATTAGATTACTTTTATCTGTTGCTGCTGCTTTTGATTTTGAGGTAGAATAGATGGATGTGAAGACAACATTTCTTCATGGGGATCTGGAAGAGGAGATCTACATGAAGCAACCTAAAGGCTTTGCAGTGAAGGGTAAGAAATAACTAGTATGCAAGTTAAATAAGTCTTTTTATGGGTTAAAACAATCACCAAGGATGTGGTATCAGAAATTTGACACATTTATACGGGGACTTGGCTTCACCAGAAGCAAAGTAGATCACTGTGTGTATTTTAAATTAATTGGTGACCGTGTTATTTATCTGGTCTTGTATGTGGATGATATGTTGTTGATTGGAAATGGTAAAGACATTATCCAGGATTTGAAGACCCAATTGTCCTCCAAATTCGACATGAAAGATCTTGGTGCTGCAAACTATATTTTGGGCATGGAAATTAAAAGAGACCAATTCTAGTTAAACCAGAGGAAGTATGTAGAGACAATACTGCAGAGGTTTAATATGCAATATAGTAAACTGGTGAAGGTTCCTATTCTTGTAGGTGTAAATTTATCTACCGAACAGTGTCCCAAGACACAAGAAGAGGAAGAGGACATGTCCCGTGTTCCATAAGCAAGTGCAGTTGGTAGCCTGATGTATGCAATGGTATGTACTAGACCAGACATTGCACATACAGTGGGAGTATTGAGCAAGTTTATGTAAAAACCAGGGAAGGAGCACTGAATGGCAGTGAAGCAGGGATTCAGGTATTTGCCCAGCACTAGTGACTATGGTTTGTGCTACCAAGGAAGACCAGGATTGGAAAGAGTTTTGGATATCCATGGCTTTGTTGATGCAGACTGAGCTGGAGATCTGGATCACAGGAGATCTACAGGTGGGTATGTGTTTAACCTATTTGGAGGTGCAGTTAGATGGATGAGTAAGAAACAATCTGTAGTGGCCTTTATCAACTACAGAGGCAGAATACATGGCAGCCACTCATGCAAGCAAGGAAGTGGTTTGGTTGTAGAGATTGTGTTCAAGTATGGGGTTAGTACAGGGAGCTATAAGGATAGACTGTGACAGCCAAAGTGAAATTTTCTTGGCAAAGAACCCTCCTTATCATGTAAAGACAAAGCACATTGATGTTCAGTATCACTTTGTGAGGGATATGATAGAAGACAAAAAGTTGTTGCTGGTAAAGGTGGACACTTTGAAGAATACTGTAGATGCATTGACAAAATCTGTGAGCTCTGAGAAGTTATCTTGGTGTAGAGAAACAATGGGCATTTCAGGGCTAGATAAATGACTAAGCTCTCTTATGGCCCCCTATGGAAAGAAAAAAACAAGTGGGAGAATGATGGGTTGTGTTATATTCTTTCCACGACTAGCCTACGTAGTCCACGACTAGCCTACGTAGTTAATGGGGGGGTTAGAGGGGGGCTGGAGCCCCCCCTTCATTGTGTAGTGGGGGGGTGTAATCCCCCCCTATCCAAGGGGTTTGAGGGGGGTGAGTAGCCCCCCTCTATGGGGTCTGCGGCAGCACCCTGGGAAAAAAAAATTGGACCCTATATTAGGTTCAATGGACCTACCTATGGTTTTGGATGCAATGGTTTTCGGTCCATGGTTTTCGATGTGATGGTTTTCAGTCCATGGTATTGGATGCTTCAACATGTATAAATATCTATTGTAACATTGAAAGGAATATAATGAAAAATCAATCTGGTAGTCTTGGTTTTGGGATCCAGGGGAAAATATTTGTGTACATGTGTTTTACGTGTTATGCTCTCGCATTGTTTATTTTCTGTGTTTTAGAATTCGTATGTAGGTAATTTCTCTATAGGGTTAAAACCTATAGAACCATGGCTATGTGTCGAAGGAATTCCTTTCCTTTCAAGAAGATCACATCATAGCCTCTATTCTCAAGCATGGCAGTGGATACCATATTCTTCTTCAGCACAGGAACATACATAACATTCTTCAAGGTGAGTGAAGCCCCATGCTCCCTCTAAAAAGTAATCATGCCCAATCCAGTAACACTATACTTCCCTTCATCTCCCATCTCGATATGCATCTGGAGATCTTTCTCCTCCAGGTCACTGAATAACGCTTTGTCACCAGTCTTGTGGAATGAAGCTCTACTATCTAAGTACCATACACTTCCCATCACTGATGACACCATGCATGCAATGAAGGAAAAGGCCAATTCAAATTGAGAGGCCAAAGCCTCACGCACTGCTCCTCCTAAGGACTTCTTCTTGGACTTCTTGAGTGGACAATTTGTAGGAAAATGGCCCAGCTCATGACAATGAAAGAACTTAACTTTCCTCATGTCTTTATTCTTACCTCCATGATAAGAATCTGATTTGGAATGGCAAGCTTTACCTATCCCCTTATCTGCCTTAATCACTAAGGCACAATTCTCTTCATCATCAGTCTTTAATGAAGAGCCATCCCTGGTGTTCCTCCTGATCTCTTCCTGCATGAAATATGACCATAGTCGTTCCAAATATTGCAACTTCTCCTTAACATTGACAGAGTCCTGATAACTATGCCAACTCTTTGGGAGTCCTAGAAGAGAAATAATCACCATATCATCCTCGAAAATTATGATTGCAACACTTCCAAGTTCCTCACGACACTGAGTGAACTTGGTCAAGTATTTTGGAATCGTCTTGGCTTTCTCCATTCTTATTTTTAGAAGTTTGTCCTTCAATTCCAATTTCCTTTGGTCATTGTTGTTTTGATACAATTCCATCAATGTTTTCCACATAGCATACAAATTTTCTTTACCATGGAGACTTGAGACAATGTGGTCTCGAACTCCCTCAAGGATTATTTGCCTCGCCTACACCACACACTTTTTCCATTCGACCAAATTCTGTGCATCTGATGTTTCTGGCTTAGGAATTTCTTGATCAAAAAATACCTTCAAGCCATTATCCTCTAGCACAACCTCCATTATGTCCCTCCAGGCTATACAATTCGAGCTGCCTTCGAAGGCATACCCGAGCCACAAACTGTAGAATGCCATCTGTCGATCTTGAAGTATATTGCAAATTTGAACTTCACCTGAAACCCAAAACTCAAAATTTCAAAATATCCTCTAGTGTATTGTTCTCAACTTTGATACCATGTAGAAAATCTTGTAGATTCACAAGTTCATGTAATGTACTAGAGCATAGAACAAGAATCTACTTTTGTAGAAATTCTGACTGTAGATTAACCTGATAATGCAATATACTAAAGAAAAATACTTTAATCTACTTCTACAATCAAACTTGTGGAAGCTTAATAGATTTGAGCAAGATCAAGCAGAACACATATGACCAGAAGAAGAATCAATGCACATGAAACACAGAAAAATAATCAGGGGAAAGCATCAGCTAAAAACCCCACTATCTATCTTATCATACAAGTTAGAAATATCTCAAAATTACACAAAGCTTTAGCTCTCACAGCTAGCCATCTCTCAATACAATCCTCACAGATGCTCACAGGAAAAATATACTTCTCATAAGTCCTCCACATTGCCCTCCAAGATCCTATTTCCTAGCACAGTTTTTCCTGGGTGATCCTGTTGTTACCATGTGTAACATTGATCACTCATACTAATCTCACACCCCGTAAAACTCCACAATCCTCAAGGAATGAATTCCTTCTGCATGCATGAGTTTTCCTTATAGGAAAATTTATGCAACTGATAGTACAATGTCCTTACCTTTAATCTCAACCGGGTCTTTCTCAGAATAGACATGCATGAGTTAATGATGAGAGAATATTCAGTTATCTAGAGTACACTAGTTTGATGCATGCATGCATTAACTGACTGAACTCACAATTAGTTCCTCAAACAGTTTGGAACTAATCTAACCGAACTTAACTCAGTAAACTGAGCTAACTAATTACAACTCAAATAAAACTCAACCTTATCTCCTTAATTAAGGGATAATCTCCTTAATTTAAGGGATAATTATTGCATGACTTCAGAAAGACTTCTAACTTGAATTTCTCCAACTAATTAACTCAAGATGAATTAATTAATTATTTTTCAAGTAGCTGGTGAGACTAAATTCGAATTTTAATTCTCAATTTTAATTCAAGGACAAATTAAAATTGGAATATTCTAGTTGCCACATTTCAACACTCCCTCTCAACAAGAAAGGGATTATTTGCCACCTTGATCCTGTCTCTATGGAGCTCGAATTTACACTTTGACAATTCCTTTGTCAAAATGTCTACATCTTGATCCTCTGTCGAAATATATTGCAGCAACATGATCCTCCTCGCTACACAGTCTTTGAGGTGATGATATTGGATATCAATGTGCTTGGACCTATCATGAAATACTATATTCTCAGAGACTTTGATACAACTTTGATTATCACAATAGATCACAGTTGGATCCATCCTCTGATCAAACAAACCAACTAGAATTTTCTGCATCCAGATGGCCTCACGTGCTGCCTGACTTGCAGCCATGTATTCGGCCTCTGCCGATCTGAGCACAACTGACCTCTGTTTCTTGCTATACCAAGAAACTGCAGCTAGCCCAAGGTTGAAAATTCCTCATGATGTGCTCTTCCGATCTGATGGATTCCCTGCCCAATCTACATCGGTGAAGCCCTATAGCTTCACTCCCTTTGTCCGTCTGTACCATAATCCATATTTAGATGTGCCTCTTAGGTATCTCAATACATGCTTTGCCACCTTCCAAAATAGCTTGGTAGGCTGAACCATTGCTTGACTCAGCTGGTTCATCGCATAGCACAAATCTGGTCATTTGTTCACTAAGTACATCAGTGAACCCGCAAGTTTCCTGTACACAGTAGCCTCTACTACTTCTCCTGAAGTAGCATCCTCCTTCCTCCAGTTACCTGCTAAAGGAGTTTGCATGGGCTTGCACTTCTCCATGTGGAACCTCCTGAGTATCTCATTGGCATACTTGCCCTGAGACACAAACAACTCCCCGTCCTTATGCCATACTTCCATGCCAAGGAAGTAATGCATGAGATGCATGTCTTTCATCTCAAATTATCTTACAAGGTCCTTCTTGCAAGACATGATCTTGACTGATCATCACTTGTCAATATGAGATCATCAACATAAAGTACAATGATCAACTGCTTACCTTTCACAATGATCTGGTACAGGTTCGACCCGGTGAAGTAGTTTTTGATCCTGGTGTACCAAGCACGAGATGCTTGCTTCAGCCCATACAAAGATCTCTTGAGTCGGCACACATGTGACTCATGATAGAAGGTCTCAAAACCTTCCGGCTTCTCTATGTACACCTCTTCCTTAATCTTACCATTGAGGAACGTAGTCTTCACATCCATCTGATGGATCTTCCAACCCATCTGTGATGATAGTGCCAACATCTATCTGATAGATGAGTACCTTGCCATAGGAGCAAAAATCTCATCATAGTCAATCCCCTCGACCTATGAGAAACCACAGGCAAAAAATCTTGCCTTATGATTCTCCACACTACCATCAGTAGCTTGCTTTACCTTGTAAAGCCAATGGGAACTCATAATTGACTTGTTCTCCAGTCTTAGAACCACGTCTCAAACATTGTTACGAACTATGGAGTCATACTCCTCCACCATAGCATCAACCCAAATCGGCGATTGCACTGCTTCCTTAAAGGAAGATGGCTTGGTCTCAACACATTCCCCAACAAGGGCCATGTATCCAGTGTACCTCTTAGGTGACCTCCTTTGCTTGTGCTGAGAAGATGGTTCTCTCACATTCTCTCTCGCATCCGACAACAATGTGTCAGCTTCTCTTGTGCGCTTCCGTCCATCTCTAGAAGACTATGCTTGGGTGGATGTCTCCACTCTTGGATCGTCTGCATGAGGTTGTTCCACATCAGTCTGAGGCTCCTCCTCCTTAGGAACCAACAATTCCTCCACAACCTATAGTTGGAGCTCCCTCTCCAGGGAAACTCAGATGGCCTTCTCCTCATTAAACTTGAGATCTCTGTGAACCATTGTCCTCTAACTGGTAGGAAAATACACCCGATAGTTGTGGGGTGTATCAATGTACCCCACAAGTATCCCAAACTCTGTTGTTAGCTCAAGCTTCTTCCATGCATCCTTTGTCACATGGCAATATACTGATGAGCCAAAGATCTTAAAGTGACCCACATCTGGTCTCTTACCGGAGAAAGCTTCCTCTAGTGTCTTCATCCCAAGTATGTGATGCAGGCTTGTATTCTGCAAATAGACTGTTGTGTTGCATGCCTCAGCCCACAAATGAAGTGGTAGGCCTTGGTCAAGTAGCATCACCCATGCTTCCCCTACAATCGTTCTATTCTTCCTTTCAGCCACCCCATTCTGCTGTGGGTTATGAGGTGCTGTTAGCTCTCATTTAATTCCTTCTACTGCACATAAGTCCTTAAACTCTTGAGAGACATACTCTCCACGGTTGTCACTTCTCAAGGCCTTGATATTCTTCCCTGACTCTTTCTTGACCAAAGTGTTGAACTCAAAAAACTTTGAGAAGGCTTGGTCCTTCTTCTACATGAAATAAATCCAACATCTACGAGAAAAATCATCAATGAAAATCACATAATACCTTTGCTTCACTGTGTATATCATCGAGAATAATCCACACAAATTAGTATTAACTCGCTCTAAGATCGCTTCTTCTCAACCGTCTTGATCATGAAAGGAAGACTTGGCATACTTTCCCAAGGTAAAACCTTTGCATGTGTCAACTTACTCAAGTTTACCTTTGGGAAGTCCTGTAGAGATCTGCTACATTATCTTTAAGGCCCCATGATGCAAGTGGCCCAACCGCCTGTGCCATAACTCACCAATGTCTTGGCTTTGCACCAATTCTACTTTCAAACTCAATGTTGCACAATCATCTACCTCTAGTTTATAGAGATTCTTCACCTGAATCCCAATCCTCTTGGTCTGACCCATGGCTATGTGTCTTAGGAATGTATTTCCTTTACTGAAGACAACATCGTAGCCTTTGTCCTCCAACATCATGACCGATACCAAGTTCTTCTTCAGTCCAGGCACATACTTCACATTAGTCAAGGTGAGAGGAGCTCCATGCTCCCTCTAAAAAGAAACTGTGCCTTCTCCTGAAACATAGTACTTCCTGTCGTCACCCATCTCTATGTGCACCTTCAGGTCTTTCTCCTCCAAGGTACTAAATAAAATTTTATCACCGGTCATGTGGAATGAGGCTCCACTGTCAAGATACCAAACACAACCCACCATCAATGACACCATGCATGCGGTGAGGGTAATGTTATATACCTAGGGGGGATAATATGGGGTACCAAGGGTGGTACCCAAAGTAATAATGTAATAATGGGAAGGGCCATAGTAATAAATAAGGTGGTTAACCCATGTCATGTAAGGGACCACAAGTAGTTAATAATAATGTAATGGGCCCATGGTATTAGTTGATGGTATGAGGGAACCATGGTAATGATGCATGGTATTGTATGTATGAGGCCTATATAAAGGCTAGAGACTCCACATGGAGAGATATGAAGATGAAGAGAAGTATTGTTGTATGAACAGGCATATGGCTTGTGGAGTGTTCTCCTTCCTTAAGGAGTGAATGTATGGTGTTGCCCTACCTTAAGAGTTTGATCAATAAAGAATCATTTCATATTATCTTTGGGTTTATTTGCATTGTCTTGTATTTTCTTATCAGATCTATAATATTTCTAGGTTAGAGCTACAACAATTGGTATCAGAGCACTTTCTTGGGCAAACCGTGGAGAATTTTTTTTTTTCATTTTTGCAGGGTTTCTGGGGTGGCGAGTTGCAGGTCAGATCTGTATGTTTTGGTGAAAGATCTGTAGAATCTAATTGCAGATCTGTATTCCTTGTGAAAAAATACCCAAATTCAAAAAAAAAATTAGTTGAATCGGAGTTCGGATGAAGGAGATATCGCTGATCTAAAAATCAGTGGGGTTGTAGACAATTTTCAGGGCAGCGAGTTTTGCGGCGCAGATCTAGAAGTCCTGGTGCCAGATCTGCAAGATCTAATTGTAGATCTGGAATATTTGGGAAAAATCACATGATTTCAAAAAAAAAATCAGTCGAATCGGAGTCCAGATGAGGGAGATATCGCTGATTTAAAATCAGCTCATTTTGCAGAAATTTTGGGTGACGCCGGGAGCGTAGCAGCGCAGATCTGGAATTCTAGTGCCTAGATCAGGATTTTTATCATATGGGCAGATGCAGAATGATTGTTCCATTTCCAAAAATATGTTATAATAGAGATTCTGAGCAATATTGACGAATCTGTGACCATTTCAATTTTTCACCAATATTTTTGTGATGGCGGCCCTAGGTCAGAATTTCAGGGACTTGTATAAATTTGATGGCTCTCATCCAGCCAAATGGCTAGCATAAATGGAGAAATATTTTAGATTGAATTACATCACTGATGATGAGACTCAGTTGGGTGTGGGAATAATGTACTTGGACAATGAAAGACAACAATGGTGGCAATGGCATCAACGTTGCTATGAAAGGCCCTTGACTTGGGACACATTCACAAAAGATCTTATGGACCACTTTGACCATAAAGCTAATCTTGTGGATAAGCTCACACAGATAGACACACAGCCTAGCAAAGTTTTTTTAGAAAAGAAGGAAACCAAGGAACCTAAAGGGTTATTTTCTTCTGGTATATCTTTATTGCAGGTTCATGGATTGATTCAGAAGGAGAAAATCGTTGTGTCTATAAATCCTAGTTGCAAGCAAAATCTTATAAGTATTAATTTGGCAAAAAGATTGCAAGTTCCAACAAAACACATTGAAACTGCACAGATTGATAATGAGGATGTTCAAGTGTATAAGGATTTGAAGATTTCTATGGATAAATATGTGTTGCATGGTGATTTTTATGCTTCAGAGATGGATAATATGGATGTTGTTTTGGGATATCCTTGGATGGAATCTGTGGGTACTATCAATATTAATGTGCAGAAGAAATTCCTGAAGCTATGGTATAAAAAGAAGAAAATTACATTACAGGATATTTCCATCCATAAACAGGTAGAGCACATGGAGGCTGAAGCAGAAGATGTTCAAGGGATTGACATATCAGATGATGAGCCTTTGATGGTCGACAATCAAACACAAACAGAGGCTGCAGCAGAAAAGGTTACAGATGATGATACATCAGAGGAGGGCTCAGTGGTTGAAGTCATATTGACAAAGAAGACACCACAACAGGCACCACAGCAGGGTGAAGTCAAGCAAAAGCCGTCATGGGTTAAAACTTCAACATATCATCACCCACATCACCCAGCGAGACAACCATCAAGATGGAAACCAAGTCGTCACATGACGGATCGCGAGGAGAGAAGATCCACCCACTACACATCAACACAGAAGAACTGCCACGGTCAACTTCCATCTCAAGCGAGCGAGGCACCAGCGAGATCGAGGGTTCACCTTTCTCTTGGATGGCTAGATGCACGTGCATGGTATCAGTGGACTACTCTTTTGAGTAGATCTTATTATTTGTGTTCTTCCCATGTTTCGGGGACGAAACATGCTTAGGGGGGTGGAATGTTTGAACCCTCGATCTCGCTGGTGCCTCGCTCGCTTGAGATGGAAGTTGACCGTGGCAGTTCTTCTGTGTTGATGTGTAGTAGGTGGATCTTTGTTCCTCTCGATCTGTCCTGCGGGGTTTGTTGTCCATGTGGCTAATTGGTTGCCATCTTGATTGTTGTCTTGCTGGGTGATGTGGGTGATGATATGTTGAAGTTTTAACCCACGATGGCTTTTTCTTTACTTCACCTTGCTGTGGTGCCTCTTGTGGTGTCTTCTTTTTCAATATGACTTCAACCACTGAATCGTCCTCAGATGTATCAGCACTTGTAACCTTTTCTTCTGCAGCTTCTGTTTGTGTTTGATTGTCGACCATCAACTGCTCATCATCTGATATGTCAGTCCCTGTAACATCTTGTGCGTCAACCTCCGTGGACTCTACCTGTTTATGGATGGAAATATCCTGTAATGTAATTTTCTTCTTTTTATACCATAGCTTCAAGAATTTCTTCTGCACATTAATATTGATAGTACCCACAGGTTCCATCCAAGGATATCCCAAAACAACATCGATATTATCCATCTCTGAAGCATAAAAATCACCATGAAACACATACTTATCCATAGAAAGCTTCAAATCCTTATAGATTTGAACATCCTTATCATCATCCTGTGTATGTGCAATTTGTTTTGCTGGGACTTGCAATTTTTTTGCCAAATTGACATTTATGAGATTTTGCTTGCAACTCGGATTTATAGACACAATGATTTTCTCCTTCTGAATCAATCCATGAACCTGCAATAAGGAGATACCAGCAGAAAATAACCATTTAGGTTCCTTGGTTTCCTTCTTTCCTGTAAAAATAAAATCTTTGCTAGGCTGTGTGTCTGTCTGTGTGAGCTTATCCACAAGATTAGCTTTTCGGTCAAAGCGGTCCATAAGAGCTTTAGTGAATTTGTCCCAAGTCAAGGGCCAACGATACCGACGTTGATACCCTTGCCACCATTGCAATCTTTCATTGTCCAAGTACATTGTTCCCAAATTCAGCTGAGTCTCATCATTCATGATGTAATTCAATCTAAAACATTTCTCCATTTGTGCTAGCCATTTGGCTGGATGAGAGCCATCAAATGGATATAAGTCATTCAAATTCAGATCTCGGTCCGCCATCACAAAAACTGGCGAAAATTTGAAATGGTCACAGTTTCGTCAATATTGCTCAGAATCGTTATTATGACCTATTTTCAGAAATGGAACAATCATTCTGCATCTGCCCATGTGATAGAAATCCTGATCCAGGCACTAGAATTCCAGATCTGCGCTGCAACTCTCCCGCCGTAACCCAAAATTTCTGCAAAAAGAGCTGATTTTAAATCAGCGATATCTCCCTCATCCGGACTCCGATTCGACTGATTTTTTTTTTTGAAATCATGTGTTTTTTTACAAAGATTCCAGATCTACAATTAGATCTTGTAGATCTGGCACAAAGACTTCTAGATCTGCGCCGCAGACTCGCTGTCCTGAAAATTGTCTGCAACCCCACTGATTTTTAAATCAGCGATATCTCCTTCATCCGGACTCCGATTCAACTGATTTTTTTTTTGAATTTGGGTATTTTTTCACAAGGAATACAGATCTGTAATTAGATTCTGCAGATCTGGCACCAAAACGTACAGATCTGATCTGCAATTTCGCCACCCAAAAATCTCTGCAAAAAAAAAAAAAAATTTGCTCCACGGTTTGCCCAAGAAAGTGCTCTGATACCACTTGTTGTAGCTCTAACCCAGAAATATTATAGATCTAATAAGAAAATACAAGACAATGCAAATAAACCCAAAGATAATATGAAATGATTCTTTATTGATCAAACCCTTAAGGTAGGGCAACACCATACATTCACTCCTTAAGGAAGGAGAGCACTCCACAAGTCATATGCTTGTTCATACAAGAATACTTCTCTTCATATTTCTCCATGTGGAGTCTCTAGCCTCTATATAGGCCTCATACATACAATACCATGTATCATTACCATGGTTTCCTCATACCATCAACTAATACCATGAGCCCATTACATTATTATTAATTACTTGTGGTCCCTTACATGACATGGGTTAACCACTTTATTTATTATTATGGCCCATCCCATTATTACATTATTACCTTGGGTACCTCCCTTGGTACCCCATATTATCCCCCCTAGGTATATAACATACCACTTGTTGTAGATCTAACCCAAAAATATATGATAATGGAAATAAACCCAGAAACAATAAGAGAGAAATATATAGAAAAGCTTCTTTATTGATCAAAACCCTTAAGGTAGGGCAACACCATACATTCACTCCTTAAGGAAGGAGAACACTCCACAAGCCATATGCCTGTTCATACAATAATACTTCTCTTCATCTTCATATCTCTCCATGTGGAGTCTCTAGCCTTTATATAGGCCTCATACATACAATACCATGCATCATTACCATGGTTCCCTCATACCATCAACTAATACCATGGGCCCATTACATTATTATTAACTACTTGTGGTCCCTTACATGACATGGGTTAACCACCTTATTTATTACTATGGCCCTTCCCATTATTACATTATTACTTTGGGTACCACCCTTGGTACCCCATATTATCCCCCCTAGGTATATAACAGGTAAAGTCCATTTCGAACTGAGAGGCTAATGCCTCACCTTCCGATCCTTTCAAGGATCCCTTTGTGGACTTGTTCGATGGGCAATTAGTTGCATAATGTCCCATCTCATGACAATTAAAGCACCTCACTATAGACTTGTCAACCTTCTTCCCTCCAAGAGAAGAATTCGATTTCGAATGGGAAGCCTTCCCCTTCCCTTTCCTTGCCTTACTTGCTAAGGCCATATTTTCTTCATCATCATTCTTTGATGAAGAACCATCTCATGTGCTCCTCCCGATCTCCTCCTGCATCAGATCTGACCACAGTCATTCCCAATATGATAGTTTCTCCCTTCCATTCACAAATTCCTAGTAGTTATTCCAACTCTTTGGAAGGCTGAGGAGAGCGAGGCTTACCATATCATCATCGGCAGTAGTTATTCCCACATTGCCAAGCTCATCTCTACAGGTTGTGAGCTTGTTCAGATATGTGGAAATAGTATCACCCTTCTCCATCTTAATTTTCTGAAGATTTTCCTTGAGTGCCAATTTCCTCTGGTCGCCACTGTTCTGGTAGAGGTCCTTCAGTGTCTTCCACATTGAAAATGGAGTATCCTTCCTATAGAGACTCGAGACAATATGGTCTTGAACTCCCTCTAGTGATCTGAAAATGGGGCACTTAGGCTTCTTGTCTAACTTACAAGAACCTCTCCCACTTCCAAAGCTTTAAATATTCCCAAGTCTTATTTATTAACCAATGCGGAATTAAAATTGCTTGAAAATATAGGTGTATACTGATTTTTGTTTTTAAAACTGTTTATGTGTTGTAATTTAATGTGCTCAAACTGATATATAAATACATATAACAGTAAATAAAGCAGCAGAGATAATGCAGCAATAAACAAACACAGAACAACAATATTAATTAGGAGTTCACCCAAAACTCTTGGGCTATGTCTCCGTGAGCTCTAGTCAACTCGACTAGGCTCTCTGGGATTATGGCAGCAATCTTTTTACAAGCTCTCTGGCTCAACTCCATGGTTTACACAAAAACAATGGGTTTAGAATGCCATTCGGTCCCCAGCTCTGAAGCTCTTGGCCTTCTGGCTCTCGGCTCTCGCTCTGGCTCTTGGCTCTGGCTCTTAGCTCTAGCTCTGGCTCTGTGCATTTGGCTCTGGCTTCTTTGGCTCTCTGTTAGTTTACAGCCCTCTGGCTTTCCACTTGAACTCCAAGTGACTCCCTTGGCTGCATGCACTTCAGCTTTTGCTTTCTGCACTGCCTATTTTGCTGCTTCCTTTTTTGCGCCGCTCTCTTATGCCTTAGCTTCCTACTTTAGCTTTGCTTTCAGCAACAAATCCAACAACAACTGCCAACTCCTACCAACACCCCTTGCGATTCAGCTCTCTGACTTTCTTTGAGGCATTTCTAGCTTTTCGGCTTCCTCAGTTGTTCCTCTGTCAACCGTGATCATGAGGAATCATTCCTCTTCCCAGCTCTACCTCTTCACGCTTCAAAACGCATCCTTATTGCAGAAACGCCCGCCTGCAGCATGGCATAGGGAATGATGGATTTTTTCCTATGGAAAATTAACCGGCGGCCTCCTTTCAAGTGAAAATCCATGAAATACTACTGGTGAGCTCCAGTATTACAGAAATGATGCTGCAACTCCTGGGACTCCCTACTTTACTTTTATCAACCCGGTAGTTCGTAACAAACATGGAAGCTATGTTGCTATATGCACAAGTACTAGCTCTTACTGCAGGCTATCACTTGATCAGCTGGCACAAGTTTGCTAGGAGCTTAAGCCAACTTCTTTGAGTTGTCAGAAGAAGCTTTTAACTGTGATGGAAGAAAGCTAACTCAAAAGAGGCTAGTCTACTTGCAGAAAGAAGATGAAAGCTGAAAGGAAACGCAAACCCTAGTTTCACCCACTAACCCTACTCATGCAAGAAAAGATATGGAAACTACTGAAATGGATGCCATTGACCTTTGAAAAGGTGAAATGCATGTATTCAAGCTACTTCTGAAGGAAAATACAGAAAAATCATCTTTTTGTACTTTTGAGCAATTTTATGTAGAATTATTATGCTTGTGTTTTAACTATTTGTGACTGTGCAGAGGTTTAGTGGTGAAAGGAAATGGAGTGGACATTTACAGGAGGTTGGGAAGGTGTGGAGAGGACCTAGGGAGTCCCTAGTACCCTTCTGGAGATTTCCACTCGCTCAGATTTCAAAAAATCGCTCACATGAACTTCTATAGGAGGCTGCAAGGGATCTACAAGAAAAGGCCGAAAGTGGTTTTCAAAGAGTTGAAGGTGGAAAAACGGTGAGAAAATGGAAATAAAGGATGGATAGAGGTGTTAAGGGGTCTAGAACCTTGTAAATGAAGATCAGGAGTGAAGGAGATTGTTGGATTTGTTCAAAGGTCAAGGAAGCAATTTTGCACAAGAATGTAGAAATTAGGGCAGTTTAGGAAAGTACGTCGAATGAGTGAAGGAAATGTTGAGAGAGGGACTGAAGCAAGTTGTATGATGGAGGAAGGATAAGCTGGAGTGTCTTACAGGTGTTCTGCACACTTCTTTTCAAAACTAACCCAAGCAAAAACAGAGTTTACATATTTTTGACCTAATTATGACCTAAAAACTAGAAAAGTGATGAATAGAACTTGATGGATATGAAGTTATGCAAGAAAGCTATGGAAATTGAACAAGAATAGATCTAAGCATGTAAACACAACTGATGTCAACTTCTCCAACTCAAAATCTAACACTAGCAATTGCATTGGAAAACAAAAACAATATTTTTGTGGCAGTAAGAGTGCCTTGGTCTCAATTCATGGTCCCAAGGAGGGAGAAAGGAGATCAAGGCCTGCTTCGTAGCCTTTTTGTGGATCTTTTCTGTTATCAAACTATCTAATCAACCTGAAGCAAGAATAACTATCTTAATCATCAAAAACAACCTAAGTAACAAAGAAAGATTTAACCTAAATAACATAAATTATTCTATCAATGCAAGAAAAACACATATAAATACACAAAGGAGGTATTGGGAATTTGGGTTGGGCCCAACCCCAAGAGCTACAGCCCCCTAGGAAAGATCAGTGCTGGTTAAAATCAGGATTCATCTTCATTGATCAAAAAATAATAGTTACATCACAAAATTGTCTGGCTACACTAAAGTGAGAATATAGACTATCAAATGGCTAACCTAATAAGGCTTGAAGCCTTCTTATTTATACAAGTGAGGACTCCCAACAGTCCTCCTAAACTTTAGGAACTCGGCTGCCCAAAACTGTAGATAACAGCCACTTCACTAGACCTGCTCGGCTGCCCCTTGAAATCATCTTTGGTGGGCTGTTGAACTCTGAGATGTTGATGGAGAACTCAAGTAAGGGATCATTTAGTGCAGGAGAAACCCCTCCTATAAATCCTCAGCCTTGTTTCTTCGAGTTTGGCTGCCAATTTGCTCATAAATCCCTGGTCTTGGTCCAAAAATGTCCAAAAATCTGCAATAAACACGCGTTAGACTTTGTGGTAAAGTGGCTATCCCCATTCACTCAATTAACATAAATATATTCAAAATAATGCACAAAACTATGGAGAATGGTGGATTAAATGAAATTAATAGGCAAAATGAACCCATATAGTTACCCGTTTCTATGGGGCTCATCATCAACCCTTTGCTGAATGGATTGCTCATCCTCTGAGCAATTAATCCAGTTCTTCATCTTTGATAGCTTTAACTGCCTCCCTAACATCCCAGGCCTTTGAGGTGATGTCCTCTTCGAACCTGCCTTTCTGTCCACTTCATCCCATTGTTTTTGTTCCTCTTCTTCCTTAACCCCTTCCAATAGACCTAGTAGTAGTGGAGGGCTGAACTTAAGGCCAATCCAGTGGGCTTTCAAGTTTTGCATTGATTGTTTGTATAGGGGTACTCTTCTCATATCTTCCCTCATTCTGGTTGGGGAGTGATACTCCCTTATTTTTAGACTATGGGACAATGTGTTCCATCTTCTTGTGCAAGCATGAAGGCAGTTATCACAAAACAGTCTTTCCATATCTTCAAAGTGAGCAATAGTCTGTGCTTGCCTTTCAACATAGTCAGGTGTAATCTGAGGGTTGTATTCAAGGTGCTGATGGGCATATATGAGAGTTGAGAGATATTCTAGTTCTGCCCTTATCATGAGTGGCTCACTTAGCTCCCTGGTCATATTCTTATAAATCTCTACTGCACTCTTTTCCTCATGGCTCAACCAAGAAGCCATAGCCATGAGTTGTAGGTCTCCTAATGCAGCGTTTGGATTCCATAGATTCATGTTAGGAAGTGATAGGCTATGTAAATAGAATTTTGCTAACTTGGCCTTATCTTCAGCTGCGCTACTATCACACAGATGCATAAACTGATTGTAATTTTGGAATGGGATGGTGCCCCTTTGGGCCAATGTTTCAATTTGAAATTGAAGCCATTGGTCTTTAAGATATAATGCATATGATCTAGATGGTTGTCTACATTGCAAGGCTTCTATTGCCCAGCTGTCCATGCAGACCATTTGGGCCTCTTTTTCCTATAATTGCTGTTTTAAAATCTGCACTTCATCTACTGCCTGAGACTCCTTTTCTTGCAGCAGTTTCATTAGCATTTCAATATCATCTTATGGCTCTCCCTCTTACTGTTGTTTCTTTGTTGCTTCCATGTCTCATAGGGGACCTTCTTGCTGTTGCTGCCCTCCCAAAATGGAAAGCCTATCTCCCTTATGAACTTCATGTTGCTGTAACTGCTTTTTCAGCAGTTCATTTTCTTCCTGTAGCTAGGCTCTTTTACTGCTTTCTATGTACCTTACCATGGCCAACTCCCCTCTTAATTCCTTCAACTTTTCCTCCATGTGCCTTATGTACTCAACTCCTTTATATTTAGTGATTTGCACCCATGTGTGGGTTCTGACCCTTTCTTTTTCTAATTCGAAGAATAGAGGCACATAAAATTTCTGCGGGATGATTTTCCCATCCTCTAGAAGATTGTAATAGGAGTCCAAATTAGGCTGAGGGCTTGGTTCAGGTATTTCTTTGGCCTTGCCCTCCCCCTGTGACTGTTCTGCTGCCTTCTCCTCCAATTTTTCAGTTTCTTTCAACTTGGCTAGAGTTTCCTGTAGAGATGTTTCAGCTTCCTGTAGAACTGCCTTTGAGTCCATCAACTTGATTCTCTCCTTCTAGGTGGAGGTTTTGGGGCTTCCTCTTTCATAGGTGATAGATATCTTGGAAGGAGATTCTTCCTTCTTTTCAGTGGGTGTATCCTCAATGACAATTGGTTCCTTTGATGGTGGCTGGGGTTTGCCCACTTTGATCCTTGTGCTTCTTCTGGCTTTAAAATACATAGAGGTTTGCCTTTTTCTTTTTCCTTTTTTCTTTGCTGGTGTACTTAATGCAGCAAGCACAGCTGCTGTTTCCCTTGCCAATGTTTTAGGGGATGTTTCTTTCTGCTGTTATTTTCCTTCATTTCCTACAGCCTTGCCTATGTCCATTGTTTCTGCTTGTGTCACTGATATCTCTGGGTGTGTCTTTTCTTTTTCTTGCTGGGTCCCTACCTTGGCTGTGGCAGCCTTCTTTTGGGATTTCTTGGCCTTTTTCTTCTCAACCTTTGTCCTTTTTCTCTTCTTTGTTCTTGAGGTTGTCTCTTTTTCTGCCTTAGGCTCAATAGTAGTTTTGTCAAATTGCTCCTTTTCTTCCTGTTTCTCCTCGGTTTTTCCTTCTTCTTGAATGACTTGTGCTTCCTCATTATTGTTCTTCTCAATTTCTTCGGTTTTCTCCTCCTCATTACTACTGGATGGGCTAATGTCATCAGTGAAAGTTTTGATGTCATCATCCCTGGACGTATTTCTGAAAATTTCCCAAGCTATGGGGATAGTATATGTGTGTAAGGCATATTCTACCAACAGTTTGATGAGCCCATGGTGGGCCAACTGATATGGGACCCCTGCATTTAGATTGGTGCCACATTCGATCAAAGACTAGAGGAGGAAATATGGGAGGCTCAGCTTTCTATCTGGAGGTAAGTCCATCCCATATCTCAATTCATGCAACAACCTGAAGTGATAACCATAAATTATGCTGAACCTCCCTTCACATGTGATATACTTCATTATTTGGTAGCTGACTTCACTCCAGAGAGGAGGCAAGCTTGTCCTTCTGACCCCATTTTTATCTTCTACAAGGTGCTCCTCAGGCTGGAAAAATGTCTTCTTAGCAACCTGTCCCAATGATTTCTCCTCCTTGCTCCAAGGGAGCTCAAGTGGAAGACCGGTGATTCTACTGATGAAATTATATGTAAGTTCTAGGGTCAAACCCCTAAAACTAATTGTAGCATGTGTTTTCGAATGGGGTCTTAGGGACATAAAAAATTCTTCAATCACCTCCTCATCATATCCCTGAATTCTTTCAAAGAAGGGTATCCAATTTGCCCTGGTGAAGAGGGCCACCACCTTAGGGTGCTCATGCAATTTGCTAGAGTTTAAAGGTTCTTTTCTCATCAATCCTCTTGGCATGGTGTTGAGTTCTTCTCCTTTTTCTTTTAAAAAACAAATGCTCAGGTGAGAAAGGCAGGGAAAACTAAAACATAGGATAGCTGAATTCTGTCTTTCCCTGAAACCAAATAAGGAATTTCCCATGTGTTTCTCCTTACAACATCAAATTGCAATAATTCCCCTGTTTTAAACTACTTTTTATCCTGAATTTGACTCTCTGTTTTTGAAAAGAAAATTTTTTGATAGAACAGAGGATAAATACACAGGTTCTTTTCAGAGAGTAGATAGATATGCAAATTCGTTTTTTTCACACAGGCTAGTTTCTACAGTTGCATGTATTTTCCTTACAGTAGAATTTGAGAAAGAAGGAGGCAGATTTCGAATGTAGAGAAGAAAATAGAGAACTATGTAGAACTCAGGGAAAATATGCAGGTAGACTTTTAAGCTTCACTCTCTTTTTCAATCCAATGTTGTGTTTTTAATTCACCACCTTATTCAAACAAGTCATATGTAGAGAGGTTTTCCCGAGCCTACCTCGTTTCAAGCTTGAATTTTGACGAAAATCCCGGGTTTTCCTTCTGCAGAGCTATTCTCTGCCTTTCCTATAGAAATCTTCCGACTCCTGTAGAATGTAGCAGTGCTCCTGTAGAGCCTGATAGGCAGGATGGTTTTAAAAAAATGGTAGAAAACTAGCAGAGGATGACTGGTTGGCTGCTCTAGAAGTGGTAGGTGAGTACTGCAGTCGAGAACGTTGTGAATGAAAAATGAAACAAAGGGTGGCGAAAGCTTCGACCACTGTTGGCATAATCCGTGGTGAAGAGATGAGGTGGTCGGATGGGTACGTTATCCCCATCTAGACTGTTGGTCCTATGTCATGGTCATAATGGTTCTGCATGCCACCTGACCGCCATCACCTCCCTTACTCCCGTTATCTGCCGCCACCACTACCAGTCTTGAATTTTTTTTCCCGAATTGACATACCACACGTGCTAGCTATGTATCTGATCGACAGTTTTGAATTTGATGGGGCCCATTTGAATTCCACAAGGGTGTGTAACTGAACGAGGGTGGCCAGTTAGCTGGCCACCGATTTCATTCAATCGTAGCCATTCCCATATTTCCTACAGTTTTGAAATATGATTCATGTAATAGAGGAATAGTTTTAGGCACTTAACTGCTCAGTCGCAGCTGTGTTATGCATATTTCAGATTTTTGGCACTCCATTTCTTCACTGTTGTTGCTACTTGCACTCTGCATGTTTGGCCTTGGGCTTTTGCTGATGATTTCACGTTCAACATTGCTCCTTGTATGTTTCATACACCTACTGTGCTGACCCTGTCTCTGGAGTATGTTTTTCAGAGGGATCAGCTGCTACAGGAATTGTGTAGGATTTCTTGTAGTTTCTTCTCCTTCTGACATTCAAGATAATATCTGAGTAGGGCTACAACTGCTGAAGAAGGTGTCGACTGAAAAGAAATCATAAATGGAAGGTAACAGGTGGGGGTGAGTAAAAAGGTTGCTGCTTTTATTTGTCATTTTTTTTTTGTTTGCAGAATGAAGGAAACATAATTTCTATGTGTGACTGTGCAGGGACACAAAAACGAGTGCAATAAAGGTGTACAGGGATGGAATGGCGACATAGGAAGATGGATGGCGGCAGGGAGGTTCACAGGCCTCATATACATATTTCCAACCCTCGGGTCCTCCTCTGAGATTGATTTTGGCCTTTCTGTAGTTTCTACAAGATCCTCCTGTAGAATATACAGAGTTTCCTGTAGGATGTGAAATTTCAGACCAAATGAGACCAAAACTTGGGAAAGGGAAACAGTGATGGAGGAATGGACTGTGAGGGGTGCATGCAGCCTATTCATGTCTTTTTTTATTTGTACAACCCCCCTCCAACCTATAATGACCTTCCTGCAACCTGCAATTTATTCAAGAAGTTAGGTTTTATCTTTTTCTTTTCTTCTCTCTTTTTTGTTTGTTTTTTCTCTTTTTTTTAAATTTATTTTGAGACAGTTGGGGTGCCTCCAAGAGGTTTTCACCCTCACTGTCTGCCCTGGGAACCTCCAAGAGGTTTTCACCTAGGGATATTTTATTCCACTTTTCTTCTTCTTCTTTTTTTTGCTCAGGGTGTAGGTGGAGTGGATACAGGGACTTGCTCCACTACCAATACTGATTTACCCAGAGTCTCAATGAACTCCTGCTTGGAAAGGGGCTTCCTATAGATCTTCAATCTATGCCCATTGACGAGCATGGGGATGGCTTCTTCATCAATGGTCTGGATAAGGACTGAAACATTGTCATTGCATGTTTCCACTGTATATGGTCCCAACCATCTTGTCCTCAGCTCGCCCTTGAAATCCTTGTATCTTGAATCATACAGCAGCGCCTAATCTCCTGGCTAAATTTTTTTTTCTTTGAGGTGCTGGTCATGCCATATTGTTCTTTGAAGTTGGACTACCTCTGAGTGGAGGAGGGCCTGCATTCTCTATTCATCTAATCCATTTAGTTGAAGAAATCTTTCCTGTTGTGCATGGCTGAGATTTAGGTCCAGCTGAGCTACCATTCTCAATGTGTTATATTCAAATTCTATGGACAACAAAGCCTTCTTCTCGTAGACTAGCTCATAGGGTGTGAAACCTGTTGTGGTTTTCCAAGTAGTGTTATAGGCCCAGGTGGCCTCAACCAATCGATTTGCCCAATCTTTTCTATTATTGCTCACTACCTTAGTCAAAATTCCTTCTAAAGCTTTGTTAGTAACTTCCACCTGTCCATTTGCTTGCGAATGATAAGGGGTGGAAGTTCTGTGCTTAATCTTGTGATGGGTGAGCAGGTCTTCAATCAGATTGGAGGTAAAATGACTTCCTTGATCTGTGACTAATTGTCTTGGGTAGCCAAACTTGTAGAAGATATTTTCTCTCAAAAACTCAGCTACTTTTTCCTTGGTTGCTGCTTTGATTGCCTTTGTTTCTGCCCACTTCATCAGGTAATCTGTGCACACAATGATGTAAGACTTCTGTTTTGAAGGAGGGTTGATAGGACCCACAAATTCCATGCCCCACTTCTCAAATGACTCGAAAGTCACTTGATGCTACAAGGGAATCTCATCCTTTGGAGTAGGTTTCCCCATCCTTTGACATCAGTCACATTGGTTGATGCATCTCCTGAAATCTTGATGAAGAGTGGGCCAATAGTACCCTTCCTGCAAAATTTTGAAGGTAGTTCTCTTTGCTGCAAAGTGGCCCCCATAGGGCCCATCATGATAGGTTAGGAGGATGTCAAAAACTTCCTCCTCCCTGACACATCGCCTCAAAATCTGATTTGGGCCAAGATTGCCCCCAATCCAAGTGAATGGGTGTTATAGACATTTTTGGGCACTGCAACCCCAATTATAAATTTCCATAAACCAAGGGCTCCTAATTCCCTAAAGGTGTTGTTCCAACCCCTAAAAGAACAAGGTCAACTGATTACAGCATCTCCCAGAATTTCTCCATGAAAAACTACTCAGAACTGGTTAAAACTGGACCATTTCAACTGCTCCATCGTCAAAGTGTGTTGCATCCCACCTAGCTACACACAGTAGGTGTGATGCATGTTGAAAAGCCCTTCTATGGGGTGCGATGGGAGAGCGTAGACAAATGGCAGGGTCAATCCGCAAGGTGGAGGATCATGGAATCTTCCAGAAACTTCTCCTATGACACTTGCCTCTCTGCATTCGCCCAGGGATGAGTAAGAGATCATCAATATCCAAGTGGAATCAAGAACTATCAGAGAGAGGACACTAATCAAATCTCAAAAGCTGACTCACCCCCCTTGCAAACATCTATATATGGATCCCTCATCCCAGAGATCCAGGGGCTGGAATTTTGTATCTTGTAAGGAAGTGCTGTTGGTTTCTTGGTGCAATATCATAGTGTTGGGTGATCTAAGCTTTTCATGAGGTGAAGAAGGGCTTTCTTGCTGAGAGGATGATGTTGGGTCAGAACAATTGGTTGTAATCCTCTTTGCTCTTTCTTGATTATCAATAAAGCTATTCAAGTTTTCCTCCACATTCTTGTATGATTGATGTTATATGCATTTGTGTGGTCAATATATATCTAGTCCTATATTGTTTATGATAATAGATCTATGTTCTTGGATAGTGTTATGCTGCTTTGATTCTACAAGTGCTCTTTGAAGTTGGGTAGACGAGGAAGCGAGTGGCGAAGACCTATCAGAAGGGAGAGGAATCGAGCAAGGAACCAAGTGCAAGACAGAGGTTGGTATCCTTATTCCCATCTTATCTATTTCTCATAAAGGAAAATGAAAATAGTTTTAGTTTGTTTGTTTCTAAGGTAGCTACAAGCCTTAGTGGGACTAGCAGCACTACATAGACACTAGTTTTCCTGATAACAAAATGGCGCCTCCACTGGGGATCGAATAGATTGTTTCTTTATCTACATTTGTTTACTTTATAAACTTACAGATGGAGCCTGAAGTCAAGCCAGCTAGCCTTCGAACTGCATTTGCTATGCAAGTGCAAAGTAGGTCAATGCTGCTTCGGTCTATCTCTGGGTTTTGTTTATGAATTAAACAATTGATTTACAAGCTCTCTAATTGCCCTTGTGGTGGCTCTAGTAACCTCCTTAGATCTACCCCTGTGATTCATTTACTAATTACCACTTGCTTGGCCTAAATCCCTGAATTGAGCTGCAAACTGTGACCCGGAACCCCGTTAATGTCTCGTCCCTGGTCCATTGCACTGTCTCTTCTTTGAAACCTGAATGCATCACACTTCCCGAGTGTAGTAGGTGCGTTGCATTTCAGTTTCCCTATGCTACAGGTGTGTTGATCAGAACTCTTCTACTCTTAGATTTTGGTTTCTGTGTTCACTCTTTTAAGCTCTATTCAAGAGTTTTGCTACCTATAGTCAGTACACCTCTGTTGAAACCCCCTTTCTTGCCATTATTCCGCCTACATTGTGCAAAGAACTGTAAATGTTTTTATGTATTTTGAGCCATTTTCAGTTCTCTTTTACAAAGAAGTAGCGTAATTGAACTGTCGTTTCTTGATTTGAAAGTGTCGCAAGTGTCGTTTTCAGTCATAGAAGAGAATTCGATTGTTCTTGATAGTCGATTACACTGTTACTCTTTTATTTGATTTGAATTAGTAGTTTTTTCAAGTGTCGAAAGCAAGTTTTCAATTCCAAATAACAAAGTGTCGTCATTGTCTTCATTTTGTTTTGAAAAGAAGCTTGTTAGTAATTGTCGCTTTGAAAAAATAATTTAGATTTGCGCTTAGCTTTCTTTTTATCATTCACACATTAAGAAGGCTGAAAACAAATACATGCACATGCATTTGCATTTATACTGTTTGTTGGTTTGATTTAGGATAATGCATATAGTGTGTGCTCTCTGCTCTATATTGAAAGAAAATCATCTCTCTTTCCTTAGTAGCTAGGATTTTCATTGCAAAAAGAAGATTAAACGATTGTTTATCATCTTAGATTGCATTTTAGGAATTGTACATTTACATCACGTGGTGAACCTAAAAGGAAAATTTCTTAAGCAAGATCAACTATAAAATATATTTAATGAATCTAAAAATGCTTTGGAACCTAACGCACAACATCTAGAAGTCTAGGCTAGCGACGTATTCCGACGTCGTAAAGCCTGGTAACTGTTGTTTTCACTATTGGTTGGGTGATTCCTCCACTTTGAGACGACAAGTGCCAGTATGGACTTGTGCTCCCACATACCGTCAAGTATATTTTGGGAGACAACAATAGGCTATATCCTTTATCCACAGGAAGCCGTGTCTGCCGCCCTATTGATTGCAATGCACTGAACACAGCATTCGGGAAGATTGATTGCCGTACCATAAAAAGTATTCTGCAGTTTTGTGATTGGTTTGGTAATCCCTCTGTCTAGATTTCCAGAGTAGTCTCTTTAATTCCTTTTCAGACTCCTTAAAGGAAAAGGTCCATCTGAGCACTTGTCACTTCAAGCTCATTAAAAATTGAAGGCGACTAGAGTCATCTTTTGTTTTTTCTCGACTCTTAAAAATTGAAAAAACAAGTTGTGTCAAAGCATCTAAAATTCATTTAATTTAGAAACATTTTTCCCCTTGATTTTTAGTTGATCGAGTAATCCACAATCGTGGAAGAAAGTCAATTGAAACCCCGTGTTCGTGGAGGCTTACGAGTCAACCGTCTTTGTCTCCAGAATCGAAACTGTTACGGACAAAACGAACTCGTTTAACCGGTTCCAAATCCCTTGGTAAAGTTAGAACAAGTGTTGCAACACCATCGGAGACTCCGGTTACTCCAAACATTTCTGGTATCCCTACCTTTACAGAAGAAGTTCAGCAGCCACCAAAGGACAGTAGAACTGATCCTAGTGTGAAGGTAAACACTTGTATTACTGAACCAGCTCCATCTACAGCTGATTTGGAAGGTGTTATTCCCCAAACATCTGTCACTGTAGATTCTATACCTTCTTCGGCACCAGAAATATTTTACGGACCTAACCATCTACCTCTTCCACCTGGTCTGATTGCTATAGAAGAGATTGTGGAGGATCCTCCATCTAGTACTCCATCGCGATTTGGAGTCGGGATCACTCTATATCCTTCTTCATCATAAATTAGTCTACCGTCATCGGAAGCTCCTATAGAATCGCTAGGAAATCTTTTGGATAGACTAGAAATGTCTGAACAACCATCGACGTCTAGGACTGTGTCATCCGACACAGCGATGGCAGAACTTCCTGCTGTCACTCCAACAATGTTTGTCGGCATACCATCTGTCCTAACTAGCTCTCAATCGCTAGAAGGGGCCCACTCAGGGGCTATTTCGACAGTATGGTCCGTTCCTATTTGTTTATCCGGAATAGCATCTGGGAACTCTTATGTTGAGTCTTAGCAAATTGATCCTTCAGGGTGTCAATTTGGGCAGTCCGGTCCTCAAGGACAAACAATTCCTTTGAGTACTGGATTACTGCTGTATGGGGGGCAATATACCCTTTCATTGTCTCCTCTGGGAGGACAACCATACGAGAGTTCACAACAAAATTCAGGTTATGCTGGAATTACATCTAGCGGCTGGGTGCCAATACTACCTCAACAACCAAGAGTTGTATATTCGATGCAACAATGTTTACCTATGTCAAATATACCAACTACGCCAGCTATTGTGATAGTGTCGCAAGTACAAGCACTGCCTGTTGTATGCCAACCTCAGGTTTCTCAGGTTGTAATGCAACAGCCTCTTGTCCCTGCGACTCAACCACAATCGCCAACTAGTGGAATGACACAGGCCCAAACGGGTACAATTACCCCTCATCTTGGTCAAACAGTGAGTTTTGGACAATAGCACATGGTTTCACAACCATGGCTGGTGCAATACGAACAATCGCAATTCCAGCAAGTATACCAAGGATCTAAGCAACAAATATTTGCAAATAGTGGGTAGCCGTATATTCAAAACAGTCAAAATCAACCATTCTACAATGGTTATGCCCATCAACCTTACCAAAGTTACCAGCATCAAATGCATTATGCTGGTATGCAAAGACCAACTGCTCAGGCCATTCCATCCTATCCTGGGTATGCTTCGCCAAACCTGAATCAACAGCTACCCTTCGTGGTGACTTTAGAGTTACCACATCTAAATCGGCTAACAAACGATCCAATTGCTTACGCTCCTTGGTGGCCAGCAATTCCGCATAAACTTCCGTCAGATATTCCTAAATTTCATGGAAATCCGGGTGAAGACCCATCGAATCATGTGATGACATTTCATCTGTGGTGTTCATCAAACACCCTAAACGATGATTCGATTAGGCTTCACCTTTTTCAGAGGACGTTAACTGGTCCGACAGCAAAATGGTATATCGAGTTACCCAGAGCTTCGTTTGACAACTTCAGTACCGTGGCCACAACCTTTCTAACCCATTTTTAGTGACCAATAAGGTACGAAATGGGAACAGAACTTCTTACCAATTTCAAACAAACAACGACCACTCACATATCCAATCATATTCATGAGTGGCGACGTCGTCGTAGAATGGTAAAAACGTATGCTCCTGATCAGCTTTTAGCTGAATGGTTTATTAAGTCATTATTACATTCCATTACAGAAGATGTGGCAAAAGGAGTCGTCACTGAAGAGCAAGTTATTGCTCGTGCGCAATATTTAGACTTGATTTATACCCAGTCTGGCACGCTCTACGATAAAATCCCTGACGCTCCTAGACCGGAATTTTCCGTCCCTCCTCCTCCTAAATCAAATAATGACTCTCATGCAGGTGATGGCTTGATTGGTACAAGAGACACGAAATCGACAAAGGCTACATCTAAAAAGGACCGTAAGATTACCAGTCAAAATGCAAAATAAGAACTTCTTGCCTCGGAAGTAAATGCCGTCTCGACTGATAAAGGCAAAGAAACCAAGCAACCAGGAGGCAAGAAGAAAACCAAAGGGAAGAAGAAGAAACAGGAGGAATCATCACCTGAAAATTCTTCTGCAAACCCTCCTGGAGATAGGAAACCAAAAAATCCATGCTTAATATGTGATGAGGATCATTGGACAAGAGATTTCCCACATAAAGCTGAGCTTAAAAGATTCTTCAAGAATTCAAAAACCTCGGCAGTATTGACTGATCCATTTCCAAATCCAGGAACAAATCTGGTTGCTAGTGAAAATGCTTCCCCGTCCCAAGTACTGATGTTGTCAGTTTCGAAACAGCAAAATGATGCTTTGATATCGACAAGGAATAAAGATTACGGGAATCCACAGCTATCGAACAACAAGGATAAATATCAACCTAGTAGTTCGATAACAACTTCAACAGAAGTTGCACCGCCCATCATTCTAGAGCTAACAATAAAACCGCCAAAGGGAGTAGTACACAAGTCAAAATTTAATCCTCGTGCCAGAGCAGCACAACATTATAATATAGTGGAAGATCTGGCCCAATCGCCATCCGCTATGTCGACACTTGAGGTACTGCAAAATTGCCCATCCCAAAAGCAGGCTTTATTATCAGCTATAGGTGGGATAGACCCAAAGGATTCTAATCTTGTGTCCTTTAATCACAAAGGATACGATCCTCAGTTGCCAGTGCAACTATCTTTCCTCATTCAAGTGAAAGCCCTCAACAAAATTGTTCATCGAACAATTATTGATGAGGGGGCATCTACATGTATTATGTCGATGAGTTGCTGGAAAACTTTAGGATCTCCAACCTTGTCGTGATCTTCGACGACATTAAAAGCATTTGACAGACGAACATATACCCCATATGGTATTCTAAGTAACTTGCAAGTTGAACTAGGGGAAAAACAGTAGAAATAGATGTCAAAGTAATCGATGGAAACCTCGATTACAACATCCTACTGGGAAGACCATGGATATATGCTATGGCTGCAGTTGTGTTGACCTACTTTAGGAAGATTGCATTTCCTTTTCAAGGAGGAATTACAATCGTCGACCAACAAACATTTCTCCCCAATAGTTCCCAAGTTACGGGAAGCATTCCAATGATCCATGGAAGCCCCCATACGCTTCAAAGTATCAGAGTAGGCCTACTAAAAGACCCTATATTAATGGCGATTTTTGCCCTCCCGCCCCCAATCAATCTGGCGGAAGTGGTGACGGTAGGAACCTGCAATATGATATCTTCAATTCAAAAGATCTCAGAAAATGATATTAACATGGATCATCCTCAGGTATTGCCTCCAAGCCCAATAGAAATATTGTAGCAATCAATTTTTTCGGCATGGAAGGCAGACCCAAATCAACGCTCATCAAGCGTTTGGATAGATAGGTCTAAGGAATATGGCACCCCTTCAGATCCTTGGTCGCAAGTGCATTACACCGACGAAGGAATTGTTTAGCCAATGATAATTGACGAGGCACCATGGGAAGACTACCACCATCGTTCCCATCTTTCGGATTGTCAAGAAGATACTCCTGATGACCTTCATCATCCTTCAGTTTTTTATTTCCTATCAAATACTATAAAAACGGTGGATTCCGAGTGAAACTTGTCCAATATTGAAGAGACTATCGCCATAAATATCTCGACCAAAACAGATGTTGTAGAGAATATTTATGTTGGCAAATGTTGTTCTCCTTCAGAACTGGAAATATATAATGCTCTTTTTCGTGAATTCAGAGATGTATTTGCTTGGTCATATGATGAAATTCCAGGCATTGACTCGAGTATAGTTGAACACGAAATCAAGATTTATCTAGATGTCAAACCAGTATGACAACGACTACGGCAGGTGCGCCCCAAGAAAGCCGTTTCCATCAAGGCAGAGGTTGAAAAGCTTCTCCATGCTGGTTTCATTTACCCAGTTCTTCTAACCGATTGGGTATCGAACATTGTTCCTGTAATGAAAAAACAAGGAACGATTAGAGTGTGCGTCGATTATAGGGATGTAAATCAAGCTTGTCCAAAAGACAGCTATCTTACACCCTTTATTGACCAGATAATTGATGAATGCACCGGATGTGAAATCTTTTCATTTATGGATGGATTCTCCGGCTATAATCAAATAAATATCTGCCCACAGGACCAGTCAAAGACTGCATTTATTTGTCCGTGGGGCACATTTGCATACTGCAAATTACCCTTTGGTTTAAAGAACGTAGGGACAACATTTCAGAGGGCAATGAATTATGCCTTCCATGACATCAAAAACATCGTTCAACCATATCTCGACGACCTTCTGGCTCATTCGTGAAAGCGGACCGATCATCCGCAGCATTTAAGAGCGATATTTCTACATTGCCGACACTACAAGATACGACTCAATCCACACAAATGTGTGTTCTGTGTCAGTTCTGGTCGTTTACTTGAATTTGTAGTCTCAAAGGATGAGATTCGTCTCGACCCATGTAAAGTTCAGGCAATGATAAATTTGCCTCCACCTTCAAATTTTCTTCAGATTCAGAAACTCCAAGGGAAATAAAACTTTCTGAGGAGGTTCATTCCAAATTACGCCGAACTTGCTAAAGGTTATACACGTCTATTGAAAAAGGAAGTGCCCTTCGACTGGGATTAGGTTGCGAAAGCTTCCTTTGATGCTTTAAAAGAATCCCTAATGAAAGCATCATTAATGTACGCTCATGATTATCAAAAAGACTTTAACCTGTATTTGGCTGCAACGGATACAACCATCGCAATGGTTTTAGTTCAAGAAGACAACGGAATTGAACATCTTATATATTATTTAAGTAGAAACTTAAATGATATAGAAAGCAGGTATTCTTATGTTGAAAAGCTGGCCCTCGCAGCTGTTCAAGCAATACAAAGATTTCGACACTATGTTCTCTTTCGAAAAACTACCATTCTGTCAGATTGCAACCCCATGACTTACATATTGTCGCGACAGTTGCTGGGGGGAAAATATTCAAAATGGATAGCAATTCTTCAAGAGTTTGATATGGAATTTGTAAAATCCAATTCAAATAAATCTCTGGTTTTCGCGGAATTACTATGCGATCTCCCATCGTCGTCCAACGATGAAACATCCGAAGAAACAATCGTGTATGAATATTTGTTTCTGATATCTTCAAGAAATCCGTGGTATGGAGATATAATCATCTATCTCCAAACCCAAAAATATAGGTCTAACACCTCTCGCTCAGAACAAAAACATATTCAATACCAATCAAAAGACTACACGATCATCGATGATACACTTTACCGTCGTGGTGTCGATACAGTTCTGAGGAGGTGCCTCACCCACGAGGAGGCCGAAAAAAGTCCTGAATGATTGCCATTCAGGCGCATGTGGGGGGCATCAATCTGGTTACACTACAACACAAATTTTTTTACAAGCATGATACTTCTGGCCAACAATGTTCAAAGATTGCATAACCGCAGTCAGAAGTTGCCATGCATGTCAAATTTTCGATAGCAAAACTAGAAAACCACCCGCACCTCTGCAACTGATAGTTGTTGTTGGGCCATTCGCCAAATGGGGCATCGATTTCATGACATGTAACCCCACCTCGACCGCGGAGCATGGGTATATCATAGTCGCAGTAGACTATTTTACCAAATGGGCCGAGGCGATGCCTACATTAGATAACACTGGTGAAACAGCTGCCCTTTTCTTTTTCAATCATGTAGTCGCCAGATTCAGCGTTCCACAGGCTATAGTCACAGATCATGGATTGCATTTTTGCAATCACATGATGGCTGAATTAGCTGCCAAATTAGGGTTGTCTCACAACAGCTATACTCCATGTTACCCATAGGCCAATGGACAAGTTGAAGCAATCAACAAAGTCCTGAAGCGAATGCTGCAAAGGATGATTGGAGTCCACAAAAGGAGTTGGCACCTGATCCTGTACTCGGCCTTGTGGGCATACCGAACATCGGTAAGGAATGCAACCGGATTTACACGCTTCCAACTGGTGTATGGCCTAGAAGCAATCTTACCAGTTCAGTGTGAAATCTCGTCCCTCAAACTCGCAGTCGACCTTCTCCCCGGAACTTCGGAAGAGGAGGCTCGTTTCTTGGAGCTAATCCAATTGGATGAAACCCATCGTGATGCCGCTTTGTCTAATGAAGCCCATAAGAAACGAGTCAAGGCGCAGTTCGACAAGAATGTCAAACCCTGTGTCTTCTCAGAAGGTGACTTGGTCTTACTTTATGACCAGGAATTCGATAAATTGGGAGCAGGTAAGTTCAAGTCTTTATGGATGGGCCCCTATATTGTTAAGTGTGTATTAGCAAAAGGAGCCTACTAGTTAATGGATTACGACGGGATTCCACTGGCACAACCCCGTAATGGGTTGTACC
Source organism: Pinus tabuliformis (assembly GCA_031772625.1). Taxonomy (NCBI): domain Eukaryota; kingdom Viridiplantae; phylum Streptophyta; class Pinopsida; order Pinales; family Pinaceae; genus Pinus; species Pinus tabuliformis. The sequence continues at coordinate 197,674,931 of CM062816.1, forward strand.
TTAAGCGTTACTACGCATGATTTAGTGTGGTAACCTATATGCTTTTGTTACATTTTTGTTTTCGCTAAGAGTAATTGTTTTGGTCAAGTAATCCACTTTTTACATTTGTCGCAGATGTCGAACCTATTGGAATCATTTGTTGGATATCCGACGGGGCGAGTCGTAGTTTGCAGAATCTATCTTCTGCGGCCTGGGCCATTTTTAACCCAAGCAGCAAGTTAGTAAGTTTCAGAGGGGTATGTATTGGTCAGTCAACAAATAACATTGCTGAATATAGTGCATGGTTATAACTTCTCTCTGATGCCATCACACATGGCATATGCCGACTTGTCATCAAGCTAGACTCGCAGCTTATCATATTACAACTCACTAGTATCTACTCCATCCGAAATCCAGCTATCTATCGCATGTTCCTAAGGGTCAAGATTTTGGAAAGGAAATTTGATTTTATTCAATATCAGCATATTTCCATAAAATTAAACACATTAACAGACTCATTGGCAAATTATGTGTTAGATAGACATTTGCAGCATTTGTAAAAAGAAGCATTTCATCAGCATTTGCATTAGGATCATGTAACTTAACCAAAATAAAGCTCCGAAAATCAAAAATATATATATATATAACTATTTATGGTTTACACATAATGTTCTGTAACCAAGACAAAATTGGTCAAATGACCCAAAACTCAAAACGCTAGGGGGCACCCTAGTCTAATGATGCTGGTGATAACAAGTCACCGCCTGTGCAATCATGCGTAAAAGCCTAGTCCATCGACTCGGCACGCCAGTAGTATGTCGCTACAACCTCAGGGGAAGCTCGTCAGTCCTCACATCTAGAATACCAAGAGTGAGGCCCTCGACCTAATCCTGTAATGTTGAAAGAGTCTTGGCCACATCGAGGTCGCAAAGGATAGCCCTTCCCACAGCCTCTCCTGCTGGAGCGGCAGCTGGCACTCTCAGGCGTACTACTGACCGAACTGGTCCAACATCTGCATGAGCACATGAGTTTTGATTAGTCTTGATAGAAGAAAGCATAAGAACATTATAAAGAGAAACGATAAACAGAGATATGGTCAAAAAATTTACCAATGGCACCCCACTGCTTACCAGCCGGCAGTACCAAATCCGAGTCACCCCGGAAATCCATACCAGCATATGGATACTCGGAAAAAACCATCTCCTGACGATCGAACCACCAAAAGAAGGTATTAGAAAAGGAAACCTGAGACTGACCAGCATGTCTGGACATATGGTCGACCCATCTCTGCATCCGTGGCTTAGTCGGTGGAGGTAAACCAAGTGAAATATACTGCGGCTGCATCAGTGGGATCTTTTCTAAGGCACAAGCGGTCAAAATAGAACCATATCCAAAGTTCTTCAATCTTCTATTTTTCACCTTGGTAAATTGTTCTTTCATCACAAAGAGTACTGCATCACACCAGTTGAACACCTTTGGTTCAAGGCATTCTAAGGCATACTGCATATAAAACTGGTTGGCCACATGAAGAGCCGCACTACCAGCCATTCTAGGAAAAGTGAACAGAATGGTCCTCAAGGGCCTGTCAATGACATCTCGGATATTGATCTTGCCATCCTTACTCAGCTGAGATCCCTCTCTGCAATACCTGTGAATGTAATCTCTCACAGATTCACCCCCACAAGCCGAACCTGATAATGAGATAGGGGCACCCTGCCTCGATAAGCCGGTCAAAAAATAGATGTCCATGACATTCAAGGGGATAGATTTGCCCCTAATCTAGAACACCTGGCTGGTAGGATCCCAAGCATCGAGCAAATATTGCAACAAGTTGATTTGTTGCCTCATGCTAGAGATGTAGAAAAACTTGAACAGGCCACAGTTCCGCAGTGCATTTACTGTAACCGGATCATGTAAAGCAAGCATGTCCTCTTCTTCATGCTCACGTTCTTGCCATGTAACAGGCATTTTGCTCTAATGAATCTCTGAAAACAAACAAGAGAAGAGTAAGATCCTGATTTGGTGAAAAACAGGCAAAAATTTCCATGAAAAACTGTGCACAAATTTCCCTCCTTGCGCCCATCGCACCCCCAGCAGTGTTCTGGGTGCGTTGCATGCTAATTGGCCAATGGTCAGGCCAACATGCAATGCACCTTTCGATATAGAAAGGGTGCGATGGAGCCAGGGCGAGTTTTTCAAACCCTAGAGGCTCAGAAAAACCAGAAAACATGCTCAGAATTAAAAAAGGAAAGAATGAAATTGAAGAGCTCAGGTTTAGCTCCTACCTGGTCCAGATGGCACCAAGAACCGTCCACAGAATCTCCCGGAATCAGCTAGTGAAAAACAAGGGGGAAAGCACCTCCAAAGCTCCAACAAACCAAAGTTCAAATGAAATGGTAAAATGAGAGGCAAAAAACCACTTTTAAATTACTTTTCACGTAATTCAAGTAAAATATTAGTGTTTTGACTCATTTTTCAAACATATATTGTTCATTTCTAACTAGTTTGATGAAGCAATTGAGCAGGCAGTACAACCTTTGAAGGAAAAAAGTTATTAATGGTAAAATCAAGAAAATCAATGACCACTATATCGAGCAGTTTTAACGCGGAAGTCAGGCTCGTTAAAAAATAAACATAAGCAATGAGCAAATGTTCCCCCAGAGTTTAAGCTCATTAAAAAATGAACCAGTTTTCGGTAAATAACCATTGTGAATGTATTACCATCAGCCTTTGAAGCCTTGGTCGTGTTCTCATCATCACCTCCACTTTGTATTGGCCGATCATTCACCCCCATTTGATTGTTTACCCTTTTTGAGGAACAACTGTGAAGAGTGATCCTGTTAGCCATCCTTGTGAAACTGCTGTGATTGGAAAATTCCAAACCTTACCTAGAATCGCCTGCTACCCGAATCTATCACTCGTTCCTCAAAAAACGAGTCTCCTTTAAGCTCTTTTTCAACTGACTCGTAAAATATGAAAAGATTGTCAAGCCATTGGCCTCTCCAGCTCGTTAAAGTGACCGGAAATGCTATCCCCCCTTTACATAATCTTTTTTGGACTTGAGGGATTATTACACAAAAAGATCGAGAGCTTTTTTTGTTCGGCTCGTTAAAAGTACCGAAAATTCATCCCTTTTGTATTGTTTTATACTTTTTCGGACTCAAGGTATTATGTGATGAAAAATGATTATTGGAGTTTTCTTTACGTCCCTTTTCAGACTCTCTAAAATTGAAAAGGACCGAGTTATCTTTGTCGTCAAACTCGTAAAAACCGAATAGCGACAAACTTGTCCATAACAAACAAGAACGAGTTTCACTATCGCTAGGCTCGTTAAAACATAGCAATGGGTTTGCCCGAAGGGAAAATTATAGAACAAGCATATGTTATCCTCCTCAAGCTTGAAAAAAATAAATAGGTACTGGTCAGCAATGACTGGGGAAAAATTGGGAAGAAAACTTGAAGAAACTTTATTGGTAGCAAGTCGCTCTTGAACATGACACTTTCACTCGACATCCGAATCGGGTTGGGTTGTTCCATTCACTGGTCACATCACCATGGTTCCATCACACCATCCATATTTGGGGTTAATGCTACCAATCCATCATGCCAGTGTCGCTGATATGTTCAAGAGAAGTCGCTCAGAGAATTCACCTGTGTCTCATCTGCTACAATACATTCATGCTCCATTCTTTCATGACCACCACCCTGAACCTTATATCACCAGATCGTTTTCACCTCCATTAAAATCATTTGATTTATTCCATGTCATTGATGTGGGATTCACTAAGGCCCTTCTATGGCAGATCGCTTCTTGTCGACATCATCTCATTATCCAAGAAGTTGATCTAGGAACAACCCTTTCAGTACTTTGAAGCTTGCATGCCTCAATGGCAAGTTTCTCACTTCCGGCGATAGGTTTACATCAATGGCCTTCGACCGAAAGATTTTGCGTGGTGTTCGACGCCAAGTCCCTTATTCACACCACGTGAATTGTATTGTAGTACCTTGAGGGTCATCATCATTATCGGTGATTCCTCTTGCGCCTGTTAACAACTTACATCACTGGCTGGTAATCAGGCGATGTCTTTCCATGTTCGACTCCAAAACATCTCTCACATGGATCGACTTGTACTTTGAGTGAAGATCGAACGAGATTGAAGACCCCGGATCTAGTTTCATCCATCCGGGCTGCGATATATATTCAGGAAAATAAAGGCATCAAATGTACATCATTGCTGCACAGATAATCATCCAATCTAAGGGATGATGGCTCTCCCAGAATCATCAGTCTACACTCAGACAATTGTCTGTCTCATGTAAATGAAAATGAATTTATAAAGCTGAGCATGGGAATGCCCGCCTCAGCTAGATCATGAAAATATTATGAAGATAATGTATTGTATTGTATCTTATTACAGGTCGCCTTCCAGCTCGAAAAAACTTTGGATCCTCATGATAAAGCATTTCACCCGACATCAAAAGATTAACGACCTCATGCTTTAGGGGGCAACTGTTATAGAAATTTTTGGGCATTGTGACCCCAATCATAAATGTCCATAAACCAAGGGCTTCTAAGTCCCTAAAGGTGTTGTTCCAACCCCTAAAAGAACAAGGTCAACTGATTACAGCATCTCCCAGAATTTCTCCATGAAAAACTACTCAGAACTGGTCAAAACTAGACCATTTCAACTACTCCATGGTCAAAGTGCATTGCATCCCACCTGCCTGCACACAGTAGGTGCGATGCATGTTGAGAAGCCCTTCTATGGGATGCGATGGGTGAGAGTGGACAAATGGCAGGGTCAATCCAAAAGGTGGAGGATCATGGAATCTTCCAGAAACTTCTTCTGTGACACTTGCCTCTCTACATTCACCCAGGGATGAGTAAGAGATCATCAATCTCCAAGTGGAATCAAGAACTATCAGAGAGAGGACACTAATCAAATCTCAAACGCTGACTCACCCCCCTTGCAAACATCTATATATGGATCCCTCATCCCAGAGATCCAAGGGCTGGAATTTTGTATCTTGTAAGGAAGTGCTGTTGGTTTCTTGGTGCAATATCATAGTGTTGGGTGATCTAAGCTTTTCATGAGGTGAAGAAGGGCTTTCTTTTTGAGAGGATGATGCTGGGTCAGAATAATTGGTTGTAATCCTCTTTGCTCTTTCTTGATTATCAATAAAGCTATTCAAGTTTTCCTCCACATTCTTGTATGATTGATGTTATATACATTTGTGTGGTCAATATATATCTGGTCCTATATTGTTTATGATAATAGATCTATGTTCTTGGATAGTGTTATGCTGCTTTGATTCTACAGGTGCTCTTTGAAGCTGGGTAGACGACGAAGTGAGTGGCGAAGACCTATCAGAAGGGAGAGGAATCGAGCAAGGAACCAAGCGCAGGACAGAGGTTGGTCTCCTTATTCCCCTCTTATCTATTTCTCATAAAGGAAAACGAAAGTAGTTTTAGTTTGTTTGTTTCTAAGGTAGCTACCAGCCTTAGTGGGACTAGCAGCTCTGCATAGAAGCTAGTTTTCCCGATAACAATGGGGCACTTTTCCTCACGATCTTGCTCTTCTCTTTTGAGGATAGGTATGGCGGAAACTGTGCTGAAACCAGATAATTTGCTATATTAGCAAACCATGGAGAGAGTACTCAAATAGAAAATAGGTGTTCATCTGGAATTTAATCATCCACCATCCCTTCTTCACCTGCAGGCAGATCTAGTCTAGACAGAAAATCAGCAACAACATTTTCCTTACCTGGCTTATCAACAATGGTCAAATCAAATTGCTGCAATAAAAGTAACCATATAATTATGCGAGCATTTACATCAAGTTTATTCATCAAATACCTAATTGCAGTATGATCAGTATGCACGAATGTCTGATAGCCAGTGATGTAGTGTTTGAACTTGTTTAGGGAATGGACTATAGCTAGGAGCTCTTTTTCGGTTACAGTTTAGTTTAATTCTGCCTTAGACAGGTATTTACTGACAAAATATATGGCATACGGTAGCTTCTCTTCAACTTGTCCTAAGGCTGCTCCTATAGCTTTGTTTGAGGCATCTATGTGAATGTGGAAAGGTAGGGCCCAGTTTGGACCTCTCAAGATTGGGGTAGTTATTAGCTTACCTTTCAAAGCATCCAGAGCCTCTTGACAGTTGTCAGTCCATATGAGCTCAACATCTTTTCCCAAAAGACCAAACAATGGAGAGGCTAGCTTACTAAAATCTTTAATGAATCTTCTATAATATCTTGATAAGCCTAGAAAACTCCGAACATCTCTTACCTTTTGAGGAGGTGGGACCCTTTGGATGATAGCAATCTTGTTGGGATCCACCTGTAAAACTTGTTGAGAAATTGTATGACCTAGCACGGTCCCTTCAGTCATTAGGAATTCACATTTATAAGGACTGAGGGATAGGCTCATTTCAATACACTTGGCTAAAACTTTCCTCAGGTTAGTCAAAGCTTCTTGGAAGTTAGAACCATAAGGGGTAAATTCATCCATATAGATTTCTATTGAATCATGAACCAACTCAGCGGATATGCTTAGTATTGCCCTCTGAAAAGTGGCAGGAGCATTACAAAACCCAAAGGGAAGGACCCGATAGGCAAAGGTACCCCATGGACAAGTGAAAGTGATCTTATCTTGGTCTTCTGGGCTGATTTGGATCTGGTTGTACCCGCTAAACCCATCAAGGAAGGAAAATAACTTCTTCCCTACCAGGCCATCTAACACTTGATCTATGAAAGGCAAAGGGAAATGGTACTTCTTGGTGGCTTTGTTAAGTTCTCGATAATCTACACAGATTCTCCACTTCCCAGTTTTCTTTGGCATAAGCACCAAAGGAGAAACCCATTTGCTGTCAAAGATGGGGTAGATGAATCCTGCATCTAGAAAATTTTGCAGTTATTCTTTGACAATGTCCTTAACGGTTGGGTTCATCCTCCTTTGGGGCTGCCTGACTGGTTTACAATCCTCTGTAATGTAAATGTGATGAGTATAGGCTGAAGGGTGGACTCCCTTCATCTCCCTATAGCTCCAAGAAAAAGCATCCAAATGGCCGTTCAATAAGATACAAAGCTCTTTCTCTTGAGAGGTGGATAGGGATGAGTTGATCTTCAAGGTTCTTTCACGGCAAAATTCCACATTCTTAACTCGGAGAGAGGTCATATCAGCCACACAGAGATCAACTAAAGCATTGGCTTGGGTTTCTCCACCAACTCTTCTAATGGCAACACACTAGGGGTGGATTTTGAATCAAATTCTCAATAAGATCATCCTCGGTTTGAGGACCTCCCTTGGTGGCTTCCACTATGCACAATGGTGCGGAGTAGACTTCATCCTCATCTTCCTCCTCCAACCAGAGAGATAAGTCTTGTTCTAGCAGAGGTTGGGCAGGAGGATATAGGACTAGCTGTTTGGACATATGCCCATTCTTGATGGTCATGCTCCCAGCTCGACAACTAATGTAAGCATCTGTAGTAGCTAACCAAGGCCTCCCCAAGATGAGAGGATACCCAGTGAGCTTTGGCTTTGGCTGAAGAACTAAGAAGTTAGCAGGGTACTCCCAGGAATCAATGGAGACCATGACATCTTCCACAATCCCCTCAGGAGTCACAGTGGAGCGGTCTACCAACTACAGTACTGTTGAGGTCTTTCTTATGGAACCCTGAAGGTTGATTTTGAGCATAGTGTCCCTGGTCATTATGTTAATGGCAGCCCCTAGTCAATCAAGGTGTGGGGGATTATGGTGCCATTGGTGTGGACATTGACTACAGGACTCCCAGGGTCCAAATATTTTGGACAGATTACCTGTCCCAACATCAGGTTAGATAGTTGTCCCATGACACTGATAGTTGGGGCATCTCTCTTGCGCCTACCTGGGTGCCTGAAACACTTCTCCTTGATCAACTTGTTGTAGATTGGTACATCTTTTATGGCCTAGAGAAGTGGTATTTTTAAACATAGCTATTTTAGCTCTCCCAGAAGTTTAGTTTATTCTGGGGTTGGTTGTGTGGTTCTAGTTAGTCTCTCAAGAAAGGGTGGAATGGCTTTTGGTTCACTTTCCTATTTCTATTCCTCATCCTCCTTAGGAGGAGGTTAGCTATCTAGGAGGACCTTCCCAGATCGTAGGTTGATCTCCTGAATCTCCACAACATAGGTAGGGCATGTTGTTTCTCCATTATATACTTGTTGGGCCTGTTTGTTATTAGGGTTTAGGTTCGGTTGAGCAGGTATCTGGAGTTGTCTTAGAGAGCAGGAGGCAATGGTTGTGGTTGAGCAGGTGGTGGAGGCAAAAGAGTGGGAGGAGAGTTGTATTGAGGCCTCCACCCCTGATGAGGTGCATTCCACTGAGGTTGTGGCTGAGCGTGAGAATGAAATGAGTGAGCAGCTGGTTGAGTATGGTATTGAGATGGATATGACCAAGGAGGGGGTGTGGACCAGGAAGGATGAGCGGGGGAACACAAGAAGGCATGGAAGTGGCTTGATTGGGGTTGTAATAATTCTGGGATGTCCCTTGCATTCCCTATTGGTAAAGTCTGGGTCCATGTGGCCTCCTTTGGTTCATGAAGTAGAGTGGTTCAGTGGCTCCTTCCGCCCCTTGGTACATAGCTTTAAATCCAGGCAAGGAAGGGCAATGATTTGTAGGATGGTCTTCTTCACAGACAAAACACACTTCTACAGAGTGCAATGGACATTCATTCCTAGGATGCTTTCTAGTGCACCTAGGAAAAAAGATGGCCAAAGCCCTCTCGACTTCCTCTTGCTTCTTTTGGATTCACAAGGTATCCATTTGCATGGCAATAGTCTATCTCATCTCACTTTTGAAATGTTCCATTTGATTTGTAAATTCATTTTTAAGGAATGAACTAGATAAGGGGGTACTGGCTAAGAGTTGACTTCCCCTACCTCTCTTTCTAGCTGCCCTAGAATGGTTTCTAAACATAGTCTTTATGTCATCATAAGGTAGCTGATAGATGTCTCCCCTGGCTAGAAAATAGAGGATATCTACAAGGTCTTCAGGGACTCCTCTGAGCAGAACCAACTTCAGATATTTGGGGTCAAGTGTGCACCTGGCCCTTTTATAACTGAGTTGAAACCTCTCTTCATAGTCTTCTAAAGATTCATCACTTCCCATGGTCATTCGAAAGATTTCTTCCTTTGTATCCTTTGACCTACAGTAGTCCCAGTATTTGTTATTAAAGGCTTGCTGCATCTGGGCCCAAGTTGTGATACTGATTCCAGGCAGCCCCATGAACCAGCGTAGTGCTGCATCCTTAAGGGTAGAGGGAAAAAGTTTCAACTTTTACTCATCTTTTGCATAGTCATAAGTTCGACAAAGGACAACAAACTCAAATAAGAAGGTATCAGGGTCTTCAGTAGTCAATCCATGGAAGTGAGGTAAGGCTGAGGGACTTATGTTTTACATTTTTGTGTCCCCATTAGTCTCTCGGATAGGAAAGGCACCTTCTATTCTCTCCCCATTCCCTCTACCGGTTCTATTTTCAGCCATGGTCTCAGGAGGAATGGTTTCTTGCTCTTCTTCTGTTATAGGATCTTCGTATATCTCTGGAGGTTCACCTATAGGTTCTTCTGGATCACTGCCACCAAAGAAGAGAGAATGGTGACTTAGTGATGTGGTGGGGGTGTTGGGTAGGAATTTTCCTGAATTGTCTCTGTTCCTACGAGGCATGAAAGGAAATCTCTTTCTTGGGTGATTTTTGTTTCTTTTTTTTCTGCTTGTACTTGCAAACATTGAAATACATTGAACAACAAACTGCAACTAACTAAAATCTATCTTGTTGAAATGAAAATGCATAATTGAAATGAAAGAAGGAAAGGACTAATCTATTTTGCTGAAAGGAAATTGCAGAATTGAAATGAAAGCAGGAAATGACTAATCTATTTTGCTTAAATGAAATTGCAAAATTGAAATAAAAGCAGGAAATGTCTAATCTACTTTTGCAGAATTGAAATTGAAGAATTGAAAGGCAAGTAGGAAATATCTAATCTACTCTTGCTGAAGTGAAATTGCAAAATGGAAATGAAACAACTACTCTACTCTTGCTGAAATAAACTACTTAGCAGAAGGTTGTAGTAGAAAATAGAAGAAAAGCAGTAATCACAAAATACTCTGATGCTTCCTCACCAATGGCACCAAAAAGATGGTGAGCTCCAGTATTGCAGCAATGATGTTGCAACTCCTAGGACTCCCTACTTTACTTTTATCAACCCGGTAGTTCGTAACAAACTTGGAAGCGATGGTGCTATATGCACAAGTACTAACTCTTACTGCAGGCTATCACTTGATCAGCTGGCACAAGTTCGCTAGGAGCTTAAGCCAACTTCTATGAGTTCTCAGAAGAAGCTTTCAACTATGATGGAAGAAAGCTAACTGAAAAGAGGCTAGTCTACTTGCAGAAAGAAGATGAAAGCTAAAAGGAAACGCAAACCCTAGCGAATCCTAGTTTCACCCACTAACCCTACTCGTGCAAGAAAAGAGATGGAAACTACTGAAATGGATGCCATTGACTATTGAAAAGGTGAAGTGCATGTATTCAAGCTATTCTGAAGGAAAATACAGAAAAATCATCTTTTTGTACTTTTGAGAAATTTTATGCAGAATTATTATGCTTGTGTTTTAACTATTTGTGACTGTGCAGAGGTTTAGTGGCGAAAGGAAATGGAGTGGGCATTTGCAGGAGGTTGGGAAGGTGTGGAGAGGACCTAGGGAGTCCTTGGCACCCTTTTGGATATTTCCACTATTCTCATATTTCGAAAAATCTCTCGCATGAACTTCTACAGGAGGCTACAGGGGATCTACAGGAAGTTCTACAACAAGAGGCCGAAAGTGGTTTTTAGAGGGTTGAAGGTGGAAAAACAGTGGGAAAGTGGAAATGAAGGATGGATAGAGGTGTTAAGGGGTCTAGAACCTTGTAAATGAAGATCATGAGTGAAAGAGATGGTTGGATTTGTTCAAAGGTAAAGGAAGCAATTTTGCACAAGAATGTAGAAATTAGGGCAGTTTGGGAAAGTATGGCGAATGAGTGAAGGAAATCTTGAGAGAGGGACTAGAGAAAGTTGTATGATGGAAGAAGGATAAGTTGGAGTGTCTTACAGGTGTTTTGCACACTTCTTTTCAAAACTGACCCAAGCAAAAACAAAGTTTACCTATTTTTGAGCTAATTTTGACCTAAAAACCAGAAAAGTGCTAAACAGAACTTGATGGACAGGAAGTTATGCAAGAAAGCTATGGAAACTGAACAAGAATAGATATAAGCATGTAAACACAACTGATATCAACTTCTCCAACTCGAAATCTAACACTAGCAATTGCATTGGAAAGCAAAAACAGTGTTTTTGTGGTAGCAAGAGTGCCTTGGTCTCAATTCATGGTCCCAAGGAGGGAGAAAGGAGATCAAGGCCTACTTGGTAGCCTTTTTGTGGATCTTTTCTATTATCAAACTATCTAATCAACCTGAAGCAAGAACAACTATCTTAATCATCAAAAAAAACCTAAGTAACAAAGCAAGATTTAACCTAAATAACAGAAATTATTCTACGAATGCAAGAAAAACACATATAAATACACAAAGGAGGTACTAGGCACTTGGGTTGGGCCCAAGCCGAAGAGCTACAGCCCCCTAGGAAAGATCAGTGCTGGTTCAAAGCTGGATTCATCTTCATTGATCAAAAAATAATAGTTACATTACAAAACTATTTGCAAAAGGAGCTCGAAAATGAGCTGAGTACAAGGTTGCACTAAAGTGCGAAAATAGACTATCAAATGGCTAACCTACTAAGGCTTGAACCCTTCTTATTTATACAAGTGAGGACTCCCAATGGTCCTCCTAAAATTTAGGAACTCAGTTGCCTAAAACTGCAGATAACAGCCACTTCACTAGACCTGCTCAGCTACCCCTTGAAATCATCTTTGGTGGGTTGTTGAACTCCGAACTGTTGATGGAGAACTCAAGGAAGGGGTCATTTAATGCAGGAGACACCTCTCCTATAAATCCTTAGCCTTGTTTCTTTGAGTTTGGCTGCCAATCTGCTCATAAATGCCCGTTGTTGGTCCAAAAATCTGCAATAAACACGCATTAGACTTTGTGGTAAAGTGACTTTGTGGATTAAATGAAAATAATAGGCAGAATGAGCCCATATGGTTACCCATTTCTGGGGCTTATCAACTGCTTTTTGGGCTTGGAATGGAAATACACAGGAAAAGCACTATCAGGCGTGAAATCTGGACGTGAAAGTCCATTAAATCGCCCCTAAAATCCCTATCAGGTCTGCCTTCCATCGCATATCGCAATCACTTCGGAGGCATGGCCAATGGCCAAAAATCCATTAAACAAGAAATGCAAAGAAAAGTTTGAATTCCCATATTTGAAATTTTATGAATTCAGGCTTCTAAACCCCATCAGGTCTGGTCCTCGTCGCAATCGCAAGTCACAACAGCCCGGGGTTTCCCCTTTGGGTGTGTCGATCATCGATCCACCGATCGGCCAATTGCAATCACAAATCACAAGTCTCATGGCCTGGGGGTCCGTTCCTTAGGTATCGTCGACGCTGATTTACAGATATCAGCGATCACACTATCACATCAGCCGAGGGCCTTTGCCTTATGGGTGCATATGCCTGTCTCCGACCCGATCCGCCGATCCGATCATCAGAGATCACTAATCAGGGGTCCCTTTCGCCCGACCTTAAGTCCTCCTCTTTGCCTTATGCAATGCGATTTCCTCAAATAGCCTTTTAGGCCATTTTTAATGGAATTTGCCCATTTTTCAAAGGATAAAGGGAAACTTCTTCCTGCGATAACTTCTTCATATGAAGTCCGTTTTCGCCCATTCAAGTTACGTTGGATTCAGAATGAAGAGATATCTGCAATGAGACTATTTTTGAGAGCAGCCTGCGACTTTCATTTTCCTCTGATTTACAAAGGATTTGTGCCATTTGGCACCTTTTACCTCTTATATGAAGTCTTTTAGACTTAGAGGTTTATTCAGGATCTATTTTTGGATCACGCCTTCCCACTAAAGAACTTTTGGTCTCCAAAATACTGATATATTGATATGAATAGTAAATGATAGTGACTCACCCTCCTCTCTTAGCCTCCCTACACTTGCCTTGCATAGTGCCTCTGAACCAAAGTTTCTAACCACTTCCCTTCTTGGATGGGTTGGTCTTCCTAGGAAGAGCTGCCTTCTTCTTTGACTCCCTGTAGAACTCCTTCTTAGATGGTCACAGAAGGTAGTTTGAACTTCCATGCCTTGATCATTGATCCAAGGTGGCTCAAACAAATGTGAAGTACATCTACTCCACAAAACTTTCATTTGTACCTATTTGACAAGCTGTCAAAAACAACTGTTAACAACAACAGAAATACATACAACAACTAGATGGCCTAAACTCCTACTTCAACAAAAGAAACAGATTTTCAGATATTGTGAACACCTCCATGTCTTACATCTGCATACAAATGATGGACTAGATAACAAGCCCACAAAACATGCCTTTAAACAAATGACCCTTCAAGTCAAGCATGTAGAAAAAGGCCATTAGGACTCTTTTTCAAAAGATGAAACTCTTCGTCATTATCTCCATTTGGAAACCATGTTAACTTCTCCCAAGTCAAGATGGCATCACATGCATGTCAAAGCAATCAACCCTGCAAGTTAATTACACATACATGTTCAAAAACAAGGAAATCATCAACATCCCTGTGTTCATGCATCTCCTGCTCATGCATGCATTTCATACTTCAACTTTCACTTAAGCACACTGTACTTTCAAAGCTGAATTGAAATATAATGTAGATGCATCAATAGACATGCAATCTTAATCAGATAAGAACTCTACCCGTTTCTTACCAATCCCTTTCAAAGGTACTACCTTTGTCTACACATCAGCATCATCACGTGAATCATCCCGAGACACATCATTCATGGAATCTTCCTTTCCATTTCTGCCATCTTCTCTTTCCACTTTCTTCAGCTTTTGTGGAAGAGTTGTTGGATTCAGAGTCCAACATTTTGCAACAAGATGTCCTTGCTTATGGCAGTAAGTGCACTGCATGTTCACCCTCTTGACAGCATGATTTCCCTTGTCCAATGGACCTTTGGCTTCTTGCTTCTTTTCCTTCTTCTGCTTCCTGCATGTGGCCATTCTCTTCCAACATCTAGAAACATTATCGTTATCCAAACCACAAAAGGAACAAGCAATTCTTTCCCCATCTCTATGTGGAAATTTACCATGCTTTGCAAAATCAAAAGGAATATGTTTAGAACCAGATTTATACCTTTCTCTTTCACCTTTATTTCCTTCCTGAGGAGGTGAATCAAATGAAGAAGTGGCTCCCTTTGGGACACCATCAATCTCTTCAAAGCTATTGGAGTCTTCCAACTCTCTAGTTCAAGTGTGTGCTTCTGAACACCTACATCCTGCAAATGATGTTTCAAGCTTTTGCATTCCTTCTGAATACAATCTTCACAGTCTGTAATGCAACCCCTTCTTGGAGCTATTTTAATGGCCTTCATGACAGCTTTGGAACTTTCTCCATAAGCTTGTCCATAGCCAAGACTCAAATACTTAGGCCTTTCCTCAATCATTATTGGCTCAATAATACCTTGTGCATGTCTACCCAAGCCTTTTCCTTCATAGCCCATCTTGGACATTAGCTTGGAACCTATGCCTCTAGTATGTTTTTCAAAAGAACCAATATAAGCATCCTTAGAGGAATTTGAAGACAAACTAGAATGGTTTACCTCTTCTTCAAGCTGATACTTGAGTAAGGATTCTTGGGCAACAAAGAGCTGTGTCTCCAACTCATGCATCCTTTTCAGGTCCATATTTGCAATATGAAGTTGCCTCTCCATTTCCTGCAATTTGTCAGAAAGCAACTACTTTTCTTCCTTCATGGAATTCAACTGCTCTCTAAGTCTGCTGCTCTTCCTTCCATCCTCATACATTTCTCTCACCATATCCATCATGGTGGACAATTCTTGCTTCATGTCTTCATCAAAGAATATTGTGATGCAAGAGGAATTCGAGGATACACTTGTAGAAGTTGTCATTATGCCAATGAACAAAAAAAAAACTTCAACAAGATAAATAAAGAGCTTATTCAACAATCTTTTGCAACAAACCTCTTGTGCTTCAAGGATTGCCTTGAGGTCATTTAGGATAAGAAGAGTGCCTTCATCTCTTTTTCCTTCTTGTCCTTCCTAAACTGATCTATCAATAGCTTTCCCTTCACCTCTGCAAATTCAAAAAATAATCAGTCTGCAAGTAAGCATGCAATCAACCTCTGACTGTTTAAACACCTTTCAGACAAGCAATCTTTGCTCTGTCAATCAAGAATTCTGATATAACCTTTTTTTAAGGTGGGTTTAATCAGTCTCAAGCTCTGATACGACCTGATCTGTTGATGGGGCAGTTAGGCTTCTTGTCTAACTTACAAGAACCTCTCCCACTTCCAAAGCTTTAAATATTCCCAAGTCTTATTGATTAACCAATGCAGAATTAAAAATGCTTGAAAATATAGGTGTAGGCTGGTTTTTGTTTTTAAAACTATTTATGTGCTATAATTTAATGTGCTCAAACTAATATATAAATGCATATAATAGTAAATAAAGCAGCAGAGACAATGCAGCAATAAATAAGCATAGAACAACAATATTAATTAGGAGTTCACCCAAAACTCTTGGGCTACGTCTCCGTGAGCTCTAGTCAACTCGACTACGCTCTCTGGGATTATGGAAACAATATTTTTACAAGCTCTCTAGCTCAACTTCACGGTTTACACAGAAATAATGGGTTTAGAATGCCATTCGGTCCCCAGCTCTGAAACTCTCGGCCTTCTAGCTCTCGGCTCTCTCTCTAGCTCTTGGCTCTGGCTCTTAGCTTTGGCTCTGGCTTCTTTGGCTCTCTATTAGTTTACATCCCTCTGGCTTTCCACTTGAACTCCAAGTGACTCCCTTGGTTGTGTGCACTTCAGCTTTTGCTTTCTGCGCTGCTTGTTTTGCTGTTGTATTTTTTGCACTGCTCTCTTACGCCTTAGCTTCCTGCTTTAGCTTCGCTTTCAGCAACAATTCCAACAACAACTGCCAACTCCTACCAAAACACCTTGCGATTCATCTCTCCAGCTTTCTTTGAGGCATTTCTGGCTTTTCAGCTTCGTCAGCCCTTCCTCTATCAATCGTGATCATGAGGAATCATTCCTCTTCTCGGCTCTGCCTCTATGCGCTTCAAAACGCATCCCTGTTGCAGAACGCTCGCCTGTAGCATGGCACAGGGAATGATAGCTATTTTCCCATGGCAAATAAACCGGCGGCCTCCTTTCAAGTGAAAATCCATGAAATACTTCGTTTTGGGCTTGAAATGGAAATACACAGGAAAATCACTATCGGGCATGAAATCTAGACGTGAAAGTCCATTAAATCACCCCTAAAATCCCTATCAGGTCCGCCTTCCATCGCATATCGCAATTGCTTCGGCGGCATGGCCAATGGCCAAAAATCCATTAAACAGGAAATACAAAGGAAAATCTGAATTCTCAGATTTGAAATTGATCCAGGTGGATATTGGTGGCCACCTACCAAGTCCACCTGGACCCCCACCATTGTCTTTCTCAGCATTTTCAGTTTCCTTAATTGTAGCACAACTTACTATTTTTAGCAGTTTTTTGGGTCCTGAACTTCCGGAGCCGTTTTGAGGCCCTAAACGACGTTTTTTGGGGAATCCGGGGGCAACACGAGTCCATGGAATGGACTCGTGTTGCCCGTTCCAACAATGATAGTGCTCGGATAGATCTTTCTAATGAGCTATTGTACGCGTCAAACGGAGATCATATGCCAAAGTTACGACCCCGGGAAGTTGATGTACCAACTTACCCCCAAAACGGGGCCCACAGTTTGGCGTTTCATCTCCTAGGGTTAGGTTTTGGAATGTTAAGGGTTTTTCCATTGTTTCTTAACAATAAATAGGCCTTCGAGCCTCATTGTAACGGAGTTCAGAGGCATGTAGCCATCACATCTCTTCTCAGAGATAAGCTACCATCGCCCTAGCTAGTTCATTTCCATTTCTGTTTGTAAGCATATTTCAGTATTTTCCATTAATGAAACGAAGTATTATTTCTGCTGCATCTTTGTGTATATGGTTATCTCTGTAATTTGTTGCGTTCCTGTTTAAATCCGGATCAGTGGTATCAGAGCGGTCTGCTTTTTCTCTGTTTTTCTTTGCATGTCCCCAACAAGGTCGGGATATAAGGAGTTAGGGCTTGAACTGGTTGAACCTTTGCAAGACCAGCCTCGCAAATCCCGACGGCCTCCCATGGCGGACGAGAAGAAAGACGAGGGGGCAGGAGATCCCATCAAAATCTTGCTCGAAGAAGCGCTCGAGCGACAACGGAACGCGATGATGGACAGCTTTGCGCAGATCCTTCAGCGGCTACCCAGAAGCGGCGCATCGGCTTCCAGCAGCTCCTCTGGAAACGCCACACCCTTTAAGGTACAAGTTAATTTTGAAATCCCCATATTCGAGGGTCAGATAGACGCCGATGCCGTAGATAAATGGTTAAATCTGCTAGAGGGTTATTTTTCTGTTCATGAATTTTCGAGTCGGGAAAAGATTGTTTTTGCTCTTCTCAAAGCAGCCCCCCACGTCAAGGACTGGTGGGAAACCTACTGCGAGCAGAAGGATGAAAGTACTGGCTCACTATTTTCAGCCGCACCCACCTGGGATTCATTCCGGGATGCCATCAAGGAGCAGTACTACCCTGTCGGAAGCTATGAGGATGAATACATAAAGTGGACCACGCTGCGGCAGGGAAGGGACCAAGACGTGCCGGAGTTCACCAATCTTTTCCATACCCTTCGCACAAAGTTGGGTATCAAGGATTCGGAGCAACATTTGATACTCAAATACCGTGGCTGCCTGCACAAGTACATCCAGGAAGAAATACAGTTCCTAAACATCCCCTCGCTCGGCGCAGCATACCGGTATGCCGTCAAGGTCGAGCAGAAGTTTAAACAAAAGAAGCGAGACTTTGGATCTGCGAATCCAAAGCAGGGGAAAGGTGCCCCTAAACCACAGAACAAAGGACAAAGCCAAGGCGAGACAGCCCAAGACAACCAGCTGAAGCTGCAAGCAAAGAGCAACACCGCGAAGCCGAGAAAGGACATTGGAAAATGGTGCGAGTTCAATAAGAGCTCCACTCACAACACAAGTGAGTGTCGGGCCAAGCAGTCACTGGTGGCTGAGCTAAAGGTTTCAGAATCAGATGCATGTTCCGACTCTGAGTTATAACCCGATAAGGGGTATGAAAAAGGGAAGCAGATCATTGATGCAGATCCCAGCGCCACTGTTGCTACCGCAAAGATCCAGAAAAATGAACCCGAAGATCCAGAGGAGGAGGAGCGTCTCTTCCACTCCCAGATGTGGGTAAAGGGCTCCCCGATACAGTTCATTGTTGATAGCGGGAGTCAAAAGAACCTCATTTCGGCAGAGGTCGTGAAGCGGTTGGGCTTACCGACCACAGCACATCCACAACCATACACCATTGGGTGGCTTCACCAAGGGCGAGATCTCCGCGTGAGCCAGCAGTGTCGCCTTCCATACAACATCAAGCCCTTCACGGATGAGGTATTGTGTGACATTGCTCCCCTTGAAGTTTGTGATGTATTACTAGGACAACCATACTTGTGGAAGCGACATGCTGTGTATGAATCAAGGCCCCATGCTATTATTATTACATTGGGAAATAAGTTGTTCAGGATACCAAAGGTAGCACCACCTGCCGCCATCTCTTTGATTACTGCAAAACAATGCAGTAAGATCATTTCCAAAACCAGGAAATTTGTTTTCCTGATGATACGCCCTCAAGGGAAGAAGAAGACAGTGGTCGCGGCCTCCAAACGGGGTCCCTCTGCACGGCAGCTACAGATGGACAAGATTGTGGAGGAGTACGAAGACATCTTCACCTCCCTGGCAGGGGTTCCTCTGCACTGTCAAGTCAAGAACTCCATCGATCTGACCCCAGGTGCGCCGCTACCCAATGGACCAATTTATCGGCGCTCCGTTCTGGAGAACAATGAAATCAAGAGGCAGATTCAGGAGCTCCTGCAGAAAGGTCACATCCGTCCGAGTTCTTCGCCCTGTGGGAGCCCGATAGTGTTGGTACAGAAGAAGGATGGGACGTGGAGACTCTGTATTGACTATCGGGCGCTGAACAAGATCACTGTCCGTAATAGGTACCCGATCCCGCGGATTGATGACCTCCTAGACCAACTAAAGGGGGCGAAATATTTCAGCAAGATCGATCTGAAGTCAGGATATCACCAGGTACCAATTGAACCCTCAGATGTGTGGAAGACTGCCTTCAAATCCAAGGAGGGCCTCTTCGAATGGTTGGTCATGCCTTTCGGATTGACGAATGCTCCTGCAACCTTTATGAGGCTAATGGATGACATCTTGCGGCCATTCACCAACTCCTTTGTAGTAGTATACTTGGATGACATTCTGATCTTCAGCCAGAGTTGGGAAGAGCACCTCCACCACATCCGACAGGTTCTCCAAACACTGCGGCAACACAAGCTATGTGCCAATTTGGAGAAATGCACTTTTGGCATGACCGAGGTTCAATATCTAGGATACATCATTGATGAACAGGGGGTGCATGTCGATCCAGCCAAGGTCCAAGTCATTCGGGATTGGCCCTCTCCAACCACTCTAACAGAGCTCCGCAGCTTTCTAGGTCTTGCCAACTTCTACCGCAGGTTTGTGTTGGGATTTTCTCATATTTCTTGGCCCTTGAGTCAAGTCACCAAGGGCGGGGCGAAAGCAAAATTATTTTGGTCTGAATCTCAACAGAAGGCATTCAGGGAGTTGAAGGATCGCCTCTGCACGGCACCAGTGCTCGCGTTACCAGATTTACAACAACCATTTGAGGTCGAGACAGATGCCTCTGACTATGCTATTGGGGCAGTCCTTACTCAACATGGACATCCAGTGGCATATCACAGTGAAACACTTTCAGACACAGTCCGGAAGTACCCGACTTATGATAAAGAGATGTATTCCATTGTATAGGCCTACCGACAATGGAAGCATTACATTTTGGGAAAGGAAACGGTCATCCACACAAACCATCGACCTCTGCAGTTCATACAGACCCAAGGGAAATTGCAGAATGATCGCCATCAGAAGTGGTCTACATACCTGCAACAGTTTCACTTGAATATCAAGTATAAAAAGGGCAGCACCAATAATGTTGCAGATTGCCTCAGTCGACCACCGATCATGGCGCTAACCACTGTGCTCAACTCTTGTGGGCATGAGACTTCTGATTGGCCACTTCTCTACAAAAGCGACCCAGAATTCGGCCACACATACCAGACACTCTTGGAGGGTCGACAGGTTGCAGATTTTCACCTCCAGGATGCCCTATTATGCCACCTCGGTCACCTTTGTGTTCCTTCAAGCGAGCGTGCCAAGATGATTTGGGAAGCACACTACAGTTGGGCTGCTGGGCATTTCGGGGTCGAGAAAACAGTGGCAGTACTGTAAAACTATTTCTATTGGCCGAATCTTCGACAGGATGTTGGGAAGTACATCCGATCATGTACTGCCTGTGCCATTGCCAAACCGACCATTAAGAAGCAAGGCCTCTATACCCCGTTGCCTACCCCTAGTCGACCTTGGGAATCCATCTCCATGGATTACATGTCAGGCCTTCCTTCCACTAAGCATGGAAATGACTGTGTTTTTGTGGTCGTCGATAGGTTATCAAAGATGGCCATTATGATGGCCTGCAAGAAGAATATCACAGCAGAAGCCACTGCTAAACTTTTCTTTGAACGAGTGTGGGTGCACTTTGGGATCCCACAGTCTATCATCTCAGATCGGGACAGTCGGTTTCTCAGCACCTTTTGGTCCAGTCTCTGGTCAATGCTGGACACCAAACTCACGAAGTCCACAGCCTTCCATCCTCAAACTGATGGCCAGACAGAGGTTGTCAATAGGATGATTGTGCACATTCTGCGCATGTATAACTCAAAGCATCCACGCACATGGGACGAGAGCCTCCCCTACGTTCAGCACAGCTACAACCGAGCTCTTCACAGCTCCACTGGCCATAGCCCTTTTCAGGTGGGTTTGGGATTCCAGCCACTATGCCCCATTGATGTGGCCATGCCACTTGCAGCTACTCACATGAATTTAGCTCATGTCCAGTCCAAAACAGATAAGGCCACCAGCTTCATTGAAAGTGAAAGTCGCATGGCCTGGGGGTCTTTTCCTTTGGTATCGTTGTCACTGATCTGCCGATATCGGCTATTGCCCTATCACATCATCCCAGGGCCTTTGCCTTATGGGTGCATATGCCTGTCTCCAACCCGATCCGCCAATCTGATCATCAGAGATCACTGATTGGGGGTCCCTTCCGCCCGACCTTAAGTCCTCCTATTTGCCTTATGCGATGCGATTTCCTCAAATAACCTTTTAGTCCATTTTTAATGGAATTTTCCCCCTTTTCAAAGGATAAAGGGAAACTTCTTCCTGCGATAACTTCTTCATCTGAAGTCCGTTTTCGCCCATTCAAGTTGCGTTGGATTTAGAATGAAGAGATATCTGCAATGAAACTATTTCTGAGAGTAGCCTGCAACTTTCATTTTCCTCTGATTTACAAAGGGTTTGTGCCATTTTGCACCTTTTACCTCTTATATGAAGTCTTTTAGACTTAGACGTTTATTCAAGATCCATTTTTGGATCATCTAGGATGATTAGTCTTGCCTTCACTACACACTTCTTCCACTCAGCCAACTCTTGTGCATTAGCTACAGCTGGCTTTGGAATTTCTTGATCAATGAAATCCTTCAAGCCATTGTCTTCTAATACAGCTTCCAATCTATCTTTCCATGCTATGTAATTCGAGCTACCTTCCAAGGCATACTCGAGTCTCAAGCCATAGAATGCTATTGAGCAACCTGAAGTATGAGATGAATTCAATTTGCAACTGCAACCCCGAATTTTAAACTTTGAATTCTCTTCTCATTATACTGTTCACAACTTTGATAACCTTTGCTTTGATACCATGTAGAAATTAT
Source organism: Pinus tabuliformis (assembly GCA_031772625.1). Classification (NCBI taxonomy): domain Eukaryota; kingdom Viridiplantae; phylum Streptophyta; class Pinopsida; order Pinales; family Pinaceae; genus Pinus; species Pinus tabuliformis. The sequence goes on from CM062816.1 coordinate 197,697,031, forward strand.
GACTATAGATTAACCTGATAAAGCAAAATACTTTAATCTACTTCTACAATCAAACTTGTGGAATCTTAATAGATTTGATAAAGATCAAGAGGAACACATATAACCAGAAGAAGAATCAATACACATGAAACATAGAAGAATACTCTGGGGAAAGCCTCAGCTAAAAACCCCACAATTTGTATTATCATACAAGCTGGAAATATCTCAGAATTACACAAAGCTTTGGCCCTCACAGCTAGCCAGCTCTCAGTACAATCCTCACAGATTCTCATAGGAAAAATAGACTTCTCATAAGTCCTCCATACTGCCCTCCAAGATCCTATTTCCTAGCACAATTTTTCTTTGGTGATCCTACTGTTACCATGTGTAACACTGATCTCACACCCTGTAAAATTGCACAATCCTCAAGGAATGAATTCCTTCTGAATGCATGAATTTTCCTTATAGGAAAATTTATGCAAATGATAGTACAATGTCCCTGTCTTTAATCTCAACTGGGTCTTTCTTAGAATAGACATGCATTAGTTAATGATGAGAGAATCTTCAGTTATCTGGAGTACACTAGTTTGATGGATGCATGCATTAACTGATTGAACTCACAATTAGTTCCTCAAACAGTATGGAACTAATCTAACTAGAATTAACTTAGTAAACTGAGCCAACTAATTACAACTGAAATACAACTCAACCTTAACTCCTTAATTAAGGGATAATCTCCTTAATTTAAGGGATAATTGTTGCATGACTTCAGAAAGACTTCTAACTTGAATTTCTCCAACTAATTAAATCAAGATGAATTAATTAATTATTTTTCAAGCAGTTGGTGACACTAAATTCAAATTTTAATTCTCAATTTTAATTCAAGGACAAATTAAAATTGGAATATTCTTGTTGCCACATTTCAACAACTTCTACTTTCAACCAGTAGAAGCCAATAGATCGTTGAAAACAATATGAACAAGAAGAAGATAAATCAATGGCACATAACACAATATGTATCTGGGGAAAGCCACTACTCAAAACCATGCTAATTGTATTGCATATATCAGAAATATGAGTGAAGATACAAAGCTTTTTCTCACTAGAACAATTCCTCACACGTATGCTCAACTCTCTTAGCTCACAAGAAAGCTCTTAGCCAACAATTAGCCAATTCTGCAGCTCTCCAATCCCCTAATCTCTTATGTAATTCCTAGGATAAATAGCCCATATTTAAAGGGAATTCATGCTTCCAAAAATGCGCAATCCAAACATAGGATCGATCTCTGATGCATGCATGGTATTTACACTCCAGTAAATAATACCACTTATAGTACAATGTCCCTGTACTCTAGTCTCAACTGGGTTTTTCTTAGAACTCACATACATGTGATTTTAATGAGGGAACCTTCAATTAACTTGAGTAGCACTAATGGATGCATTAGTGCACCAACTGTCTGTTAGTCCTCTATTAGTTCCTCAAACAATATGGAACTAATTTAACTAAACTTAACTCAATAAACTAAGTGATCTAATTTGCAACTTAATTTAAACTCATACTAGACCCCTAAAACTTAGGGAGAACATATACATGACTTCAGAAAGACTTCCAACTCAAAATTCCTAAGTTAATTAAGTTAATTAAACTTAATTAACTATTTACAAGTTTATATGAGAATAGAATTGGATTTTAATTCTTAGTTTAATTCAAGGACAAATTAAACTAGAATTTCTTGTTGCCATTTCTCAACAATAGGTAATCAGTTTGCAGTGCATAGAAGAGTTTCTAATAGTTTTTATAGTGTGTGGCCAGAGGTTGGTGTACTTGTGTGACCAGAGGTTGGTGTAGTTGCAGTCGAGAGATGGGAAAGTCCGACCATGTAAAGCGACATGCGCCAAATGGCATATAATGGTTCCAGGCCTATAAAGAACTCATGAAAGTGTTCACCAACTTTGGACGGGAGCCACTTTTTTTATCATTTTAATGGAGACAATTTGAGCTAGTGCCATGAATTCATTAATTCCTTTGATGGAAACACAACAAGAGTAAGGGATTTGTGGATTTTCGTCACTAAGGAGTCAACTATAAAAACTACATGGGTATCTATTGAAGGAGAGAAGTGGTTCAAAAAGAAAATGGTACAGAATGTAGATTTGAATTTCTTCTTGAAGGAAATTGTCAAAACCCTAATTGGAGTGTTGGAGTCCGTCACAGTATGATGAAGCTTGAATGGACCAATGTTATAAGGAATTTGACTTTGTTCTTTATGTGTGAAGGCAGGTACTCCAGATTTTATGTATATCACATGAGATTTTTATGTCACTTAGCTGGTTTTAGCAAAATGAATTTGCCCTACTTTTTACATCAAAGTTTGGTCAAGACGACCACTAAGGCCAGAACCAGAATTAAGTTGTTCTCCCATGATATATGCCATTATGGTATAATTAAAATTATATACACCCATGAATAAATTAAACATGTAGAGTAGTTGAGATGAAGATTTTCAGAGGCACAAGTCGAATCTAGTCATCAAATCCTTGTGGAAGAATCTACATAAAACCTTGTAAGTGAACCATAGATTAGGGTTTATGAAAGAAAAACCAAAAGGTGGAAAAAACCAGTACAAGAAGATGAAAAATCAAAGCATATAGAAACAGAAGACCAAAGAGGGAAAAATTCAAGCAAGAAAATAGAGGATAATAACAGAGAAACAGAGTATAGGGTTCACTACTTTAGAAAATATCATACTTAGCCTACCAATAAGTTGAGGTTATACTTTAAAGAGAAAAATTACCCTAGGATGAAAGAACCAATAATTCTTGATGAAGAGGAGGATGTAGGGTCTTAAAAGGGTAAAACGAAATCTAGGAGGAAGATAAAAACAAAGTTTGTAAAAAGAAAGCAAAAGGAAACCCTAACAACTAGCAGAGGCATTCAGGAGAGTAGAAAAAGGGTTACAAGATCAAAGGAAAATCAAGCAAGTTGAGCATGCTTTCTCAACCTACTAAATCCATGGAGGAGTGAGAAAGTATACTTTTTTGGTGAAGCAATATATTGATCCAAAAGCAGGGGAATTTTATTTTTGTTGCAAAACCCTAATTTTAACAAAAATATTTCATGATAATTCATTGAATCTTTTTGACATTCGAACTAGCATAATCTAGGGCCGAATGAAGATATTATACAATATTATTGTGGATTCCAAGTGTGCAGATGAGCTCCTATGGTTTTGGTCACATATTCAACTAGAAGTAGATTCCTTAAGAGAAGGAGACATGTGTAAAATCAGTTGCATGACTTGAGGAAATTTTTCATGTTCATTGTATCTCATAGATAGCTACAAGGGATATGTACGTATGGAAATGATAATGAATAATCTTAGAAACTAGTGAACAGTTCATGATACCAAATTCTAGCTATGTGACTCACCATCCTTTCTAGAAAAGTTGTAGAGAACTCGTACCAAATTTTCATAGATGCTTTAGTTTATGTTTACATGTCAACTTGAAATCTGAATAGCTAGAACAATAGGAATTAAATTATATTTTGTAAATTATATTATGAGATATTGTAATATTTGACAATTATGTTTCCAAACATTGTGGATCTTGAAGTTTTAAGTAATTTTCCTATATAATATATGAAAAAGGAGGAAAAAAGGTTGGATTTTGGAAACAAAAGAAGTCGATTTACTATGTGTTTGTCAAATTACATGATTTTAGAAGTTCCATGACTAGAAGATTATGATCAATGATCAATGATATAGATATTGTTGTGATGGTGTACTTAGTTTGTGTTTATTTAGTGACAAATTTTCCCTTCTATGTGATGCCCATTAATGGTTTATCTTTTGATTTTTAAATAAAGATATTATGACCAAATTCATTATTTTAATACTATGTTTCATGTATTTTAAACATTTTCACTATATCTTCTACAACTAATAGGATTCATGTTTCATTCTCTATTTTAGTGGATTATTATCTCTTTATTCTACTGCCATATCAAATGATATTTTTATAGGTCTACAATCGACTATCTACCATGCCTCTATCCATCTTGATCATGCACCAATGTCTTGGTAATTGCACTTAAAACATAATTTGTTGACCCCATTTCCCAATGGATTAATTGCTTCATCCCAACCACACCCTATTTCAACACAACTCAAGTGTCTAGGCATTGTTTAAAGATACAACCAATTGCTAAGAATTTAGTGGTTAGACCATTAGAGAGGTTCGTCTATGAATTGAAGGGGCTAGCCTTCAATAACAAGATTGGTTTGAAAAGGTTACCTTAGGATTTTTCTTTCATAACCAAGAAAACATTCTGAGTGAAAATTGGCTATTCAATTTGCCCTGGCGATTCCACTGTTTGAAGTTCTTGGCGACTCCACTGGGGATACAAAATTACATCTTCTCCAAAACATTTTTACTGATCAGATCTAAATTTTGAGGGGAAATAGAAAGTTAGATAATAGGATTGGTTGTTCAATTTTCCTTGGAAACTCCATTGTTCAAAGTTCTTGGCAGCTAACTCTGGCTCAAAGAAGGGTTCATATAAGGGGCCATTCGGATCTTGATCCACCAAAACCTTTTTCAAGTCCAGAGAAACTTTTCAGGAAGAAAACATCAGTGGGATATTCAGGTACTATTATTTTTGGAAGATATTTTTCCTTACCTAAATATGTTAAATCCATTGAAAACATTTTGAGTGATAACAATATCTACTAAAATTCCATGGCTTGCAGATATTTCTAATTACTTGGCTACTAGAAATTTTCCTCCTCAATTATATTAGAGAAATTTTGAGGTAAAAAATGGGCCTCAAAATAAAAATGTACAACCAAAAATAAAATTTATAAGAACCAATAGGATTCAAGATGATAATGTCAACCTGGGGGATGATTCACCATTTTTGGAGTAGAAAAGTAAAAAGATTAAATAAAAAAAGAACTACTTTTTGAACTCGTATTTTTAACTTATCTCCCTTTGGTTTTACTCAAATTTTAAATGGGAGCACTAGTTGGATGGAAAATTTAATTCCTCATCCAAGGAGTGCCCATGTTGCATACTTTTGATGGACCTCGTTACACAAAAAATGAGAAATACATGAAAAAGCATGATTGCAATCATGTTTTCCATGTATTGCTCATTTTAAATGTAGAAAGGTACTTTAAAATTATGCAACATGGATACTCCTTGGATGAGGAATTAAATATTTCATCCAACAAGTGATCCCACTCGAAATTTGAGTAAACTTATGAGGCGATAAATTGAAAATACGAGTTGAAAAAGTAGTTTTTTCTTTTCTTTTTTTCCTTTAAAATTTGATGATGTAATCTTATATTATTTTATTATTTCCATTATTATTTTATAATATTCCTTAAGATGCCCATTTTAGACCTCAACGTTTCTCTAATCACCAAAAGAAAGAAAAAAGCCATCAAAGCCAGTTCACCATATTCCTAGATAGAAGGAGAATTGTTCTGAATATGACCTCATTGGATCATTAGGAGATGTGTACAAGAATATGAAGTACTTGATATACTCAAGGCATGTTATGATGAACCATGTGTAGGAAATTTTGCTGATAGATGAACCACATACAAAGTACTCCTTTTGGGATATTATTGGCCTTCTCTCTTTAAGGATGCCAAGGAATATGTCAAAATATGTGATAGTTGTCAAAAGACGGGGAGACCTATCCAATCAAATGAGATGCCTCTGCAACCACAAGTACTAGTAGAGCCTTTTGAAAAATGGGCTCTATATTTTGTTGGACTTATTAATATTTCAGCCAAACAAAATAGGTATATAGTTGTTTGTATTGGTTAAGTTACCAAATGGGTAGAGGTTAAGCCACTAAAATTTACTGCTGAAAATGTTGTTGTTACATTTATTTTTGAGGACATTTTCACTCATTTTGGTGTTCTAGCAGAATTTTTTTTTTTTTTTTGTAAAGTTAGGCATTCCTCATTCCATATTATGAAAACATATTTACAACAGACTAAAGTTCAGGTAGCTATTCTACCTGCAGGAAACCAGACCGCCACCTATCGGCCTTGTAACCAGACCAAAATTTAAAAATGTTTTTCTATTTCATCCTGTCATAACCATGCTTTTGACTACTTTTAACTAATCTAGCTACAGGAGCATTACTTAACAACTAGACGCAGTTCTGTTTTAACAACATTTTTAAACAAAATTTAAAGACTCAGCTCAATTAATCCTCATCTGACGAGTTGACCGGGGTGGGCATTGAGGCACTAGTCACTAGTTTTGCCGTCTTCTGCTCAATGGTCCATTTTAGTTCCAGCAGCATTTGTTCCATGTTCTTCAGCAGTAGGTGATTTCTCGCTGCCTAGACTTTGACGGTCATGAGCTCTTTCAGGAGGGAATTCTTTAGATTCTCTGATCCCTCTGTTATCTGGCTTTTGCACTGTTCCTCTGCCTGCTTGCATTCCTCTTCCTCTTCTTCTTGGACAGCCTGATTCATCTCCATAGCTCATGCAATCACATGTTTAATTATCCAGTACTTCTGAAGCATTCTATTGAATAGAGAGTTTCTACTTCTAGTGCTTCCTAGGTCCAGGATCAGATCCTCCCATTCCCTGCGGGAGATTTCCTCGTTCTCGCTAATAGCCCTCAGCTCCCTCTCCCACCCATGGATTTGAGTGTGAATCTCCGGGGAATTTCCAGCCATATACGCGTTGATCATGTACATGCTCTTGTCTGAGTCCAGCTTCCTGCCCCTTTTCCTCGGTTTGCTACTGGTGCCTTCTTCCCAAGCCTTGGTTGGTTTTTCCTTTTTCGGTGCCATCTTACTACAATCCTGGGATCTTGATTTTATGGGGACTTTTCTACCTATCATAACAGAAAACCACAAGTCAGTGCCTTTAAATTGTAATTCAACTAAAATCCACTCGCTTACCGCCCAAGCTTTAGCAAGTCGGTCCTGAGGGAGGTTCTGGCTTGTAGTCCAGGGCCATAACACAACTTTTCCTGCTAAGCGGCTCATGTCACTCCACCCTCTCTCAAAAACCCTGAAGATCCCATGCAGACCAGCTTCGTTGGACACAACAGACCTAACCATCTGATGGGGGGAGCATCTGGGTATAGCACCGCAGGAGATATCCAAGTAACAGATGTGGGTAGGGCACCGATGCCTATCAAGGAGCGCGACAAGGCCTGACAATGCCACCCTCCCCTCCCACCTCTCTGCTCAGGGCATGGGTTGAGCCTCCCAATAGGAGCCCAAATTTTCACCATCCGAGTCCCCCCCTGCTCTGGAGGGAGAGAGGTGAATCGATTTATTGCTGGGGTGGCCTCTACCTATCCTACTACTGATATACTGTTGACTGTGGCAGGGCACTTTAGGACAGTCATAGACAATTTGGTTGCTAGCAGGAAGATAGGGACGAGAGAGAACATACCACCTTTCCTTGTCGGAGCCGAGGACGAAGTTTGGTCGCTAGGTCGTGCTGCCACCTTTCCTCTTTCTTTCATGCTTCTCGCCAAACTGCATGAGCATTCCATCTGCCACCTTTGGTTGTTGTTTGTTATCTATCTGTTGTCCTTGCAACCAGACCTCCACTTGGCCATTTAATTCTCCGGCTATCATCCCCGCATCCCTTCCTCGGGATGTGGCAAAACTTGTCCATCCTTCTTTATGCTTCATTACTCCAATATTCTCTCGGCTGCTCCTGCCGTATCCTTTCTGTACCCCTTATTCCACCTGTCGTCCTTTCTCTGCCATTTATCCCGTCCCTTGATGACGTCTCGGTTCTCACTTCTTCCCCATCACCTCAGCCAGTCCTATCTTGCCCCATCATCTGTCCAGCGTCATCATTCCTATTACTCCTGTCCTTTCCCACGAATGTGCTGTCCATCGCCACCCGCTGCAATCTTTCCCCGCAGCTGCTTCGTGCCACCTGATCTTGGCTGTTTGCCTTGGGCATGTCATTACCGCCCTTATCGACACCAAGTAGTTGTTGAAGTCAATCGCGCTCCTCTGGGAGTAGTTGAACCAGGCCTTCACTATCAATCACCTTACCTCTATTCCGACTGCCCCAGTTCGCTAGCCAGTCAGCCGGTTTATTTCCCAATTGCCTAACATGTGACAGAATTAGATAGTCAATTCTGGGTAGGAGTTTCCCTATTTCTCCAACGAGCCACACCGTTCTCCAACTCTTACTGATTTTTTCCACTGGTTTTTGTTGTTGTAGTTTCCTTACCATGTCGACCACCAGCTTCGAGTCTCCCTCGATTTGGAGGCTCTTGAATTTTACCTGTATCATGATTTCCAAGCCTCGTTTTAGAGCATGCAGTTCCACTTCATTTTTGGTGGCCTCCCCGCAGTGCATCGCAAAGGTTCTCAGGGTTTTACCACTGTCATCTCTGAAGACTCCCCCAATACTTTCCTCACCTGGGTTATGTTTGGCAGCACCATTGAAATTAAGTTTTATGAACCCCTGTGGGGGATGGCCATACCAGTTGCTTTCTACCACCTCTCTATCCTAGACTTTTCTTTTGACACCCCCACTTACCATATTCTAGTTTACCTCTAGTCTTTTCAAAATTTCCTCCTCTGTTGTGACGCCTACCAGTCTTCGTCCTTCCAGCTTTCCATTAAGATTGTTTCTCTCAAGTTCCTGGTGGTTTGTTCCCATATGTCTGATGGAGTTTTGATTTCTGCCTTGAAGATTATGCCATTCTGGGCCTTCCAGATGTTCCAGAGCAAGAAGTCAGTGGAAAGCAGCCATGCACGATTGACCACCGGATTTTGGTAAGGCTTCCTCAACCATTTTTCTATGGTGTTTACGATGTTCTGATAATTTCTGTGGTGGCACTCAAACATTTTGAAGTGGCTTTCCCATAGGGTATTGCTTACTATGTATCAGTTCAACAAATGTTCCATGGTCTCCTCTTGTGAATTACAGAGCGCACAGCGGGAAGGACCTTGGCGCCCCTTTCTCTGCATCTGGTCCTAGGTAAGCGCTCTGCCATGTAGCATAGTCCAAACAAAGAATGATACTTTCGGCTAGTGTTTGATTTTCCATATATTTTTCCATTTTTTGTCTCCACCTATTGATTCTGTTTAGCTTTTTCGTAATAGGCTTCTGCTATTGAGAAATTGCGCTGAATTCGGTTGCCCCATCTTAGAATGTCGGACCCTATTTTCCTTGCCACATTATGGGATGCCATCTCTTTGTAGTACTCCTACCATCTGTCTGTTTCAAGGGCCCTTTCCCAGTCTTCTTTCTTTTTCCAATTGCACCAGTATCCTCCTTCACCTGCTTTCCAGAATTTGCCGACAGTTATCGCCTCAGCCTGGGTCATGAAAGCGTGGATGGCTTGAAGGTTTTCCTTATGGATAAGCCTTTCACGTTGCTGCCATGATTCTTCCCAGAATCTGGCTTTATCTCCTTCTCTTATCTCCCAAAAACTATAATCTTTTATCAGATCTTTATTTCTCCTCGCCATGTTCCAGATTGCGGAACCTCTAACCTCCGTCTGGCTTCTCAGTCTTCCTATGGGTTCCCTTGCCGCCTCATATTTCCTTTCCCAAATCACCTTCCACAGATCATGGCCGCCTTGAGTCCACCTCCACCAGAGCTTCATACCCATTACTTGGTTAAGGACAAAGGGGTCCCGTAGCCCTAAACCTCCATCTTTGGAGAGCCTGCTTAGCCATTCCCATAAAATTAAGGGCCACTTTCTGGTCTTGCTGGTTCCCTGCCAGAGAAATTTCTTGAACAAGGGAACTAGCTTTTGGCTTGTAGACTTTGGGATAGCTTGGCACAAGATCTGGTAGATTGGGGTATCCTGCAGAATAGCTTTCAATAGAATTAGCCGGCTTGGGGCATTCAGTGAGCGAAAGGTCCAGTTTTCCATCTTGTTCATGATTTTTTTAATTAAGGGTTCACAATTAGCTACCCTGTATTGGTGCTCATGCAGCTTAATACCCAGGTATTTTGACGGGAAGGTTCCAATGCTAAAGCCCATAGTGCAGGCCAAGAATCTTTAGGTGGCTAGCAGGGTGTTAAAGAAGAACACTTCATATTTATCCTTATTAATCTCCATCCCGGAAGCTTGGTTAAATTTAGATAAAGTTTTAATTACTCTTTGGGCCTCCTTCAGAGTCGCTTGACCATATAACATGATTCACGTCATCTATGAATTGCTAGTGCGTAACTGGGAGATCATTCCCACAGATTCGAAATCCCTTTAACTGATCCATGGAGACTTGGTCCTTGACCAACCTACCCAGACCTTCCGCAGCCAGGATGAAGAGGAAAGGAGACAAGGGATCTCCCTGCCTTAGCCCTCGCTAGGGGTTGAAGGCTTCGATGGGGGTACCATTTAACAGAATTGACATCACCGGGGGGCCAACCATATATAGGATCCATTTTATCCATATTTTTTCAAATCCATGAGCTTTGAGAATGCCTTCCAAGTACCCCCAGCTAAGGCGATCGAATGCCTTAGCCAAGTCTAATTTGATAAGCATACCTGGGTTACGGGAATTTTTCAAGGAGTGTATCACTTCTTGGGCCACAATAATTCCATCTGTAATCTGCCTCCCTTTGACAAAACCTATTTGCTCTGGTGCAATGAGATCTGGCAGGATCGGCTTGAGTCTATTTACCATAACTGTTGCTAGAATTTTGTAAACTACATTACAAAGGGATATAGGCCTGAATCCCTGCGGTTCGTCCGAGCTGCCATTCTTCGGGATCAGAGCCAAGAAAGTGGCATTCAGTCCCTGGTGCATACACTTTGAACACCTAGATTCCTCCACTAGGTCTAGCAAGTCATTTCCCATAAAACTCCAGGCAGCCTGGTAAAACTCAATAGTAAAGCCGTCGGGTCCCAGGGCCTTATTTTTTGGCATTTTGTTAACCACTTCCTCAAGCTCTTCCTTGGTGATTACCCTGAGAAGAGCCAGATTTTGTTCTCTGGAAACTTTCTTAGGGATATGTTGGCAGACCTTGTCTATTTCCTCGGTTCTATTGGCATTTGGCTCGGTGAGGATGTCTTTGAAATGTTCCACCAAGTGTCGTTCCATTTCTTTCTACTGCATTACTCTGTTTCCTTGGTTGTCTTTCAAGGAGAAGATTATGTTGTGATGGCGGTGGTTTAGCATTGCTTTATGGAATAATTTGGAATTCTTTTCCCCCTATTTTAACCATTGGACACGAGATTTCTGTTTCCACAGAATTTCTTTCTGTTTTCGCCTTTCCTCCAATTGATTGATTACCCTGCCTTCCTCCTCGGCCAGCTCCTCATTTCGTCCATCCGTGATGATTTTTTGTTGTATTCCTTCCAATCTATACTGAAGTTTTCCTTGCTCCTACTAGATATTACCAAATTCTTCCCTATTCCATTTCTTGATTTTTCTCTTTATTTCTTTGAGTATGAGCTGGAACGAGTGCATTTTGCTACGGCCTTCCGTTCCCCTCTTGCTTTCCTGCCACCAGCTCCTTACTTTGTCTAGGAAGTCTGGAGCTCTAAGCCAAAAGGACTCAAAACAGAAGGGCCTCTTTTTATTTAGATCGTTCAAGGCTATTTCAAGCTTAATTGGCCAGTGATCAAACCCTATTGAGGGTAGGATAGAGGCTTCATAGAAGATATCCAACCCGATTATGTGCTCCGAGATTAGAAATCTATCCAATCGTGATGTGATTTGTTTGGTCCCACCTCTTCTATTGTTCCAGGTGAATTTCCCATTTATAGTTGGGATATCAACCACCCTTAATTCTGCTTGGACGTCTCTAAATCTTTCGATCTCCAGGTCTTCTCTGCTTATTCCACTTTTTTTCTCTTCTCTAGAGGTTATCATGTTGAAGTCTCCTGCCAGAATCCATCTCTGCTCCTGGTGCATATTTCTTAGCTTTTCCAGTTGGTTAAGGAACAAGCCTCTATCAGCATGGGTATGGGGCCCATAGACAGCCGATACTACCACCCATTCGCTTTGCCCAATGAGCTTGAATCTTCCTGTCAGGATTCTTGACGTTCCTATCCACCAATCTGTTAGGACTTCTGCTGGATTCCAAATAATTGCTATCCCTCCTGCACTTCCTTTGGCGTCTATGGTTACTTGTTCATATCTTGGTTTTATTTTATTGAGAATTTCCTCCATCCTTTGTCTTGATATTTTAGTTTCTTGGATAAGCATGATTTGTGGTTTATCCTTCCTCAGTCTTGTTGCCAAATGTCTTTGTTTCCCTTTGCTGTTTAAGCCTCTAATATTCCAAGATGTCAAAATCATTGGTTAAATTGGGATAGGTTTTGAAACACTGCTGACAACGAGACCACTCTCCCTGTATTGACTAGCATTTCTCCCATGAGTTGTATGGAGTCTTTGAGATTTTTCCTTCCTCTTTTATTCTTTTCCCCCTTTCCTTTTCCTTGCTGATCTATTCTGCTTTCCTTCTGGCTCTCTTGGAGTTCTTCTGGTGTGGCTTTTCCTTTCTCTAGTTTGGCTTTATACTGCTAAAAGGATTCCACATACAGTCTCTTTTGATCTTTCGGAATAAACCTCTCATCTAAGTGTCTCCATTCGTGCAATAGTTTTCTTAAGACTTCTTCCTCTTGACTTAGATCTTCCGTGTTTGTCTCCAAGTCTGTCTCCATCTGTTCAGCTTCTTCGTTCTGTTCCTTGCCTTTCTCCATTGGCTCACTCGGGGCTTTCCTTTTTGAGTGGTTTCTTTCACTACTCTCACTATTGTCTGACCCCTTATCCTCTTGATTTTCCATGGTTTGGTCCTCCTCTTCGCCCTCTTCCTGTAGTATTGCAAAGTTGTTTGATTTCTCTGGGGATGATTATTTATCCTTCCTGTTTTCCTAGGGGGTTTCCTTATTTGTTTTCCTTTTGCTTTTCACCTCTTGGTATCCTTCCTGGTCTATTGGCTCTTTCTTTTGTAGGGGGCCCCTCCTTTCTTCTTCTTCCCTTGTAATCGGGCATTCCTTAGCCAAATGGCCATGGACATGACACCTATGACATTGAAATGGGATGTGCTCGTAGTCTAAGTTTTGTTGCCAAACTTCTTCATGATATTCTAGTTCCACAGAGTCTGGGATGGGGTTTGCTAGGTTCATATAGACACATATCCTAGCGTACGAGGTGTACCTTCCTTTCTTTGTGGTTTCTGCTATTTCATGAAACTTCCTATTGAGTTTCCTATTCCCTCCAAAATTTCTGGGTCCCAGAAGTCTATAGGTAGCCCAAATAAATGAACCCAGACAGGCACTGCTAGAAATGTTTCTTTATCAGGGTTGTAGCATTCCTCCCAGAAACGCATAAACAGACCAGCATTATAATATAAATACGAGCCATTTTCAAATACCTTTTCCTTATCTTGCAGGTTTGAGAAAATTACCGTGAAGAAGCCTTTCGCTCCTAGCTTGAGCTCGATGTGGCCTTGGGGTTGCCATTTTTGCTGAATCCACTTGGTAAGATCTCTTTCGAATGGCCAGACTTCCATGAACTTGCAGATAAGGGCATGATCGCTCATGTAGCTTCCATACCTTTCCAATTTGTTACACTAAAAAATTTCACCATGACTATTTGCAGTTAGTATGGCTCCATCAACTGTCATACTATCCTCCTTGGCAAGTCTCATGCCTCTGCTTTCCATGTCAAACTCCAAGAAAGAGAGAAAAGTCATTTAAAGTCAATTATCTCTAGGTACGCAGTTTCTCTCAGCCTTACCTGCGTGTACACAACCCAAGTTCACAATACCTGCGTACTTGTACGCTCTGTCTGTAAAGCAATGGGTGCGTACTCCTGTAAAGGTCAAAAGGCGCAAGTTTCACTCCAAAAAAGTTACTTGTGGTCATTTCTAGAGCATTCTAGAAGCTTGTTTGACGTGTATGGAGCGCCTCCAAATGGTTCATGTATCCCTATGGAAGAGGAACTTATCCCATCAAGAGGGGAGCTAGCCCACCCAAAGAGGGGCTTATCCCATTGATGGTGGACCTGATTAACTTCCTCTACAGCACTATAAATACATGCATTGGGCCAGAGGGAGGGGAGGTTGAAAGCTGAACATTCCTAAGGGTAGATGCTGCCGAGATTAGGACTTCCTTGTAGAAGCTTGTGAGGAGAGATTGTCATCCTTTCTTGTTTCATTTGGAAGTGGGTGAGCTGATCAAAGTAAAGGAAAACTCTTGCTGGACCCTGGGAGGAACTTGCACAACACCAAGGCTCAGGTTGTAATGGTTTCTTTTGTTTCCTATTAATACAAATAAGTCCATTCTTCTCAACAATTTGTTATTTATGAGTTGTTTCATATACTCCTTGGTCTGTATGTTAAATATGTTTTATTTTATGAGATATTCAGGTGCTATTTAATCGTTTGATTGTTAGTGAATGCAGGTTTCGAAGAGAAGGAGGAGCTCATCTGGATCGACGAGGCTGGACTACTACAACAACGTTGGACTACAGGTAGGATCTAAACACTTGATTTCTCATATGGTAAATGCATATTTAGAGAAGGATTGTTCTTAATTGTCTTGTTTGTCACTAGAAAGCCTTAAGCTTCTAGGGAGGTTGGTTTTGTCCGCAAAATTTACTCTTTCCGCATGACAAAATGGCGACTCCGCTGGGGAACTCCATTGATGTGAATGATTTTTCCTTTGTCTTAAACTTTGATCTGAGAAAAGTCTTTTTCTTTCTGGTTTTTGGTTGTCTGACTGTGTGTTTGGGTGGCTTAGCTTAGGGTTAAATTAGATTTTACTTTTTCTTAGTTTTGCTAGAAGTATGCAGCCTCTGAGTTGAGCACAGTGCGTACCTGTACGCACTGCGGATTTGTTCACAGAGCGTACCCGCACCTGTGTAAACAGGTTGCCTGCGTACCCTGTCAAAATTGAGAAAATTTCAATTTTCTCCTTTTTGCCTCTTAGATTTTGCTTTTAATTTGTTTTTTCCACCCAGATCCACTGGTTACCTACCAGAGATCTTCATCTCAACTTGTTTCGTCAGTGTCAAGTGTTTTAGTGGAATTCATAGAGATTTTGCCTTAGGGTTTGACTTTTGCACTAGTCCTGTAGTGATTTTGGCTTTAGAAGTCGTAAAACCTTGGATCTCCCTGGTATTTGCAGTCTTCTTAGGAGTCGGACCTTTCATAGAATCTACCCTTGTGAGACATCTACCTTTGTTTTGTCTCTTTGCCGAATCTCGGAAAAGTTTGTCGATTGAACTGTGAATTTCATTTTACGAAAAATAACAAAAGATTTTATGTTTGTTTTTGACTAGTTTTTTATTCTGCATTGACTAGTCCTTAGTTAAATCACGACTGAGTAAAACATCCTGGGATCATACTTTGTAGGTTTTGGCCTCATTAGATTTGCTTATTAGGTGAATTTCTTTTGATTTTCTTTTAAGTAGCTTTGATTTGATAGATTTGTAAAGGTTTGCTTTTTTATTTTTAAATGCTTTGTTAAGTAGGAAAAAAATCCAAAAACTCTCTTTTGAAAGAAAAGTTTGCTTAGTGGCATTTGAGTCTTTGATTGAAAAGGGAATTTTCGCAAAATAATTAGTGGTCATGTGTTGCATGTTTTGGAAAAGATAAAGAGATTGTTTCTTTGATTTTCATTGCCAAGAAAGTTGTCTTTATAAAAATTTTGCATTCTCCAACTCTCTTAGCTAAGGAATTTATTGAAAAAGAGAATTAGTATAAATCATCCTAAGTGCATCTTTTTAGTGGTTTGAGTCGAGTCTACACACCATCAGTTTCATCTCCGCTACCTTTTGTCTTAAAGAAAAGCCATAAAAATTAACGCTTAAAGTAAAATCAACTTAGTAACTTTTATTTACTAGGGCTCTGAAACACCAATATAGATCAGGCTAGTGTCTTGGAGTAGGAGAGTAATTAACTCTCCAAGACAACAAAACCAAACAAGTAGCTTATCTTATGGTAGGATAAATCCAACTGTTTCATTTGTACTCTGGGAAAGCTCCTCTTAAAGGAGAAGCACGAGACCGTGTCCGAACCAGTGAGGGGATCAATCCTCCTTCATTGGGAAAGACGCCAGATACGCACGTATTACAAACGGTAAACCTCGGATTATTGTCGAGGAGCCTGGGGGTCACTTGTCGGTAAACCTTGGATTATTGTCAAGGAGCCGGCAAGGGGATTGAGCTTGTTACTCTGCCCTTGCATGCTATCGGGTCGTAGACTGTTCCCCCAGGTATATTTGTTGCTGTCGGTAACCTTAGTGACCATTATCTTTAGGATTCTACCCGAGGTGACGGTGGAGGGAAGATCCCACTGTACCTGGAGCAGATGTCGGCTAGACTCACTTGGATTTTCCGGGGGGTTCACTTCACTCGAGACGGTTAAAGTGGAGGAACTTGTGCCGGTCTATTCATTAAGCAGGTTGCCGGGGTAACTGTTCCACCCACCACTTCTGTACTGAATTCGGCGATGTTGGGCTTCATCACCAACTAGTGTTTTCGGTCCGGAAGGCTACTGTTTGTGCATGGTTTGACGCCCTAGATTCTTTAGGCGTATGATTCAAATTTGTTTGGTTCTTTAGAGACTTTAGGTGGTTTGCTTTGAGATTTTACTATGTTTGCGTGTGCAGTAGTTAAAAGTTTTTAACTGTGGCGGAATTACCGAGATAGTCCTGTAGACTTCGGGGCCAGTCTCCTGAGATTGTTACTGTGGCCGATTTGTTGAGGAAGTCCCGTAGACTTCGGGGTGAGCCTCCTCAAGACGTCCCGAGTCATTACGAAGGTTTGAAAGTCCTTGTAACTCCTCCTGGTGGCAGTAGAGTAGGTTCACCTGAAGAAGGAGAGTCTTCGTTGGTAGTCCATCCGGATTACCAAAGTCTAGAAACAGGTTATAATCCTGAAGCTGTTGCAGTTTCTGAGCTTGCTGGTAGTTTTTCATCTACTAGTGATATAGGCGAAGAACCTGAAATATCTGAACCTGTTACTCCAACTTCTAGTGTTCCTGATTCACCTAGGGTAGAAAGAGTCATCACCGAAAATCTTCCTTCTGGTTTGATAGCTATTGAAGAACTTGCTCCAGAAGAAGAAGTAGGCGGCCCTATTCTTGAAGATCAACCTACTATTGATCTAAGAGAGCGTGAATCTATCTTTTACAGTCCACCTAGAAGTACTACTTGGTATCTTTCGTTAACTAATTACTTAGACAACTCAGGGATAAGTGTTTCCCCACCTCGTACTCCTTATCCACCCGGAGGTATTTATACTCCTGTAAATATGTCTAGTCAATCGTCTGTGTTTACTCAACCCCCTGAATCTTTCTTGTATGGTGGTCCTTCTGTTCCTGCTGGGTATCAGTCACTTTCTGGTACTTTTGCAGGAGCATCTCCTCAACCCATTGGACATGGGTCATTAGCTGGAAACAATGGTAATAAACCGTTGGGTGTAGGAGACATTTATATGATGTCAAGTTCAATTCCCGGTTCTCAACCTCAAGGTGGTCAATTACCGCCTGGGGGGCAGCCTCAATTAACGCCTGGGGGACAACCTCAAGGTACACAAATTGCGTCTGGGGGTCAACCTCAAGGACAGTATGTACCTATGGTATAGTACATTCCTCAGGGTCAACCCCAGCCTCAATATGTACCCCAGGGTCAACCTCAGTATCAATATATGCCTCAAGGTCAACCCCAGTATCAATACTTACCTCAAGGGTATCTACCCCAAGGTCAGTACTCGAGTCAAGGTTATCAACCACCCCAAGGTCAATCTTATGTTCAAGGTACGGGAAATGTACCTTTCAATTATCAATCCTACCCTCAATCCGGTTATGGATCTCAATATCCTCAACCTGTCATGGGTCAATACCCCGGAATGAACGTAGTGTGGAATCCATCGCAAGTTCAACAAGTGTTGCAGCCAAGCGTACAGTTGTCATCCCAAACTGGACAACCTGTGGTTTCTGGTCAACCCCAGCAACCAGTCCAGTCTAATGTTCAAACTTCTGTGCCTTCGGTAGTTACTCAGTCGCCAATTGCACCTAGTACTCCATCTCAAACGACTGCTGCAACTACTGCAACATCTGTTCCTTCCACCACACCTACTTCTGGAGTATCGACAACTCCGGTTTCTACTGTCTCTGCCACTACTCCACAGACATCTTTACCATTGTCTGGATCCACGATTCAAACTACGGTTCAGATGCCTGTGGGGCAGCCAGGTCAAAGTACGGTTGTTACTACTCAACCACAATTTGTTTATCAACCGTACCAGGGACAATACCAATATGGGCCTGCTGTCCAACAACCAGTTTACCAGTATCGACCGTATCCTGGGTACACTTATCAACAACCACAGCAACCCCAGTACGGTCTGGTTAATCCTGGTTTTCCGGGAGGATACAATATCCCGAATGCGATTCCTGTTCCAAGTTATCCTGGATATCCTCCTCCTGGGACTGGTCTTGTGACTCAGAGTTTTAGGGATCCTAATCGGCAATTGCCATTTATCGCAACTTTGGATTTACCAGACTTGACGCGCCTAACGAACGATCCAATAAATTATCTTCCGTTCTGGCCACCAATGCCAAATAAGTTGCCCAGTGATATACCCAAGTTCGAAGGTAAGTCTGGAGAGGATCCATCAAATCACGTGATGACTTACCACCTCTGGTGTGCTTCAAATTCTATCTCGGATGATTCAATCCGTTTACGTCTTTTTCAGCGTACGCTCATTGGTCTCGCGGCCAAGTGGTACATTGAGTTACCACGGGCCTCTTTTTATAATTTTAGTCAGTTAGCTACCTCGTTCTTAACACATTTTCAGTTGCCGGTCAGATATGATAATGACACCGAGTTATTAACTTCATTAAAACAGTCGACGTCCACTTATATTTCGGACCATATTCATGAATGGAGACGTCGAAGGCGATTAGTGAAAGTTTTTATCCCGGACCAAATCTTAGCTGAA
Source organism: Pinus tabuliformis (assembly GCA_031772625.1). Classification (NCBI taxonomy): domain Eukaryota; kingdom Viridiplantae; phylum Streptophyta; class Pinopsida; order Pinales; family Pinaceae; genus Pinus; species Pinus tabuliformis. The sequence goes on from CM062816.1 coordinate 197,715,938, forward strand.
TGGTTTGTTAAATCATTGTTACCGAAGATTACTGAAGACGTCGCTAAGGCCGGAGTAGTTACTGAAGAGCAAGTCATTGCTCAAGCGCAGTACCTTGACTTAGTTTATACTCAGTCAGGTACATTACACGAAAAAATCCCGGATCTTCCAAAGTCGAATCAAATTGCTGCTGCTCCTTCGGGATCTCATGCTGCTGATGGCATGATTGGTACGGTGAATACTAAAAGCAAGAAGAAGTCTTCAAAGAATTCTTCGCCCATTATCACCTTACCAGACTCCCCGACAGGAGAATCTTCTGCTGAAGTCTCCGCTGATATTCACGCTGTAGAGTCATCTACGGCTAAATCAAAAAACGGTGGGAAGAAGAAAGGCAAGAAGAAGAATAAAGCAGACAAAGCTCCAAAGGAGAAAACAGAAAAGTCGGAAACCAATGACGAAAAGCGCAAGCCCCGTTATCCTTGTCTTATTTGTGAAGAAGATCATTTTACAAGAGATTGCCCTCATCGGGCCGAGGTTGCGAAACTAGTCAAAGGTTCCCAAATTCCTGCTGTCTTGAAGGATCCATTTCCGAAAGATAGCAAAATGATAGGTTCTTCCTCGAGTGCCGTTGAAGAACCCATATTGATGATGTCTCATGTAAGGATTGCGACTCGGTCACACGATTATGGTAGTAAAGGTCCTGTTGATGGATCGAAAGAAGCAGAATCTTCTCAGTCAAATCCATCAACCTCAGCTCCCGGTTCCGATCCACTACAGATCGAGAAACCTAACCCTGACTTAGTAATTAAACTGCCCACCAAGGGTGTACTTCGAAGGTCTTCTTTCAATCCACATGCGAGAGCGGCCCAGAATTACAACATTGTTGAGGATTTAGCTGTTTCACCCTCAGCAATGTCGGCTTTAGAAGTGCTACAATCATGTCCAGCACAACGAAAATTACTTTTGTCGGCTATAGGAGCTGTTGATGTTCAGGACCCGAACCTGATAATCTTTGATCTAGAAAATAGTACACCGCGTTTACCTCATCAGATGGCTTTCCAGATCCCAGTGATAGTCAAAAACAGGCCTATTCATCGGACTGTAATTGATGAGGGAGCTTCCACGTGTATTATGTCGATTCAGTGTTGGAGATCGCTTGGTTCTCCTTCACTTAATCAATCCCCGACAATTCTTAAGGCCTTTGATGGCCGTGGGTTCCATCCGTTTGGCATTCTACAGGATTTGCCTATAGGGGTTGAAGGAAAAACCGTTAGTCTGGATGTGGAGGTGGTTGATGCCCCTCTAGGCTACAACCTTCTCTTGGGTCGAAGTTGGTCTTACGCTATGACAGCGGTCGTCTCATTGGTCTTCAGAGTAATAAAATTTCCACATAATGGCAAGATCGTGACCATAGACCAGCTGGCTTATTTTTCATCCGACCCAGCCTCTTCAGAGAGTATCCAGCATGTCGGTAAAACGACTATCCCTTATAAGGATGTTGGTGTAGGATTAGTTAAAGATGCCGGTTTACTGGGAACTTTTCCTTTTCCTCCAATCAACGCCGTGTCTTCGTTCGCATCTATTCATATGATTACATTAGATACCATTGTTTACGACAATCCTTGGATCGTTCCTTCCGAATCTGAAATAGACTCATTTGGTGATGCTATGCCTTTGAGTCCATATGAAATTGCTTATGAGGCCGTGCAGTCTTTTACCGACTCGTGTTCAACCAAAATCGACCAAATGAATGTGGTCCGTGAGGAATCACTTTTCACTTCAACCTCGGAGTTAATAGCGTTTCCCGAAGTTGTGTCATCTGACGAACAACTTTGTGAAGTCCTATGTGTAGACGATTTACCATGGGAAGATCTCCATCATAGATCTTCGTTTTTACCCGAGGATGATCGCTTTGAAAATGATTTCTCATCAGTTTTTACAGCTGAATATGTCAAAGAAGCTCAGAGTCCAATGAAACATCCTGATTCAGAGCTGAATTTGGGAAACATCTCTCGCACTGTTCCCATTGACATTTCAGTCAAGCCCGGAATTATTGAAAACATTCATATAGGTGCCTCATGTTCAGATGATGAGATTCAAACATATAAGGCCGTATTTCAAGAATTCCGCGACGTGTTTGCCTAGTCCTATGAGGAAATGCCAGGAATTGATCCCGCAATTGTTGTCCATGAGATTAAGACTTACCCGGATGCTAAACCCGTTCGGCAATGTCTGCGTCAGATTCATCCTCGAAAAGCGGCTGCAATTAAAGCAGAAGTCGAGAAGCTGTTGAAAGCAGGTTTCATTTATCCGATCCCCTTAACGGATTGGGTATCAAATATTGTTCCGGTTAACAAAAAACAAGGAACAATAAGAATATGTATCGACTATAGGGATATTAATTGTGCTTGTCCCAAAGACAAATATCCAACACCCTATATCGATCAAATAATTGATGATTGTGCCGGCAGTGAAATATTTTCCTTTATGGACGGTTTTTCCGGTTACAATCAAATCAATATTCTACCTGCCGATCAACCAAAAACGGCTTTCATTTGTCCATGGGGGACATTTTCTTATTGCAAATTACCTTTTGGGCTTAAGAATTCCGGAGCCACTTTTCAAAGGGCGATGTCTTATGCGTTTCATGACATCAAACACATTGTGCAACCGTACCTCGATGATTTGCCTGCTCATTCATTACATCGAGCTGATCACCTTGTCCATTTACGCGCAATCTTCATGAGGTGTAGGCATTATCGTATACGTTTGAACCCACACAAATGTGTCTTCTGTATAGAAGTGGGACGATTGCTGGGATTTGTAGTTTCAAAAGCCAGCATTCGCGTCGATCCCTTGAAGGTAGAAGCTATCATCAAATTGCCTCCCCCTTCGAGTCTTCGCCAACTCCAAAGTTTGCAAGGGAAAGCAAACTTTCTACGTCGATTCATTCCTAACTACGCCGAGGTTACAAAAGGTTTTACACGGTTGTTGAAACAGAATGCTCAATTCTCTTGGGATGAGATAGCTCAACAATCTTTTGATGCACTTAAACACGCGTTGACCCATGCACCATTGTTGCATCCTCCCAACTACAACCAAGAATACTTTTTGTACCTCGCTGCCTCTCATTCCACGATTGGCATGGTGTTAGTTCAGGAAGACGAATTCGCAACGGAACATGTGATATATTATCTTAGTAGGACGTTAAATCCCACTGAGCTAAAATATTCGCATGTGGAGAAATTGGCCCTGGCAGTCGTTCAGGCTGTCCAATGTTTTCGTCATTACATTCTTCTCCGTAAAACTACAGTCATTTCGGATTGCAACCCTATGATCTACATTTTGACTAAACAATTGCTAGGGGGCAAGTACTCTAAATGGATCGTTATCCTGCAAGAGTTCGACTTAGAGTTTGAAAAATCTAAGTCTAAGAAATCTTTAGTCTTTGCAGAGTTGATGTGTGACTTCCCGCGTGCTGACACGGAAACTGTGGCAGAGGAGCCCATTGCGGACGAATCTTTGTTTCTCATCAGCACTTTAGATACGTGGTATGGGGATATAATCATCTATCTCCAAACCCAATCCTTTCGGCCCGAAGCTTCAAAGTCGGAACGTCGAAAAATTCGATTCCAGTCCCAACAGTATAAAATTATTGGAGATACTCTTTATCGCCGTGGGGCAAACTTGGTTTTCCGACGTTGCTTAACTCACAAAGAGGCAAAAAGGGTTTTGAATGACTGTCACTCTGGGGCGTGTGGCAGTCATATGTCTGGGTATGCTACAGCTCAGAAGGTGTTGCGTGCTGGCTATTTCTGGCCGTCCATGTTTAAAGATTGTATCATTGCGGTCCGAAAATGCCACAACTGTCAAGTGTTTGATCGCAAGATGCGTGCACCACCAGCTCCTCTCCACCCTATAATTGCCGTCGGACCTTTTGCCAAATGGGGTATCGACTTTATTACATGTAACCCTCACTCGGCCGGGGGGCATGCGTATATCATCCTTGCGGTTGATTATTTTACTAAGTGGGCCGAGGCGATACCTACATTCGAGGCAGACGGCAAGACAGCTGCAATTTTCATATTCAATCACATTATTGCTAGGTTTGGTGTCCCACAAGCGATAATCACTGACCATGGGCGCCATTTTCGAAACATTATGATGACAGAACTTATAGGCCAGCTTGGTTTGCGTCACGATAGCTCAACTCCTTATTATCCACAAGCCAACGGTCTGGTTGGGTCCATCAACAAAGTTTTGGTTATCATGATCCGACGAATCATTGGGATTCATCGGTCGAATTGGCACAACATGTTATTTTCCGCGCTTTGGGCATATCGAACTTAAGTGAAAACATCAACAGGGTTCACTCCTTTCCAACTAGTTTATGGTTTGGAAGCCGTGCTGCCCATTGAATGCGAAATCCCATCACTTCAAATGGCTGTCGAATTACTCCCAGCTACTTCCAAAGAGGAGAAGCGTTTATTATACTTAGCTCAATTAGTTGAGACTCGATGCGATGCTGCACTGGCAATCGAGACTCATGCAAAACGAATGAAAGCTCAGTATGATCGAAATGTGACCCCTCGAAATTTTTCGGAAGGAGACCTAGTGCTATTGTATGATCAAGCTAACGATAAATTAGGTGCTGGAAAATTCGTTCCTATGTGGCATGGGCCCTACATTGTTAAGCGAAAGCTAGCAAAAGGGGCCTATGAGCTGGTTGACTTTGATGGGGACTCTTTGGGTAAACCCAGAAATGGACTTTACCTAAAGAGGTACTATGCTTAAATGATGGGTGTGAAGATTTTCGTTAGGTTAGTTAGGTTAATTTTTCTTTCTAGCTAGTGTGTTTGTTAGTATAGACAGTGTGCTTAGCTTAGAAAGTGTGTTTTTCGTCGTTATTCTGCTTATCTTGGTTTTACCCTTGATGATTGCAGATGTCGATGCCTCTCCAAACGTACATTGGATTTGCTGATGGTGCTTGTCGTAGTACACGGAATATCTCTTCCGCAGCTTGGGTTATCTATTCGCCCTCTGACGAGTTAGTTTCTATGCATGGGGTGAGCCTCGGTCAAACAACAAACAACATTGCAGAATACAGTGCAGTGATTGAGTTATTATCTGAATCCATTTCATTTGGGATTCGGAGTTTGATAGTGAGGTTAGATTCTGAACTCGTTGTATTACAGCTTAATAGAGTTTATGCCATTAGAAATCCAGTGTTATTAAGGTTATTTTTGAGAGTGCGTCTCTTGAAACGTGAGTTTGATTACATTGAATATCAACATATTCCAAGGTCTTTTAATACATTAGCAGATGCAATTGCTTCTCGAATGTTAGACAGACATTTGCGATAATCATACATGTAAATTTAAAAACATTAACATTTAATCACACATGTTTAACAAGATAAGTTGGTAATAATGATATATATAGATAGGAATGTGTCAAAAATACATCGTCTTCGATCATAGGTCGCAAAACACCTTATGATCGGCAAAAATGATAAGTACAAAAAACCAAAATGTCACATGTGTCTACAAAAGTGACCATCCAATCACTGGTGGTGCTCCCTATACGACACCACTGCACGGGCTACCCTACACAAGAACCTCCTAAAAGGTCCTGGGACTGCGACTACATAGCGCTGAAGTCTGATAGGAATATCATCTATAGTAGTCTCTGGTATATCCGCCGTTAGACGCTCTAGATCCTGCTCCAACTCAGCTAAGGTCTCTGCAGCCGCATCCTGTGGGACCAGTGCCGGTGCAACTGGTTGTCTCCTCTCGAAAGGCCGGAGATTGGCTGGACGCCGTGGACCTACATCTGCATTTTGAAAATTTTTACTGTCAGTTTTGAGACGATATATAAAAACAAAAAAAAATAGATAATTTAAAAACTTGTGAAAAATGAAGTACCTCTGTCGTCCCATTGTTCTCCTTGTGGAAGAACCATGTCCGGATCACCGCGAAAATCCACTCCGGCATAAGGAAAATCCTGGATCGCAAAGACCTGGTCCTCCAACCAATGAAAGTAACCTACAGGAAATCGGACAACTCCCGCTCCCTCATCAGGATGCCGGGCCATCACCGCAACCCATCGCATCAACTTTGGCTCCTGAGGTGGCCCAACCGCAACAGTGAGATGCTGAGGGATCAGCATCGGAACTCTCTCTAGGGCAAAGCTCACAACTAAAGGCCCATACCCAAAGGTCTTTAATTGCCCGTTCTTTGCCCTAATCAGTTGGCCCTTCATATTGGCCAACACAGCGTCGCACCAGTTGAAAATGGTGCCTCGGAAGCAATCAATCGCCATCCGCATTTGGGACCCGGTGGCAATGTGCAAGGTGGCTGCGCCGCAGAGTCTGGTAACTGTAAAGGCAATTACCATAAGTTCAGGTCGGGATATGTATTTGATCTCTATCCCCTTCTCCTGGTTTTGATTGTTGCACCACTCTAGCCGAAGACTAGCAAGGGATTGGCGACCTGGCCTAGTCCCGAACAGAGACAGTTGCTCGCCCCTATTAGGCAAGCCAATGAGAAAATATATGTCTGAGGGCTCAATCTCGAGCTGGTGCCCTCCGATGTAAAAACATTATTCCTGGACGTTCCACCTTTCAACCAGCCACTCTAAGAATGGCACTTGGGCCCTCATGCCAGGTATGGCCCAGTATTTGTAGAGACTGCATGCCTTCAAAGCATCAATGGAGGGTTGATGATCTATTGCGGCCAAATCGACATCTTCGTGTTCTCTTTCACGCCAATCAAGCATGGTGGGCAATCTACACACCAGAAAACACCCATTAGAATTCATTAAATCAAAAATTAATGGTTTAGTTTTGAGATTTGGGGTTTTAAATTTGCTTTGCGCGGAGTACGCACCCCGCGTTCAGAAACAGAGCGTCGGTACGCAGCTGTTCTGAAGGTAGGCTGCGTACTCCTGCCATTTTCCCATTAACGAAAATGTCGGGGTACGCAGGTCGCCCATGGGGCACCTGCGTACCCCGAAAGGCGGATCTTGAAACCCCAAAGCCCCCAAAAAATCAAACTAGGGCTTAAAATGAAATTCTAAACGGATGAAAACAAAGAGGAGGATGTTGTGGAATACCTGAAAGAGACGGCGCTCGATTCTGACGGTCGGATTCTCCGCAAAGTCCACGGGAAGTTTCTTGCCAAAAGCCCTTTTCTCTCCCTCAACAGTAAAATGGTAAAAATGACATGGTAAAAGGTCCTTTTATAGGTTTTTTGGATAAATGAATGCTAGGTTTGTTTATTTTTCACCATGGAAGGATATTTTTCAATGTATTTTTGCCTATCTTAAACAGGTTTGAGTAATGTGTTGTTTTTGTGCAGGACAGAAGGACTTTCAGGGAAAATTGTCATTTTTCACGAGCCAAAATATCAGAGTCATCTTTTAAGCCCTTTTCTGACTCCTAAAACATGAAAAGATTGCCGAGCATTTCTTTTACACTCGTTAAAATGGAATTAAAAGACGGTTCCCTTATAGCCCTTTTCTGACCGTAAAAACAGGAAAAGATTGCCGGGTTTTTGTCGTTTCAAACTCGATATTGGAAATAAAACGACATGTCCTTGATCGCTTTTTACTTTTCAGGTCAGAGGCACTAATCATGAAAGTACTCCTTGGTCGCAAGATCAAGCGATTCTCTCAAGTATTATTTTATACTTTTTCGGGCTTGGGAGACACAAATTTACGAAAAAGTTCAACCCTGGAGTCTTCTTTAGTTTTTTCAGACTCTCTAAAATTGAAAAACGCTGAGTTTCTCCTATACTGGACTCGTTAAAATTTCACAGTAGAGGACCTGTTCAATTACAAATAGGAACGAACCACTCCTTCTTAGGGTTCGAATCTAAACTAAGTTGGACTCATTCGAAGGATGAGCTTATAATCAAGCATATGTTATCCTCCTCAAGCTTGTAAAAAAATAAAGAGGTACTTGCCAGAAATGGTGGGGGAAAAGAGAGAAGAATGAGCCTATTTTTTATCCTTTGTCACAGAAAAACCTTATTACCACTCTTGAACACGACACTTTTCATTCACCTGGGTTGGGAAATCCTTTGTCTTAAAGTTGATTAAACCACTTTGAAAGTCTTCAACCGTTTCTGGGTATTAACTTTGGGTCAATCGTCGCTAAGCCATCTGTCGTGTCGTTATGTGTTCAAGAGGTCTCTGCAAATAAACCATTCATATGCAAAATACTTGTCATCCATTTTGACCATCCCTGAGTCAGTCCTTACAGCAACATTTCTTCAACTTGAACTATGATTTCGTGTTGTGGGCTTGCCTGCAACGGGTCGCTTTCTATCGACATCAGCACATTATCTAGAGAGATGACTTAGAAATCGTCAGTACCTTGAAGTCTGCATGCATCAATGGCAGGTTTCTCGCCTTTGACGATAGTTTACATCATTGACTTTCGATCGAAGGATTCCGTGACATGTTCGACATCAACCCATTCATTCACATCTCATGGATTGTACTGGGTACTTTGAGAACCATTGACATCACTGGTGGTCTCTCTCACACTTGTTAACAGTTTACATCATTGACTGGTAATCAAGTGGTTTCTACCATGCTCGACATCAACTCATTTATTCGCATGGATAGAATCGTACTAATTCGGGAAGTGGAAATCAAGACCCTGGATCTAGTTTCTACCATCCAGGCTGCGAGGAGTTTTGTATTCATTATATAGTAGACTAATCATAAACAAATGGCTGCATCCATACTGTGTCTACATGTGTCTATGATTATGATGTACTGCGAAATCATTCCTGTAACAGAGCAGTAGTTAGATTGTTAGTTAAAGTTTTCAATCTGAGTATGGGAATGCCTACCTCAGCGATGATATGATCTTATATATGTATTTTGTGTTGAATATTTGTAGGTTCTGACCGGGCTCTCCACAAGATAATCCTTGAAATGATAAAGTACTTCACCCTTCCTAGATGATTTGAAACCCTAAATCTACTTCAGGCTTCGCACTTTAGGGGGCAATCTGTTACACTAAAAAATGTCACCATGACTATTTGCAGTTAGTATGGCTCCATCAACTGTCATACTATCCTCCTTGGCAAGTCTCATGCCTCTGCTTTCCATGTCAAACTCCAAGAAAGAGAGAAAAGTCATTTAAAGTCAATTATCTCTGGGTACGCAGTTTCTCTCAGCCTTACCTGCGTGTACGCAACCCAAGTTCACAATACCTGCGTACTTGTACGCTCTGTCTATAAAGCAATGGGTGCGTACTCCTGTAAAGGTCAAAAGGTGCAAGTTTCACTCCAAAAAAGTTACTTGTGGTCATTTCTAGAGCATTCTAGAAGCTTGTTTGACGTGTATGGAGCGCCTCCAGATGGTTCATGTATCCCTATGGAAGAGGAACTTATCCCATCAAGAGGGGAGCTAACCCACCCAAAGAGGGGCTTATCCCATTGATGGTGGACCTAATTAACTTCCTCTACAGCACTATAAATACATGCATTGGGCCAGAGGGAGGGGAGGTTGAAAGCTTAACATTCCTAAGGGTAGATGCTGCCGAGATTAGGATTTCCTTGTAGAAGCTTGTGAGGAGAGATTGTCATCCTTTCTTGTTTCATTTGGAAGTGGGTGAGCTGATCAAAGTAAAGGAAAACTCTTGCTGGACCCTGGGAGGAACTTGCACAACACCAAGGCTCAGGTTGTAATGGTTTCTTTTGTTTCCTATTAATACAAATAAGTCCATTCTTCTCAACAATTTGTTATTTATGAGTTGTTTCATATACTCTTTGGTCTGTATGTTAAATATGTTTTATTTTATGAGATATTCAGGTGCTATTTAATCGTTTGATTGTTAGTGAATGCAGGTTTCGAAGAGAAGGAGGAGCTCATCCAGATCGACGAGGCTGGACTACTACAACAGCGTTGGACTACAGGTAGGATCTAAACACTTGATTTCTCATATGGTAAATGCATATTTAGAGAAGGATTGTTCTTAATTGTCTTGTTTGTCACTAGAAAGCCTTAAGCTTCTAGGGAGGTTGGTTTTGTCCGCAAAATTGACTCTTTCCGCATGACACAATTTATTCGCTGGAATCACGAACCTGGGTCTCTCCGCTACAAATGGTAGGCATCTTCCCCTGCGGCCTACTTGCTATGTTGCTCCCAGCACCGGTCTTGCGCTCTGTTGCTCCTTTGTCGCCTAGCTGTTCTGGCCATCTCTTGTCACCGTATCCTGATAGGAGGGGATCTCTCCCCTCCTGACATCTTCTGTCATGCCTTTTGTCTCTTAGCTCTCTACTGATTCTTGCTGGTCCATTCTGTTTTCTGCCCCTTGGCTCTCCCTTCGTTCCTCCCGAGGGTTTTACCACCTTGTCGCCATAAGGGTTTTAGTTGCAGAGCCCTTATCCAGTGAGAGTTTCATGTTCTACGAGAAATTATAATAGGCCAAGTTGCACAATTCACATCCAAGTTAGGGAAGAATATTATGGAGCAATACAAAATCAAGCATTGTAAATCCACTCCATATCATCCACAAGTTAATGGATAAGTGGAATCTACAAACAAATTTCTTGAAGCCATATTGACCAAGACCGTGAATCTACATAGAAGAGACTGGGTTGATAGATTTCAAAAGGCACTCTGGGAATACTAGACCACATGGAGGAATACTAGCAGACTTGCTTCTTATGATCTTTTTTACTGGAAGCAAGTTCTGCTTCCTATTGAATTCCAAGTGGAAGCCTACATGACACCAACCAAATTGGAGCTAGATCTTATTGAAGCCCAAAAGAAAAGATTGGAACAATTGAAAGAACTAGATGAGATTCGACAAGATTCCATACAAAGGACAAGCATAATTCAACAATAAAGGACAATATGGCATGAAAAATTCATTAAATTCAAAAAGTTCCAGCCAGGTGATTGGGAGACCTTCTTTTTTATTCCAAATTTAAAGATTTCCAAGGAAAATTTCAAACACATTGATTGAGTCCCTATGAGATAGAAATTGTTTTCGATAATGTAATAGTAAGAATTAATACTATTAATTAATAATGGAATACTTTTACTGTTAATGGGCATAGATTAAAGCTTTATCATAAGCCCTTAACAAGGGAATAATTCGTTCAATGTTTGCAAGAAAATTCTGATTTGAGATTGGTAGGGAAAGGGGATCCTTCTCCTTTACCATAAATAAATATCTATATCTATATATATATATATATATATATATATATATATATAAAGAAAAGAAAATAATGATAATGATAATGATAAATTCATAGTTATGAAAACCATCATTGCTGACATAAACTATGCAAAAAATCCTAGTTGAGAACCAAAATCTTTTGGCAACTTGGATTTTCCTTTTCCCTTCCTTTTTTCCATTTCTCTTTTCCCTTTTTCTTCTCTGCAAAATAAACTTTTAGTTCAAGATAATTGGTTTGAATAATTTGTTTCTCTTTTAAAGAGAACTCATCAACATTTATCATAATCAGCAGTGATCATCAGCATTATCAACCTTAAACAACAACAAGTGTTTTGAAGAATTGAAGCAATTTTTTTAAGACTGTCAACATTTTGTAGCTGATTCATCAGAAAATTATTTTGGAATTGCAAGCAAGGAAAAATCAAAGCACAAATGTGAGGTATGCAAAAAGGTAACTATATGGATAGTCAATCAGTTTTATTAAAGTAAAAACTATAGATATTTGAGTTGATGGAATAACTATAAATTTTAAAAGGCTCATAAATATTTCAATGATGACACTCATTATAAATCATAACTCACTCCCTATCATTTTGTCCCATCATATTGTGAAATATTCCTATTTTATTCAGAAATCTCATAACTTTGAAGCTTATCTAATCATTGTAGGATTGTATCTAAACGGTTCATGGGAAATTATTATTTAAAAATGAAGACTCCTATCATAATAATACTACCAAAGCCTTTCACTTCCATTTAACTTGACATCCCTCACCAAAATTCTTTTATTTCACCATCTGATATCTTCCATTTTCTTCCCCTGATACACTATTAAAAAGGAGATTTGGGAGAAAGACTTCTTCGACAGTAATGGGAGTCATCATCCACCATGAGCTTGGAGGTGCAAAATTCATAAGTTCCCACCCTAAAGGCAGAGAGAATTTGCAGAAAGTGGGTTGTTTAAATTTCTTTGAGAATTTTGATGGCCGTGAATCAGAAGTAACCAAATCATTTGAACGAGCATTCAATGGGGTCAAGGTAGAGATTGGGGATATAAAATTGAAGTTAATCGAATCTTTTATTTCCAAAGCAACCAAACTTCCTAGAAATGGTGAGAGCTTGTTAAGACATTATAGATTATACAATGAAAAGTGGAAATACTTTTTATACAAACCAGATATGGATACCTCATCATTCAAGAAGGGCATTCTTGTTTCTCCATTGAAATCAAAATGGCACAATTTCTTGTTTTATTTTACAAAAATTCCTCACATGTGAAGAAAGATATGGAACCCTTATCTTTTGTCAAGCTTGGTTGATAATGCATTTCATCAAAGGGAAAGAGTTAAATTTATCATATTATCTCATGTGGAGTTTAAAGAAAATGGCATTTAATATTCAATGAGATTCGAGAAATATGCACATAACTCTATATAATCATGGTTTAATCAAGATACTTGTCGAGGTATAATTAAGAACTAAAGGTGAAAATTGGCAAGAATTCTTGGTACAAAATCATTTTATTGAAAATTCATATGAGGAAAAAGTGAAGAATACCAAGAGCCAAAGAAGTGTTTCTTTAAACCATAGCCCTCAACAAGAAGTTAAAGGAAATGAGAATTTGGCCATTGATAATGTAGTAGATACAGAGGCTCCTAACATTGAATACATGGAGGAAAATATCACACTCAAATAGCTTGGAAAACAAGAAATACCTTCCAGGGGAAAACCAAGGAGAAAACTGGGAAATCAAATAAAGAAGAAGGACGAACTAGAGGATATTAGAAGAAAGAAAGCCATAGAAATTAAATAAGAAGAGACTCTAGAGAAGAACATAAGTAAACCTCAAAGGTAGAGTGTTAAAAGGAAAAGCGACCGGGGAATGGAGGAACCTGAACAACAAGAAAAGAAGAGTAGAAGGTTGAAAAGAAACATGACTAGTGTAACAACACTGGTCAAAAATCCATGTAATAAAAGTTAATAAAGGAAAAATAATAACCATCATCATGGGACATGTATTCCAAGCTTAATGTTGGGAGAAACATCCTAGTGTGGGTGTTCATTTGGTTTATTATGGCTATGGATATTGGTAAAGTCAATGGTTAAGGCTTTGGAAAGGAAAAGTGGCATTTATTTATGAAAATAATGGAAATTAGGAGAAAAGGAAGGTGAAAGGTCACAGGTTTCATGTGAGGAGGAAAATGAAGGAAAATAATGGAAAATTAAGAAAATAGAGGCCTCATTAATAAAAATGCTTTTGAGGATCAGTTCATGGCTTTTAAGCAATTTAGTTTTGGAGCTCTCATTCTATTCTCTCTCTCTCTATCATACCCTTGGACACAGAGTTTTCTTGGAGCAATCTTGGAGGAATGTGGCATACTTGGGATTTGCAGCAAGAAGAAAAAGAAAGAGAATGAAAGTGAAATAGGACACTAGAATCAACAACTACAACGAGTTTTTCTTGCAGGTACTAAGTTGCATGTATGATTTCCTTACTAGTTTTTTCATGCATGGAATATGCATGTGGTTTCTTAGTCATGATCTTTCATTGGCACAAAGGATTTCCTAGATTGACAATGTTTTTTCCCAGCCTTGCCATTTCCTTGATAACCATAATGTTGTGGGAATCTTTCCCTTTTATCTTCTAGTTGGTTCTCATGTTCTTTTAGCTGTGGGTTGAGTTATTAGTTCCTGGATCCTTGATTGGACAAACGCTCTGGAGCCTTGTAACAGTTGGGTTGAGTTATTAATCCTCGAGCCTTGGTTGGAAAAATTCTCTGGAACCATTGGTGGGTTGAGTTACTAGTCTTGGAGCCTTGGTTGGACAAACGTTATGGAGCCTCGCAACAGATATGGGTTGAGTTCCTAGTCATGGAGCCTTTGTTGGAACAAACTCTCTGGAGCCCTAGATAACTTGGGCAGAGATCAATCTGGTGATGGTTAGTGTTGTTTGACCATGAGGTGGAATCACTGGGTGAGGGTTGAGGTGGTTTTTCCTCTGGAAGCCCTAGTTTTATTTTGATGGATTTATTCCATGAGAATTGTTGGTATCAAGTTATCACTGTCCATTCCACTTAAAATCCTCTTTTGACTATCATTTTTTACCATTTAACCTTCATATTCCAGCTATAATCCTTAGAAACTAAATGATATGATGTCATTATCATTATTTTTAGCTTGAAATTAATTTTTGAAATTATTATGTTAAAAATGACATTTTTTAGAAAATTACAAGAAGTTGTCACTTCCTGTAAATGCTCCATTGTTTGACATGTTTCACAATAGGTGAGCGAATTTGCAGATTTTGGGCATGAAGTAAAATGTACACGAATGGTGTATCACCTATCCACTTTCGGTTTTGAAGGAAACAAGTGTTCGGTCAACGCTGGTCAAACCCAATCACTTCAGCAAGATTTTTGGATTTTGTGAAGAGAATAATTTCTATTTTGAGAATTTTTGCATAAATGAAGGAACTAATTCAATTTCAACCTTCTTGGATGTAATTAATAGAATTATGTTAGGATAATATGGAGGAGGAATAGCTTCTTTTGTTAGAGGATTCATGATATATAACCTATGGAAGAAGACTATGTTTTAGAGTTAGATTGTGAACATATGAAAGTATAGTTTGTGCATCTTTTATTCCAGACTTAATATAGACTTCATCATCAAGTTTACATCTCAAGATCTAGTAGTTGTACTCTTCTGAATCATTTTATAGTGTGCTTGTGAAGTGTTGAAGGGCCCTCATCACTACGCTGGTACACTCTGTTTTCAAGTTTCCTTACTAGTTGCATGCTCGAATTCGAAAGTTAGAAGTTATTTTATGTGCAAAAGTAAAGGTTACGTTATTAAATTTATCAATTGGAAAGGGCTTGCATTCGTTGTGAAAAGAATCTTGTAAAAGGATTCAACCACTTCTGATCTTGAAATTGATATATATGCTTGCTGTCATACAATTTCCATATTTGCTTATTGGCTTTGACTTTGAAGATAGTTCTTGTTTTATTTCCAAGTGATTCAGATTGTAGTTGTTAAATTCAATTTTC
Organism: Pinus tabuliformis; assembly: GCA_031772625.1. Lineage (NCBI taxonomy): Eukaryota > Viridiplantae > Streptophyta > Pinopsida > Pinales > Pinaceae > Pinus > Pinus tabuliformis. Next base: position 197,731,172 of record CM062816.1, read on the forward strand.
AGTTTGATAGGTGATTCTTGTAAAAAGATTCAATTGTTATTGGTTTGCAACATTACTCATCTTATTCACTGTTTGATTTAATTTGTTATTGAAATTACTTTGGATTGTTATGATTGGGAAAAGTTCTATTGAGCAATATTCTTGTAAGGGAATGTTAGGATTTTAACCAGTCATTAATACTCTGTTTTTGTTACTTAGGCAATCAGAATTTCATAAGATTTGTTTTATCTAGATTGATGCTTGAGTGATTGAAAAGACAATGAAGGATCTCTTGTAAGAGAGCACTGTTAATTTCATTCACTAGGCTGTCATTAGAACCTTAGATCCTTCTAGATATATATAATTTAGGTGAGCACCTCTAAGTTTACTTTCCTACGTTGATAAAGGAATTAAGAGCTTAACTTACCTTAGTAAGTAAAGACCAAACATTTTGGCACTGTTGCCTGGGAGGTGCAACTAGAAAGAATAAAAAAAAAACTTAAAATCAACAAAACAACAAAAACATAGATTTAAATTTAAATTTCAGTCATGTTTATTTATGTCTAGGTTTAGGGATGAGAAAGGAAGATACACAAAAACCCCCCAACCAACAACTAATCCACCATTAGGAGCGGAACCATTAGAAAATAATGAGTACACAACACCAACAGGAAAAGTTACTATCAAAAAACTTGAGGAAAAGCAAAGATCATGCCAAGGACTCACTCTCATTGAAAGACAAATCCTACTAGCTCATGAAGCAAAGAAAATATATATACCTGAGACTTCTACAGTAGAGAATTAAAAGAAAGTAGTACAAAAATCCAATAGCCTATCTATGAACAAATTTTCCACAAGAACTAAAACAAGAAGAAGAGATAGAAACCTTAGACAAATCACAAATTACAATGGCTAAAGATGGAGGATCCAGAGGACCTACACCTGAACAACTAAGAGAGTATGAGAGACAAATGGAAGAAAGGAGAAGAAGAAGGGAAAATGAAGAAAAAAAAGGAAATGATACTCTATTTAGAGGAAATCCAAATCCACTAGAAATAGAGGAATCCACATTTAAATTTCCAATTCAAGATAGAGGAGAGCAAATGGATGAGGAAATTAAAATGAAAAATATACCGCCATTTGTATTACTAAACTTTTATGGTATGGCATCCGAAGACCCATACTCGTTTTATTTCGAATTTGACATAGTATGCCAAACCTTTGGATATACCGATGATGCACATAGACTTCGACTTTTTCCTGCTACCTCAAAAGTAGCAGCACTTAGGTGGTTTATGGGATTAGGTGAACATTCAGTCACTAATTGGGATGACATGAGAAATATCTTTTTGAAAAAGTATCAACCTTACTGTCGATCAAAAGATTCTAAAGATGACATCTTTAGAATGAATCAACAGGAAGACGAGACCTTAGAGGAATACTTGGAAATATTCTCATATAATCTACAAAAATCAAAACATATAACTATGTCTATTGATCTTATTCGAACAATCTTTCTTAAAGGCATCTGTTGGGTCCCTATAATACTAGTGATTACCCCATTACTATTGTAGTTATACCCCTTATTTATATTGTTGTGCCCCTATTACCCCCATATTGTTATTTCTGTGCCCCATAGAATCCCTCTATTGTTATTTTTGTGGCTTTATATTATTATTGTTAGGTCGGCTGGATTATATTGTGACTCCCTAGACTCCTATATATAGAAAGGAGGTTTTGTCATTTGTATCATCCAAGAATTGTTCATTTATGTAATGTAAAGGAGGTTGCCCCCTCGAAGAGGCTGAATTCTAAGGCGTGGATCTCTCTTTTCTATCTTTTTGTGAGCTGGTTTCATAACATTTGGTATCAGAGCTTTGGATTCTAGGGTTTCGCTGCTCCAAACAGGTCATCGTGGCATTTTAGCTATAACTTTTTTTCTGTGACGTTTCAGAAGTCGCAAAAAAAACCCATTTGAGAAGAATTGGCGCTGAACCTTGGGTCTGAATTTCAGAGCTTTTCTCGCGCTATTTTCGGAGATATGATCTGAGGAAGTTGGTCTTTTTGCAGACTCCTGAATTACATTCAAAATAGGTGACCTGGGGAAAATCGTCATAACTCTCTCTCTGAGGATCGGATTGAAATTTCGTAAAAAGGTACAGAAAGAGGACAGACTTTAGTTTCTTGTGCGTGTGTTTCAGATTCAAAGGTTGAAACAGTGACTCGTGGCACGTCTTACAAGTTCGCTCTACTGAACCAGTCTAAAAGCAAGTCACTGTGGGAGATTTCACATAACTCTTCCTTGGAGAATCCAATTTGGCTCAGACTTGTGGCATTGGAAAGAGGACGCAGAAGGCTACTACAGGTAGCAATTTCAGAATTGGAGTATCCGAAATTACAGAGATACATCAGATTCAATATCAGGCTTCTATAAAGTGAAAAAAGGTGTGTAGTTTTTTTTTAATTTTTGTGTAAGCTTGGTTTAACGGAATTCAAAGGGCATAGTAAAACTTTATTATCGGTAACTGATGCCCCGAGGAAAGAAAATGCAAACACCTAGTAAGGAACCTGAAAGCTCTAGCATGACTCATGAAGAAGAGGAAGAAATGCTACATGATATATCAAAATTACAAGAACAAGTGCAACAAATGTCACGCTCACAAAAGCTAACAGAAGCTAAGATAAGTAGCGTGGAATCTAAGGTAAATGGCGTGGAATCTAAGATAAAGGGAATGGAAGCTAAGATGGATGGCATGGAAGCTAAGATTGACGCTAAATTTGATGGCATGGATGATAAGATGGATGAATTGAAGAAGTTGCTACAAGAAAGGGTCACTAATGGTGAAAAGGTAGTAAAGGAAACTCATGATGAGAACAAAAGAAATGTTAATCATGATTCCATAGACTCTAATGTTGGATCGAAGACTCACCATGTTCCAAAAATCGATGTGAGGAAGTTTGATGGCAAGGATCCCGCCACATGGATATTACAGATGGAGCAATTCTTCGATCTCAATAATGTGCAAAACACACAAAAGGTACGTATGGCAACTTTATATTTGGAACCAAATCAGTTTGTATGGTATCAATGGCTTTGTTCTCGTAAACAATTTATCACTTGGGCAATTTTTACAGAAGAATTGATAGCACATTATGAGGATACAAAAAGCAACACTTTTTTTAGCCAATTGATAAGTCTCAAACAAAAGGGTTCAATAATGGAGCACATTGAGGAGTTCCAAAAATTGAACATAAGGGTAAAAGATATTCCAGAGGAGCATAGGATTGATGTGTTCATAGGGTCTTTAAAGGATAATATCCAACATGATGTGCGCCTTTGGGAACCTGATTCATTAGAGAAGGCATTCAGGTTAGCAAGAAAAATGGAAAGCAAAATTATGGCAACTAGGAAGCATACCGTTCACAACTATAAAGACGGAAGTGTTGTTGCCCATAGTCTTCCACAACCTACAAGGTTGACACCACAACAATTGGAAGAAAAAAGAGCAAAAGGGCTTTGTTACAATTGTGATAGCAAATACACAAAAGGTCATAAGTGTGCTGAGAAGAAATTATTCTACATAGATTGTGAAGAGGAAGAAGAAAAGGAGCAAGAAAGGTCAAAAGAAGAGGATATATTCCAGGAACAAAGCCTAGATGAAGAACAAATAAATCCGACCATATCTTGTAATGCATTGGCAGGAATTACCACTCCTCAAACCATCAAGATAGAAGGACAAATCAAGAAGAAAAAGGTAATAGTGTTGATTGATTCAGGAAGCACCCACAATTTTATTCATTGTAGGGTAGCAAAAGAATTGAATTGCTTCCTATATCCAGCACCAGAGTGTCAAGTGATGATTGCAAATGGAGGAACAATAAATTGTTCTGGAAAGTGCCATAATATCAAGCTATCCATGGGAGAATATGTATTGACTAGCCCAATGCTTTCCATTCCAATGGGAGGTGCTGATGTTGTACTAGGAGTCCAATGGCTACAATCCTTGGGTACAATAGCTTTTAATTTTCAAGAACTTTTCATGAAATTTTCTGTGGAAGGAAAGGAAGTTGAATTAAGGGGTATTGCAGGGAAACCAGGAAAGATAATCAGCTCTAATGGCATGACAAAGCTTCTAAAAAAGGAGCAAAGAGGTGTAATTGCACAATTATGTTCGCTAGATGTTTCCACATTGGAATCATCTATTTCTCCAGATCTCCAAAAAGTCTTGGACAATCATTCCAAGGTATTTGAGACTCCCAAAGGTCTCCCACCTATGCGTGATCATGATCATGCTATTCATCTGATTCCAGGAAGTGTTCCTCCAAACATCAGGCCGTACAGATATCCCTATGTCCAAAAAAGTGAAATTGAACGTATGGTTGCAGAAATGCTAGAGGCTGGTATAATTCAACCGAGTCAAAGTTCTTTCTCAGCTCCAGTAGTATTGGTGCACAAGAAGGATGGATCATGGCGCATGTGTCCGGATTATAGGGAGCTCAACAAGCTCACTATTAAAGATAAGTTCCCCATTCCTGTTATTGATGAATTACTGGATGAATTGCATGGATCAATTTACTTCACCAAGTTGGATCTTCGTTCAGGATATCATCAAATCAGAATGAAGATTGAAGACATTCCGAAAATGGCATTTAGAACTCATGAGGGTCATTATGAATTTTTGGTCATGCCTTTTGGCCTTACCAATGCACCTTCAACATTTCAAGGTTTGATGAATTCAATTTTCAAACCATTCCTTAGAAAATTTGTGTTAGTATTTTTTGATGATATACTAATCTACAGCAAGTCTTGGAAGGATCATGTTGAACATGTTGACAGGGTGCTACAACTATTGGAGGAGAAACAATTATATGCAAAAAGATCCAAATGTTTCTTTGGAGTCCAGGAGGTGGAATATTTGGGTCATATTGTATCTCATGAAGGAGTTAAGGTAGACCCTAGCAAAATTAAAGCCATTAAGGAATGGAAAATCCCCACATCCATAAAGCATCTGCGAGGATTTCTTGGGTTGACAGGGTATTATCGCAAGTTTGTTAAGAATTATGGGAGAATAGCAGCACCTCTAACAACATTATTGAAGAAAGATTCATTTTCATGGACTCCGGAAGCAACAAAGGCCTTTGAACATCTTAAAGAGGCAATGTGCCAAGCACCGGTCTTAGCTACACCGAACTTCACAAAAACCTTTATTGTGGAATGTGATGCTTCAGGAAATGGAATTGGTGCTGTTCTAATGCAAGATGAAAGACCCATTGCTTTTGAAAGTCGTCCAATCAAGGGAAAGTTTTTAAGCAAAGCTATTTATGAGAAGGAAATGTTGGCAATACTCCATGCACTTAAGAAATGGCGACCCTACCTAATGGGAAGACACTTCAAGGTAAAAACGGATCATGATAGCCTTAAATACTTTTTAGAACAAAGATTATCCTCTGAAGAGCAACAAAAGTGGGTCACAAAGATGTTGGGTTATGACTTTGAAATCATCTACAAAAAAGGGAAGCAAAATGTGGTGGCAGATGCACTCTCAAGAAAGGATGAGGATGTGGAAGCATTGTTGTGTGCCATTTCTATTATCCAACCAGATTGGATAAACGAAGCAAGGGAGGAATGGAAGAATGACGAAGAAGTGTGGGCACTTATTCGAAAGTTACAACAAGATTCCAGTACTTCTGATACATTTAGCTGGCAAAATGATTCGTTATGGTACAAAGATCGCTTATACCTCTGTAAGAATTCCCAGCTAAAACAAAAGATTCTTATGGAATTGCACACTTCTCCCTTAGGAGGGCACTCAGGATTTTTAAAAACTTACCACAGGGTTAAGAAGGAATTTTTTTGGGATGGCCTTAAATCAGATATTCAAAAGTTTGTGGCGGAATGTTTGGTTTGCCAGCAAAATAAAGTTGAAACAATTAAGACACCGGGTCTATTACAACCTTTATCCATTCCAAGCCAACGTTGGGAGGAGGTTTCAATGGATTTTATCACAGGTTTACCCAAGTCTGAGGGAAAGAGTGTCATCATGGTGGTAGTTGACAGACTTACCAAGTATGCACACTTTTGTGCATTATCACATCCATTTAAAGCCAGTACAGTTTCTACTGCATTTATGGAAACAGTTCAAAAGCTACATGGAAACCCAAAGATTATTGTAAGTGACAGAGATCCCATTTTCACTGGAAATTTTTGGACAGAATTATTTTCTTGTCTTGGTACTCAGTTAGCTCATAGCTCATCTTATCATCCTCAATCTGATGGGCAAACTGAGATAGTAAACAAATGTTTGGAAGGATATCTTCGTTGCTTTGTATCTGATAAACAGACACAATGGGTCAAATGGTTGCCTCTGGCTGAATGGTGGTATAACACTTCCTTCCATACAGCAACAAAAATGACCCCATTTATGGCACTTTATGGGTATCAACCACCATCCATCACATCATATTTAAGAGAAAATTCTAAGGTTCAGGCAGTGGAACATCACATCGAACATCAACAACAAGTCCTCCAACTCTTAAAGGATAACCTCGTGTTGGCACAAAATAGAATGAAACAACAGGCAGATCAACATCGCAGTGAAAGAAGTTTTGATGTAGGTGATTGGGTATTCCTACGGCTACAACCATATAAGCAAATGTCCCTAAAGCAAGCTAAGAAGGATAATAAATTATCACCAAAGTATTATGGTCCGTACAAGGTGTTGCAAAAGATTGGTACTATGGCATACAAATTGGAGCTTCCTGCAGCTTCTCGATTGCACCCAGTTTTCCATGTTTCATGTTTAAAGAAGGTTATAGGTGACAAGCTCCCAATTCAAACAATATTGCCAGAACTTGACGAGGAAGGAAAAATTATATTGGAACTGGAAGCAGTCACAGAAACAAGAACTCGACAGCTACGAAATCAATCAATTTCAGAGTATCTTATCAAGTGGAAGAACTTATCCGCTGAAGATTCCACATGGGAGGATGAGAATTTTATGCAGAAGTATCCAGAACTACTCAAGCGTTGAGGACAACACTTTTTTGAAGGAGAGGGGCATGTTGGGTCCCTATAATACTAGTGATTACCCCATTACTATTGTAGTTATACCCCTTATTTATATTGTTGTGCCCCTATTACCCCCATATTGTTATTTCTGTGCCCCATAGAATCCCTCTATTGTTATTTTTGTGGCTTTATATTATTATTGTTAGGTCGGCTGGATTATATTGTGACTCCCTAGACTCCTATATATAGAAAGGAGGTTTTGTCATTTGTATCATCCAAGAATTGTTCATTTATGTAATGTAAAGGAGGTTGCCCCCTCGAAGAGGCTGAATTCTAAGGCGTGGATCTCTCTTTTCTATCTTTTTGTGAGCTGGTTTCATAACAGCATCTGGGATGAGTATCTGGATGACCTCAATCTCATGGGTAAAGGGGACATTTCTAATTTACCTTTTGAGGAGATTTTTGACTTGTGTCAAAAGTACTCTAGGAGTAGGGAAAGAAATGGGAAAAGAGCCATGACATCAAAGATCACAAAATCTGCTACATGGAATATTACTAGAGTTGAACTAGGCAATCTATTTGAAGATTTCAAAACAGACCTTCTAAGTACTTTGGGGAACCAAATAGACACTTTGAAAACAAAGAAAAGACAAGATGAACAAGAGAAAGAATTATCTATATCCTGTCCCAAGTGCAGACGAAAACATTCTTTGAAAGAATGTCCTTTAGATAATGTGCAGATTTGTGGGTTTTGTACAAAAAATCATGACACTAAGGATTGCACAAAGATGAAAATTTTACAAAATTACAATTTGGAAGCCAATGCAGAAATGGAGAACATGTATTTCATGGGAGCTAGAAGGCCATGGCAACCAAGACCTCCAAGTATGTATCAAAATCTGAATTCAACAAATTATAACATGCCTATTCAAAATTCTTGGAATGTTCCCATGCCTTGGCAAAATTGGTTTAATCAACAGCAACAAACATACCCACTACAAGGATGGAAAGGATATTCTTTTCCTCAACAATTTACTCAATAACAACCTCAGAAATATCAGCAACCATTTGCTCAACCATATCCCCAACACTATCAGTCACAATACTCTCAGCCATATCCACAACAATACCCTCAGCAACCAGTAGCTTATCAACAACAGAATCCTCAACAAACTTTACCTGCTCCTCCAAAAATAAATCCACCTCAGCTACAACTACCACCCAACCAACCTCCTAGACCCACACAGCTACTAGATCAACCCATAGCAAACCCAAAAAATCGAATAGATAGACCAACTTATAGCGTAGACAAGGGACCATTGTACCCAACTCTGCCATTGCAAAACATTGAACTAAGGTCAGGCCGAACTCTGCATAAAGAACCTCCACATATTCAAACACAGTCACAAAAAGAGAATCAAAATGATGAACAAGAAAACCAACCACGTAGCAAACAAAGTGACCCAACACAAAACAATCTAGAACATGGTCAACAAATCAAAACACTATAACCACCTCCATTTCCAGAATGATTACTTCAACCAAAATTACCCACACATTGCCACAATTTGATGTTCTTGATGAATTGAGAAATGTGTATGTCAAAATGCCATACTCTAGGCAATCAAGGATATTCTGATTTAAACCAAAGCCATTAAAGAGCTCTGTCTCAAAAAGCCTGCAAAGAAAATATTTGATCCACAAACAATACATGTCATTGGCAATTTATCTGGCTTGATGTCAAATGTCATTTCCATGGAAAAATATGTTGACCCAGGCATACTTAGAGTCACAACACTTATCAACAAAATTTCAATTCCAAACACTCTTATTGATTTAGGAGCTGCAATAAATGTTATGACATTGGACATAATGAAAACTTTGTAGCTGACAAATTTACAGTCAACCCCAATTGTTTTGGAATTAACAAATCACTCTAAAGTCATTCTTGAGGGGGTATTGGAAGATATAATTGTTTCATTGGACTCTTGGGAGTATCCAGTTGATTTCTTAGTACTCCAGCCAAAATCAAACTAAGGAGGACATCCACTCATACTTGGAAGACCATGGTTGGCAACTGTTGATGCACTCATTGGATGTAGATCTGGTAACACGATCATTTCTAGAGTCACAAAGAAAAAACAACTTACCTTGTACCCATCAGCACAAGCCCCAATAGTAACACAAAACTTATGGCTTGATGACAAGTACAATGATCAGGAAGAAATATACTCTGTTTTAAGCATCAATCAAATGTATGATATTGAGGAGAACAACAATGAAGATTTAGTGGAAACGTTTATCTCCCAACCTGATGTTTCCGAAGAATTGAGAAATGAACAATACACTACTGTAGATTATATGTTGGCACAAAGCTTTCAGGAAACTTGTACTATGTACTCTCTGAAAGCAATATTTGATGAAATCTTTCCAATTGACTCCATTACAAACACACAAAGCAAGATAATAGAAATTAGCCCAGGAAAAACATTGAACATTGGGGCCTTTCTAGAAACATCTCAAGTAAATAAATTGCTTAACTTGCTCACCAAATACCAAAAGGCATTCGCTTGGGACTACACTGACATGCAGGGAATTCACCCAAAAACTTGCACTAACCATATCTATATAGACACTAGTAATCAATCAATGAGGCAGCCACAGAGACAGATGAACCCCATGCTCAAAGAGGTTGTAAGATATGAATTGAAGAAGTTACTAAAAGTAAAGTTCATTTACCCCATTTCTGATAGCCAATGGGTATCTCCATTAGTAATAGTTTCCAAGAAAAATGGTAAATGGTGAGTTTGTGTTGACTATCCAGAATTGAATAAGGCCACCCTTAAAGACTACTTTCCACTGCCATTTATTGACCAAGTTTTGGATACATTAGCAGGAAAAATGTCATTTTCCTTTCGTGATGGTTTTAATGGCTACAATCAGATTAGCATAGCCTCAGGAGACCAAGATAAAACAACATTTACCTATCCTTGGGGCACGTATGCTTACAATGTACTACCATTTGATTTGTGCAATGCTCCAGAAACATTTCAAAGAGCAGTATTAGCAATTTTTGCTGATCTAGTCCATGAACATGTTGAGGTATATATAGATGATTTTTCAGTATATGGTGATTCCTTTGACAATTCTTTGCAAAATCTTGAGAAAGTTTTACAACGATGTATAGAAACCAAATTGTCTTTAAGCAATGAAAAATGTTATATGATGATGAATGAGGGAATAGTCTTAGGACATCATATTTCTCCTAAGGGAATCAAGGTAAACCGAAACAAAATACAAATTATTGTCGAATTTCCAAATTGAACAAATCAAAAAGATGTAAGAAGCTTTCTTGGTTATGCAAGTTATTATAGGAGATTTATTGAAAACTTTAGCAGGATAGTATTGCCTTTGTTTAAACTTCTTGCAAAAGATGTAACATTCAATTGGAATGAGGCTTGTCAAAAAGCTTTCAAGAAACTCAAAGAAAAATTAAGTACTGCTCCAGTTTTAAGGGGACCCAGTTGGACCTTACCTTTCCACATTTCAACTAATGCACTTGACACAGCAGTAGGGGCTTCGTTAGGTAAAAAAGAATATGCTTTAACTTATGCCATTTACTTTATCAGTAAAAATTTTACTCCTGCTGAACTCAACTATACAGTAACAGAAAAGGAAATTCTTGCAATTATACATGCGATGAACAAATTTCGTCATTATATAATTGGATATGAAGTCCTCGTTCACACGGACCACTACGCCATTAGATACCTAATGAAAAAACCTATTACTAATGGCAGGATCACAAGATGGTTACTCTTACTGCAGGAATTTAATCTCACCATACTAGACAGACCAGGGAAAGAGAACCAAGTAGCAGATTACTTTTCTATACTGCAAAATTCAGGTGAAGTTGTCCAAGTTGAAGATTCATTTCCTGATGAACACTTGTTTGAAATTTTAGTGTTAACTCCATGGTATGCTAATTTAGCTAACTACTTGTCCACATGAAAGATACCACCATCTTTCAGTTCAAAGGAGAAGAAAAGGCTGATCAAACAAAGCGCAAGATAGTCATGGGTTAATGGCGATTTGTTTTACACAAGTTATGATATGATCATTAGAAGATACATTAGAGAGGATGAAACAATAGATATACTAACCTCATGCCATGATCAACCTTGTGGTGGCCATTTTGCAGCGAAGAGGACAACACACAAAATTCTTAGCCTTGACTACTATTGGCCATCAATTTTCAAAGATTCAAAGAAGTATGTAAGAATTTGTGACAGCTGCCAGCGCATGGGCAGACCAACCACTTTTGATGAGATGCCACTATAGCTACAAGAGAATCTAGAGCCATTTGAAAAATGGGCTCTTGACTTTGTTGGACCCATCAATCCACCATCCAAAGGTAAGAAGTACATTCTTGTATGTATTGATTATGTGACTAAATGGGCTTAAGTAAAGGCACTTGCAAGGGCAACTGAACAAACAATAGTCAATTTCCTTTTTGAAGAAATCTTTGTTAGATATGGAGTACCCAGAGAGATAGTAACTAACCAAGGGACTCAATTCACATCAAGACTGGTTCAAGAAATTACTGAGAAGTACAAAATCAATCATAGACGGAGCACACCCTACCATCTGCAGGCCAATGGCCAAGTGGAATCTACAAACAAAACACTAGAAGGGATCATGACAAAAACAGTGGCAACAAATAGGAAGGACTGGGCAGATAAGCTCAATGAAGCACTATGGGCATATAGAATTACTTGGAAAAACACAACAGGGTTTACACCCTATCAGCTAGTGTATGGCAAAGAGGTCATGCTCCCAATAGAATTTCAAATACATACATATAAATTGGCTATAGACTTAGGAATAGATCTCTCTGAAGCCTAGCAAGAAAGAATCATGCAATTGAACCAGTTGGACGAGATGAGACAACAGGCAGTGCAAAGGACAACAATGATACAACAGCAAAGGAGGCAGTGGCATGACAAGTTAATTAAGAAGAATGAATTTCAAGTTGGTGACTGGGAATTACTCTTCGACTCAAAATTCAAGGATTATAAAGCTAAATTTACAACCCACTGGATGGGCCCTTATGTAATCATTGAAGTCTTTGAGAATGGATCAATCAAATTAACTTCAATTGACCAAGAAGGATAGACATATCTGGTCAATGGACACAGGCTAAAGATCTATCATAAGCCTGTCAGCAAAGAAGACTTCATGAGGACAGTATCACAGCAAAAGGAGGTACAGATAGTACAACAGTCAGCTGTAATATCCAAGCCTTAAATAGTTTCTATTTTCTACAATAAAATTAAAAATAAAAATAAAAAAATAATGTTTAGATATGAAAACCAGAGATGGCATAATCTAAACATGAATTCTTATGAGAAAACCAAGAAATTGGCTTGTAAGAATTCCTTTTTAGCTTAGTGTGAATAGCAAAATAAAAGGATTCTGAAAGAAACATGACTTGAGGACAAGTCAAATCATCAATTGGGGAGAAGAAAGTCTGAACTTGTTCATGATTTTCTGTCTCCCTAAGTTCATCTCTAATAGAGGAAGATATTTGTCTTTACATTTTCTAATGGATTCTTAAAAAATGATTGTTGTTCAGTATTTTCCAAAAGGATTTGATTGTAAACTCAGAACATATCTCAGAAAGGGACCTGTTATATAGAATTTCTTAGAAAGGGACCTGTTATATACAAATTCTCATTCTCAGAAAGGGACTTGTTAAATATAATTTCTCAAAAAGGGACCTGTTATCATTCTTAGGGAAGGGACCTTTTCTATGCACATTCTCGGAATGGGATTTGTTTAGAAGAAGAAAATTGCAAAGAAGAAGACTACACCCAAGAATAGAAAGATTGCCTCTACAAATAAGACTGGACTGCACCTAAAAAGAAAGAGATTACATTTAAGAGACAAATGGACACCATCACAGGTCTAAACTATGCTTGAACATATCAAACAACAAAAGCTAGCCTCCAAACAAAGGGATATTAGAGGACTGTAAGAATTGTCATTTTAATATTTTTAATTTCTTTTATTAAATTCAATTTTTAAATGATGGTTTATGATGATTATTGATTTTAGTTTCTAAATACCTAGTTTATCCTATATCGTTCATTCTTATATCCTGTAGGAGTCAGTGCTACTCTTCTACCTATATCCTATAAATGTAACCTATTTCCTATTTCTGAACATTAGTTCTATTTTATGCCTTGTATATATTCCTAAAACCCTGATCCTTAAAGCCTACCTTCTCATCCTGTACATATATTTCAATCAACCTACAGTCATAAGTATCAATGGATTTACCAAAACTAAGCATGCATACTTAAGAACCAACTAATTCACCAACTGTAGATTGGAAGTCATCAATTAGTAGGCTACAGAACCGAATTTTGAAGGGATCAGGGCATGAAGACAAAGGATTTAAAATCTTTATGGTTTTCAACCTAAAGATTTTTAAATCTGGAAAATAAAAAATATTTGATAAACAAAGGGTATGTGATCATAAATAAGGATTAACGACTAGTTCAGCAAATCATCATGACTCGATGCTCTTATGATCTGTAGGAACCATAATGATCCGTACTCTTCATAATTTCAACAAAGGTCTTGCACCATACCATATTTCATCATTCAAAGACCGCTGCCAAGACTCCGTAGGTCATAATTAAAAATCCTTGTGTAAGGCATTGAAGGAATTATCAGTGAAATATATGTTGTGTGAAGAGACTGAGGATTTGTTGCATAAAAATGTAATGAATGGACGCCGTAAGAATGAAACCACCGTGTTAAAAAGGCAGTAAGTATTATATTCATCACAGAGTATAGTTAGAAGTTTTAACCTGTAGAAAATGCTGTGAGTTAGGGTTGTTTACCATTCTGAAGGTTATAAAGCAATTCCCTCTGAGATACATAAGGATATAGCGTTATGAGTATGTTGACAATAACAATGTCAACATACGAGTAAAAGGGCCTTGGCACAAGGGAAACTCTACAGAACCGGTTGAAGGGTATTTCGATTTAATTGGTAGTGTCCTCCATTAAACAAGAGATACACATAGTACTCAGGCTTAGGTAGTTTCTTATCATAATTATGGAGAAATTTGTTTTTTTTACAGCATAAGGGAAATACAGTAATTTTCTACAAACTATGGTAGAATTCTCTTTACAACTATAATTTCTTCTTACACACGGGGTAACTGGAGAAAAAAAATAATTTCTCTCATGGCAAATCGAACAGAGCCACAACAATTTGACCCTACCAAATACCATAAGGACGGCATAGACATTTTTAGGGCTAAACAATGGCTGACATTTTTAGAGAAATTTAATGGGCATAATGAGCTAGCAGCAAGGGAGTTTGCCTCCTAATTAAATGGGGAGAGGGCTATTGTAGGAAACTTGTCTTTTAGGGTCTCAGAAGACACAATTGCTCAAGCAATAGGTATAAGTCCAGAAGGAGAAAAGTATTTTAAAACCAAGCAATTCAAAGAGAAAACATGGACACATTTCATATCTAGGACAAGGGTATCATCAATTGACTAGAAATCAGGGATACCAAGGAGCTGGCTTATTCATCCATGGGATGAAATAGTTTATGTTATTCAAAAATTTATAACCTATGAGGTAAGATACAACATTGTATTTCTTTATCATGTCAAATTGTTAATGCATTTAAGAGGAGACTGCATCATAATCTTACCATATTTTATTTTGCAAAGCCTGACTAAAATGTATAAGACCATACAAAAACAAAGGAAAAATCAGGATAGGAGCCTATACCATTTTGGTTTGGTAAAAATCTTGATTGAATTTGAACTGCAAAAGATAAGTGTGACATGGAAGAAATTCTTGGTGACTAATGAGTTTATGACAGATGAGGAGCAAGCAAAGCAACAGAATCCATAGGAGGAACAATAGAATTTAAAGGAAGGGCAGCAACATGCAGAACTATTGATTGATGTAGATGCTATAGAGGAAGACTTTTCAGAGTACAGACTAAGTAACTCTGTTCCATCCAGCAGTAGTATCAAAACAAGGAGGATGGTAAGGGAGGAGGCTGAAAGGGCTGAACAGGATAAAATTTTCTCCACTTACACAAGAAAGTCTAGAAAGACTAAGTTAGGTCAGAAATGGAAAACGATGGAGGAGGATGATATTCTACAATAGGCACAGTATGACTACATACAAGGATTGGAAAATAAAGACAAGGAAAAGGAGCAACAAGAACAGAAAGCCTCAGGTAAAAAGAAAAGAAAAATAGAAAGGAAAGTTGAGAAGTTACAATAGCAGCTTATGGAATCAGAGGTTTTGGAAAGAGTGGTGAAAAGAGAAAATGAGACACTCAAAATAAAAAGCAAGAAATTTCAAGATGAGAATGAAAAATTGAAAAAGAAGGTTAAGAAACTCACAGCCTATAAAATGAAAATTTGTAGGAAGGCCTACAAACTTTATAAGAAAAAGAAAGCAATTAAAACCAAGTATCAAATCCTGAAGACAGAGTATGAAGCATAAATGAATAACAACGCTTTACTTTAGGTAGTAGAGGCAGAAGCAGATGCAGAGGAAAAAGTTAGAATTTGACAAGTTAGACCTTATTTTCATGAGGGCATGCAAAATCCTGAGTTTGGTGGAATGTTGGTATCAAATTATGATTGTCCATTCCACTTAAAATCCTCTTTTGACTATCATTTTTGACCATTTAACCTTCATATTCCAACTATAATCCTTAGAAAATAAATGATATGATGTCATTATCATTATTTTTAGCTTGAAATTAATTTTTGAAATTATTATGTTAAAAATGACATTTTTCAGAAAATTACAAGAAGTTGTGACTCCCTATAAATGCTCCAATGTTTGACATTTTGCATAGCAGGTGAGCGAATTTGAAGATTGTGGGCATGAAGTAAAATGTACACGAATGGTGGATCACCTATCCACTTTCGGTTTTGAAGGAAACAAGTGTCTGGTCAATGATGGTCAAACCCAGCCACTTCAGCAAGATTTCTAGATTTTGTGAAGAGAATAATTTCTATTTTGAGAATTTTTGCATAAATGAAGGAACTGATTCAATTTCGACCTTCTTGGATGTAATTAATAGAATTTTGTTAGGATAATATGGAGGAGGAATAGCTTTTTTTGTTATAGGATTCATGATAAATAACTTATGGAAGAAGAATATGTTTTAGAGCTAGATTGTGAACATATGAAAGTACAGTTTGTGCATTTTTTATTTTAGACTTAATACAGACTTCATCATCAAGTTTATGTCTCAAGATCCAGTAGCTAGACTCTTCTGAATCATTTTATAGTGTGCTTGTGAGGTGTTGAAGGGCCCTCATCACTACACTGGTACACTCGTTTTCAAGTTTCCTTACTAGTTGCATATTAGAATTCAAAAGTCAGAAGTTATTTTATGTACAGAAGTAAAGGTTATGTTATTAAATTTATCAATTGAAAAGGGCTTGCATTCATTGTGAAAAGAACCTTGTAAAAGGATTCAACCAATTTTGATCTTGAAATTGATATATATATGCTTGTTGTCATACAATTTCCATATTTGCTTATTGGCTTTGACTTTGAAGATAGTTATGGTTTTATTTCCAAGTGATTCAAATTGTAGTTGTTAAATTCAATTTTCAGTTTGATAGGTGATTCTAGTAAAAATATTCAATTGTTATTGGTTTGCAACATTACTCATATTATTCACTGTTTGATTTAATTTGTTATTGAAATTACTTTAGATTATTATGATTGGGAAAAGTTCTATTGAGCAATATTCTTGTAAGGGAATGTTAGGATTTTAACCAGTCATTAATAATCTGTTTTTGTTACTTATGCAATCAGAATTTCATAAGATTTGTTTTATCTAGATTGATGCTTGAGTGATTGAAAAGACAATGAAGGATCTCTTGTAAGAGAGCACTATTAATTTCATTCACTAGGTTGTCATTAGAACCCTAGATCCTTCTAGATCTATATACTTTAGGTGAGCACATCTAAGTGTACTTTCTCGGGTTGATGAAGGAATTAAGAGCTTAACTTACTTTAATAAGTAAAGACCAAAAAAGAACCCACATTCATGCTGGGAATATGGCACAGGGGTGATTGGTAGAAGAGAGACTTGGTTCAGCTAACCTATGGTCAGGTGGAACATGGAAGTCTTGAACCTAGTTGGCCTTTTCATTCATCAATAAGAGTTGTCTTTATCCTTGGTATTTTATGGGTAAATATACTTGTTTATATGTGGCTTGTATGGTTTTTATATCCTTGAAAAAACTCTTTGGAGCCTTGGATAGCTTGGGTAGAGACTAATCTGGTGATGGTTAGTGATGTTTGACCATGCTATGGAATCACTAGTTGAGGGTTGAGGTGGCTTTTCCTCCGGAAGCCATGGTTTGGTTTTGATGGATTTGTTCTATGATAACCCACATTCATGCTTGGAATATGGCACAGGGGTGATTGGCAGAAGAGAGACTTGTTTCAACTATCTATGGTCAGGTGGAACATGGAAGTCCCGAACCTTATTGACCTTTGCATTCATCAATAAGAGCTCTCTTTATCCTTGGTATTTTATGGGTAAATATACTTGTTTATATGTGGCTTGTATGGTTGTTATATCCTTGATATTTCTATTGGTTATATGTTGGTTATGAATGAATTTTATGACAGTAATAATGTATGACTCTTGTCATGTTTTGGTTAATAACTGAATGTAAATTAATATATAGCTTAACATATGGTAATTCAGTTATTGTGATTTGGCATAAATTCTTCTTATTGATTCTCAGATAAGTATGAGATCCATATGCTCAGATTTGTTGTTTAGACTTGTAGAATGGATATTTGTGACTTATTTGATGAAATTCCTATCATGGCTAGTAGGGGACCAATCAAGTCCTTGTTTAAGTATTTTCATTTTTACCATTACTTTGAAGTTATATTTCATTTCTAGAAGTTTCATGGAGTTTTGGGAAATGGCTTCAATCCCAACCCTGAAAAAGTGGCACAAAATTCGGCATCATTGGCACATAACTACCTGTAAAAGTCCCTAGTCGCACGCATGCCTTGCTGTGGGAGTGACTGGAGGGTCCCAGTCGCATGCATGCCCATGTCAAGGGAGAGACCGAGGCTTTAAGGCTGCAAAATCTCAGTTTATCTCAAGGGCTGGTCACCTGGATGGGTTGGATGGATCCTACACTTGGATGGGGTTGATGGCTCCTGGGGTTTTGTTGCAAGTGTAGAAGGTCAGGTTGTTTGTGTTCCATCAGTTCCACTTCCTTAACTATTACATAGGTATTTGAATCATATCATAGTAACTCTTCCTCACATGTTTACCCCAGCTGGCCAGTTACTTGGTTAGATGTGGGAGGAAGGTATTATAGAGTGGTATTAGAGCAAGGTTCTATTCTCCTTAGGTGATGTCTTGTTTTCATTCCCCTTGTATGAATGTGTTTTCATATGTACATGTCAATTGCATATAGGTCCTTGTGCTTGTGGGCTATGTGCTTATTACATATGCATGGTGTTTGTCATGATTGTAGTGGTGTTGACATATCAAAGTTGATGGTGTTGTGGTTGTATGTGGTTGTCATGAGTGTATGTTGGTTATGCATGTCATTTCTTATATATCATTATGCATACGTTGATGTGGTTGTAGTTTTCATTCATGAGGTCATAACATGTGGTTGGTATGGTCATGCATTGATGACTAAATAATGGTTGAAACTATGAATAAATATTGATATGATTATGTTTATATGTATATATTTCACTAATATGGTTGGTAATGCAGACGAGATATCCTTCCCAAACTATGCTAAGGTACATTGGTTTTTTTATGATTTGGTTTGTTTCACATAATATACCTTGCAGGGAGAAGAGATCAAACATGACTAGCAAGATGGTAGATTATAGAGATTCTCCCTACAAATCAGATGAGTAGCATGGTGTTGGGAACTCTTATGATTTAGTAGACACATTGAGGAGTTTGAAGGATGAAATAAGGAGTTGTAAAGCAGATAATGATAGAATCATGTAGGCACAGGAGAAACAAGTAGAAGTCACTGCAGTAATTCTTTAGAGTCTGTTAGAATTGTAGAGGCAGGGACCACCTCGGATTAGCTATAGATAGGATGATATGACTAATGGGGCATATGGTAGGGGATTTCGTAATGGGAACAATTTAGATAGAGATGACATAATCAAGGATAATAGATTATTGGATACACCAGAATGTAGAGGTGATCGACGCAGGTACTATTCTAGTTTTGGTTTTGACAGGTATCATGGTCATCATCGTTATCATCCTTACAGGATGAGTGGTAGGGGATATTTTTCCGAATGACTTCAAGAAAGAAAATCCACCTACATTTGATGGGAAATGAATAAATCACAAGATGTAGAAGCATGGTTGCTTGGAATGAATAACTTCTTTAGGATACATGATTACTCAGAGAACATGAAGGTCAAAATAGCTACATTTAATCTCAAAGGTAAAGAAAATATCTTGTGGGAATATGTAAAGAAGGTAAAAGATATTTATTAGGAGGATTTTATTTGGAGTGAATTTGAGAGACTATTCAGGAAGAAGTACCTATCGGAGAGGTACTATGACGATAATGAAAAAGAGTTTTATGAGCTAAAGATGGGATCTATGAATAATGAGGAGTACACTACCATATTTCTCAAGTTGTTGAGGTATGTGCCTTACTTCAAGGAGGAGAAGGCCAAGATTCATAAACTCATCAGTGGGTTTCCAATATAATTTAAGGATAGATTGAGTTTGATGAGCCTAGATCACTGGAGGAGGCCATCCATAAGATAAAACATTGTTATGATCAATCAAAGAACAAATATGAGACTAAATTGGAATGGAAGGGAAATGGGACAAGAAACAGGCAAGGCCTCGGGACACAAGTAACAAAGAGAATGCAATGCCACAAAAGAAGTTCAATGCATCTGACAAAGGATAGAAATTTTGGTTTGAGCAGAACAAGGGTGATGATAGGAAGCCCATACCATATTGGACTTGTGGCAAAGATCATCGTCAGAGATATTTTCCACAATGTCGGGGTGGTAGACCACATATTTATAGTGCCAAGGAGGCACAGATGGTTGGGGATGTTGGACAGAGTGTTCCTAGGATTTATGTAGCGTTGGATAACAAGCAGACATATCATCATGAATCTATTATAGAGATGGATGGTAAGCTTTGTGATCAAGTTTTTTCTATTTTGATTAACCCTATATCTAATTATAGTCATATTAACCCTAACCTAGTGGATAAGTGTGGTTTGAATAAATAAGTACATGTAGAGTCTTGGTTAGTGTATTTGGATATAGGTACAAAGAAGTGAGTTCATCATTGGGTAAGAGCTTGTGCATTTGAGTTGAATGGTATGCCTACATAAACACATTTGAATGTTTTCCCATTAGGATCATATAGCATAAGTTTGGGTATGGATTGGTTATATCTCCATAGGACGAAGGTGGACTGTTATAAAAAATTTATTGAGTGTTTGGAATAGAGAATCTTACAGGGTGAGAAGAAATAAACATCAGTTAGGATGGTGAAAACTATGCAGGGAAAGGGCAGTCGTAGGAAAGGTCATTTGTTATTTGCAATGCATATTTCTAGTGAAAAAGGTAAGGAAGTTGAGGATGCAAATGTCTTGAGAAGGTACTCAGTTTTACAATAGTTTCAAGATGTATTTCCCACATCAAAACTAGCATATGTTGTTTACTTTACCTTGTAAATCCATTGAGAGCTCACCACTTACTTTTCTTCAAGTCTTGGGACTACATCCCAAACTGGTTGTTTCACTGCTTCCTCAAAGGAATATGGCTCTATCTCAACACATTTTCTCATAAGAGCCATGTATCCAATGTACCTCTCAGGTGACCTCCTCTGCCTGCATTGTGATGTGGGTGCTCCCACATTCTCTCACGTATCCTGCAATAACCTATTAGCCTCTCTGGTACACTTTCTCTCATCTCTGGAAGACATTGCCTGAGTGGATGCCTCCACTCCCAGATACTTTGCATGTGGTTTCTCCACATCAATCTAAGGCTCCTCAACCTAAGGATCTAAAAGCTCCTCAACTACATATAGCTGAAGCTCCCTCTCAAGGGAACATCACATGGCCTTCTCCTCATCAAATCTGATATCCTTGCGAACCAATATCATCCTGCTGGTTGGCAGGTACACCCGATAGTTGTGAGGTGTATCAGTGTACCCTAAAAATATCCCTAACTTAGTTGTTGGCTCAATCTTCTTCCGTGCATATTTGGTCACATGAAAATATACCGATGACCCAAAAATCCTAAAGTGACCAACATCTGGTCTCTTCTTTGAGAAAGCCTCCTTCCCAAGAATTTGGTGAGGGCTTCTGTTATGGAAATAAACAAATGTGTTGTATGCCTCAACCCACAAGTATAGTTGTAGGCCTTGATCATGCAACATTGCCTGTGCTGCCCCTACAATGATTTTGTTCTTCCTTTCATCCACCCTATTTTGTTGTGGGTTATGGGCGTCGTCAACTCCTATTTAATCCCTTCTTCCACACAGAAATTCTTAAACTCATTTGAGACATACTCACCACCATTATCACTCCTCAGAGATTTAACCTTCTTGCTAGATTCTTTCTTGATCAATTCTTTAAATTCAAAAAACTTTTCAAATGTTTTATCTTACTTCTGCATGAAAAAGATCCATCATTTACAAGAAAAATCATCAACAAATATAACATAATAGCTGTGTTTGATTGTGGATGTTGTCTATAATGGTCCACACATATTTGAATGGACTCACTCTAGAATCGATTGTGCTCGACTGTCTCTATCATGAAAGGAATCTTTGGTGAATTTTCCCAAAGTACAACCCTTGCATGTATCAATTTGCTCTAGCGTACCTTTGGGCAAACCAAAAGAAATTTGCTGCATGATTTTAAAAGGCCCATGATGCAAGTGACTCAACCACCTAAGCCTCAACTCATCGATGTCTCAGCTCTACACCTTCTCTGATTTAATGCTCAATGTAGCATAATATTCTACCTCCAACTTGTAGAGATTCTTCACCTAAATCCCTATCCTCTTTACCTGTCCCGTGGCTATGTGACAAAGGAACACCTTTCCTTCACTAAAGATCACATTATAGCCTCTATCCTTTAGCATGGAAACAAATACCAAGTTCTTATTCAACCTGGGAACATACATAACATCTCTCAAGGTGTGAGGAGCACCCAAATCCCTTTGAAAGGCAACCTCACCCAATCCAGTAGCACTATACCTCTTGTCGTCACCCATCTCGATATGCATATGGACATCCTTCTCCTCCAAGTCACTGAAGAGCTCCATGTTTCTGGTCATGTGGAATGAAGCTCCACTTTCTAGGTACCATACACTACCCATGATTGATGACATCATCCATGCAATGAGGGTAAAGTCCAATTTGGATTGAGAGGCAAGAGCCTCACCCACCGCTCCTCTTGAGGACTTATTATTGGACTTCTTGGGCAGACAATTTGTAGCAAAGAGTCCCAACTCGTGACAATGAAAGCACTTGACTTTCGACATGTCCTTCCTCTTGCCTCCATGACAAAAATCCAATTTGGAATGGGACACCCTCTCCTTCCCTTTATTTTCCTTACATGCTAAGGCACAATTTTCCTCATCATCAGTCTTTGATGAGGAATCATCTCTAGTGTTCCTTTTGATCTCTTCCTACATCAAATATGACCACAGTTGTTCCCAATTTGGCAGCTTCTCCCTTCCATTGACAGAGTCCTGATAACTATGCCAACTCTTGGGGAGTCCTAGAAGAGCTAGAATCACCATATCATCCTCGGTAACGGTAATCCCAACACTTCCTAGCTCATCATGACAATGAGTGAACTTGGTCAAGTATTTCTAAATTGAGTTGCCCTTCTCCATATTGATCTTTCTGAGTTTGTCCTTCAGTTCCAACTTCCTATCATCACTACTATTCTGAAACAGGTAGGTCAATGTCTTCCACAATGAGTATGGAGTTTCCTTTCCATGGAGACTTGAGAGAATGTGGTCTCGAACTCCCTCAATAATAATTTGCCTCATCTTTTCCACACACTTCTTCCATTCGGCCAGATCATTAGCAGTCGATGCTGGTGGCTTACAAATTTCTTGATCAATGAATTCCTTCAGGCCATTGTCCTCAGCAGTGCTTCCGTCCTATCCTTCCATGCTATGTAATTCGAGTTGCCTTCCAAGGCTTACTCGAGTCTTAAACCTAGAAAACCATTTTCCGATCCTGAAGTATGAATTGCAAATTTGAATTTCACTTGTAACCCCAAACTTGAAACCTCCTCTAGTATAATGTCTTTAGCTCCGATACCATGTAGATTTTCCTGTAGATTCAACTCTTTGCCTCACAAGCCTGCTCTAGCCAACAATTAGCCAATTCTGCTGCCTTCCAAGACCCTATTTCCTTGCACAATTCCTCAGAGGATTAGCCCATATTTAATTGGGAAATCCTTCCTCCATAATTGCGCAATCCAAACTTAGGTCCATAATTGATTGCATGCATGATATTTACAACTCGAAAAATCATACAGATTATAGTACATTGTACCTGTACTCTAGTCTCAACTGGGTCTTTCTCTTAACTGACATGCATGAGTTTTTCTTGAGTGAATCTCCAGTTAGCTAGAGTAGCACTGACGATGCACCAGTGCACCAACTCACTACTATATCTCTACTAGTTCCTCCAACAGTTAGAGCTAGTTTAACTTACCATAACTCAGTCAAATTGAGTTATCTAATTACAACTCAAATAAACTCATCCTAGACCCCAAAAATTAGGGATCACACATACATGACTACAAATAGACTTCCAACTCGAAATTCCTAAGTTAATCAAGTCACTTAACCGTAATTAACTATTTACAAGTTGTTATGGGAATATAATTAGATTTTAATTCACAATTTATTTCAAGGACAAATTAAACTGGAATTTCTTGTTGTCATTTCTCAAAAGTTCAATCAGTTAAAGCAAGAAGCAGAGTTATTGAAGATTGATCTAAGATCTAGATATCATCAAGTATGCATCAAGGAATATGACATTTACAAGAAATATTCCGGACTAGGTACAAACATTATGAGTTTGTTGTAGTTCCTTTTGGTTGGACTAATGCTCCAACTACTTTTATGTTCTTGATGAATAGTGTGTTGCGTCCTTATCTGGACAAGTTTTTTATTGTATTCATTAATGATATATTCATATATTCTAACAATTAAGAAGATAATGTCAAACATATAGCAACAATATTGAGATTGCTAAGAGAGCATCAGTTGTTTGCTAAGCTTAGAAAATGCAGTTACTTACAAAAAGAGGTACATTACTTGGGACATGTGGTTTCCAAGGTAGGCATAACACTAGATACAGAGAATATAAGGGCCATCATGGAGTGGGAAGCTCCTAGAAATGTGGATGAGGTATGATAATTTATGGGGTTAGAAGGTTATTATAGGAGATTCATTAGGAACTTCTCACATATTGCATATCCCATCACAACATTGCAACGAAAAGTGTTATAGACATTTTTGTGCCTTACAGCTATAAGCATGAAATGTCCATAAACCAAGGGATCCTAAGTCCCTAAAGATGTTGTTCCAGCTCCTAAAGAAACAAGGTCAACAAATTACAGCTTCTCCCAGAAGTTCTCCACCAGAAACTGCTCAAAACTAGTCAAATCAGGATCAATTCAGATGCTCCACTAGCTGCCTGCGTTGCAAAGCACCCAAATACACTGGCTAGGTGCGTTGCAACGCACTTGAATGCACTACCAGGGTGCGTTGAGCGGGAAATGACAAGTGGCAGAGTCATTCAACGAGGTGGAGAGACAATGGAAGCTTCCAGAATCTTCTCCAGTGACACTTGCCTCACTGAATTCGACCAGTGATGAGTAAGAGGCTCTCAGTCTCCAAGTGGAAGCAAGAACTGACAGAGAGAAGCCACTAATAAACTCATGGGATGACTCATCCCCTTTGAATACATCTATATATGGATCCCTCACCAAGAGATCCAGGAGGCTGGAATTTTGTACATTGCAGAGAATTGCTGTTGGTTTTGTGATTGATATCAGAGTATTGGGTGATTTATGCTTTGTTGGAGGTGAAGAAGGGATTCCTTTGCTGGGAGGTAGATGCTGGATCGGGACTCACGTGGTTGTATCTCCTCTTGGATCTTCTTACTATATCAATAAAACTATTTGAGTTTCTCCTACATGTTTGTGTATCAATGATGTTTTGTTATATTTGCATGTTTAGCTTAATCTGATCCTAAGCTATTTATGAATGTAAATCTATGTCTTTGTCTAGTTTTCCTCTTCTGTGATCTTGCAGGAACTTGGTGAAGCTGGGCGAGTAAGGGAGCAGGTAGCGGGAAGCAAACAAAGAGGAGAGCGATTGGATCAACAAACTAGCGCAAGACACAGGTTAGTTCATCTTTCCTCTCCGTTTACATTTCATAAAGAAGAATACGAAAATAGTTTTCCTTGTTTGTTGCTAAGGCACTATCACACCTTAGAGTGGGATAGGGGCGTTCTGAGTAGACACTTTTCCCAACAACAAAATGGCGACTCCGCTGGGGATCGTGTCTAGTTAGTTTATTTGTGTTTCTATTGTTGTTCATCTCATAAACTCGGGAGTGGCGAATCGAACTGCATTTGCCATTTACAAATGCAAAGTAGAGATCTGCTACTCTAGTCCATTCACTGGGCTTGTTTATGATCTGAACAATTGACTCACAAATGATCTGATTACCCTTTGTAATAGCTCTCAAACCTCTTGTAAATCAACCCTCTAATTGTCCACATTTGATTGCTTTTATCCGGCCAAAAACCATAGATTAAACTGCAAACCGTGACCCAGAACCCAGAAGAAATTCTCGTTTCTGCTTCAGCGCAGGCTCTGTGAAGAGACTCTGCATTTCAGCGCAGTTCCCGAGAGGGCTACCTGCGTTGCAATTCAGTTTCTCTGTGTAGCAGGTGCGTTGATCAGCCTAGCCCTGCCTAGCTGAGGTTCTTTGCTCACTTTTTCCAGTTTTGCCTCTGATTTTTGCAGCCTGTTATCAGTGTGTGTACCTATCTGAAAACCCCTTTTCTTTGCCTTAATTCCGCCTCAGTTGTATAAAAGAAACTGTATTTGTTTTTGTGTATTTGTTACGTCATTTACAGTTTCCCATTGCAAAAGTAAACTGGTCATACTGTCGCCCTTAGATCTAGATCTGTCGTAAGTGTCGTTTTGATCTTAGGAGAAAGTTTATTTGCTGTTGACAGTTGATTGCGCTTTTACTTTTGCCTTTGGTTTGAATTTGTGAATTTCTAGTGTCGAAACAAGTGTTTACTTCAAAATCATAAAGTGTCGTAATCGTCTCTACTTTTTTGATTTCGAAAAGAAGCTTGTTTGTGTTTTCACTTGAAATCGAATTCAAATTTGTACAACAACTTTCTTTTTAGGCATCAATATTAAGAAAGTGAAAAACAAATACATGCACAAGTGCATTTGCATATTGACAGTTTGTATGGCTTGATTTAGGAAAAGTGCATTTATAGTGTGCTCTTTGCTCTTTGAGAAAAGATTGTGTCTTTCTTTTCCCCTTGTAGCTAGGATTTTCATTGTTGAAAAGAGATAAAAGCTTGCTTATCATCTTTAGACTGCATTTAGGAATTACATCTACATCTCGTGGTGATCCAAAAAGGCAAACTTCTAAGAAAGATCAACTTAAAATAAATCGAATGAATCTAACAACGCTTTGTAACTTAACGCACAACATAGAGGTCTAGGCTAGAGACGTGTTCCGGCGTCGTAAAGCCTGGTAACTGTTGTCCTCACTGTTGGTTGGGTGATTCCTCCACTGTGAGACGATAAGTGCCAGTACGGATTGTGCTCCCACGTACCGTTGAGCATATATTGGGAGACCCCTATAGGCATAAAACCTTTATCCATAGGAAGCCGTGTCGGCCGCCCTACTGATCGCAATGCACTGAACACAGCATTCGGGAAGATTGACCGCCCGTACCCTAAAAAGTATTCTGCGGTTTTGCGATTGGTTTGGCACACCCTCTACCTAGATCTCCAGAGCAGTCCCTTTCATTCCTTTTCAGACTCCTTAACGGAAAAGGTCCATCTGAGCACTTGTCACTTCAGGCTCATTAAAAATCGAAGGAGACTAGAGTCATCTTTTGTTTTTTCTCGACTCTTTAAAATTGAAAAAACAAGTTGTGTCTAAAGCGTCTAAAATTCATTTAATTCAGAAACATATTTCCCCTTTTGTATTTTAGTTGATCGAGTAATCCGAAATCGTGGAAGAAAGTCAATTGAAACCCCGTCGTTCGCGGAGGCTTACGAGTCAACCGTCTTTGTCTCCAGAATCGAAACCAGTACGGACAAAGCGAACTCGTTTAACTGGTTCCAAATCTCCTATTAAAGTTAGAACAAGTGTTCCAACAACATTCGAGATTCCGGTTACTCCAAACATTTCTGGAAACCCTACCTCTACAGAAGAAGTTCAACAGCCACAGAGGGACAGTGATACTGATCCTAGTCTGAGAGTAAACACTTGTATTACTGAACCAGTTCCATCTGCAACCGGTTCGGAGAGTCTTGCTCTTCAAACATATGTAGCTGTCGATTCAACCCCTTCTTTGGCACCAGAAATATTTTACGGACCTGACAGTCTTCCCCTTCCACCTGGTTTGATTGCGATAGAGGAAATTGTAGAAGATCCGCAAGCAAGTACTCCAACACATTTTGGAGTCGGGGTCACTCTATTTTCTACTTCATCAGAAGTTGGTCTACCGCCAGTAGAAGTTCCTGTAGATTCGCTAGGAAATCTTTTGGATAGACTCCAAATGTCTGAACAACCGTCAACATCTAGGACTGTGTCAACTGACACAGCGACAGCAGAACTCCCTGCCGTCACTCCGACAATGTTCGCCGGCATACCATCTGTCCCAACTAGCTCTCAACCGCTAGAAAGAGCCCACTCAGGGGCTATTTCGACAGTATGGTCCGTTCCTGTTTGTTCATCCAGAATTATACCCGGGAACTCTTATGTTGAATCTCAACAAATTGATCCATTTGTAGGTCAATTTGGGCAGTCCGGTCCCCAAGGGCAAACAATTCCCTTTAGTTCTGGATTACCATCGTATGGGGGGCACTACGCCCTTTCATTACCACCTCCGGGAGGATATCCATACGGGAGTTCACAACAGTATTCAGGTTATACTGGAGTTACATCAAGTGGTTGGGTACCTATACTACCCCAACAACCAAGGGTTGTGTATTCAATGCAACAATGTGTACCTATGTCGAACATCCCGACTACACCAGCTATTGTGACGATGTCACAGGTTCAAACGTTGCCTATTGTATGCCAACCTCAGATTTCTCAGGTTGTAATGCAACAGCCCCTTGACCCTGTGACTCAACCACAATCGCCAACTAGTAGGGCGACACAGGTCCAGACGGGTACAATTACCCCACACCTTGGTCCAGCGGTTAGTGTAGCGCAACAGCACATGGCTTCACAACCGTGGCTGGTGCAATACCAACAACCACAATTCCAACAAGTATACCAAGGTTCTGAGCAGCAGATCTTTGCGAACAGTGGACAGCCGTACATTCAAAACGGTCAAAATCAACCATTTTACAATGGTCATGTCCACCAACCGTATCAGTCATACCAGCATCAACTGCATTATGTTGGTATGCAAAGGCCAACTGCTCAGGTGATTCCATCATATCCTGGGTATGCTTCACCTAACCTGAATCAACAGTTACCATTCGTGGCAACTTTAGAGTTACCTGATTTACACCGGTTAACAAACGATCCAATTGCTTACGCCCCTTGGTGGCCAGCGATTCCGCATAAACTTCCATCAGATATTCCTAAATTTAATGGAAATCCGGGTGAAGATCCATCGAATCACGTGATGACATTTCATCTATGGTGTTCATCAAACACCTTAAACGATGATTCGATAAGGCTTCGCCTTTTTCAGAGGATGTTAACGGGTCCAGCGGCAAAATGGTATATTGAATTGCCTAGAGCTTCGTTCGACAACTTCAGTACCTTAGCCACGACTTTTTTAACCCATTTTCAATTACCGATAAGGTATGAAACGGGAACGGAACTCCTCACCAACTTCAAACAGACAACGGCCACTCACATATCTGATCATATACATGAGTGGCGACGTCGTTGTAGGATGGTAAAAACGTACGTTCCTGACCAGCTATTAGCTGAATGGTTTATCAAGTCTTTACTACCTTCCATCACGGAAGATGTGGCAAAGGGGGGAGTCGTAACGGAAGAGCAAGTTATAGCTCGTGCGCAGTATCTGGACTTGATCTATACTCAGTTCGGCACGCTCTACGACAAAATACCTGACACCCCTAGACCGGAATTCTCAATTCTCCCTCCTCCTAAATCAAACAATGACTCTCACGCTGGCGATGGCGTGATTTGCACGACAAACGCGAAATCGACAAAGGCTACATCCAAGAAGGCCCGTAAGATTTCAGATCAAAATGCAAAAGACGAAATTCTTGCTTCATAAGTAAATGCCGTATCGACAGATAAGGGCAAAGAAACCAAACAACCAGGAAGCAAGAAGAAACAAGGCAAAGGGAAGAAGAAGAAACAGGATGAGTCATCTCCTGAAAAATCTTCTTCAAACCCTCTTGGAAATAGGAAACCAAAAAATCCATGTTATATATGCGATGAGGATCATTGGACAGCAGATTGTCCATACAAAGCTGAGCTTAAGAAATTCTTTAAAAGTTCGAAAACCTCAGCAGTGTTAACTGATCCGTTTCCAAATCCAGGAACAAATCTGGTTGATAGTGGAAATGCTTCCCTGTCTCAAGTGCTAATGTTGTCAATTTCGAAACAACAAAATGATGCTTTGATTTCGACAAGGAACAAAGATTACGGGAATCCTCAGTTGTCGAAAAACAAGGATAAAGATCAACCAAGTAGTTCGACAACAACTTCGACAGAAGTTGTACCACCCACCATCCCTGAATTGACAATAAAGCCGCCAAAGGGAGTAGTACACAAGTCGACATTTAATCCCCGCGCTAGAGCGGCACAACATTATAACATAGTGGAAGATTTGGCCCAATCGCCATCCGCTATGTCGACTCTTGAAGTACTACAAAACTGTCCATCCCAAAGGCAGGCTTTGTTATCAGCCATTGGTGGGGTTGATCCAAAGGATTCCAATCTTGTATCCTTTGACCACAAAGGGTACGATCCTCAGTTACCAACTCAATTAGCTTTCCTTGTTCAAGTGAAAGCCCTCAACAAAACTGTTCACCGAACGATTATTGATGAGGGGGAATCTACATGTATTATGTCGATGAGCTGTTGGAAAACTTTAGGATCTCCAACCTTGTCGCGATCTTCGACGACGTTAAAAGCATTCGACGGAAGGACATATACCCCGTATGGTATCCTAAATAACTTGAAAGTTGAACTAGGGGGAAAAACAGTAGAAATAGATGTTGAAGTCATCGATGGGAATCTTGATTACAACATCCTACTAGGAAGACCATGGATATACGCCATGGCAGCTGTTGTGTCGACCTATTTTAGAAATATTGCATTTCCCTTTCAAGGAGGGATTACAATCGTCGATCAACAAAACTTCCTCCCCAATGGTTCTCAAGTTACAGGAAGCATTCCAATGATCCATGGAAGCCCCCATTCACTTCAGAATATCGGAGTAGGCCTACTAAAAGATCCTATACTAATGGGAACTTTCGCTCTTCCACCTCCAATCAATTTGGCGGAAGTAGCATCGATAGGAACCTGCAATATGATATCTTCCATAAAGATCTCAGAAAACGATATCAACATGGATCATACAATGGTTTTTCCCCCAAGCCCGATAGAAGTATTATAGCAATCAATGTTTCTAGCATGGGAGGCAAACCCAAATCAACGTTCATCAAGCGTTTGGGTAGATAGGTCTAGAGAATATGGTACCCCTTCAGATCCTTGGTCGCGAGTGCATGGAACCGACGAAGGAATTGTACAATCAATGTTGATTGAAGGGGCACCATGGAATGACTGCCACCATCGTTCCCTTCTTCCGGATTATGAAGAAGATACTCAAGATGACCTTTATCATCCTTCAGTTTTTGAATTCCTATCAAATACTGTAAATACGGTGGATTTCGAACGAAACTTATCCAACATTGAAGAGACTATAGCCATAAATATCTCGACTAAAATGGATATTGTAGAAAATATTTATGTCGGCAAATGTTGTTCTCCTTCAGAACTAGAAATATACAACGCTCTTTTTCGCGAATTCAGAGATGTCTTTGCTTGGTCATATGATGAAATGCCAGGCATTGACTCGAGTATCATTGAACACGAAATTAAGATGTATCCAGATGTCAAACCAGTACGACAACGGCTCAGGCAGGTGCACCCCAAGAAAGCCGCTGCCATTAAGGCAGAAGTTGAAAAACTTCTCCATGCTGGTTTTATTTACCTGGTTCCGTTAACCGATTGGGTATCGAACATTGTCCCAGTTATGAAAAAACAGGGGACAATTAGAGTGTGCGTCGATTATAGGGATGTAAATCAAGCTTGTCCAAAAGACAACTACCCTACACCCTTCATTGACCAAATAATTGATGAATGCGCCGGATGCGAAATCTTTTCATTCATGGATGGATTTTCCGGGTATAATCAAATAAATATCCGCCCACAGGACTAGTCAAAGACTGCTTTCATTTGTCTGTGGGGCACATTCGCATATCGAAAATTACCCTTTGGTTTAAAGAACGCAGGGGCGACATTTCAGAGGGCAATGAATTATGCCTTTCACGACATCAAAAACATCGTTCAACCTTACCTCGACGACCTTCCGGCTCATTCGCGAAAGCGGACTGATCATCCGCAGCATTTAAGAGCGATTTTTCTACGTTGCCGACACTACAAGATACGACTCAATCCGCACAAATGTGTATTTTGTGTCGGTTCTGGTCGTTTACTTGGCTTTGTAGTCTCCAAGGATGGGATTCGTCTCGACCCGTGCAAGGTCCAGGCAATCATAAATTTTCCTCCACCTTCAAATTTGCTTCAGATTCAGAAACTCCAAGGGAAAGCAAACTTTCTGAGGAGGTTCATTCCAAATTAGGCCGAACTTGCTAAAGGTTATACACGTCTTTTGAAAAAGGAGGTACCCTTCGTCTGGGATCAGGTTGTGCAAGCTTCCTTTGATGCTTTAAAAGATTCCTTAATAAAAGCGTCATTAATGTACGCCCCCGATTATCAAAGAGATTTTAACCTGTATCTGGCTGCAGCAGATACAACCATCGCAATGGTTTTAGTTCAAGAAGTCGATGGAATGGAACACCCTATATATTATTTAAGTAAAAACTTAAATGATACAGAAAGCAAATATTCTTATGTTGAAAAACTAGCGCTTGCAGCGGTTCAAGCGATACAAAGATTTTGACACTATGTCCTCTTTCGGAAAACTACCATTCTGTCAGATTGCAACCCCATGACTTATATATTGTCGCGACAGTTGCTGGGGGGCAAATATTCAAAATGGATAGCAATCCTTCAAGAGTTTGACCTGGAATTTGTAAAATCCAAGTCAAAGAAAGCTCTAGTTTTTGCAGAATTATTATGCGATCTCCCATCG
This sequence comes from Pinus tabuliformis, assembly GCA_031772625.1. NCBI lineage: Eukaryota > Viridiplantae > Streptophyta > Pinopsida > Pinales > Pinaceae > Pinus > Pinus tabuliformis. The sequence continues at coordinate 197,763,908 of CM062816.1, forward strand.
TCGTCCAACGATGAAACATCCGAAGAATCAATCGTGGATGAGAATTTGTTTCTGATATCTACAAGCAATGAGTGGTATGGAGATATAATAATTTATCTCCAAACCCAAAAGTTTAGGCCTAACACCTCTCACTCTGAACAGAAACGTATACGATACCAAGCAAAAGACTACATGATCGTCGGTGATACGCTTTACCGTCGTGGTATCGATACAGTTCTGAGAAGGTGCCTCACCCATGAGGAGGCCGAAAAAGCCCTGAATGAGTGTCATTCAGGGGCCTGTGGGGGGCATCAATCTGGATATGCTACAGCACAAAAAATCTTACGAGCAGGATACTTCTGGCCAACAATGTTCAAAGATTGCATAACCGCAGTCAGAAGTTGCCATGCTTGTCAAATTTTTGATAGCAAAACCAGAAGACCACCCGCACCGTTACAGCCAATAGTTGCTATTGGGCCGTTCGCCAAATGGGGCATCGATTTCATGACATGTAACCCCACCTCGACTGGGGGGCATGGGTATATCATAATCGCAGTTGACTATTTTACCAAATGGGCCGAGGCAATGCCTACATTAGATAACACTGGTGAAACAGCTGCCCTTTTCTTTTTCAATCATGTAGTCGCCAGATTTGGCGTACCACAGGCTATAGTCACGGATCATGGATCGCATTTTCGCAATCACATGATGCTCGAATTAGCTGCCAAACTAGGATTGTCTCACGACAGCTCTACTCCGTATTATCCACAAGCCAACGGACAAGTTGAAGCGATCAACAAGGTCCTGAAGCGTATGTTGCAAAGGATGATCAGAGTTCACAAAAGAAGGTGGCACCTAATCCTGTACTCAGCCTTGTGGGCTTACCGAACATCGGTAAGGAATGCAACCGGGTTCACACCCTTCCAACTGGTATATGGCCTGGAGGCAGTCTTACCAGTCCAGTGCGAAATCTCGTCTCTTAAACTCGCAATCGATCTCCTCCCCGGAACTTCGGAAGAAGAGGCCCGTTTCTTGGAATTAATCCAATTGGATGAAACCCGTCGTGATGCCGCTTTGGCTAACGAAGCCCATAAGAAACGAGTCAAGGCGCAGTTCGACAAAAATGTCAAACCCCGTGTCTTCTCAGAAGGTGACTTGGTCCTGCTTTACGACCAAGAATCCGATAAATTGGGAGCAGGTAAATTTAACTCTTTATGGATGGGCCCCTATATTGTTAAACGGGTGTTAGCAAAAGGAGCCTACGAGTTAATGGATTATGATGGAATTCCACTGGCGCAACCTCGTAATGGGTTGTACCTCAAGCGTTACTATGCTTAAATAGTGACCAATATGCTTTTGTTGTATTTTGTTTTCGCTAAAGTGTTCATTTTGGTCGAGTAATCCACCTTTTTACATTTATTACAGATGTCAAACCTTTTGGAGACATGTGTTGGATATGCCGACGGAGCGAGTCGTAGTTCGCGGAACCTGTCCTCCACGGCCTGGGCCATTTTTGATCCAAGCGGTGAGTTAGTAAGTTTCAGAGGTGTATGTATTGGTCAATCAACGAATAACATCGCTGAGTATAGCGCGTTGATAGAACTTCTCTCTGATGCCATCACCCATGGTATACACCGACTAATCGTCAGGCTAGACTCACAACTCGTAATACTACAACTCAATGGTATATATTCCGTCCGAAACCCAGCTATTTATCGCATGTTCCTAAGGGTTAAGATTTTGGAAAGACAATTTGATCTCATTCAATACCAGCATATTTCCAGAAACTTAAACACATTAACCGACTCATTAGCAAACTATGTGTTAGATAGACATTTGCGACATTTATAAAAAGAAACACATCATCAATGTTCTACATGTGGATCACATAACTCAATCAGAATAAAACTCCGAAAATCAAAAATACATATATAGTTGTTTATGGTTTACATATAATGTTCTGTAACCAAGACAAAATCGGTCACATGACCCAAAAACTCAAAATGCTAGGGGGCACCCTAGTCTAATGATGCTCGTGATAGCAAGTCACAGCCTGTGCGATCATGCGTAAGAGACGAGTCCATCGTCTAGGCACACCAGTAGTATGTCGCTGTAACTGCAAAGGTAGCTCGTCGATCCTCACATCTGGAATACCGAGAGTAAGGCTCTCAACCTGCTCCTGCACAGCTGTGAGAGTCTCGGCCACATCAAGGTCACGAAGGATAACCCTCCCGGCGGCCTCTCCTGCTGGGGCAGCGGCTGGCACTCTCAGGTGAACTACTGGACGAACAGGACCAACATCTGCATGCACACATGAGTTTGATTAAAGTCTTGATAGAATAAAGCACAAGGACATTATAAATAAACACAGTAAACAGTGATTTGGTCAAAGAGTTTACCAATAGCGCCCCACTGCTCGCCATCCGGCAGTACTAAATTCGGGTCACCCCGGAAGTCCATGCCAGCATATGGATACTCGGAATAGACCATCTCCTGACGATCAAACCACCTGAAGAAGGTATCAGAAAAAGAAATCTGAGATTGACCAGCATGCCTAGACATATGGTCAACCCATCTCTGCATGCGTGGTTCAGTAGGAGAAGGTAAGTCGAGTGCAATGTACTGCGGCTGCATCAGTGGTATCTTCTCCAAGGCAAAGGCGGTCAAAATAGAACTGAACCCAAAGTTCTTCAACCTCCCGTCCTTTATCTTGGTCAACTGATTTTTCATCACAAGAAGTACTGCATCACACCAGTTGAATATTTTCGGTTGGAGGCATTCCAAGGCATGCTGCATATAGGATCTGTTGGCTACATGAAGAGATGCACTACCGGCCATCCTACCAAAAGTAAACAGGATAGACCTAAGGGACCTGTCAGTGACATCACGGATAATGATCTTGCCGTCTTTACTCGGCTGAGATCCTTCCCTGCAATACTGGCGGACATAATCTCTCACAGAGTCACTCCCTCAGGCCGAACCTGACAAAGAGATGGGGGCACCCCGCCTCGACAAGCCAGTCAAGAAGTAAATGTCTACTGCAGTCAAGGGGATAGATTTGCCCCTAATCTGAAAAACTTGATTGATAGGATCCCAAGCATCGAGCAAATACTTCAGTAGGTTGATCTGCTGTCTCATGCTAGAGATGCGGAAGAACTTAAGCAAGCCACAGTTCCGCAGCGCGTTCACTGTAACCAGATCATGTAGGGAAATAATGTCCTCTTCTTCATGTTCTCATTCTCGCCATGTAAGCGTCATTTTGCTCCAAGATCTCTGAAGAACAAACAAGAGAGGAGTTAGATCCCGATTTTGATGAGAAACAGGCAAAAATTTTCATCAAAAACTGTGCAACAAATCCCTTTTCTGCGCCCAACGCACCTGCATAGTGTTCCACCTGCGTTGAATGTCAAACTTCCTTCATACTGGTTAACATTCAGCGCAGGTTTCGATATGCCCAGGGTGCGTTGATGGCAGAACGAACCCATCAAACCCCGGGGGCTCAGAAAAGCAGAGAATGAAGCACAGAATGTAGAAAGGAAACCATGAAATGAAAGAGCTTAGGTTTAGCTCCTACCTGGTCCAGACGGCGCTGAGAATCGTCCACAAAATCTCCCGAAATCAGCTGATGAAAATCAAGGGGGAAGAGGCACCTCCAAAGCTCCAACAAACCAAGTTCAAATGAAATGGTAAAATGAGAGGTAAAAACACTTTTTAATTGCTTTTTACGTAGTTCAAAGTAAAATATTAGCGTTTTAATCTCATTTCCAAGCAAATGTTGTTCATTTCTAACTAGTTTGATGAAGCAATTGAAAGTACAGTACTATCTTTGAAAGGACGAAGCTATTTATGGTAAAAAATCAAAACTAGACCATATTATCGAGCAATTTTAGCACATAGTTCATGCTCGTTAAAAAATAAACATAAGACCGAGCAAGTGTTTCAATCTGCGTTTAAGCTCGTTAAAAAATGAACTATCCTCCGGTAAATAACCACCGTGAATGTAACATTATCAGCCATTAAAGCCTTGGTCGTGTTTGCACCGTCACCTCCACTTTTCATTTGGCTGATCATTCACCTCCATTTGATTGTTTACCCGTTTTGAGGAACAGCTGCGAAGAGTGATTTCACTAGCCATCCTTGTGACACTGCCGTGCTTGGAAAATTCCAACCCTTACCTGGAATCAACTGCTACCCTTTTTATCACTCGTTCCTCAAAAGATGAGTCTTCTTTAAGCTCTTTTCATCTGACTCGTAAAATATGAAAAGATTGCCGAGTTTTGGCCTTCCAGCTCGTTAAAGCGACCGGAAGTGCTATCCCTCCTCTAGATTTTAATCTTTTTGGATCTGAGGGATTATTGCACAAAAAGATCGAGCGCTTGTATTGTTCGGCTCGTTAAAACTATCGAAAATTCATCCCTTCTGTATTGTTTTATACTTTTTCGGGCTTAAGGGATTAGATGACGAAAAAGGAATTACGGAGTTACCTTTACGTTCCTTTTCAGACTCTCTAAAAATGAAAAGGACCGAGTTATCTTTGTCGTTAAACTCGTTAAAAATGTTAATAGCGACAAACTTGTCTTTAGACGAGAACGAGTTTCACTATCGCTAGGCTCGTTAAAACATAGCGATGGGTTTGCCCGAAGGGCAAATTATAGAACAAGCATATGTTATCCTCCTCAAGCTTGACAAAAATAAATAGGTACTGGTCAACAATGACTGGGGAAAAATTGGGAAGAAACTCAAAGAATCTTTATTGGTAGCAAGTCGCTCTTGAACATGACACTTCCACTCTGTGCTTGAGTCGGGTTGGGTTGTTTCATTCACCGGTCACATCACCATGGTCTCGCCATACCATCCACTTTTGGGGTAAATGCTACCAATCCATCATATAAGTGTCGCCGACATGTTCAAGAGAAGTCATCCAGATAAGTCACCCGTGTCCCATCCACTACCATACATTATACTTCATTCTTTCATGACCACCACCGTGAACCATATATCATCAAATCGTTTTCACCTCCATTAAAATCATTTGCTCCGTTCCGTGTCATTGATGTGGGATACATCAAGGCCCTCCTTTGACGGATCGCTTCTTGTCGACATCAGCTCATTATCCGAGAAGTTGATCTAGGAACACCCCATTCAGTACTTTGAAGCTTGCATGCCTCAATGGCAAGTTTCTCACTTCCGGCGACAGGTATACATCAATGACCTTCGACCGAAAGATTTTGCATGGTGTTCGACGCCAAGTCCTTTATTCACACCACGTGAATTGTACTGCAGTACCTTGAGGGTCATTATCATTATCGGTGATTCCTCTCACGCTTGTTAACAGTTTACATCATTGACTGGTAATCAAGCGATGTCTTTCCATGTTCGACTTCAAAACATTTCTCACATGGATCGACTTGTACTTCGAGTGAAGATCGGACAAGATTGAAGACCCCGGATCTAGTTTCATCCATCCGGGCTGCGATATATATTCAGGAAAAATAAAAACATTGACATGTACAGCATTGCAGCACAGATAATCATCCTACCAAAAGAATGATGACTTCATCAGAATCATCAGTCTACCATCAGACGGTTGTCTGTCCTATGTACATAAAAATGAATTTATAAAGCTGAGCATGGGAATGCCCGCCTCAGCTAGATCATGAAAATAGTATGAAGATGATGTATTGTATTGTATCTTATTACAGGTCTCCTCCCAGCATTGAAAGAACTTCGGATCCTCCTAATAAAGCATTTCACCCGATAAACGGCCTCATACTTTAGGGGGCAACTGTTATAGACTTTTTTGTGCCTTACAGCTATAAGCATGAAATGTCCATAAACCAAGGGATCATAAGTCCCTAAAGATGTTGTTCCAGCTCCTAAAGAAACAAGGTCAACAAATTACAGCTTCTCCCAGAAGTTCTCCACTAGAAACTGCTCAAAATTAGTCAAATCAGGATCAATTCAGATGCTCCACTAGCTGCCTGCATTGCAAAGCACCCAAATACACTGGCTAGGTGCATTGCAACGCACTTGAATGCACTACTAGGGTGCGTTGAGCGGGAAATGACAAGTGGCAGAGTCATTCAACGAGGTGGAGAGACAATGGAAGCTTCTAGAATCTTCTCCAATGACACTTGCCTCACTGAATTCGACCAGTGATGAGTAAGAGATTCTCAGTCTCCAAGTGGAAGCAAGAACTGATAGAGAGAAGCCACTAATCAACTCATGGGATGACTCATCCCCTTTGCATACATCTATATATGGATCCCTCACCAAGAGATCCAGGAGGCTGGAATTTTGTACATTGCAGAGAATTGCTGTTGGTTTTGTGATTGATATCAGAGTATTGGGTGATTTATGCTTTGTTGGAGGTGAAGAAGGGATTCCTTTGCTGGGAGGTAGATGCTGGATCGGGACTCACTTGGTTGTATCTCCTCTTGGATCTTCTTACTATATCAATAAAACTATTTGAGTTTCTCCTACATGTTTGTGTATCAATGATGTTTTGTTATATTTGCATGTTTAGCTTAATCTGATCCTAAGCTATTTATGAATGTAAATCTATGTCTTTGTGTAGTTTTCCTCTTCTGTGATCTTGCAGGAACTTGGTGAAGCTGGGCGAGTAAGGGAGCAGGTAGCGAGAAGCAAACAAAGAGGAGAGCGATTGGATCAACAAACTAGCGCAAGACACAGGTTAGTTCATCTTTCCTCTCTGTTTACATTTCATAAAGAAGAATACGAAAATAGTTTTCCTTGTTTGTTGCTAAGGCACTATCACACCTTAGAGTGGGATAGGGGCATTCTGAGTAGACACTTTTCCCAACAACAAAAAGGTAAGAACTTTGAATGGACAGAGGAATGTACAACAAGTTTTGAATAGTTGAAACAATTGTTAACAAGTGCTATAGTGCTAAGGACTACAGATTCAGATAGAGAATTTGTGGCATACAAATATGCCTTCAAAATAGGACTTGGTTGAGTTCTTATGCAATAGGGATAGCTAGTATGCTATGAATCACAAAAAATGAATGAGCGTGAGAAGAATTATCTGACACATGATCTTGAGTTGGCAGTGATCATCCATGCATTGAAGATGTGGAGGCACTATCTTCTTAGTAGGAAATTTGTACTTATGAGAGATCACAATGGATTGAGTTATCGATTTGACCAACTAAATTTGAATGCCAGGAAATATAGATGGTTGGCCAAGATCAACAAGTTCAACTTTGAGATAAGGTATATTAAAGGTAAAGAGAACAAGGTTGAAGACGCTCTTAGCAGGTGGATACAGGTGAACCACAAAACAACTATGAGTTCTTATGGGAAATATTTATAGGCTCAGATATCACAAGTAGGTCAGTAGGATAACAAGTACATAGAGCTCAGGCACATGTTACAGTAGAGTACAAGTACATGTATTGGTGCAGGTAAAGGTGTACAGGATGTGGACTATTGTCTCACAGTAGATGGCTTGATTAGATTTAGGGACAGGATATATGTTCCAGATGACAACGAGCTCAAGAAGCTTATATTGAGAGAGTTTCAAGTGAAATCATATTCAAGTCACCCAATATATTAGAAGACATTGATAGCGGTGAATAAGTTCTACTACATGTTGAACTTGAAGAAACAAGTGACAGAGTTTGTGGCAAGATTCTTGGATTATTAATAGGTAAAGGAAAAATGTAAGCATTCAGGTGGGTTACTACAACCAATCTTGATTCCAAAGTAGAAATGGGAGGTCATTTCCATGGACGTCATCACAATTTTGCTGAAAACATCTAGACAACATGATTCCATCATGGTTGTGGTGGACACGCTAGCTAAGGTAGCACACTTCATTCCAGTGAAATATACCTATTTAACTCATGATGTCGCATAGGTGTTCATCAAATATCTGGTCAGATTGCATGGTGTTCTGAATAAGATTGTGTTAGACAGGGATCCAAATTTCACTTCCAAGTTTTGGAAGTTGGTTGCAGGCTTAGGTATAGAGTTCACCTTCAGTACAACTTATCATCCACAAAAAGGAGAATAGACAGAGAGGGTCAATAGGATATTGGAGGATATGTTGAGGATGTATGTGATTCAACAACAATGAAAGTGGGAAGAGTATCTTCCACTGGTAGAATTTTATTACAATAATGTTTATCGGGAATCACTGAGGATGATTCTATTTGAAGCATTATATGGGCGAAGTTTTAATAATCCCATCAGCTGGAGTGATCCAGTTAATATGGTATTGATAGGACCATATATGTTAGTAGAAATGGAATATGAAATGCAGGTAATCAAGAAGAATCTAAAGGCAACACAAGATAGGCACAAAATTTATGCAGATCAAAACATGTTGTTTAAAGAGTTTTAGGTTAGGGAACATGTGTACTTGCACTTCAAGCCCAAGAAGAGCTCCCTGCGGATTGGATCATGTGCCATGATGGCACCTCGGTTTTGTGGACCTTTCAATATTATTGAAAGGATTGGACTAGTATCCTATCGACTTGCACTGCCTCTGATAGTGAAAGTCCATGATGTTTTCCATATATCACTGCTTAAAAAGTATGTTAAATATGTTGATCATGTGATTGACTAGTTTGTATTTCAGGTGGATACAGAAGGATAATTCCAGTTGGAACCTCAATGTATATTGCAGATAAAGATGCTCATGCTCCAGAACCAAGCAATCGAACAGGTTAAAGTGCAATGGAAACAATTTGGGCTTGATGAAGCTACATGAGAGATGGCATATTAGATGCAGTCTATGTATCCTTCTCTATTCGCTGGTTGAGTGAGTGTTTGGCATATGTTTGGTATATGTTTTGGTATATGTTTTGGTGTATGTACATATGTATATGGATGCAAATACTGCCACGAGTTGTGCTATAAATATCCAATAAGCAATATTTGTGTCATGTCATTATGGTTGTCATGTTGTTATGTTGTCATTTTGGTTTTCTTCTCAGCAGGTTGATCATTGTAAATACTGCAATGAGCTAAGTTATAAATCTCCATGGGCAATATGTTTTTCTTTTAGCAGTCTCATTGTTTGTAGGTGTCATTTAACATCGAGGATGGTGTTCCCCCAAGGGGGAGGGGTCTGTAATAGCCATGGTCAAAAATCCATGTAATAAAAGTTAACAAAGGAAAAATAATAACCATGGCCATGTGCCACGTATTCCAAGATGAATGTTGGGAAATTGGCAAAGGCAATGTTTAAGGCTTTGGAAAGGAAAGTGGAAATTATTGGAATTTATTTATGAAAATAATGGAAATTAGGAGAAAAGAAAGGTAAAAGGTCACAAGTTCCATGTGAGGAGTAAAATGAAGGAAGATAGCAGAAAATGAAGAAAATAGATGCCTCATTAATAAAAAGGCTTCTAAGGATCATTTCATGGCTTTTGATCAGTTAATTTTGGAGCTCTTATTCTATTCTCTCTCTCTCTCTCTCTCTCTCTCTCTCATACCCTTGGACATAGATTTTTCTTGGAGCACTCTTGGAGGGGTGTGGCATACATGGGATTTAGAAATTGGCAAAGGAAATGGTTAAGGCTTTGGAAAAGAAAAGTGGCATTTATTGACATTTATTTATGAAAATAATGGAAATTAGGAGAAAAGGAAGGTGAAATATCACAAGTTCCACGTGAGGAGTAAAATGAAGGAAAATAGTGGAAAATGAAGAAAATAGAGGATAGGTATACAAAGAAGAATTCCTCGTCTTCCCAAGCCAAAGAAAAGAAACATTTCAAAAGAAAAACATATAAACATACAAAAATGTTTTCCAAAGAAAAAGGGAAAGAAATTATCTGTTATAACTGTAATCAGAAAGGACATACAGCTCCAGACTGCCCCAAAAAGAAGAAAGACAAATCAAAGAAAAAATTGCCTTACAAAAATAAGAAAGGGAGAATAAATTTCTTTGATTTACCTAGTAGTTGTGATGAAATTTTATCTTCTGATTCAGAAACAGATAATGATTTAAATTTTGTCCATTCTGATGAATCTTCTGATGAAGAACTCTGCAGAGATCCCTATTGTACAGAATGCAGAGATTGTGATTGTAGTGATCCTGATGTATGTAATTGCAATACAGTCAGGATGATGAAGACAAATGATCATGAAGAGACAAGAAGGAATCTCTTTGCACAAATGATGGTTGCATTAGACCCGCAGCTAAAAGACATGTATAAATCATTATTAATGGATCATTTGAAACAGGTACCCTCCAGCTTGAAGAATTCTCCAAATAAAGGGTATGTACCTCCTGCATCTCTTTTCTCAGTAGAAGCATTAATCAGGCAATTCAAAAATGAGGACTTTGGTGAAGATCTACCCCAAACTTTGCCCAGTATTCACCAAGCCATAAAAGAACTGAGAAAAATAGTAAAAGAAAATAAAAGGCTATGAATTGAAAACCATAATAATCTGTCGCTAAGAATGATGAATGCGAATATAGCCTCCTCTTCCAGTAATCCTCCAATCTCAGGGAAAATGGAAAATTGGACACTCCACCAGACTCCAACTTCTGAAGAAATGGAAAAACCAGAAGGTGAGAGTGATAGATTAAATCTGAGTTGCAATATAGTGAATCAAGATGTCATGTACTGTGTAAAAATGAAAGTCAGGATTGGAACACAGTATGAATATTGGAAAGTCTTGATGGATACTGGTTCTAGACTTAACATTGTTAGTGACACAGTAGTTAGTACACATCTCAGAAGACCAACTGCCTGCCCCAAGGTGGTTACAGCAAGCAACGACATCTGCACTAAATCAGAAGCGGAAGTAGATGTATTTTTGACAGAAGACACTGGAGTACATCTTGTGTGTCCGATAATCCCAGGAATATATTGTGTTATGTATATTGGCACACCATTTTTCCAGAACTTCACTAAGCATGGAGCCAAGCTTGATACACAGTCTCAGAGGTATGGATATTTCATAAGCTTGGATGATCGAGAAATATTTTTTCCTTTTATCAATTCAAATTCTCCAAACAGATTAAAAAGAATAGAAAGGATGGAGAATTTATTGGAAAAAATGGAGATGAAGAAAGAAACACTCAAAACTGAAGAACTTCTGGATAATGGAAAATATTCAAAACAAATAGCAGACCTCACTGCTAAATTTAAAGAATGTTGTTCTGATGACCCTAATGCCTTTTGGCACATTCACAAACATGAGGTTGAGCTCCCACTAAAAGCAAATTTCAGTGGCAAGCTTACAAGATCTAAGGTTGTGCCGATGAATGAAGAACAAATGAAACTATGCAGGGAAGAAATTAAAGATCTTCTAAAGAAAGGTCTAAAAAGGAAAAGCAAGAGCCCAATTGCTTGCTTTGCATTCTATGTAAATAAACATGCAAAGATTGCTAGAGGAAAACCCAGATTGGTAGTCAATTACAAACCTCTTAATAGCATTCTCGATTATGATGCTTATCCCTTGCCAAAACCATCCTCCATACTGGCCCAAATATCAAAATCAAAAGTATTCTCTAAATTCGACTTGAAGTCAGGATTTTGGCAGGTTGGCATCAAGGAAGCAGACAAATGGAAGACAGCTTTCTCCGTTCTACAAGGGCGTTATGAGTGGAACATCATGCTTTTTGGTCTCATCAATGTGCCCTCATCATTTCAAATGATAATGGATGAAACCTTCGAAGGTATGGATGAATTTTTAAAGAAATATATTGATGATCTATTGATACATTCTAATAACATACAAGATCATATCAAACATCTAAAAATCTTCCTGAAAAGAGTCAAAGAAATGGGCATAGTGTTATCTACATCAAAGATGAAGCTTTTCAAAACCATGATAGACTTCTTGGGATACAATATCCAGTATGGCTCTTATACTGTGATTCAAAGAAGTCTTAATTTTGTAGATCATTTCCCAGATGAGATAACTGACAAAAATCAGTTACAAAGGTTTTTAGGAAGCCTAAATTATATTTCAAAGTTTCTGAGTCATTGTGCCCAAGAGAGGAAACTTTTGGATAAAAGACTCCAGAAAGATCCCATACCCTGGATCGTTGAATGTACACAGGCTGTTAAAAGGATAAAAGATAGAGTCAGAAATATCCAGCCTCTATCTCCCATCAGGGAAGAATGGGAAAAGATAATAATGACAGATGCAAGTCAAGCTGGTTGGGGTGCAGTACTTTGTCAGAAAAATCCCAAGGAGAAGAAAGAAATAGAGGTATGTCAGTATGCCTCTGGACTCTGGGCCAAGAACCAGTTGAACTAGTCCAATCTGAAAAAGGAACTTCGGGATGTTTTCCTTGGGATTGAGAAATCCAAAGATTTTGTGATTTATACCAAATTCACAATCAAAACAGATTGTCAAGCGCTCAAATATGCAATTCATAAGTGTGAATTTGAGGATGGAACAATGGTTCACTGGGTTATGCAACTCAGACAGTATAATTTTGATATTGAGTTTGTAAAAGGGAATAAAAATAGTTTTGCAGACATGCTAAGCAGGGAATCTCTATCAGAGCATTCCATCCTTGCTCTAGATTATAATTATATAAGAAGACATGATGAAACTGTTGAAATAGAAACTTCAGCTGGATGGATTTCGTATGATTTGGGAAAAGCTTTACTAGATCATGATGATGATTGGTGGCCAACAAAAGAAGTCAGGTACAAAACAGGTTTTCCTTATCTTTGGACAAATCCTCTGCAAGATGAATTAAATGATGAAGCCTTAGAGGCCCTGGATTATTTGAGACACATTGGAACCATAGCTTACAGGATTGAAAGGGATAATGAGGATGATAATCGAATCACAAGCTGCCATATAACATTTAGAATATTTGATAATCATCTCAACAGATCCAACTATGATGAGGAACACCAAAGAGAGGCCTTTTATGAAGGAATGAATCTCCAGAATTTTTCTACTAATCTATTTTACTCCCTGCAGTTTTCTTTCTTATTTGAAGGAGTTCCAGTTGAAGATATGGAGGAAGAAGATCCTCTCCCAGAATGGTTCATGGAATGGTGGAAGATATATGGCTTGTCACCCCTTATACTTAAACCCTATTCTTTTACGCTACTCAAGATTCCAAGGTTTAGTCCACAAAGTATGCTCGTAACAGAGGTTCTCCACAAAACAATAAGGGATCTATTGGACCTAGAAGATACAGATTTTGTTGGGTCCCTATAATACTAGTGATTACCCCATTACTATTGTAGTTATACCCCTTATTAATATTGTTGTGCCCCTATCGCCCCCATATTGTTATTACTGTGCCCCATAGAATTCCTCTATTGTTATTTTTGTGGCTTTATATTATTATTGTTAGGTCAGCTGGATTATATTGTGACTCCTTAGACTCCTATATATAGAAAGGAGGTTTTGTCATTTGAATCATCTGAGAATTGTTCATTTATGTAATGGAAAGGAGGTTGCCCCCTCGAAGAGGCTGAATTCTAAGGCGTTGATCTATCTTTTCTATCTTTTCTTGAGCTGGTTTCATAACATTTGGTATCAGAGCTTTGGATTCTAGGGTTTCGCTACTCCAAACAAGTCATCATGGAATTTTCACTATAACTTTTTTTTTGCGACGTTTCAGAAGTTGCAAAAAAAACCCATTTGAGAAGAAATCACGTTGAACCTTGGGTCTGAATTTCAGAGCTTTTCGTGCTATATTTACGGAGATATGATCTAAGGTAGTTGGTCTTTTTGCAGACTCCTGAATTACATTCCAAATAGGTGACCTGGGGAAAATCATCATAACTTTCTCTCATGGGGATCAAATTTAAATTTCATAAGAAGGTACAGAAAGAGGACGGATTGTAGTTTCTTGTAAGCATTTTTCAGATCCAAAGGTCGAAACAGTGACTCGTGGCACGTCGTACAAGTTCGCTCTATTGAACTAGTCTATAATCAAGTCACTGTGGGAGATTTCGCATAACTCTTCCTTGGATAACCCAATTTGGGTCAGACTTGTGGCATTGGAAAGAGGACGCAGAAGGCTACTACAATTCACAATTTCAGAATTGGAGGATCTAAAATTACAGAGATACATCAGATTCAATATCAGGCTTCTACAAAGTGAAAAAAGGTGTGTAGTTTTTTTTTAAATTTTTGCGTAAGTTTGGTTTGAAGGAATTCAAAGGGCATAGTAAAGCATTATTATCGGTGACTGATACCCCGAGGAAAGAAAATAAAAACACCTAGTAAGGAACCTGAAAGTTCTAGCATGACTCATGAAGAAGAGGAAGAAATGCTACATGATATATCAAAATTACAAGAACAAGTGCAACAAATGTCACGCTCACAAAAGCTAACACAAGCTAAGATAAATGGCATGGAATCTAAGATAAAGGGCATGGAAGCTAAGATGGATGATTGGAAGACAAATTTGAAGACAGACATGGAAGAATTGAAGATAGATTTGAACACATACTTGAAGACAGGCATGACAGATATGAAGACAGATTTGACAAATTTTCTACAAGAAATACTTACTAATGGTGAAAGGTAAGTAAAGGAAACTCATGATGCGAACAAAAGAAATGTTAATAATGATATCATAAACTCTAGTGTTGGATCGAAGCCCCACCATATTCCAAAAATCGATATGAGGAAGTTTGATGGCAAGGATCCTGCAACATGGATATTACAGATGGAGCAATTTTTCGATCTCAATAATGTGCAAAACACACAAAAGGTACGTATGGCAACTTTATATTTGGAACCAAATCAGTTTGTATGGTATCAATGGCTTTGATCTCGTAAAAAATTTATCACTTGGGAAATTTTTACGGAAGAATTGATAGCACATTATGAGGATACAAAAAGCAACACTTTTTTAGCCAATTGATAAGTCTCAAACAAAAGGGTTCAATAATGGAGCACATTGAGGAGTTCCAAAAATTGAACATAAGGGTAAAAGATATTCCAGAGAAGCATAGGATTGATGTGTTCATAGGGTCTTTAAAGGATAATATCCAACATGATGTTCGCCTTTGGGAACCTGATTCATTAAAGAAGGCATTCAGGTTAGCAAGAAAAATGGAAAGCAAAATTATGGCAACCAGGAAGCATACCACTCACAACTATAAAGAGGGAAGTGTCGTTGCCCCTAGTCTTCCACAACCTATAAGGTTGACACCACAAAAATTGGAAGAAAAAAGAGCAAAAGGGCTTTGTTACAGTTATGATAGCAAATACACTAAAGGTCATAAGTGTGCTGAGAAGAAATTATTCTTCATAGATTGTGAAGAGGAAGAAGAAAAGGAACGAGAAAGATCAAAGGAAGAGGATATACTCTAGGAACAAAGCCTAGATGAAGAACAAATAAATCCGACCATATCTTGTAATGCATTGGCAGGAATTACCACTCCTCAAACCATCAAGATAGAAGGACAAATCAAGAAGAAAAAGGTAATAGTGTTGATTGATTCAGGAAGCACCTACAATTTTATTCATTGTAGGGTAGAAAAATAATTGAATTGCTTCCTATATCCAGCACCAGAGTGTCAAGTGATGATTGCAAATGGAGGAACAATAAATTTCTTTGGAAAGTGCATAATTTCAAGTTATCCATGGGAGAATATGTATTGACTAGCTCAATGCTTTCCATTCCAATGGGAGGTGTTGATGTTGTACTAGGAGTCCAATGGCTACAATCCTTGGGTACAATAGCTTTTAATTTTCAAGAATTTTTCATCAAATTTTCTGCGGAAGGAAAGGAAGTTGAATTAAGGGGTATTGTAGGGAAACCAGGAAAGATAATCCGCTCTAATGGTATGGAAAATCTTCTAAAAAAGGAGCAAAGAGGTGTAATTGCACAATTATGTTCGCTAGATGTTTCCACATCGGAATCATCTATTTCTCCAGATCTCCAAAAAGTCCTGGACAATCATTCCAAGGAATTTGAGACTCCCAAAGGTCTCCCACCTATGTGTGATCATGATCATGCTATTCATCTGATTCCAGGAAGTGTTCCTCCAAACATTAGGCCATACAGATATACCTATGTCCAAAAGAGTGAAATTGAACGTATGGTTGCAGAAATTCAAGAGGCTGGTATAATTCAACCGAGTCAAAGTTCTTTCTCTGCTCCAGTAGTATTGGTGCACAAGAAGGATGGATCATGGCGCATGTGTCCGGATTATAGGGAGCTCAATAAGCTCACTATTAAAGATAAGTTCCCCATTCCTATCACTGATGAATCACTGGATGAATTGCATGGATCAATTTACTTCACTAAGTTGAATCTTCGTTCAGGACATCATCAAATCAGAATGAAGATTGAAGACATTCCGAAAACAACATTTAGAACTCATGAGGGTCATTATGAATTTTTGGTCATGCCTTTTGGCCTTACCAATGCACCTTCAACATTTCAAGGTTTGATGAATTCAATTTTCAAACCATTCCTTAGAAAATTTGTGTTAGTATTTTTTGATGATATACTAATCTACAGCAAGTCTTGGAAGGATCATGTTGAACATGTTGACAGGGTGCAACAACTATTGGAGGAGAAACAATTATATGCAAAAAGATCCAAATGTTTCTTTGGAGTCCAAGAGGTGGAATATTTGGGTCATATTGTATCTCATGAAGGAGTTAAGGTAGACCCTAGCAAAATTAAAGCCATTAAGGAATGGAAAATACCCACATCCATAAAGCATCTGCGAGGATTTCATGGGTTGACAGGGTATTATCGCAAGTTTATTAAGAATTATGGGAGAATAGCAGCACCTCTAACAACATTATTGAAGAAAGATGCATTCTCATGGACTCCGGAAGCAACAAAGGCCTTTGAACATCTGAAAGAGGCAATGTGCCAAACACCGGTCTTAGCTACACCGAACTTCACAAAAACCTTTATTGTGGAATGTGATGCTTCAGGAAATGGAATTGGTGTTGTTCTAATGCAAGATGAAAGACCCATTGGTTTTGAAAGTCGTCCAATCAAGGGAAAGGTTTTAAGCAAAGCTATTTATGAGAAGGAAATGTTGGCAATACTCCATGCACTTAAGAAATGGCGACCCTACCTAATGGGAAGACACTTCAAGGTAAAAACGGATCATGATAGCCTTAAATACTTTTTAGAACAAAGATTATCCTCTGAAGAGCAACAAAAGTGGGTCACAAAGATGTTGGGTTATGACTTTGAAATCATCTACAAAAAAGGGAAGCAAAATGTGGTGGCAGATGCACTCTCAAGAAAGGATGAGGATGTGGAAGCATTGTTCTGCACCATTTCTATTGTCCAACCAGATTGGATAAACGAAGCAAGGGAGGAATGGAAGAATGACGAAGAAGTTGGGCACTTATTCGAAAGCTACAACAAGATTCCAGTACGTCTGATACATTTAGCTGGCAAAATGATTCATTATGTTACAAGGATCGCTTATACCTCTGTAAGAATTCCCAGCTAAAACAAAAGATTCTTATGGAATTGCAAACTTATCCCTTAGAAGGGCACTCAGGATTTCTAAAAACTTACCACAGGGTTAAGAAGGAATTTTTTTGGGATGGCCTTAAATCATATATTCAAAAGTTTGTGGCGGAATGTTTGGTTTGCCAACAAAATAAAGTGGAAACAATTAAGACACCGGGTCTATTACAGCCTTTATCCATTCCAAGCCAACATTGGGAGGAGGTTTCAATGGATTTTATCACAGGTTTACCCAAGTCTGAGGGAAAGAGTGTCATCATGGTGGTAGTTGACAGACTTATCAAGTATGCACACTTTTGTGCATTATCACATCCATTTAAAGCCAGTACGGTTTCTACTGCATTTATGGAAACAATTCAAAAGCTACATGGAAACCCAAAGATTATTGTAAGTGATAGAGATCCCAGTTTCACTGGAAATTTTTAGACAGAATTATTTTCTTGTCTTGGTACTCAGTTAGCTCATAGCTCATCTTATCATCCTCAATCTGATGGGCAAACTGAGATAGTAAACAAATGTTTGGAAGGATATCTTTGTTGCTTTGTATCTGATAAACAGACACAATGGGTCAAATGGTTGCCTCTGGCTGAATGGTGGTATAACACTTCCTTCCATACAGCAACAAAAATGACCCCATTTATGGCACTTTATGGGTATCAACCACCATCCATCACATCATATTTAAGAGAAAATTCTAAGGTTCAGGCAGTGGAACATCACATCGAAAATCAACAACAAGTCCTCCAACTCTTAAAGGATAACCTCGTGTTGGCACATAATAGAATGAAACAATAGGCAGATCAACATCGCAATGAAAGAAGTTTTGATGTAGGTGATTGGGTATTCCTACGGCTACAACCATATAAGCAAATTTCCCTCAAGCAAGCTAAGAAGGATAATAAATTATCACCAAAGTATTATGGTCCGTACAAGGTGTTGCAAAAGATTGGTACTATGGCATACAAATTGGAGCTTCCTGCAGCTCCTCGATTGCACCCAGTTTTCCATGTTTCATGTTTAAAGAAGGTTATAGGCGACAAGCTCCCAGTTCAAACAATATTGCCAGAACTTGACGAGGAAGGAAAAATTATATTGGAACTGGAAGCAGTCATAGAAACAAGAACTCGACAGCTACGAAATCGATCAATTTCAGAGTATCTTATCAAGTGGAAGAACTTATCCGCTGAAGATTCCACATGGGAGGATAAGAATTTTATGCAGAAGTATCCAGAACTACTCAAGCGTTGAGGACAACACTTTTTTGAAGGCGAGGGGCTTGTTGGGTCCCTATAATACTAGTGATTACCCCATTACTATTGTAGTTATACCCCTTATTAATATTGTTGTGCCCCTATTTCCCCCATATTGTTATTACTGTGCCCCATAGAATTCCTCTATTGTTATTTTTGTGGCTTTATATTATTATTGTTAGGTCGGCTGGATTATATTGTGACTCCTTAGACTCCTATATATAGAAAGGAGGTTTTGTCATTTGAATCATCCGAGAATTGTTCATTTATGTAATGGAAAGGAGGTTGCCCCCTCGAAGAGGCTGAATTCTAAGGCGTTGATCTATCTTGTCTATCTTTTCTTGAGCTGGTTTCATAACAGATTTCCTAAGAGGTGTCAGAAGGTGTGGCCATGTCCGATGGTTTGTAATGAATCATTATAAATCCAGATGAATTGCCACACGTACTAATTATGACGAGTTCCATAGACAAGTAGATCCAAATTCAAATCCATTCATGAATTTAAATTATCTGGACCTACCTGACCCACACAGTAGAGCAGCCTGGGAATCGGAGAAAGAAGCAAGGGTCCAATACTATTCAAACTATATGATTGAAATATGGAATTACCAGTATTACACCCATCCTCAGATTGATTACTATACCTTTTAAGTGTCATCTTTCCAACCAACTATGGTGTTGGACAAGCTTTCATGGGTTCCCTTGTCCTGGAATCTCCACTCTGTAATATTTGTACAAATGAGATTTGCATATCTCAACTTTAAGTCTTTTTAATCTTTCGAGGGTTCTCTTTTGATGAATATCCTCTGTGTAAATACTGTGTGTACTAGATTCAGTCCCCATATGCCTTTGGCTATCCATAAAAAGAGAAGGGATGAGATAATATGGGACAATACCCCCATGCCCGAATCTAGCTTTCGACGATCTGATTAGACCTGATCAGCATCTTTCTTTTGAGTCATCAGTGGGACAGTACCCCCATGCCCGAATCTAGCTTTTGGTGATCTGATCAGACCCGATCGGCATCTTTCTTTTGAGTCATCAGTTTGTACATCCTGCTTTTGGCAGTTCACGGATGCTTGTCCCCCTTTTCTAGCTCTATAAATATTTCGAACTAAGGAGGTAAGGCTCATCCGGGAATTGAGAGTTCGAGAGTTAGAGGTTGAAGTCAAACTTTCTCCTGCTCTGCATCTACAGACTCTTAGTCCAATCTGCTTGCACCACGAGATAAGTTCTAGTCTATAAATGGTTTGAGAAGCCTGCGCATTAGTACTTGATGCTAGTGTGAACCTAAAGTGGTCGAACCATATGTTGTTCTATGAGTCTGTAAATCTGATAAGTTTTTGAGACTCAGCTTGCACACATGCCAGGTAGCCTATGACTTTCTTAAGCCTTGTGCTGAGATATATTCATTAAATGTTGTTGCAGTCAATCTGAGGAAGAAAACTCAGTCTTGCAAGTGTCCATCTATGTAATCATCATATTTTATTGAATAAAGAAAGAAAAATTCTGCAAACCTGTGTTTTGAATGAGTTGATCCTGAAAATGGTATCAGAGCCAAGTTATTGTTTGAGTGGATCCTGTTAGTGCTATATTATTTGAGTGGATCGTGAATTCGCTTGAGTCCTAAATAACATTTGTAGCCTATTGTTGCCACGAATTGGCGTTGAAGGTGTTGAAGACGTTGGACGAGAATTCGTACTTCAGTATGCGAAGAAGTCGTAATTTAGCCAACAAGAGGAAACCGCAATCTCTTCCTGTTATCATACTGCAAGTTTAATACCGGGTATTTATCTTTCTTTAATCTGAAGGAAATGGACTCTGCAAGTTCTTCTACATCTATGGGAAAATTTGGTTCAAAATGCTTTGATGCAATGCAAAATGAACAAGAATTAAGATCGGGAATGTATGATTTGTGCCATAATGAAGAAACTTCGGGAAATGAAGCATGTTTGAATGAGGAAGAAGATAGTCCCACAATAGATTGGAAACTTCCCTCTGCCTCACCTACAAATGTGTATAAAAATCTTGGTCCTTTTAATTTTAGAGCTCTTAGCCAAATAAAAATCAAAGAAAAGTTGATCAAGACAGAGTTGAGTCTAAATGTCATGATGAAAATCCCTCTGCTTGAAGAAAAAAATATCCAAGCCACTTTGAAATCAGGATACTAGTACGCCCATCTCGGGATGGTGAGGATAGGCCTGAATGCTTTACATAGAAAAGGCTAGCAAGCCTTTGTCTTTTCAACCCTATTTGATAATCGATGGAGTACTTTCACACAAGCTATGATAGGAGGAATCGAGACCAGTCTCTCTAATGGTCTGATTTAGTATGATATCTTCCCTGACTTCTCTGTTGCTCTTGACGACCCCAATATTCTAAAATGTTTGACTCTTGGTATTCAAACCAAAGGGTATGAGAATTTTCATGCAAAATCAAAAAATTTGACCGTCTTTTATATTACCTGTGTACGGTTTTATAACACTACTATTCCTGCAGTTTTGCATTCTCCTGGTAAAGATGCTAGTAGAGTAACCCTTGTACAGTATGACTCTACCTGTAATCCAGTCGCCCCTGTATATATTTCCTGTAAAGATCTGTGTCTACCGGATGAATGGGTTACCAATTGGGGTAAACCCACAAAGAAAATTGTTGCTGCCGCCTAGTCTATTATCACCGAAACAGATGGCAAGGTTATCACCAGATTCCCCAGAGTTAACACAGCTTAGTGTGGTGGACCTTCTATCACTTCAGTACCTACAACAGTTTTTGTCAGCCAATTGCATCTTGCCCAATACATAGTTCCACCGCAGTTTGCAATTGACCAAGCAGTGTATGAGTCACTAAAAATACTTCTCTCACAACCAAGCTCATCTCGGCCTTTGAGTTCGGTCTGTGATCATCCTCATTGCTCCAAGACATTTTTTCAGTTCTCTTCTAATACTCCTACTCCTCATGGAGATCCATCTGAAAACCACCGCATAAACATGATCAAGTTTGTTCCGTCTTCTGATGACTCATCGGAACAAAGTTACAAAAAAGTATTCTTTTTCAATCTGCAAGAAGAACTTCTTGTACATACTGTTTCTGGTTCTTCTTCACATGGTCTTGGTTATAAATCTCCATTAGTCGTTCCTTCATATAGAAAGAATCCTACAGATCCTATCCCAAAGTCTGTTGAAATTCCTTCTGACTCAGAGATAATTGCTTTCTTAAGGATTTTCAAAGGAATTGGCCCGTATGATCCAGAAGATGCCTGGAAAAAGAAAATGTTCAATTGGGATCTCTTCACCCATGAGAAAGAACATTTATATATGCAAGAGCTATGGCTCTTAGAGAAGAAATATCGGCCTACATTCAACAAACAAAATATTGATAATTGGAAGGAATGGATGAAGGCTCAAAATCAATGGGTATCATTCTATGAATGGTACTATCCTTCTGCAAATATAATAGAAGACTCTTTGGCAAAACAATTCAGAAATCAAGCAAAACAAAAAAGAGTCAAGGATCAGGATAAATTTGTAGAAGAAAAATTGCAAGAAAATCCTGTTGTAATTCCTCCTCCTTTAAAAGCCCCTGTCTTTGAGCCTAAGATTCAGAATATGTTAAGCAAAGCAAATACTCCTAGGGCTCTGATATCTGTTAGGATGAAAGGAGAAGAATTAGTAAGAAATGTTTGTTCTCAGTTCCATGTAAATATGATCAGAACTAGAACTCCAAATAAACACAAGTGGGAACTCCTTGATGGATCAATTGTCGAAACTGACACAGATTTCCCACCTTGGAAAAATTTGGTCATAAGAAGCCAAGAAGGAAAATTGTACAAACTTCTTCCATCTCATTTTGATCATCCTTCTTTGGCAACAAAAGATTCAATAGCTGCCACAAATTGGACAAATCTGGCTCTATCTAGTCTTGAAAAGTATTTGAAAACCAGATTTGATTCTATTGAGAAAGCATGTATAGAGATGAAGCTCATGCTTGATAGAGTCTTGCAAAAACAAGACTACAACACTGTTTGCTTAAATGAAAGTGTAAAGACTTTAGCAAAAAATGACCAAACAATTGCTCAAATTCTAGACAAACTTTCTCTGAAAATAGAAAAGAAGATTCATGAAGTAGCAATTGCTCATGGCAAATAAATTGTCAAGGTTTCCACCAGTCTTGACATTGTTAAAAAAAAGTTTGGGAAGTATCTAAAGGGATTGAGTCTTTAAAAAAGAAACCTAGTGTAGTAGCATATAAGTCTACTACTCTCTTTTCTGAGCCCAAGACTGCAATTCCCTATTCACTGACTCCATCTGTGGAAAGCCTCATAAAAGCTCCAAGCTCCATAAACTTTCCACCTCCAACATCTACTCATCCATATTCTCTATTTGCAAATCCTAGCTTCTTCAACCCTACTTCTATACCTACAAAAGTTAGAGAACCTGAAGAACCTTTTTCAAGTTCTCTGTTTGGAGAGTCATCCAAACACGAAGAGGAAGAAGAAAAAGGAGAAGAACAAGAAAATATTGATACCAGAATACATAAGATTGATCTTGATCTTGATATAGAGGATCTAGAAGCCCGCATCAATAACTTCTCCATTGAGGATAAAGAACAATTTGGCATCAGTACAAATAATGATGAGAACCAAGTCAATGCCACTTCATCTAGATCAAAATGGGATACTACCTGGAATCCTTCTCCAGATCGTAGAGATCTCATGAAATCTGAATACCACAAAGATTGGTCTGCAAATTCGACATATTCATGGAATATAGATAATTTCACTGAGGCAGAAGTTATGTCTATCTTGCATTCCATGCTTGTTTGTTACAGAACATACCTTGCAGATGACATTGGCCCCATAAATGCCACTAGAAGAATTATTGGGGGTTTTGAAGGCACAGTGGATTCATGGTTAAAAGCTGAAACCCTGAAAGAGCCTAATCTTCTTTCGTCTTGGGAACAAGTTGTAGTACTTAATGAAGACGGCTCTACACATATGGATCCAGTCACTCATATGCCTGTCAACAATATGATTGGAAAACTCATATATGGTATCGCTCTGAATTTTATTGGTTTTCCTCAAATTACCAATGAAATCACCACTATCACTTTGTTAGCAATGAAGTTGCATAATATGCAACATTTTGATGAATATTTTAATGAATTTCTGCACCACTTACATACTCTGTCTCCAGATCTTATTCTTGAGCCCAAATGGAAAGAGATCTTTGTGGCCTCTCTTCCTCAGTGGGTCTCTTCTGCAATTGTAAACAAATTACCAGGGAAATTTGGAGACTATAAATTTGGTATCATCAGACAAGCAGTTAAAGCAATCATTGTAGAGCTTTGCTCTCAAATGAAAATTGCCAGAGAAGCAACAAATCCAAAGAAACCACATGGTTACCAACAGCTATGTAAGCAATGGCACCTTGGAAAAGCTGGTAATTCTGGGGGAAAAATTGAAGAACTTACAGGTATACAAAGAAGAATTCCCCGTCTTCCCAAGCCAAAGAAAAGAAACATTTCAAAAGAAAACCATATAAACATACCAATCTGGATTTTCCTCTAGCAATCTCTGCATGTTTATTTACATAGAATGCAAAGCAAGAAATTGGGCTCTTGCTTTTCCTTATTAGACCTTTCTTTAGAAGATCTTTAATTTCTTCCCTGCATAGTTTCATTTGTTCTTCATTCATCGACACAACCTTAGATCTTCTGAGCTTGCCACTGAAATCTACTTTTAGTGGGAGCTCAACCTCATGTTTGTGAATGTGCCAAAAGGCATTAGGGTCATCAGAACAACATTCTTTAAATTTATCAGTGAGGTCTGCTATTTCTTTTGAATATTTTCCATTATCCCTGAGAGTTAGAGGTCGAAGTCGAACTTTCTCCTGCTCTGCATCTGCGGACTCTTAGTTTGATCTGCTTGCACCACGAGATAAGTTCTAGTCTGTAAATGGTTTGAGAAGCCTGCGCATTAGTACTTGATGCTAGTGTGAACCTAAAGTGGCTGAATCATATGTTGTTCTATGAGTCTGTAAGTCTGATAAGTTTTTGAGACTCAGCCTGCACACATGCCAGGTAGCCTATGAATTTCTTAAGCCTTGTGCTGAGATATATTCATTAAATGCTGTTGTCGTCAATCTGAGGAAGAAAACTCAGTCTTGCAAGTGTCCATCTATGTAATCATCATATTTTATTCAATAAAGAAAGAAAACTTCCGCAAACCTATGATTAATAAAAAGGATTATGAGGATCAATTCTTGGTTTTTGATTAGTTAGTTTTGGAGATCTCATTCTATTCTCTCTCTCACACATACCCTTGGACACTTAGAGTTTTCTTCGAGCACTCTTGGAGGGGTGTTGCATACATGGTATTTGGAGCAAGAAGGCAACAGAAGAGTAGGAAAGCACAAGAGGACATCAAGATCAAAATATACAACAAGTTTTGCTTGCAGGTATCGAGTTGCATGCATGATTTCCTTACTAGTTTTGGCATGCATGGCATATGAATGTAGTTTCTTGGTGATGATCTATCATTGGCATGAAGAATATCCTAGATTGACAGTGGTTTTTCCAAGCCTTTCCATTTTCTTGATAGCCACGGTGTTGTGGGAGTCTTTCCCTTTTGTTTTCTGGTTGGTTCTCATGTTCATTTGGCCGTGGGTTGAGTTATTAGTTCCTAGAGCCTTGGTTGGAAAAACACTCTCAAGCCTTGTAACAACTTGGGTTGAGTTATTAGTCCCAAAATCTTGGCTAGAAAAATGATCTAGAGCCCTTGATGGGTTAAGTTACTAGTCCTGGAGCCTTGGTTGGACAAATGCTCTAGAGCACAGAAAAAGTTGTTGGTTGAGTTACTAGTCTTGGAGACTTGGTTGGAACAAATTCTCTAGAGCCCTGGATAGCTCGGGTAGAGACAAATATGGTGATGGTTAGTGATGTCTGATCATGAGGTGGAATCACTAGTTGAGGGTTGAGGTGGTTTGGCCTCTGGAATCCTTGGTTTTATTTTGATGGATTTGTTCTATGAGAACCCACATTCATGATTGGAATATGGCATGAGGGTGATTGGATGAAGAGAGAATTGGTTCAACCAATCTATGGTTGGGTGGAATGTGGAAGTCCTGAAGCTGCGTGGACTTTGAATTAATTAACAGGAGCTCTCTTTCTCCTTGGTATTTTATGGATAAATATACTTGATTATATGTGGCCTATATGGTTGTTATATCCTTGATATTTCTATTGGTTATATGCTAGAGATGAATGAGTTTTATGAAAATAATAATGTATGAATCTCATCATGTTTTGGTTAATCACTAAATGTACAATGAATATATAGCTTAATATATGGAAATTCAGTTATTGTGATGAGGCATCAATGCTTCTTAGTGATTCTCATATAAATATGATACCCCTATTCTCAGATCTGTTGTTTAAACCTGTGGAATGCATATTTGTGACATGTTTGATGAAATGCCTGTCATGGATAGCAGGGGTCCAATCAAGTCCTTATTCAAATATTTGGATTTTTATCATTCTTTTGAGGTTACCTTTCATTTCTAGAAGTTTCATGGAGTTATGGGCAGTGACTTGAGTCTTAGACCTGAAAAAGTGGCACAAAATCTAGAGTCAATGGCACATAACTACCTGGAAAAGTCCCTAATCACAAGCATGCCTTGCTGTGAGAGTGATTGGAGGGTCCCAGTCACATGCATTCCCATGGCAAGGGAGTGACTAAGGATTTAAGGCTAAAAAATGTCAGTTTGTCTCAGGGGCTGGTCACCTGGATGGGTTGGATGGCTCCTTGGGATTTTGTTGCAGATGTAGAAGGTTAGATTGTCTATGTTCTGTCGGTTCCACTTCCTTAATTGTTGCATAGGGAGTTGAATCATATCATAGTAACTCTTCATCACATGTTTACCCAGGTTGGCCAGTTATTTGGGTATATGTGGGAGGAGGGTGTTACAATTAGACAAATCAATCATGATCCACAAGAGACCATACAAATTGTGATAGATATTGTCGCAAGAAAGGCTCGATTTGACTTGTGCCTTCGTCAAATTGATTAATTCAATTTTCCACATAAGTAGGATGACTTGGATGGAATTTAACTTGTGTGACATGGCCTTATCTCCAAGTTAGATCAGCTAATTCGAGTTTGTAGGCTTCGAGTAGAGTTGTGAATGTAGTGATTTCTAAAATTTAGCAATCTAGTTCAACTATTTTCAGTTGAGCTTAGTTAACTAAGCTCAAGTCATTAATTGAATCAGATGAAGGTCAATTGAGTATTAGAACTCTTTTTAACTCATTGATCTCTTAGTTAAACTAGTTAATTAGATAAAAATAGCCTAGACATGCATGGAAATCGAATTGCCTAGTTGGAGTGGAGGAAAAGGCACATTGTAATTATCAATTGTATACTAGTTGAGTGTAAAAGCTTCGTAATTAAGAAGGTGACCCATTCCTTTGGAATTGTGCAAGGAAATTGGGAATTCCCTTATTATTTAAGAGCTCAATTTATCCTAAATTGCACAAGGAAATAGGAGGAAGTTGGAGGCTTGAATTGAATAAGAGTTGGCCAGATCAGGACAGACAATAAGAGAACATGTTTACAGTGCAAGATGTGCTTCAAATTTGGAGCAAGACATTGTAATAGTTTCTCATTCTCATCTAATTAATGAAAAGAAATGGAGGGGTTTTTCCCATTTGGGTTACCCTATAAAAACATTGTGTTCTTGTGGTTTTGATGGTTGCATGTCATTGCATGTGTTTCTGAATTGTGATTTCCATTTCGTGGAATTGTAGAGGAAATTTGTAATCTCTTGTTTTCAATTCGAATTCATCAGTAGTAGAAAATTTCTATTAATTTCTACATGGTATCATAGCCTAGAATCACAATAGAAACCAATCAATATATCTTCTCCTTCATAAATTTCTATTTGCAGATT
The DNA here is from genome assembly GCA_031772625.1 of Pinus tabuliformis. Lineage (NCBI taxonomy): Eukaryota > Viridiplantae > Streptophyta > Pinopsida > Pinales > Pinaceae > Pinus > Pinus tabuliformis. The sequence continues at coordinate 197,791,504 of CM062816.1, forward strand.
TAGTGAACATGTTTTTCTTTCGTGCAGTAAAATGCCCTAGAGGGAACCTCAAATTTCATACCTTGGAAGGATAGGATGGAAGCTACACTCGATGAAAATGGAATGTTGGAATAAATTCAAATTGACATTGCAAAACCAACAACATCGGATGCATAAGAATTATCTCAGTGTTAGAAGGATACTATAAAATCCAGGAGGATCATCCTATAGGGTGTGAGAGACCACATAGTCTAGAATTTACGTGGAAATGAGACTCCATTTTCTGTGGAAGACCCTCACTGAATTATTGAAAAATAACAATGATACCTAAAAATTGGCATTGAGGAACAAGCTCAGAAACATGTGCATGTAGAAAAATGAAACCATTCGACATTACCTCTCTAGATTCACTCAGTGTCGAGATGAACTTGGAAGAGTTGGATAAAATATTCCATCTTCGGAGCTAGTGAGCCTAGCTTTCCAAGGCCTTCCAAAATTTTGGAATAGTTACTAGGAATCTATAAATGGAAGGGACAAATTACCAAATTGGGAGAGACTTTGGTCCAATTTGGTGCAGGAATAAATTCGAAGGAACACTAGAGATGGAGTAACATCAAAAGTTGAGGAGGAAGATATTTTTTCCTTATGCATTAAATTTTACATTCAGATCTAAGAAGACTTCATTGACAGACAACATTAAAACAAAATAATTTGATCAGATAGATCAGTCGAATCTGAAAAAGGAAACTTTTCTTTTTTATATGCTACTTGAAAGAATAGAACCTGCATGTATACGCTCTTTTTCTGAGATGAACCTGTGTACAGATCTGTAAATATTAACTTATAACTTTGCTGCAATTCCAGAATTCAGAAAAACCCAGATCATGATAGATAACAAATACAAACAGGCGCAAAACATCAAATATAGTCTCAACCAATATAGGATCATTCAAGAATAAGTCATTTTAGGTCTCATGATCCTTATCCAATATTGAATTCAAGGTGCCCATGAATATTTCAGATCTAGTCCCAAACATAACCCTCCAACATAACATATACTTTAGATAGAAGTATTCCTTAGAATCTTATTACTTGCACACCTAGTCTTATGATCTTCTCCTCTTTATATAGCTTTAGGCCCTTTGTCAATACCTTGGACCAAATACCTAGGGTCAATACCACAAACCAAATACCTTGGACCAAAACCTTGATTTTCCATCCCATACGCGCTTTTCCTTCTATGAAAGTGCATGTATATGTATACGCTCTTTTTGATATGTGTTCCTGTGTGTATACGCTACTTTGACAAAGTGAACCAACATATACCTCTCTTTCTTCAATCTCTGGAGTCTAGTCTGTAATCCTTTATTGTTAACCTGTTGCACTATGACTTGTCATCTGTGTGAGTTGCCATCAATGAAAACACCTGCATCATAATGCCAACACCTTTCCATAATTTTTCGACTCTTTCTAATCCAGCAAAACCCTTCAAAAAAATCAAATCAAAACCATGTGCTACTATACCTAGCCTAATATCAGTTTCTTGATCCAGTCATTTTGGCAGAGATCCTTATGGAGAGAGCCCTCTCCTAGCCTCGTAGGGCTAGCTACTTGGCTAAGCGTGGTTTGTGGTTACCCTAGAATTTTTCTTATTCAACCTGAGGTTCAATGGAGGTGCTAACAAATCCCAAAACCAGTACTACCAGATTGATTTTTCATTATATTCCTTTCAATATATATATATATATATATATATATATATATATATATATATATATATAGATATAGATATATACATGTCGAAGCATCCATAAATGTCAATCCATTAACCCTATATTAGAACATAACCGTAGTTCCCTTGACCAGATCCACAAGATACCATGGGCAAAAAACCATCATGCCCAAAACCATGTGAAAAACCCATTCACAAAAACATAGGTAGGGCTACCCACCTAATACAGGGTCAAAAAAAAAAATTCTCAAGTCGCTGCCTTGGACCCTGTAGAGGGGGGCTACCACCCCCCTCAAATCCCTCAAAGGGGGGACTGCCGCCCCCCTCATGAGCCCCTTGCTGCACTCGATGCAACAAAGGGGGCACTGGCCGCACGTGGGGCTAGTCGTGGAAAGAATATAACAAGTTGGCAAGTTGCTTATCTTGGTATTGTATGTTGATGACTTATACTTATAGGGGATGAGTAGTTGATCCACTCTTGCAAGGAGAACCTTGCAAGACAATTCAAGATGAAATACATGGGATTAATGCATTACTTCCTTTGGTTGGAAGTATGGCAAGGTGATGGTGAGTTGTTTGTGAGTCAAGGGAATTATTCCTCTGAAATAATTCATAGATTTCACATGGAGAACTGCAAGCCTATGGAAACTCCTCTAGCTACAAACTAGAGGAAGGAGGATGCCTCTTTAGGAGAGGCAGTAGATGCCATCATCTATAGGTAGCTTGTGGGATCCTTGATGTATCTGGTGAAAAAAAGGCCATCCATATGCTATGCAGTTAATCAGTTGAGTCAAGCCATGGTGAATCCTACCAAGCTGTATTGTAAGGTAATAAAGCATATGTTAAGATACCTCAGAGGCACAACCAAGTATGGGTTATGGTACATGAGGACAAAGGGAGTGAAGCTCTTAGGTTTCACTAATTCAGATTGGGTAGGGAGCCCATCAAGCAAGAAAAGTACTTCAAGTGCTATCTTTAGTGTTGGGTATGCAGTTATTTCCTGGCATAGTAGGAAACAAAGATCTATGGCACTTATCTTAGCAGAGGTTGAATACATGGTTGCAATTCAAGCAACATGTGAGGCCATGTGGATGAGGAAAATACTTGTGGGTATTTTCAACAAGGAGATGGATCTGACAATAAATTATTGTGAGAATCAGAGTTGTATTAAAATATCTGAGAATCCAGTATTTCATGATAGATCCAAGCACAATGATTTCATGTACCATCACTTTCGGGATTGTGTGCAGAGGAGAATTATGATGCTACAATACATTCCAATTGAGGAGAAAGATGTAGATATCCTGAAGAAGGAATTTTGAAGAGGGAAATTTGAATTCCATAGGTGCAAGATAGGAGTGGTGAAAAATCCCTTTCTTGTTAAGAGGAAGTGTTAGAAATTGTAGCAAGAAAGCCTCAATTTGACTTGTGCCTTCATCAAATTGAGTAATCCGATTTTCCACATCAGTAGGATGACTTGGATGGCAGTTAACTTGTGTGACATTGCCTTGTCTCCTAGTTAGATCAGATAATTTGAGTTTGTAGGCTTAGATTATAGTTGTACATGTAGTGATTCCTAACATTTAGAAATCTAGTTCAGTTATTTTCAGTTGAACTCAATTAACTAAGCTCAAGTCATTAATTGAGTCAGTTGACTAGTAGAAATGTTTTTAACTCATTGACCTCTTAGTTAAACTAGTCAAAATCATAAAAATAGGCCAGACATGCATGAAATTAGAATTACATAGCTGGAGAGGAGGAAAAGGCACATTGTAATTAGCAATTGTATACTAGTTAAGTGTACATGTTTGGTAATTAAGAAGGTGATAAATCACCTTGGAATTACTCAAGGGAATAGGGAATTCCCACATTATTTAGGAGCTCAATTTCTCCTAAATTGTTCAAGGAAATAGGAAGAAATTGGAGGCTTGAATTAGCTAAGTCTTGGCTAGAGAAGGACAATCAATAGGAGAACAGGTTTATAGTGCAGGGTGTGTTTCAGAGTTGAAGCAAGACATTGTAATAGTTTCTCATTCTCATCTGACTAAAGAAAAGTAGTGGAGGGTTTTTTTCCTAGTTGGGTTCCCTTATAAAATCATTGTGTTCTTGTGGTTTTGATGGTTGCATGTCATTGCATGTGTTTCTAAATTGTGATCTCCATTCTGCTGAATTGTAGAGGAAACTTGTAATCTCTTGTTTTCAGCTCGAATTCATCAATAATAGAAAATTTCTATTAATTTCTACATATTGATGAGACCAAGATAGAGGTACCACCTAAGTCTTGTATAAGAAAGACTCCAGAAGTAATTTTTTCTCAACAACAAGCATATGATTACTTTGAAACATTGGAGAAAGGAGCTCAACAAGAAGGCAAAATCTCCTCTTAAACTAGAATTGAAAAATGATATTCTAGTCTTTGATCAACCTAAACTAGAAACAAATATTCCTTCTCACAAGGAACAAGAAATTATCAAATAATTGAAGCAATAGATATTTGAACTTGAATTGTTGAATAATCACATAAAGGATGAAAATAAATTGGTTAAGGCATAGAATTAAACAATTCTTCTACGCACGTTCTACTGGTATAAAAAGAATCATAAGCTCAAGAAAAGCAACAAGATACTCCAACAAAAGATCAAGGAGTTACAAGCTAAGCTACTAATGAAGAAACCAAGATGGCCAATGAATGTAAAGAGAAAAGGAATACAATAAAATTTGGCTATTTTGGTTCAAGCTTCAGAAGCAGTTCTCTGAAGAATATCATTGCAATTTTGGATTTTTTCCAACCACAGGTGCATGAGGACATGCAAAACCCTAAGCATGGGGGAGTGTTGAGCCTCCAAAATTGCCTTCTTTTTTACTGTTTTATCTTTCCTTTTCACCTATTTTGTCAATTATTCCCATCGTATTACACCTCTTCCATGAGTTAAGAGTCATTTGGGCCATGAAAATACATTAATAAGGTAAATTTTGATTATCATCCAAAATCTATATGTTTGTATTTATAAAATTTATTTGATTAGACATAAGCTACCAAATTGTGCATATTTTGTAGCTATTCTAACATCTTGTAGCTAAATCAAAGGTTTTAGAGGTTCTCGTGTGTTAAAAATTGGCTGGAGTATATGGTAGGTGACCAAATGTTACCAGGATGGTGACCCACTTATTAGCCACAGGTTGAAGTTCACACGTTTAGCATATCTCTTAAGTCAAACCCTAGGTCAAAGCAATTTTGACACACTTGTAGTAGTCAAGATATCAAGCGAGAGGGATTTATTATCACATGAACGAGGTCAAAGATAAATATTTAAAGGAGAAACTGATAATGTGCCTTCTCAGTATTCACTTCTTCGTTAGTGAATCATGAGAAGGAATATTCCTATTTTAATTAAGAAATTGAGTTGTTGATTCAAATTCTAGTTATTAGGCAACAAACTCTCAAAGTTGTAATTATCAAACACTATATAAATACTTCATTTGGAAGTGAATGATAGTTCAGAAGTTGATTTTAAGATACAGGCTTATTGTATTTAAAACCTTGTTTTACACACCTCATATAATATAAATCTTTGTTATGGCATTGATGTAATGTGTGTTGGTGATTTTAATTTCATGATATGAAGTTTCCACTACCTCATACGTCTCAAGAGGTCCCCTTGCAGAAGTATGAGATCAATAGTATAGTTTTTCATTCGATTTCTTTATTCTTTGTTTTCATGCAATCAAATTAATACTCTATCTCGCTCAAATTTAGATGCTATGTTTTCCTAATTTAGATCTTATCTTGTTTTTTACTCATTTGTTTTTCTTTTATCTTCCACAGGTCAAGCGCTTGAGAAAAATAGAGAATAACCAAAATTATGTATTTCGCTGCTCTTTAATTTGCTTAGTCTCATATTTATAAATAATTGATAGTTATGATTGGTTCTAATTTGGTATGCACACATCAATAATTTCAATAGCCTTTATGCACTGTGATTTCAGTTGTTTGCTTCTTGCTTTAATGAAGTTTTGTTGCTTTCCTAGAATGAAGTTTGAATGGTTTATATAGATTAGATTTACTTTCAATTCTAATAGATTAGATTTTATTTTAATTTCAATAGATTAAATTTACTTCCAAGTCTGATAGATTAGATTTGTTTCTAAGTTCAATAGATCATATTTATTTCCAAAGCTTGATAGACTAGATTTACTTTCAATCCCAATAGAATAAGTTTTTCTTTTATGTTCAATAGAATATAATTTCAAAGCTTTCATAGTGTAGAATTAGAATAGTCTTATTTTGAATTACTTTACCTTTTCAAGTTCTGAATTTGATGCTTTATTAGATATAGTATTTGAGAAAGAACATGTGTGTGTGCTCATTTAGATCATTTCATGAATAGGTTTCATGTTATCTTTACAATCATTTCCATAGGTTAATTTCCTTTTTGATTGAGAGTTAATTTCCTAGCATATATTGTGCAAGTGTACTTCACAAGTGTATGAACTTGGATTGATAATTTAATGCTAAGTAATTTAACCATCAATTAAATTACCCAACACAATCTAACATCCCAACTTTCATATATTCTTCTACAATCAGGGCATGTGTGATTACATAGAAAACCTATTATTTCTAATTCATACAATTTACGGTTTGAGGGAAAATTCTTTCCCTTAGGAATTTTAGGACCCCCCTTGGGGTTTAGTCAAAATTTGGACAACCTAAGGGTTGATGCCCCTGCATCATAATGCAACTACTTTAATTTTTAATGAAATAGTCTCATCGTTATTGGGGAAGATTAGATGGAAAACATGGAAAATCAGAGTGTGGATGCATTATGTATAAGAAAATAATCCAAGGATTGAAATAAAAGTAAGTCCTCAAGTGGGAGAACTAAATCTAGAGGAAGATATAAAAGCCCAAGAAAAAATAATAAAGATATGTTGGAGATATGGAAAATAAGGGCATTATGTTGAAAATTCAACAAGAAATTCCTAATTTAATTTTGCCTTTGATTAAATTAGGAGAAAATCGAAATTCCACATCCCTTGACAACTTAAATGAGTTAACTGAGTTGAAATAATTGTTATCACTCAGTCAACTTAGTTAATTCGAGTTGAGGGCCTAACTTGAGTCATGTAGAGTGGTTCCTAAATTTTAGGAGCGTCGGGTGAGATTAATTTGAGTTATAATAATTTAATTCAGTTAAACTGAATTAAAGTTAGTTAAACTTGTTCCAATTATTGAAGGAACTAGTAGGAGGTATAGTTGTGGGGTGCAACTCCATGTCTTCAACTAGTTAACTGATAAATCAACCATAACTAACTTATGCATGAATGAAATTCTAGTTACCCAGTTGAGATTGGAGTTCAAGGGTAGTGTACTATCAGTTGTAAAGATTTTCATGTTGTATAGGTGGTGCATGTAGTCAAAAAAGGGACTACATGGATTTCATATTTCTAATTGGGAATTTTTCTAATTAATAGAGGATAATTCCCAAGGAAACAACACAAGAAAATAGGGGCTTGGCAGGCAGTAAAATTGGCTAAGTATTGGCCAAATTCAGCTTGTGAGATAGTGAGATAGATTATACTTGTGCAGAGATTGTTCAGGTTGAACAAGCATTGTATTCCTTCTCTATTTTTATAATCTGATACAATGTGAAAATAGGAAGGGGTTTTGAGCATAAAGTATTCCCCTTAGATAAATATATGAGCATATGTGATTAAATCTTGTCTCATGTTTTGTGATTTCTCAATCGATTAATTGTATACGCTAATTAGTAGAGTAGATCCAAGTCCTTTGTTTTAGCATATTACATAAGCAGTTTGAATCTACAAGGTATTTTTACATGGTATTAGATCTAGAATCACTATAGAGATGGAATCACGATAGAGGAGATTTGTAACTTGTTATTGAAGGAGGATTGAATTTGCAGGATAATTTCTTCAGAGCTAGCAAGATGGCTTTCTATGGACTATGACTCGAGTATTACCCTGAGGGAAGTTTGAATTATGTTGCTTGGAAGGATTGCATGGAGAAGTGCTGGAAGATAATGGGTTAAAGGAATTCATTGATATTGATATCCAAAAATTGGCAGCAATTGATGCTAAGAATCTAGCAGATTGGAAGAAGTGTGTAGCTAGAGCTAGGAGGATCATCCTGGAGGGTGTGAGAGATCACATAGTCCTGAAACTACATGGAAAATAGACTCCCTTTGCTATGTGGAAGACTCTCAATGAGCTATTCGGTAATAGAAATGAATCCAATAAACTTGAATTGATGTAGAAATTGAGGATTGAAGACAAAGGGTATGAGGTAGTCTTCAGAGATGGGAAGACCTACCTCAAGCATATTTCTTCATGTCAAATTAAGCAATTTAGTGTCATTATCGAGGGCCTCTACATGTTAGAGGAAGATTCATGCACAACCTTGATTTAGAGGGAGCATGATTTAGCGCTCAAGAGGACGCCTCAGCTAGTTGGCAGTTGGGTTGACCAGGAGGATGATGGTGAAGAGAACCATTTAGATACCTCCAACAGGAGGAGATTTTGATCCAAGTGGACAAAGGGAGCACAATGCAACTATACCTCCAAGAGTAAATGCAACAAGAAATTCCTAATTTATTTTTTTCTTTGATTAAATAAGGAGAAAATCGAAATTCCACATCACTAGACAACTTGAATGAGTTCACTGAGTTGAAATAGTTGTTATCACTTAGTTAGCTTAGTTAATTTGATTTGAGGGCCTAACTTGAGTGTTACACAAAAATATCGTCACCATGATTATTTGCAGTCAGTATGGGTCTATCATCACTTGTACTATCCTCCTAAGCAAGTCTCAAGCCTTAGCTCTTCAAGTCAAGCTTTGGAAATGAGAGAAAGACATTAAAAATCAATGTAACTCTGGTTCCGCACTTTCTCTCACTGTCACCTACGGTCCCACACCTTCTGTTTACAAAAGCTACGGACCTGCCCACTCTGTCCCTAACGGTGTAGGTGCGGACCCCTGTGAAAGTCAAAAGGCGCAAGTTTTATCTTAAAAAACTCACTTTGGGTTAATTCTATAGGTTTCTAGAAGGAATTTTGACGTGGATTGTTCACTCTGAGGTGGTTCATGCATCCCAAAAGAGAAGGAACTAATCCCTTGATGAGAGGAGCTATCCCTTTGAAGGAGGACCTAGTAACCTCCCTCCATTGCACTATAAATATAGGCATTGGGCTGGTTGCTGGAGAGGTTAGAAGCTGAACATTTTTTAGGGTAAATGCTGGTGAAATCAAGATTTCCTAGTTGAGCTTAAGAGGAGAGATCACATACCTTTTTAGCTTCATTGGGGAGTGAGTGAAACTTGTCAAAGTAGAGGAGACTTCTTGCTGGACCCTGGGAGGAGCTTGTAAACGTCAAGGCACAGGTTGTAAAGTTCTTCTTCTTTTGAATTAATACAATCAAACTCATTTTTCTCAACAAGTATCTTATATTATTTGTTTCATGGACTCCTTGACTTTCATGTTGAATATGTTTTATGATATTGGCTTTTCAAGTGCTATTTAATTTGTTTGCCTTGTTTGTGTTTGTAGATTCACGACAAAGGAGCTCATTTGGATCGAAGGAGCGAGGGCATCCACAAACTTGCGTTGGACCTAAGGTAGGCCCTAAAAACACTTGTTTGCCATTGTTTATTAAAGCATATTTAGAGAAAGATAGTGTCTGGTTGGTTTGCTTGTCATTAGGTCTTCTTTAGATTCTAGGAAGGTCTATCTTGTCCGCAAGATCGACTTATTCCGTGTGACAAAATGGCGACTCCACTGGGGACTTGATTGTTTTCCTTGTTTTTACTTTGACCTGAGAAACTATGTTTTTGTTTCTGTTTTTGGCTTGTTGTGTGTAAAATTGGGTAGAGTTTGTAGATCCAGGGTTATTTTTGTTTTTCATAGCTTTGGGAGAGGACCGCACCCTAGCCGTTTGACACAGTGCATACCTACCCGCAGCTTGGCTTTTAGCACAGAGCGGGACCGCACCTGTGTCAACTGTGGGCCTATGGACCCTGTCAAAATTTTGAAAAAAGAATTCCTCTATTAGTTAGCTTAGTTTTTGTTTAGAAATTGTTATCTACTGCCCAGACCTGCATATAACTTGTCAGAAGCTTTCCTTAGGTTGATTACGTTAGCGTTAGGGTTTTAGGTGAAATTCCTAGGAGTTTTGCTTGTTGGGTTTGCTTTTCATTTTGGTTGTGTAGTGGCTCTGAGCTTAGAAGCTGTAGGGACTTCAGATCACCTTAGTGTCTACCAGCCTTCTTATGAGTCTGACCATTTATGAAATCTCCCCTTGTTGAGGAATTCGCTTTGAGTTTTCTCTTTACAAAACTTCGAAAAGATTGTGTTTGAGAGTTTGGATTTTCATTTTCAAAAAGAAAACAAAATTGGTTGTTCTTGACTTATTTGTGATTCTGTATAAATTGGTCCTTAGCTTACATCTAGCTAAGTAAAACATCCTTAAAAAAGACATTTAGTAGGCTTTGACTTCAAATAGGTTTTTATAATTTATAGATCTTAAAGTTAGTCATTTTCATAGTTTTGAGTGTTGTATAAAAAATATAAAAATATATTTTGGAAAAAAGTTTGTTTTTGTAGTGATTGAGTGCTTTGAAACGAAAAGGGAAATTTTTGTGAAATAACTAGTTGTCTCGTTTTGAGTGCATTGGAAAAGGACAAAAGCTCTTCTTTTAATTTGTTTGATTAGGAAAGATTTGTGTTTACAAAAGTATTTGCATTCTCAAACTCTTTCTTAGTTTAGAAGTTCATCAAAGAGAAAAAGATTGTTTAAATCATCTTAGGTGCATTTTTAGTGATTTTGAGTCGAGTCTTCATACCACGAGTTTCATCTCCGCACCTTTGGACTTAAACAAAAACCAATAAAAAATAACGCTTAAATTAAAATTCATCTAGTAACATTTTTATTTCTAGGGCTCTGATACACCAACTTAGCTTACGCTAGTGTCTTGGAGTAGGAGAGTAATTAACTCTCCAAGACAGTAAAAACAAACAAGTAGTTGTATCTTGTGGTAGGGAAAAAATCCAATTGCTGCATTTATGCTCTGGGAAAGCTCCTCTTAAAGGAGAAGCACGAGATCGTGTCCGAACCAGCGTGGGAATCAATCCTTCCTCATTGGGAACGACGCTAGATATTCACATATTAAAAACGGTAAACCTTGGACTAACCATTGTCGAGGAGCCTGGGGTCACTTGTTGGTAAACCTTGGATTATGTCAAGGAGCCTTCAAGGGGATTGAGCTTGCTACTCTGCCCTTGCGTGCATATCAGATCGTAGACTATTCCCCTAGGTGTATTTGTCTCAATTGGTAACCTTAGTGGCCATATTCTTTAGGACTCTTCCTGAGGTGACAGTGGTGGGAAGATCCCACTGTACCTGGAGCAGATGTTGGCTAGAATCACTTGGATTTTCTGGGGGGTTCTCTTCACTCGAGACGGTTAAGTGGAGGAAATTGTGCCAGTCTATTCATTAAGCAGGTTTTCGGGGTAACTGTTCCAACCGCCATTTCTGTATTGAACTCTGCGACGTTGGATTTCATCACCAACTAGTGTTTTTAGTATGGAAAGTTATTGTTTGTGTGTGTTTGGTCTCCTAGATTCTTTAGGCGTGTGATTCAAATTTGTTTGGTTCTTTAGAGACTTTAGGTGCTTTTCATTGAGATTTGACTTTGTTTGCGTGTGAAATAGTTAAAAGTCTTTAACTGTGGCTGAATTACCAAGGCAGTCCCGTAGACTTCGAGGCCAATCTCCTGAGTTTGTAAACATGGCTGAGTTACTGAGGAAGTCCCGTAGACTTCGGGGCCAACCTCCTGAGGAAGTACCGAGCCAGCTTGAAGGTTTGAAAGTCTTCGTAACTCCTAGAGACAGTAGAGTTGGGTCACCTGAAGAAGGAGAATCTTCTTTGATTGTACATCCTGATTTTCAACCGTTAGTGGCAGATTATAATCCACAATCAGTGTCTGTTTCCAAAGTTACTGGTAGCTTTTCATCTACTAGTGATATAGGTGCGGAACCTAAAATATCCGAGCCTGACAGTGAATTTGCTGCTACTCCGACATCGGGGTTTGTTTCTCCAACTTCTAGTGGTCCTGGTTCACCTAGGGTAGAAAGAGTTATCACCCAAGATCTTCCTTCTGGACTTATTGCTATTGAAGAACTTTCTCCGGAAGAAGAAGTAGGCATCCCTATCCCTGAAAATCAACCTGTTATTGAGCTAAGGGAGCGTGAATCAATTTTTTACAGTCCACCTAAGAGCAGTTCTTGGTATCTTTCTTTGAATAATTTCTTAGAAAACTCAAGGTTAAGTTTTTCACCACCTTGCGCTCCTTATCACCCAACACCTAGAGGTGCTTATACTCCCGTAAATATGTCAGGATAGTCATCCATGTTTACTCAATCGCCTGAATCCTTTTTGTCCGGTGGTCCTTCTGTTCCCTCTGGGTATCAATCACTTTCTAGTACTTTTTCGGGAGCATCTCCTCAACCCATTGAGCAAGGGTTATTAACTGGAAGAAATGGTACTAAGCCATTGAGCGTAGAAGACATTCTGATGATGTCAGGTTCTATCCCCAATCCTCAACCTCAAGGTGGCTAGTTACCGCCTGGGGGGCATCCTCAATTCTCGCCTGGGGGGCAACCTCAAGGACACTACATACCTACGAGACAGTACGTTCCTCAAGGTCAACCCTAGACTCAATATGTACCCCAAGGTAAACCCCAGTATCAATTTATACCTCAAGGTCAACCCCAGTATCAGTACGTGCCTCAAGGGTATCAACCCCAAGGTCAGTACTCGAACCAAGGTTTCCAACCACCCTCCGGTCAAACGTATGTTCAAGGAACGGGAAATGTACCTTTCAATTATCAATCCTACCCTCAATCTGGTTATGGTCCTCAGTATTCTCAACCTATTATGGGTTAGTACCCCGGAATGAATATAGTGTGGGATCCATCGCAAACCCAACAGGTGTTGCAGCTAAATGTACAGTTGTCATCTCAAACTGGACAACCCTTAGTTTCTGGTTCACCCCAACAACCAGTCCAGTCTAACATTCAAACTTTTGCACCTTCGGTAGTTTCTCAGCCTGGGCCTAGTACACCTCGTACTCCACCGCAAACGACTACTACAACTGCCGCACCATTTGTTCAATCTACCCCACCTACTTCTAGAGTATCGACAGCTTCGGTTTCTACTGTTCCTGTATCTACTCCTCAGACATCTTTACCACCGTCTAGATCTACGTTTCAAACTTCGGTTTAGATGCCTATAGGACAACCTGGTTCAAGTACGATTGTCACAAGTCAACCACAATTTACTTATCAACCGTACTTGGGACAGTACCAATTCGGTCCTGCTGTGCAGTAGCCAGTCTATCAGTATCAACCGTATCCTGGGTACACTTATCAACAACCTCAACAACCCCAGTACGGTCCGGTTAATCCTGGTTTTCCGAGAGGATACAATATCCCAAACGCAATTCCTATTCCTAGTTATCCTGGATATCCTCCTCCTGGGGCTGGTCTCATGACCCAGAGTTTTAGGGATCCTAATCGTCAGTTACCATTTATCGCAACTTTGGACTTGCCTGACTTGTCCCGCCTAATGAACGATCCCATTAATTATCTTCCGTTTTGGCCGCCAATGCCGAATAAGTTGCCCAGTGACATTCCCAAGTTCGAAGGTAAATCAGGAGAGGTCCCGTCGAACCATGTGATGACTTACCACCTCTGGTGTGCGTCTAACTCCATTTCATATGATTCAATCCGTCTTAGACTTTTCCAGCGCACTCTAATTGGTCTCGCGGCCAAGTGGTACATTGAGTTACCATGAGGCACTTTTTATAATTTTAGTCAGTTAGCTACCTCATTTTTAACTCATTTTCAGTTGCCAGTCCGATATGACAATGGCACGGAATTGTTAACTTCGTTAAAACAATCGACGTCTACTTATATTTCAGATCATATTCATGAGTGGAGACGTCGACGGCGTTTAGTGAAGGTATTTATTCCGGATCAGATCTTGGCCGAGTGGTTTGTAAAATCTTTGTTGCCAAAGATCACTGAAGATGTTGCTAAAGCCGGAGTTGTTACTGAGGAGCAAGTAATTTCTCAAGCACAGTACCTTGACTTGGTCTATACTCAGTCAGGTACGTTACATGAGAAAATCCCCGATCTTCCCAAGAAAAATCAAATCGTTGCAGCTCCTTCGGGATCTCATGCCGCCGATGGTATGATTGGTACGGTTAACACTAAAAGTAAGAAGAAATCTTCCAAGAATTCTTCTCCCATCATAACGTTGCCTGATTCCCTAATAGGAGATTCTTCTGCAGAGATTTCTGCCGATATTCACATTGTAGAGTCATCTACAGCCAAATCAAAATCCGGTGGGAAGAAGAAAGGAAAGAAGAAGAATAAAACGGACAAAAGTTCAAAGGAGAAACCTGAAAAGGAGGAATCCAATGATGAAAAGCGCAAACCTCGTTATCCTTGTCTAATTTGTGACGATGAACATTTTACAAGAGACTGCCCTCATCGTGCAGAGGTCGCGAAGATTTTCAAAGGTTCCCAAACTCCTGCTGTTTTGAAGGATCCTTTTCCGGCTCAAGACAGTAAGATGATAGGTTCATCCTCGAGTGCTAATGAAGAACCCATACTGATGATGTCCCATGTTAGGATTGTGACTTGATCGCAAGATTATGGTAGTAAAAGTCCTGTTGATGGTAAAGAAGCAAAATCTTCTCATACTAATCCATCAACCTCAGCTCCCGGTTCCGATCCACTACAGATCGAGAAACCTAATCCAGACTTGGTAATCAAACCGCCCGCCAAGGGTATACTTCGAAAGTCTGCTTTCAATCCACATGCGAGAGCGGCTCAGAATTATAACATTGTTGAGGATTTAGATGTTTCACCCTCAGCAATGTCGGCTTTGGAAGTGCTGCAATCATGTCCAGCACAACGTAAATTACTTTTGTCGGCTATAGGAGCTGTTGACGTTTAGGACTCGAACCTAATAATTTTCGATCTAGAAAATAGTACACCACATTTTCCTCATCAAATGGCTTTCCAGATTCCAGTGATAGTAAAAAACAAGCCTATTCATCGTACTGTAATTGATGAGGGAGCCTCAACGTGAATTATGTCGATACAGTGTTGGAGATCACTTGGTTCTCCTTCGCTAAATCAATCCCAGACGATTCTAAAGGCCATTGATGGCCGTGGGTTTCATCCTTTTGGAATTCTACAGGATCTGCCTATAGGGGTTGAAGGAAAAACCGTTAGTCTAGATGTGGAGGTGGTTGATGCCCCTCTAGATTACAACCTTCTCTTGGGTCAAAGTTGGTCTTACGCTATGACAGCGGTCGTTTCATCGGTCTTTCGAGTAATAAAGTTCCCACATAATGGAAAGATCGTAACAATAGACCAGCTGGCTTACTTTTCATCCGACCCAGCCTCTTCTGAGAGTATTCAGCATGTCGGTAAAACGACTATCCCATATAAGGATGTTGGAGTAGGACTAGTTAAAGATGCCGATTTACTGGGAACTTTTCCTTTTCCTCCAATCAACGCATCATCTCATCTGCAACTATTCATATGATTACATCGGACACCATTGTTTATGATGATCCTTTGATCATTCCTTCTGAATCTGAGATAGACTCATTTGGTAATGTCATGCCTTTGAGTCCATATGAAATTGCCTATGAAGCCGTGCAGTCATTTGCCGACCCATCTTCAGCCGAAAATGACTTAATGAATGTGGTCCGTGAGGAGTCACTTTTCACATCAAGCTCAGATTTAATCACGTTTTCTGAACCTGTTCACTCTGATGAGAAAATTCGTGAAATCCTATGTGTAGATGATTTACCATGGGAAGATCTCCATCACAGATCTTCATTTTTACCCGAGGATGATCATTTTGAAAATGATTTCTCATCAATTTTTACGACTGAATATGTCAAGGAACCTCAGAATCCAATGAAACATCCCGATTCAGAGTTAAATTTGGGAAACATCTCTCGAACTATTCCTATTGACATTTCGGTTAAGCCCGGAATTGTTGAGAACATTCATATAGGTGCCTCGTGTACAGTTGACGAAATTCAGCTATATAAGGCCCTATTTCAAGAATTCTGTGGCGTGTTTGCCTGGTCCTATGAGGAAATGCCAGGAATTGATCCCGCGATTGTTGTTCATGAGATCAAGACTTACCCGGACGCTAAACCCATCCGGCAACGTTTGCGTCAGATTCACCCACGAAAAGCTGATGCAATTAAAGCAAAAGTTGAAAAATTGTTGAAAGCAGGTTTCATTTATCCGATCCTGTTAACGGATTGGGTATCGAATATTGTTCTGGTTAACAAAAAATAGGGAACAATAAGAATATGCATCGACTATAGGGACATTAATCGAGCTTGTCCAAAGGACAATTATCCAACTCCCTATATCGATCAAATCATTGATGATTGTGCCGGTAGCGAAATATTCTCCTTCATGGACGGTTTTTCCGGATACAATAAAATCAATATTCTACCTGCCGATCAACCAAAAACGGCTTTCATTTGTCCATGGGGGACATTTACTTATTGCAAGTTACCTTTTGGGCTTAAGAATGCCGGAGCAACTTTTCAAAGGGCGATGTCTTATGCGTTTCATGACATCAAGCACATTGTGCAACCGTATCTCGATGATTTGCCTGCTCATTCATTACATCGAGCTGATCACCTCGTCCATTTACAAGCAATTTTTATGAGGTGTAGGCATTATCGGATTCGGTTGAACCCACAAAAATATGTCTTCTCTATAGAAACGGGTCGATTGCTGGGGTTTGTAGTTTCGAAAGCTGGCATTCGCGTCGATCCCTCGAAGGTCGAAGCTATCGTCAAATTGCCTCCTCCTTCGAGTCTTCGCCAACTCCAAAGTTTGCAAGGGAAAGCAAAATTTTTACGACGATTCATTCCTAACTACGCCGAGGTTACAAAGGGTTTTACCTGGTTGTTGAAGCAAAATATTCCATTCTATTGGGATGAGATAGCTCAGAAATCTTTTGATGCACTCAAACACGCGTTGACCCATGCACTGTTGTTGCATCCTCCCAACTACAACCAAGATTACTTCTTGTATCTCGCCGCCTCTCATTCCACCATTGGAATGGTCTTAGTTCAGGAAGATGAATTCGGAACGGAACATGTTATATATTACCTTAGTCGAACTTTAAATCCAACTGAGCTAAAATACTCACATGTGGAGAAATTGGCATTGGCAGCCGTTCAAGCTGTCCAACGTTTTCGTCACTACATTTTACTACGTAAAACTACAGTAATTTCGGATTGCAACCCTATGATCTACATTTTGACCAAGCAATTGCTAGGGGGAAAGTACTCTAAATGGATTGTTATCCTGCAGGAGTTCGACTTGGAATTTGAGAAATCCAAGTCTAAGAAATCTTTAGTTTTTGCGGAGTTAATGTGTGACTTCCCACGTGCTGACACGGAAACTGTGGTGGAGGAGTCCATTGCGGACGAATCCTTGTTTCTAATTAGCACTTTAGATCCGTGGTATGGGGATATCATCGTTTATCTCCAGACCCAATCCTTTCGGCTAGAAATTTCACGGTCAGAACATCGAAAAATTCGATTCCAGTCCCAACAATTCAGGATTATTGGAGATACTCTTTATCGCCATGGGGCGGACTCCGTTTTTCGACGTTGCTTAACTCACGAGGAAGCGGAAAGGGTTCTAAATGACTGTCACTCTGGAGCGTGTGGCATTCATATGTCTAGGTTTGCCACAACCCAAAAGATATTGCACACTGGCTACTTCTGGCCGTCTTTATTTAAAGATTGTATTACGGCGGTCCGAAAATGCCACAACTGCTAAATTTTTGATCGAAAGATGCGCGCTCCACCTGCTCCTCTCCACCCTATAATTGTCATTGGTCCTTTTGCCAAATGGGGTATCGATTTTATTACATGTAACCCTCACTCGGCCGGGGGGCATGCGTATATCATCCTTGCGGTAGATTATTTTACTAAGTGGGCCGAGGCGATGCCTACATTTGAGGCAGACAGCAAGACAGCTGCAATTTTCATGTTCAATCATATAATTGCTAGGTTTGGTGTCCCACAAGAAATAATCACTGATCATGGGCATCATTTTCGAAACGTTATGATGACCGAACTTACAGGCCAGCTTGGTTTACGTCACGATAGTTCAACACCTTATTATCCACAAGCGAATGGCCTGGTTGAATCCATCAACAAAGTTTTAGTTATCATGATCTGATGAATCATTGGGATTCATTGGTCGAATTGGCACAACATGCTATTTTCAGCGCTGTGGGCGTACCGAACTTTGGTAAAAACATCAACAGGGTTCACTCCTTTCCAACTAGTCTATGGTTTGGAAGCTGTGTTTCCCATTGAATGCAAAATCCCGTCACTGCAAATGGCCATCGAGTTACTTCCAGCCACTTCTGAAGAGGAAAAGCATTTGTTATACTTGGCTCAATTAGATGAGAATCGACGTGATGCTGCATTGGCAATCGAGACTCATGCAAAACGCATGAAAGCTCAGTATGATCGAAATGTGACCCCTCGAAATTTTTCAGAAGGAGATCTAGTCTTAGTTTACGATCAAGCTAATGATAAATTAGGCGCTGGAAAATTTGTTCCTATGCAGCATGGTCCCTATGTTGTCAAGCGAAAGCTAGCCAAAGGGGCCTATGAATTGGTAGACTTTGACGGTGACTCTTTGGGTAAACCCAGAAATGGTCTTTACTTGAAGAGGTATTATGCTTAAAGAATGGGTATGGAGATTTTTAGTTAGGATAGTTTTTCTTTCTCGCTGGTGTGTTTTAGTTTAAACAGTGTGCTTAGCTTAGAGAGTGTTTTTTCGTCATTATTCCTGCTTATCTTGGTTTTACTCTTGATATTGCAAATGTCGATGCCTCTCCAAACATACATTGGTTTCGCTGATGGTGCTTGTCATAATACACGGAACATCTCTTCCGCAGCTTGGGTTATCTATTCGCCCTTTGACGAGTTAGTATCTATGCATGGGGTAAGCCTCGGTCAAACAACCAACAACATTGCCGAGTATAGTGCAGTGATTGAGTTATTATCTGAATCTATTTCATTTGGGATTCAGAGTTTGATAGTGAGGTTAGATTCTGAACTCGTTGTATTACAGCTTAATAGAGTGTATGCCATTAGAAATCCAGTGTTATTAAGATTATTTTTGAGAATGTGTCTTTTGGAACATGAATTTGATTATATTGAATATCAACATATTCCAAGATCTTTAAATACATTAGCAGATGCAATTGCTTCTCGAATTTTAAATAGACATTTGCAATAATCATACATGTAAATTAAAAACTATTCCATAACATGATTTACAAGATATGCCGGTAATAATGATGTATATATAGGAGTGTGTCAAAAAATACATCGTCCTCGATCATAGGTTGAAAAGCACCTTATGATAGGCAAAAATGATAAGTACAAAAAACAAAAATGTCACATGTGCCCACAATAGGCGATCATCCTATCACTGGTGATGATCTCTATAAGAAACCACCGCACGGGCCACCTTGCAAAGGAACCTCCTAAAAGGTCCCGGGACCCCAATCACATAGCGCTGAAGTCGACGAGGAATGTCATCTATAGTGGTCTCCGGAATATCTCCTGTCAAACGCTCAAGATGACCCTCCAACTCGGCCAAAACCTCTGCTGATTCGTCATGTGGGGTTGGCACGGGTGAAACTGGTTGCTTCCTCTCGTAAGGCTGGAGAGTGGCTGGTCGCTGTGGACCCACATCTTCATTTGAAACTTTTGCTGTCAGTTTTGAGACGATGGAAAAATAATAAAAAAAAATAAAATAGGAAAAATGTTGAAAAGGATTTTACCTGACTCATCCCACTGCTCTCCTGGTGGAAGAACCATGTCTGGGTCACCACGAAAATCTATCCCAGCGTAAGGGAAGTCCTGAATAGAAAATACCTGGTTTTCTAGCCATTGGAAATACTCAGGTTTGAATCGAGCAACCTCTGTCCTCTCGTCCGGGTGACGGGCCATAACTGCGAGCCATCGCATCAGTTTGGGCTCTCGAGGAAGCCCAGCTCCAACAGTAAGGTGCTGCGGGATTAGCATAGGAACCCTCTCCAGGCCAAAACTCACAACCAAAGCCCCATAACCAAAGGTCTTTAGTCGTCCGTTCTTGGCCCTGGTCAGTTGGCCTTTCACATTGGCCAACACGGCATCGCACCAGTTGAAGATGGTGCCTCGGAAGCAATCAACTGCCATACGCATCTAGGATCCGGTGGCAATATGTAATGCGGTAGCTCCGCAAAGTCTGGTGACAGTGAATGCAATCACCATGAGCTCAGGATGGGATATGGTCTTTATGTTTATCCCTTTGTCTCTAGCCTGGCTGTTGCAGTACTCTAGCCGAAGGCTATCGACAGACTGGCCACCTGCCCTAGCCCCAAACAGAGTCAAGTCTTCACCTCTCTTAGGCAAACCAGTCAAGAAATATATGTAAGCACTGGTCCTGTACGCTCCATCTGTCAACCATCCACTGTAAGAAATCCACCTGAGCCCTCATGTCAAGAATGGCCCAGAATTTGTACAAGCCGCACACCCTCAAAGCATCAAGTGAAGGCTGATGATTCCATGCGGCGGCATCCACGTCCTCATGCTCTCGTTCACGCCAATCTAGCATGATGTACTCTCTGCATCAAGCATAAGGATAAATTAAATTGCTAGAAATTATTTTGATTGGTCCATTTTTTAGAATTTTTGGGTTAAAAACCCTTGCGATGGGGACCGCACCCTCCGGGTTAGACACAGTGCGTGGGACCACACTTTGTCTACATGGAAGGTGCGGACCCCGAGCTTTTTCCCAATGGAGAAAAAGTCGAGGTCCGCAGGCCAGCAGTGGTAAACCTGCGGGCCCTTGCGCGCGGGTTTTATGCCTAAAAACCCTCCCAAAAATGAAAATAAATTACTAAAACAAAAAATCAAATGGTTAAAAATGAAGAGTAGGATGATGTGGATTACCTGGAGAAGACGGCGTTCGATTCTGATGGTTGGATTTTCCGCAATCTTCATGGGAAGTTTTCTGAGCAAAAGCACTATTTTCTCACCCAAACTCAAACGGTAAAAATGAATTGACAAAGGCCCTTTTTATAAGTTTTTTGAGTAAATAAATTGCAAATTTGTTTATGTTTCACTTTGAAAAGCTATTTTTGCAACATTTTTATCTATTTCAAACATGTATGAGTAATGTTTGTGTTTTTGTGCAGGATAACGGATTATTCAGGCGAAATATATCATTTTCGACGGAAAAACATTTAGAGTCGCCTTTAAGCTCTTTTCTGACTCCTGAAACATGAAAAGATTTCCGAGTGTTTCTTTTAAACTCGTTAAAACGGAATTAAAAGACGGTCCACTTACAGCTCTTTTCCGACCGTAAAAACATGAAAAGATCGCCGGATTTTTGTCGTTTCAAATTCGATATTGGTTATAAAACGACGTGTCATTGATCGCTTTTTTACTTTTTCGGGTCAAAGGCACTAATGACGAAAAGTACTCCTTGGTCGTAAAAGATCAAGCGGTTCTCTCAAGTATTATTTTATACTTTTTCGGGCTTGGGAGACACAAATTTACGAAAAAGGTCAACCCTGGAGTCTTCTTAAGTTTTTTCAGACTCTCTAAAATTGAAAAAAGTCGAGTTTCTCCTATACCGGACTCGTTAAAATTTCACAGTAAAGGACCTGTTAATTACAAATAGGAACGAACCACTCCTTCTTAGGGTTCGAATTTAAACTAAGTTTGACTCATCCGAAGAATGAGCTTATAATCAAGCAAATGTTATCCTCCTCAAGCTTGTCAAAAATAAAGAGGTACTTGCCAGAAATGGTGGGGGAAAAGAGAGAAAAATGAATCTGTTTGTCATACTTTGTAACCACTCTTGAACACAACACTTTTATTCACCTGGGTTGGGAAATCCTTTGCCTAACAGTTGATCAAACCACATTGAAAGTCTTCAGTCGGTTTTTGGGTATTAACTTTGGGTCAATTGTCACCAAACCATCTGTCATGTCATTATGTGTTCAAGAGGTCACTGCCAATAAGCCATTCATCTGTAAAATATCTGTCATCCATCTTGACCATCCCTGAGTCAGTCCTTGCAACTAAATTTCTTCAACTTGATCAATGATTTCGTGTTGTGGGCTTGCCTACGCCGGATCGCTTTCTATCGACATCAGCTCATTATCTAGAAAGATGATCTAGAAATCGTCAGTACCTTGAGATCTGCATGCCTTAATGGCAGGTTTCTCACCTTTGACGACAGGTTGCATCATTGACCTTCGATCAAAGGATTCCGTGAGATGTTCGACATCAACACATTTATTCGCATCTCATTGATTGTATTGGGTACTTTGAGAGCCATTGACATCACTGGTGGTTTCTCTCACACTTGTTAACAGTTTACATCATTGACTGGTAATCAAGTGGTTTCTACCATGTTCGACATCAACACATTCATTCGCATGGATAGAATCGTACTGTTTCGGGAAATAGAAATGAAGACCCTGGATCTAGTTTCCACAATCTAGGCTGCGAGGAATTTTGTATTCATTATATAATGGACTATTCATAAATAGATGGTTGCGTCCATACTGTGTCCACCTAAGTCTATACTTGTGATGTTTTACAAGATCATTCCTATATCAGAGCAGTAGTTAGTTTTTCTAGTCAGTTTTGATCTGAGTATGGGAATGCCTACCTCAGCGATGATATGATCTCATATATATATCTTGCATTGAATTTTTTTACAGGTTCCAACCGGGCTCTCCACAAGATGATCCTCGAAATGATAAAGTACTTCACTCTTCCTAAATGATAAATGAAATCCTCATCTACTACAGACTTCGCACTTTAGGGGGCAATCTGTTACACAAAAATATCGTCACCATGATTATTTGCAGTCAGTATGGGTCTATCATCACTTGTATTGTCCTCTTAAGCAAGTCTCAGGCCTCAGCTCTTCAAGTCAAGCTTTGGAAATAAAAGAAAGACATTAAAAATCAATGTAACTCTGGTTCCACACTTTATCTCACTGTCACCTGCGGTCTCGCACCTTCTGTTTACAAAAGCTGTGGACCTGCCCGCTCTGTCCCTAACGGTGTAGGTGCGGACCCTTGTGAAAGTCAAAAGGCGCAAGTTTTATCTTAAAAAACTCACTTTGGGTTAATTCTAGAGGTTTCTAGAAGGAATTTTGACATGGATTGTTTGCTCTAAGGTGGTTCATGCATCCCAAAAGAGAAGGAGCTAATCCCTTGATGAGAGGAGCTATCCCTTTGAAGGAGGGCTTTATCCCTTTGAAGGAGGACCTAGTAACCTCCCTCCATTGCACTACAAATACAGGCATTGGGCTGGTTGCTGGAGAGGTTAGAAGCTGAACATTTTTTAGGGTAAGTGCTGGTGAAATCAAGATTTCCTAGTTGAGCTTAAGAGGAGAGATCACATACCTTTTTAGCTTCATTGGGGAGTGAGTGAAACTTGTCAAATTAGAGGAGACTTCTTGCTGGACCCTGGGAAGAGCTTGTACAGCATCAAGGCACAGGTTGTAAAGTTCTTCTTCTTTTGAATTAATACAATCAAACTCATTTTTCTCAACAAGTATCTTATGTTATTTGTTTCATGGACTCCTTGACTTTCATGTTGAATATGTTTTATGATATTGGCTTTTCAGGTGCTATTTAATTTGTTTGCCTTGTTTGTGTTTGGAGATTCGCGACAAAGGAGCTCATTTGGATCGAAGGAGCGAGGGCATCCACAAACTTGCGTTGGACCTAAGGTAGGCCCTAAAAACACTTGTTTGCCATTGTTTATTAAAGCATATTTAGAGAAAGATAGTGTCTGGTTGGTTTGCTTGTCATTAGGTCTTCTTTAGATTCTAGGAAGGTCTATCTTGTCCGCAAGATCGACTTATTCCGTGTGACATTGAGTCATGTAGAGTGGTTCTTATATTTTAGGAGCCTAGGGTGAGTTTAATTTGAGTTGTAATGATTTAATTTAGTTAAACTATGTTAAATTCAGTTAAACTAGTTCCAGTTGTTGGAGGAATTAGTAGGAGGTCTAGCAGTGGGGTGAAGCTTCATTTGTTCAACTAGTTAATTCATAAATCATCCATAGTTAAATCATGCATGCATGAAATTCGAGTTACCCAGTTGATATGAGAGTTAAAGGGAATTGTACTATCAGTTGTATAATTTTCTGAGTTGTACTGATGGTGCATGTTGTCATAGTAGGGCCTACAGGGATTGCACAATTATAATTGTGAATTTCTGTAATTAATAGGGGGATAATTCTCAAGGAAATAGTGCAAGGAAATAGGGACTTGGAAGGTAGAAAAGTTGGCTAAGTATTGGCCAGAGTCAGCTTGTGAGGTAGTGAGATAGATTATACTTGTGCATATATTCTTCAGGTTGAACAAGCATTGTATTTCTTCTCTATTTTTATGATCTAATACAATATACAAATAGGAAGGGGTTTTGAGCAGCAAGATTTCCCCTTACCTAGATTTATGAGCATATGTGATTTAATCTTGTCTCATGTTTTGTGTTTTCTCAATTGATTAATTTTTTCTACTTATGAGTAGAGTAGATTCAAGTCTTTTGTTTTATCATATTACATAAGTAGTTTGAATCTACAAGGAATTTATACACAGTACAAGAAACATTGTAGATCCAAAATTCTTGAGAGAGGGAGGAGATTTGATGATGCTCCTTATACAAAAAAAAAAAAAAAAAACCTCCTCAGACGAAGGAAGGGATGTGAATTTTTCTTCTCCAAGCATAGATACAAATCATGTGGAATTATGAGTCAACTCAAGTGTATCTTTCCATATGACTAGTCATAGGGAGTGATCTGATGAGTATGAAATGTGTGACGGTAATGGTGTTTTCCTAGGAGATGACTCAATAATCAAAACCATAGGACAATGAAAATTAAACTTGAATCTCATGGATGAAATGATTATAACACTTCCTAGTGTTCTTCCCATCCCAAGATTGGCCAATTTTTAATTTTTGTAAGCAAGGTGAGTGTCGTAGGTGATGAGGCTCATCAATAGGTATATTATATGGGTCACAATGCCATCCTCCAACTTATTAAATTATCTTTTTCTCACATTTCTCTACAAATTTTGTTATATTATGCTTAGTGTGAGGAGTAAAGATGTGTTACTATGTCATGTGGACTAATGTTATGAACCATCTCATGAAAAGATAGAAAAGATAGATCAATGACTTCAAAATCAGCCTCTTCGAGGGGGAAACCTCCTTTACATTACACAAATGAACAATTATTGGATGATACAAATGAAAATACCTCCTTTCTATATATAGGAGTCTAAGTGGTCCCAATATAATCAAAGTTGTAGGGGCACAACAATAACAATAGTGGGCTTCTATGGGGCACAATAATAACAACATGGGGACTACATGGGCACAAAAATACAATAAGGGGGTTGAACTAATAACAATAAGGGGATACACTTGTAGTATAGGGACAACATGCCCCTCTCCTTCAAAAAGTCTTTTCCTCAACTCTTGAGTAGTTCTAGATGCTTCTGTATAAAATTTTCATCCTCCCATGTGAAATATTCAGTGGGAAGTTCTTCCACTTGATAAGATACTCTAAAATTGATCGATTTCATAACTATCGGGTTTTGGTTTCTGTGACTACTTTGGGTTCCAATATGATTTTTCCTTCCTCGTCAAGTTCTGAAAATATGGTTTGAACTGGGATCTTGTCACCTATAACCCTATTTAAGCATGAAACATGGAGAGATGGGGGCATTCAAGAAGATGTAGGGAGCTCCAATCTGTATGCTATAGTACCAATATTTTGCAACACCTTGTAAGGACCATAGTATTTTGGTGATAATTTATTATTATTCTTAGCTTGCTTGAGGAACATTTGTTTGTATGTTTGTAGCCATAGAAATACCCAGTCGCCTACATCAAAACTTCTTTCATTGCGATGTTGATATACCTATTTTTTCATTCTATTATGTGCCAAAGTGAGGTTATCCTTTAAGAGTTGGAGAACCTGTTGTTGTTGAGGGTCTACCTTACCACCTTCATGAGATACAATATGACCAAAATATTCCACCTCTTGTACTCCAAAGAAACATTTGGAGGTTTTTGCATATAATTGTTTCTCCTCCAATAGTCTGAGCACTCTATCAACATGTTGAACATGATTCTTCCAAGACTTGTTGTAGATTAGTATATCATCAAAAAATAATAACACAATTTTTCTAAGGAAGGGTTTGAAAATGGAATTATCAAACCTTGAAATGTAGAAGGTGCACTGGTAAGGCCTAAAGGCATGACCAAAAATTCATAATGAGCCTCATGAGTTCTAAATGTTGTTTTCGGAATGTCTTCAGTCTTCTCTGATTTGATGATATCTTGCATGAAGGTCCAACTTGCTAAAGTAAATTGCTCCATGAAATTCATCTAATAATTCATCAATGAGAGGAATGTGAAATTTATCTTCAATAGTGAGCTTGTTAGTATCCCAATAATCCAGACACATGCACCATGATCCATCCTTCTTATGAATCAATACTATTGGAGAAAAGAAAGAACTTTGACTAGGTTGAATTATACTAGTCTCTAGCATTTTTGTAACCATACATTCAATTTCACTCTTTTGTGCATAGGGATATTTTTAAGGCCATATGTTTGGAGGAACACTTCCTAGAATCAAATAAATAGCATAATCATGATCACAAATAGGTGGGAGGCCTTTTGGAGTCTCAAATACCTTGGAATGATTGTCCAAGACTTTTGGAGATCTGGAGAAATAGAGGATTTTGACGTGGGGACTTCTAGTGAACATAATTGTGCAATTATGCCACGTTGTTCTTTCTTTAGAATCTTTTTCATGCCATTAGAGATGATTATCTTTCTCTATTTCCCTACGATACCCCTTAATTCAACTTCCTTTCCTTATGAAAAATATTTCAAGAAAAGTTCTTGAAAACTAAAATTATCATACCCAAAGATTGCAGCCGTTGAACTCCTAGTACAACATCAGTACCACCCATTGGAATGGAAAGCATTGGACTATTCAACACATATTATTCCATGGATAGCTTGATATTATGGCACTTTCTAGAGCAATTTATGGTTCTTCCATTTGCAACCATCACTTGACACTCTGGTGCTGGATATAGGAAACAATTCAATTCCTTCTCTATATTACAATTAATAAAATTATGGGTACTGCCTGAATCAATCAACACTATTACCTTTTTCTTCTTGATATGTCCTTCTATCTTGATAGTTTGAGGAGTGGTTATTCCAACCAATGCATTACAAGATATGGTCAGATTCATTTCTTCTTTCTCTAGGCTTTGTTCCTGGTGTGTATCCTCTTCTTTTGATGTTTCTTGTTCCTTTTCTTCTTCCTCTTCACAATCTATCTAAAATAATTTCTTCTCACCACACTTATGACCTTTAGTGTATTTTCTATCACAACTGTAACAAAGCCCTTTTGCTCTTTCTTCTTCCAATTGTTGTGGTGTCAACCTTGTAGCTTGTGGAAGGCTAGGGGAAACAACACTTCCATATTTATGGTTGTGATTAGTAGGCTTCCTTGTTGCCGTAACTTTGCTTTCAATTTTTCTTGCCAACCTGAATTCTTCTCCAATGAATTAGGTTCCCAAATGTGAACCTCATGTTGGATGTTATCATTTAATGTCTCGATGAAAACATCAATCCTATGCTCCTTTGTAATATCTTTTACCCTTATATTCAATTTTTGGAAGTCCTAAATGTGCTCCACCATTGAACCTTTTTGTTTGAGATTTATCAATTGGCTTTAAAAAGTGTTTCTTTTTGTATCCTCATAATGTGCTATCATTTCTTCTGTAAAAATTTCCCAAGTAACAATTTGTTTACGAGATAAAATCCATGGATACCATACAAACTAATTGGGTTCCAAATATAAAGTTGCAATGCGTACCTTTTGTGTGTTTTGCACATTATGGAGAATGAAATATTGCTCCATCTATAGTATCCATGTTACAAGATCCTTGCCATCAAACTTCCTCATATCGATCTTTGGAACATGGTGGGTCTTTATTCCAACGTTAAAGTCTATGAAATCATGATTAATATTTCTTTTGTTCTCATCATGAGTTTTCTCTACTACCTTTTCGCCATTAGGAAGCGTTTCTTATAGCAACTTTGTCAAACCTTCCACATCTTTCTTCAAATCTTCAATGTTTTCATTCTTCGAATCATGATTAACATTTCTTATTGTTCTCATTATGTGTTTTCTCTACTACCTTTTCGCCATGAGGAAGCCTTTATTGTTGTAACTTTTTCAAACCTTCCTTCCAGCCTTCCACGTCTTTCTTCCAATATTCAATGTTGTCTTTCATACCATCCATCTTATCTTCCACGTATTTCTTTAAATCATCTATCTTGGATTCTATTACTTTTTGTGAGAGTGAAATTTGTTGCACTTGGTCTCGTAATTTTGATATATCATGTTGCATTTCTTTCTCTTCTTCATGAATCATGTTAGCGCTTTCAGGTTGCTTACTAGGTGTTTCCATTTTCTTTCTTTGGGGCATCAATTAATGATAATTATGCTTAATTATTCCCTTTGAATTCCTTCAAACTAATTTTTCAAACCAAACTTATGCAAAATTAAAAAAAAAAAAACTACACACCTTTTTTCACTTTGTAGGAGCTTGATATTGAAACTGATGTATCTTTGAAATTTTGGATCTCCAAGGTCTGAAATTGCAAATTATGGTATCCCTATGAGTCTTGTTTCCAATGCCACTGATCTGATGAGAATTGGATTCTCCAAGGAAGTTTTATTCCCAATCTCCCAAGATGGCCTGATTATACACTTTTTCAGTAGAGCGAACTTTTACAAAGTGCCATGTGTCACTGTTTCAACCTTCAGACCTGAAAATGGTGCACAAAAACCTAAATTCTGACCTCTTTCTAAAAATTCTTATGAAATTTCAATCTGATACTTAGGGAGAAAGTTATGACGATTTTCCCAAGGTCACATGTTTGGGATGTAACTCAGGAGCCTGAAAAAACCCTAAATTCCTTGGATCCTATCTCCAAAAATATAGCGAGACAAGATTGTAAATTCTGACCCAAGCTTCATCAATATTTTGGCTCAAATGGGTTCTAATTTCAAAGTCTGAACCTTCGTAGAAAAATAATTATAGCGAAAATTCCACGATGACCTGTTTGTGATGGAATTCTGGAGCTTGCAAAAACCCTAACTTCCTCAGATCATATCTCCGAAAATATAGCGAGACAAGATCTGAAATTTGGTCCCGAGGTTCAGAAGTATTTCAACTCAAATTGGTTTTATTTTTAGAATTTGAAACTTCGTACAGAAAACGTTATAGCAAAAATTCCATGATGACATGTTTTGGAGCAGCGAAACCCTAAAATCCAAGCTCTGATACCAAATGTTATGAACCAGCTCACAAAAAGATAGAAAAGATAGATCAACGACTTCAAAATCAGCCTCTTCGAGGGGAAACCTCCTTTAAGTTACACAAATGAACAATTCTTTGATGATACAAATGACAATACCTCCTTTCTATATATAGGAGTCTAAGTGGTCCCAATATAATTAGAGCCTACATAACAATAATACTGTAGGGGCACAACAATAACAATAGTGGGCTTCTATGGGGCACAAAGTAACAACATGGGGACTACATGCACACAACAATACAATAATGGGGTTTCACTAATAACAATAAGGGGCTACACTAGTAGTCTAGGGACCTAACAACTAATGTGTGCTAAATGCAGGAATTGGAGCACTTTTGAGATGATTTGAGTGCAGGAACTCAGAGTAGACAAGAAAGAGAGATTCTAGGAGATGTTCCAGCTCTTTAATTCCTCAAATCAGTCGAAGACCCCCCACTTTATCTCATCAATTCGGTATCATTGGCAGCTAAGCAGACCAAGTTCATTGGCAGTCGAGCCAGTGCAAGTCAAGGAAGAGTTAGATTTACCTATTCTTGAGTTAGGGAGGAAAATATCCCTATTTTCTGGGGAGATGTTGGTAGCTCCATTTTTGTGGACTCATTAATATTAAAAGTTTTATTGTAGCCAAGAGGCCATTAAGTTGAAGCACATTTGACTATTATTATTCTGATGTATTTGCCACTTTTTGAATGATAATGAGAAGTTCTGTTTTGATCCAACACTGAGTTGACTCGAAGGGCTGAAGCTCTTGGGTTAGGGCTCAACCCTAGCAACATAATTTCCTCTCTTATATCTATATTCTTGGGCTTGAATATTAATTAGTTTATGTAGTTTATTCATGTCTCTTTTAGCTTAAAATATTGATTAAGTTGTTTATTTATTCATGCTTCCATTAGCTTAGAGGATAAATTAGTTGTTGCAGTGCAATAGAGTAAAATACATCAAAAATATTGTGACAGTGACCCCTATCTCATCTCTCTCATGGGATCATGATTAGAGGACCCCACTCTCATAACCCAAAAATAGAGTTTGTTTTCTTGTCAATTGCATAAATGAAGTTGTAACATTAGTTAGATAGTTGTTTATGATTTCTTGGCAAAAGTTACACTTTTTATTTTTCTTCTCTTGGTTGTTGTATCTTAGAAGATATTTCAGTTCATCAAGCAAGTTCTTAGCAATAGTTAGATTAATTTTTCCAAATTCAATTCATTTTTCCATATTGACATAAAACAATTTGCAAATGAAAAGTAATAAGTGCAGGTGTTATGACAGGATTGTTGATCTATAGGCAAGGATCCTTTCCATCAGCTCCATCTAGGTCCTCTCCCCCTTCTGTTGATGCATGCAAGCCCATGTTCTAAACCTCTATTTCTTGGTCACCATGAGCAATCCATCTTAGCCAAACCCGACCTTTTGGAAGTATTGGGCTTGGCCAAGGGTGAAGATTACCTTCCCCACACTATCCCCAGATATCATACACCCTTCCAACCCTTCATATCACCATTTTTACTCTCCAAAACCTCTCATCCAACTTCCTGTAGAATTTCAGGATATCCTGCAGTAGTACAGGACATCCTGTAGAAACATCCTATGTCTCACCTACAATGATAGCCTATATTAGTTTAGGAGTAGTTCCACCCTTTTGCTTGGACTCCATGACAAAAAGTTCCACCTAGACTAATCCTTTCACTCCTTTTTCCTTCCTACAAGATTAGATAACATTAGTATTTTTATGTCCGAATTTAGCAATTAGAACTTTATTTACTCTGCAAGTGTGAATTAGATAGTCAATGCATGCATTCTTGAATCATGGAATGGTAGATTAATTTTCTATTTTCAAGCAACCCTGATAGCTAGATGATTGAGTGCAAGTTACAGTAGTTTCCTTTTTGCAAATTAGCATAATATTTATGTCATTTCATATCATTTACAAGTTGGCATCATTCATTTTTTGAGTTGAAAAACATTTAATTTCTCTACACTAGGACTAGCCTTTGCATTGTGATTTCAGTACATATACTCCTTTCATTTCAGTAGAAGGATGGTCTAGAACCCTAATGATCAAGTGACTTAGTTGAGGGTGTGTTGTGGTATTCAACAACCCCCCATTTGTTAATGATAGTAGTTAATGTTACATTTATAAATGGGGACCCTTTAAAAAGTTTCATCCAAAAAACAAAACTTAGCATTTAGTCATTTCTTTTATTTTTTGAATAAAGCAAAGATAACAATCAAAACCTTTTTGGGAACTACTAAAGACTTACCTTTTCATATATAGCATGTCTAAAACCCACCAAAGGACCTTTCTAAAAAACCTCCAAAATCAAGCAAAATGATTAAATAAGGGCTCCATGGTCTAAATTATCATAAAATCCAATGAAAACAGAATTCCTTAAGCTTTTTAGGCTTAAGTCTCGCATCACATATCACGACTTATAAAGAACTCTCTCTTAAAAATGATATAGCAAAATTTGCGAGATGCGAAATTGCGATGGTGCTTTGACTTTTATCGCATCACATTTCGGGCATTCAAGCAAACACTTTACACTTACCACCAACCAATATTACGAAATGTGATTAGCACCCAGACCTATATCTTAGAATATTAAAAGTAAATATTTCGAGTCCGTCAAGTCTATTGCATAGGATAAACCTAGCGATTAGCTATACGTCAAATAGCTAACGGGCGACTCACATCTCGCATATCATAGACACACAGTAGGAGGTAAGAATGCTAAAAGGCACATCTTGTGATATTGCGATCTGCGATATTGCTTCGCAAATCACACAATTTCTATCCTCGCAATACAATGGCTCGCCACCCTAGAAGCTTTCATCCTGTTTTACGACGCAAACATTTATGAGCAATAAAGCTAAGGGATAATGAATCATTAGTGGGCATTAGTGGGAAATAACAACATTTATGTGTGAAAATCCATTTAGCTTGATATGATATCGTGTTACATACATTCAAATAATGCTTCTTTTACCACCTTTACAAGATATCTACATTATTTCACTTTTACGTTCATCTTTGTGTGTCCGATAGCTGTTGTTCTTCATTTCAGGAAAAACCCGTAGAGCAGAGCATTGAGAAAAATGGGGAAGAAAGGAAAGTTTGTAGCCTCTGAGAAGACAGAGATTACTCCCCTATTCACAGATACCACATGCAACAGAGAGGGAGGAACCTCTACATGGGAGGCTATGTACAACATACTGGAGGAGGAATAGTCGAGGATTATGGAAACAAACGTTACAGTTGACAGACGAGATTCCTCAGATGCTTCTATAATAGAGACATCTTTCTCATTTTTGTACCACATAGTCGCTCGGCCGAAGATAATACCTTATACCGACATGGTAAAATGGGTTATCGATGAAGCCAACATCTCAGATAGAGAATTCAAGATGAGAAGCCAAGAGGTCATCAAATCTTTTACCCTGGACAACCTACGACTTATGTACCACCTACCAGAGCCACAAGTCATCTACAACAGACAATTCATAGATAAGTTTGCTAAAGAGAACAACGACCCATCGAATTGCACCCGCACCTGGTGGAATAATGAAGAGAAAATCAAGAAAGACAAAAATGGTATGTACACTACTACAACTATTTGTCCCCCTTATAGTTTTGCAGCAGCTATTTTATGTAGACTGTTTGGTAGACTAGATAGTACTAAGTTCTCCCCAAAGTGGTTTTCATTAATAAATGCATTCGTTAAAGCAACTATAATGAATTGGGCCCAAATCTTGTCAGGAAATTTAGCAAAAACAATTATCGAGTATAGAAGGAGAAGAAGTATTGCTTCGAGGGTTTATCTTCCATTTTTTATGAGCACCTATGTTATGGATGCTATTTGTTTTAGTTCAAAGTTCCCCATCATGGGATGGAAATGGACTGTTCGAAATCCACTTCCCATTCACATGTACCACAAGGTCAACTGGGAATCCAATTTTCAACCACATTTTTTCAAGATTTGCCATGGAGTTATGCTCCCTATTCACAAGCGGATTTATAATTGAGATGCCCCCAGGTTTTCCCAAGAAGCTAAAGTTTACATCCTCCTGGTGGCCAGATGGTTTGTGGAGGAAACATTTACATATTCAGAGTTTTGGCAACATCACCTCCCCCCATATCTTCCCATACTATGTTCTAGATAAATTGACGACTAGGGAGATAGCCTATGAGACAGCTAGTGAGGGAGGAATGAGACATACACTGAAAGAGTCAGAAAAGGCCATTTGGCTTGCATTCCCTATATAGTGTAGAGAATTTGCACTACACGACCTCGGACATGCATTCAAAGAAGTAGAGAACATGCTATCTCTGCAATTACCCAAATTCCCTAGACAATAGCATCACCCGTTTGGCACTGTCAGGAATTTCATGACTTTGGTGAAAATAAAAGTATTCACTAATGAGGAGGATGTTTTTGATGATATATTTTTGTAGAAAAACACCTTTATAACAGTGAAGCATATGGAACAACTACTTTTTCATCATGAAGATCTAGAAAAGTTTTACAATTACATAGAAAGAAGGCTGGCAATGGTCCCATTAGACCAATTATTAATTGAACCAATAAGGGAGCCTGCTCCCAGTGTGACTATAGAAGGTGACTCCAAAGAAAATTCCAAATTCGATTCTGGGGCAGAGTCTCAAGAAAAATCTATTGGGGAACCGCGATAGTCATCACAAAATGGAAAAAGCAGAAGAATCGAGTCAATAAAGGATACATCCCAATCTACACAGAAGATAGCTGAAGAAGCTTCAGCTAACAAGTATGTTGAAATCCTTACTACCTCTGCACAACCAATAAAACCCATGGTAATTGACTTAGAGGAAGAGTGGGATAATTCTAATAAAAGTCTCAATATAGAGGAATAGGTGTTAGAGTCGCAAACTCCACAACAAAAAACATCTCCAGAAATTACAGTGGAAGAAACTACAAATGAACAAGAAGTAGAGCATATCCCTGTTACCCCGACCTCCGAAATAATTTTGAGAATTGAAGAAATACCCCTTCTGGATGTATTCTATAGCCCACAGCACAAGGTCATGATGAAAAGGCAAATAAAGAAAAGAAAATTGGATTCTATAGTTGTTACTACCCCTGAAAATGAACTGATGGATGTTCTATGTGTTGGCATTATGATTCTGGTATGGCTCTATGTTACAGGTGTTGTACTTGATGGAAACTCACTCAAGTGGCAATGCTTTGTTCAGGCTCTCAAAATGTTAGAAATTAAGAGGTATGCAGGTGAATAGTTCAACAGGTGCGGACCCGCAGGTACGCCGGCCAGGAAGTGCGTTCATACCCGCAGGTTACCCGTTCATGAGGTGCGGACCCCCAGTTCACTCACTTCAAGGCAGAGAAGGGCGCTCATGTGGGGTTTCTTATGTTTGGCCCATGGTATTTAGCCCACCGTTCTTGATCCTATGGTTTTGGCCCGTGGTATAGGATCTAATTTAGCCCCGGTTTGGATCCCTTGTTTTGGTTATTTGATGGTTTTGTCCCATGGTGTGAATGAGGGCTTGACTATAAATAGGGAAGGAGATCACTTGGCCAATGTATCTTTGAAAATCGAAATATCTTAAGATCTGAAATATTGGTTTATCGGTTTAAAAGCTTGATCTATATAAAAGTGAAGTTGAAAGTGAATCTATGAAGTGTGATCTCTCGGGCGCATGATCAGATCTGGGCATCTGACTATCTGTGGCACACTGGTGGACTGCCAATTGGGTCCTAATCAGAGGCTCGCAGGTGATTAACGGTGCAAGTGCGGGGGTACGCATAGCAGAAGAAGGCGCAGTGCGTGGGTATGCAGCGCGACAGAAGTCCAGGTGCGGTGGTTCGCAGTGAAGAGAAAGCAGAAGCGTAGAGGTACGCTGTGCGACAGAAGCCGCAGGTGCGGGGACACAGTGAAAGTACGCGGCGCGATAGAAGCAGTGACTGCGGAGGCACAGTGAAAGTACGCGGCGCGATAGAAGCAGTGGGTGCCGGGGCACAGTATTGGTACGCGGCGCATTTAAAGGCATAGTGCGTGGATACGCAGTGCAGTTCAAGGCTCTGTGCGGGGATACGCAGAGGTGCATGAGGTGAAGTGCGTAGCAACGCATGCCAGATAAAGAAAAACTGTGGATCTGCCTTAAAAACATTTTTTGATTATCTTTTATCTATTGCTGCAGAGTTCTGGGTTTATATTTCTAGTACTATCTTTCTGTTTACAGCATTCTGAAAAGTTGGGTGACTCTTGATTGATTGTATAAGAAGTTTGGGTGATTTGTATGTATTTGATGATTATTTGATCTTCTTGGATCCAGTTTGAAAATTTATGAAAAGTGGTCCTTGAAAGAAAAGAAGTAGGGGGTTGTAGCTCCCTTCCAGGAGAGACTAGAAAACGAGAGAGAGTTGTAGCTCTCTGCAGGTTGCAGCCTGCGTACTAGTAAAGGACTGCACTAGTACAAAATCATTGTAAAAGGATTTTCTAATTTGAAAGAAGATAGAGACATATTGCAGCAGGTGGTTTTCACCCACATTGGGTTTCCACCTTATATCTGGTGTTCTTTGGTGTGACTATCTGTTTTTTCTTGTTCATGCTCATTATTTTATGGTACTGACATGCAAAAATAATTCAAAGTATAAATAAGGAAGATTTATTAAAAGAACTTGATAATACTGATTCACCCCCCCTCTCAGTATTATTTCCAACAATTGGTATCAGAGCACGTCCTTCAGAGAAGCTTGATCGCTTGAAGGAAGATCATTCATCATGAGCAACTACGAGAGGGAAGCATCAATCAGGCCACCAATTTTTGATGGGACAAACTTCAATTATTGGAAGGTAAGAGTTACTGCCTATCTTCAATCTCTTGGTACAGAAGTTTGGGATATCATAGATACAGGCTACACTTTTCCTTCAGCTACTCCTACAGATCTGGCCGAAAAGAAGAAATATGAAATAAATGCTAAAGCAGTCAATACTCTGCTGGGATGCTTATCTCAAACAAAATTCGTGAAGGTTATGCAATATAAATCCGCAAAAGAAATATGGGACAAGATTGTCTTGAGCTACGAAGAAGATGAACGAGGTAATGACTATAAACTTTTAATGGCATTTGAAGATGATGATTACATGGATGCTATAGATGTGGATAGCTTTCATGAAGAAATTTCTAGACTCAAGACATGTATAGAAGAAAAGAATAGGATCATTGATACTCTAAAATCTCAAATTGATGAAAAAGAAAAATATCTTGAAAAGTTAGAAGGTGAAATTGTTGGCCTTAGGAAAGAGATTGAGAAAAAAAAGGCTATTAATCTTAAGTTTGTCAAAGGATCTGAAACTCTGGATAAGATCATCAATGTACAGCGTTCTCCTCTAAACAAGACAGGTCTGGGGTATAATGGAGAAACTTCTCAAGCATCCACCTCAAGAAGTTATCTTGATGCAGCAAGAAGGAATGAGAAAAAGCACAATGGAGATCACCAGGTAAAGCAGGGACGAATTACAAACAAAGACTATCAGGGGCAATCCGTCTTAAGGGTGAACAAAAGCTACAACCAGCCACAGGTAAAATCTTCTCAATTTGGTTCAAGAATGGATGACAATAGAAATTACAATCATTTGGCCGGTAGATTTGATAACCGCAGAAGTTTCTTCAATGGACAATGTTTCTCTTGCCATAACTTTGGTCACAAAGCAGCTCAATGTGTTGCATATAAAACAATCATGACTAGAGAAGCTCAAAAACAAAGAAGTATGACTGGGATTACAAAAAGGACCTATAACAACTTTTCGGCTCTTGAAAATGAAGTTGAATGTTCTATTTGCAATAACTTTGGTCATGAAGATTCTGAATGAAGGAGCAGGTTTCAGCAGAAAAAGGAACAAGCCTCAAGCACCAGAACATGGAGAATAAAGGAACCACAAACAAAAAGATGTGGGATAGCCTTTTATGCAAAGGGACAGTAAAATCTATGGTACATTGACAGTGGATGCTCGAAGCATATGACAGGTGATAAGGAAAAACTTGAATCATATTCTTCTTTAGAAAAGGGAAAGAAAGTTTCTTTTGGAAATGATACTCCTGCAGCTATAAAAGGAAAAGGCACTGCTCAGTTGAAGGAAAAGGTCAAAGCTGGAAATGTTTTGTATGTTGATGGATTGAAGCATAATCTTCTGAGTGTCAGCCAGATGTGTGATCAAGGAACCGAGGTAATATTTAGATCAAATGAATGTCGTGTTCGTGATCTTGATACAGGTGAAACAGTGATCAAAGGTAGAAGAACTCCAAATAATCTATACATATTTGAAGAAGGACAACAACAATGCTACTTGAGCAAGGATGATGAACACTGGTTATGGCACCGGAGGTTGGGGCATCTAAGCTTTTCACAAATAAGGAAAGCATGCAAATACCAGGCAGTTCGTGGTCTTCCAGATATCAAAATTCCAGACAACACCATATGCAAATCATGTCAGTTTGGAAAGCAAACCAGAACTAACTTTCCTGAGAAGGAAGGATCAGCTAGCATGCCTCTTGAGCTAGTCCATACAGATGTATGTGGTCCATTTAGGAAAAGGCCACCTCGAGGAGAAGAATACTTGATATTATTCATTGATGATTTCTCCAGGTTCGTTTGGTTAGGACTTATGAAGCACAAAGACGAAGCATTCGAAAAATTCAAATCCTTCAAAGCCTTGGTTGAAAATGAATCAGATTACAAAATTAAGTGCCTCAGGTCCGACAGAGGTGGGGAGTTTACCTCAAATGAATTTTTTGATTTCTGTGAAGAACATGGGATAAGAAGAGAATTCTCTACAGCTATAACTCCTCAGAAAAATGGAGTGGTGGAAAGGATGAACAGAACAGTCCAACAAATGGCTCGTGCTATGCTTGATGAGTCTGGAACTCCCGCAACTTTCTGAGGTGAAGCTGCATATGCTGCGATTGTTATTCTCAACAAAACAAATGTCCGAGTAAACAACACTCAAACTCCTCATGAGCTCTGGTATGGTGAGACTCCTTCGATAAAGAATTTCAAAATCTTTGGGAGAAAATGCTATATTAAGAATACTGATGAGCAACTTGGCAAACTTGAACCTAGAGCAAATGAAGGCATTCTTCTTGGTTATTCTCCACACAGCAAAGCATATAAGTGCTACAATAAAAGACTTGGAAGAATTGTTGACAACATTGATGTAGTGGTTGATGAGAAGGGATACATTCCTAGGCAAGTAAATCATGAAAATATCGAAGAAGATGAAGACTACCCTCAAAGACAGAATGATGAAGAAGAAGAACCTCAAGAAGAACCAGAGGAGCAGATAAGGATAAAAGAGAAGACTCCATCCAGGTATGTTCAGAAGAATCATCCAGAATCTCAGATTTTCGAGCAGAAAGAAGCAGGTGTACAAACAAGAAGAACAATTGCAGAAGCTTCAAGCTATTTGGCATTACTCTCTTCCACTGAACCACAAATTGTGAAAGAGGCATGCAAAGATGAATGTTGGGTCAAAGAAATCGATGAAGAACTTGAGCAGATCGAAAAGAACAACACTTGGGAGTTGGTTCCTAGACCAAAGGATAAGAATGTTATAGGGACAAAATGGGTCTTCAAAAATAAATTGAATGAAAATGGAGAAGTAATTAGAAACAAGGCTAGACTTGTTTGTAAAGGGTATGCGCAGCAAGAAGGAATAGATTTTGAAGAAAATTTTGCTCCTGTTGCAAGACTTGAGGCCATCCGAATGTTCCTTGCTCTCTCAAGCTTTCAAAACTTCAAAGTTTTTCAAATGGACGTAAAATCAGCCTTTCTGAATGGAGACTTGGAAGAAGAAGTATACATTGAGCAGCCAGATGGTTTCATTCTTGGAAATGATCCAAATCTTGTATGCAGATTGAAAAAGGCTCTCTATGGTCTCAAACAAGCTCCAAGGGCTTGGTACTATCGTTTGGACAAATATCTTCATCAACAAGGTTTTTCAAAAGGATCGGCAGATAGCAATCTTTATATAAAAGTTGAAAATGACAAATTACTAATACTTGTTGTGTATGTAGATGACATTATCTTTGGCAGCAATGAAGAAGCTATGAGTCAAAGCTTTGCCTTGGTAATGTAGAAAGAATTCGAAATGTCCTTGCTGGGAGAACTGACATATTTTCTTGGTTTTCAAATCCAACAAAAAGAAGGAGGGATCTTTTTGTCTCAAACCAAGTATCTCAAGCAGATTTTGAAGAAATATGGCATGGAAGATGCAAAACCAGTATGTACACCCATGGTCACAGGATGTAGCCTCAGTGAAAATGATGAATCAGCAGCAGTGCATCAACCAACCTACAGATCTATGATTGGAAGTCTACTTTATTTGACAGGTACCCAACCAGACATCATGCATGCAGTAGGAATAGTTGGAAGATTTCAGGCAAATCCAAAGGAAACTCATCTTCAAGCAGTAAAGAGAATCTTTAAATATCTTCAAGGGACTCAAAATTATGGCTTATGGTATCCCAGAGATACAGATCTCACACTTCATGCTTATACAGATTCAGATTGAGCAGGAAGCGTGGATGACAGGAAGAGCACAAGTGGTGGTGCGTTCTTTATGGGTTCCATATTAGTATCTTGGTTCAGCAAGAAATAGAGTTCGATTGCCTTGTCTACAACTGAAGCGGAATATGTTGCTGCTGCATCTTGCTGCACTCAACTCCTTTGGATGATGCAGACCTTGCAGGATTTTCAAATCACTTGTACACCACCTATCTCCATCTTATGTGATAACACAAGTGCAATCAACATTTCAAAGAACCCAGTCATGCATTCAAAGACCAAGCACATACCGATCAAGTATCATTTTCTCCGGGAACAAGTACTTGAACAAAAGGTCAAGTTGGAGTATGTTCCTTCTAAGGAACAAGTTGCTGATATACTCACCAAACCATTGCCCAGGGAGACCTTTGAATACCTCAGGCAAAAGCTGGGGGTTGTTGATGCATCATCTTGTTGATTGAATCGCTTTTGATTGTTGGTTGTACGCAAGGTTCATCTGGGGTATATGCGTACATATGCTGGGTTGCGGATTGGTCGAAGATCGAATTGCACAGGTTCAGGGGGAGCATATAATGCATTGTTGGCATTATGGAGGAAGTACAGAAGGAGATCATTGATGCTGGTCTGAATATTGCTGCAATATGTCTCTATCTCTTTCATGGTGTTTGGTGGATTATGGTGCTTCTTTGCAGATCTGGTTTATAGTCAGGGGGAGCATGTTCTTAGGGGGAGCATAACCCTTTGCCCTTGATGTCAAAGGGGGAGAATGACGTTGAGGATCTTGAGGTATCTTGAGGTTGCCATCAAGTCCAAAGGGGGAGATTATTGGCATTATGATTCTGGTATGGCTCTATGTTACAGGTGTTGTACTTGATGGCAACTCACTCAAGTGGCAATGCTCTATTCAGGCTCTCAAAATGTTAGAAATTAAGAGGTACGTAGGTGAATGGTTTAACAGGTGCGGACCCGCAGGTACGCCGTCCAGGAAGTGCGTTCATACCCGCAGGTTACCCGTTCATGAGGTGCGGACCCCTAGTTCACTCACTTCAAGGCAGAGAAGGGCGCTCACATGGGGTTTCTTATGTTTGGCCCGTGGTATTTAGCCCGCCGTTCTTGATCCTATGGTTTTGGCCCGTGGTATAGGATCTAATTTAGCCCCGGTTTGGATCCCTTGTTTTGGTTATTTGATGGTTTTGTGCCATGGTGTGAATGAGGGCTTGACTATAAATAGGGAAGGAGATCACTTGGCCAATGTATCTTTGAAAATCGAAATATCTTAAGATCTGAAATATTGGGTTATCGGTTTAAAAGCTTGATCTATATAAAAGTGAAGTTGAAAGTGAATCTATGAAGTGTGATCTCTCGGGCGCATGATCAGATCTGGGCATCTGATTATCTGTGGCACACTGGTGGACTGCCAATTTGGTCCTAATCAGAGGTTCGCAGGTGATTAACGGTGCAAGTGCGGGGGTACGCATAGCAGAAGAAGGCGCAGTGCGTGGGTACGCAGCGCGACAGAAGTCCAGGTGCGGTGGTTCGCAGTGAAGAGAAAGCAGAAGCACAGAGGTACGCTGTGTGACAGAAGCCGCAGGTGCGGGGACACAGTGAAAGTACGCGGCGCAATAGAAGCAGTGACTGCGGAGGCACAGTGAAAGTACGCGGCACGATAGAAGCAGTGGGTGCCGGGGCACAGTATTGGTACGCGACGCATTTAAAGGCACAGTGCATGGATACGCAGTGCATTTCAAGGCTCTGTGCGGGGATACGCAGAGGTGCATGAGGTGAAGTGCGTAGCAACACATGCCAGATAAAGAAAAACTGCAGATCTGTCTTAAAAACATTTGTTGATTATCTTTTATCTATTGCTGCAGAGTTCTGGGTTTATATTTCTAGTACTATCTTTCTGTTTACAGCATTCTGAGAAGTTGGGTGACTCTTGATTGATTGTATAAGAAGTTTGGGTGATTTGTATGTATTTGATGATTATTTGATCTTCTTGGATCCAGTTTGAAAATTTATGAAAAGTGGTCCTTGAAAGAAAAGAAGTAGGGGGTTGTAGCTCCATTCCAGGAGAGACTGGAAAACGAGAGAGAGTTGTAGCTCTCTGCAGGTTGCAGCCTGCGTACTGGTAAAGGACTGCACCAGTACAAAATCATTGTAAAAGGAGTTTCTAATTTGAAAGAAGATAGAGACATATTGCAGCAGGTGGTTTTCACCCACATTGGGTTTCCACCTTATATCTGGTGTTCTTTGGTGTGACTATCTATTTTTTCTTGTTCATGCTCATTATTTTATGGTACTGACATGCAAAAATAATTCAAAGTATAAATAAGGAAGATTTATTAAAAGAACTTGATAATACTGATTCACCCCCCCTCTCAGAATTATTTCCAACACTATGGAAGGAATCGCCTATCGATCCATCCGCCAACCTAACTAGACTCTCACATTTTGCAGGTGCTTATGCTAAAATGAACATAGATAAAGCAATAGAAGTCCAAATGTTGCTTAGAGAAAAGGAAAATAAAATAACGTCGCTTGAGCAACAATTACAGCAAGTCAAATTCAACCAGCAGGGAGAGATAAAGTTGGCCAAGCTTCAATAGGTATTTGAACAGATGCAAATAGAACATCAAACCAGCTTAGACGAGAAGGAAGCACAGGTGCAAGAAATAACTAATCTACATAAATATGATCCAAAAATTGATCAGTTTATTACCGAAGCACTCGAACTTAATTCCCAGTTGACACATCAGAAAGAATTACTGTGCCAGAATATTTCACACTGGAAATATTATTACAAAACAAGTGATAAACTGACAAGTCAAGTCATAGAAATGTGACTTTAATATGATGAGATCTTTAAAAAGGTCTTTGATTTCATCGCCTAGAAAAATACAAAGGAGGGGAGAAAAACTGACCTGCCCAAGCTAGAAGAATCACATAAGGAAATTCTATTTGCAAGCTGAGATTCTCAGCATAAAGAAGTAGAAAAGGCAATAGCAGATGCAACGACAACAACAAATATTATCATAGAAACTATCAATGAGAATTTTCATGGTGTCAATCTAGTGGCAGAGTACATTCCAGGGTTCCTTCCAGATGCGAAACACCTCGAACAACAATGGAAACAGGTAGCGGAAGAAAAAGTGAAAGTGATAAGGCAAATGACCAGGCTAGACTGGGAGGCATATTGGCAACATTTGGCCAAGCCTTATAGCCAATGGATGACCCTACGATGCCTAACCACTTCTGCTGAGAAAATGGCGCCAACACTGACCGATGTCGTATTCAATGGACAATTGAAAGCTGAAGTCGGCCAACCTACACAGCTGAAGCCTATGGTGGATATTTGAAATCTGAAGGATCAAATGCAACATAGTTAGTCACCTTGTTTACTTTAATTTTGATTTTATTTTTGCATAAATTGAGGCAAGTTGTTTAAACCTCCTCAACTATTTTTGTAATAATCTATTTTTAGCTTTATAGTTTTAGTATTTAAACCCCTCTCATGCATTTAGAGAGGGGTCTAGAATTTTATCAGAAACTCTTTTCATAACATGCACTTCTATCCCTTTGAGGAAGTTCTGGTGAAATATATCGAACAGGATTTATTTTTATCTGATTTAGCATCTTCTACTGAAATTGCATTTTTATACTCTTAGATGATGTTGAATGGATTGAAGATAGATCAATATTGCTGAAACACATGAGTAGGACGTATTATAAATGGTACTTTTATCTCGTAATCTTTTTTTCTTATGTATTAAGCAATCATTTTTTCTAAATTATTTATGTATGTAGGTCTGAATTTTGATTACCATTATTACACTTATGTATGATGATGATCTTTATTTTATGCTAAATATATGAATAACTCTTTATGCAATATATTTCTCACAATCGTTTCGGCTAACTTTTTATACGAACTGATTATTGTTAAAACGGATTCACTTATAATTGTAATTGAATGATCTTTATTGCCAATTGCTTTTAGAAATTATTGTAGATCACATATATCAAGTTTATCCTAGGTATATTATGATTAGATAGTTTTTAAAATTAGAAGTTAAATGCATTTATGAATGATTAGTTTAGACTAGATTACTGTTAGCTTAAACATTACTCTAAAACATCACACATCACCCCATTTAGCACAAGCATTAGACAGATTAGGAAACTGGTCCCATTATCCCTAGTGAGAGCCACTACTCCAAACGGAAAAGGAGTTGCCAACTAAGGTCCGGACCAGGTGGTTTTCCCCATGTTGAGGCAATGATTTTCGAGGCTTCAATAAGGTGGCATGAGTAGAATGATGCATCTAGTATGTATATATCACTGTCACCTCTAAGTT
The DNA here is from genome assembly GCA_031772625.1 of Pinus tabuliformis. Taxonomy (NCBI): domain Eukaryota; kingdom Viridiplantae; phylum Streptophyta; class Pinopsida; order Pinales; family Pinaceae; genus Pinus; species Pinus tabuliformis. The sequence continues at coordinate 197,835,732 of CM062816.1, forward strand.
TGTATGAAACTTTGGGTTGATAAGTAAAGTTGGTAGCTTTGGGAGTTGTAGCATTCTTGCTGCAATGTTATGGCTCATCACTTTTTGGCACTGCTATTGGGGAGGTGTCAAAATATGCAGTGTTTTCTTCCCTAGTTGATTCATTTCTTTTATTTTTTTCAAAAAATTCATTAGGCTTCTTGCATTGCATTAGCATTTTAATTCATTTTTTTTTATAAAAACAAAAAAATACTTGTCCAACACCAACCCCTCCACATTTGATCATGTGGTGCAGTAAGAGCCACACCAACATCCACTTTTGTAGGTAGAAGAAGAAGCGATGACAGAGAAGGTAGGAGAAATGGATGGAGATGATGAAAATGAGGAAGATCCTCTTGGATTTTTCATTCAAGATATTGATGTTAGAGTGCACATGAAGAACATCCCTCCATATTTTCTTCCCAATTTTCGTGGTCTAAGGTCAGAGGATCCACAACCTTTCTCTTTGAATTTGAAATTGTTTGCAGATCTTATGGTTACTTATTAAACACTCAAAAATTGAGATTGTTTCTGGAAACATTGAAATATAGAGCTCTTACATGGTTCATGAGTTTAGGGACAAATTCAATAAGATTAGGGAATGATATGCAAATGATATTTCTAGAAAAATATAAATACCATGATTTTAAGGAAGAAATCTTTAGAATTAATAAAAAAAAATATGAGAGCCTTGAGGATCTAATAGAGAGATTCATGAATAATGTTAAGAGGGAAAAATTACATCATTTAGGATCTGACATGCTAAAACCCCTCTTACTTAGAACAATTAGAGATGACTGGATTGATATCCTTGATCTCATGAGTAGAGGTCATGTATACCAATTATCATTTGAAGAAATTTGTGATATATGCAAGCTCATCTCAAGAGTAAGGGCAAGAGTAAGTAAATCAACATCAAGATCGGTAAGTCAAGGTAAACTTGGGAATTTGTTTGATGACTTTAAAATAGAAATTCTTAGCAATCTAATCAAACAAGTAGGAATATTAATAATGCAAGATGAGGAAAAATAAGATGTTGATATTTACTTTGTCCATGTAGAATCACATGTTGCTAAATATTTCCCATCATTACCAAGGTTGAAGGAATTTTACCAAGAGGATAATGGAGCAAGTCAATTTCCAATGTAGCTATGTTATGTAGCTCCAAGAGGACCATGGCAACCTAGTCAACCTAGTATGATGCAAGAACCTAATTTAAAATTTCAAGGTTATGCACATCCATTTCAAAGTAATTGGAACACACCCTTTCCTTAGCAACCTTGGTCATCTCAACCCAAAAACCAATCTTGGAAATAAGGTTGGCAAGGAACTTATGGGAGTCATCCACAATATCCTCGACATTTTCCTCAATGTCCTCCATACCCAACTCCATGTTATCCCTACCATTCACCTCCACCACAACCACAACCCCAACCACATCCATCTCAAATATCCACTCCCACTCAACTACCTATACCACCATTTCCAAACCCACAGAATGAAGTAGCTCAAATCACTTACAATGTTGAGGTACAACACTTCCAAATATCTCCTCTTAATCTCAATTGTATTCATCTTATCTCAAGAAGAGTGTTGCAAAAAAGAGATTCTCTTAATGCCATTGAAGGACAACATGCAGAAAAAGAAGATTCAAATGAGAAGACCAGAGAATCATGGGCTACACTTATGAAGAGTAGACATTAGAATCAAATATTGAGAAAATTCCCTCATGTTCACCATTAGATCTTCTATGTGTTCAATAGAATAATCAACAAAAAGAAGAAGAAGACATCCAAGATGATCAAAATCACCAAGTGGACTAGGGGCATCAAAAATATATTGAAATATGGTTCCATACAATCATTTTGTTGCAACCACACACTCTTCTTCAACAATTCATAATCTCATCTCAATCAAAGCATATGGTCTCTAAAATTTAGTTACATGTCAAAGCATATATTTCAAGCCTACACATCAATTTATCTGTCATCTTGATGTGCACTTGGCTTCATTGGAAGTATTCCTATACTTGAAAGAGATTTTTCTTTGCAAGTAGAGTAGGATAGAAAAATAAATAAAAAATGAAAAATAAAAAAAATAAGAGAAAAAAATAAAATCTCAGGTGAAAACCTCATTTGAGGCTCCAGAGGTTGGCTCATTGATTGAAAACCTCCATGAGGCATTCAATGGGTTGAAAAATAAAAGAAAAGAAAAAAAGACCCTAGGAGAAAGCATCCTTTGAAAACCTCATTGTGGCAGCTAGCAGGCCTAGAATAAAATAAATAAATGAATCATTTCTCCATGTATCTCTCTCTCATGAATGCAGGTGCTCTCCAACCTTTGCAAGCAACAAAAACAAGTTGGCACCAAAATAAAAATAAAATAAAAAAGTTTCTCAAAATTTTAGTCAAATGAAGTCAAACTTGGACTTTTCCTCCTTTGCTCAGATGCTCTAGAAGGACCAAGGCCATGCCAATTCATCACCCTCATCTATTTCCATAATTCCCAATCTTTTCCCATTAATTTTCCCTGCTATCTTAAAATCCTACAGGAAGATCCTGTAGCACTACAGGATGTCCTGAAATTCTATAGGAAGGAGGCTCCAATAAGAAAATCATCAAGAATGGCCTACCCCAGGCTAGCTAGAGTCCTTTCACCCTGATCCAACCACTCACCCATCCTCCATGCATCCCTAGTCCAAAAAAAATCACCATTCTTACAGCCACCCCTTAACCATGTCTTATTCATAAAGAAACATAGAGGACATTTCCTTTGTTTTCACAACCCTTCACTACCCTACTAGGACTCTAACTTCATCCTTCAACCCCTACACTCATCACCACTCCTCTAAAGAAAATCCCATGGAAAATAAGAAAAAAGGGGCTACTACAAGATCTCCTATAGTAGCCTGTGCTGTTATGATGATAAACCTGAAACTTAATTCTTCTTCCCATCCAAATTGAGGGGATGTTACCACCATCTTGAAACACCTCGCCATTTCAGGAAGGACTCTAGAGTAGCAACAACAACACCTAGTATATCAGCAAAGCACCTGCACCCATGAAAAACATCAACAAGAAGATACACAGGAGCACAAAAATTATACACAGGAAAAGGGGAAAGCAAGATGACTTCTTGAGCAACAACACAAGACATCCAACAATCCAGCATGCATCGATCGAGCACAATGTAGGCACAAATATGGTAACCTCTAAGCTTTTCCCTAGGTGTAAAATAATGAAATATGTATGAATGTGGAAGGAATATTTTTTATAAGCTGGAGGTGGCCAGTTAACTTGGCCACCGTCAGTTAGTGAAAAAAAGTGATCCATTAGTCATCATGCCACGTAGGAGTGTCACATCAGTCAAATCAGTTAAGAGCAAAGTTGCAATCAGTTAAGAGGGAGTGGGTGTTAATTATGAGGCTTGAGAGAATGATCACCCAAGGTGGGCCAACAGTCCAAATGAGGAAAACGTGTACCACTACCAGCCATCACAACACTCTGAGTCGTAGCCACAAATAACATAAAACTCAAACTTCCTTGCATTTTCGCTCATTTAAAAATCCATTGAGGTAGGGATGAGCTTGGGAAGCTATCGAGAGAATCGAACCCTACTCTGTTAGGAGGTTACATGAAACAACTACAGGAAATGCAGGAGGCTACAAGAAGCTACATGAAGCACATAAATCTACAGGGAGCCCCAAAGGGTACAAAAACACTACCTGGGTTCGATTTGGTATTCAATTGTCATTACACCAGGCCTGACAATGAAAAGTAAGTGGCCCTCTCATTCCTTTTTCCATGATTTCCATGCTAGAGAAACTTTTACTATCTTAGTAATTATAGTCATCTTATGGATTAAAATAAGTTTTTTCTATAAAATACAAGGGATACACATAATTATCATTAATTATAGGTTCCACCCTTATGTTACCTTTGAGTTCATATTGGGGCTACCATAGAAAACACTCCTACACCTAATTAAAAATAGAGAAGAATATGGGAGGGGCGTTCAAGAGAAGAGACCCTACATATACTAAGAGAATTCACCTTCATCCCCATGTAGTAGAAATTTTCAGGAGGCATCAATGGTTAGGCTTCTTTGAGTTGCTAAAAGGATATGATGATCATATCACTTATGAGTTTTCCATGACCCTAAATCCTCAAGGCAGAACTAGTGCTACAACTATGGTGTGAGTATTATACATTACCATTACTACTGAGCTGATTAGCAAGGTGAAAAAACTTCCCCAAGGGGCCCAATGAAGGAAAGAGGACAAATCCAATAGTGCCCTTTCTAAGAAGAATTTCTTCATTGATTATGAACAACCAATTGAAGATAAAACTGGAGTCAAAAGGGAGAGCCTCCCTTATACATGGGTTGAGGTGGCCTACCACATCCTTAAGTTCATCTCTTGTGACAGAAGACTAAGTGTAGTCTATGGCTACTAATTCAAAATACTCCATTAACTGAGATTTTGAGCAAGATTTCCCATGGCCCATAGACTCAATGTGCCTTATTTACTGCTACAATCCATCATGGACATGAGCCAAAAGGTGAAATAGGGAAAACCACAACACTTAAGACACCATGGCCTCATCAAATTAATAATGGAAGATGTTTTGAATAACTTAAGAGTTCCTGTCATCTGGTCCACATTCAGAGACATAGAAATATAGGTCGTCCTTGAAACTCAGGTCCTTGCACTTGGAGGAGGGGAGGTAGGAGAAGAGGAAGAGGAAGAGGAGGAGGAAGAGGCAGAAGCAGAAGAGGAAGAAGAGATAGAGGCAGAGAAAATAGAGGAAGAAACATATAAAAAGGAAGAGGTGGAAGAATAACAATAGGAAGAAGAAGAGGAGGAGAAACAGAAAGAACCAAGTCTCAAGAAATCTATTGTACTAGAGAGGAGGAGGTACCCCCAGAGTAGAGAAGCTTGTCTCCTGAGCACCCTAAAAAAGAGGGAGTTGTTGTCCTAGCTGCCTTGAGCACACCAATAAAACATAAGAAGAAAAGAAGAGGAAAACTCCCCTCTACCTCAAAACAAGGAAAAACACTAGAAATAAACAATGGAAGCCTCAAACTCCAACAAATACCCCCATTATAATTGAGGAATCACCAACTAAAAGAGAAGAGCTAGAGGTCATTGAGATGAAAGTTGAGAAAGGCACATCTCTTGGAGCCATCTCAAAGACTCCCATCACCTATGTAAGAAGGCCTATCACTAGGTTAACCTCCTCTAAGTAGCCCAAGGAACCTATCACACTATAACAAAAATGGAAAGACCTGTTACAAGAAACACAGACCCTGCTACAAGAACATAGATAGTGCTACAAGAAGAGCAAAAAATGCTATAGGAAGAGAAAAAGGAGCAAAAAGAGGGAAAATATGCAACACAACAGTTACAGGAGGGGGAAGCTTCTCTAAGAACCTTCGAGAAATATTTTCAAGAGTTGTAGGAGCCTAGTCCACATCCCAATTTGAGCTCCTATTACAAGTTCATTGAAGGAAGAAAAGTGATACCACAGAAATTTGCAGTCCCTCTCTTCTTTAGAAAGAGGAAAGACACATATATGGATGCAAATTTCCAAGTCCAAGAAAGTGGAAGATCTAGGCCTCATGGAGGAAAATCTCTTAGAAATGGGAAAAGAATTGAGTGAGTTAAGAGATATAAAGTAACAATGAGAACAAAACTGCAGGTAGAAAACACATGGTTGAGGAAGAAACTACAAGAAAAGGAGACCCAATTGGCCACAATGGCAAGCTTCTCCACAGAGGAACTTCAGTGCAGGCTGCCACCCAAATCCTGTGCATTTTTCCTCAAATACCAATGTATGTAGTTCTAGATTAAGACATTAGCACAACATGGTACCATACCATTCTAGGACTATAAGAAGTTCATGAAGTTGTGTGATAAGAGTAGCCCTGAAGACAAAGCCAAATTAGTTGAATTCTACCTACACAACCTCATCTTAGCTGACATGAATGTTTGGGATCCCAATGCCAAGCTGGGAGACTTGCAGCTGATGGATCTTGCATCTTGGATGAGTTAGGAGGAGGCTAGGGCTAAGGAGGTGAAGAGAGTATTGATAAAAGAAGAAAGAGAACCCCTCTACATCAGGGTAGAGCAGATAAATTCCATGGCTATGATTAGTAATCACAACATCATGATAAGATGGCACCTAGATAACTTGCCACCCAAGAGTAGGCCATCTCCCATTTTGAGGACACTCTAAGGCTGTTGGGGGCAGAGATCCAATAAACATGTCAGAGAATACGGAATACCCTGCCACATAGTCTTCAGATCCGGAAGTATCAATCTCCTAAGAGATTGAGAAATTCATTGGATAGAACAAATTTGTACAAGAAGGCAAAGCAAAGACTGAATATCAACTAGATTGGACTTAAACTCAGTCCACCTTTGATGTTGGGTTTATAGGAGGGAAGTGTTAGGGTCCTATAGTGATAGGATTCATAATTTTGAATTGGATAAGTTTAAGCCTTGTAATATTGTACATACCTTTGTCACCTGCAAATGTTTTCCATATTAAAAAATTAAAAAATGTAAAGAGGGTATGTCCTAAAAAAAACATCAAAGGACAAAAAGAATAACAAAAGATCAAAAAATGAAAATATATGAACCCCAGAAGCAAAAACAGATCATGAAAGTGTGCAAGTCTAAATGCCACTACTATTTTACTGCTTTACTGTTTTAAATAATGGTTGTGTGCAGCTTGTCATACATGCCACAACCCATGGTAGTCAAACTGTTTAATCTTGGCTATTTCATGCTTTTAATTTTATGTTTATAGTTAGAGAATAAAATTTGACCAAACAGTTTAATCTTAGCATATCATTAGATAGGTAGAGAAAATAAAAGGAGCTCATCAGTTTAATCTGAGCCCTTGGATGATATAAGGTTAGAAGTAGATAGTTTACTTTTCAAAAGAAAAATGAATGATAAGGGTTTTCTAGTCTAAATGCACCCAAATAAAATGAAGAAAAAATGGTAGGGTAAGTAATGAGTAAGTAGAAGAAAGGTTGTTGAAGTATAAAGTTGATTGGATAAAAGCACATTTATTATGCCTAATTATATGTTTCAATGTGCATGAGCAGTTAAGAAGGCAAAAAAAAAATGGTTTACAAGTTCATTTAAAAAACTCCCCTTCACTCTTTTCACCCCTTTACTTACTAATTTCCCCATCCACAAGTAAGTTCTAGTACTTAAAATCCTTTAAGTTATAAAGGCTTAGAGCATTTCTCTGACTTTTGGTGGGACTAGACCCTTGGATTAATGACTTATGGACATCAAATGTTAGAATTCCCTTCATAAAATTCATTTCCATTTATTAGCCTAATAAAACCCCTTTTCCTAAGGTTGAACTCAATTTGCCTAGGAAAAGTAAATAACCCCAAGTTAAAATTCCATTTCATTCAAAAAACCCACAAAAAGACTTTATCCTAAGTATAAGTGTATGTGAAGAAATTGCATTAATATTACATTTTGCTTAGTGGTATGTTCACTCTGCACATCCATTTCATATTAATTTTTAACTTAATTATATAAATCCTCGATATACCTTTTCTCGTATATTAAATAAATCCCCTATATAAATATCCCAACCCTTAGTTTTAATATAAACTATATAATTTACCCCATATCCTGACAAAACCCTCTTAATACACCTCTGCACGGTAAACCTAAACTTATCAAGTCATTAAGCCTCTCCTGATCTTTTAATCCAATAATTAAATCCTAATTAATCCTAAACCACCAAGGATTAAAGCCCTGGGCCCCCCCGAAGCCAATGCTCATATCATCCGCACATATCCCATGCCCGACTACCGTCCGATCATCATCACCCTTATCCAATGGTCCACAACCATATCGGCTTCACCCGACGGCCGATCTTTACCTGCCTGATAAGGTGGTTTTCCTTGGCCCCCCGAGCATTGGCGTAGATTAGTTGACCCCTTCTAAATACCGCCTCCTCCACGAAAGTGGTGCGATGTCTTGGGAAACCGCCTGCCCACCAAACCCAAAAGACCGCCTACTATTCATGTGTAAAATTACCCGCCAAAAAATGACTGTTGCTCAATAAAAAGCCTGTGAAGCCTTATTTCGCCTTTTTCGCTTATTTTCTGTGTAAACCTCTGTAAACCAGTGTGACTCCTACAAATGTTGAATTCACCAATTGAACTCCAAATTCACTCCTGAAGAAGTTGCAGAGACCCCAATCAACCTCTCAGTCCGTACTAGAGCCATTCAAACTTCTGCAGTTGCTGAGAACACCGAATTTGAAGCCAATTCACCCAATTCCAGGTATTTGAAGACGAATTTTCCAGACAACCCTTTCAATTTGAAAACATTCAATCTATGAAGTGTTTTAATTAAGTAAAATTAATTGAAATTGCTTTAAAGTTAAAAGTCTGTGCCCAAACCCTTCTGAAAGCTGCCAATTTTCATCAAAAACTCTGAATAAACCTGTGAAAGTCAAATTCAAATCCACAAGAACTAAATTATGGCTGCCCCTGTTACCATGGATGTCAAAACTATCACAACTCCCCACTTGGACCTAGACCATGTTATCGGGAAATCTAGTGTCCACTCGGAACTGCTAGTCCCACTAAGACTGGTAGCTATCTTAGAAACAAACAAACTAAAACTACTTTCGTTTTCCTTTATGAGAAGTAGATAAGAGTGGAATGAAGGACACCAACCTCAGTCTTGTGCTTGGTTCCTTGCTCGATTCCTCTCCTTTCTGACAGATCCTTGCCGCTTCTCCTTCGTCTACCTAGCTTCAAAGAGCACCTGTGGAATCAAAGCAGCATAATAATATTGAAGAACAGAGATCTACAATCATAAGAAATATATGGCCAGATGTATATTGACCACACAAATGCATATATCATTAAACATACAAGAATGTGGAGGAAAACTTGAATAGCTTTATTAATATCAAGAATAAGTAAAGAGGATTACAACCAATTGTTCTGACCCAGTGTCATCCTCCAGCATGAAAGCCCTTCTTTCACCTCATGAAAAGCTTATAACACCCAACACTATGATATTCCAACAAGAAACCAACAACACTTCCTTACAAGATACAAAATTTCAGCCGCTGGATCTCTGGGATGAGGGATCCATATATAGATGATTGCAGGGGGGTGAGTCAGTTTCTGGGATTCTGATTAGTGTCCTCTCTCTGATAGTTCTTGATTCCACTTGGAGATTGATGATCTCTTACTCATCCCAGGGCGAATTCAGAGAGGCAAGTGTCACAGGAGAAGTTTCTGGAAGATTCCATGATCATCCACCTCGCAAACTGCCTCTGCCATTTGTCCACTCTCACCCATCACACCCCATAGAATGGCTTTTTAGTATGCATCGCACCTCCCGTGTGCATTAGGTGGGATGCATCACACTTTGACCATGGAGCAGATCCAGTTTTGACCAGTTCTGAGCAGTTTTTCATGGAGAACTTCTGGGAGATGATGTAATCAGCTGACCTTGTTCTTTTAGGGTATGGAACAACACTTTTAGGGACTTAGGAGCCCTTGGTTTATGGACATGTTTGATTGGGTTTGCAGTGCCCAAAAATTTCTATAACACTTGCCCCCTAAAGCATGAGGTCGTTAATCTTTTGATGTCGGGTGAAATGCTTTATCATGAGGATCTGAAGTTTTTTCAAGCTGGAAGGCGACCTGTAATAAGATACAATACAATACATTATCTTCATAATATTTTTCATGATCTAGCTGAGTCGGACATTCCCATGCTCAGCTTTATAAATTCATTTTCATGTACATAGGACAGACAACCATCTTTGTGAGAGACTGATGATTCTGATTTAGCCATCATCCTTTGATTCGGATGATCATCTGTGCAGCAACAATGTACATTTGATGTCTTTATTTTCCTGAATATATCGCAGCCCGGATGGATGAAACTGGATCCGGGGTCTTCAAACTCGTTCAATCTTCACTAGGAGTACAAGTCGATCCATGTGAAATATGTTCTGGAGTCGAACATGGAAATACATCGCCTAATTACCAGCCAATGATGTAAGCTATTAACAGGCGCGAGAGGAATCACCGATAATGATGATGACCCTCAAGGTACTACAGTACAATTCACGTGGTGTGAATAAGGGACTTGGCGTCGAACACCACGCAAAATCTTTCGATCGAAGGCCATTGATGTAAACCTGTTGCCGGAAGTGAGAAACTTGCCATTGAGGCATGCAAGCTTCAAAGTACTAAAAGGGTTGTTCCTAAGTCAACTTCTTGGATAATGAGCTGATGTCGAAAAGAAGTGACCCGCCATAGGAGGGCCTTAATGAATCCCACATCTACGACATGGAACGGAGTAAATGATTTTGGAGGTGAAAACGATCTGATGATACAGGGTTTAGGGTGGCGGTCATGAAAAAATGGAGCGTGAATGTATTGCAGTGGATGAGACATAGGTGAATTCTCTGAGCGACTTCTCTTGAACATACCGGCGACACTCATATGATGGATTAGTAGCGTTAACCCCAAATGTGGATGGTGTGATGGACCAATGGTGATATGACCAGTGAATGGAACAACCCAACCCGACTCGCATGCGGAGTGAAAGTGTCATGTTCAAGAGCAACTTGCTACCAATAAAGTTTCTTCAAGTTTTCTTCCCAATTTTTCCCCAGTCATTGCTGACCAGTACCTCTTTATTTTTTTAAAGCTTGAGGAGGATAACATATGCTTGTTCTATAATTTTCCCTTAGGGCAAACCTGTCGCTATATTTTAACGAGCCTAGTGACAGTGAAACTCGTTCTTGTCTATATGGACAAGTTTGTCGCTATTTGGTTTTAACAAGTTTAACGACAAAGATAACTCGGTCCTTTTCGATTTTAGAGAGTCTGAAAGAGACGTAAAGTAAACTCCAATAATCCTTTTTCGTCATGTAATACCTTAAGTCCGAAAAAGTATAAAATAATATGAAAGGGATGAATTTTCGGTAATTTTAACGAGCCGAACAAGACAAGCGTTTGTGTAATAATCCCTCAGGTCCAAAAAGATTAAAATCTAGAGGAGGGATAGCACTTCCGGTCGCTTTAAAGAGCTGGAGAGGCCAATCGCTCGGCAATATTTTCATATTTTACGAGTTAGGTGAAAAGAACTTAAAGGAGACTCGTTTTTGAGGAATGAGTGATAATTTCAGGTAGCAACTGATTCCAGGTAAGGTTTGGAATTTTCCAATCATGGCAGTGTCACAAGGATGGCTAACAGGATCACTCTTCGCAGCTATTCCTCAAAAGGGGTAAACAATCAAATGGAGGTGAATGATCGGCTAAAACAGAGTGGAGGTGATGATGAGAACACGACCAAGGCTCAAAAGCTGATGATAATGCATTCACAATGGTTATTTACCGGAAATTGGTTCATTTTTTAATGAGCTTAAACTCTAGGGGAATGTTAGCTCATTGCTTATGTTTAATTTTTAACGATCTTGAACTCCACATAAAAACTGCTCGTGGCGGGTTTATTTTTTAACGAGTTTGAACCCTACAATAAAACTGCTCATGGTGGGTTTATTTTTTAGCGAGCTTGAACCCTGCGGTAACACTGCTCGTGATAAATTTGCATGCCCCCAGCATAATAACACAAATCGAGGTGCATGGCCCCCAAGCTTCATTGCATTCATTGCGGTGGTTGGAATGAAGGTTTTCCTTCGAGATCTTTGAAAGACTCGACTTGGATTTTACGATATCGTAATCCAAGACTCGATTTGGAAAGGGAGTTGTTTCATTTTTTAATGAGGTTGAAACAAGATAGGAACTGTCCTCAGAATCCACCGTGTTTACAGTGTTTGATAGAAAACCAAAAACTGAGGGATGATGAAGGTCACTAAGAGTATCTTCTTTGTAATCCAGAAGATGGGAAAGATGGTGGTAATCTTCCCATGGTGCCCCATCAATCATCATTGACTGAACAATTTCTTCGTCTGTATAATGTACTTGCGACCAAGGATCTAAAGGGGTACCATATTCCTTAGACCTATCTATCCAAACGCTTGATGAGCGTTGACTTGGGTTTGCCTCCCATGACAAAAACATTGATTGCTACAAGATTTCTATTGGGCTTGGAGGCAATACCTATAGATGATCCGTGTTAATATCGTTTTTAGAGATCTTTTGAATAGAAGATATCATATTGCAAGTTCCCATTGTTTCCACTTTCGCCAGATTGATTGGAGGCGGTAGGGCAAAAGTCCCCATTAATATAGGGTCTTTTAGTAGGCCTACTCTGATATTTTGAAGCGAGTGAGGGCTTCCGTGGATCATCGGAATGCTTCCCGTAACTTGTGAAATGTTGTGGAGAAATGTTTGTTGGTCGACGATTGTAATTCCTCCTTGAAAGGGGAATGCAATCTTCCTGAAATAGGTCGACACAATGGCTACCATAGCATATATCCAGGGCCTTCCCAGTAGGATGTTGTAATCAAGGTTTTCGTCAATTACTTCAACATCTATTTCTACTGTTTTTCCCCCCAGTTCGACTTGCAAGTTACTTAAAATCCCGTATGGGGTGTATGTCCATCCATCAAATGCTTTTAATGTTGTCGAAGATCACGACAAGGGTGGAGATCCTAAATTTTTCCAGCAACTCATCGACATAATACATGTACATGCCCCCTCATCAAAAATTGTTCGATGAACATTTTTGTTGAGGGCTTTCACTTGAATAAGGAAAGCTAGTTGAGCTGGTAACTGAGGGTCATATCCTTTGTGATTAAAGGACACAAGATTAGAATCCGTTGGGTCAATCCCACCTATTGCTGATAATAAAGCCTGCTTTTGGGAGGGGCAATTTTGCAGTACCTCAAGTGTCGACATAGCAGATGGCGATTGGGCCAGATCCTCCACTATATTATAATGTTGTGCTGCTCTGGCATGAGGATTAAATGTCGATTTGTGTACTACTCCCTTTGGTGGTTTTATTGTTAGTTCAGGAATGATGGGTGGCACAACTTCAGTCGAAGTTGTTGTCGAACTATTGGGTTGATCATTAGCCTTGTTGTCCGACAGCTGTGGATTCCTGTAATCTTTATTCCTTGTTGATATCAAAGCATCATTTTGCTACTTTGAAACCGACAACATTAGCACTTGGGATGGGGAAGCATTGTCACTAGAAACTAGATTTGTTCCTGGATTTGGAAACAGATCAATCAATACTGTCGAGGTTTTTGAATTCTTGAAGAATTTTCTAAGCTCAGCTTTATACAGACACTCTCTTGTCCAATGATCCTCATCACATATTAGGCATGGATGATTTGGTTTCCTATCTCCAGAAGGATTTGTAGAAGATTTTTCAAGGGATGACTCTTCCTGTTTTTTCTTCTTCCCTTTCTTTCTCTTCTTTCCTCCTGGTTGCTTGGTTTCTTTGCCTTTGTCAGTCGACACGACATTTACTTCCGAGGTGAGAAGTTCTTCATTTTCATTTTGACCTGAAACCATACGGGCCTTTTTCGACTTAGCCTTTACAGTTTTCGTGCTGGTCATTCCTATCAAGCCGTCCCCGACATGAGAGTCTTTGTTTGATTTAGGAGATGGAGGAACGGAAAATTCCAGTCTAGGAGCATCAAGTATTTTATCGTAGAGTGTGCCAGACTGAGTATAGATCAAGTCTAGATATTGCGCATGAGCAATTACTTGCTCTTCAGTGATGACTCCTCCCTTTGCCACATCTTCCGTAATAGAAGGTAACAATGACTTAATAAACCATTCAGCCAATAGCTGATCAAGAACATATGTTTTTACCATTCTACGACGATGTCGCCACTCATGAATATGATCGGATATGTGAGTGGCTATCATTTGCTTGAAATTGGTAAGAAGCTCTGTTTCCTTTTCGTACCTTATGGTTAACTGAAAATGGGTTAAAAAGGTTATGGCTAGGGTGCTGAAGTTATCAAACAAGCTCTAGGCAATTCGATATACCATTTTGTTGCCGGACCAGTTAACATTCGGTGAAAAAGGTGAAGCCTGATTGAATCATCATTTAGAGTGTTAAATGAACACCACAGGTGAAAGGTCATCACATGATTCAATGGGTCTTCACCCGGATTTCCATTAAATTTAGGAATATCTGATGGAAGTTTGTGAGGAATCATTGGCCACCAAGGGGCGTAAGCGATTGGATCGTTTGTTAGCCAGTTTAGATCTGGTAACTCTAAAGTCACCACGAAGGGCAACTGTTGATTCAGATTCGGTGAAGCGTACCCAGGATAAGATGGGATCGCCTGAGCAGTGGGTCTTTGCATACCAGCATAGTGCATTTGATGTTGATAACTTTGATAAGGTTGATGGGCATAACCATTATGAAATGGTTGATGTTGTCCATTTTGAATATACGATTGCCCATTACTTGCAAAGACTTGGTGCTCAGATCCTTGGTAAACTTGTTGGAATTGTGGTTGTTGATATTGCACCAGCCATGGTTGTGAGACCATGTGCTGTTGCCCAATACTGGCTGTTTGACCGAGATGAGGGATAATGGTACCCATTTGAGCCTAGGTCACTCTAGTTAAGGAGCCACTAACCGATGATTGTGGTGGTGTCACAGGGACAAGGGGTTGTTGGATTGCGACCTGAGAGACCTGAGGTTGGCATACAACATGTAACGCTTGTACTTGCGACACCATTACAATAGCCGGTGTAGTGGGGATATTTGACATAGGCAAACTTTGTTGCATTGAGTATATAACTCTTGGTTGTTGAGGCAACATTGGCATCCAACCACTCGATTTAATTCTAGCATAACCTGAATTCTATTAGGGACTCTCGTATGTTTGACCTCCTGGAGGAGACAATGAAAGGGCATATTGCCCCCCATATGGCGGTAATCCGATGCTTAAGGGAATTATTTGCCTTTGAGGACTGGACTACCCAAATTGACATTGCGAAGGATCAATTTGCTGAGACTCAACATAAGAGGTTCCAGATATTATTCTGGACGAACAAACGGGAACAGACCATACCGTCGAAACAGCCCCTGGATGGATCCCATCTAGTGATTGTGAGCTAGTTGCGACAGATGGTATGCTAGCGAACATTGTCGGAGTAGCGGCAGGAAGTTCTGTCGCTGCTGTGTCAAATGATACAGTCCTAGATGTCGACGGTTGTTCAGACATATCTAGTCTATCCAAAAGGTTTCCTACTGATTCTACAGGAACTTCTGATAATGGTAGACTAATTTCTGATAAAGAAGGATATAGAGTGACCCCTACTCCAAATTTCGATGGAGTACTAGATGGTGGATCCTCCACAATCTCTTCTATAGCAATCAAACTAGGTGGAAGAGGTAGACCGTCAGGTCCGTAAAATATTTCCGGTGCCAAAGAAGGTATAGATTCTGCAGCGACTGATGTTTGGGGAACGACACCCTCCGAATCAGCTATGGATGGAGCCGGTTCAAGTATAGAAGTGTTTACCCTCACACTAGGATCCATTCTACTGTCCTCTTGTGGCTGTGGAACTTCTTCTGTAATGGCAAGGGTACCAGAAATGTTTGGAGTAACTGGAGTCTCTGAGGGTGTCGGAACACTTGTTCCAACCCGACCGGGGGACTTTGAGCCGGTTAAACGACTTCGCTTTGTCCGGAATAGTTTTGATTCTGGGGACAAAGATGGTTGACTCGTGAGCCTCTGCGAACGACGAGGTTTCAATTGACTTTCTCCCACGATTGTGGATTACTCGATCAACTAAAAATAAAGGGGAAGATGTTCCCGAATTAAATGAATTTTAGACGCTTTGACACAACTTGTTTTTTCAATTTTTAAGAGTTGAGAAAAAACAAAAGATGACTCTAGTCGCCTTCGATTTTTAATGAGCCTGAAGTGACAAGTGCTCAGATGGACCTTTTCCTTTAAGGAGTCTAAAAAGGAATGAAAAAGACTACTCTAGAAATCTAGACAGAGGGATTACCAAACCAATCGTAAAACTGCAGAATACTTTTTACAGTACGGCAGTCAATCTTCCCGAATGTTGTGTTCAGTGCATTGCGATTGATAGGGCAACAGACACGACTTCCTATGGATAAAGGATATAGTCTATTGTGGTCTCCCAAAATATACTCGACGGTATGTGGGAGCACAAGTCCATACTGGCACTTGTCGTCTCAAAGAGGAGGAATCACCCAACCAACAGTGAAAGCGACAGTTACCAGGCTTTATGACGCCGAAATACGTCTCTAGCCTAGACTTCTAGATGTTGTGCGTTAGGTTCCAAAGCTTTTTTAGGTTCATTAAATTTATTTTACAGTTGATATTTCTTAAGAAATTTTCCTTTCAGGTTCACCACGTGATGTAGATGTACAATTCCTAAAATGCAATCTAAGATGATAAATAATCGTTTAATCTTCTTTTTGCAATGAAAATCCTAGCCACTAAAGAAAGAGAGATGATATTCTTTCAACATAGAGCAGAGAGCACACACTAGATGCACTATCCTAAATCAAACCAACAAGAAATCTAAATGAAAATGCACATGCATGTATTTGTTTTCAGCTTTCTTAATGTGTAAATGACAAGAAGAATTCTAAGTACAAATCTGAATTATCTTTTCAAAGCGACATCACTAACAAATTTCTCTTCAAAAACGAAAGGAAGATAATGACGACACTTTACTATTTTGAATTGAAAACTCCTTTCGACACTTGAAAAACTACTAATTCAAATCAAATACAAGAGTAACTGTATAATCGAACATCAAAAACAATAGAATTCTTTTCTTTGACTAAAATGACACTTGCGACACTTTCAAATCAAAAGATGACAGTTCGACTATGCTACTACTTTGTAAAAGAGAACTAAAAATGGCGGAAAATACATAAAAACATTCACAGTTCTTTGCACAATGGAAGCGGAATGATGGAAAGGAATGGGGTTTCCACAGTGGTATACTGATCACAGACAGCAAAACTCCAGAATAGATCTAAAAAGAGTGAAGAAAAACCAAAACTTGGAGGCAAAATTAGCCTTTTCTGATCATCGCACCTGTAACACAGGGAAACAGGGATGCATCCCACCTACTGCATACGGGAGGTGCAATGCATACTGGTTTCCTTGAAGAGAGGGTGCGATGGTACCAGGACGAGACTTTACTTAGCTCTTGGTCACACTTTGCAGCTCAGTTCAAGGATTTAGGCCGAGAAAATGATGTACAACAAATAGAAATCATAGGGGCTGATATAATGAGGTTACTAGAGCCACCACTAGGGAAATTATAAGGTTTGCAAACCAATTGTTCAGTTTATAAACAAAACCTAGAGATAGACTGAAGCAGCATTGATCTACTTTGCACTTGCATAGCAAATGTAGTTCGAAGGCTAGCTGGCTTGACTTCAGGCTCCATCTGTAAGTTTATAAAACAAACAAATGTAGACCAACAAACAATCTATTCGCTCCCTAGTGGAGTCGCCATTTTGTTATCGGGAAATCTAGTGTCCACTCAGAACTGCTAGTCCCACTAAGACTGGTAGCTATCTTAGAAACAAACAAACTAAAACTACTTTCGTTTTCCTTTATGAGAAGTAGATAAGAGTGGAATGAAGGACACCGACCTCAATCTCGCACTTGGTTCCTTGCTCGATTGCTCTCCTTTCTGACAGATCCTTGCCGCTTCTCCTTCGTCTACCCAGCTTCAAAGAGCACCTGTGGAATCAAAGCAGCATAATACTATTGAAGAACAAAGATCTACAATCATAAGCAATATAGGACCAGATGTATATTGACCACACAAATGCATATATCATCAAACATACAAGAATGTGGAGGAAAACTTGAATAGCTTTATTAATATCAAGAATAAGCAAAGAGGATTACAACCAATTGTTCTGACCCAGCATCATCCTCTAGCATGAAAGCCCTTCTTTCACCTCATGAAAAGCTTAGATCACCCAACACTATGATATTCCAACAAGAAACCAACAACACTTCCTTACAAGATACAAAATTCCAGCCTCTGGATCTCTGGGATGAGTGATCCATATATAGATGATTGCAGGGGGGTGAGTCAACTTTTGGGATTTTGATTAGTGTCCTCTCTCTGATAGTTCTTGATTCCACTTGGAGATTGATGATCTCTTACTCATCCCTGGGAAAATTCAGAGAGGCAAGTGTCACAGGAGAAGTTTCTGGAAGATTCCATGATCATCCACCTCGCAAACTGCCTCTGCCATTTGTCCACTCTCGCCCATCGCACCCCATAGAATGGATTTTCAATATGCATCGCACCTCCCATGTGCATTAGGTGGGATGCATTGCACTTTGACCATGGAGCAGGTGAGATGGTCCAGTTTTGACCAGTTCTGAGCAGTTTTTCATGGAGAACTTCTGGGAGATGATGTAATCAGCTGACCTTGTTCTTTTAGGGTATGGAACAACACTTTTAGGGAATTAGGAGCCCTTGGTTTATGGACATGTTTGATTGGGGTTGTAGTGCCCAAAAATTTCTATAACAGACCACCTCCCCCTAGCGAACAGGGATTTTCAAATCAAAGACACAAGTGCATATGAAGTCCTGCTCAAAATTCATTGTTTGAGTAAAGACAAATATTTGAACCATTCTGATGACATTGGCCTTTGGGACTCCAATTTTCCCAAATACCAGTTTCCCCAAGTACATATCTTTCTTGAAATTGTCCATATGTGCGATGCCTGTTACATTCCCAGCTAGAGAGCTATAAGGTCCCCTGACCAAAAGGTTTTGTTCACAATCACAGCTGAGTCAATTAATAAGATGTTGCAAGTCCAACCAAGTCCAAACCTGACCCCACTATCCATTGGGGATTTATTAGACCTGTACACCAAGTTGATTCCCTCTAGACTGGCCCAAATATTTCAAACTTTCATTGTAGAAGAGAGCCACATTCCTAAAGATGCCCCTCCATATGTTTCTGCCATTTTCTCTGAAAGGGGCAAGCATATTGTGGCTATGATATCATGTATTTTGGGTTGTACCACTGATGAATTTATTGATGAGCTCATCCTAGCCTTCATGTCCATTTTCACCCCAAGAAAGCCTCCTGATACTTTGTACAATTATTCCTAATTCATAGCTAAAAGGATGCATGAACAGTTGACTAGAATGCACAATTAGAGAGTATTCAAATACTCATATGTACTATACCATATGTTTTTGTATTATCAGTAAGACAGGATTCCTTTCACCCTCCAAAAGCTTGATACTAGAGGCCAACCCAGGTCTGTCATATTTTGGACACCATTATTCCACAAGTATTCATCACCATAGACTTATATAGACTTCATTGATTCTTTTGTCCATCCAGTCATGACCATGCTGACAAGAAGTCCTTCACCTAGAATAAGTCAAGATATCAAAAGAGTCCTCCAATTTTCCAACCAAAGTAAGGTAGGAGATTGGTACCTTTACCAAAAACACACTAAGATAAGAATCTATGGTTGCCAGCTAGCCCCATACAAACTCCCCAAATACCTCCCCATGAGGTTATTTTCTCTAGAGAATTATAGGCAGATAATGAACTCTGACGAAGTCAACTTGTCTCAGCCAAGAAAAGAACCCAGTTCAAGGTCAAAAATCAATTAGGCCCTTTCATTTGCAATTCTAGAGAAGTCGGGTGGGAAGAAGATCTAATTCTACAACAAATGAAGTTCCAAAATAGTTTCATGTGGAGATATGACCCTCAAGTGTTTATGACCAAACTTAGACAAAAGGTCAAATTGGGGCCTTACATTCATCACCCCATACCGGAGATAGAAAGATATGCCAATAAATCTGAGTGGTTGGAAAACACTCTTGTAGATAGGGATAGTACAAAGGTAGATGTTGAAAATACCTTGTGTGGTTTAGAAAGACAACTTGATGAAAGCTCATTCCTACAAGTACCACAATAAGAAGAAACCATGTGTACCCCTATTTTTTTACAGGCTCCTCAGAATGAGGAAAAGAATCCCAAGAGGAATAGAGAGGGTGCATCCATTTCAGACATGGACACATCCAATGTGCAGTATGAAGACAGTCAAAACAAAAGGCCAAGACTCAATCCTGTTTTAGAATAGGAAGACACAGAAGGCTCAGCAGAAGTAACCAATACTGAATTTGACATGAGCAGGGGCACAACTCCATCTAGAGAAACATAGGAGCCATCTACCTCACACACTCAAATGTTAGAAAGGCAGCTCAGTGTAGAAGTCTCCTCATTCAGTAGGCCTGCTGATAAAGATAAGGATATTAAGGACATGTTTAAAGAAATCAAAATGAGAAATGAGAAACTGAAGGCACAGTCTTATGCACAATATCTCAAGCTTACACCTACAAATCAAACCAGGTTGATGTCATCTTTTGACATCAAGGAGGGAAAGATGCAAATGTCCTTCATAAAACCAACTGTACAACAGCCAAGGACATCAAAAGATTACAAAAAGATTGATTTTGAGGTATTGGCAAGGGATATTCATCCCATTAACCAAATTGAATTTCACAAACAGGATGGAGAAATGATTTACTCCACCCTTATAGGTAAATCCATAGCTTCCCATTAGTTGGAGAATCCATTGAACAATATCTTAGCCCAATATCAGTTAGAGAAGGCTTCCTCACATACCAAGGATACCAGAATCAAGTCCTTGGAAGACTTAGTGATTGAATTGGGACATGATCCCAAGATATCAAGGCCACTGAACAACTGATCAAAAAGAAGAATGATGACATTGCAACACTAAATAAGAAATTGAAGATACCTCAGCTACAACATCCCCAGACATGGGAAGCCTTGGAAAACCAAACCAGGCATGAAGAGTTGATGGACTTAGTCCTCAAACTAAATGATCATTTGAGGGAGACAGAGAAGGAATTGGACAGTTTAATCCAATTAAAGCAGATTGATATTGCCACTACCTCAGTGAATGTCATCCCAACAGTATCAACAGTTGTTCCTTCCACATTGGCTGCCTCATTGGCTCCAATAGCTCCCATGGCCACAACACAATAGATTTCAACAGGGTCTACATCAGTAGCAAGTACATCAGGTGAAGAAGCAACAAAGTTAGTTAAATCTATGGAAGAGATGTCCATACAGGCAACAGAGATGAATAAGCTGAAAGAGAAGGTGACAAGCTTAGAAAATGATTACAAGTTTGCCAAAATCATGCATAAAGAAGAAGTGCAAAAGGCTGCCAAGATGAGTGAGAGAATAAAAGCCATGGAGAAGGACCTAACACTAAAGGAACCCCTTGGGCAGGCTAAGGAACTATTATGGGCCAATATAATTGACTCTGTCAATATTATTTGGCCATCTATTCAAGTGATTTTTGAATAGATAGATTTAATAAAGATGGCTACAGAAGCCATCCAAAGAGTAAAAGAAGAATTAGGAGAGATGCTCAAAGATGCCACCGGAATCATCCAATTCCTTAATAGTAAAAATAACTATGAGCTTCAAGTATTGGAAATAGTCCTCCCAAAGACTTGGACAAGCAATCTCAATAGAGATGACAGTTGGAAAATTAGTAGTTGTTGGATCCCTGCCCTCTCTTCCTAATCGTTTCTTCCCCTACCTTCCCCCCTCCATTAATGACTTCATCTAATTTTTAAATTTTATTTTTTTTAAGTGAAGCTTCTAACTAACATGTTTTCTTTCTTTCTCATTAATTCTTATTTGAGGTTGTGCATCCTCTTTTGGAAATATTCCTCTTGTTCTTTTCATTATAGTTGGAGATAGTCCTTGTAATGACTAACTAAATGGGTTAATGTTAGCTATGATAAGATAATGATTTTAATTTAATAGTAAGTTTAAGTTCCCTTTAGATAGCTTAACTAATAAAATTTTATATTAATAAGTTACCCAAACTTTAATAATAAGAATAATGCTATAGTAATAATAATAATAATATTTAATATTATTAAAATCCATAACATTACTAATCGTTATTATCCCTAGATCTTTTAATATATGTTACATGTTACTTTTTATTGTAGTCCCCAGCTTTATTATTTTTAAATCAAATTTGGTTAACATTTTGCTTAACCAACCAAAAATATTAAAGTAATATTCTTATTTAACTTTAATGAATAACGTTATAAAAATATATTAATATTAAACACTAATACATATATTAACTATTCTAATAATATTATTTTAACTAAATAATTTGACTAGTCAAATCTAGCTGTTTCATGGTAGATTATAGCCATTTGTTCAGTCTACCCTAATATAGCCGTTTTCCAATCAAACCTAGCCATTGGAAGTTCTGCTATCCCTATTTAACATGTAGCCATGATCTGTCTTTTCAACTTGTCCTGACAATGAACCATGCTAGTTGGTTTGAAACGTGTTGCCAAAATTCTTCTGATGTGATTTTTTTGAAAATATTTCTATCATACAAATTATGGATCACAGAAGCTTAAATTCGAATATCAAAAATACATGTTTCTTTATAAACTTTAAATGTTTTTTAATTTTTTTGTTTTTCTAATTTGAAAAGAAATATATATTTTTAAAATTTTCATATATATATATATATATTTTTTTTTTTTTTTTTTTTTAATTTGAGTTTATTTTTGGTTTTTTAGTTTATTTTTAAATGTTTTTAATATTTATTTTACTAGTTTTTTTTTGTTAATTTTCTATTTTTTTAATCTAGTTTGTTTTTAATTAATTTATTTATTTATTTTTTTTTTTTATATATATATATATATATATTTATATTTATGGTTTATGAGATATTTTATTT
This sequence comes from Pinus tabuliformis, assembly GCA_031772625.1. Taxonomy (NCBI): domain Eukaryota; kingdom Viridiplantae; phylum Streptophyta; class Pinopsida; order Pinales; family Pinaceae; genus Pinus; species Pinus tabuliformis. The sequence continues at coordinate 197,858,507 of CM062816.1, forward strand.
TATTTTTTCAATTTTTTGTCTATATATATATTTTTGTTTTCTTAAGTAATCAACATTTAAAAAAAGAAAAATAAAACAACTTGAAAATCATTAAGTAATCATAATTTAAAAAAAAATAAAAATAAAAAATTGGACATAATAAATTTTAAAGTGTGAAAAATAAGTTCTCTAAAAAAGGTATGCTGCATCAACACATTTCAAAATCAACAAGAAAATCACTAACATTTAAAAATAAATATTTATATTTGATACATAAGAAAATTTAAATTGTCAAAAATATGCTCCCAAAAAAAAGAATTGTATTCTGTGTCACCACTTTTCAAAATCGAGTCATGTTTTTACTACCCCTACGAAATGGGTAATCGTATCGGTTATTTAAAGTGCCAAAAACTATGTTCTAAAATAAATATGTGTGTTCTACATCACCCCTTTTCAAAATCGAGTCAATTTTTTGCTATCTCTACGAAACGGGTAATAGTATCAGTTCCCGTTTCAAAGTTTACGTTGTTAATAATGTAAGGGAACAAAAATAACAATAGTGGGCTTCTATGGGGCACAATAATAACAATATGGGGACAACATGGGAAAAACAATAACAATAAGGGGTACAATGACAATAATAATAAGGGAATACACTAGTATTATAGGGACCTAACATGCCCCGCTCCTTCAAAAAAGTGTTGTCCTCAACGCTTGAGTAGTTCTAGATGCTTATGTATAAAATTCTCATCCTCCCATATAGAATCTTTAGCGGCTAAGTTCTTCCACTTGATGAGATACTCTGAAATTGATCAATTTTGCAGTTGTCGACTTCTTGTTCTATGACTGCTTCAGGTTCCAATATGATTTATCCTTCCTCGTCAAGCTCTCACAATATTCTTTGAACTGGGAGCTTGTCAAATATAACCTTATTTAAGCATGAAACATGGAAAACTGGGTGCATTCGGGAAGATGCAAGAAGTTCCAATTTGTATGCCATAGTGCTAATCTTTTGCAACACGTTGTATGGACCATTATACTTTGGTGATAATTTATTATCCTTCTTAGCTTACTTGAGGGACATTTGTTTGTATGGTTGTAGCCGTAGAAATACCCAGTCACCTACATCAAAACTTCTTTTGTTGCGATGTTGATTTGCCTGTTGTTTCATTCTATTATGCACCAAAGTGAGGTTATCCTTTAAGAGTTGGAGAAATTTTTGTTGATGCTCAATGTGATCTTCTACTTCTTGAACCTTAGAATTTTCTCTTAAATATGATGTGAAGGATGGTGGATGATATCCGTAAAGCACCATAAATGGGGTCATTTTTGTTGCAGTATGGAAGGAAGTGTTATACCACCATTCATCAAGAGGTAACCATTTGACCCATTATGTATGTTTATCAGATACAAAGCAACAGAGATATCCTTCCAAACATTTGTTCACTATCTCAATTTTCCCATCAGATTGAGGATGATAAGATGAGCTATGAGCTAACTGAATACCCAAACAAGAAAATAATTATGTCCAAAAATTTCTAGTGAAAATAGAATCTCTGTCACTTACAATAATCTTTGGGTTTCTATCTAACTTTTGAATTGTTTCCATAAATGTAGTAGCAACTGTACTGGCTTTAAATGGATGAGATAATGCATAAAAGTGTGCATATTTGGTAAGTTTATCAACTACCACCATGATGACACTCTTTCCTACGGACTTGGGTAAACCTGTGATAAAATCCATTGAAACCTCCTCCCAATGTTGACTTAGAATGGATAAAGGTTGTAATAGACCTGGGGTCTTAATTGTCTCAACTTCATTTTGTTGGAAAACCAAACAATCTGCCACAAACTTTTGAATATCCGATTTAAGGTCATCCCAAAAAAAAATCTTCTTAACCCCGTGGTAAGTTTTTTAAATTCCCGAATGCCCTCCTAAGGGAGATATGTGAAATTCCCTAAGAATATTTTGTTTGAGTTGGGAATTCTTACAGAGGTATACGATATCTTTGAACCATAATAGATCATTACAAATTGTTCACTAGAGGCGCATTCACTAGAGGATCCCACATCGCAACCATCTATTTCTCCAGATCTCCAAAAAGTTTTGGACAATCATTCCAAGGTATTTGAGACTCCCGAAGGCCTCCCACCTATTCATGATCGCGATAATGCTATTCATTTGATTCCAGGAATGGTTCCTCCAAACATCAGACCTTACATATATGCTTATGCCCAAAAGAGTGAAATTGAATGTATGGTTGCAGAAGTGCTAGAGGCTGGTATAATTCAACCTAGTCAAAGTTCTTTCTATGCTCTAGTAATATTGGTGCACAAGAATGATGGATCATGGCGCATGTGTCCGGATTATAGGGAGCTCAACAAGATCACTATTAAAGATAAATTTCCCATTCATGTCAATAATGAATTATTGGATGAATTACATGGAGAAGTTTACTTCACCAAGTTAGATCTTTGTTGAGGATATCATCAAATCATAATGAATATTGAAGACATTCTAAAAACAACATTTAGAACTCACGAGGGTCATTATGATTTTTTGGTCATGTCTTTTAGCCTTAAGAATGCACCTTCTACATTTCAAAGTTTGATGAATTCTATTTCCAAACCCTTCCTTAGAAAATTTATGTTAGTATTTTTTGATGATATACTAATCTACAACAAGTCTTGGAAGCATCATGTTCAACATGTTGACAGGGTCCTCAAATTATTGGAGGAGAAACAATTATATGAAAATACCTCCAAATGTTTCTTTGGAGTACAGGAGGTGGAATATATGGGTCATATTGTATCTCATGAAGGTGTTAAGGTAAACCCTAGAAAAATTATGTCCATTAAGGAAAGGAAAATCCCCACATCCATAAAGCATCTGTGAGGATTTCTTGGGTTGACAGGGTATTATCACAAGTTTGTTCAGAATTATGTGAGAATAACAACACCTTTAACAACATTACTGAAGAAAGATGCAATTTCTTGGACTCCAGAAGAAACTAAGGCCTTTGAACATCTTAAAGAGGAAATGTGCCAAACACCGGTCTTAGCTACACCAAACTTCACAAAAACCTTTATTGTGGAATGTGATGCCTCAGGAAAATCGAATTGGTGTTTTTTAATGCAAGAAGGAAGACCCATTTCTTTTCAAAGTCATCCAATCAAAGGAAATTATTTACACAAAACTATTTATGATAAGGAAATGGTGGCAATACTACATGCACTTAAGAAATGGTGACCTTACCTAATTATAAGACACTTCAAGGTAAAAACATATCATGATAGTCTTAAATACGTTTTAGAACAAATATTATCTTCATAAGAGTAGCTAAAATGGGTCACAAGGATGTTGGGTTATGACTTTGAAATCATCTACAAAAAAGGGAAACAAAATATTGTTGCAGATGCACTCTCAAGAAAGGACGAGGATGTGGAAACATTGCTTTGTGCCATTTCGATTATCCAAACAATATTGGATAACAAAAGCAAGGGATGAATGGAATAAGGACGAATAATTGTGGGCACTCATTCAAAAGTTACAGCAAGATCCCAATACATCTTGTTGAAAATAGCAACAAGAAATGCTAAAAACATAAATGCTATAAATAGCATTGCTATAGATAGCATTTCAGGATATATTCCAATTTTAATTTGTCCTTGAATTAAAATTCGAATTTAGTCTCACCAACTGTTTGAAAAATAATTAATTAATCATCTTGAGCTAATTAGTTGGATAAATTCAAACATGAAGTCTTTGTGAAGTCATGCAACAATTATCCCTTTGATTGAGGAAGTTATCCCTTAATTAAGGAGATAAGGATGAGTTGTATTTGAGTTGTAATTAGTTAGCTCAATTAACTGAGTTAAGTCCAATTAAATTAGTTCCAAATAGTTGGAGGAACTAATTGTGAGTTCAGTCAGTTAATGCATTCATGCATTCAACTAGTGTTCTCCAAATAACTAAATATTCTCTCATAAATAACTCATGCATGTCAATTCAGACAAAGAACCAGTTGAGATTAAAGTCAGGGACAGTGTACTATCAGTTGCAATAATATTCCCATGAGTAAATATCTTTCATGAAGAAGGAATTCATTTCTTGAGGATTGCTTAGTTTCTACAGAGGTCAGAGCAGTGTGTGAGGTGAGAATCACACAGGTTATAGCTGGAGGACCCAAGGAAAAATGCACAAGGAAATAGGAGGCATGGAGGACAAAGGAGAAAGCATATGTGTTGTCTATTCTGTCTACGAGCAGCAGTGAGGGATTGTATTGAGAGATGGATAGCTTGAGAGCTAAATCTTTGTGTAATCCTGAGATATTTCCACTTGTATGATAATACAGATAGCAGGGTTTTTAGCTAAGGCTTTCCCCAGAGTATTCTTCTGTGTTTCATGTGTGATTGTTTCTTCTTCTCTATTATATGTGTTATGTTTGATCTTTCTCAAATTGATTAAGCTTCTGCAAGTTTGATTGTAGAAGTAGATTAAGTATTTTGCTTTAGTACATTGCATAATCAGTTTAATCTATAGTGAGAATTTCTACACGTCTCATTTATTTAGCTGGTAAAAATGATTCTTTATCATACAAAGATCACTTATACTTTGTAATAATTCCCAACTCAAACAAAATATTCTTTTGGAATTGCACACCTCTCCCCTAGGTGCGAACCCAAGATTTTTAAAAACTTACCACAGGGTTAAGAAGGAATTTTTTTGGGATGACCTTAAATATGATATTCAAAAGTTTGTGGTGGAATGTTTGGTTTTCCAACAAAAAAAGTTGAGACAATTAAGACCCTCGATATGTTACAACCTTTATCCATTCCAAGTCAATGTTGAGAGGAGGTTTCAATGGATTTTCTCACAGGTTTACCCAAGTCCAAAGGAAAGAGTACCATCATGGTGGTAGTTGATAGACTTACCAAGTGTGCATTATCTCATCTGTTTAAAGCCAGTACAATTTCTACTACATTTATGGAAACAATTCAAAATCTACATGGAAACCCAAAGATTGTTGTAAGTGACAGAGATCCCATTTTCACTGGAAATTTCGAACAGAATTATTTTCTTGTCTGGGTACTCAATTATCTCATAGCTCATGTTATCATCCTCAATCTGATGGGTAAACTGAGATAGTGAAAAAATGTTTGGAAGGATATCTTCATTTCCTTGTATCTTATAAACAGACACAATGGGTCAAGTGGTTATCTCTAGCTAAATGGTGGTATAACACTTCCTTCCATGTTGTAGCAACAATGACCCCATCTATGGCACTTTATGGATATCATCCACTATCCATCACATCATCTTTAAGAGAAAATTCTAAGGTTCAAGCAGTGGAAGATCACATCGAGCATCAAAAATAAGTTCTCCGTCTCTTAAAGGATAACTCCACATAGGCACAAAATAGAATGAAACAATAGGCAAATCAAAATCGTAGTGAAAGAAGTTTTGATGTAGACGACTAGGTATTTCTATGGCTAAAAGCATACGAACAAATGTCCCTCAAGCAAGCTAAGAAGGATATAAATTATCACCAAAGTATTGTGGTCCATACAAGTTGTTGTAAAATATTGGTACTATGGCATACAAATTAGAGCTTCCTACATCTTCCCAACTGCACCGAGTTTTCCATGTCTCATGCTTAAAGAAGGTTATAAGTGAAAAGATCCCAGTTCAAACAATATTTGTAGAACTTCACAAGGAAGGAAAAAACATATTGTAACCTAAAGAAGTCACGGAAACAAGAACTCGACATCTACAAAATCAATCAATTTCAAAGTACCTCATCAAGTGGAAGAAGTTACCCGCTGAAGATTCCACATGAGATGATGAGAATTTTATACAGAAGCATCCAAAACTATTCAAGCATTGAGGACAACACTTTTTTTAAGGAGAGGGGCATGTTAGGTCCCTATAATACTAGTGTATTCCCTAATTGTTATTGTGAGTGTAGCCCCTTATTGTTATTATTGTGCCCATGTTGTCCCCATATTATTATTATTGTGCCCCATAGAAGCCCACTATTGTTATTGTTGTGCCCTTACATTATTATTGTTCTTTCGGCTTTGATTATATTGTGACCCCTTAGACTCCTATATATAGAAAGGAGGTTTTGTCATTTGTATCATCCAAAAATTGTTAATTTATGTAATGTAAAGGAGGCTTCCCCCTCAAAGAGTATAATTTTTAAGTCGTTGATATATCTATTTGTGAGTTAGTTGCATAACAGAGGGAAGGGATTCAATGCTGCTCCTTATATAGAAGCAAAAACTTCCTTAGACGAAGGAGGGAATTCAGTTTTTTCTTCTTCAAGCACATAAAAAAATCATGGGGAATTATTGGTCGAATCAAGTGCATATTTTCATATGACTACTCATAGGGAGTGGTTTCATGAGTATGAAAGGTATGATGGTAATGATGTTTTCCTAGGAGATGATTCTACAATAGAAATCATAGGATAATGAAAATTTAACTTTAAGTTCACATATTGAAGGATTAGAACACTCCCTAGTGTTCTACAAATCCCAATATTGCTTGTTTAATTTGACTTGTGTAATCAACATGAGCAATGAATTTGTAAAAATAGTGTTTTAAAAGGAAACCTACGAGATGTTTCATGGGAAAATGGTCTTGCTGAAGAGTTTGGATTGGAATTTTATATAAGTTTTTGGGAAGCACTATTAGTGATGGGTGCACTAATTCCATTCTTCCCAAGGGTGGAGGTAAATAAGGAAAATCTCCTACAGTCTTTGGAGAGAATACTATTCTATGGCATCAAAGAGTGGGACATATCAGAGAGAAGGGCCTTTCAGTACTACATGGTAAAGGTATGCTTAATTGCTCCTTATAAGTTTAATTTTATGAAAATTACTTATATGTAAATAAAATTTGGGTAAAATTCTCTTATGCTATATAGGTAGAGGGAGTATTATTGTTGGTTCATATAGATGTGTTTAGACTTGTGTCAATTCAATCATTGAGTAACTATGTGTAGTATGTCTCATTTACAGATAATTTCTCAAATAATGCATGCATTCATTTCGTTGGGAAGAAATTTGAAGTTTTTAAAAAATTTAAAGAGTTCAAGCATCTTGTTGAGAATTATAGAGAGAGAAAAGTAAAGGTGCTAAGAATGGATAATGGTGGAGAATTCTACGGGAGTGACTTAAATAATTATGTAAGAAGTACAGTATATCAAGGCAGAAGATTACTCCCTACACACCTTAATAGAATACAGTTGTAGAAAGGATGAAAAGGTTGTTGATGGAAAAAGAAAGGAGCATGCTGAGTGGTATTGGGTTAGGACAAGAATTTTGGGTAGAGGAAATGGATATTTCATGTTACATGGCAAATCAATTTCCCCCATTAGTGTTGGAGGATGGGACACCACATGAAATACAAATTGGTAAGAAACCCTATTTTAAACCTCTTATGATATTTGGTTGTGATGCTTATGTACATGTTCCAAAGGAAAATTTGAGTAAACCAAATAATACAATTGACAAGTGTATCTTTATTAGATATAATGGTGGTTTGGAAGATTATAAGCTTTGGAATATAGAAACTAAGAAGGTTATCTCTAGTCAAGATGTTGTATTTAGAGAAATAAAATATGTTTCCAAATAGGAAGTCTTACCAAGGGAGAAAGAACTAAAACAAATAAAGTTTGAATCTAACGCTGGTGGATTAAACTTTATAGAAGAATAAGGACCTCATAGTTAGATATTTAGGAAATTGGTTTGGGAAAGAAAGAAACTAAAACAATATACTCCACCTGATTTCCTTCTAGTTTTTATTTGTTTATTATTGATTATGATCCTAGAACTATTAGGGGAGCAATGGATTCAAAAGATGGAAAACACTAGAAATGCACATGATTAAATAAATGGAATCCTTGGACCAGAATGAGGCTTGGGATCTGGTGGAGTTTCTAGCTGTAAGAAAGTCCTTTGGTCGTAAATGGGTGTTTGAGAAGAAGTTGAATGCAGAAGTAAAATTGGAGAAATACAAATTTCAGTTAGTAATAAAAGGTCATTCCTAGGTGGAGAGAATTGCATTTGGTGATTTTTTAAACTTATTTCCAAGTTAACTTCTATTAGATTTGTTTTATATTTTGTTGTTGCTTTTTATTTTGAAGTAGAATATATGGATGTGAAGACAACATTCCTATATCAATATCTAGAAGAAGAAATCTACATGAACTAGTCATAAGGCTTTGTAGTGAAGAGAAAGAAAAAGTTCGCATGTAGACTGAAAAATCCCCTATATGGGTTGAACTAATCACCAAGGATAAGGTGTCAAAATTTTGATACTTACGTATTGAAACTTTCCTTCACAAGGAGAAAAGTGGATCATTATGTGTATTTCAAATTAATTGGTGATCATATTATCTCTTTGGTATTGTATGTGAATGATATATTATTGATTGGAAATGACAAGTAAATTATTTAGGATGTGAAAACTTAGTTTTCCTCTAAATTTGACATGTAGGATCTCAGTACTACAAATTTTATTTTGACATGGAAATTAAAAGAGATCAAGAAAACATATAACTTTGGTTAAATTAGAGAAATACGTTGAGACAATATTGTAGATTATAAATATGCAAGGATGCAAACTAGTAAAGGTCATTATTCCTATAGGTGTAAGGTTATCTACAAACTTGTGTTCAGGGACACAAAAAAGGAAGAGTACATGTCTTATGTTCCACTGGTTAGTGTGGTTAGAAGTTTTATGTATGCAATGGTATAAACTAGACTAGCCATTAGTGTGAGCATTGAGAAGGTATATGTCAAAACCAGGGAAGGATCATTAGGAAATAGTAAGAGGGTTTTCAAGTACTTTTTTGGCACTATTTCTTATGGATTGTGCTACCAAGGAAGACCAAGACCAAATAGTGTTTTATATACATGGCTTTGTTGATGGAGATTGGGCTAGAGATACATAATGAAAAAGATATACAAGTGGGTATGTGTTTAACCTATTTGGAGGAGAAATAAGTTGGATTATAAAGAGAGAGTCTATATTGGCACACTTGACTACAAAATATGAATACATGGAAGTTGCTCATGTAGAAAAAGAAGCATTATGGTAACAAATATTGTTTTCAAGTATTGGGTTGGTAAAAATTGTTGTACAAATGGGTCGTGATAGTTAGAGTCAAATATTCCTAGTGAAGAAGCCAACTTATAATTCTAAAACAAATCATATCCATGTTTATTATCACTTTGTGAGAGTCATGGTTGAAGACAAGGTGTTGCTAGTTAAGGTGGACACCTTGAAGGATATTGCAGATTCACTAACAAATCATATGAGCACTAAAAAAAATTCTTGTAGTGAAACAATGGGTATTGTTGTGTTGAATCATTGATGAAGATACCATATGGTGCCTAGCATGAAAAGAAAACAACAAGTGGGAGAATGTTGAGTGTTATATATTTTGCACGACTAGGCCCACACATGATTTGAATGTACCAAGTGTACCGGGCATAGTGTGTGGGTGAGGGCAAGGTGATCACAATCACCTTTTCACAGGGATTCATGGTTGGAGAACCCCCACCACAAAATAAATAAATAAATAAATAAACTGGTTGGTTTTTACACCCATTATTGGTTGTTTTCAATACACAATTTTCACTTTTGGTGGTTTTATGGCACATAATTATTGTGTTCCATGATCATTTAATTCCACTTAAGGAATTGTGGCTTCATTCTAACCTAGTTTTATGAATGCTTCACGATATGCATATTGTATTGTAACATTTTTTTGTAAGTAAGCTTTGATATTAACAAAAACAAAATATGATACAAAATTTCTGCAGAAGCAGATTACTGGCCGTTAAGCTGCAGGCCTTGCCCCATGATACCAGAAGAGACTAGATTGACTGATGACTGGAAAAGACTAGATAACAGTAAACTAAGAACATGCACACCACGCAGGGCGGCTATTAGCAAGAGTGGACAACAGACAAAGACAGAGGAAACCTGGATCGAAGACATAATAACCCACTGAGAGGAGGAAAGCAGGGGAGGCCTGGTGGACTGCAGAGTCAGAGGCGTTTGAACATTTCCAGCACCCGAGTTGGGTCTTGACATGTAGATCTGCCCAGGCTTGGATGAGTTGCCCTGCTGGTCTCCTTGTCGCGCGGAATGAGTTGATATTGCGGACAAGATAGACCTTCCTAGAATCTAAAGAAGACCTAACGACAAGCAAACCAACCAGACACTATCTTTCTCTAAATATGCTTCAATAAACAATAGCAAACAAAGGTTTTTAGGGCCTACCTTTGGTCCAACGCAAGCTTGTGGATGCCCTCACTCTTTTGATCCAAATGAGCTCCTCTTCGCGTATCTGCAAACACAAACAAGGCAAACAAATTAAATATCACCTGAAAAACCAATTGCATAAAACATATTTAACATGAAAGTCAAGGAGTCCATGAAACAAATAACATAAGATACTTGTTGAGAAAAATGAGTTTGATTGTATTAATTCAAAAGGAGAAGAACTTTACAACCTCTGCCTTGACGATGTACAAGCTCCTCCTAGGGTCCAACAAGATGTCTCCTCTACTTTGACAAGTTTCACTCACTCTCCAATGGAACCAAGAGGTATGTGATCTTTCCTCTCAAGCTCAACCAAAGAGTCTTAATTTCACCAGCATTTACCCTCAAAATGTTCAGCTTCCAACCCCCCTAGTCCTCACCCCAATGCCTGTATTTATAGTGCAATGGAGGGAAGTTATTAGGTCCTCCTTCAAATAGATAAAGCCCTCCTTCAAAAGGATAGCTCCTTTAGTCAAGGGATTAGCTCCTTCTCTTTTGGGATGCATGAACCACTTCAGAGCAAACAATCCATGTCAAAATTCCTTCTAGAAAACTCTAGAATTAACCCAAAGTGAGTTTTTTAAGATAAAAATTGCGCCTTTTGACTTTCACAGGGGTCCGCACTTGCACCGTTAGGAACAGAGCGGGTAGCTACGCAGCTTTTGTACACAGAAGGTGCGGGACCGCAGGTGACCACGAGAGAAAGTGCGGAACCAGAGTTACATTGATTTTTAATGTCTTTCTCCCATTTCCAAAGCTTGATTTGAAGAGCTGAGGTCTTAGACTTGCTTAGGAGGACAGTACAAGTGATGATAGACCCATACTGACTGCAAATAATCATGGTGACGATATTTTTGTGTAACAGATTGCCCCCTAAAGTGCGAAGTCTGTAGTAGATGAGGATTTCATTTATCATATAGGAAGAGTGAAGTACTTTATCATTTCGAGGATTATCTTGTGGAGAGCCCGATCGGAACCTGTAAAAACATTCAATGCAAGATATATATATGAGATCATATCATCGCTGAGGTAGGCATTCCCATACTCAGATCAAAACTAACTAGAAACCTATCTACTGCTCTGATATAGGAATGATCTTGTAAAACATCATAAGTATAGACTCGTGTGAACACAGTATGGACGCATCCATCTGTTTATGAATAGTCCACAACATAATGAATACAAAATTCCTCGCAGCCTGGATGGTGGAAACTAGATCCAGGGTCTTCATTTCTACTTCCCGAAATAGTACGATTCTATCCATGCGAATAAATGTGTTGATGTCGAACATGGTAGAAACCACTTGATTACCAGCCAATGATGTAAACTGTTAACAAGTGTGAGAGAAACCACCAGTGATGTCAATGGCTCTCAAAGTACCCAGTACAATCCATGAGATATGAGTAAATGTGTTGATGTCGAACATATCACGGAATCCTTCGATTGAAATTCAATGATGTAAACTGTCGTCAAAGGCGAGAAACCTACCATTGAGGCATGCAGATCTCAAGGTACTGACGATTTCTAGATCATCTTTCTAGATAATGAGCTGATGTCGATAGAAAGCGATCCGTCGCAAGCAAGCCCACAACATGAAATCATAGATCAAGTTGAAGAAATTTAGTTGCAAGGACTGACTCAGGGATGGTCAAGATGGATGACAGATATTTTGCAGATGAATGGCTTATTGGCAGTGACCTCTTGAACACATAACGACCCGACAGATGGCTTGGTGACAATTGACCCAAAGTTAATACCCAGAAACCGGCTAAAGACTTTCAATGTGGTTTGATCAACTGTTAGGCAAAGGATTTCCCAACCCAGGTGAATAAAAGTGTCGTGTTCAAGAGTGGTTACAAAGTATGACAAACAGACTCATTTTCCTCTCTTTTCCCCCACCATTTCTGGCAAGTACCTCTTTATTTTTGACAAGCTTGAGGAGGATAACATTTGCTTGATTATAAGCTCATCCTTCGGATGAGTCCAACTTAGTTTAAATTTGAACCCTAAGAAGGAGTGGTGCGTTCCTGTTTGTAATTGAACAGGTCCTTTACTGTGAAATTTTAACGAGTCCAGTATAGGAGAAACTCGGCGTTTTTCAATTTTAGAGAGTCTGAAAAAACTTAAGAAGACTCCAGGGTTGACCTTTTTCATAAATTTGTGTCTCCCAAGCCCAAAAAAGTATAAAATAATACTTGAGAGAACCGCTTGATCTTTTACGACCAAGGAGTACTTTTCGTTATTAGTGTCACTGACCCAAAAAAGTAAAAAAGCGATCAATGACACGTCGTTTTATAACCAATATCGAATTTGAAACGACAAAAATCCGGCAATCTTTTCATGTTTTTTATGGTCGGAAAAGAGCTGTAAGTGGACCGTCTTTTAATTCCGTTTTAACGAGTGTAAAAGAAACGCTCGGCAATCTTTTCATGTTTTAGGAGTCAGAAAAGGGCTTAAAGATGACTCTACTTGTTTTTTCGTTGAAAATGATAGATTTCGCCTGAATAATCCTTTATTCTGCACAAAGACACAAACATTACTCATACCTATTTGAAATGGATAAAGGCGTTGCAAAATACCTTTTCAAAGTGAAACATAAACAAATTTGTGATTTATTTACTCAAAAAACTTATAAAAAGGGCCTTTGTCAATTCATTTTTACCGTTCGAGTTTGGGTGAGAAAATAGTGCTTTTGCTTAGAAAACTTCCCGTGAAGATTGTGGAAAATCCAACCGTCGGAATCGAGCGTCGTCTTCTCCAAGTAATCCACATCATCCTATTCTTCATTTTCAACCGTTTAGTTTTTTGATTTAGCCCCTCATTTTATTTTTTGGGAGGGTTTTTAGGCGCAAAACCCGCACGCGGGGGTCCGCAGGTTTACCATTGCGGACCCCGACTTTTTCTCCATTGGGAAAAAGCTCGGGGTCCGCACCTTCCATGTAGACAAAGTTCGGACCCACGCACTATGTCTAACATGGAGGGTGCGTACCCCGTAGCAAGGGTTTTGAACCTAAAATTTCTCAAAAATGGACCAATCAAAATGTTTTCTAGCAATCTAATTAATCTTTATACTTGATGCAGAGAATATATCATGCTAGATTGGCGTGAACGGGAGCATGAGGACGTGGATACCGCCGCATGGAATCATCAGCCTTCACTTGATGCTTTGAGGGCATGCAGACTGTACAAATTATGGACCATTCCTTACATGAGGGCTCAGGTAGATTTCTTACAGTGGCTGGTTGACAGATGGAGTGTACAGGACCAGTGCTTTTTCATTGGCAGGCACCGGCTCGAAATCGAGCCGGAGGACATTTATTTCTTGACTGGTTTGCCTAAGAGAGGCGAGGACTTGACTCTATTTGGGACTAGGCCAGGTGGCCAGTCTGTCGATAGCCTCCGGCTAGAGTACTGCAACAGCCAGGCTAAAGACAAAGGGATAGACATAAAGACCATATCCCGTCCTGAGCTCATGGTGATTGCGTTTACTGTCACTAGACTTTGTAGAGTTACCGCATTACATGTTGCCACCGGATCCCAGATGCATATGGCAGTTGATTGCTTTCAAGGCACCATCTTCAATTGGTGCAATGTTGTGCTGGCCAATGTGAAAGGCCAACTGACCAGGGCCAAGAGCGGACGACTAAAGACCTTTGGTTATGGGGCTTTGGTCGTGAGTTTTGGCCTGGAGAGGGTTCCTATGCTGATCCCACAGCACCTTACAGTTGGAGCTGGGCTTCCTCGAGAGCCCAAACTGATGCGATGGGTCGCAGTCATGGCCCGTCACCCGGACGAGAGGACAGAGGTTGCTCGGTTCAAACCTGAGTATTTCCAATGGTTGGAAAACCAGGTATTTTCCATTCAGGATTTCCCTTATGCTAGGATATATTTCCATGGTGACCCAGACATGGCTCTTCCACCAGGAGAGCAGTGGGACGAGTCAGGTAAAATCCTTTTCAGCTTTTCCTATTTAAAATTTATTATATATTTTTTATCGTCTCAAAACTGATAGTAAAAATTTCAAATGCAGATGTGGGTCCACAGCGACCAGCCGCTCTCCTGCCTTTCGAGAGGAGGCAACCAGTTGCACCCGCGCCAGCCCCACAGGACGAATCAGCAGAGGTTTTGGCCGAGTTAGAGAGTCATCTTAAGCGCTTGATAGGAGATATTCCTGAGACCACTATTGACGACATTCCTCGTCGACTTCAGCGCTATGTGATTGGAGTCCCGGGACATTTTAGGAGGTTCCTTTGCAAGGTGGCTCGGGCAGTGGTTTCTTATAGAGATCATCACCAGTGATAGGATGATCGCCTTTTGTGGGCACATGTGACATTTTATTTTTTGTACTTATCATTTTTGCCGATCATAAGGTGTTTTTCAACCTATGATCGAAGACGATGTATTTTTTGACACACTCCTATATATATATATATCACTATTACAGGCTTATCTTGTAAATCATATTATGGAATGGTTTTAAATTTACATGTATGAGTATTGAAAATGTCTATTTAACATTCGAGAAGCAATTGAATCTGCTAATGTATTTAAAGACCTTGGAATATGCTGATATTCAATGTAATCAAACTCACGTTCCAAGAGACGCACTCTCAAAAATAATCTTAATAACACTGGATTTCTAATGGCATACACTCTATTAAGCTGTAATACAATGAGTTCAGAATCCAACCTCACTATCAAACTCCGAATCCCAAATGAAATAGATTCAGATAATAACTCAATCACTACACTATACTCTGCAATGTTGTTTGTTGTTTGACCGAGACTTACCCCATGCATAGAAACTAACTCGTCAGAGGGCGAATAGATAACCCAAGCTATGGAAGAGATGTTCTGTGTATTACGACAAGCACCATCAGCAAATCCAATGTATGTTTGGAGAGGCATCGACATCTGCAATATCAAGAGTAAAACCAAGATAAGCAGGAATAATGACGAAAAAAACACTCTCTAAGCTAAGCACACTTTTGTTTTTAAACTAAAACACACCAGCTAGAAAGAAAAAACTATCCTAACTAAAAATCTCCATACCCCATTCTTTTAAGCATAGTACCTCTTCAAGTAAAGGCCATTTCTGGGTTTACCCAAAGAGTCCCCATCAAAGTCTACCAACTCATAGGCCCCTTTTGCTAGCTTTCGCTTAACAATATAGGGACCATGCCACATAGGAACGAATTTCCCAGCGCCTAATTTATCATTAGCTTGATCATACAATAACACTAGGTCTCCTTCCGAAAAATTTCGAGGGGTCGCATTCCGATCATACTGAGCTTTCATACGTTTTGCATGAGTCTCGATTGCCAATGCAGCATCACGTCGATTCTCATCTAATTGAGCTAAGTATAACAAACGCTTTTCCTCTTCGGAAGTAGCTGGAAGTAACTTGATGGCCATTTGCAGTGACGGGATTTCGCACTCAATGGGTAACACAGCTTCCAAACCATAGACTAGTTGGAAAGGAGTGAACCCTGTTGATGTTTTTACTGAAGTTCGGTACGCCCAAAGCGCTGAAAATAGCATGTTGTGCCAATTCGACCGATGAATCCCAATGATTCGTCGG
Source organism: Pinus tabuliformis (assembly GCA_031772625.1). NCBI lineage: Eukaryota > Viridiplantae > Streptophyta > Pinopsida > Pinales > Pinaceae > Pinus > Pinus tabuliformis. Next base: position 197,874,409 of record CM062816.1, read on the forward strand.
ATCATGATAACTAAAACTTTGTTGATGGATTCAACCAGACCATTTGCTTGTGGATAATAAGGGGTTGAACTATCGTGACGTAAACCAAGCTGGAATGTAAGTTCGGTCATCATAACGTTTCGAAAATGACGCCCATGATCAGTGATTATCGCTTTTGGGACACCAAACCTAGCAATTATATGATTGAACACGAAAATTGCAGCTGTCTTGCCGTTTGCCTCGAATGTAGGCATCGCCTCGGCCCACTTAGTAAAATAATCTACCGCAAGGATGATATACGCATGCCCCCCGGCCGAGTGAGGGTTACATGTAATAAAATTGATACCCCATTTGGCAAAAGGACCAACGGCAATTATAGGGTGGAGAGGAGCAGGTGGAGTGTGCATCTTACGATCAAAAATCTGGCAGTTGTGGCATTTTCGGACCGCCGTAATACAATCTTTAAACAAGGATGGCCAGAAATAGCCAGCGTGCAATATCTTTTGGGCTGTGGCATACCCAGACATATGACCGCCACATGCTCCGGAGTGACAGTCATTTAGAACTCTCTCAGCCTCTTCATGAGTTAAGCAACGTCGAAAAGTAGAGTCCGCCCCATGGCGATAAAGAGTATTTCCAATAATTTTGAATTGTTGGGACTGGAAGTGAATTTTCCGACGTTCCGACCTTGAAATTTCTGGCCGAAAGGATTGGGTCTGGAGATAGACAATGATATCCCCATACAAAGGATCTAAAGTGATGATTAGAAACAAAGATTTGTCCGCAATGGGCTCCTATGCCACAGTTTCTGTGTCAGCACACAGGAAGTCACACATTAACTCTGCAAAAACTAAAGATTTCTTAGACTTAGATTTCTCAAACTCCAAGTCGAACTCTTGCAGGATAACGATCCATTTAGAGTACTTGCCCCCTAGCAATTGTTTGGTAAAAATGTAGATCATAGTGTTGCAATCTGAAATGGCCGTAGTTTTACGTAGTAAAATGTAGTGACGAAAACGGTAGACAGCTTGAACGGCTGCCAATGCCAATTTCTCCACATGTGAGTATTTTAGCTCAGTTGGATTTAACGTGCGACTAAGGTAATATATCACATGTTCCATTTCGAATTCATCTTCCTGAACTAAGACCATTCCAATGGTGGAATGGGAGGCAGCGAGATACAAAAATTAATCCTGGTTGTAGTTGGGAGGATGCAACAACGGTGCATGGGTTAATGCGTATTTGAGTGCATCAAAAGATTTCTGAGCTAGCTCATCCCAAGAAAATTGAATATTTTGTTTCAACAACCATGTAAAACCCTTTGTAACCTCGGCGTAGTTAGGAATGAATCGTCGTAAAAAGTTTGCTTTCCCCTGCAAACTTTGGAGTTGGTGAAGACTCAAAGGAGGAGGCAAATTGATAATAGCTTCGACCTTCGAGGGATCAACACGAATGCCGGCTTTCGAAACTACAAATCCCAGCAATCGACCCGTTTCTATACAGAAGACACATTTGTGTGGGTTCAACCGAATATGATAATGCCTACACCTCATAAAGATTGCTCGTAAGTGGACGAGGTGATCAGCTCGATGTAGTGAATGAGCAGGCAAGTCATCGAGATAGGGTTGCACAATGTGCTTGATGTCATGAAACGCATAAGACATCGCCCTCTGAAAAGTTGCTCCGGAATTTTTAAGCCCAAAAGGTAATTTGCAATAAGAAAATGTCCCCCATGGACAAATAAAAGTCGTTTTTGGTTGATCGGCAGGTAGAATGTTGATTTGATTGTATCCGGAAAAACCATCCATAAAGGAAAATATTTCGCTGCCGGCACAATCATCAATGATTTGATCGATATAGGGAGTTGGGTAATTTTCCTTTGGACAGGCTCGATTAATGTCCCTATAATCGATGCATATTCTTATTGTCCCCTGTTTTTTGTTAACTGGAACAATATTCGATACCCAATCCGTTAGTGGGATCGGATAAATGAAACCTGCTTTCAACAGTTTTTCAACTTCTGCTTTAATTGCAGCAGCTTTTCGTGGGTGAATCTGACGCAAACGTTGCTGGACGGGTTTAGCGTCCGGGTAAGTCTTGATCTCATGAACAACAATTGCGAGATCAATTCCTGGCATTTCCTCATAGGACCAGGCAAACACGTCGCAGAATTCTTGAAATAGGACCTTATATAATTGAATTTTGTCATCTATACACGAGGCACCTATATGAATGTTCTCAACAATTCCGAGCTTAACTGAAATGTCAATGGGAATAGTTCGAGAGAAGTTTACCAAATTTAACTCTGAATCGGGATGTTTCATTGGATTCTGAGGTTCCTTGACATATTCGGTCGTAAAGATTGATGAGAAATTATTTTCAAAATGATCATCCTCAGGTAAAAACGAAGATCTGTGATGGAGATCTTCCCATGGTAAATCATCTACACATAGGATTTCACGAATTTGCTCATCAGAGTGAACAAGTTTAGAAAACGTAGTTAAATCCGAGGTTGATGTGAAAAGTGATTCCTCACGGACCACATTCATTAAGTCTTTTTCGGTTGAACACGGGTCGGAAAAAGACTGCACAACTTCATAGGCAATTTCATATGGACTCAAAGGCATGGAATTACCAAATGAGTCTATTTCAGATTCAGAAGGAACGATCCAAAGATCGTCATAAAAAATAGTGTCTGATGTAATCATACGAATAGTTGCAAATGAAGATGATGTGTTGATTGGAGGAAAAGGAAAAGTTCCCAGTAAACCGGCATCTTTAACTAATCCTACTCCAACATCCTTATATGGGATAGTCGTTTTACCGACGTGCTGAATACTCTCCGAAGAGGCTGGGTCAGATGAAAAGTAAGCCAGCTGGTCTATTGTTACGATCTTTCCATTATGTGGAAACTTTATGACTCTAAAGACCGATGAAACGACCGCTGTCATAGCGTAAGACCAACTTCGACCCAAGAGAAGGTTGTAGTCTAGAGGTGCATCAACCACTTCCACATTTAGACTAACGGTTTTTCCTTCAACCCCTATAGGCAAATCCTGTAGAATGCCAAAAGGATGAAACCCACGGCCATCAAAGGCCTTAAGAATTGTCGGGGATTGATTTAGTGAAGGAGAACCAAGCGATCTCCAACATTGTATCGACATAATACACGTTGAGGCTCCCTCATCAATTACAGTCCGATGAATAGGCCTGTTTTTTACTATCACTGGAATCTGGAAAGCCATTTGATGAGGCAAACGCGGTGTATTATTTACTAGATCAAAGATTATTAGGTTCGGGTCCTGAACATCAACAGCTCCTATAGCCGACAAAAGTAATTTACGTTGTGCTGGGCATGATTGCAGCACTTCCAAAGCCGACATTGCTGAGGGTGAAACAGCTAAATCCTCAACAATGTTATAATTCTGAGCTGCTCTCGCATGTGGATTGAAAGCTGACCTTCGAAGTGCACCCTTGGCGGGCGGTTTGATTACTAAGTCTGGATTAGGTTTCTCGATCTGTAGTGGATCAGAACTGGGAGCTGAGGTTGATGGATTAGAATGAGAAGATTCTGCTTCTTTGCCATCAACAGGACTTTTACTGCCATAATCTTGCGATCGAGTCGTAATCCTTACATGGGACATCATCAATATGGGTTCTTCATTGGCACTCGAGGAAGAACCTATCATCTTGCTATCTTGATTTGGAAATGGATCCTTCAAAACAACAGGAGTTTGGGAACCTTTGACGATTTTCGCAACCTCTGCTCAATGAGGGCAGTCTCTTGTGAAATGTTCTTCGTCACAAATGAGACACGGATAACGAGGTTTGCGCTTTTCATCATTGGATTTCGCCTTTTCAGGTTTCTCCTTTGAACTTTTATCCGTTTTATTCTTCTTCTTTCCTTTCTTCTTCCCACCGGATTTTGATTTAGCTGTAGATGATTCTACAACGTGAATATCGGCGGAAACCTCTGCAGAAGAATCTCCTGTCAGGGAATCAGGCAAGGTTATGATAGGAGAAGAATTCTTGGAAGACTTCTTACTTTTAGTGTTAACCATACCAATCATACCGTCAGCGGCATGAGATCCCGAAGGAGCTGTAGTGATTTGATTTGACTTGGGAAGATCGGGGATCTTTTCGTGTAACGTACCTGACTGAGTATAGACCAAGTCAAGGTACTGTGCTTGAGCAATCACTTGCTTCTCAGTAACAACTCCGGCTTTAGCAACATCTTCAGTGATCCTTGGCAACAAGGATTTTACAAACCACTCAGCCAAGATTTGATCCGGAATGAATACCTTCACTAAACGTCGTCGACGTCTCCACTCATGAATATGATCTGAAATATACGTGGATGTCGATTCTTTTAGCGAAGTTAACAATTCCGTGCCATTGTCATATCGGACTGGCAACTGGAAATGAGTTGAAAACGAGGTAGCTAACTGACTAAAATTATAAAAAGTGCCTCGCGGTAACTCAATGTACCACTTGGCCGCGAGACCAATTAGAGTGCACTGGAAAAGTCTAAGACGGATCGAATCATCTGTGACGGAGTTAGAGGCACACCAGAGGTGGTAAGTCATCACATGGTTTGACGGGTCCTCTCCAGATTTACCTTCGAACTTGGGAATGTCACTGGGCAACTTATTCGGCATTGGCGGCCAAAACGGAAGATAATTAATCGGATCGTTCGTTAGGCGCGACAATTCTAGTAAGTCCAAAGTTGCAATAAATGGTAACTGCCGATTAGGATCCCTAAAACTCTGGGTCATGAGACCAGCCCCAGGAGGAGGATATCCAGGATAAGTAGGAATAGGAATCGCGTTCGGGATATTGTATCCTCCCGAAAAACCAAGATTAACCGAACCGTACTGGGATTGTTGAGGTTGTTGATAAGTGTACCCAGGATACGGTTGATACTGATAAACTGGCTGCTGGACAGCAGGACCGAATTGGTACTGTCCTGGTACGGTTGATAGGTGAATTGAGGTTGACTGGTGACAACCGTACTTAAACCAGGTTGTCCTGCAGGCATCTGAACCATAGTTTGAATGGTGCATCCAGACGGTGGTAAAGATGTCTGAGGAGTAGATACGGAAACAGTAGAAACCGGAGCTGTCGATACTCCAGAAGTAGGTGGGGTAGATTGAACAGATGTTGCGGCAATTGCAGCAGTCATTTGAGATGGAGTACGAGGCACAGTAGGCCCAGACTGTGAAACTACCGAAGGTACAGAATTTTGAATGTTAGACTGGACTGGTTGCTGGGGTGAACCAGAAACTAAGGGTTGTCTAGTTTGAGATGACAACTGTACACCTGGCTGCAACACCTGTTGAGTTTGCGATGGATCCCACACTATATTCGTTCCGAGGTACTACCCCATAACAGGTTGAGAATATTGAGGACCATAACCGGGTTGAGGGTAGGTTTGATAGTTGAAAGGTACATTTCCCATTCCTTGAACATAAGATTGACCTTGGGGTGGTTGGAAACCTTGGTTCGAGTACTGACCTTGGGGTAGATATCCCTGAGGCATGTACTGATACTGGGGTTGACCTTGAGATATAAATTTATACTGGGGTTGACCTTGGAGTACATATTGAGTCTGGGGTTGACCTTGAGGAACGTATTGTACCGTAGGTACGTACTGTCCTTGAGGTTGCCCCCCAGATGAAAATTGTGTACCTTGAGGTTGCCCCCAGGCGTTAATTGAGGCTACCCCCCAGGCGGTAACTGGCCACCTTGAGGTTGAGAATTGGGAATAGAACCTGACATCATAAGAATGTCTTCTACGCTCAACGGCTTTGCACCATTGCTTCCAGTGAATAACCCTTGTTCAATGGGTTGAGGAGATGCTCCCGAAAAAGTACCAGAAAGTGACTGATACCCAGAGGGAACAGAAGGACCGCCGTACAAAAAAGATTCAGGTGATTGAGTAAACATGGACAACTGACCTGACATATTTACGGGAGTATAAAAACCTCTAGGATGATAAGGAGCACGAGGTGGTGGAAAACTTAACACTGGGTTTTCAAAATAATTAGTCAAAGAAAGATACCAAGTAGTACTTCTAGGTGGACTGTAAAAAATTGATTCATGCTCCCTTAGATCAATAACAAGTTGATTTTCAGGGATAGGGATGCCTACTTCTTCTTCCGAAGCAAGTTCTTCAATAGCTATCAAACCAGAAGGAAGATTTTCGGTGATTACTCTTTCTACCCTAGGTGAATTAGGACCACTAGAAGTTGGAGAGACAAACCCCGATGTTGGAGTAACAGGTTCAGATATCTCAGGTTCTTCACCTATATCACTAGTAGATGAAAAGCTACCAGCAAGTTCGGAAACAGAAATAGATTCAGGATTATAACCTGTTTCTAGAGTTTGGTACTCAGGATGTACAACCAATGAAGACTCTCCTTCTTCAGGTGAACCAACTTTACTGCCACTAGGAGTTACAAGGACTTTCAAGCCTTCAAGATGGCTCGGGACTTCTTCAGGAGGTTGGCCCCGAAGTCTACGGGACTTCCTCAGTAAATCAGCCACGGTTACAAACTCAGGAGACTGGCCCCGAAGTCTACGGGACTGTCTTGGTAATTCAACCACGGTTAAAAACTTTTAACTACTTCACACGCAAACAAAGTAAAATCTCAATGAAAAACACCTAAAGCCTCTAAAGAACCAAACAAATTTGAATCACACGCCTAAAGAATCTAGAGATCAAACACACACAAACAGTAACTTTCCGGACCGAAAACACTAGTTGGTGATGAAATCCAACGTCGCAGAATTCAGTACAGAAATGGCGGTTGGAACAGTTACCCTGAAAACCTGCTTAATGAATAGACTGGACCAAGTTCCTCCACTTAACCGTCTCGAGTGAAGTGAACCCCTCAGAAAATCCAAGTGAGTCTAGCCGACGTCTGCTCCAGGTACAGTGGGATCTTCCCACCACTGTCACCTTAGGAAGAATCCTAAAGAATATGGCCACTAAGGTTACCAACTGAGACAAATACACCTGGGGGAACAGTCTACGATCCGATATGCACGCAAGGGCAGTGTAGTAAGCTCAATCCTCTTGAAGGCTCCTTGACATAATCCAAGGTTTACCAACAAGTGACCCCAGGCTCCTCGACAATGGTTAATTCGAGGTTTACCATTTTTAATACGTGAATATCTGGCGTCGTTCCCAATGAGGAAGGATTGATTCCCACACTGGTTCAGACACGATCTCGTGTTTCTCCTTTAAGAGGAGCTTTCCCAGAGCATAAATGCCACAATTGGATTTCTTCCTACCACAAGATACAGCTACTTGTTTGTTTTTACTGTCTTGGAGAGTTAATTACTCTCCTACTCCAAGACACTAGGCTAAGCTAAGTTGGTGTATCAGAGCCCTAGAAATAAAATGTTACTAGGTGAATTTTAATTTAAGTGTTAATTTTAGTGGTTGTTGTTTAAGTCAAGAGGTGGCGGAGATGAAACTCGTGGTGTAAAGACTCGACTCGAAATCACTAAAGAGATGCACCTAGGATGATTTAAACAATCTTTTCTCTTCAATGAACTTCTAAACTAAGAAAGAGTTTGAGAATGCAAATACTTTGTAAACACAAATCTTTCTCAATTAAACAAATTAAAAGAAGATCTTTTCCTTTCCAAAGCAATCAAAACGAGACAACTAGCTATTTCACACAAATTTCCCTTTTCTTTTCAAAGCACTCAATCACTACAAAAGACAAACTTTTCCAAAAGAGATTTTGTTTTTTATATTTTGTAAATAAGACACTCAAAACTAATGAAAATGACTAACTTTGAGAGCTACAAACTATAAAAAGCTACTTGAAGTCAAAGCCTACTAAAAGCCTTTTTGAGGATGTTTTACTTAGCTAAATGTGAGCTAAGGACTAATTTATGCAGAATCACAATTAGTCAAAAAACAAGCAATCTTTCGTTTTCTTTTTTTTAAAATGAAAATTCCAAACTTTCAACTACAAGCTTTTCGAAATTTTGAAATGAGAAAACTCAAAGCGAATTCCTCAACAAGGGGAGATTTCATAAATGGTCAGACTCACAAGAAGACCAGTAGACACCAAGGTAATCTGAGGTCCCTAGGGCTTCTAAGCTCAGAGCCACTACACAACCAAAACGAAAAACAAACCCAACAAGCAAAATTCCTAGGAATTCCACCTAAAACCCTAATGCTAATGAAATTAAACCAAGGAAAGTTTTTGACAGGGAACAAGCAGGTCTGGGCAATGGCTAAAACTTATAAACAAATTCTAAACTGATAAAAAAGAGAAAAATTTAAAATTTTTCAAATTTTTGACAGGGTACGCAGGCAACCTATTTACACAGGTGCATCTACGCTCTGTGCACAAAGCAAAAGTGCGTACAGGTACGCACTGTGCTTAACTCAGAGGGTGTGTACCTCCCCCAAAACTATGAAAAATGAAAACTAACTCAAAATTAACTAAATTCACCCAATCCCACAATCATCAAGTCAAAAACAGAAACAAAAAATATAGTTTCTCAGGTCAAAGTATAGACAAAGAAAACAATCAAGTCCCCAACGGAGTCGCCATTTTGTCGCGCGGAATGAGTCGATCTTGCGGACAAGATAGACCTTCCTAGAATCTAAAGAAGACCTAATGACAAGCAAACCAACCAGACACTATCTTTCTCTAAATATGCTTCAATAAACAATAGAAAACAAAGGTTTTTAGGGCCTACCTTTGGTCCAATGGAAGCTTGTGGATGCCCTCGCTCTTTTGATCCAAATGAGCTCCTCTTCGCGAATCTGCAACCACAAACAAGGCAAACAAATTAAATAGCACCTGAAAAACCAATTGCATAAAACATATTTAACATGAAAGCCAAGGAGTCCATGAAACAAATAACATAAGATACTTGTTGAGAAAAATGAGTTTGATTGTATTAATTCAAAAGGAGAAGAACTTTACAACCTTTGCCTTGACGCTGTACAAGCTCCTCCCAGGGTCCAACAAGATGTCTCCTCTACTTTGACAAGTTTCACTCACTCTCCAATGGAACCAAGAGGTATGTGATCTTTCCTCTCAAGCTCAACCAAAGAGTCTTAATTTCACCAGCATTTACCCTCAAAATTTTCAGCTTCCAACCCCCCTAGTCCTCACCCCAATGCCTGTATTTATAGTGCAATGGAGGGAAGTTACTAGGTCCTCCTTTAAAGGGATAAAGCCCTCCTTCAAAGGGATAGCTCCTTTAGTCAAGGGACTAGCTCCTTCTCTTTTGGAATGCATGAACCACTTCAGAGCGAACAACCCACGTCAAAATTCCTTCTAGAAAACTCTAGAATTAACCCAAAGTGAGTTTTTTAAGATAAAAATTGCGCCTTTTGACTTTCACAGGGGTCCGCACCTGCACCGTTAGGAACAGAGCGGGTAGGTACGCAGCTTTTGTACACAGAAGGTGCAGGACCGTAGGTGACCATGAGAGAAAGTGCGGAACCAGAGTTACATTGATTTTTAATGTCTTTCTCCCATTTCCAAAGTTTGATTTGAAGAGCTGAGGTCTTAGACTTGCTTAGGAGGACAGTACAAGTGATGATAGACCCATACTGACTGCAAATAATCATGGTGACAATATTTTTGTGTAACACTCCTGATGGTTCACTCTTCTGCATGTTGGAGGGCTTGTTGTCTTGCCCAATGGTTTATTTCAGAAGCTTGATCAGCACAGTGAGTTTCTTATCCATGGTATCGACTTGTTGGTGGATCGCGCTCAATTTAAATTCTCTGCTTTCCACCACTGCCATGTGGTCATGCGACATAGTTTCGGTAAATTGCTTGAGCTTACGCAGTTGTTCCACGTGTTCACCTTGGACATCCATAGCTTTGGCGAGGAGGGTCTTCATTCGCCAACCTTCCACTTGAGTTCTTACGAACTGAGTGGCTTGAGTGCTGGGAGTTCCCGGGTCCTGGAGCCAGTCGACTTCTTTCCCAATTTGCTGATCAGAGAGCTTACTTTCCTCGTCCTAGACAGTGGCTTCTAAATCAATGATTTTGCGCTTGTTCCGTTGCGAGGTTCGCCTCTCAAACATCTCTCTTGCCTGCTGCAGATCATTGTTGGCAGATTTGTTGCGGCTAGTCTCCCCAGCCATGGTGTTGCTGTCTTGCCTAGCTGTATCCCGAGCGCTGTTTGCAGAATGAGGAGGAATGGTTTTGCTGCACACTGAGACAATGTTTATCGTTGGACAATTGAGAGTGGTTTAATAACCAAATTCGGGGAGGTTTCCGGTGTGTGATCGATTAATTTTGTGCAACTTGCACGTCAGATCACCATAATTGCTGCGTGATGGAGTTTTGGTTGGGTTGTGGGATAATTGAACCCGTCTACGGTCACCGTGCCCTGCTTGCTCCAAATTGTGCCATGTGTCCCTGTTCCTTATAATGTTTCGGCGGCTCATATCACCACAGATTGTGGCCCTGCACAAATCTTTGTCACTTGCTTCTGTCATGGTCGCCCTCATCCTGTGTGTCCTTCGCATTCTGCGGGAAATTAATGGTACACGCCTAGTCAGCCTATTCATGCAATTATGGCATTGGGCTATTTGACCCTCCGGTCGGACTCCTCTGCCATCACCATATCTAATCATGAGAGTTGGATGCATTTGCTCTTTAATTGCTGGTTGTCAACCTGCTGCCAACAGCTGTCCCATATTTCGTTGGGGTTTTCAATCCCGTGATTTGCCAAGTGGTCAGCAACCGCATTGGCATTTCGCCTTACCGCCTGAAAGATGAGGCCTTTCATTGCTCCTATCAGCTTGACAATGTTGTCTGTGACCTTGGACAATCGCCAGTGTTTTGTGACTCTACTGGCCGGCATTCCTCCATGGATTTTCCTAGCCACATTAATGGCCACCTCAGAGTCTCCCTCAATTACTGCTTTTCTTGTTTGATTAATTTGGAGGATTCTTAGCCCTTTTTCCAGTGCTGCAAATTCCATTTCATTATTTGTGCCTTCCCAAAGAGCTTTGTTGTATATGTAAAGTATTTCTCCTTCATGGTTTCGGATGATTCCTCCATTGCCTGCTTGGCTGGGATTGCCTCTCGAGGCACCGTCAAAGTTTAGTTTTAAAAACCCTTCCGGCGGTCGCCTCCAGCCCCTCGGCTCTGTGTTTAGGTTTTGCTATTGCCCGATGGATCCAAGTTGTTGTGCGTTGAGCAGGTTGAAGGCATTCAGAATTCGTTGGTCCTCGGCCGAAGGATGATTATCAGGGTCTGCCTTGCATTTTACTAGGATTAATTGGCGCATGTTTTGGATTAAGGTTCTATGCAGGTACTCTATATTTTTGTGCTCATCTTGAAATATTCTGTGATTTCTTTCTTTCCATAAGGTCCAAGTTATGAAGCCTGGTAGAATTTTCCATATGTTGTTGATTCTTGTGTTGTGGGAGTACTTGCTAGGCCAATTCATGATGGTATTTTGAATGGATTCCCTATCTCTGTTTGTTTGCTGCAATATAGTTTCCATCCCTTGCCATAGTTGATCAGCCCAATCACAGGAATTGAAAAGGTGGTTCATGTTTCTTCTACTTGTTTGCACATAGGGCATATGGAGGGGCCTTCAAAACCCTTTCTGCGCAGGTTCTCCCATGTGAGAGTTTTTCTGCTCATGAGGAGCCATAAAAAGGTTTTTATTTTAGGCCAGAATATGGTGTCCCAAACCTTGTTGCTCCATTGTATCGCCTCCATTTGCTCCAAGAGTTCTAGCTGTTCTCTGGCCTCTTTGAGAGTGTAGTTCCCGCTTCCTTTCATACCCCATCTCAAGATGTCGTTTTCTATGGTCTTTCTGATAGTGTGATTGTTTATGCATTTCAGGAGGTCCTTTGTGTTGTCGTTTTCTTCAATTGGGTTCTCAACATCCTGGATAGCCCATTCTCTCCATTCCTGGTCGCGGCTGTTAGGGTTCCAGTAGTGGTGGACTGTAAACTTTCCCCTGTTCTAGCATTCTGCTTTGAACTCTTCTAGCTCTGGTTGTTCCAAATTTGGGAGCTGTTGCCATGCATCTTCCCAGAAGAGGGTCGTTTCCCCGTTGCGGATCTCCCAGAAGCTGTGGTCCTGAATTAAGTTGCGGTTTCTTCTAGCTAAGTTCCATATTGGAGAACCCTCAAGTGTTTCCTGTATCCTGATTAGGTCCTGATTGTTGTAGTTAGGAGTGTATTTCTCCTTCCAGTGCCTGGCCCAAGGTAGGTTGATTTCCTTCAGCCAGCGCCACCACAACTTGGCTCCACATGTCATATTGATGGTGTGGGGGTCAATTAAGCTTAAACCACCTGCTGCTTTCAAGGTACAGAGCTTGATCCAGGCTACCAGTGCCCATTTTCTTTTTTCCGCATTGCCACTCCATAGAAAGGATCTTTGGATGTTTCTAATCTTCTGCATGACACCACTGGGGGCCGGCATGATGGATAGAAAATATTGCGGTATGGCCTGCAGTACAGCTTTGGTGAGGACAAGTCTCCCGGCGAAGTTAAGAGCCATGTGAGTCCAATGCTTGCATTTTTTCTCCAGTTTCGCTAAGATGTTTTCCCAGTGAGTTTTTTGCCAAGGCTTAGTAGTGAGAGGGGCTCCCAGATACTTAGAAGGGAGAGAGCCTTTTCGGAAGCCAAGAATGCTGGAGAGATGGTTCTGGATGGCGGGATGAGTGTTAAAGAAGAAGATAGTCGATTTGGCATGGTTTATCTCTATGCCTGAAGCTTTGCTAAACAGATGAAGAATTTTTTTGAAGGCCATAGCTTCTTTGACGGTTGGAGAGCCATGCAGCATTGTGTCATCGACAAACTACTGGTGCGTTGTGGCAGGTATCGAGGGGAAAGGGTGTAGGCCATTAAGCTTTCTTTCCTCTCTTGCTTTGCGAATGAGCCTGCTGAGCCCTTCCATGAGGATTACAAAGAGGAAGGGGGAGAGAGGGTCTCCTTGTTGAATGCCTCGGGAGGGGGAGAAAGGAGAAGAGGGGGAGCCGTTTACTAGAATGGAAAAATTGGAAGATTTGATCAGAGCAAGGATCCATTTGGTCCATTGCTTGTCAAAGCCAAAGGCATTTAGAATGGCCTCCAAGTAATTCCAGTTGATTTTGTCAAATGCTTTTGAGAGATCTAGCTGTGTTACACTAAAATTTGTCACCATGACTATTTGCAGTCAGTATGGCTCCATCAATAGTCATACTATCCTCCTTGGCAAGTCTTATACCTCTGCTCCTCATGTCAAACTCCAAGAAAGAGAGAAAGTCTTTAAAAGTCAATATAACTCTGGTTACGCAGTTTCTCTTACCCTTACCTGCGTGTACGCACCTCAAATACATAATACCTACGTACTTGTACGATCTGTCTGTAAAGGGGTGGGTGCGTACTCCTGTAAAGGTCAAAAGGCGCAAGTTTCACTTCAAAAAAGTTACTTGTGGTCAATTCTAGAGCATTCTAGAAGATGGTTTGACGTGGATTGAGCGCCTCCAGATGGTTCATGCATCCCAATGAAAGAGGAACTTATCCCATGAAGAGGGGAGCTATCCCATTGAAAGAGGGGCTTATCCCATTGATGGTGGACCTGATTAACTTCCTCCAAAGCACTATAAATACAGGCATTGGGCCAGAGGGAGGGGAGGTTGAAAGCTGAACATTCCTAAGGGTAGATGCTGCTGAAATTAGGACTCCCTTTTAGAGCTTGAGAGGAGAGATTCCAATCCTTTCTTAGCTTCATTTGGAAGTGGGTGAGCTAATCAAAGTAAAGGAGAACTCTTGCTGGACCCTGGGAGTGACCTGCACAACACCAAGGCACTGGTTGTAATGGTTTCTTTTGTTTCCAATTAATGCAATTAAGTTCATTTTTCTCAAAAAGTTGTTATATATAATTTGTTTCATAAACTCCTTGGTCTTTATGATGAATATGTTTTATTATATGAGTTATTCAGGTGCTATGTAATCGTTTGCTTGTTAGTGAATGCAGGCTTCAAGGAGAAGGAGCTCATCTGGATCGAAGAGGCTTGGCTGCTGCAAACAAGCGTTGGACTAGAGGTAAGCCTTAAACACCTGGTTGCTTTTATTTTAAATGCATATTTAGGGAAAGATAGTGCTTGATTGTTTTGTTTGTCACTAGAAAGCCTTAGCTTCTAGGGAGGTCGGTTTTGTCCGCAAAATTGACTCTTTCCGCATGACAAAATGGCGACTCCACTGGGGAATCCATGGATTTGATTGATTTCTCTTTTGATTGATACTTTGATTTGAGAAAATTTGATTTCTTTCTAGTTTTTGACTGATTGACTGTGAATTTGGGTGGAATAGCTTAGGGTTGAGTTAGTTTTTATTTTTCTTGATTTTGAGAGCAGTACGCACCCTCTGCGTTAAGCACAGTGCGTACCTGTACGCACTTCTTCTTTGTACACAGAGCGTGGCCACACCTGTGCAAACAGGCTGCCTACGTACCCTGTCAAAAGCTTAGAAAATTTCCATTTTTTCCTTTTTACCTTTTAAGATTTTGTTTATAGCTTGTTTTTGCTGCCTAGATCCACTGGTTACCTGTCAAAAGTTTTCATATAAGCTTGTTTCATTAGCGTGAAGGGTTTTAGTGAAGTTCATAGAAATTCTAGCCCTAGGTTTGATTTTTGCATTGGTCTTGTAGTGACTTTGGCTTTAGAAGTGGTAAAAACCTTGGATATCCCTGGTCTTTTCAGTCTTCTTAGGAGTCGGACCTTTCGTAAAATCCACCTTTGTGAGAAATCTACCGTTGTGTTGTCTCTTTGCGAAATTTCGAGAAGGCTTGTTTGTTAAGCTGTGAATTTCATTCTTAAGAAAAAGAACAAAAACTTTTTATTTTTGTTTTTGACTAGTTTATGATTCTGCATGAATTAGTCCTTGGTTGGATTGTAACTGAGTAAAACATCCTGGAATTATATTTTGTAAGCTTTTACCTCATTATATTTACTTCTAGGTAAATTTCTCTTAGATTTTCATAGATCTTGAACTTGATTTGATTTTCATAGATCTTAAACTTGATTTGATTTTCATAGATCTTAAAATTGTTTTTTGTTAAGTAGTTTTTCATGCTTTGTTAAAATAGGAAAAAATACAAAATCTCTTTTGAGGAAAGTTTGTTTTAGTAGCGTTTGAAGTCTTTGAAAAGAGAAAGGAAGTTTTCATGAAATAATTAGTGGTCATGTGTTGTGTGCTTTGGAAAAGATAAAGAGATTGTTTCTTTGATTTTCATTGCGAAGAAAGTTGTCTTTATAAATTTTGCATTTTCCAACTCTCTTAGCTAGGCAATTCATTGAAAAGGAAAGATTGTTTTGTTTCATCCTAGGTGCAGCTTTTTAGTGGATTTGAGTCGAGTCTACACACCATCAATTTCATCTCCGCTACCTTTTGTCCTAAAGAAAAGCCATAAAAATTAATGCTTAAAGTAAAATCAACTTAGTAACTTTTTATTTACTAGGGCTCTGAAACACCAATATAGATCATGCTAGTGTCTTGGAGTAGGAGAGTAATTAACTCTCCAAGACAGTAAAACCAAACAAGTAGCTTATCTTGTGGTAGAATAAATCCAACTATTTCATTTGTACTTTGGGAAAGCTCCTCTTAAAGGAGAAGCACGAGATCGTGTCCGAACCAGTGAGGGAATCAATCCTCCTTCATTGGGAACGACGCCAGATACGCACGTACTAGAAATGGTAAACCTCGGATTAACCATTGTCGAGGAACCTGGGGTCACTTGTCGGTAAACCTTGGATTATTGTCAAGGAGCCGGCAAGGGGATTGAGCTTGTTACTCTGCCCTTGTGTGCTATCGGATCGTAGACTGTTCCCCCAGGTATATTTGTTGCTGTTGGTGACCTTAGTGACTATTATCTTTAGGTTTCTTCCTAAGGTGACGTTGGAGGGAAGATCCCACTGTACCTGGAGCAGACGTCGGCTAGACTCACTTGGATTTTCTGGGGGGTTCACTTCACTCGAGACGGTTAAAGTGGAGGAACTTGGTCCAGTCTATTCATTAAGCAGATTGCCGGGGTAACTGTTCCACCCGCCACTTCTGTACTAAATTCGGCAATGTTGGATTTCATCACCAACTAGTGTTTTCGGTCCGGAAGGTTACTGTTTGTGTGTGGTTTGACGCCCTAGATTCTTTAGCCGTGTGATTCGAATTTGTTTGGTTCTTTAGAGACTTTAGGCAGTTTTCTTTGAGATTTTACTTTGTTTGTGTGTGCAGTAGTTAAAAGTTTTTAGCTGTGGCTGAATTACCAAGACAGTCCCGTAGACTTCGGGGCCAGTCTCCTGAGGTTCTAACCGTGGCTGATTTGTTGAGGAAGTCCCGTAGACTTCAGGGCCAACCTCCTGAAGAAGTCCCAGGCCATTACGAAGGTTTGAAAGTCCTCGTAACTCCTAGTGGCAGTAAAGTAGGGTCGCCTGAAGAAGGAGAGTCTTCGTTGGTTGTTCATCCTGATTACCAAGCTCTAGAAACAGGTTATAATCCTGAAGTTGTTTCGGTTTCCGAGCTTGCTGGTAGTTTTTCATCTACTAGTGATATAAGTGAAGAACCTGAGATATCTGAACTTGTTACTCCAACATCGGGGTTAGTCTCTCCAACTTCTAGTGCTCCTAATTCACCTAGGGTAGAAAGAGTCATCACCAAAAATCTTCCTTCTAGTTTGATAGCTATTGAAGAACTTGCTCTGGAAGAAGAAATAGGCATCCCTACCCCTGAAGATCAACCTACTATTGATCTAAGGGAGCGTGAATCGATTTTTTACAGTCCACCTAGAAGTACTACTTGGTATCTTTCTTTAACTAATTATTTGGAAAAATCAGTGTCAAGTTTTTCACCACCTCGTGTTTCTTATCCACCTAGGGGTATTTATACTCCTGTAAATATGTCAGGTCAGTCGTCCATGTTTACTCAATCGCCTGAATATTTTTTGTACGGCGGTCCTTTTGTTCCTGCTGGGTATCAGTCTCTGTCTGGTACTTTTTCGGGAGCATCTCCTCAGCCCATTGAACAAAGGATGTTCACTGGAAGTAATGGTGCAAAGCCGTTGAGTGTAGAAGACATTCTTATGATGTCAGGTTCTATTCCCGCTTCTCAACCTCAAGGTGGCCAGTTACCGCCTGGGGGGCAGCCTCAATTAACGCCTGGGGGGCAACCTCAAGGTACACAATTTGCATCTGGGGGGAAACCTCAAGGACAGTACGTGCCTACGGTACATTACATTCCTCAAGGTCAACCCCAGACTCAATATGTACCCCAAGGTCAACCCCAGTATCAATTTATACCTCAAGGTCAACCCCAGTATCAGTACATGCCTCAAGGGTATCTACCCCAAGGTCAGTACTCGAGTCAAGGTTTCCAACCACCCCAAGGTCAATCTTATGTTCAAAGTACGGGAAATGTACCTTTCACTTATCAATCCTACCCTCAACCCGGTTATGGATCTCAATATCCTCAACCTCTTATGGGTCAATACCCCAGAATAAACATAGTGTGGGATCCATCGCAAGTTCAACAGGTGTTGCAGCCAGGTGTACAGTTGTCATCTCAAACTGGACAACCCTTAGTTTCTGGTTCACCCCAGCAACCAGTCCAGTCTAATATTCAAACTTCTGTACCTTCGGTAGTTTCTCAGTCTGGGCCTATTTCGCCTCGTACTCCATCTCAAACGACTGCTGCAACTACCGCAACATTTGTTCCATCTACCACACTTACTTCTGGAGTATTGACAGCTCCGGTTTCTACTGTCCCTGTATCTACTCCTCAGACATCTTTACCATCGTCTGGATCCACGATTCAAACTACGGTTCAGATGCCTGTAGGACAACCTGGTTTAAGTACGGTTGTCACAAGTCAACCACAATTCACTTACCAACCGTACCAGGGATAGTACCAATTCGGTCCTGCTGTCCAGCAGCCAGTTTACCAGTATAAACCGTATCCTGGGTACACTTATCAACAATCACAACAACCCCAGTACGGTCCGGTCAATCCTGGTTTTCTAGGAGGATACAATATCCCGAATGCGATTCCTATTCCTAGTTATCCTGGATATCCTCCTCCTGGGGCTGGTATAGTGACCCAGAGTTTTAGGGATCCTAATCGGCAGCTACCGTTTATCGCAACTTTGGATTTACCGGACTTGTCGTGCCTAACGAACGATCCAATTAATTATCTTCCGTTCTGGCCGCCAATACCGAATAAGTTGCCCAGTGACATTCCCAAGTTCGAGGGTAAGTCTGGAGAGGACCCATTGAATCATGTGATGACTTACCACCTCTGGTGTGCCTCTAATTCCATCTCGGATGATTCGATCCGCTTACGTCTTTTCCAGCGCACTCTCATTGGTCTCGCGGCCAAGTGGTACATTGAGTTACCACGGGCCTCTTTTTATAATTTTAGCCAGTTAGCTACTTCGTTTTTAACTCATTTTCAGTTGCCGTTCAGATATGATAATGGCACGGAGTTACTAACTTCATTAAAGCAATCGACGTCCACTTATATTTCCGATCATATTCATGAATGGAGACGTCGAAGGCGGTTAGTGAAAGTTTTTATCCCGGACCAGATCTTAGCTGAATGGTTTGTTAAATCATTGTTACCGAAGATTACTGAAGACGTAGCTAAGGTCGGAGTAGTTACTAAGGAGAAAGCGATTGCTCAAGCGCAGTACCTTGACTTAGTTTACACTCAGTCAGGTACGTTACACGAAAAGATCCCAGATCTTCCAAAGTCAAATCAAAGCGCTACTGCTCCGTCAGGGTCTCATGCTGCTGATGGCATGATTGGTATGGTGAACACTAAAAGTAAGAAGAAATCCTCAAATAATTCTTCTCCTATTATAACCTTACCAGACTCCCTGACGGGAGATTCTTCCGCTGAACTCTCCGCCGACATTCACGCTGTAGAGTCATCTACGGCTAAATCAAAATCTGGTGGGAAGAGGAAAGGGAAGAAGAAGAATAAAGCAAACAAAACTCCAAAGGAGAAAACTGAAAAGGCGGAATCCAATGATGAAAAGCGCAAGCCTCGTTATCCATGTCTTATTTGTGAAGAAGAACACTTTACAAGAGACTGCCCTCATCGAGCAGAGGTTGCAAAGATCGTCAAAGGTTCCCAAATTCTTGCTGTCTTGAAGGATCCATTCCCAAAAGATAGCAAAATGATAGGTTCTTCCTCGAGTGCCATTGAAGAACCCATTTTGATGATGTCCCATGTAAGGATTGCGACTCGATCACAAGATTATGGTAGTAAAAGTCCTGTTGATGGATCGAAAGAAGCAGAATCTTCTCGTTCTAATCCATCAACCTCAGCTCCCGGTTTCGATCCACTACAGATCGAGAAACCTAACCCAGACTTAGTAATAAAGCCGCCCACCAAGGGTGTGCTTCGAAGGTCTGCTTTCAATCCACATGCGAGAGCGGCCCAGAATTACAACATTGTTGAGGACTTAGCTGTTTCACCCTCAACAATGTCGGCTTTGGAAGTGCTGCAATCATGCCCAGCAAAATGCAAATTACTTTTGTCGGCTATAGGAGCTGTTGATGTTCAAGACCCGAACCTAATAATCTTTGATCTAGAAAATAGTACACCGCGTTTACCTCATCAAATGGCTTTCCAGATCCTAGTGATAGTCAAAAACAGGCCTATTCATCGAACTGTAATTGATGAGGGAGCTTCCACGTGTATTATGTCGATGCAGTGTTGCAGATCGCTTGGTTCTCCTTCACTAAATCAATCCCCGACAATTCTTAAGGCCTTTGATGGCCGTGGGTTCCATCCTTTTGGCATTCTACAGGATTTGCCTATAGGGGTTGAAGGAAAAAACGTTAGTCTAGATGTGGAGGTGGTTGATGCCCCTCTAGACTACAACCTTCTCTTGGGTCGAAGTTGGACTTACGCTATGACAGCGGTCGTTTCATCGGTCTTCCGCGTAATAAAGTTTCCACATAATGGAAAGATCGTAACAATAGACCAGCTGGCTTACTTTTCATCTGACCCAACCTCTTCAGAGAGTATCCAGCATGTCGGTAAAACGACTATCCCATATAAGGATGTTGGTGTAGGATTAGTTAAAGATGCCGGTTTACTGGGAACTTTTCCTTTTCCTCCACTCAACGCATCATCTTCATTTGCAACCATTCATATGATTACATCAGACACTATTTATTATGATGATCCTTGGATCGTTCCTTCAGAATCTAAAATAGACTCATTTGGTAATTCTATGCCGTTCAGTCCATATGAAATTGCCTATGAAGCCGTGCAGTCTTTTACCGACCCGTGTTCAACCAAAATCGACCAAATGAATGTGGTCCGTGAGGAATCACTTTTCACATCAACCTCGGAGTTAATAGCGTTTCCCGAAGTTGTGTCATCTGACGAACAACTTCGTGAAATCCTGTGTATAGATGATTTACCATGGGAGGATCTCCATCATAGATCTTCGTTTTTACCCGAGGATGATCGTTTTGAAAACGATTTCTCATCAATTTTTACAATTGAATATGTCAAAGAAGCTCAGAATCCCATGAAACATCCTGATTCAGAGCTGAATTTGGGGAATATCTCTCGAACTATTCCCATTGACATTTCGGTTAAGCTCGGAATTGTTGAAAACATTCATATAGGTGCCTCGTGTACAGATGACGAAATTCAGACATACAAGGCCCTATTTCAAGAATTCCGCGACGTGTTTTCCTGGTCCTACGAGGAAATGCCAGGAATTGATCCCGCGATTGTTGTTCATGAAATTAAGACTTACCTGGATGCTAAACCCGTCCGGCAACGTTTGCGTCAGATTCACCCACGAAAAGCTGTTGCGATTAAAGCAGAATTTGAAAAACTGTTGAAAGCAGGTTTCATTTATCCGATCCCATTAACGGATTGGGTATCGAATATTGTTCCAGTTAACAAAAAACAGGGAACAATAAGAATATGCATCGACTATAGGGATATTAATCGAGCTTGTCCAAAGGACAACTACCCAACACCCTATATCGATCAAATCATTAACAATTGTGCCGGCAGTGAAATATTTTCCTTTATGGACGGTTTTTCGGGTTACAATCAAATCAATATTCTACCTGCCGATCAACCAAAAACGGCTTTCATTTGTCCATGGGGGACATTTGCTTACTGCAAATTACCTTTTGGGCTTAAGAACGCCGGAGAAACTTTTCAAAGGGCGATGTCTTATGCGTTTCATGACATCAAACACATCGTGCAACCGTATCTCGATGATTTTCCCGCTCATTCATTACATCGAGCTGATCACCTTGTCCATTTACGAGCAATCTTCATGAGATGTAGGCATTATCGTATTCGGTTGAACCCACACAAATGTGTCTTCTGTATAGAAGTGGGACGATTGCTAGGATTTGTAGTTTCAAAAGCCGGCATTCGCGTCGATCCCTAGAAGGTAGAAGCTATCATCAAATTGCCTCCTCCTTCGAGTATTCGCCAACTCCAAAGTTTGCAGGGGAAAGCAAACTTTTTACGACGATTCATTCCTAACTACGCCGAGGTTACAAAGGTTTTTACAAGGTTGTTGAAACAGAACGCTCAATTCTCTTGGGATGAGATAGCTCAGAAATCTCTTGATGCACTCAAACACGCGTTGACCCATGCACCGTTGTTGCATCCTCCCAACTACAACCAGGATTACTTTTTGTACCTCGTCGCCGCTCATTCCACCATTGGGATGGTCTTAGTTCAGGAAGATGAATTTGGGACGGAGCATGTGATATATTACCTTAGTCGGACGCTAAATCCAACTGAGCTAAAATACTCACATGTGGAGAAATTGGCATTGGCAGTCGTTCAAGCTGTCCAACGTTTTCGTCACTACATTTTACTCCGTAAAACTACAGTCATTTTGGATTGCAACCCTATGATCTACATTTTGACTAAACAATTGCTAGGGGGCAAGTACTCCAAATGGATTGTTATCCTGCAGGAGTTTGACTTGGAGTTTGAGAAATCTAAGTCTAAGAAATCTTTAGTTTTTGCAGAGTTAATGTGTGACTTCCCGCGTGCTGACATGGAAACTGTGGCAGAGGAGCCCATTGCGGACGAATCTTTGTTTCTAATCAGCACTTTAGATCCGTGGTATGGGGATATCATCGTCTATCTCCAGACCCAATCCTTTCGGCCCGGAGCTTCAAAGTCGGAACGTCGGAAAATTCGATTCTAGTCCCAACAATACAAAATTATTGGAGATACTCTTTATCACCGTGGGGCGGACTCTATTTTTCGACGTTGCTTAACTCACGAAGAGGCTGAAAGGGTTCTAAATGACTGTCACTCTGGAGCGTGTGGCGGTCATATGTCTGGGTATGCCACAGCCCAAAAGATATTGCGCGCTGGCTACTTCTGGCCATCCTTGTTTAAAGATTGTATTACTGCGGTCCGAAAATGCCACAACTGTCAAGTGTTTGATCGAAAGATGCACGCTCCACCTGCTCCTCTCCACCCTATAATTGCCGTTGGTCCTTTTGCCAAATGGGGTATCGATTTTATTACATGTAACCCTCACTAGGCCGGGGGGCATGCGTATATCATCCTTGCGGTAGATTATTTTACTAAGTGGGCCGAGGCGATGCCTACATTCGAGGCAGATGGCAAGACAACTGCAATTTTCATGTTCAATCATATAATTGCTAGGTTTGGTGTCCCACAAGTGATAATCACTGACCATGGGCGCCATTTTCGAAACGTTATGATGACAGAACTTACAGGCCAGCTTGGTTTGCGTCATGATAGTTCAACTCCTTATTATCCACAAGCGAATGGTCTGGTTGAGTCCATCAACAAAGTTTTAGTTATCATGATCTGACGAATCATTGGTATTCATCGGTCGAATTGGCACAACATGTTATTTTCAGCGCTTTGGGTGTACCGAACCTCGGTAAAAACATAAACAGGGTTCACTCCTTTCCAACTAGTTTATGGTTTGGAAGCTGTGCTACCCATTGAATTCGAAATCCCGTCACTGCAAATGGCCATCGAGTTACTTCCAGCTACTTCCGAAGAGGAAAAGCATTTATTATACTTAGCTCAATTAGATGAGAATCGACGTGATGCTGCATTGGCGATCGAGACTCACGCAAAACGAATGAAAGCTCAGTATGATCGAAATGTGACCCCTCGAAATTTTTCGGAAGGAGACCTAGTGTTATTATATGATCAAGCTAATGATAAATTAGGTGCTGGAAAATTCGTTCCTATGTGGCATGGGCCCTATATTGTCAAGCGAAAGCTAGCAAAAGGGGCCTATGAGCTGGTAGACTTTGACGGGGACTCTTTGGGTAAACCCAGAAATGGACTTTACCTAAAGAGGTATTATGCTTAAAAGATGGGTATGGAGATTCTTAGTTAGGTTAGGTTTTTCTTTCTAGCTGGTGTGTTTGTTAGTTTAGACAGTGTGCTTAGCTTAGAAAGTGTGTTTTCGTCGTTATTCTGGCTTATCTTGGTTTTACTCTTGATGATGCAGATGTCGATGCCTCTCCAAACATACATTGGTTTCGCTGATGGTGCTTGTCGTAGTACACGGAATATCTCTTCCGCAGCTTGGGTTATCTATTCGCCCTTTGACGAGTTAGTTTCTATGCATGGGGTGAGCCTCGGTCAAACAACAAACAACATTGCCGAATACAGTGCAGTGATTGAATTATTGTCTGAATCTATTTCATTTGGGATTCGGAGTTTGATAGTGAGGTTAGATTCTGAAATCATTGTATTACAGCTTAATAGAGTGTATGCCATTAGAAATCCAGTGTTATTAAGGTTATTTTTGAGAGTGCGTCTCTTGGAACGTGAGTTTGATTACATTGAATATCAACATATTCCAAGGTCTTTAAATACATTAGCAGATGCAATTTCTTCTCGAATGTTAAATAGACATTTGCAATAATCATACATGTAAATTTAAAACCATTCCATAATATGATTTACAAGATAAGCCGGTAATAATGATATATATAGATAGGAGTGTGTCAAAAAATACATCGTCTTCGATCATAGGTTGAAAAACACCTTATGATCGGCAAAAATGATAAGTACAAAAAACCAAAATTTCACATGTGTCTACAAAAACAACCATCCAATCACTGGTGATGATCTCTATATGACACCACTGCACGGGCTACCCTACACAAGAACCTCCTAAAAGGTCCTGGGACCCCGACTACATAGCGCTGAAGCCTGATAGGAATATCATCTATGGTAGTCTCCGGTATGTCTGATGTAAGACGCTCTAGGTCATGCTCCAACTCAGCTAAAGTCTCTGTGGCCTCGTCCTGTGGGGCCGGTGCCGCTGCAACTGGTAGTCTCCTCTCGAAAGGCCGGAGATTGGCTGGACGACGTGGGCCTACATCTGCATTTTGAAAATTATTACTATCAGTTTTGAGACGATATAAAAACAAACAAAAAAATAGATAGTTTAAAAACTTGTGGAAAATGAAGTTACCTGTATCATCCCATTGTTCTCCCGGCGGAAGAACCATGTCCGGATCTCTACGAAAATCAACTCCGGCATAAGGAAAATCCTGTATAGAAAAGACCTGGTCCTCTAACTAGTGAAAGTACTCCGCGGCAAATCGAACAACCTCCGTTCCCTCATCAGGATGACGGGCCATAACCGCAACCCATCGCATCAATTTGGGCTCTCGAGGAAGCCCAACACCAACAGTGAGCTGCTGTGGGATCAGCATCGGAACCCTCTCTAAGCCAAAACTCACAACTAAAGGCCCATAACCAAAAGTCTTCAGCTGTCCGTTTTTGGCTCTAGTTAGTTGGCCTTTTACATTGGCCAACACGGCATCACACCAGTTGAAAATGGTACCTTGATAGCAATCAATCGCCATCGCATCTGGGATCCAGTGGCAATGTGTAAAGCGGCAGCCCCGCAAAGTCTGGTAACTGTGAAGGCAATCACCATAAGTTCAGGGCGAGATATAGTTTTGATCTCTATCCCCTTCTCCTGAGTCTGAGTGTTACACCACTCTAATCGGAGACTAGCGATGGACTGGCCACCCGGCCTAGTCCCGAACAGAGTCAAGTGTTCGCCTCTCTTGGGCAAACCAGTGAGAAAGTAAATATCTATGGGCTCTATCTTGAGCTGGTGCCCTCCAATATAAAAACACTAGTCCTGAACATTCCACCTTTCTACCAGCCACTCTAGAAATCTCACTTGGGCCCTCATGCCAGGTATGGCCCAGTATTTATAAAGGTCGCATGCCTTCAAAGCATCAATTGACGGTTGATGATTAATGGCGGCCAAATCAACATCTTCGTGCTCTCTCTCGCGCCAATCAAGCATGGTGAGCAATCTACACACCAAAAAACATCCATTAGATTCCATAAAATAAAAAAAAATTGGTCCATTTTGGAGAAATTGGGGTTTGAAAACTCGTTTTGCGGGGTACGCACCCCGCCTTTAGGAACAGAGCATGGGTACGCAGGTTCCCTTAAGGCAAGGTGCGTACGCCCGACATTTTCCCAACTGAGAAAATGTCAGGGTACGCAGGTCTCTAGTGTGGCACCTGCGTACTCCGAGGAGCGGTTCTTGAAACCCCAAAGCCTCCAAAAAATGAAATTAGGGCCTAAAAAAGAATTCTAAACGGATGAAAATGAAGAGGAGGATGTTGTAGAATACCTGAAAGAGACGGTGTTCGGTTTCGACGGTCGGATTCTCCGCAATATCCACGGGAAGTTTCTTGCCAAAAGCCCTTTTTCTCTCCTCAACAGTTAAATGGTAAAAATGAATTGGTAAAAGCCCTTTTTATAGGTTTTTTGGGTAAATAAATGGTAAATTTGCTTATTTTTCACCATGAAAAGGTATTTTTCAAAGTATTTTTATCTATCGTCAACAGGTATGAGTAATGTGTTGGTTTTTGTGCAGGATAAAGGATTTTCAGGGAAAATTGTCATTTTTTACAAACGAAAACATCAGAGTCATCTTTAAGCCCTTTTCTGACTCCTAAAACATGAAAAGATTGTCGAGCGTTTCTTTTACACTCGTTAAAACGGAATTAAAAGACGGTCCTCTTATAGCCCTTTTCTGACCGTAAAAACATGAAAAGATTGTCGGATTTTTGTTGTTTCAAATTCGATATTGGAAATAAAATGACGTGTCCTTGATCGCTTTTTACTTTTCAGATCAGAGAAACTAATCATGAAAGTACTCCTTGGTCGTAAAGATCAAGCGGTTCTCTCAAGTATTATTGTATACTTTTTCGGGCTTGGGAGACACAAACTTACGAAAAAGGTCAACCCTGGAGTCTTCTTAAGTTTTTCAGACTCTCTAAAATTGAAAAACGCCGAGTTTCTCCTATACTGGACTCGTTAAAATTTCACAGTAAAGGACCTGTTCGATTACAAATAAGAACGGACCACTCCTTCTTAGGGTTCGAATCTAAACTAAGTTGGACTCATCCGAAGGATGAGCTTATAATCAAGCAAATGTTATCCTCCTCAAGCTTGTAAAAAATAAAGAGGTACTTGCCAGAAATGGTGGGGGAAAAGAGAGAAAAATGAGCCTATTTGTTATCCTTTGTCTCAGAAAAAACCTTATCACCACTCTTGAACACGACACTTTTTATTCACCTGGGTTGGGAAATCCTTTGCCTAACAGTTGATCAAACCACATTGAAAGTCTTCAACCGGTTTCCGGGTATTAACTTTGGGTCAATTGTCACCAAGCCATCTGTTGTGTCGTTATGTGTTCAAGAGGTCACTGCAAATAAACCATTCATCTGCAAAATACCTGTCATCCATCTTGACCATCCCTGAGTCAGTCCTTACAGCTACATTTATTCAACTTGATCTATGATTTCGTGTTGTGGGCTTGCCTACGACGGATTGCTTTCTATCGACATCAGCACATTATCTAGAAAGATGATCTAAAAATCGTCAGTACCTTGAAATCTGCATGCATCAATGGCAGGTTTCTCGCCTTTGACGACAGTTTACATCATTGACTTTCGATCGAAGGATTCCGTGACATGTTCGACATCAACACATTCACTCACATCTCATGGATTGTACTGGGTACTTTGAGAACCATTGACATCACTGGTGGTCTCTCTCACACTTGTTAACAGTTTACATCATTAACTGGTAATCAAGTGGTTTCTACCATGTTTGATATCAACTCATTTATTCACATGGATAGAATCGTACTATTTCGGGAAGTAGAAATGAAGACCCTGGATCTAGTTTCTGCCATCCAGGCTGCGAGGAGTTTTGTATTCATTATATAGTAGACTAATTATAAACAGATGGTTGCGTCCATACTGTGTCTACATGAGTCTATGATTATGATGTACTGCGAAATCATTCCTGTATCAGAGCAGTAGTTAGTTTGTTAGTTAAAAGTTTTTGATCTGAGTATGGGAATGCCTACCTCAGTGATGATATGATCTCATATATGTATTTTGTGTTGAATATTTGCAGGTTCCAACTGGGCTCTCCACAAGATAATCCTTGAAATGATAAAGTGCTTCACCCTTCCTAGATGATATGAAACCCTAATCTACTACAGGCTTCGCACTTTAGGGGGCAATCTGTTACACTAAAATTTGTCACCATGACTATTTGCAGTCAGTATGGCTCCATCAATAGTCATACTGTCCTCCTTGGCAAGTCTTATACCTCTGCTCCTCATGTCAAACTCCAAGAAAGAGAGAAAGTCTTTAAAAGTCAATATAACTCTGGTTACGCAGTTTCTCTTACCCTTACCTGCGTGTACGCACCTCAAATACATAATACCTGCGTACTTGTACGCTCTGTCTGTAAAGGGGTGGGTGCGTACTCCTGTAAAGGTCAAAAGGCGCAAGTTTCACTTCAAAAAAGTTACTTTTGGTCGATTCTAGAGCATTCTAGAAGATGGTTTGACGTGGATTGAGCGCCTCCAGATGGTTCATGCATCCCAATGAAAGAGGAACTTATCCCATGAAGAGGGGAGCTATCCCATTGAAAGAGGGGCTTATCCCATTGATGGTGGACCTGATTAACTTCCTCCAAAGCACTATAAATACAGGCATTGGGCCAGAGGGAGGGGAGGTTGAAAGTTGAACATTCCTAAGGGTAGATGCTGCTGAAATTAGGACTCCCTTTTAGAGCTTGAGAGGAGAGATTCCAATCCTTTCTTAGCTTCATTTGGAAGTGGGTGAGCTGATCAAAGTAAAGGAGAACTCTTGCTGGACCCTAGGAGGGACCTGCACAACACCAAGGCACTGGTTGTAATGGTTTCTTTTGTTTCCAATTAATGCAATTAAGTTCATTTTTCTCAACAAGTTGTTATATATAATTTGTTTCATAAACTCCTTGGTCTTTATGATGAATATGTTTTATTATATGAGTTATTCAGGTGCTAAGTAATCGTTTGCTTGTTAGTGAATACAGGCTTCAAGGAGAAGGAGCTCATCTGGATCGAAGAGGCTTGGCTGCTGCAAACAAGCGTTGGACTAGAGGTAAGCCTTAAACACCTGGTTGCTTTTATTTTAAATGCATATTTAGGGAAAGATAGTGCTTGATTGTTTTGTTTGTCACTAGAAAGCCTTAGCTTCTAGGGAGGTCGGTTTTGTCCGCAAAATTGACTCTTTCCGCATGACAAGTTGCATTAGCATACCTGGAAGTTTCCTTGTCTGCAGGGTGTGAACCATCTCTGAGCTAAAAGGATGTTGTCTAGAATTTGCCTACCTTCCACATACCCTGACTGTTCTTCTGAGATTAAGTCAGGTAGAAAGGGCTTAAGTCTGTTGTCTATGACTTTAGAAATGATTTTATATATCACATTGCAGAGAGCTATAGGTCCAAACTTTTTAGGGGAATTGGCTTCTTCTTCCTTGGGGATTAGCGCGATGAAAGTGGAGTTCAGGGATTTGAGAATAGAGCCTGAACGTCTAGAGTCTTCGACAACTTCCCATACCTCTGTTTTGATAGTTGGCCAGCAAGCTTTGTAGAAGTTGATTGTAAAGCCATCAGGCCCCGATGCCTTATCATTTGGCATACTTTTGACTGCGTCTTCCACCTCCTCCATTGAGACCTTTCTGAGCAGAACAGAGTTTTGCTCTGAGGTTATGAGGCTGGGTATAGCTTTAGTTAGCTCCTCTATGGCCTCAGATCTTTCTTCTTGTGTTTCCTGAGCTATATGCTTGAAGTGCCTGGTGAGCAGCGTTGATATGTCCTTGTGGTTTTGAAGAATTTCCCCTGCTTCATTTTTGAGCCTGAGGATTTTGTTTGCCCCCCTGTAGTCCATCGTCGATCTGTGAAAAAATTTTGTATTTTGTTCTCCCTCCTTCAGCCATTGGATCCTTGATTTTTGCTTCCACAAAGTTTCTTCCTGTTGGCAACGAAGTTGCCATTGCTGCATCAGAACCTTCTCCTGTTCTTTTGAGTCTTCTCTGTAGTTCCCAGAAGCCCATTCCTTGTGAATTTGATTTAACTTACCTTCAATGATGTTCTTTTCCTGGAAGATGTTCCCAAACTTCTCAGTGTTCCATTCTTTAATTCTGTATTTGATGTGTTTTAGCTTGCTTTGGAACTTGAACATTTTGGTGCCTCTTAGATCTGATGGTTCGCGCCACCATTCCTTCAGCAAATTTTCAAAGTCGGGATGAGTTAACAAAACTTTTCAAATCTGAAGGGCTTGTTTCTAGGGGTGCATAGGATGGCTACTTCCAAAGCTATAGGCCAGTGATCTGATCCTCCATTGGGGAGGATGTCAGAGTCCACTGTTGTTCCTCCGAGTAAGATACTTTCTGAAATCAGAAATCGATCTAGTCGGGAGGCGATCCTATTGTCTCCTCCTCTTCTATTGTTCCAAGTGTAGGAGCCATTTTTGGGGAGAATGTCTACTAGCTTGGCAGCTTCTATGAAATCAACAAAGAGTTCTGTATCTTTGTTAAGCTTTCTGAGACCTCCTTTCTTCTCCAGTAGGGAGGTAATCATGTTAAAATCTCCCCCCATGATGATCTTAGAGGTGGGGTATCTTAACTTTAAATTCATAAGAGAATTAAGAAAAGAAAATTTGTCATCTAATCTTTGCGGTCCATAGACATTTATGCATAGGTAGGTTTCAGAGTTACCTGTTATTTGAACTTCTGTGGCAATAAACGAACGTGCAGCCTCCATTGAGATAATGTTTATTGCTCGGGTGTCCCAAAGTGTAGCTATGCCTCCTTCCCATCCTTGACTGGCTACATCCATATATTTGATAGGTTTTCCTAGTCTTTTGTTGATGTTTTCCATTTGGTTAGTAGCGCATTTGGTCTCCTGTATGAACATGATGTCTGGCCTTTCTTGTTGGAACTTTCTCTTGAGCAGTCTTTTCTTAGCTTGGATGTTAAGCCCTCTTGCATTCCATGAGATGACCTTCATTAATAACTAAAAACTCATTGGTAGGACGGGAAGGCATGAAGAGCCTTCATTTTCCCAGAGTTGATCATTAGAATCCCCAGATCGTGTAGCACCTCCCCACTGGTTCTTCTGCCTCTTCTTTTATTTGGCTTCCGGCCTGTTGGGTTAAGAGATATGCTTTTTGACTGATTACCTGTGCCTTTTGCAATTCCTAATCTTCTGTTTTGCCTTTCCAGTTCCACCTTTTGTCTTGCTATGAAGAGATCACTGATTTTCCTGATTTCTTCTTCTGGAATGTTGTCTAGCCCTTGGGTTTTCCAGTTTTTTTCCATAGCTGGGAGGTTGACTCCTTCTTTTTCTAGGACTGCATTGAGCTCTAGATCCTCGCTACCCCCGTCGCTGGTTATCCTGTCAATGTCTTCATCATGTTCGTCTTCGAACTCTTGCATTTGAACTTCTGTTCTGAGTGTATTTTCCTCCCCATCCTGAGTTGTGTGTTCTGTCTTGTTTTTTGGTGCTTCAATAAGTTTTGTATCTCTGTTAGTGCCTTCTGAGTCTGTATTAGTTTCCATAATGTTGAAGGTGTTACTGATGATACCAGGTCCTGTCTCTGCTCTGTGTGTTCTTTTTCTGTTAGCTCTCTGTCTTATTTTTGGCTTTGTGAAGGCCTCTTTATTCTTTGTTGCTTGCTCTTGTTTGTGTTCGTCCCCTGTTTTGTTGAGAGGGCACTCTCTAACGAGGTGTCCGTGTTCATGACACCTTCTACAATGGAAGGGGATTTGTTCGTAGTCGATGGCTTGATAGTAATCTTCATCTCTGAATTCCAGCCACAGACCTTCATGCAGGGCTCCTGAGACGTCCATCTCAACACAAATGTGTGCGTAGGAAGTATATCTTCATTGCACTGTTGCTTCTGAAGCTTTAATGAAGGTTCCGAGCCGGTCTCCTATCTGCTTAAACGTTTCCAGTCCCCAGTAGTCTATAGGAAGGGAGAATAGGCGGATCCACACTGGAACCTGTGTGAATGTCTCTTGTTCAGGGATGAAGTTTGCCTTCCATGGCCTCATGTAGAGTCCAGCTGAGGCAAAGAAGTATGGTCCGCCATCGAAGACTCTATCCTTATCTTCTAAGTTTGTAAAGACAACAGTGAAGAAGCCTTTTGCTCCAAGGTGGAGTTTAACATCACCTTTTGGTTTCCAGTGTTGTTTGATCCATTGGCAGAGTGTGCGTTCTGTTGGCCACAGTCCCATAAATTTGCAAATAACTGCATGCTCCATCATGTGGTCTCTATAGGCCTGAATGTCCGGATCTGAGAAGACTACTCGAAGGGTTTCCTTTTTCTTTGGTTTGCATGCTCCTTGAGTTGCCTTTTTGGAGCCGGGGTTGGCAGTCTTTGCTTGCTCCTCTTCCTCTTGTGAGTGCGGCTCTGTTCCATTTTCTTTTTTGCCTTCTGTTTGGGCTATTACTGGTGCTGTGTTCCTTTGTTCTGCTTCTGGTCTTTTGTCGTTTTTCTCCTGTCCATTATTGGCTTTACCCGTCATCTTTGGGTTTTTTCTTGTCTCTTTCTGCAGCTGTTGTGTCCTTTCTCCGCTGCTACCACTGCCATCCTTACGATCTCCAGAGCCATTGATTTTAAATCCTTCCTGCGTTTTCTGCTTTTGCATGACTGCCTGCTTGAAGGTTGGGGTCCCAGTGGACCCCTCGTTTACCATTTGTCGGGTCAGTCCTCGACCTCTGTGGAGTAAATCTGCTAATCTGTCTCTTTGTGCTTCCAGAACTGTTGCTGAGGCTGCAAGTTGCGGCTTCAAACCCTAGGTCTCGAACATGCTCCGCACCAGTGCGTTCTCCCTATCAACAAACCCATATTGTATTGTAACATTGTAAAGATGTAATATACTAAAAAATATTTCAAGTTTTCCCTATTTTTGGTTTCCAATGTAAAATCAGTGTTAAATTTGTGTGTGTGCCATTGCATCTTTTTCATTTTTACTAAGAATCAGTTTGTAGGAATTAACTATACAATGTTAAAGCCAACAATGGACTACCCTATTCTTGAATAGGAGGTGCATTTCATCATGGGGTCGTACCAAGTGTAACTTTTATGATGAGAGTATGGCGTAGAAGGGAAATCAAGAGCTTGGTATGATGAGTTTTACCGAGGGGAAAGAGGTCCATTTGTTTTCCAAAAGGAGTGTGACTCTAAATTTCTCGAGTCATATAGGGAGAAGTGAGAGGCTTTATTAATGCAACTAGCACGTGATAGATTTAGTGGAAAATATGAGCCTTGTTATAGGTAATCCCTTCTACTTTCTCTAGATCCTTTAGTTATTTTTTCTATGTTTTTCTTCTAGGTTGGTGTGGGGAAGGTTGTTAAGTTTCCACTCTATGTGGGTTGGTTGAGTTACTCTATTACTTTTGGGGGTAAGATGGAGTCTAAGGTTTTTTTGTCGTATTTCCACCATTTTCACCTCTCCTTTAATAGTCCATAACTATCTTCCATGTTTGTAGCATTAGGGCTTGATATTTACTCAAGCATATTTTCCTTTTCCATGATGAAATCAAAGGTAACTAGCCTTGGGAATGACAGAAGGAAAAATCCCTAATCTTGCTTCCTTAGGGCATTAGTGTCAAAGAACCCTAAACATGATGAAGATGATGATGATGAACATCCATTAAGATTGAAATGGCCTATTTCACCTTGAGATAGAAATAAATTAATTAGAATTATTTAGAATTTTATTTCTATTCTTGAAAAGCATTAAGATAAGCACTTAGATCACCATAGTTTTGTTGACTTAAAAGGTCAAGAAAGTTGTTAGTGTGACAAATCTTTTGAAATTTAGATCTAATGTGAGTGTAGATGGACAATCTAAGAGAAAGTGTGTTTCATCTTCAACCCTCTTAATATCACAAAGGTGATAGACTCTTTCATCCCATAGTGTTTTATGAATCTTCCAATTCCCATTTTTACTATGGAGTTCATTAGAATTTGTTCTTATTTTAGAAATTCAACAATTGTCTGGGCTTGAGTTCCAACATCTTTACTAATAATCATATGTTAGTTTCAATAGTAACTAAGTCCATTTAACTAGTGGAAGTAGTAATGGTCATATGAGAAATTTTAGATGAACTTATCCAATTCATTTAAATCTTTGGTATCAACATAGAAATCTTCCATATAATGCTCAATTTTTCATGTTTTTCCATTGAAATGTTTAGGTAATCTTTTTACTCAATAGAGTAACTACATAAATTGTTGAGTTGTTAAACTTTTCAAACCCCGATGAAAGGTAGTGCCGAGAAATCTTAATTGTTTCTTTATTTTAGGAAGAGATACGTTTATAATTCTATTCACTACATACGATAACCTTTTTGTTGTAGAAAATATTGACAATATATTTCAATCTTTATAATGAATTTAACCAAAAAAGAGAGAGTATAACTAGATATGGATAATATTTAAGGGTATTTGTCCTAGTAGATTTAAACTTGTTAGTAGTGGTATGATTTATCTTGCACGTTTTAGTGAAAAATAGAATTGAATCAAATATACTTTTTTCATGGTACTTATTCTTTTCATGATATGATTATTAATGTTCAAACATGGAATATCGAGATGATGATGAAAATGAATAAAGATTTGTCTTTGCGCAATAGAAAGAAACGGGAAAAAATGTTGATTTTATAAAAAGGTTAAGTTTGGGGTAATAAATAATATATGCTTGTAGTTATTGATTTTGATTTGCTTACCATTATTTATTGATACATTTTTAACTACTTCTCTTTCTATAATGAGTTTTTTTTAATACATTGACTTATTTTTATGCTCATTTGTCAAACATTGTTACCCTTAACTGATCTTACCTTATCTTATGTATAGGCACAAAAAAACCTTATCTTATGTATAGGCACAAAAAAAAAAAAAAAATTGACAATATGTCAATGAATTTTTAATATCAAAATTATTTTTTCCCTTTATATGTGTATATTATTTTTCATGCAATGCCATATGTGATAATACGATTTAATTTAAAATTCCATTATTGC
The DNA here is from genome assembly GCA_031772625.1 of Pinus tabuliformis. Classification (NCBI taxonomy): domain Eukaryota; kingdom Viridiplantae; phylum Streptophyta; class Pinopsida; order Pinales; family Pinaceae; genus Pinus; species Pinus tabuliformis. The sequence continues at coordinate 197,908,805 of CM062816.1, forward strand.
ATTCATATATACATGGTTTTTTTCTTCCATGAAGTGAAATCGATTCAATGTTAGTGCAATAAAATTTCAAATTTGCATTTATAGATACATGTTTGTTATAGACATTTTTGGGCACTGCAACCCCAATCAAACATGTCCATAAACCAAGGACTCTTAAGTCCCTAAAAGTGTTGTTCCATCCCCTAAAAGAACAAGGTCAACTGATTACATCATCTCCCAGAAGTTCTCCATGAAAAACTACTCAGAAGCTGGACCATCTCGCCTGCTCCATGGTCAAAGTGCGTTGCATCCCACCTAAATGCACACGGGAGGTGCGATGCATACTGAAAAGCCCTTCTATGAGGTGCGATGGGCGAGAGCGGACAAATGGCAAAGTCAATTTGCGAGGTGGATGATCATGGAATCTTCCAGAAACTTCTCCTGTGACACTTGCCTCTCTGCATTCGCCCAGGGATGAGTAAGAGATCATCAATCTCCAAGTGGAATAAAGAACTATCAGAGAGAGGACACTAATCAAATCTCAGAAGCTGACTCAACTCCCTGCAATCATCTATATATGGATCCCTCATCCCAGAGATCCAAAAGGCTGGAATTTTGTATCTTGTAAGGAAGTGCTGCTGGTTTCTTGGTGTAACATCATAGTGTTGGGTGATCTAAGCTTTTCATGAGGTGAAGAAGGGCTTTCTTGCTGAGAGGATGATGCTGGGTCAGAACAATTGGTTGTAATCCTCTTTGCTATTCTTGATATTAATAAAGCTATTCAAGTTTTCCTCCACATCCTTGTATGATTGATGATATATGCATTTGTGTGGTCAATATATATCTAGTCCTATATTGTTTGTGATAGTAGATCTCTGTTCTTGGATAGTGTTATGCTGCTTTGATTCCACAGGTGCTCTTTGAAGCTGGGTAGACGAGGAAGCGAGTGGCAAAGATCTATCAGAAGGGAGAGGAATCAAGCAAGGAACCAAGCGCAAGACAGAGGTTGGTCTCCTTTGTTCCCCTCTTATCTACTTCTCATAAAGGAAAACGAAAGTAATTTTAGTTTGTTTGTTTCTAAGATAGCTACCAGTCTTAGTGGGACTAGCAGCTCTGCATAGACACTAGATTTCCCGATAACAATGTTTTTTTTCTTCATGTCTATATATTTATATTTTCCCACACACAGGTTCAATTGCATATGGCACAAACCCTATACACAAATTTGGAAGGAGCTATGATTAAAATACTTGATTTGTATTCTTACCTGACACTGAAACCTCTAAGGTTTTAGTACATTAATTTGATGAATCTTTTTGAAATATGGAATGAATAGGGGTTAATATGTGCTCCTGGATATTTTCTGGAAATAATAAATTCTTAACCTAGATGCATTTAATACTAAGTAAAAGATAAATGAATTTAATTGATGATACAAATAGGGCAATGGTGGTGGAACTCCATTAGTAGCAAATAATGAAACTTGGGCCAATAATTATTCCTTCACCTATTTACATAGTTTTTTAGGCACAAATCTTCTCCTTTTCCTTGCTTTCAAGAAGTTGTTAGCCAACGATGAGGAATTTTTGGAAGATAATTTGGCTTTTTGTCATTGTGGACATATACGTGTTAGTCGATATCATGGGCTACTTGAAGATCATTTCCTTAAACATAACCATTATAGTTTTGGAAGATATTTTAGTGAAAATTATGAATTTTGGATCACAAAGTCTCCTTGTTTTATTTAATGCATATTAGCAAAGTGCATGACTATGCTGATGGGGTCACATTTCATCATATGTTAGCATAGTTTGTAAACATTCCAATGTTGATCACTTTTACTTGTCACTATGTGGGCTCCACGAAAGCTAGATATTGCATAAAATATAAAAATAATTATGTTATCTTTATTTAACATCCAATGTTATATCTAGTAGTTATTAGAAAAATATTTCCAATGAGCTCTCATTTTCCCAATTCTGAGTTCATATATCTAGTCTATGAAGTGTGCAAGTTGGACATCTCTTGGGGCTCAAATTTCATGGTCATGATAATATTTATCAGATTCCAATTTTAATCATATATAGAGATAAAATAGGGCCTAGTGATGATGTAGGGTTATTTGATACCTTTCCAATGGTATATTATATACTTGGTTTTTACCTCAAGATGTCGGGAAGAAACTTTTGCAAGATCAAGGCTAGTTTCAACGTAACAATTTGGTGGTTAAGGTTCACAATTTATAAGCCAATGCTAGATGCTACTAAAACAAAAATTCAAAGTTTCCAAATTGTATCTTACTTCAAAATTTTCGAATGATATATCATTCACCTCATGCCAAGATTGGATGGTTGACTTAGAGCTTTCACATGTCTTTGAACTAGTTCCAAGGGCATTATTCATGTAGCTTACTTAGAAAGGTTAAGGTTACAACATGAAATCAAATTTCTAATTTGCATCATTAAAGTACTACTCAATACATTTATTAGTATATATTTTGTTTTGAAAAGTGGCCCTAAGAGGGTTTTTTATTATAATATTGAGATCATTCCTTTTCTGAAATTGCCCAACTCATAAAGGTTGAAATTAATCATTCTACTACATGGTCAACTCATAATAGTCAAAACACGAAAGAGAAATAATAAAATACATATTTGATCAGATTATAACGCCTTGCACCTAATTAAAATCTCCATAAGTGCGGAAATGAGTATAATAGTGAGATTGCACTGCTTCATAACTATTGATCTTTTCATCCCTGAATTATTTTCCAATTAGCTAAAGCATAAATGGTTTGACCTCTTGGGGATACATTTTGTTTATAATTGCTTTTAAAGTGAACATAGAATATCCTATAGCTATCGCCACACAAATCCTTTTGATTTAAGGAGCAAGAAGCATTTGTATATGGCTAATGCCTTACTATCATTGTTCATAGTAACCCACCCCCACAAAGCATATTTTCTCTTTTATTTACTTCAAAGTCAATGATGACACAACCTACACTTTCCACATGTAAATGATAATAGAAATAATTTGGGTTTTAGTAGAATATATCATACATTCCCTGATGGGGGTGGGCTCAATTCAAAGGAGTGAGACATATGGGAGGGCAGTGAACTGTCACCTCTCGGGTCTTTAAAATCATGGGAGGTGGTAACCACATACCCCCCATGCTAATATATATATGCTATCATATATTTCCTCCTCACACATGCAAATGAATATTTCATATGACTCTAATATGGCAGATTTAATTCATATTAGTGTAGTGCATTTGTTTTATTTTGTTCCTTCCACATAACCTGATTATCAATAGGTAAAATTTCCTCTAGTTTGGGTAGCCACTCTCATCTAGCTCCATAGGAGCTCCTCAAGAAAGGGAGGTCCATGCCCCCTTCACCTCAACCTCTTCTTCTCTCACAACATCCAATGTTGGTTTTGTCTTGTGTTTAGGCCTCCACAATGATTTGAAGCTCTCTCAGAGCATGCCAACTCTAAGGTAAATCTTTCCAGGTTTCTCTTGCTTTTTAGTGATCGTAACATCTCTCCTTTTCAATTTAGCTTGGAAATTTCCATTCTCTTGGATACTAGGTTAAAGGAATTATCCACTCCTAGCTCCCTCTATATTGAGTTGGTTTTGTTAAACTCTCTTGGACTTTTTAGGCATATTCCTTTGGAAGGGAAGGGCCTTCCCACCGTCATTGTTTTCCAGGGACGTCTCTTTATATTTATTCAGCTTTACAAAACAGGTTCATCCCCTATGTCATTGGCGTATCATAGCCATATTTGTTGGAAACCATCCTCTCAAGATATAGAAACATAATTATCTCCATAGCGATTTCAATTCAATTGTTTGATTTTGAGTTTATGCAATACGCGATTTTGGTTTAGTCTGTGTTAGACTTGTTGGGTTTATTTTTACTTTCTGGGTTTTCAAAGGAATCATGTCTAGGCATAAAACGAGGCCATGCCATGGTGTTGGTGGCCACGGGATTGCGGGGCCCTCCAACTCCAAGGAAGTCATGTCCAGCATTGTGACTTAGTTCAAAAAAGCGGCAAGGGTTTTTTCTTCTTCCACTCCCTCCTATATTAGGGTAGAAATTCACTTGGTTGGTGAAGACATTTTGCAGGAACACCACTCCCTCTTTGATTTGGAATTTGAAGTAGCTTCTATGGGTTGGATCCCAAATGTGGGTCATGTAAGAGGAAGAAGGAATCAATACCTTCAGGCTATATAGCTTTACTAGCATACCAACACATTGATTGGAAAATTATTGTAGGACATAGATGAGGAAATATCTCAATAGACTTCTTTGCTCGAAAATATTCTTCAAGAGGTCAAACACTCACACACGCATTTCATTTCCATGAGCTCTTATATATTCCACTTGGAAGCACACCTTAGTTGCAAGAAGCCTTATAGTTCAACATCTCCAACCACCAATGTTGTTCACATAGAGGTCTCCAACTCCTCTAGATAACATCTTTCTATTCATTTTATGATGTTATATCTATTCTTAACTATGATTATAACTATGGCATGGGTTCTTTTGGAATTATAGTCTGCTCAATATGTATAATTGTGGACAATTTATGTTTTGTTGGATTTTTAAGCTTGTCTTGGTTCCATTGTTGATCAATTGTTTGGTTTTATGTCACTTTATAGATAGATCATAGATGCCTCCCTTTGACTCTTCTGCTCTCTCCTTTTGGCAGAAAAACACAAGCTTCTCACTGTTGTGTATGTAGTATCTTGATTCAATGATAATGCAAAGAACAATTTACAAAAAAAAAACATAATATATTAAACATGTTATAGTGTAAGGATCAAATTTGAAGCTTTCATTTCCATTCAAACCTCCATAAACACTTCGTAAAACGAAATTAAATTATCTCATTCACCAAAAAAAATTAAAATAAAAACTAACTTGTCCATCACAAAGTGACGATCATTTCATAACTTTGAAATTGAAGAGAAATCACTCATATAACATGTGAATGTCTTCCTGGATGCAGGTGACAACAGAGGATGATGAGGTGGCTGCCAACTGGGTTGGTGTGTGGCGAGAGCACATGGCCTCCCGCAGGGTGGCATAGAGGTCCAAAAATGGCACTAACCATCGCCATAAATGCACCTCGAATGAACACTGCCACCACTCTGTTAACCGCCATCAACCTCGGCTCAAGGTAACGATGGGCTCTTGCGAAAATACCACTTTTGCTCCTACCATTCCTCCCCTGCAACGTCGGCCCATACAATGCCTCTGCCCGCATGTAGTGGCGGCACCCAGCTCCCACACAACCACTAGGAGACGTTGTAATCTTTATTGCTGCATCAATTTTGGCTCAGGCATCCATTTCACCCACAACTTGAATTTTCAAATTCTCATCCCCTCGGCCCTGGTCGCTCATCCCTCTGTTGAATTGCCTGTTAGCTCCACTGCAACGCTGCAGCCCATTGTGCCCAATTCGGACCAAAACTCACCTCCAATTGTAGAAAGCATGGTGCGCCATAGGATGCGCAGCCGCAGAGGTGGGAACCAAGGGAGCCTGAGTCGCTCCAGGCACTCTTCTGCTTCGGAGACCACCTCCTCTCTGGCTGAGTAGAACACTAGCTGCTACCCCAATACGCGTAGTGGCAGAGGTCGCTTCCACTCGGGGGCCTCTGCTACGCCTCCCAGTAGCTTTCCCTCCACTTCCGGCCCATCTCCCAGAAGCACTCCACCAGCTCCTCAGCCTCATTCCCAGAACGCCCAATTCACCTTTCGCTCTGCCCTGAACCAGCCCCTCATCACTGCCACCATTACCATTAGCTTTCATGAGGAGAAGCAAAATTCTGAGGCACAAGACTCTGAGGTTGGCGGTCGACTCATGGCAACTGAGGAACACAGCACAATGGGTGATGGCCGCACCGAAGCAATGGGGCTCTCGAACATTGACGGTGGAAGACGCACCATAGCGGGGAGCAGCCAAACCAAGGCCAAAATAGAACTGGCATAGTCGAGTCTTCAGGGTGCAGAGGAGTGGAGCAAGGAGCTGCAAACCAGACGCATAGGGAAGGAAGTGGAAACAGCTCCGCAGATGAATTGGGTCATTGATGAATACTGCTGCATCATTGAGGAAGAGCAACCGGAGTTGAAGACGAGCGACATGGAGACTTCGCCGCTGGCAAGTGGCAACATGGATGAGTACAGATGCTTCATCGTGGAGGAGCACCCTCCGTCGCCGCCACGTCCCTAGCTGCCACCTCGATGCCGTGTGTTCGCTGCCTAGTCTGCCACCTTGCTGCCACTCAACGTGCCACGCGCCTACCTAGTAGACTACCACTCAGCTGCCACGTGTCTCAGGTTCATTGGGACTTTGTTCTTTAGTTTCTGTTTTCAATGGTTTTTTTTGGGGAACACTAAAATTTTAGGCTCTTCAGTTGGGTTTACTTTTTCTAGTCTCCTCAGATACAATGATGCAAAACTGGTTAATTTGTTGGTTTCCCCTGTGTGGGCAGCAAGATCATCTTTTTGAGAAACTTCGGTTAAGAACTGGTTTCCCTTCTGGGCAGTTCAAATCTAGTTTTTTTGTTGGTTGATGCCTTTCCTCTGGCATAGCTAAGTACAGGCTTCGGCCTTAGTGTATGATATTTTTCTTACCTTAATAGAATTAGCATAACTTAGAAAAAAAAACATGTGAATGTCTAATTTTAGGAAAACAAGACATAATTTTATAGAAAAAATCATTCTAAATTTCAAAGTGATATAATATATTATTAATTAATAAAAGTCTTAATAGTTGAAACATGTTTTATTGGTAGTATTAATTCATGCTCAAACCTCTTTAGTTTAACTTTCCACAAATTCTTTCTACAAAATTAATCAAATTAATAAATGTTTATACTAAATTGTTTACAAAAATGTTCACAAATCTATTAAAAACCTAGTTTGAGAAATGTTATGGCATATTTATTCATGTATATACTTCTCCTAACTATATTAAATTTAAGTGTGTTTCACTAAGTGATAAACAGTCCCGTAAAATTACCCCCCTCCCCCATTAAAAAAAAAAAGCATTTTGCTTTATTTTAAAATGACTTAATTTATCAAAAACTTAAAATATTTATAAAAATTAAATTTATACACTTAATACTTTATTCATAAATTATATGTTTTTGCTTAATGATTTCATAAATCCTTTTGAGATTTAGTTAACAAAAAATTAGGTGAGTGCGCTTTTAATATTTTAAGGATAGGTATATGTGATACTATGAGTTTTCCCATGTTGTAGAGGCTTTTTCATCGAGAAAAGAATAGATGATATTGTTATATAATATATATATATATATATATATATATAAAAAGTTTTTAATATTTATAGTATAATTTATTTAGTTTTTAGTTTTTGGTATAGTATAATTTATAAAAAAAATTTATTAAGTATTAATTTATTTTTTTCAAAAATTTATGATGTTTATTCATAATTTAGTATTAGGAATTTATTTTTTATTATTATTTAAATTTATTTATTTGTAAAGTAATTGGTTGAGGTTTTATTATAGGTTTTTTAATAGTTTTCATTTTTATTAATTACTAATTTTGTGTTTTTAGTTTTATTTTCTTTTTATTTAATTTTTAATTTTAATTTTAATTTTTTTCTATTATTTTTATTTTCATGAATTATAATTTTTTCATAGTATTTTCAATTTGAGGTGACTTATTTTTATATTTTTTTTTTCTCAGTAAAAACTAATTCTATTAAGAAAACGTATGGTACAATGCGAGGTTACAAACAAGAGAAGCAAGAACATAGGCAGCCGAAAAGGATTGGTTGTCCACGTCGGCTCCTAAGAGAGAAAGAGTAGAGAACAATGCTGAACAAGAAGAAACAAGAGGAACAAAAGAGCAGGAACTGAACAGAGGATTCTACCCAACATGTGCGGAATCCACTATTCTGCATTTTTTCCCTTTCTTTTTACCAACTTTGACCCACTCAGGAGGATTTTGCTGAGCTGGCATGATTTGCAAACTGAGATGAGCCGACGGAGAGGTCTCCTTGTCTGAGTCCGAGGTGGAGGATTCATGGTTCCTTTTCTGAGAGGCTGGTATGACGGACGAAACCACAAGACCTGCCGAGGACGAATCCGGTTCCGACGCTGCTGCCTCACCTTCCTTATTCTCGTCCTCTTCATCGGAGCTGAAGTCAAAATCGTCCATGGGAGGAGGATCATGAGGCTTCCAGATTTTGGATTTCTGCTTAGTATTGGCTTTCTTCTTTTGGGCTGGCATCGTGGGACAAGAGCTCTGAAGGTGGCCTGTATGATGGCAGTTGCGGCAGCGGAAGGCTGTGTTCTCGTAATCCAAAGTCTGAGTCCAATGGAAATCTCCTATTTTGAGATTGATCTGGTCCGGGAGACCTTTGCTTATGTCTATTTCTGCACAGATCCTGGCAAAAGTGTATAAGCCCTTTTCCCCTCTAGAGACGTCTGTGTCTAAAAGGCGGCCTAGAGAGTTGCCAATCCCTTGGAATACCGCAAAGTGCCATAGATTCGCTGGGAGGTTTGGAAGTCTGACCCAGATGGGGAGTTTGGTGATAACTGCTGTAGAGGGATCGAAATCTGGGAACCAAGGAGTGAGGAATAAACCAGCTGCACCCCAGAACCATGGGCCACCAGTTAAGGCTTTTTGATAGTCCTCATCGAAGGCAAACACTACGATGAAAAATCCCTTCGAGCATAGCAGAACCTTGCAGTTGTTGGTCCAGTTAGATTGGATCCATTGGTAGAGGTCTGTTGTGCGTGGCCATAGCCCATTAAACCTGCAGATAATGCCATGTTCCGCAAAATGCTGGGTTTGCTCATCCAGCGATGGATGCTTTATTTCTATGGAGGGGGTTTCCTCCAGTTTATCCACCAGGAAAGGCTTGGGAGCTTGAGCAGGTGGAGCTGTTCTCTTAGGTATCTTAGCATGGACAGCATCCTTGTAAGAAAACGCCTTAGCTGAGGATGACTGTCCTGTAGCGCCCCCTCTTAGACGAAGGGTGAGAGCAATGGTGGAATTTCTTTGAATGTTGTAAAAAAACAGGGGGTAGAGATCCTCGAGTTGTTTACCTTCGTGGAGAAGTCGTTGTGCTGCAGAGGGAATCCCCAGCTTGATTTCCAGAGCCTGCTTGAGGTCTTGCACTAGATCCGACGCTCTCACCCATTGTAGCAGGGTTTTGCCAGATATAAGCTTGATCTGGATCTGAAATGAGGCAATGCCAGGGCTTCCTGAGCTTCCTAGAGCAGATCTGCCGTAGTTATTTCCCATCCTGGGGAGCAGGCCTTCAGGATCTTGGCCGATCTTAATGGGTCGCTTGGGTAGCTGCATGCAAAAAGCGTAGTTCAAGCTCTCGTCGAACATCTCCAGCTTCTTTTTCAGCGTGGCCTCCCGATTGGAACCTTTGACCTCGCCGCCGCTTCCTTGCTGCTTGGAGTATCCTCTGGCCAGGAGCTCTTGCCTCTTCCTTGCCTTCTCATCCTCGCTAAGATTCAGATTCGCCCGGATCGCCCTGATCTGGCTTATCAAATCGTCATCAGGCTCGCTGGAAAACTTATTAACACCGACAGGTTGAGAATGGTTGTCCTGAATTGGGAGAGGACATTCGGGACGGAACCAATCTCCGGTAGGGGGAGCCATCGAAGGAGGGTTCAGGCACTGCATATGCCAGGAGCTAACGCCGCCATTGCAGAACAACGCGTCGCTGTCTGGCGGGACAGTTTTGTAGACCATGCAAACTCCGACTCCATCACAGGGTAAATCCGCATAAACCTCCCTACGCTTAGAACCGTGGCCGCACCTCCAGGGCGGCGCGAACCAGCGAGCGGCGGCAGCTATCCTAACCTGAAACCCTAAGGCTGGAGAAAAATCGCCTGCACGCTCCATTCCTTCCACCGATCAAATTCCGAGTTTATTTGTTGACTTATTTTTATATTAAAAACATATTTTAATCAATTTTATTAGAAACAATTATATATATTAATAAAAATAAAACACACATATAAATATATGTATCTTAATAGAAACATATTAATTAATCATATTTCTTAATTTTTTGTGATCACATCTAATAATACAATATTTTATTAGTTTTATTTTTGTCATAAAATTTTTGTCTTTGTTATTGTTTGTTTAATTAAACTATATTTAAACTAAATAATATGTACTAACTACTATATAATTCACGTTATATATAAAAATTTCAAAAATAAAAACATAAAATAATAAAAAATATTAAAAAATATTAATATATATATATGGGGATGAATGGTAAATGATAGTTTATCCAATATATTGGGTTAAATGGAGTTATGTATGCAGCTTTATAAAATCCTCACGTGATATTATCCAGAGGGAGGATAATGATGGTACAAGAACAATAATGGATACGAGTCAAAGTAAGATATCACTAATGAAAAATACCATGCTTCAAGGACTATAATGATTGTACAAAGATAAGTATGGATTTGAATTTTTTGGGTATGTTATTATTACTCCTTACCATGTGGGGAATATAGTTGTTTTTTTTGTTTTTTTCGTGAAAGTTATATTTTTTTTTGTTAGTTTAGATTTTGTTGTTATTTAAGATTAGTATATATAATTTTTGGTTTACTATCATTTTAGATAAATATTTTTATTTTTATTTTTTGCGGGTTTTTTTAAAAATTAATATTTTAATTTAATGATAAAAATGATTTAAAATTGTATTAAATGATATCTAAAAAATTAATGAATTATTTAAAATTGAATAGTTTTAGTTTTATTGATTAATGATATTGAATTCACACTATGACTTTAGTAGGAATAATAATTATGAATTTTTATTTCCTACTAATTATGAATTTTTATTTTTTATTTTTTTTAGGGATTAGAAATGGGGTAGGGAAATTATTTAGTTTTTTTAAAGTCATTATGTAATTAAAGTCAAATAGTTTTTGAAATAAATAATTATCATAAATTTATGGTTTTAAAATCGGTTTTATTGTTGGCTCAAAGAATTATTTAAATGGGGTGTTGAGGACGGGACAGGAGGGGAGGGGATCACTATCTTCTCACCAGGAATAAATGCAAGGGTCATGTCTAACCCTCTCAAGAGCTTTTAATTGCACACAAGTGTGGAGGGTGGCAGAGATGGTAAATGGTTATGAAACTTGGTATAATGTTTTGTCGTCATTTCGATTTGCAAGCCATGGAATTTATATCAAGGCGTGGAGGAAAAGGAGAAGGGCTATAGACGAGACTCTGTGTCTCATTACCAACCTAGCATCCCATGTTAAATTGTTATTTCAAGAAGTTGAATTCCTGCAACTTGGGCGTCAATTAGCCATGGCATGCTTCAAGTTTGAGTTCCAAGTTGTTATTTGATATGGAGCTCTATTATTGATGATTATAGTTGCAATATCTTGGTTTTTGGGTTTCTTGCAAGTCAATCATACGTTCATCTATAAAGTTAGTGGTCAATGTTGCATCTCTTTGTTATCTAGCTATTTCCATTCAAAGCAAAGCTTATTTCCATCCTTTCTTATGATTTTATTCTCTTTCCCTACAAGATCTAGAGCTCAACTATCCCCTAAGCTTCCCCTACTCTTTGACTCCTATTTTTCCTCCATGGTTTTTATATTCACCCTCCAACCTACCCCTTCGTCCTTCCTACCCATGTCTCTATTCTCCTCTTTAGAAGCAGAATTGAGATGTCAGTGTTGTTCTGGAGAGGTCTCTTCTTACTCTCCACACCCCTCAACACTCTCTCATCAATCTTCTCCATCCCATCTTGTGGCATATCCTGCTTACTCTTATTTTTTCCTCTCAAGGTTCTAGTCTATATTTCCCACACTGTCTTCACCTCTCTAAGACTCATCTTAAACCTTGGCATTATGTGGAAGTCCAATATGCCTAGGAGACGAGCCAGGCCATGCCAGGCAATTTCATATTGTCAAGAAATGAAATCTTATGCCCAATAAAGTGTAGAGCCATTTACATGATGATACAGAGACCACAACCTGCTTTAAATTCAAGAAGAGATAGTTGAGGCATAAGATGCATCATTATGCAGAGGGAATGCCTATCAGATATTGAGCTTACTAGTAACTTCACTGAGTGGATAATAGACATCAAGCACACTGTCAAGTGACTTAATCAATACATGTTCACTATTGACATCTATTGACACTTGAAAATGTTGCTTGGAAGAGTTTTACTTGAAAAAAATGAAGCTCATCAAGAGATCTTGATGATGTTATATGAGCTATAGAGTATGGGTCAAGGTTTGGGTTGGTGTCTTCAAAGAATCGAAGGCCACTTGGGCCTCCCTTTGAATCTAGAATGCTCATGGAGGGGAAGAAAAGATCCCATCATTGAGGAGGAATTGCAATCACCATAAGGAGCTTAATGATTGTTGCCTACTTCACTACTAGTTAATTTTATGACAATTTCTATAGTTATTTGAATTTGCTAGTTTCAATTGGCCTTAGGCCTAAAGAATGCTAATGATGTACTATTTTTTGTTTTCACAAACAAAAATACTTTTTAGATGCTTAAAAATCTATGGTTCTGTCATTGGCCTGATTTCCCTGGTGGCAAACTAGGGAAGAATGATATGTACATATTCTTAGTCTATAATGAAATACAACTCATTTACCAACAAAACAAATGTTGGCTTAGGTAATAAGAGTTTCTCAAATTTAGGATTTTGGAGATTCATTGGTTTTCATTTATTGGATGAAAGGAGAATTCACCCTTAGGAAATTCACTCTACAATCAATGTTTAATGACATTCATAATTCGCAAGTGTCAGACCAGGAGGTAACTCCTCAAATCAACTGTGTTTATTCATTTAGATCATTCATAGTTATATACATGAGGAAGGGACGCTTGGGTTTCACCTCCAGATGACTTTTCCTTTTCCATTATTTATTATTTACATTATTTACAAATGTTCACCCAATCCCCATGATTAGGTGTCAACATTCCCGCCCCTGCCCCTTAATCTGAAGGGATGTTGGTGAGTCCAAGCATCGTTTTGAATATTTCAAGCTTTTCTGTTCTAAGAACTTTGGTGAAGATGTCTGCAATCTCCTCATTGGTGGAACAATGGCATAGATGGATTGTCTTATCCTCAACATGATGTCAAATCAGATGGTATTTTGTATTCATGAGTGGAGTGGAATGTACTTGTTTTAGCTGCAAATTTTCCAAATTTTTCCTAAGCCACACAACTTCTTTTGTTGTCTCAGCTGCTGCCACATATTCTGCCTCTGTTGTGGAATCTGCTGGAACTGATTGTTTGCGTGATCTCTAGGAGACAACTCCTTATCCAAGACTCATAACATAACTATAAGTAAATACCCCAGTTTATTTGTCTCCATCGAAGTCTGAATCAGAGTATCCAATCAAGATGAAGTTGCCCACCTGTATATACTTGAGTGAAAAGTCTTGAGTTCCCTTCAAGTACTTTAGAACTCCTTTTGTAGCAAATCAATGTCCTTCACAAGGCTTTTGCATAAACCTGGAGAGGATTCCAACAAAAAATGAAATGTCTGGTCTAGTAGTAGCTAGGTAGTTGAGACTTCCTACAAGCTATCTATACTTTGTTGCATCCTCAAATTCTTTTCTTTCAATGGATGTGAGCTTTAAGTTTTGTTCCATTGGAGTAGTTAGAGGATTGAACTTAGCCATGCCAAACCTATTCAACAAATATCCAATGTACTTCTTTTGAGAAAGGAATATAGACTTTGGATGTTGATTTACTTCAGTACCAAGATAGTAATGAACATAGCCCAAAACAATCATTTCAAAAACTTTCCTCAATTCCTTCTTTATGGATGCAATGTAGCTCTCATTGTTTCCTGTCATCAAAAGATCATCTACATAGACCAAAAGATATACAATATTTTGCCAAATTTCTTGACAAACAAAGGTGCATCATCAAGATCATAATGTTTGAAGTTGAGTTTCAGAAGATGTTCAGCTAAACTTTCACATTAGGCTCATGATGCTTGCTTGAGGCCATACAAGGATTTCACAAGTTTTCATAATTTATGTTAATGTCCTTTCACAACAAATCCTTCAGGCTGGGACATAAAAAAGTTATCTTTTAGATCTCCATTCAAGAAAGAAATTTTTACATCCATTTGATGGACTTTTCAACCGTTCTGAGCTGCTAGGGAAAAGTGTGTTCGGATGGTAGCCCATTTTGTTGTGGGGGGGAATATCTCCCCTTAATCGACCCCTTCCTTCTGTGAAACACCTTTTTCCACAAGCCTAGCTTTGTTCTTCTCAAGTGAGCCACCAGATTTATACTTATTCTTGTAGACCCGCTTTCATCCAATTGGTTTGGCTCCTAATGGAGGATTAACTAGCTTCCAAGTGCCATTATTTATCAAGGCATTATAATCCTTTTGCATCACTTCTTTTCCCCACTGGAAGATGGTTCGCTTAATGTCCTGGGGATCCTTGTTTGATTTTCCAAAGAGATTTTCGATTTCAACCCATTGTTGCAAGGCGATTGGGCATGAATTCAAGAGGTGTTCCTGCGTTTCTATGTCTTGTTTGCAAAGGCTACACCTGGGGGTCCATAGAAACCTCTCTTTTGAATCTGGTCCCATGTCAGTATTCTTCCTTTCCCTATCAGCCATGCGAACAAGGTTACCTTTGGCCACCATTTATTTTTCCATATTTGTTTCCAGCCTGGTTCCTCCTCTTCTGGTACCTGATGAGTGGTTAGATAGTATGCTTCCTTTACTGTGAAAGTGCCTTTTGCTGATCTTCCCCACCGAAGAATGTCCGGGTCTGTTCTAATTTTTATCCTTCTTGATTCCATTTCTTTTGCAAATACCATTCTCTGTTCAGGATATACATTATTGTCCCATTCTTCGGGATTCCTCCAAATTCTCCAGGTCTCATCTTGCCTTTCTTCTTTCCAATACTCATTCACATAATGTAACCCTTCTGCTGTTGCCCTTTGATACGTGTCTTGCAAAAGTTGGAGCCCTTCCAATCTCTCTCTTTGCTGCTAGGCTTCCTCCCAAAATTTGGTTGTATTGCCATCCCTTATTTCCCAGAAAGCATGCTGCTTATAATGTCCCTATTTTGGCTTGCCAGGTCCCATATGGTGGAGCCCCTTGGGACTTCCTCTAATCTAAGAATGTCCTCCACAGATGTAGTCATTGAGTATTTTTGTGTCCAGATCTTTTTCCATAGATCCTCTCCTCTCCTCATCCACCTCCACCATAGCTTCGCTCCCAGGACTCTATTCATAGTACCCGAATCCCTAAGACCTAGGCCTCCTTCTGCCTTATGCTTTGCTAAGCCTTCCCACGATATAAGAGCCCATTTTTTTTGCTGTTTTGGACCTCCCCAGATGAATTTTCTAAAAATTTCTATCATTTTTGTACATGCTCCTTTGGGGGCTGCCATAACCGAGAGAGGATAAATAGGAATTGCTTGGAGAGTTGATTTAAGAAGAACAAGTCTGCCTGCTATGTTCAAAGATCGGAATGCCCAATTTGTCAATCTGCTCTTAAGCTTTTCCATCGTTTGCTGCCAATTTGCAATTCTTAGAGGGTGTAAGGCTAATTGATTTCCCAGATACTTTGTTGGTAATTCTCCTACTCAGAATCCCAAAGTTCTGGTCAGATGTCCTTTGATCGCCTCCAGTGTATTGAAGAGGAAAGTGCATGATTTCTCCCTATTAATCTCAGTACCTGAAGCTTCCATGAAAAGATCCAAAATCCGTTTTATCCTCTTAACTTCTCGTAATGAAACAACACAAACAAGCATGATGTTGTCAACAAACTGCTAGTGTGTAATTGGAAGGTTATTTCCCCATGGTCTCAATCCCTTGATTTTTCCTTCCCTTAGTTCTTTTTTGAGATATCTTCCTAGGCCTTCTGCTGCAATTATGAACAAGAATGGTGATATAGGGTCTCCCTGCCACAGTCCTCTTGTAGCATTGAACATTGAGGTTGTGGATCCATTTAAAAGGATGGAGAAATTTGGAGTTGATACCATCTCATAAATCCAACTCACCCATCTATTGCAAAATCCAAATGCCATTAGGATTGATTTTAGGTAATTCCAATTTAGACAATCGTAGGCCTTAGAGAAATCCAGTTTTACCATCATACCCACTTCCTTTTTCTATTTCAGCGAATGAACCACTTCATGAGATACCACTATTCCATCCAAAATTTGTCTCCCCTCCACAAACCCAGTTTGTTCCGAGGAAATTATACTAGAGAGAATTGGTTTCAACCTTTTGGCCATTAAAGTACCAATGATTTTATAAATTACGTTACAAAGGGAAATCGGGCGAAATCCTTGAGCCGAATCTGAGTGAGCAGATTTAGGAATCAGAGAGAGGAGAGTTGACTTTAGACCATGCCATACCTTCTGATGTCTTCGTGATTCCTCTACCACATCCAGGATGTCTTGCCCTAAAAAGTGCCAACCTGCTTGGTAAAACTCCACAGTGAACCCATCCGGGCCTGGGGCCTTGTTTTTTTCATTCCTTTCACAATTTCCTCCACTTCCTCCAAGGTTGCAGCTCTCATCAGGGCTAAGTTTTGGTCCCTCGTGATCATTTTTGGAATTTCATTACATATTCTTCCTATGGTTGTTTCTCTGTCCACCTGAGGCTCCGTAAGGATGTCTTTAAAGTGTTTGACCAGGGTCTATTCCATTTCTTTGTGTTGCATTATGCAATGCCCTTCCTCATTTTTAATGGAGAAAATCCTGTTCCTATGTCTATGCTGAATCATGGCCTGGTGGAAGAATCTTGTATTTTTTTCTCCCTCTCGGAGCCAATTTATGTGAGACTTTTGTTTCCACAATATTTCTTCCTGTTTTCTCCATTCTTCAATTTGACTTATCAGTAGCCCTTCTTCTCTGCTCCTTTCCTCGCTTCCCCCTTCAGATATAATTTCTTGTTGCAGCCTTTTCATTTTGTCCTCTAATCGCTGCTGCTCCTTGAATATATTCCCAAATTCCTCTTTATTCCAAATTTTTATCTTTTCTCTGATCTCTTTTAGTTTTAGATGGAAGGTCTGCATCTTACTCCACCCTCTTTGTTGGCTTTGGTTCCACCATTCCTCCACCTTTGGCAAAAATTGCTGATTCCTAAGCCAGAACGCTTCAAACCTAAAGGGTCGTCTTTTTGGTGTCAAGTTGATGCTGATTTCAAGTCTGATAGGCCAGTGATCTGAGCCTATTGCAGGGAGGATCATTGTTTCTACAAAGATATCCATATTCAAAATTTGCTCCGAGATTAGAATTTTTTCTAATCTCGACACAATTTTATTTTTTCCCCCTCTTCTGTTGTTCCATGTATGTATCCCATTTATATTGGGGATATCTACCAGTCTTTGCTTCGTTATCGTCTCCCTGAAGGCTTCCATATCTTGATCTGGTCTTCTTAGTCCTCCTCGTTTTTCCGCTGGTGTCATAATCATATTAAAATCTCCCCCAACTATCCATGGCTTCTATGGAAGCAACCTTCGCATTTTCTCCATGTTTTGAAGGAAGCCCCTATGCTCGCTTGGTAAGTGCGGCCCATAAACACCTAAGAGGATTATCCACTCCGATGATCCTATTAGTCTGAAGGTTCCTGAAAGGATTCGCGGGAGGCTGACCCAATTTTCAAATTGAACCTCTTCGGGGTTCCATAAAACTGCAAGCCCCCCTATCGCGCCTTCTGCATCTTGACCCATCACTTCATAATGCGTATTGAATTTTCTCATTATTTCTTCCTATTTCTGTGTGTTAATCTTTGTTTCTTGGATTATCATTATGCTAGGTTTATCTCTCTTCAACTTATCCCTCAGGTATCTCTATTTTCCTTTGCTGTTGAGACCCCTGATATTCCAGCTTGTTATTATCATTTTAACAATTTTGTTGTTTGTTAGAATACCTCTGAGAGAGGTATAACTCTGCCTGAATTAACCAACATCTCTCCTACCACTTGTATTGTTTCACTCATGGGTCGTCGCCCCCTTTTCCTCCCTCCTTTGCCAGTGCTGCCCATTCCGATACTCTGAGGCCCTTGCATTCCTGCTTGCTCTGGTTGATTTGCCGGACATGTTCCTACCTTCTCCTTATATTTTTGAAACATCTCTTTATATAATTGCTTTTGTTCTTCTGGTATGAATCTCTCGTCTAGGTTCCTCCACTCCTGTAATAGTCCTCTCATGATCGACTCCTCATCAATTCCTCTATCTTTCTAAGGGTCGACCTCCATTTGAGTTTGCTCGTTGTATAGATCTGTGTTTGCCTCTTCTCCTCCTTGTTCCAAGTTTGCCTGAACAGGGTTTTGTTCTTTTGCTTCTTTCAATATCTCCATTTTATCCTCATCACTTTCTTCCTTTTCGACTTCTTCATCCTCCCCTTGGAGAGCTTTGAACTTGTTTCGATTTTCCAGTGGTATTGTTTTGGTTGGTAATTGCATCCTTGGCATTTATTTTGCCTTTTTTTTCCTTATCGGCACTTCTTTGAAGCCCTCGTCCAGTCCATCCATTACCTTTGTTGACTTCTCCTTTTCAGTCTTCTTCTTCATTGATTCCTCTGCATTGTTTAACTGGCATTGTCTGAAAAGATGCCCATATTCATGGCATCGCCTGCAACGAAATGGAATATGTTCGTAATCCACCGGTTGCTGCCACACTTCATCATGGTATTCTAGTTCAATAAATTCAGGAAGCGGCTCTGTTATATTCATATATACACATATCCTTCCATAGGATGTGTATCTTCCTCTTTTGGTAGTCTCGGCTACTTTGACAAATGTTCCAATTGTGTTGCCTATTCCTTCTAAGATCTCAGGGTCCCAAAACTCTATTGGTAAACCAAACAGTCTGATCCAAATGGGGGCTGCTAACATTTTTTCTTTGACTGGATTGTAACAGTCCTCCCAATGACGCATGAAAAGGCCCGCACTATTCATAAAATAAGGTCCTCCCCCGAAAACTCTTTCCTTGTCCTCCAGGTTAGAGAATATGACTGTAAAAAAACCCTTTGCTCCTAATTTTATGTCTATATGTCCTTTAGGTTTCCACCTCTGCTGAATCCATTTAAATAGATCCTTTTATGACGGCCAAAACCCTATAAATTTGCAAATTAAAGCGTGATCCCTCATATAACACCTATATTCTTCCAGTCTGTTGTTTGGGATTACATACCTGGGTTTTTTCAGTGCTCTTGGGAGACATCTGCCATTTAGTCCTGCTTGCCATCTATTTCCCAGTACTGGCGTGTCTCTGTTGTTTTTCTTTAAGCCCCCTTGCATTCCGTCTCTGCTTGATTCCCCTGCTACTATATTTTTGAAGGGGGGGGGATCTCTCAGTTCCTTCCGATTTTTATATCTCCTGTTCCTTCTTTTCTACAATCCTTGGTTTGTTCAGTCTCCAGAGGCACGCTTTCCTTTACCCTGATCTTCGGAACCCTGCAATTCGCCACTGCTCCGCGTCAAACCCTCATATAAATAAAGTTTTTAATATTTATATGTATAATTTATTTAGTTTTTAGTTTTTGGTATAGTATAATTCATATTTTTTTTATTAAGTATTAATTTATTTTTGTTCAAAAATTTATGATGTTTATCCATAGTTTAGTATTAGGAATTTATTTTTTATTATTATTTAAATTTATTTATTTGTAAAATAATTGGTTGAGGTTTTAGTATAGGTTTTTTAATAGCTTTCATTTCTATTAATTACTAATTTTGTGTTTTTAGTTTTATTTCCTTTTTATTTTTTTTTTTTCTATTATTTTTATTTTCATGAATTATAATTTTTTCACAGTGTTTTCAATTTGAGGTGACTTATTTTTATATTAAAAACATATTTTAATAAATTTTATTATGAACAATTATATATATTAATAAAAATAAAACACACATATAAATATATGTATCTTAATAGAAACATATTAATTAATCATATTTCTTAATTTTTTGTGATCACATTCAATAATACAATATATTATTAGTTGTTTTATTTTTGTGATAAAATTTTTGTCTTTGTTATTGTTTGTTTAATTAAACTATATTTAAACTAAATGACATGTACTAACTACTATATAACTCACGTTATATATAAAAATTTCAAAAATAAAAATATAAAATAGTAAAAATTATTAAAAAATATATTATATATATATATGGATGAATGGTAAATAATAGTTTATCCAATATATTGGGTTAAATGGAGTTATGTATGCAGCTTTATAGAATCCACATTGATATTATCCAGAAGGAGGATAATGATGGTACAAGAACAATAATGGATATGAGTCAAAGTAAGATATCACTTCAATATAGTGCTTCAAGAACAATAATGAAAAATACCATGCTTCAAGGACTATAATGATTGTACAAAGATAAGTATATGGATTTGAATTTTGTGGGTATGTTATTATTACTCCTTACCATGTGGGGTATATAGTTGTTTTTTGTTGCTGTTTTTTTTTTGCCTGGACAAAGTCATATTTTTTTGTTAGTTTAGATTTTGTTGTTATTTAAGATTAGTACATATAATTTTTGGTTTGCGACCATTTTAGATAAATATTTGTATTTTTATTTTAGGTTAAAAATTTTAGTGGTTATTGTTTTTTTTGGGGGTTTTTAAAAAATTAATATTTTAATTTAATGATAAAAAAGTGATTTAAAATTATATTAAATGATATTTAAAAAAATTAATGAATTATTTAAAAGTGAATAGTTTTAGTTTTTATTGATTAATGATATTGAATTCACACTATGACTTTAGTAGGAATAATAATTATGAATTTTTTTTTATTTTTTTTTGGGACTAGAAATGGGGTAGGGAAATTATTTAGTTTTTTTAAGTCATTATGTAATTAAGTCAAATAGTTTTTGAAATAAATAATTATTATAAATTTATGGTTTTAAAATTGGTTTTATTGTTGGCTCAAAGAATTATTTAAATGGGGTGTTGGGGAAGGGACAGGAGGGGAGGGCATCACTATCTTCTCACCAGGAATAAATGCAAGGGTCATGTCTAACCCTCTCAAGAGCTTTTAATTGCACACAAGTGTGGAGGGTGGCAGAGATGGTAAATGGGTATGAAGCTTGGTATAATGTTTTGTCGTCATTTCGATTTGCAAGCCATGGAATTTATATCAAGGCGTGGAGGAAAAGGAGAAGGGCTATAGACGAGACTCTGTGTCTCATTACCAACCTAGCATCCCATGTTAAATTGTTATTTCAAGAAGTTGAATTCCTGCAACTTGGGCGTCAATTAGCCATGGAATGCTTCAAGTTTGAGTTCCAAGTTGTTATTTGATATGGAGTTCTATTATTGATGATTATAGTTGCAATATCTTGGTTTTTGTTCTCCAGCTTCTCCTGGAAGGGAGCTAAAACCCCCTTAGTTCTTGCACTAGCCAAGATACTAGTACATAGGTGCTGACCTACAGAAGGCTACAACCTTCTCTTTCTTCCAGGGACCACGTTTCATAAATTTTCAGACTGCATCCATGAACATCAATCAATCATCAAGAATTTCTGCATCAAACAATCTCCTTTTCACTAATTAGAACTGAATCAAGTAGACACTTCTCTGACAGCTGTACCCAAAACACAATAACAATAACCACACACCAAATTCTCAACCCAGAACACTGCAACAATAAATAGAAGTAGCTAGAACCCAACTCAAGAGATGTACGCTACTTCAATAACCTGAAACCTGCGTGCATATGCTTCTGTGTTTGGACCAACCTGCGTATACACTATTTTTATTCATTGAACCGACGTGTATACGCACCTTCGCTTCACTGAACCTGTGTACAGATCTACAAAGGATAGTTCACTCTTTCAAAAATTCAGACACTAATTAACCCAGATTATCAGATTTATAGATCAAGCATGTGCCACATATAACAGATCAAAATCATACAAAGATACTATTATTCAAGCCTTAAGATTATGACCCATCAATAGAACTTATCCTTCTCTTTGCGCTAAGGTTCCTCCTTCATTCAGATCCAGATCTACACCATAACCCCAATCACCAATATTTCAGATCTAGCACTTATTAGATATTCAATTAATTCAGATGATTCCTTGCCAAATGATCTCCTTCCTCTTTTATAGTCTTAGGCCTTTCACAATACCATGGTCCAAAACCATAATAAAATAATACCATGGACCCGATACTTGGGATCAACACTTCTGACGAGATACCGTGATCCAAAACCATAGGTTCAAATACCAAGGACTAAATACCACGGACCAAAAGTAAGTTCTCCAACATGTACGCACTTTTCCTTGCGTGAAAGTGTGTGTATACGCATATGCGCCTTTGAAACATCTAACTCGCGTATATATGCGTCTTCGTCTAGATGAACCTGCGTATATATATTTTCCTTCATACTAAGAGCTTGAACTGAGATCTGTCACTAGAGTGAGTTGCCATCAAGGACAACACTTGTGCCATAGCTCCAAACCTGTGCCATAATACCAACAATCTCCCCCTTTGGACTTGATGGCAACCCCAAGATCCTCATATTCATTCTCCCCCTTTGTCATGAAGGGAAAAGGGTTGTGCTCCCCCTGAGTACATGCTGAAATCTCTACTCTGCTGTGCTAACCATGCTCCCCCTGACTGTAGGCAAGAGCTGCAAAAAGATGTTCTTCAAGAAGAACCATGACTTAAACATCATAAAAGACCTTCCTATCACCAAAAGACTCTATACATACATCCATCACCCAACCAAGTGGGGATACATCAGAAATTTACATATGACAACCAAGTACATTACATCATTCATCCCAGGCATAGTGGGGAAAGAAAAATAGGTCGTTACATGACCTTGACACCATAAAAGAGATACATGACATAGAGACAAAATATTTACAGCAAGAGTTATGAGAGTCACCAATAACTGATATCAGCAGCATCTGTCAATCACTATTCAGATTAGAAACCATGTTTTCCTTCTGTTCTCCCTCTGCATTTATTCCACCTGAGATCAATAACAGATGTGAATCTTGAACCAAGGACTTCTAATGAAATGTCAACAATGCTTTATCAGAAGTTTTATCTGCTCCCCTTGAACCTGTGCCAGATGGTCTCTGTCAGACCCATATCAGAATTCCTTCAACCAGAGTCTGTCCCCACTGATTTCTTTCAAACTACCATATACGCGACTGTCTCTCCATGAACCGGCGTATGTACGTGGATCCTCCTCAGGCAACACGCGTACACCCATTTTTCTATAAAACAAACAAGTTTCAACAGCAAGATGATGCATCAACTACTCCCAGCTTCTATCTGAGGTATTCGAAAGTTTCCCTAGGTAGTGGTTTGGTGAGAATATCAGCAACTTGTTCCTTAGAGGGAACATACTCCAATTTGACCTTTTGTTCCAACACTTGTTCCCGGAGAAAATGATACTTGATCGGTATGTGCTTAGTCTTTGAATGCATGACAAGATTCTTTGAGATACTGATAGCACTTGTATTATCACATAAGATGGAGATAGGTGGAGTACAAGTGATTTGAAAATCCTACAAATTTTGCATCATCCAACAGAGTTGTGTGCAACAAGATGCGGCAGCCACATATTCTGCTTCAGCTATAGATAGAGCAATCGAACTCTGTTTCTTACTGAACCAAGATACTAATCTAGAACCCATAAAGAATGCACCACCACTAGTTCTTTTTCTGTCATCCACACTTCCAGCCCAATCTGCATCTGTGTAAGCATGAGGTGTGGGATCTGTATTTCTAGGATACCATAAGCCATAGTTTTGAGTTCCTTGAAGATACTTGAAAATTCTCTTCACTGCCTGAAGATGAGTTTCCTTAGGATTTGCTTGAAATATTCCAACTATTCCCACTGCATGCATGATGTCTGGTCGGGTACTTGTTAAATAGAGCAGACTTCCAATCATGGATATATAAGTTGGTTGATGCACTACTGCTGATTCATCATTTGCACTGAGGCTGCATCCTGTAACCATAGGGGTACATATTTGTTTTGAATCTTCCATGCCATACTTCTTCAAAATCTACTTGAGGTACTTGGTTTGAGATAAAAAGATACCGCCTTCATTTTGTTGGATTTGTAATCCAAGAAAGTATGTTAGTTCTCCAAGCAAGGACATTTCGAATTCTTTATGCATCACCAAGGCAAAGTTTTGACTCATGGCTTCTTCATTGTTGCCAAAGATGATATCATCAACATACACAACAAGTATTAGAAATTTGTTATTTTCAATTTTTATACAAAGATTGCTATCTGCTGATCCTTTTGAGAAACCTTGTTGATCAAGATATTTGTCCAGACGATAATACCAAGCCCTTGGAGCTTGTTTAAGACCATAGAGAGCCTTCTTAAGTCTTCATACAAGTTTTGGATCATTTCCAAGGATGAATCCATATGGTTGCTCAATATACACTTCTTCTTCTAAGTCTCCATTCAGAAAAGCTGATTTTACATCGATTTGAAATACTTTGAACTTATGAAAGCTTGAGAGAGCAAGGAACATTCGGATGGCCTCCAGTCTAGCAACGGGAGCAAACGTTTCTTCAAAGTCTATCCCTTCTTGTTGAGCATACCCTTTACAAACAAGTCTGGCCTTGTTTCTAATAACTTCCCCATTTTCATTCAGCTTGTTTTTAAAGATCCATTTTGTCCCTATGAAATTCTTATCTTTTGGTTTAGCCACTAACTCCCAAGTGTTATTCTTTTCGATCTGCTCAAGTTCTTCATCCATTGCCTTGACCCAGCGTTTATCTTTGCATGCCTCGTTTACATTTTGTGGTTCAACGGAGGAGAGCAATGCCAAATATCTTGAGGCTTCTGCAATTGTTCTTCTTGTTTGTATACCTGCCTCTTTCTACCCCAAAATTTGAGATTCTGGATGATTCTTCTGAATGTACCTGGATGGAGTCTTATCTTCTATCCTTATCTATTCTTCTGGTGCCTCTTGAGCTTCTTCTTCATCATAAGTCTGATTTGATGTTGAAGGATAGTCCTCATCATCTTCGAAATCTTCAGATCTTACCTGCCTAGGAGTGTTTTCTTCTTCATCAATTACTACATCAATACTTTCAACAATTTTTCCAAGCCTTTTATTGTAACACTTGTAAGCTTTGCTGTGAGGAGAGTAACCAAGGAGAATGCCTTCATCTGCTCTAGGTTCAAACTTGCCAAGATTCTCATCAGTATTTTTGATATAGCATTTGCTTCCAAAAATTTTGAAATATTTTACCGAAGGAGTCTCACCATACTAGAGCTCATGTGGAGTTTGAGTGTTGTTCACCCGGACATTCGTTTTGTTGAGAATAACAACTGCAGCAAATTCGGCTTCACCCCAGAAGGTTGCGGGAGTTCCAAACTCATCAAGCATAGCATGAACCATTTGTTGAACCATTCTTTTCATCATTTCTACTACTCCATTTTGCTAAGGAGTCCTAGATGTAGAGAATTCCCTTCTTATTCCATGTTCTTCACAAAAATCAAAAAATTCATTTGAGGTAAATTCTCCTCCTCGATCAGACCTGAGGCATTTGATTCTGTGATCCGATTCGTTCTCCACCAAGGCTTTGAATGATTTGAACTTTTCAAAAGCTTCGTCTTTGTGCTTCATAAGTCCTATCCAACACATCCTGGAATAGTCATCAATGAATAATATAAAGTATTCTTCTCCTCGAGGTGACCTTTTCCTAGATGGACCACATACATCAGTATGGACAAGTTCAAGCGGCCTGCTGGCTGATCCTTCCTTCTCAGGGAAGTTAGTTCTGGTTTGCTTACCAAACTAACATGATTTGCATATTGTATTGTCTGGAATTCTGATGTCTCGAAGACCACGAACTGCCTGGTATTTGCATGCTTTCCTTATCTGTGAGAAACTAAGATGCCCCAATCTTTTATGCCATAGCCAGTATTCATCATTCTTGCTTAGATAACATTGATGTTGTCCTTCTTTGAATATGTATAAATTATTTGGAGTTCTTACGCCTTTGATCACTATTTTTCCTGCATCAAGATCACGAACACTACATCCATTTGATCGAAATATTACCTCAGTTCCTTGATCGCACATCTGACTGACACTTAATAGGTTATGCTTTAACCCATCAACATACATGACATTTCCAGCTTTGACCCTTTCTTTCAACTGAAATGAACCTTTACCTTTTACGAGAGTAGGGGTGTCATTTCCAAAAGAGACCTTCTTCTCCTTCTCTAAGGCACTATATGACTGAAGTTTTTCTTTATCACCTGTCATATGTTTTGAACATCCACTGTCGATGTACCATTGATTTTCCTGCCCTTCCGCATATAAGGCTATACCACATCTTTCTGGTTGTGGTTCTTTTATTCTCCACGATTTGGCACTTGAGGCTTGCTCCTTCTGAGTTGTCTGCTGAAACCTGCTCCTGCATTCAGAATCTTCATGACCGAAATTGTTACAAATAGAACATTCTATTTCATTTTCAAGAGCAGAGAAGTTGTTGTAGGTCCTTTTCATGATCCCAGTCATACTCCTCTGTTTATGAGCTTCTCTAGTCATGATTGTCTTATAGGCAACACATTGAGCTGCTTTGTGACCAAAGTTATGACAAGAAAAGCATTGGCCATTGAAAAAACTCCTGTGATTATCAAATCTACCAGCCAAATGATTGTAGTTCCTATTGACATCCATTCTTGAGGAAAATTGAGAAGGTTTTACCTGTGGCTGGTTGTAGCTTCTGTTTGTCCTTAAAGTAGATTGCCCCCGATTTACCTGGTAGTCTTTGTTCATTCTTGAGGTAAATTGTCCCTGATTTACCTGGTGATTTCCATTGGGTCTTTGTTCACTTCTCCTTGCAGCATCAAGATAACTCTTGGAGGTAGATGGTTTCTGCGCTTGAGTTGTTTCTTCATTATATCCCAGACCTGTCTTGATTAGTGGAGAGCGCTGCACTTTGATAATCTCATCTAAAGTGTCAGATCCTTTAACAAATCTAAGATTAAGAGCTTTTGTTTTCTCAATCTCTTTTCTCAGTCCCACAATTTCACATTCTAACTTTTCATGATGTTTTTCCTTTTCAACAAGTTGGAATTGTAGAGTATCTATGATCACATTCTTCTCTTCTAAACAAATTTTGAGTCTAGAAATCTCTTCATAAAGACCTTCTTCATCTATAGCATCCACAAAATCATCATCTTCAAAATCCATTAAAAGTTTATAATTATAGCCTTCTTCATCACTATTTGAAAGTCCATCACTATCTTCATGAGTGTAATAGCTTTTCTTATTTACATTTTGTTTCTTTTTCCATCTAACAGGTTCCTTACCTTTGTCAAGCTTATCTTTATGAGGACACTTGGCAGCATAGTGACCGACTCTTCCACAAGCAAAGCATTTGAAAGGTAACTTACCTTTGAATCTGCCAGCACCCCGTTGAAGGTTCTTGACAAAATTTGATTCTTCCTCTTCTTCTGACATATGTCATGACTCATAGTAATCTCCTTTGCCTGATGCCTTGAATGAAGCTTCTCTCCTGTCTGATGGTCCTCCTTTCCTCATTTCGTAAGTAGTTAGAATTCCGTGCAGCTGTGACATGGTAAGGTTCCGTAGATTCTCCTTTTCTTCTATTGCAGAAACTTTTGATTCAAACTTAGGGGACAAAGATCTTAAAACTTTTTCAACCACAACAACCTCTTTTATTTCTTCACCCAAATTTTTCATACAATTAACAATCTCATCTACACGAAGGAAATAGTTAGCCACACTTTCATCATTGTGCATTCTGAGATTTTCATACTGAATTCTGAGGGTTTGAAGTCTTGCTCGTTTTACATGTTCATCTCCTTCATAGCTCAGAACAATCTTGTCCCATATTTCTTTTGTGGATTTATACTTCATAACCTTGACGAATTCTACTTGAGATAGACATCCTAATAGAGTATTGACAGCCTTTGCATTTGTTTCATATTGCTTCTTACCAGCCGAATCTGTAGGATTTGTGGATGGAAAAGTGTACCCTGTATTTATGATATCCCAGACTTCTGTACCAAGATATTGAAGATAGGCTGTGACTCTTACCTTCCAATAGACGAAGTTGGTCCCATAAAAAATTGGTGGCCTGATAGATGCTTCTCTCTCATAGTTGCTCATGATGATGGATCTTCCTTCAAGCGATCAAGCTTCTTCAAAAGGACCTGCTCTGATACCAATTGTTGGAAATAATACTGAGAGGGGGGGTGGTGAATCAGTATTATTAGGTCAAATATTCCCTTTTTCAAATCCAGATCATATACGCTACTTCAGTTAATGAAAACCGCGTATATACGCAACTACGTATAAGGAAACCCGCGTATACCATGAAAACTTATAATTTACTTTATCTTACAGATGTTGATTATTAATCTGTGTATCAGAATCAAATAAACAGTAACCAGAAACAGTAAAACAGAGCAGAAGACAATCATACACAAGAACACAAGATATAAGGTGGAAACCCAATGTGGGTGAAAACCACCTGCTGCAATCTTCTATCTTCCTTTTAATTAGAAACTTCTTTTTACAATGATTCTGTACTAGTGTATTCCTTTACCAGTACGTAGGCTGCAACCTGCTGAGAGCTACAACCCTCTCTCGTTCTCCAGCTTCTCTTGGAAGGGAGCTACAACCCCCTTAGCTCTTGCACTAGCCAAGATACTAGTACGTAGGTGCTGACCTACAGAAGGCTACAACCTTCTCTTTATTCCAGGGACCACGTTTCATAAATTTTCAGACTGGATCCATGAACATCAATCAATCATCAAGAATTCCTGCATCAAACAATCTCCTTTTCACCAATTAGAATTGAATCAAGTAGACACTTCTCTGATAGTTGTACCCAAAACACAATAACAGTAACGACGCACCAAATTCTAAACCTAGAACACTGCAACAATAAACAGAAGTAGCTAGAACCCAACTCAAGAGATGTACGCTACTTCAATAACCTGACACCGGCGTGCATACGCTTTTGTGTTTGGACCAACCTGCGTATATGCTATTTTTATTCACTGAACCGGCATGTATACGCGCCTTCGCTTCACTGAACCTGCGTACAGATCTATAAAGGATAATTCACTCTTTCAAAAATTCAGACACTAATTAACCCAGATTATCAAATTTATAGATCAAGCATGCGCCACATATAACAGATCAAAATCATACAAAGATACTATTATTCAAGCCTTAAGATTATGATCCATCAATAGAACTTATCCTTCTCTTTGCGCTAAGGTTCCTCCTTCATTCAGATCCAGATCTGCACCATAACCCCAATCACCAATATTTTAGATCTAGCACTTATTAGATATTCAATTAATTCAGATGATTCCTTGCCAAATGATCTCCTTCCTCTTTTATAGTCTTAGGCCTTTCACAATACCACGGTCCAAAACCATAATAAAACAATATCGTGGACCCAATACTTGGGATCAACACTTCTGACGAGATACCATGGTCCAAAACCATAGGTTCAAATACCAAGGACTAAATACCACTGACCAAAAGTAAGTTCTCCAACATGTACACGATTTTCCTTGCATGAAAGTGCTTGTATACGTATACGTGCCTTTGGAACATCTAACCGGCGTATATACGCGTCTTCGTCTAGATGAACCTGCGTATATATATTTTCCTTCATTCTGAGAGCCTGAACTGAGATCTGTCACCAGAGTGAGTTGCCATCAAGGACAACACCTGTGCCATAATGCCAACAATAATATTTCCACTTTTTCACACTTTGCACTAATGCATGCAATTATTTATCATATGTGGGATAATTAACTACTGCAGAAGTAAATGTCTTAGAATGATAGCATATGGGTTATCCGTGTTGCATTAACATTGTTCCCATGGCATAGTCACTGGCATCTATCTCAATCTCAAATGAATGTTGAATATCTGACAGTGCCAGTACTAGTGCTATACTGATTTTCTCTTTTAAGGTGTCAAAGGCTTTCTACTATTTGCCTCCCCACTCAAACACCTGTTTCAATCCTGTTAAAGCATGTAACGAAGTTGCAATCAACAAAAAGTTATCAATAAACTTTCTCCAGTATTGTGTTGCCCCTAGGAAACTCCTAACCTTTGTAGTAGCTTTGGGTTTAGGTGAGTTCACAATGACTTCAACTTTGGAGGGATCTATCTTCAATTCACCACCCCCTACAATATAACCCAAATAATTTAAATATGTTCTGCCAAATTCACATTTTGACAGTTTTACATAGAGATTTTCTCTTTTTAAAAATTCTAAAGTCTGCTTCACATGATTTACATGGTATTCCCATGTCTTACTAAAAACAAGAATGCCATCTAAATAAAGAATTACAAAGTCATCAATAAATGGTCTGAGTACATCATTCATAATTCTCATAAATGTAGTAGGAGAATTAGTTAAGCCAAAAGGCATAACCAACCATTCATAAAGTCCTTACTTTGTCTTGAAAGCAGTCTTCCATGCATCTTATTCTGCAACTCTGACCTGATGATAACCACTTTGCAATTCTAACTTAAAAAGTAAACTACTTCTTTCAATTGATCTAATAAATCATCAATACGAGGAAGAGGATAACAATTCTTGATCGTTATTTTATTTAGTGCTCTATAATCAATGCACATTCTCCACAATCCATCTTTATTTCTCACCAGCACGATTGGAGATCCACATGGTGATGTGCTTGGTCGTATAAACCCTTTATCAAGCAACTCCTATACCTTCTTTTTTATCTCTGCATTCTCTAAAGCTAACAACCTATACATTCCAATGTTAGGTAATGGAGCATCTTGCTATAAATAAATATCATGTACTATTTGTCGCTTGGGTGGCAGACCTTTAGGTTCTTGAAATAGAAAATCATACTCTGAAACAACTTTAACTAAATCAGCTTTTTGTTTAGAGTCACAGCCTTCAAATTCATTGGGTTTTTCAAGAACCTTTGCCTTTACAACCATTAGTAAAAATTGCTTACTTGAATTCACAATTCTTTTCATCTGTCTTGAGTTTATGAGAGAATAGTTACCTTTGAGTTTATGAGCTCTTACAGTATATTCTATTCCATCTTTAGTGAGTTGATACTTATTCTCAACTCTATAGAAAATAGCTTTCCTATCATACAAGTATGGACGTCCCAAAACAATACCAAATATATCCAATGGAATTATATCTAATTCAACCTCATCTACAAATGTTCATCCAATAGCAAACCTAAGTTTAGATTGTCTCGTTACTTGTAGCTTTTTTAATCCCTCACTTGTCCAATTTCTATCCATCGTGCATTGCTTGGATTTGAACCTTTGAGTCCTATTGTCAGGTACTCAACATCCCCTTAACGCGTAGTTCTTACCTTTCTGTCTAGAATTGTGTCCTCCTGTAATTCATTAAGATACTCAGGCAACAAATCCCCAATAGAAGGCAATTGACTTTGCTCTTCAAGATCTTCAATCAATGAAGGTTCATACAATCTCAAGTTTTATGCATTAACGACTGAATAGATATGCATATAAGTTGGAAAATCAAGGCGAAAAGCATTTTCACCAATCTTATCAGGTACCTTGAAAGGTCCATACCTTATTGGTTTTAGCTTCTTACCTTCACCTTGCATTCTATCTTTGTTGATGTACAACAAGACTTGATCACCAAATTGAAAACTTGTCAGGTCTTGCCTTGTACTTGGCTTGACTTCTTTCCAGTTGTTCTTGTACTACCTGGTGAATTTCCTGGATTTGTTCAATGAACTTGGTTGCTTTGTCCACATCATTGTGTCCGTCAACTACTATGTCTTTACAAAAGACAAAATCCAAGGGAGACTTTGGTATAAAACCAAAACAAGTCTCAAAAGGAGATCTTTGAGCAGAAGAGTGCTTGGCATGGTTGTAAGCATGATGCACATAACACAAATGCTCATCCCAAAGCTTGGGATGCTTGCTGCAATAACCTCTGAGCAACTGGATCACTGTCCCGTCGACCACTTCTGTCTGACCATCTGTTTGTGGATGAAATGTTGTGCTTTTCTTTAGTTTGGTGTCCATTAACTCCCATAAACTTGACCAAAACTTCCCAACAAGTCTAGAATCTCGATCAGATACAATAGAAGTGGGTAACCCAAAATGAACCCATACATTCTGAAAGAACAACTTGGCTGTTTATTCAGATGTAACCTATTTGTTACATGTTATCAAAATACACATTCTACTGAACCTATCCACAACAACATACAAATAATCATGACCTTTCCTAGATTTTGGCAATCACCCAATAAAATCCATGGAAACACTTTCCCAAGGATGAGAAGGAATTGGAAGTGGAGTGTACAAGCCTAATTTCTGATTATTGGGCTTTCTTGTAGCACACATAGTACACCCTTTGATATATCTAGAAACTGTCTCATGCATTCTTGGCCAATAACAAAACCTTTGCAATTTTTCAATTGTTTTACTTACACCAAAATGACCTGATATGAGAGAAGTATGTGCTTCTCGGATTATGTAAAATCTTTCATTTTGTGGAATGCATAACTTTCCCAAATGATATAAGAGTTGGTCCTTTACATAATAGTCCAATTCTTCTACTTGCTTGCCATGACTTAAAGTTGCATATACATCTTTAAAATCTACATCTTGAGCATATTGTTCAATGTAACTTTCATGCATTATTGAGTTATGCTTAAGTATAGTATATGCATTTATGATTGGTCTTGATAACATGTCTGCAACCTTATTGTGTATGCCCTTCTTATATTTGATGACAAGATGAAATTGTTGTAGAAAATCCATCCACCAGTCATGTCTTGATTGCTGCAACTTAGTTTGTCAGTGTAAATATTGAAGTGGTTGATGATCTGTATGTAAGATTGTTTCTTTACCCATTAGGTAATGTTTCCACTTTTTCACACTTTGCACTAATGCATGCAATTCTTTATCATATGTGGGATAATTAACTACTGTAAAAGTAAATGTATTAGAATGATAGCATATGGGTTATCCGTGTTGCATTAACAATGTTCCCATGGCATAGTCACTGGCATCTATCTCAATCTCAAATAAATGTTGAATATCTGACAGTGCCAGTACTGGTGCTATACTGATTTTCTCTTTTAAGGTGTCAAAGGCTTTCTGCTATTTGCCTCCCCACTCAAATACCTATTTCAATCCTGTTAAAGCATGCAATGGAGTTGCAATCAAAGAAAAGTTATAAATAAACTTTCTCCAGTATTGTGATGCCCCTTGGAAACTCCTAACCTATGTAGTAGATTTCGGTTTAGGCCAGTTCACAATGACTTCAACTTTGGAGGGATCTATCTTCAATTCATCACCCCCTACAATATAACCCAAATAATTTAAAGATGTTCTGCCAAATTCACATTTTGACAGTTTTACATAGAGATTTTCTCTTTTTAGAAAATCTAAAGTCTACTTCACATGATTTACATGGTCTTCCCATGTCTTACTAAAAACAAGAATGTCATCTAAACAAACAATTACAAAGTCATCAATAAATGGTCTGAGTACATCATTCATAATTCTCATAAATGTAGTAGAAGCATTAGTTAAGCCAAAAGGTATAACCAACCATTCATAAAGTCCTTGCTTTGTCTTGAAAGCAGTCTTCCATGCATCTTATTCTGCAACTCTGACCTGATGATAACCACTTCGCAATTCTAACTTAAAAAGTAAACTACTTCTTTAAATTGATCTAATAAATCATCAATACGAGGAAGAGGATAACAATTCTTAATCGTTGTAAACTACTTCTTTCAATTGATCTAATAAATCATCAATACGAGGAAGAGGATAACAATTCTTAATCGTTGTAAACTACTTCTTTCAATTGATCTAATAAATCATCAATACGAGGAAGAGGATAACAATTCTTAATCGTTATTTTATTTACTACTCTATAATCAATGCACATTCTCCACGATCCATCTTTATTTCTCACCAGCATTATTGGAGATCCACATGGTGATGTGCTTGGTTGTATAAACCCTTTATAGAGCAGCTCCTGTACTTGCTTCTTTATCTCTGCATTCTCGAAAGCTAACAACCTATACATTCCAATGTTAGGTAATGGAGCATCTTGCTATAAATAAATATCATGTACTATTTGTCACTTGGGTGGCAGACCTTTAGGTTCTTGAAATAGAAAATCATACTCTGAAACAACTTTAACTAAATTAGCTTTCTGTTTAGAATCACAGCCTTCAAATGCATTGGGTTTTTCAGGATCCTTTGCCTTTACAACCATTAGTAAAAATGGCTTACTTGAATTCACAATTCTTTTCATCTGTCCTGAGTTTATGAGAGAATAGTTACCTTTGAGTTTATGAGCTCTTACAATATATTCTATTCCATCTTTAGTGAGTTGATACTTATTCTTAGCTCTATGGAAAATAGCTTTCCTATCATACAAGTATGGACTTCCCAAAACAATACCACATATATCCAATGGAATTATATCTAATTCAACCTCATCTACGAATGTTCATCCAATAGCAAACCTAAGTTTACATTGTCTCGTTACTTGTAGCTTTGTTTTATCACACACCCAATCTAATGGATATGGCTTCTCATGAGGTTTTGTTTGTAATCCCAACTTCTTTACAATTGTTTCAGAAATCAAATTTACTTGTGATCCACTATCAAATAAATTATCAGTCTTATTGTGCTTGGAAATTACTCTAATATGAAAAATCTCATTTCTTTCCCTTTCATTATTTTCATTATCAATAGATTGTGAGGAATTACTTGTGGATGCTTCAAAATCTTTAGCTTTAATACCCATGGTTGTAACTGTTGTTTCATCACTTGAATTTGATCCCAAGTCCTTTTGAATAGCAGCAACATTCTTTCTCTCCTTTCCACCGAACTTCTTAGGTTTTCGTTCTAGATGCAAAGACCAATAGTGTGCCTCATTGTGTCCTTGTTTCTAGCAATGAGTGAATGAAGGTTTATCCTTCTTTACAGTGTTTGCTTTCCTCTCCTTCCATTTCAGTTTCTTCTTTTCCTTATTCTTGCTTATAGAATATTTAGATGATTTCCCAACCTCTAGGTTTACATTCTTACCTCTAGCTTCTAGATGTGTGGCTTGAACTGATACATCATCTAAGCTAGTGGGATTAAATATGAGAATAGTATGCTTTAAATAGCCATGAAGACCACCTATATACTTCAATAAAGTCTCAGGTGAGTCTAATGATATACCTAGAGTTAAAGCTCTCTTTCTGAATTCCTGAGTATAACTTTATACACTTTGACCCTTCAATTAACGAAGAGTTTACCAACTCATCATTTCCTGCTGCATGTAAGCTAAAAGATAGAATTACTTTTTGATGGCAGAAACAAATTCATTCCAGGTAGAAATGATTTTACCATGTTTTTGCAGATCTTGTGTCTTGCCTTCCCACCATACTAGTGCAGTTCCTCCAAGTCGAAGGCTAGCCAACTGAATCTTCATCCTTTCGGAATCAACATTCTGTACCCTAAAATATACATCAATTTGTCTTATCCAATTATCTAGCTTTTCTGCATTGAGTTCTCCATCATAAATTGGCAAATCAAACTTCACATATAATTTGATTAAGGAAGTTTTCTTCTTCTTCTTAGAAGAGCTAGTGTTATGCGAAGAAGATGATGAGGATGATGAACGTGATCATGGAGGAGATGGTGGAGGAGGCATTTCCCCTTTCCTTTTGCCTTCTGGAGGGGCAACTAGAAAAGGTTCCTCTGCTCCTTTGTCTGGTTTAGGTGTTGAAGTGCTTTCACCGTGACCCTTTTTTGCACTAAAAATTGTCACCTTGACATTCTGCTATCTGTGTGAGTTCATTACCACTCATACTTTCCTCCTCTACAAGTCTAAAACATCAGTTCCTCATATCAAGTCTGGAAAATAAGAGAAAAGCTCTCAAAAGTCTTTAAAACTCTGGTTTCACACTTTCTCTTTGTCTTACCTGCGGTCCCACACCTAATGGTCATGTCTCCTATGCACCTGACCACATTGTCTCTGTGTTAAAGGTGCGAACCCCTGTAAAAGTTAAAAAGGTGCGAGTATACCCTAAAAAACTCACTTTCAGTTATTTATAGAGGCTTCTAGAAGGAATCTTGAGGTGGCAAGTTCGCTTTTTCAAGGTTCATGTAACCCATACCTTAAGGAGCTAACCCCTTGATGGAGGATCTTATCCCTTTGAAGGAGGATTCTATCCCTTCATAGGTGGACCAGTAACCTCCTCCTCTACACTATAGAAAGAAGCATTGGGCTGGTTACTTGGGAGTTGGAAGCTTGATATTTTTTGAGGTAAAATGCTACTGGAACTTAGTCTTCTTTAGTTGAGTTTTTATGAGGAGAGATTACATACCTCTAAGATCTCATTTGGAAGAGTGCAAGACTTGTCAAAGTAAAGAAAATTCTTGTTTCGAACTCCACGAAGAGCTTGTTCAACATCAAGGCTGAAAAGGTTGTAAGGTTCTTCTATTATTCAAAGTTAATACAAATATATTTGTTTTCCTCAATAAGCTATTAATTTATGGTTTATTTTATGTATTCCTTAATCACCATAACAGACATGATTTATAATATTTGCTACTACGAACAAGCAATGGATCTAAGGTAGGATCTTAATACCTCTGTAGTATTTACTTATAAATTGCATATGTCTAGAGAAAGATAGGTTTGTTTGTCCATTTTTTGCTAGACTATCTTCTGATACTAGGGAGATCAGTCTTGTCTACAAGACTGATTTATCCGGCCAACAAATTGGCGACTTCGCTGGGGATGGTATTTGATTTTTGGTTTTCCTTTTTTTTGACTTGAGAAAATTGTTTCTTTTCTGGTTCTTGATTGATGTATACTGGCTTGGGTAGCTTTTAAAATTTGGAAGTATTTTTGTTTTTTTTTTTTTTAAGTTTTCTGGGGACCGCACTTTCTCTTTACAGACAATGTGGGCATCTCCGTACTTTTCCTTTAGTAAACAGTGTAGGGCCGCACCTTTTGCTTCTAGAGCTTGCAGACCCTGTAATTTTTTTTGAAAAACTTAAGATATCTTTGTCCAGTTAAGTTTAGGTTTGATTTAGGATTTATAGTGTCTACCCAGATCTATATTTTTCCTATCAAAAATCTCTTGTGAGTGAGTTCCGATAGTATTTTTGTTTTGAATGATTTTCTAGAAGTTTTGCATGCTTGGAGTGGTTTTCACTTTGTCTCTATAGTGACTCAAAGACCAGAAGCTTGAGAAACCTTAGATCACCTTGGTGTCTTTTCATCTTCTTGATGAGTTTGACTTGGTTGTGAAATCTATCCTTTGAGAGAAATAGATTTAGTTTTCTCGTTGCAAATCTTTGAACAAACTTTGTTATAAGTTCTAAATTTCATTTTTACAAAAGAAAACATATCTGGATGTTTTTGATTGGTTTGTTATTTTGGGCAAATGAATCCTTCGTTTATTGAAAAACTAAATAAAATGTCCTCAAAAAAGAATTGAAGCTTTTATTCAATTAGATTTTTAAAGTTTTTAGATCTCAAAATTAGCTTTTGTAGTTTTGAGTATTTTTCTAGAACTTGTAAATCTCTTTTGAAGAAAATTGTTTTTTTGCAGTTTCAAGTTTTGAAAAGGGAAAGGGATTTATTGTGAGCATTAATTATTTGTCTCATTTTGAGTTCTTATTTAAAAAACAAAAAGATTTTCTTTCCATTTCCATGTTGAAAGAAAGAATTGTTTCTTAAAGAATTTCATTCTCGAACTCTTTCTTTTAGCTAGAATTTCATTGAAAGGTAAACAAATTGCTTATCATGTTAGGTGCATTTTTTAGTGTGTTTGGAGTCGAGTCTTCACACCATCAAAGTTTCATTTCCATACCTTTCGAATTAAAGAACAACCCATAAAAGCAACGCTTAATTAAAATTGATCTAGTAATCTTTTCTATTTCTAGGGCTCTTATCACCAATATAGCTTAGGCTAGTATCTTGGAGTAGGGAGTAATTAACTCTCCAAGATAGTTAAAACAAACAAGTAGATACATCTTGTGGTAGGAAATAAATCCAATTTTAATTGATACATTCTAGGATGCTTCTCTTAAAGGAGTCAATCATGAGATCATGTACGAACCTTTGAGACAATCAATTTTGTTTCATTGGGAAAGATAGAAGATTTGCGTATATTATAAATAGTAAACCTCGGATTAACCATTGTCGAGGAGTTTGGGGCCACTTGTTGGTAAACCTCGGATTGACCATGTCCAGGAGAATTCAAGGGGATTGAGCTTTGTTACTATGCCCTTGCGCATAGATCGGATCGTAGACTGTCCCCCCAATTGTATTTTTTACTGTTGGTAACCTTAGTGTCCATAAACTTAAGATTATTTCCTAAGGTGACAGTGAAGGAAATATCTCACTGTACCTGGAGCAGACATCGACTAGACTCTCTTGGACTCTCTGGGGGGTTCTCTTCACTCAAGATGGTTTAGTGAAGAAACTTTTGCCAGTCTGCTTCATTAAGCAGGTTGTCAGGGTAACTGTTCCAACCGCTCTTTCTATATTAAACTTCTACTAAGTTGGATTTCATCACCAACTAGTGTTTTTAGTATGGGAAGTTACTGTTTGTGCGTGGTGTGAACTCTTAGATTTTTTAGGCGTGTGATTCAATTGTTTGTTTCTTTAGAGACTTTAGGTGTTTTTATTGAAATTTTCTTTGTTTGCGTGTGATTAATTAATCTTAATCGTGGCCAAATTACCGAGACAATCTCGTAGACTTCAGGGCAAACCTCCTGAGTATACAACAAGCCAACTTGAAGGGCTACAAGCTCTCGTATCACCTAGTGACAATAGAGTTGGATCACTAGAAGCCAGAGAGTCATCTTTAATTGTTCATCGTGATTATCAAGTACAAACAATAGAGTATATTCAAGAGCCAATTTCATTTTCCGAAGTTACTGGTAGTATTTCTCCTTCCAGTGAATTAGCTGAAAAACCTAAAATTTCTGAGCCTGACACTGAACCTGTTGTTTTGGAACCATCTTCAGGATTTGTTACTCCAACTTCTAGTGATCCTGGTTCACCTAGGGTAAGAAATATCATTACTCAAAATCTTCCTTCTAGCCTCATTTCTATTGAAGAACTTGTTAGTCCAGATGAAGACATAACTCTTCTCGAAAAACAACAGACTTTAAATCTTAGGGAGCATGAATCAATATTCTACAATCCTTTTAGGAGTGACGCTTGGTATTTATCATTGACAAATTTTTTAGAAAATCCGGGTCTTAGTTTTTCACCACCACGAATTCCTTTTCACCCTCCACCAAGAGGTTATTATCCTTCATCAATCATGTCAAGAAAATCATCTATGTTTTCTCAATCACCAGAAACATTTTTATTTGGCGGTCCTTTTGTTCCTTCAGGGTACCAGTCACTCTCTGGTACCTTTTCAAGAGCAACTCCTCGACCGACTGAACAAGAGTTATCATCTGGTAGTAATGGAACTCAAACGTTAAACGCAGAGCAAATCCTTATGATGTCTGGTAGCATTCCAAATCCTCAACCTCAAGGTAGTCAGTTACCACCTGGGGGGCAACCCCAAGGTAGTCAATTATCGCTTGGGGGGCAACCCCAAGGTAGTCAGTTACTGCCTGGAGGGCTACCTCAAGGTTTTCAACCTTCAGGATAGTACATACCCCAAGGTCAACCCGAGACTGAGTACATACCCCAACGTCAACCCCAGACTCAGTACATACCCCAAGGTCAATCCAAAATTCAGTACGTGCCTCAGGGTTATCAACCTCAAGGTCAGTACCCAACTCAAGGTTTCCAACTGCCTTCTGGTCAATCATTTTTATAAGGAGCTGGAAATGTACCTCTTAATTATCAGCCCTACGTTTAAGCAGGTTATGGTCCTCCATATGCACAACCTTTTATGGGTCCATACTCCGGAATGAACATGGTGTGGGATCCGTCTCAAACTCAATAGACTATGCAACCTAATGTGCAGTTACTTTATCAACTTGGACAGCCTTTGGTTTCTACTCCAACCCAGCAACCTGTCCAACCTACTATTCAAATCCCTGCACCTGGTTTAGTTCAGAAGCCTAGGCCTAAGACACCTCGTACTCCACCTCAAACAGCTGCAGCTACTGCAACTTCTGTTCAACCCAAAACACCTGTTTTTGGAGTATCTATAGCTCCCGTTTCTACTATCCCTGCATCAGTCCAAATTCCTCAAGTCTCCATGCCACAGTGAGGACCTACAGTTCAGAATTCGGTCCAAATGCCTACAGGACAAGCTGGTACAAGTACAATTGCCACAAGTCAACCGAAATTTATCTATCAACCGTACCAGGGACAGTATCAATTCAGTCCTATTGTACAAAACCCAGTTTTTCAATATCAACTGTATCCTGGCTATACTTATCAACAACCTCAACAACCCCAGTTTGGTCCAGTTAATCCTAGTTTTCCATGTGGTTATAACATTCCTAATGCAAATCTGATTCCAGGTTATCCTAGATATCCTCCTCCTGGAACTGGTCTCATTACTCAAGGTTTTCGCAACCCTAACCATCAGTTACCATTTATTGCAACTTTGGATTTACTTGATTTGTCGCGCCTTACGAACGATCCGATTTACTATCTTTCGTATTAGCCGCCAATGCCTAGTAAGTTGCCCAGTGATATCCCAAAATTCGAGGGTAAGTCAAGAGAGGACCTGTCAAATCACGTTATGACTTATCACCTCTGGCGTGCATCTAATTCAATCATTGATGATTCAATTTGATTGCATCTTTTTCAACGAACTCTTATTGGTCTTGCACCAAATGGTACATTGAGTTACCACGAGGCTCTTTTAATAATTTCAATCAGTTAACCACTGCTTTCTTAACTCATTTTTAGTTTCCTATCAGATACGACAATGGCACGGAACTGTTAACTTCACTGAAACAATCCACGTCCACATATATTTCTGATCATATTCATGAATGGCGACATAGAAGGCGTTTAGTGAAAGTTTTCATTCCGATCAAATTTTAGCGGAATGGTTCATTAAATCATTGTTACCCAAAATCACTGAAGATGTAGCTAAGGGAGGAGTTGTCACTGAAGAGCAATTCATTGCTCAGGCTCAGTACCTTAACCTCATCTATACATAGTCAGGTACTTTACATGAAAAAATCCCTGATCTTCCAAAACACAGTCAAATAACTGTAGCTCCTTCAGGGTCTCATGCCACTGATGGTATGATAGGTTCAATTAGCACTAAAAGTAAGAAGAAATCTTCAATTAATTCTTCTCCTATAATAAGTTTACCTGATTCCCTCATGGGTGATTCTTCTACTGAAATTTATGCCGACATCCATGTTGTAGAATCATCTACGACCAAATCAAAATCTGGTAGTAAAAAGAAGGGGAAGAAGAAAAACAAACAAAATTCAAAACGTAAAATGGATAAAAATGAATCTACTAACGAAAAATGGAAACCTTGCTATCCTTGTTTCATTTGTGATGAGGATCATTTTACCAAAGATTTCCCACATCGAGCAAAGGTTTCAAAATTCGTTAAAGGTTCTCAAATGCCTGCTATCTTGAAGGATCCTTTTCCTACTCAAGATAGTAATATGATTGGTTCTTCCTCGAATGCCTCAAAATAACCCATTATGATGATGTCTCATGTCAGGATTGTGACGCTATCGCAAGATTATGGTAGTAAAAATCCTATTGGTGGTAAAGAAGCAGAATCTTCTAATTCAAACACATCAACTACACCTCCTCCTGGTTCTAATCCACTACAGATCAAGAAACCCAACCATAACTTAGTAATCAAATCGCCTGCTAAAGTTGTACTTCGTAAATCAACTTTCAATCCACATGCAAGAGTTGCTCAGAATTACAACATTGTTGAATACTTAGCTATTCCCCTTCAGCAATGTCGGCTTTGGAAGTGCTGCAATCATGCCCAACACAACATAAATTACTATTGTCTGCTATAGGAGCTATCGATATTCAGGGTTCAAACCTAATAATCTTCAATTTAGAGAATAGTACACCCCACCTACCTCATCAAATGGCTTTCCAGATTCCAGTTTTAGTCAAAAACAGACCTTGCTTTCGGACTGTGATTGATGAAGGGGCTTCTACGTGTATTATGTCAATCCAGTGTTGGAAATCGCTTGGTTCTCCCACACTCAATCAACCTCTGACAATTCTAAAGGCTTTTGATGGCCGAGGGTTCCATCCTTTTCGTATTTTGCAGGATTTACCTATAGGGGTCGAAGGTAAAACCATAAATCTAGATGTGGAAGTGGTTGATGCCCCTCTAGATTACAACCTTCTCCTGGGTGGCAGTTGGTCTTATGCTATGACTGCTATTGTTTCATCGGTTTTTCAACTTATCAAGTTTCCTCATAATGGAAAGATCGTTACGATAGACCAACTAACTTATTTTTCATCCGACCCAGCCTCTACAGATAGTATTCAATACATAGGTAAAACGACTATCCCTTACAAGGATATTGGCGTAGGTTTGATTAAAGATTCTGGTTTACTAGGAACTTTTTCCTTCCCTCCTAATGTATCGCCCTCTATTGAAAATATTCATATGATTTCATCAAATACTGTTACTTTTGATGATCCTTGGATCGTACCTTCCAATTCTGAGGTGGATTCATTTGATGGCACGACGCCTTTGAGTCCCTTTGAAATTGCATATCAGGTTGTACAAACGTTTTCTTATTCCTATTCAACTGAAACTGATCCAATGAATGTGGTCCATGGGGAATCACTTTTGATATCAACCTCAGCTCCATAAACACTTTCTGATCCTGTTCATACTGATGAGCAAATTCATGAACATTTGTCTATTGATGATTTACCATGGGAAGATCTTCATCACCGATCTTCGTTTTTACCTGAGCTTGATTGTTTTGAAAATGATTTTTCTTCTATTTTTACTACTAACTATGTCAAAGAACCACAAAATCCATT
Source organism: Pinus tabuliformis (assembly GCA_031772625.1). Classification (NCBI taxonomy): domain Eukaryota; kingdom Viridiplantae; phylum Streptophyta; class Pinopsida; order Pinales; family Pinaceae; genus Pinus; species Pinus tabuliformis. The sequence continues at coordinate 197,951,781 of CM062816.1, forward strand.
GCAACATTCTGATTCTGAGTTAAATTTGGAAAATATCTCTCGAACGGTTCCTATTGACATTTCAGTTAAGCTAGGAATTATTGAAAGCATTCATATAGGTGCTTCCTATACGGATGATGAAATCCAGACTTATAAAGCCCTATTTCAAGAATTTCGTGAAGTTTTTTCCTAGTCATATGAAGAAATGCTAGGAATTGATCCATCAATTGTTTTCCATGAAATTAAAACATACCTGGATGCTAAACCTATTCGACAATGCTTACATCAGATACATCCGCAAAAAGTTGCTACTATCAAAGCCGAAGTTGAGAAATTACTTCGTGCAGGCTTCATTTATCCAATTCCTTTAACCGATTGGGTATCAAATATTGTTCAAGGAACGATAAGAGTATGTATCAACTATAGGGATATTAATCGAGCTTGTCCTAAAGACAATTATCCAACCCCCTATATCGATCAAATTATTTATGATTGTGCCGATAGTGAAATGTTCTCCTTTATGGATGTTTTTTCCAGTTATAAGAAAATCAACATACTCCCTGCTGATCAACCTAAAACCGCTTTCATTTGCCCATGGGGAACATTTGATTATTGCAAATTACCCTTTGGATTGAAGAACGATGGAGAAACTTTTCAAAGGGCTATGTCTTATGCATTTCATGACATCAAGCACATTGTGCAGCCTTATCTCGATGATTTACCTACCCATTCATTGCGTAGAGCTAATCATCTCACTCATTTACGAGCTATCTTTATGACATGTAGGCATTATCGAATTCAACTGAATCCACACAAATGTGTTTTCTGTGTAGAAACGGGTCGCCTACTGGGATTTGTCATGTCAAAGGCTGGCATTCGTGTCGACCCCTCGAAGGTTGAAGCTATCATCAATCTACCTCCTCCTTCGACTCTTCGCCAACTCCAAAGTTTGGAAGGGAAAGAAAACTTTTTATGTCATTTCATTCCTAACTACGCCGAGATAACGAAATGTTTTACCAAGTTGTTAAAATAGAATATTCCATTCTTTTGGGATGAAATTGCTGATTGATCTTTCAATGCACTTAAACATGCGTTAACCCATGTGCCATTATTGCATCCTCCCAATTACAACCAGGATTACTTTTTGTATCTCGCCACTTCTCATTCCACCATTGGCATGGTTTTAGTTCAAGAAGATGAATTCAACAATGAACATGTGATTTACTATCTTAGTCGAACTCTGCATCCGACTAAGCTTAAATATTCGCATGTGGAGAAATTGGCCTTGGAAGCTATCCAAGATATCCAAAGATTTCGTCACTACATCTTATTATGCAAAACAATGGTAATTTCTGACTATAACCCTATGATGTATATCTTGACTAAAAAATTGCTAGGGGGCAAGTATTCCAAATGGATAGTTATCCTGCAGGAATTTGACTTGGAATTTGAAAATTCCAAGGCAAAGAAATCTTTGGTTTTTGTCGAACTGATGTGTGATTTCCTACGTATTGATACTGAAACTCTAGCGGAACAGCCCATTGCGGATGAATCCTTGTTTCTTATCAGTACTCTTGATCCTTGGTATGGAGATATTATTGTTTATATCCAAACCCAATCTTTTTGGCCTGAAATCTCACGATCTCAGCGATGGAAAATACGTTTCCAATCCCAACAATACAATATTACTGGTGATACACTTTATCGTCGTGGAGCGGATTCTATTTTCCGACGTTGTCTAACTCATGAAAAAGCTGAAATGGTTCTGAATGACTGTCATTCTGGAGCATTTGGTGGTCATATGTCTGGGTATGCCACAGCCAAAAAGATATTGCACGCTAGTTATTTCTGGCCATCCTTATTCAAATATTGTATCTACGCAATCCGGAAATGCCACAATTGTAAAATCTTTGATCATAAAATGCGTGCTCCACCTGCTCCTCTTCACCCTATAATTGTTGTTGGTCCTTTCGCAAAGTGGGGTATTGACATTATTACATCTAACCCTCACTCGGTCGGGGGGCATGTGTATATTATCCTAGCGGTAGATTATTTTACTAAGTGGGCCGAGGCAATGCCTACATTTTCGGCAGATGGCAAGATTGCCGCAAATTTTGTATTCAATCATATAATTGCTAGATTTTGTGTTCCTCAAGCTATTATTACTGATCATGGAAGTCACTTTCGAAATATCATGATGACTGAACTGACAAATCAACTTGGCCTGCGCCGCAATAGTTCTACTCCATATTACCCGCAGGATAATGGTCTTCTTGAATCTATCAATAAAGTTTTAGTCACTATGATCAAACAAATCATTGGTATTCATAAGTCCAATTGGCATACCATTCTATTTTCAGCACTTTGGTCATATCGAACCTCAGTGAAAACATCGACTGGTCTCACTCCTTTTCAACTAGTCTACGGTTTGGAAGCAGTGTTACCTATTGAATGCGAAATTTCATCATTACAATTAGCCATATAATTACTCCCAGCTACTTTTGAAGAAGAAAAATGTTTTTTGTACTTAGCTCAGCTAGATGAGAATCAACGCACTGCTACAATAGCAAATGAGACTCATGCGAAATGAATAAAATCTCAGTACGACAGAAGTGTTACACCTCGTAATCTTTCAGAAGGAGACATAGTTTTAGTAAATGATCAAGTGAACGATAAGCTAGGGGCTGGAAAATTTGTACCTATGTGGCATGGACCTTACATTGTTAAGTGAAAGCTAGCAAAAGGGGCTTATGAATTGATAGATTTTGACGGTGTCTCTTTGGGTAAACCCAGAAATGGACTTTATCTAAAGAGATATTATGCTTAAATTCTGTGTGGAGATTTTTTGTTAGATTAGTTTCTTTACAGCTGGTGTGTTTTAGATTAGAAAAGTGTGCCTAGTTTAAAGAGTTCTCTTATCATTATTCTTGCTTATCTTGATTTTACTCTTGATATTGCAGATGTCAATGTCTCTTCAAACATACATTGGTTTTGCTGATGGTGCTTATCGTAGTACACAGAACATTTCTTCCACAGCTTGGGTTATCTATTCACCCTCTGATGAGTTAGTGTCTATGCATGGGGTAAGCCTCGGTCAAACAACGAATAACATTTCATATTATAGTGCAATGATTGAGTTATTATTTGAATCCATCTCATTTGGGATTCAGAGTTTGATTGTTAGGTTGGATTCTGAACTCATTGTATTATAGCTTAATAGGGTTTATGCCATTAGAAATCATGTGTTATTAAGGTTATTTTTTAGAGTTCGTCTCTTGGAACATGCATTTGATTACATTGAATATCAACATATTCCAAGACAATTAAATAAATTAGCAGATGCAGTTGCTTCTAGTAAGATAAATAAACATTTGCAATAATCAAAATAGTAAATTTCATAACATTCAATAACATGTTACACGAGATAGTCGGTAATAATGATATATATTAGCATAGAAGTGTGTTTCAAAATATACATCGTCTTTGATCATAGGTTGAAAAACACCTTATGATCAGCAAAAATGATAATACAAAAAGACAAAAATGTCATGAGTCTACAAAATCGATCATCCTATCCCTGGTGATGATCACGATAAGAAACTACTACTTAGGCCACCCTACATAGGAACCTCCTAAAAGGTCCTGGTGTTTTATGGAAAACTAATGTCGATTCGAATTGCTAGTCCCACTAAGATGGGTAGCTATCTTAGAAACAAACAATGAAAGCTTTTCAAGAGTTCCTTTAAGTGTGATAGATTAGAGGGAAGAAAAGAGGACCAACCTGGATTTTTCGCTTTGATCCTAGCTTGATTTCTCCTTTCCTTGATAGAATTTGCCACTCCTCTCCTACTTGTCCCGCTTCAAAGTGTACCTGTAGAGTCAAAGTAATAGCAAACCATCAAAGCTTCTCCATCTAAAACATCATAAACAATGTGGAATCAGAAACACATTGACCATACAATTGCATTCATAAACAATAAGATTCACAAATACACGATTATATGGAGGAAAACTCAAAGAACTTTATTAATAGTAGTGAAAGAGAGGATTACAACCCAGCTTTATGTTCCAGCATCATCCTCCTAGTGTAGAAGCCATTTTAACCTCATGAACAAGCAAATCACCCAACAATGCAATGTATCTTCTCACCAACAAACCAACAACACTTCCTTACAAAATACAAAGTTCTAGCCTCCAGATCTCTTAGATGAGGGATCCATTTATAGATGTCTTGCAAGGGTGTGAGTTAGCTCTGGGTTTTTCATTAGTGTCATTCCACTGATAGTTCTTGGTTCCACTTGGATATTTCATTGATCTCTTACTCATCCCTGGGTGAATTCAGAGAGGCAAGTGTCACAAGAGAAGTTTCTAGAAGATTCCATGATCATCCACTTAGAACACTGTCTCTGCCATTTGTCTATTCTTGCTCATCGCACTGCATAGAAGGCCATTTCGGTGTGCATCACACCTGGCTAGTTTGGTAGCTAGTAGGCATCGCACCCTACCCATGGAGCAGTCTGTATCGTCCAGTTTTGGCCAGTTCTGAGTAGTTTTTCAGGTGGAACTTTTGGGAAATGATGTAATCAGTTGACCATGATCCTTTAGGGTATGAAACAACACTTTTAGGGAATTAAGGAGCCCTTAGTTTATGGATATATGAGTTTGGGGTTGTAGTGCCCAAATATGTCTATAAAAACTACCCCCTAAAGCATGAGGTCGTAAATCTTCTAATGTCGGGTGAAATGCTTTATCATGAGAATCTGAGGTATTCGTACTGGAAGGTGACCTATATAAGATACAATATAATACATCATCATCATATTATTTTCATGATCTAGCTTAGGCGGGCATTCCCATGCTCAGCTTTATAAATTCATTTTCATGTACATAGGACAGACAATCGTCTGCTGTTGCAGACTAGTGATTCTTCGCATGAAGAGTCATCTTCCCTGGTTTAGATGAATATCTGTGCAGCTTTTGTGTACAATTGATGTCTTTATTTTCTTGAATATATGGCAGCCCAGATGGATGAAACTAGATCCGGGGTCTTCAAAACTCGTTCAATCTTCGCCCAATGTACAAGTCGATCCATGTGAAAAGATGTTTTGAAGTCGAACATGGAAAGACATCGCCTGATTACCAGCCAATAATGTAAGCTGTTAACAGATGCAAGAGGAGTCATCGATAATTATGATGACCCTCAAGGTACTATAGTACAATTCACGTGGTGTGAATATATGAGTCGATGTCAAACACCACGCAAAATCTTTCAGTCGAAGGTTATTGATGTAAACCTGTCACCGGAAGTGAGAAACTTGCCATTGAGGCATGCAAGCTTCAAAGTACTGAAAGGTTTGTTTCTAAATCAACTTCTTGGATAATGAGCTGATGTCAAAAAGAAGTGACCTGTTGTAGAGGGCCATGACGCATCCCACATATATGACGTAAAACGAAGCAAATGATTTTCGTGGAGGTGAAAACGATCTGATGATATAAGGTTCAGGAATGGCGGTCATGAAAAATGAAGGGTGGAGGTATTGCAGTGGATGAGGCGCTTGCTGGATGGTGAATTCTCTGAATGACTTCTCTTGAACATATTGGCGACACTGATATGGACTTGGTAGCGTTAACACCATGGATGGTACAGAGGACCAATGGTGATGGTGAATGGAAAAACCCAACCCAACTCAATCACGGTGATGGAGTGAAAGTGTCATGTTCAAGAGCGACTTGTTACCAATAAAGTTCTTCATTTTTTCTTCCCATCTTTCCCCAGTAATTACTGACTAATACCTCTTTATTTTTGTCAAGCTTGAGGAGGATAACATATGCTTGGTCTATAATATTCCTTTCGAGCAAAACTATCGCTTTGTGTTTAGCGAGCCTAGCGTCAGTGAGACTCGTTCTTGTCTAGGTGGACAAGTTTGTCGCTATTGTTTTAACAAGTTTAACGACAAAGATAACTCGGTCCTTTTCATGTTTAGAGAGTTTGAAAAGGGACGAAAAGGAGACTCCAATAGTCCTTTTTCGTGGCATAATCCCTTAAGTCCGAAAAAGTATAAAATAATACGAAAGGGATGACTTTTCGATAGCTTTAACGAGCTGACAAAGACAAGCGCTTGATCTTTTTGTTTAATAATCCCTCAAGTACAAAAAGATTAAAATATATGAGAGGGATGGCATTCCCTTTACTTTAATGAGCTAGAAAGGCCAATGGCTCGACAATCGTTTTACATTTAACGAGTCTAAAAAGAGTTTAAAAGGGACTTGTTTTTTAGGAACGAGTGGTATTTCTGGGTAGCAACTGGTTCCAGGTAAGTTTGGAACTTCTCAAAACATGGCAGTGTGAAGAGGGTGGCAATCAGAATCACTCATCGCAGATGTTCCTCAAAAGGGTAAACAAACAAGTGAAAGCATATGGTCGGCCAAATTAATGGAGGTGATGGTAGGAACACAACCAAGGTTCAAAAGGACTGATAGCAAAGCAATCACAAAGGTTATTTACCAAAGGTGGTTTCACTTTTTAACGAGCTTGAATCAGGAGAAACTATGCTCAGTGCAGATTGATTTTTTAACGAGCTTGAACCTTGTGGGAACAATTCTCTTAACAGTCTTTTGATAATGTCTCTTGGTAGATTTATTTTTTAATGAGCTTGAACACGACTATAACATGTGCTCATTGCCTTTTTATGCAGGCTAGAAGCAACTGAGCTACAAGGTTAAAGGGTTGAGAACCTACAAACTAAGAAAAACAAAGGTCGCTTTTCACTTGCATACAAAGCTTTTCATGCCCCCAGGTGTTTCAGTAAAGGGAGAGTTTCCAGGTTACCAAATGGAAGTCCTTGCGGCTAGGCATGATTGTTTCTATCAGCAGACAAAACTCTTCCTTTGATTTTTCCATCGAAATGGGCGAAGGTGACTGGTGTGAGCTTCCAATCACATAACGTACGAAGGTGAATGGTGTGAGCTTCCAATCACAATCGTACAAAGGAAATAAGTGTTTCAGACTGATCACATAACCTATATGGGAATGTTTCTTTAGTCCAATCATTATGACCTTTCAAGAAAATCTCCCTTTTCCTCTGGGTTCACCTGCAGAAGCAGACTAGGGTGCATGCCCCTTAAACTTCATCACACTCACTGAACTACTCATTGTAATTAGGTGGATGGAATGAAGTTTGAAGAGACATTGTTGACGCGAAGAGACCATCTAGGGATGATGGTTGATTCATAGCTGTGTTTAAACTAGGAAATGAAAGCTAGTCAACAAGTTGCACTAGTCTGCCTTCATGTGGAAAACACATCACTCGAAAGAATGTGGAGACAATAGCTTCCATGCTATATATATAGTCACGTCCAAGGAGTAGATTGTAATCTAGTGGACCTTGGACTACCATCATGTTCAAATGAACGGTTTTCTTTCTCAAAGTTATTGACAACTTTGGAGGGATCCCTAATGGTCGACTGGTTCCTTTGTTGAAGCCTGACAAATTTTGTTTCTCAAGAAAAATTGATGGTGAACCAAGTGCTTTCCAAGCAGTTGAGGAAAAGATACTCACTGAAGCCCCTTCATCTATGATAGTGCCAGACACGATCATTTTGTAAACTTGTACTATGATTCGAAATGGTACATTAGATGGAAGGCGAGGTTTTTCTAGTTGATTCCAATCAAAGAAAACGACTAGACTGCTCGGAGGAGGTACCAGGTAGGTGTCCCGATAAATCTCATGAACTGGGGGGGTCTCTTCCTGTTGTAAAGGAATGGGTGGATTGCCCCCATGTTCATTAGACTCGGTATCGACAAAAAGAATTTGAACAATGTCGTTCTCATTCTCTTTGGGAACTGTATCATCCAAAGGTGGGCCTTTTGAAGACAAGACTGGGTCGACTACCATCTCGACCAGTTGACTTTCGTCCGGTATGGACTCAGAAGGCTCACTTTCAATGATAGGTGATTAGATTGACAATTGAGTTATGTCAATCAGGTTTTCAACTAGCAAAGGACTTGGCAAGAGTTTCCTATATCCAAGTGGAAGTTGTTGCAATGAAGCATGACGATTATCCAAAATGTTTTTGGCTTCATCCACAAAAGGAAAACGGTGAAGAGTATGATCACCTTCACATAACCTACACGGAACTCTGACCTTTCCTTTCTGTCTATTGACTTTGTTTTCACTAGTTGATGCTGTGCTGTCAACCTAACTATCAGAGGTTGATGACACCAAATGGTGCGAACAGGGAGACCATTCTCTCAAGATCCACGGGATGCAAGGGAAATCTTGATGGTAATGGCTCCCTTTGCAAATTGCACATGGAGTTTTTGGTTTGGAAATTTTAGTGTGTGGATTTTCACCAGATGATGCATGGTTGTTCCCTTGTTTAGTTGGCTTCTTCTTTTTCTCTTTCCCTTTCTTTTCCTTCTCAGCTACTTGGTTTTTAGTGTTACTAGTTTCACCAAGCAAAGAGGAAGAAGGGAAAGGAGAAACAAACGAAGTAGAAGGCGAAGGGGGAACTTCAGTATCATCTGGTTGTTGATTAGATTGTTGAAGAATTACAGTGTTTTAAATGACAGAGGTCGAGAAAAACCATACTGGTAGGCCGATTGTGATTCCTGGAAGGGACAATGTAACCATATGTGGAGAACCAATATCTCCCCATGAGGAGAAAGGACTAGGATTCCATCCAAGAGGGATTTTTTAATTGGTGGACTCCATTATCTCAACCTCGGATCAACGAAGGAACATGGATGTTATTCCGATTAAAATAAATTTTAAGACACTTTGACGCAACTTTCTTTTTCAATTTTTAAGAGTCGAGAAAAAGCTAAAGGTTACTCTAGTTGCCCTCAATTTTTAATGAGCCTGAAGTGACAAGTTCTCAGATGGACCTTTCCTTTTAAGGAGTCAAAAAGGAATGAAAGTGACTACTCTGGAAATCTAGACAGAGGGATTACCAAACCAATCACAAAACTGCAAAATACACCTTGGTGATAAATGATAGAGAAGTTACCAAGGACTTATGTACAGCAGTCCATCTTCTCGAATGTTGTGTTCAGTGCATTGTGATCGATAGGGCGGTAGACACAGCTTCCTAAGGATAAAGGATATCAGCCTATTGTGGTCTCCCAATATATACTCGATGGTATAGGGAGCACAATTCCATATTGGCACTTGTCATATCAAAGAGGAGGAATCACCCAACCTTCGATGAAAACGATACTTACCAGGTTTTACGATGCCAGAACACTTCTCTAGCCTAGACTTCTAGATGTGTTGCATTAGGTTCCAAAGAAATTTTATGTTCATTGAGATTTATTTTAGAGTTGATCTTACTTAGAAGTTTGTCTTTCAAGGTTCACCGGGTGATGTAGATGTAAAATTCCTAAATATGCAATCTAAAATGATAAACAGTCGTTTATGTTCTTTTAGCAATGAAAATCCTAGCTACAAAGGAAAGAAGATAATGATTTTCTTTCAGCAAAGAGCATAGAGCATAGACTAAATGAACTTTCCTAAATCAAATTTCGCATGCAGTCAAAATGAAAATGCACATGCATGTATTTTTTTTTCGCTTCCTTAATGCGTGGATGCCAAAAAAGAAAGCTAAGTACAGATCTGAACTATTTTCTTTCAAAGCAACATTTCTAACAATTTCTTTTCAAAACAAAAGGAAGACTAAGACGACACTTTTCAATTTCGAATTGAAAACTATTTTTCGACACTTCAAATGCTAATAACTCAAATCAAGTACAATGACGAAAGTATAATCAACTATCTAAAAGAGGAAGACTTTACGACACTCTTCTTTCGATTCAAAATGACAATTATGACACTTGCATCAAAAACGACAGTTCAATTAACTACTTTCGACAAAGGAAGACTGTAAATGATTCACAAATACACAAAAACATTTACAATTCCTAATTGATGGAGGCTGAAATATGTGAAGGAAGAAGGTTCCAGCAAGAAGGTACTGATCATGAACAACAAAACTACTGAATAAAGCTGAAAACAAGGAGGAAAAACCAAATTTCAGAACACCTGGGACCCCAATCACATATCTCTGTAACCTAGGAAAACACCTGGGACCCCAATCACATATCTCTGTAACTTAGGTGGAATATCATCTATATCAGTCTTTGGAATATCTAGTGTCAAGCACTCTAGATGATGCTCCAAGTCTATCAGGATCTCTGCTGATTGGCCTTGTGGGGCTAGTGCTGCTGTAGCTGGGTGTCTCCTCTCATAAGGCTAGAGAGAAGCTGGTTATCGTGGACCCACATATACATTTAAACTTTTTATTGTCATTTTTGGACGATTTAAAAAAAAAAAAAACCTAGAAAGTGTTGAAATGGTTTTTACCTAAATCATCCCATTGCTCTCCTGGTGGAAGAATCATGTATGGGTCACCGCGGTAATCCATCCCGACATATGAAATGTCCTGAATCACAAAAAGTTGGTTTTTCAACCAACAAAATTATTCAAGTGGAAATCGAACAATCTTTGTGCCCTCAGAGTGACGGGCCATCAAAGCAACCCATCGAACCATTCTAGGCTCTCGAGGAAGACCAGCATCAATAGGAATATGCTATAGGGATAACATGGGGATCCTATCTAGAGCAAAGGTGACTACGATAAATCCATATCCAAAGTTTTTCAGCTATCCATTCTTTGCTCTGGTTAGTTGGCCTTTCACATTTGCCAACATAGCCTCGCACCAGTTATATATGGTGCCTCGAAAACAGTCTACAACCATCTGCATCTGGGATCTAGTAGCCACATGCAATGTTACACTCCCACATAGTATGGTAACAATGAATGCAATAACTTTAAGCTCAGGACGGCTGATAGTTTTAATATCAATCCATTTATCCCTGGGGTCTGCTTGATCATCGCAAAACTCCAATCGGAGACTAGCGACAAACTGGCCACCTAGCCTAGTCCTGAAAAGAGATAATTGTTCACCCCTCTTGGAAAAACCAATCAAAAAGTATACGTCCTCCAGCTCTATTTCGAGCCCGTGGCCACCAATCACAAAGCATTGGTCTTGTGTGTTCCATCTGTCTACCAGCCATGTCAGAGGTCTACTTGGGCCCTCATGCCCTATATAGCCCAGAACTTATACAATCCGCATGCTCTCAATGCCTGTGATGTGGGCATATCATTCATTGTGGCATAATCTACATCCTCGTGCTCGCGTTCTCGCCAAATAAGCATTTTGAATGTCCTACAATGCATAAAAAGACATATTAGAACAAGCTTGTTTGAAAAATTTTGGGAAAAAATGGAGAAATTCAATTTTTAAAATTCATTGCGCGAGGTCAGCACCCGCTGCTTATAACAATGCGTGGGTCTACACGGGTTGTGAGCAATAGGTGCGGACCCTCGACCTTTTTATTTATAGAAAAAAGTTGGGCTCCGTAGGGCCCGTGTGTTGCACCTGCAGACCCCCGCGAGCTATTTTTTAAACTTATTTTTCCTTTAAAAATCAAATTTAAAGCCTAAAAACAAAATGTAAATGGATGAAATGCAAGTTAAGGAGCACATGGATTACCTGGAGCTGACGGTTTTCTTTTCCGACAGACAGATTTTCCAGAATATTCACAGGAACTATTTTACCCAAAAGCTCTCACTTCTCACTCTGAACTCAAATGGTAAAAATGAAGTTAGAAAATCCCTTTTTATAAGTTTTTTTGAATAAATGAATTTTTAATCTATTTATTTTTCACTTTAAAAATGTAAACTTTTAAAACATTTTTATTTATCTTAAACAGGTATGTGTAATGTTTTGAGTTTTTGTGCAGAATATTGGATTTTTCGAGAAAATTGATCATTTTTCAACAAAGAGCATACTTTTATCACTTTTTTGAACTCTTTCAAAAATTTATGAAAAAGCAAAACATTGGAGTCCTCTTTAAGCTCTTTTCAAACTCTCGAAAATTGAAAAGATTGTCGATCACTTGATTGTTCGAACTCGTTAAAATAAATGAATAATCGTCCCTTCAGTATAATTTTACCCCTTTAACGGGCTGAAATGGACTATTTATGAAAAAGGCATACGTTGACTAATTACAGTCAATAGAGTCCTCTTTAAACCCTTTTCAGACTCGTTAAATATGAAAATATTGTCGAGCGCATGTCTTTTCCAGCTTGTTAAAGTATTGGAAATGTCATCCCTCTTGTATTATTTTATCCTTTTTCGGACTTGAGGGATTAATTTACGAAAAATTACCCCCATGGAGTTTTCTTAAGCTTTTCTTCTGACTCCCTAAAATTGAAAAACACCGAGTTTTTCCTATACTGGACTCGTTAAAATTTAACAATAAAGGCCCTGTTCAATTTTAAATAGGAACGAACCACTCCTTTTTAGGGTTTGAATTTTAAACTAAGTTGGACTCATCCGAAGGATGAGCTTATAAACAAGCAAATGTTATCCTCCTCAAGCTTGTCAAAAATAAAGAGGTACTTGCCAAAAATGGTGGGGGAAAAGAGAGAAAAATGAACCTGTTGGTTACACTTTGTTTTTATTTTAAAAGCCGTCAACCACTCTTGAACACGATACTTTTTGTTCACCTAGGTTGGGAAAATCCTTTGCCTAACAGTTAATCAAACCACATTGAAAGTCTTCGGCCAGTTTCTGGGTATTAGCTTTGGGTCAATTGTCACCAAACCATCTGCAGTGTTGTTATGTGTTCAAGAGAATAGTTCAAACAAACCATTCATCTGTGAGATATCTGTCATCCATTTTGACCATCCCTAAGTCAGTCCTTGCCAATATATTTCTTCAAAACTTGATCTATGATTTCGCGTTGTGGGCTTGCCTACGATAGATCACTTTCTATCTACTTTAGCTCATTATCTAGGAAGTTGATCTAAAAATCATCAGTACCTTGAAAATTGCATGCCCTAATGGCAGTTTTCTCAGCTTCAATGATAGGTTGCATCATTGAACTTCGATCGAATGATTCTATGACATTTTCGACTTTAGCTCATTTATTCACATTTCATGGATTGTACTGGGTACTTTGAGAGCCATTGACATTACTGGTGGTTTCTCTCACACTTGTTAATAGTCCACATCATTGACTGGTAATCAAGTGGTTTCTTCCATGTTTGACTTCGACACATTCATTCACATGGATAGAATCGTACTAGTTCGGGAAGCGAAAATCAAGACCCTGGATCTAGTTTCTACCATCTAGGCTGCAAGGAATTTTGTTATACATTGGACTATTCATAAACAGATGGCTGCATCCATACTGTGTCTACACATGTCTATACTCTTGATGTATTACAAAATCATTCCTGTATCAGAAGAGTTTAGTTAATTTTCTAGTCAATTTTGATCTGAGTATGGGAATGCCTACCTCAGCGATGATATATATATATATATATATATATATATATATATATATATATATATATATATATATATATATATATATATATATATATATATATATATATATATATATATATATATATATATATTGCATTGAATGTTTTTATAGGTTCTGACTAGGGTGTCCACAAGATTATCGTTGAAATGATAAAGTACTTCACTCTTCATAAATGACAGACTCTATCTTCATCTATTATAGACTTCGCACTTTAGGGGGCAATCTGTTGCACTAAAAATTGTCACCTTGACATTCTGCTATATGTGTGAGTTCATTACCACTCATACTTTCCTCCTCTACAAGTCTAAAACATTAGTTCCTCATATCAAGTTTGGAAAATAAGAGAAAAGCTCTCAAAAGTCTTTAAAACTCTAGTTCTGCACTTTCTCTTTGTCTTACCTGAGGTCCTGCACCTAATGGTCATGTCTCCTACGCACCTGACCACACTGTCTTTGTGTTAAAGGTGCGGACCCCTGTAAAATTTAAAAAGGAGCGAGTAAACTCTGAAAAACTCACTTTCAGTTATTTCTAGAGGCTTCTGGAAGGAATATTGAGGTGGCAAGTTCACTTTTTCAAGGTTCATGTAACCCATACCTGAAGGAGATAACCCCTTGATGTGAGGAGATCATCCCTTTGAAGGAGGATTCTATCCCTTCAAAGGTGGACCAGTAACCTCTTCCTCTGCACTATAAAAAGAAGTATTTGGCTGGTTACTTGGGAGTTGGAAGCTTAATATTTTTTGAGGTTAAATGTTGCTGGAACTTAGTCTTCTTTAGTTGAGTTTTTATGAGGAGAGATTACCTCTAAGATCTCATTTGGAAGAGTGCAAGACTTGTCAAAGTAAATGAAATTCCTGTTTCGAAACCCCAGGAAGAGCTTGTTCAACATCAAGGCTGAAAAGGTTGTAAGGTTATTCTACTATTCAAAGTTAATACAAATATATTTGATTTTCTCAATAAGCTATTAATTTATGGTTTATTTTATGGATTCCTTGATCACCATAATAGACATAATTTATAATATTTTCTATGCAGGTGTTATTTAATGTTTTCTTGTTTGTGATTGCAAGTCATCAAAGGTAACTCTTTCAAATGAATAGAGGATGACTACTACGAACAAGCATTGGATCTAAGGTAGGATCTTAACACGTTTGTAGTATTTACTTATAAATGGCATATGTCTAGAGAAATATAGGTTTATTTATCCGTTTGTTGCTAGACTATATTCTGATACTAGGGAGATCGGTCTTGTCCACAAGATCGATTTATCCAGCCAACACCCTTCTTAAATTCCAGACACTTCTCTTCCACCATGGCTCAAAGTGTCTTAAAACTTTCTATAAATTGAGATTTTGATCCCAATGGGGCTTCTTTTGCCATTCTCCTCTGAGAATAGACTCTTCCAATCTCTGGATTAGCCTCAACAAGTTCTCCTTCTCCTAGTCTGAGCTTTAATCTAGTTAGCATTCAAAATCCAACACAAGCTTGTCTAACTTTAACAAAACCAAATGATCTAATGCCACTTGATCTGAAATGGATACTAAATCAAGAAGAAAAGGTATTACAAACTCATGTGCAGGAAAATTCCTATATTACTTAGTGCAACATTTCGAAAAGATTGCAAATAATATAAACAATTAATAGTCAGAAAACATCACAGATGCACATCAACACAGCAAATAATCAAGGAGTTCACCAGACTTCCTGGCTACGTCTCCTGGTCCAGCTTTCAGTGTCGACCTCTATATTAAGTCTTCAAGAACAAATTATTACAAGAGTGAGCTCAAAAACAGAGTTTCAACCAATAGTGACATCAAAGAGGGATTTTCTCGAAAACCTCGAGTCTAAAAGAGTGCACGGACTCTCCCTCCGTTCTGTTCCTCTATTCAATCTGCCTCAATGTGACTGTCTTCAACTGACTTCTTTTTTCTGTCCTCTATTCTGCCATTAGATGGCTTTTAAGCCTTTCGTCACTGTCTGTTCACCTCCTTTTTGGGCTCTCTAACTCCCATTGCTATCCCTTCATCTCCCTGTTGAGCATTTAAACAATCATTGTAAAACGCTTAAGGCATTGGGGCACACGGTAGCTAATAGGCGAAAAGACTGGCGGGCACAGGTGGAACCAAACATTTGGCCTTCTCCTGATATAAATCCTCAAAACAACATATTTTTAGTTCCCAACGGAAATACACAGAAAATATAGAAATTTTGATAAAACACCAAAGTAAAACTTCAAGCAGTATAAAGTCCGCCCTATAATCCTCTCGGATCCATGTTTTATCACTGTGGCAAGCCCTTTGTATTCCACACCGTTGATCTACCTTCAATCCGATGGTTCATCCAACCCAAAACATCAAGTAGTCCACTCAATCTCCACTGTTGATCCACGATCTCTGACTAAACGACTAACAGCCATTTTGGGTGGCTTACTTGCACAGAGATTACCCACCCGAAAAGCAATTTTTCTCTCCTGCGACGTGCTACGTGTTGGCTAGTGTATGGAATCGAGCAGAGCCTCTCCAATACTGCTTACTGCTTGAAGCCCGCCCGAAATACCATTTACCAT
Organism: Pinus tabuliformis; assembly: GCA_031772625.1. Taxonomy (NCBI): domain Eukaryota; kingdom Viridiplantae; phylum Streptophyta; class Pinopsida; order Pinales; family Pinaceae; genus Pinus; species Pinus tabuliformis. The sequence goes on from CM062816.1 coordinate 197,967,724, forward strand.
GGAGCTCAAATTATATAAAGCCGCATTTATAAGCCCTTTCGGGTCTCGCGCATATCACATATTCTTTGGCCTGCAGTAAGTCCTCCCTTTGGCAAATCTGTGATGCGATATGTAATCTCCGCCATTGATTTGCACGCTCGATCAATGGTCCACATTGTGTCACTGATCGCAAATCACTTGAGGCTGAGGTTGATATGCCGCTTGCTTCCTCTGATGTGATTTGATCTCATCCGTTGATCCCATGGATCCAACGCCTTTGGGGACTTCACGCTGCGCTTCTCCATTTCCTTTGGACTTTGGGTTTTTCCGCCATTCTTTCACTTGCGCTATTAAATCAAATGAAGACTTTAGACTTAGAGTTTTTTATACAAGATCCATTTTGGATTACACATTTAGAGACTGAGAACCTCATGAAATAGAGCAAGGAGGGGTTAGTTACAATGCTAGAACCACAGAAATGGCTGCGCGATGTGGAGAAGGTCGGACTACTCCACCTATTATGGATTCCGCACTTTCACCATGCACTTATCACAATTTTCATCATTAGGCAACTAATTTTCCTGGTGAATGATGGGTACTTATGGCTGGAGGAGCCTATTCCCATCACGGTGAAAATTATCCACAAGATTTCTCGGCTTCCCTGTAAGGGAAAGGACCCTGTGGAGATATCCGGAAAAAGCAGAGATTTGGCGCTCGCAGAGGCCATGAAGAAGAAGTACAAATTGGAAAATAAAAAGAGGGGCTATGCAATCAGTAGCATTAAAGATAAAGGGGTGTGTGTAGCCACCCAACTCCTGGCTGAGAAAGTGATGAGAAAGTGTCGCAGAGACAAGGTACCAGTGTCGGTAGTTGCACCTAAAGAACAATGCGCAGATGGGGTCCAATAAAATTGGGCTGAGTTCCTCTGCAAAGAATTCCTAATTAACTACAAGGAAGCTCAAGAGCAGGGCAAGACCTTCCACTAAATGTGGTTTCTCTTGTCTATTTTATTGGTGGCAGGGGAACTAACTGAGGACAGTAAGTTCCCTCATACTGAATAGGACTTGCTAGAGGTTAAAAAATATGCGTCGCTTTGGGATACGAAAGATTCCATGCGGATCCACAAGACTAAGATCTTCGAGGTGCTCATGGAGGCAAGAATCTAGACTTGGATTAACAGGAGGCTGCGCCTGTCCCCCACAGTGTACAATAGTCTGTGGAGCTTTGCAAACTTCAAGGTGGATATGCGCAATGTGTATATCAAGGCGCATAAGGATATAGTGCAGAACTGGACCAAGCTTCCTTTCATCGCAATTAATGATGCTATCTTCTCTGTGCTTGAATCATGGCCTCCCGAGTGGCGTGCCCTGAATTTGGCGGAGCAAGATAAAACAACAGCACAAAAGAAGAAGGATGCCACCAAGTTGTTGGCCCAACAGAAGCACAACGAATAGTTGGTTGTGGAGGTAAGGGTTGCTCGAAAGGCAGCGAAGGTAGCTGCAGAGCAGGCAAAGGCCACCAAAAAAGTAGCAGCAGCACAGGCAATAGGGGCCACCACAACGCAGGAGGAAGGGGTCCCAAACTTGTCCATAGGATAAGGAGCAGAGGACACAACAGAAGGTGCAGAACCGAGCACAACATCTACATAGCTAAAAAAGTCACGCGTTACGGAAAGATCAGGCCCACAAAAGAAGGCCAAGGCTTCCAAAATGGACATTGAACCAATTACATTGATAGAGGGCAACCTTTATGACATCGGCAACACAGTTCGCAAGGTCACCAGGGAAGTGCTCCAGGAAGCTATGATGGAGCAACAAAATGATTTGGGGGCCCTAAGGGCGTAGCTGCAGGAACTTCAGGTGTTGCCCCCATAGGAAGAAATAGTAGCCACCTACAACGCCGCAGGTACATCAACAGTGGAGCAGCTACTGCACGCAAAAATGGCCAACACCATAATGTTGCCAGAAGGAGCGCTAACATCGGAGAGCGAGGAGGACAGAGCCGCGGTGGGCCAGATCAAGGGACTTAGCCTAAATTTGGCTGCCCTTCTGTGGGACACATTGTACCAGTTGCAGGACGACATAAAAGCAGAGCTACATGCTCGAGAAGGCCGCGCAATCTAGGTATTGAGTGAGCAGAAGATCAACATCGAACAGCTCAACCTGTAGCGTGATGAGCTAGTGTCACAGAATTCACAGATCGCACAAACAGTGGATGAAGCATGCCGATGCGTTCCGGAATTATCTATCGCCGTAGACCTACCAACTGAGATGTGGATCCACTGTTTGGCAAGTGGAGTCTGAAGTGCGCGTGAGGAAACAACACGAGTGCATCTAGAGCTGAACCTCTAGATTGTTGAGCTGCAGATGAAGGAACAACCTTCCACTCCTCCAAAAGTTAAAGAATAGTGTATTAGCACGATTCAAATAGGATTGGCAGAAATTGGAAGGGCGATGCAGGACTACACCGGTATGTTGGACCAAGAATTCAATGTCCTCACATCCTTGTAGGAGGACCCCAACATATAGTGCCTGGAAATAGAGGCGCGTGAACTGCAGCAGTAGTATGATAGTGTCAGGGGAATGGCACAGACAGTCATCCACACCCGACAACTAGCTAAGATGTAGCAGGCAAGAACACTGAAGGAGCAGGTGGATGCTGCAAGACAGAAAGAGGCCCTTCTCAAAGCACGCGTTTAGACTTCAATTGATGAGGCGTTCACCATTACGGCCGAGATTGAGGGCAAGCTCGTGCAAATTTAGGGACTATATGTGCTAAGACAGATAGTGCAACCTCACAAAGAAGAAACAGAAGAGTGCATGCAGCAAGTCCAGCAAACAGCAAAACAGTGCGTTGAGGACCTCCAGGCAGTATGGGAACAGTTGGAGGGGCTCCGTGCCAAGATCGTTGCACCAGTAGAGTGACTTGGGATGAGTCACGATGATTGTGTTGGGGGCCTGTTGGGTATGGAATCCCCCCACATAATAGTTTCTTCTCCCAGAATATTTTCTTCTCCCACTCAGACAAATCCACCTCAAACCCAAGCCCTTGCTATGAAAACTCAATCTCTATCTCTTTCCAATCTCATCTAGACATGCAACAATCATCTTGGCTCAAACTCAGGTGAAAAATCTCAAGGCAATCTCTCTGTAAGAAAAGTGTTTGAATGTGGAGCGAGTTGTTGTCTTTATAGCCCTTTTTGAATTCAAATCCATCGGTTCCCTTTAGATCTCCTTTGTTGATGCTCTTTTGGCAATAGATTTCCAAATATATGCTCCTTAAATGCTTTTCCCCCCACTCCCTTTAACAGAAAAATAGCCATCCCATCATCTACAGTGTTTTCAACGGTTACTTTCTAGCCAAGATGCGTGAGACCCACCTTGCTAGCACAGCTCCTTCATCGTAGCTCCCATCTGCGCCTTTCTCCTAACCGTCACATAGCCCATTCGTTTCGCCAAACTATCCTTCTAGTAGCATATTTTATAGTCCCGCACTTCCTTGCAACATCCTAAAGTACTAAGACTGCCATGCATCCATATAGTCATTCCGCAGGGGTGGGATCACCCTTGTACAACTTCAATTGGCTCTCATTGATTCTTCTTGGAAATAGCTGCCCTTTTAGCTTCGCAAGTTGAATGACACCTCCATCTATAATGTCCTTGACGATGTATGGGCCCAGCCAATGCATCTGAAACTTTCCTAGAAACTTCGTAAACTTGCTATCATACATCAGTACTAAATCTCCATTTTTAAAGGTGCGCTAGTTAATGTGGTGATCATGCCATGCCTTTTCTCTAGCCTTCTACACCTGCTGATGAAAGCCTTCCAGGAAGCGTTCTTATTGTAACTCAATTATCTGCGCAAGGCATTCTTCCATTATATCCCAATCCGCCATCTCCATAACTATAGAAATCCTCAAACTGGGCATGATGTACTCTATTGGCATTACAGCTTCTTGTCCATAAACCAATCAAAATGGTGTCTGTCCAGTCAAATTCTTACATATAGTTCTATATGCCCAAATAACAACTAGTATGCGCACATCCCAATCATTCCTATTCGCGTTACAAATCTTCATCAAAGGATTTTCTAGTATCTTATTGAAAGCTTCAATTGTTCCATTTGCTTGATGATGGTATGGTGTACTCTTCTAATGATCATTTGGAATTCCTCTATCAAAGAAGCAATTGTTTCATTTAGGAAATGTGAACCCCTATTGCTCATCAAAATCTGAGGATAGCCAAACCTAAATAGAAAATACTCAAATATAAACTTCACAATTGTAGCCACACCGGAATCCTTCACGAGTTTCACCTCAGCCCACCGGGTCAAGTATTTTGTCGTCGTGATGATGTACTGTGCTTCTGTTATGTAATTATACTACTAGTGTAACCCCTTTATTATTATTATTTCAGCCCCCTTATTGTATTATTGTACCCATATAGTCCCCATGTTGTCATTATTGTGCCCCATTGAAACCCACTATTTTTATTTTTGTGCCCCTACAAAATTATTGTTGTGTAGGCTCTGATTGTATTGGGACCCGTTAGACTCCTACATATAGAAAGGAGGTCTTGTCATTTGTATCATCGAAGAATTATTCATTTGTTTAATGTAAAGGAGGTTTCCCTCTCGAAAAGGCTGATTTTGAAGTCGTTGATCTATCTTTTCTATCTTTTGTGGGTTGGTTTCATAACATTTGGTATCAGAGCTTTGGATTATAGGGTTTCGCTGCTCCAAACAAGTCATCATGGAATTTTCGCTATAACGTTTACACTATTAAGTTTCAGAAGCTAAAAAAAAAACCATTTGAAACGAAATCATTCTGAACCTCGAGTCTGAATTTCATATGTTGTCTCGCTATATTTTTGGACAAATGGTCTGAGGAAGTTAGGGTTTTTTCAAGCTCGATAATTCCATCTCAAATAGGTCATCGTGGAATGTTAGTTATAATTTGTTTTCTATGAAGTTTCAGACTCTGTAATTAAAACTGAGTTGAGATGAAATTGTGATGAAGCTTGGGCCAAATTTCAGTTCTTGTTTCACTATATTTTCAGAGATACGGTCCAAGACATTAAGGGTTTCTGCAGGCTCCTAAATTACATCCCAAATAGGCGACCTTGTGAAAATCATGATAACTTTCTCTCTGAGCATCATATTGAAATTTTGTAAGAAGTTATAGAAAGAGGACAGACTTTAATTTGATGTGTATTGTTTTCAGGTCTAAAGTTTGAAACAGTGACATCTAGCACTTAGTAAAAGTTAGCTCTACTGAAAAGGTATATAATTTGGTCATCTTGGGAGATTGGGAATAACTCTTTCTTAGAGAATCCAATTTCAATTAGACTGGCGGCATTTGAAAGAGGACGTAGGGGATACTGCAGGTCACAAATTTAGACCTTGGAGATCCGAAATTTCAGAGATAAAACAAATTAAAGATCAATCTGCTAAAAGCAAGGAAAATAATGACTCGAATCAAGAAAACAGAAACACCTAATAAGAAAATTTGGATGGATGATTTGAAGAATGTGATCGAGGCTAAGATAACTAGTTTTATATGTTCCATGGAATCTAATATCGATGATAGGGAAGCAAATTTGAAGAAAGGCATGGAATATTTGAAGAAAGGCGTGGAATATTTGAAGAAAGACATGGAAGGTTTGAAGCAAGGTGGGACAAAGCTGCTACAAGAAAGGCCTTCTAATGATGAAAAGGTAGTAGAGGAAACTCATGATGAGAAAAAAAAAATGTTAATCATGATTTCATAGAATCTAACATTGGATTGAAGACCCACCATATTCCAAATATCGATATGAGGAAGTTTGATGGCAAAGATCCCATAACATGGATACTACAGATGGAGAAATATTTTGATTTACATGATGTGCAACTATTACAAAAGGTACGTATTGCATATCTATATTTAGAACCGAATCAATTTTTATGGTATAAAGGGTTTTGTTCTCGTAAACCACTTGTCACCTAGTCAATTTTCACGAAGGAAATGATAGCACATTATGAGGATACAAAGAGCAACACCTTATTTAGCCAATTGATAAATCTCAAACAAAATGGTTCAATGGCTCAACACATTGAGGACTTCCAAAAATTGGATATAAGGGTAAATGATATTCTAGAGAAGCATGGATTGAAGTCTTCATAGGGACTTTAAAGGATAACATTCAGCATTAGGTTCATCTTTGGGAACCTGATTCATTGGAGAAGGCATTCAAGTTGGAAAAAAAAATTGAAAGCAAAATTATGGCAACAAGAAATACTACCACTCACAATTATAAAGATGGAAGTATTGTTGCTCCTAGCCTTCCACAACCTACATGGTTGACACCACAACAATTGGAATAAAAAGGATAAAACTACCTTTGTTACAATTGTGATAGGAAATACACTAAAGGTCATAAGTGTGCTGAGAAGAAATTATTTTGCATTGATTGTGAAGAGGAGGAAGAAAAGGACCAAGAAACGTCAAAAGAAAAAGATATACACCAGAAACCAACCTAGAGAAAGAAGAAATGAATCTGACCATATCTTGTAATGCATTGGCTGGAATTACCACTCCTCAAACTATCAAGATAGAAGGACATGTCAGGAAGAAAAAGGTAATAGTGTTGATTGATTCGAGCAGTACCCATAATTTTATTCATTGTAAGATAGCTAAGGAATTGAATTGCTTCCTATATCCATCACCAAAGCATCAAGTGATGGTTGCAAGAGGAGGAACCATAAATTTCTCTGGAAAGTGCCATAATATCAAGTTATCCATGGGATAATATGTATTTAATAGCCCAATTATTTCCATTCCAATGGGTGGTGCTAATATTGTACTAGGAGTCCAATGGCTACAATCCTTGGGTACAATAGCTTTTAATTTTCATGAAATTTTCATGAAATTTTATTCAAAAGGAAAGGAAGTTGAATTAAGGGGTATCGTAGGGAAATTGGGAAAGATAATAAACTCTAACAGAATGACAAAGCTTCTAAAGAAATAACAACGAGGTGTAATTTTACAATTATGTTCACTAGAGGTTACCACATCGAAATCATATATTTCTCCAAATTGCCAAAAAACCTTGGACAATCTTCCAAGGTATTTGAGAATCCCAAAGGCCTCCCACCTATTCGTGATCATGATCATGCTATTCATTTGATTCCAGGAAGTGTTCCTCCAAACATTAGGCCTTACAGATATCCATATGCCCAAAATAGTGGAATTGAACATATGGTTGCAGAAATGTTAGAGGCTGGTATAATTCAACCTAGTCAAAGTTCTTTCTCTGCTTTAGTAGTATTGGTGCACAGGAAGGATGGGTCTTGGAGCATATGTCTAGATTATAGGGAGCTCAAAAAGCTCCATATTAAAGATAAATTTCCCATTACTATCATTGATGAATCGTTGGATGAATTGCATGGATCAATTTACTTCACCAAGTTGGGTTTTTGTTCAGGATATCATCAAATCAGAATGAAGAATGAAGACATTTTGAAAACAACATTTAGAACTCATGAGGGTCATTATGAATTTTTGGTCATGCCTTTTGGCCTTACCAATTCACTTTCTACATTTCAAGGTTTGTTTAATTCCATTTTCAAACCCTTCCTTAGAAAAATTGTTTTAGTATATTTTGATGATATACTAATCTACAGCAGGTCTTGTAAAGATCATGTTCAACATGTTGACATGGTGCTTAAACCATTGGAGGAGAAACAATTATATGGAAAAAGCTCCAAATGTTTCTTTGGAGTACAAGAGATGGAATATATGGGTCATATTGTATCTCATGAAGTTGTTAAGGTAGACCTTAGCAAAATTAAAGCCATTAAGCAATGGAAAATCCCCACATCCATAAAGCATATGCAGGGATTTCTCTGGTTGATAGGGTATTATCGCAAGTTTGTTAAGAATTATGGGAGAATAGCAGCACCTATAACAAGATTATTGAAGAAAGATGCATTTTCATGTACTCCAGAAGCAACAAAGGCCTTTGAACATCTTAAAGAGGCAATGTGCCAAGCACCAGTCTTAGCTACTCCGGACTTCACAAAAACATTTATTGTGGAATGTGATGCCTCAAGAAATGGAAATGTGATCCACAACTACTCAAGAGTTGAGGACAATAATTTTTGAAGGAGAGGGGCATGTTAGGTCCCTATACTACTGGTGTAACCCCCTTATTGTTATTAGTGCAACCTCCTTATTGTATTATTTTACCCATATAGTCCCCAAGTTGTTACTATTGTTCCCCATAGAAGCTCACTATTGTTATTTTTGTGCCCCTACAATACTATTGTTATGTAGACTCTGATTGTATTGGGACCCCTTAGACTCCTATATATGGAAAGGAGGTCTTTTCATTTGTATCATTTAAGAATTGTTCATTTGTGTAATGTAAAGGAGGTTGCCCCCTCGAAGAGGCTAATTTTGAAGTCGTTGATCTATATTTTCTACCTTTCGTGGGCCAATTTCATAACAGCTCCTGTCTTATTTCCTGGTGGCTGAATAGGCCCCACAAAATCTATTGCCCATTTATCGAATTCATGTAATGAGACTTGCGGGTTTAGAGGAAATTCATCCCTTTGCGACAACTTCCCGACCCTCTGATAGGTATCACATGCCCTACAATATTCCTTAGAATATTTTTGCACAGTTTGACACCACAACCTAGTGTGTAGGATCTTCTACGTAGTTGCTCTTCTAGCATAATGTCCTCCAGCAACTCCTCCATGCGCTTCAGCGAGGATACTTTGTCTTTCATAATCTAGTACATGCCTACGCAAAACTTCATCTGAGCCCATTTTATACAAGTTCCCTATAATGACATAGAAATATGTAGCCCTGACCACCAATTCTTTCTTCTGTGGTGTCGTATATCCTTCAGGAGCAGTACGTGTAGACAAAAATTGGATTATATCTAAAAAATGTTCATCTGCAATGCATACAACAAAGAGTTGCGCAACAGATAATCCTTCATCAATACTTGTAGGTTCTTCGCCATTCTCAATCCACGAAAGATGATTGGGTCCAACATTTAATCTCCCTAGCTTTACAACTACTTCAAAGTCATACTCCTGAAAGAGCAGTAACCACCTTAGATTTCCCCCCTCAACACAGGCTTGTTGACTAAGTACTTCAAAGTTGAATGGTCTATGTACATTTTGAGGTGCACAGTTAACAAATAATTCCTAAAATTTTGGAGCGCATAAACCATCGCCAACCCTTCACACTCCATGGTTGAGTAATTCTTCTGTGCCTTAGATAGTTTTCTGCTTGGAAATATAATTGGGTGGTCGATACCTCCTACGCATGGTTGGGTTAAAATTGCTCCTAATGCTATGCAGGAAGCATCCATGTGTACATGGAATTCCTCCTTCCAATCAGGGAGCACTAGAATAGGTGTTGTAACCATCTTTTCCTTCAAAACATCTAAGCATTTTTGGCAATCTTCGTCCCAGCAAAACGTCGCATATTTCTTCAATAATCTCTCCATGGGCATAGTGATCTACGCATATGCCTTAATGAGCTTTCTATAGTATCCTGTATGGCACAATGTTGCACACAGCTATTTTACATTCCTCGGGGGGCTCCAAATTGATAATCACTGCAGTTTTGGCAGGCTCCACCATCAACCCTTGCTTACAAACAACGTGGCCCAAAAGTATCCCATATGGTACGCAAAATATGCACTTCTTTAGATTGAGGGAGATCTGATACTTCCTACAAGTATCCAACATTATGAGAAGACTTGAAACATGCTTTTTAACTAAACCAAACACCGTCCAATCATCAAAGTAGACCTCCAAAATCTTGTGAATAAACTCCCTAAAGGTTGCGACTATCACCCTAGAAAAGATTGCAGGGGAATTCTTAAGTCGAAAGGGCATAACTCTATACTAGAAAGAGCCCCATTTTGTGGTGAAGGTAGTCCTACTTTGATCTTCTGCCATGATTTTTATCTGGTGATATCTTGAGAACCCATCTGTAACAGAGTAGGCTTCTTGACCACCAACGTTTTCCAAGACTTCATCTATGAACAGCGTAAGGAATGGATCATGTACACAAGCATCATTCAATTTCCTTAGATCTACGCAAGATTCTGATTGCGCCCTTTGTCTTATTCTCCTGAACCACCATAGGGCTAACCTAGTCTGACTCTTTTACAGGTTCAATAATTCTTGTTGCAAGCATCTTATCTAGTTCTTCACGCACTTTGTCTTTATATTTAAGATTTAACCAGTATGGGTGCTACTTTACCAGCTTTGAATCTAGCTTCATATTGGTCTTCATAACACCCAAGTCACCTACTATCCCCTTCAAATCAAAGAAAATTGTTGTAAAAAAGTCCTTATATTTCCACAATAACTTCCTTGTCAACTGTGTCCTCATCCCAGTAATCACCTATATTTGTGATCTTTGGTTGTGCTTCCAGCCCAATGTTCACTTGCTTGGTCTTTAATGGTTATGAAATTTCATGAACCTCTACCTTAGGCTCAACAACTTCACGATGTCCCTCTGACTCAGGGATACTAATATTCCTAGGGTCTTCCTCACCTTCTTCTATGGTAACATTGTAGCATTCCAGAGCATGGCACAACTGTGTATTCCAGTCTGGTTGTACCCATGTGATAGGTTCTATAGACTTTTTGAATATCACAACCTTGATTTCCAATAATGATTCATCAATATATTGAATCCATCATCAAAATTGAATGTTAACAGAAACCTTTCCTTCAGAGCTTCCCACTCTATGGTTCTATGTCACAACTTTGTTTCCAAATACCAATTCATCGAGATAGTATCTAAGTGTTGATGGTGTTGGACCCGCCAAAATTTAGGGGATCACCCCAGTATGAAGTCCCAACTAGACCTCACATTGTTTGGTGTGGGTATCCCATCCAGTATGATGGTCCGGTTGCCATTGTCTTAAGGATTTGCCTCAAATCTTGATTGTCAGCACAAAAGAGTGGTTCACTTTGTCTTTGAGAAGTGAGGTTCACGTGCCTGGTGAGTGTAAGTGTACTTGTGTCAATGGTTCTTTCACTGTCAAGGGAAGAAGGTGAAGGTGAGTTCCAGGTTGAAAGGGATTAGTCCCAACTCAGCTAGGAACACACAACAAAAAAGACATACACAGCTTCTGGTGGAGAAGTGCACTCGGATGCGGTAGTCACAACATACAAGGTAAGATAATAGGCACAACACTCACGGATCAGTCTGAATGAGTGCAATAGTTGTTACAACAAGGTTCATGTGAAAGGTTTGTATGATGTTCGACAAAGCAGTTGACACAGATGGGACAACACTGACAACATATACAACACATTTCCATTAATAGATTATGCATTACAAAAAATGAATTAGTTTAGATGTAGAACACAGGTTAAAGCAACATGCATTATAAGTGTTAAAGATTAGTCTTACAAAAAATACAATACATGTGTGAAAATGTGCTGGCTTGTTGGCAGGCTTCTAAATTAAGTGAAAGTTCCAAGACACATTGTTACACTATACATCACTAACCCCGTCAGTGGGGCATTGGAGAAACTACTTACTCCTCAAAGAAAATATTACATAATATCTTGGCTATGTGAGAGGAGCTAAGGTCAAAACTCCCTTCATGTACAAATGAGGGGGGTATTTATAGCCAAGGGTGAAACTGAACCTTGTGGTTGTTCAACTACCCTCATGGCCATTCGACTTCCATGAATTTCTGACTTACATGACTCTGTGTTCAACAAATGGGTCTCTTGGACTTCCGCATTACATCACATTGATTGAAAACAAGCTCATAATGGAGATGTGGGCAACATGACTCATGACTTGACTCGACATGACTCAACATGACAATGCAGGTACATTCATGTTGCTATTGGAGTGCATGTTGAGCTAGAGTGCTATTGATTGATGGATGTCTTCATGGCGTTTCATAGCTTCACCTATGCATGGCGAAGTGCGTGGAGTCTTCAATGGTCCTTGTTTCGCTTGATGAAGCTTTATAATTTTGTTCATTGCTTTCATGCTGGAAGGCTTGACAGGCTCATTTGTTCATGAAGGTGCATGTTCATCACGTTCGTCCGCTTCACATGCTTCATTTGTTCATTTGTTGGTGAAATTGTCCATATACATGTGCTCCCTTCATTCATCCCGTTCATCATCTTGACATGTTTGTTGGTGTACCTATACCTACAGTCACTCATGACGAGACGAAATCAAATCCAAAATATCCTAGTCTACCATGACACATGATCATTCGAATGCAGGTGACCAGGAGAGGCAACAGGGATATGATGCGGGATGATGGCTCTGGGAAATTGCTGATGAAAATTGTGCAAACGTCACTGAGGGATGGAGACATACAATCTGAGTTGACAATGACTATCTGCAAGGTCTAGCTCGACTGGGAGGAAAAATTGCACAAATTTTGGGAGGGATAGTCCAGACTGCAGGAGGGAAAGGCGACCATGCTCTGCACATTTTCTGGAACGAACAGTCAGCAGGAGCAAGACAACCATATTTACGTAATTTTCTAGAGGAACGGGTCAGGCTACATGAGGGGTCAGCAAGCATGGATTGCTCAGTTTTTCTGGGGAACTACCCAGGAGACTAGCAACCAAAACTCCACAATTCCCATAGGGAACTACCAGTTGGCTGCTGGGGTCACTCACATCTAGACTTGTGTAATTCCTAGAGGGAACTACCAGTTGGCTACTGGGGTCACTCGCAGCCAAAATTGCGCAATTCCCAGAGGGAACTGCTAGTTGGCTGTTGGGGTCACTAGCAGCCTTGCACAATTCCCAGAGGGAACTACCAATTGGCTGCTGGGGTCACTAGCAGCATAAACTGTGCAATTCTTGGAGGGAACAGGCAGTTTGCTGTTGGGCGATTCTGGCTGGGAAAACTATACTAAGGCCGGAAGGCCGGCCTGCTGATCATCTCTGTGTAATTTCTGAGCTGAGCTAACTAATGTGTAGCGGGAGGCCTACTCATAAGCATTGCGCAATTTTTAATATGAGCAGCCGGTCGACTGTTTGGGTGACCAGCATGAGTACTACTTGAGTTTCTTGTGGGCAACGCCACTTGAAAGAAATAGCTTGGTGCTTCTATGTTGTTTTGGTTAACACTCAATCAAGTTGAAAGCAGGGTGATGGTCCGGCTGTCAGTGAGGAGTTTGGTCGTCAAAACTTCAGGAAAAATGGTTGTGTGTGAACAGTAGAAAGATGCATAGGTGATCATACGAAAACACACTCGCATGTCTTAATGACGAAACGACTGAACCATATAGACACACAAGTTCAACATGAATAATGGATTGTGGAAGCGACAAGCATGACACTCGTGATTGATTGTTCATGATCGAGACGATGCTTGCGCGATAGTGAATTTGACTCCATGTGTGAGTGCGACAAATTCTTTCATGGCGAACACAACAAACACATATGAAGAAAATACTTTGAGCATAGCCAGAACATGGTCGCAAGCATGAGTTAGACATCAACATGCAAAGACTTGAGTGCAATAAACAAGCAAGGCAAATGTTAGCACTCACATGAGCTCATGGAGTGAACCCGAGTGTGTGTAGTCATCAAGTGAAACTCTCCAAGGGAGGCTCTGAAATTGGTGCAGGACAAAGTTTTGGAGGGTGGTTGTAGCCACTAGAACACTAAGGTATGGTAAAATATATGTACACATTCAGGTCATGGTTCTTCTCCCCATGCTTTTGTCCAATGAGCTAGATGCTCATGCGAATCATCCTTCCCTATATATTTTTCAGAAATACAGGTATTTGCATATCCAAATTGCAACTTCATCATTGTATGGTACTCCTTCCAGTCTTAAAAATCGTTCTTATGTGTACCCCACCATCTGTAAAGCGTAGCTCTCAGCGCAATGTCTGATGCCTAGAACTGATGCTCCTTTGATACATCCTTTTCAAATTTATCAAGAAACAAATTGACATCTTCTAATCCATCATAATATGGCAAATTGCATACCTTAGTGGATATACAATGGAGTGATTTAGTAAGTCGGTTGCATTGCAACGTTGATATTGCATGCAATCTATTCTCCCAATCCTTAAGCTCCTCATACGAAATGGAGTTGCAGGAGCTATCATTTTCCCAAGTAATTCTGTCATCCGCTGTAGGGTTGATCCAATCCTCATTTTGCATAGTAGGCTTATAGATCTGGTCAATATCATCCTTCTCATAGTAATCATGGACCGGTTCATTATATCATGCACCCTCAACTGGATCTAAACGAACAATGACTCTCAGTTCTTTCTTCTCAAACATCATGTTGCGCTTCTTCAGGTTGATGATCACATTCATATCAAATGCCCAATCAATTCCAAGCAGCGTTAGGTAGGGATTACTATCATCCACTATTTTGATTACCTCAAAATCAGCTATAGTACATGCCCCTTCAATGTCGACAGTTACTCCATGTAGGCATCCCATAGGAATAATGTTTTGTTGGTGCGCCATTCGTAGCTGAATTGGGGACCACTGCAGCATCAACTTTCCCATTCTTTTCTAGGTTTGTTTAGGCAAAACATTCGCATCAGATCCCAAATCTAGGATCACCTCAACCATTTCAAATTATTTGATTTGTGCAATCAACCTCATTCCCTGACCAATCTTTTTATTAATTTTGTCTACTTTATGCATTGTGCGTTGTTCAAGTAGGGGCTTACCCTTGCCAGCATAGTTGTCTATTAGCTTTTGCAGTCCCTCCACTACTTTTTGGTCCCTTAGTAGCTTCATGCAACTTTGTAAGAAGGATCTATTTCTTGTGCAACAATGACTTCTTCATGCTTCTTCGTTTATGTACTATGAGTATTTGATGTGGAAGATCCTAAATCTGCAAAGCTCTTTTTCTCCTCCATAAAAGTTTCCTTTTCCTTATGCAAATCAAATTCAGCATCATTGTCAGCAGCATTGCGCACCCATATATTTTCTTCTGGTTGTTTTCCTGCGGCTTTATCTTCCCTAATAGTTATACCGCTTTGCGTAGCTATATTAAGGTTGGGCCCATCTTTGCATGGATCTGATCTCATCATCTAGATGTTCTGAGTGGGATGTTGGTTCTTCTTCTCTTGCATCTTTGCAATGAGTATGGGACAATCTTCTATAACGTGGTCAAATTGTCGATAATATTGGACCTTTTGGGAACAACCTATATAGTGTAGGTTGCAGTCTCATCTAAGGTAGTATTGGGGGATGTTAGAACCAAGTTTCTGCATCCAGATAGCTATATGATGTGTTTCTACCAAACTTAGGGCTTTATATTGACCTTTGTGAACCCTAACCCTTAAAACTCGTAAATTGCAACAATTAATAGTTAGCAGATTTATGTCCTTCGTCGATTTCTCTAAACATGCATAACATCGTATAAATAAATAGATCTATGTCTTCACAAATCTAATAAGTATTTTTCCTGATTAATTGGATTCAACAGATCATAAATACAATAAATTTAGAGATAAATAGTAATACACAGATGCACCAATAGTTCTTCAAAATAATTCCTTTATCATGCTTTAGATCTTCAATTACAGTTCTTTCCAACCCTGCGCACACAACTACAGGGGCCCGCGCACTCAGTTGCGAACTTCCCAAGGTCTCCACACACAACTGCAAGAGACTTCCCCTTTGCCCAATTATAAAATAGAAAAAAACAAACTCAGATCATGCATTATTCTTGTTTGCTGACTGATATGACTCTTCTATGACTTCCTTTTATATTCTTCCTCACTACAATACCATGTCCATGAACCATGGGCGGGTCTCAAAACAAGTTGACTCTTAACAAAATAAGGATATTTGACCTTCCTAAATCCCCTTTGACTCCTATCGACCTATGCTACTCACTCTTCACTCCTAAAAATGCTGAGACTTTACAATATTTCACAAAACTCAACAAAAATTCACCCAGGGGACCCCGTCCCAACAAGGCCTAATAATCCCTAGAACGGTAAAGGTGGGAGTGTGGTAAAGCCTAATTGTGTATACCCTCATTGGGCCTAGTAATCCTCGACTGATGAATGTAGGGATATACGATAAATCCTAGAGGGTGGATACAGATAAATTCCTCACGGTTTAGGTGGAGAAATTTGGAGGCATCCATGATTGTATAGGCCTAGTGATCCCTGGACCAATATGTGGTGAGATTACGGTAAAGCCTGGTAGTGTATGTTTCTTGTTTGGGTTTAGGAATCCCTTGGCAGGATATACGGTAAAGACTGGTTATATAGGTTCTTGCTTTGGGCCTAGAAATCCTTTACGAGTTCTTATGAGATATGTGGTAAAGCTTGAGAATCATGGTCGGTTTTGTTGTGAGTCCAACATTCATACTTGGAATATGGCACAGGGGTGATTGGGTGAAAGAAACATTTCATTCAGCCCTATGTATGGTCGAGTTGTATGTGGAATTCCATGACTGGGTTGGATTTTCATATGAGTAATAAGAATATTTTCCTCTTGTGTATTATTTGTAAATGTACTTGTTATTATGTGGCTTTAATGGTTGTTCTATCATTGATATTTCTCTAGTTATATTTTAGTTATAATCATGGTTTATGACAGACTTGAGTCATGGATCTCATCAAAGTTTTATTAGTAAATGAAATGTTAATGAATGAATGACCTAATAGATGATATTGCATCTATGGTGAGAAGGAATTAGTCCTTCTTGATGAATATCAGATAATTATGAGGTCCCTATGTTTAGATATGTTTTTATGACTTGTACATTACATGTTCATGATGTGTTTGACGAAATTCATGTCATGGTTAGGATAAGTTAGGTTAGGTCCTTGTTCAATTTTTGCATTAGAGGCCTTTTCTTCTTGTAATTTATCATTTCTAAGAATTTCATCAATTTCTGGGCAGACGGATGAGTCCTAGCCCTGAAAAAGTGGCTCAGATTTTGGGGTCGCTGGCATACAACTGCCTAAAAAATATTGCAGTCGCATGGAGGCTTTTTTGTGGGAGTTACTGGAGGCTTTCAGCTGCATGGAGGGCTTTTTATGGGAGTGATTAGGGTTCTAGTTTAGTAAAACATAAAGTTAGCTTGGGGTCTCAGCACATGGAAGGGTTGTTTCACCCTTGGTGGTTCTATAGTACCTGAGGGAAGTCAATAAGGTTTTGGTTTGTCGCCTCCACTTCCTTAAGGTGATATAGGAGGTTTAATCTCATCATAGTATCTGTTCGTCACATATTTACCTCGGTGCACTGGTTAGCTTGGGTAAGTGTGCGAGGAGGGTGTTAAGAGTGGTATTAGAGCATGATTCACCCCTTGGACTAGATGGGAGGAATGTGTGTGTCATTTGTACATGTAGATTCTATATGTTCTTGATGTGTATGCGTGGTGATGGCCATTGTTGAAGTTGTGTGGTCATGTAGAAGTTGAAGGTGTTGTTGTCAGGATGTGTTTGTCATGAATGCATGTTGGTTGAATATGCATCTATTGTGTATGTCAATGTTTACATGTTGTTATGCATGCATCGTATCCAGTATAGTTTGTGACATCCTGCATAGTAATTAGATGATGTCTATATATTGTTATGGTTATGATTATACATGTATTGTTCTAATCAAGTTGATCTTGTAGACAATATATCCTCCCCTAAACTATACTGATGTATGTTGGTTATGTTTATATTTTTGTTTATCTCACATGATATAATTGCAGGAAGAAGATAAGAGATGGCTAGCAAGATAGTAGACTATAGTTCACGAGTTTCTCCTTATAGATAAGATGAGCAGCATGGTGATGGGTACTCCCCTGACATAGCACTCACTTTGAGAAGTTTGAAGGCAGAAATAAGAAGTTTTAAGGAGGATAATAATAGAATCATTCGGGCACAGGAGAAACAAGAAGAGGTTAATGTTGTTATCCTTCAGATTTTGTCATATTTGCAGAGACAGGGACCCCTTAGAATTAGTCATGGATAGGAGGACAGGACTGATGGGGTATATGGCAGTAGGTATCATGGTGGTCACAAGTTGGATAGGGATTACATGATCAAAGATGGCAGATCCTTGGATACGTTCGATAGGAGAGGTGATGGACACTAGTCCTATTCTAGTCCTGGTTCAAATAGGTACCATGGTCATCATTGATATCATCCTTATAGGAAGAATGACAGGGGATATTTTCCATATGAGTTTGAGAAAGCCAAGCCACCTACATTTGATGGAGATTTGAAGAAGCTGGAAGATGCAGAGGCATGGTTACTAGGGCTGAAGTAGTTCTTTGAGATCCATGATTACAAAGAGAATATGAATGATAGAATAGTTATCTTCAACCTCAAAGGGAAAGCTTAGATTTCGTGGGAAGATGTGAAGCGGGTTAGAGACATCAACATAGAGGAGTTTAGTTGGCATGAATTCAAGAGACTTTTCATGAAGAATTACTTGTTAGAAAGGTACTATGATAGTAAAACCAAGGAACTCTATGAGCTAAAGATGGTATCGACGATAGATGAGGAGTATACAACCAAGTTCTTGCAATTGTTGAGGTATGTACCATATCTTAAGGATGAGAAAGCCTAAGTTTAGATATTTTTCAATGGATTTCCATTAGCATTTAGACATCGGATTGAGTATGATGAACCTCAGTCACTTGAAGAAGTCATTGGAAATTTGAAACACTGTTATGAGCAATCAAAGTGCAAGAAAAAAACTCAACAAGGTTGGAAAGGGAAAGACAAGAATAAAGATAATTGGAAGCTGAAAAGAACAAGACCCCAAGATGTAGTTGAGAAAGAGGATTTTGTACCTTACAAGAAGTTTAATGGACCTCAGCCTAGAGAAAAACATAATAGAGGTGATGGTAGGAGACATGTGCAGTGCTAGACATGTAGTAAGGAGCATATTAAAAAATATTGTCCACCGAATTAGGGCGGTAGGCCTCAAATTTATAGTGGTCAAGAGGCACGAATAGTTGGGTATGTTGGATAGAGAATTCCTCGTATGTATGCAACATTGGATAAAAGGAAGGTGTATCACCGGGAATCTATTATCGAGATGGACAGTAAGCTTTGTGATCAAGTTGTCTTTATTTTGATTGACCCTAGATAAGTGTGGTCTGAATAAAGAAGTGCAAGAAGATTCTTGGTTAGTGTAGTTGGATACAGGTACTAATGAGAGAGTTCACCATTGGGTAAGAGATTTTGCATTTGAGTTCAATGGTATGCCTACATCAATGTTGGGATAGAGTCCCTTGGGGTCAAGTTTTGGTACCTACTTTTTGTATAATTGTAAATTCTCTATGACTTGTGGAGGTAAAACACAAAGGTAATAAGAGTCAAAGGGGCTTTAGTCCCTTAGGTTGTTAGGAGATAAGAAGTTTTGAGACTTTCCCGTGGTCCACGACCATGGTATTGTAAAAGAAAAGGATATATATAGAGGGATCATAGCAAGTCTAGGAAAAAACTCATAATTTTGATGATAATTGTTTGCACAAGTAAGGTAAGATAGGAAAGTGTGCTTCCTGTACTTAGACAAAGGGGAAGGCTCCTGCAGTTGAGTGCATAGACACCTTGGTAAGTTCAGAGGCTCAGTGCGCAGGCCCCTGCAGCTGAGTGCGTAGATACCTTGGTAAGTTCAGAGGCTCAGTGCATCAGGAAAGAGAATCTGCAATTGAAAGAATACATCTAATAAAGACAGTTTGAGCCATAAATTGTGTATTTGTGTATCTGTATTTACTTCTGCAGTTTTTGTATCTTCACTCTGTATCTAAAATTATATCAATGAATTCTTATCTTATGCATGAAAGTAGTAGATCAATATGATTTATTGATTTTATGAATGTTTAAATACCTTCACAAAGGTATATATGATGCTTATGTGAATTACCATAATTATCTGTGTTGAAAGGGTTAGGGTTCACAAAGATAGAACTAGGCCCTAGAAGCTACAGGAACCCATCACATAGACCTCTCGATGCAGAACCTATTTTTGTCATCCCCTAATACTGCTTCGGGTGAGACTACAACCTATGCTACGCGGTTTGTTGCCGAAAGGGCCAGCAGTTTAGGATTTCATTTGTTGGCATAGATAATTTTGAACCTAGGTCAAGGCCCATCAAGCCAACAAATGGTTCTGTTGTCAGGACTAGGATCTATCTAAGGAATGTGTGATAAGTGGTTCCCCATTAATAAAGAGATTGAAAAGTGGATAGATCAGAGAGTGCACGCATTTACAGCTCAAGAGAATCGGAATATGCGCTTGTCAAAGGAAAAGTGGCTGAATAGATACATATTCACAAAAGAACACGAGATATCCTTCTACTCTTTCCCCTACGAAGTACACAAGTGGCTGTCCAAACTAGCGGATAGTCAGGGTACGTGTGATTCGAAATTGATCAAGGATCTAGAAAAATCCTAGAATTCAATGTTACTAGATTCATGTGGAAATAGTGCCATTGTGTAGATCTCGCAGAAATGACTCCAACGCAACTTGAATGGGTGCATTTGGACTCCGAATGAATGAAAAACTTCTTGTGGAAGTTTGTGACAAAACAATGTGTTACTGTTCGACACATGGCAGAAGTACAGGTTCAGCTCAGTGGCAGATCTCTAGCTTCGTTACAGTGGTAATTTCTTCAAATTGGTTGCAAGGTGAAATAATAGGTTAAAAAGGTGATTTTTACATGGTTATGGCATGTATATATTAAAATGTCATTTTTTTAAAAACAAGAAAAAAACATATATTAAAATATGACATTAAATTGATACTTTAGCATAAAATATATGGTGGTGGATTAATATGTTTCAAAACATATATTATAAGCATGGTGAATGTATATAACAAACCAATAAATAATTAATTTTTCATCGCACAAATAATACATATTACCGTAAGGTTGAACGCATATGTTAAATGGTGGGGTGAATGCATATAACTTATGGTTGAACATTAAATTTTATGGAAATGCATATATTAACTTAGCAGGTGTTGAGTACTTATCACAAAACCACCGCGGAGTTGGGAGCTTTCGAAACCACCGGAATTAACATTGCTATATGGTTATAACGTTATATGCAACAATTCCACCAATTTCGCCATTCCACATGCTATGTTCAACAGCATGCCACGGGTGTGCAGCTCCATTAACCGCCATACCATATGAGATTTTAATATTGTGCATTGTTTATAGTTTCAATTGCACCCAATGTATATGTTGAAAGTTGTATGCAATGGGTTTGTTGGAATAAGGATTAGTGTGAGATTGTTTTGGAGCGATAAGAAAAATTAATGTAATATGGTTATGCAGGGATATTTTTTGTTACCAGAATATTATATATATGGTAATGTTATGCCATGTAAAAAAAGAGGAGACTCATGAAATTTTGTATAGCGAGAAGAATTGTTGTGTAGTTTTAGAGATTTGGAGGTAGAACTTTGCAGGTTTATTCCAAGAGTTGTAGCTGGTTGTTTTCAGTGCCGTCAGTTGCGTCGGATTTCTAAGGTCAAACAGAACACAACTAGACCAGCCAGGGATCTTGTTGATGTAACTTTGATGTATTTTTTGGGCTTTGAATTTCTAATATAAAGGCCTCCCCATTGAAGACTGGGCCCAGAGATGTAGGCTTTGAGATAGCCGAACTCTGTTATCAATCTCTTGTGTCACTTTTCTTCTCATGGTTTGCTGTTCTAATTTGCTGCAATATTATTATTTAGTTCTCCATGCTTATGTATTTAATGGTGTTTTTAAATCATGCATTAACACTTTCTAACAACGAATAAATCACAATTTAATTTAAAGATCTTTTTGGGGATCATTTGGTATTAGAGCAGGTTGTTTTTAACTGTGATTTGGAGTGTGCATGATCACCAGGAGCAAATCTAAGCTTGGTGAAGGAGAACTTGTTACAGGAGATCCATAAGTTGGCTTGAGAAGAAGGACAAATCGAGGAGACAAAATGGTTGAAGAAGGAAGCGATGATCATCCGTTTGGATCTGATGCAAGCTTCATAGATGTTTTCATGACCTTGCGAGCCATGGTCAAAGAAATGTATTGAGTGTTTAAGACAACAAATTCTAAAGATGAATAAGGACATCCATCACAATCTAGAAAAAAAGATGAAAGTGATCAAAAAGACCCTATCACTTCCCTCTTGAATCCATCTAAAACTTCGAAACTGATATTGAAACTCGATGTTAAGTTCAAGTTACCCATGTACAATGGAGAAGTTGATGCCGAGAAGCTTGACAGCTAGATCAGGAAAATGGAGGTATATTGTAGCATGCAAAAGATAATTCAATATGAAGTCAAAATCAAACTAGCATCACTTCGTTTAACATGCACAGCATTGATTTGGTGGTAGAGTAAGTTACAGAAAGGTACTGATCATATCGGTAATATTTTTCCATCATGGTTTGATTTTATTACTTCACTTAGAAAGCAATTTTATCCATTGGGATATAAGGAAAAATCTTTAATAGAATGGCAAGGACTAAAAGTTAGGGATGTTCAATTAGTGCAAGAATATACATATGAGTTTCGTAAGAAGGCATTAATGTTAGATATTCCTTTGTATACTCAAGAAACTCTAATGAAATACATAGGAGGATTACTTGAGTATGTTCGTAATATTGTATTTATGTTCAGTCCTACTAACCTAGATGAAGTGGCAGTACAAGCGACTTACATTGAAGCAGGTAAGTTGGGAGTTGGGGTATCATCAGAATCGACAACCAGAATGGAGAGCAAGGGAAAAGGGAAAGTGAAGAAAGTAAACTTCGGCAAGAAGGAGGTTGAAAATATCTCTTGTAAGCATTGTAAGAAAGAGGGCCATGACAAGGATCATTGTTGGCAATTGCATCCCGAAATGAAACCAAAGTGGATTAGAAAAGGGAAGCAAAAGGTTATAGCAACAGCGAAACCGTTGGACCTAGGGTCACATTCAAGTGATGAGATGTAGATCACATCATTGATTATCACTGGTAAATCCGATGAAGGTAATGATTCTAACAGTTCCAGAGGAAAGTTATTTCATATAAGGGTGGTTATGAAACATACAAAGATCGACACATTGTTAGATAGTGGATTTCAAGTTAATCTAATTTCAGAAAAAGTGGTTAAGGAATTGGGATTGAAAACCATAAAGCATCGTAAATCGTATACTTTAATTTGGATGAGAAGAAATCATAAATTACAAGTAACTGAGCAATGCATGTTACCATTTGAAATAACTTCTCAATTTAAGGATAAGATGATGTGTAATGTGGTAAAACTAGATACATGTCGGATGGTCTTCGGCAACCCGTATTTATATGATAGAAAAGAAATACAGGGAACAGAATCAATATCACTTGTTCAAAAAAGGAATTGAATATATTGTACATTATCATCACACAAAAGTAGAGAAATCTCATTTTATAATTGAACAGTTAAAACAAGTAGATTATGTTAATAAAGATGTTGTTGTACAATCTAAAGAACCTAAGCAAGAGATCATTAAAGTTAATTACAAACAGATAGCTCTGTTTAAGGAATCCAAAATTGTACATAAACAAGAGTTGCAGCATGATAAGTTGAGTTTTGTTTTAGCTATGAAAGGAAAGCAGGGTATGGTTTCAGTTATGTAAATACTTTCAATGTTGTTAATGGGTTTATTATTGTTTAGTAGTGCCTGGATATTAACAGCAAATATGAATGTAGATGTGGATGAAAAAGGAATTGATATATTTTGCAGTTTGTGTGTTTTGTTGACGATTGCGTGAATGAGTAAAGTGTATAGATTCAGAACAAAGTGGATAGATATCGACCAAGTGGGAAAATGGAACCCACATTTGTTTTATGGAACTTAAGCCTTTTGGAGGTCCAAAAGGTCTAAGCGGGGAGGAAATGATCTGAAATTGATCAAGGATCTAGAAAATGCCTAAAATTCAAAGTTACTATATTCAGGTGGAAGTAGTGTCATTGCGCAGATCTTGCAGAAATAACTCCAACACAACTCGAACGGGTGCATTTGGACTCTGATGAATGAGAAACTGCTTGTGGAATTTTATGACGAAACAATGTTTTACTGCTCGACACATGGTAGAAGTACAGGTTCAGCTCTGTGGTAGATCTCCAACTTTGTTACAGTGGTAATTTCTTCAATTTGGTTGCAAGGTGAAATAATAAGTTAGAAAGGTGATTTTTACATGGCGATGGCATGTATATATTAAAATTTCGTTTTTTAAAAAACAAAAAAAACATATATTAAAATATGGCATTAATTTCATACTTTAGCATAAAATATATGGTGGTGGATTAATATGTTTCAAAACATATATTATAATCATGGTGAACGTATATTACAAACCAATGTAATTAAAGTTTCATCGCACAAATAATACATATTACCATAAGGTTGAATGCATATGCTAAATGGTGGGGTGAATGTATATAACTTATTGTTGAACATTGACACGGCAATGGCTGATGTCATTAAAGTTTATGGCAATGCATATCTTAACGTAGTAGGTGCAGAGTATTTATCACGAAACCATTGTAGAGTTGGGAGCCTTCGAAACTGCCAAAATTAACATTGCTATATAGTTATAACGTTATATGCAACAATTCCACCAATTCCACCATTCGACATGTTATGTTCAATGGCATGCGATGGGTCCGCAACTCCATTGACTACCATACCATATGAGATTTTAATATTGTGTGTTGTTTATAATTTCGATTGCATCCAATGTATATGTTAAAAATTGTATGCGGTGGGTTTGTTGGAATAAGGATTAATGTGAGATTGTTTTGGAGCGATAAGGTTATTAATGTAATATGGTTATGCAGGGATATTTTTTGTTACCATAATATTATATATATGGTAATGTTATGTCATGGAAAAAAAAGGAGAGTAATGACATTTTGTACAGGTGAGAAGAATTGTTGTATAGTTTTAGAGATTTGGAGGCAGAACTTTGCAGGTTTATTCTAGGAGTTGTAGGGATTCTTTTTCATCACCGTCAATTGTGTCGAATTTCTGAGGTCAAACAGAACACAACTGGACCAACCAGGGATCTTCTTGATGTAACTTTGATGTATTTTTTGGGCTTTGAAATTATAATATAAAGGCCTCCCCGTTGAAGACTGGGCCCGTAGATGTAGGCTTTGAGATAGGCAAACTCCGTTATCAATCTCTTGCATCATTTTTCTTCTCATGGTTTGTTGTTCTAATTTGTTGCAATATTATTATTCAGTTCTCCATGATTATGTATTTAGTGGTGTTTTTAAATCATGCATTAACACTTTCTAATAGCGAATAAATCACAATTTCAATTAAAAATCTTTTTGGGGATCAACGTGGAAGCTTGACAGCCCTATTGTGTGGACCCTGGAACTAGTGAAGTGCTTAGAGGCTTCAAAAAACAAAGTCACGCAGGCTGTCGACCACTAGATTGATAGTATTCTAGGAGGATTCATTACTGAGTTCGTGATTGATACGTCCACCAGCTATAGTGAAGCAGGGCACGGGTTTTTCAAGAGACCAAGAGGTAAGTACCTAAAATCCCTAAAGACATGGATTAAGATGTTATTGTGTGAAAAGAGGGTTATGCATTTAAATTAATGTTTGGAACTATGTGAAGTGGGAGAGCATTCAAAAGGAACCTAGATTCAGGTTCTGAATATAGTTTGGTGTTTGGATCATCTAATAGTGCTACGAAGGTAGTATTCTGAGGACACCGTGAAGCGCACTGCCGATTATAAGCCAGGGTATCACAAGGATACCTCATCCATCCACTCCACCTCTGCCTCCACCTCCACCCCACACACCTACACCGTCATCTCGACCGTCAAGTCCATCATTTAACATGGAAAATACGATGAAGATGCTTGTATTTAAGGTTCTGGGGACTGAAGGCCCTGCACATTTTTTGTTCATTGCAGATGTTGTATGGAAAGCACAACAGATTACTGATGATGAAATGAAGAAAGTGCATCTAGTCACATTGTTATAGGACAAAGTGTTGAGTTGGTATATCAATTTTTTCTCAGGTGAACCCAACATGACTATGCTAGAAATTGAACAAGCATTGATCAATGAGTTTAAGAAACCCAAATCACAAGCCCAATCGGTAACAGAATTTAAAGAGATTCAGCAGAGGGTGAATGAGTCCACATGGGAATTTGATCAAAGACTGAAGTGTCTGATTCAGCAGGCTAACATGAAAATCACAGGTGATCAACATAGAGAGTGGTAGATTACTTCGCCCCTACCTCATCTGAGATTACCATTGTCACAATAGAAAATAGGAATGCAAGCTGAAGCCTTGGAGATTTCCATGAGGTTGGAAGCTTCACCTGTGCATGATATGAATCTGGGGGTACAACATATTATGTCACAACTAGACAGCATGCACATGGACTTACAAAGCCTTAAGAGGGGAAAGGAAGTCCAGCTTGAGATGCGCACAGAATTTTAGTGCCTAAAATGTAAGCGTCATGGTCATGATAAGGACCACTGAACTGTCTATCAGAATTACCTTATTAGAAGAGGTATTGTCCCCCTGAAGCCAGAAAACACCATTGGGCTGAGAACAAGAGTAGCCTTATGGTGCATTATTTGTCAAATCTCTGGGAAGCACGCGACTAATAACTGTCATCTCCTACAAAATTTTGTGCAAACTCCCCAACAGCGATTTTACGCTTTCTACAAATGGGTTGGGCATGATGAGCGCAACTGTCAAAGCTATGAACTAACAATGGGGCAGACCACTAGATATAGGATGCAAGCGAACAATCAGCCTCAAGATCAAGGTGCATGTGCAATGCATAGACGATTCCAAGGCCGAGTAAGAGGACAAGGAGGAGGAGCTGGAAGGGGTCGTAGACAGGTTATCTATTACAATTGTGGAGAGGCAGGTCATTTCGCGTGTGACTGTCAGAACCTGACACACCCTTCATGTCAATATTGCAGGCAGTTTGACCACATCATAGAAGATTTCCCAGTACTTATAGAAAATATACAAGAAAAGAAAGCTCAAACACCTACACAAAATATTAAAATGATGAGAATAGAGCCTCGTGAAGAGGAGCCTAGCATCAATATCGTGACATGAAGCGATATAGCCAGAAGAGAAGATAAGGGGAAGAAGCTAGAGGCTGAAGGATGGGTATGGAAGGTTGCTGAGAAGGAATTTGGGTTTGATTTAAGCCGTGCAAAGGAAACCTTTATAGAAGCTAAAAAGAGCTTCACAGAAGCCTCTACATTAGGAAGTCAGGAGAAGTCTTGCAAAAACATTAATATAAAAGATGTAGACCCTTCATTGTCAGCAACATTTTTGAAGACTTGTATGAATCTTGTACAGGATAGAAGGACGATAGAAGGACTAGAGGAGTTGATTGATAATTGTATAGGTAATATTAAAACTCCTCCAGAACAACGCGCAGTGTGTAAAGTGGGCGAAATCAAGAAGCGAACAGGTCATGAGAGGAGACTAACTGCGCAAATTGGGGAGTATGAAATGGATTAGGTAATTCTTGATCTAGGATTTGATGTGAACGTTTTGCCAATGAAAACTCGGGAGAGAATGGGGAGACATGTGCTATAGTGGTCTCCCATCTAGCTACAAATGAGAAATCAGTGAAAGATCATTCCTATGGGGTGCCTGTATGGGGTCACTGTTGGGGCCTGGTTTTGCCCGATTTTGAAACCTTTTTCCATACTTTACCTCTCCCATTTTGAACTATATTTAACCCCTACTATGCCTATTTCAGTTAGAATACGTATGTTTTTTCCAAAAGGGTTCCGTAGGCTGAAGGTATGTAAATTAACACTAAAAATCATCTTTTACCTTAACTTTGAGTGTTCCTTAGCTAGTTGTTCTTTATTTAATTACCATGCCAACTAATCTCGAGTTCTTGTGAGTATTTGTTTTGATTCAGAAACAAAACCATAATTCCTGCAAATAGTTGTGCGATTCTATTTCCTGCAAACACTCTGGATTTCCTGCAATCGTAGATTTCCTATAACCACATAGATTTCCTGCAGCAACATCGGCGGTTAACCATGTTCCATGAAAATCTAAGTCAAATAGAACATGGCTTTTGTGGGGAATATATCACATATGGTTGCTATCCTATTGGTCGTTTCATATATGCCAACAACACTGCCCAGGTTTGAAAGCCATCTCTCATTGACCGTTGGGAGGAAAGCTACAACCATGTAACTAGTTTCGTCTAATCCATGCATTCAGTCATTGATTAGAACCAGTATGGCTAAAATCAATATTTTGCAACAGTTCTATTAGCTGATGGCCTAGATTAGTAGTCTCGTTTATTTCGAGCTATATATGGGCTTTGTAAATGTATAAATTATGTCCTAGTTTCTATGATAGGGGTTGTTAGATTGTTGGCTTGGTTTCAACACAAGACTGTGTATCAGATTATACTCGATTGTACCTATTTAGATTAATATAAAGATATATGTTTTGTCTGTTTCAGTGAGAAAGCTCTTCTAAATTGAAGGGGTTGTGAGTAAGGGAGGGCCCCCTTTTGTCACAACTCCCATAGTTTAGTCTTTATGCATTTTATTTCTGTTATGTAGCAATAATTTATTTTTACAGTTAATGCACTCTTTCTAATATATCAACAGCACTGGATTAAATGAATTAGTTTTCTGTTCATGTGTGGAATTCAGTTAATGAAGATTTGATTTCTAATGTTGATTGAATTTATGAAATTGATGTAATTTGATTTCTATATCTTTTCCTAATCATTATTACAAATCTTAAGAGCTATAGAGGGAATTTTAATCCACTCTATAGCCTTTGCTACTAAGTGATTGATTCAGGAAAGAGTCATTGGTTTTGTGTGATTGGCTAGTTAGATTAATCATCACTTGTAGTGTTAAGCCTGCATATACTTTGCATGCATCTCACAAGCTTACCTGCCTGGGTTGATAATTTATGTTAATCAAATTATAAGGCTATAATTTGACTCAACAGTCACGGTAGATATTGAAGGAGAAAGCGCCCTAGCTAATTTTGAAGTGATCGAAATAGTTGATGATAGTAACCCTTACCCTACCTACTAGGCATTGATTGAGCCTTTGATATGGGCATATTATTAATCTCAAAAGTTCAAAATGACATTTGAAAGAAAGGATATCTAAGTCATTGTTCCATTATATCCAACTAAAGGTGCGTGATATACTGAGTTGGTCTGCGATTACGAGGAGGATGATCTTGATTAGATTTATAAGATCACTGTGCGCAATGAGGACTAGATCAACCCTACAGTGGATGGACGGATCGCATGGGATAGAGATAGTTCTTGAACTTTAGATTCTGATGAAGAGCTTGAGCATTGGCAAAATTGAGTACACAAAGTCTCCTCGTTGCACTGTAAAATGCTAAAGAAATTGCTTCTTTGCATATCTACTGAGGTACGAAAATTACCTTATTATGATGGTTTAGAAGATTTTAATTTATTTTTGGAAAACTTTGAGAGGGATGTGCCAAAAGAGCATTGGTTCCAAGTGCTAGAATTAGCATTGTGAGCTACGCCTACCCATTCGTAGGGTATGCATAAGTACAGCTTCGCCGATTAGAAAGAATATCGGAGGATGATGAAGTTGAGGTTTGGGTACGCCAATACCCGTATGACATAGAAATACATAGGGAAGGATGATTCACACAAACATTTTGCATGGTGGACTGAAGCATGGGGAGAGGAACCACAGCTAGAATGGGTTCACATCTTTTGTCACACTTTGGATACCATCACAATGAACTGGTAATTGGAAATGAAGTTGCGAAGTGGGACGGTTGAATGGGATATCCTAAAGGAAAGCTCCCTGTTAACTTTCATCTTTGAAGATGGCTTTGAATGTATTAATGACATACTCCAAGAAATCAAAGCAGCGATCTTCAAAATACCTACGGAACCGATAGCATGGGTTCATATAGATTGGAATACGCAGCTACGCCATGCGCTAGAATGTTATAATGTGGCTACAAAAGAAAGCAAATATGACACCCAAAACCTTAATATTCCCGATTCTGAAGGATAGCACGAGGTAGTGAGACCTAAGGTAGGAATCCTCGACATATCAGAGCCTTTAAAGACCAAGCAGGTAAATATTGGATCGGACGTGTAGCCGAAGTTTGCTAAGATAGGTGACTATTGCGATAAAGATAGAGTTGATAAGGTCGCAAAGCTGTTGTGCGAGTATTAGGACTTGTTTCCCTCCAACTTATCTGATATAAAGGGGATAGTAGGGGATTTGGGCATCATCAATATTACTTTGAAGCCAGATGTGAAGCCTGTAAAGCAACACACCTACCAATTAAATCCAAAATATAAGGAAAAGGTGTGCAAGGAGTTGGATAAGATGTTGGATGCTCGGATCATTGAACCTGTGGAGAAGATCCAAAAGCTAGCCACGACAGTAAAAGAGTCTAAGGATGAAATCGTCCAAGTCCAGTTTGAACTGCAGTTACAGATTTTAGAGCTGCAATTCAAGTCGCAGCCTATGACTCCTCCATTGGTTTGAGAGCATCACAAAGCTGTTATCAAAGAGGGCATGGCCACTTTAGAAGATGTGGTCAAGGGCTGCACCGAATTGTTTGAGCAGGCCATAAAGATATGGACTTCACTGCAGGAGGACTCAACTCTACAAAAGATTGGCGAAGACATTAGGGAAAAAAAGATATAGTTTGATGAAATCTGATCAACTTCATGAACATTGTTGCCAGTACAATATTTCATGAGGTTGCAAGAAGGAAAGTTGTTGCAAAATGAAATTGATGAGCTGCATTGCAATGAAGAAATTATCACTGAATGAAAAAAAATCCATGGATGGATGAGGTTAGCCAGTTGACTATATCAATACAGAGTAAACTTAAGGGCATGCAACATACTCAAAGGACCATGGGCCTCGTAGTGGAAGGCCACCCAACTACCAAAAAATTGGTCAAGGAAGTGCAGCAAGCTGCTACGCAGGGAACAATTGATCTACAGGTTTTGAAGTTGGAGTTGCACAAACTCCAGGAAAAAATAAAAGTGCCAGCCAAGTGACTCGAGGATGAGTCACAAAATTGTGTTGGGGGCCTATTGGGATAGGGTCTGCTGGGGTCAAGTTTTGTTTCTTACTTTTTGTATAATTGTAAAGTCTTCATGATTTGTGGAAGCGAAGAGCGAACGTAATAAGATTCAAAGGGGATTTAGTCCCTTAGGTTGTTAGCAGATAAGAAGTTTTGAGACTCGCCCATGGTCTACATACAATGGTATTGTAAAATCAAAGGACATATATGGAAGGGTCATAGTGAGTCTAGGGAAAATCTC
Source organism: Pinus tabuliformis (assembly GCA_031772625.1). NCBI lineage: Eukaryota > Viridiplantae > Streptophyta > Pinopsida > Pinales > Pinaceae > Pinus > Pinus tabuliformis. The sequence goes on from CM062816.1 coordinate 197,999,009, forward strand.
ATAATTTTTATGATCATTGTTTGGGCAAGTAAGTTAAGGTAGGAAAGTCTGTTTCCTGTACTTAGGTGAAGGGGAAGGATCCTATAATTGAGTGCGTAGAGACCTTGGTAAGTCCACAGGCTGAGTGCACAGGCCCTTGCAGCTAAGTGCACAGGGACGGAGAGTTTGTATTTGAATGAATACATCTAATAAAGACAGTTCGATCCATAAATTCTGTATCTTTGTATTTGTATTTACTATATAATTTTTGTATTTTCACTCTGTATCTGAAATTATATGAATGAATTCTTATCTTATGTGTGAAAGTAGTAGATGAGTATGATTTATTGATGTTATGAATGTTTAAAGCCTTCACGAAGGTATAAATGTTGCATATGTTAATTACCGTAATTATCTGTGTCAGAAGGGTTACGATTCACGAAGACAGAACTAAGCCCTAGAAGCCACAAGAACCCATCACACAGACCTCTGGATGCAGAAACTTGGTTCTGTCACCCCCCAATACTACTTCTACTGATACTGTACCCTGTGCTACATAGGTTTTTACCGAAAGGACCAACAGTTTAGGGTTTTGTTGGTTGGCACAAATAACTTTGTACCTGGGTCAGGGCCCATTAATCCAATAATCAACGCATCTGAATGTATTTAGTTGGGATTATATAGTATGCTTTTTGGTATGGATTGTTTGTACCTTCACAAGACCAAAGTAGATTGTTATGACAAGGATATTGAGTGCTTGGATGATAATGGGAAACATAGAATATTACAATGTAAGAAGAAGGCTACATCAATTAGAATGGTGGCGGCTATGCAAGCAAAGCATAGTCATAGGAAAGAGGGTGTGTTATTTGTATTGCATATTATTAGTGATAAAGGTAAGGATGCTGAGGATGTGGAGGTATTGAACAGGAACCTAGGTTTACAGTAGTTTCATGATGTCTTTCCTGCAGAGATTTTAGATTTTCCACCTCACATGGAAGTGGACTTTTCTATTAAGTTGGTACCAGGGGAAGCACCGACATTTAAGGCACCTTATAGGATGAGCACTCCAAAATTAGTGGAACCAAAGTTGTAGTTGAAGGAAATTCTTGATAAGGGATACATTAGACCAAGTGTATCACCTTGGGGTGCATCAATATTATTTGTGAAGAAGAAAGATGGTACTCTTAGGTTGTGTGTTGACTACACGTATTTGAATAAGGTAACCATAAAGAACAAGTATCCATTGTCAAGGATTGATGACTTGTTTGACTAGTTGAAGGAGGCAATAGTGTTCTCTAATATTGATTTGAGATCAGGTAAGTGTTACAGCCTAGATTGATCTCAGGCTAAATTGAAGCAATTCTAGGGTAACCACAAACCCTGCTTAACCTGGTAGCTAGCCCTACCAGGTCGGGAGAGGGATCTCTCCTTTATGAATCTCATTAAAAATGACTGGATCATATGGGACTCTAGTCTAGGTATAGTAGCTGAGAGGGTTTTGATTGAATTTGTTGGTTTTGGTGGATCAAATGGAGCTAGGCAATTTTGGGTCTGGGAAATTAGGTTGGGATGCAGGGTGTTCTATGGGGCAAGGTAGGTATAGGCTTTGGCACTTGAAATCTAGTGAGGTGGGATGTCTAACACTAGTGAGGAGCTGAGGAGGGCATATAAAGATCAAGTATCTTTCTCGAACAACATAAAACATAGAATATTGAATGGTTTCCCAAGGTAGAGCACTGTAAACAATGAATTCTACCTATCTATCTTGATATCATTCAGTTAGTGTTAACACTTAGGTTGTTCCCTTTGACTCCAAAGGGAATACGGCTGAGGTAACCACTAACCAACCTTTTAGCCACAGGTCCTAGCCTACCTGCAACCAGAGAGGGATCTCTCTTTCTGATTTAGCTTTGTTTGGTGATATTTTAGGCTAGTTATGATGCACAGGATTTTGTTTTGAATTTGTTGGGATGATGATTTTAGTCAGAACAGGTATGTTTTCGCAGAATAATCTAGGCCATTGGGCATGGAGCCAATGATGGTGAACTTCTGGAAATGTTTTTTAGGGAAAAGGTTATGCTACAGAGCCAGACAAGCATCTATGGAACAATTTTTCAAATCTGTAATATGATGGGATGAAATCAGGGAGTGAAAGGCAACTAAGGATCTTTCACTAAACTGATAGAGGGAATGGTTGGAACATTATCTAGGAGCATTTAAGAATTCCTGAACAACATTCATAGTGATAAAACAAATACAAACATGAGCAGTTAATAATTCATGTTTATGATTAATTCTGAAGAAAACACATTTAACAACAGAGATTGAGCATAGGGTGTATTCAAACAATTCCTGTACTATTCTTTTTCTCTATTGCTAAGCTGATGAAACATATATCTGAGTTAAACAAACATAGAAAGACAAAACATAGTTTAGGATAACTTATTGCTCCATTAGACAACATAGGAATTCTGTAGCAGAATGCAGAGCATCACTTTTACATTAAACAGTGCAGAGATCATGAACTTTTCCAGCCATTTGTATTAGATAGTCTGAAAATATACAATACAGTGTCTTAGAGAGAAAATCACCAACCCCAAATACGTTGTGTGGGGAGGTATATATACAAAAATTAGATACAAAATATCTAGATGATGAGTTAATGGCTCATAAATTCTATGCCAACCCCTGAGGAATTACAACTGAAAGAGTAAATGCTGTAGTAACTATTTAGTGCATTAGCTGTCCATCTTGTCAGAAAGTTTTGACTTTTGTGACCAGCTGAGTCGGCTGGAGCTGCGCTGTCCAAAATCTGCGTGTTTCCCTACTTGGGCTTGCTGTCACAGTATTTAGCTGAGTCATTATTCTCACCCACTCTGCCAGTTGTCTTCATGCTGCATTAACTTTCGTTGACCTGAGGCTGATTAGAAGAGACCGAACTGAGATCATTGGGGCAAAATTTGCAGCATTGCTTGCCACCAATCTTCCTTAGGCAGTTGGTGTCTTCGTATTTTTATTAGAGTTTCATCTAGCTCTGTGTACCTGTAAAAATTTGGTGGGACCTCAAACAGGTGATTAATTTCATGCTCAATGTAAAATAAATTTTCTAGCTTGTCATAGAGGCTCTGCCCTGATGGAGGTCCTGCTTCTTCTGAAGTGCTGGTGGATGCTGTGATCTGATTTGCAATGAAATTGGTCATCCTAGTGGCATATTTCTCACGGGTGAGTAGTCTTCCAGTACCGGTCAATAGGCTGGGCAATCCTTTGTCATGTAATGCACCCATTCTAAGCTTGTAGTCATCAACCTCAGCCTGCATTTCCTGACATTTTCTCTCCAAATTCTGCACAAAATTTCTGAGGGTCAGCACCTTTTTGGCTGTTAGAACAGTATCTGTTATGCTACTGATGTCTAAGGCTGCCAATTCCTCCTTAGTGTGAGTGTTGAGGAAATGTATCATCCTGCTAGCCTGCTCAGGCATATTTCCTAGTGCTGCTCTGGCCTTTTGGCTTTCAATTTGAGCTTGGCCTATTAACTCCATCTGCTCATGCACTGTTTTGATTGATTTCCACTGTTTGGTGATAGAGTGGTCAATCCGGGTCCACAAAATTTTCTTTATCTCAGCTAGAGTCTTCTCTAAATTCAGTTCCTTCTCCAAGGCCTTTATTCTGTCTTTCAGGGCCTTAATCTCTCTGGTCTGCTCAGCTACTGTCATTTTAGACTTGTCATATTTTGTTTCAAGCTTAGCCAAATTTTCTTTGGCTTGCTTAATCTCTGTTGCCTGAAGCTCTAGCTCTTTGACAGCTTTTGTCAATTCATCCAAGCTTATGCTAGACTCAGGGACTATTGTTGTTGCCGCTGCTGCTTCTGTAGTTGCTGCAGTAGTTGGGGCAGTTTGAGGAGGCTGGGAGGTTGACTCTCCTTGTTTGTCTTGCAGTTCTCTCTCCAACTCCCCTTCCAAATCAATTACTCTTTGGTTCAGTTTCATCATCAAATCCAATTGATCCTCAGCTTCTTTCTCTTTCTGCAATTCTCCTGTTTGAGGGTGCTCAGTAGGAAGCAATCTCAATCTCTTTTTCAATGCAGCAATATCATCATCCTTCTTCTTCATAAGGGCCCTCACACCCTTAGGATCCTTAGGATCATGTCCTAAGTCCACAATAATGTCCTCCAATGTTTTGATTCTATTGTCTTTGGCGGTGGAGGACATTATTTCTAAATCAAGCTGAGTATTAGTGTTCCTCAGAGATTCCTTTAACTCATGGGCCATTGTGGCCTTCTCTACTAATGTGGCATAGACCATTTCCCCTGTTTGCTTATGTAGTTCTATTTGATCCATGGGGTGGATGTCTTTTGCCATAACCTCCAACTTCGTTCTGACATAATCTGCAGCCGAGTGAGGCTGCTGTACCTTGGGTTTAAAATGGCTGAGGATCATCTTTTCCTCTTTGATGTCATATGCTGCCATCAACCTTTCTTGTTTGGCAGGTGTTGCCTTGAGAAATTGGTCATATAACTGCACTCTTAGCAGCTCATTTTGTGCCTTAATTTCTTTAAAGGTGGCCTTGGTGCTAGATGGCTTCTTGCTTTGCTGAGTGGAGGAGGACACCTCCATGCCATGCTGTCTTTCCTGCTCTTGTTGAAAAGAGCTTGTAGTTGTTTGTTGACTGTCTTCTCTATCTTTCCTTGGGCTTCCAAGGATTTCTTCACTGATTTCCTCCACAATTGGAGAATCAACCTTTTGCCTCTTGGCTTCGGGTTGCTGAGTGGACCCACTAGCAGGTGTGGACTCATCTCGGTCTCGTTTTCTGCCTCTTTCCTCATGTGCAGGAGTCTGCAAGGCAGGCACTGTTGGTGCTTATGTTTGTTGTGGAGGAGCCTATTCTTGATGTTGCTCTATTGAAGAGGCAGGCTGTTCTGTGACCACTTCCTTTTTTGCACCCATTATCTCCTTGCCCTTTGCTGTACCTGTTGCTGATGTAGATGGTCCCTGGGTGGCTGGTGTGGCTGCAGCAGTGGATGTACCTTCTCCAATTTGATGTGGCAGTTTGCATGTTACCTGCTGCACAGAATCCAAGTCAAGATTTTTTTCTAAATCCTTGACATTTTTCTCCATTATTTCCTCTTGAGTTAATTCCTCAACTAATGTACCTTGCAACCATTCATCTTGGTTGGCGTATTGCTCAATTTGTGGATATTTACAGTGGTCATAACCTAGCAGCCCGTATTTGACTCTTTTGGCACTGATAAAGCCTTCCGGGTCATAAGGGACCCACTAGAAGCTCCTCTTTAGCTTATATTTGTCCCTGAGAATTTGATCAGCATCTTGCCAACCTTCTTTCTTGTTCATGATGAAGGGGCCTAGATGGTCTTTGAATTTGAGGTGGGCTTTCTTTTTGGCACTATGAAAGTGGGTGAGGTCAGAACTAATGAGTTGCCTATAGTATTCCAAGGCAAACAATCTCATTGGTACATACCTTGGAAGCCTGTAAGGTTAGAGCTCACAGCCATAAATTCTGACGACAGTATGGTTTTGATATAGGTACCAATCACCTATCTTATAGCTCTTGGACAGCTGCAAGGTCTTCTGAACCTCAAATGACAATCTGGGAGGAGGGGATCTCATTAGGAGGCAAGAGACTGGGTATACAAATTGGTCAACAAACTCACAATAAAAAAATGGAGAGTTTTGAACTTCATGGAAAACTGATGACCAGAAGATGACAGACCTCTTTTCACCCCTAGAATCCAATTTCTTGATGGGGCATTGGAAGATTTCAGACTGGTAATACATGAATAAGTGGTAGATATATGATGAATATTTGAATACTCCCTCCCTATCCACCTTCAATAGCTGGTCATGTATTTTATTGGCTATAAACTTGGCAAAGTTATACTTGTAAGCAGGGGGCTGGCCTGGACTATATGCAGCTAATAATACCAACACTGTTTCATCAATGTGCTCACTGGTTTTGAAGCCCAGCACATAAGAGATCATATCAACTAGAAGCTTTCCCACCTCATTGAAATGGACATATAAGAAAGGAGGTGGCCCTGTAGGCTGGCAGTCTGCCCTCATGAATTTCTTGGTGATCTTTTCAATGTCAGCACTGGAGAGTTTGGAGCCTGCATCCAGCAAATAGTTCATGGAGAAGGGAAACAACATTTGAGTCTGCTTGAAATTGAGCATTTGGTTGATGGAGTTAGGATTAATGTGGAAAAGTATGCTCCCAGATGGAGACTTAACAGCTCTCTGAGTTGGATCATAGTTCTCAGCACATAAGCGAATGATCTCTAGAAAAATATTAACAGATGGGAGGAAATAATAAGGCAGATTGGACTCCCATATACCATATATGTCATTGTTGCTTAGATAGCTGTCTCTCAATTGGCAAAAAGTCTACAAGTGGTTTCTGTCACCAACAAGATCTTGGATAAGGTAATCTCTATCAGTAAGAGGCATGGCTTCAAGCTCCTTGTTTGGTGGATTCATAGGAGTGACAATAAGAGCTGATGGAGTAGCCATTATAGAACTTTCAGATGTTATCTTCAGAATGAAGTTTTTGAGTATAACAGGCTGAGGATGATAGCTTGTGAGGATTTGAAGAGGAGTGGCAGAATGAGTCTAGCTGAAGCCAAAGTCTTCAATACTTTGTTGCTGTATTGAAAAGAACAATTTGAAGAGTTTGATTTGAGCTTTAGTTTCTCTTGGCAAACTCTTTGAATTTAGAGACAGTGAGGGCAAATACAGAGGAGAAAGGGATTGCGGCTTATTGCACTGGGAGCTTGAAGCGTAACACGGCAAAAGGGAACAATGCCGGGCAGGTGTGAGACTATATAAAAAATTCAAGCCTGAAAATGATTCTGTCATAGTGAAATTATGAACAGTGCGTGGCTCTCTTAAATAGGGGGTGCCTTAGATTATTTAGGCCAACATTTACAAGACAACACCATTAAATTTAGGAGTTTTGTAGGCAATTTAGCGAAAACATTGTAGAGAACGGGAAGAACACGGACAAACAGGTTGAATTTGGCAAATACCTAGATTAGCTAGTGCCGAGGGTGGTCGAGTTGATTGAAGGGCGAAGATTGACGTCGACTTTGCAAGTGGCAGCGTCCAAAGTGATGAAATTTGAAATTTGGAGGCAGTTGGGAGTGAACAGTAGAACAGCGCAGCCGCAATTTTACAATGAAAATGACCGAAAACGGTCACTTTCGGTGTTTTTTAACGAAAAATTTGGCGCATACGCGCTTTTAGCGCTTTCCCGTGATGACGTCAGCATGACGTCATCAGCGGGCCCTAGGTACGAACGGGTGATGTGGATGCTGACTGGGATGATGACATGGTGGGACACGGTGGCACAGCGTGGGCATGGAAGGACAGTGTGGTGGGCAACGTGGGGCAGCGGCGAGGGACCCGGTATGACGTCACGGTGACAGGACTGCTGACGTAATGGGCGGAGGGCAGTTTCTGGACGACGGTTTCTGGTTTCCCTGCACCGCCTTTGAGCAAAAGTGGTTTCGGGGGGGAGGCCTCCGAACACCCCGGGCTGTCGACACGTGGCGGGGGTACGGCGGCAAAACCGCCCATCCCTCGGACGTTAAAGCCCGGCATGTTGACGACTGAAAACACCTGCCCACCGTTGGATCGGGCGCGGTGGGAGATCGATGACTGGCGGGGCCTTTGGCGCGGCGTGCAAGTTCAGAGCGGGACCTGCCCGTATTTAAATAATATATTATAGTTGTGGGTTGAAACTTTAGCTCGGGTGGGTTTTCTGCGGGTAGAATTAATGTGGGCTAATGCGACACAATGTTTAATTAAAAATATTTAAACCTTTTAACATTTAAACATTGGGGTTTAACTGCGGGGGCAATTTTTGCAAGGGTTTAGGTGGGTGAGGGTTTAGGCATAGGCTATTAGTCTTAACCAGAGGTTAGACTAATTCCAGGGTAAGGACACAGAAGGGTTGACTATAGCCCCAGATGGACTAATGTCTCCCATAACCATGTTACTTAGCTATAATGCTAGGGGGGGAATAGTTAATATATTTTTGGGAATTTTATATAGTTTTTGTAAAAAATAGGGGTGGGGATGTACTAGGGAGCTATATAATAGGGTTAGAAGTTAATATGGGTATGTGAGGTGGAGTGTGAGGGAGAAATTAAGCTTGAGAACTGAAACTTAGAGACCAGAAATGGATGAAGTATGAAGTGAGGGCTTTACACAAGAAATGTGGCTTCTTTTTGAGGAAGAAGGTCACAACTTGTCATGACTTTCTCAAGGGAGAAATGTAAGAAGGATTGTTTAGGCAGATCCTAAAGTCCTCAAGGGGATATTAGTAAGAAACCTTTTGAAGGGAATGAGGGAAGTTAGACATGGTTTGATAGTTTTCCATATGGACCATTGTTCTTGCCCTTCTCTTATTGGTGAGATAAAATATGATTTTCAATATATCATGTGGTCAGACCTTGCTTCTGCAACCTCCGACTGCCTACCCTGCCTAATAGACCTAACATTTTTTCTTCTTTTGGATGGGTGCACTTAGCCTTGCAAACCCTGATAATCCTCTTTTCTTTTGGCTTCCCTCCTATCTAAATCTACCCTTATGTCTTCCAAGGGCCCAGATTAAGCAGTTGGGCTCCTTCCTTTCTCTATGTAGCTACTCATCTGCTTGAACTGTTTGGACAGGTATTCATTCTCTAGTCTAAAACAAGCAATTTAAAACATGGCATGGCCCAGTTTGAACTGTTGGGCCAACCATCAAGATAGCAGTGGAATTTTGGTTAGCCACTTTCCTAGTCTTTCTTTGGGGTTCATTTCAATTATTTTTTCTAACCAATTCATTTTCTTGCCTTTTGATTATTCTTTTAAGGCATACCCTCTTTACATTTTTTCACTGTCTGTTTCTTTCACAAAATATGGAACCTTTGTAACATCAAAGATGAACATTTTTGGCACTTCCACTGTTAATCATGAATAATGAAACCCTATTGGTATAGGAGACTAACAGTGGCTGCACTTGGGGATGGCTTTTCCAGATGAAAAGCCAAGAACAGCAGGTCAGATCGCCTTATTTTTCCATTCTTGCTGTAGTCTGAATTTTCCTTTTGTTAAAGACCATTGATCTGAATCCTAGAAACTTGTATGAAATACCCATTAAGCTGATTTGCTGTGAAATTACAGCTCTGTTTTTACTTGTTTCTCTGAGTATTCCTCATCACCTTGATAGTTCCCCAGTGTTTTCTCTTGCTTTCCAATGATAGGATCAAAACATATATCAAAAGATGGTGCAGTACCTTGGTCCTCCTCAAAATCTGCTTCACTTGGACCTCTGTCTATCCGCTGTAAATGAAAATACTGGAAATACAAATATTTATGTACAATATGTGGCTGTGTAGTGTTTCATCAAAGGGGGTCAAAATAATGTTTGAGCATCCTCCCATTGACTGGGCCTTCCTCAGTGTTTGAGCCATCCAAACTCTTTAGAAAATAGGTGTTATTACCTTGTACAACATAAATGAGATAAGGTCCCTTCCATAAGAAATCAAACTTGCCATGTTTTCCTTTGTCCTCCCTCCTGGAATCCCATCTCAGCACTTTGCTTCCTATGAAGAAGTCTTCAGCTTTGGTTCTTTTGTCAAATATTCTTTTGAGCTTCTCTTGCAGCCCTTGGGTTCTCTGATAGACTTCCTCTCTTGTTTGTTGTAGGTGAATTGTCTGATTGATCCTTCTTTGAATGTCATTAGGCTCAGCCTGTATTTCTTGCAGCAACTTGATTACAGGGATCCCTAAAGATGAAGGAAATCTTGCTTCCATTCCATAAACTAGTTCATATGGGCTTGTGCCAATGGATCTCTTGGTGGTCAATCTGTCTGCCCATAGTGCATTTACCAACTTCTTATGCCAATTCTTTTTGTTCTCCTCCAAGACCTTCTTGATGATGTTGATAAGACTTTTGTTGGAAGACTCAGCTAGGCCATTGCCTTGAGGATAATAGGCAGTGGAATGGCCTAAGGTCATGTGATATTTATGGAAAAAGTTGATCATTTTTTTGGACTTGAAAGCAGCAACATTGTCTGTAATAATTTTATCCAGACAGCCAAACCTGGACAAGATGTTGGTTTCTAAAAATTGCATAATAATAGAGTCATTGGCTTGCCTACAAGGGATGGCTTCTATCCATTTGGTAAAATAGTCTGTAGCAGTCAAAATCCACCTATGCTGACCAGAGGATGAAGGGTGGATTTCACCAATGAAGTCTAAACCACATTGCTGGAATGGTCTCTCAGTTGAAACAGGTTTGAGTAGTAAAGGCAACAGCTTTCTTTTGCTTTCAAAAATTTGGCATTTGTGACAAGACATTACAAATTTTCTCACATCAGTAAACAAGGAAGGCCAATAAAATCCAGCCCTTAGGATTTTATCAGCTGTGGATTTCCAGTATAAGTGTCCTCCACAGTCACCTGCATGAAATTCCTTGAGAACATTGTTAGTTTCATCCAATGTTAGGCAATTAAGTAAAATTCCTTCATGATTTCTCCAAAATAAAACATTGGCTATGATACAAAACTTAGATGCTTTCATTTTCAAGAACCTTTTCTTAGTTCTGGACAACCCTGGAGGAGCTTGCAGGTTTAACAATACAAAACATATATCAGCATACCAGGGAGATTGCAAAAAGGCTTGGTTGATCTGTGGAGTCGCCATCTCCTCTTCGTTGTCCAGTTCATTAATGTCAAGGGCTTGGAAATTGGTTTCAGTCATTAGCTTGGCTAGACCTTGTCCTTTTATCAGTTTGGTAGGCTTGATTTCAATGTCATATTCTAAGATATTGGCAATCCATTTGCCCCTTTTGCCTTCAATTCCTTCTTGGGTTAAAATGTCCTTAACCACTTCATTTGGGACATAGGCAATCACATGAGAGTATAAAATATAGATTCTAAAGTCTTTGATGGCATTTACCAATGCATAGGCTTGCTTTTCCATAATCTGATATTTTAAGGGAGCATCTCTAAGGGATTTGCTAAAAAATGCAATGGGTTTTTCACAGCCTTGGTCATCTTTTTGTAATAGGACAACAACAATTGTATGCTCAGATGCGAAAGAAAAAATTATGAAATCCCTATCAAACCTAGGACTTGTGAGGACTGGTGTGTTTGTCAATGCTCTTTTGATATCCTCAAAGGCTTGTTTAGCTTCCATGGTCCATTTGACCTTAGAATCCTTCTTCAACATATTATTTAACAGTCTTACGAGCTCAGCCAAATTAGGAATGAATCTTCTCAAGAAGTTGATCTTTCCTAAAAAGCCTTGTAGTTCTTTGATGCTTCTCAAATGAGGTACTTGAAGGATGGCTTGAATTCTGTCCGGGTCGATCCTAATACCATCTTTTGAGATTATATGACCTAGGAGCTTACCTTCCTCTAGGCCAAACAGTGATTTCTTTGGATTCAAAGATATGCCATATTTTCTAAAAATTAAGAAAACCTGCCTCAAATGTTCCAAGTGTTCTTGATCTGATTTTGAAAAGGCAGTGAGATCATCAAGATAGACAACTAGGAAATCGTGGATTTCTTTGGCAAAGGCAATATCCATTGCTCTTTGGAGTGTGGCCCCTGCATTTTTAAGCCCAAAAGGCATTTTGACATATTTAAAAGTTCCCCAAGGTGTTGTAAAGGCAGTTTTGTCTTGATCATCTGGGTGTACTAAAATCTGATTGAATCCAGAGAATCCATCTAGCAATGAAATCCTAGAGGCTCCCACCACCCTTTGTAGGATATGATCCATTTTTGGTAAGGGGTAATGGTCTTTGAGAGAGACTTTGTTCAAATTCCTTAGGTCAACACACAGTCTAATCTCTCCCGTCTTCTTCCTAGTAGGCACTAGGTTTGAAATCCACTCTGAGAACCTGATTGGAGCAATGATTCCTGCTTCATACATACGTTTAACTTCTTTTTCAATGAGGGGAAGGAGGACAGGATTCACTCTCCTGAGCTTTTGTTTACAAGGTTTTTGGTTTTCCTTTAAAGGTATGGTGTGTTGGATGACTGAGGTATCATAGGACTTGAGGTCCTCATAACTCCAGGCAAAGATATCTTGGAATTCTTTGAACAACTCAATGTATTTCAACTTCTGATCAGCTGGTAATGCCTTGGATAATTTTATCATTTTGGGATTTTCTGTGGTTCCAATGTTACAGTCTTCAATTTCAGCATTCAGTGGTTTCATTTTTGGTTTCCTTCAGATATCATTCGAATCAAACAAATCCTCCAAAGGGGTTAAACCTATGGGCAGAAAATTGTCTTTTAGATCAATTACTTCGGCTTCTGTCTCAGCTATTTCATCTAAATCTGTTTGCTTCAGCTCCTGTACATTTTCATTATTAAAGGTAGTAGGATGCAAAATCAGATTCACTGTTTCAGCTGATATATTCTGCTTGATTGTGTATGCCTGTTGTTGATCATCCATAGTGCTAGTATCAATTTTAATGCCGGAAAATTCTTCTTTTAACGTAAGGAAGTTATTTATCTGTGTATCACTCTCAAAGACTTGCCAATTCTTGATGTTATCTAGGACTGCAGGCCTATGTTTGATTTCAGCAGTGAAACTGTGATTGGGTTTGAAAGGTAGCTTGCAAGTGCTGGCGAAGGTTGCCAAGCTATGAGCGTGTAAATTGAGCTTTCTTGAAATTTTGGTTAATTGAGATTCTGAGAAAGTGTCAAGTACTTGAATAGCTGCTCCCTTATAAGCTCTTAACCTTAGATCATTTGTGATAAAGTTTCCTTTCATCTGTTGTATGATCAGATCTGAATCTCCTAAGATTGAAACTTTGGTTGCACCTAGATTTTTTATGTGTTTGAGGCCTAACAAAAGGGCTTCATACTCAGCCATATTGTTTGTGCATCGAAAGTTTAACCTATATGCATGACCTTTAGCCTGGTCATTCTGCATATTGTGAATCCAGACTCCTGCCCCAGCTCCCAACCTGTTTACAGAGCCATCAAATTCTAAATACCATAGGGTTTCATGGTCAAGGTTTATATTGAGACTCTTAGAAGGTTGGGCCAAGGGCAGATTGGTTTCTTGCCAGTCATTTGATGTATCATTCTCCTTTGTTGTATCAACTATATCAAAAATCCTTTGGTCTTGAGAGGCAAATTGTTCATTCAATCCCTCTGTCTGTGCTACCACTAAGAGTTTGGGATAAGCTTTGGTGCACATGTCAGCATTATACAAAATGAATGAATCCATGTCTGAATGTATTGAATAGATGGGGAAGTTTTGGGGTTTTTCTTGACTACTCACCACATATTTCATTAATGTTTCGCGGTATAATCTCTTTGGCTGCCCAAAGACTGAAATGGTGGCATAGGACATGTCTAGGTGCAAAGATCCTTGGAGTTTGGCCCCCCAAGATCTGGATAAAAGCATATCGTACTTGGGTGGAATTTCAGCTACCACCACATCCATTAAAATCGTTTTGGTTGGGTATTGGACCAGGGAGATGCACAAATCTTTAATTAGGCCTAGACACCTGACTTGTCTTGAATCAAATGAGAACAGATCTTTATAAGGTCTTATGATATCTAGGTCTAGTTTTTCCATTACAGATTTGGGCATTAAGTTGTGTGAGGCCCCGGAATCAAACATTGCGTTGTGTAACACCTTGTCATGAATGTTTAAACTAACATAGAAGGGTGGAACGCCTCCATTTGCTGTCTTTCCGTTAACCTTAGGACCAAACAGTAATTTAGGTTGATCATCTAGAACATTCACAGCATCCCTATTGTCTGATATTTGGAGTGACCTATTAATCTGCTGTCTATACACTTGATGTTTGGCCAATTCAGAAAGAGGGACAGCTATCTTTAGCTTACTTATTTCTATTTCTAAGTTGAAGGGCTTTTCTATTTGAGTCTTAGTATTAAGTGCAGCAAATTTTTCCTTTTCAGCTGAATTTTCAGTAACCTTTTCTTCATGATTGGCATGATTTTGAATGAAATCAGTCCTAGATTTATTTTCAGGGATGCTGATTGAACTTGCTTTTGAAGGGTGGGATGGGGATGGCTGGTTTCCAGAGGGCTGCGCATCTGATATATCCTCCACAGTGACTTCTCTTGGATGCGGGTCTATTTTATCAGGGAATTCTGGAAGAACAATTTTATCCTTAGTCTTTTTTGGCTGTTTATTGTCCTTTGGTTTGAAAGGTTCAGGCACATGTATGGTTCTACTTCTTAGTTTATACTGTTTATGTACCTCATAAACCGCTGCATCATAGCCTTCCCTAAAGTCAAAAGACTCTCCTGATTTGGTTTGAAATTGATTGCAATTATAGGCCTCTTGATCTTCTTGTGTTAGAAAGACCTGATGTTCGCTGTCCAGACCCATTAGGTTGATGTGAGGATCCTCGGTAGGTTCACTAGATGTTGAGGCCTCAGCATAATTTTCTTGAAAAGGAGGTCTAATGTGCTGGTCGGGATCAGCCCTTCCAACATTTGGATTTTGATTCTTTCTAAAATTTGGGTTTCTAGCAGTACTTGGCTGACCTTCCCATGATGATTTCCTCTCTATGGTTTCTACCCTGTCCCCAAGTCTGTCCATGCCTTTGATGATTGCATCTAGCTTTTGTTCGAACGCTGAAGGTTCTTCCTTAAAAGTAGTTCTTCTCTCAGCTCTTGCTCTATTCCTTTTAGCAATAAGGTTTGCCTCTACACTGACAGCTATGTTTTGCATGTCTGCCAAGGTTGCAGGGGCTCTTTCCCTCAGTTGATATGCCATGTCAGCATCAAATCCATCAGGGAATTTGATTAAGGCTAAATCAGGTGGAGGTCTAAGGTTTTGAGGGATGGCATTGTACACGTTGTTAAATCTTGCACAATAATCTAGGACAGTTTCTTGTGGGCCTCTTCTTATGGTGTCATGCTCAGATAAAATATGTAGTGGGTCTTTTTTCTTTTCCCATCTGTTTAGGAAGGATTGATAAAGAGCACCCGAATCGGCTATGGAATTTGCAGCAAGTGCTCTGAACCAAGTTCTTACTTCACCTGTTAAACTTTGGACAAAGATTTTCATTCTCACATCATCATCGTCTATTTCATAATTTTCAAAGTAGTCTTGCATTTTTTTGGTATGCTGTAAGGCAGTATATGTGCTGGTACCATCAAAATAAGTGATCTTACTTTGGTAGTCCTGAGGCATAGCCCCAGGATTACCAGGTAGCTGTAGAGGGGCATAAAGATTTGCTATATTCACCGGGATCAATGGGACAACAGGAAGGAAGGGAACAACCGGAACAACAGGGACAACAATGGCAGTTTGTGCAGTGGATGGAGATGTGAAGAATATGTTTTGAGAGGTGGATGAGGAAGAAGGAGAAGAAGAAGTTATGCGAGGACGAGCTGATGGTTTGGCAGGGGTTGGGATATAACTTTGCTGAACTGCCTCAGGGCTGGAATCAGCAAGATCTTCTTGTTCCTCTTGCTTCCTAAGAATCTTGGGGATTAAATTAGGATTGTCAAAAACAACTGGAGGATCTGGGTCAGGATTTGACCTGGTATACCTAGTCTTCTTTTTAGGAGCCAGCTTCTGAATTTGTTTTTTGGTATTTTTTGGGAATGTTTAGAATTATCAAGGAACTGCTCAAATTTTGGAACAACTATCTAGAGTCTAAAACTAGCATGAAGTTTGACTGAAGCAGCTTTTATTTACTCTTGTAAATGAAAATCAAGAACAGTTTCAAAGGCTTCCTGGCTGACATTCAGGCTTCATCTGTAGTTTTAAAAAGTAGACAGTAGTTAGAAAATTTGTTCTTTCCCTAGCGGAGTCGCCAATTATGTTAACACTCAGGTTGTTCCCTTTGACTCCAAAGGGAATACGGCCGAGGTAACCACTAACCAACCTTTTAGCCACAGGTCCTAGCCTACCTGCAACCAGAGAGGGCTCTCTCTTTCTGATTTAGCTTTGTTTGGTGATATTTTAGGCTAGTTATGATGCACAGGATTTTGTTTTGAATTTGTTGGGATGATGATTTCAATCAGAACAGGTATGTTTTCACAGAATAATCTAGGCCATTGGGCATGGAGTCGATGATGGTGAACTGCTAGAAATGTTTTTTAGGGAAAAGGTTATGCTACAGAGCCAGACAAGCATCTATGGAACAATTTTTCAAATCTGTAATATGATGGGATGAAATCAGGGAGTGAAAGGCAACTAAGGATCTTTCACTAAACTGATAGAGGGAATGGTGGGAACATTATCTAGGAGCATTTAAGAATTCCTGAACAACATTCATAGTGATAGAACGAATACAAACATGAGCAGTTAAGAATTCATGTTTATGATTAATTCTGAAGAAAACACATTTAACAACAGAGATTGAGCATAGGGTGTATTCAAACAATTCCTGTACTATTCTTTTTCTCTATTGCTAAGCTGATGAAACATATATTTGAGTTAAACAAACATAGAAAGACAAAACATAGTTTAGGATAACTTATTGCTCCATTAGACAACATAGGAATTCTGTAGCAGAATGCAGATCATCACTTTTACATCAAACAGTGCAGAGATCATGAACTTTTCCAGCCATTTGCATTAGATAGTCTGAAAATATACAATACAGTGTCTTAGAGAGAAAATCACCAACCCCAAATACGTTGTGTGGGGAGGTATATATACAAAAATTAGATACAAAATATCTAGCTGATGAGTAATGGCTCATAAATTCTATGCCAACCCCTAAGGAATTACAGCTGAAAGAGTAAATGCTGTAGCAACTATTTAGTGCATTAGTTGTCCATCTTGTCAGAAAGTTTTCACTTTTGTGACCAGCTGAGTCGGCTGGAGCTGCGCTGTCCAAAATCTGCATGTTTCCCTACTTGGGCTTGCTGTCCCAGTATTTAGCCGAGTCATTATTCTCACCTGATCTGCCAGTTGCCTTCATGCTGCATTAACTTTCGTTGACCTGAGGCTGATTAGAAGAGACCGAACTGAGATCATTGGGGCAAAATTTGCAGCATTGCTTGCCACCAATCTTCCTTAGGTAGTTGGTGTCTTCGTATTTTTATTAGAGTTTCATCTGCCTCTGTGTACCTGTAAAAATTTGGTGGGACCTCAAACAGGTGATTAATTTCATGCTCAATGTAAAATAAATTTTGTAGCTTGTCATAGAGGCTCTGCCCTGATGGATGTCCTGCTTCTTCTGAAGTGCTGGTGGATGTTGTGATCTGATTTGCAATGAAATTGGTCATCCTAGTGGCATATTTCTCACGGGTGAGCAGTCTTCCAGTACCGGTCAATAGGCTGGGCAATCCTTTGTCCTGTAATGCACCCATTCTAAGCTTGTAGTCATCAACCTCAGCCTGCATTTCCTGACATTTTCTCTCCAAATTCTGCACAAAATTTCTGAGGGTCAGCACCTTTTTGGCTGTTAGAATAGTATTTGTTCTGCTGCTGATGTCTAAGGCTGCCAATTCCTCCTTGGTGTGAGTGTTGAGGAAATGTATCATCCTGCTAGCCTGCTCAGGCATATTTCCTAGTGCTTCTCTGGCCTTTTGGATTTCAATTTGAGCTTGGCCTATTAACTCCATCTGCTCATGCACTGTTTTGATCGATTTCCACTGTTTGGTGATAGAGTGGTCAATCCGGGTCCACAAAATTTTCTTTATCTCAGCCAAAGTCTTCCCTAAATTTAGTTCCTTCTCCAAGGGCTTTATTCTGTCTTTCAGGGCCTTAATCTCTCTGGTCTGCTCAGCTACTGTCATTTTAGACTTGTCATATTTTGTTTCTAGCTCAGCCAATTTTTCTTTAGCTTGCTTAATCTCTGTTGCCTGAAGCTCCATCTCTTTGACAACTTTTGTCAATTCATCCAAGCTTATGCTAGACTCAGGGATTGTTGTTGTTGCCGCTGCTGCTTCTGTAGTTGCTGCAGTAGTTGGGGCAGTTTGAGGAGGTTGGGAGGTTGACTCTCCCTGTTTGTCTTGCAGTTCTCTCTCCAACTCCCCTTCCAAATCAATTACTCTTTGGTTCAGTTTCATCATCAAATCCAATTGATCCTCAACTTCTTTCTCTTTCTGCAATTCTCCTATTTGAGGGTGCTCAGTAGGAAGCAATCTCAATCTCTTTTTCAATGCAGCAATATCATCATCCTTCTTCTTCATAAGGGCCCTCACACCCTTAGGATCCTTATGATCATGTCCTAAGTCCACAATAATGTCCTCCAATGTTTTGATTCTGTTGTCTTTGGCGGTGGAGGACATTCTTTCTAAATCAAGCTGAGTATTAGTGTTCCTCAGAGATTCCTTTAACTCATGGGCCATTGTGGCCTTGTCTACCAATGTGGCATAGACCATTCCCCTGTTTGCTTATGTAGTTCTATTTGATCCATGGGGTGGATGTCTTTTGCCATAACCTCCAACTTCGTTCTGACATAATCTGCAGCCGAGTGAGGCTGCTGTACCTTGGGTTTAAAATGGCTGAGGATCATCTTTTCCTCTTTGATGTCATATGCTGCGATCAACCTTTCTTGTTTGGCAGGTGTTGCCTTGAGAAATTGGTCATATAACTGCACTCTTAGTAGCTCATTTTGTGCCTTAAATTCTTTAAAGGTGGCCTTGGTGCTAGATGGCTTCTTGCTTTGCTGAGTGGAGGAGGACACCTCCATGCCATGCTGTCTTTCCTGCTCTTGTTGAAAAGAGCTTGTAGCTATTTGTTGACTGTCTTCTCTATCTTTCCTTGGGCTTCCAAGGATTTCTTCACTGATTTCCTCCACAATTGGAGAATCAACCTTTTGCCTCTTGGCTTCGGGTTGCTAAGTGGACCCACTAGCAGGTGTGGACTCATCTCGGTCTCATTTTCTGCCTCTTTCCTCATGTGCAGGAGTCTGCAAGGCAGGCACTGTTGGTGCTTCTGTTTGTTGTGGAGGAGCCTGTTCTTGATGTTGCTCTATTGAAGAGGCAGGCTGTTCTGTGACCACTTCCTTTTCTGCACCCATTATCTCCTTGCCCTTTGTTGTACCTGTTGCTGATGTAGATGGTCCCTGGGCGGCTGGTGTGGCTACAGCAGTGGATGTACCTTCTCCAATTTGATGTGGCAGTTTGAATGTTACCTGCTGCACAGAATCCAAGTCAAGAGTTCTTTATAAATCCTTGACATTTTTCTCCATTATTTCCTCTTGAGTTAATTCCTCAACTAATGTACCTTGCAACCATTCATCTTGGTTGGCATATTACTCAATTTGTGGATATTTACAGTGGTCATAACCTAGCAGCCTGTATTTGACTCTTCTGGCACTGATAAAGCCTTCCGGGTCATAAGGGACCCACCAGAAGCTCCTCTTTAGCTTATATTTGTCCCTGAGAATTTGATCAGCATCTTGCCAACCTTCTTTCTTGTTCATGATGAAGGGGCCTAGATGGTCTTTGAATTTGAGGTGGGCTTTCTTTTTGGCACTATGAAAGTGGGTGAGGTCAGAACTAATGAGTTGCCTATAGTATTCCAAGGCAAACAATCTCATTGGTACATACCTTGGAAGCCTGTAAGGACAGAGCTCACAGCCATAAATTCTGACGACAGTATGGTTTTGATATAGGTACCAATCACCTATCTTATAGCTCTTCGACAGCTGCAAGGTCTTCTGAATCTCAAATGACAATCTGGGAGGAGGGGATCTCATTAGGAGGCAAGAGACTGGGTATACAAATTGGTCAACAAACTCACAGTAAGAAAATGGAAAGTTTTGAACTTCATGGAAAACTGATGACTAGAAGATGACAGACCTCTTTTCACCCCTAGAATCCAATTTCTTGATGGGGCATTGGAAGATTTCAGACTGGTAATACATGAATAAGTGGTAGATATATGATGAATATTTGAATACTCCCTCCCTATCCACCTTCAATAGTTGGTCATGTATTTTATTGGCTATAAACTTGGAAAAGTTATACTTGTAAGCAGGGGGCTGGCCTGGACTATATGCAGCTAATAATACCAACACTGTTTCATCAATGTGCTCACTAGTTTTGAAGCCCAGCACATAAGAGATCATATCAACTAGAAGCTTGCCCACCTCATTGAAATGGACATATAAGAAAGGAGGTGGCCCTGTAGGCTGGCGGTCTGCCCTCATGAATGTCTTGGTGATCTTTTCAATGTCAGCACTGGAGAGTTTGGAGCCTGCATCCAGCAAATAGTTCATGGAGAAGGGAAACAACAGCTGAGTCTGCTTGAAATTGAGCATTTGGTTGATGGAGTCAGGATAAATGTGGAAAAGTATGCTCCCAGATGGAGACTTAACAGCTCTCTGAGTTGGATCATAGTTCTCAGCACATAAGCGAATGATCTCTGAAAAAATATTAATAGATGGGAGGAAATAATAAGGCAGATTGGACTCCCATATACCATATATGTCATTGTTGCTTAGATAGCTGTCTCTCAATTGGCAGAAAGTCTGCAAGTGGTTTCTGTCACCAACAAGATCTTGGATAAGGTAATCTCTATCAGCAAGAGGCATGGCTTCAATCTCCTTGTTTGGTGGATTCATAGGAGTGACACTAAGAGCTAATGGAGTAGCCATTACAGAACTTTCAAATGTTATCTTTGGAATGAAGTTTTTGAGTATAACAGGCTGAGGATGATAGCTTGTGAGGATTTGAAGAGGAGTGGCAGAATGAGTCTAGCTGAAGCCAAAGTCTTCAATATTTTGTTGTTGTATTGAAAAGAACAATTTGCAGAGTTTGATTTGAGCTTTAGTTTCTCTTGGCAAACTCTCTGAATTTAGAGACAGTGAGGGCAAATATAGAGGAGAAAGGGATTGCAGCTTAATGCACTGGGAGCTTGAAGCGCAACACGGAAAAAGGGAACAATGTCGGGCAGGTGTGAGACTATATCGAAAATTCAAGCCCGAAAATGATTCTGTCACAGTGAAATTATGAAGAGTGCGTGGCTCTCCTAAATAGGGGGTGCCTTAGATTATTTAGGCCAACATTTACAAGACAACACCATTAAATTTAGGAGTTTTGTAGGCAATTTAGCAGAAAACATTACAGAGAACGGGAAGAACACGGGCAAACAGGTTGAATTTGGCAAATACCTGGATCAGCTAGTGCCGAGGGTGGTCGAGTTGATTGAAGGGCGAAGATTGACGTCGAATTTGTAGGTGGCGGCATCCAAAATGATGAAATTTGAAATCTGGAGGCAGTTGGGAGTGAACAGCAGAACAGCGCAGCCGCAATTTTACAATGAAAATGACCGAAAACGGTCACTTTCGGTGTTTTTAACGAAAAATTTGGCGCATACGCGCTTTTGGCGCTTTCCCGTGATGACGTCAGCATGACGTCATCAGCGGGCCCCGGGTACAGAAGGGTGACGTGGATGCTGACTGGGATGATGACGTGGCGGGACACGGTGGCACAGCGTGGGCGCGGAAGGACAGCGTGGCGGTCGATGTGGGGCAGCGGCGGGGGACCCAGTATGACGTCACGGTAACGGGACTGTTGACGTAATGGGTGGAGGGCGGTTTCTTGACGGCGGTTTCTGGTTTCCCCGCACCGCCTTTGAGTAGAAGTGGTTTCGGGGGGGAGGCCTCCGAACACCCCGGGCTGTCGACACGTCGCGGGGGTACGGCGGCAAAACCGCCCATCCCCCGGACATTAAAGCCCGGCATGTTGACGACTGAAAACACCTACCCACCGTTGGATCGGGCGCAGTGGGAGATCGACGACTGGCGGGGCCTTTGGCGCGGCGTGCAAGTTTAGAGCGGGACCCGCCTGTATTTAAATAATATATTATAGTTGTGGGTTGAAACTTTAGCTCGGGTGGGTTTTCTGCGGGCAGAATTAATGTGGGCTAATGTGACACAATGTTTAATTAAAAATATTTAAACCTTTTAACATTTAAACATTAGGGTTTAACTGCGGGGGCAATTTTTGCAAGGGTTTAGGTGGGTGAGGGTTTAGGCATAGGCTATTAGTCTTAACCAGAGGTTAGACTAATTCCGGGGTAAGGACGCATAAGGGTTGACTATAGCCCCAGATGGACTAATGTCTCCCATAACCATGTTACTTAGCTATAATGCTAGGGGGGGAATAGTTAATATATTTTTGGGAATTTTATATAGTTTTTGTAAAAATTAGGGGTGGGGATGTACTAGGGAGCTATATAGTAGGGTTAGAAGTTAATATGGGTATGTGAGGTGGAGTGTGAGGGAGAAATTAAGCTTGAGAACTGAAACTTAGAGACCAGAAATGGATGAAGTATGAAGTGAGGGCTTTACACAAGAAATGTGGCTTCTTTTTTAGGAAGAAGGTCACAATTTGTCATGACTTTCTCAAGGGAGAAATGTAAGAAGGACTGTTTAGGCAGATCCTAAAGTCCTCAAGGGGATATTAGTAAGAAACCTTTTGAAGGGAATAAGGTAAGTTAGACATGGTTTGATAGTTTGCCATATGGACCATTGTTCTTGCCCTTCTCTTATTGGTGAGATAAAATATGATTTTCAATATATCATGTGGTCAGACCTTGCTTCTGCAATCTCCGACTGCCTACCCTGCCTAATAGACCTAACATTTTTTCTTCTTTTGGATGGGTGCACTTAGCCTTGCAAACCCTGATAATCCTCTTTTCTTTTGGTTGCCCTCCTATCTAAATCTACCCTTATGTCTTCCAAGGGCCCAGATTAAGCAGTTGGGCTCCTTCCTTTCTCTATGTAGCTACTCATCTGCCAAGCTTGAATTGTTTGGACAGGTATTCATTCTCTAGTCTAGAACAAGCAATTTAAAACATGGCATGGCCCAGTTTGAACTGTTGGGCCAACCATCAAGATAGCAGTGGCATTTTGGTTAGCCACTTTCCTAGTCTTTCTTTGGGGTTCATTTCAATTATTTTTTCTGACCAATTCATTTTCTTGCCTTTTGATTATTCTTTTAAGGCATACCCTCTTTACATTTTTTAACTGTCTGTTTCTTTCACAAAATATGGAACCTTTGTAACATCAAAGATGAACATTTTTGGCACTTCCACTGTCAATCATGAAAAATGAAACCCTATTGGTATAGGAGACTAACAGTTAGAAGCAGTGGAATAGATTGTGGCATACATAAAACATGTGTAAAACTGATAACAAAAGAAGAAACCATGCAAAAGCATCATACCACAGGTATCCCATAAAAATAACTGCAACTCCTTTTAATTTCCTTGCCAAACTGCTTACAATGATGTATAATATTGTTCAGAGCATCCAAGTGAATCCAACCCTTGCCAATGACAAAGGAATTACATAATATAGACATCAAAACCACTCATCCTGACCATTAGGGGTTAAATCCATGAAAAGAGTGGTTGTTACAACCATTTCCAAACATGGACCAAGAATATAGATAGTCAAACTACTTGCCTCTATAAGCATGGAAACTGATTCATTAGCCTAAAAACCACCTCTAACTAATGAATCTACCCTCTAAGACTATTTTACCATTACATTTACATTCCATGTCATCAATTACATCAGTTAAATCATCCATGAGGCAAGAGAAAGCGAATTTATAGTGAAAACAGGCGAAATTTTGATTTTCTGGGCAAACTAGTCAAAAGCGTAGCGCCTCTTTCCACCTACTTTTGGAGGCCTTCCCCTTAACCAAATTGATCCTAAGATAGCTCATTGGAATTTTGTTCAAGTCTAGCTTCTGGAACAACTTGCATTTGTGAAGTTGGAGGTAATTTTCCCCCTCAAAACTTGAATCTCCCAAGAGAGCTTCTGTGTGTCCCAAAAGAGGCAGAAAGGTCATTTTTTTGTAGTTTTTGGAACTTTCGGTGACCCAAATCTACTCCAAAAATTTTATAACTTTCCAAGGTGTATGTTATCATCATGTTGAAGCCAAAAATATAAACTTTTTCTCCATCTGATGCACCAAGAAAAAGCTCTGAGCAAAATTTATGTGTTTAAAATTACAAAATTGAAAAAAATGCCAAAACTTTCCAAAATTTGGCCAAATTTGGCATGGGACACCACCATCAGCTGCTTTAATGGTCTAGGGAGGCTTAAACCAACATATTCAATCTATCTTTCTCCTTTTTTCCTTTCAAATCTCTCCTTAGCCTAGCCTTTAACTTTCGAATTCTTATCTTATAAATTTTGTTGCGGTTCATGTAATGGTAGGCCATGTGTCGGAGCATCTTCTTATCCCTATTGGCGTTCCCAATCAGCCCTTCAAGATGTATGTTGACCCTCTCAAGCCAAGTTTCCCTATCATTTTCGATCTCTTACTCAATTAGATTCAATGTGACATGAGTCTCTTTGGCCATTTACCTGTTTGCTTTGATCATTTGCAGCTCCATGAGGACTTGCTTGTCACTCAATTGTTTGCTTTCCTACTCTAAATATTTGATGATGAACTTGGCTCTCTCTAAGTTGTCTGCAAAGGATTGTATTTGAGCTTCCCTCTCTTGAATGATGATGTCCTTGATACTTTCTTCATCCTGAGCTTCCAAGTCAATAATGCCACTTCCGTGATGAGTGAAGTGCTGTTGTGGCTACTCATGCTCAATAAGGTCGAAATCTCTTTCCTGCTCATCACCAAGATCTTCCTCTTGCACCTTTTCCTTTCCTTTGCTCAACCGCTCAACCTGTACCTGTTTTTTTGATGTAGAAGGCAGAGCCCCTTTCACACCTTGTGGAGCAAACATTTGCCTATGGACTGATGACGAACGCAAGGCCGCTTGCACACCTTGCGGAGCAAACACTTGTCTAGCAGCTGCAAAAAGTCTCCTTGTGCCTCTCTGATATGTTAAATACACTAGCACCCAAGCAGTTTTGGTTTCCTTGGCCTCTTCGCTTGTTTCTCCATGGCTAGAAGGCCCACCTTCTTCTTGATGCATTGGTGAAGGGATCTGTGGACCTTTGAACATCTCATGAGCAATGAAAGTCTCCCATGGAATGTTAAGAAGGCTAAGCTGGTGTAGAACAATGATTTTAATCAAAGAGTAATGATAAATGTTGTTCAACTGTTGGGGGTATGATTTCCTCTGTACAATATGTGCCATTTTCTCAATGTTTCTAAACATGAAGTAAGGGAGATTCAACATCTTTACTCTAGTGAAATGCATGAGGAGTCTAATATGATAGGCATACAACCGGGAGAACCTACCTTCACAAGTGAAGTACTTGATAATAATCTTCATCAAAGGAACATACCTATTTTCAAAAAACTTAAAGGGGAATAACCTCTTCACTTGATTTCTGTATTTAGCCTTGATATATGGCTCATAGTAACTCTCATCAAGGTCCTAACTTTTGTACCATTTCTCACCAACATTAGGGATTCCTCTGAAATGACAGCTGATGATATTGTGAAGGTTACTCTGGAAAGTGTCACCTCATTGTTATGCAAATGAGTCACAAAAAGTCTGGCCAACTCGTGGTGAAACTGAACTCTCTCCACCATTTCACAAAATTCAAAACATGCTTGATGCCTGAAACAAGAAACTGCAAGTGGGCAGGCCTGTAATTCCCTCAAGCTAGTGGGCTCCTCTCTGATGATTTTTCCTCCTTTATGGGGCTTCCTCTGTTGTCTATGTCTCTCCATGGAGCTGTCACTAAGTGTCTCTTCTTCATACTCATAATCACTGTCTCTTTCCATTGTTTTCCTTTGGCTTTGAACAATATGGTTATATATGGATAGTTGTGGATAATTGATGTGGAGGAATGGAATGGGCAGAGTGTATGGATGAGGGGGTTTGGGAAAATGTGTGTGTGAATAGGGTTTAGGGAGAGTGAGTGGAGTTTAGGGAAAAATAAAAGTGGATAGAGTAAGAAAACAATAGTAGAGTGAGGATTTCAATTCATGAGACAGTTTGTAGGAAAAATAGGGTTTTGATTTTGGGGGTGAAAAATCAAAAAATCTTGATGTAAAAACCCTAAACCACAAGATATTTTGATGTACTTACTTGCAAAAGAGGTAAAGTTGGAAATTTGAGGTGAAATTGGCGTTTTGAGGTGATTTGGGGCTCTACTAGGCAAAGCGTAACGCCATCTACCGGAGCGCAGTGTTGGCCTGAAAGCACAATGCCCTTGTATTTTTACACTGTGAAAACTTGCTAGAATCACAACGCCTAGTTGAAAGCACAACGCCACCTCTCAAAAGCGCAGCGCCGCTCCAAAACATCAAAAACACAAACCTTTGCTCTGTTTTCTCAATAACACTTGAAAATCGACCTTTACTTTCTTCTTGGCTCTTTAATCTTCAATAATTACACAATGGGATGAAAAATAGGAGGATGGGTTTATATAGTTTCACCTTTTGATTTTTTTTTTTTGTGAAAACCCACTTGTATAATGTCTATTTGTCTTTTACAATGCTCTGTTTTTCATGTTTGTTTTCTTTTGCTTGGCAAGTGAACTGATGCTCAAAATCACTTGATTTTTGCAGTGGCAGGTACTTGGCAGCATCACAAGCTTTAGGAGGAGCTTGGGAACAAATATTACATATAGAAACAATAAAATTACATCATGAAGAAAGATAAAAAACATAATACTTTGTTTTCACCTCAAAACAAGTTTTGAGGTGAGAACTACATTAAGCTTTCAAAATAACAAATTATGACTTTACCCATCATTATTGGCCTCCTCATGTGCTTGTTGACCATTATTAACATATAATCACTGAATTTGACCATGGAGGAAAACCTAAGACCTAATGAGACCAAACCCTAGGATTTGATGAATTGGACTGCAAAATGAACATGAATCATGACTAAAAAGTATGAAAGAAGATTAGAAAGTACATATCATGAGGGAAAAACTGAAGTAAACCTTACCATCAGTTGATCCATGACCTAATGGAATGCAACCTCATCAGAATGAGACTCCTGCTATGAAATGCGAAAGAGAAGATTTTGATCACTGATGGCAGTGTGAAGACACTGACACTAACATTGGATCCAATGGGGATGGTAGCTCCTTGGAGGTGCCAAGAACACTGTAGACCTAGTAGCCTTATCCATTGGGCAATAGGGTCAAGACACTTCAAAGACTGAAAACTGACACTATGAAAACTGACTCAAGACTCAAACTGTGACTAAAAACTATTTAAAAACCAGCAAACCATACACATATCATTCAAACTTTATAGCCTTCACTTCGGGCCCCAAGCTGGAATGACTATGTACCTTGAAATCTTGCAATGAAAGGGAAAATGGTATATACAATGATCATATCATGATTTCAAAAATCACCTTCGAAGAAGTAGTGCTTCACGAGCCTACCATTGACTCGCCCTCTTGAACAATCCTGTCCATCCATATCCTTTAGCAGAAATGCAGTTTGTCCTCTGTATGAAACAATCTTATAGGGTCCTTTCCATAAGTGTTCAAACTTACCATGCTTGCCTTTATCTCCATTCCTAGCATCCCACAACAACACTACATCCTCAAGCTGGAATTTATCTTCTTTTGTTTTTTGGTCACAGATCTTTTTGATATTTTCCTGTGATCTGAAAGTGTTTTGGAAAACTTCCTCCCTTGTTTGTTGTAAATGAATCATCTGATTGATTCTTCTCTAAAAGTCATCCTCCTCAGTGCCAGCCTCTTGTAGCAATTTCATAATCGAGACTACAAGGGATGTTGGAAAAACTGTGTCAATTCCATAAAATAATTCAAATGGAGACATACCTATAGATTTTTTATGGCTTACTCTGTCAGCCCATAAGGCATTAACCAACTTCCTGTGCCAACTTTTCTTGTTTGTTTCCAACATCTTTTTGATGATGTTGACCGAAGATTTGTTTGATGATTCCACCAAACCATTTCCCTGCGTGTATTATGCTATAGAATGACCTAAAGTAATGTTATACCTACTGAAAAATTCAACTGTCTTCTTTGAATTGAAGGAAACTACATTATCTATGATAATTTTATTTGGACAACCGAAACGGGACAAAAGATGGTACTCTAAAAATTGAATGATTACCGTATCAGTGGCTTCTCTGGTCAAAATTTCTTCAATCCAATTGGTAAAGTAATCGGTTTCTATTAAGATCCACTTGTGTTGTGTCGACGATGTTGGATGTATTTCCTCGATAAAATCGAGTCCCCACTGCTGAAATGGTGCATTGACTTCAATAGGTTTTAGTGGAAGAGGCAGCAATTTTCTTTTCCGCTGAAAGACTTGACATTCATGACAACTCATGACTATTTTGTACACATCTAAAAATAAGGTTGGCTAGTAATAGCCTACTCTCAACACTTTGTTTGCTAGTGCCTTAAGTGACCACCACAATCGCCCTTGTGAAAGTCACTCATCACCTGTTGGGCTTCATCTTCAATTAAACAATTCTATAAAACACCTCTTGGATCCTTCCAATAAAGGGCATTATTCATAATGCAGAATTTGGCAGCTTTAAGTTTGAGTGATCTACCTTTTTTCTTTGTCATTCCTAGAGGCGGCAAAAGGTGTTGAAGTACATACAATATGTCTGAATACCATGGTGACTGAAGAAACATTTCAGACACTTGAATTGGAGATCCTTCTTCTTCATCTTCTAACATGGCTGCTATGAGATTAATATCTAAAGCATGCAGATTTGATTCAACCATTAACGTTGCAAAGCCTTGTACCTTGATCAGGTTTTTGGGTTTAATCTCCAAGTCGTATTCCAGCATTGCTGCAATCCACTTTCCTCGTCTTCCTTCTCGATCAGTTTGTACTAGCACATCCTTTACTGTTGCATTGGGAACATACGCTGTAATGTGTGAGTGCAGAATATACACTCTGAACTCCTTCAATGCTTTGACAAGAGCGAGCACATGTTTTTCAATTATGTTGTACCGTAAGGCAACATCTCTAATGGTCCTATTGAAAAAGGTGATGGGCTTCTCCAACTGATCTCTCTTTTGCATTAAAACTGCTGCCATGGTATGCTCAAATGCAAATGAGAATAAAATGAAATCGTGCGAGTAATCAAGACTAATCAAAACTGGAGCTATAGATAGAACATACTTTACCAAATTGAATGATTTAATAACATCCTCCATCCATTTCACCATGCTATCCTTTTTCAGCATATTAGTCATCTCTCTTAAATGTTCAGCTAGATTGGGTATGAATCTACATAAAAATTTCATCTTACCATTAAAAGCTTGGATCTCTTTCTTGTTCCTGGGAAAATCTATCTGCTAAATCCACCCTTGAAGGATCAATGTGAATTCCTTCTTTTGAGATAATGTGACCAAGTGCTTTCCTTCATCCATGGTGAAGAGACTTTTCTTTGGATTGAGTGATATCCCAAATTTCCTACATCACTGAAACACAATCCTTAAATGGTGTAGATGCCCATCATCTGAACCTGAAAACATTGTTAAATCATCTAGATACACAACCAAAAATACATCCTTTTTGTTAGCAAACGTGATATCCATCACTCGCTAAAATGTGGCTCTAGAATTTTTCAAACCAAATGGCATTTAAGCATAATGAAAAGTTCCCCAAGGTGTGGTAAATGCAGTCTTATCTCGGTCATCTTCATGCACTAAGATCTGATCATAACTTGAATATCCGTTGAGTAGTGACATACGCAATTCTCCAACCACTCTTTGGAGGATATGATCCATCTTTGGTAGTGGGTAGTTGTCCTTCAATGATACCTTGTTGAGATTCCAGAAATCGATACACAATCTTATTTCCCCAGTCTTCTTGCATACTGGAACAAGATTCGAAATCCAATCAGAAAATCTGATTGGGGCAATTATACCAGCTTTGTATAACCTGTTTACCTCTTTTTCAATAGGAGGTAGCAACGTTGGGTTAATTCTTCTCAACTTCTACCTAAATGATTTCTGATTTGGCTTGATAGGAATAGTGTGTTGAATTATGTCTTTGTCATACACCTTTAGATCTGAATAATCCCAAGAAAACACATCAGAAAATTTAGATAACAAACTAACGTATTTAGCCTTTACCTCAGGAGACAATGCTTTGGACAACTTTACAAATTTGGGATGATCGACTGTCCCAATATTTACATCTTCGACTCCTTTTTCTGTAGTTAGTAAACTTGGCTTTCTGGCCACATCATCTTGGTCAAAAAGTTCTTCTAAAGGTATGAGACCTTTAGGAATAATGTTATCTTTCAGCCGCCAAATTTCCATCTGGTTCACCTCCATCTCTTGCTCATCATTGTCATGATCATCATCTATTGAAGCATCCTTGTAGTTTCCTTCGTTCTGCAAAAAAGTATTGATCTCCTTATAGTCCCAAAACACCTGCCAATACCTTAAATTGTCTGGAAAAGCAGGGCGGTGTTTAACATGGATCTCAAACTTGTTGTTGGAATTCATCGGAATCTTCAAATTACTTGCAGTAGTGGTGAGTGGATCCACAATAACATTTTGAGCACGAGGTACTGCTGTCAAAGTATAATCTGGAAACATTCATAAGATATCTAAAACTGCATTTCTGTAGGCTCTCATACGTGGGTTTTTAGCTTGATATTCTCCCTTGACTTGCTTGATTATCAGCTCCGAATCTCCATAGACTAAAATCCTTTTTGCATTCAGCTTTTTTAGAATTTTCAAACCTGCAATCAATGCTTCATACTCTACTTCATCGTTAGAACAATGAAAGGCCAATTTGTATGAACATATTCTAACATTACTAGGAACTTTATTCGGATGGAAAGCAGGGCTCTGAATCCAAATTCCTATGTCAACACCATCCTTACCCATGGCTCCATCAAAATCCATGCTCCATAGGCCTGCCTCTTCTTCTAGATGCTGAAATTTTGTTTGCTCTTTTGCCTTACCCTGATTGGTCTCTTCATTTTTCTATTGTTCACTGTCCTTTTGCTGCTAGTATGTGGATTGCTTAGAAGATCTTACTGCCTTTTGTCTTGCTTGATCAAGGGCTGCTCTAAAATTTTCAGAAATCTCTAGAACATCTTCTACTTCAACTAACTGACTATCAACATCGTTCAAACCACTATCTAAATATAATACAAATGACTCTAAATCTGTATGTACAACATTAATTGGATGATTAAGTGGTTTCTCTTTGCTAGTAATCATGTATTTCATTTTTTTCTCCCTGTATAGTTTTCTCAATTGGCCAAATACGGAAATGGTAGCATAAGAGAAATGAAGTTGTAAAGTTCCTTTAAGCTTTGCACCCCACGATCTAGATAGAAGCATACCAAACCATGGTGGAATGTCAGCAACAACAACATCCATCAGAACATTCTTAGCTAGGATTTGGTCTAAAGGGACTACCAATTCTTTGATTAGACCTATACAACGGGCTCTGTCAGAATCAAAAGAATAGAGGTCACCATATTTCCGTGTAATGTCAAGACCTAGCTTCTCCATAATGGCTTTTGGCATCAGATTATGGGAAGCTCCAGAGTCAAACATGCAATATGGAGGACATACTCATGTAGTCTGAGGCTTATATAGAATGGAGGGACTTCACTATCTTCAGACTGACCTTCTAAGGCAGGGCCAAAGATGATCTCAGGCTGATCATCTTCTACATTGACCATATCAGATAAAGGATCTATATGCAAAATTTTGGACAACTGGTGTTTATAGCTGTTGTTCTTAATCAACTCAGTCAAAGGAATTGAAACTTTTAGTTTAGCTATTTCATTCTCTAAACTAAAAGTTGAAATTTTCTCTAGCTCTTTGACAAGAAGGTCCTTCTTTTCGGCTCTTTCTTTTGCTGCACTTTGCTGATTGTTCTTCTCATTTGCAACGCTATATGATGATGGTCGTTTGCTGGAAGTCGGATCAACAGGCTCTTTCCCTTTCTTCTGAATGTTTGAGGAGTCATTTTTGGGTTGCGCTTCCTTTCTCTTTTGAATTGGACTGACTGGTACATCCCTGCTTCTCAATGAATTCTATTGTGCTATCAATGCATTCATATATCCTCACTGATAATCATTCGACTCATCCTCCAAAACTACCTCATTTGCTAGTATGTAATTGTCATCCCTTTGGGTATTTGGAACCTCCAAATATTCTTTATCCTCTATTAGAAAAATGGGCGAACCATTAGCAGTAAAGAAATGATTTGCCTCAACCACCGGATCATCATGATCTTCATCCTCTATTCCATGCACATAGTTTTGCTACAAAGGAGTTCCAACCTGCTGCTGTTGTGCCGACTGATCTTGTGCCTTTTTCTCCCTTTGTTTAATCCTAAATTAGGGTTATTGCCGTCCTCTGAAGTTTGGATTCCTGATTGTTTTTCCAAGTTTATCTGCAACTGTCAACCGGTCAAAAATCTTCTCGATTTTCTGGAGTAAATTACCTCCCTTAACATCTGAGGAAGATGCTTATTCCTTTATAGTCACCTTCTTTTCAGTTTTCATCCTTGCTCTTTTGGCCAGTAGATTTGATTCTACACTCACAACATTCTTATGCATATCTTCAAGTGTGCTAGGATCTCTTTCTCGTAACTAATATGCCATATCAACATCGAAACCGTCTGAAAATTTAATCAATGCTAACCCAATCGGTGGTTTTAATGTCGACCGGAATAGCATTATAAACTGCATTGAACCTTACACAATAATCTTACACACTTTCACCACATTCCTTTTGATATTTTCATACTCAGATAGAATTTGAAGTGGGTTCTTCTTTACCTCCCATCGGTCTAAGAATTGTCTATACAGAACTGGTAAAGTATTGATAGAGGCCGATGGTAAGGCTCAGAACCATTTCCGAACCTCGCCTCCAAAACTTTGCACAAATAATCTCATGGTTGCATTTTCTACATCTACCTCATGAAGGTCAAAGAAGTCATTCATCCTGTCAACATGTTGTTGTGTTGTAATACTTTGAGTGGCATCAAAAAGAGGTATCTTACTTTGGTAATCAGTGGGCATATCATCCATATTCTGAGGTAGAACAAGGGGTGCATATCGAGCAACCATGACTCGAGGTGGATTTGAAACTGGTGTTAGGGTGACTAGGTGATTTGGTACAACAAGGGGAGTTGATGTAACAGAGGTGATGGATGTTTGAGCTGTAGTGATAGCTTGATGAGGGAGTGAAGGTATGAATGGAGATGAGGGATGATTTTCAAAAGTGTAGGGAAATGATGGTGAACTAAAAGATGTTGAGGCTATTTCAAAAAGTTTAGGGAGTCTATCAGTGGTGAGGGATGACTGAGTGGAGTTCAGAAGGTTTCAATCACTTGAGAAGTTGGCTCATTGGATTTCAAGTTCTCTGGTGAATTCTGGATCTGGGACTATGTCCAGCAGTTCACTATCAGATGTGGTTCTAAACAGAGAGAGACCAAAATACTCGTCAAAAGGGATGTCTTCAAGGAACAACCACTCAGCAGGGCATGAATGAGATCTAAAAATAGGTCTAGGGCTTGGTGAAATTTCTTGTCTGAGTATTCGTGGAATGAGATTAGGATTTTCAAATACAGGAGGAGGATTCAGATCGGGATTGGACCTCGTGTATCTTCTTGAAGCCAGTGTGTTCGAATTCTCAAGATTTTCTTATTGCTTTACAACTTTCCAATTTTCAGCCTAATGAATTCTAAACTTATCATCCAAAAGTTCAGAATTTCTTAGTAGTACTGGGGTGTAATGAGATTTTCATTCCCCAGTATGGTCGCCACTATGTTAGAGCCTAGATTGACCTCAGGCTGAATTGAAGCAATTCTAGGGTAACCACAAACCACGCTTAACCTGGTAGCTAGCCCTACTAGGTCAGGAGAGGGCTCTCTCCTTTATGGATCTCAGTCAAAATGACTGGATCAGATGGGATTTTAGGCTAGGTATAGTAGCTCAGAGGATTTTGATTGAATTTGTTGGTTTTTGTGGATCAAATGGAGCCAGGTAGTTTTGGGTCTGGGAAATTAGGTCGAGATGCAGGGTGTTCTATGGGGCAAGGTAGGTATAGGCTTTGGCACTTGAAATCTAGTGAGGTGGGATGTCTAATACTGGTGAGGAGCTGAGGAGGGCATGTAAAGATCATGTATCCTTCTCAAACAACAAAAAACATAGAATATTGAATGGTTTCCCAAGGTAGAGCACTGTAAACAATGAATTCTACCTATCTATCTTGATATCATTCAGTTAGAAGCAGTGAAATAGATTGTGGCATACATAAAACATGTGAAAAACTAATAAAAAAAGAAGAAACTATGAAAAAGCACCATACCACAGGTATCCCATAAAAATAGTTGCAACTCCTTTTAATTTCCCTACCAAACTGCTTACAATGATGTATAATATTGTTCAGAGCATCCAATTGAATCCAACCCTTGCCAATGACAAAGAAAATACATAAAATAGACATCAAAACAACTCATCCTGACCATCAAGGGTCGAATCCATGAGAAGATGGGTTGTTACAACCATTTCCAAACATGGACCAGGAATATAGACAGTCAAACTACTTGCCTCTATAAGCATGGAAACTGATTCATTAGCCTCAAAACCACATCTAATTAATGAATCCACCCTCTAAGATTATTTTTCCATTACATTTACATGCCATGTCATCAATTACATCAATGAAATCATCCATGAGGAGAGAGAAAGTGAATTTACAGTGAAAACATGCGAAATTTTGATTTTGAGGGCAAACTAGTCAAAACCGCAGTGCCGCTTTCCACCTAATTTTGGAGGCCTTCCCCTTAACAAAATTGATCCCAAGATAGCTCATTGGAAAGGTATTCAAGTCT
This sequence comes from Pinus tabuliformis, assembly GCA_031772625.1. Classification (NCBI taxonomy): domain Eukaryota; kingdom Viridiplantae; phylum Streptophyta; class Pinopsida; order Pinales; family Pinaceae; genus Pinus; species Pinus tabuliformis. The sequence goes on from CM062816.1 coordinate 198,033,677, forward strand.
AGTTTTTGGAACAGCTTGAATTTTTAAATTTTGAGGTCATTTCCCCCCTCAAAACTTGAATCTCCCAAGACAGATTCTGTGTGTCCAAAAACAGGGAGAAAGGTCATTTTTTGGTAGTTTTTGGACCTTTTAGTGACCCATATCTACTCCAAAACTTCTAAAACGTTCCAGGTCGTATGTTCTCATCATGATGAATCCAAAAATACAAAATTTTTCTCCATCTGATGCTCCAAGAAAAAGCACAGCGCCGGTGGCGCTGCGCTTCGGGGAAAAATTTCTATGTTTAAAATTACAAAATTGCAAAAAATGCCAAAACTTTCTAAAATTTGCCCAAATTTGGCATGGGACACCACCATCAGCTGCTTTGATGGGATAGGGAGGCTTCAGAAAACATCTTCAATCTATCTTGCTCCTTTTTTCCTTTCAAAGCTCTCCTTAACCTAGGCTTTAACTTTCGAATTCTTATCCTACAAATTTTGTTGCGGGTCATGTAATGGTAGGCCATGTGTCAGAGCATCTTATTATCCCTATTGGCCTTCTCAATCAACCGTTCAAGATGTATGTTGACCCTTTCAAGCCAAGTTTCCCTATCATTTTTGATCTCTTGCTCAATTGGAGTCAATGTGACATGAGCCTCTTTGGTGATCATTTGCAGCTCCATGAGGACTTTCTTGTCACTCAATTGTTTGTTTTCCTGCTCCAAATATTTCATGATGGACTTGGCTCTCTCTAAGTTGTTTTCCAAGGATTGTATTTGAGCTTCCCTATCTTGAATGATGATGTCCTTTATAGTGTCTTCATCCTGAGCTTTCAAGTCAATAACGCCACTTCCATGATGAGTGAAGCGCTACTATGGCTCCTCATGCTCAATAAGGTCGAAATATCTTTCCTGCTCATCACCAAGATCTTCCTCTTGCACCTTTTCCTTGCCTTTGCTCAATTGCTCAACCTGTACCTGTTTTGTTGATGTAGAAGGCAAAACCCCTTCCACAGCTTGTGGAGCAAACATTTTCCTGTGGACTGATGACAAAGGCAAGGCCCCTTCCACACCTTGCGGAGCAAACACTTGCCTAGTAGCTGCAAAAAGTCTCCTTGTGCCTCTCTGATATGTTAAATACACTGGCACCTCAGCAGTTTTGGTTTCCTTGGCCTCTTCCCTTGTTTCTCCATGGCTAGAAGGCCCACCTTCTTCTTGATGCACTGGTGAGGGGATCTGTGGACCTTTGAAAATCTCATGAGCAATAAAAGTCTCCCAAGGAATGTTAAGAAGGCTAAGCTGGTGTAGAGAAATGATTTTAATCAAAGAGTAATGATAAATGTTGTTCAATTGTTGGGGGTATCATTTCCTCTGTACAATATGTGCCATTTTCTCAATGTGTCTAAAAATGAAGTAAGGGAGATTCAACATCTTTACTCTAGTGAAATGCATGAGGAGTCTAATATGATAGGCATACAACTGGGAGAACCTACCTTCACAAGTGAAGTACTTGATAATAATCTTCATCAAAGGAACATACCTGTTTTCCAAAAACTTAAAGGGGAATAACCTCTTCACTTGATTTTTGTATTTAGCCTTGATATAGGGCTCATAGTAACTCTCATCAAGGTCCTGACTTTTGTACCATTTCTCACCAACATTAGGGATTCTAGTGGCCTCTTAAATGACAGCTGATGATATTGTGAAGGTTACTTTGGCAAGTGTCACCTCATTTTTATGCAAATGAGTCACAAAAAGTCTATCCAACTCATGGTGAAACTGAACTCTCTCCACCATTTCACAAAATTCAAAACATGCTTGATGCCTGAAACAAGAAACTGCGAGTGGGCAGGCCTGTGATTCCCTCAAGCTAGCGGGCTCCTCTCTGATGATTTTTCCTCCATTATGGGGCTTCCTTTGTTGTCTATGTACCTCCATGGAGTTGTCACTAAGTGTCTCTTCTTCATACTCATAATCATTGTCTCTTTCCATTGTTTTCCTTTGGCTTTGAATAATATGGTTATATATGGATAGTTTTGGATAATTGATGTGGAGGAATGGAATGGGCAGAGTGTATGGATGAGGGGGTTTGGGAAAATGTGTGTGTGAATAGGGTTTAGGGAGAATGTATGTGGGAGTGGGGTTTAGGGAGAGTGTGAGTGGAGTTTAGGGAAAAATAAAAAGTGGATAGAGTAAGAAAACAATAGTAGAGTGAGGATTTCAATTCATGAGACAGTTTGTAGGAAAACTAGGGTTTTGATTTTGGGGGTGAAAAATCACAAAAACTTGATGTAAAAACCCTAAACCACAAGAGATTTTGATGTACTTACTTGCAAAAGAGGTAAACTTGGCAATTTGAGGTGAAATTGGCATTTTGAGGTGATTTGGGGCTCTATTGGGCAAAGCGCAGTGCCACCTATAGGAGCGTAGCGCCCTTGTACTTTTACACTGCGAAAACTTTCTAGAAGCGCAGCACCACTCCAAAACTACGAAAACATAGCGCTTTGCTCTGTTTGCTCAATAACACTTGAAAATCGACCTTTTCTCTCTTCTTGGCTCTTTAATCTTCAATAATGACATAGTGGGATGAAAAATAGGAGGATGGGTTTATATAGTTTCACCCTTTGATTTTTTGTTTGTGAAAACCCACTTTTATAATGTCTATTTGTCTTTTACAATGCTCTATTTTTCATGCTTGTTTTCTTTTGTTTGGCAAGTGAACTGATCCTCAAAATCACTTGATTTTTGCAGCGGCAGGTACTTGGCAGCATCACAAGCTTTAGGAGGAGCTTGGGAACAAATATTACATATAGAAACAATAAAATTACATCATGAAGAAAGATAAACATAATGCTCTGTTTTCACCTCAAAACAATTTTTGAGGTGAGAACTACATTAAGCTTTCAAAATAACAAATTATGACTTTACCCATCATTATTGGCCTCCTCATGTGCTTGCTGACCATTGTTAACATATAATCACTGAATTTGACCATGGAGAAAATCCTAAGACCTAATGAGATAAAACCCTAGGATTTGATGAAATGGACTGCAAAATAAACATGAATCATGACTGAAAAGTATGAATGAAGATCAACAAGTACATATCATCAGGGAAAAACTGAAGTAAACCCTACCATCAGTGGATCCATGACCTAATGGAATGGAACCTCATTAGAATGAGACTCCTACTATGAACTGCAAAAGAGCAAATTTTGATCACTGATGGCAGTGTGAAGACACTAACACTAACATCCCTTTGGTTCTGTCATCCCCCAATACTACTTCTGCTAAGACTGCACCCTGTGCTAGACAGGTTTTTACCAAAAGGACCAACAGTTTAGGGTTTTGTTGGTTGGCACAAATAACTTTGTACCTAGTTTAGGGCCCATTAATCCAATAATCAACGCATCAGAATGTACTTTTGTTGGGATCATATAGTATGCTTTTTGGTATGGATTGTTTGTACCTTCATAAGACCAAAGTAGATTGTTATGACAAGGCTATTGAGTGCCTGAATGACAATGGGGAACATATTACAATGTAAGAACAAGGCTAAATCAGTTAGAATGGTGGCGGCTATGCAAGCAAAGCACAGTCATAGGAAAGGGTGTGTGTTATTTGTAATGCATATTATTAGTGATAAAGGTAAGGATGTTGAGGATGTGGAGGTGTTGAATAGGTACCTGGGTTTACAATAGTTTCATGATGTCTTTCCTGCAGAGATTTTAGATTTTCCACCTCACATGGAAGTGGACTTTTCTATTGAATTGGTACCATGGGAAGCACCAACATTTAAGGCCCTTATAGGATGAGCACTCCAAATTTAGTGGAACTGAAGTTGTAGTTGAAGGAAATTCTTGATAAGGGATACATTAGACCAAGTGTATCACCTTGGGGTGTGTTAGTGCCTAGATTTACCTCAGGCTGAAAAGGTAGGATCCAGGACCAACATTAGACCACGCTCAGCCTGGTAGCTATCTCTACCAAGTCAGGAGAGGGCTCTCTCCGGGTCAATCTCAGCAAATTATGATCGATGAGGGCTTGCTATGACTAAAATATCTACTGATATTAGGCTAGGTATAAGTGCAAGAGAGTTTGATTTGATAAAATGATGTTTTTGTTGGCTCGGATGGAAAGGTAGATTTTGGGTATGGGGATTGAGGCTCAGTCTTGCAGAGATCTCAATGGGGAAAGGTAGGAAATTGATTTTGGCACTTCAAATAAAATGAGATGGAGGGATTAGAAAGGTGAGGAGCTAAAGAGGGCAAGGAAATTCATGGATCCTCTCCAAACAGCTGAAAACATCAAGAAACTAAAGCAAACCTCAAGTAGAGTACTACAACTTCAATGGATTCTACTTACAATCTTGTTTGTTTAGTTAAGAAGAAACAAGATAGAGAATGGCATACATAACACATAAGAAAATTCACAATTACAAAAGAAAGCATTGTACCAAGACAAATTGCCACATGGATCCCAAAGAGTTGCAAATTCTGGTCTCAATTCCTTAGCCAAAATGCTGATAAGAGTATACAATGAAGCTCAAGGCTTTCTCAAAATTCCAACCATCTACCAAAATCCAACCCTTACACTATGAAATTCATAAAATATATACATTTTCTCATCCTTGTACTAAGGGATTGAGCTCAACCATTTTCTTCAAAATAGAATTAGTTACATTAAACTTGGGTCGAATTTCTGAAAATAGGTGTTGAAGATGAACTCGTATCTCCTAAACCATAGCACCTGTTACAAAACTGAAAAAGGTTTTGGTAGAAACTTTCATTTTGGGGAAAAACCTCTCTCAAATTTGGGAAATGATTTTCCAGCAGCTCGCAATCTGTTCCACAAAATCATCTCTAAAATAGAAAATCATTAAAAATTTAAATCTGTGAAAATGAGCTATAAAGATCTAGTCACATATCCCAATCCATGACACTTGTGAATAAAATGAAAGAGGTTTTTGTTATATGGCTTTTTCTTAAAAAAATACTCGTTTTTTGCAAAATTCCTTTCCATCTGTTGTAAAATGGCCCCGCACTAAAATGACTAAAACAATAAAAAATATGAAAATTTTGCTTTGTTTAAAAGTAGGCTCCAAAGATCATTGTATATATCCCACATAGTAGCACCTATGCATAAAATTAAGGAGGTTTTTTTTTTGATATGTGAGGAAAAGAAATCTCTTTCAATTTTGAAAAATGCCTTACGATTATTTTAGAAACTGATTTTGTACTAAACTTTTCAATGTGTGCAGCAACTGACCTCAAAACATGCATAACCAAGAATCACTCATTCATTTCTTCTAATCCAGGAACCGGTTACGGGAGTGTGATATACCATTGGAAATATTTTTCTAATCTTCCTCTAATGGACACACTTGTGGTATGTTTTGTGCTGAACATCATGTGCAAAACATCTAACAAAACTAGACATAGTAAGAGCTCATGTTGATCCTTGGTGACAGGCTGCGAAGATTGGAATTAACATCGGCTCCAATAGGGATGGTAGCTCATTGGAGGTGCCAAGAACTACAGATCTCTGGAAAGCAGACAATGCCTCTTCCATTGGGCATGGATGGTAAAACAACTGCAAACCCAAAACAACTCATACCAATCCCAAAAACATATACATACTGTAACTTGTACATAAAGAAATACCAAAAACTGAAATGTTGCCTCAAGCAGCTTATTTATGTATAAACCTAACCTACTTTGCTGCAAAATTGATATATAAAGTAATGTTGTAATGCCATATCAACCAATCAAGTAACTGTGACAAGGATGCTGCTTGAAAGTGCTTCAACCAAGACACAAATGTAAATGCTGACAACCATACATGCACATAACGATTCTGGTTATGTAAAAGACAATTTGATCTATCATTCAAACTGAAAAAAATTTCCATGTACGTTGCAATAGGATCAAAAAAACCAGACTACATTTGCTGCCCCAACTCCTCAATGCATGCTTCCAGCTGAAAACTATCAATGCAAATATACATGGGCAACCTTACCTTCTGTTCCTTCTGCTGAAAAAGGTCCCCAAAGAATGGGACTCGACAGTCTAGATCCTAGGACTGTATTTGGGTCTCCAATTCAATTAGATCTCCTTCAATTTTGATGGTAAACTCTTGCAAAAAATTGAGCTTAACTTCATGGCTGCATCGACAAGATTTCAAATAAGAAGAAAGAGATGAAGCAAAGTTCTCATCTACCTCATCATCCATGCACATATCGTCCCATTCTCTATAACCTTAAATAGAGGGCACTTCTATTTTGAATTCTTCCTCTTTGTCCATCCATGTTTCAAGAAATATATGCCAATAATATGCAAAGGACTTAATAGATCTGATAGGAAAACCTTCAATCCATTTTCTACATATGCCTTGAAACGAATCAAAAAACAATCTGATGAAGACATCTTCCTTTTTAACTCTAAGAATTTCCACAAATGTTTTAAAATTTTCTATATGTTCTAGAGTCAAAGTCAGATCTTCCCCATTGAATTTAGGGCCATTACTCAAAACGTATGCATCCTTTCGTAATTGATTAGGAAAACTAAGAAGATTAGAAAAATCGACGCATGAATACCTTGAACAAATAGAAGCAACATCTGAGTCCTTCATTTAGCAAGTGGAGCCACCATCAATACTTTGAAACTCGAGACTTCGAATAGTGGAGTCACCAGGTAGATGATTTCAGCCTTCATATGTGTCTGACCACTGTCCACCATCAGCAATCAGATCTAACTTGATACATGTACTGGGGCAATTTTCCAGTGAGATGTTCAGTTCATAAGACTAGATCGGAGATTGACTGAAGCAGCTTTTATCTACTTTCGCTAATGCAAAGCAAGAGCATTTTGAAGGCTACCTAGCTAACTTCAGGCTTCATCTGTAGTCTATAAAACAAAGAACACTAACAAACAAATAAACTTTTCTTCCCCAGTATGGTCACCACTATGTTAGTGCCTAGATTTACCTTAGGCTGAAAAGGTAGGATCCAGGGCCAACATCAAACCACGCTTAGCTTGGTAGCTAGCCCTACCAGGTCAGGAGAGGGCTCTCTCCGGGTCAATCTCAGCAAATTATGATCGACAAGGGCTTGAGATGACTGAAATATCTACTGCTCTTAGGCTAGGTATAAGTACAAGATATTTTGATCTGATAAAATGATGTTTTTGTTGGCTCAAATGGAAAGGTAGATTTTGGGTACGGGGATTGAGGCTCAGTCTTGCAAAGATCTCAATGGGGAAAGGTAGGCAATTGATTTTGGCACTTCAAATCGAATGAGATGGAGGGATTAGACAGGTGAGGAGATGAAGATGGCAAGGAAAGTCATGGATCCTCTCCAAACAGCTAAAAACATCAAGAAACTAAAGCAAACCTCAAGTAGAGCACTGCAATTTCAATGGATTCTACTTACACTCTTGTTTGTTTAGTTAAGAAGAAAAAAGATATAGAATGGCATACATAACAAACAAGAAAATTCACAATTACAAAAGAAAGCACTGTACCAAGACAAATTGCCACATGGATCCCAAAGAGTGCTGCAAATCTTGGTCTCAATTCCTTAGCCAAAACGCTGATAAGAGTATACAATGAAGCTCAAGGATTTCTCAAAAGTCCAAATATCTACCAAAGTCCAACCCCTACACTATGAAATTCATAAAATATATACATTTTCTCATCCTTGTACTAAGGGATTGAGCTCAACCATTTTCTTCAAAATAGAATTAGTTACATTAAACTTGGGCCGAATTTCTGAAAATAGGTGTTGAAGATGAACTCGTATCTCCTAAAACATAGAATCTGTTACAAAACTGAAAGAGGTTTTTATATAAGGTCATTTTGGAGAAAACCATCTCTCACATTTGGGAAATTTGTTTCCAATAGCTCACAATCTTTTCCACAAAATCATCTCTAAAACAAAAAATCATTAAAAATTTAAATCTGTGAAAATGAGTTGTAAAGATCTAGTCACATATCCCAATCCATGACACCTGTGAATAAATTGAAAGAGGCTTTTTTATATGGCTCGTGCTTAACAAAAATGTCCTTTTGTTTTGCAAAATTACTTTCCATATGTTGTAAAATGGCCCCGCACTAAAATGACTAAAACAATAAAAAATATGAAAATTTTGCTTTGTTTAGAAAAGATCACTATATATCTCCCACATAGTAGCACCTGTGCATAAAATGAAGGAGGTTTTTTTAATTTGATATGTGATGAACAAAAAAATCTTTCACTTTTAAAAAATTCCTTATCATTCTTTCAGAAACTGATTTTGTACTAAACTTGTCATTGTGTGCAGCAACTGACCTCAAAACATGCATAACCAAGAATCACTCATTCATTTCTTCTAATCCAGGAACCGGTTACGGGAGTGTGATATACCATTGGAAATATTTTTCCGAGCTTCTTCTGATGGACACACTTGTGACATGTTTTGTGCTGAACATCATGTGTGAAACATCTAACAAAACCAGACATAGTAAGAGCTCATGTTGATCCCTGGTGACAGGCTGCGAAGACTAGAACTAAAAGATCTATCATCAAAGAAAATGTATATATTTTATGAGTTTCATAGTGTAGGGGTTTGATTTTGGTAGATGGTTGGACTTTTGAGAAAGCCTTGAGCTTCATTGTATACTCTTATCACCATTTTGGCTAAGGAATTGAGACCAGGATTTGCAGCACTCTTTGGGATCCATGTGGCAATTTGTCTTGGTACAGTGCTTTCTTTTGTAATTGTGAATTTGCTTATGTGTTATGTATGCCATTCTCTATCTTGTTTCTTCTTAACTAAACAAACAAGAGTGTAAGTAGAATCCATTGAAATTGCAGTGCTCTACTTGAGGTTTGCTTTAGTTTCTTCATGTTTTCATCTGTTTGGAGAGGATCCATCACTTTCCTTGCCCTCTTCAGCTCCTCACCTATCTAATCCCTCCATCTCATTCGATTTGAAGTGCCAAAATCAATTGCCTACCTTGCCCCATTGAGATCTCTGCAAGACTGAGCCTCAATCCCCGTACCCAAAATCTACCTTTCCATCTGAGCCAACAAAAACATCATTTTATCAAATAAAACTCTCTTGCACTTATACCTAGCCTAAGATCAGTAGATATTTCAGTCATATCAAGCCCTCATCGATCATTATTTTCTGAGATTGACCCAGAGAGAGCCCTCTCCTGACCTGGTAGGGCTAGCTACCAGGCCGAGCGTGGTTTGATGTTGGCCCTGGATCCTACTTTTTCAACCTGAGCTAAATCTAGGCATTAACAGGGTGCACCAATATTATTTGTCAAGAAGAAAGATGGTACTCTTAGGTTGTGTATTGACTACACGTAGTTGAATAAGGTAACCATAAAGAACAAGTATCCATTGTCAAGGATTGATGACTTGTTTGACCAGTTGAAGGAGGAAACAATGTTCTCTAAGATTGATTTGAGCTCAGGTAGGAATTAAAGAATAGGACATCTACAAAACTTCTTTCTGGACCAGGTACGGGCCTTATGAGTTTTTTATAGTTCCATTTGATTTTACTAATGCTCTGACTAATTTTATGTGCTTGATGAATAGCATGTTGCATCCTTATCTAGACAATTTTGTTATTGTATTCATTGACTATATATTGATATATTCTAAGAATGAGGAAGAGCATGTTGAACACCTAGCAACAATATTGAAATTGCTAAGAAAGCATCAGTTGTATGCCAAGATTAGAAAATGCAGATTCTTTCATATAGAGGTACATTACTTGGTGGATGTAGTTTCCAAGGAAGGCATAGCAGTAGATCCGGAAAAGATAAGAGCTATCATGGAATGGGCAGCTCCTAGGAATGTGGATGAGGTCAGGTCATTCATGGGGTTGGCCGACTACTATAGGAGGTTCATCAAGAAATTCTCACAAATTTCATATCCTATCACATCAATACAGAGCGTAAGAAATTTGAATGGACAAAGGAATGTGCATCAAGTTTTGAGCAGTTGAAATTGTTGTTTGCAAATGCTCTAATTCTAAATATTCTGGATCTAGATAAAGAGATCGTGGTGTGTACAGATGCTTGTAAAAGAGGACTTTGTGGAGTCCTTATGTAGGAGGGATAGGTTGTATGTTATGAATCAAGTAAACTAAATGAGCACAAGCATAATTATGTTACACATGATCTTGAGTTGGTAGTGATCATCCATGCTTTGATGATAGATATTTTACTTCATGGACGCATAGAGAATTGCATTTAAAAGAGCATGTAACCAAGTAACTTAAAACACATGAACAGAAGCAAAAATAAAAAATAAAACATGAGATTAAAGGCACAAGATGATTTGATTACACAGTTCACCCAGTGTCGACTACGTCTTCGAGCCCTGCTCAATGTGGGGAGGACTCTTTCATTGAATGGAAGTAGAAATCAAATTACAATAAAATTACATAATAGACCCTTATACCTCCATTTTATGGCATGGACTAAAACTGAAAAGATAACTGCAAAAATGGACATCACCATTGAATTCGTGGTGTGAAATCGTCTCAAACGATTATAAACTTGGCCTCTTTCTAACATTGTTGGCTTATTGGGGCCTGACCGAGGTTCAGAGTTGATTTAACCAAACAAATACTAGTACTACTATAACATTGTTGGCTTATTGGGGCCTGACCCAGGTTTAGAGTTGATTTAACCAAACAAATACCAGTACTACTAGCCCTTTTGGCAATAGTCCACGGAGCATGGACTGAGGTCTCACTTGAAGTAGTATGGTAGGGTGCTAGAACCAGGTTTCGCACCCTGGAGATGTCTAATGAGTTCAAGTGTTTCCCGGTTCGACCCTGCGTGCACTTTCCCGTACCTTGTAGCCTAAGGTGCTACCTTCGCGCAACCCTACTCGGGGGTCGAACGCTATTATTACCCAATTCCTTACTAGTATTCCAATGTTAGTTGATTATTTTAGCCTACTTGCATGCTTTAAGTTATACTTAACAACATAAATCATTCATACAGGTGCACGCAGTAAATAAACAGTATATTCGCAAATTATATCAAACATGCATTAACCAAAGAAGAAATGCAGAACTTGATAACAAACTTCTCTTTATTATTCCTTCTTCGGTTACAGACTTGACTTCGCCCTACGCACTCAACTACAGGGGTCCGCGCACTCAACTGCGACTACTAGGCCTCTGCGCACTCAGCTGCAGAGCCGTCTCCTACTCTACAACCCAAAGACACACTTAGTCACTTAGATTCTTCCTTCTCTCTACTTTGCTATGCTATTAGTTATCTTTTACACTTAGAACCTCACTCTATTTATACAATCCCATGGTCCGTAGACCATGGGTAGGCCGAAATTACATTACAAGACTAGGATGGACAACCCTGTGACTCTATCATACATTTCGTGCTCCACGCCCATAATTCATGGAGTCTTTACAACAATATCGGGTCAAAACTTGGGCTTTGAGCCCTAAAACATGCTTTGGGTGGATTCCGTGCCCAACAGGCCCTCAACAAAAACATCGTGACTTGCCCTCGAGTCACTCAATCGGTGCGGCGATCTTTGCGCGAAGTCCCTCCAACTGTTCTCGAATTGTACTGAGGTCCACAACGCACTAAGTTTCTACTTGTTGGATCTATTGCATCTGTTGTTCCGAGACCTTTGTTTCTAAATTGTTTCCATACATCTATATCGGTATCTGTTGTATATGTTTATAGTCTTACACCTTTGTTTGTATCCTTAGAGCGCTAAGACTGTGCTTGTGCCGACTAGTCAAATAGTCGGCCCACCCGTGTAGGGCTTCAAGCGGTTGTCATTCACTTTGATGGAAAATGTTCTAGATTTAGTTTGACTAGCTGGACCATGCCTTCGTATGTGACCTCCTTAACCACGTATGGTCCCAGCTAATGCATTCTGAATTTTCCCAAAAAAATTTCAAACTTATTGTCATACAGCAGTACTATGTCATTTACCTTTAATGTGGGCAACTTAATATGGCGATCGTGCTAGGCCTTTTCACATTGCTTTTGTACCTGCTAATGAAAACCAACCAAGAACCATTCCTCCTCAAGTTCTTCCAATTGCACAAGCCTTTCCTCCAGAGCTTCGCGGTTCATCATCCCTGTGAGCATTGATATGCATAGACTAGGTATGATATATTCCATTGGCATGAAAGCTTCCATGCCCTAAACTAACTGGAAAGGTGTTTGTCCCGTTAGTTTTACACGTTGTCTTGTAATCCCATAGCATTGTCGATACGCGCAGGTCCCAATCGCTTTGTTGCACGTTGCACACTTTGGTCAGCGCAGTCTCCACTATTTTGTTGAATGCTTCTACTGTCCCATTGGCTTATGGGTGATACAGTGTACTTTTCTGATGATACACTTGGAACTCTTTTGTGAGCGCACTGATGGTTTCATCCAGGTAATGTGTTTCACGATCACTTATTAAGATTTTTGGATAGCCAAATTGGGTCAACACATTTTCAAACAAAAACTTCACAACCATAGCAGCCTTGTAGTCTTTGACCGGTTGTGCTTCAGCCCAGCGTGTCAGGTACTCTGTCGCAGTGATGATGTGGTGTGCGCACGTTTTTCCCTAAGGATTGATAGGTCCCACAAAGTTGATTTCCCATTTCTCGAATAGCTGCAGTGTCATTTTTGGATTCAACGGCATCTCGTCCCTCCATGATGGTTTTCTGGTCCTTTGACATATATCGCAGGCCTTACAGTGTGCTTTTGAATCCTGGTGAAGGGTTGGCCACCACAACCCTGCGTGAAGAATCTTTTGTGTGGTCGCTCATCCTACATAGTGTCCTCCTACAGTGCCCCCATGTGCTTCTACGAGGATATGACTTTGTTCAAATTCAGGTACGTACCTTCGTAATATCTCATCACTGCCCATCTTATATAGGTGCCCCGTGATGACAGAAAAATCCACCGCTCGCACCACCAATTCCTTCTTTTGTTGGATGGAGTATTCCTTCGGCGCGGTCCTTGTTGTTAGAAAGTTGATTATATCTTCAAAGAGTCCATCTGCGATGTGCATAGCAAAGAGCTGTGCATCAGGTAATCCATCCTCCAAACTAGTAGGTTCCTCGCCCATCTCAATACGTGATAAGTGATCTGGTCCTACATTCAGGTGTCCAAGTTTTACCACGACCTCAAAGTCATATTCTTGGAACAATAAGAGCCATCTACATATGTGCCTCCCCAACACAGGCTTATTGACCAAGTACTTTAGCACGGAATGGTCTATATACATCTTGAAATGTCCTCCTAGCAAATAGTGCAGGTATTTTTGCAGTGCGTACACCATTGCCAACCCCTCACAGTCGGTTGTGGAATAGTTCTTCTCAGCTTTGGACAACCTATGACTTGGAAATGCAATAGGGTGGTCCAAGCCCTCTCTGCCCTCTTGTGTGAGCACTCCTCCCAGTGCGATACACGATGCATCAACATGGGCATGAAACTCCAGATCCCATTTTGGGAAGGCCAGTATTGGAGCAGAGGCCAATTTCCCCTTTAGGACATCCAGGCTCTTCATGCAATCATCATTCTAGCAAAATGTGACATCCTTTTACAATAGTTTCTCCATCGCCGTGGTGATTTGGGCATAGCTTTTGATGAACTTCCTGTAGTACCCTGCGTGTCCCAAGGTAGTACACAGTTGTTTAACACTTCACGGTGCTTCGAAATTTAAAATCAATGCAATCTTCACGGGGTCTACCATCAGTCCCTGTTTGCAGACCACATGTCCCAACAAGTTCCCAAAGGGAATGAGGAATGTGAACTTCTTAAGGTTCAACACAATCTGGTGTCATTGGCAAGTATCTAGCATCAAGTGTAAGCTTGCTACGTGGTGCTTATCCAATCCAAAGACAGCCCAATCATCCAGATAGACCTCCAGGAACCTGTGGATGTATTCTTTGAATGCATCAACAACGATGCGTGAAAATATGGTTGGCGCGTATTTCAACCCAAACAGCATAATGGTGTATTGAAAGCTGCCCCATTCCATTGCGAAGGTCGTCCTGCTCTTGTCTTCTGGTGCGATTTCGATCTGGTTGTACTCTGAGAACCCGTCCATGAAAGTGTATGCTTCTTGTCTGCCAACATTTTCCAATACTTCATCTGTGAACAGTGTCGGGAATGGGTCGTGTACATAGTGTCATTCAACTTCCTAAGGTCCATGCATATTCTTATCTCACCATTCTACTTTTTCTCCTGCATTACCATAAGGCTCACCCAGTCGGATTCTTCCACTGGCTCAATAATTCCAGCTGTGAGCATTTTGTCTAGTTCTACGCGGACCTTTTCCTTATACTTCGGATTCAAGTGGTAAGGCCTCTACTTAACCAGCTTCGCGTCGAGTTTTAGGGTGATCTTCATCATCCCTAAGTCGCCAACGATCCATTTTAATTCCGTAACCTTGGTCGGGAATAAGTCTTGGTACTTGCGGAGTAACTCAGTGACCTTATCCACCGTGGCATCATCCCAATAATCACCGAGCATTGCATACTTTGGTTCAGCCTCCGTCCCAATGTTTACCTACTTCGTTTTTAGCCACACGGTGATGTCAGGATCTTTAATCAATGGTCCTTGAACCTCGTGACAGCCTTCAGTCTTTGGAATGTTAATTTTTCGTGGATCCTCATCATCCTCCTCAATATTTACATTGTATCTCTCTAGCACGCGGCTCAGGTGGGTTGCCCATTTTGGTTGAAGCACTTCCATTAGCTCCTAGAGTATTTTGAAGATAGCTACCTTTACTTCTTGTAGCGCATCATCAACAGTATCTCACCAACGATATTCAAACTTGAAGGTTAATAGGAATCCTTCACACAAGATATACCATTCACTTGTTCCATGGTGAAGCTTCGTCTCTAAATACCAATTCATGGGTATGATATCCAGGGTATGATAAAACAGATGCACCCACTCAGGTTGCTGCTCTTCCCCATAGACCTTGGTCCATTTCGTGAGGTGCACATGTGGGTCATCTCATCCATCATACTTGTCTATTAGCCGCATCTAAGGTTTCCCAAATTGTAGGTGCATCATCCTTCTCCATTCCCACCAGTCCTCAAAATTCCGCTGGTGCATACCCCACCACTTGGTGGGCGTAGCACACAGTACCCATTTCAGAGCATCAAACCATTGTTTGTCCAGTACCTCTCTTTCAAATTTGGTCAGGAAATCATCCACTTTGCTCAACCCATCATACATAAGCAAATCTCTTACCTCTGTTGTCACGCAGCGCAGTGACCTCATCAGCATGTTGCAGTTGAGCATGGTTACCTCGTGTAACCAGTTCTTCCATTGTTCTATTTCCTCGTTTAAATCTGAGGTGTAGGAACTTTCACACTCCCACCAAATCCTGCCATCCGCTGTTGGATTCACCCAATCCTACTCCCAAGTGGTATCTTGTAGATATAGTCTAGATCATCGTTGCTATCGCAGTGACGCACCGGCTTTGTGTAGCGCGATCCTTCCACAGGGTCTAAAGGTACCATTACGTGTAGTGACTTTTTCTTGAAAATCATCTTGCGCTTCTTTAGGTTTATCGCTCCATTCATGTCAGTGGCCCAATCTATTCCTAGTAGCGCGAGATAGGGATTTTTGTCATCAACAATCTCTATCACTTTGAAATCTACAAGCGTGCTCGCACCTTTGATATCTACCATTATTCCCTGCAATCTTCCCATCGATAAGATCTTTTTTTTTGTTCGCCATTCCCAATTAAATAGGAGACCATTGCAACACAGGCTTGCCCATGCACTCCCATGTCTACTTTGGCAGGATGTTCGCATCCGATCCTAGATCCAAAATAACTTGATCCATTTCATATTCCCCGATTTGTGCAGTTAATCGCATCTCCCTTCCTGTTCACATTGTGTGATTTTTGAGCTTCCAGACTACACGCGGTTCTCCCGGGCCAGCACATCTTGTGATGAGTTCTTGTAGTCCCTTCACCACGTTGTTGTCATGCAGCAGCTTCATGCATGTCTCCACAAAGATAGTGAGCATTGATGGGTCCATTTCTGGTTCTAGTTTGTCTTTACTACCTAAAGTGGAGGCCTCTGAGAAGCTCTTCTTAGCTTCCATGAATGTCTCCTTCGCACGCTCCAAATCGAACTCTAGTTCCTTTGTTGGAGCCCTACGAACCCAGGCACTCTCTTCGAGCTGCTTGCCATTGTCATCTCCTGTTGTAATACCTCTTCGGAGCACGATGTTTACATTCGAGTCCTCCTCACATGGCTCAGACCTCATCATTTGCAGGTTCTGAGTCGGGGGAGGCTGGAGTGTTCCTTTATCGTGCAACCTAGCTATTAGTATGGGGCAGTCCTCCGTCTCATGATAAAACTGGGTATAATATAAACATGATGCTCTCGTCAGATTTATGCAATTGCGGGCATAATTCTGTGGCCCTCCACAATCGTAACAAATCAATTGTCTGTGTGCCCTTCTTGGTCCCATTCAACCTCGACCTCATCCGTGCCCCTGAAATCCAGTGCGCACCATCCCTGCATTTTAGTCGAGGGCTCGCATTTTGGTCTGAACTCTGTAGGTAGTAGTCGGATCCATCATCAGTTCATAACTTCTACAGGTATGCTCATCATGGGCTACTGACCTGCAAAAATTATAGAATAGCTATTAGGACGTCTACGTATACTTCTGTAATAGGTGTCAGTTATCTGTAGCATGCTTCCCTCCTATCTGACAAATCGTGCACCATAATGTAGGTGCCACACTCAATCCTTCTTATGCCTCTGGTCTCAATGGAATTAGCCCTCCTCCCACCAGGTAGTTCGCGAAGACTGGATAATGGTCCTTGTCATGTCCCTGGCCTTTGCACTTTATGCATCATACCTCCTCGCGCGCCTCTGGGTCTACATCTCAAGACACAAGTTTTTCAATTGCGTGTGGATCTGTTGGACTCCCAGGTTAGGATCTTGTATTGGGGTCTCATTTAGTCTCATTATGGTTTCCAAGGCTTCAGCCTGAGTGGATAGCTTCTACTGTGACAGTGCGGTCCTTAGATGCGGCGTTAGTGACGCTACAAACCATGTGCGGTGTTTCCCATTTGTCAAGATCATGTTGGCTTCCTGAATCATATCCTTCTATCTCTAATCTAGCTCCCAGGGGGTCTCACCTAGAAGCATTGTGATTTCCTTAAATCTGATAATCGACTATGTATCTAATTTTGGCCTAAAAATTCCCTGTTTAGCGCAACTTAGATATCCGTGATCCTTGCGTTTGGATTGTCATTGGATTGCTTAATGTACCATGTTAGTGCGTGATCTTGCAATGTGCTTACTAGCATTTCCTTCTTTATATTGTCATCTATGACCCCATGTGCTTCCCATACAGCCTTTACCATGACCCAAAATTAGTCTAGATCTTCATTCCCTACTCCTTCGAACACCAGCAATTTTATTGCGCTTACCATATTGAACTGTGGCATTGGCGGAGGTGGTGTGGGCGAAGATGGGGGTGAAGATGGTGAAATTGGTGGTGGTGTAGGTGGGGGTGGTATGCGCGGAATTCGTTGTCTTATCAGACTGATCACACTTCTTGGTGAAACTCTCACGAGTTCCTCCTCGCTCTCCCATGGAGGTGAAATCAAGGGACTAGTATCTAATTCTTCACTACCTTAGTTTCTGTAGATCCTCCCACTTCGTGTAGCCCCAAACATCAATTTATTCGCATAACCCACTTTTCACATAGTAGCATTTTAATCCAAGTGTTCAAAAATTTAACATACTTACCTCGCAATCCTTTGAGGAAGAGTTGTTCCGCCTCGCTGTCACTGATTGAAGTATATACCGTGAACTCAGTGATAAACCCTCCTATAATTCAATCGAGCCAATGGTCCACAGCGCTTGCGATCTTATCTTCTGATGCTTCTAGTCTAGGCACCAACTCTGGAGTCCACACAATAGGTTTGTCGAGCCTACACCTTCCCTAACTGTCTACTAGCTTCACGATCCGCTCGTACAACTCAGAGGGGAAGGATGCAAGGAAAATTTTGTGGATTTCCATATACAAGTAGTGCTCTAACCACTCTTCCTTCAATACTTGCGGATTCCTATTTTCGTGCGTCGCGAACTCATGAATTTTCCTGTCCAGCCACTCTTCAATTTCTTTCTTTGTTGGATTCCAGTGACATGACATCAGACATCTCTTATGCAGATCCCGGTCCCGGCAATGAAACCATTTGTTGGCTTATTTGGGCTTGAACCAAGTTTAGAGTTGATTTTGCCAAACAAATCCTGGTACTACTGGCCCTTTCACCAATAGTCTGCGAAGCGCGGACTGAGGTCTCACCAAAATTAGTACGGGATGGTGCTAGAACCAAGTTTCCGCACCCTCGAGATGTCTGATGAGTTCAAGTGTTTCATGGTTCAACCCTGCATACACGTCGCTACGCGCACTTTCCCGTACCTTGCAGCCTGCGATGCTACCTTCGCGTAGCCCTACTTGGGGGCCGAACGCTATTATTACCCAAGTCCTTACTAGTATTCCAATGTTAGTTGATTATTTTAGCCTACTTGCATGCTTTAAGTTATACTTAACAACATAAATAATTCATACAGGAGTGCGCAGTAAATAAACAGTATATTTGTAAATTATATCAAACATGCATTAACCCAAGAACAAATACACAACTTGAAAACAAAATTCTCTTTATTATTCCTTCTTCGGTTACAAACTTGACTCTGCCCTGCGCACTTAGCTACAGGGGTCCACGCACTCAGCTGTGGACTACTAGGCCTCTGTGCACTCAGCTATAGAGTCTTGTCCTACTCTACGACCCAAAGAACACTTAGTCACTCAGATTCTTCCTTCTCTCTACTTCGCTATGCTATTAGTTATCTTTACACTTAGGGCCTCACTCTATTTATACAATCCCATGGTGCAGAGACCATGGGTAGGCTGACATTACATTACAAGACTAGGGCGGACAACCCTGTGACTCTATCATACATTTCGCACTCCGATCCCACAATTCGCTGAGTCTTTACAACAATATCGGGTCAAAACTTGGGCTTTGAGCCCCAAAACATGCCTTGGGGGGATTCCGTGCCCAACAAACACTATTAAAATATGGACACTTGGGAATCTCAAATATTCCCCCAAAGGTTATTTCATGGAGATGGGCAAAAAAGCCCCTGCTCGGATGAAAATTCTGAGCATGCCACTGTGCTCCTTGTGAAATTATGAGAAAAATGACTATAAATTCGACATTATTCTACCTCTGTCAAAAATTAGCCTCTAAGAGAATCTAAACATTCCTCAAGCATCAAAAAATATTCCTACAAGATATTGTGTTGAAAAATGTGGTAGGCATGGTTCCTCCTTAGCTACTTTGTCAAGGTTCCACCCTCAACCCTTGTGCTCAACCTTCGTTTGTTCTCCAATTCGAATGGAAGATATGATTTTATATCAATAAAGGTGGCCGAGTTTGCAAGGATAATCTCGTTGGGTTGTTGGTGGAGAGTTTTACATTGTGGGAGGTCTCAGGGTCAAACCTGCAGGCCTCCCCCATATATATTTTATGGTTGGTGCGTTTTGTAATGATAGTTGGAATTTGACATTTTTTTTTTTGTGGTTGTAACTTTCCGCATTTGGGGTGGTCAAGTGGAGTCGGTCGGCAGGCCGGGTGGGTTTGAATCCTGTCGGCCCCTATTATTAATTGATTTGTTGGCATGTGGGCGGGGTCCCGAGTCAGAGACACAAGCCCCGACCTTTATTATAATATATCATAACCGCTAGAGGGGGTGGAAGCCCACCACCCTATTGTTTTAATATTTTTTTATTAAATTTAAAAACATTATTCAAAAAATTTTAACTGAATTTTGGATTTTGCTGGACAATTTAACAAGGCAACATATTCATTGATTCTGGCAGTTGAAATCCATCCGCTAGTAAATGCCAAAATGTTTCCTCATTAGTGGCTGCCACTGGGCCTAATTTGACGAAAACTTTGATAGCAAATATCTTGAGCATATGAACTCGGATTTGAGTGTCATTCACATTTTTGGAATGAGGACGATGAGCACTATGATATGGGCCTAGTTTGGGTGACATCCAAAAAATTGATGTTTGAGTGTTTTCTAAGCCACTTCTAAATTTTGAGCGTTTCTGGAGCCACCTGGATCATTCCTCCCCACTGAGGAGATTTTTATCCTCAAAAATCATGAAAAAATCATGCACACTTCATGTGTCCTTGTTAAGCCATACTTTCAATATATGCAATCCCTGCAAACCTATGGTACATTCTTTTACATACAAGACAAAACATGACTCAAACAACCCCATACTTGACAAGAGTTTATAACACACCCTCTGTCATCAAGTTTATATCATAATAGAAACCAATACCTCAACTATCAATAAAATGTCAAAACATCATCATTTCTTTAATAAGCAATGAAAAACACGTCATCACTTTTTTGTCTAGGCAATCCTCTCTGCAGACATAGATGATCCCTCTAGCCCAAGGAGTGGGACTAGCAACCTACGTGATAATCTACTAGACACTTTCCTAAGTTACAATCGAAATAGGAGAAGAGGAAGATGGCCTACCTTGTTCTAATGCTATAATATCCTTCTTTGTTGAAGACCTCGAACTGCTTGCACCACATGGTAGGTCCTACTACACAGCATTTAAATTCCTGCACAAGAGATCAAGGCTGTTATGAAGCCAGCTCACAAAAAGATAGAAAAGAAAGATAAACTCCTTAGAATTTAGCCTCTTCGAGGGGAAAACGTCCTTTACGTTACACAAATGAACAATTCTTGGATGATACAAATGACAAGACCTCCTTTTTATATATAGGAGTCTAAGGGGTCATAATATAATCAAAGAGACCTAACAATAATAATGTAAGGGCACAATAATAACAATAGTGGGATTCTATAGGGCACAATAATAACAATATGGGGACTACATGGGCACAAAAATATAATAAGGGGGTTGTACTAATATCAATAAAGGGTTACACTAGTAGTATAGGGAACTAACATGCCCCTCTCCTTCAAAAAGTGTTGTCCTCAATGCTTGAGTAGTTCTTGATGCTTCTGTATAAAATTCTTGTCCTCCCATGTGGAGTCTTCAGTGGGTAAGTTATTCCACTTGATGAGATACTCTAAAATTGATCAACTTCGTAGTTGTCGAGTTCTTTCTCCAGGCTCCAATATGATTTTTCCTTCCTCGTCAATTTCTGGCAATATTGTTTGAAATGGGATCTTCTGTAACTTTTGAATGAGTGGCCACACTTTTTTGTCCTTCTTCCATTCATCCCTTGCTTCATTTATACAATTTAGTTGGATAATAGAAATAACACAAAACAATGCTTCCACATCCTCATCCTTTCTTGAAAGTGCATCTACAACAACATTTTTCTTCCCTTTTTTGTAGATGATTCTAAAGTCATAACCCAACACATTTGTGACCCATTTTTTCTATTCTTCTAAAGATAATCTTTGTTCTAAAAAGTATTTAAGACTATCATGATCCATTTTTACCTTGAAGTGTCTTCCCATTAGGTAAGGTCGCCATTTCTTAAGTGCATGTAGTATTGCCAACATTTACTTCTGATAAGTAGCTTGCTTGAGATGTAGCCGTAAAAATACCCAATCACTTACATTGGAACTTCTTTCACTACGATGTTGATCTACCTGTTGTTTCATTCGATTCTTCACCAAAGTGGCGTTATCCTTTAAAAGTTGGAGAACTTCTTGTTGATGCTCGATGTGATCTTTCACTACTTGAATCTTTTTCTTCTTGATATGTCCTTCTATCTTGAGAGTTTGAGGAGTGGTAATTCCTTCCAATGCATTACAAGATATGGTTGGATTCATTTCTTGATGCTCAATGTCATCTTTCACTTCTTGAACATTTTTCTTCTTGATATGTCCTTCTATATTGATAGTTTGAAGAGTGGTAATTCTAGCCAATGCATTACAAGATATGGTCGGATTCATTTCTTCTTTCTCGATGTGATCTTTCACTTCTTGAACCTTTTTCTTCTTGATATGTACTTCTATCTTGAGAGTTTGAGAAGTGGTAATTCTTGCTAATGCTTTACAAGATATGGTCAGATTCATTTCTTCTTTCTCTGAGGTTGGTTCCTGGTGTATATCCTCTTCTTTTGATGTTTCTTGATCCTTTTCTTCCTCCTCTTCACAATCAATGTAAAATAATTTCTTCTCAGCACACTTATGACCTTTAATGTATTTGTTATCACAATTGTAACAAAGCCATTTTGCTCTTTTTTCTTCCAATTGTTGTGGTGTCAACCTTGTAGGTTGTGGAAGGATAGGAGAAACAATAATTCCATATTTATAGTTGTGAGGGGTAGACTTCCTTGTTTCCATAATTTTGCTTTCCACTTTTCTTGCCAACCTGAATGCCCTCTCCAATGAATTAGGTTCCCAAAGATGAACCTCATGTTGAATGTTATCCTTTAAATTCATTATGGAGACATCAATCCTCTGCTTCTTTGGAATATCATTTTCCCTTATATTCAATTTTTTAAAGTCGTCAATGTGCTTTGCCATTGAACACTTTTGTTTTAGATTTATAAATTGGCTAAAGAAGGTGTTTCTCTTTGTATCCTCATAATGTGCTTACATTTCCTCTATGAAAATTGACCATGTAACGAGTGGTTTACGAGAACAAAGTGCTTTATACCATAAAAATTGATCCAGTTCTAAATATGAAGATGTAATACATACCTTTTGTAATAGTTGCACCTCATGTAGATCAAAATATTGCTCCATCTGTGGTATCCAATTTAACAGATCCTTGCCATCAAACTTCCTCATATCACCTTTTCTTGATTTTAGGAGCTCGATCTTGAAATGACTGTAACTCTGTACTTTCAAATCTCTAAGTTCATAAATTGAGTCTTGCAGTTTCCCTCTGAGTCCTCTTTTTAAATCCGCAAGTCTGATCAAGATTAGATTCTGCAAGGAAGCGTTATGTCAACTCTCCCACGATGACCTTATTATAGACTGGTTTAGTAGAGCAAACTTGTATGAAGTGCCACAAGTCACTGTTGCAACCTTAGGAACTGAAACCAATACACAAAAAACTACAATCCATCCTATTTCCGTAACTTCTTACAAAATTTCAATCTGATGCTTGTAGAGAACATTATGACGATTTTCCCAAGGTCACCTATTTTGAATGTAATTCAGGAGTCTACAAAAATCCTAATTTTTTCAGATCATATCTGCTAAAATGTAGTGAGACAAGATAGGAAATTCGGACCTAAGATTCCAAACGATTTCTTTTCAAATGGGTTTTGTTTTTAGCCTCTGAAACTTTGTATTGAAAACGTTATAGCAAAAATTCCACGATGACCTATTTGCAACGGAATTCTAGAGCTTGCAAAAACCCTAAATTCCTCAGATCATATATCCGAAAATATAGGGAGGCAAGATCTAAAATTTGGACCCGAGGTTTAGAACGATTTCTCCTCAAGTGGGTTTTTTTTTGAGCTTCTAAAACTTCGTAGCAAATTTTTTTTTAATGAGCATTTCACAATGACCTATTTGGATCAACGAAACCCTAGAATCAAAACCTCTGATACCAAATGTTATGAAACTAGCTCACAAAAAGATAGAAAAGAAAGATAAACACCTTAGAATTCAACCTCTTCGAGGGGGCAACCTCCTTTACATTATGTTGTATCATTTTTTGGTTTTGATAAGTTAGAATAAATTAGAAAAAAAATGAAAATATATTTACAAAATGTTAAGATAGGATGTGGACAAAAAGAATATTGAATAAAAAATGTTAGGAAAATATTTTGATAAATATGTCCATATCAAAAAGAATGTTAGGATAGATGCCCTAAAAAATGAAGGCAAAATAAAATGCTAGGTTAGATGGAAAATAAAAAGAAATCAACTCTGAAAATGTTGCAAATCTAAATGCCACTACTTTGTTCTAAATTCAGTTTGAAAAATAATAAGTTGTGTGCAGTTTGTTTAGATGACACACTAGGTTATTTTATCCAATTATACAATTGCATCATAATTGGATTTATTTTAAATTAATTCTCATAGGTATAAAATAAATTGGCTCAACAGTTTTATCTGAGCCAATGGAGGAAATAAAGTATAGAGATAGATTGTTCATAAAAAAAGAAAATATTGGGTTGCTAGTTCAAATGCACTCTGAAAGGACGAGTAAAATGTTGGGAATAGAAGGGTAGGTATAAATGTGAAAGTTTGAGATGTTGAAATGGTTGTTTCCTAAAGATCAAAACATTAGGAAACATATTGATGATGGGAGTTAAAATAACCAAAGTTTTAACCTTATGTTATTTCATTCATATCCTATCACTTCATTCGTTAAATCACCCAGACCCACAGCTACCACGTCTACCTATCATATCGCGACCCCACCGTTCATTCCCCACTCGCACGTTAAACTCCCTCCACCTCACCTCTCATCCCGTACACTCCTCTGAAATCATACGGCCCACACTCCATTCAACCCTCATTCTTCGTCTGAAGTTTATTGGCAGGGAGGGGCCTAAAATGGGCAGTCTTTAATACCGCCTAAATAAACCACAAAAAGTACATTTTAGTCTTTCGGGACTAGAGTTCCCAAAACCACAAACCACTATGTCTTACCCCCAAACACAGTATCCTTCATAGCCTTTTACCCCCGCCCCACATCAGGTTCCACTTCATATCTCCCATCCAATCATCTGCCACCTATCTGTTTCCCATTCATTTCCGCTATTGGCTTATTGGGGCTTGACCCAGGTCCAGAAATGTTTAGCCAAACAAATCCTGAAACTACAGGCCCTTTTGGAAATAGTGTGTGGAGCGTGGACTAAGGTCTCACCCGAGGTATTATGGGAGGGTGCTGGAACTAGGTTTCCGCACCCTAGGATGAGGTTTGGAAGTTAGTGAACCTATCCTACGTATAGTGCTACTCCCGCTCAATCGTCTGTTCAGAGTATCTACATTCGCGTGGTTTGGAATATGAGTGCAAGTGAAATTTATCCTTACTGTGCTTAATATTAGTATAGATCTTAAATTTCTTAAGATGGCTCGATGCTTTCAGTTACCATTTAACATAACAGACATACGCAAAATCATAAACCATAAACAGATGCATAAACTATAATATAGAACAAATATGCAATATTCCAAAACCAACTTATCTTTATTAATGCCTTTATCCAGTTACAATCCACTTCCTGCCCTGCGCGCACAGCTGTAGGGGTCTATGCACTCAGCTGTGGACTCTAACCAGGCCTCTGCGCACACAGTTGTGGAGCCTCTCTCTCCTATTGCAACCCAAAACTTGAACTTACAGACTCAGATCTAATATTGCCTTCAGACACCCATATAACTTATTACCTTCCCAAAAAACTTCCTTTTTACACTTAGAGCCTTGCTCTTATTTATACATTCCCATGGTCCGCGAACCATGGGTAGGCTGACACATTCTAGATTAATATACAATATTTTAGGGCGGACTGCCCTTAGACTTGACCCGTTACAATTCGCGCTTTGCACAATTTGTAGAGCTTTTACAATACCAATACCCAGAAATGTAGGCTTTAAGCCCCAAAACCGTTACATGGGGGGTCTGCTGCCCAACAGCCTCCCAACACAATCATCATGACTCATCTCGATTCACTCGTCGGGGCGGCAAGACGCACTGCCAAGGCTTCGCGGTCCACCATCCTTATGAGTGATGTACTGCGCTTAGTTGTTCCATCCTTGCCTCCTGCAACACTTCTTCAAGCTCCTACTCCATTTCCCCTGCCAATTCACATAACCAATGATGCTCATTCTGCTCTGCTCAGTTAACACAAAGTGGCTCCTCATAGGATTTTATCTCTAGCTGAGATGCCAAAGCCATGAACACTTTGTGCAAGAGCAGCAAGCTTTCGATCTTTGGTCCTGTATACTCAATATCTGTTGAAGCTTGTGTTGCATTTTTGCGAGAGAGATGTTGTTATCCATGAGGTCCCATTCTTCAAGTTTTGTCATGGGCACCCAACCCAAGGATACACATGTCAACGACATTCTTTCTTTTATCCCAAGACTCACCATCTCACCCTTATCTTTCATAAATCGATTACCAGACCATAGGTTTCGTGGCAACATCCAGACCAGTCTTGCTATCTATCTGGGAATTTGTGGTATATCTCCCACGACTGGCGTTGGGCTTGGCACAGTGACTTCGGTCGTCGGCATTACGTTGTCCTGAAGGTCTTATTTCTCTGGTTTTAGTCTCAAATCATTAAAGTTGGACAGGTCCATATCTATCAGATAGCTCAATAACTTAAGTCTCACAGTGCCATGGTTTGTTCGGTAGACAAGTAGCTGTGATTTATAAGCTGGCCAATATTCAAATTTGACCATTCCCTCCTTTTTTGGTTCATTAATGAGATACAGACTAGAGATCGTTTCAAATCCAATGCTGACTTCATGTCCTAAATGCCCGTCGTCTGCTCCTTGTAGTCTCAGATTGACCATCTTGTCATGAACAGTGACCTCAACGGTCACTTTCTTGCCTGTCTACGCAGCAGCACAGCCCTTTATGCGTGACCACGATTCCTATAATAAACACTCCTTATGCGGAACCCTGTTTCCGTGCAGCTTTCTTGCAGACTCGTTTATAGTCCCGCACCTTCTTTCAACTACTTGAAGTGTTGAGACTATACTTCGGTCAGTTAGTCAGACAGCTGGCTCACTCATGTAGAGCTTCAAGCGATTGCCATTTACTTTTCCTAGGAAGGTCTCTCCATTAAGCTTTCCGACCTGGACCATGCCACCATCTGTGACCTCTTTGACTACATATGGTCCAACCTTGCATTCGGTGTTTTCCAGGGAATTTCTCAAACTTGCTATCATACAACAATACTAAATTGTTGACTTTGAACATGCACAACTTGATGTGGTGATTGTGCCAAGCTTTCTCGCATTGTTTCTGTACCTACTGATCGAATCCTGCCAGAAACTGTTCTTCCTCTAGTTCTTCCAGTTGTGCGAGCCTCTATTCCAAGGCTTCATGGTCTGCTATGCTTGTCATCGCTACTATCGGCAAACTGGGTACAATGTATTCCATTGGCATGATGGCTTCCATACCGTAGACTAACTTGAATGGTGTCTGCCCCATCAATTTCTTGCATGTGGTTCTTTATGCTTGTAACATGGCAGGTATTTGTGAATCCCAATTGGTTCGCTGTGCGTTACATACTTTGGTCAACGCAGTCTCTAGAATATTGTTGATAGTTTCATTTAGGAAGTGTGTTCCACGGTCAATCATTAGAATTTTCGGACATCCAAACCGTGTCAAGACATTGTCAAATAAAAATTTCGCAGTTGTAGTAGTTGTGTAGTCCTTAACCGGCTGTGTTTCTACCCATCTAGTCAAATACTCTGTCGCAGTGATGATGTAGCACGCACCCGTCTTCCCTTGAGGGGTGATAGGCCCCACAAAGCCTATGGCCCATTTTTCAAATGGCTGTAGTGTCATCTGTGGATTGAGTAGCATCTCATCCCTTCATGATGGTTTCGCTATCCGTTGACATACGTCACAGGACCGACAGTACACTTTTGAGTCTTGATGTAGGGTTGGCCACCATAGTTCGATGTGAAGAATCTTCTGTGTTGTTGCCCGTCCCGCATAATGTCCTCCTACAACCCGCCCATGTGCTTCCACAAGGACTTGTCCTCATTCAAATTCAAGTACATATCTTCGTAATATTTCGTCGTTTCCCATTTTGTAAAGGTTCCCCGCGATAACAGTAAAATTCACCGCGCATACGACCAATTCTTTCTTTGTTTAAATTGAATATCCCTACGGCACGGTCCCTGTGGTTAAGAAGTGGATTATATCCTTGAAGTGGCCATTTGTAATGCACACTACATAGAGCTATGCATCAGGTAGTCCTTCCTCCAAATTTGTTGTCTCCTCACTGTTCTCAATTCGGGACAGGTGATCTAGGACTGCATTTAGGTGTCCCAGCTTTATGATGACCTCAAAATCATATTCTTGAAACAATAACAACCATCTACAAATGCGCCCCCCAACATAGGCTTTTTCACCAGGTATTTCAACATAGAATGATCGATATACATCTTGAAGTGCCCACCAAGTAGATAGTGGCGGTATTTCTGGAGCGCGTATACCATCACCAACCCCTCACGCTCAATAGTGGAGTAGTTCTTTTCAGCTTTGGACAATCATTGACTTGTGAACACGATCGAGTGATCAATGCCTTCTGCTTCTTCCTGCATGAGTACAGCGCCCAGCGTGATACACGATGCATCAACATGTACATGAAATTCGATGCCCCATTTTGGGAAAACCAAAATGGGGGCGAATGCCATCTTTTCCTTGAGAATCTCCAAGCTTTTCTTATAGTCATCATTCCAACAATATGTAGCGTCCTTTTTCAAAAATTGTTCCATTGGTGCCGTGATTTGTGCATAGCCCTTAATAAACTTTTGATAGCAGCTAGTGTGCCCCAATGTGGTACGGAGTTGTTTGACACTGCGCAGCGTTTGTAGATTGAGTATAACAACAATCTTCGTAGGGTCCACCATCAGACATTGTCTACAGACTACATGACCGAGCAAATTTCCAAAGGGGACGATGAATGTACACTTCTTAAGATTCAACGCAATCTAGTGTCATCGACACGTATCCAACATCAACCATAAGCTCGCTATATGTTTCTTGACTAGCCCAAATACAGTCCAATCATCAAAATAGACTTCCAAAAACTTATGGATGAAATCCTTGAACAAAGCCACTACTACACGCAAAAATATCACTGGCACCTTCTTTAACCCAAAGGGCATAACAGTGTACTGAAAACATCCCCATTCAGTCGCAAAGGTGGTCTTTCTCCTATCTTCCGACGCGATCTTGATCTGATGGTACCCTGAGAACCCATCGTGAATGAGTACACTTCCTGTCCACCAACATTCTCCAATACTTCATCTGTAAATGGTGTCGACAATGGGTCATGCACTTAGGCATCATTCAGTTTTCGGAGGTCCACGTAGATTCGAATTTCACCCTTCTGTTTTTTCTCCTGCACTATCATAGGATTCACCCAGTCAGACTCTTCCACTGGTTCAATAATTCCTGCTGCAAGCATTTTGTCCAATTCTTCACAGACCTTTTCCTAATACTTTGGATTCAAATGGTAAGGATGCTACTTAACTTGCTTTGTGTCTAGTTTCAGAGTTATCTTCATCATCCCTAGGTCACCAAGGATCCCTTTTAACTCTATTATTTTGGTCGGGAATAAGTCTTGATATTCATGAAGTAACTCGATGACCTTATCCATCTGGCATCATCCCAATAGTCCCCAATCGTTGCGTACTTCAACTCCGCATTTGTACCAATGTTCACTTGTTACGTTTTCAGTGGTGTGGTGATGTCCGGGTCCTCGATTGATGGTCCTCGAATTTTGCAACTCCCTTCTATTTCTGGAATATTAATGTTTCGGGGGTCATCATCATCATCCGCCACTTGCATGTTGTAACATTCTACGGCATGGCTTAACTGATGTGACCATACTGGTTGAACTATTTCTTCTGGTTCCTGCGGTATTTTCAAAATGGGGGCTTTCACAACTTGTAGCGCATCGTCAATAGTATCCATCCATTGGTCTTCAAATAAGAATGTTAATAAAAATCCCTCGCGCAAGATATCCCATTCGCCTGTACCATGTTGAACTTCTGTCTTAGTATACCAGTTTCGTGGGATGGCATCTAGGGTATGATAAAATAAGTCTACCCATCCAGGCTAGGGCTCTCCGCCATAGGCTTTGGTCCATTTTATGAGGTGTATGCGTGGGTTATCAAGTCCATCGTATTTTTCAGTTATTCGTAGTTCCAACTTCCCAAACCTTAGCTACATCGTCCTTCTGAAATCACGCCAGTTTTCAAAATTTCGTTCATGTGTTCCCCACAAACGTACAGGTGTTGCGCGCAACACCCACTTTAATGCATCAAACCTCTGGTGCTCTATTATCAGGAAATCTAGTGTCCACTCGGAGCTGCTAGTCCCACTAAGACTGGTAGATATCTTAGAAAAAAACAAACTAAAACCACTTTCGTTTTCCTTTATGAGAAGTAGATAAGAGTGGAATGAAGAAAACCAACCTCAGTCTTGCGCTTGGTTCCTTACTTGGTTCCTCTCCCTTCTGACAGATCCTTGCTGCTTCTCCTTCATCTACCCAGCTTCAAAGAGCACCTATGGAATCAAAGCAGCATAATACTATTGAAGAACAGAGATCTACAGTCATAAACAATATAGGACCAGATGTATATTGACCACACAATTGCATATATCATCAAACATACAAGAATGTGGAGGAAAACTTGAATAGCTTTATTAATATCAAGAATAAGCAAAGAGGATTACAACCAATTTTTCTGACCCAGCGTCACCCTCCAGCATGAAAGCCCTTCTTTCACCGCATGAAAAGCATAGATCACCCAACACTATGATATTCCAATAAGAAACCAACAACACTTCCTTACAAGATAAAAAATTCCAGCCTCTGGATCTCTGGGATGAGGGATCCATAAATAGATGATTGCAGGGGGGTGAGTCAGCTTCTTGGATTCTAATTAGTGTCCTCTCTCTAATATTTCTTGATTCCACTTGGAGATTGATGATCTCTTACTCATCCCTGGAAGAATTCAGAGAGGCAAGTGTCACAGGAGAAGTTTCTGGAAGATTCCATGATCATCCACCTCGCAAACTGTCTCTGCCATTTGTCCACTCTCATCCATCGCACCCCATATAAGGGATTTTCAGTATGCATCACACCTCCCATGTGCATTAGGTGGGATGCACCGCACTTTGACCATGGAGCAGGTGAGATGGTCCAGTTTTGACCAGTTCTGAGCAGTTTTTCATGGAGAACATCTGGGAGATGATGTAATCTGCTGACCTTGTTCTTTTAGGGTATGGAACAACACTTTTAGGGACTTAGGATCCCTTGGTTTATGGACATGTTTGATTGGGTTGCAGTGCCCAAAAATGTCTATAATAATTTCCCCCTAAAGCATGAGGTCGTTAATCTTTGATGGCGGGTGAAATGCTTTATCATGAGGATCCGAAGATTTTTCGAGTTGGAAGGTGACCTGTAATAAGATACAATACAATACATTATCTTCATAATATTTTTCATGATCTAGCTGAGGTGGGCATTCCCATGCTCAGCTTTATAAATTCATTTCCATGTACATAGACAACCATCTGTGCGGGAGACTGATGATTCTAATAGAGTCATCATTCTTTGATTTGGATGATCATATGTGAAACAACAATGTACATTTGATGTCTTTATTTTCCGGAATATATTGCAGCTCGGATGGATGAAACTAGATCTGGGGTCTTAAAACTCGTTCAATCTTCACTTGGAGTACAAATCGATCCATGTGAAAGATGTTCTGGAGTCGAACATGGAAAGACATCTCCTGATTACCAACCAATGATGTGAGCTGTTAACAGGCACGAGAGGAATCACCGATAATGATGATGACCCTCAAGGTACTATAGTACAATTTGCGTGGTGTGAATAAGGGACTTGGCATCGAACACCATGCAAAATATTTCAGTCGAAGGCCATTGATGTAAACCTGTCGCCGGAAGTGAGAAACTTGCCATTGAGGCATGCAAGCTTCAAAGTACTGAAGGGGTTGTTCCTAAGTCGACTTTTTGGATAATGAGCTGATGTCGACAAGAACCGACTCGTCGTAGGAGGGCCTTAATGAATCCCACATCTACGACATGGAACGGAGTAAATGATTTTGGAGGTGAAAATGATCTGATGATACAGGGTTCAAGGTGGCGGTCATGAAAGAATGGAGCGTGAATGTATTGCAGTGGATGAGACACAGGTGAATTCTCTGAGCGACTTCTCTTGAACATACCGGTGACACTGACATGATGGATTGGTAGCATTAACCCCAAATTTGGATGGTGTGATGGACCAATGGTGATATGACCAGTGAACAGAACAACCCAACCCAACTCGGATGCAGAGTGAAAGTGTCATGTTCAAGAGCGACTTGCTACCAATAAAGTTTCCTCAAGTTTTCTTCCCAATTTTTCCCCAGTCATTGCTGACCAGTACCTCTTTATTTTTGTCAAGCTTGAGGAGGATAACATATGCTTGTTCTATAATTTTCCCTTCAGGAAAACCTGTCGCTATATTTTAACGAGCCTAACGATAGTGAAACTTGTTCTTGTCTGTATGGACAAGTTTGTCGCTATTCGGATTTAACGAGTTTAACGACAAAGATAACTCGGTCCTTTTCAATTTTAGAGAGTCTGAAAGGGACGTAGAGGAAACTCCAATAATCCTTTTTTGTCATGTAATCCCTTAAGTCTGAAAAAGTATAAAATAATACGAAAGGGATGAATTTTCGGTAATTTTAACGAGCCAAACAAGACAAGCGCTCGATATTTTTGTGTAATACTCCCTTAGGTCCAAAAAGATTAAAATCTAGAGGAGGGATAGCACTCCCAGTCACTTTAACGAGCTGGAGAGGCCAATCGCTCAGCAATCTTTTCATGTTTTACGAGTCAGGTGAAAGGAGCTTAAAGGAGACTCGTTTTTTGAGGAACGAGTGATAATTTTGGGTAGCAGCTGATTCCAGGAATGGTTTGGAATTTTCCAGTCACGGTAGTGTCACAAGGATGGCTAACAGGATCACTCTTCGCAGATGTTCCTCAAAAGGGGTAAACAATCAAATGGAGGTGAATGATCGGCTAAAACAGAGTGGAGGTGATGATGAGAACACGACCAGGGCTCAAAAGCTGATGATAATGCATTCACAATGGTTATTTAAATAAATTGGTTCATTTTTTAATGACCTTAAACTCTGGGGGAACGTTTGCTCATTGCTTATGTTTAATTTTTAACGAGCTTGAACTCCACATAAAAACTGCACATTTGCAGTCGTATAATAAGGATATCTCATCTAAGATGCCATTTTTTATGGAGCTTGCACCTTTCAAAGCTTTGCCCTAGACCCTTTCTTTATGCAAGTTAGGAACGACCAATCCTATGAGTTTAAAGGGTTTGAGAATCTACAAACTAAGAAAACAAATGGTCGCTCTTCACTTGTATGCAAAATGGTTTGCATGCCCCCAGGTATAGTGAAAAATTTCCAGGTTACCATATAGAAGTTCCTGCTTTCGCAAGATAATTTCCATCCACACTGCAGATAGAAACACTTCCTGGCTTAGTCCATCTAGACTAGGGTGGTTCTAAATCCCAACCTCCTAACCTTGACGAAGGAATCTTATTCCAGTCTAATCCCATTTTCCTAAATGGATGGGTTTGTCAGACTAGTCATATATCCTCCGCGAAAACCCACCCTATACCCAAGGTTTTCCTGTCGAAACAGACCAGGGTGCATGCCCCCTGGGAATCAGTCATGTCCTCCTGAATCACTCGCACTCATCAAGTGGATGGACTGGAGATTGATGAGACATTCCTTGCGTGAAAAGACCATTTAGGGATGGTATTTGACTATTAGCTATGTGTGAGCCGAGAAACGACAGCTGGTCTACGAGCTTTACCACTCTACCTTCATGCGGAAAACACATTACTCTAAAGAGTCAGGAGACAATGGCTCCCATGCTATAAATATAGTCGCGTCCAAGGAGTAGATTATAATCTAGAGGTCCTTGTACTACCATTACGTTCATGTAAATGGTTTTCCTTCTCAACATTATGGGTACATTGGGATCCCTAATGGTCGACTGGTTCCTTTGTCAAAGCCTGTCAGATTTCTCATCTTAGGGAGAAGCGATGGCAAACCAAGCACTTCCCAAGCAATTGAGGAAAGGATACTCACAGAAGCCCCTTCATCTATGATGGTACCGACCATGATCATTTTGTAAGCTTGTACAATGATTCGGAATGGTACTTGGCTGGTACCTGAGGTCTGCCTAGTAGATTCCAATCGAAAGAAACGACTAGGTTGCTTGGAGGTGGGACCAAATAAACAGCTGGATATGACTCTGACGAACTTCCTTCCTGTGGTAAAGGAATGGGTAGACTACCCCCATGTTCATTGGAGTCTGTGTTTACGAAAAGAATTTGGATGGTGTCGTTCTCATTCTCTTCGGTGATTGTGTCATCTGAAGATGGACCTTCCGAAGACATGACCGGGTCGACTGCCGCCTCAACCTTTTGACTCTCATTTGGCATGGGTTCAGTGGGTTTATCTTCAATGATAGATGCTTTGACCAAACACAATGGCATGTCAGTCATATTTTCAACTAGTGATGGACTTGGTAAGAGTTTCTTATATCCAGGAGGAAGCCGTAACGGTGAAGTCGGATGGTCATCCAAAACTCTTTTAGCTTCGTCTAGGAAGGGACAACGGTGGAGGGAATGATTGCCTTCACAAATTCTACAAGGAAATTTACATTTTCCTTTTTGTCCAGGGACTTCATTTTCACTAGTTGATGGTGTGCTCTCAACATGATCGTCAGAGATCGATGACACCGGATTTTGCAAACGGGGAAACCAGTCCCTTAAGATCCAAGGGATGCAGGGACAATATCGGTGGTAGTGGTCTCCTTTGCAAATGACACATGGTGATTTAGGCCTAGACGGTGCAGTGTGTGGATTTTCGCTAGATGATGCATGGTTGCCCCCTTTCGCCTTTGGCTCCTTCATCTTCTTCTTCTCCTTCTTCCTCTTAGTTACTTGGTTTTGGGCCTTACCGGCTTTATCAAGCAAAGAGGAAGGAGGGGAGGGAGAATCGGATGAAGTAGAAGGTTGGAGGGTAACTTTAGTATCATCTAGTTGCTGACTTGATTGTTCAGGAATCACGGTGTTCTGAATGACGGAGGTCAAGAAGAGCCATATTGGCAAGCCAATCGTCAATCCTGGAAGTGACAATGTGGCCATATGAGGTGCACCAACATCTCCCCAAGAGGAGAAAGGACTAGGAATTCCTCCAAGGGGAACTCCTTGGTTGGTGGACTCCATTTTCTTCAACCTAAGACCAACGTGGGAATGGTGATATTATTCTGATTAAAATAAATTTTAGACACTTTGACACAACTTGTTTTTTCAATTTTTAAGAGTCGAGAAAAAACAAAAGATGATTCTAGTCGCCTTCGATTTTGAATGAGCCTGAAGTGACAAGTGCTCAAATGGACCTTTTCCTTTAAGGATTCTAAAAAGGAATGAAAGAGACTACTTTGGAAATCTAAACAGAGGGATTACCAAACCAATCGCAAAACTGCAGAATACTTTTTACAGTACGACAGTCAATCTTCCCGAATGCTTTGTTCAGTGCATTGCGATCGATTGGGCGGCAGACACGGCTTCCTATGGACAAAGGATATAGCCTATTGTGGTCTCCCAATATATACTTGATGGTACATGGGAGTACAAGTCCGTACTGGCACTTATCGTCTCAAAGAGGAGGAATCACCCAACCAACAGTGAAAGCGACAGTTACCAGGCTTTACGACGCCGGAATACGTCTCTAGACTAGACTTCTAGATGTTGTGCATTAGGTTCCAAAGAATTTTTAGGTTCATTAAATTTATTTTACAGTTGATCTTTCTTAAGAAATTTGCCTTTCAAGTTCACCGTGTGATGTAGATGTACAATTCCTAAAATGCAATCTAAGATGATAAACAATCGTTTAATCTTCTTTTTGCAATGAAAATCCTAGCTACTAAAGAAAGAGAGACGGTATTCTTTCAACATAGAGCAGAGAGCACACACTAGATGCACTGTCCTAAATCAAACCAACAAGCAGTCTAAATGCAAATGCACATGCATGTATTTGTTTTCAGCTTTCTTAATGTGTGAATGACAAGAAGAATGCTAATTACAAATCTGAATTATCTTTTCAAAGCGACAGTACTAACAGATTTCTCTTCAAAAACGAAAGGAAGATAATGACGACACTTTACTATTTTGAATTGAAAACTACTTTCAACACTTGAAAAACTACTAATTCAAATCAAATACAAGAGTAACTATATAATCGACCATCAAGAACAATAGAATTCTTTTCTTTGACTGAAAACGACACTTGCGACACTTTCAGATCAAAAGACAACAATATGACTATGCTACTACTTTGCAAAAGAGAACTGAAAATGGTGGAAAATACATAAAAACATTCACAGTTCTTTGCACAATGGAGGCGGAATGATGGAAAGGAAGGGGGTTTCCACAGTGGTATACTGATCACAGACAGAAAAACTCCAGAATAGAGCTGAAAAGAGTGAAGAAAAACCAAGACCTGGAGGCAAAATTAGCCTTTTCTGATCATCGCACCTGTAACACAGGGAAATAGGGATGCATCCCACCTACTGCACATGGGAGGTGCGATGCATACTAGTTTCCTTGAAGAGAGGGTGCGATGGCACCGGGACGAGACTTTACTTGGCTCTTGGTCACAATTTGCAGCTCAGTTCAGGGATTTAGGCCGAGCAAATGATGTACAACAAATAGAAATCATAGGGGCTGATCTAATGAGGTTACTGGAGCCACCACTAGGGAAATTAAAAGGTTTGCAAATAAATTGTTCAGTTTATAAACAAAACTCGGAGATAGACTGAAGTAGCATTGATCTACTTTGCACTTGCATAGCAAATGCAGTTCGAAGGCTAGCTGGCTTGACTTCAGGCTCCGTCTGTAAGTTTATAAAACAAACAAATATAGAAAAACAAACAATCTATTCTCTCCCCAGTGGAGTCGCCATTTTTTTATCGGGAAATCTAGTGTCCACTCGGAGCTGCTAGTCCCACTAAGACTGGTAGCTATCTTAGAAACAAACAAACTAAAACCAATTTCGTTTTCCTTTATGAGAAGTAAATAAGAGTGGAATGAAGGACACCAACCTCAGTCTTGCGCTTGGTTCCTTACTCAGTTCCTCTCCCTTCTGACAAATCCTTGCCACTTCTCCTTCATCTACCCATATTCAAAGAGCACCTGTGGAATCAAAGCAACATAATACTATCAAAGAACAGAGATCTACAATCATAAACAATATAGGACCAGATGTATATTGACCACACAATTGCATATATCATCAAGCATACAAGAATGTGGAGGAAAACTTGAATAGCTTTATTAATATCAAGAATAAGGAGAGAGGATTACAACCAATTGTTCTAACCCAGGGTCACCCTCCGGCATGAAAGTCATTCTTTCACCTCATGAAAAGCTTAGATGACACTATGATATTCCAACAAGAAACAAACAACACTTCCTTACAAGATACAAAATTCTATCCTCTGGATCTTTGGGATGAGGGATCCATATATAGATGATTGTAGGGGGGTGAGTCAAATTCTGGGATTCTGATTAGTGTCCTCTCTCTGATAGTTCTTGATTCCACTTGGAGATTGATGATCTCTTACTCATCCCTGGGTGAATTCAGAGAGGCAAGTGTCACAGGAGAAGTTTCTGGAAGATTCCATGATCATCCACCTCGCAAACTGTCTCTGCCATTTGTCCACTCTCGCCCATCACACCCCGTAGAATGGATTTTCAGTATGCATCTTACCTCCCATGTGCATTAGGTGGGATGCATCGCACTTTGACCATGGAGCAGGTGAGATGGTCCAGTTTTGACTAGTTCTGAGCAGTTTTTCATGGAGAACTTCTGGGAGATGATGTAATCAGCTGACCTTGTTCTTTTAGGGTATGGAACAACACTTTTAGGGACTTAGGAGCCCTTGGTTTATGGACATGTTTGATTGGGGTTGCAGTGCCCAAAAATGTCTATAAAATGCTCTGGTACTGCACTCTCAAACTTGCTCAAGAATTCATCCACAGCTGTCAATCCATCATATGTTGGTAGATCTCGAGCCTGGGTAGTTACACAACGTAGTGATTTGGTCATCATATTACAATTTAGCATCGTCACTTCACTCAACCGATTGTGCCATCACTCATCTTCTTTGTCTGACTCCGAAAGGCAGGACTCTGTGCGCTCCCACGAGACCCTTCCATCTACAGTCGGATTTAGCCAATCCTGGTTTCACGCGGTTATTTTTTAGATACAATATAACTCCTCATCGCTTCCATCGTTGCACATGGGTTCAGTGTAGCATTCTCCTTCAATGGGATCCAGCGGAACTACCGCCCGTAGGGACTTTTTCTCGAAAATCATTTTCCGCTTCTTCAGGCTGATGACTCCATTCATATCCATGGCCCAGTCTATTCCTAGTAATGCGAGGTAAGGATTATTGTCATCTACAATATATATTACCTCAAAGTCTATCTACGTGCTCGCACCTTCGATACCCACTGTCATTCCTGTCAATATTCTCATGGGAAAAATCTTTTGTTGGTTCACAATCCAGAATTGAATAGGAGATCACTGTAATGTAGGCCTACCCCAGCCCAAGAGTTAGCTCAATCGGTGAAATTAGTGCCTCGCCAATCGGGAGGTCACAGGGTCGATTCCCGAAAGCTCTTGGGGTCAGGTCTAGATATAGGCCGAGGGGTGTGATCCCCTTTGGGGTTGATCTACCTAGTTCTTACCGTGGATGTAGCGGCTACCTAGTGACCATGGGTATCCATCAACCACACGTGGAAAAAAATGAAAAAAAAAAGATGCGGCCCTGCCCATGAGTTCCCAAGTCTGCTTTGGTAATACGTTCACATCCGAACCCAGGTCTAAGATTACCTGATCCATCTCATATTCGACAATTTTCGTTCTCAACCGCATTTCCCTTCCAATGCACAAAGCATGCTTCCCCATTTTTCGAACTAAGCGCAGTTCGCCTGACCCTGCGCACCTAGTGATCAGTGCTTGTAGTCCTTTAACTGCTTTATTGTCATGCAACAGTTTAATACATGTCTCTAAAAAGGTAGTTAGCATAGAAGGATCTAGGCCCATCTCTGGTTGATCCTTACAACCTGAAGTAGAGACCTCCGCGAAGCTCTTCTTAACTTCCATAAACGTTTTCTTTGCGCGGTCCATGTTAAACTCTAGTTCCTTTGTAGGAGGCTTACATACCAAGGTATCCTCTTCAGGCTGCTTCCCCTTATCTTCCCCCGTGGTCACGCCCCTTCTAAGAATCATGTTCATGTTGGGTTCCTCTTCGCACGGTTTGGACCTCATCATTTGGATATTTTGCGTCGGACTGGGCTGCAGCACCCCTTTTTCACACATTTGTGTGATCAACATTAGACAATCTATCATTTCATGATTAAACTATTCACAGTACAGGCAAGATAGTCTTGTTGGGTTGGTACAATCACGAGCGTAGTGCCCAGGCCCTTTGCGATTGTAACAGATTAGCTGTCTGCAGCCCCTTCCGGGCCCCATTCCTCCTCGACCTCGACCTCAACCTTGCAAGCCACCCCGCGCTATTGCTGCAATTAGATCGAGGCCTTACGTTTCTGTCTAAATTCGATAAGCTGGGGTCCTATCCATCATTAGTTCATAACTCCGACATGTCCACTCATTGTGGCCCATCGATCTACAGAAATTAGGGTACAGTTGCTGCGGAGTCTGGGTATATGTCTACAACAGGTGACAATTGTCCATTGTGTGCTTTCCTCACACCTGACAAATCACGCACCAGAGTGCAGGCCCCACACTTGGCCCTGCTTGTGCCTCTGGTCTCAATGGCATTGGTCCCCCTCCCGCCAAATAGTTTTCGAATACAGGACAGTGATCCCTATCGTGACCTTGGCCTTTACATTTTATACACCACACTTCCTCACGCACCTCTGGCTGGGGTGCCCTATCCTACTTCAAACTTTGCATCTCCAAGCATAGGTTTTGTAGTTGCATGTGGATTTGTTGGACTCCCAACCCTGGATCCTGTATCAGTGTTTCATGTAATCTCATCGCCATTTCCAATGCCTCTGCCTGGGTTGTGAGCTTCTGTTGTGACAGTGCCATCCTCAAGTGCAGTGTCAAAGATGCCACAAACCACGCACTGTGCTGCGCATTTGTCAGTGTCATATTAGCCTCACTGATCATACTTTTCAGCCTCTGATCTAGATCCCAGGGGGTTTCACCTGGAAGCATCGCAATCTCCTTGAATCCGATGATTGACTGCATCTCCGATTTCAGCCGGCTAAACTCTTTGTTCAATGAAATCTGAATCTCCGTTATTCTGAAATTCAAGTGATCATTTGAGTGCTTGATATACCAAGTCAGCGCGTGATCTTGCAACACACTTACCAATGTGTCCTTATTAATGCTATCATCCATAACCTCGTGCACTTCCCACACCGCTCTTACTAGGAACCAAAACTGATCTGCGTCTTCGTTTCCTACTCCTCTGAATACAAGAAACTTCATCACGCTCACCATGCTAAACTGTTGGTTTGGTGGAGGCAGAGTGGGCGAAGTTGGAGGTGAAGAAGGTGATGGGAGTGGTGGCATTATCAGAGATGATAACTGCAGAATGTGTTGCCCGATCAAACTAACTGCACTCCTCAGAGAAACCCAAGCACGCTCTTCCTCTATTGAAAAATGTGCAACATGAAATGCTAAATTTAGAATGTGCTAAGAATAGACCTGCTAAAAATAGCATGTATAAAAATATCAGTTGGGCCAGTGAGGTCATTGGCCACATTGGGTGAGAGGTGAAGCCGCTAAAAATGGAAAGTTCTAAAAATAGCATTTCTGGGTCCTTTCCTACTTTTAGCAGTCCCTGGTCTAACTATAGGAAGTAAAAATGAATTTGGTCTTAACAGCAGTTTAGAATATTAATTAATTAATCTCTATGAGTTTAATTAATTATGGAAAATTAAACTTGAAGTCTTTGTGAGATCATGCAATTATTTTCTCCCTTGATTTAGGAATTTATCCCTTAATTAAAGGAGATAAGGTTCAGTTCTATAATGAGAGAATCAGTTGACTTAGTTTTACTTAGTCAAGTCTAGTTAGATTATTTTAACAAGTTGTTAAAATAATGAAATATAGTTTGTTAATGCTTGCATGCATGTGACAACTATTATTTCAGATAACTGAGCATTCCCTCATGGATAATTGATGCATGTCAGTTCAGACAGAGACCCAGTTGAGATCAGATGAGGGACAGTGGACTATCAGATGCTTGGATATTTCTAGTAAGTATTCCTTGCATGGAGAAGGATCTATTATAGGAGATTGGAGGACTTGTGGCCTATATATTGAGGCCTAGGTAGTCCATGATTTTCATCTTCTGATTGAAGATCATCATGATCTTCTGATTACAGAGAGATCAGGATAGCTATTGAGCTGATTCTTTTTGTATGAGGATCTACACTTGATTGATAATACATTGTTGGGATTTTATGCTGGTGCTTTCCCCTAGATATATCTTGTGTTATGGATGATTGATTTCTTCTTATCAGTTATATGTGTTCTTATTGATGTTGCTCATGGTTGATTAAGCTTCCGCTAAATTGTTTGTAGAAGTAGATCAAGTGTTTTACTTTAGTACATTGCATTACCAGGTTGATCTACAGGTGGGAAATTTCTACATGGCATCAGAGATAGCCAAATTTTAGAAAAAAATCTAAATGGTATCAGAGCATAGGTGATCAAGGAGAGAACAGTATACTGAGAGGAGATTTCAAAGTTTTGAGTTTTGGGCTGAGAGTTTGCAGAGCAAATATGAAAATTTCTGTACAAAATTTTCAGAAACAAATAGCAGATTTGGATTCCTTGTGGAAAAATACCCAAAAAATAAAAAATAAAAAAAATTGGCTGAATCAGAGTTCAGATGAGGGAGATATCGTTGATTTAAAATCAATTATTTTCTAGAAAATTTCATGACGGCGAGAAAGTGGAAATAGATTAGTGTGCTAGCCAAGAACCTGTATGCACTTGAGGTACAAGATGCATGCAAAGCCTTGAGGAGCAAGGCAAAGGTTAGAGACTTGGTGGTTGAGAGGGAGAGTATATTACCTCTCAACATGCAGAGCCAAAAGAAGTCTCAGACAATTGTGGAGGAGCCACGATTGGTGCAGCAGCTTCAGGAGGTTGTGGAGCAGCCACAACAGGGGAAGCTGAATGGAGATCAAGTAGAGACATATACTCATGCATAGACCTCCAGTAAGGAGAAACTTCAAGCCAGGTGGGCAGAGGGATCACATGCAGCCATACCTCTAGGTAGGAGGTGGGGCGATATAGAGTGATCGTCCTAAGGATGAGGGGCAAGATCCTTGAGGTACCCAGCCTCTTGGATGATACCTTGCTACGGGAGCCATGATGTGGAGTAGCAAGAACTGACTGATTGGGTAGAGACAGATGCAGATGGAGAGGCAGAGAGAGTGACAGTGCAGGGAATCCCAAGACAGCACATAACTAGCAGGCTACAGCAATACGAGAGGCACAAGTGTTTTGCATAGTGCTAGGTGGCATAGAGAGGTGTGCAATGTTGCGAGATGCATGGAGATGTTGCAGTAGCACAGATATCAGAGAGGGAGCACTTCTCAGTAGCAAGTAGAGCTTCAGCATCAGAGTATGTTCCTATCCCAACAGAGTGGTCAGTTGGGAGTGCTTTTGTTCCAAGTGTTGTTGGAGCAAGTGGACCAGGTAGATGTGTTGCATGCTGAACATTCCAGAGTCACAGGATCGAGTTTGAGAGAAAGCCTTTCTTGTTAAGAGGGAGTGTTGAAAAATGTGCAACAAGAAATGCTAAATTGAGAATGTGCTAAAAATAGACCTGCTAAAAATAGCATGTCTAAAAATAGCAGTTTTGCCAGTGAGGTCATTGGCCACATTGGGTGAGAGGTGAAACTGCTAAAAATAGAAAGTTCTAAAAATAGAATTTCTAGGTCCCTTCCTATTTTTAGCAGTCCCTGGTCTAACTATAGGAAGTAAAAACGAATTTGGCCTTAACAGAGGTTTAAAATATTAATTAATTAATCTCTATGAGTTAATTAATTATGGAAAATTAAACTTCAAGTCTTTGTGAAATCATGCAATTATTTCCTCCCTTGATTTAGGAATTTATCCCTTGATTAAAGGAGATAAGGTTTAGTTCTATAGCGAGAGAATCAGTTGACCTAGTTTTACTTAGTCAATTCTAGTTAGATTATTTTAACAAGTTGTTTTTTTTTTTTTTAACAAAGTCGGATACTCATATATTATAAAAGCCTGCGATACAGAATTCTAGAACATAGGGAAAAAGGATCTGAGAGCTGAGGATCAAGAGCAGGTTCGCAGACCCGGATTCCTCGCTGCTTCTCTTGATTAAACACAAAGACAAATACAAATGGCTATATTGCCTTACAAAGGATCCACCAATCCAACAAAATTTACAAGGCATATCTTTTAAGGGAAATGAGGCATGGCTGAGTCATCAGGAAGCGGAGCTTTCCTGATGCTTGCTTTAGTTGAAGCTTCGGCCTGGTAACTTTGAGTGAGGGAGCGGATGTGTTCAATGGCCTCTTCTAAATGGCTGCATCGTTCCTTCAGCGATTCGATCTCTATCTTTCTTTTTTCCAGCTTCTTGCGCTTTGAGTTCCTATCTGCCATGCGCTGCGGACGTGAGACTGGCTCCCGATGAGAGTTGAGAGGTTCTGAAGGCTGCCGACGCTTATGACTAGCACAGAGGAGGTTCCTTGGAGAGCCGCGATCTGTGAGAGTTCTGAGGACTGAGATGCAATAAATAGGAGGAGGCCTGCTCTTCAGAGACGTGATCCGATGCTGAGGAGGCCCGAAATTGGGGATAGGGCAGTACTTTGGAGTTTCGGTTCTGCCATAAAACGTGCTGGAGGGATGTGCTCTGTCTTTTTCCCTTAGAGTGACTGCGCTACCTGGGATATGCTTCAGAGTGAGGAGGATCGTAATGATGCAATCCTGATCCTGAGAGCTGATATGGATCCTTTGTTGCCAGATTATGATGCCGAGAAGAATCATGGGGCTGCAAATGGATTTGAGGAGATATTCGATGCGATGGGTATTGTGCC
Organism: Pinus tabuliformis; assembly: GCA_031772625.1. Taxonomy (NCBI): domain Eukaryota; kingdom Viridiplantae; phylum Streptophyta; class Pinopsida; order Pinales; family Pinaceae; genus Pinus; species Pinus tabuliformis. The sequence continues at coordinate 198,077,596 of CM062816.1, forward strand.
TGAGGTGACTTTTTCCTTTGGGAGTGGAGGAGGTGATTGACTCTTTAGGGGATGTCTTTTCCATAGATTGCCTCATTCTCTCTTACCTGTCCTACTTGTCTTCTTGATGCTTGATTTGCTTGTACATCCGCCTCTGTGTTATTACCTCTTAACACATGTTTGTATGTGACTTTGCCCAGGACTTTGATGTTTTCCATTATCCTATGTCTGATGTTATTCAAGGCCATCTGAATGAAGTCTTTCCCTGTGGTCATCGCCGTAATAATAATTGCTGAATCACCAATGATAAGGAGATTCTGGAGACCAAGATTCCTAGCTATTGAAGTTCCCAGGAGAAGGCTGTAGGCCTCAGCTTTATTGTTTGTCATTTTGCCTAAGCCCCACTTGTAAGATGCTATTATTTCCCCTTGTGGATTTTTGATGATCCCGCCCGCTCCCGCTTGTCCCGGATTATTCTTTGAAGCGCCATCAAAGTAGAGGACTGGTCTTCTTTGGTTTTGTATCCACATACTAACTTCATCCTTTGTCCCTCTAAGCTTCCATTCCGGATTGCTTTTCCCTGAGCTTAATCTTTCTCTTAGTTTTATTTCATACTTAAATTTGTTCATCCAATCTTTTAATCTTGGATCTGTCTCATCCAAATCCTTCTGAGTTATACCATTTGTTTCAATAGTCTCGGAAATGAGTGCTGTTGTTTTTGCCAGGATGCCAGATATGCTTGGTTTTTCGTTGTTAAATATGCACTTGTTGCGGGCAAGCCAAATCTGCCAGCAGAGATTTGAAGGAATGCTGGTCCAAAACCTTGAAGCTAGGGTCCTGCTTTTTTTGTTTTGAGGAAGATTTTTCCCCCAAGTTTTCTGTAGAAGAGTGATCTGATTAGGTAGATCGCCTGAGGTAATTGGACTTGTGAGGAGTTTCCAGCAGGTTCTAGCGAAAGGACATTCTATGAAGATGTGATTGCTGCTTTCCTCCGCGGACCTGCACAAGCAACAGATTGAGGGGCCTTGGATGCCTTTCTTTCTGAGATTCTCTGCTGTGAGAATTTTACCCTGGAGAAGGGTCCAATTGAACACTTTAATCTTTGGCAGACATTCGGGCCTCCACACAGCTTTGTGTAAGGACCAGTTATTGATTGCTGAGGCGTTCTGAAGAGCTTTATAACCTTCCTTAACCGTGTATCCTCCCCCATTAGGATCCCATATGTATTTGTCCTCTGACAGCTTATGAGTAGGCGCTGAGCCAATAAGGGAAGTCTTGAGCTCAGCCCATAGATTTGTGAGGCCTGTGGGGAGATTGAGAGATTTCCATCCGATCCAGCAATTCTGATCCCAAAGAGATAAATCGAAGAGGGTATTGTAGTTTGCCTCTATCAACCATCTTTGAAGAGGCCTGAAATTAGGAAGAGTTTCCCTAGCGTTTGATCCCATTATCCTATCATTCCAGATGTTGATATCCCTGCCATTGCCCGGAGCCCTGGAGATGTGGGTTTTGAATTGAGGGAGCGATTTTTTGATTAATTTCCAGATGGGTGTGCACTGTCGGTCTATGATAGTTTCTGAGAGAATGTTACTGTTGGCTCCATTCAAATATTTATTTTTAATTACCTCTTTCCACCAGGCTTTTCTCTCATTGAGAATTCTCCATATTAATTTGTAGCCCATAGCCATGTTTGCAAGTCTTGGGACTCTGATTCCAAGCCCGCCCTTCTCTATAGGGAGAATGACCTTGTCCCACTTTACCAAGCTAAATTTTTTTGTATTTTGCTTTCCTCCTTGCCACAGAAAGCTTCTGATTATCAGCTCCATATGCTTGTGGATGCTGGCCGGGGCAAGAGTGATTGCAAATTGATAAATAGGGAGAGCTGCGAGGATGGCTTTGATCAGAATTGTCCTGCCTGCTAAATTTAGCTAGTATACTCCCCAGCTCTGAAGCTTTCCTCTCAACTTTTCAATTAACTTCACCCAGATCTCAGATTTAATTGGATCCTTTGCTAAAGGTAGCCCTAGGTACATAAAGTGTGTCCAGTTCCTTTGAGCAGGGATTTCCATTATTAGGGAGATTCTCTGAGTTATGTGTCTAGGGACATTCCAAGTGTAAATCATGCATTTGTTGTTGTTGAGCTTGCCTCCGGAGGCTTGAAGGAAAAGGTCCAAAGCTTTCTTGAATCTTCTGGCTATGATGCTTGAGGCGCCACCAATTAGTAAAGTGTCGTCTGCAAAGAGGGAGTGGTTAATGCCCTTGGTTCCTCTGACTATTTCGACCCCTGTTATTTCTCTTGACAACCACTTTTTTTCTAACTGTAAACTTAAAGTTTCCGCCATGAGAATGTAGAGGAAAGGGGAGAGCGGGCACCCTTGCCTCAAGCCTCTCGAGCTTTTGAAAGCTTCGCATGGCCTGCCATTGATGAGAGGGGCTGTCCAATTATCTGAAATGCATTCCATAACCCTGCTGATGAATAATTCAGAGAAACCAAATCTCTTTAGAACTGCCTTGAGGAATGAGTGGTTTACCCGATCAAAGGCATTTGCCATATCGAGCTTGATGATCATACCTCGTTCCTTTCTGGATATGCTACTCTGAATAGCCTCCTGGATAAGAATAACGTTGTCCGTTATTTGTCTCCTAGGGACAAAACCACCTTGGTTCTCGGAGATTAGAGAAGGGAGCAGATTTTTAAGCCTGTTTGCTAGGATCTTAGTAATGATTTTGTATGAAACATTGCAGAGGGATATAGGGCGGAATCTATCAAAAGATTGGGGATTTGGGTCTTTGGGAATGAGGGCTAGATGGGAGGATTTCATACCACTGCCCATTTTACACTTTGTAAAGAAGTTTCTCGCCACTCTGATGTAGTCCTTTTTTATAATATCCCAGTGAGTTCTGAAGAAGTCCACCGTGAAACCGTCAGGGCCCGGAGCTTTGTCCGAAGCCATACTCTTGATTGACCATTCTATCTCCTCCACCGTGAGCTCTTTGTCCAGATGCGTGTTTTGTGCTTCTGATATTTTGTTTTCTATGATGTTGAGGAATTCCGGGTTGTCAATGTAATGCGGATCAGTTGTTAGGAGGTCTTGAAAGTGTTGTGTCGCTGCCTCCTTGATTTCCTCCTGTTCTATTAAATCTTTTCCGTCCACTGTGATTCTTTCAATGGTGTTCCCTGCCCTCCTAATTTTGAGGCTGTTGTGAAAGAATGAGGTGTTTCGGTCACCCGATTTGAGCCACAGGCATCTCGACTTTTGTCTTTGCTCCTCTTCCTCCCTTCTGTTCTGTTTGTACAGTTCTCTGTACAATTCGTTTTCCTTGACATGATCCTCTTCCGTGTCTTGTCTGGCTTCCTTTTCTTGGTTCCATTGCGTAAGCTTTTCTTGGAGATCTGTTTTCTTTTTATCTTCTTCTCTTGCTTTGTGTCTTGCCCATTGCTTGATGGCAATCCGAAGGTGTTTTATCTTGGTTTCCCAAACATAATGCGGGGAGCCTGAGATTTCTATTGCCCACTGATCTTTTATCAAAGATCTGAAATCCTCATTGCTGTCCCAAGCTCGGTTGTACTTGAAGGGAAGTGGACCCATATTCTTCCCTCTGTCCAATTTCAACGCCACTGGTTTGTGGTCTGAGATGTAGCCTTGAATGATTAAACTTTGGATGTTTGAAAAGCTGGCCACTATTCTTTCCTGAACCAGGATACAATCCAGCCTTTCTTTGATATTGTTCTTACCTGTTCTCTTATTTGACCATGTGAACCGTCCGTTTTGGGGAGGGATGTCCACTAGATTATGAGCCTGAATGATTTCTTCTAGAGCGTCTCTTGAAGAGTCTGCATAGAAGTTCCCTCCCATCTTTTCTTCTGCATTCCTGATTAAATTCATGTCCCCTCCCAGGATGATGTTCCTTCCTTGGGCATCTATTAGATCTGAAGTGATTGAATCCCAACAGAAAGCTTTATCTCTGAAATGGGGGGGGGCGTAGATATTGTAAATAGTGTACTCTTCTGTCATAGCTGTGTTTTGAATATCTGTTCTTATCCACCATCTATTTTGCCTATGATTTTTAAGTTTCCATTTGTTTTTGTCCAAGATTGTCCCTATGCCTCCTGAGGCACCTGCTGCGCTGGCTGCTATTCCTTCATAGATTCTGCTTCTTTTCAAGCTGTTCTGGAATTCTTGTTTCGTGATTTTGGTCTCCTGTAGTAGGAGAATGTCTGGATGCTCTGATTTGAGAAGATCTCGGACTGCATTTGTTTTAAGGGAGGAGCCCATCCCCCTACAATTCCAGGAGACCAAAATCATCATTTACTATGTTTATAATGGGCCCCTCCTTTCTCTTTCACTTTCTCTCTGCTTCCTTTAGTCTTGTCTAGATAGGTATCCATTGGCTGTTGGGTCCCTGTGGCCATTTCTTTAGCTGCGTTTTCATCCCTTATCTCTTTATTGGATTTCCTGCCTACTTTTCTAGGGGGGTTGGTTGAGGTGCTGTTTTCCTTTGACTTGTTCCTTGTGAGTATTCTTTCTATTGTTGGGGGAGGAGAGGATGGAGGGGGGGAGTCGAGTGTTACCAAGGGAACTCTCGGGGACGGCGGAGGGGAGGGGGGGTCTTCTGCAGACAGGGTTTCGAAAGGGTTGGAAGACGAGGGGAAGGAAGGGCCGGATCCTGAGGGTTGAGAGGGGTTTGCTGAGAGAGTTTTGGATATATTCCCTTGTGAAGGGTTTGATTTTTTCTTCTTGACTGTTTCCCATGTTTCTTCCAGAGCTTCAGTGTTAGTTTCAGATGCATTTAACTTAGATTTATTACATCTGTTAGCAAAATGCCCGTATTCATGACATACCTTACACTTGAAGGGTAGTTGCTCGTAGTCCACTTGCTGTATGTGTGTCCACTGATCGACTTTGAGTTTGATTGCTTCTGGCAGTCCCTTCCCCAGGTCAACTTCTACACATATCCTCGCACAGGCATGCATATTCTCCTTTGGTTCTGATCTGTCAATATATTTCCCCACAGCATTTCCTATTGCTCTCACTGATTCATCTCCCCAGCAATGGAGCGGCAGGTGCGGGAGGTGAACCCAGACAGGCACTGCATTAGGAACATCCATCTCGGGGTCGAAATCGGGGGTCCATCTATTCAGGTATAATCCTCTGGTGTCCATAAAATAGGGCCCATTTCTGAATATCAGATTTCGGTCTTCCGTTGATTCAAATAGAAATGTGAAGAAACCCCTCCCACAAAACCTTATTGCTATCTTCCCTTGGACTATCGAGTTCCAGTTCCTTTCAACCCACCGTTGGACTGTGCGTGGAGATGGCCATAATCTGGTGAACTGGCCTACCAATCCACGTTCTGCTAATGCCACAGCTGCTCTTCTCGGGAGTGCTGGAGGGAGTGATACTTCCGGGATCTCATCCAGCTTTTTGATGAATCTTGAGGCTGTAGGTCTGATTCTGTCCGAAGAGTTCTCTGGAATAAGAGAGGCAAAGGATTTTTCCAGTTCATCTTGTTCCTGATCAGGGGGATCCAATGGAGGCATGATTGCAGCACCACCACCTCTCCAACAGATGGAGAGAGGCCTAGCAGCAGCGCTGCCAGGCGCTGTCGCTCAGAGGAGTCAGGTCCAAAACGAGGCAGAGGCCCCGTGGAGGGCAGAGAGAGCAGGAGGCTCGGGGAAGGGAGGGGCAGGAGGCCCAGGGGGAAAGAGGAAAGCGAATCCTAGCAGCCACGCTGCCAGGCGCAGGCTCACAGAGCGGCTAGGTCAGAGGGCAGCCATGGGCGAGGAAGCTCCAAGCGCGCGATCATTTTAACAAGTTGTTAAAATAATGAAATATAGTTTGTTAATTCTTGCATGCATGTGACAACTATTATTTTAGATAATTGAGCATTCCCTCATGGATAACTGATGCATGTCATTTCAGACAGAGACCTAGTTGAGATCAGATGAGGGACAGTGGAATGTCAGATGCTTGGATATTTCTATTAAGTATTCCTTGCATGGAGAAGGATCTATTATAGGAGATTGGAGGACTTGTGGCCTATATATTGAGGCCTAGGTAGTCCATGATTGTCATCTTCTGATTAAAGATCATCAGGATTTTCTGATTATAGAGAGAGCAAGATAGCTATTGAGTTGATTCTTTTTGTATGAGGATCTACACTTGATTGATAATACATGGTTGGGCTTTTATGCTGGTGCTTTCCCCTGGATATATCTTGTGTTATGGATGATTGATTTCTTCTTATCAGTTATATGTGTTCTTATTGATGTTCCTCATGGTTGATTAAGCTTTCGCTAAATTGTTTGTAGAAGTAGATCAAGTGTTTTGCTTTAGTACATTGCATTACCAGGTTGATCTACAGGTGGAAAGTTTCTACATCCTCACTTGCTCATGGTGGTGAAATTAAAGGACTGTTTCCTAACTCTTCGATCCCTTTGTAGACCCTTCCGCTCCGTGTCGTTCCGCTCATTAATGTATTTGCATCACCCGTTTTTCACATAACAACATCTTAATCTAGGTATTCAAAGACTTGATGTACTTGCCTTGCGATCCCTTGAGAAAACGTCTTTCTGCTTCATTGTAGTTGACAGTCATGTCTATCGCAAATTCAGTGATAAACCCTCCTATTATCCGATCGAGCCAATGGTCTATGGCCCACGTGATCTTATCTTCAGATGCCTCTAGCCTGCACACCAACTCCGGAGTCCACACTATCGGTTGATCAAGCTTGCACCTTCCCTGGCTGTTTGCTAGCCTCGCGATCCAATCGTACTGAAGAGAAGGTCACAAAGAAGACCTCATGGATTTTTGTATATATGAAGCAATCCAACCACCTCTTCTCGGATATCTGCGGAGTTTTGTAGTCTTGTATTATGAACTCGTGCAGCTTCTAATCCAACCAATCTTCAATTTCTTTCTTCGTAGGATTCCAGAGTTCTGACATCAGACATCATTTAGGCAGATCCCGATCCCAACAATAGAACCATTTGTTGGCTTATTGGGGCCTAACCTAGGTTCAGAAATGTTTAGCTAAACAAATCTCAAAACTATCGGCCCTTTCCGCAACAGTCCGCGGAGCGAAAACTAAGGTCTCACCCTAGGTAGTATGGGAGGGCACTGGAATGATGTTTCCACACCCTAGGGATGTCTTGATGAGGTCTGGAAGTTAGTGAACCTATCCTATGTATAGCGCTACTCCCGCTCAACCATTTTTTCAGATTATCTACCTTCGCGTGGTTTGGAATACGAGTGCAAGTGTAATTTATCTTTACTATTCTTAATATTAGTATAGATCTTAAATTACTTAAGATGGCTTGATGCTTTTAGTTACCATTTAACATAACAGACATACACGAAATCATAAACCATAAACAGATGCATAAACCAGAATATAGAACAAATACGCAATATTCTAAAACCAACTTATCTTTATTAATGCCTTTATCCAGTTACAATCCACTTCCTGCCCTGCGCACACAGCTACAGGGGTCCGCGCACTTAGCTACGGACTCTAACCAGGTGTCTGTGCACATAGCTGCGGAGCCTCTCTCTCCTATTGCAACCCAAAACTCGGACTTACAGACTCAGATCTAATATCGCCTTCAGACACCCATATCACTTATTACCTTACCAAAAAACTTCCTTTTTACACTTAGAGCCTTGCTCTTATTTGTACATTCCCATGGTTCGCAGACCATGGGTAGGCCGACACATTATAGATTAATTTAAAATATTTTAGGGTGGACTACCCTTAGACTTGACCCATTACAATTTGCGCTCTACACACTTCACGGAGTTTTTACAATACCAATACCCAAAAATGTGGGATTTAAGCCCCAAAACCATTACGCGGGGGGTCCGCTGCCCAACATCCACTCCCGCGCATTTATAACCAAATGTTTGTTAATCAACCTGTTGGATAATTAATGAAATTTCAAACGTTCGGTGCCAAACTCCCACTCCATTTTTCTCTTTATAAACATTGTGTCATACATTTCAATGGTTACGCAGTTAACTTCTACAACCAAGATTATTCTTCAAGCCCGCCTGCTCAACAACTTAGCCACTGTCCCACATTCTAGCAGTCACTTTTCCTATTCGCAAGCACATCTTCCAGGTCCACTTGTCAGTTACCGTTCTCCACTCTGGTAACTCCTTTTATCATTCTGTCATTTACAGTCTGCAATTTTGTTTAACAAAATGCTTCCCAAGGGAAAAACAATTGTAGAGGTTTCAAATCCTCTAATTCACCCACGGATTGATTTCCACCATACTCCATTAGTTGACAAGGATTGAAAAATCATTGAGATTTCTTCTCAATTTGAATTATTTGAAATGTATTGCTGGTGGGAAGAGTAGCTAATTGACCAGAGTGATGAAACTGGGCTCTGGGAATCCCAATTACCCCACTATATTTTTCCACAAATACACAAAGCTCCAGAGTTTGTGAGAAAATGACATGAATACTATGATCCCAGCTAGAGAGCCATTATCTCACCTACTGGAGAAATCCTTTGTCCCATTAACGCTGATTCAATTGAGAAAATGTTGCAAGCCCCTGCCAAAACACCAACTCATCCATTTTCTCATGAAAACCTGATAGAAGCTTATAAAAAACTAGACTTTACCAAGAGATCCCAGACCCTGGAATTGTTTTTAGCAATTTGTAGTCCTTTACCAAAGAGAAATCCCCCTTATGATTCATCTATGTTTCCTAATAGAACCAGGCATATTACTACTATCCTATCCTATTTTCTTGGTTATCACTCTGATCAGTCTATCAATGAAGCCATTCTTGGTTTCTTATCCATGTTTTCTTCTGACTCTAAGCCTATTGTTATTTATGATTTCAATCATTTCATAGCAGAGACCATACATGAGCAGTTTGTCAAATTTAACATAGAAGAATTATTCAAGTATGCTTTAGTACTTGTGTATCTTTTTATATATTTTTAGGGAGACAAATTCCCATTTCCTTTACATAAACTTGATGAAGAAGGACAACAGCAGTCAGTGACTTTCTGGACTTCAATGGGGATGAAGGAGAAAGAAGAATTTACATACAAGCAGTTCATAGAACTATTTATTCATCCAGCCCTCAGCCTTATGATAAGCACTCCATTATCAAGGATCAATGAGGAGATTGTCAAAGAACTTTAGTTCATATATCAAGCTACAATAGGAGATTGGTATTGCTACCAAAACTACACAGAAATCAGGGTTTCTGGTTGTGAGCTTCCACCCTACAACTTCCAAAGTACCTCCCTGTTAGAATCTTTGCACTGGAGTACTTGAGGCAAAGATTGAATGCAGATGAAGTACATTTTGTAGCTGCCAAAAATAAATCGTAATTTAAGATCAAAGCTCAAGTTGGTCCCTTTATTTGTAATACCAGGACAACAGGGGAGGAAGTAGATAAGCTGTTAAAAGAAATGAAATTTTCTCTCAGTTTCTCTTGGTCATATCACCCATTCGGAGTCATCTCCAAACTCAAGGTGGAAAATAAGTTCACACCATATCATCATACAGCTAGGCCTAAGATAGAACAGTTCAAGAATCAGTTGGAATGGACAAAGAATACCCTCGAGGAGGTTGAGGAGTAAGTAGTCTCTACATCAAATATGTAAACTCCCGTTGCACAAGAAAATACTACCAAGAGAGGGAGGGAAGAACAATCTTCACCAGAAACAGAGGCAACAAGCCAAGGCCTCAAGGTCTTTCACAGGAAAAAGAAACAAAGGGTCTCTATGAATATTGATTCACAGTCTGGTGAATAGACTATACAATCTCCAACTCAATCTACAACTTCTCATGAACAGTAGATAGTCCAAATTGTTGGAGGCATTCCAAAGAATAAAGACGAAGACATCTTCCATGTCTTTAGTGAAATCAAAATAAATAATGAAGAATTGAAGTTAAATACTTACACCTAGCTCTGGAAGCATTCTTCTAGCTCTCAAGCCATGCTTCTTTTAGTCTTTGACTCTAAGAAGGGGAAGATGCAAATGGCTTTCTTGCAGGCCCAATTTCCTCAGCCCAAGACTACAACATAATACTAGAAACACACTTCTTTTGAGTTCAATGTCCAGGATGTGCATCCAATTGATCAAATTAAGATGCACAAACAAACTGGAAAGATGATTGCTTCAACCTTGACAAACACTGCTATGATTTTGTCAAAGATGTAGGTTACATTGGCCAACATTCAGTCACAATTAAACTTGGAGAGGGTCTCCTAATTAGCAAAGGATACCAAGATTCAATCTTTGGAAAAGCTAGTGCTAAGGATGGGATATGATCCCTCAAACATAAATGTTGTAGAGGAGCTCATTAAGAAAAATAACACTAAAGTTGCAGCACTAAAGAAACAGCTGAAACTACAAGCATATGAGGATCCAATGGCCAAAAAAATTGAGGAGACAAAGACTCAAAAGTTAGACATGATGAAGCTCATCATAGAACAGAATTTACAAATAAAACAAATGGAGGAGCAGATGGAGAAATTGTTTAAGGAGAAGGAGGAAGCTATCAAGAACATTCAAACTTCAATGGATGTAGTCTCTCTTGCAGCAGTTCCCATCACCAGAGTTTCTACTTCAGCCACTACATCAGCAACATGTATAGCAGAAGGAGCTGAACAGCTTACTAAAGCTGTTCAGAACCTGTCTATCCAGACAGGAGAAATCAATAAACTAAAGTATGAACTCAAAGAATTATGGCTTATGAAGTCTATATCAGAGAGTTCACACACAACTGAAACAAACAGACTCAAAGGCCAAGTGGAAGTGTTGAAGAAAGAACTTATAGATTCATTCATAGGAAACAAGTTGGGTTTAGCAAAAGAAATTATGTGGGAAGAAATCATAGAGGCAATCAAGGATATTTGGCCCTCCATTAAGATAATATTCAATCAAAAATATATCTTTGAAAAAGCTCAGGAAGCAGTGTAATCCATCACTAGGCAGCTGGAGGATGCGAGAGACTGCCTTTGATATAATCAAATTCCTTAATTCAAAGGATGAATATGAGCTTGAGGAGTTAAGGATAAGTGACAAAACTGCAACAATATTAGAGGTAAATAAGATTATCAAAATCTCATCCTTCAGCTAAAGAAAAGTGCAGCAATGTTTATAACATAGTTCAGATATTTTCAACAAGATTGAACCTTTGGTCAGCAAAGGTTTACCTTCTATGATGGTTATTAATGATAAATTGATGCCAATTGAGGATTATGTCAAGAAGTTAATAGAGGTGGGCACCCATGTAGCTTCAGTAGCCAATATCGAAGGATCAGCAACACCAACTCTCATAGTAAAAACACTCAGGGATTCTTTCTTCATCCTGGATGAAATCAAAAATATATTTTTGGTAAAACCCACTTTTACTAAATACACCGAGATGGATGAAATCTACAGGAGGGTAACAAATATTTCTATCCTAGATAAGAAACACTAGGAAGATTTAGCAAATTTGCTTGATTAAGGATTATTGAACAACATTTATTTTTCGAGGTAACAGTTAGCCAACTTCAACCACTTTTCACCTTTTTCAGTAATAGTCATCAAACAACGCAGCACCAAAGTAGTGCCAAATCATTAGATAGTTTCATTCTTTATTGTTTTCACCTTTTTCAGTAATAGTCATCAAACATCGCAGCACCAAAGTAGTGCTAGATCATTAGATAATTTCATTTTTTATTGTGTAAATAATCTATTTTTGTAAAAGCAGTTCAGGATATTTTTCGTCCTACTGTTGTATAAATAACTCTTCATGAGTTATTCAGGGTTTCACCCTTGAAGAAGCATTTCTAGACATCTGATGTAATTAATCATTCTAGATCATTAATACAAAGCAAAGGATTCTGAATTCTGTTTTACACAGTTTGTGTTTCCTGTAAGTTTTTCCAGTGTCATTCATTATGTTTTTTCTTCATATACTTGTGTCTTGCATAGATAACTAGGTAGGAATAATTGTATTTCAATATATTCCTATAAGCTTTCTGAAGTGATAATCTATAAAGAGAATGAATTAATGGATTTTTTGTTTAATTAATTCCCTCAAAATTAATAAATCATCAGCATCTTTTGTAGGCTCATGCGTATTTTCTCAAACATTTAAACATAGTTTAAAGGTTTTCATACTTATTATTATTTAGCTTTCATTTTGAAAACTGTGGCAATCATATTACTTTTGTTTCTGCTCATCATCATAAAAGCTTTTTCACTGTGTAAATATGTATAGCAACCCTATGCTGAGATATTGATATTATTCAAGAGGTTAGGCACATCAGTTCTATATCTATTTCATCCATTGGTCTCCCAAATTAAAACAAAACCCCCAAAAAATTTATCTTAGATGCTCTGGCATAATAGCTAACAATTATTATCTCAAAGATACAACATCAAACTGGCACCATTGCTGAGGACTCGAATTTCATTCATTTTTCTTGGGGCAACGATATGTACTCTATTCCTTTAAGGTGATTAAAGCTTTAGAAAGGTTAAAATCCTTCACCTAGCGACTCCACTCCCCCAAACCGGCACCTTTTAAGCACACCAAATCTTGTTCAGAGGCTGACTTAGATGATCCTCTGTCAGACCCTGAAAAAATTATGAGAAAATCAAGTTCTAAAAGGGGACATCAACCCTCTTATTCTTCCTCTTCAGTCTTTCACTCTAAAGATTTAGCATCATTTGATCCTTATAGTAACATTCCATCCAATCCAGATTAATCCCACCTATCACCTAGGGTTGTCGAACTCTTAGACAGGGGAGTTGATTTTAAATAAACATTCCTTATTCATTCATTTAAATCTCATCCAGAACCCTCACTACCACCAGGATCACCTAAAACTGAGTCTAATTTGGGTGTTAATTTACCAGAATACAAACCAATACATTTCATATCCCCTACCACTTATTCATTTCCTCCCACTTTCGGACAACCTCAAGCTTCTACTTCTGAACAACCTAAAGAGACCTTCTCTAGGTATTCAAATCCACTCTTTGAAACAAAGGAGGGTAGTCATCCACAGGTCCAGAATTTAGTTCTTAAGATTCCTTTGAAATCATTCAGGAGAACCCCTCCTTCTTGACCTCCAAGTAATTCTTCACCCCCTCAATCACCTTTTTAAACCTCTTCTTCATCTTCTTCAACTTCTTCAACTTCTTCATCCACATAAACACCTCATACACCACCTCTCACTATGGCTTTCCAACCTATTAGACAGGCTAGATATGCAGCTTTAGTCTTACCTCCTAATCTCGATGCACTCCCAGCTAGATACTTGAAATACCTTCCCAGTTATAATGGAGAAGCCGGTCCCTCTGCTGAAGACCATCTTCAAGCCTTTTTAGACTTTGCAGATAACATGAATATTGAACAAGAAAATGTTCACATGAGGTTGTTTGTACAATCACTTCAAGGAAATGTAAGAATTTGGTTTAGGCACTTACCTACAAATTCCATTAAAAATTGGGAAGAACTTACAAACATATTTAAAAACCAATGGGGTGTGAAAAAAGATCCTCTTTACTTTCCCACTAAGTTTGATGAACTTAAAAGAAATTTTGGTGAACTTGTATCATACTTTATCAAAATATTCTATAAGCTTTATCATAAAATTCCCCCTGATTGTAAACCCCCTGTAGTAGCAGCAAAGTCTAGATTTTCTAAATCCTTTGATGATGATTTTGTTGTTATGTTGAGAGAGAGAACTTCAAGAACTCTTGAAGATATGCAAACAAATGCTATTGAGGTAGAAGAAAACAGAGCTGCTTCAACTTCTTTGAAAGCTAAAGAGGAAAAGGCCCAAAGAAAACTCAAATCGATACCAGAGGCTTCTAGTTCCTCTAAGACTAAAATTGAAGATTCTAAAATAGATGAAATAACTTCTCTTCTTAGAAATCTATCTAATAGAATTTCCAAGATTGAGACTCAACTTAGGACAATTCAACAAATGGTTACCAAACCCCAAAATCAAAATCAAGGTCAGTATAAAATAAATCTACAATTACAAATTCTTCAAAGACCTAGTAATGATCAGCAGATTCCCACTCCTTTTTTGATAGATGATCAGCAACCTGATGATAATACTATGACCATCACTAAAGATATAAATAATCTTTATACTTCCTCTGATCAAATAGTTATTATTCCTCTTACACAACAAAATCAGGTTCAGGAAGATCAAGAATCTTCACAGGTTTCTAAATACCATGCCTTCTCTGAATTTTTAATTGTAGAGTTGAACAAAAGATATGACCTTAGGCCTAGACCTGGCCCTAGATGACCTCCTAAGGAAACTCTAGTAATTGAACCTCGTGCCAAAACTGCTCAAACTCAAACAAATTTTATTTGACCATTAGAACAGTCAATTGATACTCCTCAAAATAACAAAATTTCTTTGACTACATTTAATGCTGAAAAAGAGTTAGAAAGAGTTAAAATCCCAATTCCTCTTTCAGAACTTTCTAAAAACCATGGGTATAAAAATCAGGTCTCCAAATGGATACAAAATACCTCAATTGATGTTGAAGGTGATATCATCAGTCTTCAAGATGAAAAACCAACAGTTGTTTTTGGCCCTAGCTTAGATATGATAGATGAAATACTGCCTCCTTTCTATGTAACTCTCAAGACAAATGATTCCATGTTGTATAACTGTATTCTTAATTCTAGAGCATCACATAACTTCATGCCAAAAACTATCATGGATCATTTGAAACTTGACATAACTAGATCCTATCATGACATGTACACCTTTGATTCTAAAAGGGTGCCTTGCTTAGGATTGGTTAAGGATTTAGTAGTCACCCTTGCCCAAATCCCAGTGAAAAGTGTAATACTTAATATAGTTGTCACAAATATCCCTCCCAAATTCGGAATGCTCCTTTCTAGGTCTTGTTGTGCCAAATTAGGGGGAACTCTTCAGATGGATATGTCTTATGCTACTATTCTAGTTTATGGGGGAGAACAACTAAGATTATATAGAGAGGTGAGATTTGTGCACACTATTTGCAAAATAGACTAGCCAAGGAACCATCCCATTTATGCAATTGACCAAGATTTTGGTTGCTTTCAACTCTCTTCAAACCATGTGCATGAAACTCAAGTTAAAATTGAAGATGTAATTAAAAGTCCAGCACCAAATCAAACTGATATATGGAAACTATTTTTTTATGGCTCCTATACAAAAGATGGATCAAGAGCTGGAGTAGTTTTAATTTCACCAGAAAAAGAAAGCATTACCCAATCATGTAAGCTCAACTTCGAAGTTACAAACAATGCGGCTGAATATGAAGCTTTCCTTTTGGGATTGCAATTAGCAAAAAGGTTAAAGGTTCAAAACTTAAGTGTTTTTACTGATTCAAAACTTATTGTCAAGCAAGTGAGAAATATTTGCCAAACTAAACACCCCAGACTTAGGTCTTACCAAAATGAAGTTTGGGATTCAATTGAAAACTTCTCTGATGCTTTTAATTTGACTTATATTCCAAGAGATCAGAATATTCATGCAGATGCCTTAGTTGTTTCTACTAGTTCATTTAAAATTCCTGATCATACTAATTTACTCTACCAAATACAAGTCAAATATAGACCATCTATCCCATACAATCTAAAACACTGGTAGATATTTGAAGATGATGAACATTTGAAATCTTTTCTACAAGTTGTAGGTCAATTTTCTGTTCTACAAATTGATGAAGATAGATCCGAAATAAATGAAAATACAAGTGGGAATTGTATTTGAGATTTCAGTTCAAAAATTGTTGATCATGATATTATTCAATTGTCTAACAATTTTATTCGCAAAGGCTTGATACCTTTAGAAAAAAAATTTGATCAAAATGATGTCCTCCAAAATCCTCAGTCCATTTCTTCAGAAGAAGACATGGAAGAAATTAACATTGGAACAAATGATGATGTCAAAAGCATCAAAATCTGTGCATCTCTAGACCCTGAGATTAAAACTCAATATCTTAAGTTACTTCAAAATTACAAGGATGTTTTTTCTTGGACCTATGCTGATCTAAAAACCTATGATACTTCATTAATGCATCATAAGATCCCTTTGAAGCCAGAAGCAATACCTTATCAACAAAAACTTAGGAGGATTAATCCAGCCATTCTACCAGATGTAGAAAAGGAAATTAAGAAAATGCTAGATGCTCAAATCATTCTCCCTCTTAGATATTCTAATTGGGTTGCAAATTTAGTTCCTGTTAGAAAAAAGAATGGAGAAATCAGACTTTGTGTGGACTTTAGAAATTTGAACAAAGCATCATTAAAGGATAATTATGCAAAGATTGTAAAAGATATAACTGACATGCTCCGAAAGGATCATGAAATTAAATGGACTGTCTCTCCCTGGCATGCATTTGATCAGACAAAGAAAGCTATCTCTGAGGCTCCTACCTTAGCCAGCCCTGATTTTACTAAACCATTCAGTATCTTTTCTTTTGCCTCTGAAACAACCCTTGCTGTTATTCTATCACAAAAGAAAGGAGATTCCCATGACCAGCCCATAGCCTTTTTCAGTAAGGTTATGAGAGATGTCGAGCTTAAGTATGACATAATCAAGAAGCAATCCTATGCCCTCATTCAAGCCCTGAAATATTTCAGGATGTATGTCCTACATTCACTTATTACTGCTTATGTTCCTAATGGTGCTGTAAAAATCATTTTAATCCAACTTGAAACTGATGGGAAAAGAGGTAGATGGATCACTCAAATACTTGAGTTTGATCTAACTATCAAAACTACAAATCTAGTAAAAGGCTAAGGATTAGCCAATCTTCTAGCAGAATCCAACTACAAAGTGATTGGAATCAATTCTATTTTAGAAGTACAAGGGAAGAACTCATAAGAACCTTCTATCCTTGCACAAGGGAAGAATCCACAAAAACCTTTCCTAATTTTACAAGGGAAGAATCCACAAGAAACTTCTCTTCAGCCTGAAGAAAAGAATCCATAAGAACCTTTACCTTTAGATCAGATAAGCCCTTTACATATTGATGACAAATTTCTATTGTCAGATTGGTATCAAGACATTGTAAATTTTCTACTCCATTTTGAATGCCCAGCATCATTCTCCAAAGCCCAGTGTAAAACTCTTAAATTGAAAGCAGTCAAGTATTGCATCATAAATGAAAATTTGTACTGGAAAGATCCACTGAATATTTTGTTATTATGTTTAACAGAATCAGAAACTGAAGGATTCATTGATCAGTTTCATACAGGATTTTGTGGAGGACATTACGCTTGCAGAGAAACAGCATACAAGATTTTAAGGGGTGGATTTTATTGGCCAACATTGTTCTTGCAAGTAGGGGCAAAGGTCAAAGGTTGTGTTCCTTGTCAAATGTTTACTGGTAAACAGAAACTAGCAGCTCTTCCACTAGCACCATCAGTAATCTCAGCACCTTTCCTTCAACGGGGATTAGATTTTGTTGAAGAGTTCCATCCCACTTTAAGTAATCATCACAGATGGATCCTCATAGCAACAAACTACTTCACTAAATGGTTGGAAGAAATTCCAGTAAGAAATGCTACCAATTCAATAGTAATTAAATTCATTGAAGAAAATATCTTATCTAGGTTTGGTTTCCCAACTCAAATTGTCACAGATAATGCAACAGCATTATCTAGTGTTAAAATGATTGAGTTTTGCCAAAAATATCAGATTTTGTTACATCATTCAACTCCATACTACCCTCAAGGTAATGGCCTCGCAGAATCCTCAAATAGAAGTATGGTGAAGGTAATGAAAAAGACCCTAGCAGATCACAAAAAGAGCTGGGACTCTCACTTAGTTTATGTAGTATGGGAAAATAGAATAACTCTAAAAAGATATACTGGGAAATCTCCTTTTCAGTTAGTCTATGGGAAAGATGCTATTTTTCCCACTAATTTGGATTTCCCAGTTTTAAAATTCTTGCAAGACTCAACAAATGAACCTGATGATTTTTCAAGAAGGATAAACCAGATTATTGAACTAAATGAAAACAGAGATGAAGTTCAATACAAATTGAAGAAATATCAGAATAAGATGAAAAAACTGTTTGATAGAAGAGCCAGGGAAAGGGACTTTAGGGAAGGTGACATATTTCTAAGATGGGACTCCAGGAGGGAGGAAAAGGGAAAGCATGGAAAGTTTGATAACCTATGGTTTGGTCCTTTAGCAATTACTGAAGTGAAGGGCAACAACACTTTTGTGCTACAAAATCTTGAGGGAATATATTCCACTTGTCCTGTAAATGGAAGGTTTCTCAAACATTTCATTCAACACTAAGAAGTTGGAATACATTTCATTATAAAAACTCTGGTTTCTTTTACTTTTTAAGTTGTCAGTGAGATTTTTTATAGCAAAGGACTCCATAGCCTAAGGAGAAGGCACATGGATCTGCACGTTCTTTGCATTCTACAGGAGAAAATAGTCCCCAGTTGGAGGCAATGTTGTAGCATTTTTTGGTTTTGATAAGTTAGAATAAATTAGACAAAAAATGAAAATATATTTACAAAATGTTAAGATAAGATGTGGACAAAAAGAATATTGAATAAAAAATGTTAGGAAAATATTTTGATAAATATGTCCATATCAAAGAAAATGTTAGGGTAGATGCCCTAAAAAATGAAGGCAAAATAAAATGTTAGGTTAGACAGAAAAGAAAAATAAATCAACTCTGAAAGTGTTGCAAATCTAAATGCCACTACTTTGTTCTAAATTCAGTTTGAAAAATAATAAGTTGTGTGTAGTTTGTTGAGATGCCACACTAGGTTATTTTATCCAATTATATAGTTGCATCATAATTGGATTTGTTTTAAATTAATTCTCATAGGTAGAAAATAAATTGGCTCAATAGTTTAATCTGAGCCAATGGAGGAAATAAGGTATAGAGATAGATTATTCATAAAAAAAGAAAATATTGGGTTGCTAGTTCAAATGCACTCTAAAAGGATGAGTAAAATGTTAGGAATAGAAGGGTAAGTAGAAATGTGAAAGTTTGAGATGTTGAAATGGTTATTTCCTAAATATCAAAACATTAGGAAACATATTGATCATGGGAGTTCAAATAACCAAAGTTTTAACTTTATGTTATTTCATTCATATCCTATCACTTCTTTCATTAAATCACCCAGACCCACAGTCGTCGCATCTGCCTATCATATCGCGACCCCACCATTCATTCCCCACTCGCACGATAAACTCCCTCCACCTCACCTATCATCCCACACACTCCTCCAAAATCATACGGCCCACACTCCCTTTCGATCGTCATTCGCCGTCCGAAGTTTATCAACCGGGAGTGCGAAATGTGCAGTCTTTAATATTGCCTACATAAACCACAAAAAGTGCCTTTTAGTCTTTCGGGACTAGAAATCCCAAAACCACAAACCACTCTGTCTTACCCCCAAAAGTGGTATCCTTCATAGCCATTTACCGCCACCCCACGTCACCTCCACGTCACGTTCCACTTCATATCTCCCATCCAATCATCTGCCACCTATCTGTTGCCCATTCATTTCTGCTCCCGTGCATTTATAACCAAATGTCCGTTAATTAACCTGTTGGATAATTAATGAACTTTAAAATGTTCGGCGCCACCCTCCCACTCCATTTTTCTATTTATAAACACTATGTCATACATTTCAAAGGTTACACAGTTAACTTCTACGACCAAGATTATTCTTCAAGCCCGCCTGCTCAACACTTAGCCACTGTCCAAAATTCTAGTAGCCACTTGTCCTATTCACAAGCACATCTTCCAAGTCCACTTGCCAGTTACCTGTCTCCACTGTGGTAACTCCTTTTATCATTATGTCATTTATAGTCTATAGTTTCGTTTGACAAAATGCCTCCCAAGGGAAAAACAATCACAGAGGTTTCAAATCCTCTAATTCACCCATAGATTGATTTCCACCATACTCCATTAGTTGACCAGGATTGCAAAATCATTGAGACTTCTTCTCAATTTGATTTATTTGAAATTTATTGCTGGTGGGAAGAGAAACTAATTTACCAGAGTGATGAAATTGGGCTTTGGGAATCCCAATTACCCCATTATATTTTTCCACAAATACACAGAGCTCCAGAGTTTGTGAGAAAATGTGATGAATCCTATGATCCTAGCCAGAGATCCATTATCTCACCTACTAGAGAAATCCTCTGTCCCATTAACATTGATTCAATTGAGAAAATGTTGTAGGCCCCTGCCAAAACACCAACTCATCCTTTTTCTCATGAAAACTTGATAGAAGCTTATAACAAATTGAACTTTAGCAAGAGATCTCAAGACCCTGGAACTGTTTTTAGCAATTGGTAGTCCTCTACCAAAGAGAAATCCCCCTTACGATTCATATATGTTTCCTGATAGAACCAAGCATATTACTACTAACTTGTCCTATTTGCTTGGTTATCACTCTGACCAGTCTATCAATGAATCCATCCTTGGTTTCTTATCCATGTTTTCTTCTGATTCTAAGCCCACTGTTATCAGTCATTTCATAGCAGAGACCATACATGAGCAATTTGTAAAATTTAGCACTGAAGAAGTATTCAAGTATGCTTCAGTACTTGTGTATCTTTTTATATATTTTTAGGGAGACAAATTCCCATTTCCTTTACATAAACTTGATGAAGAAGGACAACAGCAGTCAGTGATTTTCTGGACTTCAATGGGGATGAAGGAGAAAGAAGAATTCACATACAAGCAGTTCATAGAACTATTTATTCATCCAGCCCTAAGCCTTATGAGCAACACTCCATTACCAAGGATTAGTGAGGAGATTTTCAAAGAACTTCAGTTCATAGATCAAGCTGCAACAGGAGATTGGTATTGCTACCAAAATTACATAGAAATCAGGGTTTTTGGCTATGAGCTTCCACCCTACAAACTGCCAAAGTACCTCCCTGTTAAAATCTTTGCACTAGAGTACTTGAGGCAAAGATTTAATGCACATGAAGTACATTTTGTAGCTGCCAAAAAGAAATTGCAATTTAAGCTCAAATCTCAAGTTGGTCCCTTCATTTGTAATACCAGGATAGCAATGGAGGAAGCAGATAAGTTGTTAAAAGAAAGAAAATTTTCTTTCAGTTTCTCTTGGTCATATGACCTATTGGGAGTCATCTCCAAACTCAGGGTGGAAAATAAATTCACACCATATCATCATACAACTAGGCCTGAGAAAGAACAGTTCAAGAATCAATTGGAATGGACAAAGAATACCATCTAGGAGGTTGAGGAGCACGCAGTCTCTACATCAAATATGCAAACTCCCATTGCGCAGGAAAAGATTTCCAAGAGAGGGAGGGAAGAACAATCTTCACCAGCAACAGAGGCAACAAGCCAAGGCCTCAAGGTCTTTCACAGGAAAAATAAACAAAGGGTCTCTATGAATATTGATTCACAGTCTGGTGAATAGTCTATACAATCTCCAACTCAAACTACCACTTCTCATGAACAGTAGATAGTCCAAATTATTGGAGGCATTCCAGAGAATAAAGAGGAAGACATATTCCATGTCTTTAGTGAAATCAAAAGAAATAATGAAGAATTGAAGTTAAATACTTACACCGAGTTCTGGAATCATTCTTCCAGATCTCAAGCCAGGCTTCTTTCAGTCTTCGACTCTGAGAAGGGGAAGATGCAAATGGTTTTCTTGCAGGCCCAAGTTACTCAGCCCAAGACTGCAACACAATACCAGAAACACACTTATTTTGAGTTCAATGTCCAGAATGTGCATCCAATTGATCAAATTGATATGCACAAACAAACTGGATAGATGATTGCTTCAACCTTGACAAACACTGTTATGAGTTTGTCAAAGATGCAGGTTACATTGGCCAACATTCAGTCACAATTAAAGTTGGAGAAGGTCTCCTCATTGGCAAAGGATACCAAGATTCAATCTTTGGAAAATCTAGTGCTAGGGATGGGATATGATCCCTCAAACATAAATGTTGTAGAGGAGCTCATTAAGCAAAATAACACTAAAGTTGCAACACTAATGAAATAGCTTAAACTACCAGCATCTGAGGATCCAATGGCCAAAGAAATCGAGGACACAGAGACTCAAAAGTCATATATGGTGAAGCTCATCATAGAATAGAATTTACAAATAAAACATATGGAGGAGCAAATGGAGAAATTGGTTAAGGAAAAGGAGGAAGCTATCAAGAAAATTTAAACTTCAATGGATGTAGTCTCTCGTGCAAGAGTTCCCATCACCAAAATTTCTACTTCAGCCACTACATCAGCAACAGGTACAGCAGAAGGAATTGAATAGCTTATTGAAGCTGTTTAGAACCTGTCTATCCAGACAGGAGAAATCAATAAACTAAAGGATGAACTCAAAGAGTTACAGCTTATGAAGTCTATATCAGATAGTTCACACACAACTGAAACAAATAGACTCAAAGGCCAAGTGGAAGTGTTGAAGAAAGAACTCACAGATTCCTTCATAGGAAATAAGTTGGGTTTAGCATAAGAAATTCTGTGGGAAGAAATCACAGGGGCAAACAAGGAGATTTAGCCCTCCATTAACATAATATTCAATCAGAAAGATCTCTTGGAAAAAGCTCAAGAAGCAGTGGAATCCATAACTAGGCAGTTGGAGGATAAGCCAAAGACTGCCTCTAATATAATCAAATTCCTGAATTCCAAGGATGACTATGAGCTTGAGGAGTTAAGAATAAGTGATAGAACTGCAACAATACTAGAGGTAAAGAATATTATCACTAAGAAAAATCTCATCCTTCAGCTACAAGAAAAGTGCAGCAATTTTAACAACATAGTTCAAAGATTTTTCAACAAGATTGAACCTTTGGTCAATAAAGGTTTACCTTCTATGATGGTTATTAGTGATAAATTGATGCCAATTGAGGATTATGTCAAGAAGTTAACAAAGGTGGGCACCCATGCAGCTTCAGTAGCAAATTCCAAAGGATCAACAACACCAGCTCTCATAGTAAAAACACTCAGGGATTCTTTCTTCATCCTTGATGAAATCAAGCATATATTTTTGGTAAAACCCACTTTTACTAAATACACCAATATGGATGAAATCTATAGGAGGGTAACAAAGGTTTCTATCCCAAATAAGAAATGCTGGGAAGAATTAACATATTTACTTGATTAAGGATTATTGAACAACATTCAATTTTTGAGGTAACAGTCAGCCAGCTTCAACCACTTTTCAACTTTTTAAGTAATAGTCATCAAACAGTGCAACACCAAAGTAGTGCCAAATCATTAGATAGTTTCTTTTTTTATTTTGTAAATAATCTATTTTTGTGAAAGCATTTCAGGATATTTTTCATCCTATTGTTGTATAAATAACTCTCTTTATTGTTGTATAAATAACTCTCTTCACGAGTTATTCAGGGTTGCACCCTTGAAGAAGCATTTCTAGACATTTGATGTAATTAATATTTTTGGATCTTTAATACAAAGCAAAGGATTCCGAATTTTGTTTTACACAGTTTATGTTTCCTGTAAGTTTTTCCAGTGTCATTCATTATGTTTTTTCTTCATATACTTTTGTCTTGTAGAGATAACTAGGTAGGAATAATTATATTCCAATCTATTCCTATAAGCTTTCTGAAGTGATAATCTATAAAGAGAATGAATTAATGGACTGTTTGTTTAATTAATTCCCTCAAAATTAATAAATCATCGGCATCTTTTGTAGGCTCATGTGTATTTTCTCAGACGTTTAAACATAATTTAAAGGTTTTCATGCTTATGATTATTTAGCTTTCAATTTGAAAACTATGGAAATCATATTACTTTTGTTTCTGCTCATCATCATAAAAGATTTTTCACTGTGTAAATATTTATAGCAACCCTATGCTGAGATATTGATATTATTCAAGAGGTTAGGCACATCATTTCTATATCTGTTTCATCCATTGGTCTCACAAATTAAAACAAAACCCCCAAAACATTTATCTTAGATGCTTTGGCATAATAGCTGACCATTATTATCTCAAATATACAACACATTACACAAATGAACAATTCTTGGATGATACAAATGAAAAGACCTCCTTTCTATATATAGGAGTCTAAGGGGTCATAATATAATCAGAGCCAACATAACAATATTAATGTAAGGGCACAATAATAACAATAGTGGGCTTCTATGGGGCACAATAATAACAATATGGGGACTACATGGGCACAACAATATAATAAGGGGGTTGTACTAATAACAATAAGGGGTTTCACTAGCAATATAGGGACCTAACAAAGACACAACAAAGCATACAATTACAAATAGCATAACCGAAATTAACCTACTTAATAGATCAAGGAGCATTAAGAAAAATGATGAATTAACATACACATTTATGGAAAATGAATCAGCAATTGTATGTATTAATAAAATAAAGGAGGAAACATACAACCAAGCCTTGATGTCAATAAGCTCTCCTTTAGTGAATTTCCAAGTCAAAGCTCAAGCTCTCCAAGCACTCCTTCTCCAAGCCAAATGAGTAGCATGTAGGCACTATCTCAGCATAAGGGTGCAAATAGGCAAAGACCAACCATTTGGGAATGGGAGAGGATGAATATATAGGAAGGGAAAGGGAGTTAGGATCTCTCCAAAGATCTGAGGAGGCCCTCATCTCAAGGAGGTAGTTTATAGGGATAGGAATAAAGGGCCAAGTTGAGAGAACTCAACCTCATCCACGCTGAACAATTTCCAGCTCGTCATTTTGGAAGCCTCTAGATCATGAAACTTCTTGTCCTCTTTGAGAAAATTTCCTTTTAGGGATCATCGTTGGTATCCAAGCCAAAAGCGTGCTAGCATCGTGGGGCTATTATAGTGCAACTAACAACCATCGCGGTTTTCAATGTCAGGGGAGTGATGATGCTAAAATTAGGGCTTTAGATCCCTTTCTTGAGGGTAAGCTTTAAGGCATTTTTCAATCAGTGTTTTAGGGAGGATCTGAGTTGCATACCTGGATGAGTACACTACATGTTAGACATGTTTCATGAACTTCGGGGTATGTCACAGGAAAGTGCAGGAGGTGTGACAAAATACTGTGTAACAAACTTTTACAATTATATTACAAGACATGATTTAAAAAATGTAGCCATGAAAAGCTACTATAGCTAGTAAAACCATCTCTTACTCAACAAAGTGAATGGCTCATCCCCCTATGGCACATTCACTTGTTGAACATCTTCACCATCTGGTTTCTTCATAGGTGATTTCTGGGCATGGAGCATCTTACACGTGGCTCTTTTTTGTCTAACCTCATTGCAGTGAGTACAATGATGTTTTCTCCCATAAACTTTTTGGATCATCTTGGAACGTGTATTCCTTGTGTTGGGATGGGGTTCACTGGGTCAGTTTCGGGACAAAAGGCCAAGTTTTGATGTAAAAATATGTAAAGTCTTCGTGAATTGTGGATGTAGAGTGCGTAGTTAATTAAGAGTCAAAAAGGGTTTCTACCCTCATTTATGTAAACTTGAGTCGGTTTTGGAAGATTTACCGATCATTTGCAGACCATGGGATTGTATAAATAGGTGTGTCTTAGAGAGTCTAAGGCAGAGATAGATGTCTTTTGTCTATGGGTACAACGGAAGGATTCTGGAGAGATAGTGCGGGGAAGTAAGCCTTAGAGGGGGAAAAGGCTCTGCACGTGAGTGCGTAGAGGCCTAGAGTAGTGTCTGTAGCTAAGTGTTCAGACCCCTGCAACTAAGTGCATAGGGAAGTTTTGAGTCTGTAAACTTATACTGAAGATCAATAAAGGAGTCCGTTGGAGAAATTCATAAGTTTTATCTATTTCTTTCTGCTATTATGTTTACAATATATCTTATGGTGAAGAATTTTCTTTATGAATTAATGATGTATTGATGCCTGAATTTACTGGATCCATCTTATTAACTGAATGCAATTAATGTTAAGCGACTATGCAAAGATCATAATAGTTTTTGCTAGGTTTATTGAGCACTTGGGTAGATTTGAGTACATACTAATCTAAGAGTAATCTAAGGTGTGCGTAAGTAGCTAATTTGTCTATTCAGGGTCCGCAAAAGTTAGTCATAGACCTTCCTGAAGGTCTGAAGACCGTTTGAAGAGAATTGTAGTACCAAGCCCTAAGGGCTTATAGATATGTGTGGAGGCATATCTAGGGCATAAAAAGACATCATACTAATCTATGGATGCGGAAACTTGGTTCTAGCATCCTCCCATACTTCTTCGGGTGAGACTTTAGTCCATGCTACGCAAATTGCTGCCGAAAGGGCCACTACTGTAGGGTTTTGTTTGGTGCAACTAACTTTGAACCTAGGTTAGGAACCATTAAGCCAACAAATGGTTTCGTTGTCGAGACTGGGATCTGCATAAAGAGATGTGTGATGTCGCATCACTGGAATCCGACCAAAAAGGAAATTGAGAAGTGGTTGGATAGGAAGATCCATGAATTCACGACACAGGAGAACATAAATTTGTGCCTAACAAAAGAGCAGTGGATGGATAGATATTAGTACACAGAACTACATGAAATTTTCTTTTGTACCTTCTCGATTGAACTATATGAGTGAATAGCTAAATTGGCAGACGACCAAGGAAGGTGGAGGCTTGATGATACAATAGTGTGGACTTTGGAGCTAGTGTGGAGGTTTGAAGCCTCTAGAGATAAGGTCATGTGCATTGTTGACCATTAGCTTGATTGGGTTATAGGAGGATTTGTTACAGAGTTCGCAGTTGACACCTCAGTCAGTTATAGCGAATCAGAGCAACACTTCTTCAAGGGAGCGTGAGGTAAGTATTTAAGATCTTTGAATACCTAGATTAAGATGATCTTGTGGGAAAAATGGGTTATGCCATTGCCTTGATGTTTGGATCTATGTGAAGTGGATGAAGCTTTATAAATCAAGGAAAAGCAGGTCCTGAATATAGCTTGTTGATTGAACCTCCTTCAAGTGACGATGAAGGAGCGGTATAAGCCTCACCATGGAGCATTGTCTAGTTGATAAGGCAGGTTTTTCGATGGATACATCATCCATCCACACCACCTCCACCTTCACCTCCACAACATACACCCTCACCCACACTGCCACTGCCACCATCGTTCAACATGTCGAATACAATGAAGTTTCCAGTTTTCAAGGGCATAGGAAGTGAGGATCCAGATCAGTTTTGGTTTGTTATGAAGGCTGTGTGGACAGAACAACATATTATGGATGATAATATAAAGAAGGCATAGTTGGTTACTGCTCTGCAGGATCGTGCATTGACATGGTACATTAAGTACTGCACTGATAACCCGTTGGCATCATTAGCAGACACTCACACAACTTTGAACAAAGAATTCGATAAGCCTAAGTCTGACTCACAATCAGTAATTGGATTCAAGGAAATCATGATAAGGGCTGGTGAAACACGCTAGGAGTCAGATAAAAAATTGAAGTGTGTGATCCGCGAAACTAATATGCATCTCACAGATAGTCAGCATCGCGAGTGGTTTATAGCCTCGCTCCTGCCCCACCTAAGGATTGCTTTATCATAGCAAAATATAGGAACTCAAGTGGAAGATCTGGAAATCACAATGAGATTGCATAAAAAGTCTAGTCAGGATGCGTCTTTAGGAGTCCAACAAATTCACTCACAGTTGCAGAACCTCTGTTTGGAATTGTAGAGCTTGATAAAAGAAAAGGAGGTCAGGCCAGAGGTGTACGAAAGAGTCTGGTGCCTCAAGTGTAAGAGCAAGGGGCATGATAAAGATCACTACCCTGTCTTCGCGAATTACATTACCAGGGGGGATCGATGCCCCTGAGGCAGGAAGCTCCAGCAGGACCAAGTACGGGGCACGCGCTATGGTGTGCTATTTGTTAGGTGGTTGGAAAACATGTAACGGATAACTATCATTTGCTGCAAAATTTTGTACAGATGCCACAACAATTGTTCTGCGATTTCTGCAAATTAGTGGGCCACGATAAGCGCCACTGCCGTAGCTACGAATTAATGATGGAAAGGGCACCTACGTATCGAATGCAATCAGAAACTTGACCTCTAGATCAAGGAGCTAAGGGAGCACGTGGAGAATATCAGGGGAACTGATGAGGCCAAGAAGGAGGAGGACCTGGTAGAGGTCCTGGATAGGTCATTTTCTATAATTGTAGAACACTAGGGCAATACGCATGGGAGTGTACAAGTCAGACATGCCCGTCATGTTAGAGGAATGCCTTGTTCTGATAGCCAAGATCTAGGAGAAGAAGTCGCAACCTTAGCATCCTACCCATAACTTACAACCATAGCTTACAAATGATGAGGGTCGAGCCCCACAAAGAGGATCCAAATTTGAATATCGTGATGAGAAGCGAGATAACGATTGGTGATGATAAAGGAAAACGACCTGAAGAGGATGGATGGGTACGCAAGGCCCCAGAAAAGGAGGTTGGGTTTGATCTGGAGTGGATGAAGGAAATGTTTATGGAGGTGAAGAAAAGCTTCACTGAGGCCTCTCCCTCAGAAATTAAGGACAAATTGCCAGAAATTGGCATGCCTACAAAGGTTGACCCCTCTGTGCTTACCACTGTCTTGGAGACTTGAATGAAACTATTGTGTGATAGCAAGGCTATGAAAGGGATACAAGAATTGATAAATAAGTGTGTCAGTAAGGAGAATGCTCCTGAGGGACACTGTGTAGTCCAAAAAATTAGTAAACATAAGGCAACAACACAGCGTGAGATGAGACTCACTGCGCAAATAGGAGACTATGAGAGGGACCTGGTTATTTTGGATATGGGATCTGATGTGAACATTTTGCCTAAACATACATGGGAGAGAATGGGGAGACATGCACTATAGTGGTCTTTGATTTAGTTGAGGATGGAAAACCAACAAAATATTATCCCTATGGGACGATTACATGGAGTTACCGTAGATATAGAGGGTGCGAGCGCGTTGGCTGAATTTGAAGTGATAGAAATTTTTGATGACATCAATCCATACCTCGTGCTCCTTTGAATTGATTGGGCTATTGATATGAATGGGGTAATCAATTTGAATAAGCAGACAATGTCGTTCGAAAAGAAATCACTCTGTGTTGTACTACCATTGGAACCTGCAAAATGACCGCGCTATACTGAATTGATCTGTGACTATGAGGACAACGATGACGATTTGGATCAAATCTATAAAATTATAGTGCGATACCAAGACTGGATTAATCCGATAGCTGGTGGACGGATTTCATGGGATCGTGAAAGCTCCTATACCTCAAACTCAGATGAAGAATTGGAGCATTAGCAAAATAGGTTGCATGAAGTATCTATGTTGCGTTGCAACATGATGACTAAATCATTGTGTTGTGTGTCATCAGTGGTAAGAAATTTACCTTATTATGATGATTTAACTGATGTAGATAAGTTTTTGGATGGTTTTGAAAGTGAAGTCTTGGAGGATCATCACTTTCAAGTGTTGGATTTGGTACTACGCCCACACGGTGGTGGGGTATGCACAAAGTCAGCTTTGATGAATGGAGCGATTATAGGAGAATGATGAGGTTTCGATTTGGTCACCCAAAAGTTCAACTGACTGAGAAATATGATGGGAGGAATGATCTGTGTCATCATTTAGCAAAATGGACTAAAGTTTATGGAATGGAGCCGCAACCAGAATGGGTGCATTTATTTTGTCACACTTTGGATATAATCCCTATGAATTGGTACCTGGAAACAGAGCTCTGCCACAACACCGTGGAGTGGGATATCTTAAGAGAAGGATTCTTAATGACCTTCAGTTTTGAAGATGGATTCGAAAGCATTGATGAAGCTCTATAGGAGGTTAAGGAAGTGATATTCAGAATACTACGGGACCCTTTGGAGCTAGTTCAACCATATTAGAGCACCTAGATATGCCATGCACTGGAATGTTATAATGTGACTGCTGAAGGGGAGGATGAGGATCCAATAAATATCAATATCCCAGAAGTGGAAGGCCACCGCGAGGTTGAAGGTCCGCCAATAGAAAACCTAAACATCACCGCGCCATTAAGGACTAGGAAAGTGAACATTGGTACTGAAGCAGAGCCAAAATTTGTGAATATCAGGGATTACTGGGATGATGCCATTGTAGATAAAGTTGTCGAGTTGCTCAAAGAATATTAGGATTTATTTCCTACAATGTTTTCGGACCTGAAAGGCATCATAGGCGACTTGGGCGTGATGAATATTTCCCTGAAGTTGGATGTGGAGCCTATTAAGGAGAAGCCATGTCGCCTTAACCCAAAATACAAGGAAAAGGTCCACTTGGAGTTGCACAAGATGCTTGAGGTGGGCATTATTGAACCAGTGGAGGAATCTAATTGGGTGACCCCAATGGGGGTCTAAGAAAACAAACAGATGGGAGAAATATAGATTTGCATAGATCTTAGGAAGCTTAATGATGCCTGTGTCCATGATCCTTTTTCGACGTCGTTTACTTATGAGCTACTGGATAATGTTGGAGGACTGGAGGCCTACTCATTCACTAATGGGTTCTCTGGGTACTATAAAATTAAGATCATGCCAAAGGATAGGAGCAAGAAAACCTTCGTGATGAAGTGGGGTTGTTTCCAGTATACGGTGATGCTGTTTGGACTCAAGAATGCGTTGGCGGTATTCTCTCGCATAGTCATCACGATGTTCAAGGATTTTATTCACAAATTCTTGGAGGTATATTTTGATGACTGGATATTGTTTGAGTTAGTAAAGCACCATGTAGCCAGTCTACACTTAATGTTGGATATGTACCAAAGGTATCAAATAGCACTTAACCTGAAGAAGTGCTTATTCTGTGTCCCCTTTGGAATTTTACTGGGTCATGTGGTGTGCAAGCAAGGACTAATGGTGGATATTTCCAAGATCATGGGAATAGTCAATTTGGAGGCCCCAAGGAGTGTCAAATAGTTGCGCACAACATTGGGATATACTAGATATTATCAGAAGTTCATCAAGGCCTATGCTCAGATTACCATGCCTATGGAGAAGCTATTAAAGAAGGAAGCTACATTCTGTTGGGATGAAGAATGTCAGTGCAGTCTAGATATATTGAAAGAAAATATGGTCACCATGCCGTTCTTCGTATTCCCAAATTGGAAGAAGGAATTTAATGTGCACGTTGATGCCTTGTGTATTGCGTTGGGAATAGTACTAACACATGCTGGTGAAGGAGAGATGGATCATCCTTTAGCATTTGCAAGAAGAAAGTTGTCAAAGGCTGAGAAAAATTACTCAACAATGAGCGTGAAGGACTGGCTATGGTGTAGATGCTCCAAAAATTCAGACAATATTCATTGCACAGAAATTTCAAGATGTACACAAACCATTCTGCCTTGAAGTACCTAGTCAATAAGCCTGTGTTGGGGCAAGAAATATGCCGATGGTTGTTGTTATTTCAAGAATATGACTTTGAGGTAATTGTGAAGCCAGGAAGGTTGAATGCAGGACCTGACCATTTGTCGCGAATTGAAACAGGGGAGGAGCCAACTAATTTGGAGGAAGGGTTTCCCGATGCACAGATCTTCGTGATGCAGGTAGTGTTGGCTTGTGTTATATTCTTTCCACGACTAGCCCACGTAGTTAACCAGGGGGTTAGAAGGGGGGGCGGAACACGCCCCCCCCCCTCCTTTGTTACTCTGATTGCATAGTGGGGGGAGTCACAAGGGGTTTGAGGGGTGCAGGTGACCCCACTCTATGGGGTCCGGGGCAGTGCCCTGGAAAATTTTGTTTTTAGACACTATATTAGGTTGGGCGAACTTACCTATGGTTTTGTACATGATTTTTTGCACATGGTTTTGGACGCGATGGTTTTCGGACCATGGTTTTGGACGCGAAGATTTTTCAGTCCATGGTATTGGATGCTTTGACATGTATAAATATGTATTGTAACATTGAAAGGAAAATAATGAAAAAATCAAGCTGGTAGTCCCAGTTTTGGGATCCAGGAGAAAATCTTTGTGTATATGTGTTTTATGTGTTATGCTATCGCATTGTTTATTTTCTATGTTTTAGAATTCGTATGCAAGTAATTTCTATACGGGGTTAAAACCTACATGTGGCTAATAACAACTTTGCAGATATTATCCACTTTTTGACCACAGGGATGACTCCAGAAGGATACACCAGCCAGCAGAAGAAAGAGTTGGTAGTGTGCACGACATATTTCTCGGTAATTGCAGGAAATTTGTATAAGATGGGATCGGATGAGATGGTATGTGCCCGATTTTGAATGAAATAGCATCCTCCCTGAAGCTCATGGAGGATTTGCGAGAGGAAATTACGCAGGGAAAGCAATAGCGCAGAATATTTTGTGCGCAAGGTTGTGGTGGCCTACGTTGCATAAAGATTCTAAAGAATATTGTAGGGCATGTGATGCATGTCAGCGAATAGGCAGACCATCACAGAGGGATGAGCTACCTCTAAACCCTCAGGTGTCATTGCAGCCATTTGAGAAATGGGCAATTAACTTTGTAGGACCGATTCAACCCTGAGGCAAGAAAATAGGTGCGTGTTATATCATCACTGCGATAGAATACCTAACCAAATGGGAGGAAGCATAGCCTGTGGAGGATTGTACAGGAGCCACAACAACTACATTCTTGTTTTAGTATGTGTTAACCAATTTGGCTGCCAAAAAGTGTTGATGAGTGATTGCGATACACACTTCCTTAATGAAACGATCAGCGCACTGACAGAAGAATTCCAGGTGTATCATCAGAAGAGTACACCATATCATCCTCAAGCTAATGGAATAGTTTAGGCCTTAAATAAGATATTGGAGAATGCACTGAAAAATATTTGCAACACGTAGCAGAATGATTGGGACATGTGCATATCGGCAGTGCTATGGGCATACAGGACTACTTGCAAAAAGATAGCAGGTCAGGCACCTTTTCGGTTGGTCTATGGCATAGAAGTTGTGATGCATATGGAATATATCGTGCCTAGTCTCCGCATAGAAGCTTTCACAGGAATGGCAGACCACAGAGCCTTGGAAGAGTGGCTCGTGCAACTAATGGAGCTCGAAGAAGATAGATTCTTGGTTGGATTCCATCAGCAAGTCTAGAAGGAACGTGAAAAAGATTGGCATGATCGCCACATCAAGTTGTGCACATTCAAGGTAAATGATTTAGTATTATTATATGATAGTAAGTTCGCTAAGTTTCCAGGAAAGTTTCAGATGCACTGGTTGGGGCCATATGTCATTAAAGAAATCACAAATGGGGGTGCGATCCAGCTAGCAAAGCTGAATGGATAACCTTTTCTGGGAAAAGTGAATGGAAGTCGATTGAAGCCATATGCAGGAGATCCGACTCAATGACTATATGACAGTTGGAAAGTCTTAGTGCTCTAGCCAACTGCAAGGGAGCACGGGACTATAAACTACATTGCTCAGTTTTGGGGACTAAGCAACAGTGGGGCTACATGAAAAAGGGTGATGTCACAGTACCAGAAGTTGCATGAAGGGAGTTGTGCTATGGAGGGAGATACCATGCAGCACAACCAAAAAGTGACTGTTGGAGCCACTGTTCATGAGTTGACAACCCGGAGATGGTTAAGAGGAGCGGATGGGCGGCATTTAATGCTGAAATCTTTGGAGATCTACCGCCAAACCAGCATTAATGGATGGATTTTGGGGGGAACAGTCGATTTGAATTTGAATTCTCCTATAAATTACGTGTGCCAGTCCAGTAGAGAACACTTTTCACCCTTAGATTTTTTGAGTTGTGATATTTGTCACTTATGAATTGTAAGTTCCTTGAAGATTTGGTCACAAGCCCCACATTCTATCAATTGCCCAAGTTAACCTGGAAATTTATTTGTGACACCATGTTAGGACCAGGCCCCACTGAGACTGCAAGCACTGGAGGAATTATTGCCTTCGAAGGAGCTGCTGCAGATGTTGTGATCATAGAGGCTCCATCTCCTGTGCCTACGGCTCTGAGGTCACCGAGACCAAAGCCTACACCTGTGTGAGAGACCCAAAAGCCGAATAAAGACAAGAACAAAAAGCTGGTGCCAGTGTATGAGTTGCCTGGGAAGCATTTTGCTGCCCAGACACAGAAGAAGGACAAGCAACCTGAGAAGGTTGTATATTTGGAGGTTGAAGAGAGAGCTAAAGATATAGATGGTGAGAGCATGGAGCCCATCACCAAGTTGCTGGAATATATCCCTCTGCATAAAGGGAAGCTGAAGGTCACCAAGGACCCATACTCAGAGAAATTCATCATTCACATGCCCCTCTTTCCAGAGAAGATAACCTTCGAAGGTCCACGCTTGGCACGGGTTCCCATTTTAAAGATGGAATATTGGGACATGGTTCATAGTGAGAGGTTTGCCCACCTTGCAATGGAAAATTATATGAGACGAGTGCATTACAAAGACTAAGGGGTCATTGAGTTTGAGTCATTTGAATGGATTTGTGGAGTAGAGGAATCTGGGTTGTTGAACCTACTGTCGGTGCCCCACTACCACTGCTCTTACATTAATACCACCTGTATATGGCAGTTGCTTACTCTGGTGCACGATGGGTGCTTATAGCTTGGCACGCCTATCCCCACCATGGATATGCTCATCCATAAGATCACACACCTGCTGCATGAGGGTTTGAATCCGGCCAAGGAGTTTGGCGGAAAGACAAGCGAGAGGGACTTGGAGGAGAGGATGAAAAATAAATTCGAGCTTATCAAGAAACTATGTGGCTACCCCATAACATCTGTTGTACCTTAAGAAACCAATTTCCTAGCTATAGGGAAATTGTGCTTAAGACATTAATAAATATTATTTACTGTCATTTATTTTTCACTTAGATATATGTTGTGTCTTTAAATGAAGGACCTGGAAACTTGGTCCTTAACTCTTAGTACATGCATGACCAGAACATCTCAGAATGCCATTTGTTGCTAGATTTAAATGATGAATGAAGAATGCTTGAAGGAGAAGTTAAAGATAATATGCTAGTCTTTCATAGAAACTATTATTCATCACTTAGAAGAATTATGAAAATGAGAACTAAATCATAGAAAATATGTTGCTTAACACAGAAACTACTATCTGTGACTCTTGGAGAAGTTAAAGATAATATGCTGGTCTTTCAAAGAAACTATTATCTATAACTTAGAAAGGAAGGTGAAAATTTCAAGTATAGGAGTGCTCTTTTAAGGAATTTTAACTTTATCTACTTAAGCAAATAAAGACCTGCAGTTTCATTACTATACTTGAAAAAAGATAACATAACATGACACATGATAGAGAAGGTTACAAAATTATACCCAACAACTCATGGAAACTTCTGATTCTTTCATTAATCAACGATGATATCAGGAATACAGTGGCCTAGTCTCTGAGTTCTCCAAAATTCCAACCACAAACCCTTTACAATTCCCTTTTCGGGCTTTTATCTCTTCTATCAAATCACTTTTTGAATTGATTTATTGGAACAACTAATAAACTGCGTTATAGCAGTTATAAAACTATTTTATCTTTGAAATTATTCAACTTAATTACATGTACAATATTAAAACTCAGAAAATATGTGAACTGTGCCAAAAGCTTTGAAAGGAGTCCATATATATATGTCGGGAATGATATGATTGGAAAAAACATAAATAAAACATGCCCATCTTCCTTTTCTTCGGACTCGGCTTTAACATTGATTTTTCCCTTTACCAAGCGAAATTAACGCAAACCTTTGGTAACTGTGGAACTGAAAAAGTATTAACTCTGCTTCATAAATCCATTAGATCCGCCTTTTCAGCGCTTCATTGACTTCCCATCGCAAATCACAATCGGCCCTTTTCTGTGGTGTATTAACATAATGTTGGACTTACGCATAAATCATTCATATTTGTGATATTTCTATTATATATCTTTTATAATAGCAATACACCATAACTATGCCTTTTTCGCTTTTAATACGGGCTCTGCACAACTATCGAGGCATACCTCTATCGCAATCACTATCGGTGCTTTCCATTGTTATATCGACCCAACCCTTAACATATTGCGATATGACAAACGCGTCAAAGTTATAGAACATAATATAAAAACTATCGGGTCTGGCATCCTTATCGCAGATTGCAATCGGCGAATGAACCAATGCATATTACATTCGACGCTTTACAGACCAACTGGAATTATAAAACATGATATATATAATCTCGGGTCCGGATCACCGTCGCAAATCACAATCAGCAATCATATATATATAAATGTTATGCAATGATCATGGACCTGCAGGGAGATTTAAACATAATATATATGTAATATCGGGTCCAGCCATTGCATATCACAATCGTTGGTCCCATATATATATATATATATATATATATATATATATATAAAGGTGCACTATGTTATTGCGGACCCGCTAGCACTTTACAACATAGCATATATATGTTTTCGGGTCCAGCTGTTCAGTGCTTTGCGATGCAGTGGACCCGATGAGACTTTTAAACAGAATATATATATAGATATATCAGGTCCTATTCTTTTATAATTTCTCCTTTAGCGATTCCGCTATGTTACTTTGTTTCTTTCTTATTTCAATATGCACATATATCTATATATATATATATATATATATATATATATATATTAGGCCTAGCTCCCTATAACAATTTATATAGTAATTTGTATAGCAACCTTGGCTACTTCGGGGCCGATTCTTTTACACTTCTTCCTTTAGCGATGCCGATATGATAAACAAAATGTTTCATTTCTTTTAGACTTTTTTTTGGGGGGGGTGTAAAGAATATAAAGGGCTTCATTGCATTTGAACTCTCGATAGTGATATAGCTCATAAATAAACTTCAAACACAATATAAGCTACAACAACATCCATCACCGATCCCGTGGTGAAGATTGCCACCTAGATACTTGTAGGAAAAGTTATGAGGAAGTGTCGCACGGATGAGGTTCCGGTGCCTGTGATCTCATTAGTTGCACAATGTGAGGAGGGCATGTAGTTTAACTAGTCGCGCTATTTATGTAGTGAGTTCCTTGCAAATTTTCGCGAGGTCTGAAATGAGAGCAACACCTTCCACTACGCGTGGCTGCTACTATCCATTGTGCTGGTTGCATGGGATCTCCCAGAGGATAGCTAGTTTCCTCCATTATAGGTAGGATTACAGGAGGCCACACATTTTGCCCCACTCTGGGCCACAAAGAACCCCGCGTGGGTCATAGAAATGAAGATTTTCTGGGTATTGATGGAGTTGAGCTTTTGAATGGCCATCAACCAGTGTCCACGGTTGTCCCCAACCATGTATGAACAATTGTCTACATATGTTGAGTTCAAGGCAGACTTCCAGCACATTTACATCCAGGCATGGAAGGACCCGCATAGAAGTGGTTCGATCTGCACTGGCTAGCAAATTGGCATACTCCATCCTACTTGGCCGCAGGTACCAACAAAGGCACGTGTAGCTCAACAGAGAAAACGTGGAAGGATGTAGTGAAGCAGGCGGTGCAGAAATTTGCCGCATAGCGAAAGAAGGAGGCCAAAGAGAGGCCTGAATGGAGGAGTGCACTGCAAAGGAGCAGGTTGAACAGGAACATCACGACTCCAAATAAAGCGGTAAATCCCCTTCGCCTGAAACTGAGGAAGAGGAGTCGACGCAGGGCGGTGGAGGTGATGAGGGGCATAGCACCCCATTTTCGGTAACGAAGTGTAGATAACAACAGCAGGAGAGTTCTCAAAAGAATAAAAAGGTGACTAAACCACAGGTGGATCCATTACACTAACAGAGGGCGATCTCGACGAGATCGGGGACAAAGTGCACGACATTACAACTAAACTGTTGCAGCAATTCGAGCAACAATACATGCAGTCATTGGGTAATGTTCAGAAGGATCTACGCGAACTACAGATCCAGACCAACAGAATACAGGTGGGAGTAAGTTAGGTGAGCACCGAAAAAACGAGTCTGGAACTAGGGACAAGTCAGGCTATCGAGTTGGTCAGGACAATGGACCTTAGGATAGTTGCCCTACCAGAAGGGTTCCTGAGCACGGAATTAGCTGGTGAAAATATCATCGGTAGCACCCTGAAGAACATCAGCCTCAATATTGCAACGCTTCCTAACGAATTTCTTCACGCACTATAGACAGGAGTGACAACGGAATTGAGAGAGCAGGAGCAGTGCGCGCTTAGTTTAATAGGCGAGTACTAGGTGAAAAATGAGAAATGTTCACCGAGAAGACATAGGCCCTGAAAGAAAGAGATACTATCCAAGCATAGAGCACCTAGTTGGCGGTTGCGATTGTAGAGGCATGCATTACAGTGTTAGAGTTGCACATACTTGAGGACGCCCAACCAGAGGCCAAGATCCGAAAACTAGTTATCGACATCCATGATGCAAAGGCAAAGGTGGCAAGAGTTTAATTTGAACTCAACATGAAAATCATGGAATTGGAGCTCAAATCACATCCGTCGACTCCACCCAAGGTCAAGGAATAGGGTAGAGCCACCATCAAGGAAGGGATGGCTACTGTGGATGTTTTAGTTGTGGACTACACAACTTTGTTTGAACAGGCCATGGAATTGGTAATGACCCTACAGGAAGATCGCAACCTAAAGATATTTAGTACAGAGATCCGTGAGCTCCAAAAGTAGTACAATGAGGTTAGGGTGACAGTTCACTCCATTACTACAGCACAGTGCCTCACCAAGTTACAGGAGGGGAAGAAGCGCCTTACACAAGTGGAAGCAGTGCAGAAAAAAGAGGCAGCGCTTAAGGCTAGGTTGGATCCTTGGTTGAAAGAAGCCTACCAAGTCTCGACTAACATTCAGGAAAAGTTGATGAACTTGCACCTCACATAGCAGAAGATCAAGCTAACTGATGAAGCATCAGCTACAGAGCAGTTGGTTGAACAAGTGAAGCAAGCAGCCACACAGAGCATGGCTGAAATAGCAGCTGTGAAGGTGGAGTTGGGGAATCTTTGTAGCAAGATCACCGCGCCAGCCAAGTGACTTGAGGGTGAGTCACGACCTTTGTGTTGGGGGCCTATTGGGATGGGGTCCCCTGGATCAGTTTTGGGGCAAAAGCCCAAGTTTTTATGTAAACAGATGTAAATTCTTCATGAATTATGGACGTAGATCACATAGTTAGTTAAGAGTCAAAAAGGGTTTTTACCCTCGTTTATGTAAAACTGAGTCGGTTTTGGAAGATCTACCCGTGGTTCTAGGACCATGGGATTGTATAAATAGGTGTGTGTCAGAGAGTCTAAGGGAGAGATAGATGTCTTTTGTCTATGGGTACAATGGAAGGAGTCTAGAGAGCTAGTGTAGGGAAGTAAGTCTTAGAGGGGGAAAAGGATCTACAACTAAGTGCGTAGAGGCCTAGAGTAGTGTCCGCAACTGAGTGTGCGGAGCCTTGTAGCTGAGTACACAGAGAAGTTTTGAGTCTATAAACTTATATTGAAGATCAATAAAGAAGACTGTTGGAGAAATGCATAGATTTTATATGTCTTTCTGTTGTTATGTTTACAATATATCTTATGGTGAAGAATTGTCTTTATGAATTAATGATGTATTCATGCGCGAATTTACTAGATATATCTTATTAACTGAACACAATTAATGTTAAGTTATTACGCAAAGATCATAACACTTTTTGTTAGGTTTATTGAACACTTGGGTAAATCTGAGTACATACTGATCTAAGAGTAATCTAAGGTGTGCGTAAGTAGCTAATCCATCTGTTCAGGGTCCGAAAAAGATAGTTGTAGAGCTTTGCAAGGGTCTAAAGGTCGTTCAAAGGGAATTGTAGTACCAATCCCTAAGGGCTTATAGATCCACGCGAAGGCAGATCTAGGGCATAAAAAGACATCACACTGATCTTTGGATCCGCAAACTTGGTTCCAGCATCCCCCCATACTACTTCGGGTGAGACTTCAGTCCTTGCTATGCTGATTGATGTTGAAAGGGCCAGTAGTGTAGGGTTTTTTTGGCGCAACTAAAACTAAACCTAGGTCAAGACCCATTAAGCCAACAGGCCATGAAAAGGTACTATATCTAGTAAAACCATCTCTTACTCAACAAAGTGAATGGTTCATCTTCCTATGGCGAATTGGCTTGTTGAATACCTTCACCATCTAGTTTCTTCATAGGTGATTTCTAGGCATGGAGCATCTTACATGTGGCTCTCTGGTGTTCAACCTCATTGCAGTGACTACAATGATGATTTCTCCCCTAAACTTTCTAGATCGTCTTGGAACGTGTATTCCTTGTGCGCCTCTTATAAGTGCCCATGGAATCCTCACTATCACGGGAATATGATGAAGTGCTTTCATCATCTGTCGTTGGTTGGTCACTGGTTGTCTTGGAGAATTCCCCAACCTCTTTTCTAGCTTATCCAAGTCCTGCATAACGAGGAAATTCCTCCACTTTGATGGGATTCACAATGCCTTGGCCATTAATGCTAAGGCCCTCTCCTTGATACCCCATTTTCTTCAACAAATTTTATCCAATTCCTATAGTATGTTTCTCAAAAGCAGCGAAATCATCATCAAAAAAATTACATGAAATTGAATAATCACTTTTCACCTCAGGCTCGTTATGCTGCAACTTTTCCAAGGCCTCATCCTTGGCTTGTAACTGATGTTGCAACCTTTCTCTCTCCTTCTCTTCTTCTTGTAGGAGTATCCTTAGTTCAACATTCCTTACCTGAATTCTTTGGTTTATTTCTTGGAGTTCTTGAAGCCATGCTGCATTTGGTTCCTATTATCACTCCTCCAGATCTCCAAGGTTGAGGAAGAGTCCGGCTAAGGTAATCACAGACCAATATTTTAGCTTGGTAGCTAGTCCTACCGATCCAGAGAGGGCTCTCTCCAAAGGATCACAGCCAGGAGAGCTGGATAGATTAGGGTTTTAGGCTAGATGTAAAGTGAAAGGGGTTGTTTGAATTTATTTTTGGTTGGGTAGTCACAAGGATGTGTTTTTTAGGTCAGAGGTTACTAGGTCAGGGCGAATGAGATATGATTGCAGACATTCAAAGGGGCAAGGTAGGTATGAAGCTTAACACTTAAAAAGTGATTTGATGAGATGGTTTAATACTGATGAGGAGTTAGGAAGAGCATAAGAAATGTATTCTTTCTAAACTGAGGAAAAAATGGACAAAGTATGATAAATTACCCAAAACAGAGCATCAACAAACATGTATTCTGCCTATCAACTTGTAAATTACCATATAGTAGGCATGGAATGGTTTATGAACTGATAAAACATTCATACAAATGATCACAAAGAAGAAACAATGCTAAAAATTCATACCACATGTATCCCAGAAAAA
The DNA here is from genome assembly GCA_031772625.1 of Pinus tabuliformis. Lineage (NCBI taxonomy): Eukaryota > Viridiplantae > Streptophyta > Pinopsida > Pinales > Pinaceae > Pinus > Pinus tabuliformis. The sequence goes on from CM062816.1 coordinate 198,118,870, forward strand.
TAGTTGCAACTCATCTATTGAAAATTGCCAAAATCTGATACAATAGTCTCTGATCACTAGTATAACATCCCTACTGAATCCAACCTGTAAAATGACTGATAAAATACATAATGTAGGCCAACAACCAACTCATCCTAGGCTCAGGGGTCAAATCCATGAGTGGAGGATCAATTGCAAGAAAGGTTGGACTGATAGCTGGAGTGTAGGGTGGTCAAAGTGACTCATCCCTCACTCTAGCAAACTAATTCATTGCATGCAACATAGGCCATCTAACTGATGAATCTACCCTAGGTATATATCATATAGATCAATTACATAGGTAAAATTTGAATTTCCCATAGATAAAAGTCAACCTGGAATGAAACAGTGAAAATTGTGGAAAACTGTCAAATGCACAGCGATATGGTTAAACTCGCAATGACCCTGGTCATACGTGCAGTGTCCTCTTCAAGCTGACTTTTTAATGCCTTACCGATGTCCAAATCTCTCCTAGGATAGCTCATTGGAAATATTATCCTATATAGTTTCGAAACATGCCCTTGGTTTTCAAAACAGGCTTCATTTACCCCTCCAAAATTGTAATCTCCCACGACTGCTCAAACGCGCAGCGACTAGTCCAGAAAAGAGGCAGAAAGGTGATTTTTTGATTGTTTTTTACCCTTTTGGCTGACCAGTTTTTCTCCAAATTCTTAGAAAAAGTACAAGGTGCATTTTCTCATCATTCTGAATCCAAATTGGATGCACCAAATAAAATCACAACGTCCTAGGTGCTACGCATTTGACCATGCTGACTGTGCCAAAATTTCTTCAAAAAACACAGCAAAACATATCTTGACAAAATTGTTCAAAAATAACCAAAATTGGTGATCTGACAACTGGCTATATGTTTGAGGCATGGAATGATGCCTCGGCAAGGATATCCAACCTCTTTTTCTCCTCTTGCTTGGTCAAAGCCTCAATTTTTGCATGAGCTCTTTTGAGCTTGGCCCTTGCAATTTTGTCTCTCATAGCATAGTGCTTCACCATCCTTCTTTGAATATCATCTTCCTTCTTGGCCTTGTCTAGGAGGTTCTCCAGATGATCATTTACCTTCTCAAGCCAATATTCTCAGTTTTCATTTACCATCTTGGCAAATTGCTCATTCAAGATGAGTTGATTGGCCAGTTATTCCTCCTTTTTCCTTTCTTACTCCAAGGCTCTTTTTAGGCCTCTACTCCTTGGCCTTCTTCTTGGAACCTATTCATCAAGTGGCTCACCATACTGCCCATATGCCTCATCAAGTAAGGCCTTTTCCTTTTCATCCTCTCTCTTTGCCTTTTTGAGCTGAATCTCCATGAGCTCATTTTTTACCTCAAACTGCCTATTTTCCTACTCATAATAGGAAATGATCCATTTGGCCCTTTGCAAGTTGACCTCGAGCTCTCCTATGAGTGCATTCTCCTCCTCGATGATAATAGCTATGCTTTTACTATCATCATGTTCATCTAATTCAACTAACTGAAAATCATGATCTATCTCATGGAGGTCTTCCTCTTGTTGCTGGACCTATGCCTCTATAAATTTTTCTTTACCCTTTTGTACCTACTTTGTTTATGAAGAAGGCAAGTCCCCTCCCACAATCAGTGGGGCAAACACTTTCCTATGCCCTCTCTGATAGGTATGTGCCAAGGTACCTAAACTAGCCCTTTTGGGCTTGCTACTCTCACCATGCTCAATATGCTCCTGCTTAGTTCCTTTATCTCTGCCAGGTGAATGAATAGGCTCATGAAATGGTGATGATGGAGGTGATGGTGTGGCTAACTCATCAAATGAAGATGAATGATGTATATATTGAGGTGGAGGAATGGAGGTGGGTGGATGAGAGGATGAAGGTGCCTCTTAGCCATGCTGAATAGGTGGGAATGTGAAAACCTCAATGGATATGAAAGTGTCCCATGCAATGTTAAGCTGATCAAGGCGGTGTAGGACTATAATTTTGATGAGAGAATGGTGAAATATTATTTTAATTTGATGATCATGATCTTTCCTTTGGGAAATATATGACATCTTGTCAATATCCCGGTAAAGATAGTAGGGAAGATTGAGCATTCTGACTCTTGTGAAATGCATGAGTAACCGAATATGATAGGAATAGAGCCTAGAAAACCTACCCTCACATGTGAAGTACTTCATGATGATTTTCATCATAGGCACATATCTATCTAGGAGGTAAGAGAAAGGAAAAATCCTTCTTCTTTCATTCTTATGGTTGGGTTTAAGATATGGCTCATAGTAGCAATACTCCAAATCTACTTGTTTAAACCACTTTTCCCCAACATATTGGATACCAGTAGCAGTTGATATGATAGTAGAAGATATGGTAAAGGTGACACCAGCAAAGGTTGCTTGATTGACATGGAGGTTGATAATGAACTGTCTGGTCAATTCAGAATGATGTTGTGTCCTTTCCACCTTCTCACAAAACTCAAAACAGCTCATATGTTTAAATCTTGTGACAATGATGGCACATTCCATGAGCTCTCTAGTGTTGGTTAGTTCAAATCTAATGACTTTCCATCCTTTTTTATATTTCCTACTCTGTTGTTTTTCTCCATCACTCTGACTTGTGTGTTCTTCTTATTCCATGATTTGTTGCTTTTAAAACCCTAGGGGAGTGATAGAATGGACTGTGGGTATTGGAAATGTGCAATGATGTGAGGAGATATGATGAGGAGGAGATGGGGATATGTGGAATGAGGGAGATGATAGGGAATAGTTGTTAAGTGATGGAGGAATAGTGATGAAAACTAGGAAATGTGATTTTGAGATGGTGGGAATGTATGGCTAGGGTTTGCTGTTAGGAAAAACAACAAACAATTTAAACCCTATGTAGGCAAATAGAGGGAAGGAGTGAGTAATTCTTCCACCAACCTAATTTACTGGAGTGACTGATGATTAACTTGGAAACTTGGTGGCGATGGAGGGTTTTTAGAACATTTGGCTCCTTCCACGTGAACGCGCAGAGACCCGGACAAAGGCATAGTGACCTGGTCAAATGCGTAGCGACCTCTACAAGAGCGCAATGCTGTTATAAACTATACTGTAAACTCTGGAAAATGCGCAACAACCTCTACAGGAGCGCAGTGACAAGGCTAAAAGCATAGCGAACCTGCTGAACACATCCTCTTGCTCTATTTTGCCCAATTTCACCTTAAAAACGCCAATTTTCTTTTGCTAAGGAGTTGTGAGAGTGCTAGAGTGCAAATGAGGCTTTCATGAGCATCTTGAGAGGCTTTATACTTGAATTGAATTTAATTTATGAGTTTGCATACCCACTTTCTAATGTTCTTTTTCATTTCCAAATTCTCATATTAATGCCTTTTTTACTTTCTGAACTTTTTTGCTCTTGATAGGTGGATGATGCTTTGGCAATCTTGATTTTGACTTTCTACTTGGGATGCTTTTGGCAATGGACTTGAATATGCAGCTAAAAGTACTTATTACATATGATAGACATCAAAATTACATAAACAAAAATAACAATTATTACATCTGTTTGCAGTTCTAATTTACAAACTTGGGATAAAATCCCTTCTTGAAATCAAATTTAGTGCTTTTAGTAACTATGGTTACATGCTTTGGAAAACTTTATTTAATTGAAAAAGACATTATTTTCTTGACTCTCATATTTTTCTGACCTTATGCAGTGAGATGGTGACTTATTGGACCTTGGAAAAATCAACCCTAGGTGACCTAATGGAACCTCAAATGATTGAATTTCAAGTGAATTTGACTGATATAAAATGTGATGAAATGAGCCTTCATGTTCAATGGTAACCCGAAAGACACATGAAGGAGGGCCAACAAACACAAACTTTTTAGAGGGAAAAGTGATTTTGGACTTTGGACTACCATCAGTGAATAAATTTTTTCATGATGACCTGAGTGGAATGCAAAAAATTTCAAACAAGACTCTATTATGATATAAAAGAGAAATTCCGATCACTAGTGGCAATATGTAAATATTGACTCTAACATTGGCCTTATTTGGGGATGGCAGCTCCTTAGAGGTTCCAAGAACACCGTAAACCAAGTAGCCTTACCATATGGGCCAATACGGTCAAAAAACACAAAGCTGACTCAAAACTAACATGAAACTAACTCAAAACTGACTTTTATGAGTAAGGGCTGAATTTTCAAAATAGCAGAAAATCAGTGAAGCTCCATGGCCTTCACTTCGAGCTCTGAACCCTAGTGATCTTCAACTTCACACTTGCATAAAATTTAAATTGTATGTACAATGAAACCATGGAAAATTTAGAAAAGATAATGCTTCAAGATCCTACCATTGACTGGTCCTCCTAACCATGACTCCCCATTCATTTCTTCCAACAAGAAAGCATGTTTCCCTCAGAAAGTTGAAATCTAATAAGGGCCTTTCCATAAATTCTTGAATTTACCATGCTTTCCCTTGTCCTCGTTTCTAGCATCCCAATGAAGCACCACATCTCTGATTTTGAAATCATTTTCCTTTGTTTTCCTGTCATAGATCCTTTTTATCTTCGCATGTAGCTTGGAGGTGTTTTGAAATACCTCTTCCCGTATCTAATCTAAGTGGATCATTTGATTGATCCAGCGCTACATATCATTCTTTTCACTTCTCGTTTCTTGTAATAGTTTGATGACCAGGACTGCCAATGATGTAGGGAAAACAATGTCTACTCCATACACAATATGAAAAGGTGAAAGCCCAAGAGATTTCTTACTACTCACCTGATCTTCCCACAGTGCATTGATCAGCTTTTTATGCCAATTCTTTTTGTTGGCCTCCAACTGTTTCTTGATGATGTTAATTAAAGACTTATTGGAGGACTCTACCAAACCATTATCTTGAAAATAGTATGTTGTAGAATGTCCCAACTTGATGTTGTGCTTGTCACAAAACTTAGTCATCTTTTTGGACTTAAATGTTGCCACGTTGTCTGTGATTATCTTATGAGGACAACCAAAACGGGACATGTTAGTTTCTAAAAACTGAATGATAACTAAATTAGTTTCTTGCTAAGTTTGGATTGCTTCGATCCACTTTTCTAAGTAGTCAGTAGCTGTCAGTATCCACTTGTGTTGTGCGGATGATGATGGATTGATCTAACCTATGAAATCTAGGCCCCACTGCTGAAAAGGTGCATTCACTAATATTGGTTGTAGAGGAAGGGAAGAAGCTTTCTTTTGCCTTGAAAAACTTGACACTCATGACAACTCATCACTTCCTTGTAGATATCTGCAAAAAGAGTAGGCCAATAGTAGCCCGCTGTCAGTACTTTGTTGGTCATAGTTTTCCAGTACAAATGACCCCCACAATATCCTTTGTGGAAGCCATTTATTACTTCTTTGGACTCATATTCAGTTAAACAGTTCAGTAATACACCCCTTGGATCTTTCCAATATAGCACATTGTTCATGATACAATATTAGAGGCTTTCAACTTCAAAGACCTAGTCTTAGCCTTAGACATGCCTGGAGGGGGATTCTGATTTTGAAGTACATAAATGATATCAGAATATCACGAAAATGAGAGAAAGATTTCAGATACTTGAATAAGATCCACTTCTTCTTGATTATCTGATAATGCTCCCACAAGGTTGATGTCTAGAGCATGAAGGCTTGACTCGGCCATGATTTTGGCTAAGCCTTAACCCTTAATCAGCTTTGTAGGCTTGATCTCAAGATCATGCTCTAATAGTGCTGCTATCCATCTACCTCTTCTACCTTCCGGGTCGTTTTGCACAAGGAATTGTTTTACCACCGCATTAGGCACAAAAGCAAGAGTATGCTACTGTAGGATGTAAACTCTAAAATCTTTGATTGCTTTTACCAAATCCAAGGCCTGTTTCTCAATGATATTGTAATTGAGAGATGCATCCCTAATGTTACAACTAAAAAACGCAATTGCCAGCTCTGTTTTATCCCTTTTCTGCATTAGTTTCACTACCATAGTATGCTCGGAAGCAAAAGAAAATATGATAAAATCATCAATGTAATCAGGCTTAATCAAGACATGGGCAATGGTTAAGGCAAGCTTGATCACATGAAAAGATTTACGGGCTTCCTTAGACCATTTTACCTCATTATCTTTTTTCAACATATTGGTCATTTCTCTAAGATGTTCAACCAAATTAGGAATAAATCTTCGTAAGAAAATCATCTTACCATTGAAAGCTTGGATCTCCTTTTGTTGCGAGGAAAATCAATTTTCTGAATGGCTTCTACTCTTGAAGGGTTGATCCAGATGTCATCTTTCGAAATGATGTGGCCAAGGGGTTTGCCTTCCTCCATCCCAAATAGACTTTTCTGTAGATTGAGGGAGATTCCAAACTTTCTACACTTCTGAAAAATGATTCTTAAATGATGCAAATGTTCATCATCTGAATGTGAATATACGGTTACATCATCTAAGTATACAACTAGGAAAACATATTTTTGGTCTGAAAATGCTATGTCCATGGCACGCTGAAAAGTGGCCCCTACATTTTTGAGACCAAATGGCATCTTGGCATATTTGAATGTGCCCAAATGTGTGGTGAACATTGTCTTAGCCTGATTTTCCTCATGCACTAAAACTTGATTGTAACCTGAATATCCATCCAAAAGTGAAAGTCGGGAAGCACCAACAACTCTTTGAAGAATATGCTCCATTTTTGGAAGGGGGTAATTGTCTTTCAGTGACACTTTGTCAAGTTTCTAAAGTATATGTAAATTCTTATCTCCCCAATCTTCTTTCTCACCGGAACTAGATTTGATATTCAGTAGAAAAACTTGATGGGAACAACAATGCCTGCCTTGTAAAGTCCATTAACTTCCTTTTCTATGGATGGTAGCAATCTGAGATTGATCCTTCGTAACTTTTGCCTAAAGGTATTTTGATCGGGCCTGATTGGTATTGTGTGCTGAATTATCTTCTTATCATATTCCTTCAAATCTACATAATCCCAAGCAAATACATCAGAAAAATTAGATAGTAAATGAATGTATTTTTCCTTTGCTTCAGGAGATAATGATTTGGATAGCTTGATCATTTTTTGTTTGTCTGTTGTCCCAATTTTCACATCTTCAACACCTTTCTCTGTGGGAACTAATATAGGCTTCCTTGTGTTTCAGATTATTGTTATCTTTCAGCTGTAGTATATCAACCTGAGATGCCTCGATGACTTGATCATCTTCATCATAGACTTCGTTCATAGAACAATTTTGAAACTCTCCTTCACTCTGGAGGAAGTTATTCACCTGTTTGTCATCCCATAATACTTGCCAATATCACAAGTTATTAGGAACTAAGGGCTGATGCTTAACATGAATCTCAAACTTCTTGTTAGAATAAATTGGAATTTTAAAATCACTTGCAGTTGTAGCTAATGAATCCGCCATAAGATTTTGAGTCCTTGGTACAACTGAAAGTGTATATTCGGGAAACATTCTAAGAATATCTAAAACAACATTTCTACATTGTTTTATTCGTGGATGGTGAGATTGATATTCACCTTTAACTTTCTTAATTACAAGTTTTGAATCACCATACATGTAAATTATGCGGGCACCTAACCTCTTCAAGATCTTCAAACCTGTGATGAGTGCTTCATACTCATTCTCATTGTTAGTGAAATCATAATCTAACTTGTATGAGCACAATCTAACATGTTGATGGATATTACCTTGTTGATGATGATGTGGACTCCTAATCCAAATACCAATACCTACTCCATCTTTCCCAAGGGCACTGTCAAAATCCATGATCCAAAGGCCATTTTCCTCTTCCAAGAGCTGTTCATATTTTTGTTGTTTCGGGTTCACTTTCTGAAATTTGATTTGAGACTCTTTAGAAGTTTCCATTACCTTCTCTGTTGACTAATCTGAACCTTTTTCTGCCTAGTCTAACAGCTTTTCGAATGAGTGTGGCAGCCCACATTTTTCTTGGTCTAAAACTGCCTCATAGTATTGAAAATCTTTGGTACATCTTTAATCTCTAAAAGATGACTATTTACATCATTCAATCCATTATCGTTATACAAAATAAATGACTCTAAATCTGTATGTATAGCATTTATGGGATGATTGTTGGGTTTCTCCTTGCTAGTTATCATAAACTTCATTTTTTTTCACGGTACAACTTTCTCAATTGCCTGAAAACTGGGATAGTATCATAAGAGAAATTTAATTGCAGTGTGCCTCTTAATTTTGTTCCCAAAGATATCGACAATAGCATGCCAAACCGAGGTAGTATATAAGCTACCACCACATCCATTAAAACATTCTTAACAGGGATTTCATCTAGAGATACTACCAAGTCTTTGGTTAGACCAAGACAGTGAACCTTTCCGGAATCAAAAGAATACAAGTCATGATACTCACGAGTTATATCTAGACCTAGTCTCTCCATGATGGCTTTTGGCATTAAGTTATGAGAGGCTCCGAAATCAAGCATGGAGTTGTGAAGAATGAATTGGTGAATTCTTAAACTGAGATCAAACGGAGGAACATCACTATCACCTGACTCAGCATCTATGGCTGGACCAAAAATCAATTCAAGTTGGTCATCTTCAATATTAACCATGTCAGATGTAGGATCAACTTTAATAAATTTAACTATGCCATACTTGTAATGGCTATTTTTTACAAGTTCAGTAAGAGGGATTGACACTTTCAACTTTGAAATTTCAGTTTCTAGATTGAAAGAACTAGTTTTATCTACCTCCATTTGAACATTTTCTCTTGGTAGTTGATCCTTTCTTTGGTTGTCATGATCCTTGTTTGGAATGCCTGTAGATGGCTACTTTGTTCTGCTTTGATCATTTGCTTCCAGCACTTTACCTTTGCTTTGACCTCCTTGAGGAGTTGATTTTTGTTGGATGTCTTTCTCCTGTGATGCCCTTTTCTAAGTGATCGGGACATCTCTATTCCTCAAAGAATATTGATTCTACTGAGAACTGAGAGTAATCATTGGTTTTGGTTTCAACGCATTATCGCTTGCCAGTATGTAGTCCTTATCTTTAGGTTCCTCCACTTTCTCGACGTACTTATCATTTTCAGTCAAGAAAATGGGATGGTGATCTTCCCTAAAGAGGTGATTTTCCTCAACAATTGGTTTTGTTTCATCATCATATTCACCTTGAGCATAATTTTGCTACAAAGGATTCTAAATAGGCTGCTAAGATGTCGATGCCTCAGAAACCTTAGGCTCTCTTTGTTTTATCCTGTACTGAGGTTGTTGCTCATTACTAAAGTTAGGATTTCTGACTTGTGGCTCCAGAAATCTAGTTGAATTTATCATTAGGTCGGCCATTCTATCCATGGTTTTGATTAATGCATCAAGTTTTAGATTGGTAGAAGTGGGATGTTCTTCTTTGATGGTCACTCTCTTTTCCGGTTTCTCATGTTTCAATTGCGATTTCTTGATCATCAAGTTGGCTTCCACACTTACCGCATTATTCTACATATCTTTGAGAGTTGTGGGATCCCTTTCCCTCAGGTGATAGGCCATTTCTGGATCAAAAGCATCGAGGTAATGCTGAAGTGCCAAATCCAGTGGAGGTTTCATATTGTCTGGAATAGAATCATACACCTGATTGAATCTTATGGTGAATTCTTGAACCGTCTCATTAAGATTCCTCTTCAAGGTGTTGTATTCTGCCAAGATCTACAACAGATTATTATTTTCTCGCCATCTAGCTAAAAAGACCTCATTGAGCTTGGCTGAAGGATTAATAGAGCCTGCTGCCAAACCGTGGAAACATTTCTTCATGTCTCCCGAAAAACTTTGAGCTATCAACCTCATTTTAGCATCATCTTCATCGACTTCTTCTACATCAATGAAATCAGCCATCTTATCAATATGTTGCTAAGCTGTCACTCTTGGGCTACCATCAAACAAAGGAAGCCTATGACCATAGGTTTGAGGTAATGCTACCAACTGACCTAGTAATGCCAAAGGTGCAAATCTCTCCACAACTCCGAGAGAATGGTGGATGGGAACTGCAATGGGCTAAGTTGGCTATGAGGAAGATGAAGGGAATGAAGTGGATGCTTTCAGAGATGAAGAAGAGGGTATGGCAGAAGAAAATAGCTCAAGTTGATATTGGATATAATCCTTTTCAGCAGTGATTTGTAACTGATCCGCTAGGCTTTGAAGTTTGTCAAAATTTGACCAAACCTCGTGCTCAAGTTTTAAAGATTGATAAGCAGCAGAAGCTCGTTAAACAATGACTTTGAGTCAGAAAGACATGAGTCAAACTTTATAGGATTGAAAAATTCTTCAGTAAGACTAGACTCAAATTTTGATCGAAACAAGGATAACTCAACTTTAATTTGGAAAGGTAAATCCTCGATACTATGCAGTTTATCTAGCAAGGAAGTGGTCCTTTCCAATTTAAGGGTTTTAGTCTCGAGGATAGGGACTTTAGGCTTTCTCAACAACCTCTCAGGGTTATCAACCGTAGAAGGAGGATTAGGGTGAGGGTTTGACCTAGTGTATCTTTTAGAAGCCAGTATCTTAACAAGACCAGACTCAATAGGATCAGATCTAGGACTTTGAGCTAAACTTAGATTATTTATAAAGGAAATTCTTCAATAGTGAAATTTGAGCTTGGTAATGATTAAGAACATGCCAATAGGAGAAATTCTAATTGAACTTGTGATATGTATCTGTCTTTGCTTTTGAACAAGCTCTGATTCTCTAGAACTGAATCAAATGGACCAGGATGTAGAATTTGTCTCGTTGTCTCCTCGAGGGAAGCTTCTACAATCTAGGCACTGCAATTTTTGGATCATCCTTTGCAAAGCTTAGTCCCCTCATCCAAAGGACCAAACTTCAATGAGAATTAGTTGTACAACCAGGGAAAATGAACCTTTCATTCCCTGGCAACAGTGCCAGTGTGTTATCACTCCTCCAGATCTCCAAGGCCGAGGAAGTGTCCGGCTGAGGTAACCACAGACCAATCTTTTAGCTTGGTAGCTAGTCCTACCAAGCCGAAGAGGGCTCTCTCCAAAGGATCACAGCCAAGAGGGCTAGATAGATTAGTGTTTTAGGCTAGATGTAAAGTGAAAGGGGTTGTTTGATTTGATTTTTGGTTGGGTAGTCACAAGGATGTGTGTTTTTAGGTCAAAGGGACTAGGTCAGGGCAAATGAGATATTATTGCAGACATTCAAAGGGGCAAGGTAGGTATGAAGCTTAACACTTAAAAGGTGATTTGATGAGATGGTTTAAGACTGATGAGGAGTTAGGAAGGGCATAAGAAATGTATTCTTCCTAAAATGAGGAAAAATGGACAAAGTATCATAAATTACCCAAAACAGAGCATGAGCAAACATGTATTCTACCTATCAACTTGTAAATTACCATATAACAGACATGGAATGGTTTATGAACTGATAAAACATTCATAAAAATGATCACAAAGAAGAAACAATGTTAAAAATTCATACCACATGTATCCCAGTAAAATAGTTGCAACTCATCTATTGAAAATTTCCAAAATCTCATACAATAGTCTCTGATCACTAGTATAGCATCCCTACTGAATCCAACCTATAAAATGACTGAGAAAATACATAATATAGGCCAACAACCAACTCATCCTAGGCTCAAGGGTCGAATCCATGAGTGGAGGAGTAGTTGCAAGAAAGGCTAAACTGGTAGCTGGAGTTTAGGGTGGTCGAAGTGACTCATCCCTCACCCTAGCAAACTTATTCATTACATGCCACATAGGCCATCTAACTGATGTATCTACCCAAGGTAAAAGTAAAAACATGATAATTACATCATCTAGATCAATTACATAGGTAAAACTTGAACTTCCCATAGATAAAAGTCAACCTGGAATGAAGTAGTGAAAATTGTGGAAAACTATCAAACGCGCAGTGACCTGGTTAAACGTGCAGTGACCCTGGTCAAACACGTAGAATCCTCTTCAAGTTGACTTTTGACCGCCTTCCCGATGTCCAAACCTAGCCTAGGATAGCTCATTGGAAATCTTATCCTGTCTAGTTTCCAAAATTGCCCTTGTTTTTCAAAATGGGCTTCATTTATGCCTCCAAAATTTCTATCTCTAAATACTACTCAAACGCGCAGCGACCAGGCCAAAAAGGAGGCAAAAAGGTGATTTTTTAGTAGTCTTTTACCCCTTTGGCTGACCAATTTTGCTCCAAATTCTCAGCAAAAGTAAAGGGTGCATGCCCTCATCATTCTAAATCCAAAAATGTTGACCATTTGCTCATTGGATGCTCCAAACAAAAACGCAGCATCCTAGGTGCTCGTGTTTGACCATGCTGACTGTGCCAAAATTTCTTCAAAAAACACGACAAAACATATCTTGCCAAAATTGTTCAAAAATGGCCAAAATTGGTGGGCTGATAGCTAGATATATGTTTGAGGCCTGGAATGATGCTTCAACAAGGATATCCAACCTCTTTTTCTCCTCTTTCTTGGTCAAAGCCTCAATTTTTGCATGAGCTCTTTTGAGCTTAGCTCTTGCAATTTTTTCTCTAGCATAGTGCTTCACCATCCTTCTTTGAATATCATTATCCTTCTTGGCCTTGTCTAGGAGGTTCTCCAGATGATCATTTATCTTCTCAAGCCAATATTCTCGGTTTTCATTTACCATCTTGGCAAATTTCTCATTCAAGGTGAGTTGATTGGCCAGTTCTTCCTCCCTTTTCCTTTCCTGCTCCAAGGCTCTTTTTAGGCCTCTAGTCCTTGGCCTTCTTCTTGGCACCTATTCATCAAGTGGCTCACCATACTGCCCATATTCCTCATCAAGTAAGGCCTTTTCCTTTTCAGCCTCTCTCTTTACCTTTCTGAGCTAAATCTCCATGAGTTCATTTTTTACCTCAAACTGTCTATTAACCAGTCATACTTTTGTTCATTTTGTTCCTAGAGTTATCCATCTAATCATTAATCAAAAACCCTAAACCTAGTGAGAGAGCCCTCTCAGGTTGAGGATGTTAAGCCTCAACCAAAATATTGGTTTGAAAGAGTTACTCAGAGTCTGCTTGATCAGTAGCCTATGAAGGTCAGATTTTATGATAACATTTTGGTGCGTCTGCCAGGAGCTTGAAGATTACTCATTCCCAAAATCAAGAAGCTGAAATTCTGAAGGTAGCAGGAGCTTAGAAAAATTTTTGAGGCTGCATTCTACCTTGGTGACTCCATATATTCTCAAAGATTTAAAGGTGGCTTCGAGAAGGAGATATACATGGAGCAATCATGACCCTAATCCACTTACTCCTGTGGAAAATTTGGACACTTTTTCAAGAGGCAGCCAAAGATTTTCAAAAATATCAGGTACTCCATCTTATTCAAAATCTTTGCTCTCTGAATTATCAAGAAGTCCTAAAGACAAAATAGTTGATCATAAAATTCATGAAGTGTTGTTTAGATCAGAAAATGAAGAATAACTCATTGGTATTATCTTAGATCTGCAAAAGAGAGGAATTGACACCTCAGCCCTAGTAACACAAGAAGATAAAGAAGAGATTTGGGAAGTTGTTACCAGTGAGCTGTTGTTAGAAAAAGAGGCTCTAGATAAATTGAAAGATCTTGAACCATTTGAAGTCTTGCTGAAATCTAAAGTTGTTTTGCCTCTTCCAAATTGGAGTACATTTGTCACTAGTTTGCAAAGACCAAGTAATCCTCCTCGTATCAGTTCTTCATCTTCTGTTTTTGCTATTCCTAGTGGCTTACAAAAACCAGGTAGTCCTTGTTATAGACATTTTTGGGCACTGCAACCCCAATCATAAATGTCCATAAACCAAGGGCTCTTAAGTCCCTAAAAGTGTTGTTCCAACCTCTAAAAGAACAAGGTCAACTGATTACATCTTCTCCCAGAAGTTCTCCATGAAAATCTGCTCAGAACTGGTCAAAACTGGACCATCTCACCTACTCCATGGTCAAGTGTGCTGCATCCCACCTAAATACACATAGGAGGTGTGATGCATCTTGAAAAGCCCTTCTATGGGGTGCGATGGGCGAGAGTGGACAAATGGCAGGGTCAATCTGCAAGGTGGAGGATCATGGAATCTTCTAGAAACTTCTCCTGTGACACTTGCCTCTTTGCATTCACCTAGGGATGAGTAAGAGATCATCAATATCCAAGTGGAATCAAGAACTATCAGAGAGAGGACACTAATCAACTCTCAAAAGCTGACTCACCCCCCTTGCAAACATCTATATATGGATCCCTCATCCTAGAGATCCAGAGGCTGGAATTTTGTATCTTGTAAGGAAGTGCTGCTGGTTTCTTGGTGCAACATCATAGTGTTGGGTGATCTAAGCTTTTCATGAGGTGAAGAAGGGCTTTCTTGCTGAGAGGATGATGTTGGGTTATAAAAATTGGTTGTAATCCTCTTTTCTATCTCTTGATTATCAATAAAGCTATTCAAGTTTTCCTCCACATTCTTGTATGATTGATGTTATATGCATTTGTGTGGTCAATGTATATCTGATCCTATATTGTTTATGATAATAGATCTATGTTCTTGGATAGTGTTATGCTGATTTGATTCTACAGGTGCTCTTTGAAGCTGGGTAGACAAGGAAGCAAGTGGCAAAGATCTATCAGAAGGGAGAGGAATCGAGCGAGGAACCAAACGCAAGACAGAGGTTGGTCTCCTTATTCCCTTCTTATCTATTTCTCATAAAGGAAAACTAAAATAGTTTTAGTTTGTTTGTTTCTAAGGTAGCTACCAGCCTTAGTGGGACTAGCAGCTCTACATAGACACTAGATTTCCCGATAACAAAATGGCGACTCCGTTGGGGAGCGAATAGATTGTTTGTTTATCTACATTTGTTTGCTTTATAAACTTACAGACAGAGCTTGAAGTTAAGCTAGCTAGCCTTCGAACTGCATTTGCTATGCAAGTGCAAAGTAGATCAATGTTGCTTCAGTCTATCTCTGGGTTTTGTTTATGAACTGAAAAATTGATTTACAAGCTCTCTAATTGCCCTTGTGGTGGCTCTAGTAACCTCTTTAGATCTACCCCTGTGATTGATTTACTGATTACCACTTGCTCGGCCTAAATCCCTAAACTGAGTTGCAAACTATGACTCAGAACCTAGTTAAAGTCTCGTCCCTAGTCCAGCGCACTGTCTCTTCTGTGAATTCTAGATGCATTGCACTTCCCGAGTGTAGTAGGTGCGCTGCATCTCTTTTTCACTGTGTTACAGGTGCGCTGATCAGACAAGGCCTTTCCTGCTCCTAGATTTTGGTTTCTGTGTTCACTCTTTTCAGCTCTATTCAAGAGTTTTGCTGCCTGTAGTCAGTACACCTCTGTTGAAACCCCCTTCTTTGCCATTATTCTACCTCCATTTTGCAAAGAACTGTAAATTTTTTTATGTATTTTTAGCCATTTTCAGTTCTCTTTTACAAAGAAGTAGCGTAATTGTTCTGTCGTTTCTTGATTTGAAAGTGTCTCAAGTGTCGTTTTCAGTCATAGAAGAGAATCTAATTGTTCTTGATAGTCGATTACACTGTTACTCTTGTATTTGATTTGAATTAGTAATTTTTCAAGTGTCGAAAGCAAGTTTTCAATTCCAAATCGCAAAGTGTCGTCATTGTCCTCATTTTGTCTTGAAAAGAAACTTGCTAGTAATGTCGCTTTGAAAAATAATTCAGATTTGTGCTTAGCTTTTTTTTTTCCATTCACACATTAAGAAGGCTGAAAACAAATACATGCACGTGCATTTGCATTTAGACTGTTTGTTGGTTTGATTTAGGACAGTGCATATAGTGTGTGCTCTCTGCTCTATGTTGAAAGATCGCCATCTCTCTTTCCTTAGTAGCTAGGATTTTCATTGCAAAAAGAAGATTAAACGATTGTTTATCATCTTAGATTGCATTTTAGGAATTGTACATCTACATCACGTGGTGAACCTGAAAGGTAAATTTCTTAAGCAAGATCAACTGTAAAATAAATTTAATGAATCTAAAAATGCTTTGGAACCTAACGCACAACATTTAGAAGTCTAGGCTAGAGACGTATTCCAGCGTCGTAAAGCCTGGTAACTGTTGTTTTCATTGTTGGTTGGGTGATTCCTCCACCTTGAGACGATAAGTGCCAGTACGGACTTGTGCGCCCACGTACCATCGAGTATATATTGGGAGACCACAATAGGCTTTATCCTTTATCCATAGGAAGCCATATCTGCCGCCCTATCGATCGCAATGCACTGAACACAACATTCGAGAAGATTGACTACCGTACCGTAAAAAGTATTCTGCAGTTTTGCGATTGGTTTGGTAATCCCTCTGTCTAGATTTCCAGAGCAGTCTCTTTCATTCCTTTTCAGACTCCTTAAAGGAAAAGTTCCATCTGAGCACTTGTCACTTCAGGCTCATTAAAAATCGAAGGCGACTAGAGTCATCTTTTGTTTTTTCTCGACTCTTAAAAATTGAAGAAACAAGTTGTGTCAAAGCATCTAAAATTCATTTAATTTGGAAACATATTTCCCATTGATTTTTAGTTGATTGAGTAATCCGCAATCGTGGAATAAATTCAATTGAAACCCCGTCGTTCGCGGAGGCTTACGAGTCAACCGTCTTTGTCTCCAGAATCGAAACTATTACGGACAAAGCGAACTCGTTTAACTGGTTCCAAATCCCCTGGTAAAGTTAGAACAAGTGTTCCAACACCTTCGGAGACTCCGGTTACTCTAAACATTTATGGTATCCATGCCTTTACAGAAGAAGTTCAGCAACCACCAAAGGAGAGTAGAACTGATCCTAGTGTGAAGGTAAACACTTGTATTACTGAACCAACTCCATCTACAGCTGATTCAGAAGGTGTTATTCCCAAAACATCTATCACTACAGATTCTATACCTTCTTCGGCACCAGAAATATTTTATGGACCTGACGGTCTACCTCTTCCACCTGGTCTGATTGCTATAGAAGAGATTGTGGAGGATCCTCCATCTAGTACTCCATCTCGATTTGGAGTCGGGATCACTCTATATCCTTCTTCATCAGAAATTAGTCTACCGTCATCGGAAGCTCCTGTAGAATCGCTAGGAAATCTTTTGGATAGACTAGAAATGTCTGAACAACCGTCGACATCTAGGATTGTGTCATCCAACACATCGACGGCAGAACTTCCTGCTGTCACTCCAACAATGTTCGCCGACATACCATCTGTCCTAACTAGCTCTCAATTGCTAGAAGGGGCCCACTCAGGGGCTATTTCGACAGTATGGTCTGTTCCTGTTTGTTCATCCAGAATAGTATCCGGGAACTCTTGTGTTGAGTCTCAGCAAATTGATCCTTCAGGGTGTCAATTTGGGCAGTTCGGTCCTCAAGGACAAACAATTCCTTTGAGTATCGGATTACCGTCGTATGGGGGGCAGTATACCCTTTCATTGTCTCCTCCGGGAGGACAACCATACATGAGTTCACAACAAAATTCAGGTTATGCTGGAATTACATCTAGCAGTTGGGTGCCAATACTGCCTCAACAACCAAGAGTTGTATATTCAATGCAACAATGTTTACCTATGTCAAACATACCAACTACGTCGGCTATTTTGACGGTGTCGCAAGTACAAGCGATGCATGTTGTATGCCAACCTCAGGTTTCTCAGGTTGTAATGCAACAGCCTCTTGTCCCTGCGAATCAACCACAATCGCCAACTAGTGGAATGACACAGGCCCAAACGGGTACAATTACCCCTCATCTTGGTCAAACGGTCAGTATTGGACAACAGCACATGGCTTCACAACCATGGCTGGTGCAATATCAACAACCGCAATTCCAACAAGTTTACCAGGGGTTTGAGCAACAAAGCTTTGCAAATAGTGGGCAGCTGTATATTCAAAATGGTCAAAATCAACCATTCTATAATGGTTATGCCCATCAACCTTACCAAAGTTACCAGCATCAAATGCATTATGCTAGTATGCAAAGACCAACTTCTCAGGAAATTCCATCATATCCTGGGTATGCTTCGCCAAACCTGAATCAACAGTTACCCTTCTTGGCAACTTTAGAGTTACCAGATCTAAATCGGCTAACGAACGATCCAATTGCTTACGCCCCTTGGTGGCGAGCGATTCTGCATAAACTTCCATCAGATATTCCTACATTTAATGGAAATCCGGGTGAAGACCCGTCAAATCATGTGATGACATTTCATCTGTGGTGTTCATCAAACACCCTAAACGATGATTCGATTAGGCTTCGCCTTTTCAAAGGACGTTAACTGGTCCGGCAGTAAAGTGGTATATCGAGTTACCCAGAGCTTCGTTTGACAACTTCAGTGCCCTAGCCACAACCTTTTTAACCCATTTTCAGTTACCGATAAGGTACGAAATGGGAACAAAACTTCTTACCAATTTCAAGCAAACAACGGCCACTCACATATCCAATCATATTCATGAGTGGCGACATCGTCGTAGAATGGTAAAAACGTATGTTCCTGATCAGCTTGTAGCTGAATGGTTTATTAAGTCATTATTACCTTCCATTACAGAAGATGTGGCAAAAGGAGGAGTCGTCACTGAAGAGCACGTTATTGCTTGTGCACAATATTTAGACTTGATTTATACTTAGTTCTGCACACTCTACGATAAAATCGCTAACGCTCCCAGACCGGAATTTTCCATCCCTCCTCCTCCTAAATCGAACAATGACTCTCATGCCGGCGATGGCGTGATTGGTATGACAGACACGAAATTGACAAAGGCTACATCTAAAAAGGCCCGTAAGATTTCCAGTCAAAATGCAAAAGAAGAACTTCTCACCTCGGAAGTAAATGCCGTCTTGACTGATAAAAGCAAAGAAACCAAGCAACCAGGAGGCAAGAAGAAAAACAAAGGGAAGAAGAAGAAACAGAAGGAATCATCACTTGAAAATTCTTCTACAAACCCTCCTAGAGATAGGAAACCAAAAAGTCCATGCTTAATATGTGATGAGGATCATTGGACAAGAGATTGTCCACATAAAGTTGAGCTTAAAAGATTCTTCAAGAATTCAAAAACCTCAGCGGTATTGACTGATCCATTTCCAAATCTAGGGACAAATCTGGTTGCTAGTGAAAATGCTTCCCCGTCCCAAGTGCTGATGTTGTCAGTTTCGAAACAGCAAAATGATGCTTTGATATCGACAAGGAATAAAGATTACGGGAATCCACAGCTGTCAAACAACAAGGATAAGGATCAACCTAGTAGTTCGACAACAACTTCGACAGAAGTTGCACTACCCATCATTCCAGAGCTAATAATAAAACTGCGAAATGGAGTAGTACACAAGTCGACATTTAATCCTCGTGCCAGAGCAGCACAACATTATAACATAGTGGAAGATCTGGCCCAATCGCCATCTGCTATATCGACACTTGAAGTACTACAAAATTGCCCATCCCAAAAGCAGGCTTTATTATCAGCTATAGGTGGGATAGAACCAAAGGATTCTAATCTTGTGTCCTTTAATCACAAAGGATATGATCCTCAGTTACCAACTCAACTAGCTTTCCTCATTCAGGTGAAAGCCCTCAACAAAATTGTTCATCGAACAATTATTGATGAGGGGGCATCTACATGTATTATGTCGATGAGTTGCTGGAAAACTTTAGGATCTCCAACCTTGTCACAATCTTCGACAACATTAAAAGCATTTGACGGACGAACATATACCTCGTATGGTATTCTAAGTAACTTGCAAGTTGAACTAGGGGGGGAAACAGTAGAAATAGATGTCGAAGTAATCAACGGAAACCTCGATTACAACATCCTACTGGGAAGACCATGGATATATGCTATGGCTGCAGTTGTGTCGACCTAATTTAGGAAGATTTCATTTCCTTTTCAAGGAGGAATTACAATCGTCAACCAACAGACATTTCTCCCCAATAGTTCCCAAGTTACGGGAAGCATTCCGATGATCCATGGAAGCCCCCATTCGCTTCAAAATATCGGAGTAGGCCTACTAAAAGACCCTATATTAATGGGGACTTTTTCCCTTCCGCCACCAATCAATCTGGCGGAAGTGGCGACAATAGGAACCTGCAATATGATATCTTCAATTCAAAAGATCTCAGAAAACGATATTAAAATGGATCATCCACAGGTATTGCCTCCAAACCCAATAGAAATATTGTAGCAATCAATGTTTTTGGCATGGGAGGCACGCCCGAATCAACGCTCATCAAGCGTTTGGATAGATAGGTCTACGGAATATGGCACCCCTTCAGATCCTTGGTTGTAAGTGCATTACATCGACGAAGGAATTATTCAGTCAATGATAATTGAAGGGGTGCCATGGGAAGATTACCACCATTGTTCCCATCTTACGGATTGTCAAGAAGATACTCTCGATGACCTTCATCATCCTTCAGTTTTTGATTTCCTATCAAATACTGTAAACACGGTGGATTCCGAGTGAAACTTGTCCAATATTGAAGAGACTATCGCCATAAATATCTCGACCAAAATGGATGTTGTAGAGAATATTTATGTTGGCAAATGTTTTTCTCCTTCAGAACTAGAAATATATAACGCTCTTTTTCGCGAATTCAGAGATGTCTTTGCTTGGTCATATGATGAAATGCCAGGAATTGACTCGAGTAGAGTTGAACACGAAATCAAGATGTATCCAGATGTCAAACCGGTATGACAACGGCTACGGCAGGTGCACCCCAAGAAAGCCACTGCCATCAAGGCAGAAGTTGAGAAACTTCTCCATGCTGGTTTTATATACCCGGTTCCTCTAACCGATTAGGTACCGAACATTGTTCCTGTGATGAAAAAACAAGGAACGATTAGAGTGTGCGTCGATTATAGGGATGTAAATCAAGCTTGTCCGAAAGACAACTACCCTACACCCTTTATTGACCAGATAATTGATGAATGCGCCGGCTGTGAAATATTTTCATTTATGGATGGATTCTCCGGGTATAATCAAATAAATATCTACCCACAGGACCAGTCAAAGACTGCATTTATTTGTCTGTGGGTCACATTTGCATATCGCAAATTACCCTTTGGTTTAAAGAACGCAGAGGAAACATTTCAGAGGGAAATGAATTATGCCTTCCATGACATCAAAAACATCGTTCAACCATATCTCGACGACCTTCTAGCTCATTCGCGAAAGCGGACCGATCATCCGCAGCATTTGAGAGCGATATTTCTACGTTGCCGACACTACAAGATACGACTCAATCCACACAAATGTGTGTTCTGTGTCAGTTCTGGTCGTTTTCTTGGCTTTGTAGTCTCAAAGGACGGGATTTGTCTCGACCCATGTAAGGTTCAGGCAATCATAAATTTGCCTCCACCTTCAAATTTGCTTCAGATTCAAAAACTCCAAGGGAAAGAAAACTTTTTGAGGAGGTTCATTCCAAATTATGTCGAACTTGCTAAAGGTTATACACGTCTATTGAAAAAGGAAGTGCCCTTCGTCTGGGATCAGGTCGCGCAAGCTTCCTTTGATGCTTTAAAAGAATCCCTAATGAAATCATCATTAATGTACGCTCCTAATTATAAAAAAGACTTTAACCTATATCTGGCTGCAGCAGATACAACCATCGCAATGGTTTTAGTTCAAGAAGAAAATGGAATTGAACATCCTATATATTATTTGAGTAGGAACTTAAATGATACAGAAAGCAATTATTCCTATGTTGAAAAGCTGGCTCTTGCAGCTGTTCAAGCGATACAGAGATTTTGACACTATGTCCTCTTTCGAAAAACTACCATTTTGTCAGATTGCAACCCCATGACTTATATATTGTCGCGACAGTTGCTGGGGGGAAAATATTCAAAATGGATAGCAATTCTCCAAGAGTTTAATCTGGAATTCGTAAAATCCAAATCAAAGAAATCCCTAGTTTTCGCGGAATTACTATGCGATCTCCCATCGTCATCCAACGATGAAACATCCGAAGAAACCATCGTGGATGAATCTTTGTTTCTGATATCTTCAAGAAATCCGTGGTATGGAGATATAATCATCTATCTCCAAACCCAAAAATATAGGTCTAATACCTCTGTCTCAAAACAAAAACGTATTCAATACCAATCAAAAGACTACATGATTGTCGGTGATACACTTTACCGTCGTGGTGTCGATACAGTTCTGAGGAGGTGCCTCACCCACGAGGAGGTCGAAAAAGTCCTAAATGATTGCCATTCAGGCGCGTGTGGGGTCATCAATCTGGTTATGCTACAGCACAAAATTTTTTACGAGCAGGATACTTCTGGCCAACAATGTTCAAAGATTGCATAACCGCAGTCAGAAGTTGTCATGCATGTCAAATTTTCGATAGCAAAACCAGAAAACCACCTGCACCTCTGCAACCGATAGTTGCTATTGGGCCATTCGCCAAATGTGGCATTGATTTCATGACATGTAACCCCACCTCGACTGGGGGGCATGGGTATATCATAGTCACCGTAGACTATTTTACCAAATGGGTCGAGGCGATGCCTACATTAGATAACACTAGTGAAACAACTGCCCTTTTCTTTTTCAGTCATGTAGTCGCCAGATTCGGCGTTCCACAAGCTATAGTCACAGATCATCGATCACATTTTCACACATGATGGTCGAATTGGCTGCCAAATTAGGGTTGTCCCTCGACAGCTCTACTGCATATTACCCGCAAGCCAATGGAAAAGTTGAAGCAATCAACAAAGTCCTGAAGCAGATGCTGCAAAGGATGATTGGAGTCCACAAAAGGAGTTGGCACCTGATCCTGTACTCAGCTTTGTGGGTGTACCGAACATTGGTAAGAAATGAAACCGGGCTTACACCTTTTCAACTGGTGTATGGCCTAGAAGCAATCTTACCAGTTCAGTGTGAAATCTCGTCCCTCAAACTCGCAGTCGCCCTTCTCCCCGGAACTTCAGAAGAGGAAGCTCGTTTCTTAGAACTAATCCAATTAGATGAAACCCGTCGTGATGCCGCTTTGGCTAACGAAGCCCATAAGAAACGAGTCAAGACGCAGTTTGACAAGAATGCCAAACCCTGTGTCTTCTCAGAAGGTGACTTGGTCTTACTTTATGACCAGGAATCCGATAAATTGGGAGCAGGTAAGTTCAAGTATTTATGGATGGGCCCCTATATTGTTAAGCGAGTGTTAGCAAAAGGAGCCTACGATTTAATGGATTATGACGAGATTCCACTGGCGCAACCCTGTAACGGGTTGTACCTTAAGCGTTACTACGCATGATTCAGTGTGGTAACCTATATGCTTTTGTTACATTTTTTTTCGCTAAGAGTAATTTTTTTGGTCGAGTAATCCACTCTTTACATTTGTCACAGATGTCAGACCCATTGGAATCTTTCGTTGGATATGCCGACGGAGCGAGTCGTAGTTCACGGAACCTATCTTCTGCGGCCTGGGCCATTTTTTATCCAAATGGCGAGTTAGTAAGTTTCGGAGGGGTATGTATTGGTCAATCAAAAAATAACAGCGTTGAATATAGCGCGTTGATAGAACTTCTCTATGATGCCATCACACATGGCATAAGCTGACTTGCCGTCAGGCTAGACTCACAGCTCGTCATACTACAACTCACTGGTATCTACTCCGTCCGAAATCCAGCTATCTATCGTATGTTCCTAAGGGTCAAGATTTTGGAAAGACAATTTGATTTTATTCAATATCAGCATATTTCCAGAAACTTAAACACATTAACAGACTCATTGGCAAATTATGTGTTAGATAGACATTTGCAAAATTTATAAAAAGAAGCATTTCATCAGTATTTTCATCAGGATCGTGTAACTTAACCAAAATAAAACTCTGAAAATCAAAAATATATATATAACTATTTATGGTTTACACATAATGTTCTGTAACCAAGACAAAATTGGTCAAATGACCCAAAACTCAAAATGCTAGGGGGCACCCTAGTCTAATGATGTTGGTGATAACAAGTCACCGCCTGTGCAATCATGCGTAAAAGCCTAGTCCACCGACTCGGCACACCAGTAGTATGTCGCTACAACCTCAAGGGCAGCTCATCGGTCCTCACGTCTGGAATACCAAGAGTAAGGTCCTCGACCTGATCCTACAATGCTGAAAGAGTCTCGACCACATCAAGGTCGTGAAGGATAGCCCTTCCCGCACCCTCTCCTGCTGGAGCGGCAGCTAGCACTCTCAGGCGTACTACTGGTCGAATTGGTCCAACATCTGCATGAGCACATGAGTTTTGATTAGTCCTGATAGAATAAAGCAAAAGAACATTATAAAGAGAAATGATAAACAGAGATATGGTCAGAGAATTTACCGATGACACCCCACTGCTCGCCAACAGGCGGTACCAAATCCAGATCACCCCGGAAATCCATACCACCATATGGATACTCAGAAAAAACCATCTCCTGACGGTTGAACCAATCAAAAAAGGTATCAGATAAGGAAATCTGGGACTGACCAGCATGTCTGGCCATAAGGTCGACCCATCTCTACATCCATGGCTCAGTCGGTGGAGGTAAACCAAGTGAAACATATTGCGGGTGCATCAACGGGATCTTTTCCGAGGCGAAAGCTGTCAAGATAGAACCATATCCAAAGTTCTTCAATCTTCCATTTTTCACCTTGATCACTTGTTCTTTCATCACAGAGAGTACTGCATCACACCATTTGAACACCTTTGGTTCAAGGCATTCCAAGGCGTACTGCATATAAGACCTGTTGGCCACGTGAAGTGCCGCACTACCAGCCAGTCTAGCAAAAGTGAACAGAATGGTCCTTAGGGACCTGTCAGTTACATCTTGGATAATTATCTTGTCGTCCTTACTCGGCTGAGATCCCTCTCTGCAATACCTGCGAATGTAATCTCTCACAGATTCACCCCCACGGGCCGAACCTGATAATGAGATAGGGGCACCCCGCCTCGATAAGCCAATCAAAAAATAGATGTCCACGACAATCAAGGGGATGGAATTGCCCCTAATCTAGAACACCTAGGTGGTAGGATCCCATGCATCAAGAAAATATTGCAACAAGTTGATTTGTTGCCTCATGCAAGAGATGCAGAAAAACTTGAACAGGCCACAGTTCCGTAGTGCATTTACCGTAATCAGATCATGTAAAGCAAGCATGTCCTCTTCTTCATGCTCATGTTCTTGCCATGTAACAGGCATTTTGCTCCAATGAATCTCTGAAACAAACAAGAGAAGAGTCAAGGTCCTGATTTGGTGAGAAATAGGAAAAATTTTCCATGAAAAACTGTGCATAAATGGCCCTCTTTGCGCCCATCGCACCCCCAGCAGTGTTCTAGGTAGGATGCATGCTGACTCGCCATTGGCCAAGCTAGCATGCATCGCACCTTTTGATGTAGAAGAGGTTCGATGGAGCCAAGGCGAGTTTTTCAAATCCCAGAGGCTCATAAAAACTAGAAAACATGCTCAGAATGCAAAATGGAAAGGATGAAATTAAAGAGCTCAGGTTTATCTCCTACCTGGTCTAGACGGTGCCGAGAATCGTCCACAGAATCTCCTGAAATCAGCTAGTGAAAATCAAGGGGGAAAGCACCTCCAAAGCTCCAACAAACCAAAGTTCAAATGAAATGGTAAAATGAGAGGTAAAAAGCACTTTTAAATTACTTTTCACGTAATTCAAGTAAAATATTAGTGTTTTAACTCATTTTTCAAACATATATTGTTCGTTTCTAACTAGTTTGATGAAGCAATTGAGCAGGCAGTACAACCTTTGAAAGAACAAAGTTGTCAATGGTAAAGTCAAGACAATCAATGACAATTATATCGAGCAGTTTTAACGCGGAATTCAAGCTCGTTAAAAAATAAACATAAGCAATGAGCAAATGTTCCCCCAGAGTTTAAGCTCATTAAAAAATGAATGATTCTCCGGTAAATAACCATTGTGAATGTATTACCATCAGCCTTTGAAGCCATGGTCATGTTTTCATCATCACCTCCACTTTGTTTTTGCCGATCATTCACCTCCCTTTGATTGTTTACCCTTTTTTAGGAACAGGTGCGAAGAGTGATCCTGTTAGCCATCCTTGTGACACTGCCGTGATTGGAAAATTCCAAACCTTACTTGGAATCAGCTGTTACCCGAATTTATCACTCGTTCCTCAAAAAACGAGTCTACTTTAAGCTCTTTTCAACTGACTCATAAAAAATGAAAAGGTTTATGAGCGATTGGCCTCTTTAGCTCGTTAAAGGGACCAGAAGTGCTATCCCTCCTTTAGATTTTAATCTTTTTGGACTTGAGGGATTATTACACAAAAAGATCGAGCGCTTGTTTTTTTCGACTCGTTAAAAGTACCGAAAATTCATCCCTTTTGTATTGTTTTATACTTTTTCAGACTCAAGGGATTATATGACGAAAAAGGATTATTGGAGTTTTCTTTACGTCCCTTTTTCAAACTCTCTAAAATTGAAAAGGACCGAGTTATCCTTGTCGTTAAACTCGTTAAAACCGAATAGCGACAAACTTGTCCATACAGACAAGAACGAGTTTCACTATTGCTAGGCTCGTTAAAACATAACGATGGGTTTACCCGAAGGGAAAATTATAGAACAAGCATATTTTATCCTCCTCAAGCTTGACAAAAATAAAGAGGTACTGGTCAGCAATGACTGGGGAAAAATTGGGAAGAAAACTTGAAGAAACTTTATTGGTAGCAAGTCGCTCTTGAACATGACACTTTCACTCCGCATCCGAGTCGGGTTGGGTTGTTCCATTCACTGGTCACATCACCATGGTTCCATCACACCATCCATATTTGGGGTTAATGCTACCAATCCATCATGTCAGTGTCGTCGATATGTTCAAGAGAAGTCACTCAGAGAATTCACTTGTGTCTCACTCACTGCAATACATTTACGCTCCATTCTTTCATGACCGCCACCCTAAACCTTATATCACCAGATCGTTTTCACCTCCATTAAAATCATTTGCTCCGTTCCATGTCATTGATGTGGGATTCACTAAGGCCCTCCTATGATGGATCGCTTCTTGTCGACATCAGCTCATTATCAGAGAAGTCGATCTAGGAACAACCATTTCAGTACTTTGAAGCTTTCATGCCTCAATGGCAAGTTTATCACTTTCGGCGACAGGTTTACATCAATGGCCTTCGACCGAAAGATTTTGCGTGGTGTTTTACGCCAAGTCCTTATTCACATCACGTGAATTGTACTGTAGTACCTTGAGGGTCATCATCATTATCGGTGATTCCTCTTGTGCCTGTTAACAGCTTACATCATTGGCTGGTAATCAGGCGATGTCTTTCCATATTCGACTCCAGAACATCTCTCACATGGATCGACTTGTACTTGAGTGAAGATCGAATGAGATTGAAGACCCCAGATCTAGTTTCATCCATACGGGCTCTGATATACATTCAGGAAAATAAAGACATCAAATGTACATCATTATTGCACAGATAATCATCCAACCTAAGGGATGATGGCTCTACCAGAATCATCAGTCTACACTCAGACGATTGTCTGTCTTATGTACATGAAAATGAATTTATAATGCTGAGCATGGGAATGCCCGTCTCAGCTAGATCATGAAAATATTATGAAGATAATGTATTGTATTGTATCTTATTACAGGTCACCTTCCAGCTTGAAAAAACTTCAGATCCTCATGATAAAGCATTTCACTCGACATCAACAGATTAACGACCTCATGCTTTAGGGGGCAACTGTTATAGACATTTTTGGGCACTGCAACCCCAATCATAAATTTCCATAAACCAAGGGCTCTTAAGTCCCTAAAAGTGTTGTTCCAACCTCTAAAAGAACAAGGTCAACTGATTACATCTTCTCCCAGAAGTTCTCCATGAAAAACTGCTCAGAACTGGTCAAAACTGGACCATCTCACCTACTCCATGGTCAAAGTGCGCTGCATCCCACCTAAATACACATAGGAGGTGTGATGCATCTTGAAAAGCCCTTCTACGGGGTGCAATGGGCGAGAGTGGACAAATGGCAGGGTCAATCTGCAAGGTGGAGGATCATGGAATATTCTAGAAACTTCTCCTGTGACACTTGCCTCTCTGCATTCGCCCAAGGATGAGTAAGAGATCATCAATCTCCAAGTGGAATCAAGAACTATCAGAGAGAGGACATTAATCAACTCTCAAAAGCTGACTCACCCCCCTTGCAAACATCTATATATGGATCCCTCATCCCAGAGATCCAGAGGCTGGAATTTTGTATCTTGTAAGGAAGTTCTGTTGGTTTCTTGGTGCAACATCATAGTGTTGGGTGATCTAAGCATTTCATGAGGTGAAGAAGGGCTTTCTTGTTGAGAGGATGATGCTAGGTCAAAACAATTGGTTGTAATCCTCTTTGTTATCTCTTGATTATCAATAAAGCTATTCAAGTTTTCCTCCACATTCTTGTATGATTGATGTTATATGCATTTGTGTGGTCAATGTATATCTGGTCCTATATTGTTTATGATAATAGATCTATGTTCTTGGATAGTGTTATGTTGCTTTGATTCTACAGGTGCTCTTTGAAGCTGGGTAGACGAGGAAGCAAGTGGAAAAGATCTATCAGAAGGGAGAGGAATCGAGCGAGGAACAAAACGCAAGATAGAGGTTGGTCTCCTTATTCCCCTCTTATCTATTTCTCATAAAGGAAAACGAAAGTAGTTTTAGTTTGTTTGTTTCTAAGGTAGCTACCAGCCTTAGTGGGACTAGCAGCTCTGCATAGACACTAGATTTCCCGATAACAGTCCTCCTCATATTGGCTCTTCATCTTCTGTTCCTATTGTCCTATCACCCCCGTTCATTTTGTAATCATGGTTGTAGTTACTAGGTATGCCCCAGTTGTGCTCCCTGCTGTTTTACATGATCTTCCTAGCAAATATTCTACAAGAATCCTTACATGGGGTGGTGATGAAGAAATTGCAGCAGAAGAACATGTAGACAGATTAAATGATTTTACTGATAGAGAGGAATTTGATGATGAGGATGTGAAGCTAATACTATTTGCACAGACCTTTATTGGTGAAGTTAGAAAATGGTTTAAAACTCTTACCCCGAGAAGCATTCAAAACTGGGTTGAATTTGAAGACAGTTTCTAGGAAAATGGGGAAACAAGACAAACCTGATTCAAGCACTTACTGAGTATAACAACCTTAGAAGAGCACCTAATGAAACTTTTCAAAATTTCTCAAAAATATTCAATAAAGTGTTTAACTCAATTCCAACTCAGTTGAAACCCCCATAGGGTCTCGCATAGATGAGATATGCTGAAGCTTTTGATTCTAACTTTTCTCTTTTGTTGAGAGAAACAGAACCACCTACACTTGCTGAAATGCAGAGTAATGTTGTTAAAGTTGAGGTAAACATGATAGCTGCCAAAAAGTCAAAAATTGGAAAATATAAATTGAAAGAAGAAGAGAAACCTTCCTCTTCAACTCCTGAAGATAAATTAGACTCAATGATGAAAACCATGGAGAAGTTGATGGATAGGTTAGCTCTTGGAAACACCTTTGCTCCTCCTATGCAACATGAACCTCAATTTAGAAACCCTCAATTCAGGAGACCTCAAAACCAACAAAGACCAAGAGAAAATAGAAATCAACAACCTGATCCTCCATTGAGACCTCCTTTTCAGTAAAATTTGGTTGATGAAGAAGATGATCCTAAAATTCCTGAAGAATCTATCCATTGTCTGGATGAAGAGGTGTCAGGAATTTTCTTGACTAAAGAAGAACATGATGAGTCAAGTTTGACCAATCAAGGGGAAGAGCCTTAAGATTATTTTAAAGGGTATCAACATGCTATCTTTGAGATGCAAAAACAATACATTCTTAGAAACAGAAATGTACCAATTATTGCAAACAAAGCACAACCCAAGAAAGATGCTTCAAAGGTTTCTGAAGCCGAAAAAGATACCCCAAAGGTTACTGTTACATAGTAATTTGTCACCATCCCTGTTACTCCTCTTGTCGTACCTTGGAGGACTCATCTCGGGAGTTATAAGGAGTGACAAAGTCTAAAAACACTTGCATCATGTTCCCTTGAGCATATACTTCATGTTTCCTGAAGACACCTACTACAGATTATCCCTGAAAAGTGCCCCTTTTCCATTGGCGCAAGTCCACAGTGTCTTACCCGCGCTAATGATGGAGATCCTCAAAAGAGGGCGCGACCACTAGCGCTCTGTCTTAGAGCAGCAGTCGCGTCAACCGAGTTTAGTCATGCTTTTTGCCTTAATGCACGTCCGACTGTTGTTTCCTTCATTACATGGAGCTTTTTGAAGATAACAAATCAGTCTTATGTCGAGCTCTATCCTATTCCCATCTTTAGTGGCTTTCGGGAAAAAGATGCTAATCCACAATAGGTGTCCCGGTTCGTCGTATCCTCCTCCCTTCTTCATCTATATAAGCTTGTCCTTATGCATTTGACAAGCTAGTCGCTAGTGCTAAGAGTCAGAGTTATGGAGTTCTAGTTGTTGAGTTCTTGAGTTCTTGGAGGAATGCTAATAAGAGCTAGGGAGGTTATGCTGCCGGAGTGGAGATGCAGTGCAAGACGCATATAGCTACTCGCCCAGCCAGGAGAGGTTCAACGTCAGAACCATGGTTGAAACTTTTCCTGTTTATTATTAATTAATGAGCGACTGCTATTATAGTTCCAATCTCATTGTCTATTATGGTGTTGATTTATTTCCTTTCTGACTGAAATATAGTTATGCTTTGGTAGATTTTATGTTGGTATCCGTCTCTCCTTTTGCATGTGCAGGTGTTCGTTCATGATCTGCTAGAGCGAGGGATCAGGAATATCAGCTCTACTTCAAACATAGCCTTGGACTCCAGGTTGGTCTTTCTAATCCACCTTTGATGCATAACTAGGAACTTGCGTGGAAGCGTGGTTTGATTGTGGCTAGTTCTGCTTTAGACTAGTGGGATCGCCTCTGTCCGTAGAGGGGATTTACCTATCCAATAGTTACTTAAGGTAAGGAAGACTCTCCACTTAGTAAAAAGGACACTCAACTCCCTCCTCCTAACAAAGAAGCTGAAAAATCTGTTTCTGTTTTCAACCTTGAGAATGAAATTTCAAAGATTAAGATTGATTCAATTTTGTTTGGTGTAAAGGAGATTGGTTAATGTAGATATACTTGATGTTTGATTGATGTTATTCATGGATCCAGTCTGAAAATTTATGAAACATGGTCCCTGAATGAAAAAGAATGTTGTAGCCTTCTGTAGGTCAGCACCTACGTACTAGTACCTCAGCTAGTACAAGAGCTAAGGGGCTTGTAGCTCCCTTCCAGGAGAAGCTGGAGAATGAGAGAAAGTTTGTAGCCTTCTGCAAGTAGCAGCCTGCGTATTGGTATAAGACTACACCAGTACAGAATCATTGTAAAAAGAAGTTTCTAATTAGAAGAAGATAGAGACAAATTGTAGCAGGTGGTTTTCACCCACATTGGGTTTCCACCTTATATCTTGTGTTCTTATGTGTGAATGCCTGTTCTGGTTTACTGTTCCTAGTTACTATTTATATGGTTTGATGCACAAATTAATGAACAACATCTGAAGAATAATTTAAACTACAAGTCAGCTACTTATACGCTAGTTTCCTTAAATGCAGTTGTGTACATACGCGGCTTTTACTAACTGAAGTAGTGTATGCAAATCTGATTGTGAAATGAAAAAATAATTGACCTGATAATACTGATCACCCCCCCCCCCTCTTAGTACTATTTCCAACAATTGGTATTAGAGCAAGTCCTTCAGAAGAAGCTTGATCGCTTGAAGGAAGATCTATCATCATGAGCAACTACGAAAAAGAAGCATCGATCAGGCCACCAATTTTTGATGGGAGAAACTTCGTGTATTGGAAGGTAAGAATCACAACCTATCTTCAATCTCTTGGTACAGAAGTTTGGGATATCGTGGAAACAGGATACACATTTCCATCAGCAACTCCTACAAATACGGCTGGTAAGAAGTAGTATGAAACAAATGCAAAGGCTGTCAATACTCTATTAGGGAGTTTATCTCAATCAGAATTTGTCAAGGTTATGCAGCTCAAAACCGTGAAAGAAATATGGGACAAGATCATTCTGAGCTATGAAGGAGATGATCACATAAAACGGGCAAAACTACAAACTCTCAGAATTCAATATGAAAATTTCAGAATGCACAATCATGAAAGTGTGGCTAACTATTTCTTACGTATAGATGAGATTGTTAATTGTATGAAAAACTTGGGTGAAGAAATAAAAGAAGTTACCTTGGTTGAAAAGGTTCTAAGATCTTTGTCTTCTAAGTTTGAATCAAAAGTTTCTGCCATAGAAGAAAAGCAGAATCTACAGAGCATTACCATGTCACAGCTGCACAGAATCCTAACTGCTTTCGAAATGAGAAAAGGGGGACCATCAGATAGGAGAGAAGCCGCATTCAAAGCCTCAGGAAAAGGAGATTACAATGAGTCAGGACATATGTCAGAAGGAGAGGAAGAATCAAACTTTGTCAAGAACCTTCAACAGGGTTCTGGAAGATTCAGAGGTAAGCTACCTTTCAAATGTTTTTCTTGTGGAAGAGTCAGTCACTATGCTGCCAAGTGTCCTCATAAAGATAAGCTTGATAAAGGTAAGAAACCAGTTAGATGGAATAGAAAACAGAATGTAAGTAAGAAGAGTTGTTATACACATGAAGATAGTGATGGATTTTCAAATAGTGATGAAGATGAACAAGGTAATTATTATAGACTTTTGATGATTTCTTGGATGCTATAGATGAAGAAGGTCTTTATGAAGAAATTTCTAAACTCAAAATTTGTTTAGAATAAAATAATATGATTATAGATACTCTGACATTCCAACTTGCTGAAAGGGAAAAACACAATGAAAAGTTAGAATGTGAAATTGTGGGACTTAGAAAAGATATTGAGAAATCAAAAGCTCTTAATCTTAGATTTGCTAAAGGATCAAAAACTTTAGATGAGATTATCAAAGTGCAACGTTCTCCTGTAATCAAGACAGGTCTTGGATATACTGAAGAATCATCTCAAGCACAGAAGCCATCCACCTCGAAAAGTTATCTTGATGCAGCAAGGAGAAGTGAACAGGTTGACAATCGACAGCAAAAGCATAATGTAGATCACCAGGTAAATCAGGGACAATTTACTACAAGAATGAACAGAGATCACCAAGTAAATCCGGGGAAATCTACTTCAAGGATGAACATAAGCTACAACCAACCGTAGGTAAATCATTCTCAATTTGCCTCAAGAATGGATGTCAATAGAAAATACAATCATTTGGTCAGTAGGTTTGATAATCGCATGAATTTCTTTAATGGCCAATGTTTCTCTTGTCATAACTTTGGACACAAAGTAGCTCAATGTGTTGCCTACAAGACCATCATGACCAAAGAAGCACGAAATCAAAGGAGTGTGACTGGAATCATGAAAAGAACCTACAATAACTTTTCTGCTCTTGAAAATGAAATAGATTTTTCTATTTGTAACAACTTCGGTCATGAAGATTTTGAATGCAGGAGTAGGTTTCGGCAAACAACTTAGAAGGAGCAAGCTTCATTGAGTCCCAAAACATGGAGGAAGAAAAAACCGCATCCAAAAAGATGTGGTATAGCCTTATATGTGGAAGGGTAGGAAAATCAGTGGTACATCGACAGCGGTTGCTCAAAACATATGACAGGTGATAAAGAAAAACTTCAGTCATATAGTGCCTTTGAAAGGGAAAGGAAGGTCTCATTTGGAAATGACACCCCTGCATTCATAGAAGGTAAAGGTTCTGTTATTTTGAAAGAAAAAGTCAAAGTTGGAAATGTTATGTATGTTGATGGCTTAAAACATAATCTATTGAGTGTCAGTCAAATGTGTGATCAAGGAAATGAGGTAATATTTTGATCAAATGGATGTATTGTTTGTGAGCTTGATACAGGAGAAACAGTGATCAAAAGCATAAGAACTCCAAATAATTTATACATACTCAAGGGAGGACAACAACAATGCTATCTAAGAAAGAATGATGAACACTAGCTATGGCACAGAAGATTGGGGTATCTAAGCTTCTCTCAGATAAGGAAAGCATGCAAATATCAAGTGGTTTGTGATCTCCTTGACATTAGAATTCCAGACAATACAATATCCAAATCATGTCAGTTTGGTAAGCAAACTAGAACTAATTTCTCTAAGAAGGAAGGATCAGCTAGTAGGCCATTTGAACTTGTCCATACTGATGTATGTGGTCCATCTAGGAAGAGGTCACCTTGAGGAGAAGAATACTTCATATTGTTCATTGACGACTTTTCAAGGATGTGTTGGATAGGACTTCTGAAGCATAAAGATGAAGCTTTCGAAAAGTTCAAAGCATTCAAAGCCTTGGTTGAAAATGAATCAGATCGCATAATCAAATGCCTCAAGTCTGATCGAGGAGGGGAATTTACCTTGGATGAATTTTTCGATTTTTGTGAAGAATATGGAATAATAAGGGAACTCTCTACTGCAAGGACTCCTCAGCAAAATGGAGTAGTGGAAAGGATGAACATAACGGTTCAAAAAATGGCTCGTGCTATGCTTGATGAGTCTAGAACTCCCGCAACCTTTTGGGGTGAAGCTGCATTTGCTGCAGTTACTATTCTCAACAAGAAAAATGTCCGGGTAAAAAACACTCAAACTCCTCATGAACTTTGGTATCATAAGACTCCTACGGTAAAATACTTCAAAATTTTTGGAAGCAAATGTTACATCAAAAGGACTGATGAAAACCTTGGCAAGTTTGAACCTAGAGCAGATGAAGGCATTCTCCTTGGTTACTCTCCCCACAGCAAAGGATATAAGTGTTACAATAAAAGACTTGGAAAAATTGTTGAAAGTATTGATGTAGTGATTGATGAAGAAGGAAATACTCCTAGGCACGTAAAATCTAAAGATTTTGAAGATGATGAGGACTATCCTTCAACATCAAATAAGACTTATGATGAAGAAGAAACCCATGAGGCACCGGAAGAACAGATAAGGATAGAAGAAAAGACTCCATCAAGGTACGTTCAGAAGAATCATCCAGAAACTCAAATTTTGGGGCAAAAAGAGGCAGGTGTACAAACAAGAAGAACTATCTCAGAAGCTTCAAGCTATCTGGCATTGCTTTCCTCCACTGAACCACAAAATGTAAGTGAAGCATGCAAAGATGAATGTTGGGTGAAGGCCATGAAGGAAGAACTTGAGCAGATTGAAAAAAATAACACTTGGGAGTTGGTTCCTAGACCAAATGATAAGAATGTCATAGGGACAAAATGGATATTCAAAAACAAGCTGAATGAGAATGGAGATGTTATTAGAAACAAGGCCAGACTTGTTTGCAAAGGGTATGCTCAACAAGAAGGTATAGATTTTGAAGAAACTTTTGCACCAGTTGCTAGACTTGAAGCCATAAGAATGTTCCTCGCTCTTTCTAGCTTTCAGAAGTTCAAAATATTTCAAATGGATGTGAAATCTTCTATTTTAAATGGAGATTTGGAAGAAGAAGTGTATATTGAGCAACCAGATGGATTCATCCTTGGAAATGATCCAAAACTTGTATGCAGACTTAAGAAGGCACTCTATGGTCTTAAACAGGCTCCAAGGGCTTGGTATTATCGTCTGGACAAATACCTCCATTAACAAGGTTTTTCAAAAGGATCAGCCGATAACAATCTATATGTAAAAATTGATAATGATAAATTGCTAATACTTGTCGTGTATGTTGATGATATCATCTTTGGTAGCAATGAAGAAGTCATGAGTCAAAACTTTGCTTGGTGATGCAAAAAGAATTTGAAATGTCCTTGCTTGGTGAGCTGGCATATTTTCTTAGTTTACAAGTCCAACAAAATAAAGATGCTATCTTTTTGTCACAAACCAAGTACCTCAAGGAGATCTTGAAGAAATATGGCATGGAAGATTTGAAACCAGTATGTACCCCTATGGTAACAAGATGTAGCCTCAGTGCAAATGAGGAATCAGCAGCAGTATATCAACCAACCTATAGATCCATGATTGGTAGTCTCCTCTATCTCACAGGTACCCAACCAGACATCATGCATGCAGTGGGAATAGTTGGAAGATTCCAGGAAAATCCAAAGGAAGCACACCTTCAGGCGGTTAAAAGAATTTTCAAATATCTTCAAGGGACACAAAACTATGGCTTATGGTATCCTAGAGATACAGATCTCACACTTCATGCATATACATATGCAGATTGGGTAGGAAGCATGGATGACAGAAAAAGCACTAGTGGTGGTGCATTCTTTATGGGTTCCAGATTAGTATCTTGGTTCAGCAAGAAACAAATTTCAATTGCTTTATCTACAGCTGAAGCGGAATATGTGGCTGCTGCATCTTGCTGCACACAACTCCTTTGGATGATGCAAATTTTGCAAGATTTTCAAATCACTTGTACTCCACCTATCTCTATTTTATGTGATAATACAAGTGCAATCAACATTTCAAAAAATCCAATCATGCATTCAAAGACCAAGCACATACCTATCAAATATCATTTTCTCCAAGAACAAGTGCTTGAACAAAAGGTCAAATTGGAGTATCTTCCCTCCAAGGAACAAGTTGTTGATATACTCACCAAACCACTGCCTAGGGAGACATTTGAATACCTTAGACAAAAGTTAGGAGTAGTTGATGCATCATCTTGTTGTTGAAACTTGTCTGTTGCAGAGAAAAGTGGTACGTGATTTTAATGAGGTGAATTTGCGTACATACATCGGTTTATGTGGATACAGTCGCGTATATGTTGGTTTGAAGACAAACATTGGGCTAGGCTCAGGATGAAAAGAGTCTGA
Source organism: Pinus tabuliformis (assembly GCA_031772625.1). Lineage (NCBI taxonomy): Eukaryota > Viridiplantae > Streptophyta > Pinopsida > Pinales > Pinaceae > Pinus > Pinus tabuliformis. Next base: position 198,155,643 of record CM062816.1, read on the forward strand.
TATGGGTCTGACAGAGACTATCTGGCATAGGTTCAGGAGGAGCACATATATTCTTCTAATAATGCATTGTTGCCATTATCCTAGAAGATCTTGGTTCAAGTTCATAGTGTTGTTGGTTTCAAGTGGAACAGGTGCAAAAGGAGAACATGGTTGTTGGTCTGAATGATGATTGACAGATGCTGCTAACTATCACAGTCTTGTTGTAGATATTTCGTCTCTATGTCATGTATTTCTTTTCTTATCAAGGTCATATAATAGCCTACTTTGGCTTCCCCACTATGCCTGGGATGGATTATGTGATGTTCTTGTTTTATCTTGTGTAAACTTTTGGTGTATCCCCACTTGGTTGGGTGGATGAGTCAATCCCCACTTGGTTGGGAGATGGATGTATGTATGAGTCTTTGGTGGTAGGAAGGTCATTTATGATGTATAAAGTTATGTATATTCTTGTAGAACATCTTCTTGCAAACCTTGCCTACAGTTAGGGGGAGCATGGACAGCACAGCAGAGCAAAGATTTTAGCATGTATTTAGGGGGAGCAGAACCATTTTCCCTTGCTGTCAAAGGGGGAGAATGACTTTGAGTGACTTGGGGTTGCCATCAAGTCCAAAGGGGAAGATTGTTGGCATTATGACACAAGTTTGGCACTATGACACAGGTGTTGTCCTTGATGGCAACTCACTCAAAGTCATGATCATTGTTCAGGCTCTCAGAATGAAAGAAAAAGAGATATACACAGGTTCCTCTTAACCAAGGCACATATACACGTGGGTTAAACGATCAAAAGGCACATATACATATGCACGCACTTTCATGCAAAGAAAAGCGCGTATGTGTGGGAAAACTTATTTTTGGTCCATGGTATTTAGTCCTTAGTATTTGGACCTAGGGTTTTGGACCTTGGTATTGAGTAAGGCCTAAGACTATAAAAAGGGAAGGAGATCATTTGGCAAGGGCATCGACTCAAGTATTGAATATCTTATGAAGAGCTAGATCTGGAATATTGGTCATTGGGTTATGGTGCATAGCTGGATCTAAATCAAGGAGGAACCTAAGCACAAGAAGAAGGATAAGTACTATTGATGGGTCAAGATCTTAAGGCTTGAATAGTAGTATCTTTGTGTGACTTTGATCTGTTATTTTGGCACATGACTTGATATACAAATCTGATAATCTGGGTATAACTAATGTCTGAATAAGTGAAAAGGGTAAATTATCTTTTATATATCTGTACGCAAGTTCAGTGAAGCAAAGGCGCATATACACGCTAGTTATGTAATTAAGATAGCGTATACGCAGGTTGGCCTTAATTCAGCAGTGTATGCACGTAGGTTGTACACATTGAAGTAGCATATGTCTCTTGAAATATGTTTTAGCTACTTCTATTTATTGCTGTAGTGTTCTAGGTTCAAATTTGTTGTCTGGTTACTATTACTGTTTTCTGGGTACAGCATTCAAAGAAGTGACTATTTGATTCAGTTTTGTTTGGTGAAAAGGAGATTGGTTGATGTAGATATACTTGATGTTTGATTGATGTTATTCATGGATCCAGTCTGAAAATTTATGAAACGTGGTCCCTGAATGAAAAAGAAGGTTGTAGCCTTCTGTAGGTCAGCACCTACGTACTGGTACCTCAGCTAGTACAAGAGCTAAGGGGCTTGTAGCTCCCTTCCAGGAGAAGCTATAGAATGAGAGAAAGTTTGTATCCTTCTGCAGGTAGCAGCCTGCGTACTGGTATAAGACTGCACCAGTATAGAATCATTGTAAAAAGAAGTTTCTAATTAGAAAAAGATAGAGATGAATTGCAGCAGGTGGTTTTCACCCACATTGGGTTTCCACCTTATATCTTGTGTTCTTATGTGTGACTGCCTATTCTAGTTTATTGTTCCTGGTTACTATTTATATGGTTTGATGCCCAGATTATTGAACAACATTTGAAGAATAATTTAAATTACAAGTCAGCTGCTTATACGCTAGTTTCCTTAAATGCGGTTGTGTACATACATGTCTTTTACTAACTGAAGTAGTGTATGCAAATTTGATTGTGAAATGAAAAAATAATTGACCTGATAATACTGATTCACCCCCCCTCTCAGTATTATTTCCAACATCCTCTTGATCTGTTTCACCCAATTTCACCTTAAAATCGCCAATTTTCTTTTGCTAAGGAGTTGTGAGAGTGCTAGAGTGCAAATGAGACTTTCATGAGTGTCTTGAGAGGCTTTATACTTGAATTGACTTTAATTTATAAGTTTGCATACCCACTTTCTAATGTTCTTTGTCATTTCCAAATTCTCATATTAATGCCTTTTTTACTTTCTAACCTTTTTTTCTCTTGACATGTGGATGATGCTTTGGCAATCTTGATTTTGACTTTCTGCTTGGGATGCTTTTGGAAATGGACTTGAGTATGTAGCTAAAAGTACTTATTACATATGATAGACATAAAATTACATAAACAAAAATAAAAATTATTACATCTGTTTGCAGTTCTAATTTACAAACTTGGGATAAAATCCCTTCTTGAAATCAAATTTAGGGCTTTCAGTAACTATGGTTACATGCTTTGGAAAGCTTTATTTAACTAAAAAAGACATTATTTGCTTGACTCTCATATTTTTCTGACCTTATGCAGTGAGATGGTGACTTATTGGACCTTGGAAAAATAAACCCTAGGTGACCTAATGGAACCTCAAATGACTGAATTTCAGGTGAATTTGACTGATATAAAATGTGATGAAATGAGCCTTCATGTTCAATGGTAACCTGGGAGACACATGAAGGAGGGCCAGCAAACACAAACTTTTGAGAGGGAAAAGTGATTTTGGACTTTGGACTACCATCAGTGAACAAATTTTTTCATGATGACCTGAGTGGAATGCAAAAATTTTCAAATGGGACTCTAATATGATATAAAAGAGAAATTTTGATCACTGGTGGCAGTATGCAAATACTAACTCTAACAGTTCCCTTTTCATTTTTGGCACAACATCTGTTGAAATCTTTGTCTCATCACATGAATCGGAACCTAAGTTGATGGGTCCATCCTCTACAATCCCAAGAGTGGAAATATTCATTGCATCACCTGAGTTTAGCCCCAGGTCAATTGGTCCAACACCTACAAATCCTGCAGTTATGATCATCTCATCAACCTCTAATTCAGATTCTTTGTCTTGTTGTATAGTTGTTGTCTTCTGCTTCTCCTTTCTATCATTCCTCTTTTGCCTCAATTCTGGATGCAATTTCTAGAAATTTTCCTAATCATGCCCTTCTTTCTCACAATGAGTACAAGAGGGCTTTGCTTCTCTTCTCTTATTTGTTGTATCCCTCTTCGGGAAGTCATTTTTCTCATCCTTCCCCTGATTTCAAGATGTACATCCTTCACACTAGCTTCATCAAGAGGCTTACATTCAAATAATAATAATGAATGACATAAATAATTATGGAAAGAAACAATATATTCCTTGAATGTCTCATAAGTGTCTAGTGAAACATTCAATGCTAATGCTTTTTTTTCTAAACTCCTCTGTGAAATTCTAAACAGTTTGACCTTCACTTTGTTTCAAATGTTTCCATTCCATAATAGCTTTATGTCTATAGCCCAATGGGTAAAATTATCCCCTTATAGCAAAGACAACCGCAGACCAAGATGAAATAAGTTTACAACTATTGTTACCACCTTTCTACAGTTTTCCTTCCCACCAGATGAGAGTAGTGCCACTCAATCGAAGGGGTGCTAGTTGGATCTTGACTTCATCCTCTTTGATTTGTTATATGCGGAAATATACTTCAAATTGTCTTATCCAGTTATCTAGATTTTATAAATCATATTCTCCACTAAATATAGGTAAATTGAACTTGAAAGTTTACAACTATTGTTACCACCTTTTTGCAGTTTTCCTTCCCACCAGACGAGAGTAGTGCCACTCAATCGAAGGGGTGCTAGTTGGATCTTGGCTTCATCCTCTTTGAATTGGTTAGGCGCTAATGAGCACATTGAACTATCCATGTGACTGAGAGCCTTCACAGCCCAGGCACAACGATGCGATTATCAAGGGTGCGCTCTACCGCTGAGCTAATAGCCCATCATGCAGGCCTCATATGCGGCAATATACTTCAAATTGTCTTATCCATTTCTCTAGATTTTCTGCATCATATTCTCCACTAACTAAAGGTAAATTGAACTTGAAATCTAGCTTGAAAAAGGGATTTGTAGATGCATTCCTATGATGCCCGTTAGAATGAAGAAAAGAGGAAGAAGAAGAAATTTCACTGGAGGATGGAGAGGGAGGAGGCTCTTCTCCTCCACCTTCATGATTTACTAAAGCATGATCAGTTGGTTCTTTCTTATTAGGCTTGATTTTCTTCGCATATTCTGCAAACAACTTGTCAACTTTCTCTACCGTGGTGAAGAAGATCTTGCGATAATTTTTCTCTTCCTCCATTCAAGCTTCCTCGTCTGCCATGTTTCATCTTCGTGTTGCACACCCCACTTCGGGATCAAAGTATTTGAGTTTTCCTTCTCCTCTTTGGAGCTTTTTCTTGGTTAACATTCACTCATGTAACTCACATCAAGAATACCTGCTCTGATACCAAACTTGATCTAGATCTTTTACTTCATGGATGCATACAGAATTTCATTTAAAAGAGCATGTAACCAAGTAACTTAAAACACATGGAAAGAAGTAGGAATAAAAGAAATAAAACATGAGATCAAAGCCACAAGCCGATTTGATTACGGATTTCACCCAATCTGGGCTACGTCTCTGGGCCCTACTCAATGTAGGGAAGCCTCTTTCATTAAATGGTAGCAGAAATCAAATTACATAAATGACCCTTATACCTCCATTTTCTAGCATGGACTGAAAATGCAAAGCTCATCTTCAGAAATGGACATCACCATTGAATTTTTGGTGCAAAATCATGTCAAACGACTATAAACTTGGCCCCTTACAGACACTATCAAAATATGGACCCTCGGGAATCTCAAAGATTCCCCCAAATATTACTTCCTGAAGATGATCCAAAAATCCACTGCTCAAATGAAAATTCAGAGCACACCTTTGTGCTACTTGTGAAATTCTGAGAAAAATGAGTATAAAGTCGGGGTCATTTTGCATGTGTCAAAAATCATCCTCCAAGAGAATCTAAAGATTCCTCAAGCATCAAAGAATATTCCCGCAAGATTTTGTTTCAAAAAATGTGCCGGGCATGGTTCCACCTCGGCCACTGTGTCAAGGTTCTTCCCTCAGCCCTCATGGTCGTTCTTTGTTCATCCTCCTAATTTGAAAGGAAAATATGAGTGTATATCAACAAATATGGCAGAGTTTCCAGGATAAGCCCATTACGTTATTGATGGAGAGCTGTACGTGATTGGCATAGGTGCTAGGGTTAAATCCACAGTCCTCCCCCATATATATTTCATGGTTGGTGTGTTTTGTAATGGCGGTTGGCATTTGTCATTTTTTTTTGGAGTGTGGTTGTACCTTGGGGCATTTGGGGTGGTCAAGTGGGGTCGCCCGTGGGTAGACCGACTGGCAGGCTGGGCGGGTCCAAATATCACTGGCTCTTATTATTAATTGATTTGTTGGGATGTGGGTGAGGTCTCAGGTTAGAACCATGGGCCCTGACCCTTATTATAATATATCATAACCGCTAGTGGGGGTGGCAACCCGCCACCCTATTTTTTAATTTCTTTATTAAATTTTAAACATGATTCAAAAAAAATTTACTGAATTTTGGGATTTACTAGACTATTTAACAAAGTGACAAATTCACCCGTTCCGGTGGCTGGAATTCGTGCATCGGTAAATGCCAAATTTTTCCTCATTAGTGGCTTCCACTGGGCCTAGTTTGACCAAAATGTTGACCGTGAATATCTCGAGCATATGAACTCAGATTTGAATGTCATTCACAAATTTGGAATCAGGACTACGAGCACTACGATCTGGTCTTGGTTTGGGTGAAATCCAAGAGCATTTATTTTTTATCCTTTTCTGAGCCACTTCTGAATTCTAAGAATTTCTAGATCCACCTAGATCATTTGAATATGTGGAGACACTATCTTCTTGGAAATTGGTTCATCTTGATGAGTGATCATAGTGGATTGAGATACTTGTTTGACCAATTGAATCTGAATGCGAGACAATCTAGATGGTTGGCCATGATCAGTGAGTTTGACTTCAACATTAGGTACATTAAGGGAAAGAAAAATAGAGTTGCAGTTGCTCTTAGCCAAAGAGTGCAGGTGAATCATATACTAGTTATGAGTTCATATGGGACAAATTTACAGGATCAGATCTTAAAGGTAGGATAGTAGGATGAAAAGTATAGGGAGATTAGACACAGGTTACAACACCAGGGTACACTGATCAAGATGTGGATTGTCATCTTACAGCACATGGTTTGATCAGATTTAGGGATAGGATCTATGTGTCAGACAACAGTGAACTCAAGAGGCTCATTGTAAGGGAATTTCATGCTAAGTCGTATTTAGGTCACCAAGGATATCAGAAGATATTAACAATGGTGAAGAAGTCTTATGATTGTTCGAATATGAAGAAGTAAGTGGCTGATTTAGTGGCTAGATGTTTGTATTATTAACAGTAAAAGTAGAGTGTAAACATCCAGGTGGGTTACTACAACTGATTCTAATTCAAAAGTGGAAATGGGAGGTCATTTCCATGGATTTCATTACAGGTTTTCCAAGGACATATAGACAGCATGATTTTATTATGGTTGTGGTTGACAAGTTGAGAAAGATAGCACACTTCATTCCAGTGAAGTCAACATATGCATATAGTGATGTAGCATAGGTCTTCATCAGAGATATAGTGAGGTTGCATGATGTTCCAAAGAATATTGTGTCAGGCAGGGATGCTAAGTTCACTTCTAGGTTTTGGAAGGAGTTAGTTGCAAGTTTGGGTATATATTTTGCCTTCAGTACAACTTATCATCTGCAGATAGGTGGAAAGATAGAGAGGGTCAACAGGATTTTGAAGGACATGTTGAGAATATATGTTATGCATCAGCGGTGAAAGTGGGAAGAGTATCCACCTCTGGTTGAGTTTTCTTACAATAATGGGTATCAGGATTCATTGAGGATGAGTATGTTTGAGGCATTGTATGAGCGGAGTTGTAATACTCATATTAGTTGGAGTGATCCAGTGAACAGGGTGTTGATAGGACCAGATATGTTGGCAGAGATGGAATAAGAAATGTAAGATATCAAGAAGAATCTAAAGGCAACACAGGATACATAAAATATTTATGCATATTAACACAAGGAATTTGTTGGGTGTGGAGCCTGATTATCTTCTGTATTCAAAGGTTTCAGCTAGATGTATACCCCAGGAAGATTGTACACCCCTCCACGCGGGGTGTAAGGGGGCCTTGTAAAAGTATAGTAATTTCTAGTCAATCCAGGCCATTCATTAGGAGGATGATCTAATGGTAGAAGTTATGTTTAATTTAGGGCTTTTTGCCCTAGAAGGCAACCCCTCACTATATATGAGGGAATTGTATTGCATCTATGTATATCTGTATTCTGAGTGAGAAAGAGAGAGGAGATTGAGAGCGAAGAGGGAGTTACAGTGGATCTAATGTAGGTTGTATCTCTTTATTTTGCTGGATAATATAAAAAAAGAAAGACTGGTTGTTTCTCCGTGGACGTAGCCCAAATTGGGTGAACCATGTATATCTGTGTCTCTCTTGTTTTATGCGTTTTCTGTGTTTATATTTTTGCAATATTTTATGTGTTCCATTGCTCTGTAATATATAATTTTGGGGAACATGTGTACTTGTGCAACAAGCCCAAGAAGAGCTCCTTAAGGATTGGGTCATGTGTGAAGCGAGCACCTGGATATTGTGGGCCTTTCGAGGACCTTAAGAGGATTGAACCAGTGGCCTATCGACTTGCATTTCCTTCGACAGTGAAATTCCATGATGCTTTCAATGTTTCATTACTTAAAATATATGTAAAGGATATTGATGATGTTATCTATTAGTCTATATTGTAGGTGGAACTAGCAGCAGAATTCCAGCTAGAACCTCAGTGCATTTTAACCGAGCAATTAGAACCAAGCAATCGAGCAAGTTAAAGTGCACTGGAAGCACTTTGGGCCCAATGAAGCTACATGGGAGATGGTTGGTTAGATGTGGGCTATTGTTTTCGGGAAAAGTGTCTATTCAGAACGACCCTATCCCACAGGGTTGTGACAAAGACCTCAGAAACAAACAAGGAAAACTACTCTTGTATTCTTCTTTATAAACTATAAACGAAGATGATTAAGATGAACCGACCTGTGTCTTGCGCTAGTTGTTCAATCCAATCTATCCTCCCTTTGCCGGCTTCCACTGATCTGCTCCCTCACTTACCTAGCATCACCAAGTTCCTGCAAGTTCACAGAAGAGAGAAACTACACAAATACATAGATATATGTTCATAAAAAGCTTAGGATCAGATTTAAGCTAAACATACCAATATAACACACATCAGATATACAAGCATGTAGGAGAAACTCAAGTAGTTTTATTGATAAAACAAGAAGATCTAGGAGGAGTTACAACCGATGAGTCCTGATCCAGCATCAGCCTCCCAGCATAGAATCCCTTCTTGACCTCCAACAAAGCATAAATCACCCAATACTCTAATATCAATCACAAAACCAACAGCAATTCTCTGCAATGTACAAAATTCCAGCCTCTGGATCTCTTAGTGAGGGATCCATATATAGATGTATGCAAAGAGGATGAGTCATCCCATGAGTTGATTAGTGTCTTCTCTCTGTCAGTTCTTGCTTCCACTTGGAGACTGAGAGCCTCTTACTCATCACTGGTCGAATTCAGTGAGGCAAGTGTCATTGGAGAAGATTCTGGAAGCTTCCATTGTCTCTCCACCTCGTTGAATGACTTTGCCACTTGTCATTTCCCACTCAATGCACCCTGTTAGTGCATTCAAGTGCGTTGCAATGCTCCTAGCCAGTGTATTTGGGTGCTTTGCAACGCAGGCAGCTAGTGGAGCACTTGAAATGATCCTGTTTTGACTAGTTTTGAGCTGTTTCTGGTGGAGAACTTCTGGGAGAAGCTGTAATTTGTTGACCTTGTTTCTTTAGGAGCTGGAACAACATCTTTAGGGACTTAGGATCCCTTGGTTTATGGACATTTCATGCTTATAGCTGTAAGGCACAAAAATGTCTATAACATCTATGTATCCTCCATTATTTATCCGTTAAGGCAAATCAATTTTGGTATATGTATATATGTATATGGATGTAAATACCGCAACTAGTTGTGTTATAAAGCTCCAATAAGCGACATGGGTTTCATGTCATTATGGGTGTGATGTTGTCATGTTGGTTTCCTTTTCAGCAGGTTGATCATTGTAAATATCGCATCGAGATAAGTTATAAAGCTCCATAGGCAGTATGTTTTGGTTTTTAGTGGTTTTGTTGGTTGTAGGTGTCATTGAACACTGAGGATGGTGTTCCCCTAAGGGGGATGGGTTTATAATATCCTTGGGTTAAAAATCCATGTAATAAAGTTAATAAAGGAAAAATAAGACAAAGTTCATGGGACACGTATTCCAAACTAAATGTTGGGAAAAACATCCTAGTGGGTGTTCATTTGGTTTATTATGGGTAAGGGGAAATTAGCAAAGGAAATGGAAAAGGATTTGGAAAGGTAAGAGGCATTAATTGGCATTTTATTTATGAAAATAAAGGAAATTAGAAGAAAAGCAAGGTGAAAGGTAACAGGTTGCATGTGAGGAGGAAAATAAAGGAAAAATAATGGAAATTGAAGAAAAAAGAGGCATCATTAATAAAAAGGCTTTTGAGGATTGGTTCACAACTTTTTTCAGTTTTAGCTTAGATCTCTCTCTATTCTCTCTACTCTCTCATACTCTTGCACACTTAGAGAATTCTTGGAGCACTCTAGCATTGGATAAAGGAAGGAAAAGGAAGAATAGGAAAGCAAAGGGAAGCAAAGATCAAGCAAGGAAGTACAACAAGATTACTTGCAGGTATCGAGTTGCATCTATGATTTCCTTGCTAGCTTTTTCATGCATGTGTGTATTTGGTTCTCTTGTTGTCATTGGCATGGGTTTTTCTAGGAGTGAAAATTGTTTTAGCCTTGCCTTGCCATTTCCAGATAGCCACTGTGTGATAGAGCTCTTTCATTTGGTTGAGCAGGATTGCTAGATGGTTTCAAAACTGAGCGAGGTGGTCTCAGGAAAAATCACAAGGCCTAGGAATCCTTGATCAGTGAATGGCAGGATATACGGTAAATCCTAGAGGGTGGATATGGATAGATTCTTCATTATTTACATTAAGAAATCCAAAGGCATTCATGTTTGTATAGTCCTAGTGATCTCTGGACAGGTATGTGGTAGGATTGCAATAAATCTTGGTAGTGTATGTTTCTTATTTGGGCCTAGGAATCCCTTCGTGGGATATAGGGCAAAGCCTAGTTGTAAAAGTGCTTTCTTTGGGCCTAGAAATCCTTGACTAGTTCTGGCAGGATATGCGGTAAAGCCATAGAAGCATGGTCGTTTTTGTTGTGAGTCCCATAGTCATGCTTGGAATATGGCACAGGGGTGATTGGCTGAAAGAAAGATTTGGTTCAGCCCAATCTATGGTCAGGTGGTACATGGAATTCTCTGACTTGGTTGGATTTTTCACATGAATAATAAGAATATTTTCCTCTTGTGTATTATGTGTAAATGTACTTGTTATTATGTGGCTTTAATGGTTGTTCTACCATTGATATTTCTCTGGTTATAATTCATCGAACATTCTTGATGAATCTCAAATAAGTATGAGGTCCCTTTGTTTAGATATGTTTTTATGACCTCTACATTACATGTTCATGATGTGTTTGACGAAATTCCTGTCATGGCTAGGGAGTCAGGTCAAGTCCTTGTTCAAGTTTGTCATTAGAGGCCTTATTGTTGGCATTATGGCATTATGAACATATGTTGAACTTGATAGCAACCCTCTCTTAGACGGTCATTTCTCTTATATACACCATGATGGGGACAAGAAGAGCCAAGAGGAGAGAAGAAAGGCCATATACGCATGTATTAATGTTATCGGAGGTGTTTGGGTGCTTAAAACCCATATATGCATGCATTTATATTATTGGAAGTTGGTTGGGTGCGTAAAACCCATATATATGCATTATATCCCCTTTCGGCGGTTACATGAATAATATAATTGCGGCATCGAAGTTTCGGCATATCGCATATCATATATATATATATATATATATATATATATATATATATATATATATATATATATATATGTTTCGGCATATCGGCGCAATGGTGTTTCGGCTGTGTGACCCGGAAGCATATCGCAATGGACCCGATGGTGGCATTAACTTTGGTTTATATTAATATCGCATCCATGCGCGTCGGGGGTCTGGCTAAGTGACTTCGTTGAAACCTCCGATTGGGAGCGGACCCGATGAAGGCATTAATCATGGTTTATAAAAATATCGCATCCGCAGTATATCGGAATACATAAAGGGTCACCCACCCCAATCCTCTGATTGCGAGTGGACCCGATGGTGGCATCAAACATGGCTTATAATAATATCGCATCCGGCTATGTGACTTTGGTGAAATCCTCCGATTGCGAGCGGACCCGATGGTGGCATCAAACATGGCTCATAATAATATCACATCCGGCTATGTGTCTTTGGTGAAATCCTCCGATTGCGATAAGAGGGGTCGGACCCGATGAAGGAATTAAAAGCATTTCATATTAAATCGCATCCATGGTGTTCGTCCATAAGCCTCCCACTTCAAATCGCCGATAGCGATGAAAGGAGCGGACACGATATATTAATAAAGGCTAATTAATGGGGCATATCACATCCGATCCATCGGATCGGACGTTGGGCATGTATTGTTAAGTGATGAGAGCGGACCCAATATATTAATAAAGGCTGGTTAATGGGGCATATCGCATCCGATCCATCGGATCGGACACCGGGCATGTATTGTTAGCGATGAGGAGCGAACCCGATATATAAATAAAGGCTGGTTAATGGGGCATGTCGCATCCGATCCATCGGATCGGACATGAGATGGGCAGGCGCCGATAGCAATAAGGATTGGACCCAATATATTATTAGTTTGGATGCATTAAGTTAAAAGCCCGCCTTTTGTGGTTTTGGACCGCTATCATAGTTTTCCCGCTTAAGCCTTCTCTTAAGAGAATTGGTCAAAACAGTTGCGCCTCAGGTTTCGGATCCTCTGGTTTCGATTCATGGTATTATCAAAAGCATGGCTATATAAAGAAAAAGGGGATCCAGTGGCAAGTATTGAGAATGAATTGAAGATCTTAAGGGAGAATAGATCGGCATTCTTATGATCTGTCAAGGAGCAATCTACTGAACCGAATTCAAGAAGAATGCGCGCAGGACGGCAGATCCGCATCGCTTCGGGGGTATTGCAGTTCAGTTGAGAGCAGCCAACCGCAGGGAAGTAGCAGTCATTCCTTAACTCTGATATAGCGTCTTCTGTTGATTCGCTAAAGGTCTCTGGGTCCGGATATTGGGTTTGTCTTGTGTCTAGCCTCTGGGTGCTCTATAACATGTATGACCTCTGCATTATGGTATGATTCAGGCATATACAACCTCTGATTAAAAGGTGACCAGATCAGATATTTATTTATAGCTAGTGCATGGGTTGGCGCGTGGGTGATCTGCTGTATAAAGAAAACATGTATTGATCTGAGGTTTGGGTATTTCTGAAGAATCATTTATACTTTATGATCATTTGATCTTCTTGGATCCAGTTTGAAAATTTATGAAAAGTGGTCCTTGAAAGAAGTAAGGGGGTTGTAGCTCCCTTCCAGGAGAGACTGGAAAATGAGAGAGAGTTGTAGCTCTCTGCAGGTTGCAGCCTACGTACTGGTAAAGGACTGCACCAGTACAAAATCATTGTAAAAGGAGTTTCTAATTGAAAGAAGATAGAGACTTGCAGCAAGTGGTTTTCTCCCACATTGGGTTTCCACCTTATATCATGGTGTTCATGTGTGTGACTTATGTGTGATGATCTGTTCTATTTTACTGCACCAGTTTACTATTAATATGGTTGATAATGTTCTAATGCACTCATTAAGGATCAACTAACTGAATCATAAGAAGTTGTGGAAGTAGCATATATGAATCTGAATATGGAAATGAAAAAGTTTTATTAATGTGATAATACGGATTCACCCCCCCCTCTCAGTATTATTTCCAACAATTGGTATCAGAGCAGGTCCTTCAGAGAAGCTTGATTGCTTGAAGGAAGATCGTTCATTATGAGCAACTACTAGAGGGAAGCATCAATCAGGCCACCAATTTATGATGGGACAAACTTCAATTATTGGAAGGTAAGAGTTACTGCCTATCTTCAATCTCTTGGTATGGAAGTTTGGGATATCATAGAGACAGGCTACACTTTTCCTTCAGCTACTCCTATAGATCCGACCGAGAAAAAGAAATATGAAACAAATGCTAAAGCAGTCAATACTTTGTTGGGATGCTTATCTCAATTAGAATTCGTAAAGGTTATGCAATATAAATTCGCAAAAGAAATATGGGACAAGATTGTCTTGAGCTACGAAGGAGATGAACAGGTAAAGCGTGCTAAACTTCAAACCCTCAGGATTCAGTATGAGAATCTCAGAATGTATAATGATGAAAGTGTGGCTAACTATTTCCTTAGGGTAGATGAGATTGTTAACTGCATGAAAAACTTGGGTGAAGAAATAAAAGAGGCTATTGTGGTTGAAAAAGTTCTAAGATCCTTGTCCACCAAGTTTGAATCTAAAGTGTCCGCCATAGAAGAAAAGGAGAATCTACGCCTCTCACCATGTCACAGCTGCATGGAATTCTAACCGCTTATGAAATGAGAAAAGGAGGTCCTTCAGATAGGAGAGAAGCTGCCTTCAAGGCTTTAGGCAAAGGGGAGTACCTTGAATCAAGTCATGTGTTAGAAGAAGAAGAAGAATCAAATTTTGTCAGAAATCTTCAATGAGGTACTGGTAGATTCAGAGGTAACTTACCCTTCAAATGTTTTGCTTGTGGAAGAGTAGGTCACTATGGTTCCAAATGTCCTCATAAGGATAAGATTGACAAGGGAAAGGAACCTGTTAAATGGAACAAGAAACAGAATGCAAATAAGAAGAGCTATTACACCCATGAAGACAGTGATGGTCTATCAAACAGTGATGAAGATGAACGAGGTAATCCCTATAAACTTTTAATGGCTTTTGCAGATGATGATTACATGGATGCTCTAGATATAGATAGCTATTATGAGGAGATGTCTAGACTCAAGACATGCTTAGAAGAAAAGAATGTGATCATTGAGACTCTGCAAATCCAACTTGATGAAAAGAAACAATCTCTTGAAAAGTTAGAATGTGAAATTGTTGGGCTTCGAAAAGAAATTGAGAAAACAAAGGTTCTCAATCTTAAATTTGTTAAAGGATCTGAAACTCTGGATGAGATCATCAATGTACAGCGCTCTCCTCTAATTAAGACAGGTCTGGGGTATAATGGAGAAACATCTCAAGCATCCACTCGAAGAGTTATCTCGATGCTGCAAGAAGATATGAGCAAAAACCAAACAGAGATCACCTGGTAAAACAGGGACAAATTTCATCAAGAATAAACAAAGACTACCAGACAAATTAGGGACAATTCACCTTAAGGACGAACAAAAGCTACAATCAGCCAAGATCCTCTCAATTTACCTCAAGAATGGATGAAAATAGAAATCACAATCATATGACTGGTAAATTTGATAATCGCAGAAGTTTTTCCAATGGCCAATGTTTCTCTTGCCATGACTTCGGTCACAAGCAGCTCAATGTGTTGCCTACAAAACAATCATGACTAGAGAAGCCCAAAAGCAAAGAAGTATGATTGGGATTACAAAAAGCACCTATAACAACTTCTCGGCTCTTGAAAATGAAATTGAATGCTCTATCTGTAATAACTTTGGTCATGAAGATTTTGAATGCAGGAGTAGGTTTCGGCAAACAAAGGAACAAGATTCAAGCACCAGAACATGGAGAATAAAGGAACCTCGACCAGAAAGATGTGGGATAGCATTTTATGCAGAAGGACAGGAAAATCAATGGTACATCGATAGCGGATGTTCGAAGCATATGACAGGTGATAAAGAAAAACTTGAATCATACACTGCTTTAGAAAAAGGAAAGAAAGTTTCATTTGGGAATGATACTCCTGCTGCCATAAAAGGAAAAGGTATCGCTCAATTGAAAGAAAAGGTCAAAGTAGGAAATGTTTTGTACATTGATGGATTGAAACATAATCTTCTAAGTGTCAGTCAGATGTGCGATCAAGGAACCGAGGTAATATTTAGATCAAATGGATGTCGTGTTCGTGATCTTGATACAGGTGAAACAGTGATCAAAGGCAAAAGAACTCCAAACAATCTATACATATTTGAAGAAGGACAACAACAATGCTATATGAGCAAGGATGATGAGCACTGGTTATGGCACCGGAGGTTGGGGCATCTAAGTTTTTCACAAATAAGGAAAGCATGCAAGTATCAGGCAGTTCGTGATCTTCCAGATATCAAAATTCCAGAGAATACAATATGCAAATCATGTCAGTTTGGTAAACAAACCAGGACTAACTTCCCTGAGAAGGAAGGATCAGCTAGCAAACCTCTTGAACTTATTCATACAGATGTATGTGGTCCATTTAGGACAAGGACACCTCGAGGAGAGGAATACCTTATATTATTCATTGACGACTTCTCCAGGTTTGTTTGGTTAGGACTTATGAAACACAAAGACGAAGCATTTGAAAAATTCAAATCCTTCAAAGCCTTGGTCGAAAATGAATCAGATCACAAAATTAAGTGTCTCAGGTCTGACAGAGGTGGGGAATTTACCTCAAATGAATTTTTCGATTTCTGTGAAGAGCATGGAATAAAAAGGGAATTCTCTATAGCAAGGACTCCTCAGCAAAATGGAGTGGTGGAAAGGATGAACAGAACAGTCCAACAAATGGCCCGCGCCATGCTTGATGAATCTGGAACTCCTGCAACCTTCTGGGGTGAAGCTGCATATGCCGCGGTTGTTATTCTCAACAAAACAAATGTCCGAGTAAACAGCACTCAAACTCCTCATGAGCTCTGGTATGGTAAGACTCCTTCAGTAAAGCATTTTAAAATTTTTGGAAGCAAATGCTATATTAAGAATACTGATGAACAGCTTGGCAAACTTGAGCCTAGAGCAGATGAAGGCATTCTCCTTGGTTATTCGCCTTATAGTAAAGCATATAAGTGTTACAATAAAAGACTTGGAAGAATTTTTGACAGCATTGATGTAGTGGTTGATGAAAAAGGATACATTCCTAGGCAAGTAAATCATGAAAATATCGAAGAAGATGAAGACTACCCTTCAAATCAGACTGATAATGAAGAAGAAGAACCTCAAGAGGCTCCAGAGGAACAGATAAGGATAGAAGAAAAGACTCCATCCAGGCATGTTCAAAAGAATCATCCAGAATCTCAGATTTTGGGGCAGAAAGAGGCAGGTGTACAAAAAAGAAGAACAATAGCAGAAGCCTCAAGATACTTGGCATTGCTCTCCTCCACTGAACCACAAAATGTAAAAGAAGCATGCAAAGATGAATGTTGGGTCAAGGCTATGGATGAAGAACTTGAGCAGATCAAAAAGAACAACACTTGGGAATTAGTTCCTAGACCAAAAGATAAGAATGTCATAGGGACAAAATGGATCTTCAAAAATAAGTTGAATGAAAATGGGGAAGTAGTTAGAAACAAGGCAAGACTGGTTTGTAAGGGATATGCTCAGCAAGAAGGAATAGACTTTGAAGAAACTTTTGCTCCTATTGCTAGACTTCAAGCTATCTGAATGTTCCTTGCTCTCTTAAGCTTTCAAAAATTCAAAGTATTTCAAATGGATGTGAAATCAGCTTTTCTGAATGGAGATTTAGAAGAAGAAGTATACATTGAGCAGCCAGATGGGTTCATTCTTGGGAATGATCCAAACCTTGTATGTAGACTGAAAAAGGCTCTCTATGGTCTTAAACAAGCTCCAAGGGCTTGGTACTACCGTTTGGACAAATATCTTCATCAACAAGGTTTTTCAAAAGGATCAGCAGATAGCAATCTTTATATAAAAATTGAAAATGACAAGTTGCTAATACTTGTTGTGTATGTAGATGATATTATTTTTGGCAGCAATGAAGAAACTATGAGTCAAAACTTTGCCTCGATAATGCAGAAAGAATTCGAAATGTCCCTACTAGGTGAACTGACATACTTTCTTGGATTGCAAATCCAACAAAATAAAGATGGTATCTTCTTGTCTCAAACCAAGTACCTCAAGCATATTTTGAAGAATTATGGCATGGAAGATTCAAAACCAGTATGTACTCCCATGGTTACAGGATGCAGTCTTAGTGCGAATGATGAATCGGCTGCGGTTCATCAACCAACATACAGATCTATGATTGGAAGTCTACTTTATTTGATAGGTACTCGACCAGACATCATGCATGCAGTTGGAATAGTTGGAAGATTTCAGGAAAACCCAAAGGAAACTCATCTTCAGGCAGTAAAGAGAATCTTCAAATATCTTCAAGGAACTCAAAACTTTGGCTTATGGTATCCTAGAGATACAGATCTCACACTTCATGCTTACATAGATGCAGACTAGGCTGGAAGTGTGGATGACAGGAAAAGCACAAGTGGTGGTGCTTTCTTTATGGGTTCTAGATTAGTATCTTGGTTCAGCAAGAAACAAAGTTCGATTGCTTTATCTACAGCTGAAGCAGAATATGTGGCTGCTGCATCTTGTTGCACCCAACTTCTTTGGATGATGCAGACTTTATAGGATTTCCAAATCACTTGTACTCCACCTATCCCCATCTTATGTGATAATACAAGTGCAATAAGCATTTCAAAGAACCCAGTCATGCATTCAAAAACCAAGCACATACCGATCAAGTATCATTTTCTTAGAGAACAAGTGCTTGAACAAAAGGTCAAGTTGGAATACATTTCTTCTAAGGAACAAGTGGCTGGTATATTTACCAAACCATTGCCCAGGGAGACTTTTGAATACCTCAGGCAGAAGCTGGGGGTTTTCGACACATCATCCTGTTGTTAATTCTCAGATTGGTGCTTGTACGCGAGGTTCTGATGGGGTATACACGTACAAGGTTCAGGGGGAGCATAATTCATTGTTGGCATTATCGTATTACAGAAGGAGGAACATGTTGGGTAAATGAACTGTATCTATCCATGGCAATAAAGATGCTGAATTATGTTATATGTAGGCAGTATAGCGCGGTTCCTATTTTATATATAGCCAGAATAGCTCGACTTTCTGTCCTAAAGTCAGAGGGGCAAAATCAGGAGGAGCAAGCTCTCAGGGGGAGAAATAGTTAGGAGAAGCAGATATCCGCCCTTTGCCCTTGATGTCAAAGGGGGAGAGTGCTTTTTGGATGGTGTTGTTGCCATCAAGTCCAAAGGGGGAGATTGTTGGCATTATGGCATTATGAACATATGTTGAACTTGATGGCAACCCTCTCTTAGACGGTCATTTCTCTTATATACACCATGATGGGGACAAGAAGAGCCAAGAGGAGAGAAGAAAGGCCATATACTCATGTATTAGAGAAGAAAGGCCATATACGCATGTATTAATGTTATCGGAGGTGTTTGGGTGCTTAAAACCCATATATATGCATTATATCCCCTTTCGGCGGTTACATGAATAATATAATTGCGGCATCGAAGTTTCGGCATATCGCATATCAATTATATATATATATATATATATATATATATATATATATATATATATATATATATATATATATATATATATCTAGATATATATATATATATAGATATAGATATAGATATAGATATAGATATAGATATATAGATATATATATATATATATATATATATATATATATATAGATAGATAGATATATATATGTTTCGGCATATCGGCGCAATGGTGTTTCAGCTGTGTGACCCGGAAGCATATCGCAATGGACCCAATGGTGGCATTAACTTTGGTTTATATTAATATCACATCCATGCGCGTCGGGGGTCTGGCTAAGTGACTTCATTGAAACCTCCGATTGGGAGTGGACCAGATGAAGGCATTAATCATGGTTTATAAAAATATCGCGTCCGCAGTATATCGGAATACATAAAGGGTCACCCACCCCAATCCTCCGATTGCGAGCGGACCCGATGGTGGCATCAAACATGGCTTATAATAATATCGCATCCGGCTATGTGACTTTGGTGAAATCCTCCGATTGCGAGCGGACCCGATGGTGGCATCAAACATGGCTCATAATAATATCGCATCCGGCTATGTGTCTTTGGTGAAATCCTCCGATTGCAATAAGAGGGGTCGGACCCGATGAAGGAATTAAAAGCATTTCATATTAAATCGCATCCGCGGTGTTTGCCCATAAGCCTCCCACTTCAAATTGCCAATAGCGATGAAAGGAGCGGACCCGATATATTAATAAAGGCTGGTTAATGGGGCATATCACATCCGATCCATCGGATCAGACATCAAGCATGTATTGTTAAGCGATGAGAGCGGACCCGATATATTAATAAAGGCTGGTTAATGGGGCATATCGCATCCGATCCATCGGATCGGACGCCGGGCATGTATTGTTAGCGATGAGGAGCGGACCCGATATATAAATAAAGGCTGGTTAATGGGGCATGTCGCATCCAATCCATCGGATCGGACATGAGATGGGCAGGCGCCGATAGCAATAAGGATTGGACCCAATATATTATTAGTTTGGATGCATTAAGTTAAAAGCCCGTCTTTTGTGGTTTTGGACCGCTATCATAGTTTTCCCGCTTAAGCCTTCTCTTAAGAGAATTGGTCAAAACAGTTGTGCCTCATGTTTCGGATCCTCTGGTTTCGATTCATGGTATTATCAAAAGCATGGCTATATAAAGAAAAAGGGGATCCGGTGGCAAGTATTGAGAATGAATTGAAGATCTTAAGGAAGAATAGATTGGCATCCTTATTATCTGTCAAGGAGCAATCTACTGAACCGAATTCAAGAAGAATGAGCGCAGGACGGCAAATCCGCATCGCTTTGGGGGTATTACAGTTCAGTTGAGAACAGCCAACCGCAGGGAAGTAGCAGTCATTCCTTAACTTTGATATAGCGTCTTGTGTTGATTCGCTAAAGGTCTTTGGGTCCAGATATTGGGTTTGTCTTGTGTCTAGCCTCTGGGTGCTCTATAACATGTATGACCTCTGCATTATGGTATGATTCAGGCATATACAACCTCTGATTAAAAGGTGACCAGATCAGATATTTATTTATAGCTAGTGCATGGGTTGGCGCGTGGGTGATCTGCTGTATAAAGAAAACATGTATTGATCTGAGGTTTGGGTATTTCTGAAGAATCATTTATACTTTATGATCATTTGATCTTCTTGGATCCAGTTTGAAAATTTATGAAAAGTGGTCCTTGAAAGAAGTAAGGGGGTTGTAGCTCCCTTCCAGGAGAGACTGGAAAATGAGAGAGAGTTGTAGCTCTCTGCAGGTTGCAGCCTGCGTACTGGTAAAGGACTGCACCAGTACAAAATCATTGTAAAAGGAGTTTCTAATTGAAAGAAGATAGAGACTTGCAGCAGGTGGTTTTCTCCCACATTGGGTTTCCACCTTATATCATGGTGTTCATGTGTGTGACTTATGTGTGATGATCTGTTCTATTTTACTGCACCAGTTTACTATTAATATGGTTGATAATGTTCTAATGCACTCATTAAGGATCAACTAACTGAATCATAAGAAGTTGTGGAAGTAGCATATATGAATCTAAATATGGAAATGAAAAAGTTTTATTAATGTGATAATACTGATTCACCCCCCCCTCTCAGTATTATTTCCAACACTTATCTTCTTGTTATCATTTATGAGAATTTCATCAAGATCTAGGCAGAGAACTGAGTCCGAGCCCTGAAAAAATGGCTCAAATTTCGGGGATGCTGGCACAGAACTGCATAAAAAAGGTTGCAGTCACATGGATGCCTTGCTATGGGGGTGACTTGAGGGTTTCAGTCACATGGAAGGCTTGTCATGGGAGTGATTGGGGGTTTTTTTTAATAAAAATTCAAGTTAGCTTAGGGTTTGGGTACCTGGAAGGGTGGTTTAGCCCTTAGGGGTCTGATAGCACCTGAGGAAATTCAATAAGGTTTTGGTTTTTCGATTCCACTTCCTTAAGGTGATATAGGAGTTTGAATCTCATTATAGTAACTCTTCATCACATATTTACCCCAGTGACCTAGTTAACTTCGGTAAGTGCGGGAGGATGGTGTTACAGTAAACCTCCTTTATGTAACATAAATGAATAGTTCTTGGATGATGCAAATGACAAGACCTCCTTGGTATATATAGGAGTCTAAAGGGTCACAATATAATCAGAGCCCACATAACAATAATAATGTAAGTGAACAATAATAATAACATTGGGATTCAATGGGGCACAAAAATATCAATATGGGGGCTACATGGGTCACATCAATAAAAAAATGGGGGCTACACTAGTATTATAGGGACCTAAAATGCCCTTCTCCTCCAAAAAAGTGTTGTCCTTAATGCTTGAGTAGTTATGGATTCTTCTGTATAAAATACTCATCCTCCCATGTGCAATATTTAGTAGGTAAGTTCTTCCACTTAATGAGATACTCTAAAAATGATCGATTCCATAGTTGTTGGGTTCTTGTTTCTGTGCTTTCTTCAGGCTCCAATATGATTTTTCCTTCCTCGTCAAGTTCTAGAATATTGTTTGAACTAGGAACTTGTCACCTATAACCTTCTTTAACCATGAAACATGGAAAACGTGGTGTACTTGTGAAGATGCAGGTAGCACCAATTTGTATGCCATAGTACCAATATTTTTCAACACCTTATAAGGACCATAGTACTTGGGTTATAATTTATTATCCTTCTTAGCTTACTTGAGGGACATTTGTTTGTATGGTTGTAGCCATAAAAATACCCAATCGCCTATTTTAAAACTTCTTTCTTTGTAATGTTGATTTTCCTATTGTTTGATTTGATTTTGCGCCAGAGTCTGGTCATCCTTTAAGAGTTAGAGAACTTCTTGTAGATTCTCGATGTGATCTTCCACTTCTTGAACCTTATAATTTTATCTTAAAGGTGATGTGATGGATGGTGGATGATATCAATAAAGTTCCATAAATAGGGTAATTTTTTCCACAGTATGGAAGGAATTCATATACTACCATTCTACTAGAGGTAACCACTTGACCCATTGTGTTTTTTTATCAGATAAAAAGCAATGAAGATATCCTTCCAAACATTTTTTCACTATCTTAGTTTTCTCGTCATATTGAGGATGATAATACGAGCTATGAGCTACTTGAGTATCAAGACAATAAAATAATTTTGTCCAAAAATATCCAGTGAAAATGGGATATATCTCACTTATAATAATATTTGGGTTTCCATGTAGCTTTTGAATTGTTCCCATAAATGTAGTAGAGATTGTATTAGCTTTGAATGGATGAGATAGTAAACAAAAGTGTGCATACTTTGTTTTATCAACTACCACCATGATGACACCCTTTCCTTCGAACTTGGGTAAACCTATGATAAAACCCATTAACACCTCCTCCCAATGTTGACTTGGAATGGCTAAAGCTTGTAACGGACTTGAGGTTTTCACTTTCTCAACTTTATTTTGTTGGAAAACCAAACATTCTACCATGAAATTTTGAATATCAAATTTAAGTCCATCCCAAAAAATTCCTTCTTGACCTTGTTGTAAGTTTTTAAAAATCTTGAGTGCCCTCCTAAAGGAGAGGTGTGCAAATCCAAAATAATATTTTGTTTGAGTTGGGATTTCCTACATAGATATAAGTGATCTTTGTACCATAATAAATAATGTTCCCATATAAATGTATCAAATGTACTGGGATATTGCCCTAACTTTTGAATAAGTTTCCACACCTCTTCGCCATTCTTCCATTCATCCATTGTTCCTTTAGTTATCTAATCAGGTTGGATAATAAAAATGGCACAGAGAAATGCTTTCACATCCTCAATCCTTCTTGAGAGTGCATCTGCAACAACATTTTGCTTCCCTTTTTTGTAGATGATTTCAAATCATAACCCAACATCTTTGTGACCCATTTTAGTTTCTCTTCTGAAGATAATATTTGTTCTAAAAAGTATTTAAGACTATCATGATTTTTTTTTACCTTGAAGTGTCTTCCCATTAGGTAAGGACGCCATTTCTTCAATTCATATAGTATTTCCAACATTTCCTTCTCATAAATAGGTTTGTCTAAATACTTTCTCTTGATTGGATGACATTCAAAAGAAATGGGTCTTCCTCCTTGCATTAAAACAACACCAATTCCATTTCCTTAGGCATCACATTCCACAATAAAGGTTTTTGTGAAGTCTAGTGTAGATAAGACCAGAGCTTGGAACATTACCTCTTTAATATGTTCAAAGGCCTTAGTTACTTTCGGAGTCCAAAAAAATGCATCTTTCTTCAATAATGTTGTTAGAGGTGTTGCCATTTTCCCGTAATTCTTAACAAATTTGCGATAATACCTTGTAAACCCAAGAAATCTTTGAAGATGCTTTAGGGTTGTGGGATTTTCCACTCTTTGATGGGTTTAATTTGTTTAGGGTCTACCTTAAGACCCTCCTGAGGTACAATATGACCCAAATATTCCACCTTCTACACCCCAAAGAAACATTTGGACGATTTTGCATATAATTGTTTCTACTCCAATAGTTTAAGCACCTTGTCAACATGTTGAACATGATATTTCCAAGATTTTTTGTAGATTAGTATATCATCAAAAAATACTGACACAAATTTTCTATGAAAGGATTTGAAAGTGGAATTCATCAAACCTTGAAATGTGGAAGGTGCATTAGTAAGGCCAAAAGGCATGACCAAAAATTCATAATGACCTCCATTTGTTCTGTTTTTTTTGTTGGAATGTCTTATGTCTTCATTCTAATTTGATGATATCTAGAATGAAGATCCAACTCAGTGAAGTAAATTGCTCATGCAATTCGTCCAACAATTCATCAATGACAGGAATTAGAAATGTATCTTTAATAGCTAGCTTATTGAACTCTTTATAATCTGGACACATGTGCCATGATCCATCGTTGTTGTGCACCAATACTACTGGAGACGAGAAAGAACTTTGGTTAGGTTGAATTATACTTGCCTCTAGAATTTTTGCGACCATACATTTAATTTCACCCTTTTGGGCATAGGGATATTTGTAAGGTCTAATGTTTGGCGGAACACTTCCTGGAATCAAGTGAATAGTATGATCATGATCATGAACATGTGGGAGACATTTTAGGGTCTCAAATATCTTGGAATGATTGTCCAGGACTCTTTGGAGATCTAGAAAAATGGATGATTTCGATGTTTGGACATCAAGTGAACATAATTGTGAAATTATGCCTTGTTTTCATTTCTTTAAAATCTTTTCCATGCCATTAGATTTTATTATATTCCTTGGACTCCTAATACAACATCATCACCACCCATTGGAATGGAAAGTATTGGACTATTCAATATATATTCCTCCATGGTTAGCTTGATATTATAGCACTTCCCTAAGTAATTTATAGTTCCTCCATAATTTATTGTTCCTCCATCTGCAACCATCACTCGACACTTTGGTGTTGGATATAGAAATAAATTCAATTCCTTGGCTATCTTACAATGAATAAAATTATAGGTACTACCTGAATTAATTAGTACTATTACATTTTTCTTCTTGATATATCCTTCTATCTTAAGACTTTGAGGAGTGGTAATTCCTACCAATGCATTAAAAGATATTGTCAGATTCATTTCTTCTTTCTTTCGGGTTGGTTCTTGGTGTATATCCTCTTATTTTAATGTTTCTTGTTCCTTTTATTCCTCCTCTTCACAATCTATGTAAAATAATTTCTTCTCAACACACTTATGACCTTTAGTATATTTCCTATCACAATTGTAACACATCTTTTTTCTCTTTTTTACTCTAGTTATTGTGGTGGCAACCTTGTAGGTTATGCGAGACTAGGAGAAACACTTCCATCTTTATAGTTTTCAATGGTAGACTTCCTTGTTGCCATAATTTTTCTTTCAACTTTTCTTGCCACTTTGAATGAATTTTCCAATGAATTAGGTTCCCAAAGTAGAAACTCATGTTAGATGTTGTCATTTAAAGTCCCTATGAAGACATGAATCATTTTCTCCTCTGAAATATTAGTTACCTTGATATTCAATCTTTGGAACTACTCAATGTGCTTCGCCATTGAACCCTTTTGTTTGAGATTTATCAATTGGCTAAAGAAGGTATTGCTCTTTTTATCCTCAGAATGTCCTATCAATTCCTCCATAAAAATTATCCAAGTGAAAATTTATTAACGAGAACAAAGCCATTGATACCACACAAACTGATTGGGCTCTAAATATAAAGATTCAATGCGTACCTTTTGTGTGTGTGGCACAGCATGTAGATCAAATAATTGCTCCATCTGTAGTATCCATGTTTCTGGATCCTTGCCATAAAACTTCCTCATCTCAATCTTTGGAATATGGTTGATCTTCAACCCTTATTTAGAGTCTCTAAAACCATGATTCACTTTCTTTTTGTTCTCATAATGAGTTTCAAGGACTACCTTCTCACCATTAGGAAGATTTTCCTACACCAACTTTTCCAAACCTTCCTTCAAACCTTCCATGTCTCCTTTTAAACCTTCCATGCCCCCTTTTAAACCATCCATGTCCCATTTTAGACCGTCCATGTCCCCTTTTATTTTTTCTTCTAAACTATCCATCTTAACATGTTGGGTTGTGTTATATTCTTTCCATGACTAGCCCACATAGTTAACCGGGGGGTTAGAGGGGGGGTAGAGCCCCCCTTCATTGCGCCGACTGTGTAGCAGGAAGGGGGGGTGTCACAGGGGGTTTGAGGTGTATGCATAACCCCACTTTATGGGGTCCGGGGCAGCGCCCTGGAAAAATTTGGTTTTGGACCCTATGTTAGGTTGGGCAAACCCACTTATGGTTTTGTGCATGATTTTCACACATGTTTTTTGGACGCGATGGTTTTTGGTCCATGGTATTGGACGCGATGGTTTTCGGTCTATAGTATTGGATGCTTCGACAGGTATAAATATGTATTATAACATTGAAAGGAACATAATGAAAAATCAAGGTGGTAGTCCCAGTTTTGGGATCCATGGGAAAATCTCTGTGTATATGTGTTTTATGTGTTATGCTCTCGCATTGTTTATTTTCTATGTTTTAGAATTCGTATGTAGGTAATTTTTGTACGGGGTTAAAACCTACATTTTGTATCGAAGCTATTTTGACTTCAAGGGGATGCCTTTGTTGCTGAGGGGTGTGGAGTACTGAAGAAGATATGTTTTTATTGTTTATTTTGTCATCTTTTCTTTAAAACTCATAACCTCTTTGCATCATGAACTAGGTAGATAATAAGAAATTATGAAAAAATCTATGGGATTTATATCCAATGCAAAACAACTATAATTGCCATTTTATTATGAAGAAAAAGGAGAAAACGAAAGATTTTCATCCCAAAGGAAAAGACAGGACAAATTTAATTGTTGCCCCTTTGGCAAAAAACTGCATGCAAACAAGACGACCCAAATTGGAGCGTATCAGCCCGTAAGGGGAAAAGGAGATATCAAATCGGTGCAAGAGAACAAATGGATAACTAGGAATTAACAGTTTGGCGAATCCCTCAAGATCATTTGATCCTAGGGGATCACTATCTTAACTATTTTTGCATCATTGATATCTCTGCTCAGCTGTTATAAGAAGGGGCAGCACTGCTAGCCCGGTGGGACGACCTATTGTTATTTTTATGTAATTCTCTTTTGTATTTGAAACTTTGATCATCGACTCTCATTGAGAAGTGATCCACTGTAACTTTACTTTGATGTTTTAATATAAATCTGGTTGTCGTTGCATCTTTGGTTCTGGAGTAATCTCAAGCGGTGTGTCCCTGGAGGCTAAGGGCCTGGCCCTGGTGGAACACTTACTCTTATACCATTATCTCTAATTTGTGTGTGGTTTTCATTATTAGCTCTGTTCAGTACTCTAATGTGTTTTGCTATTTTACATCACGGATCTGTTATATTTTGTTTATGCTCAACTGAGTAATGTTATTCTCTGTGACAGGAATGTTGTGTTGTTCATTCTGACTTGTAACGCATTGTTGTTCCTTTAACCATTGATATAACATTGTTGTTCCTTACAAAATGCTATTGTTGTTCAATTACAGAGTAACCGTGCTGTAACATTCATAAGTTGGTATTACTGTATTCATCTATGGTTTACACTTAATCGTGATTGTTGTTCAACTGACGTTGTTGTTCCATTACAAATTACAATCGTTGCTCTTTATAACTGAGATTGATACCTGTTGTATCGAAGTTAGATTATTGTTTCTCTTAATATTAAGCGTGCTATGTGTGTTATTTATCTTGGTTCATTGTACATTGATATTTGACTCTAGTTGTTGTTCTATACTCCATGTCTGATTAGTTGTCATTCTATTTCCGTTTGTTGTCCGATTTATCTTTAGAGTGAAGATTGTTATCTGATTCCTATAGGATACAATTGCTGCATTTATTTCCGTAGACTAAGGTTTTGTTGTTCAATCTTGTTTAGAAGACTAGTTATTGTTCCATTTCTTAGTTGCTGTTCCATTTCCTGTTATTTGTATTATCATTGCTTTGATGTGCAGAATGATATGAGACTGTAGTGAGTATTGACATCTGTTGTCTAACTCCTAGATTGATGATATTTTCCTTGGTTATCTTTAATTACATCAGTTTACAGAGGGATGAGTTACTGTTACTGTACCCTTTACTGATAAATTGCTATAGTTTTCTGAATGCATGATTTGAGTCTTCAGGAGCTTTTCTGTAAGTAGATATTGTTTTAAGCATTTGTTTACTCTTGTATTTAGAGCACTATACTACTAGCATTACTCTGACAAATGACCGCCTCAAACTGAGTACACTCTTTGAGATAAAAAATCGTTCCTGGATTGATAAGTTAATGTAGGGTAAATAAAGGTGAAAAAGACCCTTTTTACTACTTGACATTTTGGCGTCGTTACCAGGGAAGAGTGTAGCCATTTGTTTCTTTTCCAGAGTAGTGTAAGAACCTGCTAGGAGAGAATTGGGTTTTTAAAATGGAAGGTAAGAACCTGCGTACGGAGCATGTAATAGCCCTACTCCCTGCCCACTTTCCTGTAAATTTGTTGTTGTTTTCTTTGGGTAGAAATTAGTAGTTGATTTGTGTGCATGACTAAGCAGAAAAAGCCTGAAAATAATCCTAAAACTCTACCCAAGCCTGACAAAGCTAAGGGGCCGGTGACCCTTGGTCGATCGACCTTTATAGATGAAATCCTTAAGAAAGAAGAATCTCAGCCTTCAGTAGGACCTAGAAAAGTTACTTCTAAACAGCCTACTAGTTCCCTTCAGGCCACCGAATCACCATCTGTAGCCTTTGCTGAGGTGCATTGTCAAACCAAAGAGAAAGATTTTCAAGAAATTGAAAATTCTATCCCAAAATCATTACAAGAAGGGAACCTTAGTAACCTCTGTGGAGGAAGAGGAGAAACCTGGGAAACTGAAGAACCAAGATCTCCTCTTGGGACAATTCAGCCATTAAGTAGCCCAGATAAGGGAAGTGCTGCAAAAATCATTTATAACGAAGTCGAAGAAACTCAAGAACCAGAATTCCCCCAGATATTAGGCACTCTCATCGTCCCAGATAAAGGAAGTGTTGTTAAGGCCATTCCTGTTAGAGCCATTCCCCCTTGACAACCTAGGAATACCCTCCTAGATATCCCAGAAGGTTGTTGGCATATATTTGACCAAATGGCCTAGAACCAGCCAAACACCCAAACCTCTACATTGTAATACCCCATTGGGGATACTGCAGCTAATGCACCTATGAAAGCAATTCCTCTCCAGCATGTCCCTACATTCCATGGCCTTACATCAGAAGATCCGGATGCATTCTTATTTGAAATTGATGTGCTGTGTAGCGGATATGACTATACCACCAATCCCCAGAAACTGAAATTATTTCCCTCTACACTAAAAGGGGCTGCTTTAAGATGGTTTATGGGGCTGGGTGGTGGTGTTATAAATAACTGGGATCAAATGAAAGAATCTTTTCTAAAAAAATATCAGTATTATTGCAGGTCTAGAGAGTTAAAAGATGAAATATTTCATATGGTAGCTAGACCAAATGAAACATTAGAAGAATATGTTGAGCATTTTCAATATAATCTTCAAAGATCTCCTTATGCATCATTACCCTTACCTGATAATATATTAAAAACAACATTAATTATGGGAATGAAGGAACAATGGATTAAAACATTAAATATTATGGGAAAATGAGATATTTATCAGGAAAATTTTACTGACATTATTAATTTATGTATCAGGAGCTCGAGAGGCAGCACAAGACTGAAACCAACGGAACATGATAGGTTTATAAGAGACAACAAGATCTCTGTAGAGGGAGTAACTAGCGCAGAAATTGGAAATTTATTAGAAAATTTTAAAACTGACATATTAGGGAACTGACAACACAACTTGATATTATGCAGGCTAAACAAAAGCAAGCAGAAGTAGAAAAAAATTTGGCAATCTTCTGTCCCAGATGCAGAAAGAAACACAACCACAACGAGTGTCCATTAGATGCAGTTCAAGTCTACGCCATTTGTACAAAAGACCACTCTACAGAGAGTTGTCCCTCACTTATTGGATTGAAAGCAGTATACAAGGAAGCAAAAGAAGAGCTAGAACCAATGTACCTACTCAATCAGTGACGTCAATGGCAGCCACAACAATTAGGTATGTTCCCAGATCCAGCTTCTTCTTTTTAGCCTCCACAATATCATGCTCAACAATATAATACAATGTGGAAAAATCAACCTCCCTTCTCAAATTGGTCACAGCAACCATTTCCTTCATCATCACCATGGCCAAACCAAACAAATCAATCCAGTTGCCCAAATTTTCCCTATACTCCACCATATTGGCAAAAAAAATTTATATCCAGCACAATGATCCCCTCCTACTTCACAGAGTCAAGCCTAGCAGACAAACTGGCAAAGACCGATGAATCAGCCAGTAGGAACCATTCTGCTCCCTCAACCTACACTGCCAGCATTACAACAAAACCCCCAGTCTAACTTAAGACCGCAACTCCCAACCCAACCCAACCCTAATCCGAACAACAGACCAGTCCAATCTATTCAAATAATTGAAACACCAGAGATAGGAACCAATCTAAGGGAGTGTAATGACCTTCAATTAAGATCGGGGCGCATCATTGAAACAGAGGGAGATAAAACTGCTCAAGTTGAAAATCAGCTACCTATAGAACAACCGCCACAAGAAAGGATGCGACCAAAAAACAGATTCATGATCAAGCAACCACATCTTCTCCCCATTACTAGAACAATTAATTATACCTCGACCTATACAACATCCTGATTTTGACATTCTGGAAGAACTAAAAAAATTGTACATAAAAATCCCACTCCTCCAAGCCATTCAAGACATCCCAATATATGCAAAGACCATCAAAGAGCTATGTATAAGAAAACCAAGGAGGAAAATAACAAATAACCCAAAAGTCCAAGTAGTTGGTACCTTATCTGATCTATTATCAGGAAGAGAAACACCCGTTAAATATGAAGACCTAGGAAATCCAATAGTAACCGTACAAATCAATGGACAAACCTTCTCAAATGCCTTAGTTGATCTAGGAGCTGCAATTAATATCTTAACAACCACCACTTGTCAAAAACTGGGCATTACATCAGTAGAACTGACCTCCACTTTATTAGAACTGACTGACCAATCTGTGGTTAGGCCAGAAGGCACACTGCATGATGTCATGATATCCGTTGATTCCTAGGAGTATCCTGCCAATTTTCTAATAATAAACCTCAAAAACCAACTTGATGGACATCCATTGATTTTAGGCAGACCTTGGCTTGCAACTGCTGATGCTTATATTGGCTACCGACAAGGTAATATGACCATAACTAGGGGGGCTAATATCAAGAATCTAGCTTTATATCCTCCAACCCAGCCAAGTGTCACAATAATAAAAACTAACAAACATATTTTATCATACCTTACCGAAAATATTAGATCTCCATTAACCATAGAAGAGGCCCTCGATTTCAAAGACCAAACAGAAGATGATGCCATTAACAATTTTATTAGCCAAGCTGAATCCGGATCCCACATACAATGTCACATGATAGAAGCAGCATTTGATAATGAATTAGAATAAGATCCTCTTAAAGATACTCGCGATCAAACAATACCTACTACCTCTGTCTTAAATAGCAAAATTATAGAAATTGAGCCAGGAAAGACTTTAAACATTAATGCCAACCTGACTTCCAAACAAGAAGAAAAGCCGATCCAACTACTAAGGAAATACAAAGAAGAATTTGCATGGGACTATCCTGACATGAAAGGAATTGATCCCCAGTTATGTACACACCACATTTATATAGAGAAAGATGCGAGACCTATTCACCAACCACAAAGGGGACTTAACCCTCAACTAAAAGACATTGTAAAAGTTGAACTTCAAAAACTTTTAGATGTGAACTTCATCTATCCTATCTTCGATAGTAAATGGGTCTCTCGTTGTGGTACCAAAGAAGAATGGAAAGTGGAGGATTTGTCTAAATTATAGAGAGCTAAATAAATCAACACAAAAAGACCACTTTCCCCTTCCATTCATTGACCAAGTATTAGACATCTGGCAAGAAACAAATTCTTTTCTTTCTTAGATGGCTTCAGTGGATACAATCAGATTCAGATTGCCCCTGAAGACCAAGACAAAACTACTTTTACTTGTCCTTGGGGAACATTTGCCTACAGAGTTTTACCTTTTGGCCTATGCAATGCCCCTGCCACATTTCAAAGGGCTATTCTCAGCATCTTTTCAGACTTAATAAATGAAGGGCTCGAATTATACATGCATGATTTTCCACCATACGGAGATGATTTTGACCCAGCATTGGACACACTAGAAAAAATGCTCCAGCGCTGCATTGCCACCAGGCTCTGTTTGAGCCATGAAAAATGCTATATGATGATGATGAAAGGACTTATTTTAGGCCATTATATCTCAGCAACTGGCATACAGGTAGACCCAGCCAAAATTCAAATAATTTTGCTAATTCCCACTCCTACCACTTAGACAGAGGTACGCAGTTTTCTTGGATTTTTTGGTTATTATAGAAGATTTATAGAACATTTTTCTCATATTGCTGCACCTCTATATGCACTGACAGGCAATGTTGACTTTCTTTGGACAGAAAAATGTGACTGTGCTTTCCAGGATCTAAAAAAGCTTGTGTCAATAGCCCCAATCCTTAAAGGTCCAAATTGGGACCTGCCATTTCAAATTTCATCAGATGCTTCAAATACAGCTATTGGAGCAATCCTTGGGCAGGAAGAAGATAAATAGCCATATGCAATTTATTATATTAGCAAGAATTTATCTCCTGCTGAATTGAATTATACCGTTACTGAAAAGGAATTTTTAGTTGTAATACATGTTGTCAATAAATGCAGGCATTATATTACTGGATATCCTATTATCTTGTATACAGATCACTCTGCCATAAAATACTTGGCAAATAAACCAATCACAAATGGTATCATAACCAGATGGCTGATTTTATTGCAGGAATTCGATATCACAATCAAGGACTGACCTGGAAAAGAAAATCCTGTAGCTGTCTTTCTCTCGCGAATGCCAAAACCAATGGATGCAGCAGCTGTTGAAGATCAATTTCCAGATGAGCATTTGTTTGTTGTCACAATTAAAACACCTTGGTATGATGTTGTTGCAAATTATTTAGCAGTAGCCAAATTACCGAAACATCTAACCCCCAATGAACGAAAATAGATTTTCCAACGAAGTACTCGATTTTCTTGGATTGGGGGCTACTTGTTTCATACGGGGGCAGATATGCACATCAGGAGATGCGTCCGCGAAGATGAAATTTTTGATATTTTGAAAGCTTTTCATGATGGACCATGTGGCAGACATTTCACTGATCGAAGAACTAGTCACAAGGTGCTGCAAAGAGGGTATTATTGGCCCACGATCTTCAAAGATGCAAAGAAGTTTGTTCAAGCCTGTGACAGCTGCCAAAGAGCAGGACGCCCTGGACAATCCGAAAAAATGCTCCTGAATCCACAGCTAGTTATTCAACCATTCGAGCGATGGGCCCTCGATTTTGTTGGTCCAATTAACCCATTCTCGAACCAAAAAACATATATTTTGGTAGCAATAGAATATGTCACCAAATGGGTTGAAGCAGAGGCATTGCCGAGAGCTACAGAGGATTCTATCATATAGTTCTTGTTCCATATATTTGTACGATATGGGCTTCCAACAGATATAATTATAGATGGTGGACCACAGTTTGCTGGTAACAAGATTGCTACAACACTAAAAAACTATCATATCCAACATAAAATTACTACTCCATACCACCCATAGGCAAATGGTAAAGTAGAAAGCAACAATAAAATAATAGAAGCAATCCTAACAGAAACCATTGCATCACATAGACGCGATTGGGCTGCAAGATTACCAGAAGCCTTGTGGGCTTACAGAACAACATGGAGAAGCACTACCAGTTATTCGCCATACCAAAAGGTATTTGGAAAAGAACCCATCTTCCTGATAGAATTCGAGATACAAACACTGCAAACAGCACAAGAAGTTGGTCTAGATCTAAACAAAGCACATATTAATAGATTACAGCAGATCAATGAGCTAGATGAAATCAGGCTCACTGCCCTTCAACACACTGCGTTGATCCAAAAGCAGCGAGCTAAATGGCATGACGCTCTCATTAAAAAGAAAGTCTTTCGTAAAGGAGATTGGGTGCTCCTATACGATTCCAAGTTTCAGGATTTTCCCGGGAAGCTTCAGACTCGTTGGCTGGGGCCATATGAAATCCAGAAGGTACATGATAATGGCACCCTTACTCTAATCACCATTGACGGATCTGGACATACCTTCAAGGCAAATGGCCACCGAGTTCGACTATATCGCAAACCACTTACTCGGGAATCCTTCTACCAGCAACTCCACGAAGACTCCGACATGCAAATTTTGGAGGAGGAAGAGAAATCTTCCTCACCTCTGGTTCATTAAGTAATTCAACTATTCTTACATTCTATACATAATTCCCTTGTTTTGTTAGCGTAAATTATTCTCTGTAGATATTTTTTTTGCATTTGCACTTTGTTGTTCCTTTTAGGAAGAAACAACATTCTCACCACCTTGTTGTTCCTTTTTCAAGGAACAACACCTCTGCATTTTGTTGTTCCTTTTTGTAGGCTCAGCAGTTCCATCGTTTTTGTTGTTCCTTTTCCCAAAGGAATAGCACTTGCATTTTTTTGTTGTTCCTTTTTCCGAAGGAACAACACTGTCGTTTTTGTTGTTCCTTTTCTGAAGGAACAGCACTTGTGTGCACTCTTGTTTTTCCACTGTTCCTTTTTTGAAGGAACAACACTTTCATTTTGTTGTTCCTTTTCCGAAGGAATAGCACTTTTGTTTTTCTGTTGTTCCTTTTTTGAAGGAACAGCACTTTTATTTCGCTATTCCTTTTCCAAAGGAACAACACTTCTTTTTTTCTGCTGTTCCTTTTTCCAAAGGAACAACACCTTTTTTTTTGCTGTTCCTTTTCCACTTTCGTTTTGTTGTTCCTTTTCCAAAGGAACATCACTTTTGTTTTTTGTTGTTCCTTTTCCTGAAGGAACAACACTCTCGCTTTTTTTTGTTCCTTTTCCAAAGGAACAACACTTTTGGTTTCTGTTGTTCCTTTTTCCCGAAGGAACAACACTTGTGTTTTTCTACTGTTCCTTTTCCAAAGGAACAACACTTGTGTTTTTCTTTTGTTCCTTTTCTAAAGGAACATCACTTGCTTTTTTTGTTGTTCCTCTTTGAAATGACAACATTTTCATATTCCTTTTACTTATGCTTGTTCTCCTTGCTGTTCCAATCAAAAGACAACTACTATTCCTCTCAATATACAATAGTTTCGACTCTTTTTTGTGATTTGGAGCACAGCTATACACTTATGCAATGGATACAAAACTAGAGCACACTGAAATCAGTAAATTACATAAAATCGCTATTTTTACAGGAAATTGCTTTGCATTGATAGGAGGAAAGAGGAAAGGACACAATTATTCATTGCTTTGTTGTCATTATTCTACTAATACTGGTATGATTGGTTATCTTTATCATGGTGGTTATTTTTAAATTCTCATAATCTTCTTTGATCATTATTAAGGAATAAGAACAAAGGGTATATTTTTCTATTGAGATGTTAAGACTTCTTCCACCATTCCTACTCTTAAGGAGTGTTGAACCACCCTTTGTGTATAAATAGGAAAGTACCTTATAAAAGAGAAAAAAGAGAAAATGTTTATATGATTTGCTAATATGGGTTGTCAAATGAAGGATAGGGGGTCTCATCAAGAGCCAGCCTACCATGATCATAAGGAAGAAAGTGAAGTGGCATTCCCACTATGGCCACCACACTAGGGATATGATCCAAGAGGCACATCAGAAAAAAGTAAAGAGTCCTTGGAATAGGAGGTCTCATCACGAGCCGGCCTGCCCACTTTTCACTCCTTCCTGGTGAATCGCATTATGGTCTAACTGGTTACCAAGCTAGCATAATGACCTCCATTTTGACATTGCACAGCACTTCCTAAGCATACACAAAGGATCATGGTTTCATGGGTGAAACAAACAACACTGTCAAGGTTATGGACAGCTATGGGCAACAGAGCTCTGTTAATGGTATTGAAGTCACATTCCTTATACACCAATAGCAATCTTCAAGACCCTTCTTTGTCTTATACCTTTGTAATAGGTCAAATGAGATTATGTATATCACTTCCCCGAACCTTTCAACACGTGAAAATCTATTAGAACCAATCATGACGGAAAAGTTGATAATGACTTCATAAGACTTTTTGTGCATGTTAGCTGTCCTATCCTCCCAGCCTCGCATCATATCACGGCATTCTCTTATTTGTTAAGCGATCCTATTATACACCTCGATTTCAACAACCTGCTCCTTTTGTAAACATGGCATTTCGGTATACGCTGTTCCTTTATGACTCTATACCATGGCAGTTCGGCACGCCGCTCCCTCATTCGACGGCCGAGGATGGCCTATCACATTGCAGGGCGAAGAAGGTGACCTCGTAATTTGTTGGTATACATGTCAGACCATTATTTGGAGAATTTTCACTTGGGAATAGCAAGGCTTAACAGTATATCGTTTTTCAATTTGCATGGCTTGTTGTTCCTAAGCTATTTTCGTATTATGCTCTACAACAATTAGTAAGTGACTCAGGATTTAAACGACCCTTATTGTCTCGTTATTTTCTCTGTATTTCCAATAGTTTGAACAGCATAATGTTCCATTGTCGTCTCTACATTTTTACAATGTGCTAAAACATGGGAGGAAGATCAATTCAAAGAGAACCACAGGTATTGACAATTTCTGATGCTGCACGGTAAATCCTGACAAGGGCAGGATGGCTAGTTTATCTCAATCGTTTATAGGAATCCAACGAGATAGTAGTAATAGAATTCTTGCAGAACTTGCAAGAATATCACTCCACAGTGAGAGGGAGACACATAGCAGTCATCGATGACATAATTGTAGAGGTCTCAGGACTACCAGCCACTGGACCTGTGTGGACTCTAAAGAAGGAGAGACTGCGAAAAATCATAAAAATTTTCCAAGATGAAGGCCAGAACCTGATAGTAAGAGGAAAGGGATTTCTACCAGTAGCATTAGGAGAGCCATGGGCAGAATTGGCGAAGATCATTCAGAGCTACATCACCTGTGAAGACTGGAAATACATGGTAAGACCATGACACCTTAAACTTTTAGCCGTATTAAAACAGAAATGCTTTGTGAATTTGCTTGCGTTTTTAAACTATTTACTACATGATGTTGCCCAAAGCATGAAAAAATCACGACACGTAGAATCGGTAGTAATTCACCATGGGCTGATACGACTTATAGTTAGTCACAGTCTTACTCAGCAATAGAGCAGTTGGGAAGAATTAATTGCCACGATAGATGGGGGACTAACTCTGCCAGCCCCAAAATGAAAACATGCTACCAGTACATCGAATAGACCATTGAAACGGAGGAAATCAATCAGATTGGCATGGATCAGAGGGATGCTGGAAAATTCCCAAGGGAATACTAGCGAACCAGTGGAGATAGATGATTCAGGGGATGAGAAACCCCCGCAATTGGAAGGAGAGGAGAATGAGAAAGAGATGGAGGAAAATGAGGAAAGAGAAACAGAGGAAGAGACTGAGCAGTCTGGGCAGGCAGAGGAAGAGACAGAGCAATGCGAAGAGAGCCCATTGCAAAATCCATTGCAAGAGGACGAATTGGCCCAAATTCTGGCCAATATGGGCAAATATGCTCAGCCTCTCAGCCCGCTAGACCTCCATATCGAAGAAGAACCAAAGGAGCATTCTGCTCAGGACAAAAATGCATCTGAAGAATTGTGCAACGAAGAAGAAGAAGAGAATCATTATGTTCATGATGAAAGTATATCTGGAGAGAAAAGTGATGAAGATACAGAGGAGGAACAATCTAATCCCAGCCAAACTACACCGAAAGAATTTCATGGAGAAGGAGGGGTGGAAAAAGAAGTCACCCAGGAAATAGAAAAACCAGTCAGGCTTTTTCCTCTTGAGCAACCTGATCAAAACAATGAAGGAGCACCCCAAGAAGAGAACTAGGGAATTGGCCAAGACAATAGTCCAAGTCTGAGTAAACAGAAAACTATTATTTCTAAGAAAATAGAAGAAATTAAGAAATTACGAAAAGAACAGCAAAGACTGCTGAATGTGATAGCACGACTTCGACAACAAATCAGGGTTTTGAAAATAGGAAGGAGAGCAAAAAGGACCTTGGGGGTAAGATATGCAACCACTTCGGCAAAAACCCCCCAAGAAAAAGATTTGGAGGACTCAAGTCCAGCCTGCCGTTCAAAACCCTGTTGAAGTGAAGTCTGTCATTCAAAACCCTGTTTAAGTATAGTCTGTCGTTCAAAACCAAAAGGAACAACACTCAGTTGTTGCCCATGTTGAAGTGCAAACAGATGATATATCAGTCTGTGACAAAGAAGTTCAGACAGAGGCACAGCCTTCTGAAGGAATGAAAACCATAAACATGAAACGATGCAATAAGAAGATTCAAGTAGACCTTTCGCTTACCACTACCATGTGGGACAATGATCCGAGGAGTGTAACCCTACGAGAGGGTTTGATGCAAGCTCAACAAGCAGTAGAAAAGCTTACAAAACAAACGGTTTCTTGAGAAAAGTATGAAGAATTACAACAATAGCTAAGGAATGTCAATCTATTTGAAAGCCAGGTTTTTTAAGGATGGCAAAAGGAAGAAGAAAGAGTCGCAAAGGTAACTCATAGGTTAGATGTAGTTATCAGGCAGATGGATGCCTTATGCTCTTTGTACACTGACGTCCTAGCATGTAGAGCCCCTGCTAAAAATTATGCCTTGTTTTTAATGGAACGATACTTGCAATTGAAAATTAAGGTTTTCAAAGCAGGAACCCCTATACAAATTAATACTATTGATGATTTCATAAATTGTTGTAAGCACTATGGAGTAAAGGTTCAAATATTATTGTGTGAATTCTATCTGCATAACCTTGTGTTAGATCAAGAGACAGAGAAAAAACCAGGCCCTTTCATTGGGGATATCCAACTGCAGGCATTTATTTCGTTTGGAGTTAATCAAATCAAATGGCTTAAAGCCTATAATGCCTTCCAAAGACAAGAAAATGGATTAGACTTATGGGTAAGAGTTGAGCCTAGAGATCCATTACAGTTGTGGAATAAACATAGGAACCTCATGAGGACTCCTGGCGTGATTGAAGCATTAGGACCCATTCATACAGCAATCAATCGGAAGGGGATATAATTTTTTTTACCATTAAGGACCTTGCCATTGCAGCTGCTAAGTTTCGATATCAGACCTCTAATCCGAATATCCAACTCAAGGAACCATTTAATTATGAGAACTTTAAGTTAGTCGCTGATCGCTTGAGCCTCTATGGTGAACTTATTTTGAGGGAAGGGCCATCTTGGTTAGGTTGTAGGTTCTGCGGTCTAGTTATTTGGCACCCTGCACTTGGATACCAAGCCTTGTATGAGATTCCTGAGGGTTAGATAGGACATCTTTTTGAACACCTAGCTAGGCATCATGGCTGTAGACCACCACATGAGATCCCGTCTCCAGCCTACTCTCTTACTGCCTTACATGTCAACTACAATGTTTTCATGAGGGCATGAAAAAGGGTAAGCAGGGGGGTGTGTGGAGTACTGAAGAAGGTATGTTTTTATTGTTTATTTTGTCATCTTTTCTTTAAAACTCATAACCTCTTTGCATCATGAACTAGGTAGATAATAAGAAATTATGAAAAAATCTATGGGATTTATTTGCTATGCAAAACAACTAATAATTTCCATTTTCTTATGCAGAAAAAAGGAGAAAACGAAAGATTGTCGTCCCAAAGGAAAAGACAGGACAAAGTTAACTGTTGCCCCTTTGGTAGAAAACTACATGCAAACAAG
This sequence comes from Pinus tabuliformis, assembly GCA_031772625.1. Lineage (NCBI taxonomy): Eukaryota > Viridiplantae > Streptophyta > Pinopsida > Pinales > Pinaceae > Pinus > Pinus tabuliformis. Next base: position 198,195,481 of record CM062816.1, read on the forward strand.
ACGACCCAAATTGGAGCGTATCAGCCCGGAAGGGGAAAAAGAGATATCAAATCGGCGCAAGAGAACAAATGGATAACTGGGAATTAATAGTTTGGCGAATCCCTCAGGATCCTTTGATCCTGAGGGATTGCTATCTTAACTATTTTTGCATCATTGATATCTCCGCTCAGCTGTTATAAGAAGGGGAAGCACTGCTAGCCCAGGGGGATGACCTGTTGTTATTTTTATGTAATTCTCCTTTGTATTTGAAACTTTGATCATCGACTCTCGTTGAGAAGTGATCCACTGTAACTCTGCTTTGATGTTTTAATATAAATCTGGTTGCTGTTCCATCTTTGATTCTGGAGTAATCTCAAGCGGTGTGTCCCTGGAGGCTAAGGGCCCAGCCTTGGTGGAACACTTTCTCTTGTACCATTATCTCTAATTCGTGTGTGGTTTTCATTATTTGCTATGTTTGGTAATCTGATGTGTTTTGCTATTTTACATCACTGATCTATTATATTTTGTTTATGCTCAACTGAGTAATGTTGTTCTCTGTGATAGGAATGTTGTGTTGTTCATTCTGAATTGTAATGCATTGTTGTTCCTTTAACCATTGATATAACATTGTTGTTCCTTACAAAATGCTATTGTTGTTCAATTACAGAGTAACCGTGTTGTAACATTCATAAGTTGGTATTACTGTATTCGTCTATGGTTTAAACTTAATCGCAATTGTTGTTCAACTGACGTTGTTGTTCCATTACGAATTACAATCATTTCTCTTTATAAATGAGATTGATACCTATTGTGCCGAAGTCAGATTACTATTTCTCTTAATATTAAGCATGTCATGTGTGTTATTTATCTTAGTTCATTGTACATTGATATTTGACTCTAGTTATTGTTCTATACTCCATGTCTGATTAGTTGTCGTTCTATTTCAGTTTGCTGTCTGATTTATCTTTAGAGTGAAGATTGTTACCTGATTCCTATAGGATACAATTGCTACATATATTTCCATAGACTAAGGTTTTGTTGTTCAATCTTGTTTATAAGACTAGTTGTTGTTCCATTTCTTAGTTGTTGTTCCATTTCCTGTTATTTGTATTATCATTGCTTTGGCGTGCAGAACGATATGAGACTATAGTGAGTAATGACATCTGTTGTCTAGCTCCCAGATTGATGATCTTTTCCTTGGTTATCTTTAATTACATCAGTTTATAGAGGGATGAGTTATTGTTACTGTACCCTTGACTAATAAATTGCTATAGTTTTCTGAATGCATGATTTGAGTCTTAAGGAGCTTTTCTGTAAGTAGATCTTGTTTTACGCATCTGTTTACTCTTGTATTTAGAGCACTATACTACTAGCATTACTCTGAAAAATGACCACCTCAATTGAGTACACCCTTTGAGATAACAAAGTGTTCCTGGATTGATCAGTTAATGTAGGGTAAATAGAGGTGAAAATACCCTTTTTACTGCTCGAAAAGGCGTTTCGCTAGGACCTATGGTAGACCCTGTTCAGTGGGAGATCTGCGAGATCGATTCTGGTGGTGAAAGAAGATGGCAACCAGTGGAAAGATAGAGATTGAGAAATTTAATGGTCAGAGTTTTGAGTTGTGGAAACTCAAGATAGAGGATCTGTTGGTGGATAAAGATCAGTGGATCACGGTAGATCCGGGTACTAAACCAATGGGAGTGTCCGATGAAGAATGGAAGAAGTTGGATCAGAAGGCAAAGAGCACAATACAATTGTGTGTCTCAGATTCAGTATTGTTGAATGTATCAAGGGAAGCTAAGGCGAAGGCTTTGTGGGACAAGTTAGGGACTTTGTACCAATCTAAGTCTCTGGTGAATAAACTATTCCTGTGGAAAAAGCTGTATAACCTGAGGATGAAAGATGGAGACTCGGTGACAAAGCATCTGAATGCATTTAATTTTGTGGTAAGTCAGTTAGAATCCATTGATATTAAAATTTCAAATGAAGATAAGTGCATCAATTTGTTGTGTTCTCTACCAGATTCGTGGGATAACCTGGTTATTGCAATAGGTAGCAATGCAACTGCCTTGCAGTTTGATGAAATAGCCTCAGCCTTGCTGATGGAGGATATGAGACGAAAAAATATGGAGAGCCAGAATGGTGATGCCTTGTCTATAAAAAGACGGTCCTAGAACAAAAGCAAAAATAAGTCATCGAGTGGGAGATCTAAATCTAGAGGGAGATCTAAATCTCCATGAAAACCTGTAAAGGTAGTGTGCTGGAAATGTGGAAAGGAAGGCCACTTTAAAAGGGACTGTAAATCTAAAGCTCCTGACAAAGGAAAGGGATCTGATGAGGCTCCTTCTGTAGAGGCAAAAACCACCTCAGATGAAGGTGGTGATTTGTACTTGGCTTCTTCAAGTACATATGTAGATCATGAGGCATGGTTGATTGACTCATGTGCATCCTTTCACTTCACTCCACATAGAGAGTGGTTCTGCAAGTATGATAAATATGATGGTGGTGATGTCTTCTTGGGGATGACAGGAAGGCTAGAATCATTAGTCGTGGAAAAGTAAAGTTGAAGTTCAAAGGTGGAAGGGTTAGAATGCTTCCAGGTATTCTACATATTCCTGCATTAGCCAGAAATCTGATTTCAGTAAGCAAGCTGGATGATGCATGTGTAAAATTAGTGTTCGAGAAGGATACTTGAAAAATGGTTTGGGGAGCACTGGTATTGATGCAGGGAGTTCGGATTGGAACTTTGTACAAGCTACAAGGTAGCACTGTTGTTGATGGGTGCAATAGTTCTATGGTTCCTAAAAGTAGAGCAAAAAATCTAGTGGTCTCTGGAGAGAAGACCATGTTGTGGCATCAAAGGCTTGGGCATATTGGAGAGAAGGGCCTTCGAATACTTCATAGTAAAGGTATGGTAGAAGGTATGAGTAATAGCTCTCTGGATTTTGATTTCTGTGAAAATTGTGTATATGGGAAGCAGAATCGGGTGAGTTTCCCCTCTAGTAGTAAGAGGGTGAAACATATATTAGAGCTTGTACACAGTGATGTGTTTGGATCTGTAAATGTTCCATCACTGGGTAAGTCTATGTACTATGTATCATTTATAGATGACTTCTCAAGGAATAAATGGATATATTGCCTTAATAAGAAATCTGAAGTCTTTGACAGGTTTAAAGAATTTAAGGCTCTAGTGGAAAATCAGACAGAGAAGAAGATAAAGGTGCTGAGGACAAATAATGGTGGAGAGTTTTGCAGCAAGGAATTTGAAGAATTTTGTAGGAAGTGTGGTATAGCACGGTAGAGGACTACTCCATATACACCTCAGCAAAATGGAGTTGCGGAAATAATGAACAAGACGTTGATGGAAATGGCAAGAAGCATGCTCAGTGGTGCCAAGTTAGGATAGGAATTTTGGGCAGAGGCAGTGGATACTACATTTTACCTGGTCAATAGGTCACCTTCATCAGCGTTGGAGGATAAGACTCCACAAAAGGTATGGACTGGTAAGAAACCCTCTCTTTCACATCTAAGGGTATCTATATGTGATGCATACGTACATGTTCCAAAGGAGAAAAGAACCAAGTTGGATAGTAAATCTAAAAAGTGCATCTTTATTTGGTATAAGGATGGTTTAAAGGGTTATAAGCTTTGGAACCCAGTAAGAAGGAAGGTTGTGTACAGCCAGGATGTGGTGTTCAGAGAGGTGAAAGATGTTATTAAACATGAAGTCCAACCAAGGGAACCTAAGAAGATATAGTTTGAGCTAAAGGAGGAAGAATCAGACTCTACAACAGAGGAGGAATCAGAAGATGAAGAGCCACAAACTTCGGTTGTGAGAAGATCAATTCGAGAAAGAAGGCAGCCATAAAGGTATATTCCATCTGCTTTCTGTTCAAATTTTGCTTTGTATGTTACTGATGATGATCCCAAAACTGTGAAGGAAGCAGTGGATTCAGAGGATGGAAAACTCTGGAAAGAGGCCATGGTTGATGAAATGGCATCTTTGCACAAAAATGAGGCTTGGGATCTGGTGGAGTTGCCGACTGGAAGGAAACCCATTGGCAGCAAATGGGTGTTCAAAAAGAAGACAAATGTAGAAGGAAAAGTGGATAAATACAAAGCTCGGTTGGTAGCAAAAGGTTATTCCCAGGTGCCGGGAATTTATTTTGGTGATTTTTTTCTCATGTTGCCAAGGTAACTTCTATTAGATTACTTTTATCTATTGTTGTTGCTTTTGATTTTGAGGTAGAACAGATGGATGTGAAGACAACATTTCTTCACGGGGATCTAGAAGAGGAGATCTACATGAAGCAACCTGAAGGCTTTGTGGTGAAGGGTAAGAAAGAACCGGTATGCAAGTTAAGGAAGTCTCTGTATGGGTTAAAACAGTCACCAAGGATGTGGTATTAAAAATTTGATACATTTATACAGGGACTTGGCTTCACCAGAAGAAAAGAAAATCATTGTGTGTATTTTAGATTAATTGGTGACTGTGATATTTATTTGGTCTTGTATGTGGATGATATGTTTTTGGTTGGAAATGACAAAGAAATTATCCAGGATTTGAAGACCCAATTGTCCTCTGAATTCAACATGAAAGATCTTGGTGCTGCAAACTATATTTTGGGTATGGAAATTAAAAGAGATCTGGCAAAGAGGAAGCTCTGGTTAAACCAGAGGAAGTATGTCGAGACAATACTGCAGAGGTTTAATATGCAAGATAGTAAACCGGTGAAGGTTCCTATTCCTATAGGTGTGAGGTTATCTGTTGAACAGTGTCCCAAGACACAAGAAGAGGAAGAGGACATGTCCTGTGTTCCATATGCAAGTGTAGTCGATAGCTTGATGTATGCAATGTTCTGTACTAGACTAGACATTGCACATGCAGTGGGAGTATTGAGCAGGTTTATGTCAAAACCAGGGAAGGAGCACTGGACAACAGTGAAGCGGGTTTTCAGGTATTTGCGTGGCACTAGTGATTATGGTTTGTGCTACCGAGGAAGATCACGATTGGACAAAATGTTGGATATTCATGGATTAGAGAAGATCTATAAGTGGGTATGCGTTTAACCTATTTGGAGGTGCAGTTGGATGAGTAAGAAACAATCTGTAGTGGCACTATCAACTACAGAGGTAGAATACATGGCAGCCACTCATGCAAGCAAGGAAGCAGTTTGGTTGTAGGGATTGTGTTCAAGTATGGGGTTAGTACAAGGAGCTATAAGGATAGACTATGACAGCCAAAGTGCAATTTTCTTAGCAAAGAACCCCGCATATCATTCAAAGACAAAGCACATTGATGTTCAGTATCACTTTGTGAGGGATATGATAGAAGAGAAAAAGGTGTTGGTGGTAAAGGTGGACACTTTGAAGAATACTGCAGATGCATTGACAAAATTTGTGAGTGCTGAGAAGTTCTCTTGGTGTAGAGAGACAATGGGCATTTTAGGGCTGGAAAAATGACTAAGCTCTCTTGTGGCCCCCTGTGGAAAGAAAACAACAAGTGGGAGAATGTTGGGTTGTGTTATATTCTTTCCACGACTAGCCCACATAGTTAACCGAGAGGTTAGAGGGGGGGTGGACCCCCCTTCATTGCACTGATTGTGTAGCAGGGGGATCACAAGGGGTTTGAGGTGTACCCGTAACCCCACTTTATGGGGTCCGAGGCAACGTCCCAGAAAATTTTGGTTTTGGACCCTATGTTAGGTAGGGTGGACCCACCTATGGTTTTGTGCATGATTTTCGCACATGTTTTTTGGACGCGATGGTTTTTGGTTCATGGTATTCAATGCGATGGTTTTTGGTGGAACATAATGAAAAATCAAGCTAGTAGTCCCAGTTTTGGGATCCAGGGGAAAATCTCTGTGTATAAGTGTTTTATGTGTTATGCTCTCGCATTGCTTATTTTCTGTGTTTTAGAATTCATATGCAGGTAATTTTTGTACGAGGTTAAAACCTACATAACATTCACCACTCCCAATTCATTTTTGGTTTCTCTTTCTAAGACAGAAAATCGTTCCCACAATTTTGATATGTCATGTTGCATTTCTTCTTCTTCATGCATCATAGTACAACTTTATGAGGGCTTAATGTGTGTAGAATATTTTTTTGGAGGCATTTTGGAACTAATTAATGATATTTATGCTTCATTATGCATAAATATCACCTTTCAAAACTTGATTTTGAGCATATTGATAAGTCTGACCTTGTAATTATTGCATCTCTATGATTTTGGCTCTCTGAATTCTACAATTTCGTTCTGTGGTAGCCCTCTATGTCTTATTTCCAACACCACTAGTTAGACCAAGATTGGATTCTTCAAGATAAATTTATGTCAATTTTCCCATGATGACATGATTATAGACTGGTTCACTCAAGCAAACTTGTATGAGATGCTATGTGTCATTGTTTTAACCTTAGGCCCTAAAAATGATATAAAATAAACTATAGTTTATTCAATTTCAATAATTTTTATGAAATTCAAATATGATGCACGAAGAGAAAGTTATGATGATTTTACTTGGAACACCTTTTTGAGACAAAATTCTGGAGCATGCAAAAACCCTAACTTTCTTGGACCATATCTCAAAAAATATAACGAAGCAAGCTCTGAAATTTTTACACAATGTTCATCAATATTTTACTCCAACTGGTCAAAAATTCAACTTCTGAACCCTCACAGAGAAACAAAAAAATAAATAAATAAATAAAGTCCATTGGGGGTAGCACAATTGGCAATGGCCTTGAAAATGAAGTCTCACTGAACTAGAAGTCTTGGGTTCAAATCTTGTGAAATCCCCCAGGAGAAAGCCCGGCGCCTACGGGGAGCTAGACAGATCATAGGCCCCCCAGAGGTTTACTAGTTGCTCTGACAGGTTTACTGGTAGGTCCGTTAGGTCCTCTGGGTTTAAAAAAAGTTAATAATAATAATAATAATAATAATAATAAATTAAATTTAAAAAATTAAAAATTAAAAATAAAATTAAATAATTAAAAAACTAAAAATTAAATTAAATAATTAATTAAAAAAATTAATGAAAATTCCAAGATGCCTTGTTTGAAGAAGTAAAACCCTAGCATCTAGAGCTCTGATACCAAATGTTATGTAATCATATTTAAAAATAGAAGAAATATAGATCAATGACTTGAAAATAATCCTCTTCAAGGGGGGAACCTCCTTTTACATTACATAAATGAACAATTCTTAGATGATACAAATGACAATACCTCCTTGGTATATAAAAGAGTTTAAAGTGTCACAATATAATCAAAGCCTACATAACAATAATAATGTAAGGGCACAAGAATAAAAATAGTTGGCTTCTATGGGACACAACAATAACAATATGGGGGCTACACTAGTATTATAAGGACCTAACATTTCGCATGACCTTGTGACTCTTGAACTTCCTCACAACTCTTTCATGTCTAATGACTATTACATGCCAAATTGACCTCTGCATCACTACTGACATTATGATAAGAAGTATTTACACTATGAGAGAAGATAAATGATGAGGAGAGTAGAGATGGTAATTTGAAACCCTAAAGTGCTTATTGCCAATGAAGACTTGCTTGAGTTGATGAATAGGGTGGCAATGTTCATTCGTTGTGTTGAATTTCTATTTGCCCATTACTACCTATGCCATCAAGTATATTAGTTTTTTGGGAATGATATCAACACCCCATCACTTGGTTGACACAGTGCCAGTTTCCCTATTGGTTGAAACCCTATTTACACAACCTTCAACTCAATCCCATATTCCATTCGTGTTCCCTTTATTTTACCTACAAGAAAATCACATTGGTCATATACATTTGGAGTAAGATAACAATACTAGAAACATGAAAAGAAAGGCATTAATTTTGGACCCCTGTACAGTGCTTTTTATATATCACAATATTGTCAGAGTATGTGTGGTATGTGTAGGATCATTTGGAGCTTCCCCAACACTCATTCTTGTTCAAATATTACTAGTGGTCTCAAGGAAGTTGCCGGATCTTGGATTTCACTTGAAATTCTTGCTACAAAATATCCCCTTTAGTATTTGCACAAAGTACTGGGTTCCTTCATTGGCCCTTTGTAGATGTTTGGTTTTTTTCATGATGTTAAACCTAGTCATAAATGTCCCTTCAACATGTTTAAAATCTTATTTCAAATTGATATCTCCCATAATTCTCATATTAGTTGGTGATGTACAAATATTCACGTTGGACTAAAACTTTGGTGGGCAGTTTTGAGAATAGGGCACTAATTTTAAAAATGTTCCAAGCCCATCTTGAATTACTTTACCATTGCTAATGTTCATCAGCCACTTTTATTATCTTAAAGTATTTAGTATATTTTTCAAATGGTAGACATTTAAACTTAACTTTGGCAATTCTTTACACCGATACGTTTTCCATTATCTGTTAAATCTAATATGATGTAAATAACCATGTTGCCTTATGTCTCCATATGTATGCTTTAACAGACTAATCTTGATGATAATTATAACATCTGTATGTCTATTCATGACAAGTAAATATTGAACAAAACTTATTCATTCACACCATCTAGTGAAATTTGTTCTCTAAATACAAAGCGATGAGCACCATGTGAATCTTTTGTGGCTAGCCATAATGAAGAATGTGTGTGTTGATGACTTTCCAGGTATTTATAGTTTCGCATAAAAATTAAAACCACTAGGTGAAAGCCCTCCATTTTTTATAACAATCAACACAATTAAAATTTCTTCACTAATATCTGAGAGTAATTTATCAATATCCTAACCTGTCCGAGCATATCTAGTTATTGAATCAATATTACCAAGCATCCCATAGATTCGTGTCATTTCCAACTCATGATTACAGTTGTGCCTAGAGAGGGTTGCATGGTTACACTTTATAAAATAGGTTGTGAGTTCCAGTCACAAGGTAAGTCACAATTTCAATTGTAGTGGCACTAAAGGGATAATTTTTGCCTTGTGATAATTTAGTTTCTAGCTATCTCGCATGGTTTAATCACATCGCATGTCACATGTCTAGTGGGTAGTGTTGTTTAAGGTCATAAGTGTGATCTACGACCTAGGCTAAGTCACAACTTGCAACTTCAGTGAGTCCCAACTTGCAACTTCAGTGCAAGTCGCATCTTCACACTAGAGAGCAGGTCGCAAGTACCAATTTCAATGCTAAGCATTGAATGTGTGATTTGTGACACGGGGAGTGGGTTAGTGAATTTGGCTACAAGTTTGATTCACTGTGCAAGTTGTATTTCGAACAATCATTCCAACTTATCAGAGCTTCAGCCTCGGGCAGTGACCATCGATGAGATTCAAGGCAACAAGGTAGTATGAGAGCAACTTGTGGGTTTTTCCCAATGTCAATCAGAAAGGTCTCAATGAAATACAAATGAGGTGGGCCATAACCAAAGTAAATTTTTCAAGAAAGAATGTGAAACTCAAAACTAAAGCCCTCCGATGGCATTTTCCTTCAAATGAAGGAACCTTCCTTTCTCAAAAAATGAACCATGTAATGAATAAATACATGTATGTGAGTGGGAAGTTTCAGTTAATAGGGTTTGATTTGAGATATTCAACACAATATGATGAAGTTCTAATGGCTGAAACTTAATTATAAACTAAGCTACGAGAGAAAGGAACCACCAATGCAGTGTCTAGATGTCAAGAGGAGGATCAAGGGTGAGGGGTGGCTAGGTGAGTGTGCATAGAAGTAATAGTGGGACCAAACACCAAGGATGTAAATGCTCAGGGTTAGGGCATTGAAGAGACTAAACAGTGTACAGGCAGTCGCAAATTAGATATTCATAATGTTTTTATCACATGCGACAATTACAAATAGGTCACCAATTTCCTTCACAAGACAAGTCGCTTATTGGGAGAACAAACAACAGTTGGAGAGGACTATGAATGCGACTTGTGATTTAAATGGTCATATTCCACCACTTTATTGTATGTCTCATACATAGTGTAGAGTGCTATGGATTTAGGGTGAAATGTGACTTTCACCAAGTCGTGTTTCAACACTCCATCACAAGTCTCACCTCCATATCATAGCTTCTATAGTGATTTGTGATCCATGGTGTGCATTCAGGAAAAAATATGAGCGTGATTTCAAAAAATAAGTTCCTAACAATCCACGATTCTTATGATGACACCAAGCGTACTCCTCTAATAAATACAATTCTCAATTTTTCATCCCCTTCTAATCAATTACCATAGACAATATTTCCTTTTGTAAGCATGCCACTAGTATTTCGTTATTTCCATTTGAATGACTGAGTGGAATGTTAGAGGAATTACTTGATGCTTTGTCTCATATTCTCTCAAGCACACCATCAAAATGGACTAACTCTTCTAGCTAGCTTCAACAAGATCATTGGAACGAGGTGTCTTCTTGGAGGTCCAGTAGTATCAACTGCTTGTTTTAATGGATCCCTTGCATGAATGACTGATAAAATATCATGTATAACTTCATCTTTACCTCATCGTAATGGGTCCTACAAAATAAATCTATGTGTGTCTTTCATTCATGTAGTTGTACTCCAGCTTGAGCACCCATCAATCTAAGCACATTAGTAAAATTTGTGTTAGATTATGATGGAATAGAAGAATCGTTTGCACCATGTAACAGAAAAAAGGGGGGCAGAAGAGAACCTTCTTGCCTAAAAGATGGATTTTTCACTAATATTTCTAGAGAAAAGCGAGCCAAAGCATGTTCTCCTTCCATCGCACTTAGAAAAAGGGAACTGTATAGGCTAAACTTATGGAAGTGATCAACTAAATTTACTAAATTGTTCTTGCCATAGATACCAAAATGATCTTTGATCTAAGAGATACTCTACATAGGGTATTTTTTTTAGTTCTTGCTTCTTTTATTGCTTGATGCACCAGTGCACAGGCAACAATATGTGCAACAACTGACTATCTAACTAAATGAGTTCTATTTGGATCACACTCATATTCAGCAATTTTGTTGCCTACAAATGAAATCCTCTAAGATGCATCTTTAACCATGTTGTTGATAGTACCTTGAGGAAAGTTATTGCATGCAACTATAACATTTCTTTCAACTATTTCTTGTCCTAGGAGAGAACCCCAAGTTTAATTATATCCAATGATCTATGCACCTCTAGTTATGAAAGATAATATTGGTTTTGGTTCATCCATATTCTCTAGTATATACAAATCCAACCTGTTTATAGGTTCCTCCCTATAAAAGCTGCTTCCATGAACACATTTTGAAAAATAGTAATAAAAAGAAATTAGAAATATAGTCCAAGGCTAGAGTCATGGGGATGAAATTGATGGATCAATTTTAATGAAACCAACATTTTAAGGTTGTCAATTTTTCCTCTAAATTGAAATGTGTATCCTCATAAATACCCAAAAGTACACATTTTGACATAATGATATATGTTCTCGTTAGGAGATGATTTTGATGGTAATAACTTCCTAGCAAGATTGTGGCTTCATTCAAACCATGGAAATACAAAATGAACACATAAGTATGGTCCTCACAGCTGGTTAAAAATAAAGTATTGTAGAGTTAAGATAAACAAAAAAATGTAGGGGGGCTTGGAATATGGTTTGAAGAAGAATTCTTGCAATATACCACAAACTACAATGCATTCTAAAAACAGAATTGGGGAGACACAAACACTGTCTTATCAAAACATAGGTGGACATAGTCCTCAATGATAGCTAGGTCATCTAAAAATTTGACCAAGTCATGTGATAGGAATGACCATTGAAAGCTTGAAAAGCATAGGGGGACCCAAATTTTGGTGTTAGGCTAAAATTTTGGGTGGATGTTGTAGCGATTACAATAGGCTCCATGTGCATCATATTTCCCAAAGATATAATTTTGATATGGGTGGCCTTGAAAGAATGTCATCCAACCTCTTATACTTGAACACTAAATGAAACTATTGTAAAAATGGCATCCACTTATACCTACTATCATGTAACTTGCTATGAGCTTGTAGGTATTGTGGCAGTCAGTGATCTATGTCGATGACTATCTCCTTTCCCATTTGATAGTGTTTTTCTACTTCTTGATAGCTTGTACCAATGCATAAATCTCTTTATCATAGGTAGGGTCGTTGAGAACTACCCCGTGAACACTTCAAAATGGTAACATATAGGCCTTCCTCCCTGCATTAAGACCACTCCCATAACATACCCACTAGCATCTACCTCTACTTCAAAGGGTTGTTGCAATATTGGTAATGCAAGAATTGGTGCATGATTGATTTTGTTCTTCAACTCTTCAAATATATTTTGTTGACCCTTCCCCCACTAGAAGATCTTGCCACTCTTTATTATCGCATGGAGTGGTGCAGCTACTATTGAAAATGAGGAAATGAATTTCCTCAGGTATGGTGGTGCCCCAACTAAAATCCTAACCTTATAAGCATTAGTAAGCACCATCCACTTTATGATCACCTCCATTTTGGGTTGGTCTACCTTGAGCTCCCCTTCACCAACCACATAGCCTAAATACACCAAAGACTGCTATGCAAATTCACTCCTTGAGATTTTCCAATAGTTAGTGCTTCTTCAATGTCTCTAGCACCTACATCAAATATGAGGTGTTCTCCTCCCAGGAAGCATTGTATACTGATATACCATCTAAATAACCAATAACAAATAAATCTAGATATGATTGCATTATATCATTCGTTAATCTCATGAACACAGTTATTGCATTACATAGACCAAAAGAAATGCCTAACCACTCTTATAGACCTTGTCTATTTTTGAAGGTGGTATTCAAGGTATCTTCTCCTTTGAATTGAACCTGGTAATATCTTGATTTTAAATCTAGCTTGGGGAAGTAGCTTGTTATTGCAACTGATCCAATAGGTCATCAATATTAGGTAGGGGTACTTGTTCTTAAGTGATTTTGTTTATTGCCTTGTTATCAATGCACATTCACCAAGTCCCATCCTTCTTAGGCACAATTATGATCGATGACCCACATGGTGAGGTACTTAATTGAATAACACCCTACTTTGTAATTGTTACAACTACTTGTTTAGCTCATTTTATTTTAGAATGGACTACCTATATAGCCTATTGTTTGGAAATGGAGAGTTGGGAAACAATTGGATCTTGTGCTTCACTTCCCTTTGAGTGGTAGCTCTTTATGCTCTTGTAACACTCCTCTATATTCTTGTAACAACTCTTTCAATCATTTTTTTTGTTCCTTACTGCACCCCTCTATGGATTCATTTTCTCTCATTGATTCTTCTACAGATCGAGTTTCTCATAAAACTAGTAAAACATACTTCTTGCTAGAATTTATTAGTTTCTTCGCTTCGTTGGCAACTACTAGTGAAATTTTAGACTTTTCTTGTGCGCATTGGTGATGAGGTATTTTTCGTCCTTGATAATGTGGTAATATTTGGCTCTACACATGAATGTTGTACATATGGGACTCCCAAACACCACTCCATATACATTAAGTGGAACAACATCTAATTATACTTCCTTAATAAAATCAACAATGATAGAAAATTTTATTTTACATTATTTTATTACCTTGATTTTGCATCCTTATTTACCAATTCTAATGGTAATGGGCTAGAATGATCTCGAACATATAATCCTAGTTTTTGACCAACTTCGTTGCAATGAGATTCACCTATGATTATGAATTGAAAAAGCATCAATTTTTATCTTCTTGACTTGTATATTTAAATGGAAGAGTTTGGAAATTTCCTTCTCTTCTTGTTACTAAAGGTTACTCAAACTCACCCCATTCTAGACTGATGTATAGAAAATATTCTCATCCATGTTCAAGTTTCTTTCCACATTATTTCTTGAATTTATGGCTATGAGATTTTTCTTCTTATTCTCCTTATTATAGTTGTTTGGGTTGAGTTCTGGATGTAATTGCTAACACTTCTCCTTTGTGTGGCCATCGTTGTTATAATGGATATAGTGGTTGCTAGGATCTTTGAAGTAGTGTATTGTGGATTTTTTCTTCTTTTCCTTCCCCCTTTTCCATTTATTCTTCCCTTCTTTGGAAGCTTCCTAGTTTTCTTTCTATTTCGAAGAACTCAATTTCCCTTTCATTCGACCACGGGGGCTTCACTCAATGAACCTTTAACATATCACGTGTGTTCATGGCATACTAAATAATACCCTTAACTTGACTACATATTGTAAAATACCTCTAAAATTCACATTATTTAACCTCCTACCAATATGAACCCAATACACCTTCCTAATTTAAAAAACCCCTACTTTCACTAGATATTTTAAGTATCCATTTTTTCATTAACATTTTTTATACCCTTTCATATTTTTTCATTAACTTTGAGCTCCATTTTTTATACCCACCAATATAAAAACCATTTACCCCCTATTATATGCTAAATATATTATGTCATTTTTTCCTCAATATATATCCCCCAATATGAACACGCGTGGTATAGTATTTCTCCCCTAGTGAAGCCCCCATGCATTCATCATATGATTTCTAGGTATTATTCCTACACGTAAGACTCATCCACCATTCGAGGTTTGAACATCATCACTTACTTTCATAAGTGGTTGTATAAACCTACTAGATACTTGAGGAGTATGTTTAGGTTCTTGCGATGGATACCCAACATTATTTCTATTTACTTGAATTCTCTGGTGTGCTCATGTACACTCTACCCCTATCTTTTTCTAAAGTAATGCCACCAAATCCACTAGTATTATACATACTCGATAGTGGAGAATTGGTAATTTATGAAAGTTATAAAATCCTCCCACTTAGTTACTAGAGGATATCCCTCTAGCCTTAGGATTTCCATGTGGATTTCCCACTAGGTCATGGCATGTCCCTCTAATCTCAAATGATAAAATGAAATTTTTCGTTCCTCCTCTATATGGTGAACACTAAAATGCACCTCTAACTACAACCACTAATGACTTAATTTCAAAGCATCAATCTGACCTTCATATGGCTTCATAGTGCTCGAACTTAGCTTCTCCTTTTCAGGTTTCCTAAACTCCTCTCATTCTTCCTTATCCCCCAATTTCCCCTTTTATCTATATTCCACATTGGAACATCCATCTTCTTCAAATAGTTTGAGATTATTGGTTAGGTCCATGAGGAGGCTCACATTATGGTTTATATCTATGACTTGTGCTTCCAACCTACAAACCTCTCCTTTGCTAGATCTTGAGGGTTATCATAAATTGATTTGTTGGCCATAGTTGGGGTTTTATGACTTTTTCTTAAATTGATTTTATCCCATACAACATACCACAAAACACCCAAAGAAACCTACTTTGATACTAACTTGAGCTGTAAACTAGTGTGGATATTCCACTAGATATTTCATCACAATATATATGATAAAAATAGACTAAAATATGAAATATATACTATGAGGGTTGATTTTCCTTAGATTTTTAGACTTATTAATTATTATTTTTATGCATATGAATGCAATAGATAAAATGTGAAAGTTAGAGAAGAGTGAAATATAAACACACACCAATCAGAATGAACACCGGGATATGATCCAGAAAACCCTTTTAGGAGAAAAACCTAGCTAGAAGGTGACACTATTGTACTCAATTTTTTTGTAATGGAAACGTGCAAAGACAAAGGAGTAGGCACTCTCTATTGAGATAGCTAAAATATGTGGCCAGCTGGATACTACAGAACATAAATCCCCCTTTGTTTTGTTCTCTCTCTATCCACTCTGAGCTACTCTGCTCTAAAATGGAACAAAATGAACTCGAACATAATGGAACCTCTTTTCCTCCGTTATAGCACAACGCAATAACCAATTAGGAGTTAAATTTGACCCCATTCAACTCTCAATATGAGTTAGAAATTGGACCTTCTAGAGTCTTATTCATAGTTTCCATTTGGCTAGCCATTTTTCCATGAATAATGAGGGATAACATGGCATATTATCCAATTATGGTGGTCAATCATGATAGGTCAACTTCCAGGAGGCATAACTTTTGCATATAAACTTCTATTGGTGTCTTTCTTGGACCACTAGAAATGTATCTATGTGATAGTTTCACAAGGTTCCATGCCTTGGAAGTAAAGTTTTACACCCAAAAATGTCATTTAAGGCCTCAAACTGGTCGTAGAATGTTTCTAACCCTGATTCTGCAAACTGGGTCCCGCGACTAGTACTACTCTTGTAAGTTTATTTATCTAATTTTTCCGCCTTGAAAGCATCAAGATATATGGAAAAAATATAATAACCAAATCCAAATTAGAATCATGTAAGTGTATAAACTTCTTTCTGTTAATGAAATGATATTGATGTTTAGTGTTTTATGACTAATGTTGAGTTGGACTCTAATATCATGTGTGAATGGATGAATGTTACCTCTAAAAGGGGATTAAATATAAAATTTTTCATGAAATTTTTTATTTTAACATGAGTAATGATTTGAATAACAGTGTTTTATAGTGAAGACTTAGTCGGAGTAGTCTTCATAAAAAATTGAATCAACTAATAAATAAATCACCAATGAACTCATGAATCCTATAAATCTATGGTAAAACTGATTTGGGGCCATTGGACCCTTCTAAATCAATATATCAAGAGTATTGTTGTTGGGATAACCATGGAGCATAACTTAAGATCATATCATTTAGCCTAAATGTCTCGGGTTGTTACAAATTTTAAGAGCCCTTTTCTAGTAGTCATGAATTTGGAAAATATCATTTGCGTAAGCACAAACATGTAACATGATGTTTAAATGTCTTTGTATATTTTGGATGGTTTATCTTCTATTCTCTTTGACCTAGATAAAAACCTAAATATTCTTGCATTGAAATGTCTTAATGCCTCTAAAAATATGGGGAGAGGTTAATGCTTAGTATAGCTTGTGTCAAGGATAATAATTCTCATGGCAACATGCTTTATTTATTCTTATTTTCTTTTCTAACTAAGTGGTCAAGAATGGAGAAATAAACATACACGTGTATCAATGTATGACAAATATAAAGCCTAAAGTACATAATTAGGATTAAATCCATCATAATGGAAGAATTTATCCAATTTGATGTATTCTACATGGAAAGGTGTTAAATGGAAATTATGTCAATTTAAGAATAAAAGGCATGTTAAGAAATTCTCCCTCATTTGGTGGAAATATTGTATTTTCCCCCTATAATTTTGATGAGCAAGAATCGTTTTCTGAGAATATGAGGATATAATTTTCATGCTTTTACTTAATAACAAACTTGTGTGGATTGGAAATAAGATTTACTTCATTAATGGAAATGTATTCCTATTAATGTTTTAAGACTATGACAAGTCTTCTCCACTGGAAGACTTATACTAATTCTAAATCTTGTTGGACAATCCATAAGGAGCTAAAGTTAAAACATAGACTAAGTATGGGCCACACAATTTGTATAACCCGGAAATTTGGGTGCATCACTAGAAAATTGACTTAGTGAAAGTCCCTGTAGTAGGTGTTGTGGAAGAGATTTTAGCACTAACAACATCGGGAAAGTAAAATTAAAGGAGAAGATATATTAAAATACTATGTTTTGGGAAGTGGTCTAAATGTTTTGAATTGGAAATAATTTGTAAATAATGAAGTTTATGATGGATGGGCATGAAAATGTTTTGAGTAAAAAGGTAAGAATTTTCTTGGTAAATGATTTATGTAACAAATATAAATAATTTGAGTTATAAACCCCATGTTAATAATGCAAAATTAATTTATGTGGGAACCACGGAAATGATATGGCCCTAGTGCCAACAAGGCACACCCTTGATGTGACATGTGGCACTAGTTTCCATGTCATCTACCATGTGTGAAATGGGAATACTTGTTAATGTGGTGTTGCTATAACAATTTTCTAAGAGTCATATCTCGGTGTTCCAAAGTCATAATGGGACAAAACTCACATCGTTGAAAATGTCTTTATGAGAAAAAGATGATGGAGGCCTTAGAAGTGGGATTTGAAGTGAGGAAAAAGAAAGAAAAAATTTATAACCCTGCCTTTTTAAGATGACTTAGGGGGTTGGAAATGTTACAGAGAGTTATCAAATTTAAGGTTTAGCACTAAGACTGAATGGGCTACGGAGAGAAACAGTGAATTGGGTCATGTTAATGTTAAAAGTTTATCATAGTAAAATTTTTGGATTAAACTTTACTGATTTATCTAAGCCATATCTATGTGTAATGTGTAGCAATAGAAAAACATCAATTTCAAGCCATTGTAGGCCAATATAGGTGTAACCAAAGCAACTAGATAAGTTGAAATTTTAGTATTTTATTAAACTAATAGTTGTGTGTTGTTTCATCACATAAGTAACACTTACTAGTGGTAGAAAAGAAAAGGAATTCTTTATAAAATGGTATGGTACAACTTAGAAATAACTTCACACAACAAAGAAGAGGAGTCAAATGAGAGAAAAATAGTGGAGACCCCTCTCAATTGGATGGAAACACTTAGAAATTTGAGGGTTTAACTTAGGAGTTATAAGGAATAGAATGAAAGGATTATTAAAGCACAAGAAAAGAATAAGGAAGTAAATGTAGTAGTGTTGCGAAGCATATCAAATTTACGAAGGCCGAGACAACATGAACTAAGTTTCCAAAAATATGGAGAATTACAAGTCCAAAAAGGTTCATATCCCATCTAAAATTCATAAATATGGACCAAAAACCAACAAAACATAAGGAAGAAGTACGGAAATGCCAAGAAGGATATCACCAATGAAGACACCTCAACCGACACATATGAAGATGAACTTGATAATTTAGAAAAACTATCTAGCATAGCAATTACATCAAAGTTGCATAAGAAGAAAATAAGAAGAAAATGGCTTCAAAGAATTTATTCCTTGAAGAGTTCAAAAAGGATAAACCTTCTACATTTGTTGGAAAAGTTAGAAAGAATGAAGAAGTTTAGGCATGGTTATTGGGCCTAAAAAAATACTTCAAGGTACATAATTTATTTGAAAATATGGAGCATTGAGTGGCCATATTTAACCTAAGAGGTAACACTAATATTTAGTGGGAAGACGTCAAAAATATCAAGGGCATTCAAGAGAAGAATATGCATTGGAGTAAATCTGAGAAATATTAGAGGGATAAATATATGTCTAAAATTTATTGCAATCGAAAGATCAAGTAAATTCATGAACGCAAGTTGGGGATGCTCACCATGGATGTATATAAGATACATGCCTAAGGTTGATGAGCATAAAACACTCAAGGACACTATCAAAAAAGCTAAGACTCTTATGACCAATCAAAACATAATATTGAGTCTTGGATAGAGTAGAGGAAGAAGGAGAAATCCAATCAAATAAGTAGAAGAGCCAAAGAAAATTCCATTGAAGTGCCTGGGGTGTAAGGAAGAACATGGGTTGATAGATTTTCCCCATAGAAAACATGGTAGAATTTTTTTATATAACATCCAAAGGCAAGAGGGCACTATTTTCAATAATGTGGCTAGGAGTGTACCTCTAATTTATGTATCCAAGGAGAATCGACAAGCGGACCACCAAGGCATAATGGTGGAGATGGAAGGTATACTTTTCAACCATCCTATTCAATTCTAATTGACCATGTCTCTAAACTCAATTACATTAAACCACAAATTGTTGAGGTGTGCTTTTTACAAAGGAAGAAACATACAAATTCATGGTTGGTTCAACTAGCTACATCAATGACCAAATGAAAGTTGAATAAATCTGTCAAGTCATGCCAATTCAAAATGAGTGGTTTGTATGCATAAACCACCTTGACTGTGTTACCTCTGGGGTCGTTTGACATGTTGATTGGCATGGATTGGCTTGCAGCACATGTGGATAAATTGGATTGCTACAATGAAACCTTGGAGTGTGTAGATGATGAAGGAAAGGAAAGGATAGTTAATGGAGTGTGAAAACCTGTGTCTATAAGACAAATCTCAGCTTTACAATTGAACAACTACTGAAAAAAAAGGTGTCCATTGTATGATATACATGTGACAAATTCAAATGAAGATAACAAGTTGAAAAGTGGAGACCATCTAATGCTAAAAGAGTATAGAGATATATTTCCCAAGAAAATATTGGGACTACCACCCAAAATAAATATATATTTTTCAATTAAACTTACACTAGGAGAAATACTTGCTTCTAGGGCTTATAGAATGAGCATACTTGAGCTAGTGGAATTAAAGATACAGTTAAAGAAAATGCTAGACAAGGGGTACATCAAGCCCAATGTGTCTCCATGGGGAGCACCAACATTATTTTTAAGAAATAAAAATTATACCCTTACATTATGCATTGAATATAGAAAACTAAACATTAAAACTATTAAGAACAAGTATCCATTGCTCAATATTGATGACATCTTTGATCAACTATGAGGAGCCATAGTATTTTCAGAGATAGGATTGAGGTTCGAGTATCATCAAGTTATGATCAAGGATGTGGGTATATACAAAACAAAATTCATGACTAGTTATTGGATCTACAAGTTTGTGGTAGTGAGATTGTGACTATCAAATGCATTAGCTACCTCGATGTACCTAATGAATAGTTTCCTCACAAAGCATATGGATAGGTTTGTATTTGTATTTATTGATGACATTTTAGTGTGTTCAAGGACCAAGGGGGAGCATTCATAGCAACTCAAGATGGTATTATAGGTGCTAAACGAGTGCCCATTTTATGTAAAGCTTACTAAATGTAACTTTTTTCAATCATGAGTGCATTATTTGGGTCATGACATTTCAAAAGAAGGAGTGGTAGTAGACGTCAAGAAGATCAAGGCAAACATGGAATGGCCTGCCCCTTGAAATGTATAAGACGTAAGATCCTTTATGGGATTGGAAGGATACTATATGAGCTTTATCCAAGGGTTTTCAAATGTTGGACATCTAATTACCACATTGCAAAATAAAGGAGTAAAATTCAGTTGAACATCAAGTGTGTAGCGAGTTTTGAATATCTGAAGAACCTTTTAACAAATGCCCCAATCTCAAATATTGGATATCCAAACAAGGACTTCTTAGTTTGTACAAATCTTGCAAGGAAGGATTCAGTGGAGTTCTCATGTAAGAGGAACTTGTGATCAATTATGAATCCAAGAAATTAAACAAGCATGAAAGGCATTGTGTAACACGTTATTTAAAGCTTGCAGCGATTTTGCATGCTTTAAAATAGTGGAGGAATTACTTGGTTGGGAGAAGTTCATATTAATGACATATCACAGTGGATTGAGGCACTTGTTTGATCAGACCCAATTAAATGTCAGGAAAGATAGGTGGATGGCCTTATTAGTGAATTTGACTTTGAGATCCAGCACATTAAGGGAAAGGAAAACCAAGCAAGAGATGCACTCAATTGGAGCATGTATACAATACATATGGTAGTAATTATTATATGTGAATAAATATAAAGGCAAGAATCAGAGATGCCCTTAAAGGTGATGGACACTTATAGTATGTAAATGGATGCTTGGATCAAGATCCCAAGGAGCCAATGGTTGAAAGATATCAGATAACAAAATATAGCTTATTAATGTACAAGGGGAAAATGTACATACCAAATTCAATAGAATTGAAGAGGCTCATAATGGATGAACTCCATAAAATACCTTATTCCGGTCACCCATGTTTTCAAAAGATGATAATGCCCACAAGAAAGTTATATTTTGTTTTTTTTTCCAAGTGGTCTGAGTTCATCAGATATTACATCAACTTGACCTGTGGCTTGATAAATTGTGACCCAAGGGCATCTAATTCATCAAAAATCACTTGCGGATCGCACCCAACCTAGCCCACACCAGCCCTTAACACGAATGGATTCTTTTCCCATGGAGTTTCAAACTGGTCACCTTCACATCACGAAGTGGCTTAACAATACACCCCGTCACCATTTATTCTACACCCAGTTGGCACAAGAAATTTATATTATTGGATCAAAATGATGAAAGAAATTATTGAGTACATTGTTAAATGTTTGGAATTTCAATAGGTTAAATTTGAGCATATGCATCCAACAATGTTCTTGCAGCAAATAAAAATTCCAAAATGGAAGTGGAAATTCATCTATGGACTTCAACACTAGTCTACCAAGGATCTCCAAGCAACATGATGCAAGTATGGTGGTGGTGGATAAATTGAAAAAAGGAAGTTCACTTTATCCCTATGAAATAAAACTATAAAGAAATTGATGTCACCAATATTTTATGAAAAACAAATCAACCTACTCGACATACTCAAGAAAATTATATCTAATTAGGATGTTGATCAGTGGTTGTCATTGATGTCAACCCAAGCAACACCAAGGGCTAACCCGATCTTTCATGGGAATTTTGAGTTCACAAATCATCCTATTATAAGTCAAGGATCTTCTAGATATGTTCTACTCATCGAGATGTTTCCGTTGATATATCACACGCCACATAGTTCTTCACAGTTTGAGAGTTACTCATGTTTGAAGTTAGTAACCCCAGTTGGGGGCTACAACTCCATGGGGTTGTGGCATGGAACTCATCATTAGTTTTGGTGATTGAATAATCAATAATTAATAATTTTTTATTCTCCTAAAATCTCTCCATTGTTCACTTGTTGAGGACCCTCTCAACTCAAGACATTTCTATAAATAGTGACCCTCGTATCCTCCTCTAGCAAACACTTTTAAATGAACTATCTTGAGAGAAGATATCTTTTATTTTTCGGCCCTCATGAGCTTCTAATGTAGTATTTTTGCAATGAGTTTAAGGTTTTGTTGAGGTCTAGTTAAGGCACAAAACTATGATCAAGTTTGAAGGTATGTTTTGAAGCAAGTTTAGAGCCTTGGATTCTAGGATTTCGCTGCTTCAAACAGGTCATCGTGGAATTTTCTCTATAACGTTTTTTCTATGAAGCTTTACAACCTGAATTTAAAACCCATTTGAGTCGAAATCTTGATGAACGTTGCAACTAAATTTTCGATCTTGGTTCACTATATTTTCGTAGATATGATCTGAGGAAGTTAGGGTTTTTGCAGGCTCCCGAATTCCATGTAAAACAGGTGACCTTCGGAAAATCATCATAACTTTCACTCTGAGAATTGGATTCAAATTTTGTAAATGATGATAGAAATAGGATGGACTTTAGTTTGTTGGGTATAGTTTTGAGGGTCAAATGTCAAAACAGTGACACGTGGCACTTTGTACAAGTTCGCTCTACTAAACATATCTATAATCAGGTCATCATGGGATATTGTGCATAACTCTTTCTTGAAGAATCCAATCTAGATCAGAACTGTGGGGTTGAAAAGAGGACTAAGAGGGATACCACACGATGAAATTTAAGACCTTGGAGATCTGAAGTTACATAGATACAACAAATTCAATATTAAGATCCTAGAAGGTAAGAAAAAGTATGCATTCAAGGATCACTGCTACAGCAAAGTATGTATGATTAGTGTTTGCATTTGAATTTTGAGTATCATCTCTGACGTATGCTTTTACAGGACAACATAGGTATATTGTTTTGTATTTGTTTGAGTCTTGCTTTTTAATGCATGTGCAGGAAGGATGATACTCTAGAACAACTCAGACACATACTAGAAGGACATGCAATGCCAAAGTACCATTACTTGAAGCAAGCACAATAGTACCTCAGTAGCTGCAAGTGATCCAAGAAGCAATATCAAGTCAAGTGTCATGTATTATGAAAAGCCAGTGTTGTAAAAGAGTCATCATTGAAAGAGTCAGTATTGTAAAAGAGTCAATCTGCCTAGAGTTGAAGAGGCATTTTTGGGAGGTATAGGAGTCACTGTTGGGATGATGTCATGGTTGGGTTCTAGGTCATAGTGTGATTGGGTGTTCATTCAAGTACAAGAAAATAATTTTAAATCATATTGTACCATGGATTATTATCCCTGGTATGGGATTCCATAGTCTTGTCTCACTTCTAATCATTATAGGGTGGCAGGGAAGTTCTAGGATGGTGCATGAAATCACCTATAGGTTGGAGCATGTGAACACTTCAGGGTGGTAGGTTGGTCTAGGATGTTGGGGCATCCATTCAGTTGACTCTCGAAGAAACCAGGCATTGGGGCATCCTTCTAGTGGGAGATGGAGAAGAATAATTTTCTAGAATTCTAGAAGTTGTAACTTTCATTTCAGTTGGGGTTGAAGATTAAAAGAATTTATTAGAAAAGAGTTCAATGGTTTTTTACCCAGAGGGGGTTTTCCACCTAAAATTCTTGGGCCTATTGTTTGTTATTGTTTACTATTGTTACTGGATAAACATTAATAATAATTGAAGATTAACTAATGCTTTGAAAATATTTAAAAGTGTTAATTGCTAAGGAATACTGATTCACCCCCCCCCAACAAGTATTTCCAACAATTGGTATCAGAGCTTGGTTCCTTCAATAGCAGTCTAACAACTGGAAGGAGATCGTGGAATATACTAAGAATAGAGTTCCTTTGTTCAATGGAAATAACTATGCACTTTGGAGTGGAAGAATGCAGGTTCATTTGCTGGCACAAGGATACAAAGTATGGGAAATCATTGACAAAGGTTTCACACCGACCCAGGATGAACAAGGTAAGAAAAATATGGTATATGATGCAAAGCCTAAAGATCTTATTATAAGTGGGCTTATCGAATTTGCTTATCTTAAGGTATTGAGTTTCAAAACTGCTAAAGAGGTATGGGGCAGGCTTGAAAATATATATGCATGTGACTCAAAGGTGAAAGAAGCAAAGCTTCAAATTTAAATGGCAAAATTTGAGCAACTCAAAATGAAGGAAGATGAAAATATTACTGCATACTTTCAGCTTTTTGATGAAACAATAAATGCATTGGAAATTTTGGGAGAACCTATCAATACGAAATTTTTTGTTTGAAATTTCCTCATAACCTTGCCAGCAAGATTCAACCCAAAGGTATCTGTCTAGGAAGATAGATCATATTTGACCAATCTCAGCATAGATGAATTGCATGGATATCTTACGGCATATGAAATGATAATTGAAGAAGAGGGTGGCACTTCTCATTTAGAAACAACATTTTCCACATCCAAGAAGACTGGTAAGGACAAGCAGACTCAGAAAGCCAAACCTTGTATTTGTAAAGATGAAGAAAATGAAGAAGATGAAGAAGAATTTTCAAATAAATAATTTTCGTACTTCGCACAAAAGATGAGAACAGGTACAGGAAAATTCAAAGGTAAACTTTCATTGCTATGTTTTGGTTGTGGTGAGGTTGGGCATTTTTCAGCCAAGTGTCCTCACAAAAATGAGGTTGTTTTGAAAGGAAAGAAAGGCCCTAGAAAGTTCCACAAGCAAGGCAAGAATAAATGGTTTAAGAAACATTTTCTCCTCATCTGATGAAAATAGTTATAACGAAGAAGAAATCAACAGAAGAGTTTTGTTTATGGCCAAGCACAATAACCAGCAATCATCTAACAAAGACGCAGACGAAGAAGAAGAGATGACTGAGGTTGAATTTCAAAATGAAGTGATCATGTTTATCAAAGAGCTCAAGGCCGAGAAGAAGCATGTAAATACTCTTGAATACGAATTAAATACAGAAAGTGAATAGGTCCTAAATCTTAAAATCAAGGTTGAAGAATATAAATGAATTGAAGAATATCTCAGGAAATAATTAAAGGAAAGCAACAAGGAAAGAGAGGCATTGGAAGCAGAAATAGTCTCTCTATGAAAGGAAGTAAAAAATGGAAAAACTCTTCAAAACTACACCAAAAACTCAAAGGAATTGGAATAACTCATCATAAATTAACAATCATGTAGTGACAAGAGTGGTCTTGGTTACAAAGAAAAATCTGAAAAGGAGTCAAGTCCTTCTATGACAACAAAAGAAGATGGATATGGAAAATCTACCAATCAGGCAGATCTCTCATCTAAATGAGATCAAGACTTGCAAGAAGAACCATGGAAAATAATTCCTCGAAGAAGATTTCCTCTCGGGTATCAAACTATCTTTTATGGTCATTGTTATTCATATGGAAGGTTTGGACATAGAATTGTAGAATGTCGCATGTATGTTTGGAATGAATATAGTTCCAGGAGATCTTTCAGAAATGGATATTCCAAAACTCAACAGAATATCAACAGATTTGATCATTTGAGAGATGATGTTGAATGTTACAAATGTAACAATTTTGGACATTTGGCTAAAGATTGCAGACTTGGAAGCTCTTCAAAGGAATGCTCGCAAAATCAGAATGACCACATATGGAAAAAGAAGACTAAAAAATGTGTTATCACTCTCAAGGCTCAAAGCAACAGAAACGTTTGGTATGTTGACAGTGGTTTCTCAACACATATGACTGGAGATAAAAATAAGTTCATATCCTTGAAGGAAAAGAAGGATGGAACAATGTCTTTTGGAAATGACAGGTCTTCAAACATCATAGGAGAAGGTACAGTCACACTTGGAAGCAAGGATGCATTAGCGAAGGATGTGTTGGTGGTTGAAAATATGAATCAAAATCTGCGCAGTGTTGGATAGATGTGCAATTAAGGACACACAATGCTATTCAACTCTAAGAAATGTGAAATCAAGAAATGAAAATTTGGAAAAATTGTGGCTACAACAAGCAAAGCTCCGAATGACATATACATTTTGGATGAAACACCTAAAGGGTGATTTTTGGCAAAAGAAGTTGAAAGTTGGTTATTGCACAAACGAATGGGACATATAAATTTTGACAATTTGGTCAGGATCAACAAAAAGAAAGCAGACAAAGAAATGTCTAAAATTTCAAAACCTACCAATACGATATGTGAATCTTTTCGACACAGAAAATAGACAAAAGTTGAGTTCAAGACAAAGGAACACTTTGCGTCACTTCCATTGGAATTAATACATACTAATCTATGTGGTCATATGACAAAAATAGGTTTAGACAGTGAATTATACTATATGCTAGTGATAGATGATTACACCAGAATGGCAGCCGTCAGTTTCTTAAAGAAAAAAAATTTGAGGAATTGATCAAAAATGAAACCGATTTGAAGATCAAATGTCTAATATCAGATAGTGGCGGAGAATTAATGTCCAAATCATTTCGACAATAATGTGATGAAAATGGAATAAAAAGGCAATTCTTAATAGTGATAACACCATAGAAGAATGGAGTTGTTGAAAGAAAAAGTAGAACCGTATAGGAAATGGCTAGAACAATGTTAAATGACTCATAATTGGATTATAAATTTTGGGTTCAAGCAATCAATACAGTCGTATTCATTATAAACAGAGGTCTTCTAGGGAACAATTGTAACATGAATTTGTACGAACTATGGAAGGCAAGACCGACTAACATCAAATACTTCAAAATATTTGGAAGTAAATGCTACATCAAAAGACGAAGGTATTTTCATTGGTTACTCATGCAAAATAAAGGCTTATATATGCTACAATCTGAGGCAAAAACAAATAGTTGAAAGCATAAATGTTACTTTTGACAAAGATTGTGTTCTAAAGGATAAAAATGAGATCGTCTCTGAGGGGCTTGAGGTAGAACCTGTGAAGGATGAAGAAGAAGCTCTAGAACAAGACGAATCAAATAAGGAAACAACAGTCAACCAAGAGGAAATAAGAAATGATCAGCAAGATGTACAAGAAACTTCTCCAAAAGTTTTAAAGAATGGTGTCAAAAGAATCATTTGTCAAATCAAATTATCGGCAAAATAAATGAAGGAATTAGAACCAGAAGAAGTTGACAACTTCGTTCATCATAGCAAGCCCACCTTTCTCTTTTAGAAACTTTTGAGCCTAGTAATTTTGAGGAAGTTAGTGAAGATGAACACTGGGTAGCAACTATGAATGAAGAACTGGATCAAATCGAGAAGAACAACACTTGGGAATTGGTTCCACGACCAAAGGATAAAAATGTTATTGGAATTAAATGCGTCTTCAGAAACAAATTGAATGAGGATGGACAGGTTACCAGGAATAAGGCAAGATTAGTCTACAAAGGATATGCACAAGTAGAAGGAATTGATTTGAAGAAAATTTTGCTCCCGTTGCCAGAATGGAAGCTATCAAGATGTTTCTCACTTATGCATGCTTGTGAAAAATCAAGGTGTACCAAATGGATGTTAAGACGGCCTTTCTAAATTGTGAATTGGAAGAAGAATTTTACATTGAACAATTTGAAGGTTGTCTACTCTCTGATAAGGAAGACTACGTCTGCAAATTAAAGAAGGCAATAGATGGTCTCAAACAAGCTCATAGAGCTTGGTATGCTCATCTTGATGGATATCTACATCAAGAAGGATTCAAGAGAGGAAGCGTCGACTATAATCTCTATGTGAAAGTGGATCAAGATAACCTAACAATTATTGAGGTATATGTGGACGATATAATCTTTGGAAGCAATGATGATAGATTAAGTAAAAAAATTGCCACAAAGATGCAAAGTGAGTTTGAAATGTCTCTACTTGGCAAGCTGACATAATTTTTAGGGCTTCAGATATCTCAGCAGGATAAAGGAATATTTATATATCAAACCAAGTACATCAAGGAAATGCTCAAGAAATTGAAGATGGAAGATTGCAAGCATGTCCTTACCCCAACTGTAATAGGTTTCAAATTAAGTTTAGAAGATTCATCAAAGGATGTGGAATAGAGGTTGTATAGATCTATGATTGGCAGTCTCCTATATGTGACAACTTCTCGGCCAAACATAATGCAGGCAGTTGGACAAGTAGCAAGATTTCAAGCAACACCAAAAGAATCTCATATTATTACCATCAAAATAATTATTCGATATATTAAGGGCACAACAGAATATGGTTTATGGTATCCCAAAGGAAATGATCTAATTATCCAAGCTTATACTTATGCAGATTAGGCAAGAAGTGTTGATGGTCGAATGAGTACTAGTGGAGAAGAATTCTATCTAGGTCATTGTGTTGCTTCATGGTTAAGTAAAAATAAGTCTTCAATCTCGTTATCCATAGTGGAAGCAAAATATATCGCGGCAGCATCTTATTGAACTCAATTTCTCTAGATGAAGAAAAAATTGCAAGAACTTCAAGTCAAGTTTGATGATCCTATTCCCATCTTTTGTGATAACACCAGTGCCATCAGTATCTACAAGAATCTTGTGATGCATTCCAAAAGAAAGCATATTCTAATCAAATATCATTTCATTAGAGAGCAAGTCGCCGAAAATAATATCAAACTTGAATATGTTGGCACAAAGGAAACAATTGCTGACATCTTTACCAAACCATTACCTCGTGAAGCATTTGAGTATCTTCACAAAAATCTTGGGATTCTCCCAAGTTCTCACTAGACTCTTTCTCTTATCTAACTAAGTAGAAAGGGGGAGTGGAGGTGTGTACAGGTCCGCAAGATGACAGTTTGTCAAGGAGAGTTACCCTTTGCCATTGATGACAAAGGGGGAGAGAAGGCAATAGGAAGAGGTGTCATGATCGCAAGGGGAGTACTTGTGTTTCCATCAATGTCAAAGGGGGATATTATAGATCAGTGGTTGTCATTGATGTCAACCCAAGGAACACCAAGGGCTACCCCGACATTGCATGTGCATTTTCACTTGATAAATCATCCTATTTTGAGTCAAGGATCTTCTAGGTGGATTCTAATCATCGAGATGTTTCCGTTGATATATGGCACACCAAGTATTTCTTCATGGTTTGAGAGTTACTCGTGTTTGAAGTTAGTAACCCCAGTTAGTGTGTTAAAACCCCATGGGGTTGTGGCATGGCACTCATCATTGGTTGTGGTGATTTAATAGTTAATAATTAATAATGTTTTATGCTCCTAAAATCCCTCCAACGTTCACTTTTTGAGGAACCTCTATATTCAAGACATTTCTATAAATAGTGGCCCTCATATCCTCCTCTAGCAAGAACTTTTAAATGAACTATCTTGTGAGAAGACCTCTGTAATTTTTCAGCCCTCATGAGCTTCTAATGTAGGATCCATTGCATGGAGTTTAAGGTTTTGTTGGGGTCTGGTTAGGTCACAAAATTATGATCAAGTTTGAAGGCCTGTTTTGAAGCAAGTTTAGAGCCTTGGATTCTAAGGTTTCGCTGCTTCAAACAGGCCATCATGGAATTTTCACTATAAATTTTTTTCTAAGAAGCTTCAGAAGCTAAAATTAAAACCCATTTGATCAGAAATCATGATGAAACTCATGACTGAATTTAAGATCTTGATTCGTTATATTTTCAGAGATATTATCTGAGGAAGTTAGGGTTTTTGCAGGCTCCCGAATTCCATGTCAAACAGGTGACCTCGGGAAAATCATTATAATTGTTTCTCTAAGCACTGGATTTAAATTTCATAAACAATGACAGAACGAGGATGGACTGTACTTTTTTGGGTATCATTTTCAAGGCCGAAGGTCTAAACAATGACTTGTGGAACTTCGTACAAGTTCGCTTTACTAAACCAGTCTATAATCAGGTCATTGTGGGATATTGGGCATAAATATTTCTTGAATAATCCAATCTAGATCAGACCTGTGGGATTGGAAAGAGGAATCAGAGAGCTACCACAGGACGAAATTTCAAACCTTGGAGATGCAAAATTACATATATACAACATATTCAATATCGAGCTCCTAGAAGGAAAGAAAAACTATGCATTCAAGGATCACTGCAGTAAGGACCACACATCAATAGGCAAGGGCAAGTTTGCTACAGAAAGGTATGTATTATTAGTGTTTGCATTTTAATTTTGATTATCATCTCTGACATATGCTTTTACAGGACAACGTAGGTATATTGTTTTGTATTTGTTTGGGTCTTTCTTGTTAATGCACGTACAGGAAGAATGACACTTTAGAACAACTCAAACACATACCAGAAGGACATGTAATGCCAAAGTACCATTACCTTAAGCAAGCACAACAGTACGTTAGTAGCTGCAAGTGATACAAGAAGAAATGTCCAGTCAAGTGTCAGGGCTTGTCAAAATCGAGTGTTGTAAAAGATTCATCATTGTAAATTTGTAAAAGAGTTATCATTGTAAATTTGTAAAAGAGTCATCATTGGAAAGGTCATTATTGTAAAAGAGTCAACCTGCCTAGAGTCGAAGAGGCATTGTTGGGAGGTATAGGAGTCATTGTTGGGATGATGTCATGGTTGGGTTGCAGGTCATAGCATGATTAGGTGTTGGGTCAAGTACAAGAAAATCATTGTAAATCATATTGTATTGTGGATCATTGTCCCTGGTACGGCAGTCCACACTCTTGTCTCACTTCTAATCATTATAGGGTGGCAGGGAGGTGCTAGGTTGGTGCATGAATTCACCAATAGGTTGGAGCCTGTGAAAACTTCAGGGTGGTAGGTTGGTCTAGGATGTTGGGGCATCCATTCAGTTGACTACTGAAGAAACCAGGGTGTTGGAGTGTCCTTCCACTGGGAGATGGAGAAGAATTATTTTCTAGAATTCTAGGAAGTTGTAACTTTCATTTCAGTTGGGGCTGGAGATTAAAAGAATTTATTAGAAAAGGGTTTGGTAGTTTTTGACCCAGAGCGGGTTTTCCACCTAAAATTTGTGTGCCTATTGTGTTTTATTGTTTACTGTTGTTACTGGATAAACACTAATAATAATTGAAGATTAACTAATGCTCTAAAAAGATTTAAAAGTGTTAATTGCTAAGGAATGCTAATTCACCACCCCCCCCCCCCCCCCCAATATTTCCAACACAAGATGCCAAGCTTACTTCAAATTTTTGAAAATATTTGTTTGCAATATTTTTGAGACAATTGACATTTAGTACAACTTGTCATCCTAGAACACATGGACAAACAAAAAGGGTGGACAAATTTTGGAGAACATTTTAAGGATATATGTTATGCATTAGTCCAAAAAGTTGGAAGACTACTTACTTCGAGTAGAGTTTCCCTATAACAATGGCTACTAGGAATCTCTAACAATGATTCCCTTTGAAGCATTATGTGGCAGAAAATGTAGTATTAATATCAATTGATATAATCTAGTGTATCATATTACACTTGGACTAGACACGTTAAAATAAATGAAACATGAAGTGATAAAGATCAAGCAGAATCTGAAAGTGGCACAAGACTGACTGAAAAGCTATGCAAATCAAAACAGAACTGATAAGGAATTTTAAATAGGAGAGCATGTATATCTCAATATCAAACCTAAGAAGAGTTCTTTGAAAACGAAATCATATGCCAAGTTGACACCACATCATTATGGACCCTTTGGGATCTTAGAGAGAGTGAGGCCAATAGCATACATGCTTTCCTTTTCTCTTACCATAAAAATACATGATTGTTTCCATGTAACTTTGCTTAATATTTCTATGCATGATGTTAATCATATTATTGATTTGGTTATGATTTAGGTGGAACCTAAAGTAGAGTTTTAGTTAGAACCTAAGTGCACACTTGATAGGGGGGAGACCCTACACTAGAACTGAACCATCATGTAGGTCAGGGTGTAACAAAAACACTTTAGAGCATATGAGGCAACATGGGAATTGAATGATTCCATAAAAATGACATGCCTATTTTTTTGGTATCCATAGATTCGTTATGAATAGTAGAACACCAAGGAGAATGCTCCTTTAAGGGGGAGGGGATTATAATACCCCTTTTTAAAACCCCGATTTTTGTAAAATGTAATTATGATTGATAATGATGGAATGGCTAACATAGGTGATTGATAGATTTCATTTGATGTAAATATTATCTTTTATTTAATATATTGCTAAAGTTGAAGATCAATAAAGCAGCCAACATGAATCTCGATGCTTTAGGGGGAATCTATAAGCGGGATTCGAGAAGTTTCATATATTACCTAATTAAATGTACTAATTTTTGGTTTGATATTTAAACCACCCAATTTCCAACGATTATGTGAAGGAATGGAGTGGTATTGAGCTACTCTAAGAGTTTGGACCACGTACCCATTCTTGAAAATTTTGACTGACCACACAACCCGAGGAGGGACCCAACAAAATTCTCATGTTAGGAGTGTGTGTGCGTGGTCTAGGAAAGGATAACAATGAACAATGTAAGGGAAATGTGCATGAGAGAGACATGATGACTGTTATTCAAGGAATGCCTAAAAACTGGAGATTTCTTGGTCCGTTTTCAACTGAGCTCACAACTGGGCTTTTGCAGACATTGCTTCACAAATCTCTTTTGATCTGAAAGCTGAAGCTATAATTTAAAGAAATATAACTTCACACGGTTACCATTGTAATATCAATGTTGTCGCTATTGTGCTGTCAATTCTGTCACAGGGGCACTGTTAACACAATCATCTGAGAAACATGTCACTGTCATCAAGGAGTGGAGGTCACGGCATCATATATGTATAAAACCCTTACAGAGTTTGAGGTATTTTCTGCTGTCATTACAACTTAGTATTTTCATGATAAATGCTACAGTAGTACAACATCAATGCCAAGTCTGTAAATTAAAATATTCTCAAACAGAAATACTTGCTTGAAGCACCATGCCGAGAAGTATCCACTAGGCCGAGGTCTATATGTGTTGTTGCTCCTTTTCTTTTAGGTTTCGATCTTAGAATATAGTTCCAGATCACAGATCCGTGGTATATAGTTAGACCAACGTGGAGAAGTGAGGCTTGAGAGCCAGCTCTATACGATGCTTCAATTCTTCAATTTGTTGCCAAACATGTCATTCAACAAACTGCAAACGTATGTCAATTTGTCACCGTAGGTCTCAATGCAGTGACAACGTTCCATGGGCTTCTTTATGGCTGATTCTTATTGCACTGAGCCGAGTGTCTGACCTTGATTGTATGACTGCTGCTCATGATAGCGCTGAGGGCTACTAAAATTTGATGCCTTGAATCGTTGCAGCCTTTATTCCAGACTTTTATACCTCTCTTTAAATGGAGTGCAAGATCACAATTAAAACTCTCTCTTTGAGGCCGAGGAGCACAGAAGATCTTCTGAAAAAAATGCCTTAATGAGGGCCAGATTGGTGTCCAGAAATACGGTCTTCTCTTGGAATTTGCAAACAGGCTTACTATATTAAAAACTTCGCTGGTTTCCACAGAGCTGTAAGAAAATAGTCCAACGAATCCCAAAAAAAAACTGAAAGTCAGACATGAGAACCCTAGTTGAATCAGAAAGAGAGGTCAACAAAATGAACTTGTAATATCCCAAAGTTGCGGTCATCCTCGTGTAAAAGCCTTCTAAAAGTTGCCGTCATCCTCGTGTAAAAGCTGTTTAAACTAATCTTGCTTGGGCTTGTTTCTCTTGAGTTTTGATATCAGGTTAATTTTGAGATAATATCTTTCGTTTTAATCATACATAACATTTTATTTATTAAATTATTTGTTTCCATTAGCAATCATATGAGTCATAAAAATTGAAGAAAAACATGAATGATCAATATAGAAGACAAACCAAGAAAAGAGAACACAAAATATGGATCAAGCTAGAGAAAAATTCCAAAATGGGAAAACCCTTGATCAATTCTTCTTATTATTAATATCAAATGTTTAGCAAAGAGAGTACATTGACTTGCCAAATTGATGTTAAATGAATGGCCCAAAAATGTAATTTTGAAACATACTAATTTTCGCTCTCAAAGCTGAAGTCAAACTATTGTAGGTTAGGGGTTCTTACAATTCATTACATTTTTTACTGGACACCTCTAAAATGTCTTCATACATTTAGTTGGACCTAGGGATGGTCAAATTAAGTCCAAGAATACTTGGGCAAATCTATGGCTTATTTCCCAAGTCAGCACTCTTCCAAATAGGCATCTGGCTTCCTACCTAAGATGAGGCTTCACAATGCCTCTCCCTAATTGAGTAAGATACCTTGGAGGTGATGGCATAACCAAAGGGACTACAGGAGCAGAGATGGTTGTACACTACTTGGGTGCAGGTCAAAAGGGGTCACAAGCTTGTGGGTTGGAGGACGCTAGTTTGGTACCTTGGTTGGTTGATGGTACTAGATAAATTTGTTCTATCCCAAGATCAACAAGTCACTTTCAATATTGAAAAGTGGAAAAATGGATGTCATGTGTAGTTGTATCCAATAAATCACTGCAAGGTGAAAGGACCCACATCAATTATGGGGCATATGTAGGGATTGACATTAAAGGGGAAAGGTTCCATGCATGCCAAGAGTGTTTGGGGGAAGCTATGAAGGGGAGTTCATGTCTAATGAGAACTAAAATTTGTACAAGTAGTAAAATTCCAATGAAGGAGAGGTGTACTAGGGAGGTCTATATGTCCCAAGACAATTACATAACATAGTTAAGGGGAAATCCTATAGATACAATGGAGTAAAATAATCAAAATTTTTGCTAGTATTTTCCAATTTTTAGCTTATTTTTTTAATCATCCACTTACATAGGATTTTTGAGATCCTAAATGATGTTTTTAGGTACCAAAAACTACACAACATTGCATAGGTAGTTTCTACAATTCAAATAAAAGAGTTGAGAGAGAGCTTTATAATGACATATTACAATCACAAAACATAGTTAAAATAAATTTATGGCTCAAACAATATGAAGGGAAAATAAGGTATGCAATCAATTTCAAAGGGTGTAAATCAACAACTAGATCTAAGATTGGGGCATTGAATTAGTTAATATAAAGACATGGGACCATAGAACCCATCCATGGAACTAGATTTGAAGATCTGAATAAATATTTGTTCAAAAAAATGGAAATGGTATACTATGGGGAATCTAATTTACATAACTAGGTAATCAATTGAAAGCTATCAAGAAAGCTAATGTGCCTATAAGACTATAATTTTGGATTGAGGTAGGAATTTTATAAAAATTTAGAAAGAAAACTACAAATGGCTTAGATGGCAAAATTAACATGAGGACCAAGAGCACAAGAGGTGCTGAGTCCTACAACTACAAAGAAGAGATTAGATCCATGAATATTAACATGGTTAATGTTAGAACAAAGTCAAATAAACATGTACTAGGTAAAATAGAGAATAAATTAACCTCAAAATGGAATTGTTTAACTACAAATCTAATAATGATAAACTATAAAAACAAAAAAAAAAAAAAAAAAATACTCATTTATATCAATCCAAAATAAATCATAGATTAGAATAGAAGAGCCAACGGCCAGTAGCAGGTTCTAATAATCTCTATGGAGGAGAAGCATTAACCCTACACTTCTCTGAAGCTAATCTCCGAAAAAGATATTGGATTGGTCACACAACCCTGCACATCAAGGAATGATCTGATTGGGCAACACATTCGCAGGAATGTGAGTATTTGGTGAATTTGGCCACATGGGCTGAAAGATGAATTTGGCCAAATGGGCAGAAATCAATGCTTCCCTTCCTCATATCCTCTCTCACCTGCTACTAGACTGATGGTTGACTTAGGCAAGGAATGATCTAATTGGGCAACACATTCATAGGAATCTCAGTATTTGGTGAATTTGGCCACATGGGCTGAAAGCTGGATTTGGCCAAATGGGCAGAAATCAATGCTTCCCTTCCTCATATCCTCTCTCACCTGCTACTGGAAGGATGGTTGACTTAGGTAGCTAAATTGCAATAGCATGCCATAACATTGCTTCCACCCACTTTAGCATTAACCTTCCATGCCAAATTCATCAAATACTAATATTCCTGCATTTGGATCACCATATCCGAGCATTTCTTAACCTGATAAAATAGAGAGCATTGTGTGACGAATCCAACATCTATTTGAGAGTAGTGTATCTTAGATGCTTCTCCTCCATATAGATCATTAGAATCAGCAACTGGCCTTTGGCTCTTGCATTCACATCCAATATTGTTTTTAAGGTTTTCATGATGTTCTAGATGTAAATCAAAGGATTCAATGTTTTTATTTGATTCACATAACCTCAGCACATATTTAGAAATCTTAATTCATAAAATTCATAAAAATAAATAAAAAGCTACTTAATCCATCTTAACTCTCTATTTCCCAAACCTTAGAGGGATCAAATCTCTTTTCATCTTAAGATATTTCCATCTCAAGAGATTTGATCCTCTACCAGCTTGAAATATCTAGAGTTAACATGGATCTATGTTAGTTTAATTCCCCCATTTAAATAGGCTATATTCCAGAAGATTACCATGGGTAATACCATGGTTTATCATAACCTTCCACCTCAAAAACCATGTGTAACTTGACCAGGTCAACTTTACCTTAACTACTCAACAAACAATTAATTAAAAAATTAATAATAAAGTACAATTTTTATTTTAATATAGGGCATGATAGACATGACAAGACATTACAAC
Organism: Pinus tabuliformis; assembly: GCA_031772625.1. Classification (NCBI taxonomy): domain Eukaryota; kingdom Viridiplantae; phylum Streptophyta; class Pinopsida; order Pinales; family Pinaceae; genus Pinus; species Pinus tabuliformis. The sequence goes on from CM062816.1 coordinate 198,232,673, forward strand.
ATGTGGATAATGGTTAAAAAAACATTATAATTTGATAAATAATATTGGGTGAACATTAGGCTAATCTAAATACTTAGGATATAAATGTAGGAATTTACAGGGTAAGTTCCTCAGAAAGAACACCAAAAGGACACCGCTCACAACCAGATCACAGATCAATACACCAGTATTTTTGACGTGGTTAAAACCCTCAAAGAGGGAAACAGTCCACGGCCTGTCCCAACGTGGGTACTACAGGCAATTTATTAATCAAAGAATGAAAATTTACATAAGCTTCTCTCATGCACGGATTACCCGAACAATGACCCTCCATGCGCTTTAAATAGAACTCATGGACCAATCGGGTGTCAAGCCACGGATCAAGTGTCGGTAATACCGAGGAGAGAGTGAACCGTCGGATCAGTACATATCGTGACCGTCGGATTGTAAGTTACAAAATGTACAATGGTAAAGAAACACACTTTACCTAACTCTATACCTAACTCTATACTAGACCAAGTTGAACTTAACTATTTCCTATGTGTCGGAATATCCTAACATCCCCCCTTAAGAACAACTTGGGATAGGATTGAAGGATTTACAAATATGACACAATAGGAGAAGGAAGGAGGCACTAGAGCCTATCCCCCCTTAGTGACAACTTCCTGAACTCCAAGCATATATCGAAGTTTAGTGAACTTCGCCTCTGTGAGAGCCTTTGTGAAGATGTCTGCAACCTGATCATCTGTTGAACAATATTGCACTTCAAGAACATGGTCATGAATGAGCTTTCTGATGAAGTGCATGTGTAGTTCAATATGTTTGCTGCGCTGATGCTGGACTGGATCTTTGCATAGCTGAATGGCACTTTGATTATCACACCAAAGTGTGGTTGGATGCTGCTGCTCAAAGCCAAACTCTGATAGGATCTGACGAAGCCACAAGGCTTCCTTACTAGCTTCCACGGCACCACGATACTCTGCTTCTGCTGACGAAAGAGAAATGGAAGCCTGTTTCTTACAAGCCCATGTAATAGGTCCTGAACCAAGAGTGAAGACATAACCGGCAGTAGACTTCCGATCATCAGGGTCACCAGCCCAATCAGAATCAGTGAAACCAACTAATAGAGGAGCTGCTTTGGCACTGTAATGAATCCCAAACTGTACTGTACCTCGAACATAACGAAGTATTCTTTTGGCTGCTTTCCAATGACTTTCATGGGGGTTTTGCATAAAACGAGCAACAAGGCCAACAACAAAGGAAAGATCAGGACGAGTATGGGTTAAATACAAGAGTTTTCCTACAAGTTGACGGTATAAGGTAGCATCAACTTTAGGAGAAGTACAAGAGACTGAAAGTTTGACTCCAGACTGAAAGGGAGAAGGGGCTGGCTTACAGTCTTCCATGTGAAAATGACGAATAATATCACAAGCATACTTGGACTGGGAAAGGGAAATACCCTCCTTGGATTGCAAGACTTGAAGACCGAGAAAATAGTGTAAGTGTCCTAAGTCTGTCATTTCAAATTTCTTTTTAAGGTTGGACTTCACATGGTTGATAAGGTTGGGATCACTACCAGTAAGAATAAGATCATCAACATAAAGAACAAGGATGATAAGAGAGTTTCCCACTTTCTTGGTGTAGACAGTATTGTTAGAATAACACCGAGAAAAGCCAGATTCTAAAAGAAAGCTATCCATTTTGGCATACCAAGCCCGAGGAGCTTGCTTGACACCATAGAGAGATTTCTTAAGTCGACATACAAGGCTGGAGTCTGTTTGGATGAAGCCAATGGGTTGTTCCATATAGATTTCTTCATGCAAGTCCCCATGCAAGAAGGCAGATTTAACATCCATCTGATGGACTTCCCATTTTAAAGAGGCAGCAAGGGAAAGAACAAGGCGGATAGAGTTCATTTTGGCAACAGGGGAGAAGGTTTCAGTGTAGTCAATGCCTTCAACCTGTGAAAAGCCCTTAGCAACAAGACGAGCTTTATGTTTATCAACTTTCCCATCTGGTCCATACTTGGTTCTGTAAACCCATTTACATCTAACAAGTTTGCGTCCCTTTGGTAGAGGAACAAGATCCCATGTATCATTTGTCAACAATGAATGATATTCTTCATTCATAGCTGCTTCCCAATGTGGATGGCCTGAAGCTTCTGCAAAAGTGTCAGGATCATGATTTACTAGAGCTTGAGCCAGTAAAGAAGAGGCTCTTTCAAACTGAGAACGTGTACGTCGCTGATCTGTAGGATCACCGGCAAGATCACCTGCTGCATCCCGAGTAGCACGGACCCATCTTGGAAGTTGAGGATCCTGAGAAGGTGGGGGAGGATTATCATCCTCACTTTCATCATCTGAAGAAGAAATGTTTTCAAAAGTAGAAGAGATAGGAAGAGGTGGCACATCCGCCGGACTAGGCTCGCAGGCCGATTTATTTTCATCAAATTTTACATCTCTTCTAATGATAACATTTTGGACTTAAATGGAATAAGTCTATAACCTTTTACATCTTCAGAATATCCAACAAAAGTACATTTCTCACTCTTAGGTTCTAAAGCTTTATGCTTTTCATCTGGAATATGGGCCCATGCTTCACTTCCAAAAACACGAAAGTGACTTACATCTGGTTTAATGGAACTCCAAGCTTCTTCTGGAGTGATATTCTTTAGAACCTTAGTAGGAGTGCGATTGATTATATAATTTGCACAATTAATTGCTTCGGCCCAAAAACTAAGACTAAGTCCTTTAGATTGCAGCATACAATTAGCCATTTCCTTTAAGGTGCGATTTTTCCTTTCAGCTACACCATTTTGTTGTGGAGTGTATGGAACAGTATGTTGCATTTGAATTCCATTTTCGGTGCAAAAGTTGATGAAGGTGTTTTTAACATATTCTCCACCATTATCAGTTCTTAGCTTAAGAATTTGATGTCCAGATTGTTTTTCAACAAAGGCTTTGAAGGCCAAAAAAGTGTTAAATACTTCGCTCTTGAGTTTTAAGAAGTATACCCAAGTGCGTCTGGAGAAATCATCAATGAAAGTTAAGAAATACTTGCAGCCAGAGAATGAAGCAACAGGAAGTGGACCACATAAATCACTGTGCACAAGCTGTAAAGGGGCTGAGGCGTGCCAAGAGGCACGTTTTTCAAAACTATCCCGATGATGTTTTCCGAGTACACATCCGGAACAAACACCATCTCTGCAAGATACCATAGGAAGACCTGTCACCATATTTTCTTTACATAGATGATGAAGGGAGCGATAGTTTAAGTGACCAAATCGCTCATGCCAAAGTTTGCTCACTTCATCATTATGAGCAACAAATACTGAGGGAAGATTTGATGACCCAAAGTTGTGAAACTTATACAACCTTGTGGAATCATCAGCAATACCAGTAGCTAGAATCTGTTTAGGATCTCTCAGATCCTTGATTACAACATCATGAGGTGAAAATTCAACAATTTTACCTTCACCTGAATGAGTTATCTGATATACAGATAAAAGGTTCCAGGATAAGGTTGGAACACATAATACATCATTAAACTGACCATTGTCTAGATGAACAGTTCCAGTCCCTACAACATTAAGAGATCTATCATCACCAACATATATATTTTTGGTGTTACAATCATTTAAAGAAGAAAACATGGCTTGGTTTTTGGCCATGTGATAAGAGGCTCCAGAGTCAATGAGCCACTCATGAGAATGAGAAGAAGAAGATACATTTAATGCATAACCAGACTGAGATGATTGACAACGACATGCAGAAAGTGCCATTCCTAAAGATGAAGTTGAAGTTGAAGTATGCTCCACATGGATGTTATGTTTCTTCATTGCGGCTTCCAAGGCTTCCATCTTCTTAAAGCATTTAGATTCTAAGTGGCCATCTCGATTACAAAAGTTACAATGTCTATCATTCTTCTTCCATTTGTTTTTATTGGTCTTATCATTTTGCTGAAATGATCTTTCATTTTGAGGCTGAGTTTGCTTAGGACCCTTGTTTGGTTTAGGACCATTCTTTTTAGGATATGACTTCTTAGGATTCTTTGAATTTGGTTGCTGTTGGGCGGCTAACGCTTTCTTGGAAGAGTTTCCAAGATTAAGAAGACCAAGGTGTAAGAGTTTTTCTTGTTCTCTTATTAAAGAATCACAAAAGGAGTCAAAGGAAGGGGCCTTGTAGTCTTTTCCTTGACAAATGAAAGCTTCCCTTGTAGAATGGAAGGTGGAAACAAATACAGAGTAGGCTGGTCCCAACTTAGTAAGGATGGAATAAATAAGGTTACTATCTTCTTTCTTAACCTTAACACCTTCCAAGAGATATCTAAGGGTCTTGAATTTGGACAAGAAATCTTCAATGCAAGAAAAATTATTAGGATCCAATGTAAGCAACTCATTTTCAAGTTGATGGGCTCTAATTTCATTTTTAATCCCAAAAACTTTAGTGATTTTTTCCAATGCTTCATGAGGAGTTTCAAGTTCTGCAATATGGAATCTAAGATCAGGAGAAATAGACATCCCTATCAAACCACGTGCTTGATCTTGTCTATTTTCCCATTTGGCAGCCTTGTCTTCATCTTTTGGTTTCTTCTCTTGGTCTGTGGCTATTCTGTAAAGACCTTTACTTCTAAGTAAATCTTCCATGTAGGCTATCCATTGGAAGTAGTTAGTGCTGTCAAGAATGACTTGGCATGGACTTTCCATTTTGTTTAAAAAAATTGAAGCTGAAGATGCTGAAAGTAAGTGTTCCAATGGATAGATCTCGAAAAATTAGGCGGTTTTAAAAAAAACGGCTCTGAAAAAGGCTTCCGGATGAAGAAGTTATGGCTTTTTGAAAAAACATTGTTGAAGTTGCCGGCAAAGTGCGCGAATGTGCGGGAATGAAAAAATCCGCCCCCACAAAATGGAGACTTGAACCCAAGACCTCTACTCTCTTAAAATAGCTTTGAACCAATTGATCTATACAAAAAATTTGAGAGAGAGAGAGAGAGAGAGAGAGAGGGGGGGGGGGGGGCCTTGGTTTGCGTGCTTGCCTTGAGAAAGCTCTTTTTCCCTACAAAACACAAAACACAAAACCCAACACGGACATGCAAAGAAAACGAACCTTATGGCTCGAAGTTAGCTTTAGCCAAAAAACTAGATATTTTCAAAAAAGAACCTTGCGGCTAAGAGTTAGCTTTGGCCGGAAACTAAATATTTTTCTCAATGTTTCTGATTTTCCAAGATCACACTAAGGTGCAGGGAAAAGAGCATACGCATGAGAAAAAAAAACTTCCTTTCTGTTTCTGATTTGCCCAGATCGCACAAAGTCGCAGGGCAAAGAGCATACGCAGAAATGAAAGGTATAGATCCGGTAATAAAAAAGGCTAAATAAACGGAAACCGAAATAAGCAGAGAGAAAATAACAGTAAACTGCAAATAAAAGACTGTATACCTCCAGATCTAAAAAATGACGTAGCTAGGGCTACCGGAAACCTTTTCGCGTGAAATGAAAGGGGTTCCTCACTGGAACAGATGCTCCGAACACAACAGAGTAGTCCTCTCGGCCCGAAAGCAGTCAGAAACAGCAGATCTAGGAAACGGCAGTCAGATGCAGTTCTACCGGCTTCAGATTTGGATCACCAACGGACGCGGCCCTCAAATAGCTCTGATACCATGTAGGAATTTACAAGGTAAGTTCCTCAGAAAGAACACCAAAAGGACACCGCTCACAACCAGATCACAGATCAATACACCAGTATTTTTGACGTGGTTAAAACCCTCAAAGAGGGAAACAGTCCACGGCCTGTCCCAACGTGGGTACTACAGGCAATTTATTAATCAAAGAATGAAAATTTACATAAGCTTCTCTCATGCACGGATTACCCGAACAATGACCCTCCATGCGCTTTAAATAGAACTCATGGACCAATCAAGTGTCAAGCCACGGATCAAGTGTCGGTAATACCGAGGAGAGAGTGAACCGTCGGATCAGTACATATCGTGACCGTTGGATTGTAAGTTACAAAATGTACAACGGTAAAGAAACACACTTTACCTAACTCTATACCTAACTCTATACTAGACCAAGTTGAACTTAACTATTTCCTATGTGTCAGAATATCCTAACAATAAACTTAGTAACATATAATTGTCTAGAATTATCCTTTGTGCTCATAAAGTTAATGATAATAAAAACTAATTATATTAAAATAATAAAGTGGTCAAAACATTCTTTTAATATTCTATAAAGAGAATAAAAAAATAACCATGATCAAAATTAGGAATTATTAAAACACTTAATGAAAAAATGACCAATGGTAAATCATTATTTTTATGTAATTTGACCAACTCAAAATGTTTATACTATAATACACTACACTCCATTACAACATGTCTAGGCTAGTTTACTGGACCAATAATAAATAGTCAAAACCACTTTTCAAATATTCTAAAAACTCAACTAAAAAAATATAATAATATTATGTGGAAAGGAGAGTCATGTAGATGCTTAGGAGATAAACTAATCACCACACAATTGTCTAGACCAAGTGATTTTTCAGTAACCTTTTTCTAGATAAACTTAATAACAAAAAAATAAAAAGTTTAGACATAATGTATATTAAAATCATAAATTGGCCAAAACATTTTAAAAATCTTCTAAAAGCTAGGATTAAAAGGTATTATAATATGAGAAATAATTATAGGTGAAAATGAAGGCTAATGTAGATACTTGAGAGATAAAGTAAACACCTTCTATGTGTTGAGAAACAAAGTGTAATGAAGATGATGTTTGATTTCTCTTAACTTGATAATTACTTGTGAATATTTGTTGGCTTATTATTACTTATATTATGTTCTTCATCAAGTAAATATACAAATGAAAAATATAAAGATCACAAGAGAACAAGGGACACCAAGATTTAGGTTTCAGGCCAGGGGAAAACCAAAACAATCCTTCTCTTATAGAATCAGATCAAAATTATATATCCAAGACCCAAGATCAAGTCTAAGACTACCACAAGGATCCCAAGCCATCCCTCCTCCAAGTCACCTCGAACAAGTCAAAGCCAATAAATTCAATGTTGGTCAAACTCTTTAAAATATGTTGAAAATCACAAAAAACTTGGATTTGCAGTGGAGGCCAAATTTCATCCCTATAGTAGCCTCAGAAAATCACAGAAATCTTGCACGTGTGAACAAAATTAGGGCATAAAACTTAATTTTTCTCTCTCCTTTGATTCCGTTGTCTTATCTTCTTGTTTTTGGCACAAAAATTGATGTGCTATGTTGATGAGTGAATGTGTCTCCATGATGTCAATTTGAATCATATATATACATGCCTAAGAGGGTTCAATAGTTGCTTCTAAGGCTAACTTGATCTTGTGTTAACACTTTGACTCAAAAATTAAATTTGATTTCTTTTTCTTTCAAAAGTCCAAATGGGACTTGACTCAAATACATTTTTTTTTACTCATAATAAATTACTCTTTTGACTCTAATAAGCATGAAGAACATGCTTTGACCAAAAATAAAACAATAATAATGAATAATAAATATGTTAATAATAAAAAAATTCATTTTATTACATTATGAAGATCAACTCTAGTTACATTTTTCAACACTAACTCTTAACTAGGTAGGTATTCATAATGACACAACAAGATACTATCAAGTTTAAATATTCATATAAGAAAGGATCTAGATTGATAAGCATCAGTGATGATTTACATAATCATAGCCAACATTGTCAAAATAGAAAAGCCTTGACTAACATGCTCTATCTCTCCACTAGATCAGATCACAAATATGGGAGGCATACATTTAGATACCACTGCCTCTCTAGGAACATACCCCACACGAGTGTTCATTGAGTATGTCCTCACAGGACTATTACCTAATCCATTATCACAATATTTGACACTAGTGAATATCAGTTCTCAAGGCTATTCTTATCTTGGACTAATGTACTTTACTTATGGTTGTTAGTCTTGGTCAAAGTACAAATCCTCAAAGAATATTAATCCCATATGCTTATCAAATCCACCATTATCCCTACCAGTGCCTTTAGTAGGCTTATGGTTGTTAGTCCTAGCCATAGTACATGACACATGGAGAATACGTTGTCCACCCTCACTCCCTCTCAATTAGGGAGGAGGCATTCACAACTTTGAGATTTCTCAAGAATACCCATCTTTTCTCATAGAAAGGAACATCATCAAAACATCAAATATCTACTTCGTCAATGGATACATACAGTTCCTTTACGACTTCATTTTGCATCATGTCATGAATACTTTGACCTTCCTAGTTCTCTGACAATATTCAAGTAGCTTTTATCAATATCATAATCGAATCCATAAATTCATCAATTAGTTCATAAATAATTCTATAGAGTCAAACTTCTTCACAATTGATTGTACCGGCCGCCATATTTTTTTCCTCTACAATGCTCATAAAGATACTCATACCATTTCTCAATAGTAATTTTTCTTATTAGCATTGCAAAAAAAAAATGTTACTACAAATCCCAAGTTGTAATATTCTTCACGTCAAATTTTTTCTTCCTTTGAAGTTTAGCTAGAAAATTCCATTATATTCTAAGTTGAAAAGTCCATCAGTAGTATCAACATTAGCTCTATTAATGAAGTGATCGAATATTCAAATAAATCATCTGTTGGATCAAAACCTTTTAGTAATGTTGTCATATATCTGTAGAATGTCAACCAACCTTATCAGAGAATAGGTATATGTATACCTGACCTACATGTATCATGTATATATGACCTACATGTATCATTTTCTTCTTCCAACTCCCTATGAAGATAAAGTATCTAATCCATGAGTCCCTTTTTAGATATTTGATTGCATGGTCTTCTGTGAACATGAGAGTTCATCTTTCTTCTGAAGTATGTGAATTTCTTCCTTTGGATGATAGATACCTCTTACTTTCACACTATCATATAATTGACTGTCTTGCTTGCTTTTTCTAGTAGAGTACTTTTTCTTTATCCTTCTTTTATCTAATATGCTTATGAAATTTCGTGTACTAGAAATATTACTTGCCATATTATAGAATTCAACTTATCTTCACTAAAATTAAAACAAATATCGTGTTGGGAATCGTTGCATATTGACCTTGACTTTTCTATTGTTTTTCTTCTATTATCAACTTGTAGTCCTTGCTTGCTAAATGATATTATGACTGCTTCTCAATCTTCATGATGAAATTAACATCTTAACTGTGACTATGGCTGTAGAATATTGTGACTTTGGAATACTTTGTAAAAAACCTTTGAAGAATTCTAATTCTTCAAAATTATATGCTTCTTCTTAAACTCGATCTCCATGACTTCCCAATTTTTGAATCCCAAAAATCCTTTATCCTTGAATGTAACTGTAACTTCTCTTCTAACCGCCATCTTCTAATAAGAAATGAAAACAAAACTACTTGCAAACATAGTACTTTCTATATTCATCAATAATAAAGGTCTTCGTTGTCTTCGACCTTGGTTTTCTTTTCATCTCCTTCATCTTTTGCTACGTGTGCTTCATTTATTTCCTTCCTTTTATTGTTCTTATTATTCTGAGGATCCTTGGGACAATCTCTCTTATAATGTCCATATTCATTACAACCAAAACATTGAACTTTAGACATATCCCAGTTACCTCGAGGCTTGTTTTTGTGCTTGTGTTGTGGTGGGCTGGTTGCAGGTGTTAAGGATAATCGTTCAAAATGAGAAACTATTCGTTCAAGTTCAGGTGGAACTTCTTCTCGATTTTCCTTTGGAGTATCAGTCATCAACCCCCAAATTTAGCTCTTCTACTAAAATAGCAGACTTATTTAATTTACCTGGTATATGGAAAAACTTCAAATTTTCCACGAAACCAAAAGGAATTAAAACCCTAGTTCATAACCTTATCGCATCCGAAATTTAAATTAACTCACATGCATCTTCCGACGCGATCACTGTCAGATCTGACCCCTTCAAGCAGACAGTCACGATTAACTGAGCTATTAACTCAGTTTTATAAATTATCGCGTCTAATTTTGGAATTAACATCTGTGCTTATTGGCACGCGATGACCATTAGATCTGTTGGATCTATCCGATCGGACGATTCTAATCTTCTTCTGGGTTTCTCGCGAATTTTTCAAGTTTCCTCATTCCACCAGACTTAGCACTTCTGCCAAGTTTATTTCTCATCTGTCAGATTCAGGATATTGCTAGCTAACTCTGTGATTTCGAAATACATCCAAATTATTTCAATGCACAGTGAGTGAAGATTTAGATGCGAAAATGCCAGATTATACAAAATCTAATTCTAAAGGGCTCAAACTGGAAATCACAAAACTCATAAATATTTCGAAGGAAATTAAAACCTCCAAGATTCGATCATTCATGCACAGTATTCATGGAGATACAAAGAGATTCCAAATTTTACATTCCAATCCTCCTTAGCCAAAATCCCATTCTACTAATTCAAAACTTACATAAATACTTGTACATACAACAATCAGATCCTAAATCAATGGATCGAATCTGCCTAATCCTAGATAATATCTAGTCTACATGATATTCTCCTCAATAATCTCAACTAAGCCTAAATACTTGAATTAATTACAAGATAATTCAAATCCCTGAATTCTAGCTCAAATCCTATCTAGAAAGCTTTGTAAAGTGACAGCTAAAGGATCCCACTCCTTTGCTTGTAAACTTTTTTTGTATTTTTGGAATAAAATTTGAAGTCTTTTGTCTTCAAGCCTCATGCTCTTGCATCAGACTCCTGAGGACAAAATTCTTCATGGGCTCCTATCCATGAGCTCTTCTACAGAACAACCCAACATCTCTAGCATGGCATCTGTCATACTGGTAGCATCACTAATTAGTTGATCCTTCCACTTGATCAAATACTGAAAATACTCTTGTCTTCTTGTCTTTTTAAACAATCCCTTATCTAAAATATTTTCTGGCTACAATGCCTTTGTTGTAGGTAACTGTTTTACCCAATCAACCTCTTGTTCTTCTTTATCTTCTATTGTATCATCTGCATTTCTATTTTCATACCTGTACAAATCAGCAACATTGAAAATTAGAGATATTCCAATGTCAGGGGGGTAATTCAATTTCACATGCATTTGCAGAAAATTTCCTCAAGACTCTGCATGATCCAATTTTCTTAAATTTTAACATGTTATAATCCCTTTTTGGAAATCTTTCCTTCCTTAGGTGTGCTAAAACCAAATCTCCAACCTCAAAATTAACTTCTCTCTTCTTCAAATCTACTCTGCTCTTGTACTTTATGTTGCTATCTGTTGACATGGCTAATGTTCGCTATGCCAACAAGGGGAACTAACCCGATAGCAAGCCCCAATTAGACCTGCTTTCCGTTGGAATGGCTAGCTCCGACGGGTTTTAAGGGACCCCGTAAACTGTTTGAACATGACAAAAGATTGCTTCCGGGAGGAAGACTTCAATTAAATCAACAAAAATAAAACAGCGAACCTCTATGTATTAATTCCTATATATACTACTTCTAACTATTCTAATCTAGTCCTAGCTATCCTAATCTATCCTGCAGAAGCATAATACAGAGGTTTAAACATCACATATATATTTGGCAAGAGCATCATAAATAAGATTAAACATCATGTATAGATTCGAGTCCAAATGAATCAATCACTGAATTAATAGCTGGACAAGACTGTATTGAAGCTAAATTGCAATCCAATCACTCATATAAGAATCCACATTCTTTTATGAAATTAAGCTTGCAACTAATGTTTAACTTAGTTTCAAATCAAAGACCATTCACAAGTTAACCATGAAACTGAATCACATTCAATTTAACAAGACTAATAGTGAACTGTAAGTCATCAATATGCATAAATACAAATAACATTTATAGTCACGCCAGCAACAACACTCTGATCCAAAACATATAGAACCATTAAATAAGTCTAAAACTAAAGGCTCCTTTTTCCCCAAAACAGTCCTCCTTATTCACAATAAAATAAAACTATTCTTCTCGAAAATCAAAAGCCCTTTCTCCTCTTCGGAGGTAATACTTATGCAAACGCCCCATGACTCTAGGTCTACCCTGCCTCTTCATCTTCCCACAATTTCATATATGCAAATTGAGTACCCTGAGGTAGGATTGTCAGTGTGACCACTGTCACGTAGAAAGCATAACGGCCGGATCAATTCCTTTCCTGAGGAAGAGAACAAGTGTTGGTGAAAAGGGTGACCCCATGTTGCTTTCCCATAATGAAAACTAGGATAGCTTTACTTATAGAATGTACAAGCAACCTGTGGGGTTCCAACCCGGAACGCTTGCGGACAGACCCTTAAACATAGTGCTTCTGCATACATGGCCCTTCGAATCCCCTCCTGCATCCTTTGCTTCTCACCTACAAGGATAGCTATCATTAGCTTGATGATTGTGAATAATAAAACAAAAATGTTCAATCAAACGTAAACGTTGCCTTCATTCATTTTATAAAACTACAGAACAAGTGTGAAAAGGATTTATGCCTGATACATAGTCAATATACAATTTCCCGCTCAACCCATAGGCTTGGCACAGTTTTTGAGGGCTTCCTTTCATCGCAATCGGGTATTGGCCCCTTCTCAGGTCACAAGACCCATGCTTTCCACCGCCCAATTGCACTATCAAGACTCCACAAGCCCGCCCTTTACACTGAAAACCCGATCCCTTTGTAATTTTGGAAAATTTGGAAAACATATGAAAACACAGGGAATCCTGCCCCGATCTCTCAAGCCGGACCTCAAATATTATATGTTGGAGTCTACAAATATCGTCAGGTCTGGCCTATTGCATATCGGAATATTCACAAGCCTGGGGCTCCGTCGATCATGATATGCGATAAGGCTTTGGACCCGAAAATATATAAATCATATTTGATAACTCGATGGGTCTGCTATATCGCTGTGCGTGTTATGTATAAGGCCCAGGCTCCACCGATATGCGATATGTGATTAGGGCCGGACCCGACAATGTATACAATGCGGTTCATTGTGTCAGTGGGTCCAGAGGCAAGGGATGCGCCATATATACATAAACCTTGGACTTAGGCCAATTGCAATATGCGACAAGCTTTGCGAACCCGACAATATATATATTGTGGTTCATAATGCCATCGGGTCCGGGGACTTATGGCATGCATTACACGCCCAGGATGAATGCGATGAGCGAAAGAGGGAGGATATACGTATTTTGTGAAGGGTTTCCCTTTGTAAAGGGATTATAACGAGACAATGATGCGATGAAGGGTTTTGGAAGCTGTTATAGACATATTTGGGCACTGTAACCCCAATCATACATGTCCATCAAAAAAGGGCTTCTAAGTCCCTAAAAGTGTTGCTTCATACCCTAAAGGAGCAAGGTCAGCTGATTGCATCATCTCCCAGAAGTTCTCCATGAAAAACTACTCAAAACTGGTCAAAGCAGGACCATAGAGACTACCCAGTGCTAAAGGTGCGATGCATCTCACCTCCCACATGCAAAAAGTGCGATGCGTACTAGAAATCCCTTCTATAAGGTGCGATGAGCGAGAGCAGACAAATGGCACGAGCAGTTTGCTAGGTGGAAACCCAGAGAATCTTCTAGAAACTGCTCATTTGACACTTGCCTCTCTGAGTTCGCCGAGGGATGAGTAAGGGATCTAAAATATCCATGTGGAACCAAGAACTATCAGTGAAATGACACTAATCAAAATCCCAAAAGCTGACTCACTCCCCTGTAAACATGTATATATGGATCCCTCATCCAAGAGATCCAAGAGGCTGGAATTTTGTAATTTGCAAGGAAGTGTTGTTGGTTTCTCTTTGAAGACATTGTTGGGTGATCTTGCTTTGTATGAGGTGAAGAGGGCTTTCATACTGGGAGGATGGCACTGGGTTAGACCAAGTGGTTGTAATTCTCTCTTCTACTACTTTTACTAATAAAGCTATTTGAGTTTTCCTCCATATTCTTGTGTATCTCTGAATATTGTGTGGATATATGCATTTGTATGGTCAATATATATCTGATCATATATTGTTTACAGTGAAAGATCTCTATGCTTTGATGGTATTATGTTGCTAAGAATCTACAAGTGTTCTTTGAAGTGGGACAAGTAAGGAAGCAGTGGCGAGATTCTATCAAAGGGGAAAGGAAACAAGCAAGGAGCCAAGCGGAAGACTGAGGTTGGTACTCTCTGCTTCTTTCCCATCTCTCTCTCCTAAAGGAAAAACAAGTGACTTTAATGTGTTTGTTTCTAAGATAGCTACCCATCTTAGTGGGACTAGCAGCTCTGCATAGACACTAGATTTCCTGATAACAAAATGGCAACTTCACTAGGGAGTGATTAGTTTGATTGCTTGTCTCTATTTGTTTGATTCATAAACCACAGACGGAGCCTGAAGTCAAGCCAGCTAGCCTTCGAACTGCATTTGCTATGCAAGTGCAAAGTAGATCAACGCTGCTTCAGTCAATCTCCGGGTTTGTTTATGAACTGAACAATTGACTTGCAAACACCATAAGTGCCCTAGAGGTAGCTTGAGTAACCTCATTAGATCGGCCCTATACTTTGTAGTTACTGACTATCATTTGCTCGGCCTAAATCCCTGAACTAAACTACAAACTGTGACCAAAAACCAAGTTAAAGTCTCGTCCCTGGACCATCACACCTTGTCTTCTTGGAAATCTGGATGCATCACACCTCCCGTGTGCAGTAGGTGAGATGCATCCCTGTTTCCCTTTGTTACAGGTGCGATGATCAGACAAGACTAGATCTGCCTCCAGATTTTGGTTTTTTCTTCACTGTCTTCAGTTTTATTTAGGAGTTTTGTTGTCTATGATCAGTAGACCATTATAGAAACCCCCTTCCTTTGCATCATTCAGCCTCCATAGTACAAAGATTTTTGAATGTTTTTATGTATTTTTCGCCATTCATAGTTCTCATTTACAAAATAGTAGCTTAATAGAACTGTCGTCTTTTGATTTGAAAGTGTCGAAAGTGTCATTTTTAGTTAAAGAAAAGAATACTTCTCTTTTTGATAATCGATTACACTGTTACTCTTCTATTTGATCTGAATTTATAAGTATTTCAAGTGTCAAAAGCAATTTTCAATTCAAAATCGCAAAGTGTCATCTTGCCTTCCTGTCGTTTTTTGAAAAGAAAATCATTAGTATTGTTGCTTTGGAAGAAGAGATAATTCAGATCTGTATTTAGCATTCTTTTTGTCATTCACACATTAAGAAAGCAGAAAACAAATACATGCACATGCATTTGCATTTACACTGCTTGTTGATTTTGATTTAGGATAGTGCATCTAGTGTGTGCTCTCTTCTCTATGTTGAAAGGATTTCATTTCTCTTTCCTTAGTAGCTAGGATTTTCATTGCAAAAAGAAGATTAAAGGACTGTTTATCATCTACGATTGCATTTTAGGAATTGTATATCTACATCATGCAGTGAACCTGAAAGGCAAATTTCTTAAGAAAGATCAACTGTAAAATAAATTCAATGGCCATAAAAATTCTTTGGAACCTAACGCACAACATCTAGAAGTCTAGGCTAGAGAGTATTCCGGTGTCGTAAAGCCTGGTAACTGTTGCTTTCATCGTAGGTTGGGTGATTCCTCCTCTTTGAGATGACAAGTGCTAGTACGGACTTGTGCTCCCACGTACCGTCGAGTATATATTGGGAGACCACAATAGGCTATATCCTGTATCCTTAGGAATCCGTGTCTGCCACCCTATCGATCGCAATGCACTGAACACAGCATTTGGGAAGATTGACTTCCGTATCGTAAAAAGTATTCTACAGTTTTGCGATGGGTTTGGTAATCCCTCTGTCTAGATTTCCAAAGTAGTCTCTTTCATTCCTTTTCAAACTCCTTAAAGGAAAAGGTCCATCTGAGCACTTGTCACTTCAGGCTCATTAAAAATTGAAGGTGACTAGAGTCATCTTTAGCTTTTTCTCGACTCTTAAAAATTGAAAAAGCAAGTTGTGTCAAAGCATCTAAAATTCATTTAATTTAGAATAAGATTTTTCCCCTCTTATTTTGAGTTGATCAAATAATCCGCAATCGTGGAAGAAAGTCAATCAAAACCCTGTCGTTCGCGGAGACTGACGAGTCAACCGTCTTTGACTCCGAAAACCAAACCATTTCGGGCCAAGCAAACTCGTTTAACTGGGTCAAAGTCTCCTGGTTTGTTTGAAACTTGTGTTTCAACATCCTCTGAGACTCTAGTTACTCCAACCATTTTTGGTATCCCTGCCTCTATAGAAGAAGTTCCACAGTTACAAGAGGACATTAGAACTGATCCTAGTGTAAAAGTAAACACTTCTATTCCTGAACCAGCTCCATGCAGGGTTGATTCGGAAGGTGTTACCCCTCCAGCATACGTCGCTGCAGAATCTATACCTTCTTCGACACCAGAAATATTTTACGGACCTGACGGTCTGCCTCTTCCACCTGGATTGATTACTATAGAAGAGATTACAGAGGATCTTCTATCCAGTACTCCATCGTATTTTGGGACTAGGATCCACCTATATCCTTCTACTTCAGAAGTTAATACCCCTTCATTGCAAGTTCCTGTAGAAGCACTGGGAAGTCTTTTGGATAGACTCAATATGTCTGGACAACCATCAACATCTAGAACTATCTTGTCTAATACAGCGGTAGCAGAACCTTCTGCCACCACTCCGACGATGTTTGCTGGTACACCATCTGTCCCAACTAGCTCTCAATCGCTAGAAGGAGTCCATCCAGGGACTGTTTCGACAGTATGGTCTGTTCCCATTTGTTCATCCGAAATAGTATCTGGAATCTCTTATGTTGAATCTCAACAAATTGATCCTCCACAATAATATCAATTTGGGTAGTCTGGTCTCCAAAGGCCAATCATTGCCTTGAGCACTGGATTGCCGCCATATGGAGGGCACTACACCCTTTCATTGTTCCCTCCGGGAGAAAAACCATATGAGAGTTCACAACCGAGTTCGGGTCAAATTGGAATCACATCCAGTGCTTGGGTGCCAATACTGCCTCAACAACCAAGAGTTGTATACTCAATGCAACCGATTCTACCTATGTCAAATATCCCCACTACACCAACTATTGTGACAGTGTCGCAAGTACAAGCATTGCCTGTTGTATGCCAACCTCAAGTTTCTCAGGTCGTTGTACAACAGCCTCTTGTCTCTGTGACACAACCGCAATTTCCAGTTAGTGGCTCCTTAACTGGAATGACTCAGGCTCAAACGGGTACTATTACCCCTCATCTTGGTCAAATATCCAATATTGGGCAACAGAAAATGGTTTCACAACCATGGCTGGTGCAACATCAACAACCGCAATTCCAACAAGCTTACCAAGGACCTGAGTAGCAAAACTTTGCAGGTAATGAGCAACCGTATATTCAAAATGGCTATCACCAATCGTCTCAAATCGGTTATGCCCAACCACCTTATCAAAGTTATCAGCATCAAATACATTATGCAGGTATGCAAAGACCCACTGCTCAGGTGATCCCATCTTATCATGGGTACGCTTCACCAAACCTGAATCAATAGTTTCCCTTCGTGGGGACTCTAGAGTTACCAGATCTAAATCGGCTAACGAACGATCCAATCACTTATGCCCCTTGGTGGCCGACGATTCCTCATAAGCTTCCGTCAGATATTCCTAAATTTAATGGAAATCCAGGTGAAGACCCGTCGAATCATGTGATGACCTTTCATCTGTGGTGTTCATCCAACACTCTCAATGATGATTCGATTCGACTTCACCTTTTTCAGCGAACGTTAATTGGTCCAGTAGCAATATGGTACATTGAATTGCCTAGAGCTTCATTTGATAACTTCAGCGCCCTTGCCATAACCTTTTAAACCCATTTTCAATTACCAATAAGCTATGAAACAGGAACAGAGCTTCTTACGAATTTCAAGCAAACGACGACCACTCACATATCCGATCATATTCATGAATGGCGACATCATTGTAGAATGGTAAAAACATATGTCCTTGATAAGCTACTAGCTGAATGGTTTATTAGGCCTTTGTTACCTTCTATAACAGAAGATGTGGCGAAGGAAGGGGTTGTCACTGAAGAGCAGGTGATTGCTCGTGCGCAATATCTAGACTTGATCTATACTCAATCTGGCACGCTCTATGAAAAGATCCCTGATGCTCCGAGACCAGAATTTTCCATTCCTCCACCTCCTAAATAAAACAAAGACTCTCATGCTGGCGATGGCGTGATAGGTATGACGAGCATGAAATTGACAAAGGTTACATCTTAGAAAGCCCATAAGATTTCTGACCAAAATGCAAATGAAGAAATTCTAGCCTCAGAGGTTAATGTCGTGTCAACTGACAAAGGCAAAGAACCAAAGCAACCAGGAGGCAAGAAGAAAGGGAAGAGCAAAATGAGGAAACATGATGATTTGTCTCCTGAAAAATTTTCTGAAAACCCTTCTAGGCAAAAGAAACCTACTCAGCCATGCCTCATATGCGATGAGGATCATTGGATGAGAGATTGTCCATATAAAGCTGAAGTTAAGAAATTCTTTAAGAATTAAAAAACCTTAGCAGTATTGACTGATCCGTTTCCAAACCTAGGAACCAATCTGGTTGCTAGTGACAATGCTTCCCCATCCCAAATCCTTATGCTGTCCATTTCAAAACAGAAAAATGATGCTTTGATATCGAAAAGGAATAAAGATTACGGGAATCCACAGCTATCAAACAACAAGGCTACTGATCAACCTAGTAGTTCGACAACAACTTCGACTGAAGTTGTGCCACCCATCATTCCTGAGCTAACGATAAACCTGCCAAAGGGAGTAGTACACAAATCAACATTTAATCCTCGTGCCAGAGTGGCACAGAATTATAATATAGTATAGGACCTGGCTAAATCGCCACCCACTATGTCGACACTTGAGGTACTGCAAAATTGCCCCTCCCAAAAGCAAGCTTTATTATCAGCAATAGGTGGGATTGACCCAGCGGATTCTAATCTTGTGGCCTTTAATCATAAAGGATATGAACCTTAGTTACCAGCTCAACTCGCTTTCCTCATTCAAGTGAAAGCTCTCAACAAAACTGTTCATCAAACAATTATTGATGAGGGGGCATCTACATATATTATGTCAATGAGTTGCTAGAAAACTTTAGGCTCACCACTCTTGTGTTGACATACTTCAGAAAGATTGCATTTCCCTTCCAAGGAGGAATTACAATCGTCGACCAACAAACATTTCTCCCCAATAGTTCACAAGTTACAGGAAGCATTCCAATGATCCATGGAAGCTCTCAATCACTTCAAAATGTCAGAGTAGGCCTCCTAAAGGACACTGCCTTAATGGGTACTTTCGCCCTACCGCCTCCGAGTAATCTGGCGGAAGTGACCACGGTGGGAACTTGCAATATGATATCTTCTATATCTAAAAGATTCGAAAGATTCTTGAACATTTTGTCAGCATGGATCATCGCCATTTTAGAAATATTGTAGCAATGAATTTTCTTGGCCTCGGGGGCAAACCCAAATCAACGCTCATCGAGTGTTTAGATAGATAAGTCCAAGGAATATGGCACCTCTTCAAATCCTTGGTCGCATGTACATTCTGCAAATGAAGGAATTGTTCAATCAATGATCATAGAGGGGGTACCATGGGAAGATTACCACCATCATTCCCATCTTCTGGATTACCACGAAGATTATTCCAGCAACCTTAATCATCCTTCATCTTTTGATTTTCGATCAAATACTGTAAATACGGTGGATTATGAGGATAGTTATTTTACTATGTCAACCTCATTAAAAAATGAAACAACTCCCTTTCCAAATCGAGTCTTTGATTACAATCTTGTAAAATCCAAGTCGATTCTTTCAAAGATTTCGAAGGTAAACCTTCATTCCAACCACCACGTTGAATGCAATGAAGCTTGGGGGGCATGCACCTCGATTTGCGTCATTATACTGGGGGCATTCGAGCTTATAACAAGCATAGTTTCTCGTTTCAAGCTTGTGTAAACATGAAACTAAATCTAAGCATATGTTGTCGCATGGTTCAAGCTCATTAAAAAATGAACCAGGCCATGAGCAGTTTTACGCAAAGTTCAAGCTCGTTAAAAAATAAACCTAGCAACAAGCAGTTTTAATCGAAGTTCAAGCTCGTTAAAAAATAAACCTAGCAATGAGCATATGTTCCACCAGAGTTTAACCTCGTTAAAAAATGAACCCACCTCCGGTAAATAACCATTACGATCGCATTATTATCAGCTTTTAAGCCTTGGTCGTGTTCTTACCATCACCTTCACTCTTTTTTAGCCGATCATACGCCTCCATTTGATTGTTTACCCCTTTTGAGGAACAGTTGCAAAGAGTGATCCTATTAACCACCTTCCTTACACTGCCGTGATTGAAAAGTTCCAAACATTACGTGGAACCAGCTGCTATCCGAAAACATCACTTGTTCCTCAAAAAACGAGTCTCCTTCAAGCTCTTTTCATCTGACTCATAAAATATGAAAAGATTGCTAAGCAATTGGCCCCTCCAGCTCGTTAAAGTGATTGGAAGTGCTATCCCTCCTCTAGATTTTAATCTTTTTGGACCTAAGGGATTATTACACAAAAAGATCGAGCGTTTGTCTTGTTTGGCTTGTTAAAACTATCGAAAAGTCATCCCTTTCGCATTGTTTTATACTTTTTCGGACTTAAGGGATTATATTACGAAAAAGGAATATTGGAGTCTTCTTTCCATCTCTTTTCAGACTCTCTAAAATTGAAAAGAACCGAGTTATCCTTGTCGTTAAACTCGTTAAAACAATAGCGACAAACTTGTCCATTCAGACAAGAGCGAGTTTCACTATCGCTAGGCTCGTTAAAACATAGCGACGAGTTTGCCCGAAGGGAAAATTATAGAACAAGCATATGTTATCCTCCTCAAGCTTGACAAAAATAAAGAGGTACTGGTCAGAAATGACTGGGGAAAATTGGGAAGAAAACTTGAAGAAACTTTATTGGTAGCAGGTCACTCTTGAACATGACACTTTCACTCCATCACCATGATTGAGTCGAGTTGGGTTATTCCGTTCAACGGCCATATCACCATTAGTCCACCATTAGTTTTGTGTCGTAGATGTGGGATCCATCAATGCCCTCCTACGACGAGTGACTTCTTGTTGACATCAGCTCACTATCCAAGAAGCTGACCTAGGAACAGCCCTTTCAGTACTTTGAAGCTTGCACGCCTCAATGGCAAGTTTCTCACTTCCGGCAACAGGTTTACATTAATGACCTTCGACCGAAAGAATTTCTGTGGTGTTCAACATCAACTCATGTATTCACACCATGTGGATTGTACTGCAGTACCTTGAGGGACATCATCATCAACGGTGATTCCTCTCGCGCCTGTTAACAGCTTACATCATTGGCTAGTAATCAGGCGATGTCTTTCCATGTTCGACATCAGAACATCTATTCACATGGATCGACTTGTACTTCGGGCGAATATTGAACGAGTTTCGAAGACCCCGGATCTAGTTTCATCCATCCGGGCTGCAATATATTCAGAAGAATAAAGACATCAAATGTACATCATTGCTGCACAGATAATCATCCAAACTAAGGGATGATGGCTCCACCAGAATCATCAGTCTGCACACAGACGGTTGTCTGTCCTATGTACATGAAAATGAATTTATCAAAGCTGAGCATGGGAATGCCCACCTCAGCTAGATCATGAAAAATATTGTGAAGATAATGTATTTTATTGTATCTTATTATAGGTCACCTTCTAGTTCGAAAAACCTCGGATCCTCATTATAAAGCATTTCACCTAACATCAAAAGGATTTACGACCTCATGCTTTAGGGGGCAACTGTTATAGACATATTTGGGCACTGTAACCCCAAACGTACATGTCCATAAACCAAGGGCTTCTAAGTCCCTAAAAGTGTTGTTTCATACCCTAAAGGAGCAAGGTCAGCTGATTACATCATCTCCCAGAAGTTCTCCATGAAAAACTACCTAGAACTGGTCAAAGCAAGACCATACAGACTGCCCAGTGCTAAAGGTGCGATGCATCTCACCTACCTCATGCAAAAATTGTGATGCATACTGGAAATCCCTTCTAAAAAGAGTGATGAGCGAGAGCAAACAAATGACACAAGTAGTTTGCTAGGTGGAAACCCAAAGAATCTTCTAGAAACTGCTCATTTACAGTGAAAGATCTCTATGCTTTGATGGTATTATGTTGCTATGAATCTATAGGTGTTCTTTGAAGTGGGGCAAGTAAGGAAGCAGTGGCGAGATTCTGTCAAAGGGGAAAGGAAACAAGCAAGGAGCCAAGCAGAAGACTGAGGTTGGTACTCTCTGCTTCTTTCCCATCTCTCTCTCCAAAAGGAAAAGCAAGTGACTTTAATCTGTTTGTTTCTAAGATAGCTACCTGTCTTAGTGGGAATAGCAGCTCTGCATAGACACTAGATTTCCTGATAAAAAAATGACAACTCCGTTGAGGAGCGATTAGTTTGATTGCTTGTCTCTATTTGTTTGATTCATAAACCACAGACGGAGCCTAAAGTCAAGCCAGCTAGCCTTCGAACTGCATTTGCTATGCAAGTGCAAAGTAGATCAATGCTGCTTCAGTCAATCTCCGGTTTGTTTATGAACTAAACAATTGACTTGCAAACACCCTAAGTGCCCTATAGGTAGCTTGAGTAACCTCATTAGATTGGCCCTATACTTTATAGTTACTGACTATCATTTGCTCGGCCTAAATCCCTGAACTAAACTGCAAATTGTGAGCAAAAACCAAGTTAAAGTCTCGTCCCTGGACCATTACACCTTGTCTTCTTGGCAATCTGGATGCATCGCACCTCCCGTGTGCAATAGGTGAGATGCATCCTTGTTTCCCTGTGTTACAGGTGCGATGATCAGACAAGACTAGATCTGCCTCCAGATTTTGGTTTTTTCTTCACTGTCTTCAGTTTTATTTAGGAGTTTTGCTATCTATGATCTGTAGACCATTGTAGAAACCCCCTTCCTTTGCATCATTCAACCTCCATTGTACAAAGATTTGTGAATGTTTTTATGTATTTTTCGCCATTCACAGTTCTCATTTACAAAATAGTAGCTTAATCGAACTATCGTCTTTTGATTTGAAAGTGTTGCAAGTGTTGTTTTCAGTCAAAGAAAATAATACTTCTCTTTTTCATAGTCAATTACACTGTTACTCTTGTATTTGATCTGAATTTATAAGTATTTCAAGTGTCGAAAGCAGTTTTCAATTCAAAATCGCAAAGTGTCGTCTTGCCTTCCTGTTGTTTTTTGAAAATAAAATCGTTAGTATTGTCGCTTTGAAAGAAGAGATAATTCAGATTTGTATTTAGCATTCTTTTTGTCATTCACACATTAAGAAAGCGGAAAACAAATACATGCACATGCATTTGCATTTAGACTGCTTGTTGATTTTGATTTAGGACAGTGCATCTAGTGTGTGCTCTCTGCTCTATGTTGAAAGGATTTCATTTCTCTTTCCTTAGTAGCTAGGATTTTCATTGCAAAAAGAAGATTAAATGACTATTTATCATCTTAGATTGCATTTTAGGAATTGTATATCTACATCACGCGGTGAACCTGAAAGGAAAATTTCTTAAGAATGATCAACTGTAAAATAAATTCAATGAACATAAAAACGCTTTGGAACCTAACGCACAACATTTAGAAGTTTAGGCTAGAGACGTATTCCGGCGTCATAAAGCCTGGTAACTGTCGCTTTCATCGTAGGTTGGGTGATTCCTCCTCTTTGAGATGACAAGTGCCAGTACAAACTTGTGCTCCCACATACCGTCGAGTATATATTGGAAGACCACAATAGGCTATATCCTTTATCCTTAGGAAGCCATGTCTGCCACCCTATCGATTGCGATGCACTGAACACAGCATTCGGGAAGATTGACTGCCGTACCATAAAAAGTATTCTGCAGTTTTGCGACTGGTTTGGTAATCCCTCTGTCTAGATTTCCAAAGTAGTCTCTTTCATTCCTTTTCAAACTCCTTAAAGGAAAAGGTCCATCTGAGCACTTGTCACTTCAGGCTCACTAAAAGTCGAAGGCGACTAGAGTCATATTTAGCTTTTTCTCGACTCTTAAAAATTGAAAAAGCAAGTTGTGTCAAAGCGTCTAAAATTCATTTAATTCGGAATAACATTTTTCCCCTCTTATTTTGAGTTGATCAAATAATCCGCAATCATGGAAGAAAGTCAATCAAAACCTCGTCGTTCATGGAGACTGATGAGTCAACCGTCTTTGACTCCGGAAACCAAACCATTCCGGGCCAAGCGAACTCGTTTAACTGGGTCAAAGTTTCCTGGTTTGTTTGAAACTTGTGTTTCAACATCCTCTGAGACTCTAGTTACTCCAATGATTTCTGGTATCCCTACCTCTACAGAAGAAGTTCTGCAGTTACAAGAGGACATTAGAACTAATCCTAGTGTAATAGTAAACACTTCTATTCCTGAACCAACTCCATCCAGGGTTGATTCGGAAGGTGTTACCCCTCCAGCATTTGTCACTACGGAATCTATACCTTCTTCGACACCAGAAATATTTTACGGACCTGACGATCTACCTCTTCCACCTGGATTGATTGCTATAGAAGAGATTACGAAGGATCTTCCATCCAGTACTCCATCACATTTTGGGACTGGGATCCACCTATATCCTTCTACTTCAGAAGTTAAGACCCCTTCATCGTAAGTTCTTGTAGAAGCACTGGGAAGTCTTTTGGATAGACTCAATATGTCTTGACAACCATTGACATCTAGGACTGTCTCATCCGATACAGCGGTAGCAGAACCTCCTGCCACTACTTTGACGATGTTCGCTGGTACACCATCTATCCCAGCTAGCTCTCAACCACTAGAATGATTCCACCTAGGGACTGTTTCGACAGTATGGTCTGTTCTCGTTTGTTCATCCGGAATAGTATCTGGAATCTCATATGTTGAATCTCAACATATTGATCCTTCACAACAATATCAATTTGGGCAGTCTGGTCTCCAAAGGCCAATCATTCCCTTGAGCACTGGATTGCCACCATATGGAGGGCACTACACCCTTTCATTGTTCCCTTCGGGAGAACAACCATATGAGAGTTCACAACCGAATTCGGGTCAAATTGGAATCACATCCAGCGGTTGGGTGCCAATACTACCTCAACAACCAAGAGTTGTATACTCAATGCAACCGATTCTACCTGTGTCAAATATCCCCACTACACCAGCTATTGTGATAGTGTCGCAAGTACAAGCATTGCCTATTGTATGCCAACCTCAAGTTTCTCAGGTCGTTGTACAACAGCCTCTTGTCTCCGCGACACAACCGCAATCACCAGTTAGTGGCTCCTTAACTGGAGCGACTCAGGCTCAAACAGGTACTATTACCCCTCATCTTGGTCAAATATCCAGTATTGGGCAACAGCAAATGGTTTCACAACCATGGCTGGTGCAACATCAACAATCGCAATTCCAACAAGCTTACCAAGGACCTGAGCAGCAAAACTTTGCAGGTAATGGGCAGCCGTATATTCAAAACGGTTATCACCAATCGTCTCAAATCGGTTATGCCCAACCACCTTATCAAAGTTATCATCATCAAATACATTATGCAAGTATGCAAAGACCCACTGCTCAGGCGATCCCATCTTATCCTAGGTACGCTTTGCCGAACCTGAATCAATAGTTTCCCTTCGTGGCGACTCTAGAGTTACCAGATCTAAATCGGCTAATGAACGATCCAATCTCTTATGCCCCTTGGTGGTCAGCGATTCCTCATAAGCTTCCGTCAGATATTCCTAAATTTAATGGAAATCCGGGTGAAGACCCGTCGAATCATGTGATGACCTTTCATCTGTGGTGTTCATCCAATACTCTCAATGATGATTCGATTCGACTTCGCCTTTTTCAACAAACATTAACTGGTCCGGCAACAAAACGGTACATTGAATTGCCTAGAGCTTCATTTGATAACTTCAGCGCCCTTGCCACAACCTTTTTAACCCATTTTCAATTACCAATAAGCTATGAAACAGGAACAGAGCTTCTTACCAATTTCAAGCAAACGACGACCTCCGATCATGGTCATGAATGGCGATGTTGTCGTAGAATGGTAAAAACATATGTCCCTGATCAGCTACTAGCTTAATGGTTTATTAAGTCTTTGTTACGTTCTATAACAGAAGATGTGGCGAAGCGAGGGGTTGTCACTGAAGAGCAGGTGATTTCTCGTGCGCAATATCTAGACTTGATCTATACTCAATCTGGCATGCTCTATGACAAGATCTTTGATGCTCCGAGACTAGAATTTTCTATTCCTCCTCCTCCTAAATCAAACAAAGACTCTCATGTCGGCAATGGTGTGATAGGTACGATGAGCACGAAATCGACAAAGGCTACATCTAAGAAAGCCTGTAAGATTTCTGATCAAAATGCAAATGAAGAAATTCTAGCCTCGGAGGTTAATGCCATGTCAACTGACAAAGGCAAAGAACCGAAGCAACCAGGAGGCAAGAAGAAAGGGAAGACCAAAAAGAAGAAACATGATGATTCGTCTCATGAAAAATCTTCTGCAAACCCTTCTGGGCAAAAGAAACCTACTCAGCCATGCCTCATATGCGATGAGGATCATTGGACGAGAGATTGTCCATATAAAGCTAAAGTTAAGAAATTCTTTAAGAATTAAAAAACCTCAGCAGTATTGACTGATCCGTTTCCAAACCCAAGAACCAATCTGGTTGCTAGTGACAATGCTTCCCCATCCCAAGTCCTTATGCTATCCATTTCAAAACAGAAAAATGATGCTTTGGTATCGATAAGAAATAAAGATTACGGGAATCCACAGCTGTCGAACAACAAGGCTACTGATCAACCTAGTAGTTCGACAACAACTTTGACTAAAGTTGTGCCACCCATCATTCCCGAGCTAACGATAAAGTTTCCAAAGGGAGTAGTACACAAATCGACATTTAATCCTCGTGCCAGAGTGGCACAAAATTATAATATAGTAGAGGACCTGGCACAATCGTCGTCCGCTATGTCGACACTTGAGGTACTGCAAAATTGCCCCTCCCAAAAGCAAGCTTTATTATCAGCAATAGGTGGGATTGACCCAGCGGATTCCAATCTTGTGGCCTTTAATCATAAAGGATATGAACCTCAGTTACTAGCTCAACTCACTTTCCTCATTCAAGTGAAAGCTCTCAACAAAATTGTTCATTGAACAATTATTGATGAGGGGGCATCTACATGTATTATGTCAATGAGTTGCTGGAAAACTTTAGGCTCACCACCCTTGTGTTGACATACTTCAGAAAGATTACATTTCCCTTCGAAGGAGGAATTACAATCGTCGACCAACAAACATTTCTCCCCAACAGTTCACAAGTTACGGGAAGCATTCCAATGATCCATGGAAGCTCTCAATCACTTCAAAAGGTCGGAGTAGGCCTCCTAAAGGACACTGCCTTAATGGGTACTTTCGCCCTACCGCCTCTGAGTAATCTGCCGGATGTGACCATGGTGGGAACTTGCAATATGATATCTTCTATATCTAAAAGATTCGGAAGATTCTTGAACATTTTGTCAGCATGGATCATTGCCATTTTAGAAATATTGTAGCAATCAATTTTCTTGGCCTCGGGGGCAAACCCCAATCAACGCTCATCGAGTGTTTAGATAGATAAGTCCAAGGAATATGGCACCTCTTCAGATCCTTGGTCGCATGTACATTATACAGACAAAGGAATTGTTCAATCAATGATCATAGAGGGGGCACCATGGGAAGATTACCACCATCGTTCCCATCTTTCAGATTACCACGAAGATTATTCCAGCAATCTTAATCATCCTTCAGTTTTTGATTTTCTATCAAATACTGTAAATAAGGTGGATTATGAGGATAGTTCTTTTACTATGTCAACCTCATTAAAAAATGAAACAACTCCCTTTCCAAATCGAGTCTTTGATTACAATCTTGTAAAATCCAAGTTGAGTCTTTCAAATATTTCGAAGGTAAACCTTCATTCCAACCACCGCGTTGAATGCAATGAAGCTTGGGGGGCATGCACCTTGATTTGCGTCATTATGTTGGGGGCATGCGAGCTTATAACAAGCATAGTTTCTCGTTTCAAGCTTTTGTAAACATGAAACCGAATCTGAGCATATGTTGTTGCATGGTTCAAGCTCATTAAAAAATGAACCAGGCCATGAGCAGTTTTACGCGAAGTTCAAGCTCGTTAAAAAATAAACCTAGCAACGAGCAGTTTTACGCGAAGTTCAAGCTCGTTAAAAAATAAACCTAGCAATGAGCATATGTTCCACTAGAGTTTAAGCTCGTTAAAAAAATAACCCACCTCCGGTAAATAACCATTGCAATCACATTATCATCAGCTTTTAAGCCTTAGTCGTGTTCTTACCATCACCTCCACTCTTTTTTAGCTGATCATATGCCTCCATTTGATTGTTTACCCCTTTTGAGGAACAGTTGTGATGAGTGATCCTATTAACCACCTTCTTTACACTGTCATGATTGAAAAGTTCCAAACATTACCTGGAACTAGCTGCTATTCGAAAACATCACTCATTCCTCAAAAAATGAGTCTCCTTTAAGCTCTTTTCATCTGACTTGTAAAATATGAAAAGATTGCTGAGCAATTGGCCCCTCCAGCTCGTTAAAGTGATTGGAAGTGCTATTCCTCCTCTAGATTTTAATATTTTTGGACCTGAGGGATTATTACACAAAAAGAGCGAGCGTTTGTCTTGTTCGGCTCGTTAAAACTATCGAAAAGTCATCCCTTTCACATTGTTTTATACTTTTTTCAGACTTAAGGGATTATATTACGAAAAAGGAATATTGGAGTCTTATTTCCGTCTCTCTTCAGACTCTCTAAAATTGAAAAGCACCGAGTTATCCTTGTCGTTAAACTCGTTAAAACAATAGCGACAAACTTGTCCATTCAGACAAGAGCGAGTTTCACTGTCGCTAGGCTCGTTAAAACATAGCGATGGGTTTTCCCAAAGGGAAAATTATAGAACAAGCATATGTTATCCTCCTCATGCTTGACAAAAATAAAGAGGTACTGGTCAGAAATGACTGGGGAAAATTGGGAAGAAAACTTGAAGAAACTTTATTGGTAGCGGGTCGCTCTTGAACATGACACTTTCACTCCATCGCCATGATTGAGTCGGGTTGGGTTATTCCGTTCACCGGTCATATCACCATTGGTCCACCGTACCATCCACTTTTTGGGGTTAACGCTAATAACCTTCAGATCAATAAAACATCAGGATGTTAAGATAAACTTGAAATGCAAACTATATAGATGGACAAGCATGGGTTCCACTTAAACATTAATTGCTTCAGGAGGGATCGAGACAAATAGATTCTACTTGTTGATATGATCTTGACAAGAATTCTCCAATGGTAGTATTATGGGGTTTATTGACCTTCCTTTACTTGTTTCCCACTTTCAAAAATCCCTTTGGGGCCAACACTAGTCTATCCATACCTATTTAGGTGTGTACCTTAGCTCTTTATCGCTCATCAAGCATGATGTAGGCATGTTTTTCTTGCACTTTATCTGAGAATTTCAGTGTTATATTTTCATTGATTTAATGGGGCACAGTCATGGATCATGCCATATTTTTAAACCGCTTAACCAAGGTTGGGCTTGCTGTGTCAACCGATACTCTGAGCCCAACAACAGTCCTTACTCTAACCGTCTTCCCAAACAACATGTCCTTCCAGATTGGCGCAAGGACTTGACACTTCATTTCTTTTCAGATAAGTCCTTCTAGTTTCAAGCACAAGGACTAGAGCACAATTAGATTTGCCACAGGGTATGAGACAATGAGCTTAGCCCATGAAAGGAGGTTTACTTGTGAGTAACAGGTATTGGACCATTTAGTGTGGTGGATGGGACCAATGGAGAATGACTATAAACCTTACAAACAAGTATAGGCTAGGTCTGAGTGGGATTTATTTAAATGCAGCGTTCCTCCATGCCAGTCCAGCTGTAGTTACACATTTTTTTTTTCATAAAGATGCCCCTTCATGCTCCAGATATCCAAGTTATCAACAGATCTCACACAGTTCCCAACAGATGCAAATGAGGGGTTTCAGTTTACATTCCACTGCTGATTCTCAAGTGCTCATGGGCTGATATAAAGCTTGTTTAATTTGCGGGGAAAATATGGATTCAGGAACAAAAGAATCATCAGCAAGTTAATGAGGAAGGGAAAGGCCGAGAGTAGTGAATAAGGGAAAATCTGAAAGGTAGAACAAGGCTGGAGGAATACAATCAGTTGGCTGAAAAGGAATGTAATTCAAAACAACAGGAAAATAGACTTGGCAGGAAACAAAAGAAAGGACAGAAATACAACTAAACTAACAACAAAATGAAATGAACTCTAACCTACTCAAGAGGCAACCACCAATGCGGTGGCTACTGGAAGTATCTCTTCAAATGCTAGCCATTAACAGGGAGCTTTTTATTCTCCCCCTATAATGTTTTCAACCTGTAAGTCCCTTGACCAATTTTTTCAGCAACTTGGAATGGGCCCAGCCATAGGTGTTGGAATTTGGTGTGTTTTCCCTTTGGCTCACTCAGCTTGTCCCATTTCAGGACTAGCTCCCCTACTTGGAAACCTTTATCTCCCACTAGATGATGATCAAAGCATTTTTTTACAATCTTTTGGTGATTTTTGAATTTAATTCTGGCTCTATCCCTTAATTCCTCCAACTTCATCAGTTGGTCGATCCTTTCTTGAAGCAGGGCCAAAAGGGTTCCTCTTGAAGCTTGGGCGAGTTGAAGGGATGGAAGGGCAATATTGGGGGTAAGATGGCTTCCTGTCCATAAACGAGGAAGTATGTGGAGTTTCCTAAGGCCAATTTAGGGGTGACCCAATCGACCCAAAGGGCATTTGTCAAGGTGTTGTGCCAGTTCCTCTGGTTATCAACGACTGACTTGCAGATTATGTGTAAGGTTCTTATTGGAAGACTTTGAAACTCTGTTCCCCTAGGGGTAATAGTTTGCTGCATATTTTATGTGGATTGACTTATCAATGGAAAACTCAGTCAGTCTCAAAGATGAAAAGTAAGAAGCATTATCAAAAATGAGAGCATTAGGGATGCCATACTTGTTGATAATGAATTTCTCAATGAATGATATTACCTCATCTTCGTTCACCTTCCAGAGAGGGATGGCTTTGGTCCATCTGGTGAAGTAATCAGTCACTGTGAGTATATACGTGTGCTACTATGAGGAGTTTGGAGTGATCTCGCCTATGACGTCTAGGCCCCTTTGGCTGAACGGTCGATAAATCATAACAGGCCTGAGAGGAACAGTGGGCTTTCTTTCTCGTCCTGCAGCGGTTTGGCACGCCTTGCATTTGCAAGCATAGGCATGCGAGTCTCTGAACACTATGGGACAATAATATCTGGCTCTCAATATTTTGTGAGCAGTGGTCTCTCCACCATAATGACCACCTGATGGGTCGTTGTGCATTTCTTTTAATACATGGTGGGCATCATCTTTCTCCAAACACCTCAGCCAGATTCCATCATGATTTTTTCTATATAAGATGTTGTCGACCAAATGATATAGATTGGATTTTAATCTGAGAGCTCTCCTCTGTGATGCATCCATGTGTTCAGGACGCGAACCCCGCACTAGATAGCAGCATATGTCGTGGTACCACGACTCAGGGTCCAAAAAGTTTTCTGATGCTTCACGCTCATACATCAGCGCTTCGTTACTCCATAAGACCTCCTCCCTGAGTTCCCTCTGTGCATCTTGCATGCTCAGTATTCCTAATTCTTCAGATGCCTCCTTTTGGTCCGCCAAGGCTTCTGTCGCTAGCCTGCAAAGTCCCCTCCCTCAAACTATCTGTGATGGCTTCATCTTCAGGTCAAACTCTTGAAGGGTAGTTATCTAGTTCCCTCTTCATTCACCCATTTCCTTCTGCACGAAGAGGGCTCTTACAGCAGGATGGGGCATGATGACTTTCGTCTTGGCCTTTAGTAAGTAAGGGCGGAAATGTTTAATGGCCTTGAAAACTACATAGCCCTGTTTCTTCACATCTGGGTAATTCAGTTCCACTCCTTGGATATTTAAACTCATGTAGGAAATGGGGACTTCATTACCATCATCATTTTTTTGAGTGAGAATTGCAGCGTATGAAAGGTCGGAAGCAAAGGGGTATAAGAAGAATCCTTTATCGAAATCAGGGCTAACTAATGTAGGAGCTTCAGCAATGGCTTCCTTGATTCGTCAAAACGCTTCCTTGGCTTCGTCACTCCATTTATACACAACGTCTTTCTTCATCATCGGCTGCAAGGGGCATACTATTTCTGCGAAGCCTGAGACAAATTTTCTAACGAAATTAATCCTCCCAAAGAAAGATTGCATAGCTTTTTTATTGGCAGGGGGCTATATTCTCATGATGGTTTGTATTCTTTCATGATCAATCACAATCCCATCTTTAGAGAGGATATGACCCAATAGTTTCCCCTCTGTGGCTGCAAAGATGCTCTTCTTGGGATTCAAAGAAATTCCATACCTTCGGCATATTTCAAAAATCTGCCTCAGGTGATAAATATGATCCCTCCTATGATATGAATACATAGTGATGTCATCCATGTACACCACTACTGATCTTTTCATCAACCCTCGAAAGGTTATGTCCATAGCTCTCTCGAATGTGGCACTCGTGTTAATGAGCCCAAAAGGCATTTTACAGTATGCGTAGGTGGCCCATTTGGTGTTGAAGGTTGTCTTAAGCTGATCCCCATGAGATACCAGTACCTAATTATATCCTGAAAGCCCATCTAATAGGGACAACATTTCAAACCCAGAAATGCACTGAAGGATGTGTTCCATAGAAGGGACAGAATAGTTATTCTTTTGAGACGCTCGGTTCAAGTTTCTAAAATCAATACACAGCCTCATGTCTCCATTTTTCTTCCTCACTGGCACGAGATTGGCTACCCAGCGGGTGTGTCTGACCGGGAAGATGATTTTAGCATCCAGCATCTTGTTCAGTTATTTCTTCACCAATGGTTCTAGGCTTGGATGCTTCTTACGCAGCTTTTGTTGGTAGGGCTTGGCCTCCTTTTCCAAAGGGATTACATGTTGCATAACACTGGTATCAAAGGTCTTTAGGTCTTCATAAGTCCATGCAAAGACATCCTTGTATTCTTTAAATAGCTTGACAAATGCAACGTTTTCTTACGGAGAGCACCCCACGCCCAGATTGACATTTTTTGGGTCTTTTTCAGTCCCAAGGTTGACCGTTTCATACTTCATGGACGACCTGTGTGTTTTGCAGTTGGTCGGTTTCTTGAATTTATCATGCAAGTCATACAAGTGCTCCATCCTAACCACTGATTTTGGAATCACATTGGGTTGATCATTTTCCTCATCTTCCCTTTCATTCATAAGCTTGTCATGCTCCTTTTTGTCAATGACTGCACTCTTGAATGTCTTCTTGCAATGCATGAACTCAAGGATTTGCTCATCATCTTTGAAAACCTACCAATCCGAGATGTTATCAAGCACGGACGGTCTGAAAATCAATTCAACAGAACATTTATTTTTCTTCAATCTAAAATCAGGCAAAAGTTTAGCAGCCATATTAGCCATCAGATCAGCATCTTGGTTTTGGCCTCGAGGTATTTATGTAATATTAAAGGAATCAAAACTATCAATTAATTCCCATACCTCATGCTGGTACCTCGCCAGGTGTGGAGAATTGCAATGTTTTCCTTACTTGATCTACGATTATCTATGAGTCACCAAAAACTTTAAGATTTTTCACATTCATACCAATGGCTTTCTTCAGGCCTTACAACAGGCCTTCATATGCTGTTGTGTTGTTGGTGCATGCGAACTCCAAATGGCTAGCCATTAGATGTTGGTTCCCTTGCGGGTCAATGAGAATACTTCTAGCACCTACACCTTCAAGGCAGTTAGAGCCATCAAAATAGAGTGTCCAGAATATTGCATCTAATGTTACATCAATTGAACTACTATCTAAGAAATTAGTCCTATTATCTACTATAATACAGGATAGCTCATCAGTTGGACTATGGGAGGGAATTTCCAACTGTGTGTGTGTCAAAGTTTCTTCAACGATTTCTGCATGAAACTCTCCAAAACAGGTTTCTGTAGCATAAACATTGAAACTATAGTTCCCAAGGATGGAGTTGGTAAACATTACAGGTTCACTAGGGTCATTTAGTTCCATTACCACATACTTCATGTATCTTTCCCTATCAACTCTCAGCATATCACCTTTTCCCTTCTGAGGCAACAAGAGATGGGACCAATCAGTTGAGAAGGTTCCGTTCATTTTCGCTGACCAGTCCCTTTTAAGCAGTGTTCCATAGGCCTCGGGTATATCGACTACCACTATATCAATGACTTGTGTGTACTATGGTTTAGCAGCCATCTGAATCAACACATCCTTCAATTCTCCAATTACTTTCACATTTGTCCTATCTAATTGCATGATTCAAGTTCCTCGGGAATTTCTTCCCAAGGGGTGTCAATACTTTGCAAGGATTCTAGCACAATATCTTCGAGAGAAGTGGCTACATATGTATCTTCACTCAGGGTAAATATCCTTGGCTTTCTCTTAGTTGTCAGAGGTAAAGAGTGAAAGATGGGAAGCTGAGATAGGGAACGAGTGTAAGCCTGAGTAAGTGCTCTGATAGGTTGTTCCTAAGTAACAGGATACTCCCACAGTCTCTCTTCCTTGGGTGACCCAGAAACAGGACTTAGAGGGATCTCTGTTTCTTCAAAATGAGGCTCTTTCAAATGTGTGGCAAGATCTCTCCAACCTTTACAATCCATACATTAATCCTTTTGAATCCATGCGTGGCACTTATGGATGAAATCTTGAAAATTTGTAGAGGGCGGTTCAGGCCCTCCTTCTAGCGCCAATTTGTTGACATGGCTAATGTTCGCTATGCCAACAAGGGGAACTAACCCGATCGCAAGCCCCAATTAGACCTGCTTTCATTTGGAATGGCTAGCTCTGATGGGTTTTAAGGGACCCCGTAAACTATTTGAACATGTCGAAAGATTTCTTCCGAGAGGAAGACTTCAATTAAATCAACAAAAATAAAACAGCTAACCTCTATGAATTAAATCCTATCTATATTACTTCTAACTACTCTAATCTAGTCCTAGCTATCCTAATCTATCCTGTAGAATCATAATACAGAGGTTTAAATATCATATATATGTTCGGCAGGAGCATGATAAAGAATATTAAACATCATGTATAGATTCGAGTCCAAATGAATCAATCACCGAATTCACAGCTGGACAAGACTGTATTAAAGCTAAATTTCAATCCAATCACTCATATAGGAATCCACATTATTTTATGAAATTAAACTTGCAACTGATGTTTAATTTAGTTTCAAATCAGAGACCATTCACAAGTTAACCATGAAACTGAATCACATTCAATTTAACAGGACTAATAGTGAACTGTAAGTCATCAATATGCATAAATACAAATCACATTTACATTCATGCCAGTAACAACACTTTGATCCAAAACATATAGAAGAACCATTAAATAAGTCTGAAACTAAAGTCTCCTTCTTCCCGAAAATAGTCCTCCTTATTCACAATAAAGTAAAATTGTTCTTCTCGAAAATGAAAAGCCCTTTATCCTCTTCAGAGGTAATACTTATGAAAACGCCCCATGACTCTAGGTCTACCCTGTCTCTTCATCTTCCCACTATTTCAGATATGCAAATCGAGTACACAGAGGTAGGATTGTTAGCGTGACCGCTAGCACGTAGAAAGCAAAACAGTTGGATCAATTCCTTTCCTGAGGAAGAGAACAGGTGTTGGTGAAAAGGGTGACTGTATGTTGCTTTCCCATAATGAAAACCAGGATAGCTATGCTTACAGAATGTACAAGCAACACGTGGGGTTCCGACCCAGAACGCTTGCGGCCAAACCTTTAAACACAGTGCTTCTGCATACATGGCCCTTCGAATCCCCTCATGCGTCCTTTGCTTCTCACCTGCAAGGATAGCTATCATTAGCTTGATGATTATGAAAAATAAAACAAAAAAGTTCAATCAAACGTAAACGCTGCCTTCATACATTTTATAAAAATACAGAACAAGTGTGAAAAGCATTTATGCCTGATACATAGTCAATATATAATTTCCCACTCAACCCATAGGCTTGGCACAGTTTTTGAGGGCTTCCTTTCATTGAAATCGAGTATCGGCCCCTTCTCAGGTCATAGGACACATGCCTTCCACCACTCCAATGTGTAATTGCACTATCGGGACTCCACAGGCCCGCCCTTTACACTGAAAACCCGATCCCTTTGTAATTTCAGAAAATTTGGAAAACATATGAAAACACATGTAATCCCGCCCCAGTCATTCAATTCGGACCTCAAATATTATATGTTGGAGTCTATAAATATTGTCGGGTTCGGCCTATCACATATCGCAATATGCGCAAGCCTGGGGCTCTTCCGATCACAATATGCGATAAGGCTTCAGACTCGAAAATATATAAATCATATTTGATAACTCGGTAGGTCCGCTATATCACTGTGCGTGTTATGTATAATGCTCGGGCTCCGCCGATACGCGATATGTGATTAGGGCCGGAC
Source organism: Pinus tabuliformis (assembly GCA_031772625.1). Classification (NCBI taxonomy): domain Eukaryota; kingdom Viridiplantae; phylum Streptophyta; class Pinopsida; order Pinales; family Pinaceae; genus Pinus; species Pinus tabuliformis. Next base: position 198,269,365 of record CM062816.1, read on the forward strand.
CCGACAATGCATACAATGCGATTCATAGTGTCGGCAAGTCCGGAGGCTAGGGGCGCGCCATATATACATAAACCTTGGACTTAGGCTAATTGCGATATGCGACGGGTTTTCGGACCTGACAATATATATATTGTGGTTCATAACGTCGTCAGGTCTGGGGCCTTATGGCATGCATTACGCGCCCAGGATGAATGCGATAAGCGAAAGAGGGAGGATATACGTATTTTGCGAAGGGTTTCCTTTGTAAAGGGATTATAATGGGACAATGATGCGATGAAGGGTTTTGGAAGCTAGGCAAACCCCGATGAGCATATGAATGAAGGGCTTAACAAGGTTATATGTGAGGGGCTTTCACCATTTGTGAATGGAAGATTTGGCTCTTCATAGAGTTAAAATCACTGGAATGAAAAGGATCATTCATAGAGATGATAGATCAGACTTATAGGGGGCCCATTCAAAATTTTCTATCAGAGCATGTTTTAATAGGGTGGTAGTTGTCGCCACAACACTATCCTGGAACTATTTTTTTACCTGTTCATGTATTTCTTGAATATCTAAAGCAAAATCTTCTCCTTTAGCACTTCTCATTTCAGCTTTTCCCAAGTCTCTTAATTCAGACACTCCTCTCGGGTGCATTCCATAAACTATATGGAATGGACTCTACCCTGCATTGCTGTTAGGAGAATCATTATAAGCATATTCATCCTATGCCAAAATTTGATCCCACTGTTTTGGATGTTCACCTGTAAGACTTCTTAGAAGATTTCCCAAGCTTCTGTTTACAACTTCAGTCTGTCCATCAATCTGAGATTGATAAGCTGGACTGAAACTCATTTTAGTATCAAGTTTCTTCCACAAGGTCCTCTAAAAATGACCAACAAATCTAGTGTCTCTGTCTGAAACAATGCTCTTAGTTAACCCATGCACCTTACTATCTCCTTAAAAAATAAATTAGCAATGTGAGTAACATCACTGGTTTTATAACATGGAATCAAATGTGCCATTTTAGAAAACATGTCAACCACAACATAAATTGAATCATTTCCTCTTTGAGTTTTTCGTAAACCCAAAACAAAATCCATACTTATCATATCCTAACGTATATCTGGAATATGTAATGGAACATAAAAACCTGTGTTTTGTCTCCTTACCTTTGCATACTGACAAATTTTACAATTTTTTACATACTTTTCCACTTCAAATCTCATCTTCGGCCATAAATAAAATTGATTCAACTGTTCATAAGTCTTGTCTGCACCAAAATGTCCTCCAAGTCCACCATTATGTTTCTCCTTGATTAAATTTTCCCTCATAGAGAAATTTGGTATGCACAGTTGATTTCTTTTAAACAAAAATCCTTCTTGCAAGAAAAAATCCAGCCACTTACTTTTGTCTAACAAAACAAGATTTTTACAAGCTTCAAATGCTTCTTTGAAATCTAAATATTTCTCATTAATTCTTTAAGAAAATCAAAACCCAACACTTGAATTTGACTTTCTTGAACTAAGATACTTTTTATGCTTAAGGCATCTACTATGTTTGATTCGCCATTTATATGCTTCAATACAAAATTAAAACTTTGAAGATATTCTACCCATTTTGCATGTTTCTGACTAAGCTTTGGTTGTTGCATAATGTACTGCAATGAATGATTGTCTGAATAAAGTATAAACTCCTTAGACATCAAGTAATGTCTCCACTTTTTCAATGACTACACAACTGCATAAAATTCCTTATCATAAGAAGAATATTTCTTCTTCGATTCATTCATTTTTTCACTAAAATAATTTATAGGTCTGTCCTCCTCACTTAAAACAGCACCAATAGCTTGTCCAGTAGCATCACATTTCACTTGAAAAGGTTTATTAAAATCAAGCAAAATTAAAATAGGCTTTTCAGTGATCTTTCTTTTCAATAGTTGGAAGTTCTCTTCTGTGTCTACAATCCATTTAAATGGTTGTTTATCCTTCTTTATAGTGCCAATAATAGAATCATTGATCTTACTAAAATTCGTTACGAATTTTCTATAAAAACTAGCAAGACCATGAAAACTTCTTACCTTAAAAACACTTTTTAGTGAAGGCCACTCTATGATTGCCTTTATCTTCTTTGGATCCATATTTAATCCATCAACAAAAACAACAAAGCCCAAATATACAAACTCTTCCTTCATGAATGAACATTTCTTTAAATTTAGCAGTAACTTTTCTTGTTGCGGCTTCTATAAGACATAATTCAGATGTCGCATATGTTCCTCTTTAGATCTATTGTAAACTAATATATCATCCTGATATACTATTACAAATTCACCAATAAATGCTTTCAGCATTTCATTCATAAGCCTCATAAATGTACTAGGAGCATTTGATAACCCAAAAGGCATTACCATCCATTCATACAGTCCTTCATTTGTTTTAAAAGCAGTTTTACATTCACCTCCTTCTCTAATTCTTATTTGATGATACCCACTTTTTAAATCCAACTTTGTAAAATATCTTGCTCATCTTAAACAATCCATCAAATCTTCAATTCTAGGTAAAGGAAATCTATACTTGATTGTTATTTTGTTGATTTCTCTTGAATCAGTGCACATTCTCCAGCCTCCATCTTTCTTTGGACTCAACACTGTTGTCACTGCACAAGGACTCAAACTCTCTCTAATCATTCCTTTATCTAACAATTCCTAAACCTATTTTCTGATTTCTTCATTTTCTATGGGAGTCATCCTGTAAGCTGCTTTATTTGGCAGATTTTCGCCTGGAATCAAATCTATATGATGACTGATTTTTCTAATGGGTGGTAACTCATTAGGCAAATCACCTACAATGATATCACAATAGTTTTCCAGCATCTTTTGAATTTCAATTGGAAAATCAGAAATTTTAGTAGAAGTAGTTATTACCTTGGGTTTGCAAATCAATGCAAAATTTACCTCATTCTCTCCAATCTGCTACAAGTATTCTTTTCCACTCAGCAATAGAGTCTTTGGATCAGATTTTCTTGATGCATCCTCTTCTTCCATAGGTAGCAATGTATGATTAACACCATCTTTACCAAATTTGTATGTGTTTTTTTCCCATCATGCATAGCTCCTCTGTCATACTACCAAGGTCTTCCTAGGACACACATCCATAGGCATCACATCACATAGAATTTTGTCATTATAGCTGCCCAACTGCAACTCCACTTCACACTATTCATTCACTAACAGCTGATGCCATTTTTGAAGCCATGACACCTTGGAAGGTGTTGGATGTTTCTTTGTCTTTAATTTCAACTTTTCCACCACTTCTGTAGAGACCAAATTATCGGTGCTGCCACTATCATTTACCATTTGACAGCGTTCTCCTTGAACCTTGCACATGGTCCTAAACAAAGTCTTTCTCTGTTTTGGTTCAACAACTTCCTTTGTTGGCTTTAACAAAACTTTGTTAACTACCAAAGATTCCCCTTTCTCTGATACATTTTCTTCTTCTGTCACCTTTGTTGCTTCCCCTTTAGTCTGAGAAACAATTACATTTCTCTGATTTGTCCCTACATTTTCTAGGCACTAATAGGCTCTGTGTCCCAGCTTGTTACATCTGTAACATCTGATTTCTCTTCCTCTACCTCTGCCTACTCTTCCTCTAGGAAAACTCCTTCTGCCACTTGCATCACCTTCTGTGGGTGTATGCTGATTCAAGTTGCTGCTAGCTCCATCTCTAGGTGTTGTAAATTTTCCTCTACCACCTTGACTTCCTCTTCCTTGGAAAGTACTTCTACTTTTGGAAGATTTCTTCCTCGTGATTTTTTCTTCAACCTTCAATACCATCTGACAAGCCTCTTCTACTATTTTAGGAGACAACACACTTATCTCATCTTGGATCTCCATTCTGAGACCATTTATATATCTTGCAAACTTCTTGTCTATATCTTGAATTTGTCCAACTCTTATGCTCACTTTGTAAAACTCGTTTGTGTATTCTTTCACTATCAGAGACCTCTGTCTAAGATTCTGCATCTGTCTAAATAATGACTGTTGATAATCACTTGGAAAAAAATTACCTCTCAACTTTGCCACCATCCTATTCCAATTTTTAATTGGTTGCTTACCAAGTCTCCTTTTTGCCTACACTCCATCCCACCAAAGTGTTGCATGTCCTTTCAATTTTGTGATAGCAAATTTCACTCTCTTTCCTTCTTCCATTTCTTCATAATCAAAGAAATTATCCATGTCATTAATCCAATCTATCAACTCCTCAGGGTTTAAACCTCTTGTATAAACTGAAACCTCAAGTCTAGGTTTAGAGGTGGATCCCAACACTGATTTAAAGAATCCCATTTCAGGAGTAACTTCTACAGGTTCCTCTTCTTCTACAGCTTCAACTTCAGGCTCACTAACATCTCCAGCACCTGCATCTCTTTGATTTCCCATTTCCACTGCTTCTAATCTAGCTTGCATCTGTTGCATAGCTTCCAACACTTCAGCATTTTCAACTAGTCTTCCTCTTCTTTGACCACCACCACGTCTTCCTCCAACTCTAAAAGCCATGTTGGATTTCTTTTTCTGATCTTTGAGATCCTGCTCAATGTCAATAAGCTACTCTAATATCACTAATGGTGGGCTAGTTGCAGGTGATAGGGATAATCTTTCAAAACGAGAAACTATTCCTTCAAGTTCGGGTGGAACTTCTTCTCGGTTTTCCTTTGGAGTATCAGTCATCAACCCCCAAATTTAGCTCTTCTGTTGAAATAACAGACTTATTTAATTTACCCCGTATATGGCAAAACTTCAAATTTTCCATGAAACCAAAAGGAATTAAAACCCCAATTCATAACCTTATCGCGTCCAAAATTTAAATTAACTCACGTTCATCTTCCGACGTGATCACCGTCAGATCTAACCCCTTCAAGCAGACGGTCACGATTAATTGAGCTATTAACTCAGTTTTATAAATTATCACGTCCGATTTTGGAATTAACGTCTACGCTTGTTGGCACATGATGACCATCAGATCTATTGGATCTATCCAATAAGACGATTCTAATCTTCTTTTGGATTTCTCACGAATTTGTCAGGCTTCCTCATTCCACCAGACTTAACACTTCTGCCAAGTTTATTTCTCATCTGTCAGATTCAGGATATCGCTAGGTAACTCTGTGATCTTGAAATACATCCAAATTATTTCAATGCACAGTGAGTGAAGATATAGATGCAACAACGCTAGATTATACAAAATCTAATACTAAAGGGCTCAAACTGGAAATCAACAAAACTTAGAAATATTTCGAAGGAAATTAAAACCTCCGGGATTCGACCATTCATGCACAATATTCACGAAGATAAAGAGAGATTCCAAATTTTACATTCCAATCCTCAGCCAAAATCCCATTCTACTAGTTCAAAACTTACATAAATACCTGTACATACAACAATCAGATCCTAAATCAATGGATCGAATCTGCCTAATCCTAGATAATATCTAGTCTGCATGATATTCTCTTCAAGAATCTCAACTAAGCCTAAATACTTGAATTAATTACAATATATTTCAAATCCCTGAATGTAGAAAATCTGATGGTAGGTTAACCCGATAATGCAATATAAATCAAAGCAGAATACTATAACCTACTTCTACTATTAATTTGCGGAAGCTTAAAGATTGAGCTGAACAATATAACCAAAAGAAGAAGAATCAATGGCACATACACATGAAAATACTTTTGGGGAAAGCCTCCTCTAAAAACCCCACACTATTGTATTATCATACATGGTGGAAATACATAGGAATTATACAAAGCCTTAGCTCTCACAGCTGGCTAGCTCTCAGTACAATCCTCACAGATGCTCACAGGCAATCTTGGCTTCTCTCCAGGCTTCCTCTCTACCCTCCAAGCTCATATTTCCTTGCGTTGTTCCTTGTGGATGATTTCCTATTACCAAGTGGATGATCCCCTCTCAAAACTGCGCAATCCTCAAGGATTTATCCTTGACTGCATGTATGAGTTTTCTCCATGAGAAAACACATGCAATTGATAGTACACTATCCTTGAACATTAATCTCAACTTGGTCTTTCTCATAATAGACATGCATGAGTTTCTGATGAGGGAATATTCAGTTAACTGGAGTAGCACTAGTTGAGTGAATTAATGCATCAACTGACTATTAACTCACTATTAGTTCCTCAAACAGTTTGGAACTAATTTAACTGGACTTAACTCAGTAAACTGAGTTAACTAATTACAACTCAAATATAACTCAATATTATCTCCTGAAATTAAGGGATAACTCTTGCATGACTTCATGTTGTAGATCTAACCCAAGAATATTATAGATAATGCAAACAAACCCATAAACAATAAGATAGAAATGATTCACTTTATTGATCAAACCCTTAAGGTAGGGCAACACCATACATTCACTCCTTAAGGAAGGAGAACACTCCACAAGCCATATGCCTGTTCATACAATAATACTTCACTTCATATCCTCCATGTGGAGTCTCTAGCCTTTATATAGGCCTCATACATACAATACCATGTATCATTACCATGGTTCCCTCATACCATCAAACTAATACCATGGGCCCATTACATTATTATTAACTACTTGTGGTCCCTTACATGACATGGGTTAATCACCTTATTTATTACTATGGCCCATCCCATTATTACATTATTACCTTGGGTACCTCCCTTGGTACCCCATATTATCCCCCCTAGGTATATAACATTCCACCCCCCCTAAGCATGTTTCGTCCCCGAAACATGGGAAGAACATAAATAATAAGATCTACTCAAAATAGTAGTCCACTGGTACCATGCACGTGCATCTAGCCATCCAAGAGAAAAGTGAACCCTTGATCTCGCTGGTGTCTCGCTCGCTTGAGATGGAAGTTGACCGTGGCAGCTCTTCTGTGTTGATGTGTAGTAGGTGGATCTTCTCTCCTCGCTATCCTTCATGTGACTACTTGTTTTCCATCTTGATGGTTGTCTTGCGGGGTGATGTGGGTGATGATATGTTGAACTTTTAATCCACAATGGCTTTTTCTTGACTTCACTCTGCTGTGGTGCCTGTTGTGGTGTCTTCTTTTTCAATATGACTTCAACCACTGAGCCCTCCTCTGATGTATCATCACCTGTAACCTTTTCTTCTGCAGCCTCTGTTTGTGTTTGATTGTTGATCATCAGAGGCTCATCATCTGATGTGTCAGTCCCTTGAACATCTTCTGCTTCAGCCTCCTTGGACTCTACCTGCTTATTAATGGAAATATCCTATAATGTAATTTTCTTCTTTTTATACCAGAGCTTCAGGAATTTCTTCTGCACATTAATATTGGTAGTACCCACTAATTCCATCCAAGGGTATCCCAAAACAACATCCATGTTATTCATATGTGAAGCATAAAAATCACCATGAAACACATACTTATCCATAGAAAGCTTCAAATCCTTATAGATTTGAACATCCTTATCATCAACCTGTGTATGTTCAATTTGTTTTGCTGGGACTTGCAATTTTTTTGCCAAATTAACATTGATAAAATTATGCTTGCAACTCGGATTTATAGACACAATGATTTTCGCCTTCTGAATCAATCCATGAACCTGCAATAAGGATATACCAGTAGGAAATAACCCCACATGTTTCTCCTTATCTTGTTTTCTAGCATGAGACCATCTGTCTAAAAGTATTTTTTCAAATTCTTCATCGGGCAGGTTGGAACACTTCTTTTGGTTAAGTAATCCCCACCATGTGGTAGCCTCATCTCTAAAGTTTTGCACTACCCACCATTTCCAACTTTTGTCCCATACTGACTTTTTTTGTTTTATGTATTCTTCAATAGTAAGACCATTATCTTTTCCTGTAAAATATAGCTTCTCCATGAGAAAAATTCACTTACTTGGCGAAAATTTGTAATTGTCACAGTTTCGTCAATATTGCTCAGAATCCTTATTATGACCTGTTTTTAGAAATGGAACAATCATTCTGCATCTGCTCATGTGATAGAAATCCTGATCCAGGCACTAGAATTCCAGAACTGCACTGCAACTCTCCCGCCGTCACCAAAATCTCTGCAAAAAGAGCTGATTTTAAATCAGCGATATCTCCCTCATTCGGACTCCGATTCGACTGATTTTTTTTTTGAAATTGGGTAATTTTTCTCAAAAAATTCAGATCTACAATTAGATTTTGTAGATCTTGCACCAGAACGTTGAGATCTGCGCCGCAAACTCGCTGCCCTAAAAATTGTCTACAACCCCACTGATTTTTAAATCAGCGATATCTCCTTTATCCGGACTCCGATTCAACCGATTTTTTTTTTTTGAAATTGGCTATTTTTTCACAAGGAATACAGATCTGCAATTAGAGTCTGCAGATCTTGCACCAAAACGTACAGATCTGATCTGCAAATTCACCACCCAAAAATCCTTGCAAAAACTAAAAAAAAATTTCTCCACGGTTTGCCCAAGAAAGTGCTCTGATACCACTTGTTGTAGATCTAACCCAAGAATATTATAGATAATGCAAACAAACCCATAAACAATAAGATAGAAATGATTCACTTTATTGATCAAACCCTTAAGGTAGGGCAACACCATACATTCACTCCTTAAGGAAGGAGAACACTCCACAAGCCATATGCCTGTTCATACAATAATACTTCACTTCATATCCTCCATGTGGAGTCTCTAGCCTTTATATAGGCCTCATACATACAATACCATGTATCATTACCATGGTTCCCTCATACCATCAAACTAATACCATGGGCCCATTACATTATTATTAACTACTTGTGGTCCCTTACATGACATGGGTTAACCACCTTATTTATTACTATGGCCCATCCCATTATTACATTATTACCTTGGGTACCTCCCTTGGTACCCCATATTATCCCCCCTAGGTATATAACACTTCAGAAAGACTTCTAACTTGAATTTCTCCAACTAATTAATTTAAAATAAATTAATTAATTATTTCCAAGTAGCTGTTAAGACTAAATTCGATTTTAATTCACAATTTAATTCAAGGACAAATTAAATTGGAATATTCTTGTTGCCATATTTCAACACTGAATTCTAGCTCAAATCGTATCTAGAAAGCTTTGTAAAGTGACAGCTAAAGGACCCCACTCCTTTGCTTGTAAACTTTTTTTGTATTTTTGGAATAAAATTCGAAGTCTTTTATCTTCAAGCTTCATGCTCCTTGCATCATGATGAGATCGTAATCTTCCAAACTTTCCAAACTTCTTCTTCGATTTGGCAACAAATGATTGAGAATTTTCATTACTGGGTTAAGTATCATCTTTAGCCTTCAACCTTGTTTCTTATAGAACACATAGAGCCTAGAGTTCTTCAAAATATAGAGTATATTTTCTTGCATAGATTCCACTTGCAAAACCATTCCAAGATGGAGGTAGAGCATTGAGCACTAAAGTGATTAACTCATAATCATATATGATTTCTCCAAGTCCTTGAAATTAATCCTTTATTTTAGATATTTTCAAAAAATTATGAGGCCACATCTTTGTCTTTTGGAATTCTTGTTCCATAAAGTTGATTCCTTAGAGATATTTTTGACCGATAGTATTGGCATAATATACTTGGACCAATTTATAATATACTTCTTTGGATGTAGACAAATCTGAAATAAAAGAGATGAGATCATCATTGATAGACTCAAAGAGGATTATTTTAGGCCTAATTTCTCTCGTGTTGTACTTAGCTAGTTATTGAGCATTATTTTTGTCTAGTACTGGAACATTGCCTTCAACAAATTGCAAGCCTTCATTTTCTTTGAGAACTAGATCAATTCTCTTCTTCCAAGCTTTGTAATTAGAAGCTCCATCAAGTATGTTTCCTTCCTTACAAATAGATGTCATTTGGTTGGGAGGATTAGACATAGAGTATAGTAAAGTACTTACTTGACAAAGAAGGAGAAGATATTATAAAAGTGTCTTCAAGAATGTTGATGTTGATGAGCAAGAGTGTTGATGAATGAGCGTGAACTTGATGATATTTCCAAGAGCCTTCAATGATGTCCTTGAGAGAGATATGGTTTCTTATGAGGATGTATTCAACAGTAAGATATTCAAGCCTTGTTTGAAGAGATAACTACTTCAATAGAGTCTTCAAATATGTCAACAATTTTGTATCTTCAAGCTACCTTCCTTTCACCTTTTCTCCTTTAGCATGTTGAGAAACCAAGTGTGATGAAGATGATGTTTGATATCTCTTAACTTGATAATTACATGTGAATATTGTTGGCATTATGAGACAAATGTTGTCCTTGATGGCAAATCACACAGATGACAGATCATAGTGCAGTAGGTCAGTAGCAAAGAGTTGATGATCAGACTACAAAGAATGAAGAAAATAAGGTATACGCAGGTTCCTCTTATCAAAGTCGCGTATACACGCGAGATCATCGATCAAAAGGCGCGTATGCATATACACGCACTTTCATGCAAGGGAAGGCGTGTACATTGGGTTTTGGTCCATGGTATTAAGTCCTTGGTATTTGGACCTATGGTTTTGGACCATGGTATCTCGTCAGAAGTGTTGATCCCAAGTATTGGGTCCATGGTATTGATTTGTTATGGTTTTGGACCATGGTATTGAGTAAGGCCTAAGACTATAAAAGGAGAATAAGATCATTAGGCAAGTGCATTGAGAAAGTCTTGAATATCTAATGAAGTATGAGATTCAGTATGCAGGTTATGGGTTGAGGATGCAATTTCTTGATCTGAGCTAAGGAGGAATCTCACTGGTTGATGGAGAACAAGATCTAAGGATAGATCAGGATCAAATGGTTTGAAATGAACTATCTCTATATGGTTGATTATGCTTATTCTAGATCTGTATACTGACGCACGTAATGTTCTAAACTGGGTATAACTTAAGTTTGAAATAGTTGCAAGTCATGATTGAATATTTATAGATCTGTACGCGGGTTGGCTTTGGTGAAAGCACATATGTACGCGGGTTTGGTTCATTGTAGTAGCGTATACATTATGAAGTATGATATTTCAAGTTGCAGTTGGGTCTGATTGTTATTGCATAGTTCTGTTGTCTGCTCTGTGTTCTGGTGACTGTGTTGTTGACAGGGTTTCAGTGTTTCAGTAATTCAAAGATTGATGATGCTAGTAGTGATTGATTTTGTGCTTCAATGATATTGATGGGTCCAGTATGAAAATTGGATGAAACGCGGCCTTCAGATTAATGTGTTGTGCTTCAGGAGTATCCAGTCTAAAAATGTATGAAACGTGGTACCTGGAGGAAGAAAGAGAAGGTTGTAGCCTTCTGTAGGTCAACACCTACGTACTAGTACATCAGCTAGTACAAGAGCTAAGGGGGTGGTAGCTCCCTTCCAGTAGCAGCTAGAAAACAAGTAAAGATTGGAGCGTTTCACTAGGCCGGCACCTACGTACTAGTAAATGGATTAGCTAGTACAAGGGCTAAGGGGGTTGTAGCTCCCTTCCAGGAGAGTCTGGAGAACGAGAGAAGGTTGTAGCCTTCTACAGGTAGAAGCCTGTGTACTGGTATAAGACTGCACCAGTACAGAATATTGTAAAATGAAGTTTCTTATTAAAAGAAGATAGAGACGACTTGCAACAGGTGGTTTTCACCCACATTGGGTTTCCACCTTATATAATGGTGTTCATGTGTGCTTCTTGTGTGTGATGATCTGTTCTGTTTTACTGCACTTGCTTACTGTTCATATGGTTAATTAAGTTCTGATGCACTAACTAAAGATCAACATTTAATGGATTAACTGAATTCTGGATATACGCTAGTTGCATTAGACACAGTTGCGTATACACGCGGGTTCTATCAACTAAAGTAGCGTATATGTATCTAAGTATGGAAATGAAAAAGTTTTATTGTTGGAAATAATACTGATTCACCCCCCCCCTCCTCAGTATTATTTCCAACAATTGGTATCAAAGCAGGTCCTTTGGTAGAAGCTTGATCGCTTGAAGGATATATGTAGATCAATGGGAAAGAATCTTAAGAAAAAAGTGCCTAAGAAGAAGAAGACATCTGAGAAGAACTATGACAGTGGGAGCATCAATTGGGGATTATGTGGAAGAAGCACTTCAGATTCAGAGTCACTTCAGAATGAAGATGAACAAGATCTATCAGGTATGAATTTGTTATCCTCTGGTGATACATTTATCCATCCATGTGAAGATGATTAAAGTGATAGCGAAACAACTGAATTTGTTCTTATGGGTGAGCAAGAAAGATATCAAATAGAGGCAGAATTTAAAAGGCTTACAGAAGAAGAAGCTACCAAACTAAAAGTTCAACTAGATGAAGAAAACAAGGTAAGGAAGGTAGTCAAGGACAAGGTAGTTCAATGTCAAAAGTTGCAGGATGAAGTGACATCATTAAGAAATGAAGTCAATGAAAGAAGCACAACAATCAAGAAACTCAGAGATAGATCCAGTTATTATGAAAGGCTTGAAGCTACGATCCTCTCGCTAAAGGAAGATCTTGAAGAATCAAAGAAGCAAAATAAAGAACTTCTCCAAGCTCTTGAAAAACAAGAAAACGAATTTCTTGAACTAAGACATCAATTAGAAGAAGGAAGAAAAGCTAAAGAAAACATGAAGAAGCAATATCATGAAAAGGAGGAGCAACATCAGGTTGAGGTAAATATTATTAAAGATAACTTAGAAGAAAAGGATAAGCTCTTACGATTTCAAGATAGTACTAAGATCTTGGATGATATTCTTAGTAGTCAAAGGTCTCCTGCTATCAAAACTGGCCTTGGTTTTTATGAATTTGTTGAAGATGAATCTAGCTCACAAGGAGAGGCAAGGAATACTAATGTAAAATCTAAAATAATCAACAAGGAGATGAGAGGTCAACCCCATCAACACCCAAGGAAAGAAATTCTTCAAAGAAAATCTTTTACTCCTCCGACGAATAATGTTGAATGTTATGTATGTCATAATCTTGGACATGTTGCAGCCAGATGCAGAAGAAGAGTGGTTCAAGACTGTCATACAGAAAGATCATCACATTCCAGGTACTTTAATGGATATTGTTTTTCTTGCAATATGTTTGGTCATAAAGCTGCTGATTGCTACAGGAGGAATATGAAACATATGAGATGTTATGCATGTAACAAGCTTGGACATATAGCAAAGAAATGCAACAACAAGGTACGGGCACCACACCAAAAGGAGAAAACATCATCACACTTGAATATATGGAAGAAGAAGGAAGTACAGTTAGAAAGATGTGGCACAGCACCATATACAGACATAACAGACTCAAGGGGAGCTGAAAGTGTAAAACTTCAGTGTCATGAATCTCATATGCAAGTTTCATAAAGGGAAATCGCATATATATGCGAGTTAGACAGTGCACAGTCGCGTATATGTCAGTCTGAGGAAAAGCAGAAGGGATAGGCTCAGAAAGAGGGTCTGATATGATTCAGTCCAATATTTGCTCTATTTGATAATGGTTACAATCTGCTAATGATGTGTGGAAATGTCTTGATACTCATAATATGTTTAGAAGTGTTTTTGATCCTAACTTGATGATGATGATGTCGTGATACTTCTTGTTGATATATGCATGATCAGATCTGACAGTAAACAGATGGCACAGGTTCAGGGGGAGCATATGCTTTTAATAATGCATTGTTGCATTATGGTTAGTAGTCCTTGGTAATGATGCTTATATGGCTAAATGATATATCTTGCTATTATTTGGTTATGAGTTGTCCATGACAAATTCTCATATGATTCTTGGGGTTACATAGTTGATGTTCAGATCAGATTTGTGGTTGATTCTCTGATGATGCATATATGGTGTTTACATGGTTTCCTATAATTCTTGGTGCTCATGTGGATGAGGATTGTTGTTGTTGATGATATCAAGAAGTCTTGTCTTGAGCTCTAGATACATAGTGCTATATACAATATGCTGGATACATGGAGTTGCATTGTTGGAGATATGATATGATGATAGGTTGATACTCACATATGTTGATTGATTATTATCAGATAGGGGATATTCCCGTGTAATGTTACATGGATGGTCATGCAGATCTTGATGATGAGATGACTATGGTGTTTTACACATATGGGAATGATTTTATGATGATGTTCAAAAGGATGAGTTGATATCTATATGCAAACATACCTTGTTACAGGACATTTACAGGTTGTTGATCTGGAAGTGGTTGTACGCAAGTTTTATGAAGAACATCCGCGTATATACACCTGTTTTTGTGGATACAGTCGCGTATATGTTGGTTTGATTTCAGGTGGAATAGGTGCAGAAGGAGAACATGGTAGTTGATCTGAATGATGATTGACAGATGCTGTTGATGACTCTCATAGAATTATTTTAAATATTTCGTCTCTATGTCATGTATATATTTTCTTATCAAGGTCATGTAACGGCCTACGTTGGGTTCCCCACTATGCCTGGGATGAATAATGTAATGTACTTATTTGTCATATGTAAACTTCTGGTATCCCCACTTGGTTGGGTAGATGAGTCAATTCTGGTATATCCCCACTTGGTTGGGAGATGGATGTATGTATGAGTCTTTGGTGCTAGGAAGGTCACTTATGATGTATAGAGTCATGTTCTTTCTTGTAGAACATCTTTTTGCAGACCTTGCTTACAGTCAGGGGGAGCATGAACAACACACTTCAGCAAGAGCAGAGCTTTCAGCATGTACTCAGAGGGAGCATGGACAGATTGGTACACCTTGGCATATACAAAGGGGGAGCACATTCAGAGATTTCAGCAGGTACTCAGGGGGAGTATGGATAGCAGAATGTTTATCAAGGAAAGAGAATATCTTGGTCCGCCCTTTGCCCTTGATGTCAAAGGGGGAGAGTGATTTGGTGTTGTTGCCATCAAGTCCAAAGGGGGAGATTGTTGGCATTATGATGCATGTGTTGTACTTGATGGCAACCCACTCGTAGAAGAACATCTCACTTATTTATAACTAGATGAATCTACAGAAGAGATATCAGATGTGACTAAATGCATGGGATGCAGGATAGCTCAAAGGAATTAGATGACAGTTTTCAGTAATGACAAGTTAAGCTTTGCCATCAAGTCCAAAGGGGGAGATTGTTGGCATTATGAGACAAGTGTTGTCCTTGATGGCAAATCACACAGATGACAGATCATAGTGCAGCAGGTCAGTAGCAAAGAGTTGATGATCAGACTACAAAGAATGAAGAAAATAAGGTATACGCAGGTTCCTCTTATCAAAGTCGCGTATACACGTGAGATCATCGATCAAAAGGCGTGTATGCGTATACACGCACTTTCATGCAAGGGAAAACGCGTACATTAGGTTTTGGTCCATGGTATTAAGTCCTTGGTATTTGGACCTATGGTTTTGGACCATGGTATCTTGTCAGAAGTGTTGATCCCAAGTATTGGGTCCATGGTATTGATTTGTTATGGTTTTGGACCATGGTATTGAGTAAGGCCTAAGACTATAAAAGGAGAAGAAGATCATTAGGCAATTGCATTGAGAAAGTCTTGAATATCTAATGAAGTATGAGATCCAGTATGCAGGTTATGGGTTGAGGATGCAATTGCTTGATCTGAGCTAAGGAGGAATCTCACCGGTTGATGGAGAACAAGATCTAAGGATAGATCGGGATCAAATGGTTTGAAATGAACTATCTCTATATGGTTGATTATGCTTATTCTAGATCTGTATATTGACACACGTAATGTTCTGAACTAGGTATAACTTAAGTTTGAAATAGTTGCAAGTCATGATTGAATATTTATAGATCTGTACGCGGGTTGGCTTTGGTGAAAGCGCATATGTACGTGGGTTTGGTTCTTCGTAGTAGCGTATACATTATGAAGTATGATATTTCAAGTTGCAGTTGGGTCTGATTGTTATTGCAGAATTCTGTTGTCTGCTCTGTGTTCTGGTGACTGTGTTGTTGACAGGGTTTCAGTGTTTCAGTAATTCAAAGATTGATGATGCTAGTAGTGATTGATTTTGTGCTTCAATGATATTGATGGGTCCAGTATGAAAATTGGATAAAACGTGGCCTTCAGATTAATGTGTTGTGCTTCAGGAGTATCCAGTCTGAAAATGTATGAAACGTGGTACCTGGAGGAAGAAAGAGAAGGTTGTAGCCTTATGTAGGTCAACACCTACGTACTAGTACATCAGATAGTACAAGAACTAAGGGGGTGGTAGCTCCCTTCCAGTAGCAGCTGGGAAACGAGTAAATATTGGAGCGTTTCAGTAGGCCGGCACCTACGTACTAGTAAATGGATTGGCTAGTACAAGAGCTAAGGGGGTTGTAGCTCCCTTCCAGGAGAGTCTGGAGAACGAGAGAAGGTTGTAGCCTTCTGCAGGTAGAAGCCTGTGTACTGGTATAAGACTGCACCAGTACAAAATATTGTAAAATGAAGTTTCTTATTAAAAGAAGATAGAGACGACTTGCAGCAGGTGGTTTCCACCTTATATCATGGTGTTCATGTGTGCTTCTTGTGTGTGATGATCTGTTCTGTTTTACTGCACTTGCTTACTGTTCATATGGTTAATTAAGTTCTGATGCACTAACTAAAGATCAACATTTAATGGATTAACTGAATTCTGGATATACGCTAGTTGCATTAGACACAGTTGCGTATACACGCGGGTTCTATCAACTAAAGTAGCGTATATGTATCTAAGCATGGAAATGAAAAAGTTTTATTGATTTGATAATACTGATTCACCCCCCCCCCCCCCTCTCAGTATTATTTCCAACAATGTGTTGGCTTATTATTACTTATATTATCTTCTTCATCAAGTAATTATACAAATTCAAAATATAAAGACACAAGAGAACAAGAGACGCCAAGATTTAGGCTCCAAGCCAGGGCAAAACCCCACAAGGGGGAAACACAGGGACTTCACTAGGGGAGAAATACCATACCACATGTGATCATATTGGGGGGTATATATTGAGGAAAAATGACATAATATATTGAGCATATAATAGGGGGTAAAGGGTTTTTATATTGGCAGATATAAAAGATGGAGCTCAAAGTTAATGGAAAAATATAAAGGGGTATAAAAAATATTAATGAAAAAATGGATACCTACAATATCTAGTGAAAGTAGGAGTTTTTTACATTAGGAAGGTGTATCAAGTTTGCGTTGGTAGGGGGTTAAATAATGTGATTTTTAGAGACATTTTCCAATATGTAGTCAAAGTAATGATATTGTTTAGTATGCCACAAATGCACATGACATGTTAGAGGTTCATTGAGAGCAGACCCGGTGGGGGAAACCCAAACAATCCTTCTCTTATATAATCAAATCAAAATGAGATATCCAAGACCCAAGATCAAGAACAAGACAACCACAATGATCCCAATTCATCCCTCCTCCAAGTCACCTCCAACAAGTCAAAGTCAACAAAAGTCAATGCAAGTCAATTTCTCTGAAATCTAGTCAAAATCACATAATTTTCGGATCTATAATGGAGACTAAATTCAGGCCTTGTAGTAGCCTCAGAAAATTGCAAAAATCTTGCGTGTGTGAACATAATTAGGGAAAAAAAAATCTCTCTCTTTTGACTTTGATCTCTCTCCTTTGACTTTGTTGTCTTATCTTCTTGTTTTTGGCCCAAAAATCGATGTGTTATGTTGATGAGTGAATGTGTCTTCAAGAGGTTGAGTTTATGCATATATATACTTGTCCAGTAAGGTCGAATAGTTGCATCTAAAGCTGACTTTTCCGAGGAGGGCTGACTTGGTCCTTTGTTAATAAAATAATAATAAATATGTCCATCATAAAAATTTCATTTTATTACATTATGGAGACTCACACTAGTTACATTTTTCAACACTTTGTAGAAAGGTTTTGAATGAAAATTATGCCAATTTAAGCATAGAGGCATGTTAAGACATTCCCCCTCATTTAGTGAAAATATTATAGTTTTCCCCTATATGTTTGGTGGGTGAGTCATTCAATCCATGAAATAAGTGAGTATGTCCAAATGTAGTTTTCATGTTTTTACTTGGTAAACAATTTGTGTGGAATTTATCTCTATGACATAAACTTTTATTTTTGTTGTTTTTTGGCAACCTACTTCATTAATGGAAATATATTCCTATTAATATTTTAAGACTTATGATGAGTCTTCTCCACTTTGCAAATGTATGCTAACTCTAAAGCTTACCAGATAACCCATGGGAGAGTAAATACTTCCCGATACAATTTTTCATACCGAAAACACACATAGCTAGAAAATATATTAAACATAGATGGTGCAATTTACATAACCTGGAATTCGGGTACAAATTGGTTAATGCAAAAAGGCCCTTTGAAGTTTCCACTCCCTAAGCAATAACTTGAATTATTGGAAAATTCAGTATATAAAAGTCCATGGCTGATAAATAATATTGTTGGGTGTGTGTTATATTCTTTCCACAACTAGCCCCATGCGCAAGGGGGTTATGGGGGGGCAATAGCCCCCCTTGTTTGTTGCACCGGACATGGACAGGGGGTGGTATCACCCCTCTAAGGGATTAGAGGCAACACCGCGGGGAAATTTTTTTTGGACCCTATATTAGGTGGATGGACCTTCCTATGGTTTTGTGCGTGGTTTTTGCACATGGGTTTGGGCTTTATGGTTTTGTGCCCATGGTATTTTGTAGATCCGATCATGGAAACTATGATTATGATCTAATCCAAGGTTAATGGGTTGGGATTTATGGATGCTTCGGAATGTATATATATGTATTGTAACATTGAAAGGACTATAATGAAAAATCAATCTGGTAGTCCTGATTTTGGGATCCAGGGGAAAATATCTGTGTATATATGTTTTATGTTTTATGCTCTCACCATTGTTTATTTTCTATTTTTGGAAATCGTATGCAAGTAATTTTTGTACGGGATTAAAGCCTACATTTGGCATCAGATTTGTTTTGGCTTCAAGGGGACGCCTTTGCTACTGAGGGGTTTTGCTCAGGCCTGTGGTAGACCCTATTCAGTGGGAGATCCGTGGGATCGATTCTTGTGGTGAAAGAAGATGGGGAGCAGTGGAAAGATAAAGACCAATAAATTTAGTGGTCATATTTTTGTGTTGTGGAAACTCAAGATGGAGGATCTGCTGGTGGGTAAAGATTAGTGGATCGTGGTATATTTCGATACTAAACCAACGACAATGTCAACTAAAGACTGGGTGAAGTTCGATCAGAAGGAAAAGAGAACAATACAGTTGTGTATCTCAAATTTAGTATTTTTGAATGTATCAGGGAAGCTTCAGTTAAGACTTTGTGAGGCAAGTTAGGGACTTTGTACTAATCTAGGTCTCTGGTGAATAAATTGTTCCTATGGAAAAATCTATATAACCTAAGGATGAAGGATGGAGACTCGGTGACAGAGCATATTAACACCTTTAATATTGTGGTAAGCCAGTTTTTATATGTTGATATAAAAATTACAGATGAAGATAAGTGCATTAGTTTGTTGTGTTCTCTACCAGATTCACGAGAT
The DNA here is from genome assembly GCA_031772625.1 of Pinus tabuliformis. Taxonomy (NCBI): domain Eukaryota; kingdom Viridiplantae; phylum Streptophyta; class Pinopsida; order Pinales; family Pinaceae; genus Pinus; species Pinus tabuliformis. Next base: position 198,288,864 of record CM062816.1, read on the forward strand.
AGTCTGGTTGTTGCAATAGGTAGCAATTTGAATGCCTTGCAGTTTGATGAAATAGTATCATCCTTGTTGTCAGAGGAGATGAGATAGAAAAATATGGAGGGCCAAAATGGTGATGCCTTGTCTGTATGAGGGCGGTCCCAGAATAGAAACAAAAATAAATCCTCGAGTGGGGGATCTAAATCTAGAGGGAGATCTAAATCTCCAGGAAAACCTGTAAAGCTGTGTTGGAAATACGGAAAGGAAGGGCACTTCAAAAAGGACTGTAGATCTAATATCTTGAGAAAGGAAAGGGATCTGATGATGCTCCTTCTACAGAGGCAAAAACCACCTCAGATGAAGGTGGGGATGTGCACTTGGCTTCTTCTTCAAGTACACATGTAGATCATGAGGCATAGTTGAATGAATTAGGTGCATCATTTCACTTCACTCCCCACAGGGAGTGGTTCTGCGAGTATGATAAATATGATGGTGGTGATGTATTCTTATGGGATGACAGGAAGGCTAGAATCATCGATCATGGAAAGGTCAAGTTGAGGTTGCAAGGTGGAAGGATTACAACACTTCCTAGTGTTCTACATATTCCTGCATTGGCCAGAAATATGATTTTGTAAGCAAGCTAGATGATGCAACTATAAAAACGGTGTTCAAGAAAGATACTTGTAAGATGGTTTGGGGAGCACTGGTATTGATACAGGGAGTTTGGATTGGAACTCTATACAAGATTTAGGGTAGAGATATTATTGATGGGTGCAACAGTTCTGTGGTTACTCAAAGTGGAGTAGAAATTCTAGTGGTCTCTAGAGAAAAGACCATGCTATGGCATCAAAGGCTTGGACATATTGGAGAGAAGGGCCTTCGAATACTTTACGATAGTTGTATGTTATAAGGTATGTCTAATTTCTTTTTGGATTTTTATTTCTGTGAAATTTTGTATATGGGAAGCAAAATCGGGTGAGTTTCCCCTCTCGTGCTAAGAGGGAAAAACGGATATTAGAGCTTGTGCACAGTGATGTGTTTGGACCTGTGTCGGTTCCATCATTGGGTAAGTTTCTGTATTATGTATCATTTATAGATGACTTCTCAAGGAATACATGGATATATTTCCTGAGGAAGAAATATGAAGTATTTGACAAGTTTAAAGAATTTAAGGCTCTGGTGGAAAACCAGATAGAGAAGAAGATAAAGGTGTTGAGGACAGATAATGGTGGGGAGTTTTATAAGAAGGAATTTGAAGAGTTATGTAAGAAGTGTGGTATAGCACGAAAGAAGACTACTCCATACACACCTCAGTAAAATGGACTTGTAGAAAGAATGAATAGGATGTTGATGGAAAAGGCAAGAATCATGCTCAGTGGTGCTGGGTTAGGACAAGAATTTTGGGCAAAGGTGGTGGAGACTACATGTTACCTACTCAACAGATCACCTTAATTACTGTTGAAGGATAAGACTCCACAAGATGTATGCACTGGTAATAAATGCTCTCTTTCACATCTGAGGGTATTTGGGTGTGATGCATATGTACATGTTCCAAAGGAGAAAAGAACCAACTTAGATAGTAAATTTGAAAGGTGCATCTTCATTGGGTATAAGGATGGTTTAAAAGGTTATAAGCTTTGAAACCTAGAAACAAGGAAGGTTGTGTATAGTTGCGTTGTAGTGTTTAGAGAGGTGAAATATGTTATTAAACATGAAGTCATACCAAATAAACCTGAGAAGATAGAGTTTGAGCTAAAGGAGGAGGAATCAGACTCTGCAGCAGAAGAGGAATAAAAATATGAAGAGCCACAAAATCCAGCTGTGAGAAGATCATTTCGAGAAAGAAGGAAGCCAAAAAGGTATAGTCTAACTCCTTCTTGTTCAAATTTTTCTTTATATATTACTGATGATGATCCCAGAACTGTAAGGGAAGCAGTAGATTCAGAGGATGACAAACTCTAGAAAGAGGCCATGGTTGATGAAATGGAATCTTTGCACAAAATTGAGGCTTGGGATCTGGTGGAGTTACCGGCTGGAAGGAAACCCATTGGAAGAAAATGGGTGTTTAAGAAGAATATGAATGCAAAAAGCAAGGTGGAGAAATACAAAGCTCAATTAGTAGAAAAAGGTTATTCCTAAGTGTCGGGAATTGCTTTTGGTGATATCTCTTCTCATGTTGCCAAGGTATCTTCTATTAGATTACTTTTATCTGTTGTTGTTTCTTTTGATTTTGAGATAGAACAGATGGATGTGAAGACAACATTTCTTCATGACGATCTGGAAGAAGAGATCTACATGGAGCAACCTGAAGGCTCGGCGATGAAGGGTTAGAAAGAACTAGTATGCAGGTTAAAAAAAGTCTTTGTATGGGTTAAAACAGGAATCAAGGATGTGGTATCAGAAATTTGATACATATAAATGGGGACTGAGATTCACCTGAAGCAAAGTAGATCATTGTGTGTATTTTAAATTAGTTGGTGACCATGTTATTTATTTGGTCTTATATGTGGATGATATGTTGTTTTTTTTTTAGGCTGCGGTTCACGGACACCCTGGTCAACGGGTGGCACTACGTACACAGAAAAATCTGGGCTGATTGACCCCGAAGGGAATCTAGCCCCGTGGCCCAATAGCAAGGCCTGACCCCAAGGGCTTTGGGGAGATTGGACCCTGTGACCTCCCAATGGCAAGGCACTGATTTTGACCAATTAAGCTAACCCTTGGGGCTGTGGATGATATGTTGTTGATTGGAAATAACAAAGAAATTATCCAGGAATTGAAGGCCCAATTTTCCTCCAAATTCGACATGAAAGACCTTGGTGCTGCAAACTATATTTTTGGCAAAGAGGAAGCTTTGGTTAAACTAGAGGAAGTATGTCGAGATAATACTACAGAGGTTTAATATGTAGGATAGTAAACCAATGAACGTTCCTATTCCTGTAGGTGTAACTTTATCTGTTGAACAATGTCCCAAGACACAAGAAGAGGAAGATGACATGTCCCATGTTCCATATGCATGTGTAGTTGGTAGCCTGATGTATGCAATAGTATGTACTAGACTAGACATTGCACATGCAGTGGGAGTATTGAGTAGGTTGTTGTCAAAACCAAGGAAGGATCATTAGACACCAGTGAAGTGAGTTTTCAGGTCTTTGTGTGGCACTAGTGATTATGGTTTATGCTACCAAGGAAGAACATGATTGGATAGAATTTTAGAAATCCGTGGCTTTGTTGATGAAGACTGGGATGGAGATATAGATCAGAGAAGATCTATAAGTGGGAATGTGTTTAACCTATTTGGAGGTGCGTTCAGTTGGATGATTAAGAGAGTCTGCAATGGCACATTCAACTACAGAGACAGAATATATGGCAGCCACTCATGAAAGCAAGGAAGCACCTTGATTGTAGATATTGTGTTCAAGTATGGGGTTAGTACAACGAGCTATAAGGATAGAATTTGACAACGAAAGTGCAGTTTTCTTAGAAAAGAACCCTACTTATCATTAAAAGACAAAGCACATTGATGTTCAGTATCACTTTGTAAGGGATATGGTTGAGGACAAAAATGTGTTTCTAGTAAAGGTGGACACTTTGAAGAATATTGCAGATGCATTGACAAATTCTGTGAGCACTGAGAAGTTCTCTTGTTGTAGAGAAACAATGGGCGTTGCAGGGTTGGACCAATGACTAAGCTCTTTTGTGGAAAGAAAACAACAAGTGGGAGAATGTTGGGTTGGTGTTATATTCTTTCCATGAATAGCCCCCCTTGTTTGTTGTGTTGGGCACAGCAAGGGGGTCACCAGGGGGGTGGCAACCCCCCTGTCGGGGGGCTTGAGGGGGGCAGTAGCCCCCCTTTACAGGGTCCGGGGTAGCAACCCAGGGAAAAGAAAATTTGGACCCTATATTAGGTGGGCAGACCTACTTTGTGTGTGGTTTTCGCACATGGTTTTGGGCATGATGGTTTTTTTCCCATGGTATTTTGTAGATATGGTCAAGGGAACTACGGTTATGATCTAATCCAGGGTTAATGGATTGGGGTTTATGGATTCTTAGGCATGTATATATATGTATTGTAACATTGAAAGGAATATAATGAAAAATAAATCTAGTAGTCCTGGTTTTGGTATTCAGGGGAAAACCTCTGTGCATATTTGTTTTATGTTTTATGCAATCACCATTGTTTATTTTATATTTTTAGAATTCGTATGAAGGTAATTTTTGTATGGGGTTAAAACCTACAAATATGGGGTAAGCAAATGGGGGGTATTCAATGTTAGTGAAAAGTGTTATGAGAGTTCTTTGCACTTCAACATCGGGAAAGTAGAGAAGAGATTTTAAAACATTATTTGTTGTGGGAAGTGTATATTAAAATTTTTGATTTATATATATTACATAATTTGTAAAGGCGTTGTCTAACGAGGTCACAATTTTGCCATGAATTTCTCGCCGGAATCGGGAAAGAAATTATTCAAGAAATCTAATTGTGGGGGTGTTTAAATTATTTTTTTATGGCGAAAATGGATTCAACACCATCAAGGACCCCTAGGCACTGAAAATCCTGAAGCTTGACAACCATAACCTGGATTTTCAAAAATTTCCATTGGATTTTCTCAAAATCATGTTGGAATTTCTATTATTTTGGGCAAAAATATGGTCTGACTATGCATTTTGTAAATAATAAAATTTATGATGGATGGACACAAAAAAAAATAGTGAAAAGGAGTTCATAGCACTTGCAACATTGGGAAAGTAAAATTAAAGGGGAGGAGACATTAAAATCTTGTTTGTTTTGGGAAATGGTCCAAATTTTTTGACTTGCACATATTACATAATTTGTAAATAATAAAGGTTATGATGAATGGGTCGATGCGTGTGAAAAGATAGCACAATAACTTACCGAAAACATGGCTTGACATCATTGCTTTCGGTAAAAAGGTAAGATATTCCTTGGTAAAAGGTTTATGTAATAAATATAAATACTTTATGTTATAATTCCATGTTAATAAACATAAAAGTAATCTAAGTAGGGATTGAGGAAATGACATGGCATGGCTAGGTGGTCCTAGTGCCAATAAGGCACACCCTTAAGGATACATGTGGAATTGGTTTCTATGTCATCTGCCACATGTTATATGTATGAACATGTTGATGTTGCAATGACGTGAGAAGCTTCTAGGGGGCATATCTGAGTGTCCTAGACCCAAATGGTATGAACCTTACATCGTCAGAAATATATCAATGAGTAGAAGATGATGGAGGCCTTAGAAGTGGGATTTGAAGTGAGAAAAAGAAGCAAACATTTATAAAACCACATCCTTAAGATGACTTAGGGGATTGGGTGCATTACATAAGTCGTTCCTTTGAGAGAAAAATATATTTTTTTTCCTCTACATTTCACTCATATGAAAGACCCTAGCAATGAAAGCACATAACATTTTTAACAAAATACTCATCATCTTCTAGATATTTTTGTAAATTCTCTTTGTAAGGAGTAATTATGGAAGCAACAATAAGTGAACTCTTTACTCTTTCCCATTACTACAAGTTATAACAAGTCTTTTGTTAACATTTTTAGCATATAATATCTACCAATAGACTTGATGCTCCTTTCATTTTTTCGTTTGGTTAAGAATATTCTTCAATGGTTATCAATGTATTTAATGATTGAACAAACAATGATCACAAACATAAAGTAGCTACCAATTCATTAATTATTTTCTTTATTTAATGATTCCCCTTTATTGTTCATTAATGGAATAATCAAGAGCATCCTTTGTTGCTTGGTGAAACTTTATAATCTGTGAAGCTTTGATTTCCCCAATGTTCCTGTCAAAATTCTACTACTCCACTTTCTTATTCTTTACATTGACCTTTCCAGTTTGTAATTTCTTTAGATGGCTATCAAATTCAACATTGTGAGATGTCAAAGAGCCGTCTTAAATAATAATAGGTCTTCAGTAGTGAATTCTTTAGCAGGCATTATATTTTCCAGTATTTGTATTTTAGCTCAACTAGATACTTCAATGATAGCATCAATCTCCATATTATGTAAGTCGATTTGTTCTTCTTGGGATTCTTTAGTAGTTTTTCCTTTTTCTTTCCTCTTTCTCCTTGAACCAACAGAAACAATATGATATATTTTAGTCAACCTTCTTGATGGAAATTCATCTCCTCTACTACCAACACTTTCTATGGTAGTCCTCTTTTCTTAATATGTATTCTTTTCCCTAACTTCTAAAAATTGAAGAGATCTTACAAGAATTATTGGAGAATTATGGTTAATATTGGTTCTAGGTTGTCCTCGTTTCCTTTTTTTTCATTTGTACTAATCAAAGTATTAATATAATCATGGACAAGGTTATAATCATGTTCGTCTTCTTCTAAACTCTGATTGTCCCTAGCTCATTCTTCTAAATGCTTATTAAAACTTAAATAACACCTAATGGAAGTCATATATGTAGAGAATATTCCATGTGGGTCAAAAAATTTGCAAGTGTAGACTTACCTCATTTTGAAAGTGTCAAAATATGAAGCAATTTCATCTAAATGGACAATATATTTCACTTTGAATCCTTTTATTTTGAAAGGAGTAGGAATTAACTATTTTTTCCTCTTTTGATTGATGAAACATTATGCCCAATATTTATTCTTTCGTCAAACTTCAATAGTGAATAGTTTATCAAAAATATAATGAAGAAGCATAGGATTTCCTTCAAAATTAAAGTGTCTAATGTAAGAAAACTTTTCTTGGCATCAAAAAATTCCCTGACCTAAAAGAAAATCTTGAGCTTCATCATAGAGTCTGCCTGTATCAGGACCCAAATCCATCTTCTTATATTTTGTAACAAAAGAATTTTGAACTGGATAAAAGTGAAAGGGAGCCTTATGCTTCCAAAATACTAGATACTAGAATTAACATGTTTTTCACTTATATTCATGTGTTGAGAAACAATAGGTATTTAAAGATATTTAAATAGCCCAAAGCATAGATCAAAAAGGAAATCATGAAAAACCTCATTGTACTTTCAAAATTCCCTAATTGGTTGGAAATCTCATTGGAGATAATACTAGCCTAGTCTAATATAACTCCCTCATTTAATAAATAGTGGATAATGTAAAGAACATATCTAGGTACATGTCCATTAGAATCCTCACCAACATTTGTTTACAGAAGCCATGCAAATTCTTTGTAGCGTTCAACCAATGTACTTACTTGAATTTGAGCAACATTTATTAATGAAGAAATTAAACAATTAACCTCTATTGTCAAAGATATAGGATAAAAGGAGTTTAATGTAAGAAAGCTATAAATAGAGCTCAAGAAAAGGTCCTCTCTAGGGGTACCTAATAAAAAAGGAAAGAAAATTGTGGGAAAGTGTACCTCCCATTCATTCAAGGGGTTATAGATAAAATTGCTAAAATTTTAAGAAAGAAGGACATAAACACTCAATTTACAACATGTGGAAAAATTAGACAGAAAATGAGGTCAGTTAAGGATAACATAGATCACCAACAGCTTAAAGGTGTGTATAAGATTGATTGTTCATGCGGCAAGAGTTATATTGGGGAAACGGGACGATCTTTGAAAACAAGACTTAAATAGCACAGAGCTGATATTAAGAATAAGAGATCCCGTACATCAACCCTTCTGGAACACTCTTCCAAAACCAAGCATCATGTGTGTTTGGAGGACACCAGAATTATTGCAAGAGAGGATCATTATCAAATGAGGAAAATCAAAGAGGCTATCGAAATTATGAAGTTTCCTCATAATCTCAACAGGGACAATGGAAATGAGATTAGTGGAAACTGGCTACCCCTGATTAGACATATCAATCCCTCCAGATCTTTCGAGGTGTAGTATCTCTGGTATCTTCCTCCCCGTCCTCATTCCCTTAATTATTAGCATCTGTCTTAGTGTAAAAAAAAAAGAGTCTAGTAACAATAGATTATAACATTAGCATTATATATAAAAATTAAAAATTAATTACTATTATTATTATTATATATATATATATATATATATAGATATAATTTATTTCTTTGCTAGTTAGGTACTTAGGGTTATATTATATATCAATAAAATAATATTATTTATTATAAAATCTTAATAATAAATAATTATTTTAAGATACTATAGATGAGTATTAACTAATAAATTGAGTAACTAATATAATAAAAATTATAAATTTATTTCTTTGTTAATTAGGTACTTAGGGCTTAAAATGAATATATAAATTATAAAATTAAAATCTTAATCATATCAAAATCATTCATTACCTAGGTAGGTATTTAATGGATTAATCAATTAAAAAGAAATAAATTAGACTTCTATTTTATATCTATCTATCTATATATATATAATTTAGTAATCCATATTAGGTTAAAATAAAAATTTGAAATTAAATTAAAATAAACTAATTATAATTAAGTAGGTTACAAAAGTAATAGAAAGAAAATTAAAATAAAATTTATATACTAAATAAATATTAGAAACTAATTATACAAAAAATTAAAAACAAATTATAACAAAATAAACGTATTACTTTATCAAATAAACTTATCCTATTTATTAATTTGTTACCTCATTAGAATTAATTAGTTATTAGGTTAAATTAAAAATAAAAATAATAACGAATTTAATTAAATTAAAATTAAAATAAAATAAATCAAAATTAAATTATTTTAAAATAATAAAAATAATGGAACATTGAATAGTATATGTAGTTTATTCTTTAAATTAGTCAGCTTCCTCTTGAATTAAATTAGTCGGCTTCTACTTGAATATATCATACTTGAAGTTTATTTATCTGTTTTGGTCGGAAGATTCTTCTCTCAATCAATCTATGATTCATAATCTATCATTTTATGTCCTGATGATGGACCCCCTTTAGGGTTCGAAACGTTGACATATTGAACATAAGACTGTGGATAATCCAGATCATACTTTTCCAAGAGAAGGCTCATTTAGGAAACTTCTTAGAAGTTCATTACATCATCCTCGACTCTTCATGAATTTGTTTGCTTCACAAATTTTGAAAGATTTGTGTGGAGTGGGTAGTCATATGTTATGCAACCAATCATAAAATAGAAGAAAGATAAATCAACTACTTAAAAATTAGCCTGGTCAAGGGGGAAACCTCCTTTACATTACATAAATGAACAATTCTTGGATGATAGAAATGACAAGACCTACTTTCTATATATAGAAGTCTAAGGGGTCAAAATATAATGAGAGCCTACATAACAATAATAATGTAAGGGCACAATAGTAACAATAGTGGGATTCTATGGGGCACAATAATAACAATATTGGGACTACATGAGCACAACAATAACAATAAGGGGGGGACACTAACAATAACAATAAGGGGCTACACTAGTAGTATAGGGACCTAACATGCCCCTCTCCTTAAAAAAGATGTTGTCCTCAACGCTTAAATAGTTATGGATGCTTTTGTATAAAATTCTCATCCTCCCATGTGGAATATTTAGTGGGTAAGTTCTTCCACTTGATGAGATACTCTGAAATTGATCGTTTTTGTAGTTATTGAGTTCTTGTTTCCATGACTACTTCAGGTTCCAATATGATTTTTCCTTCCTCGTCAAGTTCTGACAATATTTTTTAAACTCGGAGCTTGTCACCTATAACCTTCTTTAAGCATGTAACATGGAAAACTGGGTGCACTCGAGAAGATGCAAGAAGCTCCAATTTGTATTCCATAGTACTAATATTTTGCAACACCTTGTAAGGAACATATTACTTTGGTGATAATTTATTATCCTTAATAGCTTGCTTAAGGGACATTTGTTTGTATGGTTGTAGTCGTAAAAATGCCCAATCGCCTACATTAAAACTTCTTTCGTTGCGATGTTGATTTGCTTGTTGTTTCATTCGATTGTGTGCCAAAGTGAGGTTATCATTTAAGAGTTTGAGAACTTGTTGTTGATGATTGATGTGATATTCCACTGCTTGAACCTTAGAATTTTCTCTTAAGGATTATGTGATGGAAGGTGGATGATATCCATAAAGTGTCATAAACGGGTTCATTTTTGCTGCGGTATGGAAGGAAGTGTTATACCACAATTCAGCCAGAAGTAACCGCTTGACTCATTGTGTTTTTTTATTAGATACAAAGCAACGAAGATATCCTTCTAGACATTTTCTCACTATATTAGTTTTCCCATCAAATTGAGGATGATAAGATGAGCTATGATCTAATTGAGTACCTAGACAATAAAATAATTCCATCCAAAAATTTCCAGTGAAAATGGGATTTATGCCGCTTACAATAATCTTTGGGTTTCCATGTAGCTTTTGAATTCTTTCCATAAATGCAGTGGCAATTGTACTGGCTTTAAATGGATGAGATAATGCACATAAATGTGTATACATGGTAAGTTTATCAATTACCACCATGATGACACTCTCTCCTTCGGACTTGGGTAAACCTGTGATAAAATCCATTGGAACCTCCTCCCAATGTTGAATTTGAATGGATAAAGGTTGTAATAGACTCGCGTCTTAATTGTCTCAACTTTAATTTTTTGGCAAACCAAACATTTTGCCACAAACTTTTGAATATTAGATTTAAGGCCCTCCCAAAAAATTCCTTCTTGACCCTGTGATAAGTTTTTAAAAATCATGAGTGCCCTCCTAAGGGAGAGGTGTACAATTCTAAAAGAAACTTTTGTTTGAGTTGGGAATTCTTACAAAGATATAAGCAATATTTGTACCATAATGATTCATTTTTCCATCTAAATGTATCAAATGTACTAGGATCTTTCTGCAACTTTTGAATGAGCATCAACACTTCTTTGTCATTCTTACATTCATCCCTCGCTTTGGTTATCCAATCTGGTTAGATAATAGAAATGGCATAAAGAAATCCTTCCACATCCTCATCATTTCTTAAGAGTGCATCTGAAACAACATTTTTCTTCCCTTTTTTGTATATGATTTCAAAGTCATAACCCAACATCTTTGTGACCCATTTTTTTTGCTCTTTTGAAGATAATCTTTGTTCTAAAAAGTATTTAATACTATCATGATATCTTTTTAACTTGAAGTGTCTTCTCATTAGGTAAGGTCTCCATTGATTTAGTGCATGTAGTATTGCCAACATTTCCTTCTCACAAATAGGTTTGTTTAAATACTTTCCTTTGATTGGACGACTTTCAAAAGCAATGGGCCCTCCTTCTTGCATTAAAACAACACCAATTCTATTGCATGATGCATCACATTCCACAATAAAGGTTTCTATGAAGTCTAACATAACTAAGACTGGTGCTTGGCACATTGCCTCTTTAAGATGTTCAAAGGCCTTAGTTGCTTCTGGAGTCCAAGAAAATGCTTCGTTCTTCAGTAATGTTGTTAGAGGTGTTGTTATCCTCCCATAATTCTTAAAAAACTTGTGATAATACTATGTTAACCCGATAAATCCTCAAAGATTCTTTATGATTGTGGGGAGTTTCCATTCCTTAATGGAATTAATTTTGTTAGGGTCTACCTTAACACCGTCATGAGATAGAATATGACCTAGATATTCCACTTCCAATACTCCAAAGAAACACTTTTAGGTTTTTTCATATAATTGTTTCTCCTCCAATAGTTTGAGCACCTTGTCAACATGTTGAACATGATCCTCCCAAGACTTCTTGTACATTAGTATATCATAAAAAAATACTTACACAAATTTTCTAAGGAAGGGTTTGAAAATGGAATTCATCGAACCTTGAACTGTAGAAGGTGCATTGGTAAGGCCAAAAGGTATGACCAAAAATTCATAATGACCCTCATGAGTTCTAAATGTTGTTTTCATAATTTCTTCAATCCTCATTCTAATTTAATGATATCATGAACGAAGATCCAACTTGGTGAAGTAAATTGCTCCATGTAATTCATCCAACCATTCATCAATGACAGGAATGGGAAATTTATCTTTAATAGTGAGCTTATTAGGCTTCCTACAATCCAAACACATGCGCGATGATCCATCCTTATTATGCACAAATACTACTGGAGCAGAGAAAGAGCTTTGACTAGGTTGAATTATACCGGCCTCTAGCATTTCTGCAACCATATGTTCAATTTCACTCTTTTGGGCAAAGGGATATCTATAAGGCCTAATGTTTGGAGGAGAAATTATTGGAATAAAATGAATAACATGATCATGATCACGAATAGGTGGGAGGCCTTTGGGAGTCTCAAATACCTTGGAATGATTGTCCAATAATTTTTGGAGATCTCAAGAAATAGATGATTTTGATGTTTGAATCTCTAGTAATCATAATTGTGCAATTACGTCCCATTGTTCTTTCTTTATAAGCTTTGTCATGAAATTAGAGCTGATTATCTTTCCTAGTTTCCATGAGATACCCCTTAATTCAACTTCCTTTCCTTCCCAAAAAAAATTCAGGAAAATTTCTTAAAAATTAAAAGCTATCATACCCAAATATTGTAACCATTGGACTCCTAGTACAACATCAACACCACCCATTGGAATGGAAAGCATTGGAGTATTTAAAACATATTCCCCCATGGTTAGGTTGATATTATGGCACTTTCTAGATAAATTTGTAGTTCCTCCATTTGCAACCATCACTTGACACTTTGGTGCTAGATATAGGAAGCAATTCAATTTCTTTCTTATCTTAAAATGATTAAAATTATGGGTACTACCTAGATCAATCAACACTATTACCTTTTTCTTCTTGATATGTCCTCCTATCTTAAGAGTTTAAGGAGTGGTAATTTCTGCCAATGCATTACAAGATATGGTCAAATTCATTTCTTCTTTCTCTAGGATTGGTTCCTAGTGTATATCCTCTTCTTTTGACGTTTCTTGTTCCTTTTCTTCCTCCTCTTCACAATCTATGTAAAATCATTTCTTCTCAGCACACTTATGACCTTTAGTATATTTTCTATCACAACTATAACAAATCCCTTTTGCTATTTTTTCTTCCAACTTTTGTGGTGGAAACCTTGTAGGTTATGGAAGCTTAGGAGCAACAACACTTCCATATTTATAGTTGTGAGTGGTAGACTTCCTTTTTGCCATAATTTTTCTTTCAAATTTTCTTTCCACCTGAATGCCTTCTCCAATGAATCAGATTCGCAAAGGTGAACCTCATGTTGGATGTTATCCTTTAAATTCCCTATGAAAACATCAATCCTATGTTCCTTTGGAATATCATTTACCCTTATATTCAAATTTTAGAAGTCCTCAATGTGCTTTGCCATTGAACCCTTTTGTTTGAGAATTATCAATTGGCTAAAGAAGTTGTTGCTCTTTGTATCATCATAATGTTCTATCATTTACTCCATAAGAATTGGCCAAGTGACAAGTGGTTTACGAGAAAAAATCCATCAATACCATACAAACTGATTGGGTTCTAAATATAAATTTGCAATGCGTACCTTTTGTGTGTGTTGCACATTATGGACACCAAAATATTACTCCATCTATAATATCCATGTTAACGGATCCTTGCCATCAAACTTCCTCATATTGATCTTTGAAATATGGTGGGTCTTCAATCCAATGTTAGAGTCTATGAAATCATGATTAACATTTCTTTTGTTCTCATCATGAGTTTCATCTAATATCTTTTTTCCATTAGGAATCATTTCTTGTAGCAACTTTGTCAAACATTCTTTCAAACATTCCATGTCTACTTTTAAACCATCCTTCAAACCTTCCATGTCTGCTTTTAATCCATCCTTTAAACCTTTTATGTCTAATTTTAAACCATTATTCAAACCATCCATCTTAGCTTCCATTTCATTTTTGGTTACTCTTTGCGAGAGAAAAATGTGTTGCACTTGGTATCATAATTTTGATATATCATGTTGGATTTCTTCCTCTTCTTCATGTGTCATAGTAGAACTTTCTAGTTGCTTACTAGGTGTTTCCATTTTCTTTCTTTGAGAAATTTTGGAATCAAACAATGATATTTATGCTTCACTATGCCCCTCGAATCACTTCAAACTGATTTTTCAAACAAAACTTATGCAAATTTTAAAAAAAAAACATACCTTTTTCTTGCTTTGTAGGAGCTTGCTATTGAATCTGTTGTTTCTCTATAAATTCAGATCTCCAAGGTCTTAAATTTGGTCCTATGGTATCCCTCTGAATCTTCTTTCCAATGCCACAAGTCATACCAAATTTAGATTCTTCAAGATAAAGTTATGTCCAATATCCCATGATGACCTGATTATGGACTAGTTCAGTAGAGCGAACTTGTACGAAGTGTCACATGTCATTGTTTCAACCTTCGGCCCTAAAAATGATATCAACGATACTATAGTCCATGCACTTTTAGAAAAATCTTATGAAATTCAAATCCAATGTTCTTAGAAGTAGATATGATGATTTTCCCAAGGTCACCTATTTGATACGAAATTTTGGAGCATGCAAAAACCCCAACTCCTTTGGACCATATCTCCGAAAAAATAGTGAAGCAAGGAATTAAATTTTTACACAACGTTCATCCGGATTTTGGCTCCTCATGGTAAAATTTTTATCTTCTGGACCTTCAAGGAGCCACGATGACCTATTTACAGCAACAAAACCATAGAATCCAAAGCTATGATACCAAATGTTATGTAACCAACTCACAAAATAGAAGAAAAGATAAATCAACGACTTAAAAATTTGTGTCTTCAAGGGGGAAACCTCCTTTACATTACATAAATGAATTCTTGGATGATACAAATGACAAGACCTCCTTTCTATATATAGGAGTCTAACGGGTCACAATATAATCAGAGCCTACATAACAATAATAATGTAAGGGCACAACAATAACAATAGTGGGCTTCTATGGGGCACAATAATAACAATATGGGGACTACATGGGCACAACAATAACAATAAGGGGACTACACTAACAATAAAAAGAAGGGGCTACACTAGTAGTATAGGTACCTAACATCATAACACTCTTTTGAAAGGCCTTGGTGTTAGTTGGGCAAAAATATTAGCTTGCATATCACTTATTTCTTATGCTCTAGAAACAAGATGTAAACAACTTCATATTTTTGGTGACTCCCTGCCAGTTGTAAATTGGGTCAATGAGACCCAAGTGTGTCATAAAAGTTCCCTTACACATATTATGGAGGATATCTTGAGATTGAAATCTTCTTATAATCATTTCTCATGCATTCGTGTTTTCAGGGAACCAAATAGGAATTCTAACAAACTTTCTAAGGAAGGCTTACACATGTATCGAGGGGTTTGGCATGTGATCAAGGTTTCAAGGCATAGCAATATCATTTTTTTCATCGTCCCTTCATGGATGAACAACATACTTTAGCGCAAGACTAATCTTTGGATCTTCGTCCTTATTTATTGTATATATGTGTTTGGTTAATTTTGGATTTATGCACATTATATTAATATAGTATATATTAGATTAGAAATTTATTTTTATTTTTAAAATGAATGGTGCTTATATGCACAATGACCATATCATTTTGATGGGTTGTTTAGAAAACATACTTCATTGTGTTTTTGTGGACTGGATTGTAAAACTTATATGTTGTTTTCTTCTAGACACTTATGCCAGAGGTATGATCTGGGTGGATCCTAGTGAATGCACTATGGGTGTCTATGCAAAACGTGTTTTTTTTCATAAAAATATGAATGAAAATCAATTTTTTTCTAGGGGAAAAAAATTTGTACATTGTTTATATCAATGCCTTTAAGGTGAGCCATCTTTCTTTGCTTATCAAACTTTTTTTTACACCACGAAGCAATTTTTGTGAATTTAGATACTTTAGGCATGCAACATGATTTTACTATTCCAATATGCAAGCTTGGTTGGTACTTTGTTTCTCTTTTGGTAATTCAAAATAACACTTATATGCAACATACCAATGAAAGTCATGGTTCTCCTTCCAAATGTATTAAGAGTATATCCACAACAAGGTTCCTTCTTTTTATTTGCCAACTTTTATTTTGATAGACTCAAGGCACTTAGTGGTAATAAACTCTTAATGTTTACTTAATGAGAAAAGTTACATTGATCGTCACTAAATGTGTATATATATATATATATATATATATATATATAGATATATATACTAGTCAATTTAGGAAGTCTGTCAATAAAGACTACTTTTTAAATTTACCAACATAATCACATTTATTATAAGTGTCCTTCAATAATAGTAGTTACGTGATTTATTTTTAGGTTAATATGTATCATTATCAATTATGTTTCTTTTTTCACATACAATCAAATCAATTTAGTTTCGAGCCAATTGATGAATAACCAAAGTATGCCCTCATGAAGGATTTTAACAAAATAATGGAAGTTTTTTTGTAAGGAAATTTGCAGTACCTCAAAATATCAAAATTACATATTTCCATCCATCACAAGTCATCACAATACAAGAAAATACATTGATTATAGTCCTAGTCTCAAACCCCATGATTGATCATGGATTTTTCCTTTTTTCCTTTTCACTTACAGACATCAATCCATTCTGAGGAGTTCTCACGAACAAATGTAGTGTATAAATTCTCACGTAGATCACCTGATAATGCAATGTAACTAAAGAAAAATACTTGATCTACTTCTACAAACAAACTTGCGAAGCTTAATCGATTTTGAGTAGGATAAAATAGAACACATATAACAGATGAAGAAGAAATCAATCACACATGAACACATAAGAATACTCTGGGGAAAGCCTCAGCTAAAAACCCCACTATCTATATTATCATACAAGTGGAAATATCTCAGGATTACACAAAGCTTTATCTCACAAGCTATCCAGCTCTCAGTACAATCCCTCTCTGCTGCTCACAGACGGAATAGACAACACATATGCCTTCCTTCAGTCCTCCAAGCCTCCTATTTCCTTGCGCAGTTTCCCCTGGGTCCTCAAGCTGCTACCTTTTGTAATAATCCCTCACACACTGCTCTGACCTCTGAAATAACTGCGCAATCCTGAAGGAGTGAATTCCTTCTGCATGGATGAGTTTCCTCTATAGGAAAATTCCTCCAACTGATAGTACATTGTCCCTTCCTTTAATCTCAACTGGGTCTTTCTCTGAACTGACATGCATGAGTTATTTATGAGAGAATATTCAGTTATATGAAGTTCTGCAATTACATGCATGCAAGCACTAACTAACTGAACTCACAATTAATTCTACAAACTGTTATAATTAATCTAACAGGACTTAACTCAGTTAACTGAGCTAACTAATTACAACTCATCCTTATGTCTTTAACTAAGAGATAAATTCCTCAATCAATGGAGAAACTGTTGCATGTCTTCACATAGACTTCATGTTTGATTTCCTACAACTAATTAACTCAAGATGAATTGATTAATTATTTTTCAAATAGCTGCTAAGATCAAATTCGACTTTTACTTCTCAATTTTAGGTCAGGGACTAACTAAAATTGGAATCTATCCCAAAATACTATTTATAGCATTGCTATTTTTAGCATTTCCATTTTTCATTCCTTGTTGCTATGTCCAACACTAGTACCTAAACTGCTATTTATAGCAGTGCTATTTTTATCACTTCTATTTCTAGCATTTCTTGTTGCTATTTTCAACTTGTAGAGGGGACTATCACTGCATTTCTTTAAGATAATTCCATTATTGAGGGTTCTACAATAGTTGTTTTTTCCTTATCGCTATCTGAGTGATCTAATTTGTGGAATCATTTGTGCCCACTCATTGATGAAGCCAAGATTATGAATATCTCTTTCATTTTTAGTCGAGGGGTGGACCCCCTCAGTGGAGGGATGTTATGGCTCTACATGTGGCTGAGTTGAGTCTGAAGGAGTTGATCAGGTGGTAGGAGACTTTTGTTGCTACATGTTGTCCTACTTGTGTGTAGAATAATTTTTATATCCTTTTGTATCTTTTGGTTCTTTCCATATACAACTCTTTTTCTTGAATCACAGTGGGGATAGGGCCCTTGAGAAAAAGGATAGGCATTCTAAAGATGACCGGATTGTAGAATTTCCTACTATGGAAAGCACGGTTCTCATAGTCCAACAATTTCGAATAAATTCTACCCCTCTACTTGAGGAATATTTTATCTGACATCCCTTTGTTGAGATCTATTTCAACGCATATACAAGAAAATGCAACAATCCTTCTCAACCCTCTGAATGTTTATCTTAATGAAGCGGCATAGTAAATTTCCCACATTAGCTAAGATGTCTGGATGTATCAACGACCATGCATAGATTGGAGTGGCCATAGTTTTCATGGAAATAGGATTAAAATAAGGAAACCATGGTTGAAATTAGAGACCATATAGGCCCCAAAACCAAGGTCCTTAATCAAACACCTTTTGACGATCCTCTAATTTTTTTTGTTGGGTGTGTGTTATATTCTTTGCACAACATGTATGCACCACGCACAAAGGGGGTTCAAGGGGGGCCTACCTTGGGGAGCATGCAGGGGGGTGTTATCCCCCCCTAGGCAAGTGTAACAACCCCGGGTTAAAAGTTCATGTAATAAATTTAATAAAAGAAAAATAAGACCAAGGTCATGGGACACTAATTCCAAGCTCAATGTTGGGCAAACCATCCTCATGGGTATTCATTTGGTTTATTATGGCTAAGGAAATTGGCAAAGGATTTGAAAAGGCAAAAAGACATTATTGGCATTTTATTTATGAAAATAAAGGAAAATAGGGGAAATGCGAGATGAAAGGTCACAAGCTACATGTGAGGAGGAAATTGAAGGAAAAATAGAGGAAAATGAAGAAATTAGAGGCATCAATGATAAAAATGATTTTCGGATCAGTTCACAGTCTTTTGTTAGTTGAGTTTTGGAATTGGCTTCAGAGAGGAGAAGAGAACCAAGAGGAGAAAGAAAGCAAGAAAGAAAAGGAAGGACAAGAAATCAAAGGAAAGCAAAGAAGAGTTGGATCAAGGGGATTCAGCGAGAATACTTGCATATAACAGGTTGCATGTGTAATTTCCTAGATGATTTTAGGCATGCATGGTACATGCATGTGTATATTTTTCTCATTTTCTATCATTGGCATGGGTTTTTCCTAGTTTGACACTGGTTTCAACCTTGCTTTGCTATTTTTGGATAGCCATGGTGTGATGGGATTCATTCTTGGTTCAGCTTTGGATTGTCATAAGGTTTTGGATCTAGGTGAGGTGGTCTCGAGAAAATCCCAAGGGTTGGGGTGGAGATGGTTTTCTTCGGGAATCCCTCAACAAGTGGGTGGAGATAGGAAAATTCCTCAAGGGATGGTGAAAGAATTATGAGGCATCCAAGCTTGGTTTAGTTATGTCATCTTGGGACCGGTTTAGGTGAGATCACAGTAGTGTGAGGGAGGAGGTGGTTTAACCTCTGGATTCCCTTGGTTTTTCATGTATTGGTTTATCCCATGAGATCCCACGTTCGTGCTTGGAATATGGCACAGGGGTGATTAGATGAGAGAAATATTTGGTTAAGCCCAATCTATGGTTGGGTGGTACATGGAAGAACCTGACTTAGTTGGCTTTTTCATATGTTAATAAGAGCTAAGTTCCTCTTGTATTTCATGAGTATTTATACTTGTTATTATATCTCTTTTATGGTTGTTATATCATTATTATTAATCTGGTTATATGTTGGTTATAAGCATGGTTTCATGACAGATTCTAGTGGTGGATCTTATCACATTTTGATTAATAAATGAATGGTTATTGAATGCATGACCTAATAAATGTTATTACAGCTATGGTGAGAGGTAATTAGACCTTCTTGAGGATTCTCATGTAAGTTTCAAATCTCTGTGTTCATATATGTATTCATGACCTGTAGATTTCATGTTTGCCATGTGTTTGATGGAATGTTTTTCATGGTTAGGCTTGGTTGGGTCAAGTTATTGTCTAAGCCTTGTGTTAATGGGTTTTTCCTAGTGTCATTTATCATTCTAGAATGTTCTATCAAGTTCTATCAAGTTTTGTGTAGTGATTTGGAGACTAGCCCTGTAAAGGTGGCACAAATTCCACAGTTGCGGGCTCAAAACTAGGAAATTGGGATTGTAGTCACTACAATACAGGCTTATGCATGTGACCGGAGGCCTACATTCACATGGGTGTAGTGTTATTCCAAGTACTAGGAATCTAGATCATTAAAAAGGTAAGTTAGCTTAAGGTTATGGCACCTGGAGTGGTTTTTTGGCTCCTAGGGGTCCTGTAGCTCTTGCGGAAGGTCAAGAAAGTTTCAGTTTTCCATTTCCACTTCCTTAACTGTACGTAGGACATTGAACCATGTCGTAGTATCCATCATCTCATGTTTACCCTGGAAGGCCGGTGAAAGTGGGTAAATGTGGGTGGGGTGGTTATAGATTGGTATCAGAGTTGGTTTCCATTCTCTTTGGTTGATATCTAATACCACATATTGGTACCGAAGCTCCTAGGTTCAAACACTTGGACTGGATGGGAGTAATGTGATTGTTATGCATGCATGTCGTTCGTGTGCATGTGTGATAATGGCTATGGTTGTCATGTGTATAGTTGGTGTCATATTTTATGTTATCATGTATTATGCTAATGTGTTGGTTGAGATAGAGAAGGATATGCAGATCATTGGAGAGAGGTTGTAAATCTGGACTTCGGGGTAAGAGTAGATCGTCATACATGTTTGTATGTTAGGAATGTAGGTATGTTGGTTAATTATTGTTATAAGAATTATGGTTATGTACATGCCTATCATTATAGTGTTGTTATGGTTATACATATGATAAATGCTAGTTGATCAGTGCAGTCATATGCACGTGCATCAGTTAGTATTACATGGTAGTTAATTTTTTGTTATGTGAATTGCGGTCATATGCATGATGATTATGGCCATTGCAGCTAAGATCATGATGTTATTATGTATCATGCTAATATGGATTGGCCTATGCATATGGTTATGGTTATGATATTCAAGTATGCATCGAAATGTTGTGATATTGTGTCATATTGATTTGGACTGACTTGTGTAGATGTGATAGCCTCCCTTGAGATACATTGAGGTATGAGTTTGATTATGCCATCTACTTGGTTTATCTAACATGATATGTTTATATGATTGTTTAAATGTTTGATTAATTGCATGATATTGAGTATGTGTATATAAGATTGCATGAAAGAATGGTTTTTTTTTAAGACGATTGTACTAACACATGATGTGTTGAGACAACTGATATGCACTTGAGTGTAAATGAGTGTTAGTTTGAGTAGTATGACTAATTATTGTGAGTTGATTATAACATGGTAAATAGTCTTGGTAAAGGTTTATTTAAAATTAATAGACATGATGTCTTGATCTTTGGAACATGTGACTAACATGTGTGAGCAGTTGCAGGGAAAACATGCTTGGTATTAGCATGACAAGGTAATAGTTGAGTTGATTTATTTATATAAATAAAAGTTGGGAAAGGAAGAAGGGAGGATGGCTCTGACGTGGCTGCAGGACAGTAGGAGGCACGCACGCATCACCGAACTAGAAAAAGATTAGGGTAAAATATTTTTACTGTAGCTAACCGCGGCATTTGCTGCATCTGTTTCAACCCTCCCGACCTGTCGCCATCCGGCTCTAGCACTCGCGGTCAACTGTCTCTCTGGCGGTCTCGGTGGCGGTTCCCAACATTATGGACAGTATGGATTTCGAGGAGGAGGTAGACTACTCCCAGGACCCGTATTACAGGCAGTCTATCTTCCGTAGCCCTAACCCTAATCACACCAGCTTTGAACTGCTACCGCTCTCGGTTCCGGTTTACCCTTCCTCTGCGTCAGTTGTCACTTTGCCTGGTTATTCCTCATCCCCATTACAATTTGGCTTGCTCTCCCTTGAATCTTCGGGCCTTGATTGCCCTCCGCTATCCCCCGGGACCCTAAATCTGCTCACGGTTGTTTCACCTCCATCGCCAACATTCGATCTGATCCCTTCGATCATTCCCCCGCCTCCATCCTGTACTGATCCCCAAATTCCACCAAACCCTAGCTCCCTCCCCTCAGGTAGCTTCGAAACACCCGTGATTAGGGTCAAAGCAGCGACACCGCAGGTGCAAGAAGGCACAAATCCGCTGCAAGGACACCCATCGGCTCCGCGAACCAGGAAGAGAAAAGTCAAGTGTGTGAAATCTACCTCAAAGGACCTCACTATCATATTTGGAGAGGACATTCTGATGGGAGAGGTAGTGGACAAGGCCAATACGGTACTGGTTGGGCATGTCAGAGGAAGGGCATACTCAGCGGCAAGATTAACAAGCTGGGTCAAGGAAATTTGGGGCAGCACTCTTCAAGAGCTACTAGAGGTTCAGAATCTAGCAAGGGGATGGTTCGCGCTACATTTCTCCAAGGCGGACTACACAGAGCTAGTTCTTGCAAAATATTGGCACATAGAGATGGCGTTGGTCCTTCTCAAATGTTGGAATCCTTTATTTGATCCAGAACGGGAGCAAATAGGTACTGGCCCCATTTGGGTTCGATTACTAGGGTTACCTCTACAGTATTGGTCTGAAGCAGTCTTTGTAAGGATTGGGAATGCCCTTGGAACATATCTAGATTACGACAAGACCTATGTGCAGTCCAAGAATAGATCGATGGCTAGAATTCTGGTTTATTTAGATACGAGGGAGGGACTGGAAGAGAAAATTACTCTTAAATGGCGGCATTACACCAGAGTCCAGATCCTGGACTATGAGGGGGTTCCTTTTCGATGTAGGAGGTGCCACAAGGTAGGGCATATCTACAAGGATTGTCCTTTGCTCATGAAATCAGCTGACCCCCATAGTTCACCAACTCCTCAAAAGGGCAAAGCAATAGCTAATCAGGCCAGCACCCCGGTATCGACTCACAAAGCACTTGATCAAGGCGAGCCCTCCAAATCCGCAGATGAGCAATTCAGAACACCATCGCCTCCACTGACCCGTGCTAGAGCTGCTGCTACTGTAGAGGCCGCAAGAAAAGCGGGTACATCTCTCTCTTCTCCCCCTATCTCTAATATTACTTCTGTCACATTTGCTTGTTGTGCATCATTAGATTCATCAACCGCATTGTATATGTCACCTGCTATTTCCTGTGAGATCTCCTTGCCTCCGCCCCTCATATCCACCACCTCCCCATCCCTTCCCTCCCCCCCTCCCTCCCCCCTGCCATCGGTTATGAACCACCCTGCTTTTCCCCACACATACAACCTTCGTTCCCGTTCATCCCGGACACCAGCTACCAAACTAGCCTAGGTCTTACCTTCCTTGGGCCGATCACACAAACGACTCAGGGACGTAAATCTAATCTCTCAAAAGCTATTTTGAAGGCTGGGGTAGAAGTAGTCTCTGGCAAACAATCCACTCTGGAAGGGGTTCTTAGAGCAATGAACACCCCTGGGAGGGTTCCACCATGAAATGCCTCTCTTTCAATTGCAGAGGCATGGCTAGTGCCTCCAAAAAACTAGCCCTACAGAGGTTATTTGATATTGAACCTATGGATATTATCATGCTGCAAGAAACCCTGGGAAACGCTGAGTCCATTAATCAAACCCTTGCAGCCATTAAACCTGGTTGGCAATTCCTCTCTCTGGATGTTGTGGGTAGATCAGGGGGAATAGCCATTGGATATGATCCTCGCTCCATAAATGTATCAACCTCTTGGGGAGGAGTGGGATTCATTGGATTGGACTTATTCTCGGCCGATCTAGGTTTGTCAATCAGAGTTATTAATGTATATGGTCCCTGTCAGCGGAGAGATGAATTTTGGCAGCATTTCCTTAATACTGAAATCACAGCGATTGATCAGGTGATTATAGGGGTGATCTTAACTTCTCCCTAGGCTTTGGGGAATCCTAGGGATCACAAGCCCAAGTTGACCCTATGTCAGATTTCTTCAGGGACATTCTGGATCAGCACAACCTCACTGATGTCCCCATGATCAAGCCCTTGCCCACTTGGAGAAACCGAAGAGTTGGGGATGCAGCTCTGGCTAGAAGGCTTGATCGCTTCCTGATTAAAGTGCCTTTGCTTCAACAGCTAAATAGGTACAGACAATGGGTTGGATCTGGAGGGATATCAGACCACTCACCTATCTATTTGGAAATCCTAGGACCTAAAGCCAAGCCAAAGTCTCCTTTCAAATTTAATCATGTTTGGCTCCAAGATCCGGGATATACCAAGTTGGTCTCGGACTATTGGACATCCCATCCCATCTCCAGTCACAGATCTGCGGCTGAAGGTTTCTGCCACAACCTATCTCAGCTAAAACATTTATCCATCACTTGGCAAAGGAGAAAAAATTAAAGGACGATCAGACCATATCAGCTATTGAAGCTGAACTGAATGAGCTTTTGGATGACAGCAACAAGGGTTTTTCATCTGCAAATGAGAAATCTCATCTTATTGAGCTCGAAAAACAGAGAGATAAGATCCTGAAGGAAAGAGAAGAAACATGGAGACTGAAGAGTAGAGCAATCTGGTTGCAGGCTGGCGATGATAACACAAAGTTTTTTCAGAACTTTGCAAAAGGAAGGAAGATAGCTAATACAATATGGAAAATGCCTCTCCCAGACGGAGGTGTGGCTGACACTTTTAAAAATCTATCTCTTTTAGGCACCTCTCACTTTCAGAATCTATACAAATCTCCACAAGAGGCCAATCTAGCTGATATCATCCAAGTGGCAGGCTATTTCCCTAGATTTGTAGGGGAGGAGGAAGCGCAAGATCTCAATTCACCTGTATCGCTTGCGGAACTTGAGGGGACTTTAAAGTGGTTCAAAAAAGACAAAAGCTCGGACCAGATGGGTGGACTATTGAGTTCTATCTGGCTTTCTATGATCTTTTGGCACATGACCTTCTCTAGGTTGTGGAGGAATGCCAGACTTCAGGCAAATTGTACAATGCCATAAATTCTACCTTCATCGCCCTCATCCCCAAATCAGATTCCCCCTCATCCTTCAATGACTTCCGTCCCATCTCACTCTGCAACTGCCTCTACAAAATTATTTCCAAGATCATTGCAAATCATATTAGACCTATACTATCTCATCACATCTTACCTGAACAGTTTGCCTTCCTGGAAGACCGTCAGATCCACGAAGCCATTGGCACTGCACAAGAAGCTATTCACTCAATTCAATCCAGGAAACTAAAAGGGATCATCCTCAAGATTGATCTGGAAAAAGCTTTTGACCGGGTTAGCTGGCTTTATATCAAAATGCTTCTTATCCACCTAGGATTCCCGCACCTATTCACCACCTAGATCATGGCCTGCATCTCCACGCCAACCTTCAGTATCCTTATTAATGGCTCTGCCTCTCCTTTTTTCCATGCTGAAAGGGGACTCAGACAAGGATGCCCTCTTTCCCCCTTCCTCTTCGTGATTATCATGGAAGGTCTCAGCTGATTAATCGATCATGAAAAGCATAGTGGAATACTATTCAGGCTGAAGATTAATGAACAGTGCTACCTCACACATCTCCTTTTCGTGGATGATGTTTTGATATTTTTGGATGGCAGCATTCATGACTCGATAGCTTTCGATAAGATCCTAGCCATCTTCTCTAGGGCCACTGGTATGCTGGCAAATCATGTGAAATCCACAATCACTCTGGCTCACACTTTTGCACAGGAATCCACCTTTGCAACACAGCATTTCCATATAACACCCATCCTCTTGATCAAGGCTTCAAATACTTAGGTTTCTGGATCAAGCCCCTGAGCCAAAAGGTTGCAGATTGGAACTAGTTGGTAATCAAATTAGAGAAAAGAATTACAAACTAGTGCCATCACTTCTTGTCCAGAGCTGGAAGACTAGTGCTCATCAAATTAGTCTTGGAAGCTACCCCGGTATTCTGGATGGCATTGGCATGGATTCCCAAATGTATACTGGCTCGTCTCAAACAAATTTGCTACAAATATCTGTGGAATGGTTGTCAAGACAAAAGAGTTTTTGCATGGGTAAGCTAGAACAAGATTGCATTGCCAAAGAAATGGGGAGGATGGGGACTCAAAGATCTAACCCTATTTGCACAAGCCTTGGCTGCAAAAATGGGCTGGACCCTCCTTACCAAACAAAATCTATGGACTTCCATCTCTTATCATAAATATATTTGGCCACACCAAATAATGGACTGGATAAGGATGCCACAATGGAAAAGGACAGGCATATCCTCGGTTTGGAAAGCACTTCTTCACTCTCTCCCTCTCATTCGCAATCACCTGGCATGGAGGATATATGAAGGCACAAAAGTGCACATTGGCCAGGATCCCTGGACAGGGGGTGGAGGCAGATGCCAACTCCCAAGAGAGCTCATCCTATTCTTAAATCAACAAGATATCAGGGTGATTGCTCAAATCGCAGATCAGGAAAATACTTCTATATTCGCTCAAGCATGGAAATCTGCATCTCAGCTAAACCTTCCACCACAATGGCATCATTCTTGGAATAATTATACTTCTGCATTGATTGAGTCACACATCCGTATTAAGGATGGACCGGATGAACTCATGTGGTGCATGGTAGAATCCAGAATCTACTCACCAAAGGAAGGTTATCTGAGTCTGCTACAAGACAAAAAACCTGAACACATGCAAAGCTGGTGGCAGATCATATGGAAACTGAAATCCCCTCCCCGAACCAGACTTTTCTTCTAGTGCATTCTCTATAACAAAGTACCTATCGAGGACTCTCTCACTCACAAATCCATCTACGGACCTCATTGGTGCATTCTGTGTAAACAAAACACAGAATCGACTGAGCACCTGTTCCTAAATTGTGACACAACTAAACATATATGGAGATCTGTAGCTGCTGAGATTCGTTTCACTGGCGAATGGAAAGGAGACAGTATTTTAGTAGCTTGGGAAGCCTGGAACAGCTCACACACAGGATCGAATCTCCCATGTCTACCCTTGATTATTTGCTGGGCTATTTGGCTGGCACGAAACAAAATGACATTTGAGGATAGCATGATCAGGTGGCAGAGCATTACAACAAAAATTGTTTCCTCTTATCTTGAACTACCAGAATATACTCTGCCACGACCGCGCAGACCTCTTGCTCCCGATCCGATCGACCACTCCACTCCATGGGATTTTTTTGATGGAGCAGCCCAACAACATGGGTGTGGGGGAGGTTTCCTTCTTCACCTCACTGATCACCATTTCTTCAGAGTCAAGTTGGGCTTGGGTGAAGGAACGAATAATTTTGCTGAACTGATCACTCTTCATCATCTATTACACTTTGCACTTAGCCATGAATGCAGAGATATTCAAATTTTTGGAGACTCCAAAACTATTATTAATTGGTTCAACAATATCACAAGATGCCATGCACACACACTTATAAACATTCTGGATGAAGTGAAGCATTTCAAATCACATTTTAACTCCATTATTTGTCATCATATTTACAGGGAACATAACGACAGTGCTGACGGCCTTTCCAAGGAGGCCACGCTCCTACCAAGAGGACAGTGGATAATTCATGAGTAGAGGGGTACTACACAGTACCAATACTATCATAGACCATACATAGATCAGATATATCATCGGGTGGATGGCACCTAATTTTTGATGACTTTTAGCTACATAAGATGATGTATATATCATAGTTTTATTTATGCACATCACCCCACGACGTGTATATATTTCAGAACACAGTTTTATGAACTTATATCTAGTTTCACCATACGTGATGAATTATTGTTTTTTGTTACATCCATTCACAGGAATTGGATTGTTGATATACTGGACATACTCCAAAAAGACAAGTAATGCATATGCTGTCAAGCATATACTATATGTAATTTTTAAATATCAATGAAAGATTACAATTTTTCCTTGGAAAAAAAAAACTTGGGTGATGTGATAGCACATAATAAGATTTAATTGCAACAAGGAAAGGGTAAGAGAAAGGAATTAGGTGAGAATTCCTTTGGCTAGGTTTGGAAACCGCAATTCCAAATGAATGAGTGCTTTGCATGAATACAAGAAGTCTTCTTAACCTTGATTTTGTCTTACATTATGTGGCTATGTGCTATTTCAAGAACATGTATTTCACCAATATAACATATTATTTTCATTTATGGTTGGATTTGTCAAGGAATTGGAGTTCCTTGAGATATGATATATGTACATGTTCAGTTGCAAGTCAGTGTACAGGGCACAACAAGGTAAGGTAACTGGTATGCTATTATATTTATTGATGCACTAAAAAATATGTGTTCATGGAAGTATGATGTAGGGATTTCATGGGAAAAGAGACTGTCGTGAAACCTTGAAGAAGGTGGTGGGCTCCAGTATTGTAGCAATAATGCTACAACTCCTGAAGCTCCCTATCTCTAATTTTATCAACCCGGTAGTTCGTACAAACTTGGAAGCGACGGTGCTGTATGCACAAGTACTAGCTCTTGTCGCAGCTGTCACTTGGTCAGCTGGCACAAGTCCGCTAGGGCTCAAGCCAACTTCTATAGGCTCACAGAAGAAGCTTTATGAGTGATGGATGAAAGCTATCTTGAAGGAAGCTAACCCACTTTGCAAAAAGGAAATGGAAAGCCAACAAAGCATGGAAACCCTAATAAACCCTAATTTAACTAGCTTGACCCTTACAATGCAAAAACGTGAATGAAACTTCTACCAATGATGCTATTACATGCAGTGAGTTGAAATACATGAATCTAAGCTACTTGCACTTGAAAAGACATGTTTTTGTATTTTGTCATTAAGTGGTTGGGTTTATTGTGATGGTGCTTTTGATTAGGGTTTGGTTGTGCAGGAGCGGTTGGAATGGAAGGAAAGCATGGACAAGGTCAGGATGGCTAAGGGAGGTCCCAGAGGGTCTCTAGCATCGATCCCCAGAAGTCTACCACGTTCGGATGCTCAGCAACCGAGTTTGCAGACTTCTACAGGAAGTCTGCAGGGGATCCTACAGGAAACTCAGGGGT
The DNA here is from genome assembly GCA_031772625.1 of Pinus tabuliformis. Taxonomy (NCBI): domain Eukaryota; kingdom Viridiplantae; phylum Streptophyta; class Pinopsida; order Pinales; family Pinaceae; genus Pinus; species Pinus tabuliformis. The sequence continues at coordinate 198,317,749 of CM062816.1, forward strand.
TTCTACAGGAAGGCTGTGCAATTCTACAGGATGATTGGCCATGGGAGTTTTGGGAGATGGCGAAGTGTTGGAGTGGTGTGGGAGGATAGGTGAGATGGAGATGGAGCTGGTGATGGCTCAGGAGCAGAAAAATCAGATGGAGGAAGAGTACATGCAGTGGTTTGATGGTTGGAAGGATGGGATCAACGAAAGTGTAAGTAAATGGAGTTAAGTGAATAATGGATGAGTTGGAGGGTAAAAGAGCTGGACAGAGGCTGAATGAGTGACTTGAGGAGAGATCAAGAAGAAGAAGAAGAAAATGGAATGATATGGAGCAGCGTAAATGAAACAAATGACTTATACACCAAAACGAGGATTCATTAACCTATGATAACTGTGCCATGAAACCTATGAACAGCAATGGAAAACCAAGAAATGAAACTCGTGCATGGAAGTGAAATGTAGAAGTATGGATCTGTGTCAAAAGTGCATGGATGGATCTTCAACGTAAAGGTCTATGTTGCAGCTTGCATGGAAGTGAGAAGAACTGAGTTTCTTTTTGGTGGCTGATGTAGACTTCACCCCAATCCCTAACAGAGATGGCAGTGAGCCTTTACAACCTTTTCCTGGAGCTCCAATAGATTATATCTATCCTCTTCTAACCTAAGCAGCTGGAAACAAATTCACCATAAACTAATCCTATCTAAGCTCATAAGAAAGTCTAAATTAACAAACTGTAAATTCGAATTGCATGGTAAAGTAAAACTCAAAGTGTTGGAACGAAATGCAACAACATTACAACACTGAGGAGATCTATTGCTCTCAGGTTGGGCCCTAACCTGAGAGCTATAGCTCCTTGAGAAAACTCAGAACTAAATCAAAATCTGCCTTCTTTATTCATAATCTGATGTCATGCCAAATTGGCTTACAAAAAGGAACAAAAACTGAGCTCTAGCTCGTACTTCCAAATTACAAGAGCAATACAAAAGTTCAAAAAAGCTCCTCTCCAAGGCTACGGCCTCAGTATTTATGCAAAATGATCATCCAACAGGTGTCCTTGATTTGAGGAGCTCGGCTGTCCAACTGAAGTCTAAACAGCTGATCCTGTAGGACAGTCATAACTGTTGTTCCTGTAGAACAGTTATAATTGTTGTTCCTGTAGAACAGCTGGCTGCCTCTAAGCTCGGTGGGGAGATGGATTGGAGCTCGAAGCTATGGTGGGAATCACGAGGAAGGTCCCAAGACTGTGGACATCCTCTCCTAAAAACCAGCAGTGCCACCTCACTGTCTCCTTGTCTCCTTTTCACGTGGTCTTTTCTCCCTTTTAATGCCAAAAACCTGAAAGCATCATGCATTAGTCACGTAGATAAAATGTCTACCTTTCTTCCTACAAACAACACGAATAAACTAAGAAATGCATGCATAAGCAATAAAAAGTGAATGGTTTGAGCAAAGCAAGTAGGCCAAATGAGCCCAAATTATACCAAAAATTGGGGCTCATCATCACCCCCCAGCTAAACTATTTGCTCATCCTTGAGCAACTTTGCCCTGGCTCCTCGTCTTTGGCCGAGAACTAGAGCCCGGAGCATGCTTTTCCTTCCCTGTTTTTGGTGGTCCTGCCTTTTCTGCCGAGGGTGGCGCTGCTTCCTTTCCTATTTTTGGTGGCCCTGCCTTCGCTGCCCCTGGTGGTGACGAAGGTGGTGCTTCTGCCCCCTTCCCTATTTCCTTGAGCCGGGCTTCGGAAGGCGATTGGCCTATTTTTCGTGTCCAGGAAGTTATTTTTGGGCTCCCCTTCTCGGGGGTGGCTGATGTTTTAGAGGGGGTTCTTGGACTGGGTGAAGTAGGGACATCCCCTAAAGTGGTTTGGCTGTCGGGTGGAGGCTGTGGCTTGCCCGTGGTAATCAGCTTGCTTCTCCTGGCCTCAGATGGTAGAGGAGTCTCCCTCTCTCTCTTTTCCTTCGGCTTCGGAGGTGTACTGAGGGTGGCCAGCGCCGCTGCTGCCTCCTTTTCTAGAAGACCAGCCTTCTCTTTCTTGTGTTTTGCTCTCTCAGAGCTCCTTGTGGAGGGCCCCTCCTTTTCAGATTTCGGGCTTCCTGTAGAAGACCCTGCTTTGCCCCCTTCCGGGCCTCCTGTAGAAGGTTCTTTCTTTCCCGCTTTTGGGCTTCCTGTAGAAGACTCGGCTTTAGCCACTCCCGGGCTTCCAGTAGAAGGCCCTCTCTCTGTCTTCAGGCTTCCTGTAGGAGGCTGTTTCTCAATGACTTTCGGGCTTCCTGTAGAAGCCTTCGTTTTTGTTTTTGGGCTTCCTGTAGAAGCCTGTTTTTGCTTTCCTGTAGACACAGGGGTCTCCACCTTTGCTTGCTTGCCTGCTTGAGTTTTACTTTTTGTTTTGGTTGCAAGTGCTGTTGAGGTACTTGGGCTGACGTGGGCTACCTCGGCTTTGTCCATTCTACTCTTCATCCTCTTTTCCCTTGCTGACAGGAGAGGTGTGCCACCTTTTTCTTGGTCCTCCTTTTCCTCATGCTTCTTCCTTTGTTCTTCGGCCACTGCTTCGTGTTCCTCACTGCTGGAGGAACCCGTTTCTTCGATCAACATCTTAATGTCCCCATCTTTGGTTAAATTGCGGAAGGATTCCCACGAGAGGGGAACCTTATATGAATGCAATGCATCCTCAGAAGAAGCTTTATTAACCCATGGTGGGCTATCTGATCAGGTATGCCCTCTCTTAGCTTTGTAGCACACTCCATTAGAGACTGCAGGAGGTAATAAGGGATGCTCAGTTTTTGCTCTACAGGAAGGTCAATTCGGTGCCTCAACTCAGTGAGTAGCCGAAAGTGATATGCATACACGATGCTGAAACGCCCTTCACAAGTAATATATTTCATGATTTGCAAACTGACTTCATTCCAAGGTGGCAATAGACTCGTTCTTCTCACCCCGTTTTTATCCTCCGAGAATTCTTCCTCAGGTGGAAAGAATTCCTTCTTTGCTTGCTGGCTCAGCTTTCTCTCATCCTTGTCCCATGGCAGACCCATAGGGAGTTCTGTGATCCGACTGATATGTTCTGGAGTGAGCTTGAGGCTCAGACCTCTGAAGTTCACTGTGGCCAGTGTCTGGGATTTAGGCTTCAGAGCCTGCAAGAATTCTTCGGCTACTTCATCATCGTAGCCCTGCAGCTTATCACAAAAAGGCATCCATTGTGCTCTGGTGAAGAGCTCTACCACTGCCAGGTTTTCCCTTAATTTAGTGGACTCAGTGGGTTCCCGTCTTATAAAACCACCCGGCATGATGAACATGGTCGTTTTAATTAAGGGTGGCAAATGCAACAGAGATTTGGTCTATTAAGACAGAGCATGCACATAATCCACAAAATTCAACACAGTCTACTTATATCAACATCCTGTAGAACGATAGCATAGGCACAGCAAACAACAATTCCACCAATATCTTTATGACCCGACTGTGGACGATGGTCTTGCCACTTTTACTAACCAGTTGCATGCAAAGTTCAGGGTTACCTCTTTAATTGGCCACCTTTTTACGTGAGGCACCCGCTTCCCTGTAGATGACTGTGTTCCTGTAGACTGCGTTCCTGTAGACTGCATTCCTGTAGAACTGCGCTCTTGTAGAACTGCGTTCCTGTAGAAGCAGTGCGCAATCCTCGGGGAAGACTGTAGTTGGCCCGAGCTTGAGGTGTGCTTGACCAGCGTTCTGGTAGCCAACAGCTCGGCGTATCAAAGTGCAGAGGAGATCAGAACAGCCACCCGAGTTCGAAGTGTTGGATGATAAATGCATGCGCATGATCTAGCCGATTGGATTTTGAATCGGCGCAATCCATGGCGCGGGGGATGAGCTGTCCCCGCCGGACCGTTGGGCGACGTCATCCATCATCCGCCTGCGTATTCGCTTGCTGCCGCATTCATTCCCACAGATTTGCCACCACCTTTTCCTGTTAAACTCATGCTTCTGACGAGAGTATTCTCACGTGCATGCTGTTCATTCTCTTTGTCGTGGCCGCCACCCACACATCCAATTACACTTTAACTAGCCGACGTGGCCAGTCGACTGGCCATACGGCTGCTCAACCATTCAATTTTACGCTTTGCAAACAATTTCCAAGTAAGATTCATGCGATTTGATGGAAGGAAGGGTTGAGACACTTACCTGCGTGGCTGCACACGATTTTTCCAGTTCTTGGACGATGGTGAGTGGATCTACCTGCTGCATGCGACTTACACAGACCCGGAGGCTCGTGGTTACGGCTGCCAACGATGGAGTGGATGTTTTGCTTGCATGCGCCCGCGTTGCATTTCAGATGGCGATGCTGTGAATGGTATCCACTCGAGCAGGTTGAACTGTTACAGGATCCCCGTGAGGTGTCTCGTAACAGTCCTTTCTCCTTGGGTGCATGCTGCACGACGGAGGTTCTGGCCTTTCAATCACGTTCCCGGAGCTCTCGATGCCTGCGGTATGAGATCCCAGCATTTATTTAACTTTGAAAATGGCTTTTCCCGTGAGAACTCATCGATCTTCTTTGTTGGTGCAGGGAACTTGGTCGCATGTCAACAAGGATGGTGGAGCAAGGTGACAGCATTGTGCAGGGGTGCTAACAGAGGCTTGCATGCATCCAACCCAATCCATAGTCGCTAAATCTCCTTTTAAGATGAATTCTGGCCGTCCAAAACTCCTACAGGAAGTTTCCTGTAGAACACAGAGCTTCCTGTAGAAAGTTCGGCCTTCCTGTAGAAAGTCTGTACTTTCCTGTAGAAAATCTGCGCCTTCCTGTAGAAAGACTGCATCTTCCTGTAGAAGATTCAAACCATGATAAAATTGTGCATACCTTGAAAAACATGGGTACCCTTTGGAGGAGGTGCTGGTGAGGTTCCTTGACAGCATGATAAGGACCTTTGGCTCCGAGTTGAAGGGCTTCCTCTCCTCCATAGAACATCTGCAACCTGCATGCAATTTTACCATATTTTGCTTATTGTTTTTTTCTTTTTTCTTTTTCTTTTTTTTTTTGAAAGATAACAGGGGCGCCTCAAAGAGGTTTTCACCCATGCCATCTGCCCTGAGCGCCTCAGAAAGGTTTTCACTCAAGGATCTTTTTCAAACCTTTTTCTTTTTTTCTTCTTTTTTTTGAAAGACAATAGGGGCGCCTCAATGAGGTTTTCACCCATACTACCTGCCTTGGGCGCCTCAGAGAGGTTTTCACCCAAGGATCTTTATTATTATTATTATTATTATTATTATTTTTTTTTTTTTTTTTTTTTTTTTTTTTATGTCCTTCAGGGTATGCCAAAAGCAGAGGCAGAACCCTTCTCTATGACCAATACAGATTTCTCCATAGTCTTGATGAACTCCTGTCTTGAGAGAGGTCTCCTGTAGATCTTCAACCGATGCCCATTGACAAGCATGGGAATGGATTCCTCATCAATGGTTCGAATGAGGACAGATCCATTGTCATGGCATTTCTCCACTGCATATGGTCCTAGCCATCTGGTTCTCAGCTTCCCCTTGAAATCTTTGTATCTGGAATCATACAACAAAGCCCAATCTCCCGGCTGAAATTGCTTGTCATGGAGATGTTGGTCATGCCACACCTTTCTCTGAAGTTGAACCACTTCTGAGTGAAGGAGGGCCTGCATTCGGTGCTCATCCAGGCCATTCAACTGCAATAGCCTTTCTTGTTGTGCATGGCTGAGATCTAGGTCCAGCTGAGCTGCCATCCTCAAGGTATTGTATTCAAACTCAATGGACAGCAAAGCTTTCTTCCCATAGACCAGCTCATATGGTGTGAAACCGGTGGTGGTCTTCCAAGTGGTGTTGTAGGCCCATGTGGCTTCAACCAGGCGGTATGCCCAGTCTTTTCTGCTGCTGCTCACCACCTTAGTCAAGATCCCTTCTAATGCTCTATTGGTGACTTCCACCTGCCCATTTGCTTGAGGGTGATAAGGGGTGGAAGTCCTATGCTTGATCTTGTGATGAACTAGTAGATCTTCAACCAGGTTGGAGGTGAACTGGCTCCCTTGATCGGTGACCAGCTCTCTTGGATAGCCAAACTTATAGAAGATGTTTTCCCTTAGGAACTCGGCCACCTTTTCTTCTGTTGCTGCTTTGATTTCTTTGGTCTCTACCCACTTTGTCAAATAGTCAGTACACACAATGATGTAAGACCTTTGCCTCGAAGAGGGGTTGATTGGGCCCACAAAGTCCATGCCCCACTTCTCAAATGGCTCAAGAGTCACTTGAGGTTGGAGAGGCATCTCATCCCTTTGGGTCGGTTTCCCCATTCTTTGGCATTGGTCACACTGACTGACATATCTTCTGACATCTTGATGAAGTGTGGGCCAATAGTAGCCTGCCTGCAGGATCTTGAAGGCAGTTCTCTTTGCTGCAAAATGTCCTCCACAAGGCCCATCATGACAAGTGAGGAGGATATCAAAGACTTCCTCCTCCCTTACACAACGCCTTAAGATCTGATCGGGGCCAAGCTTGAACAGATTGCCCCCGATCCAAGTGAATGAGGCACTCTTTCTGATGATTCTGCTCTTCTCTCTGGAAGATAGGTGTGGAGGGAACTGTGCTGAAACAAGATAGTTTGCTATATCAGCAAACCATGGAGAGAGTACTAAAATAGCAAACAGATGTTCATCAGGCATCTGGTCGTCCACTGTTCCATCCTCATCTGCAGACAAATCCAATCTAGATAAAAAGTCAGCAACTACATTTTCTCTACCTGGTTTGTCAACAATGGTCAAATCAAACTGCTGCAATAAAAGTAACCATCTAATAATACGAGCATTCACATCTGGTTTATTCATTAAATATCTAACAGCAGCATGGTCAGTATGTACAAAGGTTTGGTAACCAGTAATATAATGTCGGAACTTGTTCAGTGCATGGACCACAGCCAAGAATTCTTTCTCGGTTACAGTGTAATTCAGCTCAGCCTTGGACAAGTTTTTGCTAACAAAGTAAATGGCATATGGAAGTTTCTGCTCAACTTGTCCTAAAGCTGCACCTATGGCTTTGTTTGAGGCATCAGTGTGGATGTGGAAAGGTAGGGCCCAGTTTGGACCTCTCAGGATTGGGGCTGTCACCAACTTGTCCTTCAATTCATTTAAAGCCCTCTGACAATCGTCAGTCCATTTAAACTCCACATCTTTTGCCAACAGACCAAACAATGGCGAGGCTAGCTTGCTGAAATCTTTAATGAATCTCCGGTAGTATCCTGCTAATCCCAAGAAACTCCGGACATCCCTTACCTTTTGAGGAGGTGGAACCCTCTTGATGAGAGCAATTTTGTTAGGATCCACCTGCAATCCTTGGCAAGAAATGGTATGGCCTAGCACGGTCCCTTCAGTCATTAGGAATTCACATTTTTCAGGACTAAGGGATAAGTTCATCTCGGTGCATTTGGTTAGGACTTTTCCCAAGTTGGACAATGCTTCCTGGAAGTTGGCCCCATAAGGAGTAAAGTCATCCATATAGATTTCTACTGCATCATGGACCAGCTCCGAGAAGATGCTCAGGACAGCTCTCTGAAAGGTAGCAGGAGCATTGCATAGCCCAAAGGGAAGGACTCGATAGGCAAAGGTACCCCAAGGACAAGTGAAGGTGGTCTTATCTTGGTCTTCCGGGCTGATTTGTATTTGGTTGTACCCGCTAAACCCATCCAGGAAAGAGAAGAACTTCTTTCCTGCCAGTCCATCCAACACTTGATCTATGAAAGGTAGAGGGAAATGGTCCTTCTTGGTAGCTTTGTTCAGTTCTCGGTAGTCCACACAGATTCTCCATTTCCCATTTTTCTTGGGAACCAACACTAGAGGGGACACCCATTCACTATCGGAGATGGGGTAGATGAATCCGGCATCCAGCAGTTTCTGCAATTCTTCCTTGACAATGTCCTTAAGGGCTGGATTCATTCTCCTCTGAGGTTGCCTAACTGGTTTACAATCCTCTTTGATGTGTATATGATGGGTACAGACTGAAGGATGGACTCCTTTCATTTCCTTATAGCTCCAAGCAAAAGCATCTAGGTGGTTGGCCAACAGACTACACAGCTCCTTTTCCTGGGAAGGAGATAGGGAGGAGCTGATCTTCAATGCTTTCTCAGGGCCGAACTCCACATTCTTGACTCTGGGAGTAACAGGGTTGGTTGTACAAAGATCCACTAGGGTGCTATCTTGGGCATCCTCCACCAATTTCTCTAAGGGTAGTGCACTGGAAGGTGGATTCTGGATCAAGGTCTCGATCAAGTCATCCTCGGTTGGGGGGTCTCTTCTAGTGGTATCTAAGGTGCACAGAGGTGCTGAGTACACCTCGTCTTCTTCTCCTTCTTCCAACCAGAGTGGTAGATCATGCTCTAAGGAGGGTTGGGCAGGAGGATATAGGACTAGTTGCTTGGACATGGGACCATTTTTGATGGTCATGTTTCCTGCACGACAACTTATGTAAGCATCTGCAGTAGCTAACCAAGGCCTTCCCAAAATGAGAGGATATCCAGTAAGCTTTGCCTTTGGTTGCAGAACCAGGAAGTCTGCAGGGTATTCCCAAGAATCAATAGAGACCATGACATCCTCCACAATCCCTTCGGGAGTCACGGTGGAGCGATCTGCTAATTGCAGTACTGTCAAGGTCTTCCTCAAGGAACCCTGAAGATTGAGTTTAAGCATGGTATCCCTGGTCATCACATTAATGGCAGCCCCCAGATCAATCAAGGTGTGAGGGATAATGGTGCCATTGATGTGGACATCTACTACAGGACTTCCAGGATCTAGGTACTTTGGGCAGATGACTTGTCCTAGCATAAGGTCAGACAATTGTCCTATGACATTGATAGTTGAAGCATCTTTCTTCCGTCTGCCTGGATGTTTGAAACACTTCTCCTTAACCAGTTTGTTGTATATTGGCACATCCTTGATGGCTTGGAGAAGTGGTATTTTTACACACAACTGCTTGAGCTCACCCAGAAGCTCATCTTCTTCTGGGTTAGGTTGTGTGGTGGCTGTTAGTCTCTCAGGAAAGGGTGGAATAGCCTTTGGTTCACTTTCCTGTTTATCTTCCCCATCCTCCGGGGGAGGAGGTTGGCGATCTGGTAGAGTCTTTCCAGATCGAAGATTGATCTCCTGGAGCTCCCTATCTCTAATTTTATCAACCCGGTAGTTCGTACAAACTTGGAAGCGACGGTGCTATATGCACAAGTACTAGCTCTTGTCGCAGCTGTCACTTGGTCAGCTGGCACAAGTCCGCTAGGGCTCAAGCCAACTTCTATAGGCTCACAGAAGAAGCTTTATGAGTGATGGATGAAAGCTATCTTGAAGGAAGCTAACCTACTTTGCAAAAAGGAAATGGAAAGCCAACAAAGCATGGAAACCCTAATAAACTCTAATTTAACTAGCTTGACCCTTACAATGCAAAAACGTGAATGAAACTTCTACCAATGATGCTATTACATGCAGTGAGTTGAAATACATGAATCTAAGCTACTTGCACTTGAAAAGACATGTTTTTGTATTTTGTCATTAAGTGGTTGGGTTTATTGTGATGGTGCTTTTGATTAGGGTTTGGTTGTGCAGGAGCGGTTGGAATGGAAGGAAAGCATGGACAAGGTCAGGATGGCTAAGGGAGGTCCCAGAGGGTCTCTAGCATCGATCCCCAGAAGTCTACCACGTTCGGATGCTCAGCAACCGAGTTTGCAGACTTCTACAGGAAGTCTGCAGGGGATCCTACAGAAACTCAGGGGTTTCTACAGGAAGGCTGTGCAATTCTACAGGATGATTGGCCGTGGGAGTTTTGGGAGATGGCGAAGTGTTGGAGTGGTGTGGGAGGATAGGTGAGATGGAGATGGAGCTGGTGATGGCTCAGGAGCAGAAAAATCAGATGGAGGAAGAGTACATGCAGTGGTTTGATGGTTGGAAGGATGGGATCAACGAAAGTGTAAGTAAATGGAGCTAAGTGAATAATGGATGAGTTGGAGGGTAAAAGAGCTGGACAGAGGCCGAATGAGTGACTTGAGGAGAGATCAAGAAGAAGAAGAAGAAAATGGAATGATATGGAGCAGCGTAAATGAAACAAATGACTTATACACCAAAACAAGGATTCATTAACCTATGATAACTGTGCCATGAAACCTATGAACAGCAATGGAAAACCAAGAAATGAAACTCGTGCATGGAAGTGAAATGTAGAAGTATGGATCTGTGTCAAAAGTGCATGGATGGATCTTCAACGTAAAGGTCTATGTTGCAGCTTGCATGGAAGTGAGAAGAACTACGTTTCTTTTTGGTGGCTGATGTAGACTTCACCCCAATCCCTAACAGAGATGGTAGTGAGCCTTTACAACCTTTTCCTGGAGCTCCAATAGATTATATCTATCCTCTTCTAACCTAAGCAGCTGGAAACAAATTCACCATAAACTAATCCTATCTAAGCTCATAAGAAAGTCTAAATTAACAAACTGTAAATTCGAATTGCATGGTAAAGTAAAACTCAAAGTGCTGGAACGAAATGCAACAACATTACAACACTGAGGAGATCTATTGCTCTCAGGTTGGGCCCTAACCTGAGAGCTATAGCTCCTTGAGAAAACTCAGAACTAAATCAAAATCTGCCTTCTTTATTCATAATCTGATGTCATGCCAAATTGGCTTACAAAAAGGAACAAAAACCGAGCTCTAGCTCGTACTTCCAAATTACAAGAGCAATACAAAAGTTCAAAAAAGCTCCTCTCCAAGGCTACGGCCTCAGTATTTATGCAAAATGATCATCCAATATGTGTCCTTGATTTGAGGAGCTCGGCTGTCCAACTGAAGTCTAAACTGCTGATCCTGTAGGACAGTCATAACCGATGTTCCTGTAGAACAGTTATAACTGTTGTTCCTGTAGAATAGTTGGCTGCCTCTAAGCTCGGTGGGGAGATGGATTGGAGCTCGGAGCTATGGTGGGAATCACGAGGAAGGTCCCAAGACTGTGGACATCCTCTCCTAAAAACCAGCAGTGCCACCTCACTGTCTCCTTGTCTCCTTTTCACGTGGTCTTTTCTCCCTTTTAATGCCAAAAACCTGAAAGCATCATGCATTAGTCACGTAGATAAAATGTCTACCCTTCTTCCTACAAACAACATGAATAAACTAAGAAATGCATGCATAAGCAATAAAAAGTGAATGGTTTGAGCAAAGCAAGTAGGCCAAATGAGCCCAAATTATACCAAAAATTGGGGCTCATCAGAAGGCTCGGGTTGATCTTTCCCTTGGGAGCATTGGGAACCCACGGGGAACGAGTCATTGTGTTTGTTGCTAGTTTTGTGATTTCAGTGTTTGTGATTTGTTTGTGCTTGATTTGTGGTTTTGATTTTGTTCAGTGCATGGCCATGCCACTTTATTTGTGGTGTAGTATTGTTATTTCTTTTCATGGTTTTCTTCTTGTTTGTTCTTGTTCTTGCCTTTTATGTTTTGAGGGTCTTGGGAATTAGTTGGGAAAGAGGAAAGTTAATGGATCTTGGGGAGAGCTGAATGAAACAAAACAAGTAATGTAAGACCTAGATGATGCTTGGTGCATGAGTAAAGGGTAGCTGAAGTTAAGAATATGACAGCGAGTTGGATTGGTTGGGTCCATTGGGATAAATGGATTATGGCAGGACAATCATGAGAAAGGTAGTAGGAAAGATAAAATTAAATGGATTTGAGGTGTCAGATGCCTTGGCTAAGTTAGAAAATGTTGTTCTCAATGTTGTGCATGTTGTGCACAGATAAAGGGAGTTCTCTTAACCTTGACCTTATGATATATGGTAATTATTATGTGATCATTATTATGTTGATGTCTATATATGTATACATGTATGAATGTATGTTGTTGCCTGATGGCGTTTTTAGAGGTCATGATTGTTTTATGCTAATGAATATATGTATATATGTGTGTAGGTTTTTCACTATCTGACAGGGTCGTCAGGTATTATTCTTATGAAGGAATGATTGCTTATGCAGGTGAATGGCATGAAGAGGTTCCTAGTTTATGAGGAACCAAGTGAAAAAGTGGCCCTGAAAAATATATGAGGTTAGTATCATGTGGATATGAATTTATATTATGTGTTTATACTATGCCTGTGTTTATGTTATGGATAGGCTATGCTGAGGGATACATCATTGGAACGAAAGCAATGTGATACGTGGCATGCTGAGACAAGCACGGATAGTGGAAAGACACTAGAAGCAAGGTTGCTTGATAGATATGGTGTCGTCTTTGGATGTGCAGTATCAGTGCTATATGCATGTTGTGTATGCGATATTGTGTATATATGGTGTTGTGTACATGTGTACATGTGTTGTTGTGTACACATTGTGTAGGTAGCGTTATGTACATGTGGTATTGTGTTATGTTTATTGTGTAGTCATTGTATCATGACATGTGTATTTGTGGTATTGTACAGTGTGTACACCAGGTATAGGTGTATGTGTCATGTTGTACAATGGGTATAGGTGTATGTGTCGTGTTGTACACTGGGATTAGGTGTATGTGTCGTGTTGTACACTAGGTGTAGGTGTATGCATGGTGTTGTACACCGGATGTAGGTGTATGTGTGGTGTTGTACACCAGGTGTAGGTGTATGTGTTGTGTTCCACACTGGGTGTAGGTGTATGTGTCGTGTTGTACACCAAGTGTAGGTGTATGTGTGGTGTTTTACACCGGGTGTAGGTGTATATGTGAGTGTAGGTGTATGTGTTGTGTTGTACACCAGATGTAGGTGTATGCGCTGTGTTTTACACTATGTATGTGTATGTGTTGTAAAATGTGATGGGATGGGCAAGTATAGGCCTGTCTAGGCCCTTGTTGTTGTTATTGAGGGTTGAGGTATTTTAGTCTCCTGATACCCTTATTTCTATTGAGGGTTGAGGTGGTTTAATAGTCTTTGGATGCCCTTGTTGTTGATATTGAGGGTTGAGATGGTTTAGTCTCCAGGTGCCCTTGTTGCTATTAAGGGTTATGGCAGTTTAGTCTATGGATTCCCTTGTTGTTGATATTGAGGGTTGAGGTGGTTTAGTCTTGGGATACACTTGTTGCTAATGAGGGTTGAGGCGATATAGTCTTTGGATGCCCTTGTTGTTGCTAGTGAGGTTTGAGACGGTTTAGTCTTAGGATACCCTTGTTGCTGATATTGAGGGAGGAGGTGGTTTAGTCTCTAGATTCCCTTGTTGCTTTGAAGAGAAGAGAAGGCATTAGGTGCTTTCCAGTTTTGGAAACTGATTCGATGTGTGTACGAAAAAGACAAAGAAAAAGGTAGAAGCAAATAATCATTTGAACGATAAGTATCAATATTTTATTTTAGTTTTTTATTATGCATGTGATCTATGATTCTTCTTTGATGGTCATATGTGATCTATGATTCTAATTTATGATGACTACGTGTGATTTATGATGGTTGTGTTTTGAGCTAACCATATGTAATATGTTTATACATGATGATTTGATCAAACAACTAGTTTAACTTGTTGTGATAAGAAGTAAATAGAATTGCGGGCATACCTTATTGACAATCCATCAATGAGGTATGATTTGAATTTATTTCAATTCCTTTTTTAGTCTAATGGAAATCGTGTGCTTGGTATAGGAAGGCAGGGAAATGCTCGGTTTGGGGTGGTTGAAACTAACTACAAAAATTAGCAGCAACAACAAAAAGGAATTGGAACAGGCATCAGTGTGCTGGTAAAGTATTCAGGAGTAGGTCCATTGTGTGACACTGGTACCCAATAGTGTCCATTGATTGCCATGAGCATGTTATGATGAGTATGATGGTTTTGAGGCAGGGATAAGCCTTGGTTTTTGGACCTTCAAATGCGAGGAAACCTTTCCAAGGGATGGATCACCTGAGAAATGGGATGTTGGGGAACTTGGAAGGTGAGTGACTACATGGAAGGTGGTTATCGGATTTCCCAAGGGACTGTGTAGCAAAGAAGAGAAGGTCGAGGGAAGGATTTGTTTTGGTCATTAGTATTTCCAGATGGAATCAAATGCACATTGGGAGTGTTCCCTGAAACAATGAGCCAGTAATTATTCACTTAGAGGACAAGTGGCGCGAGATCATAGCGCTGGACATTGGATGCAAGTTTGACTTTGGTGTGGATTCTGGACTTCCTGGAAAGGAGTTGAATCTTGGTATTACTTTGAGGGTGGATGTGTGAGCCTCTAGACTCCCTTATTGTCGATGCATGCATCGTATCCTTTTAATTGCTGGTTAGAGTAAATGTGCATATGTATATGTGTGTAATATTGTAAATATTGTATCGAGCTAGATTTATAAAGCTCCATATAAAGTATGATTATTTGTTGGTTTAAGCAAATGTACACAACTATATGTGGTTTTTATTGTGAAAATTGTAATGATTTATGTTAGAAAACTCCAATAAGCGATATGGTTGTCATATTTGTCATGATGGTTTTGCCTTTGAGTAGGATGTCATTGTAAATACTGCAACGAGTTGGCTTATAAAGATCCATAGGCACTATGTTTTGGTTTTCAGTGGTTTGTTGGTCATAGGTGTCATAGAACATCGAGGGCAGTGTTCCCATAAGGGGGAGGGGTTTGTAACAACCCTGGGTTAAAAGTTCATGTAATAAATTTAATAAAGGCAAAATAAGACCAAGGTCATAGGACACTTATTCCAAGTTGCATGTTGGGAAAAACATCCTAGTGGGTTTTCATTTCGTCTATTATGGCTAAGGAAATTGGCAAAGGCATTGGCAAAGGATTTGAAAATGAAAAAAGACATTATTGGCATTTTATTTATGAAAATTAAGGAAAATAGGAAAAAATGGAGATGAAGGCTCATAGGTTGCATGTGAGGAGGAAATTGAAGGAAAAATAGAGTAAAATGAAGAAATTAGAGGCATCAATGATAAAAAGGATTATGAAGATCAATTCACGACCTTTTGTCAGTTGAGTTTTGGAATTGGCTTCAGAGAGGAGAAGAGCACCAAGAGGAGAAAGAAAGCAAAGGAAGGGCAAGAAAGCAAAGGAAAGCAAGGATCAAGCAAGGAAGAGTTGGATCAAGTGGATTTAGTGCGAATACTTGTAGGTAACAAGTTTGATGTATGATTTCCTAGTTGGTTTTGGCCATGCATGGTACATTCATGTGTGTATTTGGTTCATTTGATATCATTTGCATGGTTTTTTTCTAGTTTGACAATGGTTTTAGCCTTGTGTTTCCATTTCCAGATAGCCATGGTGTGATGGGATTCATTCTTGGTTGAGCTTTGGATTGTCAAAAGGTTTTGGATCCGGGTGAGGTGGTCTCAAGAAAATCCCAAGGTTTGAGGGTGGAGATGGTTTTCTCTGGGAAGCCCTTAATAGGTGAGTGGAGACAGGAAAATTCCTCAAGGGATGGTGAAGGAATTATTAGGAATCTAAGCTTGGTTTGGTTTTGTGATCTCGGGATCTGTTTAGGTGAGATCATAATAGTGTGAGGGTGGAGGTGGTTTAACCTATGGATTCCCTTGGTTGTTCATTTATTGGTTTATCCCATGAGATCCCACATTCATACTTGGAATATGACACAGGGGTGATTGGTTGAAATAAAGGTTTGGTTCAATGCAATCTATGGTCAGGTGGTACATGGAAGTCCCTTACTTGGTTGGATTTTGCATATGTTAATAAGAGCTAAGTTCCTCCTATATTTCATGAGTATTTATACTTTTTATTATGTGGCTTTGATGGTTGTTCTATCATTGTTATTAATCTGGTTATATGTTGGTTATAAGCATGGTTTCATGATAGATTCTAGTGATGGATCTTATCACATTTTGATTAATAAATGAATTTTTATTGAATGCATGACCTAATAGATGTTATTACATCTATGGTGAGAGGGCATTAGACCTTCTTGATGATTCTCAGATAAGTTTTAGATTTGTATGTTCAGATATGCATTCATGACCTGTAGATTTCATGTTCATCATGTGTTTGATAGAATATTTGTCATGGCTAGGCCTGGTTATGTATATTTCTTATCTAAGCCTTGTGTCAATGGCTTTGTCCCAGTGTCATTTATTGTTTTGGAAAGTTATATCAAGTTATGGGCAATGATCTAGAGACTATCCCTTAGGTGGCACAAATTTCATAGTTGCAGGCTCAGAAATGTGAAATTGGGAAAGCAATTGCTACCTTGCAGGATTATGCATATGACTGGAGGCCTACAGTCACATGGATGTAGTGTGTTTCCACCAAATGGGAATCCATATCACTAAAATGGCTTGTTAGCTCAAGGTTATGGTGCCTAGAGTGGTTGTTTGGCTCCTAGGGGTCCTATAGCTCCTGAGGAAGGTCACTAAAGTTTTGGTTTGTCAAATCCACTTCCTTAACTATATGTAGGAGGTTGAGTCATGTCATATTATCCCTTAGCTCATGTTTACCCTGACAAGCTGGTGAAAGTGGGTAAATGTGGGAGGAGTGGTTATAGCAGGGTTCGGGGTAATCCCTCGAAAGAATTTTTTTGGGTGGTTTTGCCCATGGTTTTGTAGATCGGGTCAAGTGAACTATGATTATGTTCTAATCCAGGGTTAATGGATTTGGGTTTTATTAATGCTTCTACATTTATATAATGTATTGTAACATTGAAATGAATATAATGAAAAATAAATCAGGTTTTCCTATTTTGGGTTCCAGGAGAAAAAGCTTTGTGTATATTTTATCTTCTCGCGATTGTATATTTTCAGTTTTTTGAAGAGTTCATTCGTAGGTATTATCTATACAGGGTTAAAACCTACACTTTGAATAATATCATAAAAAATATTTTCAAGTAAAAAAGCAGATGCATATATGGGGACCAGTTATGATGAACCCATTCTCGAAGCACATATGGAAATGGCCAAAATCCATTAAAATGACAATTAATCATTTGTTGTGTGTCATATGTGTACACCAAGTTGTATTCAAGATTATCCACTTCAAGCGATGGAATGTTCACTGCTTGATCCAAAACAAATGTTGGTCCTGAGAGATATTTGGGATTTGGGGGTGAAAGTCTTAGCTTTATGTAATCCTTGAAATATTTTGATTGGGAGGAGAAGGACACACCCTAGCCTTTGGATCCACCATTTAATATTGAGTCTAAATAAATTGAGGCATCCTTGGCTATGCCATGCTCTCTAAGTGAATTCTGGTCCTAAAGTTGTGTACCTTCATGTGGGAGCAAAATACAACCAAAGGGATTCCTATTTGATCTCAAATTTTGGTTGCAGGTGAAGAGACATGATATATGCCTTTGACCTACATACATAAAGAAGCCTTTGATATTGGCCTCACAAATACTATAAAGTTCACAGGATATGTTGGTAATTACCTCATCTTGGATGCAGGAATAATCCTGTGGTGGAAGAAATGGGTCGGGTTACTTCAAATCTTCCTCTGTAGGAAAATTGTCCTCATAGTTGAGATTTTCCAGGTCATGCCATAATTAAACCTTTTCTTGCTTCTCTAGGACCTTCTTATTAATCTTAAACAAAGATCCTGACTCCCACATAGGTTTCCAACCCATCATCACCAGTGGCCCAAACTCATTAATGTTGCCAGCCACACCTATGAAATTACAGATCCCACCCACATAATATCACGATCTAGGGTAGAGAGGGTTTTTTTAACATCATGATTTGCAAAGCTAGGGTTTTGAAGGACAATAAACCCACCCAACATGAGAACCACCGAGAGATCTAGTAGCTAGTGTGATGTGTGATTTATAGTGGCCAAAATAACTACCACTAAAGATGAGGTTTCAAAACTAGGTATCCCAACAAGTATGCAAAATCTTATTCATGCAGGGAAATCATTGCAGGAGAATATCACACTACGGGACTATGGAATTGCACTTGACACAACCATCATCCTCAACACGAGACTACTTAGAGGGTTCTCTGGTTATAGTTCAAAGCATCGAGGTTCTTTCAAGGATGCAGTCAAATGGAAGGTGGAGACCCAAACCAAACCAGATCTGATCCCAAATATACCTAGGCCCTATATCATGGAACAGATGTCCCAGGTGCCAGCTTTGAAAGTCACTTTAGCTGAGGTAAATGAGATTTATGCAAAATACCATATAAAAGCAGTTATATGTAGATTTAATGGCTTCTGGACCAAATCGGAGGCTCTTCATCAATGGATTTTCTCTACTTTGACACCAAATTGTGCTCTAAAGGTTTTTTTTGTCAAGTTTGATACAGTACAAGATAAGGATCATGTATTAAATGAGGGCCCATGGTTTTGGGCAATGTGGGGCTCTTCATGATACCTTGGTTTCCAAGATTTGATGCAACCACCATGGTGGTATCCAAAATGCTTGTTTGATTCAGGATACATAATCTGCCACAACGTTTCTCGCACCACAAAGTTTTAGAAGGAATTGGGAATTCCTTGGGGAAATTTTTAAAGATTGATGCAGATCGTGTTTCAAAAGGCATTTTCACTTTTTCCCGAATCTGTGTTGAAATAGACCTCAACAAAGGTTTACTTGATCGCATCTCGTTCTTTCACAAAAATTTTCAGTGGACACAACCACTCAATTATGAGAATACAACATTTCATTGGTGCACATGTCTTCAAACAAGACATCTACAAAATGCATGTCCACAAGTTAAAAAAGATCCCAAAAGAAAAAAGAGACAACCTCAAAAGCCAAAAGGTTGGCAATTTTTAGAAAATCAAAAGCCAAAGCAGTAGATGCAAACACTCCAGGAAACACCACAACATTAATGAACAGAAATTCTAGAACACCTCGCAACAACATGAGGATGATCATAGTTCTACGTTTGTTCCAATGTCTTCCGTTCCACAGCATCCAAGCGATAAGGTTACACCTGAAAAGGAAGTAAGTGGTACTAAATGAAATCATGCATCAGAAGGATCGGATTCTGATAAAGAAATCCCAGCAAATGTAACAGAGTAACAAATGGCTATTGTATCACCCACTCCCAACACTGGTGGTTGGCGTAAAGTAGAAAAAAAGAAATGGATAAAAGAGTAGTTTTAGCTCACTGATGAGATTATGTAGATCCTTGAAACCAGGATCTGGTTATTATACATGTGCTATTTAGCATCTACAATATGTAATTTTGTTCATTATGAATAAAGTTTCGATTTTTTCTTGGGAAAAAAACAATAAAATAATGGAAGATTACAAACCTATGTCATTTATAATTAATTATCAATTATGTAATAATATTTAAACTTATATATAGTCATAATTATTTAAGTAATTGAATCATTACTATGTCCTTCTATACTAATGATGAGGAGTTTAGTTTAAAGAAATCAAAGAGTATTTCCAGCCTTTTAACTTGTACACATTTTATTACATCTATAAACATTAGAATTATTTAATTTTATTATGTTCTTACAAGTGAAGATGATGAGTGTTTAGTGAATAAGAAGTGCAATTATGATTATTCAATCACTTTCTAATTGATTATGTTCATTTTGTTATATTTATAGACATTTATTCATGCAATATTACATATAAGGTTGGCATTTCCCTATGGTGATTGTGAAGCGCTTGTTACATATAGAAAAAATATATGGTGCTCTTTAGATTTGAATTAAAATTCATGATTATGTTTATGTATATATGTTTTTTTTGCTTATCGTGTTGTGAAATTGTTTGATTATTAATACATAGACTAGATGAATAATGATTAAAATTGTATAAATTCATTGTTAATGATGACTAGTATATTAGAAATGAAATTATTATAGAAATTACGAAATAGATTTGCAACTGCTCATGAAGTTTTAATCAAAATCACAAGACACAAACCTACTCAACTGCTCTACGAAAAGTAATTCACAATCTAGAGCAAAAATTTTAGACATGCATTAAGAAATAACACACATGCAATAAGTATTTTTCCAAGGAAAGAAAACTACTAAAAAAACACAATGTCTACTTGCATTAAATTAGAAGAATAGAGATGTATTACAATTTCTCTGCTCAACTGAGCACACCCTACAAGTCCATAACCTATCTCTCTTCTCACTGAAAGGCTCTGACCTAGACTTAGTCAAATTTTTCCTCTCCTTGAGCTCTTGTTTCCTTGCATTGTTCCTTGAGAAATTAGGGCCCTATTATTTAGGAAATTCCTCTAATTGATTGTGAAATTCCTTTAGGATGATCATTTGACTACATGCAACACATGTACACTCAAGACTAGCCTACAACTGATGTTTCACTACTTTGGAATCTCCACCAAGCCTAGGGAACTCGAATTCTCTGCATGCACTAGCTATTTTTGGGATGATTGATTAGTTAACTGGATGATCACTGAGTTTGACTAAAGTCCCACTATTTAAGTGATTTTCCACTAGTTTTTCCAAAAGTTGGAAATAATTTAACTGAAAAGAACCTGATAACTGACCTTAATTGCTACTAATTAGCAATTACACATGTTGAACTGAACTCTAACTTATCCAACTTGAATTTACTAAGTAAATTAGGTGACACAAGCCTTGTCACACAAGTTAACATCATCCAAGTTGTCCGTTGATGTGGAAATTTGAATTTTCTCAATTTAATCAAGGAAAAATCAAATTGAGAATTTCTTGTTGCATTTTTCAACACTCCTTCTCAACAAGAAAGGGGTTATCAACCACCCCTATCATGAACCTGTGGAACTTGAACTTCCCTCTTGACAAGGCCTTTGTCAAAATATCAGCATCTTATTCCTTTATCAAAATGTATTGCGACAACATAATCTGCCTTTGCACACAATCTCATAAATGGTGATACCGAATATCTATATGCTTGGATCAATCATGAAAAATAGGATTCTCATAGAGCTTAAAGCAACTCTGATTATTATAGTAGATCGTAGTTGGATCCATCATCTTACCAAACAATCCAACAAGTATCTTTCTCATCCAGATCGCCTCACAAGTTGCTTGACTTGCAGCATGTATTTTGCTTTTGTCGGTTTGAATGCCATAGATCTTTGCTTCCTACCATACTAGGAAATTGCTGTGGACCCAACACTGAAAATTCCACTTAATGTACTCTTTTGGTCTGATGTAATCCCCATCCAATATGCATTTGTGAAGCCACACAACTTCACTTCCTTTATCAGTTGTACCACATTCAAAACTAGGTAGTGCCTTTGAGGTACTGTAGAACATGCTTAGTTGTCCTCTAAAATAATTTGGTTGGCCTAACCATAGCTTGGCTCAGTTTGTTGAATGCATAACACATATCTAGTCATGTGTTCACAAGGTACATCAATGAACCCACTAGTTGCTGATAAATGGTAGTATCCACTTCCTCACCTGAAGTGGCATCCTCCTTCCTCCAGTTGGTTGCTAGAGTTGTATCCATGGGTTTGAAACTCTCCATGCATAATCTTTGTAGTATCTCATTTTCATACTTTCCTTGAGAGAAAAATAGTTCCCCATCGTCGTTCCATACTTCCAACCCAAGGAAGTAGTGCATGAGACCCATGTCCTTCATTTCAAATTCTCTTTCAAGGTCCACCTTGCGAGACCTGATCAATTGTTCATCACTAATTAAAATCAAGTCATCAACATATACGACAATAATAAAAAAATTACCTTCTACCAAAATAAGATAGAGATTTGCATCCGCTTCACTTTTGATGAAGCCAAAACCAATGAGATAACTATTGATCCTAGTGTACCAAGCATGGGGTGCTTGCTTGAGATTGTACTGTTATCACTCCAAAATTTCCAATGGTTGTTCAATGTGTTAAAAAGAAATATCAGAGGTAACTACAAACCTACTTTGGAGCTTAGGATCTAGCCTTCCTAAACTCAGAGAGGGCTCTCTCTATATTATTTAACTTTGTTTATTTTAATGGATTTTAGGCTAGTTATGTTTGCTTGATTTGGTTTGATTTTGATTTGTTGGTGGAATTATTGATTTAGATGGATAGGTGCCTGTCTATTTTCCATTGGGCTATGGAGTCAATTTATCAAGAAAACAAAATAGAAACCAATTATAAAAGCAATGTTACAGGGCAAGGTAACTGAGCAACAATAGATCTTTAGGGCTGAAATGGTGGAATGATTTTCAATCGGGATCAAGGAGAAGTTAAGGATTCCTTAAACTAGATAATGAAGGAAGAAGAAGGAGGTCAATCGGGATTAGAGGACAATTAAGGATCCTTTAAACTAGATATCAGAACAAAACTTAAACATGAATAGAAGTTCAAAACATAGTGTACTTAAACAGATTCTGCAATAACATTCTTGTTATACCATTCAAATTTAGAAGAAAAACATTCAAGTTTATGGAATACTTTAGAAAAGAACATGAACAATTGAAATATACTTCACTGAAATGGCTCAACACATGAATCCTATAAAGAAATGCTTCTATTATTTGTCCTGTTTGTAAACTGAAAAAGTACAATAAACCCTCAGGTTGTAGATGAGTTCAACTATAGAAATATTTAGATCTCCACCCTCAATACTTTGAATTATGAAGTATTTATACAAAAACTACTACAAAATAACCTAAAATTGATTTAGGAATTATTCAATGAAAATGAAATATCTTCATGCAAGAAGATAAAGACAAATATCTAACTAATGCAAGTTGTCCTGCTTATTTGGCTTTGATGTTTGCTTTACGTTGGCTGTCTCTTTTTTTTTTAGTGTCTTTCAAGCTAGCTACATCTTTACTCTACCTTGTCATATGATACTATTTAAGCTCTGTTACTGCTTTACTTTTAATCTTTGACTGCGTTTTTTTTTGTTTTAACCTGCATGCTTTGTTTTAACCTTGACTGCTCTTTTACATGTTTTACTTTTACCTTTCAAAGTAAATCATTCAATTTCTCCCAAGCCTCTTCATCTGGTAATTTTATTTTTACCATTCTTCTATAGATTTCATCAGCTTCTGTGTACTTTTCAAAAGTAGGCTTGTTTATAAAGAGATGTTTTACCTCATGCTGGAGGTAAAAGAGATTCTCAAAAGTCTGATAGAGCACTTTTCCTGTGGGCACACCTTTCATTGATGAACTGTTGGAAGTTTCTCTGGCTACTTCTCTCATATTCTTATCATAATCTTCATGTTTCATCAGTTTATCATTGATTACCAAAATATTAGGCAAACCCTTCTGTCTCAATACTTCAAATTTGTCAAAAAACCTGTTTACTGCAAGTTTCATGTTTTGACACTTCTCCTCAAGCTGTATCATTAGATTTCTCTTGGAAATAACTTTCTTCACTTCTAGAATGGTCTCTGTTCTATCAGCTATCCCAAGCTCCTCTAATTCATATTTGTTTTTATAATTTAGAAATTTGATTATTTTAGAGGCTTCCTCTGGTTTCTCCCCAAGATCTACTTTTACCTTTTGAATTGCCTCACTGGCTTCCTTCACTAAATCATTCTGTTCAAATATTACTAGTATAGATGGCCAAATATCATTGACTAAGTCAATGATATTGGCCCATAAATGTTTCTTTGCTTGGGCCAAAGGCTCCTTTAGTGACAATTCTTTTTCTAGCTGGTGGATCCTGTCATTCAATCTATTAGCTTTTTGTTTCTCAGCTTGATGCATTACTTCTGCTAATTTATTTTCATCTTCCAAGCTCTTCACTTGCTCCTTAAGCTTATTAATATGTATTGTTTGAATGGACATATCTTCCATGGCTTGAATCAATTTGTTGGCCTCATTAGTGGGATGGGTTGTTGATGTTGTTGCTATTGTAGATGATGTAGCTGCTGAAACAGATGTTGATGTTGTTGTTGTTGTAGCTCCCATGGGAATAGCAGTAATGGGAACTACTTCTTTGCTAGCTTGTTTCTCCTGTACCAATTTATCTATTTCTGTCTCCATTTCTCTTAGTTGAGCTGTCAACTGGATGATTAAGTTCATCATCTCATCCTTTTGATTAACAGTCTCCAACACCTCCTTGGTTTATGGATGTTCAGTAGTTGGTAGCTTTAGTTGTTTCTTGAGTGAAATTATGTCTGCATTTTTCTTTTTGATGAGTTCTTCTGCCGCCTTGATATCAGTTGGATTATAGCCAATTTCAATTACCAACTCTTCTAGTGACTTAATCCTATTGTCCTTTGCTTGTAATGAGGCCCTTTCCATCTTTAACTGTGACTATACATTTTCCAGAGAATTTTTCAATTTCTGGACACTTAGAACTTTTTGTGTCATGGTTGAATATATTATTTCTCCTGCCTGTTTATTAAATTCAATCTGGTCAATTGGGTGTACACCCTGAGCATGATTTTCAAAGGTTGTCTTCTTGTAATCTTCTGAAGTTTTTGGGGCCTTTACCTCTGGCTGTAAGAAGGTCATCTGCATCTTCCTAGTTTTTAGGTCAAAAGATGAAAGTAACCTACTCTAATCATTGGGAGTTTGCTTCCAGTATTGTGTACATATTGCAGCTTTTAATGCCTCATTTATTATTTTAATTTCTTTGTATTTCTCCATGATATCTTTCTCTTTGTCCATTGTTTTGCTAGATGATGAAACTTCTGCACTATGCTGCTTCTGAATAATCTGAGTATTAGAGGTTGAAGGCTGATGAGTTTCTTCTGAAACTGCTGGAGGTGCATTTTCTTTAACCACTGTGTCTGTATTAATGATTTCAATTGTCTCAACTATCTCTTCTTGTTCATTTACAGGATTTAGCTTGGGCTTCTTCCTGTACATTCGTTTGAATTTAGTATCAAAGGTGGTTTCCGCTGAGTAGGATCCTTCTTCTCTAGCCCTTTTTGAACTTCTATCCTATGGGTCCAGAGTATGCAGGATGGAACTAGTATCAACCTGCTTATCCATCTCCTGAAGAGTGTTTTCGAACCACTCTAATTGGTTGGAATACTTTTCAATTTCTGGTTTTGACTCATGGATGAAGGGGGTCAATTTGAATTTGACTCTTAATTTACTTATGACACCTAAAGGATCATAATTCCATTTGAAACTACTGTTGAACTTGAACTCTTGTAAGCATCTATCTGCTTCCTTTCCAACATTTCTATTGTTACATATAAAAGGCCCTATTTGGTTTTTAATCTTGAACTGGGTCTTCTTTTTGGCTGAAAGGAAATGGATTGCATCAGAATTCAAGATTTGTCTTATGTATTCCAAGGCAAATAGCCTCATTGGGAGGTATTTGGGAAGCTAGTATGAAACTAGTTGGCTTCCATACACTCTGATGTCTGTATGATTTTGGTATAAATACAAGTCTCATGTTTTACTTTGATTGGACAACTATAACTCCTTAATCTCTTCACTCATTCTAGGTTGAATGCTACTACTTAGCATATTGACAATTGGATAAACAAATGAGTCAATGAAGTCCTTGTAGGTGAACTCTGTGGAATCTTTTATGATTAGGGAAGTCCAGAAGACAACTGAATGTGGGTTACCCTCAGTGTCCAGTTTTTGGAGGCTTACTGCAAACCTTTCAGATTGGAAGTATAAGAACATATGAAACAAAATAGATGAATACTTGAACACACCTTCCTTAGGTCATTTAACTAACTGCTCATGGATAGAATCTCATAGGTATTGAGCAAAGTTGAAGGTTATAGCTGGAGGTTGGTCTAGGCTAAAGATAGAGAGGAAACCCAAGATGGATTCATCTACATGTTCATCAGTAAAGTATCCTAATATACAAGATAACATGGTCACAATTTTCCTGGTTTGTTTTGGGAACATGGAAGCATAGTAGGGTGGGTTCTTTTTAGGAATTTGAGTTATTTCAGGGAGGAAGGTTTGGAAGATTTGAGACCTCTTAGGAAAGTCTAGCTTCAAGTAAAACTCAGTGAGGATTTCAATTGACAAAGGGGCTTCATCATGCTTAGGTTGAATTTTCAACATCTGGTTTATTGATTCTGCAGTAATTGTGAACAAAATCTCTTTTCTAGGGGTCACTAGGGCTCTTTCATTGGGCAGATAATTGACTTGATAGAGCCTGATGATTTCTAGAAATTGGAAGGTTTGTGGGAAGATATAATTAGGTAGGTTTGAATCCCAGAGGAGGATATCATCAGCCTGGTCTTATCATGGCTCCAATAGTGGAGCTCAAGAAGGTTGAATCAGTGACTGTATCACTAATTTTGAAGTCTTTGTCAGCAAGGGGGTTATGTTCAACATTGATTACAGGTGGTTGCAGGGGATTGACATTTATAATACTCTTGGAGGCCATTTAATTTGTTCAATTAGCAGTTATTACTTTCTTGCTTAAGTACAGGCCTCGCCACTTAGGAATACCTGGAAAATGAAGCTTTTAGTATGTAGAAGGGCTTCTGGAAGCAATTGAGGCTTTTTAGCAACGAAATAGGCTTTAATGGTCTTTATAAAGCTTTAGGTTGAGTCGGCACTGTCTCCTAGTGGCGAAAGGCTTGAATTCTGGTGTGAAATCTCTTGAAAATAGGTCGGTAGAGCTTTTTTTGGCTTAAGAATAGGTCGGCA
This sequence comes from Pinus tabuliformis, assembly GCA_031772625.1. NCBI lineage: Eukaryota > Viridiplantae > Streptophyta > Pinopsida > Pinales > Pinaceae > Pinus > Pinus tabuliformis. The sequence continues at coordinate 198,344,149 of CM062816.1, forward strand.
GAGGCTCTTTTTCGCAAACTTCAACAGAATAATGGTGAAAAGACTATAAAGGGTAGGTTTATTGCTTTTAACCAAAAGTGGTTAAACATATGGGTGCGGGGTTAAATTCAAATGGTAGGGTGGTTTTATCATACAGTTCAGACGATGGACTAGCAGTTATCACATTGTGAAAATGGTTTGGTGGTTTTGGAGGAGTGGATGCGATAAAACATAGGAGCGACGCATGGCGAAAAGGCAGAGTTACGAAACCACCTATTTCACATCCTTTTGAAAGCTTTAACTGTCGGGCATTGGGGGATGTGAAATGGATTGGGGACCGTTGGATATGATCTAAGGAGATCGGGCAATAGATGGATATGCGGGTATTGTTGGTTTTCAAAAACGTGGAACCAGGAGTTAATTAGCGGAGGGTTATATGTAAATAGGGTCGGGATATTTATAATGGGGAATTAATATAATAATGCGGGTTAATATGGGGGATCATATATAAACTATATAAAGTGGATTTTTTGTATGTTTTTAAATAAAAAATGGAATTAGTAAAGGGGAAATTAATTTTCAAAGGAAAAATGTGTTTTTTAGCTAAGGAAAGGGGTTTTTAGGAAGGGAAAAGAGGTGAGATAAGGGGAAAAGGTTAAAATGAAGGGAAAGGATATTTTCAAAGGGAAAGGGACTTTTTACAAGGGATAATGCCTTATAAGAATGGAAGATAGGGTTCTAAGCATGGGGAAAGGGATTTTAGAGGATATTAGTGATATAGAATGAGTAATTGATGCTTTCCATGACTTATCAAACTCTTCTTCCTACCCTTTATTTATTCTAACATTTTTTCTTCATTTATTGGGTGCATTTGGGCTTGTTGACCCTTTTATTTTATTTTGATAAAAAACTAATATATTTCTAACCTTATATCCTCCAATGGCTTAGATTAAACTTGTGAGCTCATTATATTCTCTACCTAACTACTGATCTTCGAAGATTAAACAGTTTGGCTAGATCTTTATTCTCTATCTATCAGCATGAAATTTAAAGCATGAATGAATGAAGATTAAACTGTTTGATCATCATGGATTGTGGCATTTTGACAAGCTACACACAATCTTATTTGCAAAAAGTAAACTAAGAGTAGTGGCATTTGAATGTGCACACTTTCATGATCTATTTTTATCTCTTTTTGGTGGGGTTCATATTTTATCTTCTTTTTTGATCTTTTTCTTTTAGTCCTTTGATTTTTCTTTTAGGACTTACCCTCTTTACATTTTTTAATATGGGAAAACATTTTGTAGAAAGAAAAAGTGTGTACAATATTACAAGACTTTACATAGTCAATTCAAAATTATGAAGCATGTTATTTTAGGAACCTAACACGTACAATGCTCGCTTAAGTATACACACATGAGACTCCCAATAAAAAGTCTCAAAACCTTCTAGTTTCTCGATGTACACCTCCTCCTCAATACTCCATTGGGGAATGTTGTTCTTACATCCATCTAGCGGATCTTCCACCCCATCTGCACAACCATAGAAATAATTGATCTAATGGATGAGTACCTTGCCACAGGAGAAAAGGTCCCCTAATAGTTAATTCCCTTAACTTGAGAATACCCATTGGACACAAATCTGGCCTTATACTTCTTTGTGCTTCCATCTATTGCCTGCTTAACATTGAAGATCCATCTCAAACCCATAACTGATTTATCTCCTGGCCTTGGGACCACTTGCCAAACATTGTTCTTTACAATGGATTTGTATTCCTCCACCATTGCATCAACCCATATAGGTTGCTCTATTGCATCCTCGAAAGAGGATGGATCGGTCTCTACAAGCTCAGTCATTAGATCCATGTAGCCAGCGTACCAATCTGGTGACCTTCTATGTCTGCGTTGATTTTGAGCACCCACATTCTCCCTCAAATCCTGTACAAGTCTCTCAAAATCCCTGGTTCTTTTTCTGCCTTCTCTGGGTGGTTCTACTTGAGTGGATGTCTCCACTCTTTGATCCTCAATTTATGCCTATGCCACAACTTCTTGAAGTTCCTCCTTTGGAGCTAAAAGTTCCTCCTCTGGTGGGATCTGAAGCTCCCTCTCAAGAGAGCATCTCATGGCTTTCTCCTCATCAAATTTTACATCCCTTCACACCATTGTCACTCTGAGGGATGGAACGTACACATGTTAGTTTTAGGGAGTTTCCGTGTAACCCACAAATGCCCCCAATTTTGTTGTCGGTTCTAGCTTCTTCCTTGTTTCTTTGGAGACATGGTAGTAAATAGAGGCTCCAAAAATCCTGAAGTGTGACACATCCCACTTCCTCCCAGAGAAAGCCTCCTCTGGTGTAATCATACCAAGAATCTATTGTATTGTTCAACAACCCCCAATTTTTATATAATAATTTCCTATGAAATTAGTTATTTAAAAATAGGGTACCCTTATTAAGTTTTTAAAACAGAAAAAATAAAATAAAAATGTTTTTTTTTGTTTTGAATAAAACAACCTTTTTTAGTTTTAAAACCATAGCCCCCGAGACCAAAACTCATAGTTAGGCTTTAAAAGCCTTAAGTGTTAAACATTGGGTTATCAAAATAAGAATAATAAATCAGAGTTCAATTAAAATATGGGTTATGATTTAAAACTCTGACTTATCCAAAATCCCGCTCCCCGCATCGCAAATGAATATAATAAATAGGCCTTGACTCCATTACGATTGCGATTATCCGGACCTGACAGGATCGTAAACTCCACTTCATTAAAATCCTGTGTCTGTGCAATCGCAAGAACCATAGGCTTGACCCCTCTCCACCCCTCCGCAATGTGATTTGTGATGAGCTCTGGACCTGATAGGGTTATAAAATTAATTTTAATAAAATATCACATTCGTGGCTATCGCAGTTTTATTAGCCATGCTGCCCTTTCCAAAAGCTCTTGTCAAATGCGATTGCGATCTGCAATAAGACTCATTCCTCCACCACGTAATCATATGCCATATCATCTATGACAACATCCATTACGTCACCCATCCCTCTGCCACGTCACTCATGACATCATTCTCCACATCATTCTCCACGTCATCATTACATCATCTTCCACATCATTCTCGGGACATCGCAATCTCAAACTTTAACAATACCATGTATTATCCACCGCTCCATTATTGCAATGTGATCAACCCATCCCTTCTTTTCCGCAATTTCGATATCGCAATCACAAAAGACACAACACTTGTGACATCACCTCCCACTCCTATTAACTATGATTGCAATATTCCTGAGTAATGTGATTGCAATACTCCCGAGTATTGCAATTGTGATCAAGCCGAACATTGCGATTGTGATCAAAACCAATCCCCAAATATTGTGATATTGCAATCACATATCACATTTCACGAAGAAAAAAAACAGTCTGTTTCAAATGCTTAAGGCCTTGTCTTGATGCAATCACAATTTGAAAGCCCAACTGTCTTTTTTAAACAGGCCAATTATTTGTTTTATTTAACACGACTTATGGATTTATTTTCGACAATTTGAAAAACTTAATATTCAGATATTTAACATTGATTTTGTAGCTCACCCACTCACTGTTTTTCACTTTCAGGTGCAAAAGAGAAGGGACATTTGCGCAAAAAGGGACAATTCATTCCATAAAATCAGCCAACGTTGGATATTTCGGACTTAATCAGCAATGCTAAAAGAGATAGAGAGACATTCCACAGATTGTTATCAAAATTGCTTCTATTTCTGCATTATCTTCACAAATAATAAGGGATTTGTTTAAAGTCCCCAACGTTGTGCGCAATCATTTATTTTTTGCATCCTCCATGTGCTATAAAAACCCATTCATCATAATGAATTAGAGGTCCGGAATCTTAGAAAGAAGGCCTTTGGGGCTTGCATTTTTGTATCTCGAATTTTGTCCTAATAGACTAGGCCATGTCCTAAATTTTATGAAGAAAGCTGAGGAGATTATGTTTTTGTATTTCCAAAAGCTCATCTTAATAAAATGATTGGATAGAAATTCTTTTTCTTTTACTTAAAGAAGCTTCAGCTAGTTCTATTTTTGCACTTTTGGAGAGCTTAGGGATGAAGAAAAAGGATCGAGACTGTGAATTTACAAAAGGAGCATGTTGTGGAGGTAAATCCCCTCTGCGGACAGAGGCGATTCCTACTAGTCCGAATAAGGTCTAGCAACAATCAAACAACGCTAACACGCAGGTTCCTAATTGCAAATGAAAGACCAATGATGAAGGCCTACCTAGATTCCAACACTAATACTTGTAGAAGAGTTGATGCTCCCATTCCTTTGCCCCGGCTGGTCACAATCCTCACGATCCTCGTGCACGGACACCTGCACATGCAAAGAATGATACAAACACAAGCATAAAATCCAATAGATGCAACTATATATCAGTCAGAAAGGATATAACTCAAACATCATCATAAAGACAATAAGAGTGGAACCATAATGATAGTCGTCTATTATTAATAAACAAAGAACAATACAACCATAGTTCTGACTTCAAATCCTTCTCAAGAGGGTCTAGCCAGCAAGTCCCTCAAGCATTCACCCTTGAAGGTAGATCTCCCAAGACAACTCTCTCTCTCACACAAGTTTACACAAGAAAGAAACACTTCACAACCTTCCTTAAGCTCTCTCACAATCCCACACTTGTCACACCAGCTACCTATCAAGTTCACACACAATCAGCAACACTTCAAACACTATGAATTCCAAACTAACAGCTCATGGCAATGGTGGAGGCTTAAATAGGAGAAGGAGTCTCCATGAATGGTGGGAGGATGAGCTTATCTCCAAGGAAGGTGGCTCAAATGACGAAACAGACATGCCAGAGAAGGGAGGGCGACATTTACAAGGCCAACAACCAGGTCTGGAGTCATCTAGAAGGCCGGCTGTTAGAACAAACTCGCCCAGACTGGATCATCGCGAGTGCCTAACTGCACTAGAGCGCTGACATCGCTGCTGAATAACAAAGAAAGTCATATCAACGCGATCAGATATAAGTAACAGACGCGTTGTCTCATGAAATTCGACCAGCGCGGGAATCACATGTACTTCCGCACTGGCAGCGCATTCAGTCTGTTTTGGAGCGCTCATCGGCGCGTTTATTTTTACAACAGTCGCGATGATAGCAAAAATTTGGCAAAGTGGGTCATTTGGCAACATTAGAGAGCATGAGCATGGATGATTTGGACTCATGACACAGTAGCAAGACTGGTAGGAAGACAGTGACAAATTACTGTGTAACAGATGCCCCCTAAAGCATGAAGCCCAAGAGAGTGGGAGGGGTGAAATGCTTTATGAAACCGACTGAACTGGAACACCACCGGGAAGAATCTGCACGCAAGTACAACTGATATCTCTGATAATCAATTACATGTAGTCTAGGCATGGGCGCAGCCATCCAAAAGACATACAAAAGAGGTCTGTGGTATGGACGCAACCATCCATGAAGACTAAGGTATGGGCGCAGCCATCCATCAATGAGTCATGTAATGATCATGATAATCCACAAACCGCAACATGGATCTCAATAGACAAAATCCAGGGTCTTGCACTCCATCTCGACCCGAACAAAGTACAAGGTCAAGCATGTGAATATAGGAGTTGAAGTCGAACATGCAAGAACATCGTCTGATTACCAGTCGATGATGAAAACTGTTAACAGACGCGAGAGGTACCACCAATAATGACAATGGTCCTCAAGGTACTATAGGTACAATCTACGGCGTGTGAATCAATGAGCTGAAGTCGACAGCAGGTGACCTTGATCGAAGGTGGTCCATAGTGTTTCCCACATCATCGACACGAGACACTGGAAGAATGTTGTGGTAAATCAGAATTATAAGAGCTATCAGAGGGAGGTTGTTATTCTGCAGAGGTCAACTTCTCTTGAACATATCAGCGGCACGATAGTGGACTTGGCAGTATTTGACATCAATGGATCAAAGGTCATGGTGACGAGGCAATGAGCAAATGAGAGGTCAAACGGGATCACCCAAATCCACGGAGGCAAGTGAAAAACGAGATGAGATGTCCCCACCCAGACACGAAAGCAGACAAGTGCCATGTTCAAGAGCGACATACTGCCGACACGACAATAATTATGGTTCCATTTCCCCCCACCATTTTTGGTGAGTACCCCATTTATTTTTATTAACAATCTTGATGGGGATAGCATATGCTTGTAAAGCGTCATCTCGACGGACTCCAATGTCATCAAGTTTTAACGAGTCTGACAGAGGAAGAACTCGGCGTCTTTTCATGTTTAGAGAGTTTGAAAATACAGCAGAAAAGAAAACTCCAAGGGTGTCCTTTTTCGTAAAGTTGTGTCTCTCGAGCCCGAAAAAGTATAAAACAATGCTCGAAAGAACCGCCCGACCATTACGATCGAGGAGTACTTTTCATAGTTAGTGACTTCGACCTGAAAAAGTACAAAAGAAATCGAAGCCACATCGCTTCGTAACCGTTAACGAACCTAAAACGACAAGGGTCCGACGATCTTTTCGTTTTTACACGGTCGGAAAAGAGTTTAAAGATGACCGCCTCTTATTCACGTTTAACGAGTCAAGAGGGGTAACTCGGCGATCTTTTCACATTTAAACGGTCGGAAAAGAGCTGAAAGTAGACCTCCATTTTTATTCTCTTTAACGAGTCAAAAAAGGAAAAATACTCGGCTATCTTTTCATATTTTACGAGTCAGAAAAGAGCTTAAAAGGAGACTCGTCCTGGAGGAACGAGTGGTATAAAGTGTAGCAACTGGTTCCGGTAATGGTTTGTTATATACCTAGGGGGGATAATATGGGGTACCAAGGGAGGTACCCAAGGTAATAATGTAATAATGGGATGGGCCATAGTAATAAATAAGGTGGTTAACCCATGTCATGTAAGGGACCACAAGTAGTTAATAATAATGTAATGGGCCCATGGTATTAGTTGATGGTATGAGGAAACCATGGTAATGATGCATGGTATTGTATGTATGAGGCCTATATAAAGGCTAGAGACTCCACATATGAAGATGAAGAGAATTATTCTTGTATGAACAGGCATATGGCTTGTGGAGTGTTCTCCTTCCTTAAGGAGTGAATGTATGGTGTTGCCCTACCTTAAGGGTTTGATCAATAAAGAATCATTTCTTATTGTTTCTCGGTATATTTGCATTATCTTGTATTCTTATATCAGATCTATAATATTTCTGGGTCAGATCTACAACAATTGGTATCAGAGCTACAACAATTGGTATCAGAGCTACAACAAGTGGTATCAGAGCTACATATGGCTTGTGGAGTGTTCTCCTTCCTTAAGGAGTGAATGTATGGTGTTGCCCTACCTTAAGGGTTTGATCAATAAAGAATCATTTCATATTATTTCTGGGTTCATTTGAATTGTCTTATATTTTTATATCAGATCTATAATATTGTTGGGTTAGATCTACAACAAGTGGTATCAGAGCTACAACAATTGGTATCAGAGCTACAACATGGTGGAACTGCTCAAAACATATAATGGTCAAGAGGCTGGCTAATAAAACCACTCATCGTTGCAGTTCCTTAGGAAAGGATAAACAACCAAGTGAAAGCATATGATCAGCTAAAGAGATGGTAGAAATGGAATGAAACAACCAAGGCTCATCTAACAGAATTTAGCGAAATAACGGCAATCACGAGATGTAAAATGGGTATGGGTTCATTTTTACACAAGCTTGAACCATGGAGAACTCTGCTTGGATTCGGTTTCATGTTTACACAAGCTTGAAATGAAAAACTATGCTTGTTATAAGTTCGCATGCCCCCAGCATAATAATGCAAAATGAGGTACATGCCCCCCAAGCTTCATTGCATTCAACAAAGTGGATGGAATGAAGTTTCACTCTCGAGATCTATGAAAGAGTTGACTTGTATTTTACGAGATCTTAATCAAAGACTCTATTTGGAAAGGAGGAGATGTTTCATTTTTTAATGAGGTTGACCTAGGAAAAGAACTATCCTCATAACCCTTATTTCATTTTTTAATGAGCTTGACACAAGATCAGGAACTATGCTCAGCCAGACCTAGTTTCATTTTTTAAGGAGCTTGACATAGGAAAACGAACTATGCTCCGCCAGACCTAGTTTCATTTTTTAAGGAGCTTGACATGGGAAAACGAACTATGCTCCGCCAGACCTAGTTTCATTTTTTAAGGAGCTTGACATAGGAAAACGAACTATACTCCGCCAGAACTTCATTAGAATGAACAGGAAGTCGGGGCTTCCAAGAGTGCCACTCTGGGTGGAAGGGTAACATCTCGGAAGTCAGGACCCAATGCCCCCAGGACACTATGCACGATGGTGGCATCACTAGATCCAGGCACGGGATAAGTGGCCATGTAGTTGATCTGTGGTGGGGCAGATGCAACTGGTGGATGAAAACCAGGAGGGGATGACAATTGCGCAAGGGGCACCCGGGGACGAATGAACGATAATTGATCTATAGTCACTATCCTTCCATCGTGTGGAAAGAAAACCACACGGAAAAGTGAAGATACCAGGGCCCCCATGGCATAAACATAGTCACAGCCAAGGAGAAGACTGAAATCTAAAGCACCTTGGGTAACCGATACGTCTATATAGACGGTTTTGCCTCCCAAAGTAATAGGGAACTTTGGAAGGATCCCTAATGGTTGACTAGTTCCTCCATCAAAAGCCGTCAGATTCGGCGCGACTGGCACAAGCTGTGGGGAACCCAAAGCTTGCCAAGTAGTGGCAGGCATAAGACTGATAGATGCACCCTCATCCAAAACAGTGCCAGGTATCGCCTTATTATAGGCGTGTACCATGACCTAGAAAGGCACATGGGATGGAAGGTGGGAGGTGGCCAAACGACTCTAGTCGAAGGAAACGACTGAACTACTTGGTGGGGGAATCGTATGATTGTCACCGTCCCTGTTACCCCTTTCCCGCACTTTGGAGGACTCATTCCGAGACCTGTGAGAAGTGACATAACTTGAAAACACTTGTATTATGTTCCCCTAAGTATGGACTTCATATGCCTTGAAGACATCTCCTGCAGAATATCCTTAAAAAGTCCCCTTTTTCCATTAGTGCGGATCCACAGTGTATCACCCGCGCCAATGGGGGAAATCCTCCAAAGAGGGCGCACCAGTTGGCGCTCTGTCTTAGAATCTTACCCGCGCCAACCAAGTTTGGGAAAGCTTTTTAACAAACGCACGCCCGAAAGTTTTTTCCTTTCGACTCATGAAGCTTTTCAAGGATAATGCCAATCTCATGGATGTCGAGATTCATCGTATCTCTATCCATAATAGCTTTTCGAGGATAATTCCAATCCCATGGATGTCTGGATTCATTGTATCTCTTCCTCCTCCTCCATCTGTAAAAGCTTGTTCTGTTGCATTTGACAAGCTAGTTTTGGAGCATAGGGAGAATTATACTGTCAGAAGTCTGAGAGATTGCTGTAAGAGTCTTCTTTGCATTCATAATCAAAGAGAGAGAGGCTTGTTCCCAATCCCGACAAGCTTTGCAAGACATATGTAGCTGATCATCCAGCCAAAGGAGGATTTGACGTCAGAACTATGGTTGTATTCTCCTTTGTTGATTATCAATAATAGATGACTATCATTATGGTTCCACTCTTGTTGTTCATTGTGATGATGTTTGAGTTATATCTTTTCTGACCGATATATAATTGCATCTATTGGATTTTATGCTTGTATTTGTGTCGTTCTTTGCATGTGCAGGTGTCCATTCACGGAGATCGTGAGGATCGTGACCGGCCGGAGCAAAGGAACGGGAGTGTCGACTCTTCTACAACACTAGCGTTGGAATCCAAGTAGGCTCTCATAATCCACCTTTAATTTGCAATTAGGAACTTGCGTGATAGCATTGTTTGATTGTTGCTAGACCCATTTTGGGCTAGTGGGGATCGCCTCTGTCCGCAGAGGGGATTTACCTCTCCAACAGAGCATGATACATCGGGTATTTTTATCAATGTTTTAATGTTCTGTTTTGTATAATTTGCAGTCATTCCATATTTCAATTTGTCTGTTATATGTATATTTTTAATATAGTTCAGCATCATATCATTTTTTAATATGCCAGCACTGTAATTTTTAATACATGTATCAACAAATTGTTAATTTATTTTGATTGTGATATGAGTTGTAACAATTCTTTTAATTAACTATTTAATTAAAAGAATTAATATTTAATGTTTTCATTTCTTTTAGTATATGATTAATTTTTATTACCATGTACTAAAGACAACCATTTTAGATCGCATTCAAATAACAAGTAAACCCGGGAAATAAATAGATTTTATATGCATATACCTTAGGAATTGGATATACTTCAATCAAACACTTATGTAACTACTTACTAAGTGTCTAATTGTTAGTATTTAGATCAATAAGGAATCAGATCTCGAGAGCTATCTCCTTGATCTAATTCCTTCATTTTTACTTCAATTCCTTAATGTTTTGTTTTAATAAATCAGCTCTTGACTAGAAGAAGGATTATTCTTTCCTTCAATCAAGATAGAGTAGATTAATTGCATCTTAGTTTAATATTGCACGTGTTATCTTAGAAGTTCTCTCTTTGAGGCAAATCTTTAGATTTGTTTGGTTGTTCCACAAAAACAACTTAAGGGTCATTCTTCGTGCCTGATCAGCTAGAAGTATTGATCTTATTTCCCTAGCTATTAGAAATTAAAGATATATTTAAAGTTGATAGTGATTGGGAAAAGTTAATTGAACCTAATTTAACCAATCGGAGCCACTACCCCAAACAGAAAAGGAGTTGCTTTAAGGTTGAGACCGGGTGGTTTTCCCCCCTATTGGTGCATCGAATTTCGAGGCATCAACATTTTGGCACTAGAAGGAGGGTCTTGAATTAGTTATTTTTTAAATTTTGTTATATCAATTTTTAATTAATCATGGCTCCCATATGCATTCCTACACGTGGTCATGTGTTCAGTTCACCCAAGCCTACATGAGGCATGCCCAAGAAGCAGATTGAGTCCTTGTTAAAGTTAAATTTCGATGGTGAAAGTAATATTTCTCCATTAAATCATATTTCTAATATTGTTAATAGATGTAAGTCTTTTAATATAATCATTGATAATGAGATTTACAAACTTTTCACTCTCACATTCAGAGGATGAATCCGCAAATGGTTCCTGGTGTTTCCCGTGAAGTCGATTCATTCAGGGAAACATTTTTGCCAGGTATTTCTCAAAGCACATCAAAATTACAGTTACAATAGTTTGTGTTTAGAATTAGATAATATTTACATGTATGATAATTAAGCTTTAGATGATTTTTATAATAGATTTTGGTCGCTTTGTTTAGATTTCACTTAGAAGATTTTCCTTTAACTGAAGATTTAATTGAATATTTTACTGCTCAAGTTTCTTCCCATTCTGAAGATAATGAATCAATTAATGAAGAACAAGACACATTTAACTCATTAACTAGCCTTGAATCACCAAACAATTTTATGGAACTCGAACCTAAAATTGTAATTAAATCACAACATTCTTCTTTAGAAAATTTCAATTCTCATCTTCTCTTTTCTGAAATAAATATTTCCAATATAATTACAGAATCTAAAGATGTAATTGGAACAAATTTTAATGATACATGTGATCGATCAATAGTTCCAGTAAAATCTAATCTACAACAAGACTTCGATAATGAACATATCAATTTATCTTCTTTCAAGGAAAATTCAGAACATGTTTTTCTAATTGAAAGAACTTCCTTAAATCTAGATTATAATACGGAAATTTATATAGATGAATAATTTCAGCCAGCATTATATTCTAGCATGCATTATTTTCTTTATCCTAATGTCTTTTCATATCAGATTATAGTCAATGATGATCACCTTAATCTCTCAAATGATAATCTTCCTAATCTTTGTTCTGAAAATTCTGCATCTATTACTCATTTCGATGATAATTCTTTAATTGCAAAACCCTCTTATTTTGTATTTTATTTCTGTTAGTTTAGATCATCCATTTAATTTTCATAAGAAGAAGGTGATTTATGACGATTATCATGACAATGAGGATAAAGAATCAAATCTTATACAAAGTGCACCAATTTCGAAAAGTGATCTATCTTGTAAAGATTCACACACTTTAATTTTGTCTCCTCTTACTGAACACAAACTTTATTTTGAGAATTTTGATGATTTAATGTTGCGATTTTCTAACGTATGTCATTTTGATTCTCTTTTAGAAACTTGCATTTATATGTTTTTCAGGGAATGTCCTTTTAGTGGAAATTCATTGACTAAAATCCAATATGAGTTCCAGAATTGCCTTGTAAAATGATTTTGTAATTTTAGTTTTCATAACAATTTATTTCCATCCTTCCATTTTGGTTTCTTTTCCTTTTTCAAGCATGTTCAATCTTGCCATATTGAATATCCTCAAGATTTATTAAATGAAAATGATGAAATGGTTACTCATAATCCTAAATATAAAAAATCTTTTCATTTCCAATTTAATTATATCTTCAGAAATTCATTCCAATCATTTCAGCATCAGTATAATCTAAATCGTGAGAGTGTTCCTTCACAACATGTCTTGCCATCATCTCCTTAGGAAAGCTTTCACTCTCTAACAAATATTCATCCATTCTTTGATGATCCCATAGATATTTGCCTAGAGAATTCTTTTAAAAAGAGATGGTTTACTAATAAGTTAATTTTAGATAAATTTATTTTTGTACATAATTTTACACTAAATTTAAATAATAAATTTTGTTTCATTTTGATTGTTTTCATCATATTTTTACTAACGTTTGACTTGTGTATACATGTAGGTAACAAAATGAGAGAATGGCTACACTGGAAGTATGCTTATACCTAGTCATTTTCCCTCCATTCAGTTAGTAATTAGGAGTAGATTAATTTAGATTAGATTCTTTTTGTTTTCATTGTAGATTTCCATAAGCAAGTAATGAATTTAATATTTTCAACATTGATTTCTCATTTTATGATAAAGTGATATAAAACATATCAGAGACTTTTAAATCACATGATCGTTTTTATTTTGCAAAACTCCATCACACCGACAATAGCACTTTTAGAAAACATCTGTGGAGAATTGTTATATTTTGGCATCTTTGATTTACAAGTACTTCTCAGAATGTTATAGTCACTACTATTGTCATCCTATGTGAAATCGAGGTGAATGTAATCCTAAAATTCATTACTTAGCATTTTAGATTTAATAAATAATGATTTTAAGTTAGTTATCTTGCATTGGAGAAAGTCGTATCTCTCAGGTAAGATTAAATGAAATTCTTCAATGGTAAGTCTCATATACTCACTTTCATTTATTATTTACTTTTTAAATTCAGTTTTGTTTTTAGTTTTTGCTGATATGTAACTTTCTTTTGCAACTCTTCACAAGCATTTTCACACCTCCACCAGATCAAACTTTGAGCTCATTTTCCTGATTTTCTTTAAGTTTTTAAAGGAAGCAATAACAATTCTCATCAAATCAACCAAAATGGGGGATCTCTAAACCTTTAATCTTTTTCTTTAAAAAGCATTACTTTGATTTTAAAATGGTTAAAAACTTTTTACAAGTTTTTCTTTTGAAAAAGAAAATCCATAGTAAACATAAATTTCCTCATTTCAACTGAACTTTATTGTTACTAAATGCTTATAACTTTACAAGTTAAAATTTATCTAAATTTCAACATAAGAAGGAATGTTTACATGATTATCTTCTTCTTTTTCTTTTGTTAAGAAATTTATATAAACAATCTTGTGTACTTTTCCTTTTAGATTTGGTTTTGGTGATTTTACCAATATACTTATGAATGGTCGTAGCTTGAGAAAATTATGTTATCATATCACATTTACATTTTCTTTCAGAAAATAATGTTAATAGCATAAATTTGGATTTTCACAAACATCTCTTGAAACCATTTTATGATTTTTTCAATTTGAAAGTAGAAATTTTTAAGGAAATGGTTACGAAAATTGGAAAATTATATAAACTCTGTAATTTTTCCATTAAGTGGTGAAATCTTTTAAATCAAAAAAATTTATAAAGTCCTTTCTACTTTATTATAAGTTAAGAAAGGTTATTTTTTTAAAAGTAAAGACTATCCTACGACTAAGCATATTCAACTCTAGAATTGTCATCCAAAACCCTTAAGGAGTCAATGATTCTCCCCATCCATTAAAAAGAGAAATTTTAGAGTGTAATTCAAAAAACCAAAAAAACAAATCTAAAAAATAAGAGGTCTCATCACGAGCTTGCTTACCATGATCATGGGGAAATAATAAAACTGACATTACCAATACTGAACATCAAATCAGGGTAATGGCTTATGGTTGTTTCAATTATAAGACAAGGGGTCTCATCGCAAGCCAACTTGTTCAGTTTGATTACTACCAGTGAATGGCATTATCCATATCTAGCCACCAAACCAAGACAATGGCTTTTAAGTACTAGTTTAAAAAAGAAAAAGAAAAAACGCAAAAAACAAAAAATAAAAAATAATCTTACCTCTAAATATTGCACTATTAAATGGATGGGACACTGAATTACTGTTGGTTAAAAGGTAACCCTATTGAAGCTATGAACGCTTGCTGGCAATAGTGGCTCTACCTGTGACAAATGAGTACATCAAAAGCTAAGTTGTAAAAGGCCCCCTACTTTATCTTTATAACCAATTAATGACTGATATGGATAAATAGGTGTTTTTCATTCACGAAAAGTTTTTAAAGAAATTGCAATTTAATGAGTTTTATAGTCAGAGTAATTTTATTTATCTAAATGTTTCAATAAGTAGTTTTCACTTGCTAAATTATTTTTACTAAATTTTTGGAGAATTTCGTTATTATTCATCAAAGATAATGGGTTCTTCCAGTGAATCGCCAATTGTTGTATTGTTCAACAACCACCAATTTTTATATAATAGATTCCTATGAAATTAATTATTTAAAAATAGGGTAGCCTTAAAAAAAAAATAATAATAATAATTGTTTTGAATAAAACAATTTTTTTAAGTTTTAAAACCATAGCCCCCGAGACCAAGACTCATACTTAGGCTTTAAAAGCCTTAAGTGTTAAACATTCGGTTATCAAAATAAAAATAATAAATCGGAGTTCAATTAAAATATGAGTTATGATTTAAAACTATGACTTATCCAAAATTCCGCTCCCCACATCGCAAATCAACATAATAAATAGGCCTTGACTCCATTGCGATTAGCCGGACCCGACGAGATCGTAAACTCCACTTCATTAAAATCCCGCATCCGCACAATCGCAAGAACCACAAGCTTGGCACCTCTCCACCCCGCTGCAATGCGATTTGCGATGAGCTCTGGACCCGACAGTGTTATAAAATGTAGTTTAATAAAATATTGCATTCGTGGCTATCGCAGTTTTATTAGCCATGCCACCCATTCCAAAATCTCATGTCAAATGCGATTGCGATCTATGATAAGATGCATTCCTCCGCCACGTAATCAGATGACATGTCATCTATGACAACATCCATTACGTCTCCCATCCCTCTACCACATCACCCATGACATCATTCTAAACATCAGATGCCACATCATCATTACGTCATCTTCCACGTCATTCCTGGGACATTGCAATCGCAAATTTTAATGACACCATGTGTTATCCACCACGCCATAACTGTGATGCGATAAGCCCATCCCTTATTTTCCACAATTGCAATATCGCAATCGCAAAAGGCACAACACTTATGTCATCGCCTCCCACTCCTATTAACTGTCATTGCGATATTCTTGAGTATTACGATTGCGATCAAGCCAAACATTGAAATTGCGTTCAAAACCAATCCCTAAATATTGTGATATTGTGATCACATATCACATTTCGCGAAGAAAAAAATAGTCTATTTCAAATGCTTAAGGCCATGTCCTGATGCGATTATGATTTGAAATCCCAATTGTCTTCTTGAAATAGTTCAGTTCATTATTTTATTTAACACGACTTATGGATTTATTTTCGACAGTTTGAAAAAATTAATATTCAGATATTTAGCATTTATTTTGTACCTCATCCGCTTATTTTTTTCACTTTCAGGTGCAAAAGAGAAGAGACAATTCATTCCTTAAAATCGGCCAGCGTTGAATATTTCGGACTCAATCAGCAATGCTAAAAGATACAGAATGACATTCCACGTATTGTTATCAAAACTGCTTCTATTTCTGCATTATCTTCACAAATAATAAGGGAATTGTTTAAAATCCTCAGCGTTGTGTGCAATCATTTATTTTTTGCATCGTCCATGTGCTATAAAATCGCTTTCATCATAATGA
Source organism: Pinus tabuliformis (assembly GCA_031772625.1). Taxonomy (NCBI): domain Eukaryota; kingdom Viridiplantae; phylum Streptophyta; class Pinopsida; order Pinales; family Pinaceae; genus Pinus; species Pinus tabuliformis. Next base: position 198,360,482 of record CM062816.1, read on the forward strand.
ATTAGAGGTCCGAATCTGAGAAAGAAGACCTTTGGGGCTTGCATTTTTGTATCTCCAAGTCTGTCCTAATAGACTAAGTCAGGTCCTTAATTTTATGAAGAAAGCTAAGTGGAGATTACATTTCTGTATTTTCGAAATCTCATCTTAATAAAATTATTGGATTGAAATTCTTTTTCTTTTACTTAAAGAAGCTTCATCTAGTTGCATTTTTGTACTTTTAGAGAGCTTAGGGATGGAGAAAAAGGATCGAGACCGTGAATTTTACAAAAGGAGCATGATACATCGGGTATTTTTATCAATTTTTTAATGTTCTGTTTTGTATAATTTGCAGTCATTCCATATTTCAATTTGTTTTTAATATGTATATTTTTAATACAGTTCAGCGTCATATCATTTCTAAATATGCCAGTGCTATAATTTTTAATACATGTATCAGCAACTATAACAATTCTTTTAATTATTTATTTAATTAAAAGAATTAATCTTTAATGTTTTCATTTCTTTTAGTATATGATTAATTTTTATTACCATGTACTAAAGATAGCCATTTTAGATCACATTCAAATAACAAGTAAACCTGGGAAATAAATAGATTTTATATGCATATACCTTAGGAATTGGACATACTTCAATCAAACACTTATGTAATTACTTACTAAGTGTCTTATTGTTAGTATTTAGATCAATAAGGAATCAGATCTCGAGATCTATCTCCTTGATCTAACTCCTTCATTTTTACTTCAATTCCTTAATGTTATCTTTTAATAAGTCAGCTCTTGATTGGGAGAATGATTCTTCTTTCCTTCAATCAAGATAGAGTAGATCAATTGCATCTTAGTTTAATCTTGCATGTGTTATCTTAGAAGTCCTCTCTTCGAGGCAAAGCTTTAGATTGGTTTGGTTGTTCCACAAAAACAACTTAAGGGTCATTCTTCTTGCCTGATCAGCTAGAAGAATTGATCTAATGTCCCTAGCTATTAGCAATTAATGATATATTTAAAGTTGATAGTGATTGGGAAAAGGTAACTGGACCTAATTTAACGAGTCAAAGCCATTACCCCAAACAGAAAAGGAGTTGCTTTAAGGTTCGAGCCGTTTGGTTTTCCCCCATTTTGGTGCATTGAATTTCGAGGCATCAACAAAATCCTATGAGGACTCTGGTTATACAAATAGACTGTTGTGTTGCATGCCTTAGCCCACAAATGCATAGGTAGGCCTTGGTCAAGCAACATTTAGCTCATTTCTCCAACAATGCTACGGTTCTTTCTCTTAGCCACCCCATTCTATTGTGGGTTGTGGGATGTTGTCAACTCTCGTCGAACGCCTTCTTTTGCATAGAAAAATTTTAAATTCATTCGAAACGTACTCACCTCTATTATCACTCATGAGAGCCTTCACCTTCTTACCAGTTTCTTTCTCAACCAGTTCCTTGAATTCTACGAAATTGGAGAATTTCTCATCTTTCTTCCACATGAAGAAGATCCAACACTTTCGTGAGAAGTCACCAATAAAAATGACAAAATATTTGTGTATGGCAGTGGAGGCTATCGAGAAAGGTCCACAAACATCATATTGGATCCTTTCAAGGATTGCATGTGCTTTATTGTCTTGATCATGGAATGTGGATTTTGTGTACTTCCACAAAGTACATCCTTTGCATACATCTTATTGTTCAAGTGATCCTTTAGGGAGGCCTATGGTTATTTTCTGCATAATATTTAGGGCACCATGATGAAAATGGCCAAGTATTTTATGCCAAAGTTCACCAACATCACGGCTCTGCACCTTCTCCACCTTTGTGCTTAATGCAACACAATATTCCACATCTAGCTTATGTAGGTTCTTCAAACGAACCCCAATCTACTTCACATGTCCCATGGCTATGTGTCTCAGGAATGCCTTTCCTTTGCTCAAGATCACACCATAACCACGGTCTTCCAAAACTGCAACAAAGACGAGATTTTTCTTTAGGGCCGAAATGAACATGACATCTTTGACCCTAAGGGGGGAGATTGACTCCCTCTAAAAGGTAACTATACCAATCCTAATTGCGATATACCTTTCGCCATCCCCCATCTCGATGTGTATCTACAGATCTTTTTCTTCCAGGCCACTAAAAAAATATCTGCACCCTGTCATGTGGAATGATGCACCTGATTCCAAGTACCACATGCTCCCCATCATTGTGTTGGCCATGCATGCAATGAAGGTAAAGTCAAGCTCGAACTGTGAAGCCAAGTCTTCACCTGCCACTCCTCTTAAGGTCTTCTTGCTTGCCTTTTTGTGTGGACACTTCGTGGCATAGTTCCTGAATTCACGACAATGGAAGCATTTAATTTTGGACAAATATTTCTTCTTGCCTCCTTGGCTTGATTCTAGTTTGGATTGAGAATTCTTCTCTTTTCCCTTCTTTGTCTTTCTAGCTAATGGAAATTTTTCTTCATGCTCACCCTTGAATGAAGTCCCATCTCTGGCATTCTATCTTATTTCCTCCTATACTAAATCAGACCATAAGTGTTCCTAATTTGGAAGTTTCTCCCTCCCATTCACTGAATCTTGATAGCTATGATACCTCTTGGGAAGGCCCAAAAGGGCTAGGCTTACCAAGTCTTCTTCAAGGATAGTAACACCGACCCTACCAGGTTCCTCATGACATTATGTAAACTTACTCAGATACTGCAGAATTATGTCATTCTTCTGCTTCCGGATACTTCAAATTTTATCCTTGAGCACTAACTTCCTATGGTCACTATTATTATCGAACAATTCTATCAATGCTTTCCACATTGTGAACATAGTTTCTTTTCAGTGGATATTTCTAACAATGTGATCTTGTACTCCCTCCAAGATTATTCTCCTCACCTTGACTACATATTTCTTCCACTGAGCAAGGTTTTGGACATTAGATGCTTGTGTTTTTGCAACATCTAACTTGATGTATTCTAGCAATCCATTGTTATCCAATATCGTTTCCATGTGATCCTTCCATGCAACAAAATTAGAGGTGAATTCTAAGGCATACTCTAGCCTTAGTCCAATTAAGGCCATCCTCTAAACTCTGAAGAAACCATGTTGTACTAAGCTCCAAAATCGATCCTCCTGAGAACAACTTCAAATTCCTGCTCTAATGTGAATCCTACTCTGATACCATGTAGAAAATACGAAATAGATTTTCAATTGATCATGAAGTTTTAATCAAAGTCACAAGACACAAGCATAATCTATTGCCTACGAAAAGTGATTCACAATCTAGAACAAAAATTTTATACATGCAACAAGTATTTTTCCTGGGGAAAGCAAACTGCTAAAAAAACCCCAAATCCTACTTGCATTAAATCAGAAAATGGAGATGTATTACAATTGCTTTGCTCAATTAAGCACACCTTGCAAGTGCATAACCTATCTCTCTTCTCATTGAAAAGCTCTGACCCAGACTTAGTCAAATTTTACCTCTCCTTGAGCTCCTATTTCCTTGCATTGTTCCTTGAGAAATTAGGCCCCTATTATTTAGGAAATTCCTCAAATTGATTGCGCAATTCCTTTAGGCCGGTCATCTGAATGCATGCAACACATGTACACTTAAGACTAGTCTATAACTGATGTTACACTGCCTTGGAATCTCCACCAAGCCTAGGGAACTCAAATTATCTACATGAACTAGATATTTTGGGTTGATTAATTAGTTAACTAGACGATCACTGAGTTTGATTGAAGTCCCACTACTTAACTAGCCTTCCACTAGTTCCTCCAAAAGTTGGAACTAGTTTAACTGAAAATAACCTTAGATAATTGATCTTGATTGCTACAAATTAGCAATCACACATGCTAAACTGAACTCTAACTCCTCCAACTCGAATTTACTGAGTAAACTAGGTGACACAAGCCATGTCACACAAGTTAACATCATCCAAGTTGTCTGTTGATGTGGAAATTCAAATTTTCTCAATTTAATCAAGGAAAAATCAAATTGAGAATTTATTGCTACATTTTTCAACAATTATATATATATATATATATATATATAAAATCAAGGATAAATCAAATTGAGAATTTACTGCTGCTTTTTCAACAATTATATATATATATATATATAGAGAGAGAGAGAGAGAGAGAGTAATAACTGGGTTGGTTTCATACTTGCGTGACATGGGATCAATTTTGATCGCTACCACTATAACCTCTAGATGCCTATTATGCCCTTTTCGTAGACTTGAGTTAATTTGGGGGATTTGAACCTCATATATCATAGCTTACATAATACTCCATGACATGGGCATTCCCAATTGAACTAATCTTACCTATGCACTACCATGCCATGGCAAGAACGGGAAAAATGTAATGACGACACATCTTTCGAAGAATCGTCATTCCCTCCTCTATTCGCACCCCCATCAGCAATGTGTTTTGGCCTATTTTAAAATCAATCAAGTCATTGCAATTTCAAAAAAATAAGTGGATCAAAGTAAACTTTGTCTCGCTAAAAAATGGAGTCATAAGAAAAACTGAATTTGTCCATTTATTAAATCACTCATTAGGAAAACAAATTGAGTTTATCCATCTATTAATTCACCCACCAAATAAATTGAGTTTGTCCACCTATTAACTTACTCACAAAAGTTAAATTTGTCTACCTATTAATAAAATTTATTATGAAATAAATTAAAAAGAAGGGAGTTGAAGGTTGGGGGGAGAGAGCTAGGAGTTGGTTTAAGAGCTGTGATTTTTTTTGTCATCTCCGTCAGCTAGTTCAATGGCCTTCGAGGAGGGGTTGGACCCCCCTCCACCCTTTCCTGACTCCTTTGTCGATGCCACCTTCCAATCTCTGGTGGCTTCCCTTCCCAAGCACGAGCGGTCAACAGTTGTTGCATCCAAGTTTGTTAAGCGTAACGATGAGATTAAGAACGTTTCATTTCCGAATGGAGCACGTCGAACCTCCCTTGCTTAAGCCGAGAGAGCTCTGATAGGTAAATTCATAGGTATGTGGCCTTCTCCAAGGTCGATGGAAGTATGGATAGGGAATATTGGAAGCCAATGATGAAGGGCAAGATTTCTCTCTCAGCAATAGGAAATGGGTTCTTCAATTTTCTATTTGAATTAAAAGAGGACAGAGATGTAGTTTTTCGAAATGGGCCATACTTCTTTGGCTCCGTAGGAATTTATTTGAAAAATGGACCCTAGACTTAAATCTAAATGAGGACATAACTACTACTATTCCAATATGGGTTAAGCTTTCGCACCTTCCAATATCATGCTAGATTGATGACTTCCTCCAGACTATTGGTAATGGGGTTGAAAATTTCTTGGACAAGTTTGAACCCAAAGGCTCCCAATTTGTCTGTGCCAAAATGTGTGTAGAAGTAGATTTGGAGAAGTGTCTATCAGCTGAAATAAACATAAATATGGGAGAATGGAAGCACAGACAAATTATGGACTATGAACAAATTCCATTCAAATGCAAACATTGCCACGATTACGACCATTTTTCCAGAGATTGTGCCAAAGCTAGGAAAGATAAAAGTATGGAGGCTTTGGTTGCTTAGTAGGAGCAATGGCAGGAGCCAAAGATGCATTTGAAAGGAAAAGGAACGATGCCAAAGTCTCGAGGTCTTGTGGCCAACAACATTGTTCCTTCCTCCTAAAACCCCTTCAAAGTATTAAGCGATGATGAAATGGAAATGGAAACTCCCCTCCAACAAATTGAAAGGACAAGCGTGGAGGAGGTTAGGTAGTTGAAGAAGGTGAAATAGTAGAGGAGAGTAATCCGAAGGAAGGTGGGGGTGAAGCCACCCCTCCGAAGACTATTCCAGCCCTTGACATCCTGAGTTCCATCCTTGGAAATTTTCATAAGGATACAGAAAGATTTATCACCCGGAATATGACTCAAAATTTATCCTAGGCAGATGATGTAGTAGTCGAGAAACTAACCCCTCGAAGAGAAAACGAAGGCAAAACAAGAGGGAACAATGAGAAAGAGAAGCAGAACTAAACAAAATTCTTAGGAACCAAACAATTATTTCAGAAATTCTCAAAGGGAAACGAATAAACAAAGAAGGAAATGATGGTGGACTCTCCCCCTCCATTCATAAGTAATGAAAGTAATATCTCAGAACATAAGGGGGCTAGGGACCCCTGCTAAAACCCTAGAAGTAAGAGACATAATCAAACAAGAATCTCCATTGGTTGTGTTTATTCAAGGAACAAAGCTAGAAGAAGTGGAGGTTCTAAGAGTAGCTAGAAATTTCTAGAAAGATTGCTTTGGGTTAGTCCAGTCTTCAAGGGGAGCCTCAGGAGGGCTCGACAAATTTTGGTCAAAAAAGAATTTCACCTTGGTTGAAGAAATAAAGTCAAAGTCCTGGGTAATGGCACTCCTGGAGGAAAGATATTCAAGGGAAAGAATCCCTTCATAAATATTTATCGTCCAATTCTATATAGTGAAAAGGCTGAATTCTAGGATTCATTAGAAGCATTAAATAAGAGAATCCATCACTTTAACAATGTAATGGGGGGGGGACTTCAACACATTATTAAATATGACAGAGAAAAGAGGATGGACTTTGAATAGGGATTTGTTCAGACATAGAATGGAGGAAACAATAGAGTGATGGGATTTGATTGATATCAAGCCCAAGGCTTGGAAATATACATGGTCAAACAAACGGTCCAGGGATCACTTTATCGCTACTCACCTGGATCACTTCCTGTTGCACAACAGTTGGCTCCTCAAAGGCTTGGACTGCTCCTCAACTATTCAAGCACTGGGGGACTCGGACCATCGACCCATCATCATTACAATGAAAAAGACTGAAAATAATGGATTGTTTCCCTTCAAATTCAAGGCAGATTGGTGCCTATCTAAAGAGGTTAGGGAACTGGTAAAGTGGACTTGGATCTTCCCAGTTCAGGGCTCCCCCATTTATGTTTGGGAATCTAAGCTCAAGAATGTCAAAAAAGAGTTGAGGAAGTGGTTGAAAGAGAATTACCAACCCCTAGGGAAAAAAAAAGGAGAGACAAAGTTCAAGAACTAGAAGAGCATTATAAGATGATGGAGGAAGCACAGATAGAAGAAAAACACATCCAAAAGGAAAAGGTCATTTCCACACAAATCTTTAATCTAAGTAGGCAAGAAGAAAATATGTAGAGTCTTGAATTGCACAGTGTTTGGTTAAAATTCGGGGACTCCAACACTTCCTTCTTTCATAAACAGGCCATGGCTTAGGAGAATAGGAACAAAATAAGGGGGATAAAGCCCGAAGGAAGGCAGAAAGTCAGCACCTTTGCAGAAATAAAAATGGAGGCCTATAATTTTTTCAAGTCTCTTCTCCACAAAGATAATATTACTCTAGACGATGCCTTCGAATTTCTTCACGCAATGCCACAATCCATCCCCCCTTCATCTAATCAAGATATTATAGGTGAAATAATGGAAGAAGAAATTTGAAGTGTAGATGACTTCTCTATCTATTTTTATCGAATATTCTGCAACATCATCAAAAAGGATCTTATCATAATGTTGAACCATAACATAGTAGAAAAAATGCTTGGGGGAAGCATTAATTCATCCTTCTTGGCCCTGATCCCAAAAGAGGCCAAACCCACCTCCTTCTCAAGATTTTGGCCTATATCGTTGTGTCACCCTTCCTATAAAATCTTAACGAAAATCATCACCAACAGGATTAAGCCTCTGCTTCCTTCCTTTATCTCTGAGAATCAAGGTGGCTTCATGCAGCACCAAAATATTCTCGATAACATCATTCTAGTTCAGGAGGCAATGCATTCTAGCAAAGAGGAGGGAGAAGCTGGAATGGTTATAAAATTGGATATGGAAAATGTGTTTGATGAGGTAAATCACTCCTTTCTTTTTCTTGTCATGGAAAAATTAGGCTTTAGCAATGGATTCATTTTATGGATTTGTTACACTAGACAATCCCTCTTGTGGAAAAGAGTGATCTCTCTAGATCCTAAATGGAAACTATAAACAATAATGACAAATGAATTGACTCTTTCCCTAAGTTGAACTTATTCGAATTACAAGCATTCTAACTAATGGATAAACCTCTTACTGGTTTCACAAAATGCCTGATGAAGATCCGTAGTTGTGACTTGATGCAGCTCTTCAATGCTTAGTAGAACCTGCAAACATAAACCATAAAAAGGATCAAAATCAAAGAAATTAGGGATTGAACTTGCCTTTATGAACATAATAAACAATTGCAACTTATTCATCATTCACAAAATACAAAAATCAATGGGAGAAAGTGCTCATTTGTATTAATCAGAAGATAAGAGGAGCCTTACAACCTTTGCCTTGATGCCATGAGGTCCCTCCCAAACAAGCTCTCCAATCTCCTCCTTAGATAACAAGGTCTCCAATCTCAAACTAGTAACATAAGTTTGTATTCTCTGAATTATGACCTCCTTCATCCCTCAACCCTCTAGTCCTTTTATAGATCAAAGAGGGGTAAGTTTCAAATCCCTAAGAAGAATATGAACCTCCTTTAGTGAAGGATTAGGTTACCATGAGAAATGGGATGGAGATGCATCTTATGAGGGTTATAGTTCGAATAGTCATCACCTAGAAGCTTTCAGTTGGGAAATATTCGACCAACTAGGTTTCTATAATGTACTTTTTATTTTACTTTCTAGAATTCCCCTGCACGGGTTTATAGTTACAGATAGAGTGTAGTTCTGTTGTTCTCAAAGTAAATTTCAGCGCATGCGCAGGAAACACTAGAGAAATCAGCGCAGGTGGAACTTAACAAGGTGTGAGATCTATTTTACCGAAATTTCTCATGGACTTTAACATATTTTGAGTTGTTGGGCTTATAAGGGAGATGGTTTCAACATGTTCATGGATGGTAATAATATCCATAAACTGATCAAGTGTCATGACGAAAAGTTGAAGTGTAACAGATTTCCCCCTAAAGTACGAAGTCTGAAAAATAAGTTTAAAAGATTGAAGCGTTGTGTCATTCCAAGGATCCGATAAGAGGTAATGGTCGGAAACCTGCAAGGAACATTCAAGGGAACATAATGCAAAATATATATCAAAAATCATCTTTGAGGTAGGAATTTCCATACTCAGAGTAAAGCGAACTCAATGAATAAGCATGGAAAAACTAAGATCATATAGATGGTAGACACAGCATGGACACAACCATCTGTATACATAATCATGAATATAAAATATCCTCGTAACCTGGATTGATGAAACTAGATCTAGGGTCTTGATCTCCATCTCTCGATCCACAATACGATTCTAACCATGCAAGTGAATGTCTCGAAGTCAAACATGGAAGAAACCACTTGATTATCGATCAATGATGTGAACCGTTAACAAGCGCGAGAGAAACCACCAATAATGACAATGGTTCTCAAGGTACTCCCAGTACAATCTATGAAGTGCGAATATGTGATCTGAAGTCAAACACTCATAGAATCGTTCAATCGAAGGCCAATGATGAGAACCTGTCGTCGAAAGTGAAAAACCTGCCATTAAGGCATGCAGGCTTCAAGGTACTGAAGGTTTCTAAATCAGCTTCCTAGATGATGAGCTGAAGTCGATAGGAAGTGATTCGTCGTAGGAAATCCTACGACACGAAACATGATATCAAGTTTTGAAAATAATTGCAAGGAATGACTCAAGGATGGCCAACGCAAATGAAGGCAAAGATTTTGAAAAAGGATTTGAACCAAGGTTGAACTTCTCTTGAACACATAATGACACTTTAATGATTTGGCAGCATTTGACTCAATGATAATACCCAAAACCATGAAGAATTTCAATGAGGTTTGATTAACTGTAAGGCAAATGGATTTCCCAACCCGGACATGAATGTGATGGAGTGCCATGTTCAAGAGTGACATGCTACCTTTTAACTGACGATGTAAAATGGACACCTTCCCCAATTTTCCCCCACCATTACTAGCAAGTACCTCTTTATTTTTTACAAGCTTGAGGAGGATAACATATGCTTGGATTGTAAACTCATCCTTCGGATGAGTCCATCGAAGTATTTTTAATGAACCCTAAGAAGGAATGGTTCGATCTCATTATGCTTAACGAGTCCTATACTATTTAATTTTAACAAGTCCAGTAAAGGTGTAACTCAATGTCATTTTCTTTTAAGAGATTTTAAAAAGACACAAAAATAAAACTCATTCATATCTTTAATCGTAAAATTTTAATGAGCCTGAAGAAAGTAAAGCTCTACGTTTTTCATTTTTAGAGAGTCATAAGAAAAACATAAGTAGACTCCATCAAGTTATTTTTTGTTAGTTTGGTCTCTCAGGTCTGAAAAAGTATAAAATAATACAAGAGAGAACTCTATTGACCATGTTTGATCATCATATACCTTTTTCGTAAACGCTCCTGGCTCAATCCGTAAAAGGGGTAAACTTATACTGAGTGGACGGTTGTTCATTTATTTTTACGAGTTTGAACAAGCAAGTACTTGGCAATCTTTTCTTTTTGAAAAAGTCTGAAAAGGGCTTGAAAGAAGGCTTCATTCTCTTTTCATAATTTTAAAGAGCATAAAAAATGATAAAATTTTGCTGAAATATCAAAAATGATTTATCTTGACTCCATAAACAATCATGCACATTCAAACTCAATAACCCATTATAACTTCTCAAACATATGTTTTCCCTCTTAAAATGATTCAAAATATAAAAATAATATTTTTTTCAAGCTTAAAAACTTATAAAAGCGGGAAAAAGTAATTTATTTTTACCATTTGCATTTTCACCAGTTCAGAGTAGAGAGAGGGGTTTTTACCATAAAACTTCCAGGACTGATTCCGAGCCAACTGGTGGACGAAATCACGCGCTATTTCCTCCAGGTAGAATATGTTTCCATAACTTAGCTTTCTGTCCATTTATTTTTTTCACTTTAAGCTTGCATTTGGTTTTTTGGGACAAAGATTTGTCAAAAAATGCGCTCTCGACCTTGCGAAGTTTTTTCTCAATCAGGTCCATGTAGGCCGATAAAATTTTCCATATGGAAATTCTCGACCTATGCGGAATTATGTTGGAAATTTCCGTGCAGCTGCGCCTTGTCCCTAAAAGGGCGGTTGCGCAGGTGCTGTGGGCTATTTTTAAAATAAACTTTGGGGTCCAAAAAACATGAAATTAATTTCAAGAAATATTCTAACTGCTTTAAAATGGTCATTTCAGGTCATTTTGCTTGCTCAAAAATGGAATGGAGGGAGAGAGAGCACGAAGCCAATGATGTGGTTGCTTTGGCGGATCCAACCACTTTGCAGGCTCTCAGGAATTGCGGCCTCCTAAAATACTGGCTAATCCTTGGGATGAAATCCCAGGTAGATTTGATGACATGGTTGGTGAGGACCTGGAATGTCCAGGAACAGTGTTTCGTGATTGTTGATTATCACCTCACCATTGATGTCGATGACATATATTTCCTGACTGGGTTATCTCATCAGGGAGCCGATCTTTCACTTTTTGGATCGAGAGCAAGGGGAGACTCTACTAATGTATATTTATGGCACTTTTGCACGGGTGCACCTCCAAAAGATGGATGGATTGACATTCAGTCCATCGAAATTTTACCCTTAAGGACCATTGCTTTCACAATTTGCAAACTATGTGGTAGTGTTGCCCTCCATATAGCCACCTGAGCACAAATGCAGACGGCCGTGGAATGTTGGGAGTCCACGGTATACAACTGGTGCGAGGTAGTAATGGTAAATATGAAGGGCCAACTGTCTAGGTGCAAGAATGGTAAACTGGATTTTTTTTTTGGTTATGGTGCCATTCTAGTTGCTTTTTCCCTAGAAAGGGTTCCTATTCTTTGGCCAAAACAAATTTGAGCAGGCGAGGGGGATTCAAGGGATCCACGCTTGATGAGGTGGGTTGCACTAATGGCATGCCATGGCGATGACGGTCTTGTAGTGAGGTATATGGCAAAGTTTTTTGACTGGCTGAGCAATTAGATTGTTCTGATCGAGGACTTTCTATATGTTGGGATATATTATAGAGGTGACCCTGATGTCCCACTTCCAGTCGAGGCTCAGTGGGGTGATCTAGGTCTGATTTTCTCATTTTGGCATATTTTCAACATTTTTTTTAAGTGTTTTGGTCTTCAAAGGCTAATTGTATGTGCAGATGTGGGTCCAAACAGACCTGCCGGGATGAGACAGTACGATAGATGAGACGAGCATCCTATGGTTGTTGTGGCATCGAACCCAGAGGCGGATGACATCATGACAAATTTGGAGCACAACCTTGAGAGGTTGATTGCCAACATCCTAGAGACTGGAGTTGATGACATTCCACGTGCCTATCAGAGGCACGTAATTGGGGTTTCTGTGCTACTCAAACATTTGCTGCATTGAGTTGCTCATGCTATTGTGTGTTATCATGAGCATCACCATGCCTAGTTGTTCTAGTTTCTAGGACCATTTTTGACCTTTTGGAGTCAGTACTATTCGTAAAATAAAAGGCCATGGGGCCTTATGTCCTCGGATGACATATTTTGTAGACACACCCAAACTCTATTTTAATGAAAAAATCTTCTACTTCTATCTATGATTATCTCGATCAATGAATGAATGAAAATTGTTTTTAATTCACAAATGTTGCAAATGTTTATTTAACACATGATTTTCCAATGCATCTATCCATGTGTTTAAATATATTGGAATGTGTTGATATTTGATATAATCAAATCGTCTTTCCAAGAGATGGACTCGTAAAAACATCCTTAACATGGTTGGACTCCTAACTAAATAGACACCATTTAAATGTAACACTACGAGTTGGGAATCTAACCTAACGATCAAATGTCGGATGCCAAATGTGATGGAATCAGCCAATATCTCAATGACTGTGCTTTATTCTGCTATATTGTTCATTGTTTGACCAAGACATATCCCATTTATAGAGACTAGCTTGTTACTGGGTGAATAGATAACCCAGGCTGCAAAAGATAAATTCTGAGTACTATGACTAGTGGCATCAGCAAAGCCAATGTAAGTCAGAGAAAACGTCGACATCTGCAAATCAAGTGTAAATACGAGATAAGCATAAGAAGTAGTAAAAAACACTAATCTACCACACATACCTGAAAATGGTAAATAATGTAAAAATCTTCACCAAAAGTTTATGCAAAATATTTCTTTACGTAAAGACCATTTTTGGGCTTTCCCAAAGGAACACCATCATAATCAATCAGCTCATAGGCACCTTTAGCTAGTACACATTTTATGATGTAAGGGACATGCCACATGGGCTCGAATTTCCTTATACCTAGCTTGTCATGAGCTTGATCATATACCAAGACTAGGTCACCTTATGAATATGTACGAGGATTAACTTTCTGATCGTATTGGGCTTTGACACATTTCTAGTGAGCTTCGCTAGCCAATATGACATTACGACAATTTTCATCCATATGGTCTAAGTGTACAAAGAATTCTTCGTCTGCAAAGGTAGCAGGTAATATGACTTCCAAACCATAAATGAGTTGAAAAGGGGTAAAACGGTCAATTTTTTTACAGTAGTGCGGTAAGCCCACAGTGCTGAAAAGAGCATAGAGTGCCAGTTTCCTTTATGGATACCAACTATTCGTTTAATCATATTTGTTAAAACTTTACTGACAACTTTGACCTAACCATTAGCTTGTGGATAATACAGAGTAGAGTTATCATGGTGGAGACCAAGTTGCGCAAACAGTTTGACCATCATAAATTTGAGAAAATGACTACCATGGTTTATGACAATAGCTTTTGGGACGCCAAACCAAGCAATCACATGATTGAAAATGAAAATAGTTGCAATTTCTCCATCGTCTCTATATGTAGGCATCGCCTCTGCCCATTTTGTAAAGTAATCGCCTGCAAGGATGATATATCCATGCCCCCCCCAGCCGAGTGAGGGTTCAAGTGACGAAGTTGCTGCCCCATTTAGCAAAAGGACAGACATCTATGATTGGGTGAAGAGGATCAGGAGGTGCTCGCAATTTGCGATCATAAATTTGGAAATTATGGAATTTTCAAACTATAGTGATGCAGTCTTTAAACATTGACAGCCAAAAATAGCTAGCACGTAATATCTTTTGGGTAGTAGCATACCCAGACATGTGACCACCACATGCTCCAGAGTGGCAATGATTCAAAGTTTTTTTAGCTTCTTCAAGAGTTAAACAACGTCAGAATACAAAATCGACACCACGACAATAAAGAGTGTCATCAATAATGTTGCGTTGTTGGGACCGGTATCGGATTCGCCAACGATCAGTTCTGGATAACTCAAGCCTAAAAGTTTGTGTTTGGAGATATATAATGATGTTTCCATACCACGGATCAAACACACGAATAAGAAAGAGAGATTTTTCAGTAAAAGAATCTTCTGCAACAATTTCTACATCAGTATGGGGGAAGTCACACAATAGTTTGACGAAAACCAAGGATTTCTTTGATTTGGATTTTTCAAATTCCATATCAAACTCTTGTAAAATGACTATCCACTTCGAGTATTTTCCCCCTAGTAGTTGCTTCATGAGAATATACATCATAGGGTTACAATATAAAATGACAATCATTTTTCAGAGAAGTATATAGTGACGGAATCGTTGAACAACTTGCACAACTGCCAAGGCTAGCTTCTCCGCATGTGCATATTTAATCTCAGTTTTAGTGAGACTCCTACTTAAATAGTAAATCACATGTACGTTGTTAGAATCATACTCTTGGAATATACAAAAAGTAGTCTTGATGATAATCGGGGGGATGCAGTAAAGGCGCATTAGTCAATGCATGCTTTAATGCATCAAAATCTTTATCAGCAAGTTAATCCCGGAAAAATGGAATACCCTTTTTCAACAGTCGAGTAAAACCATGTGTTAGTTCAGCATAATTGTAGATGAATCTACGCAAAAAGTTTGCTTTCCCTTGCAAACTTTGGAGTTGAGTCAAGCTAGAAGGAGCAGGAAAATTCAAAAATTGCCTCTACCTTGAGAGGATCAACACGAATGCCTTCCTTTGAAATGATCAATCCTAGAAGGCGACCGAATTTCACACCAAAAACACATTTGTGTGGATTCAAGTGAATATTGTAATGGCTACACCTAATAAAAATTGCTTTTAAGTGCATTGGGTGATCCTGTCATGTCATGAAATGAGCTGGGAGGTCATCCAAATAAGGTTGAACAATATGCTTGATATCGTGGAATGCGTAAGACATTACTCGTTGAAAAATTACGGCAACACTTTTGAGGCCAAATGGGAGTTTGCGATAAGAAAAAGTCCACCATGGGCATATAAACGCGATTTTATATTAATCGACAGGGAGTATGTTTATCTTATTGTAGCCAGAAAATCCATCCATAAAGGAAAAAATTTCATTTCCGGCACAGTCGTCAACAATCTGGTCGATGTACGGAGTTGGATAATTATCCTTGGGACAATATTTATTGATATCTCACTAATCAACACACACTCAAATGGTTCCTTTCTTTTTATTAACGGGCATAATATTTGATACCCAATCGGTAAAAGGAACAAGGTAAATGAATCCTGCCTTCAACCTCAGTCTTGATAGCAACATCTTTTCGTGGATGTATAGGACGTAATCGTTGTCTAACTGGCTTAGCATCCAGATAGGTTTTTATTTCATGTACAACAATGCTAGGGTCGATTCTTGGCATCTCTTCATAGGACCAAGCAAAAATGTCACGGAATTCTTGAAATAGGGCTTTGTAAGTTGAAATATCTTCTAATGAACAAGAGGTTCCTATATGAATATTTTCAATTATTCTGGGTTTCACTGAGATATCGATAGGTATTGTTCCTGATATGTTCCCTAAATTCTGTTCAGAATTGGAAGAAAGGGTAGATATTGGATTTTGAGGATCGCTAAGGGTCTTAGATGAAAATAATGATGAAAAATTATTCTAAATTTTATCAAAAGATGGTAAGAAAGTTGAACGATGATGAGTATCATCCCATGGCATTTCATCCAAGGTCATAACCTCCATAATCCCTTCATCAGTTAAAAAATATTTGTTAAAAGGATCAGGCATAGAGATTGGTTCCAAGCGTGACAAATGAGAATATTCATCAATGATCATATTCATTTGATTATCATCAGAGGTTGATGGGTTTAAAAAAGACTGAATGGCCTGATAGGTTAACTCAAAAGGACTATGAGGCATTTCATCACCATATAAGATCATTTCTTATTTGGATGGTACTTTCCATGGATATCCCATTTTGAAGGTACTTGATGTAATCATGTTGATCTGTGCTTAATTCTGAAGAAGAACGGGTGGATGGAACGCGAAATTTCCAATCAAAGATGAGCCTTTGAGCAGGCCAACACCAACTTCTTCATATGGAGTGGTTGATTTTCCAACAAATGGGATACTACCAGTAGAATTAGGGTCAGAGGTATAGTAGGATAATTGATCTACTTTCACAATTCTTCCTTTTTGAAGAAACATAATCATCCTAAAATATGACGAGACTACTGTCGCCATGGCATAAGTCTAGCTTCGGCCAAGCAAAAGGTTGTAATCAAGTTGAGCATCAATAACCTCAACGTCTATTGCAATTGTTTTTCCCTCTAACTCGATTGGAAAATCATTTAAAAGTCCATACGAACAAAAACCTCTTCCATCGAAGGCTTTCAAAGTCGTGGGAGATTGATTGATTGTTGGAGAACCTAAAGCTTTCCAACAGGTAATGGACATAATATATGTCAATGCTCATCCGTCAATCACTATTTGGAAAACTTGTCGAGTTTTGACATGAACTGGTATCTGAAATGCCAGTTGGTGTGGGAGACGCGAGACATGATTCTCGAGATCAAAAACAATCAAATGGGAGACTTGAGGATCTACTGCTCCTATGGATAATAATAATAATTTCCTTTGTGTTGGACAAGTTTGCAGCACTTCAAGGGAATACATTGGCGAAGGTGACATAGCCAGATCTTAGACGATGTTATAATTTTGGGAAGCCCTCACATGAGGACTAAAGGTTGACTTACGAAGCATACCCTTAGGAGGCGGACAAATTACCATATCAGGATTTGGTTTCTCAATGTGTAATGGTTCAAACGAAGGAGGAGTAGACGTGGAAGTTTGACCAGATGAATTGGAGTCATCTCTATTTTCAACATGACTCTTTGTTATGTAATCTTTGGATCTCGTTGCTACCATAACTCTGGAATACATCATCATGATATATGCTAACGGAGATGAGGAGGATCGGTCGTGAGAGACCATTTTAATGTCCTGAGGAAAAGAATCCTTCAAAATAGCAGATGTGGGCGAAATTTTGAAGAATTTGGAAACTTCAGCCTGATGAGGGAACTCCTTAGTGTAATGATCTTCCTCACAAATCAAGCAAGGATATCGAGGTTTCCTCTTTTTGTCAGATGGTTCGTCCTTGGCTGATTTCTCCTTAGTGCGGTTGTCTTGTTTAGTTTTGTCTTTTCCCTTTTTCTTATTTCCGGATTACTTAACCTTAATCTTCGTTAGGTGAATCAAATAGAGCCAAAACTTGAACATTCTTAGAATTTTTCTTTTTGTTCTTAGTCTTCTGGCTCACAGAACCAATCATGCCATCTGCGGCATGTAATCCTAGAAGAGGTGGATTATTTGGAGTATATCAGGGTAAAATTGGGATATTTTCATACAAAGTACCATACTGAGTATAAAAAAGATCGAGATATTGAGCGCGGGAAATTACCTACTCTTCAGTTACAACACCCCCTTTGGCCACATCTTCAGTTATCACTAGTAAAAGTGATTTTATAAACCATTTGGCTAGAATATGATCTGGAATGTAAAATTTAACTAGGCGACGTCTTCGTCTCCATTCGTGAATGTGATCTGAGATATGGGTAGACGTTGACTGCTTTAAAGAAGTCAAAAGTTCAATTCCATTGTCATACCAAATGGGTAACTGAAAATGAGTCAAAAAGGTTGTAGCAAGGGCATTGAACGTGTTGAAAGAAGCGCACGGTAATTCTACATACCATTTGGCTACCAAACCGATTAGGGTTCGTTGGAAAATTTGTAATCTAATAGAATCGTCATTTAACGAGTTGGATGTGCACCAAAGATGGTAGGTCATGACATGGTTGGACGAATATTCACCCGACTTACCTTCAAACTTAGGAATGTCACTAGGAAACTTAGTAGGAATAATCATCCAATAGGGTAAATAAAGAAGTGGATCATTAGTTAACCGAGAGAGGTCAGGCAAATCCAAAGTTGCAATGCAAGGCAACTGGCGATTGGGGTCCTACAATGGATATTGATAACCTTGAGGGGCGAGTCCTATACTAGGAGGAGGATATCCAGGATATCCTGGGATAGCCTGAGCAGTTGGAATCTGCATACCTCTTGGGTATCTGGATGAGCCATACCATATTGCGGTTGAATAGGTTGTTGAAACGCATGACCTAAGTATAGTTGATTCTGGAAGGCGATATTCTGACTCATTTGACCTTGAACAAACTATCCTTGAAAGGGTTGGCTTTGCAAGGGTGACCTTGAACAAACTATCCTTGAAAGGGTTGGCTTTGCAAGGGTGAGCTTGGAGAAATTGAGTTTGAAAAGGTGTAGTTTAAACAAACTGACTCTGGGGTAAACCTTGGAAAGATAGCCCTTGAAAAGGTACTTGCATATATGAAATGCTAGGCCGAACAATAGGTATTTAAGGTGCTGATGGAATCGTAGCAATGGATTGAACACCAGATGGATGAGGTAAAGACTTAACAAGAGGTTGCATAGTAACCTGTGATGTAAGCAGGACGGTTATTTGCGATACTCCTGGAATGGGAGTCCTAGGCGAACTTGAACCTAGGTTTTGAACAGATGTTGCCATAGCATACTGCCCTATAGTTTGATGGTTACTTTGGGTGGATTGCTGAAGCAATTGCTAGGCAGGTGTCGATGAGGTAGGTTGGATGGTTGGTTGAACTTGAGAAGACATACCTTCAAAAGGAAGTTGTTGCATAGGTTGTTCAAGAGGTTGGCCAGGTTAATAAAAAGGCACTTGAGAAGTAACAAGAATTGACTATTGAGAAAGGTTCCATATTGTATTCAATCTAGGGTAAGGCATTCCATAGGTGGATTGAGGCATAGCAGGCTGACCAAAACCGGCTTGAAGCATTTGAGCATAGTTAAAGTAGTTTCTAGTGGGGTGTTTCCCCCTAGCTGCAGGGTAAGGTCCACCAAAAAGCTTTCCTCCAGGTGGAGGATACGATGGTTGCCCCCTAAGTGGATAATAACCAATTGTTGGGTTAGCTCGTGGATTACCAACATTACCAGAAATCATATTAATGGCTTGTTCAGATGCCAAACCTTCATTGGTAAGGGTTAATTACACCAGTTGACATATTTGAAGATGGGTTCAACGAAGAAGCTCCTGAATAAGCTCCTGCGAGAGAGTAATATCCAGGTGGTAAAATACCAACATACAATGTGGACTCTGGAGAAGTGGAATACATGGATGTATCTATCACTACACTTCTCGTTGTGGACTAGTCAAAACTGGGTATGGTAGAATAAGGAGTCGTGTAATGTGGAATCCTTTGCCCTAAAAATTTCAAGGGTATAAAATACCAAGGGTCGGGGTGAAGAGATCAAAACAAAAGTTCTGAGATGTCTACAAGTTCACTGGTAGAAACTAGAGGTTCTTCCTCTTCGTTCAAAACAAGTTCTTCAATGGCAATAAGACCAGGAGGAAGACTATCAGTAATGATAAGTTTCACATGCGGTGAAAGTGGAGGATCTGAAATATGTGTTGTAGCAGATGTATGAAAGTCAGGCTCAGAGATATCAAACTCAGGTTCATCAATATCTGGTTCAAAAGTGGGGTTTCTATCGGAGGATTCTCCGGTATCTGATTCAGTTTGAACGATTTTAGTAATTTGTAAATCAGTTGTTGCTGAGTGTGATGCTAAATTCTGAGTTTGATTAAATTTAGTTTATGTTACTTCAATGCCTAAAATAGTATATGTTATAGATTGATTAACTTCAATTCCTCTTACATCAGAATCTATAATAGTTGATCAGGAATCAGTATTTTAGCTTAAAAAAATGAAAGTGCTCAGAATTGCTTCAAACCTGAATGACCGGATAGAGTTCGTCGCCAGGATTCCAATGCTGTGAACGGTTCAAAAAACCGACATCGTATGCAAAAGTCAGAGCTTCTGAAAGTTTAGTAAAAAAAAGTCAAAGACAAAGTTTTACTAGGGTTGACTAGATGCCCAGTCAGCATGAAGAGAATATTCTCCAGTTTCAGCCAGTGACACTGTGACAAGTGTCACCTCCGGATTTGCCTAGTTGGCTCCAAGGTGGAATTCAAATTTATTTTTATTTAAATATTATTATATATTATATATATAGTATTATTTGTATTATATAGTTATTATTATTATTATTATATATATATATATATATATATATATATATATATATATATATATATATATATATATATATATTTAAATATTAAATAACAATATTAAATCCACATTTTATTTAACCAAAGTCGAAGGCATATATATATATATATATATATATATATATATATATATATATATATGCCTTCATATATATATATATATATATATGAAGGCATATATATGTGTGTGTGTGTGTGTGTGTGATATATTAAATGGCATGACAAATATTAAAACGCGTGTATAACCAAACTCTGCATTGTATAACATTTATATAATATTTGAATGGCCGATTAACCAAAGTTTCGGGATTGCATATATTTATATGTTATATATATGTGTGTGTGTGTGTGTGTGTAATATATTAAATGGCGTAAAAAATATTAAAACGCGCGTATAACCAAATTCTGTATTGTATAAATGTTATATAATATTCGAACGACTGATTAACAAAAGTTTTGGGATTGCATATATTTATATGTTATAAAAAAATGTAAATTGGGGGAGGGCAAGTTTGAACTAGTGACCTCCCACTCATAACTCCCATGCTTTACGGTTCAACCATCACCACACATGTTCAAGGCCACTGCTATGACCCAATATTTAAAGTGCATGCGAAATTGACAGCGGAGAGGAGGGAGCTAGCCCAGCAGGGCCAGCCCCTCTCCATATGACCACCAAATGAAAACCATGGTCCAGCGCCAATCGTTAAGTGCGATTAGCGCCATTAACCCCATTTAGACTTAATTAACCAGAGTTTAATATGGAGGCAGTTTTGAAGGCCTACCAAATTAGGCAGAAACTGCTAGTTTTGGCAGACTTAACTGGAGTCTCTCCAAATTTAGCGGAGGTTTTCTAGGAAAAATTAGTTTTCCCATAACTGAGGCAATTCTCAGCCAAATTTCGAAAATGAATAGTCATTTTTGGCTAATTGGCATGCTATGAACTCATTGGAGTAGGTTGCAAAGACAAAAGAAGTCATTTACAAGTGTTTTTGGTCACTTGAATATTTTTGAAGCCTAGGGCATCCAAGTGTTGGAGGCCATTCCTAAAGCAACTAGTAACCAAATTGAATAAACAAATAGTCATTTCTGATAGATTTGAATGTTTCAAACTCATTGGAATAGGTTCCAAGAGAATTGGATGCATGTAACAACAATTTAAGCACTATTGAAGCTAATACAAAGGTCCACACTATGAAGCTGGACCAAGGAGATGTAGCCTAGGAGGGGTGAATTCCTTCAACAAAAGTTTGCGTATTGAACTCTGTTATTTTTTCTTGTTGTGTTTTTATATGTTGTTGTTCAACCATTTAAATTCATGTTTTTAAGTTCATGCAAAACACTAAATTTCACCAAGTTGGATGAATTGACAATCACATGCTCATGGATAAACTCTTTATGGATAAGTAAACCAAAGCAAAGAGAATTTTATATCTAGAAATGATACTAGCATAGAATTAACTAGCAATCAATTTCATATCGGGTGGTATCAGAGCACAAGGTTGCTTGCTTGATTTGCTTGAAGGGTTTAATAGTTGAAATTGTTGTTATGATTACAGGGTTGAAGTTACAGAGAGGAGAAAGGAAGTTATTGATAGCTAGTCCTCAGATTAGGACAAGAAGGAAGAAGGCTGAGAAAGCATCATCCTCACCCAAAGGACCACTCAACGAAGCACCTAGATCACCTCAAGTTCCATCTCCATCAGTTGAGATAGAAGAGGCACAAATTGCACAAGAGGCTTAAGTGATTGAAGAGGTACAATCAGTACAAATTTTTTAGCCTGAATCCATAGCCATTATGTTTGGAGAAAGAAAGCATGAAGGTCCCTCTTCAAAAGAGGAAGAATTCAAGAAAGCTTTCTATACTTTGACTGAGATGGTTAAAGTCCTCTCTAAAGAGAGGAACACCAGAATGGTTGGAGAGATTTCTAAACCTCCACATGGAGAAGGAAGCTCAGAGGAAAAAAACGATGAAAAGATGGATTCCAAAGGGAATGGTGGAAAGCCACCTCCATCTCCACCATCCTCATCATCTTCTTCATCATCTTAACCATCTCACACATCATCATCTTCCACTACCACCACTGCCCATACTCATTCCAAAACCCCAAAAGGAAAAACTCCATTACTAAAATTGGACATATAATTTGAACTTCCCGTGTACAATGGAGAAGTGAATGTAGAAAAGTTGGACAATTCGATTTGACAGTTGGAGGTATACTACAGAATTCAGAACCTCCAAGAAGACGACATAAAGATCCAGTTGGCTTCACTGAGGCTAGAAGGAGCTGCACTAGTTTGGTGGGAAGCAAAGACTCAAGAGGAAATGAGAATCCATGGTAAGATATCCATTCCTTGAGTTGAATTTTTTTCTGCAATTAAAAGACAGATTTATCCTTTAGCCTATATGCAAAAGGCCATTATGAGTTGGAAGAATTTTATGCAGCTTAAAGACCAAACAGTCCAAGATTATACATAGGAGCTTAGGAAAAGGGCTTTATTGTTGGGAGTGAACTTGAATTCACAAGACACACTCTTGAAATATATTGGAGGTTTACATTCCTATTTGCAGCATATTATCCTTATGTTTAACCCAACTTAGATGAAGTATGTGTGCAAGACACGCATGTTGAGGCAAGGGGAAAACAAAACATAGAGGAGAAAGGTGAAAGGGGAAAAGAGAAGGGAGGAAAATGGAAGGGAAAGAAGAATGCAAGTATAAAAAAAAGAGAAGGAAAAACTCACATGCAAAACCTGTTCAAAGACTAGCCATGATGAAGACCATTGTTGGCAACTTCATCTAGGATTTAAAACCAGATAGATTGAAAGCCAAAGAGAAGGGAAAAATTGTTGCTATAGCTGAAAAAGACTTAGGGTCAAATTCAGGAGATGAGACAAAAAATACAACTATGGGTTTGAAAGGTCAACATGTTGAAAGTACTAGTTCCTCAAATGGTCACAACAACACCCCAAATGAAGACAAAAGGGAAGAGTTGTTCATTGTTAGAGTAATCTCAAATCATACCAAGATTGATGCACTCTTTGATAGTGGATCACAACAAAACCTGATTTCAGAAGACTTAGTTAAAGAGCTTAAACTTGAAACCGTACCACATCATAAACCATACCTTTTGGGTTGGATAGTTAAGGATGTCAATTTACAAGTTTCAAGGAAATGCATTTTTAGATTTGCTATTACTACAAACTTTGTTGATGAAGTCGAGTTAGACGTGGTTCCACTTGACATTTCTGGAATTATCTTGGGAAGTCCATATTTGTATGATAGGAAAGCGGTGTTTCATCGCTATGAGCACAAATATCATTTGCTTGAACATGAGATGAAGTATATTGTGAGAGCTCATCGCAAGAAATTGAACATTTCTTTAGTTAATACAGGGAAAATGAAGAGGCTAGTGAATGAAAGTCAGAACTTGACATTGTTGATGATCAAACAAAGAGATGTTTTGAATCATAATTTTCATAAATATGCTTATATTTGTAATGAGTTGTTTCAGAATGATAACAAGTTGCCTTTGAAAGAAGGTGAAAAACATTTTTAGCAGCCAACATTGGTGTTGTGTGGTGCCGAAAACAAGGTGTTGGCACAAGAAGTTGCAAAGGTCAAAGAGAAGAGGACAAAGCAGCTTGGCAAAGAAGGCATGGGTTTCAAAAATGTTCATTGTTGGTTTCCAAAAGGCACATTACAATGGAAAAGAAACTTGGGCAAGAGTCGACTCAAGTACAAGGCAAAAGCAGTTAAAAATCACCATAGAGACAAAGTGCAAGGTGAGAAAGATTCCAAGTTTCCTTTGATTGTTGACCAAGGTAGGAACAAGATGTTTTCTACAAAATTAGATTGTTGTTCTACAAATTCAGAAATATTGTAGCATGACGGTGTCAAAGACAACAATAGATGGTCGTCGGAATCAAGGAAAAATTTGACTTTTTATGAAAAGCTCCAAATGATGAAATTAAGAAAATTTCAATGGATAAAGACTGGAAGGATGAGAGAACAATCCCATCATCAACATAATCAGTGATCAAGAGAGCTTTTGGGGTCCAAAAGGCTTCTAGTGGGGAGGAATGATCAGGGATCAGTATTTTAGCTAATAAAAAATGAAAGTGCTCAGAATTGCTTTAGACCTAAATGACTGGATAGAGTTTGTTGCCAGGATTCCAATGCCGTGAACGGTTCAAAAAATCGACATCGTATGCAAAAGTTAGAGCTTCTGAAAGTTTGGTAAAAAATAAAGTCAAAGTCAAAGTTTGACTAGGGTTGATTGGATGCCCAGTCAGTATGCAAAGAATATTCTCCAGTTTCAGCCAATGACACTGTGACAAGTGTCACCTCCGGATTTGCTAGTTGGCTCCAAGATGGAATTCGAATTCATTTTTATTTAAATATTATTGTATATTATATATATAGTATTATTTATATTATATAGTTTTTATTATATATATATATAGATATGAAATACAATATTAAATCCACATTTTATTTAACCAAAGTCGAAGGGATATATATATGTGATATATTAAATGGCATGACAAATATTAAAACGCGTGTATAACCAAATCCTGCATTGTATAAATGTTATATAATATTTGAATGCCAATTAACCAAAGTTTCGGGATTGCATATATTTATATGTTATAAAAAAATATGATTTGGGGGAGGGCAGGTTTGAACCTATGACCTCCCCCTCATAACTACCATGCTTTACCATTCAACCACCAACGCACATGTTGAGGACTATTTCCATGGCGCAATATTTAAAGTGCATGTGAAATTAATGGTGGAGAGGAGGGAGCCAACCCCCTCTCCATATGACCACCAAATGAAAACCATGGGCCAACGCCAACCGTTAAGCACGATTAGCGCCATTAACCCCGTTTAACCTTAATTAACCCAATTTTAATATGGTGCAGTTTTGGAGGCCTGCCAAATTAGGCGAAAACTTCTAGTTTTGGTGGACTTAACTAGAGTCTCTCCAGATTTAGCGGAGGTTTTCTAGGAAAAAATGGCTTTGCCATAACTGAGGCAATTCTCAGCCAAATTTCGAAAATGAATAGTCATTTTTGGCTAATTGGCATGCTAGGAACTCATTGGAGCAGGTTGCAGAGGTAGAAGAGGTCATCTACAGTTTTTTTCGGTTACTTGAAGATTTTTGAAGCCCAGGGCCACCAGGTGTTGGAGGTCATTCCCAGAGCAGCTGGTAACCAAATTGAGTAAAAAAATAGTCATTTATGATAGATTTGAATGTTTTAAACTCATTGGAATAGGTTCAAAGAGAATTGGATGCATGTAACAACAATTTGAGCATTATTGAAGCTAATACAAAGGCCCACACTATGATGCTAGACCAAGGAGATGTAGCCTAAGAGGGGTGAACTCCTTCAACAAAAAATTGAGTATTGAGCTATGTTACTTGTGCTTATTGTGCCTTTATATGTTGTTGTTCAGCCATTTAAATTCATGTTTTTGAGTTCATGCAAAACACTTAATTTCACCAAGTTAGATGAATTGACAATCACATGCTCATGAATAAACTCTTTATGAATAAACAAACCAAAGAAAAGAAAATTTTATATCTGGAAATGATACTAGCACATAATTAACTAGAAATCAATTTTAGATCAATAGTAAAAGTTTCAGTTTCTATTATAGTTCCAATTTCAGATGATTTAGATTTTTTTGTTTTAATCTTTTCTAACTAACTTGGTGTATACTTAGGGGAATCCCCGAGTATCCTACGTGATTGTCTTGGTAGTTCTGCCACAATGAAATTTTTTTAAATTATTAGTCACACAATATCTAAATTACACCTAAAGTCTCTAAAAAGTAAAAAAAAAAACAACATAGAAAGTAACACACACTAAAAATCTAGGAGTTCAAACCACACAAACTTACTATTCACGGAGATCAATATATACTAGTTGGTGATGAAATCCAACATCGAAGAGATCAAGGTGAAAAGATTTATAGAAAATAAGTATTTGGACCAGTTACCCTGACAACCTTCTTAATGAAATGGTTTGGTGCAAGTAACTCTGCTATAAACCATCCCGAGCAAAGATTACCCTCTAGAAAGTCCAAGTGAGTCTAGCCAATGTTTGTTCCAGACACAGTAGGACCTTCCCTCTGTCATCACCTTAGGTAGAGCCCTAGGATTATAGTTACTATGTTCACCAAACACAACAATTTTACCTGGGGGGATAGTCGTAGATCGGACGTACACGCAAGGGCAGAGTAACAACCTCAATCCCCTTTAAGGATCCTCCACATGATCAGTTGGAGGTTTACTTTCAAGTGACCCCAAGTACCTTTCAGCACTGTTGTAATACGTGTAAATCATTGTATCTAGGCCAATGAAGTGGGTCGAATCACTTCACCAGATTCGACACAATCTCATGCTTAACTCTTGTCTAAGAAGAGCTTCCCAAAGAAAAACGAAAATACTTGGACTTTCTCTCCCTAACTCAAGATTCTATTGTTTGTCTGTAACTTTGCAAAGTTTACTTCCTTCCCTATTCCAAAGCCCTACACTTAAGCTATTGTAGGTGAAAAGAGCCTTAAAAAATGTGAAATTCTAAGTGAATTTTAATTAGCGTTGTATTATTAAGCTATTCTTTTACTCAATGGGTGATGGAGGTGAAACTTATGATGTTTGTGACATGACTTGAAATCTTAATGCACACTAAAATACAAAAGCAACTTTCAATTTTCGGCGAAATTATATTTAGAGAAAAGAAAGAGTTTTCTTTGATTTTTGAGGAATAAAATGCAACAACTCACAACTTTTCAACTTTTCTCAAAACAACCAACTTCACTATTTTATAATGAAAAATGCACCCAACAAACTAATTTCCATATTTCCCTAATTATCAAAATAAACTAAAAACTCTTTACTTCTAATCACTTGAAACTTTCAAGCACACATAAATCAATCAAGAAGATGGAGAAAATACATATTCTCCTATGAATGCTTTGATTCGATGATAACAACAGTGCAATCGCAAAAAAAATTCCAAGATGAAAGCAACAACTTCTTTTATCAAGCAAAAATAACTATGCTTTTCCACAAAAGCACAAGATCTTCATAAACCCTAACTTATAATTCAAAGTAATTTTGACTACAAATAAACATTTTTTAAAGCTTAACTAGTGTATTTGATAGAACAAAATAAGAATATCAATGACAAAAAGACATTCAAACTTGTTTTGATCAATCAACAAATCAACCAGTCAAAACCCTAAGGTATTCTTCCAAAAAGACCTAATCTTCAGAAAATCATCAACAAAGCAATCAACTAAGTTTAGAAAAGACAACACACAATCAAACAAACAGAATGACACTTTCAGAAGGGCAAATTTAGGTATGGGTTGAAGCTATAATGAAATTTTCAAAAAATTTCAAGGACTGCGCAGGTTTCTAGTAGGCAACAGTGTGCATGCGCTTAGTTGCTACGACACAAAGGGCACAGAGCCGCACTTTATGTACAAATAGAAACAACGCATGGAGGAAAACTTAAAGAAAAAATAAAAAAACTCGAAAATCAACCAATCAGATCTAAAATGCCATTGATTTACGAAGACTCAAGACTAGATAAATAAGAAAAGTCAGAAAGTGAGGCTAAGGAAAAAGATGAGAAATGAGACATTCCCCAGCGGAGTCACTGGTTTGTTACACCGGACAATCCCTCTTGCGGACAAGAGCGATCTCCCTAGATCCTAAATGTAAACTAGAAACAATCATGACAAATGAATTGACTCTTTCCCTAAGTTGAACTTATTTGAATTACAAGCAGTCTAAGTAATGGATAGACCTCTTACCAGTTTCATGGAATGCCTGATGAAGATCCCTGGTTGTGACTTGATGCAACTCTTTAATGCTTAGTATAACTTGCAAACATAAACCATAAAAAGAATCAAAAGAACTTGTGATATAGTAATTCAAACAAATTAGCCTAATGATCAAGGAAATTAGGGATTTAACTTGCCTTAATGAACATAATAAACAATTGCAAACATTCACAAAAGACAAAAATAAATGGGAGAAAGTGTTCATTTGTATTAATCAGAAGATAAGAGGAGCCTTACAACCTTCGCCTTGATGTCGTGAGATCCCTACCAAATGCCTTCAATCTCTTCCTTAGATAACACGCTCTCTAATCTCAAACTAGCAGCATAAGTTTGTATTCTCTGAATTCTGACCTCCTTCATCCCTCAACCCTCTAGTCCTTTTATAGATCAAAGAGGGGGAAGTTTCAAATCCCTAAGAAGAAGATGAACCTCCTTTAGTGAAGGATTAGGTTACCATGAGAAAAGGGATGGAGATGCATCTTACGAGGGTTATAGTTCAAATAGCCATTACCTAGAAGCTTTTAGTTGGGAAATATTCAACCAACTAGGTTTCTAGAACGTACTTTTTTATTTTTACTTTCTAGAATTCACTTGCATGGGTTTATAGTTACAGACAGAGTGCAGCTCTACATTATTCTCAAAGTAAATTTCAGCACATGCGCGAGAAACACTAGAGAAATCAGCACAAGTGGAACTTAATAAGGTGTGAGAGCTATTTGACCCAAATTTCTCATGGACTTTAACATATTTTGAGTTGTTTGACTTCTAAGTGAGATGGTTTCAACATGTTCATGGATGGTAATAATATCCATAAACTGATCAAGTGTCATGGCGACAAATTGACGTGTAACAAGATTAATGTTTATATTGGCTCCCCTTGGATCGCTCCCTTGATAAATGGTCGACTACCCCCCTTCTTTGCCGCCTCTAGAGGCCTTCGGCAAGGTTGTCCTATGTCACCTCTTCTATATGTTATCATTGCTGAAGATTTGAGTCGTATGCTTGAGTCTGAGTGGTTGGCCGGTTCTCTCCCCAGTCTAAGTATTGCAAGGAATGTTAGGGAAAAAAATCACTCTCAGTTTGGTTACAACACCATATTGCTTGGAGGGGCCTCCCTAGCGATTGCCTTAAGATTCAAAAAGATTTTGGATTGATAAACAAATTGAAATGTCAATTGATTGGCTAGAACTATCCAGAGGTGACGATGAAGGCAATTCCTCACTTACTGGGCTTCCCTGTGGATGTTCATAGGACCTCCTTCACCTATCTAGGGATTCCCATCTCCTTAAAACAGGTAGTTGGGGAAGACTAGGATATTTTTCTCTAGAAAATTAGGAAAAGAGTGTATTCATGGGGAGTAAGATGGATCAACTTGGTTGGGAGAGTTATTCTCATAAAATTTGTTCTCTCCTCTCTCCCGATGTACTTGGGAGTTGGTCTTTTAGCACCAACATACATAAACCAACAAATAAGTAGGCTAATTCGGAAGTTTTTATGGCAAGGGGGCAAGAGTAACGACCACAAATTCCACCTTGTCAACTGGAATCTTGTAAAACAATCAAAGAGCTTGGACATATTAGAAATCAAGGATCCTACACTTGTGAATCTGGCTCTATGGGAAAAATTGGTTTGGAGACTTCTCTCGGACACCAACGAGTGGTGGGAAAAGGCCTTTAAATTTCCATAAAAATCGACTTATTAGACTGGAAGGAGAATTATGGGAAGGTAAAGGCTCAAAAATTTGGAGACTATGTAAAGCTTCGTCATCTCTCATTCTAAACAATCTTCACTGGTAGCCAGGGAATGGGAAACACATCCACATTTGGAAATATCGCTCTCCCCTGGCCGAAAATGTCCCAGAATTCTCAAATTGGATGGAAGAGCATGGTTTTTCTCATCTAGTGGATATATCTCGACGGGACGATCAAGGTCTGTGGAGTGTCTAGCTACCTCTAGACCTGCCCACTCACTTGTTAAAGCATTTACATTCCATGATTAATAGTATAAAAGTGTTTGGTCCTATGATTACAAGCAAATAAGACAGTGGTGCTTGGTTGGGAGGCAAATCCAAAAAATATTTAGTCAAAGATGGTTATGCTCTCTTAATTAAGAATCCTTCCTCCCCCCTCCATCCAAAATTTGGGGGAAGATTTGGAATAGTGATGGGCTCCCTAAGATCAATATATTCTGTTGGGAAATGGTTCACGAGAAAATCCTTACAACAGAAAACTTAAGGAAAAGGAACATTTATGGTCCCTCCCGATGTGTGTTATGTGGTAAAGCGAAGGAAACTATCAATCATCTTTTTTGTCAATGTCCCTTTACTGTGGATACTTGGAAATTCGCCTTAGCGCCCCTTGTTCCCTCCCCCCCCATCACTGAGGATTGGAACAAGATGTTTATTCAGTGGAAGCACAAATTTCCCTGCCCCCCCAAACTCTCTTTTAAGGCGATGTTGGATGGAAATTCCCAAATACCTATGTTGGTCGATTTGGCTCTGTCGAAATCAAGCAATCTTTCAAGATAAGTGTTATAATCTAGAAACTGCAACAATTAAAGGAATGATGCTTCTCTTCGAGGTTATATCTTCCAGGGGATTTGAAGTTTCAGATATGAAGGATTTATCTAACAATGAAAAAGAGTGGCTTAAAATCTCCTCTTCCAACTCCCAAGCCCCATTATCAAAATCTCATGTCGTCCCTCCCTTCTGTATCAGACTGAAAGGGGAGGATTTTGTAGAATGGAAAATAATTATCGGTAAGGTCCAACTGTATTTTGATGGAGCTTCGAAAGGTAACCCTGGGGAGGTTGGAGCAAGAGGGGTGATAGTAAACCTCGAAGAAAAGATAGAATTAAAGTTCGCATGGGGACTAGGCAATGCCACAAACAATCAAGCATAAGTTGTTTCTCTTTAGTAAGGTCTAAATACCAGTGTCTCTAAGGGTATCAAGAACTTTATAATCATTGGTGATTCTATGATGGTAATCCAAAAATTCTTGAGGCTTACCGAGAATGAGAACCTCCTCGAATTTGAAACCTCCCTAATCATTATAAGGATAATTTATCTTTAAAAAAAAATTGAAAATGTTAAAATGTTCCATGTGTTGCATGCCAACAACCATGTGGCGAACATGTAAGCCAACACCAGAGTGACATTAGAGAAAGGCTCCTTACAAATTAACCACTCAGTTGAAATATGTCATATCCCTTGATTCGATATAAAACTATCAGACCGATGCAGTACAACTCGTGTACGGGTCTGCAGAACATCAATCTGACAGTTATTAAGGTCAACAACCCGATGGCCTTCTGCAGTGCATTGGGAGTAGGGGCAGTTGGTAGGAAGTTATTGAACAGGTGTGATAGCCAAAGTTCAAAGGCCATGATCCATGACAGGTGGGATTTTTGTCCTCGGTTATTTACCTGGAGATTTATTATAGTTCCATTCATGGACTAGGCAGGTACCATCGTTATTCGTTCCGGTTTGTTTCAATGGTGGAGGAGATGGAGGGTAGTTGTTTCTCCATGATGCATAATCGATTCTCATTTATGAAAGAAAAGACGAGAATGAATGTCGGGATGAACCAGGCTATTATTTATAACAGCTAGTTGAGGATGGTTAATCATAGGATCTTGTCAGTTCAAGGAAGAATCGCCAAGAAAATGGCATCTGCTAGCAATGGAAGTGGTGGTGAAGTAGGGTCGGGTCGTAGCAGGAACTTAAAGGACATGGTTGATAGCTCCTGCAAGCATGTGATAAAGGAAATAGTGAAATAAATTAATGAAAATATGGCGGTTCTGTATGCCTAGTTATCGGGTCTTGGTAAAGACATGGAATTACTACAGAAAACCATGGAAAGTTTAAGTATAGATGTGTTGAGCCTGGGTCACAAGGTGGAAAACATCAAAGTCAAAGTCGAGACAACCACAGTCGGGGTATTGAAATAAGTCTTTGGATTTGGAGATGAATCTGTCCCTCAAGCTGAAGGTGTTGTGGGCACTGCAATTCGAGACCTGGAACCTGCGGTTGGCGGTGTAGAAGAACTGGTCACAACTGCGGACAAGGTCGTGGGAGAAATCGAACCTAGTAGCAGCGGGTAACAATTTCATTTCTAAGTTATATATATGTTTTTTTGGTCAATATTGTATAGTGGAGTCTTTTGGAGGGTCTATAGTATAAGGTATGTTCAAAGCTCGTTTGTAAATAATGCTGGTAGCAATAGGGTCCTTCTTCAAGTTAAAATGATGAACAACTATGAGAGCTTGCTCTCCAAGAATGTATGGGACCTGGCCCATTTCCAGTTTATCTAATGAAAAAGATACCTGTTTTATTTAAAAAAATACACTTTATTATGAAATATTTGACATGTTTATATCATTTTTGTGAATAAAAAAAGCTCTACTATTTAGTAACTTGTAAATGTTAGAAGAAAAAATACATAAGTATAGAGTGATGATTTCAAACTTCACAATAACATGATACAAATATCTACTAGATATATGTACTCTTCTAATGACTTCAAAAAATTATATCTATTAAGAATTGAAAAATATAACTTTTTTATCTCTTATATTGACACATTTTTAGTTTGTAATGCATGTGAGATGTGGTGTGCATAATTTTCCTTCAAGACAAATATGCATTTAACTAATAATTCACGCAGCATTACATAACCATATCATAAATCATGGGGTAATATTTTACTCATTCTTATCATTATTCTTATCATTATTCATCATTGTTATAAAAGAATATAAAAAATGTAGATCACAATATCAACTTGTACTCTTTATATTTTAATTGACACTTGACCAACTCTTTACCATTTATTTTCACATTTCTATTAACCACCAAACTCTCATGGCCAATATTTTATTTATTCCCTATTAATTGTGTGTTTAGATTCTCTTACAACATTTCAGATTTAGCTTTCAATTTTACCACTAAATTTATATCTCGCTATTCAAATTCCTACACTTTATCCCTTGTAATTTTTCATCTTCCTTCACTTATATTCTTCCCTGTTACATCTCTATCCCTTATAACTTTTCATTCTTCTTCAATCTTGTTACCTCTTTTTTTTCTCTCATTTGCATTCCTAATGTGCATGCCTTCAATAGACATGTTCTTATGTTCACACTCACACTAATGTGCATGCCTTCAATAGACATGTTCTTATGTTCACACTCACACTAATGTTATCCTTTATGCATTGTTTCGTTTTATTTGTGTAAATTATGCACTATGCACTTTTATTTTACCCTCACATGTATTGCTTTATATGTGTATGTGTTTTTGATTCATCAATAAGAGATTAAAAATTTCGACTCCACACTAATATGATAAAAACTTTACTTTAATTTTGGGAAAAATAATATGATAAAAACTTTACTTTAATTTTGGGAAAAAGATTTGAAATGTACACCTCTTCAAAAAGATTTGAAATGTACACCTCTTTGAAATGCTTATTTATTACAATTGAAAAATATATATTTTTAATTAATATTTTAATGTAAACATACGTTCTTATTTTTAATGATGCACTTGGGATGTGATGTGCTTAATTTACCTTTATACCTTCCCTATGTAACTTTCAACATAAAAATTATATATAAAATGCTTTAATTTAAAAATAAATAGATAATTTATATTAAATAATAACATCATAAATTTTATAAGGTAATGGTGTATTCATTTTCATTGTTGAGAATATATAAAGTATAGATCAGAATATCAACTTGTATACAACATTTTTATTACTACTTGATTATTTTTTACTTTATTATCACCGCCTTTTGATGTTTGACAACTTATTATTTTTAATTGATTATTTATTTATATTTTCTTGTGATACTATGTCCTTTTTTTAAATCATTTTAATTTCCGATTCAAATGCCTAAATATACGCCTTTTTGGTGTGGCTTCCACTATGATCTTTCACTTTCCTTAAACACATTGTTTCTTATCACACCCTCTATCTTGCCAAATTCTTTATGCATGTTTTTCATTGTTCGTTAAACATCCTCGCCTTTCCATCAACCTCTACTCATCTTTCCACTTTTGTTAATATCTCATCCTTAATACTTTCTGCATTACCTTGAAATCTTTTTATTCTTCATGCTCCGTACACTCTTTTATTATCTTTTTTCTTTTCTTCCATTATGATGGTAGAAATCCCATCCCTTGAGGAGAATATTAATATATTTCTCACTCATGGAGGGTGTGGGGTAGATTACAGAGATAGTTTTCCTATAGATAATGTCGTGACCTAGACACAAGAGACTACCAAAGAAATTGAATTGTTACCTTTGACATTAACTAGCACTTAGGGTAGATTAATTGATGAATTGTTACCTTTGACATTAACTAGCACTTAGGGTAGATTAAAATTGATTGAGCTACTTGCTGTAACATGTTTTATTTTTTATAAATTAGTTGTTATTTTATAAAAAAGTATAAGAAAATATGAAAATATGAAAATATGAAAAAATAGAAAATAGAAAAAAGAGATGAAATAAAACCTTATCAAAAGAAAATCAAAAGATTTGTACAAGTGTGCTTGTTTAAATGCTACTTCATGAATAAATTCCATTTGTAATAAATAAAGGTCTGTATGCAGCTTGTTTTTATGCCACGACTCTTTCTTCTAATCTGAATCAAACCGTTTAATCTTGATCAGATCATTTAAATTTTTGTTCTAGATTAGAGTAAGTTCAACCAAACAGTTTAATCTTGGTTGAACATTAGAATTTAGAATAGATTAGGACAAATAATAGGCTTAATATGCTAAAAGATTGGCCTAAGGTTATATTAGATTAGGTTTAGATTAGTTAAATAGTTTAAAAAGGGTAGCTAGTCTAAACGCGCCCTAGTTAGATTAATTTTCATTATTGTTTAATTGCCTTGTGAAAGGGGTGATTAATATTTGTAAATAAACATGTTTTATTATTTTAGCCAAAGTCATATGCAACAAAATGTCTTGTCGGCAAGTGATATACTTTGGGCAAAGATCAGCGGTCATTGGCTTTCCCACCTAGATCAACGGTGGGGAAGCGCTTCACACCCCCTCGCTACGAAACGAGATAACGACAAGGGGAGGGGGGGTGCAAAAAACAGTTTTACCCGTGTGGGGCCCTCGCGTACGTGTCGCTCCCTCAACACTTCACACCCCCCTCACTCCAAACCACTTACCACTACCACCCCCCCCCCCCGAAATCTGCCATCCACACTCCCACGCTTCTCGATACCGTGCCAATGGTCACTCCTCCCGCACCATCCTCCTCCAATCACTCCATTCCACGTGCCCTCACTCGATATCTCCTAACCATTCCCGCGTATCCGTTGCCACTATTAATGCCTTCTCGTTAATGCATTAATTTCTTGATTAGCCGATCAGCAACGACCTCTTGTTGTAATGTTAGTCTTAATTTCTTATAAATATTCATCTCCCTCGTTACATCTGCCTTTCTTCTACTGCTCTTTCACTGTTTCTATTTACCATTCTTTCTGCAAATTCTTTGTTAAGCTGAACTTGTAACTGGAAGCATCCTCTTAGCCTTCCTCTTTAGCTAAGGACAACAGGGTTAAGTCATTGGAGGATTTAGTAATTAAAATTGGATATGACCCTACTAAGTCAAAGCTGTTGAAGATATTATCATAAAGAAGAACACAAATATTGCATTATTAAGAAAACAATTGAAATTTCCTTCTATAGAGAACCCCCAAACCAAGGAAATAGCAGAAAATGAATAGCACAAAGAAGAAATGCTCAAACCGATAATTGAACAGAATGTACAGATTAAAACTATGGAGGAGCAGATTGAGAATTTTCTTAAGGAAAAAGAGAAATTTACTCAGTTAGCTATAGCTCCCATCACAACTATTCCTATCACAGTGTCCAGAACAACAGGGGAATCTACATCAGCCATAGGGGAATCTACATCGATAGCAGAGGATCTGAACAAACTCTCATAGGAGCTTACTCACCAAAAGCAAGAGAATGGAAGGCTTCATAAGAAATTTCAGAACCTGGAAGCTCAGAAAATAAAGAATGATAGTTTGTATGTTGAGGAAATGCATAAAACACACAGGTTGAGTAGAAGAATTGAAGAGTTGCAGAGTCAATCATTGATGGCTCAGACCTTGGCCTAAGCTAAGGAAAGCATATGGGCAGATATCAGTCAGGTCATAACTAAAGTATGGCCCTCCATTCAGATCATTTTTGAATAGGAGGAAATCATAAACAAATGTCAGGTAGCCATTGATGAAGTGAAGCAGTGATCCGGATTTAAACAGGAACACAACAAATTATAGAGATAACCATAAACACAGAGATGCAGTGGAAATAATACTTCACTTCATTAATGTAAAATACTAAAATATGCTTACAAACAAAAATGGAAATAAAACAGCTAGGGCGATCGTAATTTATCTATGAGAAGAGATGTGCTGGCTACATGTCTCTGAACTGCCTTACAATGAGGCTCAAGGTCCTTTTTGTTATTGAACAATAAG
Organism: Pinus tabuliformis; assembly: GCA_031772625.1. Classification (NCBI taxonomy): domain Eukaryota; kingdom Viridiplantae; phylum Streptophyta; class Pinopsida; order Pinales; family Pinaceae; genus Pinus; species Pinus tabuliformis. Next base: position 198,397,299 of record CM062816.1, read on the forward strand.
AGAAAACCATAAACAACCAAAACCTTAACCTGAGGAGATGTAACACCAAGATTTTATGGGCCTCGTTGGCGTGAGTTGGACAACCAACTTCCCGAGGCCGTGACTTGGTCATATTATCTCCGTTTGACGTGCATGATAACCAGTTGGAAAGATCTCTACGAGGAATACGACGGAAAATATGATTTTAGACAGAAAATCGTTGGCGGTAGATTTCCAAAAAAATGTCATTTAGGGCCTCAAAACGGCTCCGGAAGTTTAGGACCCGAAAAACTTCTAAAAATAGTAAATTGTCCTACAATTAAGGAAACTGAAAAACTTAAAGAAGTAATAGTGGGGGTCCAAGTGGAATTGGCGGGTGGCCACCAATATCCACCTGGATCAAGCAACTTCTTAAAGATAAACCAAGTGAGGCTACAGACATGATCAAAGTTCTTAACTCAAAAACCAGGGCCAAGTTGGAGTAGATTCAAATTCTCGACATAACATAAACCATCTTGGAAATCAAGAAGGTGTTGTAGAAAAAGAACTTGATGACTCAGTTGGAAACTAAGTGTCAAACCTTGAAGACTTATGTCCAAAGGTTTCATTTTAAATTTAATTTATTGAATCAGAGAGGACTGCCAAGATTAGTAGTCGTAAATGACAGCATGATCAATATGGAAGAATACTGCCAGAAGCTTTATACCATAGCCACTGATAAATCAAACTTTTCAGGTATAAAGGGGCATATTACAGGGAAACAAGCATTATAAGCTTTAGATTTTGATTTGACTATTAAGCATGAAATTAAACATATTTTTGTAAATAAGCCCACTTTTGAGAAATACACCGAGGTTGATGAAGTTTATAGAAAATTGGTAAATCTTGCCATACCAAGTGAAGACCGATGGGATCACTTGTGTAAAGTTATTGAGTAACTTTCATCAATAACTAAAGGACAACTGGGCAGCACTTTTTGGGGACCACATCATTAACAGATTCCTAAAGGATAGTGCCAACACCTAGCAGTTTTGAAATTCCTACAATTTTGTACTACTTTTGTAATTTTGTTTTGGAAATATCTAGTAGAAATTTTTGTATAAATAACTCCTCCTTCGATTTATTAAGGGTTGAACCCTTGGATGAGCTTTGAGAACAAAATTGTAGCCGAGCTGGAGAATCGCCAAGTTAATGAAAGGATTTTGAATTTGCCTTCTATAGTTCTGTCTTCTTGTAAGTTTTCATATGTGCCTATTTCATTATGTATTGCTTCATATATTCAAGTCTTCATGCAAAGATCTGGGTAAGATCATACTGAGTATTGGTCAGTCTTAAATCCCCTGTGAAGTTATCAACAATAATTAGGGACTAGCTTATAATACTATTTGTTATTATAAACTCCCTTATATCAATTAATTGTCACACAAATATGCATTCGTTGGAATATATTTTGTTATACAGGAAACATTGTTTGCCTGTATTCTTTGCTTATAACCAATCAAATATTATGTCTGAATATTTAGCAAGTTATACCACCACATTTTCTGCTATTCATTCACTTTAAATCAATTAACTATAGCTAGACAAATAACACCCTGTTCATCTAGCTTAGTAATTGTTAAGGCTTAAGCACCTGTTTTCAATAATTCATATCATTGGTCATCCATAAAATTTAAAACCAACAAAATATTTTAGATGCTCTGGCATGACTAACTAACCTAGAGTCATCTCAGAGGACAACACTACCCACAATAGCTACACTACTATGTAATTGTAAGTAGTTACACTACTTTATTATAATGTTCTTCATTCCTTCACATTTAAACTGTATAGTGCACTATGCTCTTTTATCAAGGCATAATAAACCTCCACTTAACTGCAAGAATCTAATGATACATAAAGTTAGACTATTTATTAATCTCATACTCTAGTTAATTTTTTATGATCTGGGTTGATTGAAAATTGGACAAATCCAATTTAGGGCAATTTAAATTTGAATAATTTTGATATGAGACAATTAAGATTGGAAAAACCTTAGGCTACCAAAGAAATCGAACTATCACCCTTAACGCTAACTAGCACTTAAGGTAAGTTAGTGAATTGAGCTACCCACAATAGCTACATTATTGTTATTGTAAGTACCTACACTACAACATTAGCTGGATAATCCACAGGGCATTAATATAGATATCTACTCTCACACAGGAGATTGTTTCCCCTACTGACTCTTCCCACTGATTGGTTCCATCAACGTTTTGCCTCCCATCTGGATTCTTCGATGGGGCTGCACAACTTGGCAGATGTGGATGTGGCGTAGTTCTAAAGATAAACAAAAGTACACAGTTTAATCTTCATTGGAACGGAGGCCTGGGCACTAACACAAGAGTTGAAGCAATAAATTTATGGGGACTACTTTGGTTTGCACATCAGAAGCAGCTACACAGTCTTCATATCTATGGTGATTCTAGGTCTCTCATTGATGGAATATTGGGACACACAGATTTTGATCCTCCCTCATTATCTGGCTAGATAAAAAGGATCAAGCACATACTGGTGTTGGAAATAATACTGAGAGGGGGGCGCGAATCAGTATTAGCAAGTCAGTAATTTTTCATTTCCATAATCAGATTCATATATGCTACTTTAGTTAATGAAACTTGCGTGTATACACAACCATGTTTAAGGCAACTAGCATATATCCTACAGACTTATGATTCAGTTAATTCTTCATATCTTGATCTTTAATCAGTGCATCAGAACCAAATAAATAGTAACCAGGTGTAGTAAAAACAGACAATCACACACAAGAACACAAGAAATAAGGTGGAAACCCAATGTGGGTGAAAACCACCTGTTGCAATCGTCTCTATCTTCTTTCTAAATTAGAAACTTCTTTTTACAATTTTTGTACTAGTGCAGTCTTATACCAGTACGCGGGCTTCTACCTGTAGAAGGCTACAACCTTCCCTCGTTCTCCAGCCTCTCCTGGAAGGGAGCTACAACCCCCTAGCTCTTGTACTAGCTGATATGTTTACTAGTACGTAGATTCTGGCCTACAAAAGGCTCCAACTTTCTCTTTTCTTCCAGGGACCACGTTTCATAAATTTTCAAACTAGATCCATCAATAGCATCATTCAATCATCAAATATATCTGCATCAACCAACCTCCTTTTGCACCAACTAAAACTGAATCAACCAATCACTTTGACAACCCTTCAATCAGATCTTCAGAATACAGTAACCAAAACACAACAACCAAAACCCAAGCCAAAACCCATAACACTGCAACAGCAAATAGAAGTAGATAAAATATATTTTGTGAGATATACGCTACTTCCTTTTGTTGAACCTGCGTGTATACACACTTTTCTCAAGGCGAACTTGCGTATAGATCTGCAAATCAAATTTAAGATGTATACGTTGTTTTGATATGCAGAACCAACGTGTATACGCACCTTTTCTAAAGTGAACCTGCGTACAGATCTGTAAATGATGATTTAAACTTTACAACAATTTCAGACTTTAGTTATACCCAGATCATCATATTTACAGACTACAACATGCGCCAGTTATTCAGATAAATGATCAAAACCACATAAAGATACTTCACTTCAAGCCTTAATATCTTGACCCATCATTAGATCTTATCCTTCATCAAGCACTAAGGTTCATCCTCGGTTCAGATCCAGCTATGCACCATAACCCAATATCCTGTATATTAGATCTTGCTCTTCATCAGATATTCAAGCCTTGAGTCCTTTGCCTAATGATCTTCTCCTCCTTTTATAGTCTTAGGCCTTGCTTAATACCATAGACCAAAACCACTTAGGACCAATACCTTGGACCAAACACCTGGGGTCAACACTTCAAACCAGATACCTTGGACCAATACCATGTATCCAAATACCACGGACCAAGACTTAGTTTTCCAACATGTACGCGCCTTTCCTTCTGTGAAAGTGCATGTGTACGTTATACGCGCCTTTTGGTCTTCTAACCCACATGTACACGCGGCTTGGTCAATAGGGAACCTGCGTATACCTCTTGTGATGTAGGAAAGTGTTCCCTCTGCAGACAAAGGCAACCCCTCTAGCCCTAGAGTGGGTCTAGCCACAGCAAGGACAAAACAATAATTAATTCCCTTAAATAGTCATCATTGGAGGCCTACCTAAAACCGGTGGTTGATGAAGTTCTATTGTGCTGCTCCAGCTTCCATTTCCTTCTCCTTAACGAGCGATCAACCTGAAACACCACAAAGAAACAACATAGCACATAAGCGAGAAACAACAATGATCTATTTACTCATAAAGTCAAGAAATCATGAGCTATCAAGTAAATTACATACAAGACATAGGAAATCATCATTGATTGCATTAAAGATAAATCAAGAGCAAAGCTTACAACCAAGTCTTGATGTCGCAAGCCTTCTCAGAGGGTCCAACCAGTGTGTTTCTTCAAGCATTCACTCTAAAAAATGGGTCTCCCAAATAGCAATATATCTCTCTCTCTTATTCACAAGCTTTAACACAAGGTTAAGGGCACTTCACACCTTCTTGCAAACTATAAAGCAATCCCACACTTGTCACACTCACACCAAAACTATCTACCAAACTCAAAAGCAGCAGTAGTATTGTACAACCGAAAGAACTAGCAGATGATAGCAATGGTGATTGATTTTATAGGAGAAGGAGTCTCCATCAAATGAGGGAGAGGGAGCTTATCCTGAGGGAAAGCAGCACAAAATACAGAACTACCATGCCAGAGGGGGAAGGGCGACCCAAACCGACCCAATAACCAGGTCCAAAGACATCTAGAAGACCGACTGTTGGAACGAATTCGCCCAATTTGGATTGTTGCTAGTCGTTAACTAAGCTTTAGCGCCGACATCGCTAGGAAGCAATGTATGCAAACCAACCGTTGCTAAAGATAGCTAATAGCCTCGTGCCGGGGCATGAAATCCGACCGTCGCTAGAAACAGGTGTACTCCCGCGATGGGGTCATGACAGGACTGTTTATGACAGGGGTTCGTCGCGTGTATTAAATGTATTCTCGCGACGAGGCAGAAAACTTAGGAAAAGAGGGTCAATTGGCAACATAAGAGAGAATTTGTTCAATATGAGCATGTTTTACTGGACACATGACACAGTAGAAGGACTGGGGTGAAGGCAGTGACAAATTACTGTGTAACAGATGCCCCCTAAAGTATGAAGCCCGAGAGAGTGGGAGGGGTGAAATGCTTTACGAAACTGTCTGAACTGGAACACCACCTGGAAGAACCTGCAGGTGCAAGTACAACTGATATCTATGATAGTGAAATACATGTAGTCTAGGCATGGGCGCAGCCATCCAAAAGACATATGAACTTGGTCTGTGGTATGGACGCAGCCACCCAGCTAGTAAGACCATGATAATGATAAAGGTATGGTCGCAGCCATCCATGAAGACTCAGGTATGGTCACAACCATCCATCAAAGAGTCATGTACGTAATCACGAACCAATCCACGCAACCCGAACATGTGTGATATTAGTCCGGGGTCTTGAAACCCAACCGATCATAGTACAAATTCTAACATGTGAACAGATGTGCTGAGGTGAAGCATGATAGAAAGTCGCTTGATTACCGATCAATAATGAAAACCGTTAACAAGTGTGAGAGAAACCACCAATAATGCCAATGGTTCTCAAGGTACTGTCTAGTACAATCCACGAAGTGTGAAGAATGAGTTGAAGTCAAACACTCGTGGAATCACCCAATTGACGACCAATGATGAAAGTCAACCGTCAGGCACGAAGAAATTTCCATTGAGGTGTGCAAGCTCCAAGGTACCAAAGGGGATCTCTAGATCAATCTCCTGGATAATGAGCTGACGTCAACAAGAGACGATCCGTCACAGGAGGTCCATAATGTTTCCCCCATCAACGACACGAGATAAGGAACAAGTGGTAGATGGTGAAGCAGAGTATCATAGGAGGAGGTAAGGGTGTGAACTGCAAAAGGATTATACTCTTGAACATGTCGGCGACACGATTCCGGAGGGTGGCAGCATTCAAGTACCAAGGGATCAGAGGCTTGTGTGTGTGTGTGTGTGCGAAAAAGTGAGAGAAAGAGTGTTTGTAAGTCTGTGCTTTTAAGAGACCAAAGACTAAAAGGCTCTACTCTGAGGCATTACTTGGTATGTAACATATTTATTTGAATTAATACTGAAGCCTGCTGGGTTGCCTGTCTGAGGACAGTTTATTCCAAGATCACCTTAAGTCGAGATTTTAAGATCAGAGAAGACCAGAGGAGTTGTGTGTGTTCTCATATTTCCCGTGCCCTTGGTGGACGGTGTGAGGAATTTCAGCTATTCTTCAGTGATTCAAGTAAGTTATTGAGTCCATCATCTTAATTTGGTAACAGAGCCCAGCTCCCGATTCTCTAAATGGCAAACCTAATACGCTCTTTTTCTTCTATTGATCGCAAAATAGTAACTGAAATCACTTCTAGAGCTATTGAATCAGACTTAGACTCTAATGAAAATCATGAAGCTATTGAAAATCCTGAGAGTTGGAATCCCCTGCACTTCGTGCAACTAATGTCTATAAAGTTCCTATGTCACGAAAATCTTTTTTGAAAGAAGTTGAAGTCACTATAAAAATTTCTGGTCCGTTAGTCCAAATAGTCGCTTTAAACCTATTTTCTGAAGACGAGATCAAGAAATTCCAACAATATGTTAAGGATCACAAGTATTCCTATCTTCATTTTGGTGGTATTAGAATTGGTCTTGCTCCTCTTTTCCGACATGGATTAAATACCCCTTGCATTGCTGAAGTTTTTGATACTCATCACCAGAGTTATGATCATGCAAGGATAGGAACCATTCTAGGTAATCTCTCTACAGGTTGTCAGTATGGTACGATATTTCCTCATTATTCAATTAGCATGGCTGATGTTCAACTTAAAGATTGTTGGAAACTCATGGTTGGAGTTCAAGGTCTTCAAATGATCGAAGATAGTGATTATCTTTCTGTACTGGTTCAAACTTCTTTTCAGTTAACCAATACATCTCATCCTAAACTTAAACAACCTATCTTAAAAGATTGTGTTACTGTTGGTCTTTCTAATGCTCAAGTTGAAGGCATTCTATATGATTCAACTGAATTGCCTAGCGACTAGTATTTTCAATATAAGTCAATTGCAGATGACAAAAAGCCTGAGTCAAAACTTAAACGAATCTCTATTAGTAATGGTCAAGTCAAGCTTATTCCTAAAAAACCAGAGATTCCTTGACCCATTGTTAGGCCTCGTCGCTATGTAATCCCTGTACCTTCTACTGACGCTTTTTCTTCTAGAAGTGTCAATCTTCCTCCAATTAAAGAAGTCTGTTCCGTTGATCCGCAGTTGTCATCAAATGAATTGTATATACCTGAATCTAAACCTTTTCTTGTTGTCAATAAGATGCACCGTATCTCTAGTGCCCAGTTTTCTCCTTTTGAAGAGTGGTAGTATGCTAATCGTCGTTTTGTGAAAGGTGGGAAATGCCCTCCCAAGGCAAAATTTTGCACCACCTCTTCTATGTCAAAATAACTAGCAACAAGAGCTGATTATGCTCGTTTGATAGAGCATAATGCATTAAACACCAATGACCTAGATCAGACCTATCAAATCAGTAATTATCTTACTACCTAGTGTTCACATGCTAAAGATGTTCTAGATGATCTAGGATCCTAGACTGAGTTAATTCTAGCTAATCTTAAGCTTCTCTATGATGGATAGCAAGAAGAAAAACAAAGAAGAGAAGCCAAAGAGAAAATGAAAAAAGAAAAGAAAAGGAGAGAATCAAAGGCTCCAAAATTTTCTATTTCAATGGATACTCCTAACTATTGGGATATAGATGAAAAGCAAGAAGGAAGTGAAGCTGAGTCTAGTGCCCAAGCTTCTGAAAACAAACTAGAGCCAATGAAATCACTAAACTTTCAAAAACAAAAAAGCGAGATAGCCACTTTGGAAAATGCTGCCTCTAAGTTTCCCTCCTTCATTTTGCCATCTCTCCAAAAGGCCCATGTTTTCAATGAAGTCCCAAAGTATCGACACATTGAAGAAGACTTGTTTGCAACCAATTCTACTGGATATGTTTTATACTTAGACAAATCTACAAATCCAGCTGAATCTATCTGTGTTTGGATTGGTGCCCTATATCAAATGCAAGTTGTCTCTAGATTAGATAATATTTCTATTTTTGCCTTAGCTGAAAAAAGAATGGCCGAAATTGTATATCACTGGTGGATGGGACCATCAGAAGAAGAAAGAATGAATGTAGCTACTACAGGATTAGCTACTTTAGAATTGCTACTCAAAACTCAATTTGTCCCAGAACCAACAGATGAAAAGAAACAGATTATAACAGATCTAACACGAATGGAATTGAAAGATTTAAAGTTTTTAGATCAGTTTGGCAACGATTATATGGCTAAGATCTATAAAGCTAATCTTACCAATGATTCAACTCAGAAGATTTCATTCCTGTCAAAATTGCCTGGTAATTTAGGTGATTTGATTATGAAAGATCTGGAAGTCCAAGGGAAAAGGATTGAATAGACTTATTGGGTAGATCTCTTATTTCGGTGTCAAGAAAAGGTTAAATATCTCTGCTGGCAGAAGAAGGCTCAAGACTTTTCTCCTGGCCTTGATGTTTGTCGTTATCTATTACCATGGACACCATTTAGAAAGAGAAAATCTAAATGATATGGAAAATTCAAGCCCAAGAGAGTAGCCAATCCTAGAAGGTCATTCCGAAAATTTAAATATTTAAAAAAGCACAGGCAACCAAAAAGAGACAATGCATGTTTTATTTGCAAACAAGAAGGTCATTTCGCCAGAAAATGTCCTAAAATCTCTTCCAACAAGGTGAAAGCCTGTATAGAAATTGATGATTTTGTAGATAATTGGTCTATGGTTGATTCTCAAGACGAAGTATCAGATGTGTATATATTAACCGATGCTTCTCTGTCAGATACTGAGTCAATTCCCGACACATGTCAGAAAATGAATAGATGCTATGATTGTTCTGAACCAAAGAATGAAAATGAATTGCATTTCAGTGATGAGTTTATCTCAGATGATTATACTGATGAGACATCTTAATACATTTCAGATGATACTGTCTCTATTATTCCTTCTCTATCTATTTCTCGGATTGAGGTACGAAGAATTCACAACCCGTTTTAAACTCTTTACCTCCACAATTGATCGAGGTGGATCTTGGTGGCCACCTACCAAGTCCACCTGGACCCCCACCATTGTTTCTCTCAACATTTTCAGTTTCCTTAATTGTAGCACAACTTACTATTTTTAGCAGTTTTTCGGGTCCTGAACTTCCGGAGCCATTTTGAGACCCTAAACGACGTTTTTTGGGAAATCTAGGGCAACATGGGTCCCATGTTGCCTCCCAAAGTGGTAGTGCTCGGATAGATCTTTCTAACGAGCTATTGTACGCATCAAATGGAGATCGTATGCCAAAGTTACGACCCTGGGAAGTTGATGTACCAATTCACCCAAACGGGGCCCACAGTTTGGGGTTTCATCTTCTAGGGTTAGGTTTTGGAATGTTAAGGGTTTTCCATTGTTTCTCAACAATAAATAGGCCTTCGAGCCTCATTGTAAGGGAGTTCAGAGGCATGTAGCCACCACATCTCTTCTCAAAGATAAGCTACCATCGCCCTAGCTGGTTTATTTCCATTACTGTTTGTAAGCATATTTCAGTATTTTACATTAATGAAGTGAAGTATTATTTCCGCTGCATATCTGTGTTTATGGTTATCTCTGTAATTTGTTACGTTCTTGTTTAAGTCTGGATCAGTGGTATCAGAGCGGTCTGCTTTTTCTCTGTTTTTGTTTGCATGTCCCCAACGAGGTCGGGATATAAGGAGTTAGGGCTTGAACTGGTCGAACCTTTGCGAGACCAGCCTCACAAATCCCGACGGCCTCCTATGGTGGATGAGAAGAAAGACGAGGGGGCAGGAGATCCTATCAAAATCTTGCTCGAAGAAGCCCTCGAGCGACAACGAAACGCGATGATGGATAGCTTTGCCCAAATCCTTCAGCGGCTACCCAGAAGCGACGCATCGGCTTCCAACAGCTACTCTGGAAACGCCACACCGTTTAAGGTACAAGTTAATTTTGAAATCCCCATATTTGAGGGTCAAATAGATGCAGATGCCGTAGATAAATGGTTAAATTTGCTGGAGGTTTATTTTTCTGTTCATGAATTTTTGAGTCGGGAAAATATTGTTTTCGCTCTTCTCAAAGCAGCCCCCCACATCAAGGACTGGTGGGAAACCTACTGCAAGCAAAAGGATGAAAATACGGCTCAATATTTTCAGCCGCACCCACCTAGAATTCGTTTCGGGATGCCATCAAGGAGTATTACTACCCTGTCGGAAGCTATGAGGATGAATACATAAAATGGACCACACTGCGGCAAGGAAGGGACCAAGACATGCCGGAGTTCACCAATATTTTCCATACCCTTCGCACAAAGTTGTGTATCAATGATATGGAGCAGCATTTGATACTCAAATACCGCAGCTGCCTGCACAAGTACATCCAGGAAGAAATACAATTCCTGAACATCTCCTCGCTCGGCACAGCGTACCGATATGCCGTCAAGGTCGAGCAGAAGTTTAAACAAAAGAAGCGAGACTTTGGATCTACGAATCTGAAGCAAGAGAAAGGTGCCCCTAAAACACAGAACAAAGGACAAATCCAAGGTGGGGCAGCCCAAGACAACTTGCCAAAGCTGCAGGTAAAGAACAGCGCCGAAAGGACACGGGAAAATGGTGTGAGTACCATAAGAGCTCCACTCACAACACCAGTGAGTGTCGGGCCAAGCAGTCACTGGTGGCTAAGCTAAAGGTTCCAGAATCAGATGCATGTTCCGACTCTGAGTCAGAACCCGACAAGGGAAATGACAAAGGGAAGCAGATCATTGACATGGATCCCAACGCCACTGTTGCTACCGCCAAGATCCAAAAAAATGAACCCGAAGATCCAGAGGAGGAGGAGCGTCTCTTCCACTCCCAGATGTGGGTAAAGGGCTCCCCGCTACAGTTCATTGTCGATAGCGGGAGCCAAAAGAACCTCATTTCGGCAGAGTTCGTGAAGCGGTTGGGCTTACCGACCACAGCACATCCACAACCATACACCATCGGGTGGCTTCACCAAGGACGGGATCTTCGCGTGAGCCAGCAATGTCACCTTCCGTACAACATCAAGCCCTTCATGGATGAGGTATTGTGTGACATTGCTCCCCTTGAAGTTTGTGATGTATTATTAGGACAACCATACTTGTGGAAGTGACATGCTGTGTATGAATCAAGGCCCTGTGCTGTTATTATTACATTGGGGAATAAGTTGTACAAGATACTAGAGGTAGCACCGCCTACCACCATCTCTTTGATTACTGCAAAACAATGCAGTAAGCTCATTTCCATTACTAGGAAATTTGTTTTCCTGATGATACGCCCTCAAGGAAAGAAGAAGATGGTAGCCACGGCCTCCAGACAGGACCCCTCCGCACGACAACTACAGATGGATAAGGTCGTGAAGGAGTACGAGGACATCTTCACCTCCCTTGCAGGGGTTCCTCTGCACTGTTAGGTCAAGCACTCCATCGATCTGACCCCAGGTGCGCCGCTACCCAATGGGCCAATTTATCGGCGCTCCGTTCTCGAGAATGATGAAATCAAGAGGCAGATTCAGGAGTTGCTGCAGAAAGGTCACATCCATCCGAGTTCATCGCCTTGTGGGAGCCCGATCGTGTTGGTACAGAAGAAGGATGGGACTTGGAGACTCTGTATTGACTATCGGGTGCTGAACAAGATCACTGTCCGTAATAGGTACCCGATCCCGCAGATTGATGACCTCTTGGACCAACTAAAGGGGGCAAAATATTTCAGCAAGATCAATCTGAAGTCAGGATATCACCAGGTACCAATCAAACCCTCTGATGTGTGGAAGACTACCTTCAAAGCCAAGGAGGGCCTCTTCAAATGGTTGGTTATGCCTTTCGGATTGACGAATGCTCCTGCAAACTTCATGAGGCTAATCGATGACATCTTGCGGCCATTCACCAACTCATTTGTAGTGGTATACTTGGATGACATTTTGATCTTCAGCCAAAGTTGGGAAGAGCACCTCCACCACATCCAACAGGTTCTTCAAACACTGCGGCAACACAAGCTATGTGCCAATTTGGAGAAATGCACTTTTGGCATGACCCAGGTTCAGTATCTGGGATACATTATTGATGAACAGGGGGTGCATGTGGATCCGGCCAAGATCCAAGTCATTCGGGATTGGCCATCTCCAACCACTCTGACAGAGCTCCGCAGCTTTCTAGGTCTTGCCAACTTCTACCGCAGGTTCGTGTTGGGGTTTTCTCATATCACTTGGCCCTTGAGTCAAGTCACCAAGGGAGGAGCGAAAGTGAAATTCTTTTGGTCTGAATCTCAACAGAAGGCATTCATAGAGTTGAAAGATTGCCTCTGCACGGAACCAGTGCTCGTGTTACCAGATTTACAACAACCATTTGAGGTCGAGACAGATGCCTCTGACTATGCTATTGGGGCAGTCCTTACTCAACACGGGCATCCAATGGCATATCACAGTGAAACACTTTCAGACACAGTCCAGAAGTATCCCACTTATGATAAAGAGATGTATTCCATTGTGCAGGCCTGCTGACAATGGAAGCATTACATTTTGGGGAAGGAGACGGTCATCCACACAGACCACTGACACCTGCAGTTCATACAGACCCAAGGGAAATTGCAGAATGATCGCCATCAAAAGTGGTCTACATATCTGCAACAGTTCCATTTGAATATCAAGTATAAGAAGGGCAACACCAATAATGTTGCAGATTGCCTCAGTCGACCATCGATCATGGCGTTAACCACCATGCTCAACTCTTATGGGCATGAGACTTCTAATTGGCCACTTCTCTACAAAAGCGACCCAGAATTTGGCCACACATACCAGACACTCTTGGGAGGTCAGCATGTTCTAGATTTTCACCTCCAGGATGCCCTATTATGCCACCTGGGTCACCTTTGTGTTCCTTCAAGCGAGCGTGCCAAGATGATTTGGGAAGCACACTACAGTCGGGCTGCTGGGAATTTCGGGGTCGAGAAAACGGTGGCAGTACTGCAAAAGTATTTCTATTGGCCAAATCTTCGACAGGATGTCGGGAAGTACATCAAATCATGTACTGCCTGTGCCATTGCCAAACCAACCATCAAGAAGCAAGGCCTCTATACCCCGCTGCCTACCCCTAGTTGAACTTGGGAATCCATCTCCATGGATTACATGTCAGACCTTCCTTCCACTAAGCATGGAAATGATTATGTTTTTGTGGTCATCGATAGGTTCTCGAAGATGGCCATTATGGCGGCCTGCAAGAATAATATCACAGTAGAAGCCACTGCTAAACTCTTCTTTGAACGAGTGTGGGTGCACTTTGGGATCCCACAGTCTATCATCTCAGATCGGGATAGTCGGTTCCTCAGTACATTTTGGTCCAGTCTCTGGTCAATGCTGGACACCAAACTCACTAAGTCCACAGCCTTCCATCCTCAAACTGATGGCAAGACAGAGGTTGTCAATCGGATGATTGTACACATTCTGCGCATGTACAACTCAAAGCATCCACGGACATGGGACGAGAGCCTCCCCTATGTTCAGCATAGCTACAACCGAGCTCCTCACAGCTCGACTGGCCACAGCCCTTTTCAGGTGGGCTTGGGATTCCAGCCACTATGCCCCATTGATGTAGCCATGCCACTTGCAGCTACTCACACAGATTTGGCTCATGTCCAGTCTGAAACAGATAAGGCAACCAGCTTCATTGAGCACATCCAACATATTCGCCAGAAGGTCCATTACATTCTGGAGAAATCAAATGCCAAGTACAAGCAGTGACATGATCAACATCGGGTGCCACACAAGTTTCAGGTGGGCGACAAAGTCTGGTTGCATTTGCAAAAGGAACGCCTTACTGGAGCCTATCGAAAATTGAGACCACTCCGATATGGTCCTTACACCATTACTAAGGTTGTGGGAGACAATGCATTCGAGCTCAGCATTCCCCCATTCCTTGGCCTACACCCAGTGTTCAATGTGGACCGCCTTTGGCCATACTTTCCACCATTGCTAGACACATGCGACATGGCAGAACAACTCACACCCACAAAATTAAATCTAGATTGCATGGAACAAGCTACAACTGATCGGATCATGGACACACAGATCAAGAACACTCGCCAACAGAATATCTAACTGTATCGAATTGTCAAAGCAGGCCAACTCCTTCACCAGGGCAAGTGGCTCACCAGGGACCAAGTTCAGCAAATGTTTCCTCATCTCATGGAGGAACCCAACGCAATGGGGACCATTGCTTCCTAAGGGGGGAGGAATGATCCAGGTGGATCTTGGTGGCCACCTGCCAAGTCCACTTGGACCCCCACCATTGTTTCTCTCAGCATTTCCAATTTCCTTAATTGTAGCACAACTTACTATTTTTAGCAGTTTTTTGGGTCCTGAACTTCCGGAGCTGTTTTGAGGTCCTAAACGACGTTTTTTGGGAAATCTAGGGCTTGTCTCCCAAAGTGGTAGTTCTCGGATAGATCTTTCTAACGAGCTATTGTACGTGTCAAACGAAGATCGTATGCCAAAGTTACGACCCCGGGAAGTTGATGTACCAATTCACCCAAAAGGGGCCCACAGTTTGGCGTTTCATCTTCTAAGGTTAGGTTTTGGAATGTTAAGGGTTTTCCATTGTTTCTCAACAATAAATAGGCCTTCGAGCCTAATTGTAAGGGAGTTCAGAGGCATGTAGCCACCACATCTCTTCTCAGAGATAAGCTACCATCGCCCTAGCTGGTTTATTTCCATTACTGTTTGTAAGCATATTTCAGTGTTTTACATTAATGAAGTGAAGTATTATTTCCGCTGCATATCTGTGTTTATGGTTATCTCTGTAATTTGTTGCGTTCCTGTTTAAGTCTAGATCAACAATCCATGTTGAATTCTTTTTGCCCTTATCCAAAGACAGTTTCTCAATCATCATCTTTGCCTTCTCCAACATCTGTTAATCTGGAAGAAAGTTCTTTTCTCAAAAAGATTGTTAAAACAAACAATCTCCTCTATATTCCTATTGAAGTTCAAGTCAAAGAAGAATGGATCAATGTGGATGCCTTCATTGAAACAGGAGGCTACAACAATTTAGCTTGCCCATCTTTATTCAAAGGTTTATGGAAACCTTTGCAAAATATTCTTATTTCCGAGACCATTGGTGGCTCCGTCAATCTCACCCACTATGTTGATAACGTTTCTTTAAAAGTTGGGGGGAGTATAGTAAAATTTTCTGCAATCTAGCACTATGATGCCTCTACAAGTTTATTTCTTGGCATGCCTTTTATTAATTATGTGTTGCCAGTTACAATCAGTGAAGACAAAGTCATTTTAAATATATAAAAAAGAGCAATTTCAGTACCAAGATTGACTTTGGCCAATTCAGAAGCTAGAAAAGAAAATAGCCAAAAGAAGGCAGGTATAAAAAGGCCCCAAAATTATTCTAATAATTGGCAAGAAGTATTGCAGATTTATGAAGAAAGGAGTCAAACAAAAACTAAACAAAAAGCAAACAAAATCCTGATTGGTCTCCCGAACAAATGGCTATTTATGATGAATTGTTGAAAAGTTGTTCTAAAAATCCTCAAGCATTTTGGAGTATAGAAAGTCCCCAACAAGAAATAGTTACTCTTTATGACAATGGGGTTAAAGGAAAACTTATACCCTGCACTCCAATTGATGAAAAAGAAATAAAAAAGCAGATTGAATAACTATTAGGTCTCAAGCTGATTGAACCTAGTTCTTCTCATTACTCATGTTCTGCTTTCCTAGTAAGAAATCATTCTGAAATAGTCAGAGGTAAAGCTCGAATGGTAATTAATTATAAGCCATTAAATGCAATCACAAAGAGCTTCAATTATCCTCTGCCCCACCAGGAAACAATTATGCAAAAAATTCAGAACAGCAAGGTCTTCAGTAAGTTCGATATGAAATCTGGTTATTACCAGATACAAATCAAAGAAGAAGATCGTCACAAAACTGCTTTTACATGTCCTGCAGGTTTTTACCAATGGAAAGTAGTTCCATTTGGTCTGAAGAATGCTCCAGCTTTCTTTCAACGACGAATGGACTATATTTTTGGTAAATATGATTTTATTGTTGTCTATATTGATGACATCTTGATTCATAGTCAGGATCTCGAATCCCATCTGAAGCATTTGCAGATATTCCTTGAAGAAGCAAAAAAACATGGCATTGTTTTGTCTGAAAAGAAAATGCTTCTATTTCAAGATAGTATGGATTTTTTGGGTATCCATGTTATAAATGGTAAAATTCAAATGCGACCTCATGTTTTGACCAAGCTATCTGAATTTCCTGATGAGCTACAAGATACTAAAATGATTCAGTGATTTCTAGGAATACTAAATTATGTTCATAAATACATTCCTAGATTGTCAGAAAAAATTGCTCCAATCCGAAGACATTTGAATTATGGATGGTCACCATAAGCCACTGCAGCAGTCAAATTGTTAAAAGATGAATGCAAACATCTCCCCGAGCTCAAACCGCCAAGTAATGGATTTCTCACCCTTCAAACTGATGCATCCGATAATTTCTGGGCAGTCGTCCTTTTTGAAAGGAAGGAGGATACGGGAGAAGAAATTTTATGTGCATATGCATCTGGAGAATTTTTGATACACCAGAAAAATTATTTTACAGCTTAAAAAGAAACTCTTGCCATTTTCAATGGCATACAAAAATTTGAATTATATTTAGCCCCTGCCAAGTTTCTGATAAGAACAGACTCAATGAATTTCAAGTATTCCCTATCAGCAAAAATATCAAAACAACTTGCAAGAGGAAGACTACTGGCATGGCAGATATGGTTTCAAATGTTTGATTTTGATGTTGAATGGGTTCCAGGTATTTCAAATTATCTAGCCGACTCTCTTACCAGAGACATGAACAAAGTCCATACTCATAACCAAAGAACTGATATATTTTTTCTTCCTGGTAAGACCCCTGCAGATGATAATTTTGAAACCTTTGTAAAAATATTTCAGATTCTTGAATTAGATCTTGGTGATTTGCTTGAAGAAATAAAAAAGGTTGTTGGACTGTGAATTAGAAGAAATCAATGCATACAAAGATGTCAACCCTGGCAGTCTAAAAATGTTGGTATTTTATTGGGTTTAGATGAAGAACTGGTAAAAGTATATCCTCTACCCAATATGAAGGTGAAGCTTTATTTTAAGACTCTTGATGATTACTGGACAAAAGAGTTTACTGAATCCATGATTCAAGTATAGCAAACTTTGAATTATTATCAGATTATTGGTGATATAGATTTCTCCTTTGCTATTTATACCTCTACTAAAATGCTGGATTTAGATTAAATAAATATGATTGAAAGGGTTGGAAGGTTTTTATAGTCTCTAAGAATTCCTGATCTTTTCGAAGAAATTGATGCTACATTTCTTCAAAGAAATGGTGAAAATTTTGCAGGTACAGACTGATTTCCCCAATATGAATTGTTTGAACCATTTGCATATTGGGAAATAAAAAATGGTTGTTGCGGGAAGAAGCCACAAGTGAGAGCTTCTAAATGTACTGAAAGGACATTGCAATATTTGAGAACTTTCTCAACACCTTCGGATTATCAAAGTTTAAAATTCAGAAATCCCATTGTCCCAAATCCTTTTTCACAACTCTATGGACTTGAAAGAGTTGATGAATCTGTGTTAGCTGACAACATTGAGGAAGTCAAGAAAATTACTCTTTGGCTCAAAGAATTTCATAGACTTAAGTTTCCTGAAAATTTGTCTATGATCAAAACCTTAGAAGAACTTCAAGGAAGATTAAGAGTAATCAAATCATTGATCAATCAAAAGGCATTAATCACTGTTAGTGTTATGGCAGGAAATTGGAGTGATGATGTAGTTTGTCTGATAAGCTTATTACTGTCAACCAAGGTATGTTCATCCTTGATTTTTGAATTAGGATGGCAATAGGTGGAAAATATCAATCATAACTGTAAGCTTTGGATCCAATGCGCCATAGAACACTCTATCAGCATGTTTCAAATTTTCAAATGGGAATTATTAGATGGAGTTGAAATGTTAGTTCAATCTATGCTTGAATTCCGTAAAAGCAAAAAAGATTCCTTCCTTGACATAGAGATAGATCAAACGGCTTATGTTAATCGGTGGACAAAGTCCGATGATAAATATCTCTTTCCACAGAAGAATCTCTATGTTACAACCGACACAATAAAGTTTGATATAGGACAATCATCAAAGGCACTACTAAAAGGAG
Source organism: Pinus tabuliformis (assembly GCA_031772625.1). Taxonomy (NCBI): domain Eukaryota; kingdom Viridiplantae; phylum Streptophyta; class Pinopsida; order Pinales; family Pinaceae; genus Pinus; species Pinus tabuliformis. The sequence goes on from CM062816.1 coordinate 198,415,706, forward strand.
AATCTTCTACAGTCTCAAAAAAAGAAAAAGCAGCTACAGCAAAAGGAAAAGAGAAGGTATCTGATGATAAAGCAACCATTTTCGTAGATTTGTACCAAGATGCACAGGAGCAACAAGACCATGCATGGGAATCAGAATACTTGGAATGGTTAAATTAGTCATGGCTAAAGCAAAAGCTTCCCTCATCCTCATCAAAAGTAGATGAACTCGACTACGAATATGACAGTGACCGAAGTCTGAAAGGACCTTGGTAGTGCATTTTCTTTTAATTATTGTACTCGAGAATATTGAGCAGACACCGTATGGACTAAGTAATGTCTGACAAGACCCTCAATAATTCTCACATGTTCTTAGGATTTATATATATGAGTGTGTGTGTGTGTGTGTGTGTGCGAAAAAGTGAGAGAAAGAGTGTTTGTAAGTTTGTGCTTTTAAGAGACCAGAGACTAAAAGGCTCTACTCTGAGGCATTACTTGGTATGTAACATATTTATTTGAATTAATACTGAAGCCTGCTGGGCTGCCTGTCTGAGGACAGTTTATTCCAAGATCACCTTAAGTCGGGATTATAAGATCAGAGAAGACCAGAGGAGTCGTGTGTGTTCTCGTATTTCCCATGCCCATGGTGGACAGTGTGAGGAATTTCAGCTATTCTTCAGTGATTCAAGTAAGTTACTGAGTCCATCATCTTAATTTCGTATCGGATACCTTCTCTTTTCCTTTTGTTGTAGCTGCTTTTTCTTTTGTTGAAAGTGTAGAAGATTCTTCTTTTAGTAGTGCCTTTGATGATTGTTCTATATCAAACTTTATCGTGGTTGTAACATAGAGATGCTTCTGTGGAAAGAGATATTTATCATCGGACTTTGTCCACCGATTAACATAAGCCATTGTGTCTATCTCTATGTCAAGGAAGGAATCTTTTTTGCTTTTACAGAATTCAGGCATTGATTGAACTGACATTTCAACTCCATCTAATAATTCTCATTTGAGAATTTGAAACATGCTGGCAGAGTGTTCTATGGCGCAATGGATCCAAAGCTTGCAGTTATGATTGATATTTGCCACCTGTTGCCATCCTAATTCAAAAATCATGGATGAACATACCTTGGTTGACAATAAGCTTATCAGACAAACTACATCATCACTCCAATTTCCTACCATAACACTAACAGTAATTAATGCCTTTTGATTGATCAGTAATTTGATTACTCTTAATCTTCCTTGAAGTTCTTCTAAGGTTTTGATCATAGACAATTTTTCAAGCAACTTAAGTCTATGAAATTCTTTGAGCCAAAGAGTAATTTTCTTGACTTCCACAGTGTTGTTAGCTAACACAGATTCATCAACTCTTTCAAGTCCATAGAGTTGTTGAAAAGGATTTGGGACAATGGGATTTCTGACTTCTAAACTTTGATAATCCCAAGGTGTCGAGAAAGTTCTCAAATATTGCAATGTCCTTTCAATACATTGAGAAGCTTTCACCTGTGGCTTCTTCCTGCAAGAACCATTTTTTATTTCCCAATCTGCAAATGGTTCAAACAGTTCATATTGGGGAAATGAGTCTGTACCTGCAAAATTTTCATCATTTCTTTGAAGAAATGCAGCATCAATTTCTTCGAAAAGATCAGGAATTCTTAAAGACTTTAAAAACCTTCCAACCCTTTCAGTCATATTTATTTCATCTAAATCCAGCATTTTAGTAGAGGTATAAATAGCAAAGGAGAAATCTATACCATCGATAATCTAATAATAATTCAAAGTTTGCAATACTTGAATCATGGATTCAGTAAACTCTTTTGTCCAGTAATCATCAAGAGTTAGGAGTTGTGTGTGTTATCGTATTTCTCATGCCCATGGTGGACAGTGTGAGGAATTTCAGCTATTCTTCAGTGATTCAAGTAAGTTACCGAGTCCATCATCTTAATTTGGTATCGAAGCCCAGTTCTCGATTCTCTAAATGGCAAACCTAATATGCTCTTTTTCTTCTATTGATCGCAAAATAGTAACTGAAATCGCTTCTAGAGCTATTGAATCTAACTTAGACTCTAATGAAAATCATGAAGCTATTGAAAATCCTGAGAGTTGGAATCCCCCTGCACTTTGTGCAACTGATGTCTATAAAGTTCCTATGTCACGAAAATCTTTTCTGAAAGAAGTTGAAGTCACTATAAAAATTTCTGGTCAGTTAGTCCAAATAGTCGCTTTAAACCTATTTTATGAAGATGAGGTCAAGAACTTCCGACAATATGTTAAGGATCAGAAGTATTCCTATCTTCATTTTTGTGGTATTAGAATTGGTCTTGCTCCTCTTTTCTGACGTGGATTAAATACCCCTTGCGTTGTTGAAGTTTTTGATACTCGTCACCAAAGTTATGATCATGCAAGGATAGGAACCATTTTAGGTAACCTCTCTACAGGTTGTCAGTATGGTACGATATTTCCTGATTATTCAATTAGCCTGGTTGATGTTCATCTTAAAGATTGTTGGAAACTCATGGTTGGAGTTCAAGGTCTTCAAATGATCGAAGATAGTGATTATCTTTCTGTACTGGTTCAAACTTCTTTTCAGTTAACCAATACAGCTCATCCTAAACTTAAACAACCTATCTTAAAAGACTGTGTTACTGTTGGTCTTTCTAATGCTCAAGTTGAAGGCGTTCTATATGATTCAACTGAATTGCCTAGCGAGTGGTATTTTCAATATAAATCAATTGTAGATGACAAAAGGCCTGAGTCAAAACTTAAACGAATCTCTATTAGTAATGGTCAAGTCAAGCTTATTCCTAAAAAACCAGAGATTCCTCGACCCATTGTTAGGCCTCGTCACTAGGTAATCCCTGTACCTTCTACTGAAGCTTTTTCTTCTAGAAGTGTCGATCTTCCTCCAATTGAAGAAGTCCATTCTACTGAATCGCAGTTGTCATCAAATGAATTGTATATACCTAAATCTAAACCTTTTCTTGTTGTCAATAAGATGCACCGTATCTCTAGTGCCCAGTTTTCTCCTGTTGAAGAGTGGCAGTATGCTAATCGTCGTTTTGTGAAAGGTAGGAAATGGCCTCCCAAGACAAAATTTTGCACCACCTCTTCTATGTCAAAACAGCCAGCAACAAGAGCTAATTGTGCTCCTTTAATATAGCATAATGCATTAAACACCAATGAACTAGATCAGACCTATCAAATCGATAATTATCTTACTACCTGGTGTTCACATGCTGAAGATGTTCTGGATGATCTAGGATCCCAGACTAAGTTAATTCTAGCTAATCTTAAGCTTCTCTATGATGGACAGCAAGAAGAAAAACAAAGAAGAGAAGCCAAAGAGAAAAAGAAAAAAGAAAAAAGAAAAGAAAACTAGAGAATCAAAGGCTCCAAAATTTTCTATTTCAATGGATACTCCTAACTATTGGGATATAAATGAAAAGCAAGAAGGAAGTGAAGCTAAGTCTAGTGCCCAAGCTTCTGAAAACAAACTAGAGCTAGTGAAATCACTAAACTTTCAAAAACCAAAAAGCAAGATAGCCACTTTGGAAAATGCTGCCTCTAGGTTTCCCTCCTTCATTTTTCCATCTCTCCAAAAGGCCCATGTTTTCCGTGAAGTCCCAAAGTATCTGTGGATTGAAGAAGACTTGTTTGCAACCAATTCTACTGGATATGTTTTAGACTTAGACAAATCTACAAATCCAGCTGAATCTATCATAGTTTGGATTGGTACCCTATATCAAATGCAAGTTGTCTCTAGATTAGATAATATTTCTATTTTTGCCTTAGCCGAAAAAAGAATGGCTAGAATTGTATATGACTGGTGGATGGGACCATCAGAAGAAGAAAGAAGAATGTAGCTGCTTCAGGATTAGCTACTTTAGAATTGCTACTCAAAACTTGATTTGTCCCAGAACCAACAAATGAAAAGAAACAGATTATAGCAAATCTAACACTAATGGAATTGAAAGATTTAAAGTTTTTAGATCAATTTGGCAGGAATTATATGGCTAAGATCTATAAATCTAATCTTACCAATGATTCAACTCAGAAGATTTCATTCCTGTCAAAATTGCCTGGTAATTTAGGTGATTTGATTATGAAAGATCTGGAAGTCCAAGGGAAAAGGATTGAACAGACTTATTGGGTAGATCTCTTATTTCGGTGTTAAGAAAAGGTTAAATATCTCTGCTGGCAGAAGAAGGCTCAAGACTTTTCTCCTGGTCTTGATGTTTGTCGTTCTGTATTACCATGGACACCATTTAGAAAGAGAAAATCTAAACGATATGGAAAATTCAAGCCCAAGAGAGTAGCCAATCCTAGAAGGCCGTTCCAAAAATTTAAATATTTAAAAAAGCGCAGGCAACCAAAAAGAGATAATGCATGTTTTATTTGCATACAAGAAGGTCATTTCACCAGAAAATGTCCTAAAATATCTTCCAACAAGTTGAAAGCCTATATAGAAATTGATGATTTTGTAGATAATTGGTCTATGGTTGATTCTCAAGACAAAGTATCAGATGTGTCTATATTAACTGATGCTTCTCTGTCAGATACTGAGTCAGTTCCCGACACGTGTCAGAAAATGAATAGATGCTATGATTGTTCTGAACCAGAGAATGAAAATGAATTGCATTTCAATGATGAATTTAGCTAAGATGATTATACTGATGAGACATCTGAATACATTTCAGATGACACTGTCTCTATTGTTCCTTCCCTATCTATTTCTACGGATCAAGGTACTAAGAATTCACAACCCGTTTTAAACTCTTTGCCTCCACAATCCACGTTGAATTCTTTTTTCCCTTATCCAAAGACAGTTTCTCAATCATCATCTTTGCCTTCACCAACATCTATTAATATTGAAGAAAGTTCTTTTCTCAAAAAGATTGTTAAAACAAACAATCTCCTCTATATTCCTATTGAAGTTCAAGTCAAAGGAGAATGGATCAATGTGGATGCATTCATTGACACAGGAGGCTCCAACTATTTAGCTCGTCCATCTTTATTCAAAGGTTTATGGAAACCTTTGCAAAACATTCTTATTTCTGAGACCATTGGTGGCTCCATCAATCTCACCCACTATGTTGATAACGTTTCTTTAAAAGTTGGGGGGAGTATAGTAAAATTTTCTGCAATCCAGCACTATGACGCCTCTGCAAGTTTATTTCTTGGAATGCCTTTTATTAATTCTGTGTTGCCAGTTACAATCAGTGAATACAAAGTTACTTTAAATATAAAAAAAAAGAGAACAATTTTAGTACCAAGATTGACTTTGGCCAATTCAGAAGCTAGAAAAGAAAATAGCTAAAAGAAGGCAGGTATAAAAGGGCCCCAGAATGATTCTAATAATTGGCAAGAAGTATTGCATATTTATGAAGAAAGGAGTCAAACAAAAACTAAACAAAAAGCAAACAGAAATCCTGACTGGTCTCCTGAACAAATGGCTATTTATGATGAATTGTTGAAAAGTTGTTCTGGAAGTCCTCAAGCATTTTGGAGTATAGAAAGTCCCCAGCAAGAAATAGTTACTCTTCATGACAATGGGGTTAAAGGAAAACTTATACCCTACACTCCAACTGATGAAAAAGAAATAAAAAAGCAGATTGAAGAACTATTAAGTCTCAAGCTGATTGAACCTAGTTCTTCTCATTACTCCTGTTCTGCTTTCCTGGTAAGAAATCATTCTGAAATAGTCAGAGATAAAGCTCAAATGGTAAGTAATTATAAGCCATTAAATGCAATCACAAAGAGCTTCAATTATCCTCTGCCCGATAGGAAACAATTATGCAAAAAATTCAGAACAACAAGGTCTTCAGTAAGTTCGATATGAAATCCGGTTATTACCAGATACAAATCAAAAAAGAAGATCATCACAAAACTACTTTTACATGTCCTGCAGGTTTTTACCAATGGAAAGTAGTTCCATTTGGTCTGAAGAATGCTCCAGCTTTCTTTCAACAGCGAATGGACTATATTTTTGGTAAATATGATTTTATTGTTGTCTATATTGATGACATCTTGATTCATAGTCAGGATCTCGAATCCCAACTGAAGAATTTGCATATATCCCTTGAAGAAGCAAAAAAGCATGGCATTGTTTTGTCTGAAAATAAAATGCTTATGTTTCAAGATAGTATGGATTTTTTTGGTATCCATGTTATAAATGGTAAAATTCAGATGTAGCCTAATATTTTGACCAAGCTATCTGAATTTCCTGATGAGCTGCAAGATACTAAAATGATTCAGCGATTGCTAGGAATACTAAATTATGTTCATAAATACATCCCTAGATTTTCAGAAAAAAATTGCTCCAATCTGAAGACATTTGAATTCTAGATGGTCACCAGAAGCCACTGCAGCAGTCAAATTGTTAAAAGCTGAATGCAAACATCTCCCCGAGCTCAAATTGCCAGGTAATGGAATTTTCATCCTTTAAACTGATGCATCCGATAATTTCTGGGCAACCGTCCTTTTTGAAAGGAAGGAGGATACGGGAGAAGAAATTTTATGTGCATATGCATTTGGAGAATTTTTGATACACCAGAAAAATTATTTTACAGCTGAAAAAGAAACTCTTGCCATTTTCAATGGCATACAAAAATTTGAATTATATTTAGCCCCTGCCAAGTTTCTGATAAGAACAAACTCAATGAATTTCAAGTATTTCTTATCAGCAAAAATATCAAAACAACTCGCAAGAGGAAGACTACTGGCATGGCAGATATGGTTTCAAATGTATGATTTTGATGTTGAATGGGTTCCAGGTATTTCAAATTATCTAGCCGACTCTCTTACCAGAGACATGAACAAAGTCCATACTCATAACCAAAGAACTGATATATTTGTTCTTCCTGGTAAGACCCCTGCAAATGATAATTTTGAAACCTTTGTAAAAAGATTTCAGATTCTTGAATTAGTTCTTGGTTATTTGGTTGAAGAAATAAAAAAAGGTTGTTGGATTGCGAATTAGAATAAATCAATGGATACAAAGATGTCAAGCCTGGCAGTCTAAAAATGTTGGTATTTTATTGGGTTTAGATGAAGAACTGGTAAAAGTATATCCTCTACCCAATATGAAGGTGAAGCTTTATTTTAAGACTCTTGATGATTACTGGACAAAAGAGTTTACTGAATCCATGATTCAAGTATTGCAAACTTTGAATTATTATCATATTATCGGTGGTATAGATTTCTCCTTTGCTATTTATACCTCTGCTAAAATGCTGGATTTAGATGAAATAAATATGACTGAAAGGGTTGGAAGGTTTTTAAAGTCTTTAAGAATTCCTGATCTTTTCGAAGAAATTGATGCTGCATTTCTTCAAAGAAATGATGAAAATTTTGCAGGTACAGACTCATTTCCCCAATATGAACTGTTTGAACCATTTGCAGATTGGAAAATAAAAAATGTTTGTTGCTCCAATCAAAAAATATTTGCTGCAGGAAGAAGCCACAGGTGAGAGATTCTCAATGTATTGAAAGGACATTGCAATATTTGAGAACTTTCTTGACACCTTGGGATTATCAAAGTTTAGAATTCAGAAATCCCATTGTCCCAAATCCTTTTGCACAACTCTATGGACTTGAAAGAGTTGATGAATCTATGTTACCTGACAACACTGAGGAAGTCAAGCAAATTACTCTTTGGCTCAAAGAATTTCATAGACTTAAGTTGCCTGAAAAATTGTCTATGATAAAAACCTTAGAAGAACTTCAAGGAAGATTAAGAGTAATCAAATTACTAATCAATCAAAAGGCATTAATTACTATTAGTGTTATGGCAAGAAATTGTAGTGATGATGTAGTTTGTCTGATAAGATTATTACTGTCAACCAAGGTATGTTCATCCATGATTTTTGAATTAGGATGGCAACATGTGGCAAATATCAATCATAACTACAAGCTTTGGATCCAATGTGCCATAGAATGCTCTGTCAGCATGTTTCAAATTTTCAAATGGGAATTATTAGATGGAGTTGAAATGTTAGTCCAATCAATGCCTGAATTATGTAAAAGCAAAAAAGATTCCTTCCTTGACATAGAGATAGATCTAATGGCTTATGTTAATTGGTGGACAAAGTCCAATGATAAATATCTCTTTCCACAGAAGAATCTCTATGTTACAACCGACACGATAAAGTTTGATATAGGACAATCATCAAAGGCACTACTAAAAGGAGAATCTTCTACAGTCTCAACAAAAGAAAAAGCAGCTACAACAAAAGGAAAAGAGAAGGTATCTAATGATAAAGCAACCATTTTTGTATATTTGTACCAAGATGCACAGGAGCAATAGGACCACGCATGGGAATCAGAATATTTGGAATGGTTAAATCAGTCATGGATAAAGCAAAAGCTTCCCTTATCCTCATCAAAAGCAGACGAACCCGACTACGAATATGATAGTGACTGAAGTCCGAAAGGACCTTGGTAGTGCATTTTCTTTTAATTATTGTACTCGAGAATATTAAGTAGACACCGTAGAGAAGCTTAAGATTAGCTAGAATTAACTCAGTCTGGGATCCTAGATCATCCAAAACATCTTCAGCATGTGAACACCAGGTAGTAAGATAATTACCGATTTGATAGGTCTGATCTAGGTCATTGGTGTTTAATGCATTATGCTCTATCAAAGGAGCACAATCAGTTCTTGTTGCTGGCTGTTTTGACATAGAAGAGGAGGTGCAAAATTTTGTCTTGGGAGGCCATTTCCCACATTTCACAAAACGACGATTAGCATACTGCCACTCTTCAACAGGAGAAAATGGGGCACTAGAGATACGGTGCATCTTATTGACAGTAAGAAAAGGTTTAGATTCAGGTATATACAATTCATTTGATGACAACTGCAGTTCAGTGGAACAGACTTCTTCAATTGGAGGAAGACACTTCTGGAAGAAAAAGCTTCAGTAGAAGGTATAGGGATTACATAGCGATGAGGCCTAACAATGGGTCGAGGAATCTCTAGTTTTTTAGGAATAAGCTTGACTTGACCATTACTAATAGAGATTCGTTTAAGTTTTGACTCAGGCCTTTTGTCATCTGCAATTGACTTATATTGAAAATACCAGTTGCTAGGCAATTCAGTTGAATCATATAGAACGCCTTCAACTTGAACATTAGAAAGATCAACAGTAACACTGTCTTTTAAGACAGGTTGTTTAAGTTTAGGATGAGCTGTATTGGTTAACTGAAAAGAAGTTTGAACCAGTACAGAAAGATAATCACTATCTTTGATCATTTGAAGACCTTGAACTCCAACCATGAGTTTCCAACAATCTTTGAGATGAACATCAGCCAGGCTAATTGAATAATCAGGAAATATCGTACCATACTAACAACCTGTAGAGAGATTACCTAAAATGGTTCCTATCCTTGCATGATCATAACTCTGGTGACGAGTATCAAAAACTTCAGCAATGCAAGGGGTATTTAATCCATGTCGGAAAAGAGGAGCAAGACCAATTCTAATACCACCAAAATGAAGATAGGAATACTTCTGATACTTAACATATTGTCGGAATTTCTTGATCTCGTCTTCAGAAAATAGGTTTAAAGCGACTATTTGGACTAACGGACCAGAAATTTTCGTAGTGACTTCAACTTCTTTCAGAAAAGATTTTCATTTAAAAACATAAGACATAGGAACTTTATAGACATCAATTGCACGAAGTGCAGGGGGATTCCAACTCTCAGGATTTTCAATAGCTTCATGATTTTCATTAGAGTCTAAGTCAGATTCAATAGCTCTAGAAGCGATTTCAGTTACTATTTTGCGATCAATAGAAGAAAAAGAGCGTATCAGGTTTTCCATTTAGAGAATCGAGAACTGGGCTCTGATACCAAATTAAGATGATGGACTCCGTAACTTACTTGAATCACTAAAGAATAGCTATAATTCCTCACACCGTCCACCACGGGCACGGGAAATACAAGAAAACACACGACTCCTTTGGTCTTCTTTGATCTTATAATCCTGAATTAAGGCGATCTTGGAATAAATTGTCCTCAGACAGGCGGCCCAGCAGGCTTCAGTATTAATTCAAATAAATATGTTACATACCAAGTAATGCCTCAGAGTAGAGCCTTTTAGTCTCTGGTCTCTTAAAAGCACAGACTTACAAACATTGTTTCGCTCACTTTTTCGCACACACACACACACACTCATATATATAAATCCTAAGAACATCAATTTCTACAAAATCATCAATTTCTATACAAGCTTTCAACTTGTTAGAAGAGCTTTTAGGACATTTTCTGGCGAAATGACCTTCTTGTTTGCAAATAAAACATGCATTGTCTCTTTTTGGTTGCCTGCGTTTTTTTAAATATTTAAATTTTCGGAACGACCTTTTAGGATTGGCTACTCTCTTGGGCTTGAATTTTCCATATTGTTTAGATTTTCTCTTTCTAAATGGTGTCCATGGTAATACAAAATGGCAAACATCAAGACCAGGAGAAAAGTCTTGAGCCTTCTTCTACCAACAGAGATATTTAACCTTTTCTTGACACTGAAATAAGAGATCTACCCAATAAGTCTATTCAATCCTTTTCCCTTGGACTTCCAGATCTTTCATAATCAAATCACCTAATTTACTAGGCAATTTTGACAGGAATGAAATATTCTGAGTTGAATCATTGGTAAGATTAGCTTTATAGATCTTAGCCATATAATCACTGCCAAACTGATCTAAAAACTTTAAATCTTTCAATTCCATTCGTGTTAGATCTGTTATAATCTGTTTCTTTTCATTTGCTAGTTCTGGGACAAATTGAGTTTTGAGTAGCAATTCTAAAGTAGCTAATCCTGCAACAGCTACATTAATTCTTTCTTCTTCTGATGGTCCCATCCACCAGTCATATACAATTCTGGCCATTCTTTTTTCGGCTAAGGAAAAAATATAAATATTATCTAATGTAGAGACAACTTGCATTTGATATAGGGCACCAATCCAAACTCTGATAGATTCAGCTGGATTTCTAGATTTGTCTAAGTCTTAAACATATCCAGTAGAATTGATTGCAAACAAGTCTTCTTCAATCCGCAGATACTTTGAGAATTCACGGAAAACATGGGCCTTTTGGAGAGATGGAAAAATGAAGGAGGGAAACTTAGAGGTAGCGTTTTCCAAAGTGGCTATCTCGCTTTTTGGTTTTTGAAAGTTTAGTGATCTCACTGGCTCTAGTTTGTTTTCAGAAGCTTGGGCACTAGACTCATCTTCACTTCCTTCTTGCTTTTCATCTATATCCCAATAGTTAGGAGTATCCATTGAAATAGAAAATTTTGGAGCCTTTGATTCTCTCCTTTTCTTTTATTTTTTCTTTTTCTCTTTGGCTTCTCTTCTTTGTTTTTCTTCTTGTTGTCCATCATAGAGAAGCTTAAGATTAGCTAGAATTAACTCAGTCTGGGATCCTAGATCATCCAGAACATCTTCAGCATGTGAACACCAGGTAGTAAGATAATTACCAATTTGATAGGTCTGATCTAGGTCATTGGTATTTAATGCATTATGCTCTATCAAAGGAGCACAATCAGCTCTTGTTGTTGGCTGTTTTGACATAGAATAGGTGGTGCAAAATTTTGTCTTGGGAGGCCATTTCCCACCTTTCACAAAACGACAATTAGCATACTACCACTCTTCAACAGGAGAAAACTAGGCACTAGAGATACGGTGCATCTTATTGACAGCAAGAAAAGGTTTAGATTCAGGTATATACAATTCATTTGATGACAATTGCGGTTCAGCGGAACAGACTTCTTCAATTGGAGGAAGATCGACACTTTTGGAAGAAAAAGCTTCAGTAGAAGGTACAGGGATTACATAGTGACGAGGCCTAACAATGGATCGAGGAATCTCTGGTTTTTTAGGAATAAGCTTGACTTGACCATTACTAATAGAGATTCGTTTAAGTTTTGACTTAGGCCTTTTGTCATCTGCCGTTGACTTATATTGAAAATATCAGTCGCTAGGCAATTCAATTGAATCATCTAGAACGCCTTCAACTTGAGCATTAGAAAGACCAACAATAACACAATCTTTTAAGACAGGTTGTTTAAGTTTAGGATGAGCTGTATTGGTTAACTGAAAAGAAGTTTGAACCAGTACAGAAAGATAATCACTATCTTCGATCATTTGAAGACCTTGAACTCCAACCATGAGTTTCCAACAATCTTTAAGATGAACATTAGCCAGGCTAATTGAATAATCAGGAAATATCGTACCATACTGACAACCTATAGAGAGATTACCTAAAATGGTTCCTATCCTTGCATGATCATAACTCTGGTGACGAGTATCAAAAACTTCAACAATGCAAGGGGTATTTAATCCATGTCAGAAAAGAGGAGCAAGACCAATTCTAATACCACCAAAATGAAGATAGGAATACTTCTGATCCTTAACATATTGTCAGAATTTCTTGATCTCGTCTTCATAAAATAGGTTTAAAGCAACTATTTGGACTAACGAACCATAAATTTTTATAGTGACTTCAACTTCTTTTAGAAAAGATTTTTGTTTAAAAACATAAGACATAGGAACTTTATAGACATCAGTTGCACGAAGTGCAGGGGGATTCCAACTCTCAGTATTTTCAATAGCTTCATGATTTTCATTAGAGTCTAAGTCAGATTCAATAGCTCTAGAAGCAATTCCAGTTACTATTTTGTGATCAATAGAAGAAAAAGAGCGTATCAGGTTTTCCATTTAGAGAATCAAGAACTGGGCTCTGATACCAAATTAAGATGATGGACTCAGTAACTTACTTGAATCATTGAAGAATAGCTAATATTCCTCACACCGTCCACCACGGGCACAGGAAATACGAGAACACACACGACTCCTCTGGTCTTCTTTGATCTTATAATCCCGACTTAAGGCGATCTTGGAATAAACTGTCCTCAGACAGGTGGCCCAGCAGGCTTCAGTATTAATTCAAATAAATATGTTACATACCAAGTAATGCCTCAGAGTAGAGCCTTTTAGTCTCTGGTCTCTTAAAAGCACAGACTTACAAACACTCTTTCTCTCACTTTTTCGCGCACACACACACACACACACTCATATATATAAATCGTAAGAACATGTGAGAATTATTGAAGGTCCTGTCAGACATTACTTAGTCCAGACGGTGTTTGCTCAATATTCTAGAGTACAATAATTAAAAGAAAATGCACTACCAAGGTCCTTTCGGACTTCGGTCACTATCATATTCGTAGTCGGGTTCGTCTACTTCTGATGAGGATGAGGGAAGCTTTTGCTTTAGCCATGACTGATTTAACCATTCCAAATATTCTGATTCCCATGCGTGGTCTTGTTGCTCCTGTGCATCTTGGTACAAATCTACAAAAATGGTTGCTTTATCATCGGAGATTCTAGAAGATTCTCCTTTTAGTAGTGCCTTTGATGATTGTCCTATATCAAACTTTATCGTGTCGGTTGTAACATAGAGATTATTTTGTGGAAAGAGATATTTATCATCGGACTTTGTCCACCGATTAACATAAGCCATTGGATCTATCTCTATGTCAAGGAAGGAATCTTTTTTGCTTTTACAAAATTCAGGCATTGATTGAACTGACATTTCAACTCCATCTAATAATTCCCATTTGAGAATTTGAAACATGCTGACAAAGCGTTCTATGGCGCATTGGATCCAAAGCTTGCAGTTATGATTGATATTTTCCACCTGTTGCCATCCTAATTCAAAAATCATGGATGAACATACCTTGGTTGACAGTAATAAGCTTATCAGACAAACTACATCATCACTCCAATTTCCTGCCATAACACTAATAGTAATTAATGCCTTTTGATTGATCAGTAATTTGATTACTCTTAATCTTCCTTGAAGTTCTTCTAAGGTTTTGATCACAGACAATTTTTCAGGCAACTTAAGTCTATGAAATTCTTTGAGCCAAAGAGTAATTTTCTTGACTTCCTCAGTGTTGTCAGCTAACACAGATTCATCAACTCTTTCAAGTCCATAGAGTTGTGCAAAAGGATTTGGGACAATGGGATTTCTGAATTCTAAACTTTGATAATCCCAAGGTGTCGAGAAAGTTCTCAAATATTGCAATGTCCTTTCAATACATTGAGAAGCTCTCACCTATGGCTTCTTCCTGCAACAACCATTTTTTATTTTCCAATCTGCAAATGGTTCAAACAGTTCATATTGGAGAAATGAGTCTGTACCTGCAAAATTTTCATCATGTCTTTGAAGAAATGCAGCATCAATTTCTTCGAAAAGATCAAGAATTCTTAAAGACTTTAAAAACCTTCCAACCCTTTCAGTCATATTTATTTCATCTAAATCCAACATTTTAGTAGAGGTATAAATAGCAAAGGAGAAATCTATACCACCGATAATCTGATAATAATTCAAAGTTTGCAATACTTGAATCATGGATTCAGTAAACTCTTTTGTCCAGTAATCATCAAGAGTCTTAAAATAAAGCTTCACCTTCATATTGGGTAGAGGATATACTTTTACCAGTTCTTCATCTAAACCCAATAAAATACCGACATTTTTAGACTGCCAGGCTTGACATCTTTGTATCCATTGATTTCTTCTAATTCACAGTCTAACAACCTTTTTTATTTCTTCAACCAAATCACCAAGAACTAATTCAAGAATCTGAAATCTTTTTACAAAGGTTTCAAAATTATCATCTGCAGGGGTCTTACCAGGAAGAACAAATATATCAGTTCTTTGGTTATGAGTATGGACTTTGTTCATGTCTCTAGTAAGAGAGTCGGCTAGATAATTTGAAATACCTGGAACCCATTCAACATCAAAATCATACATTTGAAACCATATCTGCCATGCCAGTAGTCTTCCTCTTGCGAGTTGTTTTGATATTTTTGCTGATAAGAAATACTTGAAATTCATTGACTCTATTCGTATCAGAAACTTGGCAGGGGCTAAGTATAATTCAAATTTTTGTATGCCATTGAAAATGGAAAGAGTTTCTTTTTCAGCTGTAAAATAATTTTTCTGGTGTATCAAAAATTCTCCAGATGCATATGCACATAAAATTTCTTCTCCCGTATCCTCCTTCCTTTCAAAAAGGACGGCTGCCCAGAAATTATCGGATGCATCAGTTTGAAGGATGAGAAATCCATTACCTGGCGGTTTGAGCTCGGGGAGATGTTTGCATTCAGCTTTTAACAATTTGACTGTTGCAGTGGATTTTGGTGACCATCTAGAATTCAAATGTCTTCAGATTGGAGCAGTTTTTTCTGACAATCTAGGAATGTATTTATGAACATAATTTAGTATTCCTAGAAATCACTGAATCATTTTAGTATCTTGTAGCTCATCAGGAAATTCAGATAGCTTGGTCAAAACATGAGGCTGCATCTGAATTTTACCATTTATAACATGGATACCCAAAAAATCCATACTATCTTGAAACATAAGCATTTTCTTTTCATACAAAACAATGTCGTGTTTTTATGCTTCTTCAAGGAATATCTGCAAATGCTTCAGATGGGATTCAAGATCTTGACTATGAATCAAGATGTCATCAATATAGACAACAATAAAATCATATTTACCAAAAATATAGTCCATTTACTGTTGAAAGAAAGCTGGAGCATTCTTCAGACCAAATGGAACTACTTTCCATTGGTAAAAACCTGCACGACATGTAAAAGCAGTTTTGTGATGATCTTCTTCTTTGATTTGTATATGGTAATAACCGGATTTCATATCGAACTTATTGAAGACCTTGCTATTCTGAATTTTTTGCATAATTGTTTCCTGGCGGGGTAGAGGATAATTGAAGCTCTTTGTGATTGCATTTAATGGCTTATAATTAATTACCATTCGAGCTTTACCTCTGACTATTTCAGAATGATTTCTTACCAGGAAAGCAGAACAGGAATAATGAGAAGAACTAGGTTCAATCAGCTTGAGACTTAATAGTTCTTCAATCTACTTTTTTATTTCTTTTTCATCAGTTGGAGTGCAGGGTATAAGTTTTCCTTTAACCCCATTGTCATGAAGAGTAACTATTTCTTGCTGGGGACTTTCTATACTCCAAAATGCTTGAGGATTTTCAGAACAACTTTTCAACAATTCATCATAAATAGCCATTTGTTCGGGAGACCAGTCAGGATTTCTATTTGCTTTTTGTTTAGTTTTTGTTTGACTCCTTTCTTCATAAATCTGCAATACTTCTTGCCAATTATTAGAATCATTCTGGGGCCTTTTTATACCTGCCTTCTTTTGGCTATTTTCTTTTCTAGCTTCTGAATTGGCTAAAGTCAATCTTGGTACTGAAATTGCTCTTTTTTTATATTTAAAATGACTTTGTCTTCACTGATTGTAACTGGCAACACAGAATTAATAAAAGGCATGCCAAGAAATAAACTTGCAGAGGCATCATAGTGCTGGATTGCAGAAAATTTTACTATACTCCCCCCAACTTTTAAAGAAACATTATCAACATAGTGGGTGAGATTGATAAAGCCACCAATGGTCTCGGAAATAAGAATATTTTGCAAAGGTTTCCATAAACCTTTGAATAAAGATGGGCGAGCTAAATTGTTGGAGCCTCCTGTGTCAATGAAAGCATCCACATTGATCCATTCTCCTTTGACTTGAACTTCAACAGGAATATAGAGGAGATTGTTTGTTTTAACAATATTTTTGAGAAAAGAACTTTCTTCAAGATTAACAGATGTTGGATAAGGAAAAGATGATGATTGAGAAACTGTCTTTGGATAAGGGCAAAAAGAATTCAACGTGGGTTGTGGAGGCAAAGAGTTTAAAACGGGTTGTGAATTCTTAGTACCTAGATCCGTAGAAATAGATAGAGAAGGAACAATAGAGACAATATCATCTGAAATGTATTCAGATGTCTCATCAGTATAATCATCTGAGCTGTATTCATTACTGAAATACAATTCATTTTCATTCTCTGGTTCAGAACAATCATAGCATCTATTCATTTTCTGACACGTATCGAGAATTGACTCAGTATCTGATAGAGAAGCATCAGTTAATATATACACATTTGATACTTTGTATTGAGAATCAACCATAGACCAATTATCTACAAAATCATCAATTCTATAGAGGATTTCAACTTGTTGGAAGAGATTTTAGGACATTTTCTGGCGAAATGACCTTCTTGTTTGCAAATAAAACATGCATTGTCTCTTTTTGGTTGCCTGCGCTTTTTTAAATATTTAAATTTTCGGAATGACCTTTCTAAATTCTAAACTTTGATAATCCCAAGGTGTCGATAAAGTTCTCCAATATTGCAATGTCCTTTCAATACATTGAGAAGCTCTCACCTGTGGCTTCTTCCTGCAACAACCATTTTTTATTTCCCAATCTGTAAATGGTTCAAACAGTTCATATTGGGGAAATGAGTCTGTACCTGCAAAATTTTCATCATTTCTTTGAAGAAATACAGCATCAATTTCTTCGTAAAGATCATAAATTCTTAAAGACTTTAAAAACCTTCCAACCCTTTCAATCATATTTATTTCATCTAAATCCAGCTTTTAGCAGAGGTATAAATAGCAAAGGAGAAATCTATACCATCGATAATCTGATATTAATTCAAAGTTTGCAATACTTAAATCATGGATTCAATAAACTATTTTGTCCAATAATCATTAAGAGTTTTAAAATAAAGCTTCACCTTCATATTGGATGGAGACAGCATGGATCAGATGGAATGAGGCTAAATGACAACTCAAAACCCCGGAAGGCCAAATGACGATGTATGGATATCCCAACTCGACAAGAAGAAAAAGTGTCGATGTTCAAGAGTGACTAGCTGCCGCAGGTAACCAATGACAACTTCCAAATTTTCCCCCACCATTGTTGGCGAGTACCCCAATTATTTTTGAAAACAAGCTTGAAGGGGATAGCATATGCTTGTAATATAAGTTCGACCTTTGGTCGAATCCAACCTAGTAATAGTTTAACGAGCCCTAGGGAGGAGAAGCTCGAGTCTCGTCATGGTGACGAGTCCGATGTCGTCAGGGTTTAACGAGTCCAACATAGGTAAAACTCGGAGTCTTTTTCATGTTTAGAGAGTTTGAAAAAGACACGGAAAAGAAAACTCTAGGGGGGTCCTTTTTCCATAGATTTGTGTCCCTCGAGCCCGAAAAAGTATAAAATAATACTCGAAAGAACCGCTTGACCATTACAATCAAGGAGTACTTTTCATCATTAGTGACCTCGACCCGAAAGAGTAGAAAAGCGATCGAAGACACGTCGTTTTGTAACCAATATCGAACCTGAAATGACAAAAGTCCAGCAATCTTTTCGTGTTTATACAGTTGGAAAAGAGCTCAAAGCAGACCGCCTCTTATTTTGTTTAACGAGTCAAAAGGGTAAACTTGGCAATCTTTTCGTCTTTTAAGTCGAAAAAGAGCGTTAAAGAAGACTTTTTATAAAAAGTGAACCAAGTGTATACAAAGTATGACATAATCCCGCTACCTGTAGCTCTGCACAAAACATGTCAAACATAAGACCCATTCGACATAAATAGGTTATATATGTGGAAATATGGCCAAAAACCCAAAAACCCTAATTAAAAATGCGATATAAATGAAAAAAACCCACACCCTAAAGTGTAATTCCTAATTTTTTTCAAAAAAACACTATAAAAGGGGTGTGGTAATTTCTATTTTTTACCATTTACATTGTGCATTTTAACCTTTGGCATTTTGGAGCACCAACCTGAGCGGACTTCTCAAGTCGATTTCGGCATCAACTATCCACGGTTCCTCCTGAAGCTTGCTCCAAGTAAGTACATTCTTCCTTGTGCTGCATTTGAGTGGTTTTTTTATGCAATTTGGTATTAGATAGGCGGTTTTAGGTGGATTTTCAAATCCGAGTCTGCCTCTCGGTCGTTGCGGAAAAGCCGCTCGGGTTAGCGACGACCGAGCTTTGTGACATGCACCACCTCCGTGATCGTCGCGAGAGATAGATGTACTCTCACGACAATCGCAGGAAAAATGAACTATTGAGCTTGAGCTGTCGCCGCTATTTGGAAAATAGCCGCGACAATGCCATGAAGTTGAAATTTTTCATAATTTATGGATTTAAACTTATGAAAAAGAGTTCTAATTCATTTTTCTTTTAGTGCAGGGCAACATGGCATTTGTATGGCAAGAACGAACTCACGATATCAACAATGAAGAGGTGTTCAATGATGTTGGGTGCCGAAATGCTTTACGTGCTTGTGGATTACTAAAAAATTTTCTCACTCCGCATCTTTGGGTCCAACCCGACTTGTTAGAGTTGCTAATTCATGCTTGGAACCCAACGGACGGAAAGTTCGTTATCCGAGGCAAAGACATTGAGTTCGATGCTACGGATATATATTTCCTGACTAGATTGTCCCGTCGTGGCGAGAGGCCAATTCTAGAGGGTCAACGAACCGGTGGTGAATCACTGGACATGTTGATAGCACGGGTGTGCCCAGGGGCATGTAAATCAAACTCTAGCGGGAAATTGGCGATTCCAACGGTAGAAGACCTGGTTCTTCACTCGGTTCTATTTATGGTGACAAGGGTAGTAGGCTCCCAAGCCCAACACGAGGCAACAAAGACCCACCTTTGGTTGGCTCTTGATTGCCTTAACCCGACCATGTACAACTGGGCTGAGGCCGTGACCATTAACATGAAGAGGCAGCTCACCAAATGCCATCACAGGGAGGCAAAGCAGTTTGGTTACGGGTCTATTTTGATCCCACTCATGCTGGAGCGAGTGCTGTCACTTCAGTTACAGGACATGGACTTAGACAGACCTAGACCGCGGGAGACCCAGATCACTCACTGGGCACATGTCATGCCACGAGGGGGTGGCGGTCGACCAGTGTCATGGGGGACACTATTCCGAGAGTGGCTGGATCGCCAGACAATCTTCGTCGAGGACTGGCCATACGTGGGTATGGATTTTCGTGGAGACCCAACATGTAGCTGCCTGCTGGCGAGCAGTGGGACGATGGAGGTAAAACACTTGATCACACTATTTTTGTATTTTGTTTTTTGGATTTTTTCATGCATATGTCTTAATGATGTATCTTATGTTACTTGCAGATGTGGGACCAAAGAGGCCTATGGGACTAGCTCTGGAGGCATGGAGGGAACCACAAGGCATCAGAGAGCTAGCCTTGGTTCCCCCAGCTGGTAGTTCAGTGGAGATAGTGGCCCATAATCTTGAGGGCCTGACAGAGGGATCCCCGATTATAGGGGGATCGAAGAGGTCCCCATAGAGTATCAGATACATACAATAGGGGTGATACCTAGGGTGCATAGACTCTTGAGATGAGTCGCACGAGCAGTGGTGTGCTACAGAGAGCATAACCCACTGCAGTAGATGCCTAGGTTTTATTTTCTGCTGATTTTTTGAGAGACATGTGTCTCGGATGTATGGAGAGCACAGACTCTATTTTGACATATACACTTATTTTTTGAGCGCCTCAATGCGCCACATGAGATATATATATATATATATACATATTTCTATGGTTCATTATTGTGTTTTGAATGCTTCTATATACTGTTTTGATTACATGTTGTGTAAATGTCTGTCTAATACATGATTTGCTAATGCATCAGTTAATGTGTTTAATCTTCTTGGAATGTGTTGATATGTAATAAAATCAAAATTTCTTTCCAATAATTTAACACGTAAATACAACCTTAAAATGCGATGATCTCTGACGGAATAACGCCTGTTAAGCTGGTGGACAACAAGTTGAGAATCCAAATTCACAACCAATGCACGAATATCGAGGTTGATAGCCTCGGTCAGTGATTCAATGATAGCACTATTTTCAATGACATTGTTTGTGGTGCAACCCAGACAAACACCTTGAAGGTCTACTAACTCACTGTGAGGATCGTAGATCACCCATGCCACAGAAGAAAGGTTTTGGGTACTGCGGCAGGCACCATCAGCAAAACCAATGTAAGGTGTACTAGACATCTGCACAAGAAGCAAAAGACACAATAAGCGGCAATTATGCCTACACACCAAGCCAAACATGAAAACACACACTGACAACACACCTGCTGAAAAACACACGTATGTACAAATCAGATGCACGAGATTCATGCATAATATTTTTTTCAGATAAAGCCCATTTTGGGGCTTATCTAGAGGATTCCCTTCATAATCGATTAACTCATAGGCCCCTTTTTGCAAAACTCGTTTCACAATATAAGGCTCCTGCCACATAGGCTCAAATTTTCCTGCCCCCAGCTTATCATTTGCTTAATCATAGAGTAGGACTAAGTATCCTTCAATGAAAGATGAGGATTGACATCCTGATCGAAGTGAGTTTTCACCTCTTCTTATGCACTTCAATGGCTAGAGAGGCTAGTCGACGGGTCTCGTTTAACTGCTCTAGGTAAAGAAGACGTTCTTCTACCGGAGTAGTGTTGGGGAGTAATTCGACAGCTAATTTAAGAGAAGGGATCTCACACTCAATCGAAAGGGTAGCCTCCAGACCGTAAACTAATTGGAACGGGGTGAACCTGGTGGCATCCTTCACTTAAGTTCAATAGTCCCATAAGGTGGAAAACAACATCAAATTCCAGTTGGACTTATGCATGCCGATGGTGCGTTGAAGCATCATGACCAAAACTTTGTTGACAGCTTCCACTTGGCCATTGGCTTGAGGATAGTACAGTGTTGATCTATCATGTCGCAAGCCCAGCTGGGTTGTTAACTCAGTCATCATATGATTACGGAAATGTTTGCCATGATCAGTGACGATAGCTTGAGGGACTTCGAATCGTGAAATGACATGATTGAATAAAAATTGCGCCACTGTCTGACCATCATCAGATAGTGTAGGCATCGCCTCGGCCCATTTCGTGAAATAATCAACGGCAACGATGATATACCCATGCCCCCCGGCCGAGCAAGGGTTACAGGTCATATAATCAATGCCCCATTTGGAAAAAGGGTCGACGGTAACGATAGGGTGCAAAGGAGCAGGAGGCACGCGCATCTTCTGTTGGTAGATTTGGCACTCATGACAAGAGCGGACGGCAAGAATGCAATCCTTAAAAATAGAAGGCCAAAAATAACCAGCATGGAGGATCTTCTGAGCAGTAGCATACCCGGACATATGACCACCACAAGCACCGGAGTGGCAGTCATTTAGAACTCGTTCAGCTTCCTCGAACGTCAAACATTGGTGGAGAACAGAGTCGATGCCGAGACGGTACAGGGTGTCCCCAATAATGCGATAAGGTTGAGAATGATGGTGAATCCATTGTCGAGCATCCTTGGACAAATCTGGACGAAAATAGGACGTTTGAAGATAGACAATAATATCCCCGTACCAAGGATCGAGGGTACTAATCAAGAACAGAGATTCATCCGGAATATGGTCCTCTAATCGAGAGGGCACGGTAATAGATGGTAGGGAGCAAAGCAACTCAGCAAAGACGAGGGACTTCTTAGACTTGGCTGTAGTGAACTCCAAGTCGAACTCTTGAAGGATGACAATCCACTTTGAGTATTTTCCCCCCAGTAACTGACGTGACAAGATGTACGTCATTGGGTTGCAATCAGAAATCACCGTCGTGGTGCACAATAATATATAGTGGCAGAAACGTTGGACGGCGCAAACGGCGGCCAATGCCAACTTCTCGACGTAGGCATATCGAGTTTTGTATCAAGTAAATTGCAGCTAAGATAGTAAACAACATGCTCAGTACCATCATCATCGTCTTGGACTAGAACCATGCCGATGGTGGTATCAACAACGGCTAAATAAAGAGTGTAGTCACGGTGATAATCAGGTGGACATAACAACAGAGCAGAAACAAGGAGGGCCTTGAGGTGCTCGAATGACTCTTGTGCAACAATATCCCAAAGAAAAGGGATATCTCGCTTTAATAACCGTGTATAGCCTTTGGCCACTTCAGCATAATTCGGAATGAATCATCGTAGAAAATTTGCTTTTCTCTGCAAACTCTGCAATTACTGCAAAGAAGTAGGGGGAGGGAGATTCAGGATGGCTTCGACTTTAAGGGGATCTAGTCGGATACCCTCCCGAGAGACGATGAACACGAGAAGTCTATCAGATTCCACACAGAAGACACACTTATGCGGATTAAGACGGATATGATAGTGTCGACAGCAGAGAAAAATTTCACGAAGGTGGGTTGGATGGTCTTGGCGTTTCACTAAATGAGCCGGAAGGTCATCCAGGTAAGGTTTCACAATGTGTCGAATATCATGAAACACGTAAGACATTGCGTGTTGGAAGGTAGCACTGGCATTTTTTAAACTGAATGGCAGCTTTTTATAAGCGAAAGTGCCCCACGAACAGATAAAGGCGGTCTTGTGTTGATCCGCAGGCGAGATGTTAATCTGGTTATAACCAGAAAAGTCGTCCATGAATGAATATATCTCACTCCTGGCACACTCATCAATGAGCTGGTCAATGAAAGGTGAAGGGTAATTGTCTTTGGGACAGGCACGATTAATGTTGCGATAATCAACACATACCCTAATGGTGCCCTGTTTTTTAGTCCCAGGGACAATATTAGAAACCAAATCTGTGAGCGGGATAGGGTAAATGAAGCTAGCCTTAAGAAGCTTTTCAACTTCTGCTTTAATAGCTGCAGCCTTTCGGGGTTGTATGGGGCGTAGACGCTGTCGGACAGGTTTGGCACCCGAATATGTAGGTATTTCATGCACCACGATACTAGGATCGATGCTCGGCATCTCTTCGTAAGACCAAGCGAACACATCACAATGTTCACGAAAAAGATCAGTATAAAGCTTAATCTCCTCCAGAGTACAAGTTACTCCAACATGAATGTGCTCGACAATCCCTGGTTTAACATAGATGTTGATTGGTTGAGTTTGCGTAATGTTCCCCATATTCCCTTCAGAAGACACTTGGTGAATTTGGATGGGTGTCTGAAGGGGTTGGGAGGGGAGACAAAGAGAAAACTGCTCGAGACAAGTAAGCATTTCCCGATGGGTAGGGAGAAACGAGGAACGATGGTGATGATCAGACCAAGGGGGTTCCTCAAAAGACATAGTCTCAATAATCGCTTCATTAGAAGGAAAAATTTCCTTTAAAGGGTCTGAAGAAGTGCCATCTCCAAGCCAAGGGGATTGAACGTACGAGTCGAGAGCTCTGCTCGAAGGAGCAGGTTTAGGGGATGAAGCCGATATGGAAACAATTTCGACGTAGTTGAGCTCGGCAGGACTCAACGACATCTCATCGCCCCAGGATTCTATCTGATCAACAGGAGGAAGAACCCAAGGATCAGAGTGAACAGAAATCATATTAACGGGAGCGATGTTGGGAGGTGGGAGTGAAAAAACACCCATAAGGGCAGGATCTTTAAAGAGTCTAGCTCCCACACTCTCACATGGAACCGAGGTATGCTCCACAAAAGGCACGTTGCCATCGGAGGAGGAAGAGGCAAAGAAGGACAACTGGTCTACCGTGACAATTTTCCCTTGATGAGGAAAATGAATAACACGAAATAGAGATGAAGCCATGGCTCGCATGGCATATGTCCAGCTTCGTCCTAAAAGGAGGTTGTAAGTTAAATTGGCATCGACAACTTCGACCTCCACTTTGACCGTCTTCCCCTCCAGAGTAATAGGCAAGCACTAGAGTATACCATAAGGACGAGACTCTCTCCCATCAAAAGCTTCCAAGGTTGTGGGAGACTGGCTCAGAGTCGGAGAACCGATAGCCTTCCAACAAGAAACAGACATAATGCAAGTAGAAGCGCCTTCATTAATGACCGTGCAGAGAATAGTTTTAGAATTGATGATGACTTGAATAAGAAAGGCAATTTGGTGAGGCAGCCTTGGTACATGACTGTCTAGGTCAAAAGTGATCAAATCCGAGTCGGCCGGGTCAATGCCCCCGATGGTCGATAGCAATGACTTCCTTTGAGAGGGGCAGCTCTGGAGGACCTCTAATGCAGACATAGCTGATGGAGCCTGGGATAAGTCCTCAACGATGCTATAGTGCTAAGCAGCACGAGCATTAGGGTTGTAAGAAGACTTCCGGAGTACCCCTTTAGGAGGAGGTCGGATGACCACCTCAGTGCTAGTGTTATAGACATATTTGGGCACTGCAACCCCAATCACACATGTCCATAAACCAAGGGCTTCTAAACCCCTAAAAGTGTTGTTTCATACCCTAAAGGAACAAGGTCAGCTGATTACATCATCTCCCAGAAGTTCTCCATGAAAAACTACTCAGAACTGGTCAAAACAGGACCATACAGACTGCTCCATGCATAGGGTGCGATGCATCTCACCTATTACACATGGGGGGTGCGATTCATACTAGAAAGCCCTTCTGTAGGGTGCGATGAGCGAGAGTAGACAAATGGCAGAAGCAGTGTGCTAGGTGGAAACCCAGAGAATCTTCTAGAAACTGCTCATATGACACTTGCCTCTCTGAATTCGCCCAGGGATGAGTAAGAGATCTAAAATCTCCAAGTGGAACCAAGAACTATCAGTGAAATGACACTAATCAAAATCCCAGAAGCTAACTCACTCTCCTGTAAACATCTATATATGGATCCCTCATCCAAGAGATCCAGAGGCTGGAATTTTGTAATTTGCAAGGAAGTGCTGTTGGTTTCTCTTTGAAGACATTATTGGGTGATCTTTCTTTGTATGAGGTGAAGAGGGCTTTCATGCTGGGAGGATGATGCTGGACCAGACAGCTTGGTTGTAATCCTCTCTTCTACTACTTCTATCAATAAAGCTATTTGAGTTTTCCTCCATATGCTTGTATATCTCTGAATCTTGTTTATGTATGCATTTATATGGTTAATGTACATCTGATCCTACATTATTTATGGTTATAGATCTCTATGCTTTGATGGTATTTTGTTGCCTTGGCTCTACAGGTGTTCTTTGAAGTGAGACAAATGAGGAAGGAGTGGCGAAAGATCTATCAAAGGAGAGAGGAAACAAGCAAGGAGACTAGCGAAAGATTGAGGTTAGTGCTCTATGCTTCTCTCTCATCTATCTCTCATAAAGGAAAACACAAGTAACTTTAATCTGTTTGTTTCTAAGATAGCTACCTGTCTTAGTGGGACTAGCAGCTTTGAATATACACTAGTTTTCCCGATAAAAAAATGGCGACTCCACTGGGGAATGAATAGTTTGTTTGTTTCGTTACTGTTGTTTGCTTTATAAACCACAGATGGAGCCTGGAGTTAAGCCAGCGAGCCTTCAAACTGCTTTTGCTATGCAACTGCAAAGTAGATCAATGTTGCTTCAGTCAATCTCCGAGTTGGTTTATGAACTGAACATCTAGCTTGCAAACATCCTAAGTGCCCTGATGGTAGCTCAAATAACCTCATTAGATCAGCCCCTATACTTTGTGTTTACTAACAATCATTAGTTCAGCCTAAATCCCTAAACTTAGCTACAAACTGTGAGCAAAAACCAATCTCAGTCTCGTCCCTGGACCATCGCACTGTCTCTTCTTGGCAGTCTAGATGCATCGCACCTCCTGTGTGTTGTAGGTGATATGCATCCCTATTTCCTTGTGTTACAGGTGCGATGATCAGATGAGACTGTTTTTGCCTCTAGATTTTGGTTTTTTCTTCATTGTCTTCAGCTTTATTCAGTAGTTTTGTTGTCTATGATCAGTATATCTCTATTGAAACCATCTTCCTTTGCATTATTCAGCCTCCATCAATAAAGAATTGTGAATGTTTTTTATGTATTTTTCGTCATTTACAGTTCTCTTGTGAAAATAGTAGCTTAATCGAACTGTCGTCTTTTGATTTGAAAGTGTCGCAAGTGTCGTTTTTAGTCAAGAAAAAGAGTATTACAAAGCATTCCTCATTTAGACAGTCGATTACACTTTTGTCGTTGTATTTGATTTGAATCATTAGCATTTCAAGTGTCGAAAGCAATTTTGAATTCGAAATCGCAATGTGTCGTCTTGGCTTTACTTTCGTTTTTTGAAAAGAAAATTGTTAGTACTGTCGCTTTGAAAGAAGAATAGTTCTGATCTATACTTTGTTTTCTTTTTGTCATTTTCACATTAAGGAAACTGGAAAAAAATACATGCATGTGCATTTGCATTAAGACTACATGTTGAACTTGATTTAGGAAAAGTGCATTTAGTGTGTGCTCTCTGCTCTATGTTGAAAGAATTTTATTTCTCTTTCCCTAGTAGCTAGAATTTTCATTGCAAAAAGAAAATAAACGACTGTTTATCATCTTAGATTGCATATTTAGGAATTGTATATCTACATCACGTGGTGAACCTTAAAGGAAAACTTCTTAAGAAAGATCAACTGTAAAATAAACCTCAATGAACATAAAAACACTTTGGAACCTAACGCACAACATTTAGAATTCTAGGCTAGAGACATATTCCGGCGTCGTAAAGCCTGGTAACTATCGCTTGCATCGTAGGTTGGGTGATTCCTCCTCTTTGAGATGACAAGTGCCGGTACGGACTTGTGCTCCCACGTACCATCGAGTATATATTGGGAGACCACAATAGGCTACATCCTTTATCCTTATGAAGCCGTGTCTGCCACCCTATCGATCGCAATGCACTGAACATAGCATTCGAGAAGATTGACTGTCGTACCGTAAAAAGTATTCTGCATTTTTGCGATTGGTTTGGTAATCCCTCTGTCTAGATTTCCAGAGTAGTCACTTTCGTTCCTTTTCAGACTCTGTAAAAGAAAAGGTCCATCTGAGCACTTGTCACTTCAGGCTCATTAAAAATCGAAGGCGACTAGAGTCATCTTTAGCTTTTTCTCGACTCTTAAAAATTGAAAAAGCAAGTTGTGTCAAAGCGTCATAAAATTTATTTTAATTGGAATAACATCACTATTCCCTTGTTGGTCTTTAGGTTGAGAAATGGAGTCTACCAATCAAGGATTTCCCCTTTAGGTAAATCCTAGCCCCCTCTCCTCTTTGGGGGATGTTGGTGCTCCACAAATGGCCACATTGTCCCTTCCAAGACTCACAATTGGCCTGCCTGTATGGCTTTTCTCAACCTCGGTTGTTCAAAACACCGAAATTCCTCAGCAACCAGATGAAGTTGCTCCCCCACCTTCTACTTCGTTTATTTCTCCCTCTCCTTCTTCCTCTTCCCTTGGTGAAACTAATAACGCTAAAAACCAAGTAACTGAGAAGAAGAAGAAAGGGAAGGAGAAGAAGAAGAAGAATCCAACCACGAAGGAGGGAAACCGTGCATCATCTGGCGAAAATTCACACACTGCTCCTTCCAAACCTAAATCTCCATGTGTCATTTGCAAGGGAGACCACTATCATCGAGATTGTCCCTGCATCCCATGGATCTTGAGGGACTGGTCTCCCCGCTTGCACAATCCGGTGTCTTCAACCGCTAACAATCATGTTGAGAGCACACCATCAACTAGTGAAAATGAAGTCAATGGACAAAAAGGAAGATCCAAATTTCCTTGTAGACTGTGTGAAGGTGATCATGCCCTCCACCGTTGTCCCTTCCTAGATGAAGTGAAAAGAGTCTTGGATAACCGTCCTGCGTCACTGCAGCGACTTCCTCCTGGATACAAGAAACTCTTACTGAGTCTATCACTAGTTGAAAATCCAACTGACACACCGATGTTGTCGGTCGAAGCACCTATCATTGAAGATAAACCTTCTAAGTCCACACTGGACCAAAGTCAACAGGTCGAGATGGCAGTCGACCCAATCTTGTCTTCAGAGGACCCACCTTCAGATGATACTGTCACCAAAGAGAATGAGAATGACATCGTTCAAATTCTCTTCGTAAACACAAACTCCGATGAAAATGGGGGCAATCTACCCATTCCTTTACCACAGGAAGGAAGTTCATCAGAGATGTATCCGGCCGTTTATTCAGTCCCACCTCCAAGCAACCTAGTCATTTCCTTCGATTGGAATCTACTAGGCAAACCCTGCCTACCATCTAAGGTACCACTCTGAATCATAGTACAAGCTTACAGAATGATCATGGTTGGTACTATTATATATGAAGGGGCTTTAGTGAGTATCCTTTCCTCAACTGCTTGGAAAGCGCTTGGTTCGCCATCGCTTCTGCTTGAGATTCGAAATATGATAGGCTTCAACAAAGGAACCAGTCGACCGTTAGGGATCCTTCCAAATTTACCTATAACTTTGAGAAGGAAAACCATTTATCTGAACGTGATGGTAGTCCAAGGGCCATTAGATTACAATTTACTCCTTGTACGTGACTACATTTATAGCATGGGAGCTATCATTTCCTCACTCTTTCAAGTGATGTGGTTTCCACATGAAGGCAGAGTGGTCCACCTAGTTGATCAGCTTTCATTCCCTGGTTCAAACACAGCTATTAGTCAAATGCCATTCCTGACTATTCTTTTTGCACAAGGAATGTCTAATCAATCTCCAGTCCGTCCACCTGATGATCGCGAGTGATTCGGTGATTGTGACTGAAACCCAGGAGGCATGCGCCTTGGTCTACTTCGGCAGGATAACCCCAGATATAAGGTAGGTTTCCGCGTAGGAATATGACTAGTCTGATACCCCTATCCATTTAGGAAAATGGATTTGAACTGGAAAAAGATTCCCTCGTCAAAGGTTAGGTGATTGGAGCTAGAATCACCTTCGCCCATTTAGATGGACATATCCAAGGAAGTGTTTTGTCTGCGACGCAGATGAAACAATCTTGCTAATGCAAGAACTTCCATATGGTAACCTGGAAACTCTATTTCATTATACCTGGGTTTGCATGCGAGTGAAAAGCAACCAGTGTAACTCTAACCCCGTAGTTTTTACTAACTTCAACTACTTAAGTTAGGTGATTGGCCTGATCAACCATTCACCTTTGTCGGGACCAACAGAAACGGCAAAGTAAAGGAGATGTTTCCCACCGAGAAGCTATCCTACCTAACCTGAGTAGTTCTTTAACCCCTAGGACAGTAGTTGGTCATTCCTAGCTTGCATACAAAAGTCTCAGGAGCAAAGTTGCGCATGGGGAAAGCTCCCTAAAGAATGAACCTACTGATAAGATATCCTTATTATACGATTGGCATGAGCAGTTTTATGCAAAGTTCAAGATCGTTAAAAAATAAACCTAGCAATGAGCAAGTGTTTCCATAGAGTTCAAGCTCATTAAAAAATGAACCCCACCCTCGGTAAATAACCATTTTGATTGCATGACTATCAACTTTTGAACCTTGGTCGTGTTCTTACCATCACCTCCACTCTTTTTTAGCTGATCATACGCCTCCATTTGATTGTTTACCCTTTTGAGGAACAACTGCGATGAGTGATTCTATTAGCCACCTTCTTTACACTGTCGTGATTGGAATGTTCCAAACCTTACCTCGAACCAGTTGCTATCCAAAACATCACTTGTTCCTCAAAAAAACGAGTCTCCTTTAAGCTCTTTTCATCTAAGTCGTAAAATATGAAAAGATTGCCAAGCAATTGGCCTCTCCAGCTCGTTAAAGCGACCAGAAGTGCTATCCCTCCTCTAGATTTTAAGCTTTTTGGACCTAAAGGATTATTACACAAAAAGATCGAGCGCTTGTCTTGTTCGGCTCGCTAAAACTATCGAAAAGTCATCCCTTTCGTATTATTTTACACGTTTTAAGACTTAAGGGATTACATTACGAAAAAGGACCACTAGAGTTGCCTTTACGTCCCTTTTTAGACTCTTTAAAATTGAAAAGGACCGAGTTATCTTTGTCATTAAACTCGTTAAAACAATAGCGACAAACTTGTCCATGCAGACAAGAGCGAGTTTCACTGTTTCTAGGCTCATTAAAACATAGCGACGGGTTTGCCCGAAGGGCAAATTATAGAACAAGCATATGTTATACTCCTCAAGCTTGACAAAAATAAAGAGGTACTGGTCAACGATGACTGGGGAAAAGGGAAGAAAACTTGAATAATTTCATTGGTAGCAGGTCGCTTTTGAACATGACACTTTCACTCCATCACCATGATTGAGTCGGGTTGGGTTATTCCATTCACCAGTTATATCACCATTGGTCCACCATACCATCCACCTTGGGGTTAACGCTACCAATCCATTTCAGTGTCACCGGTATGTTCAAGAGAAGTTGCTCAGAGAATTCACCAACCTAGCTAGCGTCTCATCCGAGGCAATACCTTCACTCTCTATTTTTTCATGACCACCACCCTGAATCTTGTATCATCAGATCGTTTTCACCTCCACAAAATCATTTACTTTGTTCCGTGTCGTAGATGTGGGATTCATTAAGGCCCTCCTACGACGAGTCACTTCTTGTCGACATCAGCTCATTATCCAAGAAGTTGACTTAGGAACAACCCTTTCAGTACTTTGAAGCTTGCATGCCTCAATGGCAAGTTTCTCACTTCCGGTAACAGGTTTACATCAATGGCCTTCGACTGAAAGATTTTACGTGGTGTTCGACATCAACTCATGTATTCACACCACGTGAATTGTACTACAGTACCTTGAGGGTCATCATCATTATCAATGATTCCTCTCGCACCTGTTAACAACTTACATCATTGGCTGGTAATCAGGCGATGTCTTTCCATGTTCGACATCAAAACATCTTCTCACATGGATCAATTTGTACTTCAGGTGAAGATTGAACGAGTTTGAAGACCCCAGATCTAGTATCATCCATTCAAGCTACAATATATTCAGGAAAATAAAGACATCAAATGTACATCATTGCTGCACAGATAATCATCCAAGCTAAAGGATGATGGCTCTACCAGAATCATCAGTCTGCCACACAGATGATTGTCTGTATTATGTACATGAATATGAATTTATAAAGCTGAGCATGGGAATGCCCGCCTCAGCTAGATCATGAAAATATTGTGAAAATAATGTATTGTATTGTATCTTATTACAGGTCACCTTCCAGTTCGAAAAACCTCGGATCCTCATTATAAATCATTTCACGTGACATCAAAAGGATTTACGACCTCATGCTTTAGGGGGCAACTATTATAGACATATTTGGGCACTGCAACCCCAATCACATATGTCCATAAACCAAGGGATTCTAAACCCCTAAAAGTGTTGTTTCATACCCTAAAGGAACAAGGTCAGTTGATTACATCATCTCCCAGAAGTTCTCCATGAAAAACTACTCAGAACTGGTCAAAACAGGACCATACAGACTGCTCCATGCATAGGGTGCGATGCATCTCACCTATTACACACGGGGGGTGCGATGCATACTGGAAAGCCCTTCTGTAGGGTGCGATGAGCGAGAGCAGACAAATGGCAGAAGCAGTGTGCTAGGTGGAAACCCAAAGAATCTTCTAGAAACTACTCATATGACACTTGCCTCTCTGAATTCGCCCAGGGATGAGTAAGAGATCTGAAATCTCCAAGTGGAACCAAGAACTATCAGTGAAATGACACTAATCAAAATCCCAAAAGCTGACTCACTCTCCTGTAAACATCTATATATGGATCCCTCATCCAAGAGATCCAGAGGCTGGAATTTTGTAATTTGCAAGGAAGTGTTGTTGGTTTCTCTTTAAAGACATTGTTGGGTGATCTTGCTTTGTATGAGGTGAAGAGGGCTTTCATGCTGGGAGGATGATGTTGGATCAGACAGCCTGGTTGTAATCCTCTCTTCTACTACTTCTATCAATAAAGCTATTTGAGTTTTCCTCCATATGCTTGTATATCTCTGAATCTTGTTTATGTATGCATTTATATGGTTAATGTACATCTGATCCTACATTATTTATGGTTATAGATCTCTATGCTTTGATGGTATTTTGCTGCCTTGGCTCTACAGGTGTTCTTTGAAGCGGGACAAGTGAGGAAGGAGTGGCGAAAGATCTATCAAAGGAGAGAGGAAACAAGCAAGGAGACTAGCGAAAGACTGAGGTTGGTGCTCTATGCTTCTCTCTCATCTATCTCTCATAAAGGAAAACACAAGTAACTTTAATCTGTTTGTTGCTAAGATAGCTACCT
Source organism: Pinus tabuliformis (assembly GCA_031772625.1). Classification (NCBI taxonomy): domain Eukaryota; kingdom Viridiplantae; phylum Streptophyta; class Pinopsida; order Pinales; family Pinaceae; genus Pinus; species Pinus tabuliformis. The sequence goes on from CM062816.1 coordinate 198,448,643, forward strand.
GTCTCAGTGGGACTAGCAACTCTGAATAGACACTAGTTTTCCGATAACAGCTAGGTCACTCGATATGGAGGGGACTAGAACTGGACGAAGGAGAACTAGAGGGGACTTCAGTTTCCTTCCCGACAGGTGAAGGGTACTCTTTTGACCAAGTACTAATGTGGACGGGAATCGTTCCAGCCATAAATTCCTGAGAACTAAAAGGAGAGGAGGATTGAGATGGATCAGCCACCATTTGAGTTGCTGCGAGGGAAAAAGCTCTTTGAGCACAATAGGAGTCCCAGAGGCACTTTTAACAAATGACTAACTTCAACCGCCTGGGGCAGTCTTTAGTATAGTGACCCTCGTCACAAATATGGCAAGGATACTTAGGCTTGCATTTGGCACCTTCCTTGGGTAGAGGTTTAGGGGAATCTTGCTTCGATTGATCGGCCTTATTCTTTCCTTTTCCTTTCTTTTTCCCTTTCGAAGCTTTGTCCGCTGTGGTGGACTGAACGACGTTAACCTCGGAAGTGTTACCAGAATTGGATACGACCTGAGAAGCGTTTTCATTCGAAGCGTTCGACTTTTGCTTCCCAGGGTTCGTGGAAGATTTCTTAGAGGACGTATTGATAGAACCGATGACACCATCAATAGATGGTGTTGACGGGGCTTTGGAAGTTCCGGGCCTCAGAGCATCAAGCAAATAATCATATAGTGTACCAGACTGGGAGTAAACCAAGTCAAGGTACTGAGCACGCACGATAGCTTTCTCTTTAGTTACACATGCCCCCATAGCAATGTCTCGGGCTATCAGACCGACAAATGAGGTTGTGAACCAGTCAGTCAGAAGCTGATCGGGAATCCAAAACTTAATCAAACGGCGACGTCTCCTCCATTCATGGATATGATTGGAGATATGCGTGGCGTGTTCTGTTTTAAGGATGTCAGGAGATGTGTGCCTGTTTCATATCGAATCGGCAACTGAAAATGAGTTAAAAATGCCATAGCCAACGAGTTAAAGTCCTGAAAAGATCCGTGAGCTAGCTCAATATACCATTTAGCAGCAGAGCTAGTGAGGGTTCGTTGAAAAAGGCGGAGCCGGATTAAATCATCAAGCCATGACTTTGACGAACACCATAGATGATAAGTCATGGCATGAGCTTGGGGATATTCTCCAGATTTACCATCAAACTTGGAACAATCACCTGGAATTTTAGTTGGAACCGGTGGCAAGTATGGATTATGAAGAATGGGATCATTTGTCAGTTTGGACACATCCGGTGATTCCAACATTGCTAAAAAGGGTAATTGAGGGTTAAGGGACATCTGAGGCCGCGGGTAGGAAGTTGCACCAGAGTTCCACCCAGTTGCTTGTTGGCCCCATTGATTTTGTCCAGACGGATTTGGCCCATAAGGGTTTTGTCCGTAGGAATTTTGTCCATAGGGATTATAACCGTAACTGGATGGTTGACCCTGGATTTGACCCCCAGCATTCCACTGATTACCAACTGGGTCTACAGGAGCAACATATGGTTGCTGGAAATTATGATAAGGATTAACCTATGGCTGTTGATAATTTTGGCATGGGGCAAATTGGGTTTGCCCTTGGGATTGCTAAAAACCATAAGGTGGTTAGGCTCCAAATTGAGCCTGGGGACTAGACTGCGTTTGATAAGCAGATTGGGTTTGGGATCCAACCTGAATTTGGAGACCGGATTGGGTCTGGAGCCCAGACTGGGGTTGAAAACTGGGTGGAGCTTGAGAAGCAACGAGCGTTTGAGTGCTCGGTTGAGCAAGCCCAGACGGATGTCCTTGGGAAAATGGAGGTTGAGTCATCTGGCTAGAAGGTTGGCCCGGTCGAGGTTGAGGTTGGCCCATTTGCCCAAAAGTTTGAACTTGCTGAGTATTGGGTTGACCTTGTGCAACTGAAGTTTGTCCAGACTGACCAGATGGTTGAGTAGGCTGAACAATTGGTTGGCATTGTTGAATTTGAGGTTGACCAACTTGTCTAGAAGGGTGGCCTTGCTAGGTACCAGGTTGGCCTTATTGAATGTAAGGTTGTCCTGGGTTACTAGAAGGTTGCCCGAAGTATGTAAAAGAAGACCCATTGAAGGCCGAAGGTTGTCCCTGAATGGGTTATCCTTGTAGGCTGACAGTTTGCCTTGAATAAGGTTGCCCATTGTACGGCTGTCCGTAAGACTGTTGTTCGTAAGACGATTGACCTTGATAGGGTGGTCCTTGAAAATTTGAAGACTGTGCTTGGCCACCGTGATAAGCCGTGGTACCCCAAGCAACAGATAACGGAACTGAGACCTCAACCACAGGTTGAGATGCTATGGGTCCAGGGTGGTAGATATGGGCTCCCCAAGAATCATAATAATTAAACGGATTTTGTGGATCCAGATTCTGAAGAGCTTGGAGATATTGATCATATGCCCCCCCGCTGGAATGGAACCAGAAGAAGGTGGGGCACTAAGGCTAGGGTCAACAACCCCGAATATGGGTGTCGAAGGGCCACTATTTGAAGGACCTGCCGAAGGTTCGGCAACAGTGGTCACAACTGAAGATGCAGTGATGGCACTAACAACGGGGGCTAAGGAAGCCACACAAACAGTTGGAATAGTCGGGATAGATGTGACAGTTACATTGTGAATCTGGGGAGTGAAAGATCTCGAAGTCGGAGTGACAATATGAGACCACATGGAACTTGTAAGGGGAGACCTAGAACCTATGATATCAGCCAAAGCATTATAGCATAAAGGCAGCGTGATACCAAGAGAGGTGACACGGAAGGGTGAAGTTTCCGTAGGTATAGGAATTTCACCACTTGCCATAAAGGACTCTTCACTTGTGATGGGGTTCGTCTCATCCATGTCAGAAGAAGACATTGGGACCGAAACACCAGGAGGAGTAAGGGGAAAGTCTTCTTCGGAAGGCTCCCAAATGGGGTTCCAATGAATATCATAAGACTCGTCTTCCGAAGCGCGAGAGTTAAGCGGTTGGATACTCGGAATAACAGGAAGAGTATCACTAGCAACCGGTACCTCAGGAGCGACAGAAGATGGGGATCCTTGGTCGCTTGGAATGGGAGACGGGATCGGTGATTCTGCCAAGATGATTTAACTCAAAAGCCCTAGGGATAACTAATTGAGTAAGGATAAATAACCCTATGCAAACTAAAACGCAACATGATCATATTTAGGGTTAAGTGGAACGTGGCCAATAAATTTTTAATGACATAGGAACCGAACTTGACCTTTT